>CM046957.1:14637131-17622964 GCA_025698475.1 Gossypium anomalum
GAGCCAGAAGGCTCCTTCTTGATACAAATTAAGAACCCATCACAAGCTAGCAATTCCCAGTTTAGGGGAGTTGGAAACAAACGAAAGGCAGCCTTCCCTGCTCACCTGCAAGGCCAGTTGGGGAAAACCCGATACCATCCGGCTGATCCACCCGACTTTTTGAACTACGAAGGATGCGAGTTTCTACTCATATCGGCATCCGATGATATTGATAAAGATCTGGGGTTGGAACTGGAGACTGAAGGGGAAGCAGATCCTTCTTGTTCGGATTTGGTGAGGACTTTTGGGGACACTGCATCTACTACTCCACTTTTCAAAGGAATCTGGTCTTGAACTATGGCGCTTTTGTTTTAAATGTCACTGTTGTAGCCTACTATGAATTGTTGCAGTTGGTTTGTTAAGGTAGTGAGCAATGGCATAGATCTGTCATTTTGTAAGTTAGGTTGTAACTATGTCTACAATATATATGAAGTATATTCTAGCTGTTTAGAAGAAATGTCGAGAGTAAATGCTGGCATAAAAAGGAGGCAGCCGACCAGGCATTCTTTTACTTGGCCAAGTTTTAAGTTGCAGTCAGTGATTGAAAGCCATACATGCTGGTTCGGTCCTTAATATATAAAAGCTAGACTTGTGATTCAAACCCGAATTGAAATGATCGAAGTTGAAAATCATCTGAATATGATACATTGAAACACTTACAGCTTTGAGAGTAGCATATGAAATTTGAGTGAGTGTAGTACACTCAAATAAGTAATATTTTAAGAATCAAACATTATTAGGAACATGTTTAGTTTTTCTAAGGTTTCTGTATTTTTTATTTGAAGTACGTATTTCAAGTAATGAGTGGATGATAATTTGTTTTCCTTTGTGTATAATTCTGGACGGTGACGACTTCTCTTTTTGCATGAATGACACACTCGTTTCACTATTAAAATCAGTCTCTTTTCAGGTTTTTCCTTGAAATTTTGTAATCCAAGAAGCAGAAAATGCTACTACAATTCAATCACAGATCACATTTCATTAATTCCCCATTTTACAAATAAGGTCCATTAATACTTCTCCTTGAAAACTTGATCTTTACAACTTCCTTGTCCTTCTTTAAACTTGCTGCTACTGTTGATTAAAGTCTGTTAAAATGTCTATTGTTTCGTTGTCTCCCTATGTTAAAATGTCTATTGTTTCGTTGTCTCCCTATGCTATATATATGTATGCATTCCAAGTAACTTCTAGTATTAAGAGTAATTAAGAATTCACCCTTTAAATGCAAAATAGATCCACTATAGCTCTTAGTCCCTGGACCTAACTCTCCTACTGATATTATAAACTCTTACATTTCCCAACTTGCCAAAAAATAAATGATTTCTAGACTTCTCCATGCAAGTACAAAAACTACAAGTGGCATCAATTCCCATGCCTCTACAAATCCAATCTATCCCTAGTTCGAAGACGATTCAAGATAGCCATTCAAACAATAAGGGAATGTTTCGATATTTGCAAGGGAAACCAAAGAAACATATGTCAACATTACTCTCCCAGAGATTTCCGATATATGCGACTAAATTTTAATTTATTTGTGATATTTTTAATTATATTATTTAGACTTATATTTTATTTATAATGAATTTAAATGAATAATTGGAAAAAAAAAGAAGTTTAAAGTTTATTTTTGAGAAGTTTTTGTGGCGAGCTAACTCATGAGGCTCTCTAGTTTTATCATATTTGCCTTTTTTTCTGATGAAATTCAAGAGTGTTAACGGTTGAGGAATTGACAAGTTGTTCTAAAGACATATCTAAATATTGTGGTTGTTGAATTGGTGCATAAGATCGATAATATGGATTGAATTGGGGTCTCATTCCATAGCCTAGATCAGAGTGATCTCTCCACCCAAAATTTTATGTCTTAAAGAATGAGTCATATCGTCCTTAAGGTGGTCCATGAGAACTTTGAACACTACTGAATTGTCTTGGATAATCATCGTCCTAGACAGGACACGCATCTGTCGCATGGTTGGCCGCAACACATATGCCACATACCACGACATTGTATTTCTTGCGCCAATACAATAAACAATATTAGCAATATAACTAAGTTTACTTTCCATGGAAGATACATTTACCTTTTGTATTCTTATTGGGTAATCATGCAACGATTGATAATTCATAGCCATAGCATAATACATTTGATCATTCATCATTTTTTTAATTTTTCTCTTTTTTTTTTCACAAGTAGCTTTCATTACTTCTAGATCGTGCTCAAGCAGTTGGTACATCCAGACCAGATCTGGTAAAAAAGAAAACACAAAATTAGTTAGTGTCGATCCTTAGCAACGGTGCTAAAATTTGATGGGTGTCAAATCCATCAAAAATAAATTCTTACACCTAAAAATATATATATTTGAGTATAAAGAGTAGGGTTCCACAGGGACTGAATATCTAAAATTATTATTCTTTTTTACCAAGAGGCGTGGTAGGCACAACAGCCTACAATGTGTGTGGACTTGTGTGAAAAACAAAATGGGGATTTTTTTTTTTTGTGAAAATAAAAATGGGGATTTAATCTAGCTAAAAAAAAGTAAAAGTCGAAGTTGCAGTAAAATAAATAGAACAAAATATGATTAAATAAATCGATAAGACAACGTTTTAGCTTCAGGCACAATTTAGGCTCCAACTTCGAGATCCTAGACAATGAATTTTCTCGTTCAATTGCGCGGGTCGTTTAAATTCGATCATTACTTCCCTTGTCAAATCTAACCACTCACTCAATTAGTCACACCAATTTGTTGTTCAGTAGAACGATTACAATGATTATAGATCATATCGGTTCTTCCAACTATACACTGTACAACACTGAATCAACACATCCTTTTTAACTTGTTGCTATTACTATATTTTGAGATAACTAAGTCTATCTCCTAAACCAAAGAAATAAAGAATATTGAAATAGAAGATTTTAAGTACAGTTTCGAGTCTCACGACTCCAAAAATTGAGTAAAATTTCAGCCTAAAACTAGATCAAACTAATTTATAAATTGAACAACAACCAAAGAAAAAAAAATAATTCAAAAGGTGAATTTCATTATTGAAAATAAAAAGTAACAAGAGTTGTCCATTGCTATGTGCCTCCTCCTTTAATTCTACTATCTTAATAATAAATAAAAGAAACCCTAAAATAAAAGAAAGGTGGCTATTAACGCCAACCCCTGTACTATTCATGTCTATATTATTAACCCTAATTAATAAATCCTTAAAGAAAAAGAGACAAACTTAAAAATAAAAGTTTTAATAAATAATAATAAAATAATCTAAAAAATTTTGTCTTATGCCTTGATTTAAGTTCTCTTGTCAAATCTTTCATACAATCTGTATATTTGCTTTTTCTTGACACATTGGACAATAATTATACCTACATAGAAATTGATTGATTAAGTGCCAAATTAGATAAAATTCATGTCCAAAGTTAATTAAAATAAATAATAAAGATGTAACAACCTGTTTTTAGTCAAATCAAAATAGTGGTTTCGGGACCACAAATCCGAGGTTGTAAAATTATTTTAATATTATTTTAAGTGTTTACGGCATGATGGTATGTATGTGTGGATGTTTCGTGAAGAAATTTTGTTGTTTGAATAGTTAATTTGATAAAAAGGACTAAATTGCATAAAGTGTAAAACTTGAGTCCTAATAGCTAAAGGTGTCTAATTGCTATGGAACCTTAAATTTAAGGTCCTTATGTTGTAAATAGACCATTATAATCATGAGTGGACATATATGAATATATTATGATGTGTTTTAAGTGGTTTATTATTAAGGTTATAATTGTAAATTAGTAATTAAACTTAACATAAATAAAATAAAGCCAAATTAGCCTTATCATCATCTTCCATAATCGAATTTTGAAGGAGAAAAATAAGAGATTAGGGTTCTTCATTCGGCCAAGTAAAATTCAAGCAATTAGGTATGTGTTTTGCTCGGTTTTTGATGATTTTTATGTTTTTGTAATCATTGCATCTAGTACTAGCTACCCAGGGACTATTTTGTAAAACTTTTAAAGATTTTGAATGATGCCGTTGATGAATAGGTATGAGTTTTGAAGTTTGAAGTTTGATGATAAATTTTGAATAGTTGTTGATAGTTAAACAAGTTTTGTTAAGTGATTTTTAGTGAAAATGCAAATTAGGGGCTAAATTGAAAATTGTGTAAAGTTAGTAGTTAAAATATGAAATAAATAAAAAATATGGGCTGATAGGGCCATTATGGTAATCTGGCTAGCATGGGTTTATTGTGAATTTCATTAATTTATAATTTTATGAAATAAGGACTAAATTGTGAAATATGTGAAATATGTAGGGCAAAAGTGTAATGTGTTTTAAAGTATATTTTGGACTAAATTGAATGAATAGATGATTGAATAAGTCAATTTTGAATATATTTAAATCAAGAAAGGAGAAATACGGATTTAGATCAGAGAAAAGATAAAGTTATCGACTAATCGACTCGATTCGCCGGTTTAATATTTGAAGTAAGTTCATATGTAATAAGCATTGTTATAGTTATGCTTTAAATGCTTTGATATTGCATAAATTGTGTATACGAGACTATAGTTATATTTGACAACAATTCGGCTATGTATGGCACTTAATGTGCGATTCAAGATAGCTTCGGCTATTTATGGCACTTAGTGTGTGATCCGAGATAGTTTCGGCTATATATGGCACTTAGTGTGCGGGATTAAAATAGCTTCGGCTATATATTGGTACATACTGTGCGAGAATTTGAGTTTTCGACATTTTTCTATTTGGGTATGAGTTTGTTATGGATTGGTTCAGGTATGTATGTGAATCATACGAGCTTTAAGTTGATGAAGTTACGAAGTTTGCATATAGCATATGATTAAGCATATGGAAGGTTTGTTAGTATTTATGAATTACTAATTAACAAATTCAAATTGATGAATTGTGTATTTATGATTAGTTGAGTTTAATTCATACGAGCTTACTAAGCTATAAAGCTTACTTTGTTTATTTTTCTCATGTTTTATAGTGATTTCAAAGCTAGCTCGGATTCGGGGGTCATCAGAGACTACGTCACACTATCCAACTATCACTTTGGTACTTTTGAACTTATAGTTTGGTCATATGGCATGTATAGGATTTTGGTCATTTTGATATGTATCTTGGTAATGAGTTTTGCCATTTGAGATGGCTTATGAATGGTTATATTTTGGTTTGTACATATAGCCATGAGACTTGGCTTAATTTGGCTAGTTTGGATATGTGTATATATAAGTGTGCATATGGTTTATATTGAGTGATTGAGGTTGGTTTGCAATGTTATTGATTGTTGGTATTATAGATATCAAATGGTTGGTAATTGAGAAGCTATGTGCTTGTGGATGATGTATGATAATGCACATTTGTAAATGGTCATTTTGTTGGTTTGGGAAAATAAGAATTGGTATGAATTTGTGATAACATATTATGGTATGTATGTGCCTTGAATTGGTTAGTATTGAAATGGTAGGATTTAGGCTTGATTTGGTTGTTTTGGATTGCATATTATGTTTTATTTTGGTGCCATATGTGTAAGTGAAAGTGTGTACCAATAGGGGTGGCTAAATGGCTTGGTAAATAGCCTATTTTTGTCTACACGGTCATGTTACACGGCCGCGTGTCCCCTAGTGTTGAAATTAAAATCAAGTCAGTATGCTCCACATGGCCTCACACACGGGCGTGTGACTTGGCCGTGTGGCATAAGTCAGTATACCCTACAGGTTTGGCACGACCTAGCATACGGGCGTGTGTGGCCATTTTTGTGTTGGCCTTGTGACCCAAGTTAGAGAGTTACACTGGGTCAGACACGGGCTGGAACATGGCCATGTGCTCCCACTTTGAATGTCCCCACGGCCTGTGACACGGGCGTGTCTGGTGGCCGTGTGAGACACACCGCCTGGTCACACGGGCATATGTCTCCTATTTTAAGAAAAAATTTCCATGTTCTTGAAAGTTTAATAAGTTATTAGTTTAGTCCCGAACCACTCCTAAAGCATATTTAGAGCCTCGTAGGCTCGTATTAAGGACAAATTGATTGAGTTTGAATGATGAATGTATGAAATGATGTTATGTATGCTAAATGGTTGTTTAATTGTTTCGTAAGTCTGATAATGCTTCGTAACCCTATTTCGGTGTTGAATATGGGTGAGGGTGTTACAAAAGATATGTTAATTAAGCTCATTATGAAAATTAGAAGATCTAACTGAATTTGTTTCACGACTTGATCCCAAAAAAATCAAGAAGTTGCCTAAAAATGGCTTAGAAGTTTGACGCAAAAATCTGCCAAGAAATCTAAAAAATGTTGCTTTCTTTAATTAAGGGTGGTTTTGTATGTTCTCTATTATGTTTTTTTCCCCCATAAATAGACATTATTAGGTTAAGACCTAGACATAACTACATTTAGTTTTATTTTATCTTAGTGTTTCATTTTCTCTATGAGTTGTTAAACTTCTTTTCCTAATCAAAGGGATTTCTAAGTTTTGATTCTAAAAGCTTGTGAGATCTAGTTTGCTTTTATTTCTTTATTCTTTAGTATTCACATATCTTTCATTTTAATTATAGATATTTGGGTTTGTTGAATATTAGATCCGTATTTGATAATTTAGAATATTTTCCTTTTCAATTAGAATTTAATTCTTTAATTGGTTCCAATATTTGTAATGAATAACATAGTTGTGTATGTTGAAATATGCAATTCATTGTTATGTGGATATGTGAAATAGTCTATATAAACCATGTTTGTGTGTTTGTTGGCTAGAGTTGGATCTCTTTCATTCTTAATGCTATTGATAAATTAAATCTTGAGCTATCGTTATAATGTTATTTATTGATAAGGGAAACAATCAATGACATTTGTCTTGCTTATCGATAAGGTAAGAAGAGATTAGTTAGGCACTTTCTAGTTTTAATACTCTATTTACTTTTAACCATTTTGAAGTTTCTACTAGTTAAGCAACCATCATCCATTCAATCAAATAATGTACTTTTATTACATTGGAATTATAATTGGGTGTGAAAATGGTTGGTTAAAGAATCGAAGGAAAAGTAACACATCAAAAGTAGCTTGACTTTTTATTTGTGCTCAATGTTCAATTTTACGAAGTTAAGGCATTATTTGAACCTTTCGGTTGTGAAATAACATGTAAGAGTTTTTAGCCAAAAATGTAAACAAAGGCACTTACGGAGGTGCAACTTGTAATGCCCCAAAATTTCTTGAGTTCCCATTGGTTTGCCATAATTCATTGTGGCAAATTAAGTTCTTTTCAATACTTAATGAACTTACATTCTAGTAGTTTGTTATCTTTTTATTCATTTTATATACTTAGTAGTTTTATCCTTTGAATTCAATAAAAATGATCTTTTTAGTGTGTTTTATGACATGCTAAGTCAATTTGGGCCTAAGGAAGAACTACATGTTGATTAAGTATGCAAGACGATATTTAAGGCCTATGAGTCAATGGACTGCCCCTGATGTTGTGATATTTAGAAGGGATGTCGTGAAAACAATCTTCAAATGGCCTAGAGGAATATCCAACTATCAATGTCACAACAACAAACCTCGAATCTAGAGCGGGAGTATTCCTCTTTCAATGTCGTGACGACATCCATAGGATGTCACGCACCCAACTTTGAAGCAAGAGAGGGGACATTTGATATTTATTGTTACGACAATAGCCATAGGATTTTGTGACCTTAGTCTGACGAGGCCTCTTTATCAGCCAATGGTGTTTTTCATCCGCACAACCATAATTAACATGTTTAATAGTAATTGATCCAATTTGGTCATTTAATAGTAACACTATGAATATTAGTTCTCAAAGCTCAATTAGGGAGCTCTTTTAATTGTTGCAATTTTCTTTCTTCTTAGAATAGGGTTTTAATTTGGTTTTCTATTCAAACAATTTTGGATTTCAATTAAAGTTTAGTTTTCAGTTCTTTTTGTAACTCTACTTCATTTATTTTTGTTTATGCTTTACTTGCATTGCAATCAACATCTATTCAAAGGGTTTTAGAGATCAAAGCTTCAACAATTATTTGTAGATCTAGATTTCTTTTATCCCTTTTCTTAGTTTTACATTTACTTTGAATACGCAAAATTTGATTAGGGAAAATTGCATCTAGTATGGACATGAATAAGAACCCTGGGAAGATTGAAGAGCGAAATGGGAATGGTTAAGGGTTTAGGGTTTACCACAAATTAGTTGGCATAGGTTAAGTGAAATTAAACCCTTGGATTGATGACCCTAGGAAGTAACTTAGGTAGATGAGGTTGAAAGAATAGTCTACTTATAACCAACTTAATTTATCCCAATTTAAGCTATCAGGTCGAAAGATAAGTTTTTTAGATCGATCAATTAATTTAGTTGTAGGCCGAAAGGTATTAACTAGGTTAATCGTTAGTTGATTTATTAAAAACCTAAATATTAAGTTAATCATGAACACGAATGCAAGTTAATCTTCTATATGCTTAATTTGGTTGAAATTCGGATATTTTATTTTGGTGTTTACTCCTATGATCATTTATAAATCATCTTTTTATTATATGCATTGTCGTAATATAATTAGTACGTAAGTAGTATTTAGACCAAGTAGTGTGTTAATTTTCAATTTAGGTTAGGCAAGTCTCTCTTGGGTACGATCCTCGAAATACTTCCCTGTATTTCGTTGTAACACTTACTATATTATAATTTGACCTATATATTTGCAAATACCGTGCATAATTAGATATATTTAATTGCAAATTTGCAAACCCCAACACACGCTAATTTTGAGGAAACTAATGCCGAAATTAGCAATATAATTAAATATATTTGCACACTAATTGCATATTGCAAATTTGTTGCCGAGGAGGTTTCTAACATTAGATTAAATTGCTAATTTCGCATGCTAATAAGCTAAGTGGGGAAACCAAAATTGTTGGAAAAAAACCTGATTTGAAAATGATATTCTTACATAGTGAAAATTTAAAATTTTGAAAACAAACTCGATTTGTCATATTTATAGTAATACAACTTAATAGAATAGGTGCCTGTGTTTTCTGATAAGTGGGTCCTTGATGTTTTCTGGCTTTCAACCAAACGATCTTCTCTACTATTCTCATACCACAAACTGCTTCAAGTGTGAGATTGAACCAATTAAACCAAAACACAGAACTAGAAAAAGTTTACTTTTAGGGGTGAAAATAAAAATTTTCTCTTCTTTAATAGAAACCGATAAAATTGTTATTCTGGAAAAATATATTTAAAAATTGAGAATAAATTCTTTCTATTTTTCGGTAGAATAAAAATCTCTCAAAAGTTGTGTAAATAGCTCTACTAGTGCCATCTATTTATAGGAAGAGAAGGTAGAACCCTTTTAGAGTTGTAGAAGTTTATTTCAACTACAAAAACAATATCCTAGTTTATCTAGGATATAAGAGGTGACAACCCTAGTTAATGATACTAGGGTTTTTCCATCCCACCTCCTTACATTAAGGGTTTTGGGCCTCTCTCAGATCGAGTGCAATTATGAGTACTTCTTGAGCCTTTTTGACCTAGTACTCTGTAATATGATACAACCCGATTTAGTTTTCTTATTTCCCAAAATAAACTTTAATATTTACATATTAAATAATTTTATCATCTTATTTTACCCTAGTAAAATTTTGACAATTTTACCCCCGATAAAATTTTGAGAAAATTCGTTCAATATGGCACAACTCAACATGTTCACTATGATCGAATTGTTTATTTTCATTTTCAGGCTTCAAAATAGTCCAAAAATATAAACTCAATCTTCCATCAAATTTTAAGTAATCATAGGATTGCAATTTTCCATTTTCCTTTTTTATTTCCTTTTTTGGAAACCTACATTCATTTCCAAATGATTCATTTCTCCACTTCGGAGAAAATCATAATCATTCCCGAATGTTTCTTATTTCTCTTTTATATTCATTTTGTTCATTTCTATTCAAACATGCAATTCATTTCTGGTTTCAACGAGCTAGCGAAGGTACCGGTTGGACATATGTAGTTGAGGCTTAAATGATTTATAATCAAGTTTTGGCTTTTCACCTATTAATTATAAACTCATTTAGTCACGAACTCATTCCACTATAGTATCGTGACTAAGCTCTCCCCAACAACATACCATTATGAAAGCAATTACTCAGTGCTAGCCTCATGACCTTATCATAAGTGTATTACCCTCATAGGATATCATTTATCTCTTTGGCATAATATTTGTTTTTCCAATATGACCGTATTTTATCTCATGGTAACAATTACATCTTCTTTCATGAAAAGTCAATCACTATCAAATAGTGATCAAGTCATCCATTACAAAGACGAACAACCCGTGGCCATATTTACTTTTCATCAACCATGTAATGCCAATGAGAGGATACCATTTACCCATGTTTTAGGCTACGAATTCCACTGTAGTGAATGATGCTACATACTACTGAAGTCGTACACCCAACGCACTAGCTTTTGGTTCCTTATCTATTTGAACTCAGACTTTTACTTACATCAAAGTGTACGAGTCACGCATACATAGTCTACTATCCACTCAAGATATAGGTATGTCACACTATGAACGTCACAAGTGAATAAATTCATAAAGGGATTTAGGATCTATTCTTCTTGGATCTTGTTCGATGTACTATCAGTCCAATCAATCACATCTATGTTTCCATCTTCTAGGAATCATCCGTTTCAATGCCCAAGACAAGGCATCTCCTTAATTGGACTTGATAAATAACATATTAGTCTTTCAATCAGCTTGCTCATTTTCAATTAGACTAAGGACATGTTTAGGTTCATATACTAATACAAGCTATCTTTCTGTATTACGAGCCGACCACATAATATCGCTTAGTATTAGTTAAACATTTAGACAACAAATAAGCAACATTTTCTTCCATTTTTATTTGCATGCAAAAACCATGTGAGGATTATTATACAAAGTATATTAATGTAATCAATGAATTTTTTTTATTAATTAATCTGTTCGAAAAAATTACAAGTGTATATTGACGAAAATACTACACTTAGGGCACCAGATCCAACAAAAAGTTATAGATACGGCATTATCTTCTTTTTATTTTTTTTCTCATATTGTTATTACTTACTAATTGACTAAAGTTTCGCTTGAATGTAGGATGACAGCCCTCTTTGGACAGACACCCTTTGACATGAGATGGCTCAAACCTGGCATTACAATACATGTCATTAGCAACCCCCAGATTGAGATTAACTCGGTTCTATTAACATGGGTCTTAATTAACCTTCAATTTTATAGTAGTGAAGTATTAGATCCAGTGACATTTTTTTGACGATTTGAATATCTATGCAGTACAGTTGCATATGATAGGGTTTCAAATAAAATGATTAAGCTATTGTTAATCCCCTTTGCACTCTAAGGCAAAGCCAAAGTGATGGTCACTAAACTAACTATAATTACGATAAAGGCAAGCACACCTATCGAACAATAGTATAGCTATGGTGAGTAGGGAATATTGTATCCACGAGGACTAAAAGTACTAGTAATTACTATTTTTCTATTATTTAGCTGATAAATTGAAGTGATTTTTTTAAATATAATTTAACTAATCTAATTTAACTACGAACGCCACAGAGAATGAAATGGGAAAAATAACCGAAGAAAACCAATGAGAAAGACAATACCCAGGAAATAATCCACCTAGACTTCGCCTATTAGTTTGAATCTGAATTAAACGATTTATTCACTTGTGTCTTGATCCGTAAAAATCCCTAAATTATGTCAATATGTCTTTCGAGAGTAAGAACAACTTACACTAGTTTGATTAATTGAAATCTCTTTCTAATTAAAACCCTTATCGTCGCATTAACTCTATCTATGGGTTCCCCTACTAGATTTGACTCTAATCTGGTAGATTTATGTCGTCCTGTTTCTAGGATTGCATACAACTCCACTCAATTATGCTAGATTTACTCTTAAATAGGGACTTTTACTCCACTAAAATAAGCACATTAAACATGAATAAATATCCCAAAAATATTAAAACATGAAATAAGCATACATAAATGAGAACAAGAATCAAGTATTTATCATGTAAATCAGAAATCAAATAATAAGATTCATCATAGGTTTCATCTTCCTTAGGTATCTAGGGAATTTAGTTCATAATATGGAATAAAAACATCTCAAATTCAGAAAAACCATAAGACATAAAGAAATTCAATAAAACTTCAAAAAAAGTTAAAAAGAGATCTTCAATCTTGAAGGAGATCCACTTCTGAGTTGGCTCCGATGATATCCTTCGAGTGATTTCTTCAATCTTCTCTCCATTCCCCCTTAGATTGTCTTTTAATTGATATTTATAGACTTTAAAATGCTCAGAAAGCCTAAAAATTGAGTTTTTTCACGTGTTTGGGAAATAAGGAGCGATATCGACATGGGTTGGCACATGGGCGTATGGCCAGCCCATATGGAAATGCTCATGTAACACCCCTAACCTATATCCATCGCTGGAACAGAGTTAAAGAGCATTACCAGAGTTTACAGAAAAAATACAATTAATTCATGTCTTTTACCATTTATATCCAAAACAAATCATAATTCGATCATGTTGTCCCTTAAATGGACCCTCGAAGTCCTATTTATACTTTACAAACAAGTCGGGACTAAATTGAAAACTCAGAGAATTTTTCATGAAATTTCAAAATTTTTCTTAGGTGCAGGGGACACACGCCCGTGTGGTTAGGTCGTGTGGCTGACACGGCCAAGTGACATACCCGTGTCTCAGGCTGTGTGGGCATTCGATATGAGGCACATGGCCGTGTCCCAGCTCGTGTCCTTACCCGTGTAACTCTCTAACTTGGGTTACAAGCCAACCTCATGCTCATGTGGTAAGCTGTGTGGACAATTTAATTTTCAAAAATTAGGTGCAAGATTCACACGGAAAAGACAGACGCCTGTGTGTCAGGCCTTATGTTTCACATGACTAAGACACACGCCCGTGTCTCTGCCCATGTGACCAATTCTGAGCATTCTGTTTCGCAATTTTTAAGATGCAAGGGACACACGGCCAAACCACATGCCCGTGCGCATGGCAGTGGGTCAAACACAGTTGAGACACACGCCCATGTGCCTACCCGTATGGACAAAATAAGGTCATTTCCAAACTTTCTTTCTCACCCAAATTTTGCCTTGTACCTACATTAATACGTGCATACATATACCAACCAATTCAAGATGTTAAAACCAAGACAAAATTAACATTATAATTGATATACCATCACAAGTATTCAAACTTACCTTTTGAAAGATATATATGTTTGCCATAATTCAATCTAACCATACCAAACACTCATATATTAATCATAATATAACCTCAAGTTTATATTTACTAAATATACCATTACTAGCCATTCCGAGGGCTAGATTGAAAACAACCATTTTCAAGCCAATATTGGCCAAGTTAGCCTCTACATCTCATTATACCAAAACAAGTTTACTATTTATACCAAAACGAGTTGGAGGATAGTGTGACAATGCTTCGACTGATTCCAACCTTTACGAGCTTCCGGGCACTATAAAACAGAGAAAAGAAAACCAAGTAAGCATTTCAAATGCTTAGTAAGTTCGTATAACAGGAATTTAACTTACCATATATTTACATTTAAGATAAGCATACAAAAAATGCATCAAAGTAATTTGGCTAATAGCCTAAAACACACAACTTCACCAATCATGTTAGTCAAGTAATTTACATAATACCAAGAACATGGATGAGCCCATCATTTAATGACTTTCATATACATATGCTTTCCATATCATTATTCCATATTACATGTACATTTTAATGACAAATCATTTTAATTTCAATTTAGCCATGTCAGAACTTTACCCATTGAATTTATTTGAAATATCGATGGATACGATCATGTAGTACACTTTAGTGTACAAAACTGAAATCCGTTAACTCATATCCAGGGGTACCCAATTAGGGCACATAATCAGGAAGCACTTTCTCGAGCCATATAATAGGATGCTCATGTGAGCCATGTAACAGGAAGCTTATCCGGGCTAAATCAAAAAACTCATAAGAGTTTTGAATCAGGAAGCTCATTGAGCTTAATAGGTAACTCCGAAGAGCTATTATCAGGGAGCTTCGAATAGCTATATAACAGGATGTTCAAGTGAGCCATGTCAGGAAGCTCATAAAGAGCCTATATCAGGGCGCTCATAAGAGATGCGTATGTGTCCACAATATATGCAGGATCACAATCAAACATGAAGGACCACTACCGATCTATATGCTCGTAGTAACCACATAACAGGAAGCTTGAGAGGGGTTATAACAGGATGCTCGTAAGAGCTATGGTGTGTTCGCAACATATGCAAGACCACAACTAATCGAGAAATCCTGTATCCATCGAATTTCATTATTCAAACAGGACTTATCATGTATCGAGCTTTGTCGAATATAAGATTTATTTCATATTTATGACAATGATACAATTCACATACATATTTTTCAATTTAAAACATATAAATACACAATTTAGTTACACAAACTTACCTCGTCACTTGTTCGTATACAGAAATCTACTAACCTGACACTTTTTCTTTTCCTTGATCTAGCTTCGTATTTAAGTTATCTGGATCTATATAAATGCATTTAACATCAATTTAATCCATTTCATATTCAATTTAATTCAATTAACATCCTAGGCCAAATTACCATTTTGCCCCTATACTTTTCATAAATGACGATTTAGTCCCTAGGCACAAAAATGAAATTCATGCAATTTAATCCTTATTCCAAGCCTAACTGATTTTTACATATAACATTTACAGCACATATATTTCATAAAAATTAGAAAGTTTCCATGAATTTTACATCTTTACAATGTAGTCATTAAATCAAAATTTTATGAAAATTTACTTTACAAAAATTGTTTATCTATCAACAACCTTTCATTTTCTATCATAAATTTCAAATTTTCAACATATTCATCCATGAAAAAGTTTCAATACTTTAATATCATTTCAAATTGATCCCCAAAATAGATAGATTAGGTTATTCCGATCTCAAAAATATAAAAATTACTAAAAACGGGACAAGATTACTTACCAAATTAAGCTTGATTGATTTTATTTCTTTCTCCTAGGGTTTCCATAGAATTTAGGGAAGAAGATGATATAAAATGATGATATTTTCTATTTAATTAAGATATCATCTTTTATTTTTTTCTCTTTCCAATTTAGTCCTTTTCTTTTTCTAATTTTTCATGGATAAATCATCAAAAATATCTAATAACTTTTCTTAATGTCTAATTACTATGTAAGGACCTCAATTTTTGAATTCTATAGCTATTTAATACCTATTACTACTAGAATTCAACTTTTGCACTTTATGCAATTTGGTCCTTTCCTCCAATTAAACACTTAATCGGTAAAGTTTTCTTATCGAAATTTTCATACATCTTTCCTATCATAATGCAGACCATGCAATATTATTAAAATAAATTCTCTTTCTGTCTCGGGTTATTGGTCCCGAAACCACTGTTCCGATTTCACTAAAAATAGGTTGTTACAACTCTCCCTCCTTAAAGAATTTTCGTCCTCGAAAATCTTACCAGTAAAGAGGTTTGGATATTGCTTTCTCATGGTATCCTCAGATTCCCAAGTAGCTTCTTCAATCCGATGTCATTGCCAAAAAACTTATACTAAAGCTACTTTTTTATTTCTTAATTCTTTTGTCTTTCGTGCCAAGATTTTAATCGGTTCTTCACTGTAAGTCATGTTAAGTTAAATCTCCACTTCTGTTGGAGAAATAATATGTGAAGGATCTGACCGATACCGTCGTAACATAGACACATGAAAAACATTGTGAATTTTATCAAGTTCTGGTGGTAATACCAATCTGTATGAAATAGGTCCAATTCTTTCAATGATTTCATATGGTCCAATAAACCGTGGACTCAATTTTCCTTTACGGCCAATAGGAGAACTTTCTTCCAAGGTGATACTTTCAAGAATACCTTATCACCAACCAAAAATTCTATTTCTTTTCATCTAAGATCAACATAAGACTTTTGATGACCAGAGGCTACTTTCAAACTATACAGAATCACTTTCACCTTTTCTTCAGTTTCACGGATCAAATCAACTCCATGTATCTTTTTCTCACTGAGCTCTTTCCAATATAATGGAGTTCTACATTTACAACCATACAAAGCCTCATACGACGCCATTTTAATGCTAGACTGATAGCTATTGTTGTATGCAAATTCAACTAAAAGTTAACACTTTTCCCAATTACCTTCGAATTCTAAAATACAACATCGAAACATATCTTCCAAAATCTGTATCACATGTTTGAATTGTCCATCAATCTGAGGGTGGAATACGGTACTGAAATGTAACTGTGTACCCAAAGCTTCTTGCAACGTGCTCTAGAATCGGGATGTAAATCGAGAATCTCTGTCTGATATAATAGAGACTAGCACTCCATGTAGTCTGACAATATCAAAAACATATCACTCAGCCAATCTGTCTAAGGAGAAATCCATAAGTACCAAAATAAAGTGTGTAGACTTTGTTAATCGGTCGACGATTACCCAAATGACATCTTTCTTTTTTGAAGATAGGGGTAACCCTAATACAAAATCCATAGTAACTCTTTCCCATTTCCATTCTGGAATCATAACTGGCTGTGATAATCCCGAAGGTACCTGGTGTTCAGCTTTAACTTGCTAACATATCAAACACTTAAACACAAATTTAGAAATATCACGTTTCATTCCTGGCCACCAGTACATCTTTTTCAAATCATTGTACATTTTGTTACTTCCCGGATGAACAGACATAGTACCATTATGAGCTTCATTCAAAATCTTTTGTACAAGTTCTGAATTCCTCGGTACACATATTCTGCCTTTGAATAATAGACAATCATCAAACCCAATCTAAAATTCTAAATCAGAATTTGACTTACATTATACCTGTTTAGTTTGTAATTTATCATCACTCTTCTGAGCTTTACAGATCTGTTGTAAGAATATTGGTTTAGTTTTTAACTCAGCTATAATTGAACCATCATCAGACAAAGATAACCGAGTATTCATTGCTCGCAATACAAATAAGGATTTTTTGCTCAGAGCATCTACAACCACATTAGCTTTTCGCGGATGATAATCAATAACTAGATCATAAATTTCAATAATTCAAGTCACCTGCGTTGTCTCAAATTCAAATCTTTTTGTGACATCAGATACTTTAGACTTTTATGATCAGTGTATATGTGACATTTTTCACCAAACAGATAGTGCTGCCAAATTTTCAATCCAAATACAATGGCTGCTAATTCTAGATCATGTATTAGGTAATTCTTTTCATGTGGTTTTAGCTGTCTAAAAGCATAGGCTATTACTTTACCTTCTTGCATCAAAACACAGCCTAAACCATTCAATGATGCATCACTATGAATTACAAATTTCCTTACCCGATTCAAGCTGAACTAGTACGAGTGCTTTAGTCAACAAGGCTTTCAACCTGTCAAAACTCTGCTGGCATTTATCAGTCAGGCTATCATCGAGAACCTTGTACAAATCTCCAATAGTAACTAGCTAATCCTAGAAAACTTCTGACTTTAGACACATTTTTCGGTGGTTTCCAGTTAACAATAGCTGAAATTTTGTTCGAGTCAACCCTGATGCCTTCAACAGAAACTATATGTCTAAAAAAACCAACTTCCCGGAGCCAAAATTCACATTTACTGAATTTGGCATGTAGTTGTTTCTCATGCAAAGTTTGCAGCACAATTCTCAAATGATTAGCATGCTCATTTTCATCTTGAGAATATACCAGGATATCATCAATAAATACCACTACAAATCTGTCTAGATACGGTTTGAAAATTCTATTCATCAGATCCGTAAATACTGCAGGTGCATTAGTCAAGCCGAACGGCATCACAAGAAACCCATAGTAACCGTACCTGGTTCTGAAGTCTATCTTTGGTACATCTAAGTCTTTTACCCGTAGCTGATAGTAACCGAAACGAAGATCAATTTTTGAAAATACAGTGGAACCTTTTAACTATTTAAACAAATCCTTAATACGGGGCAATGGATACTTGTTCTTTATTGTAACTTTGTTAACCTACCTGTAATCAATACAGAATCTCAGCGATCCATCTTTCTTTTTAACAAATAAAACTGGTGCACCCCAAGGTGAAAAACTAGGTCGAGCAAAACCTCTATCCATTAGTTCTTGCAGCTGAGCTTTCAACTCTTTCAATTCGGTAGGAGCCATTCTGTAGGTGCTATAGATATCGGTGTTGTCCCCGGTACAAGATCTATAGAAAATTCCACCACTCTAACTGGCGGTAAACCAGGTAATTCTTCCAGAAACACATCAAGAAATTCACAAACAACTGGTACTGGCTTAATCTTTAATTTAGACACTTTAGTGTCCAACACATATGCAAGATAAGCATCATACCCTTTTCTGACATATTTTTGTGTTGATATAGCTGAGATTACATTTGACAACCCATTCAATACATTAGATTCAACTTGAAGCAATTCACCATTCTGACATTTTAACACAATGTACTTCTGTTTACAATTTACCATTGTATCATGCTGAATTAGCCAGTCCATACCCAGAATTACGTCAAATTCATCAAATGGTAGTAACATCAAATTAGCCATGAAACAATAACCTCGTACCATTAATGGACTTTTTTTACAAATTTTATCTACCATCACATATTGACCCAGGAGGTTTGAAACTTTAACCACAAATTTAGTAGACTCAACAAGTAAATTTTTAACAGACACTAGATTCGTCCATATATATGAATGTGTTGAACCAAGATCAATCAAAGTAGTAATATTAGTATCAAGAAGAGAAAATGTACCAGTAATAACATCAGGTGCAAAAGCATACTCCTGTGCACGTATAGCATAAGTTTTGATTGGTGCTCATGCTTCAGATTTAGCAGTTAATTCTTTTCTTATACCTCAGCTATCATTCATATTACCTGGGTTACGAGGTGGTCTACCTCTCGAAGCAGGGTTGCTCGGCCTTAAAGTCTAAATAGTATCTTTTTCAATTCTTTCTGGACAATCTTTGAAATAGTGGTCAAGAGAACCACATCTAAACAAGCTCCGCTTCTCATGCGGCACTCACCAAAATGAAATTTATTACAATGTTTTCAGTTAGGTTTGGAATTCCCAACACTTTCAGCACTTGATACTAAGGGGCCGAAGATCTCGGATTAAAGCATTGAGAGCCTCGATCTTTTCCAGAATACCCAACAGATGAGATAAGACGATCATGATATTTCTTTGATTTCTTTGAAGCTGATGATTGTGGCTTGCCCATAAATCTTTTACTTGAAGTTTGAGCTTGTGAGCCCATAAATCTAAGATACAAGGGACACACGCTCGTGTGAGCCACACGGCCAGGTGACATGCCCGTGTCCCAAGCCGTGTGGGCATTCGATGTGAGGCACACGGCTGTGTCCCAACCCGTGTAACTCTCTGACTTGGGTCACACGGCCAACCACACACTCGTGTGTTAGGCCGTGTGGATAATTTAATTTTTGAAAATTAGGTGCAGGATCCACACGGCCAAGACACACGCTTGTGTATTAGGTCGCGTGTTTCACACGGTTGAGACACACACTCGTGTCTCTGCTCATGTGACCAATTCTGAGTATTCTGCTTCACAATTTTTAAGATGCAAGGGACACACGGCCAAACCACACGCTCGTGTGCATGTTCGTGTGTCATACACGGTTGAGACACGCACCCGTGCGCCTATCCGTATGGACAAAATAAGGTCATTTCCAAACTTTATTTCTCACCCAAATTTTTCCTTGTACCTACATTAATACTTGCATACATGTACCAACCAATTCAAGATGTTAAAACCAAGCCAACATTAACATTATAATTGATATATCATCACATGTATTCAAACTTACCATTTGAAAGACATATATGTTTGCCACAATTCAATCTAACCATACCAACCACTCATATATAACCATACTATAACCTCAAGTATATATTCACTAAGTATACCATTACTAAGCATTTCAATGGCTAGATTACAAGCAATCATTTTCGTGCCAAAACGAGTTGAAGGATAGTGTGATGATGCTCCGACCGATTCCAACCTTTACGAGCTTCTGGGCACTATAAAATAGAGAAAAGAAAACCAAGTAAGCATTTCAAATGCTTAGTAAGTTCATATAACAAGTATTTAGCTTACCATATATTTACATTTAATATAAGCATGCAAAAAATGCATCCAAGCAATTTGGCTAATAACCTAAAACACACAACTTTACCAATCATGTTAGTCAAATAATTCACATAATACCAAGAACATAGATGAGCTCATCATTTAATGGCTTTCATATACATATGCTTTCCATATCATTATTCCATATTACATGTACATTTCCATGACAAATCATTTCAAGTTCAGTTTAGTGATGTCAGAACTTTACCTGTTGAATTTATTTGAAATATCGATGGATACGCTCATGTAGTACACTTTAGTGTACCAAATTGAAATCCGTCAATTCATATCCAGGGGTACCCAATTAGGGCACATAATCAGGAAGCACTCTCTCGAGCCATATAATAGGATGCTGATGTGAGCCATGTAATAGGAAGCGTATTAGGGCTAAATCAGGAAACTCATAAGAGTTTTAAAACAAGAAGCTCATTGAGCTTAACAGGTAACTCCGAAGAGCTATTATCAGGGAGCTCCGTATAGCCATATAAAAAGATGTTCAAGCGAGCCATGTCAGGAAGCTCATAAAGAGTCTATATCAGGACGTTCATAAGAGTTATGTTTGTGTCCGCAATATATGCAGGATCACAACCGTTCGTATAACAGGACGCTCACAAAGAGCTGTGGTAGTTCGCAACACACGCAGGATAACTACCGATCAAGATGCTTATAGGAACTATATAACGGGAAGCTCGAGAGGGCTTATAACAGGAGGCTCATAAGAGCTATGGTGTGTCCGCAACATATGTAAGACCACAACCAATCGAGAAATCCTATATCCATCGAATTCCATTATTCAAACGGGACTTATCATGTATCGGGCTTTGTCGGATATAAGATTTATTTCATATTCATGACAATGATATAATTCACATACATATTATTCAATTTAAAACATATAAATATACAATTTAGTTATACGAACTTACCTCGTCACTTGTTCGTATACAGAAATCTACTAATCCGACACTTTTTCTTTTCCTCAATCTAACTTCGTATCTGAGTTATCTGGATCTATATAAATAAATTTAATGTCAATTTAATCCATTTCATATTCAATTTAATTCAATTTACATCCTAGGCAAAATTACTATTTTGCCCCTATACTTTTCATAAATGACGATGTTCGTCCCTAGGCACAAAAATGAAATTCATGCAATTTAATCCTTATTCCAAGCCTAACTGATTTTTACATATAACATTTACAGCACATATATTTCATAAAAATCAGAATGTTTCCATGAATTTTACATCTTTACAATTTAGTCCTTAAATCAAAATTTTATGAAAACTCACTTTACAAAAGTTGTTTATCTATGAACAACCTTTCATTTTCTACCATAAATTTCAAATTTTCAGCAAATTCATCCATGGAAAAATTTCAATACTTATTGATCCCCAAAATAGATAATTTAGGTTATTCCAATCTTAAAAATATAAAAATTACTAAAAATAGGACAAGGTTACTTACCCAATTAAGCTTGATTGATTTTCTTTTTCTCTCCTAGGGTTTCCATAGAATTTGGGGAAGAAGATGATATAAAATGATGATATTTTCTATTTAATTAAGATATCATCTTTTATTTTTTTCTCTTTTCAATTTAGTCCTTTTCTTTTTTTAATTTTCCATGGATGAATCATCAAAAATATCTACTAACTTTTCTTAATGGTCTAATTGCCATGTAAGGACCTCAATTTTTGAATACTATAGCTATTTAATACCTATAGCTAATAGAATTCAACTTTTGCACTTTATGTAATTTTGTCCTTTCCTCCAATTAAACACCTAATTGATAAAATTTTCTTATCGAAATTTTCGTACATCTTTCTTATCATAATGCAGACCATGCAATATTATTAAAATAAATTTTCTTTCTCTCTCAGATTTGTGGTCCAGAAACCACTGTTCCGATTTCATTAAAAATTGGCTATTACAGCCCAGGCCGTGTAGATCCTGGAAACAACTCTATTCGTTCGATTTTGGCTCAATTTTCACTCCTTTCACTCCCAAATGCTCTCCTTAGCATAGAAACATGAATTTAAAGGATTTGGAGCATCATATTCACTAATTTACATCATTAATCATCCAAAACTGCATTAAGAATGGGATTTAAATATGTTACTTACAGCTTATCAAATATCTCCACATTTAAGCGTTTGCTTGTCCTCAAGCAAAATCCTTAACTCACAATTAAAATTGATCTTTCTCAACTCATAATTCTCATCAATGATGTTTCGTCATAATTCATAAATAATCATACATTGATAGCTCAACTAAAAGAGTACTAAAGATTCAAACAATCCAAGTCGAACATTTTTAAAGCATGAAAACATAGGTATTTCCTCTTATCTAAGTAATTTCATTTAATTCAAAATTGACAAGAATCGACATCCTCATTAAAGATTCACTCATAACTCAAAGTGTTTAAGGTTCAAGAATAAGCACTCAATAGTCAAACATGAAAATTCGTTACTATAGGCTTGCATGAAAATCAAATCTCCACCACTATAAAATAAGATGATACACAAATCAAAAGGTCTTTAAGAGGTTGTTATGAGGCTTAGGTTAAAGGTGTATAGAAAGACTGAAAAAGATGGTTAAAATCGAGATCAAATTGATAAATTACCAAACTAGAAAAATAAACAAATGCTGAAATTAAAGCAATTACATCAATCGAAAACTGTTCAAGAATAACACTAGCTTCTTCTCAAAATATAAATTTAACTGTTCAAGCTCAATTAACATAGAACTAAATAATAATCAATATTTATGTATTTTTTTATGTGAAGGAAAAGAGAAGGGAAGGTGAAGAACGGGTGTAGGGGCTATGAGGGTGGGTCGAAGAGGGTGTAGGGGGTCAGGGTCAGAAAAGAAAGGCCGAGGGAGGAGGGTTTGGTGGGGGTATGCTACGCGACGGGGTGAAGGAATGTGGTTGCGTCGTGGGAAGGGCGAAGGAGAGGAGAGGAGAGAGGCCGAGGGAGAGGGTGTCTCGAAGGGGTGAGGAAGAGGGAAGGAACGGCGGCAGAAAAGGGGCAGTTGGAGGGAGCGGCGGCTAGGGTTTGTGGGTGGAATTTAGGGAGGAAGAAGACAAACTTAGAAAAAAATTTTGGGCTAAGGATTTTTAAGGGTGACACGATTGTGTAAAAGCCTGTGTTGGGCTTAAAGACGAGCATGGGGCGGGCTGGGCCAGGCTCAACTAAAAATCCATGCCCGTTTTCTAGACCCGGGCCTAGCCCAGCCTAAAAAATGGGCCTAAAATTTTGCCTAAGCTCGACCCGAGATAAAAATGCTAAAACCTGGGCCCAACCTGGCCTACCCATATTAATTTTTATATAATTTTAAAAAATATATAATACATCAGAAATACTAAAAACATCAAAATAAATATTTCCCAACAAATTGAAAATAAATTTTAAAAAATATGTATACTTAAAGAACACTAAGATAGATGCAACTTAATAAGAAAATATCTCTAAAATAGTAACAAAATTAACAAATGTCTTTAAAATAATAACAAAATTAACAATAAAATAAGTTTTATACAATATCCTAACAATAACAACAAAATAGTAGCAACATAAGAGTAAAATGGTAGCAAAATAGGGAGAAAACAACAAGAAAATAATTTTAATAAAAGCATAATTTTTTTGTCCTTTAATGGATTTGAGCCTGGCCCGGGCAAAAAATGTCTTACCTGAGGCCCAACCCATTTTTTAAACGGGTCTTATTTTTTATCCAAGCCTATTTTTTGGGCCTATATTTTTGCCCAAACCTTCTTACATTTCGTGTGGGCCTTCGGGCCGGGCCAGATAGCCTGACCCATGATCAGGTCTAGTTGGGCCACATGGCTGTGTCACATGCCCACGTGGCTCTCCCCAGCCTGTGTGCGTTTAAAATACCAACCCAGTCTTCACATGGCCTCGGACACACCCGTGTCTGTACAGCCGTGTCGCATGGTTGTGTGCCACCTCCTTCGCTTCTCCCACGGCCATGTGCCTTGGTCGTGTAACTCTCTGACTTGATTTTAAAATGAAAAAATTAGCTCCAAGTTTCACACGGCCTAGGGCACGCTCGTGTGTCCAAGCCGTGTGGTCCACACAGTCGTGTCACACATCTGTGTGACTATTTTAGGTCGTATCTCTGTCTATTTTTGAAAAAATTAACTCCTAAGATCCACAAGGCCAAGGACACGCCCATGTGTCTAGGTCGTGTGGGTCACATGGCCATGTCGCTAGCAGTGTAACTCACTGTTGAACCCCTTTTTGTGCACACAGCCTGGGACACGCCCGTGTGTCCAGGCCGTGTGGGTCAAAAACACATTTTTTTTGAAAATTAATTAATTTTAAAAATATCATGAAATAAAATTAATAAAATTAGCAGTGTTAACACTCGGGTTGCCTTCCGAGAAGCACTTATTTAGAGTTTAAGCTTGACTTACCTCAAATTCGCACAGTCATGGTGGTTCGCAGAGTTGAAACTCCTCTTTCTCGCTAGTTATTCTATATCAAAATGAGGTTTGAGTCAAGTACTATTTACCTTAAAAGTGCCGAATTCATAATGAGTTACCTTAACTGTTCTGTATGGGAAGACATTCAGTACTGTAAAATGAGTTGCACCGTTTGCATTAAGCTCTGAAGTGGTAATATGTGGATCCGTTTTATCTAATAATACCTTGTCCCTAACTTTAATTTGGTTTTTTCCATCCACATGCTCATCATGGGGTCGCTTTGGTTCTACATCGTGTATTCTCGGTTTCTCATTGACATGTGTCTGTCATTCGTCTAGTTCATCAATTTGTAGCATTCATTCTTCATGAGTCATTCTGTTTTTGTCGCATGGACTAGAACGTGGCTCCATCGTGTTTTTTCAAAGGGTTTTCTAGAAAGAAGTTTGAGCCACAAGGTTATTCATATTAACAGAACTCATATAATCATTCTCGATCACTAGATGTCTTGACAAAATCATGAGCTTGGAGTGTAATCATGTCATCACCTACACGACGTATTAATTCACTTGTACCAACATCAATAATAGTTCTGGCAGTTGCTAAAAAGGGCTGACCTAGAATAAAAGGTACGTCACTATCTTCATCCATGTCTAAAACAACGAAATTAACTGGGAATATGAATTTATCAATTTTTACAAGTACGTCTTCAATAATACCCTTAGGAAATCTAATGGTTCTATCTGCTAATTGAAAACTCATCCTAGTTTGTTTGGGTTTCCCAAGACCTAATTGTTTAAACATTTTATGGGCATGACATTAATACTAGCCCCTAAATCAGCCAAAGCATTATTTAAATTCAAACTACAAATTAAACAAGGAACAGTAAAACTCCCTGGATCTTTCAATTTGGTGGGTAGTTTTTTTTTGCAAAATGGCTGAACATATTGCATTTAGCTCCACATGCGATGAATCATCTAACTTCTGTTTTTTTGCCAGAAGCTCCTTTAAAAATTTAACAGAATTGGGCATCTGCGAAAAAGCTTCAATAAATTGTAACTTAAATTGTAACTTTTTCTAAATTTTAAGAAATTAACCAAATTGTTTGTTTGTGTGGTCTTTCTTTATCGCCTTAGGATATGGCACTCGAGATTTATAATCTTTACTAACTGGTTTTTCTTCATTCTGGCTTACCTCGACCTTATCGTTACTTACCACAATTTCTTACTTTGGTTCTAATTCAGATTCAACTAACCCTTCTTCTTCAAAAATAATAATTGCATGAAGTTGCTCTCTTGGGTTCGTTTCGGTCTTTCTAGGCAAGCTACCTTGTGTTTGTTCTAAAATCAACTTTGCAAGTTGACTGATTTGGTTCTCGAGCCCTTAAATCGACACTTGTTGATTTTTAAACGCTGTTTCGGTGTTTTGGAAGCGGGTCTCTGACACTGAAATAAACTTTGTCAACGTTTCCTCAAGGTTCGACTTTTTCTCTTATTGGCAAGGTTGTTGAAAGCCGGGAGGGGGTTGTGGTCTTTGGTTTCCTTGACCACCCTAAGAGAAATTGTGATGGTTCCTCCAACCTGCATTATAGGTATTACTATAAGGATTACTCTGAGGTCAAGAATTATTACCCATATAGTTGATTTGTTTGTTTTCTGTGCTAGGACCATAGGGTAAACATTCTAGATTGTTCATTCCTCCTCCATTCGTATCGCACTGCATCACTGGATATACCTGCGTAGAACCATATAAACTATCAATTTTTTTATTTAAAAGTTCTACCTAATTAGATAACATGGTGACCGTATCTAAGTTAAAAACACTGGCTGCTTTCATTGGCTTTGTCCTCATGACTTGCCATTGATAATTATTCAATGCCATCTCCTCTATAAATTCATAAGCTATTTCAGGTGTTTTATTGTTCAGAGTACCACTAGCTGCTGCATCAATTAACTGTTTAGTTGAGGGATTCAAACCATTGTAAAAGGTTTGAACCTGTAGCAATAAAGGTAACCCATGGTAAGGTCACCTTCTCAATAAATCCTTATACCTCTCTCATGCATCATATAAGGTTTCTAAGTCGATTTGAATGAAGAAGAGATATCATTCCTCAACTTGACCGTCTTAACCAATGGGAAGTACTTCAATAAGAATTTCTCGGTCATTTAATCCCATGTAGTGATAAAACCTCGTGGTAAAGAATTCAACCACTACTTAGCCTTGTTCCTCAATGAGAAGGGAAACAACCGGAGGCGGATGGCGTCATCAGAAACACCATTTATCTTGAAAGTGTCACATACTTCCAGAAAATTAGCCAAATGAGTATTTGGATCTTCGTCTTGCAAACCATTAAACTGAACAAATTGTTGTACCATCTGAATAGTGTTCAGCATTAGTTAAATATTATTTGCAGCAACGGTGGGTCTCACGATACTCGACTCAGCCCCAACTAGAGTGGGCTTGGCATAATCGTACATAGTACAAGGAGCAGGATCTGGATTTGCAGCAACTGTAGGAGGTAGCTGAAT
This sequence comes from Gossypium anomalum, assembly GCA_025698475.1. Lineage (NCBI taxonomy): Eukaryota > Viridiplantae > Streptophyta > Magnoliopsida > Malvales > Malvaceae > Gossypium > Gossypium anomalum. The sequence goes on from CM046957.1 coordinate 14,664,444, forward strand.
ATTTTGATTATCACCCATCTCCTCAGTGATAATAATAACGTCCTCTTGCTCGTCTATTATGCTCTGTCGACTCTGCCTTGCTTCTTTACTATTTCTACGAGCTCTACTTTCAATTTCACTGTCAAATAATAGTGGTCCCGACAGGTTTCTTCTAGTCATAAACTAAAGGAACCTACCAGAAGCAAATAAAAGAAAAATTAAACTAAAAATAGAAATAAAATGCAACAAAAATAAATGGCTAAATTAATAAAAATCAAGTGTTCCTAATATTTTAGTCCTCGGCAACGGCGCCAAAAACTTGATAGTCACTAAACTAACTATAAGTACGATAAAGGCAAGCGTACCTATCGAACAATAGTATGGCCATGATGAGTAGGGAATATAGTATCCACAAGGACTAAAAGTACTAGTAATTATCATTTTTCTATTATTTAACCGATAAATTGAAGAGATTGTTTTTAATCCAAGTTAACTAATCTAATTTAACAAGAATGCAATAGAGAATAAAATGAGAAAAATAATCGAAGATAACCAATGAGAAAGACAATACCCGGGAAAGAATTCACCGAGACTTCACCTATTATTTTGAATCTGAATTAAATGATTTATTCACTTGTGTCTTGATCCGTAAAAATCCCTAAGTTATGTTAATATCTCTTTTGAGAGTAAGAACAACTGACTTTAGGTTGATTAATTGAAATCTCTTTCTAATTAAAACCCATATCATTTCATTAACTTGATCTATGGGTTCCCCTATTAGATTTGACTCTAACCCGGTAGATTTATGTTGTCCTATTTCTAGGATTGCATGCAACTCCACTCAATTATGCTAGATCTACTCTTAAAAAGGGACTTTTTCTCCACTAAAATAAGCACATTAAACATGAATAAATATCTCAAAAATATTAAAACAAGAAATAAGCATACATAATTGAGAACAAGAATCAAGTATTTATCATGTAAATCAAAAATCAACTAATAATATTCATCATAGGTTTCATCTTCCCTAGGTATCTAGGGAATGTAGTTCATAATATGGAACAAAAAAATCTCAAAGTTAGAAAAACCACAAGACATAAAGAAATTCATTATAACTTCGAAAGAAGTTAAAACGAGATCTTCAATCTTGAAGGAGATCCGCTTCTGAGTTGGCTCCGATGGTGTTCTTCGAGTGATTTCTTCAATCTTCTCTCTGTTCCCCCTTAGATCGTCTTCTAATTGATATTTATAGACTTTAGAATGCTCAGAAAGCCTAAAAATTTAATTTTTCAGCGTGTTTGGGAAACAGGTAGCGATATCGACACGGGCTGGCACATGGGCGTGTGGCCAGCTCGTGTGGAAATGACATCATATTCACTAATTTACATCATTAATCATCCAAAAATGCATTAAGAATGGGATTAAAATATGTTACTTTTACAGCTTATCACAAAGCCTAGTTAGAAAATTTATTACCAGAGGCTATCACATCCTAGGAAGAATTTGTGCAGATGTTCTTGTGCAGAACTATGTCAGTGATTGCATTTTTCTATACCTACAATGAACTATTTAATTTTAAACAAGATCCAACAGAAACACTAGTCAAGCATGGGACAAATTTAAAATAATTCTATGGACAGTACTTGGGGCAGTAGTGATATAACAATACAAGTGCAGCACTTTTATGGAGGTTTGGACCACTACAGTAAAAAGCAACTTGGAATTATTGTACAGGGTAACATCTAGGCTAAAACAACCCATGAGATGGTTGTTCTCATTGAAAAAGTGAGTGGGAGTGATTGTATTTAGGAAAGAACTAAGAAACTAAAATAGAAAAGTGAAATAGTGGTAATTAAGGAAGAAAACCAAGCAGAGACCCAAGAAGCAGTTGAAAGAACAGTGGGTATTAGCAAGTATATGGAACATGAGCTGACAAAAGATGGTTTAAGCAGAGAAAGAGAATAGTTTGGTGACAATGAGAGTAGTGCATCAAATGAGGAAGTTATGGTGGAAAATGATTTTGTTGAGGACCTTGTGGGAAATGATCTAGGCTATGTATATTGATTAGACTAGTGGAAACAAGGTAAAGAAACGTTGGGTCCATTGGATGATTCACCTAATAAGATGATTCCATCAATAACCAAACCACCCACTCTAGAGTTGAAGCCACTTCCTGCACACTTGAAATACAAGTATCTAGGTGAGCACAACACCTATCTTATAATTATAGCCGCTCATTTGCCAGTAGAATGAGAAAGTGCATTGTTAGACGTTTTAAAAAAATGCAAAAAGACAATTGGATGAATGATTGCTGAAATTAAAGGGATAAGTCCAACATTATGCCAACATAAGATACAGTTAAAGGAAGGAAAGAAACCAGTAGTCGATGCACAAAAGCGACTTAACCCGACAATGAAGGAGGTAGTGAAAAAAGAACTACTGAAATGGTTAGATGCTGGAATGGTTTATGCCATCTCCGATAGTGAATAGGTTAGTCCAACATAGTGTGTTCCGAAGAAGGGTGGCTTAAGGGTTGTGGAAAATGAGAGAAATAAGTTAATTCCAACTCGAAGAATGATAGGATGGTGGATATGTATTGATTACCAGAAACTGAATGATGCAACCAAAAAAGATCACTTCCCACTTCCCTTCATTTATCAGATATGAGACAGATTGGCTAGAAAAGAGTATTATTGTTTCCTTCATAGGTACTTGGGATATCACATGCATCCAGAAAATCAAGAAAAAAAACAACTTTCACATGCCCATTTGGGACATATACTTTCAGAAGAATGCTATTTAGGTTTTGTAATGCCCTAGTTACTTTCATGAGATGCATGCTAGTGATTTTTTCCAATATGATAGAAGATGGGTTGGATGCTTTTATGAATGATTTCTCGGTATACGGAGATTTGTTCACGGAATGCTTGAGCAACTTAGAAAGGGTTTTAGAAAGGTGTGAAAACAAAAATTTGGTCCTTAATTGGGAGAAATGTCACTTTATGGTGAAAGATGGAATTGTCCTAGGCATCCAATCTCCAAAATAGGGTTGGAAGTAGACAAAGCCAAGATTCAAGTCATTGAGAAATTTCCATATCCAGTGACATTTCGTGAAGTCCAGAATTTTCTAGGTCATGCCGAATTTTACAAAAGGTTCATATAAGACTTCTGTCATATTGTAAAATCATTGACTCAACCCTTACAAATGGACACATCAATTGCATTTGACAAAGAGTGTGCTAAAGCATTTAAGGTTTTAAAGTAAAAACTAATCTCAGCTCCAAATATAATAAGCCTGAACTGGAGGAAACCCTTTGTAATCATGTGTGATACTAGTGACTATACTACTAGGACAGTACTAGGATAAAATATTCCATGCCATTGATTATGCTAGTAAAAGATTGAATCTAGATTGATGCAATCACACTCCTACCAAAAAAGAGATGTTGGTAGTTATGTTTTCTTGTGAAAAATTCTGACCTTAATGGTGAATCAAGTATATATTTACAATGACCCTTTAGCCTTGACGTATGTCATGAAGAAGAAAGAAACAAAGGTTGGATTAATGAGGTGGGTACTACTACTACAAGAGTTTGACCTTTGGATTTTAGACAAGAAATGTAACACCCCTAACCTGTCTCCATCGTTGGATTAGGGTTACAGAGTATTACGACGGTTAATAAATTTAATAATATATAAAATAATTTGTATATGAACTTAAATATCAAATATTCATATATAATCATTATTCATATATGAATACAGGCCATAAATCGAGCTTATATAACCCTAAAATCAGTTTGGCGATAAATAAAGACCAATCTAAAACAAAATAGAAAAATATGGAAAAAAAACTAAAAATAAGGGTCACACGGTCGTGTGGCCAGACCGTATGGCTCAAAGACATAGTCATGTGGCCAAACTGTGTAACAACCTGAGTCCTTGTAACTAAGGGTCACACGACCATGTCGCAAGACCTTGTAACTTTCTGACACCGTGTGGGCAATCCTGCACCAAAAATCAAATAGGCCGGATGGCCTTGTGGGGTGACCGTGTGTGGCACATAACCGTATTACAGACCGTGTGCTCTTAAAATAACTTCAAAAAAAAACCATTCCAACTACCATTTCTTAGGTTCCAAGCCATACCATTTCCATCCATTTTTACCTATTCAAAATACATTAAAACATGCCAAAATATACTAAAAACATCCAACCTAAGTGCCTAATCAATATGCCCTCATTGGCACCACAATTCAAACATTAAACCATACACATTCATCAAGCACATTCACCTTTAAGTTTGTAATATTCAAGTCTAAACACTTTACCACAATTCAAACCAAGCTTTCAAGGCATGAATCAACTTGCTCATGTGCATATATATAGACATAATTAACCCAAAAGCACCAAATATGTACACATCCACAAACCTTACAAAACCAAAGTTTTAAACAATATCATTATAAGTAAATGAACTTAGAAACTCCTAGTACATGCCATTTATAACCTAAAACCAAAATGATCAAAACTTCTTCTGAGTCAATTAACGGATAATGTGAGCTTTGACTCAAACTTCCAACTGACCGTAACTTCCTGTAATCGTCAAAGAAAGAATGCAACGGACGTAAGCAAATCAATGCTTAGTAAGTTCGCATCAAAACTTAAACTTAAACTTACCGAATAGGAATCAATTTAAACAATTCATGCTTAATTTCAATAAGTAGCTCATGAGTTCATGCATTTCTTATACACACCACAAATCTCACAAGTTAGTAAGTTCATAATATGAATATTGTAACCACATCATAACATGAAACATTTATAAGTAACTCATATAAAGCTCAATTCATCCATCATATGTTTATTTAGCATTTCATCTTTCAATTTAATTATTCAAAACAAAAATCTTTATTCACATGTCTAATTCCATAAAACCATTTCATATGTCATTTTCATTTACACATTTAGCACCCGATGAACTAAATGAAATAATGTTTAATACGCGGGAATGATGCCCACATAAGTTGTAAAATGGGCCTGCTCACACGAGTTGTGGGTCTAGATGTTAGCCTACTCGATGCTACTCACACGAGCAGTGGAGAATCCGCAACAAATGCAAGACATCAACCATGACATCCAAGACTAGCACCCAAAATGGTAAACACCCCTAATAACATGTCATTTGTATCTTAAGTATTCATGAGGTTTATATCGGCCATAATACACATTCAATTCATTTAAATTTATTCACTTTAAACTATTATAAGCACACATCCATATAGTTCTCACCTTTCATACATAATTATCAATTTAACTAATATGACAATTTAGTCAAATTCACTAATTACCATATATCAATCAATTAACTCATTCACAACAAGTATGATAGTAAATAACCATAAAAAATAACCATTAACTAAGTTAGTCAACATACGAACTTACCTAATAAAAAACTATTACAAATATGATGCCGATAACTATTCATCTAACTTCACTTTTCCATAATTTATGTCCAATTGATTTGTTTCTTGATCTAAATAATAGTTTTAACTCAATTAACCATTTAAAATAACTTAAACAATTAAACTTTTGTATGACTCAAGAAATTACGTATGGGAAGAACCGTATGCATTTCGATAATGCACTGATCAATTAATCAAGTGATGTGTGGAAGAAGAAGAAGTAGATGTTATTTTGAAAAGATGTCACACGTCACCATGTAGAGGTCATTTTGGGGGAAAAGAACGGGAATTCTATTGGTCGACCATGATTAGAGATGCTTATGAGTTCACACAGAGATGTGATAGATGTTCAGCAAATAGGGAACATCTCTAAATGGGATGAAATACCGCAAACAGGGATCTTAGAAGTGGAAATATTCAACATTTGGGGGATAGACTTTATGTGACCATTGCACTATTGACAAATGACACTAAATCGGTGGTATAATTTCTACGAAAAAAGTATCTTCTCAAGATTTGGAACACCCAAAGCTCTCATCATTGATGAAGGATCTCATTTTTGTAGCAAGCAACTAGAATCTGCCTTAGCCGAATATAGTGTTAGACACCGGATCACTCTTGCACATCACCCACAAGCAAGTAGACAGGCAGAAGTGCCAAACCGAGAAGTGAAACAAATCTTAGAAAAGACTGTGAATCCGGACTAGAAAGACTGGGCGATGAGATTAGACGATGCATTATAGGTGTATAGGACAACCTATAAAACGTTGTTAGGTATGTCCCCTTACCGATTAGTTTATGGGAAAAACTACAACTTGCCAATTGATTTGGAGAAAAAAGCATATTAGGCTATAAAAGAGCTAAACTTAGACCCTAACTTAGCTAAAGAAGTGAGATTGTTTTAGCTACATGAGTTGGAAGAATTCATGTTTTTGGCCTATGAGAAAGCAAAATTATACAAGGAAAAAAGTAAATTGTAGTATGATGCTATGATCAAGAAAAGGAATTTTCTACCAAGACAATAAGTACTGCCCTTCAACTCTTAGCTGAAATTATTCCTAAGCAAGCTGCGATCACAATGGATAAGTCTGTATATAGCAAAGCATACATTACCTCATAATGTAGTAGAATTAATTACTAAGGATAGAAAAGCCTTCCTTGTTAACGGGTAAAGAGTGAAGCACTACATTTGGGGCACAATAAAATAGGTGTGTGAAAAATAGTATATAAGGAATGGAGATTAAAGATGTATATGTAAAAAAATAGTTGTTTCTATGTAGGTAACCCATATGGAATATGCATGACTATATCAAGCTGAACATGCAAGATGAGAATAACCCAACTACACCTTGTTGTACCATTACGGAGAAAATGGGTAGTTCTAACTCTTATCTTTAGTTGTCGCACATTAGGAACAATTTTCAATCTAAAGTATGAGGGGTTACATAAAGATTTTGAAAGTTATTTTGCTGTTGTGTTTTACTTGTTTTATTATTTTTTCGTTAAAATTTTTTGATTTGTGTGCATGGTGCTTGAGCTTGCAACAATGCAAGTGATTGGTTAGGAGCATGTTAATAGGAATGGGTTGTATAAAACTTGTAAATTTGGCATGATAGTGAAATATTCTAGGTTGTTAAATTTTAGTCTAGTTAGTTCACTTTATTACATTGTAAAATATGTGAAAGTAATTAAGCATATCAAATTATGAATGATTACATTTGTTTTGAACTGTAGGTAGTTATAATGTTATGACTTGCATGATTGAATCCATGAATGTCGAGATGTCTAAGGATGACCTAAGTATTGTTTGGTGAAAACTAGTACCTAAAAGCTAACCTTATGCATATGTACCTTAGTACCTATACTTGTGCCTAATCTAGTTTTTGATAAACCTTCATATGAAACCTTGAACCAAAAAGAAAACCTATTTATCCTTTACTTGGTAACAAATTTAATGCATGAATTTAGATGTTGGGCCGTAGATGTTGAGGTTTAGGTAGATATATCAAGGAGGTTTCAAAAAAATTAGAGTGAAAAAGTAAGAAACAATAGATATAGTTGTTGGGAAATGTGCTCATATTGTAGTAAACATGTAATTGTTTTCTCTATATTTAAATGATGAATAAATAAATAAGGTTAATTTCACATTTCACTATTATGTCATTTTGTGTTTTTGTCTTTTGCATACATAACAAAATTGTGGCAAGCAAAAGCTCATTGATTGTCTAAGTTCAAAATGATGATAAGTGGCACTATAAGAACATTTACATTATGATAAAGACAACTTACTTCAATAGATAATCTAAACAAGTCTGCAATCCTGTAAAAGAATCAAAGTGAGCATTTGATTCAAATACTTTGAAGGACTATTATGTCATCTACAATTCTAATTAGGGGGATGGCTAGTCTTGGCTATCAAATTAGTTGATTCCATTGGTAGAGACATGGATGTATTCATTGGAAGAATGGTACATTAGACTGGACCAAGATGAATAAACTTTTAATCCATTTATGAATTAATTCACTTGTGACGTTCATGGTGTGATTTACCTAAATCCTGGGTTAGTCACTAACCATGCGTATATAACTCGTGTGCTTTGATATAAGTGGAGGCTTATGCTCTAAAGATGACCGAGCCTATAGTCGATGTGTTGGGTACATGACTTGTGTATGGTATGGCTTTACTAGCAACAATGGAATTCATATCTCGATTAAAGAGTTAATAATATCCTCTCATTGACATTGTATGACTTGATAAATATGGAACGTGGCCACGGGTTGCTTGTTCTCAAACAAGCAATTTATCACAGTCATTTATTGACAATGATCATATTAATCATTAAGAAGACACAATGGTGACAATGAGATAAAATAGAACTGTATTGAGTGAATGGGTTTAAGTCAAAGGAATCAAAGATATCATATGAGGGTAACACACATATGACAAGATCATTAGACAAAGTAGTTGGATAAAATGCTTTCAAAAAAATATACAATAAAGAGTTTCCAATCATGGTACTTATTGTGGATTGACTCTATAATTAAGTAAATTGTGAATTATCAGAACAATGCTTCTGGACATAATTGCAATTACTAGAGCCTAATTGTATATGTCTAATTGATCCCTCTGCTAGCTCAACAAAAACTTGATTGAACTGTATTTGAATCAGAAAAAAATTCTAAGACTTTAGAAATAATTTAATTGAGTCTATTTATTCTGTGTGGAATTAAATTAGGCATTCATGAGAATTATTCAACAAGAAATTTGATTAATAAATTTTCTTGAAAAATTAATTTGGAAATTCTTAGTAATTTTTGGGAAAATTAATTTTGATCAAGCAAAATTAAATTAATCAAATTAGTTAAAAATAATGTGATATTTTTGAAAATTAATTTTCAAGTCAGACAACTGGTCCAATGGGTAATTGAACTTGAAAATTAAACTTCAGATCGACAATTGGACTCGAGAACCAAAAACTAAGACCGATACCCAAAACTGGTCGAACCGGGGTCGGTATGTGAAACCAGGCCAACAGTCCAACAGGTGGCTGAACCGGACTAGTCAAGCCATCATTGGCCCGGACCGAACAAACAATAGTTGAACTGGCTCAGGTGTCGTCAGGGTATCACACCTGCAATGGAACCATCGTACATGACGGGGCCAGTGGCGGCGACGACGGTATTTCAGTGGCCTGCTGGTGGTCCTTCAGTGGTTGAGCACTGGAAGAATTACACTTCTACTGGGACTCATCGGATAATTCGATTTCAAATTAAATATTCCAAAAATAATATTATTTTATTAGTTTTAATATTAAACTAAATTGAATACTTATCTTAATAACATTTTATTAATTTAATATCAAAGTGATTATCTTAATATTAAAGCGGTCAAGTTTAATCAAGTTTAATTATAGTTGAATTCTTTAAACTCTACCTATATAAATAGAGTCATGGGTTATTATTTTTCACACACTTGAATTTAAAAGAAAGTTGTAAAGAGAAAATTCTCTAAAAAGTTATTTCAAAAAATTTCTAGAGATATTTTTCTTATTTACAACTTGGCTTAGAAGTTTAATGAAATTGAAAAATTACACCACTGGTAATTTTGTGGAAAATTTTTTGACTCAAAGCTAGCCTACACCCAATAGATGTGAGCTTAAGGATAGCGGAGAAGACTATTCGGTCGAAGTGTTCATACTAGACGAATCGAAAAGGTACAATTTTGATTAAGTATTTATTATTTTAGATATCACAACAAAATTCTTGTTTTTGGAAAAAAAATTAAACTTTGGTTTTTCCCTTAAATTTATTTTTCACTGTGTTTTTCAAACCCAATTTTCTAACAATAGTAAGTATAGGATCCTTGCAAAAAGTGCCTAAATGAAAAACAATGTGAGAACAAAAGCATTGTGAGGGCTAAAAGCATAGAACAAGATAAAAGTTGTGTGAATGAAAATGAGTGAAATAAAGTGATCCAATAAAAATCACAAATACTTAGGAAATTTTCATTCATGTTGCACAAAACTCACTAAGCTTATTGTACTTGCAAATATCATACCATGCCTTCACATATGGAGAGAAAAGGAAGGTGAGAGAAGGGGATATAAGGGGTTGAGCTAAAAATTATACTAGGGGGTGCTTAGGGAACAATATCATGTGTCAAACTATTTTCCTGCTTGAACAGTTTTGAAGCTCACAGTTCTTGAATTCAAAACCAATCTTAAGCCTCAAAATGTTACAAGCTGAAAAACCCTATGTGACTTAGGTAACTCTATTTATGGATGAAAACCATGTTGAGTGTATAAAATTGTAATTACGTACATTCTTCTGACATAAATGTTATAACCGTGTAGTTTGTTTTGATGGAATTATATGCTTAGTTATCTTTAGACCTATTGACTTTATGATTTAGTGAATTCTCATGTCTGAAATTAAAAATTGTGATTATTTTGTATATCATGTTGAAATTGCATGTTTTAGCAAGCCTTCCTACTCCCTAGGTTTCGAACTAACCATTTGTATGAAGCATGCTCAAGGGATGCCTTTCTTTTTTTTATTTTTGCATATGATCGTCTTGTTTGCTTGAGTACAAGTAATGAGTTAAGTGTGGGAGAATTTGATCTACCATAATTCATTGTGGAAAATTAAGCTCTTTTCAACACTTAATGAGCTTATATTTGAGTAGTTTGTTATCATTTTATTTAATTTATAGACTTATTAGATTTATCCTTTGAATTCAATAAAATGAGCTTTTTAGTGTGTTTTATGACCTACTAGGCCAATTTGGGCCTAAGGAAGAACTTATATGTTGATTAAATGTGTAGGACAACATTTTAGGCCTACGAGTAAGTAGACTGCCCCGAATGTCACTACATTCAGAAGGGATGTTACAAAAATAAACTTCAAACCTTCTAGGGAAATATCTAGCCGCTGATGTCGTGGAAATAACCATTCAATGTTGCGACAAAAAACTTTAAATCTAGAGAAGGAATATTCAGCCTTTAATGTCACAACAACAACCATAGGATGTCGCGACACCCAACTTTGAAGCAAGAGAAGTGACATTTGATGTTTATTGTTGCGACAATGGCCATAGGATTTTGCAACACAGATCTGACGAGGCCTCTTTATTAGCTAAGGGTGTTTTTCATCCAAACAACCATAATTAATATGTTTAACAGTAATTGACCTAATTTGGTCATTTAACAGTAACACTATAAATATTATTGCTCAAAACTCAATTAGGGAGCTCTTTTGATTATTGCAATTTTCTTTCTTCTTATAAATAGGGTTTTTATTTGGTTTTCTATTCAAACAATTTTTTATTTCAATTAAAGTTTAATTTTCAGTTCTTTTGCAATTCTACTTCGTTTATTTACATTTCTATTTTAATTGCATTGCAATCAACATCCATTCAAAGGGTTTCAGATATCAAATCTTCAACAATTATTTGTGGATTTACTTTGAATGCGCAAAATTCGACTAGGAAAAATTGCATCTAGTATGGACATGAACTAAGAACCCTAGGAATTGACGAGTGGAATGGGAATGATTGACTAAGGGTTTAGGGTTTACCACAAATTAGTTGACATATGTTAAGTGAAATTAAACCCTAAGATTGACGACCTTAGGAAGTAACTTAGGTAGATGAGGTCGAAAGGATAGTCTACTTCTAACCAACATAATTTATCCCAATTTAAGCTATCAAGTCTAAAGATAAGTACATTAGATCGACCAATCAATTTAGTTATAGGTCGAAAGGTATTAACTAGGTTAATCGTTAGCTAATTTGTTAAAAACCTGAATCTGAAGTTAATCATGAACATGGATGTGAGTTAACCTCATCTCTACTTAATTTAGTTGACATTCAGATATTTTATTTTGGTGTTTACTCTTATGCTCCTTTATAAATAATCTTTTTATTATCTGTCTAGTCATAATATAATTAGTACGTAAGTAGTATTTAGACCTAGTAGTGTGTTAATTTTCAATTTAATTTAGGTAAGCCTCCCTTGGGTATGATCCTCAAAATACTTTCTTGTGTTCCATTGTAAAACTTACTATATTACAATTTGACCTGTATACTTGTAGATACTACGAATAATGAGATATATTTAATTACAAATTTACAAGCCCTAATACACACACGTCGGGATGCGGTCACCCGTACAACACCCTTATGAAAAGTTAATCTGTATTCTGATAGGAGAACTTTAAATTTCGAGACTTATTTGAATTTGGACCCTAGAAAGGTCATATGATATTATGCTAGGTATTTTTTTTAGAGTTTCAGAGTTGATCAGACAAATTACGAGACGAGGGGTAAACGATAATTTTGTTGCTTAAAGACTTATTGTCATTTGTCATATTTTAATATTAGTGTTTAAATGATTATGAAGTGATGAGATGGTAGTTAACCTTTTTAAATTTAATTTATTATTGAAATGAATTTTGGACGACACCATTGGTTTGTTTAACCTTTCACCCCTTTCTAAGTATTTTAAAATATCAAATAATTGGAGAAAAGAGGGAAAAAAAAAGCCTCAGTTTCTCTTACCAACCAACCACACTAAGGAAAATGAGAAGAAACTCTTGTCTTCCATCCTTTGCTCATCTCACCCAAATCCCTCTCAAACTCTTACCCCTTTTTTTCATCATTTTTTTACAAAACCATCTTACAAAAGCCTCATTTTAGTCATTTCTACCATCTATCTTCTTCACTTATAAATTAGAGTTTGTTGCTTTAAAGTGAGAAAATTCGATAAAGTGAGAAAAGGGTTGAAATAGGTGATGATTTAAGGATTTTCATCTTATTCATACATATTTTCATATTTATATGAAATTGTTAAATAGTTGAACCATCTTAATGATTATTTATTATTTCTCCTAAATGAATGTTTATTTATATTCAATAAGAAATGGAGATGAAAGCTTCAAGCAAGAGAAATGAGAAGCTTGTTGGTTGAGGGAAAGAGGCCCTCTCTTGTTTTGAAAACTTTTGTTGGTAAGATCTCATGAAAACATTTTTTATTAAAAAAAATTTGAAATTAATTTTATTTATTGATTTGTAATTAATACTTATACATAATTTTTAAATTAATTAATGAAGAAAAAATTCATTTATGAAAACATTTATTCTTTATTTTTTTCATTGAAATATTTTTTGTGAAATAATGGGAAATGTTTTACTCAAAATAATTCAAATGTCAGAAAATATCACATTTTCTAAAAAGTTATATCATTTTTTAAAAATCATTAGTTTTCAGTGAAACAAATAAACCCTAAGTTATGTTTCGTTAACTCATAATACTAATTTAATTAGGGATTTAAATAATAAAATAGATAGTAAATTTAGTTTTTATATATATTATAAAATACATAATTTACATGTACTATTTTTTATCATTGGTCTTTATATTTTTATTTTATATACCCTGTTACTCAAATATACATTTTTCGTTAAAAAAAATTAATCAACCAATGGCACACTACCACCTTTCAATTAAAATAAAAAATCTTAATTTTTTTAAAATATTAGAAAATAAAAATACATTAAAAAATATGAAAAAAAACCCAAAAACCTTAAGACTTAGAAAATTGTTAAACAAATTAAAAAAAAATAGAAAACTATAACTACATGAAACTTAAAAAATTTTATAAAAAGTAAAATTTTTCATAATATTTAAAAAAAAATCATTTGTTTAGAAAATCTTAAAATTTTATCAAATTTTAAATAATTTATTATATTCTTTTCCTTTTTTTTTTTTTTGCATTTAAATGAATTTTTTGACATTTAAAAGGAATTTTGAGTTTTTTAGTAAAAATTACCCCAAAATCCTTCAAAAATTGGCTTAGTTGGATAGATGTAGTTAAACAATACCCCCTAGACACGAATAATAAGTTTTCTCCTTATACGGCCCGAGAAAAAAATATTAATTAAAAGTTATGTCTATGAATGAAATTAGAATGTAAGAAAGAGCTATAAACAATAATTCAATTAGACATTTCAGCTCATCTTTTTCTCTTTCTCTAAAAAAGAAGAAAAATGCATTTACTCTCTTACAATTTAAGCCAAATAATTTTCAAAATGCTAAAAAAAAAAATTTCCTCACCTATTAAAAGAATTTTATGGTATTTTTATTTAAAAAGAATAATAATTCTTTAAAAAAATCATTAAAAATATTTTTAAAAAACCCTAAATTTTCGAAAATATCATAAAGTTTTAAGAATTTTTAGGAAGCCTAAAATTCCAAATAAACTTTTTTTTAATTTATGAAAAATTTTAAATTTTTTAAAAGTTTTGTGTACTTACAATTTTATTTTTTTATTTTTTAAAAATAAATTATGATTTTTTAAAATTTTAAATAATTTTCAAATTTTTAAGACTTTTTGAGTTTTTTAAAATTTTTAAATTTTTAACCTATTACACAATGAAAAGTTATTGAACTTAGTTCTGCTTTCTTAGCACATTACTATCTGCCCTGCTGGCAAGTTCTTGTTCTCTTAGGTTAATTTTTTGGTGTTTATGGTTTCGTTGAAGGATTCTGATGACGTTATTGTTATCAAAGGTTCTACTTTTATCATCGACAATTGCCAATTTAGTGATTGATTTGATTAAATGGAAAAAAATTTGGTTGCGTTGTCTTTAGATGACGAGGAAGAGGAAATTATACACATCCAGAAAGAATCTGATTCGGATATAGTAGAGGAGTATTTATGTTTAACTGGGTGTTTTTTAACAGCAAATATTATTCACTTTCCTGCGATGAGGAGTACAATGGCAAATCTGTGGCATTCAGTAAAAGGGGTTCAGATATCAGATCTAGGGGAGAAAAGATTTTTATTTAGATTTTTCCACATAATGGATCTGGAGAGGGTACTTAAGGGATCCCCATGGACTTTTAATAATCATCTGCTAATACTGCATCAATTGATGGATGGAGATGACCCGTTGAAGGTGCCATTAATCTATACGAATTTTTGGGTACAAATTCATGAAATTCCCTTAAGGTTTTTTTCTGAAGCGTTGGCAAGGCAGATTGGGGGTTTTATTGGAAAATTTATAGAGTATGATGGTTCAAGTCTGGGGAAGGGAGTACGACACTATTTGAGAATAAGGGTTAAGTTGGATATAAGAAAACCTCTAAAGAGAAAGAAGAAAATTTTATTTTCGTCAGGAATTTGCTCTTATGTCAACTTTAAATATGAATGACTGACTTCATTTTGTTTCTTTTGTGGACGGTTAGGGCATAGTGATTCTTTTTGCCATTCTAATATGGAGCTAGGATTTGAAGTCACGGAGATGGGATGGAATTTGTCAATACGCGCTCAATCCAGAAGAGCTCTCGCAATGAATAGTGTGTAGCTACGAAATGATGGTGGAGAAATCCAATGAGGGAGTTCAATCGAAGGGCGTGAATTAAGGAGAGGCAATTGGGACGTTACGAATAAATGATGTTCCAAGAATTTTGTTGACCCCATTCTAGGGGTTAATTTGGAGAGGAATTTGAATTGGGTCTCGAATGTGGAGGTAGGATCTTCTAAAATACACGAACAAACAGAAATAGAGCATGATGGCAAAGATGGTGTGATTGAAGGGGGGGATGGTAAAAAGAGGCCTAGAAGAGAGGATGATAGATCTTTGATGAGGGAGGAAACAAGCTCTCTAGTTCTTATAAGAAGGAGAGGACTGGAAAAAAATCTTTTGGTATCGATGGCTGCCAAGAGGCAAGTCGACCGGTCGCAATAAAAATCATAAGTCGAAATATCCCTAGATTGGGGAGTCCACTGACAGTTAGAAGACTTTGGCATTTGCTGAAGATATACAATCCCCAAATTGTCTTCTTTATGAAGACTAAAATTGATAGAATACGAATGGAAGGTGTAAGAAGGAGATGTGGCTATTTGAATGGGATTGATGTTGCATCAGTTGGTTCAAAGGGTGGACTATGCCTAGCATGGAAGGAAGATATTGCAATTAGCCTCAAATCTCATATCAATGTTGAAATTCAAGATAATGATAATGAAAAATTATGGCGATTTACTGGATTTTATGGCTCACCATATGCGCATAATAAAGAGGTTTTATGGAACTTGCTAAGGAATTTGAGTCACGCACAGAGTTTACCGTGGATGGTATATGGCTATTTTAATGAAATTCTATATTCTTTGAGAAAATGGGAGGTGTACCAAGAGATGAAAGGAAAATGACAGCTTTTAAGGATGCTTTAGTGGACTGTTAGTTGCTTGATGTTGGGTATAGGGGATCGTGGTTCACTTGGGAAAGAGGTAATCTGCCAGAGACGAATATTCATGAAAGATTGGATAGAGGAGTTGCGAACATGGAGTGGCTTCATTTGTTTTCATTTGCAGAAATTTGACATTTGTCACATTCTTTTTTAGATCATTGTCCCATTTTTATTCAAACAAACACAAAAATGAACAACTTTCCTAGAAGGAAAGCCTGTTTTGAGTCATGGTAGGTTAAAGAGGATTCCTTTGAAGAAGAAGTTAGAAGATTATGGAGGTCCACTAGTGGTGACATTATGCAAAAATTAAATGACTTGCAACAAGGTTTGGTAAGATGGGCACATTTGGTGAAACATAGAAGAGAGAGTCGTAAGAAGGAATTGACAACAAATTTGAAAATTCTAATGGGAAGAGAAAGAACTAATGAGAATTTAGCAGAATTAATTGATGTAAAAATCTATTTAAACCTTGAAATTGATAAGGAGGAGATGTATTGGGAGTAAAGGGCTAGAGCTAATTGGTTAAAACTGGGAGACAAAAACACGGCTTTTTTTCATAGTTATGCCTCACAAAGGAAAAAAAGGAATACTATTCGAAGTTTAACATACGAAGATGAGATAGACACAAGTGATGTGAAGGATATGGAGAATATTGCTCAGAGTGACTTTCATAAGCTTATCGAATGTGGAAATTTTGATCGCATCCTTTCGGGAATTGAAGATACGTCTCCAAGGAGGAAGATTCAAAGCTAATTGCAAAATTCACAAAGGAGGAAGTTGTGATTGCACTGAAGGATATGGGACCTACAAAGGCTTCTGGGGACGATGGATTTTTGGCTGTATTTTTCCAACAGTGTTGGCATATTGTTGAAATAGATATTATCGACTTCTGTCTAGGCGTCTTGAACGAAAGTATGGCTATGGATTCTATTAATGTCACGAATATTGCGTTAATTCCAAAAATATCTCATCCGATGAACCTTGGTAATTTTAGACCAATCAGTCTATGTAATGTTTTATATAAATTAATAGCAAAGATGACTGTAAATCGGTTCAAAAACCTACTAGAGGATTGCATTGATAGCGCTCAAAGCGCCTTTATTTCGGGCAGACTTATTTCAGATAACGTTCTTCTTACTTATGAGATCTTGCATATGTTTCAACGAAAGAGAGTAGGAAACAAAGGGTTTATGGCATTAAATCTAGACATGAGTAATGTAACACCCCTAACCCATATCCGTCACCGGAAAAGGGTTACAGAGCATTATCGGAGTTTACATATCAAATACTATTAATTCATGTCATTTACTATTCATATCCAAAAATAACTATATTCAATCATATCGTCCCTTAAATGGACCCTCAAGGCCTAATTTACAAATTAGAAACAAATCAGGACTATATCGCAAAATCAGAGAATTTTTTGCAAAATTTCAAAATTTTTCTTAAATACAGGGATCACATGCCCATGTGGGTAGGCCTTGTGGCTCACATGGCCAAATGACAAGCCTGTGTCCTAGGCCATGTGGGCATTTGATGTAAGGCACACGACCATGTCCCAGCCCGTGTTCATACCTGTGTAACTCTCTGACTTGGGTCATATAGCCATCCACATGTCTGTGTGCTAGGCTATATGGACAATTTAATTTTCAAAAATTAGGTGCAGGATTCACACGACCAAGACACATGCCTGTGTGTTAGGTCGTGTGTTTCACATGGATGAGACATACGCCCGTGTCTCTGCCCGTGTGACCAATTCTGAGCATTCTGTTTCTCAATTTTTAATATGCAGGGGACATACGGCTGTGTGTCACACACGATTGAAACACACACCCGTGTGTCTACCCGTGTGGACTAAAATAGGTCATTTTCAAGCCTACTTTTCTCACCCAAGTATACCATCAACCTACAACAATACTTGAATACATTTACCAACCAATTCAAGACATTAAAAGTAAATCAAAACCAATCTTATGCATGTCATATTAGCTCATATGTTCAAGTATATAAACTTACCAATTTCACACTTATGTTCATAGACAAATTTTATCAAATATAATATTTTAAAATCATTCATTAGTAGGTTTATATACTCTCCGCCACATAACCATTTCATCACACATTAACATGCTAAAGTCTTACATAATTACATCAAAATATGCTTAACACTAGCCATTCCAATGGCTAGTTACAACCAAGATATATTTCATCATTTGATCTATTTTAGCCTATACATGCCATTAAACTAATAGTAGTTTTGTTATTTATAGCAAAGTGAGCTGTAGGATAGTGAGATCTTGCTCCGACCCGCTTCAACCTTTACGAACTTTCGAGTACTATAAAATAGAGAAAATGAACAGAATAAGCATTTAATGCTTAGTAAATATACAGACATGCATTTAACTTACCAATCATATTCATTTAAAGTAAGTATACAAACATGCATCCAAAACATTATGGCCAATTGCCTAGACACATGCTCTCATCAAACAAGTTAGTCATGAAATTTACATGAATATCAAGAAAACAGAGATGAGTTCATCATACATCAAGATATAATTCATTTAATTCTTTTATTTTCTCTCACATAAAGAGTTTTATCCGTTGAATCATTGAAATATCAATGGATACTCGGGTAGTACATAGAAGGAGTATTATTAATGATTCGTCAATTCATATTCAAGGATGCTCATTAAAGCACATAACCGGGAAGCACACTCTCGAGCCTTATAAGGGGAAGGTCACAAAGAGCCTTTAATTGGGAAGCTTATCCGGGCTATATAACGAGAAGCTCATAAGAGACATAATTAGGAAGTTCACAAAGAACCATATCAGGAAGCTCACAAAGAGCCATATAATGGGAGCTCCGGATAGCCATACATCGGGAAGTTCAAGTGAGCACTATCGGGAAGCTCATAAAGAGCCAATCACTGGGAAGCTCACGAAGAGCCTATATTCGGGATGCTCATAAGAGCTAAGGTGTGTCCAACACAAATGTAGGATCACAACCTATCAAAACGCTCCAAAGAGCTATAACGAAAAGCTCGTTGAACCATATAATAGGAAGCTCAAGAGGGCCATAAATCGGATGCTCTTTTGAGCTATGGTGTGTCTGCAACATATGCAAGACTGCAACCAATATAGGAAACTTGCATACATCGATTTTCATTTGTCTAAACGGAACTTAACATTTGTTAGGTATTATCGAGTATTCTATCAATTCATATACATGACAATAATATAATTCACATATACAATATTTAATTTAAACATATAAATGTACATGATTTAGTTATACGAACTTACCTCGATACTTGTTCGTATATGAGAATCTACTAATCCGAAACTTTTTCTTTCTCTCGATCTAACTCCTTATTTGGTATTTCTGAATCTATATAAATGAATTTAATTATTAATTTATTACATTTCACATTCAAATCAATCCAATTCTCATCTTAGGTAAAAGTACCATTTTTCCCCTATACTTTTCATTAATTCCAATTTAGTCCCTTGGCTCGGAAAATGAAATTCATGCAAATTTAATCCTTATTCCAAGCCTAGCCGAATTTTCCATATAACATTTACAGCTCATGTATTTCACAAAAATCAGAAATTTTCCATGAATTTTGCATCTTTTCAATTTAGTTCCTAAATCACAATTTCATGAAAATTCACTTTACAAAAGTTGTTTATCTATCAATAACCTTTCAATTTCTACCATAAATTTCAAAATTTCAGCATACTCATCCATGGAAAAATTTTAATACTTTAATATCTTTACAAATTGATCCCAAAATAGTTAGATTAAGTTATTACGATCTCGAAAATATGAAAATTACTAAAAACGGGACATGATTACTTACCCAATTTGACCAAACAAGTTTTCTCTTTCCTCAAGCTCTCAAACTAGGGTTTCCATGGTTTTTAATTGGGAAAGATTATATAAAATGATGATATTAGATATTTATTTTATTTATCATCTTTTATTTATTTCAATTTCCAATTTAGTCCTTTTCTTTTTCTAATTTTCCATGGGTGAATCATCACAAATATCTACTAACTTCTCTTAATGGTCTAATTTTCTAGTTTTGAATTCCATGCAATTTGGTCATTTCCATAATTAAACATGTAATCGGTAAAATTTTCTGATACGAACTCGGTTGGGATCGCATCATTTTCTTATCAAAATTTTCATACATCTTTCCTATCATAATGCAGATCGTGCAATATTATTAAATTAAGTTTTCTTTCTCACTCGGATTCATGGTCTCGAAACCACTATTTCGATTTCACTGAAAACGGGCTGTTACAACTCTCCCCCTTAAAGAATTTTCGTCCTCGAAAATCTTACCAATAAAGAGGTTCGGGTATTCCTTTCTCATTGTTTCCTCTGATTCTCAGGTAGCTTCTTCTAATCCGTGTCATTGCCAAAGAACTTTCACTAAAGCTACCTTTTTATTTCTTAATTCTTTCGTCTCACGTGCCAAAATTTTAATCGGTTCTTCACTGTAAGTCATATCAGGCTGAATCTCAACTTCTGTCGGAGAAATAACATGTGAAGGATTTGACCAATACAGTCGCAACATAGACACGTGGAAAACATTATGAATTCTGTTAAGCTCTGGTGGTACTGCCAATCGATATGCAACAGGTTCAATTCTTTCAATAACCTCATATGGTCTGATGAACCGTGGACTCAGTTTTCCTTTACGGCCAAATTGGAGAACTTTCTTCCAAGGTGATACTTTCAAGAATACCTTGTCTTCGAGTTGAAATTCTATTTCTTTTGGTTTAAGATCAGCATAAGACTTTTGACGATCAAAGGTGACTTTTAAACTATCCCGAATTACTTTCACTTTTTATTCAGTCTTACAGAATAAATAACTCCATGGATCTTTTTCTCACCAAGTTCCGTCCAGTACAACGAAGTTCTACATTTACGACCATACAAAGCCTCGTACGGTGCCATTTTAATAGTTGACTGATAGCTATTATTGTATGCAAATTAAACTAAAGGTAGATACTTTTCCCAATTACCTTTAAATTCCAAAACACAACACTGAAGCATATCATCTAAAATCTATATCACATGTTCAGATTGTCCATCAATCTGAGGATGGAAAGCAGTGCTGAAATGTAACTGTGCACCCAAAGCTTCTTGCAACTTATTCCAAAATCGGGATGTAAATTGAGGATCTCTGTCTAAAATAATAGAGATCGGTACTCCTTGTAGTCTAACAATCTCAGAAACATATAACTCTGCTAATCTATCCAAGGAGAAATCCATACGTACTGGAATAAAGTGTGCAGACTTTGTCAATTTGTCAACAATTACCTAAATAATGTCTTTCTTTTTCGGAGATAGAGATAGTCCTGATATGAAATCCATAGTAACTCTTTCCCATTTCCACTCTGGTATTGTAACTGGATGTAATAATCCCGAAGGTACTTGATGTTCAGCTTTAACTTGTTGACATCTCAAACATTTAGTAACAAATTTAGAAATATCTCGTTTCATTCTCGCCCACCAGTACATCTTTTTCAAATCGTTGTACATTTTGTTACTCCCAGGATGAATAGACATAGTACCATTATGAGCTTCGTATAAAATCTTCTGTATAAGTTTTGAATTCTTCTGTACCATATTCTACCTCTGAATAACAAACAACCATCAGACCCAATTTGAAATTTTGAATCGAAATTTGACTCATATTGTACCTGTTTACCTCGTAATTCATTATTATTTTTTTGAGCTTCACAAATTTGCTGTAGAAATGTCATTTTAGCTTTTAACTCAGCTATGATTGAACCATCATCTGATAGTGGCAACTAGGTATTCATTGCTCATAAGGCAAACAAAGATTTTCTGCTCAGAGTGTAACACCCTGATTTTGGGCCTAGAAGTAATGGGCCTTGAGTTTGGGATCGGTTAGAAGGTGGCTTGAATAAAAGAAAGGTGTTTAAATATGTTATAATTGTGTGTTTAGTTTAATTGTTAAATTATTTGGGAAGAGTTGGTAGTGTGGAAAAAGTCCTGGGTTCGATCCAGGGCTTTAGTAAAATTTTGTATTTTTTTTCTAAAGAACCCTGAGCATTAGGTGGAAGGCTTATTAATAAGGCCTGGTAAAATCTGACACAAGGAAATGCTTGGCCTAGTGGCAAAAGGTGTGGGTAGTAAGCAGAAGGTCTAGGGTTCAAGTTCTGGCCTTGGCAAAAAAATTTATTTTGCATGTGACTAGTAAGGAAGCTAGCGTTTAGGCTTTATAAATATGTTAGGTGGAAACTTGACACAAAGGATGCGCTTGGCCTAGTGGCATGATGGCGTTAGGAGTAAGGAGAGGTGCTGGGTTCAAGTCGCAGCATGAGCAAAAGTTATGGGTTTTTTTTTAAGACAACCTGGAGGTCGGTAGAAAGACTTTATAATTAATTGGGGAGGAGAAACTACACAAAAGAAGCATGTGGTTAAGTGGCAAGGAGGCGTTAAGAGTGTGCATGTGGTCAGCGGTTCAAATCTGAATGGTAGCAAATATTTTTAGGATAATCTGGTTGCGACAATAGGCCTTAAAAAGAGTTAGCGATGGAATATGGCACAAGAGCGCCTGCGGTGCAGTGGCTT
The DNA here is from genome assembly GCA_025698475.1 of Gossypium anomalum. Taxonomy (NCBI): domain Eukaryota; kingdom Viridiplantae; phylum Streptophyta; class Magnoliopsida; order Malvales; family Malvaceae; genus Gossypium; species Gossypium anomalum. The sequence goes on from CM046957.1 coordinate 14,687,251, forward strand.
GAAGCATGTTATGGTTATGAGAGGGAGCAAGTTCGAATTCCAGGCCTGGCAAAGTTTAAATTTTTATTCTTTAAGAAAGCTGAGGCTTAGACATATAAGCCTTATAATTAATTGTGACTGAATGGTAGTGTAAGAAAGAACGCGGTGTAGTGGCCAGCAATGTGTTGGGAGGTAGAGTAACCTTGAGGTTTGGAGTTCGAGTGGTGGTGCGCGCAAAAGGGAGAATTTAATTTTGCTACTCAAGTGCTGTATGGTGGAAGCAATTTGAATGCAATTAAAATTGGAATTTTTGGCTAAAATCAAGGGGATTAGGTTGAGGATTAAGTGTGGGTATGATTGGAGAATTTAAAAGGAATTTATCCTGACAAGTTTAAGTCGATTGAGGAGTGTAGGTGTATTTTTATTTATTTTTTTAGTATAAATATGTGTGTCGTATGGGCGAGTCAGGGCATTTGTTGTTTTTGTGTGCTTTAGTAGCATATCACCTCCTTTTTTCTTTAAGCCAAACTCTTGATCTTTCCTTCCCTATTTTAATCGAATCAACCTCTTCCCTCTTCAACTTAGCCGACTATTTCTTTTTCATTTAAAAAACTGATTCATACAGTTTGGGGGTTTGATTTATTGTTGGCAAGCGATCTCATGATCGGTAGATCTTCTTTGGCTTTTGTTAAATTTTCTAAGTTCTTTCGTTTCTACACTCTTAAAAGTCGATTTTTCTTTATTCTTTCCAAAACTTTTGTTAACCTACGGTTCCTCCATTTATTTCTATTTTTTCACTCTCATTCAAGAGTGTGATCGCTGATGGAAAAAAGGGGTTCTAATAGAAAGGTTGGGATAGAGGCTCCCAAGTTTAAGCGACGTAAGGTGTCGGCCGTTAGGGACTTTTCGCTTGGATGCAGAAGAGGGACTACGTCAGATTTCAAGTTACATAGGCAGATCGCAGTCGATCAATCTAGTCAAGGCAAGTATAGGTTGTTCTCCGGTAAGTAGTGGATTTATTTTGAATTAATGGAATGTGACTAATAGAGTATAATGTTGAATATAGGTTCGGGCGATTATTAATACTTAGTACTCCAGGTGATAAGGTGTGTACTTCTACCCTATGATAACTTGATATAAAGCCGAAGGTGTGTACATACACTGCACACCCACTAGGAATCGGCAAAAGCCAAAATGCCGAAATGCCGGAATGCTAAAATGCCAAAAATTTGGCTACGGAAGTCTTGCGAGTGCGCGAACACTCGTAAGGGAGAGATCGATAGGTTGCCTAAGACTCACGGGCGATTTCGTGGACTTGGGTTGTGATTTGGCCATACGGATCGGAATGGGCTAAATGGGTCCGATGGGCTATTGGGCCCATAGTAGACAAAAACTGAATATTGATGCTATGTGATAGGAATTTGTATGTGATCATGAATATGAATGTGACAGGGCCTAACGGGCCATATAAATGTGATTTGAGCCTAATGGGCCATATGAATATGATTGGGCTTAATGGACCAGATACAGGTATGTGAATTTGTTTGGGCTTCGTAAGGGGCTTTTGGCCTAGTATATAATAACTACATAAGACTTAATTAATATTTTGCGACCGTAGACAGGTCAAAGGGTTAAGGTGTAGCAACGAGTATATGCATGTCTAGGATTGGATCTAGGGAGAGTTTGGTACTTAAGCGGTCTTAATGACCCACCTCCTCTTCTCTGGAATCCTACCTGGTGCATAGTATTCATTCACCTTAGCTCGTGGAACTTGTTAACGAGCCAAGGTAAGTGGAAACCATAATTAAGGGAAAATTATCAAAATGCCCCTAAGGGCAAAAATGACCAAAATACCCCTAGGTGTTGAATGTAAGTTTTATGGATGTGACATGCATATATATGATGTTCAGCTTAGGTTGCATATGGGGTGGGAACTATGGAACAGAGGAAGTACATGAGGATCGCATGGTTGCCTGACAATCGTGGATCCACCGACGGCTTTAAAAGCCCAATATGTAAATGAAGGTAGTTCCGCAACCGGGATACCATTGGTGTGTGGGCTGGGTGGGTCGATATTTATATCCCCACATGGCGTGACGGAGGATGGAGCTGGTGTGTAGCGGATGGATAATTTGGATGGCATTGGACTGCATTGCATTGCATGTATGATATTGTTGTGATATTATTGTGATGTGGGCTTCGGCTCAACTAAGGCTAATTTGGGCTAAGGCCCAAAGACCACCGTTATTGAATTGGGCTCTGGCCCAAAATGACTAATGATTGCTTTATACTCGTTGAGGGTTGTACACACTGAGTTTTCGAAACTCACCCCCTCCTTCTAAACTTTTCAAGTGATCCTTCGTAGGCGGTTCGACGGATGGAGATACTCAGAGGTGGCCAACTAGCATAAAAAGTTTAGACTTAGTCTTTATGTAATTTTTAATATATTCACTTTAAATTATCTCTATTTGATTTGGGTTGTAACAAGATTTTTCCTCTGGCTAATATTTCAAATTAGGATTATTATCATTTTTACGCTTTATATTTATTAGAAGTAGAACGTGGTTTTTTAAACCATAACTATTTTTTTTATACTACATTTTCGCAACTAAATTTTGAAATGACAAGTTTTCATAAAATCATATGTTCTAAATTAAGCTTCCGCAACTGAAAAGAGATTTTACAAATTAATTAAGGTTTTTTTTTCATTTTAAGGAAGTGTTTCCAATGAAAAGAAGGTTTTCGATAAAACACTTCAATGTGACACGCCAGATTCGGCCATAATATCTGGGCCAGGTTTGGGGTGTTACACAGAGCATTTACAACCACATTGGCTTTTCTCGGATGATAATCAATAACTAGATCATAATCTTTCAATAGTTCAAGCCACCTGCGCTGCCTCAGATTCAAATCCTTTTGCAAAATCAAATACTTTAAACTTTTATTATCAGTAAATATAGGACATTTTTCACTAAACAAATAATGTCACCCAATTTTCAAAGCAAATACAATGGCTGCAAATTCTAAATCATGTATTAGGTAATTATTTTCATGTTATTTTAGCTGTCTAGGAGTATAGGCTATTACCTTTCCTTCATGCATCAAGACACAACCTAAACCATTTAATGATACATCACTATAAATTACAAATTCCTTACCCGATTCAGGCTGAACTAAAACTGGTGCTTCAGTCATCAAAGTTTTCAATCTATCAAAACTCTACTGGCATTTATCAGGCCATTCAAACTTCACATCTTTCTATAACAACAGTGTTATTGGATAAGCTATCATCGAAAATCCTTTTACAAAGCTCTGATAATATCCAGCTAGCCCCAGAAAACTTCTAACTTCAGACACATTTCTCGGTAGTTTCCAAATAACAATAGTTGAAATTTTATTCGGGTCCACTCTGATGCCTTCAGCAGATACTATATGCCTAAGAAAACCAACTTCCTGAAGCCAAAATTCACATTTACAAAATTTGGCATATAACTGTTTATCTCGCATTGTTTGTAGAACAATTCTCAAATGATCAGTATTTTTATTTTCATCTCGGGAATATACCAAAATATCATCAATAAATACCACCACAAATCTATCTAGATACGGCATGAAAATTTTATTCATTAAATCCATAAATACCACAGGTGCATTTGTCAAACCGAACAGCATCACAAGGAACTCATAATGTCCGTACCTGGTTCTGAAAGATGTCTTTGGTACATCTGAATCTTTCACCCATAACTTATAATAACCAGAACAGAGATCAATCTTTGAAAATACAGTGGCACTTTTCAACTTATCAAATAAGTCATCAATACGAGGCAATGGATACTTATTCTTGATTGTAACTTTTTTGAGCTATTGGTAGTCAATACATAATCTCAAAGATCCATATTTCTTTTTAAGAAATAGAACCGGTGCACCCCATGGTGAAGAACTAGGTCGAGCAAACTCTTTGTTAGTTAATTCTTGCAACTGTGCTTTCAACACTTTTAACTCTGTAGAGGTCATTCTGTAAGGTGCTATAGATATAGCACTTGTCCCCGAAACAAGATTTATAGAAAATTACACCTCTCTGTCCGACGGTAATCCAGGTAATTCTTCAGGAAACACATCAGGAAACTCACAGACAACTGGTACTGATTTAATCTTTGATTCAGATACCTTAGTGTCCAACACATATGCAAGATAGGCAATATACCCTTTTCTAATATATTTCTGTGGTGATATAGTTGAGATTACATTTGACAACCCATCCAGTTTATCAAATTCAATACGAAGTAATTTACCATTCTGACATTTTAACACAATGTACTTCTGTTTACAATTTACCACTGCATCATGCTGAGTTAACTAGTCCATACCCAGAATTACATCAAATTCATCAAATGGCAACAACATTAAATCAACAGAGAAACAATAACCCAGTAATTAACAGACAATTTTTATAAACTTTATCTACCATCACATACTGGCCCAGAGGGTTTGAAACTTTAACCACGAATTCAGTTGACTCAACAGGTAAATTTTTAACAGACGCTAAATTTGTTGATATATATGAATGTGTTGAACCAGGATCAATCAAAGTAGTAATATCAATATCAAGAAGAGAAAATGTACCAGTAATGACATCTAGTGCAGAAGCACCCTCTCTTGCATGAATAGCATATGTCCTTACCGGTGCTCGAGCTTTAGATTTAACAATTGAATCTTTAGTTACACCTCGGCTACCACTAACATTGACGGGGTGACGAGGTGGTCTACCTCTAGAGGCAGGGTTACTTGGCTTGGACATCTGAACAATATCTTTTTCAGGTCTTTCTGGGCAATCTCTGAGGTAGTGGTCAAAAAAGCAGGCTCCTCTTCTCATGCGGCATTCACTAAAATGCAATTTATTGCAATGTTTGCATATTGGTTTATGACTTCCAACACTTCCTACACTTGTTACGGGTAGGGACGAAGATCTTGGATTAGGGCGTTGAGGGCCTCAGTCTCTCCAAGAATATCCCACAGATGTGGTAGAACGATCATAATATTTCTTTAGTTTCTTTGAAACTGTTGACTGTGACTTGCCCATAAATCTTTTACTTGAAATTCAGGTTTCCGTCCCTGCTTGCTTTTTTTCTTTATTTAATTCTTCAGCTTTTATGCTCAGTCAACCAATACAACAAATTCTTTTTGTAACAGCCCGATTTTGGGCCTAGTCAGAATAGTGGTTTTGAGACCACAAATCCAAATTCAGAGAAATTTTTTTATTATTGTTTTAGTGTTATAACAGGATTATATAAGTGCATGAAAATGTTGGTGGATTAATTTTAGCGTTTGAAAGCTTAATTTCGAAAAAGGACTAAATCGCATAAAGGGTAAAAGTTTTATTTCATTAGCTAAGGGTGTTAAATAGCTAGATAACCAAAATTGGAGGTCTTTAAAGAGTAATTAGACCCCTAATACATAGGCTAGCTGGCCATAGAGACAAGATTTGACAAAATTTTTAAAATTAGGTGAGTTTGGTGGCATATTTGACTAGAATAAAAATAAAATAAAGAGACAAAGATATAATCTTTTTCCTATCTTCTTCTCCACCGAAATTTTTAGAAAAATAAGGGTTTGAAAGCTTGAAATTTTTTAGCCACTCTTCACCCTCACAAGTAAGTGATTTTGATGGCCTTTCTTGATAATTTTTATACTTTTGGAACTCTTGTAGCATGAGCTAGCTAATGAGGGGACTATTTTGCAAAAATGGTTGAAAGTCTAGGGTTTTTCCATGAGAACATTTAGGTTTTTTTCTGAATTTTTATGGAAGAAAATGAGTCTTGGATGTGTAATAAACAACTTTTGTGAAATAGTTTTCAAGGAAACCCTAACTAAGGACCATTTTGCATAAGTCATAAAATAGGTGATAAATGTGTGAAATAATAGGAAATGTGGGCTGCTTCTTGTATAAAAAGAACTCAGCTAAGCTTGGTTAGTGAGAAAATGTGATGAAAATCGACTTACGGGCCTACGGGTAAAATCATAATTTTGTGAAAGTATAGGGACAAAATGGTCATTTTGCCGAAATATGAATTATGAAATGCATTTATTAATATGATGATTAAATTAGTGAAATTTTATTATTCTAGATTAAGAAATACGTAATTCAGACCTAGATCGGGGAAAAGCCAAGCTAACGGACTAAGCCAATATAATCGTTCATGTTTTATATACTGAGGTAAGTTGTGTGTAAATAATGCAACTACATTGTTATCATGTATGAATGAGTTGTTATAGCATAAATTGGTTGATTTGTGAATATGGATATGTATGATGAGAATTGATGTAGTAGAATTGGGAATAAATTGGATATTCATGCCATGACATTGGGTCATTTGTGTGCTAGTGTGAGACATGTCTGGGACATGCATCGGCCACATTATGAGAGCCATTGTAAAACCATGTCTGGGACATGGCATCGGCATTGAGACGAGAGCTAGTGTAGGACATGCCTGGGACATGCATCAGCCTCGAGATGTAAGCCAGTGTAAGACCATGTCTGGGACATGGCATCGACAAGGATATGTGAGAGCCAATGTAAGACCATGTCTGGGACGTGGCGTCGGCCTCGATTACGATAGTCAGTGTAAGACCATGTTTGGGACATGGTATCGACTTGATGGATGAGCCAGTGTAAGACCATGTCTGGGACATGGCATCGGCATTCTACCCTTTGTTTGAGGCTTACCGAATATCCTTTAGTATTCCAAACGGTTCAATAGTACGGTTTACAGTTTAAGCTCAATGAGAAAGGTTATGACCATGTTGTGAGTGGTATAGGTACCTATTTGAAGCGTATGAGATGTGAGCTCGATATATGCTATGTGAATTGTATGGGATAGTGATGAGTAAGTTGTGTTTATGTTCATTTGTGTAATATGAACAAACTATGAAATGTTGTGAGCATGTTGTAGTATAGTAAATTGTTGTCTTATATTTACATGCAAGTTACTAAGCTTTATGCTTACTCCCTCTCTTTTCCATTTTCTTATTATGTCCCCTGATTAGCTCCTGGATCAACGGACGTAGGAGACATCGATCACACTATCAGTTGAAGCATTTGGTATAGTTAGTCTTTTTCTATTTTGAGTATGGCATGTATAGGGAGTTAGACTTTTGTGTCATTGTTATATTGGCCAAATGTGTTGGCTTGGGATGAACCCTTTATTTTGTATAAAGCCTTGGATAATGGCTATTATTCAATATTGATATATGCAAATGATGATATTTTCATGAATGTGTAAATTGCATGATTGAACTAATGCCTATTGTGGCTGATTAGACCTTGTATTGCTATGTGGATTAGTCATGTTAGATGATGGTGTAGGTTGGTGCATGTAAGGGTGGCATAAAGGCTTGGAAAATATCATTGTTTTACCCACACGGCTAGACACATGGGCGTGTGTCTAGGCCGAGTGTGACACACGAACAGCCCCATGGGCATGTTGCACTACTGTGTGTCCCCTGCACGTTAAATTTTCAAGTCAATATGCATGGTAGTAAACACACAGGTAGAGACACGGCCGTGTGTCTCAGCTGTGTGAAGGGCACGGACTAGTACATAGGCGTGTGTCTTGGCCGTGTGACCCTTAAGGATTGCTGACGTCAGAAACAGAATGTCTAAGTTTTTGAGCACAGGCTGAGACACGGGCGTGTCAAGACCATGTAAGGGATACGGGCCATGGGCACGGGCGTGTGCCAGGCCATGTGAAAACCCCTGTAAGTTCGAATTGAAAATTAAATTCACATGGGTAAGGGGCACGGGCATGTCCCTATATGCTTAAGCCGTGTGAGTCGCACGGGCCTTCAATACGACCATGTCAAGTCATCCACACTGACGTGTCACCCCTCTCACACGGGCGTGTGCCCCTGTTTCAGGTGTCATTTCTCATAATTCCCTAGCAGACCAGAGTTGGTCTCGAATGGTTTTTGATGTTTGTTTGGGGCCTCGTAGGCCTATGTTAAAGAATTTTAGACAAAGTTTGAAAAGTTAAATTTTGATCAAGCTTCCATGACTCGGGAATATATGTGTGCACGTGTTTAAGTTTAGTAACACCTCGTATTCTGTGCCAGCGTAGGGTACGGGTGTGGGGTGTTACACTTTTAATTTCAGAATCCCAACTAATAACTTGATGTCTTCATTTAATCCTTCTTTGAAACGTTTACACATGGCAACTTCAGTCAGGATACACTCTCTGGCATATTTTCTTAATCTAACAAATTCCCTCTCGTATTCAGATACAGTCATATTCCCTTGTTTAAGATCTAAAAATTCATTCTTTTTTCTGGTCAAGGAATCTCTGACTAATATATTCTTTTTGAATTCTATTTGGAAAAATTTCCATGTAACATTTTCCCTCGGTACAACAGAAATTATGGCATTTCACCACTGGTAGGTTGAGTCTTTTAACAGAGATACAACACATTTCAAACATTCTTCAGGTGTGCAAGACAATTCATCCAAAACTCAGATTGTATTTTCTAGCCAAAATTCAGCCCTTTCTGGATTATCATCGGCAATAGCACTAAATTCGTCTACCCTATATTTCTAAATTTTATCTACTAGAGGCTTACCAGATCTAACAAGTTTAGTACCTTGTGGTATATCAAGAACCGATTGAGGAGCAGGAGGGGGAGGTTGTTATACAGTAGGATTTTTTCTCAGATATCCAGTAAACCATTTATTCATCATTTGAAAGAAGACTTTTTTTGCCTCTTCACCTCGGCCCTCAGATTTGGGCCTTCTACTACTACTAGATGCAGCTCTTTGAACTAAAGCTGGAGCATTACTCTTAGCTTTCTCGGATTCAACTCTAGCTGGGTTGGACGACATTATTATATGAAAAACATGTTTAAAATGGTCAGAAGATATCACACTATCACAATTTATATAATGGCATGTATAGCTAAACTCGTACTTGCTACGTTAGCCCAAGAATCGGCTAAACCGTAGCTCTGATACCAATAAATGTAACACCCTTAACCCATATTTGTTACCAAAATAGGGTTACAGAGCATTATCAGAGTTTACATATCAAATACTATTAATTTATGTCATTTGCTATTCATATTCGAAAGTAACTATATTTAATCATATTGTCCCTTAAATAGACCTTCGAGGCCTAACTTACGCATTAGAAACTAATTGGGACTATATCGAAAACTCAGAGAATTTTTCACGAAATTATAGTTTTTTTCTTAAATACAAGGGTCACATAAAAATGACACGTCCGTGTCCTAGGCTGTATGGGTATTCGATGTAAGGCACACAACCGTGTTCCAGCCCATGTTCATACCCGTGTAACTCTCTGACTTGGGTCACACGGCCATCCATACGCCTGTGTGCTAGGCTATATGGACAATTTAAATTTCGAAAATTAGGTGCAGGATTCACACGGCCAAGACACGCGCCAGTGTGTTGGGTCGTATATTTTACACGGCTAAGACACATGCCCATGTCTCTACCCGTGTGACCAATTCTGAGCATTCTGTTTCTCAATTTTTAAGATGCAGGGGACACACGGCCAAACCACACCTTCGTGAACACGGCCGTGTGCTACACACAGTTGAAACACACGTCCGTGTGTTTACCCATGTGGACGAAAATAGGCCATTTTGAAGCCCACTTTTCTCACTCAAGTATACCATCAACCTACAACAATACTTGAATACATTTACCAACCAATTTAAGACATTAAAACTAAACTAAAACCAATCTTATGCATGTCATATTAGCTCATATGTTCAAGTATTTAAACATACCAATTTCACACTTATGTTCATAGAAAATTTTTATCAAATATACTATTTCAAAATCATTCATAGTAGGTTTATATACTCTCCACCATATAACCATTTCATCACACCTTAAACATGCTAAAGTCTTACATAAGTACATCAAAATATACTTAACACTAGCCATTCCAATGCATAGTTACAACCAAAATATATTTCATCATTTGATCTATTTTAGCCTATACATGCCATTATACTAAAAGTAGTTTTGTTATTTATAGCAAAGTGAGCTGTAGGATAATGTGATCTTGCTCTAACCTGCTCTAACTTTTACGAGCTTTCGAGTACTATAAAACAGAGAAAATCAACAGAGTAAGCATTTAATGCTTAGTAAGTTCGTATAACAAGAATTTAACTTACCAATCATATTCATTTAAAGTAAGTATACAAACATGCATCCAAAACATTCTGGCCAATTGCCTAGACACATGCTCTCATCAAACAAGTTAGTTATGAAATTTACATGAATATCAAGAAAACGGAGATGAGCTCATCATACAACCATTTCCAGATATTTTAGGGATATTCAAGATACAATTCATTTAATTCTCGTATTTTCTCTCACATCAAGAGTTTTATCTGTTGAATCATTGAAATATCAATGGATACTCGGGTAGTACACACAAGGTGTACTTATCAATGATTTTTTAATTCATATTCAAGGTGCTCATTAAAGCACAAAACCGGGAAGCACACTCTCGAGCTTTATAACAGGAAGTTTACAAAAAGCCTTTAATCGGGAAACTTACCCTGGCTATATAACGGGAAGCTCATAAGAGCCATAATCAAGAAGTTCACAAAGAACCATATCAGGAAGCTCACAAAGAGCCAATTAATGGGAAGCTCACGAAGAGCCTATATTCGGGATGCTAATAAGAGCTAAGGTATGTCCACAACAAATATAGGATCACAACCTATCGGGACGCTCCAAAGAGCTATAACAGGAAGTTCACTGATCCATATAACAGGAAGCTCAAGAGGGCCATAAATCGGGATGCTCTTTTGAGCTATGGTGTGTCTGCAACATATGCAGGACTACAACCAATACGGAAAACTTACATCCATCAATTTTCATTTGTCCAAACAGAACTTAACATTTGTTGGGTATTATCGAGTATTCAATCAATTCATATACATGGAAATAATATAATTCACATATACAAAATTTAATTTAAACATATAAATGTACATAATTTAGTTACACGAGCTTACCTCGATACTTGTTCGTATATGAGAATCTACTAATCCGAAACTTTTTCTTTCCCTCTATCTAACTCCTTATTTGGTATTTTCAGATATATAAATGAATTTAATCATTAATTTATTACATTTCACATTCAAATCAATCCAATTCACATCTTAGGCAAAAGTACCATTTTGCCCTTATACTTTTCATTAATTCCAATTTAGTCCTTTGCTTCAGAAAATGAAATTCATGCAAATTTAATCCTTATTCCAAGCCTAGCAGATTTTCCATATAACATTTACAGCCCATGTATTACACAAAAATTAGAAATTTTCCATGAATTTTGCATCTTTTCAATTTAGTCCCTAAATCACAGTTTTATGAAAATTCACTTTACAAATGTTGTTTATCTATCAATAACCTTTCAATTTCTACCATAAATTTCAAAATTTTAGCATACTCATCCATGGAAAAATTTTAATACTTTAATATCTTTACAAATTGATCCCCAAAATAGTTAGATTAAGTTATTACGATCTCGAAAATATGAAAATTACTAAAAACGGGACATGATTACTTACCCAATTTGACCAAACAAGTTTTCTCTTTCCTTAGGATCTCAAACTAGGGTTTCCATGGTTTTTAATTGGGAAATATTATATAAAATGATGATATTAGATATTTATTTTATTTATCATCTTTTATTTATTTCAATTTCCAATTTAGTCCTTTTCTTTTTCTAATTTTCCATGGATGAATCACCATAAATATCTACTAACTTCTCTTAATGGTCTAATTGTCATATAAGGACCTCAAGTTTTGAATTCCATAGCTATTTAATACTTAAAGCTACTGGAACTTAACTTTTTCATTTTATGCAATTTGGTCCTTTCCATAATTAAACATATAATCGGTAAAATTTTCTTATCGATATTTTCATTCTTCTTTCCTATCATAATGCAGACCTTGCAACATAATTAAATTAAATTTTTTTCTCACTCGAATTCGTGGTTCCGAAACCACTGTTCCGATTTCACTAAAAACACGTTGTTACAAGTAAGGCTTATGATAGAGTTGAATGGCCTTTTATTAAAGTAATGATGCTACAAATTGGATTCCATATTTTGTGGGTTGAGATTATTATGAAATGCATTTCAACTATCTCTTATGTTGTTGTTGTAAACGGAAAAGTAGGGAAAAAATTTAAACCGACGACAGGTCTTCAACAATGTGATCCTCTTAGTCCTTTTCTATTTTTTATTTGTAGTGAGGGTCTCTTATTGCTTATGTGGCTCGCTTTGAGGGAAGGTTTGATTAAGGATACTAAAGTTAGTAGAAATAGTCCTTCGATTTCATACTTATTATTTGTTGATGATTGCATATTGTTCGGTGAAGCAAGTGAGAGAGGTGCAGCAATTTTGAAGTCAATTTTGAGAGAATATGAGAATTGCTCGGGGCAATGTGTGAATTATGAAAAATCCACTATTTTTTTATAGTTTTAATACTTCTACAGTGATACGAGAAATTGTTTTTGATATTCTTGGGGTTAGACATTTGAATAATATGGAACGTTATCTTGGATTGCCAAATGTAGTGGAAAAAAATAACAAAACTTCGTTTCAGATTTTAAAAGATCGTATGAGGCAAAGGATTGAGAATTGGAGTGTGTGATTTCTCTCGCAAGGGGGAAATGAGGTCTTTATAAAGATGGTTCTTCAAGTTATTCCGACTTATTCTATGGCATATTTCTTGTTACCAAAATCTTTATGTGGTGATTTGGAAAATATAATAGCTTGTTTTTTGTGGCAAAAAGGTCATGGTAGAAGAGAGATTCATTGGTGTGGGTGGGATCAAATTTATGAATTAAAGGAAAATAGGGGATTAAGATTTCGTAGCCTGACCAAGTTTAATGTTGCGATATTAACAAAGCAAGGGTGGCATATTATTAATCGTCTAAATTCATTATTATCGCGAATCCTGAAAGCTAAGTATTTTTTGAATACTGATTTGTAAACGTTGAGTTAGGAAATCTACCTTTGTTTACCTAGAAGAGTGTTTGGGCTGCTAAGGGCTTGTTAAAGAGTGGATTGTGTTGGAGGGTTGGAACTGGGGAGAAAATTTCAATTTTGACTGATGCTTGGTTTTCGGGGACTCCAAACAATAAAGTATCAACAAATACTTGTAACAGCAAGGTCAGGTTGGTTTCTGATTTAATTAATGCACAAATACTAGAATGAAAAATTGAGCTTATTAATTCTACCTTCTCAAGGGATGATGTAGATAGAATTTCGAAAATCCCCTTGGCCTTGGAAGCGCACGATGATATGATGGTGTAGGGGGGAGAATCTTAAGGGGAATTTTCGGTGCGAAGTGCCTACAAACTATTACATGAGGGTAATACTGATCCTACTTATTTACAAACCAAAATGAAAAGCTTCTACAAAAAAACTATGGAACAACAATATTCTAGCAAAAATTAAGATTTTCATTTGGAAATTTTCCTGGAATTTCATCCTTAATCTAGCTAATTTATCCACTAAAAGACTAGTGACGGAGACTGCATGCCCAAGATGTGAATGGGCTGCTGAGAATGTTGACCACTTGGTACGTGATTGTCCTGTTACAAGAGAGGTCTGGATAAGTTTAAATATCGAATGGATATTAACAAGAATCAATATGAACTATTGGAATGGCTTACCTGGACATTCAAAAACTATACTGGGTCGCAGTGTCGCTTATTCTGCTATTCCTTGTGGGCGATTTGGACTGATAGAAATTAAGGGTTATTTAAGGGAAAGAGAAGTTGGTGCTATGATACTGATGCATGGGTTTCAAGATATGCCAAGGAAATTGACGAGTGTGAGAATAGTAAACTGACCAAAGAAACCATACCTGTTGAATAGTATCCTCCGAATGGGTCCAACATTAAAGTAAATTTTGATGTAGCCTTTGATGAGGCACACTATGGGAATCGTGTGAGCATTCCTAAGTATCTGATGTAATTCTAGATGGTTCAACGGGTAAGTAAAGGTAATTAGCAAGGCATGTGTTTAAATGGATAATTGCTAATAAACTTATGAAAGGTAAATTTGGATGAATGCAAATGAATTGAAGGAAACTATATGATTATGTGATGAATGTTATGTTCATGAAGATTCATTCGTGAAATGGTTGATTTTCTATATGCATTATAGATGAGCCTACTAATTTGTGAGTTTGGTGATGCTTATAGGATTGTATTAAGCTTATGGGTATGGTAAAAATGTTATGCATATTTTATAAATTGAGCTTAAGATTGGTGAGTTATGTTTGAGTTTATATGAGTTATTTTCCTTTGTTTCGTAGATTATCAGAAGCTCGATCGGTTGGAAGCTTATCGAAGATCAATCACACTATCCAGCAACTACTTTGGTAGTTTTTGAGTTATTTTGGCCAAGGTTATAAATGGCATGTATAGGACCTTTTTATAATGAATGTTTTTGAATATGTTAGTAAACAATTTGGTATAAATATGTTTTTGGAGTATGTATTTTGTATGTTAGACTTATAATACTTAGGTAAGTTTAAGTCTTTTGGTCACTTTTAAGTCCTTGTAATATATGGTCATTTTAGTATGTTTGTGGTGAAATGTGAATAGTTAAATTGATGTCTTTATGGATTTATATTGAATAGGTTTTGTGTTTGAAATGTGACATTATAGCCTTGTTTTGATTGAAGTTGTTTTAGTATAAATGTGGTGCCTTTGAATGGCATATTGGTTAGGTGAAATAGGTTGATTGAATTGGTATGTTTATATATGTTTGAAAGGTGTTTAGGTCTTTTGAATGCATGCACAAATGGAGTGGTTGATTCAATATGTTTTGGTCTTGAAATGCCTTGATTATAGGGTCAAATTATGGAGCACACGGCTCGGGACATAGGCTTTCACATGGCCTTGTGTATCAAGTCAGTAAGTTACACGGTCTAGCACATAGCCTATGACACGGTCGTGTGACCTAACTCAGTGAGTTACACGGTTTAAGACATGGGCTCGGACATGGCTGTGTGTTCCTTTGTTCAAGTATCACACGGTCTGGGTTATGTTACACAACCTGGCCACAGGGCTATGTGACCCTTATTTTTAAAAATTTTAACTTTTTCCTAAATTTTTTTATTTGTTTCGATTTAGCCCTGGATCGTTTCCAAACTGATTTTAGGGCCTTGAAGGCCCGACTTAAGGCCCAAATGTATATGTTTTCTAGGGTTGTAATGAGTTTTAGGTAATTTTGTTAAATGAAATTATTGATATGTTTTGATATTAATTGTTCGAATTTGTACGGTAATGCTCCATAACCCTAATTCAACGACAAAAATGAGTTAAGGGTGTTACAACGCTTACATGGTGTATCCTACTTTCTGTCCCTAATTACTTTATACAAACAATTAAAATTCCAATTAGTATTTGCACTAAAATTTAAAAGATTACTTGAGGTTTCGTTTGGGGTAAGGATGCAGGTGGTCATAAGCCATCTTTGGTTAATTGATTTGATTGTTGTCAACCATTATCCAATGGGGGTCTTAGTCTCCGTTGTCTTAAAGTGCAGAACGACCCTTTCCTTCTAAAGCTAGGGTTTAATTTTCTCACAAATAAGCAAGTATTGTGGGTTCAACTTCTTCGTGTTAAATATAAAGTCAAAGACGTGTGCCCAATGGACATATCGAGGGGTTTTTGTTCCTTTGTTTGAAGGTCTTTTCGAAGGTGTGGCCTCTCTTGCGCCAAAGTTTTGCTTGGTCTGTTGGTGATGGCAGACCAATCATGGTATAGACGGATAATTGGGTTTCGAAAATTAGTCCTTTTATTAACTTTTGTCGTAATATGGATACTACCTTTTGGGAGGTTACGTTAATTGATGGTAGTTGGGATTGGAATTTTTGGGATTGTGTAATGGATAGAAATGTTGTTCCTTATATTGCAAGTACCATGCCTCCGGATCCTTCTATTGGGCAAGATGAACTAATTTCCAAATGGTCTACTAACGGTGAGTTTACTGTCAAATCGACATATAAACACCTGATGCAGAACTATTTGAGACCTGTAGACAGCAAATGGAAATTGGCTTGGTCTTTTGAGGGCCCTTAACACGTTAAACAATTCTTCTAGTTAGTTTTTAAGGAACGATTGCTAACAATTACCAAAAGATTCATAAGAGGTATGGTTGGCAATCCTTTTTGCTTAATTTGTGGTAATTTTGAAAAACCTATCATCCATGTTTTGCGAGACTGTAACAAGGCTCTTGCTTTGTAGAAACAGCTTATCCTTGAAAGATGTTTAATGCAATTTTTTTCCACCCGGTTATTAGACTAAATCACTTTAAATTTAAAGAATGATCTTGACCTAGTCTATACTGAGGTAGAGTGGCAATCTCTGTTTGGTATAATTTGTTGGAATATGTGGAAACAGAGGAATATTTGGATTATCCAAGAGGTGGATGTTGATTTAAAGCATATTCTTATCTCTTCATGGAGTTGGGTGAGTTCTATCAAGCATTGTCTTATTTCATTTGTTGGATCTCCTAGGAGTCTTAGCAGTTGCAGTAATTGGAAACCTTCTCCATCGGGGTTCGTTAAATTAAACACGGATGGGGTAAAATTCCCAAGTTTGGGATTTCCATCAGCTACTGTTGTGGCATTAGATGTTATAGGCAGATGGCTTGGAGGTGTGGGAAAATATTGGAAGATGTAGTGTTGAGCAGACAAAACTTTGGGCAATTTATGATGCCCTTGTGTTGTCTTGGGATGCTAAATAGGATATTGTTATTGTTGAAACGAATTATGCCCAAGCCCTTGCAACAATCTCGGACAAATCTCGTGGTAAATCAAACAGGGATTTAGTGACAAAAATAAAGGAACTTTGTAGCAAAAAATGATAGGTGATTTTACAGAAAATCCTAAGAGAAGCTAATGTTACAACTCACATATTAGTTGGTGCAATATAAAAGATCCTATATGGTTCTATCAAGTTCAAGGAAATCCCAATCGAAATCATTGAGCAAGTTTAATTTGATGGAACCCAATTTATAGTACACATTGAGAATAATAGTACACATTGAGAACCAAAAATAAAGTATAATGGCGAAATTAATAAAAATTTGTACAAATACCGAAATGATAATTTAACAATAGTAAAGGTGCTTTATTTTTCGAACTAATATTTTTAGCCACGTCGTCTCCTATTTCGAACAAAAAGAAAATGAGTTTGGGCGGGTTGAAGTTCCCTTCTCAATTCCCATTCTATTTCTCCATTGACCTCTCTCTCCTGACAATCACCATTGAAGCGAAACCAAAGCGTATCTCTTCTCGTATCTGAATCTCATCAATCAGCAACTGAACAAGAAAACTTACAATTAACTACTGCTGTCTACTGCTACTAGTCTACTACCTAGGTACTTAATTTGTTCGTTAATAATATGAATTAATCTATCAAACCCTAGAAATTTCAACTCCTCACCGTCTTTGCTAATCGTTTAGAACAGCACTATAGGCAGCTCATAGTCGGCCACGATGCCGTAGTGCTAGGAACTGCTCTCAACGAACGCATCCTCAGCTCTCTTCTTTCTGTTCATCGACTCAAGGTCTTCTTTTTTCTTTTTCTTCCCATTTACCTGCTGCTACAATATATTTCCTATATTCTTTTCTTTGTTTTTCTTTTAAGTAATTGATTTCTGATCCTAGGTCTTGATGGGTACATCATAGATTTGTGTACGGATCTGTTGGATATCGTTGCCATTGATTAAGGCAAACACCACGTCTATGCCTATCTTTCTTTTTCTCTCTCTCTCCCCCCTTCCTTTTTCTGCACCATTCCTTATCGAGGTGCCTTTGATAAAGGCATGGATCTGTTACATTTTAACGAGGTTGCTGCAAATAGGATCTGTTTCCCCTAAAATTTTCAATCCTCCTGAAAACAATAACTGCAACGATGCAATTATACTGAAATAAATCAGTTTAATCTAATCAAGGGATGCCAACTACTGACATCCCCCTGTCAAATGTGAAAAATTCTCATTATCCTGCTTGTATAGTTGATCATAGAAACTCGAATTTTGACTATTCTTTTTTTGAGTAAAATCTCTTTATCGTCTAACCATCCCCAATTGCTTGCAATATGTAACTCTTGAAAATGTTTGTGCTAAGGTAAAGTGAGTCTTCTAGATAAGCTTGGTTTTCCTAAATGCTTTACTTGAGAAAGGAAATGCAACTTGTTTATTCTATAACGTTGATTTCAAAGTAGAAAGTGTCTTTTGTTTCGCTCTTTTTGGAAAATTACAAAATGGTGCTAGATATTTATTATATTACTTTTGTTGTTTGTTCATTTCATTTGGTGTTGTTCATCATGCATTTAGGTTCTGCATATGGATAGGAACGAGTACTATGGAGGAGAGCCTACATCACTCAACCTGATTCAGGTTCCATTTTCTGCATGGTCCAAAGGCCCAGCTAATCTATTGATTTGTTTTCCTTTTTCTATTTATTGATTAATGCCTTTAAATTATTTGTTGGCAGCTCTGGAAGGCAAAGTTGGTGTAACATCTGAAGGTGAAACTGCCAGGTGTAAGAAAGTCGTTTGGGACCCTTCCCACTTGTGAAAGAAGGAATTACTGTACTACTTTTTCTTTACCTTAGCATTTTCTCAACTGGAAGCAATATAACTCATGATCTTATGGAGTTTTTCTCCTTTCATTTTAAATAATGCTGAAGAAACAACTCTTTCTCAACAGGTTCACTATCCTGCCACAAAAGCAGTTGGGTCATAAATCAGACATGTAAGTTCACTTTGGAATTTTTCTTAATAGGAAGCTTTATTAAAGTAAGATATAAGGGGCTCTCAATGATTACCATATATGAATTTTGCGATTTGATTAAATAGAACTATATCTGGTACCTTTCTTGTTCCTGGTATCCTTTATTATGGGATAGAGTCCTTCCTACATATTCTTGGAACAGCTAAAGAGAACGTTTGATTCTATTCTTCATTGATTTCAGTTTATATTTTATGTTGCTGCCAGAGGCATGCATTTGGGTTTTTCAAGACATATTTTCTCTTCATTTTTTTCCTGGCCGTTTGGGGTGTATTTTGACCTAAATTTCTTTCCATGGCAAATTGACACTACTTGTCACTTAACAGTACTGCGCTCAATTTGTGAAATTTTACTGTTCTTTTGACTTTACAGTGTAATTGTATGATGGAAATGCAAGAGAGTCCACGAACACCTTTAGTCGCGGCGCAGCTTTCTTGGGTTTTTGGCATAGCCACGATTGTAAAGCTTCTACTAATCCCATCCTACCACAGCACGGACCTGGAAGTCCATCGCCACTGGCTGGCCATTACCCACTCTCTTCCTCTCAGCCAATGGTACACTGATGAGACGAGTGAGTGGACCCTTGATTATCCTCCCTTCTTTGCCTACTTGGAACGCTTTCTTTCCATGTTTGCCCATCTAATTGACCCACAGATTGTTCATCTCCATCATGGCCTCAATTACAAAGCCAATTCTGCCATCTATTTCCAGAGGATGTCAGTAATTGTCTCAGATTTGTTTCTCTTATATGGGGTTTACAGATCAACTCTAGCTCTGGCATCTCTGAAGCGGAATTTGATATGGTTATTGGTGATTTGGTCTCCTGGACTCCTTATTGTGGACCATCTGCATTTTCAGTACAATGGGTTTTTGTTTGGCTGGTTGTTGTTGTCACTCTCATTTTTGGCACAAGGAAGAGATGTGATGGGTGGCTTTCTGTTTGCCGTGTTATTGTGTTTTAAGCATTTATTTGCGGTGGCGGCCCCTGTTTATTTTGTATACTTGCTAAGGCATTATTGTAGAGGTGGGCTGGTTCGGGGTTTTGCTCGGCTTTCAGTTATGGGGGCTATTGTTGTGGCAGTTTTTGCAGCAGCATATGGGCCATTTGTGTATCATGGACAGGTAGGTCATCCTTTGATTTACTTTTATGTGTTCTGGCTTATTCTGCAGCGAGTTTCTCTTTTAACCATATGATTTGCCCTTAGTTTTGGGTTTTTAACCACTGGCCCTCAATCTCTCCCTCTGGTCCTGGTTGCTGTTGTACCCTCTTCTCATTCATTTAGAAGTTCATATTTTTATGCAAATTTTATGTTTTCACTTATTAGTCATGCTGAAACTGCAAATGTCTATAGCCATTAGTTTCCTTGACCTGTTATATATAGTGCTAAGTATTCTCCAAATACCTTGCAGATACAACAAGTCATCCGCCGGATGTTTCCTTTTGGCAGGGGACTTTGCCATGCTTATTGGGCTCCAAACTTTTGGGTTTTCTATATAATGTTAGATAAAGGGATTGCTTTCTTGTTGAGGAAATTTGGCTTCAATATTCCGGCACCAGTAGCTTCATTCACTGGTGGACTAGTTGGCGATGCATCACCATTTGCCATATTACCTCGGGTAAGAAGGCTACTGAGTTTTTTTCTTTTCCAAAAAGGAGAAAAAGAAGGCTACTGAGTAAATATCATAGATTAATCTTATAATCCTCTCCCCTTACCAATCCCCTACGCTTATCCCTTTGGTAATCATGTCATCTCAGAGCTGAGGAAAGGCATTGGCTGTGAGTAGGATTGTTAGATATAAACAAGGATGCTTGATATTTAACAGTTGATGAAATGCTATTTCCTTTTTGTCTGTGGTAAATGTACTGATTAATCTGTCTTATATTGGATCTCCATGAAATGACAGGTAACACCCCTGACAACCTTCATTATGGTCCTGCTTGCCTTATCGCCTTGTCTTTTTAGAACTTGGAAGGATCCCGGGCCAAGGTTGATTGTCAGATCAGTCGCATATGCATACACTTGTGGGTTTTTATTTGGGTGGCATGTTCATGAGAAAGCATCACTACACTTTTCCATTCCCCTTGCTATTGTTGCTGTGGAAAGTTTGGAGGACGCGAAGCATTACTTCTTGCTATCTATAGGTAATGTTCTCCTATGTTATCTCTTTGTTGACTTTTGAACTTGTATAGATATCACAACTCAAAAGAATTTCAGCATTGTCAAGGGTACAGGGCACGCTGAGGCACTAGAACCCTCTTATTGCCCAACTCAAGGTGTAAAAATTGTGCTCAAGTGCAATATACTGACGTGTTTTTGTGTGTATATACTTATGATATATAATAAGCTCTAAAGAGGGGTCTAGTTTATCTACGAAACATGCAATTCTTTTATTGGTTAATATGTGTGATTTACGTAGTGTCGATGTCTGTTATTGAATACTAAAATATTGAGAAGTAGATGGGTTGATACTAGCCCTTTATTAGTTAAAGTACATCTAATGAAAGAAGTTAAAAATAAAAGAAACCAGAGGGAACTTAATGAGGTGGGCTGTTTTTATGCCTTTTGCCTTATTAAAAGTGCGCTTAGGCAAATCACTTGCCTGAATGTGTCTCGTCCAAAAGGGTTTGTGGAGCATTTGTTGTTAAGCGCCACCCATTTTGTACCATGGATGAATGACTATGCTTCTATGGTTTCAGCTGTTACCTAGTTTATTATAGTTACTTTACTGCTTTCGTGCACATTTTGTGATGAGTTTTATCATTTGTTGGATAACTTTGAAATGAATTTGTATATTAAAACTATCGATAGAACTGATTAAGCAGAAGGCAGTCGTACATTATAAGACCGATGGTGAAAAATGTTGGCATGCGTGGGTTTTCCGTGTCAATTTCAGTTTAATGCATAAAGAAAACCTAACATGGATATTGTTGTGTACATGAAATGCAGTGTCATGCTACTCACTCTTTCCCCTACTATACGAAGCCCAAGAATACCCAATAAAAGTATTGCTGTTGCTGCTACACACAATCCTGATGTGGTTCAGTTTTAGTGCACAATACTCGGGCAGTTTGCGGGGGGATAAGAAGGGTGGTGAGAAACAAGGGTTTGAGGTGGGGTGGGTTACAACGAGTTACCTGATAGGTGTGGTGGTGGTAGAGATATGGGGTCAGTTTTTGCATCCGTACCTTTTTGGTGATAAGCTTCCCTTTGTACCACTAATGTTGATCTCAATGTATTGTGCAATAGGGATTTTGTACTCTTGGATCTGGCAACTGAAATCGATCTTAATCTCCTCCTGACTTCACTTTCTATTGAGTCTACATTATTTTTCTATTTTTCACTCGAAATATATACATAGACAAGACTATTGTTGGACTGGTTAATTGTGCTCGCAATTCTAATAGCTTCCCCGGTTAAATTAAAGAAATATGTTGTTTTTTTTTTTTTTAATATGTAAGTATGCTGTTTTTTTTTAATTAATATTTTTAACACATTAGTTAGATGGTTAGATGGTTAGATCGTTAGATAATTATAATTTTATCAATGAGTCTCAAGTTTGATTTTTATTTTAAATGTATGTTTTTTATTTCATATTGTTTTGAGTTTTTTTTTTAATTAATGTTTATAATTAATAAATATATTGTTTTTAAGTTTTTTTATTTTTAATTAATAATTCTTTTATTTATAAAATTAAATAATTATTGTAAATATAATTATTTTTAGTAAATATAATTTTTATGTGTAATATTTATTTTTCAACCCATATCATGATTGTAGTAAATTGACATATTATATATTTTTGTATTTGTATTTGAAATAATTATTTGAAATATTTAATATATAAATATAATGATATTTGAAATATTTCACATATAAAAATATTTGAAATATCATACCCACAATGTAGATGAAAAAATAATGATATTTGAAATAATTATTTGATTTTATAATATTAAAAATCATCATACTCAAAATATAGGTGGAAAAAATAGATATTTGACATATAAATATTATATATAAAAAAATATATATCTAAAGAATTAGTTGATGTTTCTAAAATACTTACACATTTATTATTTGATTTTATAAAATAAAAGAGTTACTAATTAAAAAAAAACTTGAAAACAATATATTTATTAATTATAAATATTAATTAAAAAAACTTGAAACAACATGGAATAAAAAATACACACTAAAGGATGAAATTACAATTATTTAACCATTTAACCAAAAAAGCTAATGTGTTAAAAATATTAATTAAAAATAAAAAAAATTGAAACAACATGAAATAAAAAAATATAAATGAGAGCAGGAGAGAAATCGAACCTGAAACTCAAGGACAAAAATATTAACATTTATGTATCTAACCAAAAAAGCCAAGTTAGCAATTTTTTAGTAAAACCGTGTCCTATAGGGCGCGTTTTTACTTTCTCTCTCCAAAAATAGCATATCTCGATAAATATAGAAAAAACGGCATACTTACTTAAATATTAAAAAAACATATTTCTTTTATATAGCTTGCTCTTAATTTTCATTGTTATTTTTATTTTTTGTTTCTATATTTTAATTATTAAAATAAATTTTCGTAAAGGAAATATTTTTTATAGAATTAATTATAATCCCTTTTCAACTATTAAATAGGACGATACACATGCTTTAACGTATTCGAATCTACAATTTTTTTTATACTGATAACAATATTAATACTAACTGAACTAAAACTCAATTAGCAAACTTTTTAAATTTTAAATTTAGGAAATAGGTAAAATTTTAATTTTAATTTAGATGTAATATATGTATATTGATATTAATTATACAGGGTCGTGAAAAATATTGTTGTTTTAGAAGTGGAAGAAATTTTGTTTCATTTGAATTTTAACTAAATATTTGTTTTAATGTAAATCCAAAGAATAAGTAATATCCTCTTTACGAAAAAATGACTATTTTTAAAAAAGAATTTAAGAGATAAAAATAAAAAATATGAGTTGCAAATAAGATATAAAAAAAGAAAGAAAACAAATTTAGTAGTATTAAATGGTTCTTATATTTGACTTTGGCAGATAGATTCAGTTGAAATTTAGAGTGATTTTCTTTTCATTTTCTATATGATTTGCAGCTATTTATATTAATTTTGCTAAATATTTTTATTAAATAAAAAAGTGAGAAATAATTGGTAAGTTTTTGTATTAAAAAATTTGTGTTTTTCAATTGGTAAGTTTTTGTATTAAAAAAATTGTATTTTTCTTTTATAAAAAAAAGTAAAATACTTATATAAACATATTAATTTATTAATATTATTTTAAAAATAGTATCTGTGTATTTTTTTTTCCAAGTGAATAAAGTCTCTTTATTTACAACTCTACTAGTTTCTATGTAATTTTTTAAACTAATTTTTAAATAATGTATTTTTAATTATTTTTATCTATCATTGATAATAATAATTTTTCTTAATTTTTAAATAATATATAAATTTGAAACTATATAAGAAAATATTTATAATGTTAATTTAAAAAAAAGTAAAACTACTATGTAGCAATTATAATAATAGTTCATTAATAAACACATTTAGTAATAGTGATTAAAAATAATTGTTGAAATTTAATTTTCTTTTCAAAACAAATTTCACCTGCACCAAATAAATGAAAGATAGATAAAAAAAAAAAGAAACAATTTTAAGTGTGTTTGCCTCACATTGTATAAACTTATAGAAAAATTTTAAAAAATGATATCATGATATTATATGACCTCATCATCAATCAAAATAAAGTGATAAGAAAGATGCTTAGAGTACTCTATTTTACATCAATAAATTTAGCATAATTTTAAAAATAAAATAAAATTACAACTATAATTATCACAATTTTTTTCTATATTTTATGCTTAGAGATCTGTTCAAGTAATAATTTTATTTTAGAATTAGTACAACTTTTTTAACTAATAATTCTAAATTAAATTATAATTATTTTTAAAATTAATTTAATAATAGGATGAAAAATAAAGGACACTCTTGTTGGTTCAAACTTGTATTTTTATATATATTATAAATAAATAATATAGATGAAAAGGAAAGATGAAGATGTGTAAGTCATGATATTGGTTGATGGATGAATAGTGTTAAACAACATCAAAATTAGAATTTGTAGTAAACATAGACTAAAATTTCGTATAGAAGAGTGACAAGTATAGCAGCAATGGCCTGTTGGGAAAGTGAAATGGTGTTCGGCTTTTGTGGGTCAACAAGGCTGCTGTTGGTGGTTGAAGGAGAGTAAAGGAATGCCATTGATATGAACTCTTCTTTCTCTCCTCTATAGATTGGTCTTCCCATTACATGCTTCAATTGTCCACCACTTAGTGCCTGTGAATAACCACAACACAAGATGAATTTTATTGGGAATTCCCCTATATTATCATGGGATTACACCCACATTTATACCTCTCATTGCATTTAAACTGAACAAGTAATGATAGATTCTTCTCTTTTTCATATTAATGAGAAATTTAGTTTAGGAACATATCAGACCCTACGCTTTTCCTAAAATGTATTATATGCATGTTTTAAGAATTGTGGAGGGCTAGAAATAAAATTTTAAAAAAATTTAATAAAACCCGAACCGTGTTATGGATTTTAGATCGATACTTTTTTTTTAAGTCGATTTTTTCTTTTTGAAAAGTGTATAAGAAATAGATTTTTTTTTTCTTTTAAACAGTAGGTATGAAGCGATTATGTTATAGAAATTGCTTGTCTCACCTTGTCTCACCCTACTCCACTATATAAAATTATCATTTTGTCATTGTATATATATATCTATTAAAAGGGTAAAAATATAATAACGTATTATAGAAAAATTTGCATATTTTATGTTTAAATACTTAACTTTAAAAATATTAAAATAAGTAGTAAAATTAAATTAAAGGGGAATTGGGTGGAGTGAGGATGAATGTATCCAACATCCATGAAGGTGATAACGGATTTCAAGATTATACATTCATAGTGGAGTGGGACGGATGATGGAGCAAAGTATGCCAACTATAGAACGGTGGTGACTTTAGCAACATTCATCACACCCGCTCCATTTCAATTCCTAGTTAGAATTAAAATTTTTTATATTAAAATGATTTAGATTAAATTTTTAATTTTTGAGAAAATTAAAATTGTGGTATTTTTTGTTTAACAAATAGATTAAAAGCTAATAAATTGAATTACTAATCAATGAGAAAGACTAAAGTTTTAGTTCTAAAATTTAACCAAAGGTGAGGCACTCCCCTGGCCATGGCCTTGTTATTGTTGGTCAGTGCTGTTGATGAATTGGGTTAGATCGGGTTTGGATTAAGTTTAAGTATAGCATTAACATAATTTATATTTGTTTAAATTTGGCTCGACTTAAAATATAAGTTTAAAATTTTATTTAAGTTTACCTATATTTGTAAATAGTTAATCCAAATTTATTTTAAACTCGTCTATATTATTTAAAAAAATTAAAAATTTTTATATTATGTTTAATTTAAAATTTAATAATTATATATTTTTATTTATTAAAATTTTATATGTAATCAACTTAACATTTTTTTTAAATATTTACATTATGATATTATGTATTGTTATAGATTTCAAATTTTAGTAGTATAAATAAAATAAAATAAAATAAAATAAAATAAAATAATAAGAATCAAATTGGAGACCTTGATGTGTGGTTTGAAGAAGTGTGTAAAAAATGAGTAAATCAGCATGCAAGACTGCATCTGTATATTGAATTAGCAGTGTGTAACTGGAATTGAGGGGTTTGAAACCAAAGCTGAAAGCAATGTTTAAAATAAAATACCTGAGTTTGATCCCCAACTGTAACGACCAAGGCATGTTTATGAGGGCAAAACGACACCCAACCTTTCTTGGAATACACATGAAACTCAGAGGATCCATCACAGATATGCAAGCACAATGTATGCGAATAATCCATTCCTCCTATCAACATTTTCATCACATCGTATCGTAAACAGCTACGCCATTTCTCCGCTGAAACATTCCCACCATGTTTGTACACATAACATGCCCACCCATTCCCATCTTCCCCTTCCATCTTTTCCTTTTCGCAACGTCCTGTTTTTTCTTGGTAAATTTTCCGGAAAACAATCAGAATTTTCTCCGCCACTTTTTCCATTTGAGCCACTAGAGTTTCCATTTTCTCACTGAAGGTATTAAAAAAAAAAAAAAACTGTTAGTTATTAGAAAATGCCAGAAGGCAAGCGAAATATAAAGTTGAAACGAGTTTCACCTGAAATTTGAATATCCAACAGGCCAAATTCCCTCCATTGCCCGTTCCAGGGCTTTAGCTTTACACCACACAAACTCTTCACTCACTTCACCTTCATCTTCCTCGTGAACTTCCTCAAACCCGTATAGTTTCTCCGGCGACCTAGTCACTGCCGTCCGTTTCTGGGGTGGAAGTTGAAAAATCCCGGCAGCGGCTGTCAGTGCTGATCGGATAGATTCTACTGGAATCCCATAATTCACTAACTGAAAGCATCCGATTGTAGCTATGGAATCCAGAATCTTGGGCAGAGTTTCAGCTTGCATGGAATTCAAAGCCTGGAAATCAATCCTGGGGGGGTTGTCAATGAACTGCTGCCTAGGGAAAACCTTGGCTGGCAAAATTAAATCAGGGACGCGCAGAGAATGTTGGAGGAATTCAGAGAGAACCTCATCATTGGTGACGCAGGAGCGGCGGGCACTGGCGACGGGAGAAGGCGGCGGAGCACGGAAATCAAAGGGATTTTCCGGCACGGATTGAGGTGAGAGGGCCATAGAGGTGATGAATGATGAAGAGCTTACGTTGTCAGCTTTGTTTATGGTAAAGAAAAAGTTGAGATGGAAACACAATGATGGCTTGTCATGGGACTTTGGAGAGAATCATCACTCACTTTTTTTCTTTAGCTTTCACTTTTGTTTTAAATCATCAATTTGATAGTAGCAAGGAATTTGGCTTTTTACGCCTTGAATCAAACTCTTTTTTGGTTTTCATTTTGTGGATATTTATTCAAATTAATAATTTTCACCAATCAAACAGATAAATTATCCACTCTTATATGTGAATGATTACATATGTAAAAGTATACAAGTTACTTGATTCCATTTTACCAAGTTACACTTTCCAGTTTTACGGTGAATGCTCAGTTTCCAAGTTCAAAGTTTTGCTGCTGTCTGCGCTTTACTTTTTACCTTTTTAAAGGGTAAATTACAATCATAGTCACCCTATTTTTTTCTCAATTTAGTCACTCTAAATAAGATAATTGTGTGAATTAGTCACTGCCGTTAATTTTTGTTCTTTTAACGGATTACTGATGTGGCATATTAGCACATCGAGTGACTGACACATGGCATTTTTGTTGTTGACTTTTGACTAACATTTAGGGACCTCCCTATAATTAGTCCAAAACTTTTACCCCTAAACTATATAGAGAGGTCCCTAAACTTTAATCAAACTTTAATAAAAAGTCAACAAAAATATTGTCACATGTCAATCACTCGATGGGCTAATGTGCCACATCAACAATCCATTAAAATCCATTAAAAAAAAATGGAAATTTTAATAGTAGTGACTAATTTGCATAATTATCTTATTTAAAATGACTAAACTGAGAAAAAAAAATTTAGAGGAGTTAAAATAGGACAGACCCTATTTTAGAGTGACTATAGATGTAATTTACCCTTTTTAAATTAAATGCAATAAGGAAAATTACTTAAAACGTTTTTTTTAATAAAAATATTAATATAATAATATTTTTGTTTTATTATTATTATTATAATATGAAGTAATTTAATAAAACAACTAAAATTATAATATCTTTACATTCAACTCACACTTAAAAAAAGTTTATCTATAATCACTTTACTATTTATCTATAATCACTTTACTATTTCATCAATAATTCAATTGTTGATTAAATTTTGTATAAGTATAATTTTAATATTATATATTTTTACCTACATTAGTGTACCAAAATTTAGTGTTTATATAAATTATTATTCCATTAGATTATGGTTTAGTATAATATTTGGTACTTGAATTTGACACCTTTTTTTAAATTTGGTACCTAAATTTTTTTGGGTCCAATTTGGTAACCAAACTTGACACTTTTCCTAATTTGGTACCTAAACTTGACACTTTTTCTTAAGTTGGTACTTAAACTTTTTGGGGATTCAATTTGGTACATGAACTTAACTCTTTTTCCTAATTTGGTACCTAAACTTTTATTTGTTCAATTTGGTACTTGTCAAACGTTTTACAAATTACTCCAATATACTAACAATGTTATTCTTTTATGAGGTAGCAAAAATAATCAGTGTATAACCGACATGTGACAAATGATATGATTTTTTTTTGTATTTTATATGTTCAATTAATTTTAGTTTTATTTAAATATTTAATTATTTTTAATTAAAAATAATGAATTTCTTTTAATTTGGAGTTTTGAAATTTTTTTTTTCTTATTTAGTATCAATTCATTAAGCATAGCTCAATGCTTATTTTTTTTAACATAAATTTCCTCTAATAATGACAATATATCTGTAGCATAACAAAAAAAAAAATTTGTAACATCGTTAGTATTTTGCGTAATTTGTATAACATTTAATAAATTTAGGTACCAAATTGAACCTAAAAAAGTTTAGATACCAAATTAGGAAAAATTGTCCAGTTCAGGTACCAAATTGGGCAAAAAAAGTTTAAGTATTAAATTAGGAAAAAGTGTCAAAATTCAAGTACCAAATTAGACAAAAAAAAGTTTAGGTATTAAATTAGAAAAAAATTTTAATTTTAGATACCAAATGTGATTTTAAACCTTAGATTATCAATGGAGTAAAAATACTTTATAAGCTTATTTAGGATGAAATGATGCTTTAGAATATTGTATAATAATAAAATAATATATAACACTTAATCCTGGACTTGTATATAGGGCTATTTTCAAGGTCGTTAGTATTGCATATGTATGAACACATTTTTTTTATACAGAAACTTTGATATGGGTTTGTTTTATACTAATATTTCGAATTTATGGATATTTCTGAAAAATATTTAATATATGTATATAAAATATTTAAAAATAAAAAATAATAAAAATAAATAAATTTCAAATATAAAATATTTATCAATAAACTCCTCTATTTATAAATATCCACAATAATTAAGAAAAATATATCATCACATACATTAAACAACAAGATTATCTCATATATGTAAATTTACATTTTTTCCAACTTTATTCATGCATTAGTCTATATACATTGTTTTGGCTAGTACAACTAAAATTGTGCGAAAAGCTCCAATGTAATCAGTTCAAGCTTAAATTTTCATTGATAAGGAAAAGAAAATTGGATAATTTGTTTGTTTATTGCTAGAACGATGTGCATTGATCGATATGTTCAAAACTGTTGTAGAATTGACTATTTTGATTTTTTTACTCCATTTACAATTGATATAATAATTATCCAATATAATTAATAATGATATTTAATGCACAGTAAGTACATTAATTTTATATACTATCCGTAAATAATAACATGACACATCATCATTGGATAAGCAAAGAATATTTTAAGACTTATAAATAAATACTAATGACTTTATTTAAACATAATTAAATATTAAATATAATTGTGATATTTTTCTCAGGTTTTGTGTTTTGGGTTTTCGATAAGAGTTTAGAGTTTAGCTTTTATATTAAGTTTCAAATTTAAGGTTTATATTAAGTTTCGCGTTTTGAATTTTATGTCTAAGGTTTATGTTTTAATAACGTTATTAATATTTATTTATAAATCCTTAACTACTTTTTATTTCATCAATGGTGAGGTATCCTATTGTTAATCACCAAAGGTGCATGAAACTCATGCAATGATGGTATATAAAATATTCACTCCATATATTAATATAAAAATATATATTTTTTAAGATTCATCAAATATATATATATATATATATATAAGATATTTTCATATTAAATCCCACTATATTCTACACTCAATTTCATTTTTTAATATTCACCTTAGACATTGTTTGGTATGATGGAAAGTGATCACTTTCGTAGAAATTTAATCAGTTGGAAAGTGATTCTAATGTTTGGCATTTTAAATTTTATTTACTTTCCTTGAAATCTAATTTTTTCTGGGAAGTTACTTTTCGATGAACATGGAAATATGATTGTCATGATCAAAGGTGAGAAAATTACTTTCCCATGTAGATTGGAAAGTTGAAAAAATATCAAGACAAAATTAACCCTATATGTATTAGTTTAGGGTATTAGTCTATTAGTAAATGTAACAACCCGTTTTCAGTGGTGTCGGAGACAATAGTTTCGGAACCACAATTCCAACTAGTCAGTCAGTATTTTATTATTTATTTAATATTTATGGGGTTATTATAGAATTTTATTAAAATTTGGTTAGAAAATTGTGACATTTGAATAGTTAATTAAGTAAAAAGGACTAAATCATAAAAGTTACAAAAGTTAATCATTATAGGTTTATTTGTATTAAATGGTTATAAAAGTATTAAATGAAGGTTTTAAAATGCAATTAGACCTTATTTAGTTATTGCGGACGATTAATGGGTGGAAAATATATAATTATATGTTTAAAATGTTTTAATTTAAAAGAATTATATGTTATAATATTAATAAAAGATTAAAAACAAAAGGTAAATAATCATCATCGTCTTCATTTCTTTTTTTAATCGAACCACCATGAAAGCTTGAGGGAAGAATTGACCAAGCTTTAAATCTCTTAGTATGGTATAAATTCAAGCTCATTTTTAGTAATTTTTATATTTTTGAGATTGTTGTAGCTTGATCTAGCTAACCCAAGGGGAAATTTGTAATATTTTTAAATGTTTTGAGTTATGCCATTGATGAACTTATGATGTTTTTGAAGTTTGATGATAGATTATTAAGCTTCATAGTTAAATAGGACTATTTTGTAAAATGATTTTTGGTTAATTTTAAGTTAAAGGACTAAATTATAAAATATTAAATTGGGCATGAAATTCTTGTGAAATTTTAATAAACATGGGCTGTAATGGTATAAGGAAACATTCGGCTAGCATGAAGTTAGTGTAATTGTGATAAATTTGAAAGTTTCGGCTTTAGGGACTAAATTGAATAAAAGGTAAAAGTTTAGGGTAAAAGTGTAAAATGTTGATTAAGGGTCAAGTATGTGAATTTAAGTACTTTGTGGTATTTGAATTGGTTAATTGTACAAAAATTTTATATTTAGATCAAGAAATGGATCAGTTAGTTGATAATCGCGGGAAAGGACAAGTCGTCAAGTGTTGATAGCTATTGTATTTTGGTAAGTTCATATTACATTTATTATGTTTGTTAATGTCTTAATTAATTATGTGTTTGATTATATGAATATGAATGATGCTATGATCTATTGAATGGTAATGATCTCGGTAAAATAGGATAAGCTCGAGTGAACTTAGTGAATAATTAGTATACAAATGACATGTCATTAGGGTGTATCAGACACTAGTTGCCAGTGATTACAATATCAGTTACTTTGTACCAGTGTTTCAGTATCAGACACTCCGTGTCAGTGTTAAATTTATCAGGAACTATTAAATTTATTAGGTACTATGTACCGGTGATGTATACCATACCGATGAATTGAGATCCTACATATGTTGTGGATTCTCCGAAGCTTGAGTGAGCAGCATCGTGTATTGATTAATGTCCTTTTGTTAGCTTGTGTGAGCATTACCCTCTCATGTATCTGAAGCCAATTTACTATTGTTCTCCGAGCAAAACAGTTAATTATTGAAAAAGAAAGGGAATGAGATGATATAATGAATTATATGTTTGATTGTATCTTGGTATGTGATTCTTAACATAATATGAATTATTCAGGTTTAGTTACTTCATATCGTTGGAATGATGAAACAAGGCAAATGAATGTTTATTTTATATTATGTATGATTTATAAGTTAAATTGACAGGTATGTGATATTTTATTTTATGAATTTACTAATCTTTATATAAGCTTACTCTATTTGGTTTTCTTCTTTGTAGATTGTCGGACTTTTGCTGTCAATTGGAACATCATTGGAGATCAAACTATCTGACAACTCTTTTAGTAGTTATTTGTTTATTTTGGTCTGGTTATAAGTGGCATGTAATGTCTTGTGTCATTTGGGATGTAATTTTTTAATTTGGTATTTTGGTATCTTGAAATGATATCTTATCACTTGATGCCTTTGTTGATGAGTTGTTGAAATGGGGATACGGAATGAACGGAGGAAGCAGAAGAAGGATCGAATTCAAGTTGTCTGACTCGAAAAGGAAAGATTTGGATCTGATATGAAAAAAAGAAATAAATAAATTTAGTAATAAAGAAGTCAAAAATAGTAAAAGTAGAAATTTGAGAATAAATAAAAATAAAAATAAAAATAAAAATAAATAGACGAAATTTAAAGTGGAAGATGGATTGAATAAACTGATGGTTATGATGGATAGAATGATAAATGTCCAATTGAACTTTTTGAGATATAAATCCCAACAAACTTAATTAATGAATCTAATCAACTATCCAAGAAATAATTATTGGCAAATTGAAGGGTGAAGAATGGATTCCCATGACTCCTTGAAGAAAATCTAGAAGAAAACTACTTCTAAAAACCACAAGAAACAATTCTTGCACAAGAAACAAACTCCTAGAGTTGAAAACTTTATTAATGAAAACAATTGTCTCCTTAATGAACAATGAAGAAGCCTTTATATAGGCTAGTTAAGTATATCCAAATAAAACTCTAAATTATACTAAAACTTTAATTAATCTAAACAAGAAGTAGTTTTAAACAAAACATTTTTGTTAACATAAAATGTAATAGCTCGTTTTCAGCGAAATTGAAACAGTGGTTTCGGGGCCACAAATCCAAGTTCGAAAAGAAAAATTATTTTAATATCATTTTATGGTTTGAATTATGATAGAAATATTGTATGAAATTTCGTTAGGAAAATTTTACCAATTGCATGTTTAATTGACTAAAGGACCAAATTGCATGAAATGTAAAAGTTGAGTTCTAGTAGCTATGAGTATCAAAAAGCTATGGAATTCAAAATTTGAGGTCCTTATATGACAAATAGACCATTAAGAGGAGTTAGTAGATAAGTATGATGATTCATCCATGGAAAATTAAGAAAAGAAAAGGACTAAATTGGAAAGTAAAAATAATTAAAGATGATAAGTAATAAAAAATGAAAATATCATCATTTATAAGTAATAAAAAATGAAAATATCATCATTTTTATCATATTTCCTAAATAAAAAGCCATGGAAACCCTAGTTTGAGAGCTTGAAGATAGAAAAACTTATTTTAATCAATTAGGTATGTTTTCTTGTCCTATTTTTAGTAATTTTTATATTTCTGATATTGTAATAGCTTAATTTAGCTATCTTGGGGATTAATTCGTAAAGTTATCAAAGTACTAGGGTTTTTTCATGGATGAATAGGCATGAATTATGAAATTTATTGTAGAGAATGAAAGGTTGTTGATAGATAAACAACTTTTGTAAAGTAAATTTTCATGAAATTGTGATTTAGGGACTAAATTGTAAATATGTAAAATTTATGGAAAAATTCTAATTTTTGTGAAATATATGGGCTGTAAATGTTATATGTAAAAATTGGATAGGCTTGGAATAATGATTAAATTGCATGAATTTCATTTTCCGAGCCTAAGGATGAAATCGTCATAAATTAAAAGTATAGGGGTAAAATGGTAATTTTACCTAAGAGGTGAATTGAATGGAATTCAATATGAATTGTATTAAATTGAGTTAAATTTACTCGTATAGATCTGGATAGACCTAGTATGAAATTGGATTGAGGAAAACAAAAAGTATCGGATTAGTACCTTACAAACACGAACATTGTCGAGGTAAGTTCGTGTAACTAAATTGTATATTTATGTGATATGCTTGATTTATGTGTATGTGATTTGTATAATTGTTAAGTATGAAAATAAATCACATATTCGATAATATCCGAAAAGAAATAAATTCCGTTTGAACAAATGAAATTAGATGGATATAGGTTTTCTGAAGTGGTTGTGGTTCTGCATATGTTGCCAACACACCATAGCTCGCAAGAGCGTCCCATTATAGCTCACATCAGCATCTCGATATAAGCTCTCTTAAGCTTTCTGACACATAGTTCTTCCAAGCTTCCCGTTTATATGTTCCCATGAGCATTCTGATAGGTAGTGATCCTGCATGTGTTGCGGACACATCGCAGCTCTTATGAGCGTCCCGATATATGGCTATCTGGAGCTTCCCGATTAAAAGCTCTTACATAAGGTTCCTGATAATAGCTCTTTGGAATTACCTGTCAAGCTCGCATGAGCTTTCTGATTTAAGCTTTTATGAGCTTCCTGTTATTAAGCCCAGATAAGCTTCCCGTTACAAGCTCACATGAGCTTTCTATTATTTGGCTTGGAAGAGCTTCCCGTTCAAATACTCAATGAGCATTCCTGAATATGAATTGACAGATTTCAGACTTGTACACTTCATGTGTACTACCTTTGTATCCATCAATATTTTAAATGATTCAACAGGTAAAGTTCCGATTTAAGATTAATTGAAATCAAGTTGAATTACTATGAGAAATATTTGAAGTACAAAGATATGATATATACATGACCACATATACTTGAAGTGATAAATACATGTATGTGAAAATTGAATATTGATGGGCTTATTCATGTTTCTTGGTATTTATATGAATTACATGACTAACATGCTTGATGAGGATATGTGTTTAGGCAATTGGCCAAATTGGTTTGAGCATGTTTAGTTAGCTTACCTTAATATGAATTAAATAGTAAGTTAATTTCCTGTTATACGGACTTACTAAGCGTTATATGCTTACTTTGTTTTATTTTCCCTGTTTTATAGTACTCCAAAGCTCGTAATGGTTGGAGATTAGTTGGAGCATCATCACACTATCCCTCGGCTCATTTCGTATAAATAGTAAATTACTTTTGGTTATAATGGCATGTATAGGTTAAATTAGCCAAATGATGGCATATAATTATTTGGTTAGAATTAGCCATTGATATGGCCTGTAAATGGTATGTTTTGATATGTAAAATGGTTTTAATATGCTAGATGTGTGATTGAAAAGGATGATTGATGAAAATCATATAGGCATGTTGGTTTATGATGGTAAAATTTATAGAACATGCCTATATGTAAATATGGTATTTTGGTAAGTATGGATACTTAAACATATGTGTTAATATGTCTTGCATAAAACTTGGTTTTGAATTGAATTGAATGATTTATATTGGCTTGGGATTGTGTTAAAATGTCTATCTAGGTGGAAGACAAGTTTGGGTGAGAAATAAGGCTCGAAAATGACCTTATTTTTTCCACAGGGTAGAGACATGGGCGTATGTCTCAGCCGTGTGTGACACACGGCCTAACACATGGGCATGTGTCTTGGCCATGTGTCCCCTGTATCTTTAAAATTGTAAAACAGAATGCTCAGGTAATTTCACACAGGCAGACACACGGGCGTGTGTCTCAGCCGTGTGTGCACATGGTCTGGCACACAGGCATATGACTTGGCCGTGTAGCTCTTGCACCTAATTAGTGTAAATTAAAGTGTTCATATGGCCTAGCACATAGGCGTGTGCCTTGGCCGTGTGACCCAAGTCAGTAACCACCCTAATTTGGACACGGGCTGGGACATGGCCATGTGTCCCCATTTTGAATGCCCACACGACCTGTGACACAGGCATGTCTATCGGCCGTGTGAGCCATACGACCTCCTAGGAAGAGTTTTTAAATTTTGTGAAAAATTATACGAGTACCCGATTCAGTCCTGACTTGTTTCTAATGTATGTTTTGGGCCTCGAGGGCTCATATAAGGGACTGTATGAATAATATCTGACAAGAATATTAATTAATATGAAATATCTGTATTTGATCTGTTTATTCCGGTAATACTCTGTAACCTTATTCTGACGACGGATACGGGCTAGGGTGTTACATAAAACTCCTAAATAACTTAAAATACTTAATAATTATATAAATTTGTAATAAAAAAAGAGATAGTAAATACAATATTGGGCTCATTTATAATAAAAATTAAGCCTAGGACCCAAACGCAATATGAAATGCCTAAGCTTGTGGGATTGATTAGGGTCATTGAAATGAAATGCCTAAGCTTGTTAACATTCTCCACATGGGCTTGTCATCATAGATTGAGAGTTTAGGCCCACAAACAAAATTAATCCCTTCTAATTCATCCTTGCTCCAAAATCCATTGTCTTGAAGCTTCAACTCTTCTTCTCTAATATTTTTTGTGATAAAGTCTTGAACGAATAAGTTGAAGTTTGACTTTAGCTGCTTGGATTTAAATATCGTGATTGGGACTTGAAGGAAACTAATCTCATCTCTATTATGACCGTTGAATTGGACCGAGCTGTTTGTATCAAATGGTCATCTTGGTTTGGTAATTTATGAACTTGTGATGGAGTATGTTTACATTTGAAAGTTAGTACAAATGGATAATTTTGGCATAAGGTATTTGGGACTTGGTTAAGGGTTGAATAATATTAACAAGTTGATTATATTTTGTTTTTGAATGATTGTTGTTTATGCTTGAATTGTGGTTCCATTGAGGGCATATTGGTTAGACACATAGGTTGAATGTGAATTGGCATATTTTGGTACATTTTGAGTAGGTTTATGTTATGCTAAATGCATGGCTTGGAGTCTAAGAAATTGTGGGTGATTTGACTTGTGTTTGAAGGAATTTTGGGCACACACGATCTGTGACACGATTTGCCACATGGCTGTGTATCCTACATGGTTGCATGACATGACCATGTAGCCTCTTTGATTTTGGTGCAGGTTTGTCCACACGACTTAAGAGAGTTACACAACCTGGCAACACGACCGTGTGACCTCGAGCTACTCGGGCACAAGTTGTTACACGGTTTGGCCACATGTCCATGTTTTTGAGCCACACGGGCTGAGCTCTGTCACACAACCGTGTGCTCCCTATTTTCACTTTTTACTCAAACTTTTGAAAAGTTTCATTTCAATCCAAAATTGTTCCCAATTTGTTTTCAAAGTTTCGTAAGCTCGAATTAAGTCCCATTCTATTTGAATAACATGGAAAAATGATTGCAAACGGATTATTTGGTTATTTTTTATTAAATTGTGAACAATGTCTGTAACACCCCCTAATCCCTCACAGTCATCAAATTAGGGTCACGGGTATTACTAACAATTCAAAACAAATAATCAATTATAATTAAACATGTAAGCAATCCATTAACATTATAATATACAGGGGCAGACCATGACAATCTAATACTTTCATACTAGAATCTTATACATTCGAATAATAAATCATGTTCTGCATTACTAAACATGGTCTTTCATTGTCTACACTCTTATCATTATTTATCATTGCTAAACTTGGTCTTCCACTGTCTACACTCTTATCACTATTTATCCCTTCTTAAATGCTAGAAGTTGGTTACACACAAGACTATTCCAATTATTAGCATCAGGGTATAGGTCAATACTCTGACTATTTATTTTCTTCATCTTCGGTGATGTTAGTAGAATGCACTTAATTTAGGTTTGCTAATCCATTCCAATTAAGAGTAAAAGTTACTCCTACAACCCTTATTTCGAGTCTACAATACCTTAAAAATAGTTTAAACAGGCAGGGACTAATTTGAAATAATTCTAAAAGTTTAGGGACATTTTTGAAAATTCTCAAAAATAGGAAACACACGGCCGTGTAGAATGCCCCAGCCTGTGTAACTCTTGAAGATGGGACACACGATCGTGTCCCAGCCCTGTCCTTACCCGTGTAACTAACTTGAGACACACAACCATATCTCAGCCCGTGTCTAACCCGTGTAACTCATTGACTTGGGTCACACGCCAGTGTGTGCTTCCCGTTTGTGACACATGGCCGTGTGCCAGGCCATGTACACCCAAAAGTACCTTAAAACTCAAGTTTACCATTTCCAACTTGCTTGGACACTAAGCAACTCAATTACCAATCATTTAACCTATTCAAAACATGATTAAACATGCTCAAAATATACCAAATCCATCACCTATTATGCCTAACTCATTGACACCACATTTTATATGTTCAAACATTTCAACAATGCATCAACCATTCAAGACTTTCATTCATACCAAATTTGCCAATATTTAACTAACATCTAGCTACTTAGGATATCAAGCTTTAAAACTAAAAACACATACCAAAGCCTAACTTCAACCACAACCATATATACATATAAACATCATTTAACTAAGAAACCAAAATATCATCATTATAAACATGTCAACCAGGACTCCCTAGGTACATGCCATTACAAAATAAGATATCACCACGCTTGAGCTCGAGATTTGTTAATTGATACTGAGTCGACGATAAGTCAAATAGTACCTAGCCTGCGCATGGAAAACAAAACCACACACTATGTATAACTCAGTGGTATTTCTATAATCCGAATAATATAAACTTGATATAAGTAATTAAAATGCAAAATGCAAAAAGTAAATCCGAATAATATAAACTTGATATAAGTAATTAAAATGCAAAATGCAAAAAGTAAGCTATGTAAATGTGTTCCAAATCAATAATATGATTTTTCTCATTCCTTATTCACATCTATTAAAATTTTCACATGTTTAAACACATATTAATGGCATTTCATATAGCATTTGTATATTATAACTCATGCAATGGCATGATTCCTCTCTTTGGTCAAAACTTGAATTCTTTTCAAGTTCGACATCTCATTTCATCATTTCATTTCTCATAATTCAATCCTATAACACCTCTAACCCGTATCCTTCGCCGGAACAAGGATTACAGAGTATTACCGGAATGAACAATAGAAATAAGTCAGACTAAATTGGGATCTCATAAATTTTTTCATGAATTTTCAAATTTTTTTTTCTTACGAACAGTACCCACACGCCCCTGTGGTCGGACCGTGTGACTACACACGCTCGTGTCCCTAACCTGTGTAACTCTCTGACTTATAAGGCATGAAGAAATTGAAGTCACACGCCCGTGTGCTAGGCCGTGTGGTGAGTTTTATTTTCAAAATTTAGGTGCAATTTTCACATGGACGTGTCCAAGACCGTGTCAACCATATGGCTGAGACACGCGCTCGTGTCTCTACCCGTGTGCCCAATTCTAAGCATTCTGTTTCTCATTTTTAAGATGCAGGGGACACATGGCTGGACCACATGCCCATGGGACAAGCTGTGTGTCACACATGGCCAAGACACACACCCGTGTGGACAAAAATAAAGCCATTTCCTTGCCTCATTTGTCACCCATAACTTATCATTTTCCTGCACCAAAACTCACAAGCATATATCCACGAATCTAACATTATATTCACATAAAATTAGTCATCAATCATGTAGTATTATCTCATGCATCAATGTTTATAAACTTACTCTTATCTTAAACTTATATGCTAACATAATTCCAACAAGCTAACACATAACAAGCATTTATGTGATTACTAAAACATCACTTCAAAAATAGCCATACTTAGACCATCACTAGCCACTCCAATGGCTAGATTACAAAACAACAATTACATGCCATCATTGGCTGAATAAGCTTATCCCTGCCATTATACCCCAAATAAGACAGTGGATAGTGTAATAATTGCTCCGACTGACTTCCAACCTTCGCGAGCTTTTGAGCACTATAAAATAGGGAAAATTAAACGGAGTAAGCATTTTATGCTTAGTAAGTTTGTATAACAGAAAATAAACTTACCAATCATATTTATCACTACAAGCATACGTAGTCATACTTTCCATAAAATTTGGGTGAGTTTACCTAAACACAAATACTTAATCAAACAAGTTAATCACATAACCTCATATAAATATCAAGTAAACATAGATGAGCTCATCATATTACCAACTTCCTTTAATTTCACCTTTCCACACTTCAAGAGTCCTTTCCGTCGAACTATTAAAATCTCAATGGATGTTCGGGTAGTATACTCATGTGCAAAAGTACTTGTTAGGGTACATAATAAAAATGCACACTCTTGAGGCACACATTTTACAACAGGATTACCAGTCCAGGTTAAATCCTATCTGTACTACATGCGCTAGAGAGCTTAATTTGGATTACCCGTCTGGGCTAAATCCAATCTATAACATAAGCTCAAAAGGGCTTACATTAGAATTACTCGTCCGGGCTAAATTCTATCTGCAACATATGCAGTATTATTCTTATTCAAGAAATCACCTTAATCAATCGAAATTCAACATTCAACCGGAACACGACAATTTGTCCATATTTCACAACTTATAACTATTTCATTATGTATATCATCCCATACATATCAACACAATCATACAATTCAGTTCAAACATATTAACATACATATTTAAGTTACACGAACTTACCTTGAAATTGGTTCGTATTTGAATTTCAACTAATCCGAAACCTTTTGCTTTCCTCGATCAAGTTCCGTAGTTGGTCTTTCCTGATCTATATGGGTAAATTTAACTATTAATCTATCACATTTCATTTACATTTGCACCCTATTACATCCTAGGAAAAATTATCATTTTGCCCCTATCTTTTTCAAAAATTTTAATTTCGTCCCTAGGCTCGGAAAATGAAATTCATGAAATTTAACCCTCTTTCCAAGCCTAGCCGAAATTTATATAGTACATTTACACAACATACATTTCAC
The DNA here is from genome assembly GCA_025698475.1 of Gossypium anomalum. NCBI lineage: Eukaryota > Viridiplantae > Streptophyta > Magnoliopsida > Malvales > Malvaceae > Gossypium > Gossypium anomalum. Next base: position 14,728,863 of record CM046957.1, read on the forward strand.
AAATTTCAGAATTTTCCATGGATTTTACCACTTTTTCATTTTAGTCCCTAAATCAAGTTTTCTTCAAAAATTGCTTTGTAAAAGTTGTTTATCTATGAATAAATTTTTATTTTCTACCATAAATTTCAAATTTTTAGCATATTCATCCATGAACCAAATTTCATACCTTAATAACTTTTCAAATAAATCCCCTAAATAGAAAGATTAGACTATCCCTATTCTAAAAATATAGAAATGACTAAAAATGGGACTTGATTTAATACCTTTTTAAGCTTGAAAAGTTTCCTTCCTCTCTCCTAGGGTTTCCATAGAAAATTTGGGGAAGATGATATGAAAATAGATGATTTTTTTCTTTTTAATTAATTATAATCTACTAATTTTATTAATTTCCAATTTAGTCCCTACCCTTTTCTAATTTTTCCATGGATGATCATTAAAATATCTACTAACTACTCTTCAATGGTCTAATTACCATATAAGGACCTTAAGTTTTGAACTCCATAGCTTTTTGATACCTATAGCTACTAGAACCCAGCTTTTGTATTTTATGCGATTTAGTCATTTCCCTAATTAAATACACAATTGGTATAATTTTCGTATGAGAACTTTTATGTGACTTTCCTATCATGATGCCAACCATAAAATAAAATAAAAAAATTATTTTTGGCTCGGATTTGTGGTCCAGAAACCACTGTTCCGATCTCATAGAAAATGGACTTTTGTAACTCTCCCCTCTTAGAAATTTTCGTCCTTGAAAATTCTTACCAGAAAAGAGATTATGGTATTGCTTCCTCATGGTATCCTCAGGCTCCCAGGTAGCTTCCTCTAATCCATGCCATTTCCAGAGAACTTTTACAAATGCCACCTTTTTATTTCTTAGCTCTTTCGTCTCATATGCAGTATTTTAATCGGTTCCTCATTGTAAGTCATATCAGGCTAAATCTCAACTTCTGTTGGAGTAAGAACGTGTGAAGGATCCGATTGATATCGTCGTAGCATGGACACATGAAACACGTTATGAATTTTATCAAGCTCCGAAGGTAATGCTAACCAATATAGAATAGGCCCAATTCTTTCAATGATCTCATAAGGCCCGATGAACCGTGGACTTAATTTTCCTTTACAGTCGAATTAGAGAACCTTCTTCCAAGGTGACACTTTCAAGAATACTTTATCACCAACCTGAAATTCTATCTCTTTCTGCTTTAAATTAGCATAAGACTTTTGAATGTCTGAGGCCGCTTTCAAACTGTTTCTAATTATCTTCACCTTTTCTTCGGTTTCCCAAATCAAGTCAACTCCATGTATCTTTTTCTCACTTAACTCTGTCCAATACAATGAAGTTCTACATTTGCGACCATATAGAGCCTCATACGGCGCCATTTTAATACTGGACTGATAATTGTTATCGTAAGCAAATTCAATTAAAGACAAATATTTTTCCCAATTACCTCTAAATTCAAGTACACATCACTGAAGCATGTCTTCTAAAATCTGTATCACACGTTTAGATTATCCATCTGTTTGAGGATGGAATATAATACTAAAGTGTAAATGAATGCCCAGAGCTTCTTGTAACTTACTCCAAAATTAGGATGTAAACTAAGGATCTCTATCTGAAATAATGGAAATTGGCACTCCATGTAGTCTTACAATTTCAGAAACATATAATTCAACCAATCGATCCAATGAAAAATCCATACATATTGGAATAAAGTGTGCCGACTTTGTTAAACGATCAATAATTACCCAAACAATATCTTTCTTTTTCGGCGACAAGGGAAATCCCAATACAAAGTTCATAGTAGTTCTTACCCATTTCTATTCCGGTATTGTAATTGGCTGTAATAATCCTGAAGGTACTTGGTGTTCAGCCTTCACTTGCTGACATATACACTTCGATACAAATTCAGAAATATCCCATTTTATTCCTGGCCACAGTACATCTTTTTCAAATCACTATATATCTTATTAATACCAGGATGAATATACATGTTACCATTATGAGCTTCATTCAAAATCTTCTGTACTAGTTTTGAAATTTTCGGTACACAAACTCTGCCTCTGAATAACAAACAAGCATCGGTCCTTATCTAAAATTTTGTGTCAAGAGTTGATTCACTTTGTATCCGTTTTGCTTGCAATCTACTATCATTTTTCTAAGCTTCAGAGATCTGTTGCAAAAACGTCGGTCTAACTTTTAACTCAGCTATTATTGAACCATCATCAGATAAATACAACTGGGTGTTCAATGCTCGTAAGGTAAATAAATATTTTTAGCTCAAGGCATCCACTACTACATTAGCTTTCCCCAAATGGTAATAAATAACGAGATCATAATCTTTCAATAGTTCCAACCACCTGCGTTGTCTCAAATTTAGTTCTTTTTGTATAATTAAATACTTCAGACTTTTGTGATCCGTAAAGATGTGACATTTTTCCCTAAAGAGATAGTGCCGCTAGATTTTCAATGCAAAAACAATAGCTGCTAATTCAAGATCATGTATCGGGTAATTTCTTTCATTTGATTTTAGCCGCCTAGATGCATAAGCCATTACTTTGTCATCTTGCATCAATACACATCCCAAACCATTCAATGAGGCATCGCTATAGACTATAAATTCCTTACTTGATTCAGGTTGGACTAATACGGGCGCTTCCGTCAATAAAGCTTTCAATCTATCAAAACTTTGCTGGCACTTATCAATCCACTTGAATTTCATTTCTTTTTGCAACAACTGAGTCATCGGAGAAGCTATCATTGAAAACCCTTTAACAAATCTCCTATAATATCCTACTAGTCCTAGAAAACTTCTAACTTCTGAAACATTCTTCGGTAGCTTCCAACTTACAATAGCTGAAATTTTGTTCGGATCCACCCGAATACCCTCTGCAGATGCAACATGTCCAAGGAGCTAACTTTCTGTAGCCAAAATTCACATTTACTAAATTTAACATACAACTGTTTCTCGCGTAGAGTTTGCAATACAATTCTCAGATGCTCAGCATACTCATTCACATCCCGAGTGTAAACTAAAATATCATCAATAAAAACAACCACAAACTTGTCCAGGTATGGTCTGAAAATTCTGCTCATTAAATTCATAAATACTGCCGGGGCATTTGTTAATCCAAATGGCATCACCAAAAACTCATAATGCCCATATTTGGTTCTGAAAGCTGTCTTCGCCACATCTGAATCTTTTACCCATAGTTGATAGTAACCAGACCATAGATTAATTTTCGAAAACACAATAGCACGTTTTAATTGATCAAACAAGTCATCTATACGAGGCAATAGGTACTTATTCTTTACTGTGACTTTATTAAGCTGTTTGTAATCGATGCATAATCTCAATGATCCATCTTTCTTTTTTACAAATAATACCGGTGCACCCCATGGTGAATAGCTAGGTTGGGCAAATCCTCTATCAATCAACTCTTGCAACTGTACCTTTAGCTCTTTTAATTCAGCAGGAGCCATTCTATATGGTGCTATAGATATCGACGTCATCCCTGGTACAAGGTCTATGGTAAATTCCACCTCTCTAGCTGGAGGTAAACCAGGTAATTCTTCTGGAAATACCTCAGGAAACTCATAAGCAACTAGCACCGATTGGATTTCCAACTCTGATACTTTGGTATCTAGTACAATAGCAAGATTAGCCTCAAACCCTTTTTAATATATCTCTATGCTGATATTACTTAAATCACATTAGACAACCCAACCAGTTTCTCATATTCAACCCGGAGTAACTCACCATTCTGACACTTCAATTCAATGTATTTATGCTTACAATTTACCATTGCATCATGTTGGGTTAACCAATCTATTCCCACTATTACATCAAATTCAACAAAGGGTAACAACATCAAATTATCCGAAAAACAGTCACCCTCTATCATCAATGGGCAATTTTTACAAATTTTATCCACCATAACATGCTAACCTAAGGGGTTTGAAAATTTAACCACAAATTCAGTGAATTCAACAACCATATTTTTAACAGACACAAATTTTGTGCATATATATGAATGCGTGGAACAAGGATCAGTCAAAGCAATAATGACAGTATCAAGTAGAGAGAATGTATCAGTGATAACATCTGGTGCCGAAACATCTCCCATTGCACGTATTGCATATGTTCTTGCCGGAGCTCGAGTCTCAGATTTAGCTGTAGAATCTTTTCTAGCACTACGACTACCACTGACATTTTTGGAATATCGTGGTGGTCTATCCCTCGAGACAGGATTACTCAGCTTCGGGGTTTGTTCAATGTCTTTCTCAACCCTTTTCGGGTAATCTTTAAAAAAATGGTTGAGAGAACCACACTTAAAGCAAGCCCACTTCTCATCCGACACTTTCCGAAATGAAATTTATTATAGACATTGCTCGTGGTTTGGGGTTTCCAACACTCCTAATACTGGTTGTTAAGGGAGACGGAGACCTCAGGTTAGTGCGTTTAGAACTTCGTTCCTTTCCCGAATACTTCCTTGATGTAGTAAAAAGCTTATGATAATTCTTTGATTTCTTTGAAGCAGATGATTGCATCTTGTTTATGAATCTTTTACTCATAACCCGAGCTTCCTTTTCCACTTGCCTCTTTTTTTGCTTAATTCCTCGGCCTTGTGTGCTCGTTCAGCCAACACTACGAATTCTCTTAATTCCATCTCATACATATCAACACAATCATACAATTCAATTCAAGCATATTAACATACATATTTTAGTTATATGAACTTACCTTGAAATTTGTTCGTATTTAAATTTTAACTAATCTGAAACCTTTTGCTTTCCTCGATCTAGTTCTGTAGTTGGTCTTCCTGAATCTATATGGGTGAATTTAACTATGAATCTATCACATTTCATATACATTTGCATCCTATTACATCCTAGGCAAAATTATCATTTTGCCTCTATCTTTTTCAAAAATTCTGATTTCGTCCCTAGGCTCGAAAAATGAAATTCATGAAATTTAATCCTCTTTCCAAGCCTAGCCGAAATTTATATACTACATTTACAGCACATACATTTCACAAATTTTAGAATTTTCCATGGGTTTTACCACTTTTTCATTTTAATCCCTAAATCAAGTTTTCATCAAAAATTGCTTTGTAAAAGTTCTTTATCTATGAATAACTTTTCATTTTCTACCATAAATTTCAAATTTTTAGCATATTCATCCATGACCCAAATTTCATACATTGATAACTTTTCAAATAATTCCCCTAAATAGAAAGATTAGACTATCCCGATTCTAAAAATATTGAAATTACCAAAAACAAGACTTAATTTCATACCTTTTTAAGCTTGAAAAGTTTTCTTCCTCTCTCCTAGGGTTTCCATAGAAAATTTGGGGAAGATGATACGAAAATAGATTATTTTTTTCTTTGTAATTAATTATCATCTATTAATTTTATTGATTTCCAATTCAGTCCTTACCCTTTTCTAATTTTTCCATGGATTAGTCATTAAAATATCTACTAACTACTCTTCAATGGTCTAATTACCATATAAGGACCTTAAGTTTTGAATTCCATAGCTATTTGATACTTATAGCTACTATAACCCAACTTTTGCATTTGATATGGCCTTCCTATCATGATGCCAACCATAAAATAAAATAAAATAAAATTTTATTTTTGGCTCAGATTTGTGGTCCCGAAACCGCTATTCCAATCTCACTAAAAATTAGCTGATACGAATCCATATTCACAGCAATTTACTAAGTCATATTTTGTTTCTCATCATTTCCATTTCAATATTTTCTCATCTCATTTCCATTTCTCAACAATGTCATTTCAATATCAAACACATCAATTTTATCGTTTATTTTCCCTATTAACATGACTCGGACTCAGAAAAATACATGGATCCAACCAACATACCAGTTTGGCACCAAGTGCCTCATTGGATAAGTCCAAAGTAATAACTGCGCCCAGCGCTATATAAATTAATACCCAATGTCTCATCGGTTAAATCGAAGCAAATTGGCACCCAGTGCCTCATTGACTCGAGGTCGAAGAAATCACTAAGCTCTTCCTATCCTATGGCATGCCACCTATATCCGACTCAACCCGAACAATTAATAGTGTTTCATTTCACTTTTCAATACAATCAATGTCTCAATTTCACATATATACACATTATCACATATAGTCAATTCAATAATCATTAAATCAACTTATTTCTTAATATACAAAATCAACCCATTTCAAATCCACTATGAATTCAGTTCAATCTCAAAGTACCAAAGTACTCATCTCAAATGCTTACCATATGCAAACAATTGGAATATGCAACAATCTACTATTTAATTCGGATTATAGAAACATAAACCATGAATTCTGAGCTATCCGAAGTCAATTTTTTCCTTCGCTTTTTACTTGATGATTCCGGTATGACGTTAGCTACAAAATAAAACAATTACATCATATTAATATTACACATTTCAATTTCACATTAAATTTCAATTTTTACGCTATATTTTGCTTATTCTTCAATCTAGTCCATCAATCGAGACTAGTTTTTAACCTTCACATTTAACTTTATATTTCACTCTAAAATAAATTAGCTTTCTCTTTTCCAATTCGACCGCTTAATGTTAATTTTTTTCAATTTAGTCCCTATTGCTCAAAATCAGTAATTTATTCCACAGTTTAGTCCTTCTTCATTTCTAACTTAAAAATCTATCTATTTAATCCCTAATACTTAAACTATTGAATAATGTGAACATCTAAAATCTTGAACAATACTAAAAATTGCAATATCTGTGAGGTAGCCCTAAGTATCGTGATTTCAAAAACGTAAAAATTACAAGTATAGGGACTAAATTGCACTAACCAATTTGAGCTTCAACCCCTGAGGTCCTATGCTATGCGTTCTATCCTTCGTTTCGTTCTTTCTTTTCTAGTTTGCATGCAATTCTCTTTTAATTTCTTTATTCTTTATTTTATTATATGTTTCTTTTATTATTATTGTTATTATTATTAACTATTTAATATAACATATATTAAATACATATACATGCATTACACTTAACCATAACCAACCACCTATACACAACCATTTATTAAATGGTTTAATTGCTACTTTGGCCACCCTTTAGTTTATTTCAATCTATAATTCAACTTTTAACTCATATGCAATTTAGTCTTTGAACCGTAATAGCTACTAATTCGTGTAAATTATATATCCAAAATTAAATTAACTACACAACTAATTTTGTAAATATTTAATAAAAATAATTACGAGTCTGGTTTACGAAAATAGAGTCTCGAAAATACACTTTTCAGAACTCCTGACTATTGGGTCGTTACAATGTCAAAGTTTTATAATTGTAATACATTATAGCTCGGGTCGGGTGATTGGACCCGGTATAGGGTGTTACAATAAATGTAATAACGTCATGAAATAGGGCCTAGTAGGAACAGTGGTTTCGGGACCACAAACCCGACATTTAAATATTTATTTTATGATTATTATGAGGTCTAGAATATGAGAATATGCATGTGTTAAAGTTTCATGAAGATGTGTTAAAGTTTCATGAAGAAATTCAATGAGTAAGGTGTCCAATTGGAAAATAAGGACCAACTTGAATAAATTGTAAAACTTGGATTCTAGAAGCAAGTTGTATAAAATTGCTTTAGATTATTAATTAGAAGGTCTTAAAGAGCAATTTTCCCAATTTCTAAGTTTTTGGACAAAAATGGGCATGCATGGATGAAATTTGAAAGAAAGGGCTAGAGGATATTTTGGTCATTTGGTTAATTAATGAAATAAAATGGGAAAAATAAGCCAAAAATCAGCCATTCTTCTCCCTCATCCAGCCGAAATTCTCAAGCTCTCCATAGCTATGGTTTTCAACATTTTCAAGCTCAATAGTAAGTGCTCCCAAGCCCCGTTTTTAATGTTTTTTGTATTTTTAAAATCCAGTAACTTACTCTCTCTATTTCTACCCATATTTCATGCTAAGGTTCATGTTTAGAAATTTACCCATGCATGAGTTACTTGTATTTTTATGGGTTATGGAGGAATATGAAAGTTTAAAAGATGGTAAACAACTTTTACTAAGTGATTTTTCATTGAAATGGCTTTAGGGACCATTTTTTAAAAGTTGTAAAAATGGGTAGAAAGATGAGGAATAATGGTAAAATGTGGGCTGCCATAAGGAGAAAGAACATTCGGCTAGGCTTGGGCAAAGTATAAATTACATGCATTTCATTATACGAGCCTAGGGACTAAATCGTAAAAATGTGAAAAGTTACGGGCTAAACAGTCATTTAGAACGGGGTAAAATTTAGACTCAAAAAGTATAATGTGAGCAGTTAATGATTCATTTCTATTGTTATAGACCCCGAGGAACAAATTTCAGAGGTCGATCGAGGAAAACGAAAGGTTTCAGAATAACCGAAACACGATACCGGAACGGGTACCAGATAAGTTCGGATAACTTAAAGTAAACTGACAGTATGCTTGATTGCATGATTTATGAATGTATGATAATTTCGCTTGATGATGGCATGATAATCCATGAAACCTATCCTTAATAATTACATGTTAATAAATGTCCGGTTAAGGTTAAAAAGGGAAATTCGATGGATAAACCATGATTTACATGTGACTTGAGATCCTACATGTGTTGCAGAAAGGATTCAGCCTAAACGAGTAATCCGTTGATCTCAATTACAGAAAGGATCTAGCTCGAACTGGTGTTTCTTAAGTGATCGAGCCTCTCGAAGAATATGTGTGCATTTTGGATTCAACCCGGATGGGTAATCCGATTAGGGTTTGAATTTAGCCTGGACTGGTAATTCAGATCCGAGCTCATTAAGGGTGTTTATCTCTATAAGGGATTTAGCCTGGACAGGTAATCCCGACATCACCATATGAGCTTATATTACAGGGAATTTAGCCTAGACTGGTAATTCTGCCGTAAGATGTGAGGTTCGCGGGAGTGCATACATGATATGATCGCTCTTATGACTTGACGGTAAATGGATAAACCATCGAGATTTTTGAGAAATATAACGGGATAATATGAAATATGTATAAATGGAAATGTTGAATGATGAGCTCATCTAAGATTAGTTACATGGTGCGTTGTTATGTGACTAACTTGTTGATTGAGTGCATGTGATAGGGAAACCATTCTATTCTTGTTGGTCTTATTGCCTAATATGGTTGTATGCTAATTTATCGGTAAGTTTACTTCCCAGTTATTCGGGCTTACTAAGCATGTAAATGCTTACTTCTCTCTTTTCCCTAGCTTACAAAGCTCGAGGACTCGTAAAGTTTGGAAGACGGTTGAAGAGTCAACACACTATCAACTAGTCCAGCCTTGGTATATAGACACTTTTATTTTGTTCAATGACATGTATAGGGCTTTTTTTATTTTCTTATACGCGTCATTTGATATGCCAAAATGAAGGCATGTAAAAGTATGCATATTCACTTGCATATGGCCATGGGAATTGGCTTATTTTGATGTAGGTTATGACCTACAAATTTGTGCATGTTTATGTCTAAATGTTCTTGTGATATTTAAATGTGGCATACCACAATTAGGCTTAGGTAATGTGACCAAATTATGTGGGATGGTTTGGTCAGAATTGCCAATGAGTTATAATAATGAGCCAATTTTAAAAGTGTTGTAAGACATAAAAACCCTTAATACAAAAAGGGAATAATCTAACATGAGTAAAACTGATGAGATGAGGTTACATGCAATGAGGTTTATCAAGGCCATTTAAGAGAGTAATTAGGCCATGTTGGATATTATAGGAGTCTATAAGTGTGAGTGGATATTAAAGGGTTACCAAAGGCTTGGGAAATATCCTAACAAGGTCCACACGGGAAGATACACGGGCGTGTGTCTAGACCGTGTGTGACACACGGATCACCCCATGGGCGTGTGGTATGGCCGTGTGTCCCCTGCACTTAAAAATTTTAAGTTAGAATGCATGGTAGTAAACACGCGGGCAGAGACACGACTGTGTGTCTCAACCGTGTGGAGGGCACGGCCTAGCACATGAGCATGTGCCTCGGCCGTGTGCCCTTAGATGCATGTTGACGTCATAAACAGAATGCTCAATTTTTTGGACACGGGTGACCATACGGGCGTGTCTAGGCCGTATTGAGGACACGGGCCAGAGACACGGAGGTGTGCTTGGCTGTGTGAAAACCCTACAGGTTCAAAATAAAAAATAAATTCAATTAATTCCACACAGATACGGGACACATGCGTGACCCAAAGCACACGAGCGTGTGCAATGCCTCTACACGGGCGTGTGAGGCATTAACCTAGAAAATTTTCTCGGGTCCTCGGTTTAGTCCCAGACCGTTCTCAATGTTTGTTTAGGGCCTCGTAGGCCCATAATAAGCTCACTAAGATGTTGATTGAATGGTTTTGACTTGGCAAGAAATTTTATAAACCGTATTTCCAAATTGAGTACATGTCTGGTAACGCCTCGTACCTGGTCCCGATCTCGGGTACGGGTAAAGGGTGTTACATTTAGTGGTATCAGGGCTACAGTTTAGTCGACTCTAGAACTACCGTAGAGAGTATAGAGTTTAGCTATACATGCCATTATACTAACGTTGATAGTGTGATATCTCCTAACTGTTTAAATTATTTTTGAATATAGTAAATGTCTTCCAATCAAGCACAAGATGAGTTCGAGGGAGTCGAGAGCCATGCTCCAGCTTCCGTACGAGCTGTTTCTAGTAGTAGTCAAGGCCTATGTCTGAAGGCCGGGAAGAGGCTAGAGCCACCTTCTTTGACATGATGGACGAGTGGTTTGGGGTTTATTTGAGGAATCGCCCCGACATACCACGACCTCCCCCGCCCCCTAATCAAACTGATAACGAATTGCCACAAGGTATGATACCTGTGAGAGTTGGTAAAGCCCCTGTGGACAAGCTTAGAAAGTATGGGGATGAAGAATTTAGAGCCAAGATCGATAATGATGTCAAAAGATCCGAGTTCTGGCTTGAGAATACTACACGGGTATTAGACGAATTATCGTGCACACCAGAGGAGTGCTTAAAGTGTGTCGTGTCTCTCCTGAAGGATACTGTGATAGCCCTATTTTGACCCTAGTCGAAAAGTGGTTTCGGGACCACAAAACTGAATCTTTAAAAATAATTAACTGTTAAATTCTATGCCTATTATATGTGTAAATGCATTTATGAAAATCTCATGCTTTGATTTTGTCATTTGTATGTGAAAATCTTAAATAGGACTTAAGTGAGACATTTGTGAAATGTGATGGGTGATTTTTAAGGTGATCTATTTATGCATGTTATTAAAAAGGTGGACTTGCATGTCTAATTAACCATTTAGAGATAGTGGCCGGCCATGATAATGATTAACTCATATTATATGCATTTTTTTATTATTTAAATTGTTTATTAACATTTTAATATACAAAATGAATTAATGAATAAAGAAATAAGTGAAAATGCGGGTGAAGAAAAAAAAAAGCTTCACCTTTGTTCTTCTTGGCCGAATTGAAAGAAAGAGAAGGGGGAAGACTTTCGGTCAATTGAAACCTAAGAAAGGTTAGTGAATGGTGTTAGATTTTTTTGAAATTTAAGCTTGTTTTAGGTAATCATCTTGTTTATTACTTAGCCCATGCTAAAATTTTAAATTTTGATGGATGAATGGAGCATTCGGCTATGGTTATTAAAGAAAGAATTTGATTATTTCCTTTAAGTTTTGATTATGAATGTGTTGAGGAAAGAAATTTATCTTGTTAAAGATATGAATTTTAATGCTCATATATGTACTAGCCGAAAATAAAAAAAAAATATACTTGATGTCATGAACAAATGTTGTTTTGATGTTTTAAATTGAGTAAGTTAGATATTTGAACAACTAAAGATTCGGCATTGTTCATGATACTTTATTTAGAATGTGATTTTTAAAGGTTATGAGTATTGGAATGTAAGTATATGTGTGCTTGGTCCTAGGAGTTTGATATGAAGCTTTACTAGGTTTGAGTAATGAATGGCCGAATGAGCTATAGGCTATGTAAGGATGAATTTTGTATATAAGTTGTGTATGTGACTTTATTAGTTAATAGTATTCAGCCTTATTATTATATTTATATATATATATACATTCAGTCTTTAGGGAAATAAGATGAAATTAAAATGTTTCTAAGACTTGTTAAGTCGTTGTGGCCATTGCCGAATGTAGGTTCATTAAAGGAAATTTTCAAATTCGTTTATGTATATGCATGTGAACAGAATATTTAATGAAAATTCGGCAAAATGGGGTTAAAGGGTTAAGTCATAAGAATTTTAGGTACTATTCATATTTGGACATTAAGGTTATATGAACTTTGGCTATGTGAGTTAGGTGTTAAGTAATCTAATTATTTGATATGCATAATCAGTCATTGTTTGGCAATATTGTAAACTAGGTGTAACTTGCTACATTTGATCATGAGATGGAATTTGAATATGAAAGCTAATTTTGAGTGGTTAAGGCCGAATGGGATATATAAGATATTAAAGCATGCTATAAGTAAATTATTGGTATGTATGTATTTCTATTCATTGTAACTGAGCATGTGAAATGGATGTATGATAGTTAATATGTGTGCTTAAAGTGAGGTGTTAAAATAATTAGGTATATGGTTGATTTCATTATTGAGTATAAGAGTTAGGTGCTTTAAAATTTCCTTTGATGTTCGAAATGATTAAAACAAATTCATTGTTTGAATAAAGCTCAAGAGCAAAGAGAAACTAGATCTAATATGGGAAAGGAGAAAGCAATCGAATAGCCTATCTGCAATTGTTCAAAGATATACAAGGTAAGTTTTGAGTAATTACAATTATTAGATAATTGATATAATGAAATAAGTATGATAAATAGATTGAGTATATGGCATATAACCGAATGGATAGTAGAAGTTAAGCAGAGACAAATAGATGGTTATGTGTTCTTGCGTATAAGTGTTGAACCAATGTTATATTGAAAGTATGTTTTCGTTGTGTGCTCATACTCGAATAAAGAAAATGAAGTACAAATGTGATATGTTATATGAACCGAATTATCATGTGGGTAAATATGCTTAGCTCTCGATATAATATATATCCGGGTTAAATCCCGCAGGCTTCGTGCTGGTAATAGATATCCGGGTTAAATCCTGCAGGCTTTGTGCTGGTAATAGATATCCAGGTTAAATCCCACAGGCTTTGTACTGGTAATAGATATCCGGGTTAAATCCCGCAGGCTTAGTGCTAGTACTATATCCGGACTTAAAGTTCCGTAGGCTTTGAGCTAGTAACTGGATTCGGGTTTGAAACCTAGCAGGCTTAATACCAGTTATTCGAATGAGATTGCAAATTTAAATGTTCAAAGTAAACTATTATCGAGTATGTATGATACATGGTAATGACCAGGTACGTATTATATACTGTTAGGTGAATTGATTTCAAAGTGAGTCATTAGTATCAAACAACGATATAATTATGTGAATGATTAATAGATCTATGAATAAGAGAAATGATCTATTCGATCGATGTTTACCATTATATGAAAATATGTGAATTAAATTAGTTGTATGAGCCATAAAGTAAAGTGAAGCATGTGCTGAAAATTTCTTTGAGTATATACATTCGGCCAATAGTCTTTATGTGTGGTATACATGTGTATATTTGGCCTAGTGATTGTAATTAGAATACCAATTTAGTAATATTCATTGTTCGATCTAAATGACATGTTTTAATTGTTTAAATGCTTAAAACTTACTAAGCCTCGAAAGCTTACTCTGTTTCTTATTTTTCTGTTTTGTAGATTGTTGATTTTGGCCACCGTCTCGGGGATCATCAGCAGTTCTTCATACTATCAATCTTTTTGGTACAGTTATATTTTGGACAAGATATGGCATGTATAGGTTAGGCTGTTGACAAAATATGTTTTGAAATTGTAAATATTTTGGCCATATGAAAATGGCATGTATATAACTCAAAGTTTGGTATGTGTTCAGTTCGATTTTTGCTTTTATTGCTAAATTTTGTGAATGAAAAATTAAATTTTTAGCTCGGTAGTACCTTATAGCCTAAACCGGTGATCAGACTTTGGCTAGGGGTGTTACATTTTATTGGTATCAGAGCTACGGTTTAGTCGATTCTAGGATTAAAGTAGCGTGTATGAGTCTAGCTATACATGCCATATAGTATTAATACGATAGTATGATGAATTCTGATAGTTAAAAATGTGTTTTCGTATAGTAATGGATCCCGATCCCAGTCGAGCGGTAGCTGATGATGTTGAGAGTGTAGCGCTGCTTCACAAGATGGGACAAAACAGATGGACTCTCAACCTATTGTAAGCAATCAGAATGACGAGGCTAGACAGGCTTTTTATAGTGTGATGAATGATTGGTTCAACCAATACATTCGAACTAATACGGCTGTTCCACAACCCCCACTCCCAAATAATATGCCCCCGGCACCTACAATACCTCCGTTAATTGATCAGACGAGGTTAAATAAGCCTCCGATTGACATAATCAGAAAGCACGGGGCTACTAAATTTAAAGCTACAGATAGTGATGATGCCGAGCAAGTTGAATTTTGGTTGGACAACACTATTCGGGTACTTGATGAACTATCTTGCACACACGATGAATGCCTAAAATGTGCTATATCCTTGCTACGTGATTCTGCTTACTATTGGTGGAACACATTGGTTTCTGTTGTACCTAGAGAACGGGTGACATGGGAGTTCTTTCAAACTGAATTCTGAAAAAAAATATCAGTCAGAGGTTCATTGATCAGAAAGGAAAAGAATTTCTTGAGCTTAAACAGGGTTCCACGTCAGTTACTGATTATGAACGGAAGTTTGTCAGACTCAGTAGATATGCTCAGGAATGTGTATTGTCTAAGGCTATTATGTGTAAACATTTTGAAGATGGGCTGAATGAAGATATAAAGATGTTTGTTGGCATTCTTGAAATACGAGAGTTCGTAGTACTTGTCGAGCGAGCTTGCAAAGCCGAAGAACTTAGTAAAGAAAAAAAGAAAGCTGATGTCGAAGCTGGAAAATTTCGTAAAAGATCTTCAGGAAAGTCTTTCAGTAATCATCGAAGAAATTTTGAGATGATTCAGGCCGATCAAAGAATACTTCGGGTTTTTCCAGACGAGACCACGATCGACCCCCATGTGAGTACACAAGCCACTTCAGTTGCCAGTGTTGGAAATGATCATCGGGACAGGACAGAGTGCAAGTATTATGGTAAATGGCATTCGGGGAGTTGTAGATTTCATGACCGCTCCTGTTATAAATGTGGATCAGCCGACCACTTTATTAAGGATTGCCAGAGATTGTCTGAACAGAATATGAATCAGAGTGGGAAACTGAGTACTGCAGCATGAGGTGGACCACTTAGGAATACGGGGAATGCTAGTGGCGGTCAGAGAGTGTCTAGAGATGCTACAACCAGATCCGAGGCTCGTGCTCCTGATAGAGCTTATGCTATACGTGCACGCGAGAATGCTTCTTCGCTTGATGTTATTACCGGTACTTTCACTCTCTTTGATACTAATGTGATTGCTTTGATTGACCCTGGTTCTACTCATTCATATGTATATGAGACTTTAGCATCCAGTAAGACTCTACCTGTTGAGTCTACTGAGTTAGTAATCCGAGTGTCAAATCCCTTGGGTCGATATGTGTTAGTCGACAAAGTGTGCAGGAAATGTCCCCTGATAATTCGAGGTTCTTGTTTTCCGGCCGATTTGATGCTTTTACCATTTAATGAATTTGATGTTATTCTCGGTATGGATTGGTTGACCGTTCATGATGCAGTTGTAAATTGCAAAAGAAAGACTATTGACTTGAGATGTGAAAATGATGAGATAATTCGAGTTGAGTCTATAGATATGAACGGGTTACCAGCAGTTATATCCTCAATGTTGGCTCAGAAATATGTCAAAAAAGGGTGTGAAGCGTATCTTGCGTACGTACTTGATAGTAAAGAATTAGAAAAGAAGCTTGAATTAGTATCAGTGGTTTGCAAGTATCCAGATGTTTTTCCTAAGGAATTGCCGGGGTTACCACCTGTTCGGGAGGTAGAGTTTGGTATTGAACTTGTACCTGGGACTACACCAATTTCGATAGCATCGTACCGTATGGCACCAACAGAATTGAAGGAATTGAAAACTCAGTTGCAAGAGTTGACGGATAAAGGTTTCACCCGACCGAGTTTCTCACCTTAGGGTGCACCAGTATTGTTTGTGAAAAAGAAAGACGGAACCATGAGAATGTGCATCGATTATCGTCAATTAAATAAAGTGACAATAAAGAACAAACATCCATTACTGCGTATTGATGATTTGTTTGATCAACTGAAGGGAGCATCAGTGTTTTCAAAGATAGATTTAAGATCGGGTTATTATCAGTTGTGAGTTCGAGACTCAGATATACCTAAAACTGCTTTCAGAATGAGATACGGTCACTACGAGTTCTTAGTGATGCCGTTTGGGCTCACTAATGCCCCTGCAGTATTTATGGATTTGATGAACTGAATTTTCAGGCAGTGTTTGGACCAGTTTGTAGTTGTGTTTATAGATGACATCTTGATTTATTCACGCGATGAAACTGAACATGCCGAGCACCTGAGATTAGTGTTGCAGATATTACGGGATAAGCAGTTATATGCTAAGTTCAGTAAATGTGAGTTCTGGTTGAGAGAAGTTAGCTTTTTGGGACATGTAGTATCCGCATCGGGTATTCGAGTTGATCCGAGCAAAATTTTAGCCATACTTGATTGGAAGTCCCCGAGAAATATTACTGAAGTTCGGAGCTTTTTGGGACTTGCTGGTTACTATAGACGGTTTGTAAAAGGTTTCTCAATGATAGCTACACCAATGATGAATCTACTTCAGAAAGATATTAAGTTCGAATGGTTAGAAAAGTGCCAGAAAAGTTTTGACCAACTAAAAACGCTTTTGACGGAAGCCCCAGTGTTAGTGCAGCTCGAATCTGGTAAAAAGTTTGTTAATTTCAGTGATGCGTCCTTACATGCGCTGGATTGTGTATTGATGCAAGAGGGTCGAGTTGTAGCTTACACATCGAGGCAATTGAAGCCACATGAGAAAAACTATCCGACTCATGATCTCGAATTAGCTGCCATAGTTTTTGCTTTAAAAATATGGCTACATTATTTGTTCGGAGAAAGATGTCATGTGTATTCAGATCATAAAAGCCTCAAATATTTAATGACTCAAAAAGATTTGAATCTGAGACAAAGACGTTGGCTTGAATTGTTGAAAGATTATGATCTTGTTATTGACTATCACCCTGGAAAGGCTAACGTGGTTGCCGATGCTTTGAGTCAGAAATCACTGTTTGCTTTGTGAGCGACGAATGTTCACTTGTCCGTTTCATTCGATAATGTGTTAGTAGCAGAATTAAAAGCCAAACCGTTATTGACTCATCAAATATGTGAAACTCAGAAAGTTGATGATGAATTGGTGGCTAAACGAGCTGAATGTGTTTCGAATGTGGATTCAGAATTTCAAATTGACGACAACGATTGTTTGAGGTTCAGAAGTCGATTGTGTGTTCCAAGAAATTCAGAACTTATTTCGATGATTTTGAACGAAGCTCATAATAGCCGAATGTCAATCCATCCTAGTAGCACGAAAATGTACAACGATCTGAAACGTCAGTTTTGGTGGCCTGGTATGAAACGAGACATTTCTGACTTTGTTTCGAAGTGTTTGGTATGTCAACAAGTGAAAGCGGAACATCAAGTGCCTTCAGGATTACTTCAGTCAATCATGATACCCGAATGGAAATGGGATTGAGTCACGATGGATTTTGTATCTGGGTTGCCATTGTCGTCAAGAAAGAAAGATGCGATCTGGGTTGTTGTTGATAAATTGACAAAGTCGGTTCATTTTATTTCCGTACGTATGGATTATTCACTTGACAAACTAGCCGAGTTGTATGTTTCTCAGATTGTGAGGTTACACGGGGTACATATTTCTATTGTGTCGGATAGAGATCCGAGATTCACATCACGATTCTGGAAGAAGTTGCAAGAAGCATTGGGTACCAAGTTGCATTTTAGCACCACTTTTCATCCTCAGACTGATGGTCAATTCGAGCAGATCATTCAGATACTCGAGGATATGTTGAGATGTTGCATCCTTGAGTTTAGTGGTTCATGGGAATGATATTTGCCTTTGATTGAATTCGCTTACAATAATAGTTTTCAATCAGGCATTAAGATGGCACCTTACGAGGCTTTGTACGGTCGTAAATGCCGTGCACCGTTGTTTTGGACCGAGCTTAGTGAAAGTAAATCTTCGGGGTTGATTTGGTTAAAGATGCTGATCAGAAAGTAAAAGTAATCCGTGAAAGTCTGAAAGCAGCTTCAGATCGTCAGAAGTCCTATGCGGATTTAAAACGAAAAGACATTGAATTTCAGGTCGGAGACAAAGTGTTTCTTAAAGTTTTACCTTGGAAAAAGGTGCTCAGATTTGGTCGTAAAGGCAAATTGAGTCCGAGGTTCATCGGGCCGTATGAAATATCCGAACGAATTGGACCAGTCGCATACAGATTGATTTTACCCCCTGAACTTGAAAAGATTCACAACATTTTTCATGTCTCGATGCTTCGATGTTATAGATCTGATCCATCGCACATAATTAATCCATCAGAGGTTGAAATTCAATCTGATTTGAGTTATGAAGAAGAACCGATTCGTATTTTAGCTCGCGAGGTGAAAGAGTTGCGAAACAAAAAGGTTCCGTTAGTAAAGGTATTATGGCTCAAGCACGGGATCAAAGAAGCTACTTGGGAACCCGAGAACACTACGAAAGAACCATATCCTAACTTATTTACTGGTAAGATTTTCAGGGACGGAAATTTCTTATGTGGGAGAGAGTTGTGACAGCCCTATTTTGACCCTAATCGGAAAGTGGTTTCGGGACCACAAAACTAAGTCTTTAAAAAAAATTAACTGTTAAATTCTATGCCTATTATATGTGTAAATGCATTTGTGAAAATCTCATGCTTTGATTTTGTCATTTGTATGTGAAAATCTTAAATAGGACTTAAGTGAGATATTTGTGAAATGTGATGGGTAATTTTTAAGGTGATCTATTTATGCATGTTATTAAAAAGGTGGACTTGCATGTCTAATTAACCATTTAGAGATAGTGGCCGGCCATGATAATGATTAACTCATATTATATGCATTTTATTATTATTATTTAAATTGTTTATTAACATTTTAATATACAAAATGAATTAATGAATAAAGAAATAAGTGAAAATGTGGGTGAAGAAAAAAAAAAGCTTCACCTTTGTTCTTCTTGGCCAAATTGAACGGAAGAGAAGGGAGAAGACTTTCGGTCAATTGAAACCTAAGAAAGGTTAGTGAATGGTGTTAGATTTTTTGAAATTTAAGCTTGTTTTAGGTAATCATCTTGTTTATTACTTAGCCCATGCTAAAATTTTAAATTTTGATGGATGAATGGAGCATTCGGCTATGGTTATTAAAGAAAGAATTTGATTATTTCCTTTAAGTTTTGATGATGAACATGTTGAGAAAAGAAATTGATCTTGTTAAAGATATGAATTTTAATGCTCATATATGTACTAGCCGAAAAAAAAAAATACTTGATGTCATGAACAAATGTTGTTTTGATGTTTTGAATTGAGTAAATTAGATATTTGAACAACTAAAGATTCGGCATTGTTCATGATACTTTATTTAGAATGTGATTTTTAAAGGTTATGAGTATTGGAATGTAAGTATATGTGGGCTTGATCATAGGAGTTTGATATGAAGCTTTGTCAGGTTTGAGTAATGAATGACCGAATGAGCTATAGGCTATGTAAGGATGAATTTTGTATATAACTTGTGTATGTGACTTTATTAGTTAATAGCATTCAGCATTATTATTATATTTTTATATATATATATATATACATTTGGTCTTTAGGGAAATAAGATGAAATTAAAATGTTTCTAAGAGTTGTTAAGTCGTTGTGGCCATTGCCGAATGTAGGTTGATTAAAGGAAATTTTCAAATGTATGTGAACAGAATATTTAATGAAAATTTGGCAAAATGGGGTTAAAGGGTTAAGTCATAAGAATTTTAGGTACTATTCATATTTGGACATTAAGGTTATATGAACTTTGGCTATGTGAGTTAGGTGTTAAGTAATCTAATTATTTGATATGCATAATCGGTCATTGTTTGGCAATATTGTAACCTAGGTGTAACTTGCTACATTTGATCATGAGATGGAATTTGAATATGAAAGCTAATTTTGAGTGGTTAAGGCCGAATGGGTTATATAAGATATTAAAGAATGCTATAAGTAAATTATTGGTATGTATGTATTTCTATTCATTGTAACTGAGCATGTGAAATGGATGTATGATAGTTAATATGTGTGCTTAAAGTGAGGTGTTAAAATAATTAGGTATATGGTTGATTTCATTATTGAGTATAAGAGTTAGGTGCTTTAAAATTTCCTTTGATGTTCGAAATGATTAAAACAAATTCATTGTTTAAATAAAGCTCAAGAGCAAAGAGAAACTAGATCTGATAGGGGAAAGGAGAAAGCAATCGAATAGCCTATCTCGCAAGCTGCATGCTCAAAGATATACGAGGTAAGTTTTAAGTAATTACAATTATTAGATAATTGATATAATGAAATAAGTATGATAAATAGATTGAGTATATGGCATATAACCGAATGGATAGTAGAAGTTAAGCAGAGACAAATAGATGGTTATGTGTTCTTGTGTGTAAGTGTTGAACTGATGTTATATTGAAAGTATGTTTTCGTTGTGTGCTCATACTCGAATAAAGAAAATGAAGTAAAAAATGTGATATGTTATATGAGCCGAATTATCATGTGGGTAAATATGCTTAGCTCTCGATATAATATATATCCGGGTTAAATCCATGAGCTTCGCGTCTTTAATAATAGATATCCGGGTTAAATCCATGAGCTTTGTCTTTGGTAATAGATATCCGGTTAAATCCATGAGCATAGTGCTGGTACTATATCCGGACTTAAAGTTCCGCAGGCTTTGAGCTAGTAACTGGATTCGGGTTTTGAAATGTAGCAGGCTTAATGCCGGTGATTCGAATGAGATTACAAATTTAAATGTTCAAAGTAAACTACTATCGAGTATGTATGATACATGGTAATGACCAGGTATGTATTATATACTGTTATGTGAATTGATTTCAAAGTGAGTCATTAATATCAAACAACGATATAATTATGTGAATGATTAATAGATCTATGAATAAGAGAAATGATCTATTCGATCGATGTTTGCCATTATATGAAAATATGTGAATTAAATTAGTTGTATGAGCAATAAAGTAAAGTGAAGCATGTGCTGAAAATTTCTTTGAGTATTTACATTCGGCCAATAGTCTTTATGTGTGGTATACTTGTGTATATTTGGCCTAGTCATTGTAATTAGAATACCAATTTGGTAATATTCATTGTTCGATCTAAATGACATGTTTTAGTTGTTTAAATGCTTAAAACTTACTAAGCCTCGAAAGCTTACTCTGTTTCTTATTTCTCTGTTTTATAGATTGTTGATTTTGGCCACCGTCTCGGGGATCATCAGCAGTTCTTCATACTATCAATCTTTTTGGTACAATTATATTTTGGACTAGATATGGCATGTATAGGTTAGGCTGTTGACAAAATATGTTTTGAAATTGTAAATATTTTGGCCATATGAAAATGGCATGTATATAACTCAAAGTTTGGTATGTGTTCAGTTTGATTTTTGCTTTTATTGCTAAATTTTGTGAATGAAAAATTAAATGTTTAGCTCGGTAATACCTTATAGCCTAATGTAAAATTAAATGTTTAGCTCGGTAATACCTTATAGCCTAAACCGGCGATCAGACTTTGGCTAGGGGTGTTACAGATACTGCATACCACTGGTGGAAGACTGTATCTTCAGTGGTGCCAAAGGAAAACATCACTTGGGAATTTTTCCAAGTAGAGTTTAAAAAGAAATATATCAGTCAAAGATTTTTAGACTCGAAGCGAAATGAGTTCCTGGAACTCAAACAAGGGAATAAGACTGTAGCGGAATACAAAATGGAGTTTGTAAGGCTAAGCTAGTATGCGGCTGAATAGGTTCAAACCGAGTCAGAAATGTGTAAACGCTTTGAGGAAGGTCTGAATGAGGAAATTAAGCTGTTGATCGGGATTCTTGAGATACGAGAGTTTGCTGTATTAGCTGATCGGGCCAAGAAGGCTGATGAGCTTAATAATGAGAAAAAGTAAGCAAGGAGAGAAGCTCGAGTTTTGGGCAAGAGATCTAGTGGTAAGACGCTCTCGTTTTCCACAAAGAAATCAAGGAGCCAACATGAATGCTTCACTTCATTTGTAGGATATTTGGGTAGAGCAAGAGGCTCTAAACGGCGTAACCAAAAGTTTTTTTCCCCGATGGTGACTAGTGTGGGGAGTGTAGATGATCAAAAGCTGAAGTGCAAAAGCTGTAATAAATTTCACTTTGGAGAATGCCGAATGAAAAGTGGTGCGTGCTTCAGATGTGGGTCTCTTGACCACTTCCTCAGAGACTGCTCGGAGCGAACCGATGAAAAGGTGGAAGTAGCCCCGAAGTCAAGTACTCCTACTCTACGAGGTAGACCTCCGAGATATCCTGGGAGTTCTAGTGGCAGTCGAGTTGCGGCTAAGGACACTAAAAAGTTAGAGGCTCGAGCCCCGGTAAGAACATATGCAATACGCGCTCGAGAGGAAGCCTCTGCTCCTGACGTCATCACGGGTACTTTTTCTCTTTTTAATACTTGTGTTGTTGCCTTAATTGATCCAAGATCGATGCATTCATACGTTTGCATGAGATTGGTATCTAGTATGAATATATCCATTAAACCTACGGAATTTATCATCAGAGTGTCAAACCCATTAGGAAAATCGGTCCTGGTTGATAAAGTCTGTAAGAATTGTCCTTTGACGATTCAAGGTCATTGTTTTCTGGCTAACCTTATGTTATTGCCATTTGACGAGTTTGATGTAATACTAGGCATGGATTGGTTAGCCCTGCATGATGTAATTGTAAACTGTGGTAGCAAGCATATTGAATTGAAGTGCCAAGATGGTGAGATGCTACAAGTTGATTCAAGAGAATTGGTTGTAATTACCTCAATGATGGATCAACGATATATGAGAAAAGTGTATGGAGCCTACCTTGCTTTTGTTCTGAATACTAAGGAAATTGAGTTGAAGATTGAGTCTGTACCAATAGTATGTGAATATCCAGACGTGTTTTCGAAAGAGTTACTCAGATTACCTCTTGCTAGAGAGATAGAGTTTGGTTTTGAATTGATGCCAGGAACAACTCCTATTTCAATTGCTCCGTACAGGATGGCACCAACTGAGCTGAAATAGTTAAAAGAAAAGTTGCAAGAGCTGACAGATAAAGGTTTTGCAAGGCCGAGTTTTTCGCCTTGGGGTGCTCCCGTATTATTTGTAAAAAAGAAAGATGGTTCAATGAGATTATGTATAGATTATCGACAATTGAATAAGGTGACTATCAAGAATAAGTATCCTTTGCCAAGGATTGATGATTTGTTCGACCAGTTAAGGGGAGCCATTGTGTTCTCTAAGATAGACTTGAGGTCTGGCTACTATCAGTTGCGAGTTAAGGAATCGGATGTACCCAAGATAGCTTTGAAGACGAGGTATGGTCACTATGAATTTCTTGTCATGCCGTTTGGGTTAACAAATGCACTGGCCATATTTATGGACCTAATGAATAGGATATTTCAGCCCTACTTGGACAAGTTTGTCGTGGTGTTCATTGACGACATTTTAGTTTATTCCAAGGATAAGACAGAGCATGCGAAGCATCTGAGAACTGTATTGCAGACCTTACGGGAAAAACAATTGTTTGCTAAGTTTAGTAAAATTGAGTTTTGGCTCCAAGGAGTAGGGTTTTTGGGTCATATTGTTTTGGGTGAAGACATTCGAGTTGATCCAAGTAAGATCTCTGCTATCGTTGAATGGAAACCGCCTAAAAATGTAACTGAGGTCAAAAGCTTTTTGGGCTTAGCCGGTTACTATCGAAGATTTGTGAAAGGATTCTTAGTGATAGCGACTCCGATGACGAGGCTGCTACAGAAAGATGTTAAGTTTAAATGGACAGAAAAATGTCAATAAAGTTTCGAGAAGTTGAAGACATTGCTGACTGAAGCTCCTGTTTTAGTATTACCTGAGTTGGGAAAAGAGTTTGTGGTCTACAGTGATGCATCTTTAAATAGAATAGGTTGTGTGCTTATACAAGATGGCAAGGTGATAGCCTATGCTTCACGGCAGCTGAAGCCACACGATAAGAATTACCCGACGCACGACTTAGAGCTTGCCGCCATTTTTTTTGCCTTGAAAATTTAGAGGCATTAGTTATATGGTGAGACTTGTCACAGACCACAAGAGTTTGAAGTATTTGATGACTCAAAAAGAATTGAATCTGAGACAGCGGAGATGGTTAGAATTAATTAAAGATTATGAGCTGATCATTGATTACCACTTGGGAAAGGCGAATGTGGTCGCTAACACGTTAAGTAGAAAATCTTTGTTTGCACTGAGGGCCATGGATGCTTAATTGGCGTTGCTTGATAATGGTTCAGTCTTGGCAGAGCTAAGGGTTAGGCGGACATTTCTTCAGGAAATTTATGATGCTCAGACTAATGATAGTGAACTGCAAGCTAAAAGAGCTCAATGTGAGTCAGGCATTGAATCAGACTTTTAGATTGGTCGATGGATGTTTGATGTTCAGAGACAGAGTTTGTGTACCGAAGAATGATGAAATTATTCAGAGGATTTTGCAAGAAGCACATGATAGCCGTTTGTCTATTTATCCGGGAAGTACTAAGATATATAATGATTTGAAGAAAATATACTGGTGGAACTACATGAAAAGAGACATCTCCGAATTTGTATCGAAATGCTTGATATGTTAGCAAGTCAAAGCTGAACATCAAGTACCTTTAGGTTTGTTACAACCTGTGATGGTCCCCGAATGGAAGTGGGAAAGAATTACTATAGACTTCTTGACAGGATTGACATTGACCCCGAAAAATAAAGATACTATATGGGTTGTAGTGGATAAGTTGACAAAGTCGGCTCATTTTATTCTGGTAAGGATAGATTACTCACTTGATAAGTTGGCTGACTTGTATATATCTGAGATTGTGAGGTTACACAAGGTACCGCTATCGATAATTTCAGATAGAGACCCGAGATTCACTTCGAGATTCTGAAAATGGTTACAAGGAGCCTTGGGTACTAAGTTGAGTTTTAGTACAACTTTTCATCTACAGACTGATGGTCAGTCTGAGCAGATGATTCAGATCCTTGAGGATATGTTGCGATGTTGCATCCTCGAATTTCAGGGTAGCTGGGAAAAATACTTGCCATTGGTAGAATTCGCCTACAACAACAGTTTTCAAACGAGTTTGAAGATGGCACCTTATGAGGTCTTGTATGGAAGGAAGTACCGAACTCTATTGTATTGGACAGAACTCAAAGAGAGTCAGATTCACGGAGTTGATCTGATCAAGGAAACTGAAGAAAAAGTTAAAGTGATACGTGACTGTTTAAAAGCGGCATCGGATAGGCAAAAGTCATATGCTGATCTGAAAAGAAAAGAGATTGAATTTCAAGTTGGAGATAGAGTATTCTTGAAAGTATCTCCATGGAAAAAAGATATTGAGATTTGGTCGGAAAGGCAAACCGAGTCCACGATTTATTGGACCATATGGGATGATTGAAAGAGTTGGACCATTAGCTTATCGTTTGGTGTTGTCACCCAAACTCGAAAAGATTCACGACTTGTTTCATGTATCTATGTTAAGGCGATATCGATCGGACCCCTCTCATGTAATTTCACCAACTGAGATTGAAATTAGACCGGACATGACTTATGGTGAAGAACCGGTCAAGATTCTAGCTCGTGAGGTTAAACAGTTAAGAAATACAGATGTGGCTTTGGTAAAAGTATTATTGCATCGACATGGTGTGAAAGAGGCTACATGGGAGCCGGAAGAAACCATAAGGAGTCAACATCCGAACCTGTTTACTGGTAAGACTTTCGAGGACGAAAGTCCCTAAGGGGGGAGAAATGTAACATCCCAAAATAGGGCCTAGTCGGAATAGTGGTTTCAGGACCACAAATTCGACATTGAAATATTTATTTTATGATTATTATAAGTTCTAGAATATGAGAATATGCATGTGTTAAAGTTTCATGAAGAAATTCTATGAGTAAGGTGTCCAATTGGAAAATAAGGACCAAATTGAATAAATTGCAAAACTTGGATTCTAGAAGCAAGTTGTATGAAATTGCTTTAGATTATTAATTAGAAGGTTTTAAATAGCAATTTTCCCAATTTTTAAGTTTTTGGACAAAAATAGGCATGTATGGATGAAATTTGAAAGAAAGGGCTTGAGGGCATTTTGGTCATTTGGCTAATTAATGAAATAAAATGGGAAAAATAAGCCAAAAATCAGCCATTCTTCTCCCTCATCCAGCCAAAATTCTCAAGCTCTCTATGGCTAGGGTTTTCAACATTTTCAAGCTTAATAGTAAGTGCTCCCAAGCCCCGTTTTTAATGTTCTTTGTATTTTTGAAATCTCGATAACTTACTCTCTCTATTTCTACCCATATTTCATGCTAAGTTTCATGTTTATAAATTTACCCATGTATGAGTTACTTGTATTTTGATGGGATATGGAGGAATATGAATGTTTAAAAGATGGTAAACAGCTTTTACTAAGTGATTTTTCATGGAAATGGCTTTAGGGACCATTTTGTAAAAGTTGTAAAAATGGGTAGAAAGATGAGGAATAATGGTAAAATGTGGGCTGCCATAAGGGGAAAGAACATTCGGCTAGGCTTGGGTAAGGTAGAAACTGCATGCATTTCATTATACGGCCTAGGGACTAAATCATAAAAAAAGTGAAAAGTTAGGGGCTAAACGGTCATTTAGACCAGGGGTGAAATTTAGACTCAAAAAGTATAATGTGAGCTATTAATGATTTATTTTTATTGTTATAGACCCTGAGGAACAAATTACGAAGGTCGATCGAGGAAAACGAAAGGTTTCGGAATAACCGAAACACAATACCAGAACGAGTACCAGATAAGTTCAAATAACTTAAAGTAAACTCACAGTATGCTTAATTGCATGATTTATGAATGTATGATAATTTCGTTTGATGATGGCATGAAAATCCTTAATAATGACATGTTAATAAATGTCCTGGTTAAGGTTAAAAAGGGAAATTCGATGGATAAACCATGATTTACATGTGACTTGAGATCCTGCATGTGTTGCAGAAAGGATTTAGCCTAGACGGGTAATCTATTGATCTCAATTACAGAAAGGATCTAGCCCAGACAGGTGTTCCTTGAGTGATCGAGCCTCCCGAAGAATATGTGTGCATTTTGGATTCAGCCCGGACAGGTAGTCTGATTAGGATTTGAATTTAGCATGGACTGGTAATTCAGATCCGAGCTCATTAAGGGTGTTTGTCGCTATAAGGGATTTAGCCTGAACTAATAATCCCGACATCACTGTATGAGCTTATATTACGGGGGATTTAGCCTAGACTGGTAAGTCCGCCGTAAGATGTGAGGTTTGCGGGAGTGCATACATGATATATGATCGCTCTTATAACTTGACGGTAAATGGATAATCCATCGAGATTTTTGAGAAACTTAACGGGATAGTATGAAATATGTATAAATGGAAATGTTGAATGATGAGCTCATCCAAGATTAATTACATGATGCGTTGTTATGTGACTAACTTGTTGATTGAGTGTATGTGATAGGGAAACCATTCTATTCTTGTTGGTCTTATTGCCTAATATGGTTGTATGCTAATTAATTGGTAAGTTTACTTCTCACTTATTCGGGCTTACTAAGCATGTAAATTATTACACCCCTATTTTCCTTGTCTTATAGAGCTCGAGGACTTGTAAAGATTGGAAGACGGTTAGAGAGTCAACACACTATCAACTAGTCCAGCTTTGGTATATAGACATTTTTATTTTGTTCAATGGCATGTATACGGCTTTTGTTTATTTTGTTATACGTGTCATTTGATATGCCAAAATGAAGTCATGTAAAGGTATGCATATTCACTTGCATATGGCCATGGGAATTGGCTCATTTTGATGTAGGTTATGACCTACAAATTTGTGCATGTTTATGTCTAAATGTTCTTGTGATATTTAAATGTGGCATACCACAATTAGGCTTAGGTAATGTGACCAAATTACGTGGGATGGTTTGGTCATAATTGGCAATGAGTTATAATAATGAGCCGATCTTAAAAGTGTTATAAGACATAAAAACCCTTAATACAAAAAGGAAATAACCTAGCATGAGTAAAGCCGATGAGATGAGGTTACATGTAATGAGGTTTACCAAGGCCATTTAAGAGAGTAATTAGGCCATGTTGGATATTATAGGAGTCTATAAGTGTGAGTAGATATTAGAGGGTGACCAAAGGCTTGGGAAATATCCTAACAAGGTCCACACGAGGAGACACACGGGCGTGTGTGTAGATCGTGTGTGACACAAGGATCACCCCATGGGCGTGTGGTATGGCTATGTGTCCCCTGCACCTAAAAATTTGAAGTCAAAATGCATGGTAGTAAACACACGAGAAGAGACACGGCCGTGTGTCTCAACCGTGTGGAGGGCATGGCCTATTACATGGACGTGTGTCTCAACCGTGTGCCCCTAGATGCATGCTGACATCATAAATAGAATGCTTATGTTTTTGGACACGGGTGACCACACGGGCGTGTCTAGGCCGTGTTGAGGACACGGGCCAGAGACACGGGCATGTGCTTGGTCTTGTGAAAACCCCTGCAGGTTAAATAGAGAATAAATTCAATTAATTCCACATGGATGCGGGATACGGGCATGACCCAAAACACACGGGCGTGTGCTATGCCTCCACACGGGCGTGTGAGGCATTAACCTATAAAATTTTCTCAGGTCCTCCGTTTAGTCCCAGACTATTCTCAATGTTTGTTTAAGGCCTCGTAGGCCCATAATAGGCTCACTAAGATGTTGTTTGAATGGTTTTGACTTGGAACGAAATTTTATAAACCGTATTTCCCAAAAATGTTCGAGTACATGTCTGGTAACGCCTTGTACCTACTCCTGGTCTCGGGTACGGGTAAGGGGTGTTACAATAAGTTATTACCTCCTTCGTCCTTCCCACTACTTGATTTTCTCTATAACTTCAATGGATTCTGCGAAAGTAAGTTTTTTTCCTTGATTTTATTTTTTATATACATATTTAATCATATATATATATTATATTGCTTACATATTATATTTATTTTCTATTGTTTTCTTTATCTTTTCTTTTTGATGTATTAATTGAAAATTCAATTTTATTATAATATTTATGAATCTTTACGAGCAAAAGAAAAAAAAATAAGGTTTAGGTTTAGCTCTAAGATTGATTTGATCATAACCATTTTTCATGATTTACCTTTAAGTTATAGTTTGTTTTATGTGGTTGAGAATTCTACTGGAATAATTTTGGAGACGGAGAAAATGATTGGTAGCCCATTTAGAAGGAGATTAGATAAGACAAGTAACCAATCAAATTTCAAAGTATTTATGTACTATATTCAAGTATAATATGTTTTTTTTTCACTATCCAAAGTAAATTATGTTATATTGGGGCTTTGAAAAAAAAATTGTAAAAAATATCAATTAAATTTCAGTATTAAATGTTTCTATTTAGAGATCAAAATTGGAGTTAGGTTCTAATTGGAAAGAAGAGTAAGATTAGGTTCCCAAATGCAAAAAATAAAAACACAATTGTCTAGCACCTAAAGTCCACTTGCCATTAATTGGATCTAAAGCTTTTAAAAGAACACCAATTGAAGAACTAGATTATTACGTGCCCAATTCAAAATAAAGTTGACAATATAAATTACATACAACATCTCAAATTGAGCAAATAAGTGAAAGAACTTTGACTCACACAACATATAAATCAGCCAAAAACCATGCCGAAAACTTGATCTCAATATAGCATCTTTGACAGTGTAATGACCTGATTTTCAGTGGTATAAAAAAATTCAATTTCGGAGCCTCATTTCCATTAACCGAGTCCATAAAATAAAATAGGAATATTTACAGAGTTAGAATAAAAATATATTGAAGAATGATCAAGTAATTTAGCCAATAAAATAGTTAATTAAAGCTTAGGGACTAAATTATAAAAGTCTAATCGCTATTAAGTTTTAATTAATAAAAGAATTAAGGACTTATATAACAATTATCTCAAGGACCAAAATGGTTATTTAACCATTTTTCATCATGAATTAATGGAGTATTATGACATTCTCCATTATATGTGATTAATAAATAGTTTAAGTAAATTAAACATTGATTAGGTTAATTAAGTTAGATTAATTTAGCCTTAAACATGATATATATGCTAAATTAGTGGATGGAAAGTGTCAACTTCCTCATTCATTTCTCCTTGTCATCCACTGAAGAAAGAAAACCTAAAATTTTAGCTTGAACAATTGGCCGTTAATAAGGGGAGAAAACCCAACCATTTTCTTGTAATTTTTATAGATTTGTGATTATGAGAACTTGGTTTAGCTAGCCCATGTACCAATTTAATCAATTTTTAAAGTTTTAGCAAGTTGCCTTTATTGAGAAATCGGTGAATTAGACTTGGAATTGATAGATATTGGGCTTAGATTATGAAAATGACTAAATTGTATATTTAGTTAAAGCTTGTTTGTTAACCTTGTAACATTAGGGACCAAACTAAATAAATGTAAAACCTGTCATGAAATTATGCTAGAAATAGAAAGTACAAGGTCCCTAATGAAAGAATATGAAATCAAATTTTAATTCAAAGCTAGGAATCGAAAGTTATGCTTATCCCGAGTTTAGGGACTAAATTGAATAAAATAAAAAATATGTGTGAAATCAAAAAGGGATTATTTAGGATCATGCATCTCATGACATTTTGTAATAATGTATGGTATTGATTTGGTATATAAAAACATTTGTATAGATCATGAATTCTATATATCGATGACATTTTACTAATTGGGAATGATGTAGGGATATTGTCATCGGTTAAACTGTGGTTAACCCAATAGTTTAGGATGAAGGACTTGGGAGAAGCTAATTTTGTTCTAGGCATTCAAATCCTAAGGGATCAAAAGAACAAAGAGATAGCATTGTCTTAAGCTTCATACATAGATAAAATGTTGGAGCATTATGCAATGACTGATTCGAAGAAAGGAAATCAACCCTCTATTTTGGGATTTCATCTGTCTTGTAAAAGTTATCTTGTTTGGTATCTTGATGCCTTAATGACTTGTGTCTTTGTGCTACTTCATGTTGCATGTTTGAGAGGCTTATGTGGTATGTTTTGAGATAGTTTGAATATGGTAAGATTATGGCATCTTTTGAAAGGCATTTGCACTAGTAGTTGATGAAAAAGAAGTGGTATAATATGCATGTTTAGGTAAGTTTTGGATGATTGAAATTGATGTGCCTTGAATGGCATATTGGTTGATTGATTTAGGACTATTTAATCATTATATGTATGTTTTGATAGGGTTTTGAAGCCTTGATTATGTGTATAAAAGGCCTATATATGTATGAATGAATTGGTGTTGGAAATGGCTTGATTTTAGGCAAGTTTATGTCCACATGGCCTAAGACACGGGTGTGTGACTCAGCCGTGTATGACACATGGCTTGACAACATGGCCGTGTGTCTCATGTAGGTTCCTTTGTATGCAGGTTAGTTAGTTACACGGCCTAGCACACGGTCTAGTACACGAGCGTGAGGGGCTATTTCGAGAGTTACACGGCCTGCACACGGGCGTGTGACATAGCCATGTGACCTTACTCAGTGAGTTACATGAGTGAAGACACTGGCTGGGACACGATCGTGTCTCCCTAGTTCAAAGCTTACATGGTCTGAGACACGGGCGTGTGTCTCAACCGTGTGAGGCACACATCCTGGCCACACGGTCGTGTGACCCTTGTAGTCAAATTTTTGTAACTTTTTTTTAAACTTTCCAAATGTTTCCAATTTAGTCCTGAATCATTTCTAAGGTATTTCTTGGACCTCGAGGGCTCGATTTAGGGACGATTTGTATATGAATGATTGTTTGATAATGTGTTTATGATAATGTATGAAATGTAAATTTGAATGTTCTGTTTGTATAGTAATGCTCCGTAACCCTAATTTGGTGACAAATACAGGCTAGGGGTGTTAGAAATTCAACTTCCCGATCTAGTGGTAATCTCGATAATTCCTTGGGAAACATATAAGGGATTTCACAAACAGTACAAATCTTAGGCTAGAAAAGCTTCACGGCCTTGGTTGAGAAGTTTATTAGCTCAAATTGTCGAAATGATACGAGTTGACCCACTTGGTCGAATAGCATTCACTTCAATTATGTTACCATCTTCACTCTGAACCACAAATTTCTTTTTACGATAGTTAAGAATCACTCCATGCTCAGTAAGCCAATCTATTCCCAAAATTAAATCAAAGTCACCAAATGGCATTATTAACAAACCAATAGGGAAGGTTAAATTCTATATATCTAACGGGCATCACCTACACACTTGATCCACTATTACAGACTGCCCCAAAGGACTTGACACAACTATCAATACCCTAGACGTCTTGGCTTTTAAACTTTCTGATTTAACTAACTCAACATTAACATATGAGCGTGAATATCCCGGGTCTATCAAAGCATAAATAGGTTGTGAATGCAATAATAAGATGCCCACCACAATGTCGGTAGCATCACCATCCTCATGTGTTTGTACGACATAAGCTCGTGCTGGTGCTCTGGCCTCTGCCTAGTGAGTAACAATATCATTTCCCTTCCTCTGAGAAGAAACAAGAGTAGCATTCTCATTCTTCAGACACTCTCGAGTAAAATGCTTTGTAGATCCACAGCGAAAACAAGCTCGAGTTAGCTTCCAACATTTACCATGGTGTTTTTTCCCACGATGTTCGCAATTCGGAATATCAGTATCCCTAGACGTACCTCACACACTACCCATGGACACAGTCAGTTGTTGATCATGGTTTCTATTAGATCCGTCTGACTTAAAAGTGGATTTCTAGCCACCGTAAAATTTCTTAGCTCATTTCGATTGAGGATGTGAGCTAGTATCTCCAAATCACTTCTCAGTAGTGTGAGTAAGTTCAGCCTTCTTTTTAAGTCCCAAGGCTTGTTCTACAATCTTTGCCCGTTTGACTAGATCGAAAAATTCTGTAATTCGATGTGATACCAACTATACTCGAAGTTCATCACGTAGCCCATGCAAAAATCGTCTACAAATTTTAATTTCAGATGGTACAAATTTAGTAGCGTACTTACTAAGTTGTACGAACTCCCCTTCATAATCAGCCACTAACATCCCACTCTCCTTTAATAGTAAAAACTCTTGCCTTTTATCTTCCAGATACAGTTCTTCGACGTATTTTTTTTTTTTGGAATTCCTTTTGAAAAAATTCCCAATTAGCCTGCTTAGTAGGTACGTGGCGTGTCACTGACTGCCACCGGGTATACGCTTTTTCTTGCAGTAGAAAAACATAACAAATTATGCTTTTGTGTGGGTTGCATTCAAGTTGTTGTAAAACACATTTGGTGGATTCAACCCAAACTTCCGCTGCTAAGGAATCAACGCCTTTCAACCCAAAAAACTCAGTTGTATTGTATCTCTGTAAATCTTTTATTGAAGCTCGTCGAACAGTAGGTGTAGGCACTGTAGTAGACGTAGCTCCCGCAACATGTTGAAGTGTATCAGTGATAACTCCAAGTAGATTTGAATCACCTGCTCCATTATTATTATCTCACTCAACATTAGATCGTTGAGCACCATTTGTGTTAACATTCGAAGTTACTGACTCTGTTTCCTCACAATCATCAGTATGCTCATCGGTAGAGTAAAACCCTTGTTCAACTTCATTATCAAATTCGTTTCCCAGTTTTTAACTATAAAACAAAAACAATTATAATCAACATCCAAATCCCGACTCAACTTGACACAACTTTGGCATGTACCTCTAGACCCAATTTCAAGCTCAATTTAGTCTGAGAATTGGCTAAACCTGTAGCTCTGATATCACTAAATGTAACACCCCAAACCCTTCCCCATCATCGAATTAGGGTCACGGGCATTACTAACAATTCAGAACAAAAAATCAATTATAATTAAACATGTAACTAACCATTAACATTATAATATACATGGGCAGGTCATGACAATCTAAAACTTTCATACTAGAATCATATACATTCGAGTCATAAATCATGCTATGCATTACTAAACTTGGCCTTCCACTATCTACACTCTTATCACTATTTATCATTGCTAAACTTGGTCTTCCATTGTCTACATTCTTATCACTATTTATCCCTTCTTGAATGCTAAAAATTGGTTACATACAAGACTATTCCAATTATTAGCATCAGGGTATAGGTCAATACTTCGACTATTTGTTTTCTTCATCTTCAATGATGTTAGTAGAATGCACTTAATTTAGGTTTGCTAATCCATTCCAATTAAGAGTAAAATTTACTCTTACAACCCTTATTTTGAGTCTACGGGACCCTAAAAATAGTTTAAAAATAGGCAGGGACTGATTTGTAACAATTATGGAAGTTTAGGACCATTTTTGAAAATTTCCAAAAATAGGGGACACACGGCTGTGTGGAATCCCCAGCCTGTGTGACTCTCAAAGTTCAGACACACGGTTGTGTCCTAGCCATGTCCTTACCCGTGTAACTCACTGACTTGAGACACATAGTCGTGTCTCAACCTGTGTATCTACCCGTGTAACTCACTGAATTGGGCCACATGCCAATGTGTGTTGCCCGTGTCTGACACACTGTTGTGTACACCCAAAAGTACCTTAAAACTCAAGTTTACCATTTTCTACTTGCTTGGACACTAAGCAACTCAATTACCAATCATTAAACCATTTCAGAACATGATTAAACATGCTCAAAATTTACCAAATCCATCACCTAGTATGCCTAACCAATGTACCCTCATTGGTACCACATTTTATATGTTCAAACATTTCAAAAATGCACAAACCATTCAAGACTTTCATTCATACCAAATTTTCCAATATTGAACTAACATCTAGCTATTTAGGATATCAAGCTTTAAAACTAAAAACACATACCGAAGCCTAACTTCAACCGCAACCATATATACATATAAAAATCATTTAACTAAGAAAAAAAAATATCATCATTATAAACATATCAACAACGAATCCCTAGGTACATGCCATTACAAAATAAGATATCAGCACACTTGAGCTCGAGATTTGTTAATTGATGCTGAGTCGGCGATAAGTCGAACAACGTAACAACCAGTTTTTGGTCAGATCAGAACAGTAGTTTTGGAACCACAAATTTGAGGTCAAAATAATTATTTTATTATTATTTTATTTTTTACAATATGATATTTTGTTGGTGTGAAAATTTCGTTAAGAAATTTTATCGTTTGGTTGGTTAGTTTGAGAAAAATGACTAAATCGCGAAAAGTGCAAAAGTGTTGTTCTATTAGCTAAAGGTGTCAAATAGCTTTGGTTTTTAAATATGATGGTCTTAAATGGTAATTAAACCATTTGAAACTTGAGTAGACATTCTTGGACAAGGTTTTGTAATTTTTAAAGGTTATTATTAAAGGTTGAAATGGTAAAATGGTTAATAAATGATAAAATAATTAAACACAAAAGGATATCATCTTTTATGTTCTTCTTTAACTAAAATTGAAGAAGGAAGAAAACTATTCTTAGGTCTTAAAGCATTCGGCCAACTCCTAGCTCAATTGTAAGTCCATTTTTGCTTGGTTTTTAATGATTTCTATGTTTTTGTGATTGTTGCAACTAGTACTAGCTAGCCTAGGGACTATTTTGCAAAACTGTTAAAGATTTTAAATGATGCCATTGATGAATCCATGTGTAATTAGAAGTTTCTTGATAGATTACAAATGCTTGTTGATAGATATACAAGTTTTGTTAAGTGATTTTTAGTGAAAATGCAAAATAGAGATTAAATTGTGAAATGTGTAAAGTTAGTGGTTAAAATGTGAAATAAATGAAAAATATGGGCTGCTAGGGGCATAATAGTAATTCATCTAGAATGGGTTTAATTAACATTTCATTAATTTGTGATTTTATGAAATGAGGACTAAATTGTGAAAAATGTGAAATATTAGGGGCAAAAGTATAAATGTGTTTTAAAGTGTGCTTTGGACTAAATTGAATGAATAGATGTTTGAATAAGTCAATTTTGAATATATTTAGATCAAGTAAGGAGAAATACGGACTTAAATCGGGGAAAGAATAAAGTTACGAAAGAGTAGACTTGATTCGCCATTTTAGCATCTGAGGTAAGTTCGTATGTTATAATTTCATTTCAAATGTATTTTATATGCTTTGATATAGCATAAATTGTGATTATATGACTACAGACAAGTTTGGAAATGATTCAACGATGATTCAACAGTTGGGATTCCGGTTGAACCTTAGGAATTGTTTAGAATGCTAGTGACATGTCATAGGGATACTTTGAGTTGGCTTCGGGCCATGATATAGCACTTGGGGTGCGAGATAAATTAATTTGGCTTCAGGCCATGCATATCAGCTGATTTGGCTTTAGGCCATGATATCAGTATTTGGGATAAGTTACCTTGATTTGGCTTCGAGCCATGGTATAGGTACTTATCGTGTGAGACCCTTGAGTGTCCAACTTCTATTCCGAATGGTTCAATGGGTAAATGAAAGACGAGAATGTATATAAGGTTGGTACAAGATGATACAGGTATGTGTATAAACTATTTTAGTGTTGAATCGAAGAAATGAGAATGAAAGTATATAGTTTTGTGAATGATCATTTGAACGGTTTGATAGTTAAGGAAAGCTATATATTGATGTATTCAAATTATTGATTTATGTTTACGTGATTGCATTAAGTTTACCTCATACTAACTTACTAAGCTTTATAGCTTACTTTGTTTGTTTTCCCGTGTTTTATAGTGTTATTAAGCTAGTTTGGATTCGGGGATCGTTGGGGACATCGTCACACTATCCACCTATCTTTCGTTACCTATGAACCTGGTATTTTAAGTATATGGAATGTATAGGGATTTTTGAGTAATTTTGGTTATGTTTTGGTTAATGATTTTGGTCAATTGATTTGGCTTGTAAATGTATATATTTGGTTTGTATATATATATAGCCATGTGAGTTGGCTTAGGATGATGAATTTGATGATTTGTGAATATTGGTATGTTTGTGAAGTTAGGCCAAATTATGTATATATGAGTTTGGCCATTCTAATGTTTGAAGTAATTGATTTATGGTATTTATATATGAATGCTTTGGAAATGTTAATTGGCATGTTTTGAGTAGGCAAAGTAAGTTGTTGAAAGTATTTTAGATGTTGATATTGAAATGGTACATACTTTCAACAACCAATTGAGTTGGATAGGTGTGTGCCATTTGGGGTGGCAAATTGGCTTGGTAAATAGCCTATTTTTGTCCACACGGGTAGAGACACGGGCGTTTCTCTCAGTCGTGTGTGACATACGGTCAAGTACACAGCCGTGTATCCCCTGGTGTTGAATTTGAAAACAAGTCAGTATGCTTCACACGGCCTCACACACTGGCGTGTGACTTGGCCATGTGGCATAAGTCAGTATGCCCTACAGGTTTGGCACGGCCTAGCACACAGCCTGGCACACGAGCGTGTGAGGCCATTTTTAGGGCACACGGGCTAGCCACATGGGCATGTGTGTTGGCCATGTGACCCAAGCCAAAGAGTTACAAGGGGTCGGACACGGGATGGGACACAGCCATGTGCTCCCATTTCAAATGTCTACACGGCCTGTGACACGTGTGTGTCTGGTGGCCGTGTGAGACACATGGCCTGGCCACATGGGCGTGTGTCCCTTATTTTGAGGAAAATTTTGTAAGTTCGGTTTAGTCTTGAACCACTCCCAAAGCATGTTTAGGGCTTCTTAGGCTTGTATTAGGGACAAATTGATTGAGATTGAATGATGAATGGTTGAATTGAGAAAATGTATGCTAAATGAATGTTTAATTGTATTATGAGTCTGGTAACGCTTTGTAACCCTATTCTGGCGTTGAATACGGGTGAGGGGTGTTACAAACAGTACCTAGCCTGCGCATGGAAAATAAAACCGAACGTTATGTATAACTCAGTGGTATTTCTATAATCCGAATAATATAAACTTGATATAAGTAATTAAAATGAAAAATGCAACAAGTAAGCTGTATACATGTGTTTCAAATCAATAATATAATTTTTCTCATTCCTTATTCACATCTATTAAGATTTTCACATGTTCAAACACATATTAATGGCATTTCATATAACATTTGCATATTATAACTCATGCAATGGCATGATTCCTCTCTTTGTTCAATATTTGAATTTTTTTCAAGTTCTACATCTCATTTCATCGTTTCATATTTCATTTCTCATCTTTGTCATTTTAATATTTTCTCATCTCATTTCCATTTCTCAACCATGTCATTTCAATATCGAATACGTCAATGTTATCATTTATTTTCCCTATTAACATGACTCGAACTTGGAAAAATACACGAATCAAACCAACATACCAGTTTGGCACCAAGTGCCTCATCGGATAAATCCGAAGTAATAACTGCGCCCAGCGCTATATAAATTGACACCTAGTGTCTTATTGATTAAACCAAAGCAAATTGGCACCCAGTGCCTCATTGACTCGAGGTCGAAGAAATCATTGAACTTTTCCTATCCTATGGCATGCCATCTATATCCCAATTAACCCGAACAGTTAATAGGGTTTCATTTCACTTTTCAATACAATCAATGTCTCAATTTCACATATATACACATGATCACATATAGTCAGTTCAATAATCATTTAATCAACTTATTTCATAATATACAAAATCAACCCATTTCAAATCCCCTATGAATTCAATTCAATCTCAAAGTACCAAAGTACTCACCTTAAATGTTTACCATATGCAAACAATTTAAATATGCAACAATCTACTATTTAATTCAGATTATAGAAACACAAACCGTGAATTCCAAGCTATTCGACGTCGATTTTATCCTTCCCCATTTTACTCAATGATTCCAGTACGACGTTAGCTACTAAAAAACAATTAAATCACATTAATATATCACATTTCAATTTCACATTAAATTTCAATTTTCACACTATATTTTACTTATTCTTCAATTTAATCCCTAAATCGAGACTAGTTGTTAGCCTTCACATTTAACTTTATATTTTTATAGTAATTTCACTCTAAACTAAATTTAGCTTCCTCTTATCCAATTTGACCCCTTAATTTTAAAATTTTTTCCATTTAGTCCCTATTGCTCAAAATCAACAATTTATTCCACAATTTAGTCCTTCTCCATTTCTAACTTAAAAATCTATCTATTTAATCCCTAATACTTAAACTATTCAACATTTTCAACATCTAAAATCTTGAACAATACTAAAAATTACAACATAGGTTGAGTAGCCCTAAGTACTGAGATTCCAAAAACGTAAAAATTACAAGTATAAGGACTAAATTGCACGAACCAATTTGAGATTGAAGCTTAGGTCCCTAGCCATGCGTTCTCTCCTTCTTTTCTAATTTACTTTGAATTCTTTTTCTATTTCTTTATTATTTTCTTTTATTATTATTATTAACTATTTAATATAACATATATTAAATATATATACATGCATTACAGTTAACCATAACCAACCACCTATACACAACCATTTATTAAATGGTTTAATTGCTACTTTGGCCACCCTTTAGTTTATTTAAATCTATAATTCAACTTTTAACTCATATGCAATTTAGTCTTTGAACCGTAATAGCTACTAAGTCGTGTAAATCATATATCCAAAATTTAATTAACTACGCAACTAATTTTGTAAATATTTAATAAAAATAATTACGAGTCTGGTTTACAAAAAAAGAGTCCCGAAAATACATTTTTCAGAACTCCTGACTATTGGGTCGTTACAATGTCAAAGCTTTATAATTGTAATACCTTATAGCTCGGGTCGGGTGATTGGACTGGGTATAGGGTGTTACAATAAATGTAATAATAATAATACTAAGTTATTACCTCCTTCCTCCTTTCCACTACTTGATTTTCTCTATTACTTCAATGGATTCTTCGAAAGTAAGTTTTTTTCCTTGATTTTATTTTTTATGTGCATATTTAATCATATATATTATATCGCTTACATGTTATATTTTTTTAGAGCTGTACTGCTGACTCCACTATGGAGGCCAAATATGTAGCTACTTCTGAGACTACCAAGGAAGAAATATGACTTCGAAAGTTCCTTACGGATCTTGAAGTCGTTCCTAGTATGGGAAAAGCTATCACACTGTATTGTGATAATAGTGTGTTAATAGCTAATACCAAGGAGACAAGAAACCACAAGAGGACGAAACATATTGATCGCAAGTATCAAATCATAAAGGAGACAGTTGTAGACAGAATTGTAGATGTAATCAATGTTACATCTAGAACAACCTTGCGGACTTGTTTACCAAGATTATACTAGTTAGGAGTTTTGAGAAACACGTGGAGAGCATGAGAATGCAAAATATGACTCATCTACTTCACTAAGGAAAGCGAGAGACTGTTGGATCCGGTGCCTTGAGTGTAGTATATTCGTTTGTAAACTTGTAATTTTTTCAAACAGATTGAATAATAAAACAAATTCATGAATTATATTAATATACTTTGTATGATTACCCTCTTACAGATTTTGCACACAAAGAAAAATGGAAGCAAATATTGCTCATTGATTATCTAGCATTTAAACTAATACTATGTGGTATTTCGTGGTAGGATCGTAACGTGAAAATACAACTTGTATTAGTAGACGAACCGAACATGTCATTAGTCTAATAAAAAATGAGCAAATCAGTTGAAAGATTAATATGCCATCTATCAAGTCCAATTATGGAGATGTTTTATCTTAGGAATTAGAACGGATGGCTCCCAGAAGATATATACATAAATGTGACTGAGTGGTTTGATAGTACATCAAACAGAACCCAAGAAGAATTGATCTTGAATCCGTTTATAGATTTATTCATTTGTTACAATCATAGTGTGGCATACCTAAATCCTAAGTGGATGAAAGACTATGTATGTGTAACTCGTACACTTTGATGTAAATAAAAGCCTGAGTTCAAATAGTTAAGGAACTGAAAGTTGGTGCGTTGGGTGTACGACTTCTGTAGTATGTAATGTGTAACACCCCAGATTTGGGGTTAGAATTCTTGAGATTTGTAGGTAGGGTCAGTGGCTAGATTGGACATTTGGGTTTGTTTTTGTGTTTTGATGTCAGAATGGGCCTGCTAGTCTGGTGGTTAAGTGAGTGTTAGTGTACCTTTGGGTTCTAGGTTCGAATCCTCATGTGTGTATTTTGAGGGATTATTTATTTCTTTTTGTCTTAAATTTGTTTTATTTTTAAGATATTTATTTATCACTTTTTATTTTTGGGGATAATAAAAAAAACTCAACAAATCCACGTTTTCCAATGGTTTGATTTATCTGTAAACCATTTCTTTTATTTTCTTTGTTTTTACTTTTTTCCCCAAAATAAATTAATTGCTTTTAGTTCGTTGTTTCTTCCGTTAATTGCTGTCTGTCGAGGGAGTTTTTCTATGTGTATTCAATTTTTTAGAAGTGGAAGAGGTAAGTTTTGTTTTTGCGTTTACATAGAATTCTTGTTGTTTTCTTTTATTGTTAAACTAAAGTTTTTATAAATTGATATATTAAATTGAGGTTTTTGAATCGGTTTGGAGGAGCGAATCGAACAATTCTAGTGTTTGCTATCGCGTTTAAGGTGTGTGTTCGGAAACTCTCCCTTTTCGTTATCAAATTTCCTATTTGTTTCTGTGAAATTCGACATAGTTTGTGTGTTTGTAAAATTGGCCCAATCGAAGTGTTGATTGTTGTGGAATTGTTTGAAATTTTGGGTGTTTTTGATGTATTTCTGTGTTATTCAGGGTTAGGGATCATTTTCACATTAGAGGCACGTTTTGTAAGCTATTTCGGAGTGGTTTCGTGACCACATGGGTGGCCATACGGGCGTGTGCCTGTTCACACAGCCGTGTGGAATTGGAAATTAGGATTTCCGGGCAGGATTAGGTGCCACACAACCATGTGGCTAATTTGGGGAAATTAGTCGATTTTCACACGGCCATGTCCCTTGAGTACACAGGCATGTGTGATTGGGAATTTAGGGTTCTCAATGATTTTTGGTGCCACACGGCTTGGCCACACAGACATGTGTACCACATGGGCGTGTGAGATCTCTACACAGTCGTGTCTCCTCCGTTCTTAATTTTTAGCA
Source organism: Gossypium anomalum (assembly GCA_025698475.1). Taxonomy (NCBI): domain Eukaryota; kingdom Viridiplantae; phylum Streptophyta; class Magnoliopsida; order Malvales; family Malvaceae; genus Gossypium; species Gossypium anomalum. The sequence goes on from CM046957.1 coordinate 14,771,381, forward strand.
CTTTTAGACAGTGAATTACATGGGCTATTCACACGAGCGTGTGCCTCCTCCACACGGGCATGTGGGGCCTTTATACAGGCGTGTGTGGCCTCTACATGGGAGTGTAGACCCCCACACTGCTTTGGCAAATCCACACGGCCGGGGCATACGGCCATGTGGTTCTACCTTGCCAAATTTTTGTATTATGTTGATTTATGACCTGTTTGTGGTTCTGTGTGTTCTGACCCTTGGCTAGGTCTTAGTAAAGGTAGTCAAGGCTCTGTTTGACTCAAACATATCTGTTATATGTAATTGCTGCATTAGTTAAGTGACTCGTTATAGTGATATTGCCTAATAAATAAGTATTTGCTTTAATGGTTAAGTGATGTGGGTATATGTATGGCTATTTGGAAATTGTGTACATCAACTCTACAACTGACTGACTGATTATGAGCTTCTGCATATATTTCATTGACAGTGTTTGGTGTGCATTCTTGCATTTGCATTATGATTTCGAGTTTAGGATTTGAAGAGAAGAAAGTCTGATCTGATTTGGCAGTTTTAACTGCAATACGTCTGTATAGCGGTTTGCCGTAAAGTACAATACTTCTGGTAGATCAGCTGTATACTCCTATTTACGTGGCTTAGTTCTACATTCATAGTGTGTAGGGTTGGATAGGCCTTTCGAGGTCCTATGTGGTGTGTAGGGTTGGTTGAGTTTCTTACAGCTCATTTGTGGTGTGAATAGTGGACTGAGAGGTGTTTGGCTGGATGGGTGGGTTTCATGTTGTTGCATTTGTTCCGCATTTTGTCTGTCTGATTGCGAGATTAACAGTATATAGATCAATGTGTTCAGTACTGATGTACCTTTTTTGGTTGTGATGATTATTTGGATATCAATTTGCCGTTGTGATATCTTTTTATTGTGTCGTTTAAGGTTTATTTTTCTGAAGTTTCGATCTCACACTGGGCTCGTGTAGCTCACCCCCTAGTTTCCAATTTTCAGGTATTTTCGTTTGCTGTTGTTGGACGAGGCACATCGGAGGTCTCGGACAACTACATTTTAGAATCAACTTAAAAAGCATTTTCATAATTTTCGCATTTATAAGTAAACAGTTTGAATTGTAAGTTTTATTTTGGATAATATGGTTGTAACAGCCCGATTTTAGCTAAATCAAAACAGTGGTTTCAAAACTACAAATTCGAGGTTAAAAAAATTATTTTAATATTGTTTTTGGTGTTCACAGCATGTGAATATATATGTGTGAAAATTTTGTGAGCTAATTTTATCGTTTAATAGCTCAATTTGAGAAAAAGGACGCGTAAAATGCAAAAGTTGCATTTTACTTGTTTAAAGTGCTTAATTGCCATGGCTTATTAAATAAAAGGTCCTTATGTTGTTATTAGACCATTGATAGTAGAGATGGACATAAATGACCTTGAATTAGGTGAGTATTAATGTTTTAACTAAAGGGTAAAATGGTAAACTATGTATTAATGTGAAATAAATAAAATAAAAACAATTTTAAGCTTAATTGTCATCATCCTCAACCTAAATAAGAAAGAAAATAAGGGTTTTGGAAGCTTTTAAGGTTCAACCATGTTGATGTTCAATTGAAGGTCAGCTTTTTGTTCCATTTTTGATGATTTCTATGTTTTTGTGATCGTTCCTTTGAGTACTAGCTAGCCCATGTCTTAATTTTTGAATTTGTTGATGATTTTGTGAAGTGCCATTGATGAATGCTTGAGCTTTGTGATAGATGATGATGAAAAATGAATAATTGTTGATAGATTTTAATGTTTTGTAAAGTGATTTTTGACAAAAATGTCAAATAAGGTTAAATTGTGAAATTTGAAAATTGAAGGGTTAAAATGTGAAATAAATGAAAGTTTTGGGCTACTAGGGACCTATATGAAATTCGGCTAGGCTTGGGTTTAAAGAAATTTCATGAATTTTATGTATTTGTGAAATAGGACTAAATTGTAAAAAAGTGGAACTTTAGGGGTAAAAGTGTAAAAATGCCTAAATAGGTATTTTTGGATGAAATTGAATGAATAGGTGATTAAATGAGTTAATTTTTAATTTATATAGATCAAGAAAGAAAGAAATCAGATTTAGATCGGGGGAAATCGAAAGTTATCGAGTAATCGATCTAATTCGTCAATTTCGAGTACGAGGTAAGTTCGCATGTGGTAATTTCATTACAAATGTATGTTAAATGTTTTGATATTTCATAAACTGGTATATGTGAAATAGGGACTAAATTGTAAAAATGTGGAACTTTAGGGGCTAAAGTTTAGGATTTAGTGTTTAGGGAATATTTTGATATTTCATAAACTGGGATTATGAGATTATAGATAATGTTGAATAGTGAAAATGACTCTACGAATGCATTCGATGATAGAAACGAAAGGTCTAAAAGCTCGGTTGAAGCTTAGGAATAGAACTGGATACTTGTGAAACGTTATAAGTTGATATCTCAATTTGGCTTCGGGCCATGCATATCAGATGAGTTGGCTTTGGGCCACGACATCGGCACTTCGGGTGCAAGTGATACCTTGATTTGGCTACGAGCCATGGAATAGGTATTTCAGAGTTACCTTGATTTGGCTATGAGCCATGGAATAGGTATTTCAGAGTTACCTTGATTTGGCTACGGGCCATGGTATAGGTACTTATCGATTGTGATCCTTGAGCATCTGATTTCTATTCCGAATGGTTCAACAGATAAAGAATGACGTAGTTGAGAAAGAGGTTAGTACGAGGTGGTACAGGTATGTACGGAACCTATTCGAGTATTACATTGAGAAAGTTCATTGAAATGGTATTTGATCATGTTTTGAGACATGATAAAGGTTTGTGGTTAATGTGATTTTGATTTGGTAATGTGAAAATAGTTAAATTATATTTATTTGATGAATTGAGTTATTCACTTACGAACTTACTAAGCTATGAAGCTTACTGTGTGTTATTTGTCTATGTTTTATAGATAATCAAAGTTAGCTTGGACTCGGGGATCATCGGGAACATCATCATACCATCAAACACCTAAGTTGGTAATTTTGGGATATGTATATATGGTATATGGCATGTATAGGCTAGTTTTGGTGGTTGTGAATATAGCCATGAGATTTGGCTTATAATGTATATGTTTTGATTTGTATAGGTTGCCATGTGAGATGGCCTAGTTTGGTATGTTTTGGTATAAATATGGCTAAGGTTTCATAGTTGTTTAAATGGTTTTGAGTTTAGAAAAGGAATTATATGATATGATTGAAGTTGATAAATTGAAAAGATATATGCTTGTGAATGAATGTTTGATGATATAAGTTTTTGAATAGGTATTTGCCCTGAATTGATTATGGAATTTGATTGAAATGGATATGGCATAAATTGTGCATTTGGTTGATGATTTTGGGATGCCTATTGTATGATGAATTGGTACCATTTTTGTTGCTAAGTGTACATGAGAAAAGGGTGGCAAATTGGCTTTGCAAATAGCCTATTTTTTTCCACACAGGCAGAGACACGGGTGTGTGTCTTAGTCGTGTGTGACACACGGTCATGCTAAATGGTCGTGTGTCCCTGGGGTACCTTTTTGAATTAAGTCAGTATACCCTACAGTTTTGGCAAGGATTAGACACACGGGTATGTCTACTGGCCGTACGTGGCACACGGGCTGGCACATGGGCGTGTGGCTGGTTGTGTGACCCAAGTCAGTATCCCCTCCAGTTTTCCCATGGCCATAACACATGGGCGTGTCTCCGACCGTGTGGTGCAAGTTAGTATGTATGCCCTAGTTTCACACGGCCTGTAACATGGGCGTGTCTAGTGGCCGTGTGAGGTACACGGCCTGTTCACACTGGCGTGTGACCCTTGAAATTATGAAAATTTTCTAAGTTTCCCAAAGTTTTTAAATGTGAACGGTTTAGTCTCGGACCTCTTCCAAGCATGTTTTAAGGTCTCATAGGGTCTTATTAGGGACAATGTGTATATGTTGAGTGGATTTTGATTATGAATGATTTATGTTGTGATTGTCCGGTAATACCCTGTAACCCTATTCTGACGACGAATATGGGCTAGGGGTGTTACATTTTATTGGTATCAGAGCTACAGTTTAGTCGATTTTAGGACTAACGTAGCGAGTGAGAGTTTAGCTATACATGCCATATATATAAACTGCAATAGTGTGATGATTCCTAACAATTAAAATGTGTTTTTCATATAGTAAATGGATCCCGATCGAGCTTTAGCTGATGATGTGGAAAGTAATGCGCCCGCTCCTGCTCAAGGGGTAGCGCCGGCTAATTCTAGGCCGATTTCAAATAGTCAAGGGGGAGAGGCTAAGCAAGCCTTCTTCCAAATGATGAGTGAGTGGTTCACGAAGTTTGTTCAAATGAATCCGGTTACTCAACAACCTCTACTCCCACCCGTTTCTCTAAAAACCCCTGTAGTTCCTCAAAGTTTGATCTTCTGCGATTAAATAAACCACCTGTTGATAAGATTCGGAAACATGGGGCTGAGGAGTTCCGGGCTACCATTGATGATGATGCTGAGAGAGCTGAGTTCTGGCTCGAGAACACAATCTGAGTATTTAATGAATTGTTTTGTACTCCTGATGAATGTATCAAATGTGTGGTATCTTTATTTAGAGATAATGTGCACCATTAGTGGAAAACACTGATATCTGTAGTTTCGAGGGAACGGGTCACCTAGAAGTTCTTCCAATTTGAATTCCGAAAGAAGTATATAAGCCAGCGATTTCTTGATCAGAAACGTAAAGAGTTTTTAGAATTGAAACAAGGGGGGATAACTATAACCGAGTGCAAAAGAGAATTTGTACGATTGAGCAAATATGCACGAAAATATGTTTCTACTGAAGAGATTATGTGTAAGCGGTTCGTTAATAGGTTGAATGAAAATATAAAACTTCTAGTCGGCATTTTAAAAATTAAAGAATTTGTTGTTTTAGTTGAAAGGGCTTGTAAAGCCGAAGATCTCAGCAAATAAAAGAGGAAAGCAGATTTAGAGGCTAGAGACACTAGAAAAAGATTGATGAGTAAGCCGTATCAGTCTTCATCAAAGAAATCTAGAGATTCTTATACTCGCCTGAATGCTTCGATTGGATATCCGAACAAGGATCGTACTAAACAGCACTTCAGTTCCAAAGCTCAAGCTAGATCAGTAACTAGTGTTGGCAGTGTAAGAGACAATAAACCTAAATGTCAGCACTGTAGACAACTATATTTCAGAGAATGTTGGAATAAAAGTAATAAAGCTTGTTACAAATGTGGTTCGTTAGAACACTTCATCCGAGATCGCTTGAAGTTAGATGAGAAAGATAAAGTTTAGAATGTGAGATCAAGAAATACTACTGCTAGAGGGAGACCACCCTAAAACACTGGAAATACGAGTGGTAACCGAAGTGTTGCGAGAGATTTTGTTGTAAGATCTGAGGCACGAGCACTAGCTCGAGCTAATGCTATTCGTGCACGGAGGAAGCATCCTTGCCAGATGTTGTAACTGGTACTTTCACTCCCTATGATACTAAAGTTATTGCATTGATAGATCCAGGATCAACTCATTGTTATATATGCATGAATTTAGTATCCAGTAAGACTTTGCTTGTAGAGTCCACTAAATTTGTAATTAGAGTATCGAACCCCTTAGGAAAATGTGTGTTGGTTGATAAAGTGTGCAAGAATTCTTTATTGATGTTTCGAGATTTCTATTTTTCGGCCGATCTAATGTTGTTACCATTTGATGAATTTGATATAATTCTGGGTATGGATTGGCTAACGTCACATGATGCTATAGTGAATTGCAAATGAAAAATGATTGATCTAAGATGTCAGAATAATGAGATTATCTGGATTCAGTCAGACGATTTGAATGGTTTACCAGCAGTGATTTCATCGATGTTAGCTCAAAAATATATGAGAAAGGGTTGCGAAGCTTATTTTGCTTATGTGCTTGATACGAAGGTGACTGAAAAGAAGATTGAATCAATGCCAGTGGTGTCTGAATACCCAGATGTGTTTCTTGAAGAGTTACCGGGTTTACCACAGATCTGAGAGGTTGAGTTTGGCATTGAGTTAGTGCTGGGAACTACGCCGATATCAATAGCTCCGTACAAAATGGCTCCGACAGGATTGAAAAAATTAAAAGCTCAGTTGTAAGAATTAACCGACGGAGGGTTTCCAAGACTGAGTTTTTCGCCTTGGGGTGCTTCGTTGTTGTTTGTTAAAAAGAAAGATGGCACGATGAGAATATGTATAGACTGCCAATAGCTTAACAAAGTGACGATCAAGAATAAGTATCCTTTGCCCAGAATAGATGATTTGTTTGATTAGTTAAAAAGGGCTACAGTGTTTTCAAAGATAGATTTGAGATCAGGGTATTATCAGTTTACAAGTTAGAGACTCTGATGTGCCAAAGACAGTTTTTAGAATGAGGTATGGTCATTATGAATTTTTAGTAATGCCTTTCGGACTAACGAATGCACCTGCTATCTTTATGGATATAATGAATCGAATTTTTAAACCATGCTTAGATCGATTTATTGTCGTATTTATTGACGACATATTGATATATTCATGAGATGAAACTAAGAATGCCGAGCATTTGAGAATTGTATTGCAGACTCTGCGTGATAAGCAGTTATATGCAAAGTATAGTAAATGTGAATTATGATTGCGCGAGGTTGGTTTTCTAGGGCATATTGTGTCAGCATCGAGCATTCGAGTCGATCTGAGCAAGATTTCTGCGATTATAGATTGGAAGCCTCTGAGAAATGTTTTTGAGGTCTGTAGTTTCTTAGGACTCGCAGGCTATTATAGACAATTTGTGAAATGCTTTTCGATGATTGCGACTCCATTAACGAGATTGCTTCAGAAAGATGTAAAGTTTGAATGGTCCGAGAAATGTCAGAAAAGTTTTGATCAGCTGAAAGTTCTTTTAACTGAAGCTCCAGTGTTAGTACAACTAGAATCAGGTAAAGAATTTGTAATCTATAGTGATGCAAGATTGAATGGTCTGGGCTGCGCTTTGATGCAGGAAGGCAAAGTCATAGCTTATGCCTCGAGACAGTTGAAGCCGCATGAAAAGAATTACTCGACACATGATTTAGAGTTAGCAGCCATTGTGTTTGCATTGAAGATTTGGCGCCATTATTTGTTCGGTGAGAAATTCCATGTTTGTGCAGATCACAAGAGTTTGAAATATCTGATGACTCAGAAAGATTTAAATTTGCGACAGCAGAGATGGCAAGGATTGCTAAAAGATTACGAGCTAGTGATTGACTATCATTCGGGAAAAGCAAATGTTGTTGCTGATGCATTAACCCAGAAATCTCTGTTTGCTCTACGTGCAATAAATACTCAGTTGGCTCTATCTGATGACGGCTTGGTTGTAGTTGAGTTGAAAGCGAGACCGTTGTTTTTATAGCAGATTTGTAAAGCTCAGAAAGTTGATAATGAAATGTTAACAAAACAAGTTCAATGTGATTCGAACCCTGAATTAGAATTTCAAGTTGATGCTAATGATTGTTTAAGATTCAGAGGCCGAATATGTGTTCCGAGAAATTCAGAGTTGATTCAAATGATTTTGAAAGAAGCACATAGTAATTTTATGTTAGTACATCCGGGGAGCACGAAATATATAATGACTTGAAACAGTTGTATTGGTGGCACGGCATGAAAAGAGATATCTTAGAGTTCATTTCTATATGTTTAATTTGTCAGCAAGTTAAAGCTGAGCATTAGGTACCGTCTGGTTTATTGCAGCCGATTATGATTCTTGAGTGGAAATAGGATAGAGTCACTATGGATTTTGTTTCGGGATTGCCCCTATATTCGAGAAAGAAAGATGCGATCTGGGTTATAGTTAATAGATTGACAAAATCGCCTCATTTCATTCCGGTACGAACGGACTATTCGTTTGAAAAGTTAGCTGAGTTGTATATCTCTGAGGTTGTGAGATTACATGGAATACCTGTTTTTATTGTTTCGGATAAAGATCCAAGGTTCACATCGAGGTTTTAGAAGAAACTGCAAGATGCACTGGGTACGAAACTACATTTTAGTATTGCATTTCACCCACAGATGGATGGTCAATCCGAGTGAGTTATACAGATACTCGAGGATATGTTGGGATGTTGCATTCTTGAGTTCAAAGGTACGTAGGAAAAGTATTTACCGTTGATTGAATTCACGCATAATAATAGTTTTCAATCGAGTATTAAAATGGCACTGTACGAAGCTTTATACGGTCAGAAGTGTCGAACACTATTGTACTGGACTGGACTGAGCGAGAATAATATTCTTGGGGTCGATCTAATTAGAGAAAAAAAAGAGAAACTGAAAGTAATTCGTGATAGTTTGAAAGCAGCTTCGGATCGACAGAAATCTTACACAGACTTGAAACGGAAAGATATTGAGTTTCAGATCGGGGATAAAGTGTTTTTGAAAGTGTCACCGTGGAAAAAGATATTGCGGTTTGGTTGGAAAGGGAAATTGAGTCTGCGATTCATTGAACCGTACCAGATTATCGAGCGAGTCAGACCAGTTGCTTATCGACTAGCATTGCCGTCTGAGTTAGAAAAGATTCATAATGTATTTCATGTATCGATGCTTCGACGATACTGATCCGACCCTTCACATGTGATTTTCCCGACTGAAGTTGAGATTCAGTCAGATTTATCGTACAGTGAAGAACTAATTTGAGTTCGAGCTCGTGAGATCAAAGAGTGAGAAATGAGAAACTTGCATTAGTGAAAGTATTATGGCATCGACATGGGGTAGAAGAACCTACGTGGGAACCCGAGGATACTATGGGAAAGCAATATCCAAACCTATTCAGTGGTAAAATTTTCGGGGACGAAAATCCCTAAAGGGGGAGAGTTGTAATAGCCTGGTTTTAGCTAAATCAGAACAGTGGTTTCGAAACCATAAATTTGAGGTAAAAAAATTATTTTAATATTATCTTTTATGTTTACAACATGTGAATATATATGTGTGAAAATTTCATGAGCTAATTTTATCGTTTAATAGCTCAATTTGAGAAAAAGGACTTAATTGCGTAAAATGTAAAAGTTGTATTCTACTTGTTTAAAGTGCTTAATTGCCATGGGTTATTAAATGAAAGGTCCTTATGTTGTTATTAGACCATTGATAGTAGAGATGGACATAAATGACCTTGAATTAGGTGAGTATTAATGTTTTAACTAAAGGGTAAAATGGTAAAATATGTATTAATGTGAAATAAATAAAATAAAAATAATTTTAAGCTTAATTGTCATCTTCCTCAACCGAAATAAGAAAGAAAATAAGGGTTTTGGAAGCTTTGAAGGTTCAGCCATGTTGGTGTTCAATTGAAGGTCCGTTTTTGTTCCCTTTTTTTATGATTTCTACGTTTTTGTGATCGTTGCTTTGAATACTAGCTAGCTCATGTCTTAATTTTTGAATTTTTGATGATTTTGTGAAGTTCCATTAATGAATTCTTGAGCTTTGTGATAGATGATGATGAAAAATGAATAATTGTAGATAGATTTTAATGTTTTGTAAAGTGATTTTTGACAAAAATGTCAAATAAGGATTAAATTGTGAAATTTGTAAGTTGAAGGGTTGAAATGTGAAATAAATGAAAGTTTTGGGCTGCTAGGGACCTATATGAAATTCGGCTAGGTTTGGGTTTAAAGAAATTTCATGAATTTTATGTATTTGTGAAATAGGGACTAAATTGTAAAAATGTGGAACTTTAGGGGCAAAAATGTAAAAATACCCAAATAGGTTTTTTGGATGAAATTGAATGAATAGGTGATTAAATGAGTTAATTTTTAATTTATATAGATCAAGAAAGAAAGAAATCAGATTTAGATCGGGGAAATCGAAACTTATCGAGTAATCGATCTGATTCATCAATTTCGTGTACGAGGTAAGTTCATATGTGGTAATTTCATTACAAATTTATGTTAAATGTTTTGATTTTTCATAAACTGGTATATGTGAAATAGGGACTAAATTGTAAAAATATGGAACTTTAGGGTCTAAAGTGTAAAAATGCCCAAATAGGTATTTTTGGATGAAATTGAATGAATAGGTGATGAAATGAGTTAATTTTGACTTTATATAGATCAAGAAAGAAAGAAATCGAATATAGATCGGGGAAATTGAAAGTTATCGAGTAATCGATCCGATTCGTCAATTCTGAGTAAGAGGTAAATTCGTATGTGGTAATTTCATTATAAATGTATGTTAAATGTTTTGATATTTCATAAACTCGGATTATTAGATTATGGATAATGTTGAAAGTGAAGACGACTCTACGAATGCATTCGATGATAGAAACAAAAGGTGTGAAAGCTCGATTGAACCTTAGGAATAGAACTGGATACTTGTGAAACGTTATAAGTTGATATCCCGATTTGGCTTCGGGCCATGCATATCGGATGAGTTGGCTTTGGGCCACAACATTGGCACTTCGGGTGCAAGTGATACCTTGATTTGGCTATGGGCCATGGTATAGGTATTTCAGAGAGGAGTTACCTTGATTCGGCTATGGGCCAAGGTATAGGTATCTGATTTCTATTCCGAATGGTTCAACGGATAAAGAATGATGTAGTTGAGAAAGAGGTTAGTACGAGGTGGTACAGGTACGTACGGAACCTATCCGAGTATTACATTGAGAAAGTTCATTGAAATGGTATTCGATCATGTTTTAAGACATGATAAAGGTTTGTGGTTAATGTGATTTTGATTTGGTAATGTGAAAATAGTTCAATTACATTTATTTGATGAATTAAGTTATTCACTTACGAACTTACTGAGCTATGAAGCTTACTATGTGTTATTTGTCTATTTTTTATAGATAATCAAAGCTAGCTTGGACTCGGGGATCATCGGGAACATCATCGCACCATCAAACACCTAAGTTCGTACTTTTGAGATATTTATATATAGTATATGACATGTATAGGCTAGTTTCGTGATGATCATTTTATGAAACACTAAACTAGACTACGATCATGATTAAGGCAAGCGCACCTATCGAATGGTAGTATAGTTATGGTGAGTCCAGAATATCGTATCCACAAGGACTAAAAGTACTAGTATTAACTTTCTTTCTATTATTTAGCCTAAAATATAAGGGATTTGTTTTAATTTAAAATTAACTAACTAATTAACTATTGAATGCGACAGAGAGTGAAGAAAATAATCAAATAAACCAATAATAAAGACAATACCCAAGGAAGAATCCACTTAGACTTCACTTATTATTCTGATTCGGAATCAAACAATTTATTCACTTGTCTTGATCTGTAGAAATCCCTAAATTATGTTAATATCTCTTTCGAGACTAAGAACAACTGACTCTAGGTTGATTAATTGAAATCTCTTTCTAATTAAAACCCCTATTGTTACATTAACTCGATCTATGGATTCTCTTATTAGATTTGACTCTAATCCGGTAGATTTATGTCACCCTATTTATAGGGTTGCATGCAACTTCGCTTAATTATGTGAGATCTACTCTTAAACAGGGACTTTTGCTCCACTGAATAAGCACATCAAACTTGGAATAATATCCTGAAAATATTATGGTAAGAATTAATAACTAATAATTAAGAACAAGAACAAGTATTTATCATTAAATTCAGAACTTTAAATAACAAGATCCGTCTTAGGTTTCATCCTCCCTAGGTATTTAGGGAGTTTAGTTCATAATGTAGTAGGAAAACATCTCAAAAATAGGAAAATAACAAAACATAAAGAAACCCAAAAACTTTAAGAGAAATTAAAGGGAGATCTTCAGTCTTGAAGGAGATCCTGCTTCTGAGCTGAATCCGTTGGCGTTCTTCGAGTAATTCTTGTGTTCTACTCTGCGTGCCCCCTTAGGTCTTCTTCTAGTTTGTATTTATAGACTTTTGAATGCTCAGAAACCTTAAAAATTGGTTTTTTTCACGTGTTTGGGAAATAGGGAGCGATATCGACACGGGCTGGCACATGGGCGTGTGGCCTACCCGTGTAGATCACATGTGCGTGTGGCTTGCCCGTGTGGATCCTGAAAACTTCGATTTTGGCCCTTTTTTCGCTCCTTTTGCTCCCAAATGCTCTCCTAAGTATAGAAACATGAATTTAAGGGATTATGAGCATCAAATTCACTAATTTGCATCATTAATCATCCATAAACGCATTAAGAATGGGATTAAAATATGTTACAATTATGGTTTATCAAATATCCCCACACTTAAGCATTTGCTTGCCCTCAAGCAAAATCCTCAACTCACAATTAAAATTAATTCTTCTCAACTTATAATTCTCATCAATAATGTTTCGAAATAATTCATAAATAATCATGCATTGAAAATTCAACTAAAAGAGCCCTAAAGATTCAAACAATCTAAGTCACACATTTTTTTAAGACATGAAAACATAGGTATCTCCCTTTATCTAAGTACTTACCTTTAATTCAAAATCAACAAGATTTTACATCCTCACTAAAGATTCACTCAAATCACTCAAAGTGTTTAAGGTTCAAAAATTAAGCACTCAAATGTCAATTATGAAAAGTCATTACCATAAGCTTGCATGAAAATCAAATCTCCACCACTATAAATGAGATGATTCACAGATCAAAGGGTCTTTAAAGGGTTGTAACGGGCTTGGGTTAAAGGTGTGGATAAATGCTGAAAAAGAAGGTTAGAATTGAGATCGAATTGATAAATTACCTAACTAGAAAAATAAAATAACACTAAATAATTATATCAATCGAATTTATTAAAGATAAACATGAGCTTCTTCTCAGAATATGAAATTAACTACTTAAGCTCAAGATAAAGAACTAATAATAATCAACATATAAGTTTTTTTTGTTTTTGTTTTTTTTTTTGAATGAATGAATGAGTAATAAGAGAAAATTATACACCAAAATAAAATAACATAGTTAGGCAATTAACCAAATCAAATCTCGACAAAAAGGAAGTCAATAGAATAGGAAAAATTCACAGTGAAGCAAAAAGTATGATGTATGGGTTAATATTAAAGGTAAATTAAGAATATGATGTATGGGTTAATATTAAAGGTAAATTAAGAAACGGTCTGTTAGGCTCAAAGGGGTTCCCTAAGGGTTAATTGTGAAAGTAGGCTTTTTGTGGGGTAAGTGGGTTAAAACCTAGGTGCCTTTATCATCTCAGTATATCAAATCAAAGGTAAGGTCTCAATATGTATAATCGAAGCAAGTTCTAGAATAACGAATCAATACTGACACACTCATAACCAATAATAAAGTGAGCAAGAAAAATGTATGCTCTAAAGGCTCAAAATCTCACAAAAATTATGGCTTTTGATGTCAATCTTGCAAATTTCAAATTTCAAGGTAATACCACAATTTAGGGAAGCATCCTAAAAATTTTTAATTCTTAAAAATAGACTTGTCAAGCTTGATTCTCTAGTATCTTAAACTTCAAACCATCAATGCACAAGTATCTATGAATTTAATCTAAAACATATCAATAAGAATCATAAATCGAAGAAAAATTCATTCTAACTGTCGAGACCATTTTTAAATCGAGTTTTGAAAAATGGGAATCGAATTTAAGAAAAACAAAAACGGGAGTCGCCACCAATATTTTTAGGTGTGATTGGATCACCTTATAAAATGTTTTGTTTTAAAACATTAATTTTGGTCTACGAAAGTCGAGAAAACAGATTCGGGAGTCGGTTACGTACGAGGAAGGGTTAGCACCCTCGTAACGCCCAAAAATTGGTACCTAATTGATTATCAAGTGTCTTTAATGTCGGAAATTTGAAAGTTTTAAGATGCAAACCTCATTTAATTAGACTGTCTCAATTTTGAAAATTAAGGCTCACTTGTATCAAATGAGTCAAAATATTACATCCAATAAGTTAGGAAGCAATATTTTTAAGACATTCGAAGCTAAGCTACCCCTTTTTGAAAATCCTTATCTCAGAATGACAAAACGCCATATCCAACAAGTTAGAACACAACGCTTTGAAATTCCTAGATAGTTATCCGTATTTTGAAAACCTTAAAAACTTAGAAGGGTGCTTGACTATTTGAACTCAACGAGAAAAGTCGCAACCCAGTAAGTTAGGGCACTACCTTTCTCGAAGTTTCCAAATACCAAGCATTGCTTTTTTATTTTTGAAAACTTTTGAATCTCGTTTTTAATTAATGCATGAAGAACCGTATTAACATTATAGAATAACATACAAGATAGCATATTATCATAATAGGTAAGTAAAAGCATGAATTTAAACAAATTTTAAACAATAAACATGGCAAACTTAAAACATGTAAAACATACATACAAAAATATACGACATACATTAAAAATGAATAAGTAAGCATATAAACATATAAGGTATAACTCTATATACATTTTAATAGATTAATAGACAAAAGATGATGCATGGCATAAAATGTAACATAAACATGCCCAAAATAATATCAACATACATGTCAATTGTAAAATACGACCTTTAACAATCATAAAACAAAATTCAATATATAAATGATATGTTCAACATAAAAAAGAATTAATGTATATTAAAATGTAATATAAAGTGAGTAATTATTGATAAAAAAAATTCCTAAAATATAAATTTAAAAAAATGTTTAAAATAAGTTATGTATAATAATATGATATGAATAAAATATAAGGAAATATAATATAAAATAACAATAATATAATAAGTATTTTGCATATAAAAATATGATAAAATAATTAATATATAATTTATAACATATAAAAAAACAAATTAAATATATTTGTATAATAAAAAATATATAAGAAAGATAAATATTATAAGGAATATTAAATAATAAAATATAGTATGTAATAGAAATACATAAATAATTATAATGATATATAATATGGTGTATGTATAATAATAATAATAATGTAACAAATATATATAAAAATATAATTAAATAAATAATAAAATAAAAATATACAACATATAATGAAATTTATGAACATATATAATATTACAAATAATATAAATAAAATAATATGTTACTAGATATAATTAATATTTATAAAACACATATATATAAAGTATCTTAAATAAATTAAATTAAAGGTATATAAGGATGAAAATTAAAATTAATTAGAAAAATTTAGGGTTAATTTTAAACTAACAAAAAGAATTAGGCCTGATTTGAAAGAATTCAAAACTTCCAGGCACTCACTGGGCAATTTGCCCTAATCCCAAAACGACATCGTTTCCCGAATACCATTTTAAAATCATTGAAAGGACTAAATTGAAATAAAATTAAAACATTAGAGCTGAATTTAAAAAAATAAAATGGAATTATAAATTTTAAAAAAGCAAGAGGACCAATTAGGTAAATAACCCAATCCTAAAAAACACGCGGAACCTCCCCGGGTAATCGGGTCAACGCGCAGATCCTTAGTTTTAATATGACGTCATTTTAAGCTTATTGGATTAAGCTTAAACGGCGTCGTTCCATTAAGGCTATATAAGCCAAATGTTAAGTTCAAAAATCATTTCCGTTGTCCTTTAAAAAAAAAAAAAAGAAACTCTCTGAAAGAGAGTTGGGGTGGGGCTCTCGGAATGTCACCGAACCTCCATCCTGAGGTTTGCACGCGCACACGTGCCACCATCGTCCCCACCGCATATGGTGGTTGGAGGTTGAAAAACCTCGCTTTCTAATGCCGATTAAAGGTATATCCCTTTCCTTTTTCTTTTCTACAATATTCACACGTATTTAAAAAGAAAATCACCTGAGTATTCTTTCTTGACTGCCGATTTTAGTAAAAAAAATGAGTTCTGTTTTATTATCCAATCTTCGTATCTTTTTTACAAATCAGAAGAAAGGCTTTATAGCCTTTAGATTACACATGTTAGGAAAGAAATTAAAGATTTCTTTCCCTGTTTGTTTCAGTTTAATCTACTGCTATTTCTTGCCATCTTTTTCCATTTAGTTTCCTTTTCTGCTTCGTGATTTCTTTCCGTATTCACTTTGCATGTCTGCTGTGATTTTCTTTCCTTCTCTTGCAGGCAAATCGCGAGGATTTCGTTCGAGCAACAATAACTGCACGCTAATGGGGCCAGTGCTGGATTTGTAGCGCATGACAATTTTGGCGTGATTCACGCGCCGATAATGGTGCAATACATGGTGGCAAAGTCGAGGAGTTACGGCACACTAATGAAGGAGAAGATTAGCCATTGGACCTAAAAAGTCGCGACATTTGGAACCACAAAGCATCTAGAATCCCCCTTTGCAGCACCTAACTTCTCAGGAAACTCTAGGGTTTCTTGATCTGTTTACTGCTTTGGGCCTTTTGGGCCCCATGTATCCTTGGGTTAAGGATATTGAATCATCCGGTGTAGATGGGTCTGAGTGTTTAAATCTGGGCTTGGGTGTAATTCTAATTTTGGGCCTATGGGCTATTGTAAATAGACTATAAATGGACTGTTTAATTAATTTAATTCTTGTAAGCCCGGGTAAATTTGGGCTATTACAGCTGCCCCTCTTTGCTCATTGCTATGTAATAGGAATTGAGCAAAGACTATAAAAGTAGACCAAATTTGCCCGGTCTTATCGGATCCTGGTCTTCAATCTGCTACTTGCAAACTCATAACTGCCATGTTGATATCTTAGACCTGCTCACCGTCGAACACAGAGACACCAAATCTGCTTCTTCAATTTGTTCCTTGACAATACAGAGATGCCCAGATTTGCTTCAGCATAAACACGTGAAAGCCAAATCTGCTATGTCTTCAATTTGTTCTTTGTGAACGCAAGGATACCCAATCATCTTGGATTTGTTTCAGTATAAATCATCTGAAGGTTTGATCTGCTATGTATCTGCTCTCCGTCGAAATGGAGATGACAGATCTGTTATCTTGGATCTGCTTTGATTGAGAACACTTGAAAGTCAAATCTGCTATGTCTTCGACTTGTTCCTTGTAAACACAAGAATGCCAAATCATCTTGGATCTGCTTCAGTATAAACATCTGAAGGTTAGATCTGCTATGTATCTGCTCTCCGTCGAAATGAAGATGCTAGATCTATTATCTTAGATCTGCTTTGGTGTGAGAACATCCGAAAGTCAAATCTGCTATGTCTTCGATTTGTTCCTTGTAAACACAAGAATGCCAAATCATCTTGGATCCTTGATATAAACATCCAAGGTTAGATCTGCTATGTATCCGCTTTCAAAATCGAAATGGAGATGCCAAATCATTATCTTGGATCCGCTGGTGTAAGAACATCCTAAGTCAAATCGCTATGTCTTCGATTCGTTCCTTGTAAACACAAGAATGCCAAATCATCTTGGATCTGCTTCATTATAAACATCCAAGGTTAGATCTGCTATGTATCCGCTTCTCTCGTCCGAAATGAAGATGCCGATCTATTATCTTAGATCTGCTTTGGTGTGAAACATCCGAAAGTCAAATCTGCTATGTCTTCGATTTGTTCCTTGTAAACACAAGAATGCCAAATCATCTTGGATCTGCTTCAGTATAAACATCTGAAGGTTAGATCTGCTATGTATCTGCTTTCCGTCGAAATGGAGATGCCAAATCTGTTATCTTGGATCTGCTTTGGTGTAAGAACATCCGGAAGTCAAATCTGCTATGTCTTCGATTCGTTCCTTGTAAACACAAGAATGCCAAATCATCTTGGATCTGCTTCAGTATAAACATCTAAAGGTTAGATCTGCTATGTCTTCGATTTGCTCCTTGTAAACACAAGTACGCCAAATCATCTTGGATCTGCTTCAGTATAAACATCTAAAGGTTAGATCTGCTATACTTTAACCTGTTACCCTACTGCTTAGGGGGTTAAGGCGCATCTTTGATCTGCTCCACTATTGCTTAGGGAGATAAGATCCACAATTTTGACCTGTTACCCTACTGCTTAGGGGATTAAGGCGAGTCGTTGTTTATCTGCTCTGCTACTGCCTAGGGAGATAAGATCTATAATTTTAGCCTGTTACCCTACTACTTAGGGGGTTCAAGGCGTACCAATCTTCATTGTCCCATGAAGGACATGACCTGTATAATGTATATGATTTCATGGCTAATGATTAGGATGCTATGATCGAAATGAATCAAATGCTCCTAATTAAACCTGTTATAATGCAAAATGTTTATGAATATGACCCTTATTCAGTCGTCACTACTCATTCCTTCATCAAAGCTTATCCTTATTTCTCTCGAAATATCATTCTTTTCTCAGCTCATGGGTTTGTACCATTCTTCAAATGCTATGACCCATCAAAACTGTTTGTAAGAAGATCCTCTCTTATAATCGAATCGTTTGATTTGTCCAATCATCATTTTGGACCAAAGAAGGAATCTCTTTGAGTTCTTTCAAACCTCACTTACGTGAATTCCTCGAACAATTGTTCCGTTTTAGTTTCTTGTATTATCTAGAAATTTCCAGAGTAATAAGCAAAACTTCATTTGTGAAAATTATTTAGTTCATCTATCATTATTTAATGCAACACACTTTAAGAATAATGGAAGATGAATTAGATTTGAATGAATTTGTCAAAAATACAAAAGGAATTAATCTGAAAGCCTATCTTTAAGAAGAAATAGAATCTAAAGATAGCAAACAGGACAAGGATTAGATTCCCTAGATATCGCCGCTTGAGCGTTTATACACCAACTCAATGAAGTCTTTCTTGAATTCAACATGTGTTTAAAAATCAAAGTACTTTGTTGATACCCCAATATGCAACGTGCTTCACTCTTTGTTGAATCAGATATAGCAAGATTACTGTATGCCCTTCAAAATTTGAGCTGCGCTTTTGGGTTTTCAACTCAAAACCCCTTTGGTCATAAGGCGCCCTTTGCGGGTTTTCACCTTAGTCTCTTCGTTTTTTTTTTTGAAATCTTAAGGCGCCCTTTGCGGGTTTCACCTTGGATTCTCCTTCCCTTTAGACAAAGTACTTTTTGACTGAGTCTAAATTCACTGGATTGGGTAAACTCTTCCAATCCATTTCTGTCAAAATTAATGCACCTCCAGAGAAAGCCTTCTTCACGACATATGGCCCTTCCCAATTTGGTATCCATTTTCCTTTGAAATCCTTCTGAATAGGAATGATCTTTTTTAGCACAAGGTCTCCCTCACAGAACTCTCTTGGACTAACCTTCTTGTCGTAAGCTTGCATCATTCGCTTCTGATACATCTAACCATGGCGAATAGCTTCTAGCCTCTTCTCTTCAATCAAGTTCAATTGGTCATATCGCGATTGAATCCACTCTGCCTCATCCAACTTTATCTCTAACAAGACTCGGAGAGACGGTATTTCAACTTCAATGGGTAACACCGCCTCCATCCCATAAACCAACGAGAAAGGAGTTGCCCCAGTAGAAGTTCTAACGGACGTCCTATAGGCTAAGAGTACAAATGGTAACTTCTCATGCTAGTCTCTGTAGGTTTCAGTCATTTTCCCCACTATCTTCTTGATGTTTTTGTTAGCAGCTTCTACTGCCCCATTCATCTTTAGGTGATATAGAGATGAATTATGATGCTTGATCTTGAACTGACTACAAACTTCTGCTATTGGTTTGTTGTTCAAGTTTAATGCATTATCTGATATGATCCTTTCAGGCATCCCATACCGACAAATGATCTCTTTCTTTAAGAAATGACTTACAGCCGACTTAATAACATTTGCATAGAAAGTAGCCTCTGCCCACTTTGTGAAGTAATCAATGACCACAAAAATAAATCGATGTCCATTTGAAGCTTTTGGTGATATTGGCCCAATGACATCCATGCCCCACATGGAAAAAGGCCATGGAGAAGTCATAACATGTAGAGGTGAAGGTGGTACATGAATCTTGTCTCCATAAATCTGACATTTATGGCATTTCTTGGCGTAGTTGATACAGTCCCCTTCCATTGTAGACCTATAATATCCAAACCTCATGATTTGTCTAGCCATCGTGAAACCATTAGCGTGCGTCCCACAAACACCCTCGTGAACTTCTTTCAAGATTAACTTAGCTTCCACGGCGTCCATACATCTTAACAATACTTGGTCCTTTCTTCTTTTGTACAAGATGTCTCCATATAAAATGTAATCACATGCTAATCTCCTTAAAGTTTGTTTATCATTCTCAGTTGCCTGTTCTGGGTATTTACGATCTCTCACATATCGTAATATATCCTAATACCAAGGGTTATCATCTTTTTCTTCTTCCTCAATGTTGCAACACTGAGCTGGAGCCTTAAAGATACTCATCTAAATGGGTCTCATCTCCTCCTCTTTATTCACTTTAATCATTGAAGCCAAGGTTGCTAGAGCATCTGCCATTTGGTTTTCGTCTCGCGGGATATAATTGAAAATGATGTCATTGAACTTCTCAAGTAATCCCAAAACTATTTTCTGATAATTGATCAATTTAGGATTCCTTGTCTCCCACTCACCTCTAAGCTGGTAAATTACCAATGCAGAGTCTCCATATACTTCCAAGGTTCTTATTCCTCGCTCTATAGCTGCTCGGAGTACCATAATGTACGCTTCATACTCGGCCATGTTGTTTGTGCAATCAAAATCCAACTTGCATGTGAATGGAAAATAATCGCCATTTGGGATACCAGGACTGCCCCAATTCCATTTCCCCCCGCATCGGATGCCCTATCAAAGCTCAACTTCCAAGGACAATCCTCTGTAGTTGCCACACACATCAACTCCTCATTTGGGAAATCGAAATTCAACGGCTCATAATCCTCTAGAGCTCTACTAGCCAAAAATTCTACTATAGCACTTCCTTTTATAGCCTTCTGGCTCACATAGACTATGTCAAACTCTGAAAGTAGAATTTGCCACCTCGCCATTCTCCCATTCAAAGCTGTTGACTCCATCATATACTTCAAAGGATCAAGTTTTGAAATAAGCCAAGTAGTATGATATAGCATATACTGTCTTAACCTTCGAGTCGTCTAAATTAGAGCACAACACAATTTCTCAATTGTCGAATACCTCATCTCACACTCTATAAATTTCTTACTGAGGTAGTATATCACCCTCTCCTTTCTTCCCGATTCGTCATGTTGACCAAGCACACATCCTATGGAATTACTAAACACCGACAAGTACAGAATTAATGGTTTATCTGGACTAGGTGGTAGTACTGGAACGTTTAACAAGTATTGCTTGACTTTATCAAAGGCATTCTGGCATTCCTCATTATAAGTACCTTGGTTGTGTTTTCTAAGGAGACGAAATATAGGGTCGTATTTCTCAGTTAATTGTGAAATAAACCGAGTAAAATAAACCGAGCAATGTAATTCAACCTTCCAAGAAAACCCCAAACTTCTTTATGAGTACGTGGTGGAGGCAAATCTCGTATAGCTTTAACTTTGTTTGAGTCAACTTCTATTCCCTTTTTGCTGACCACAAAGCCTAGTAATTTCCTTGACCTAGCTCCGAAAGTACACTTTGCAAGATTAAGTTTTAACTGAAACTTCCTTAATCTCAAGAATAGTTTCCTTAAAACTTCAATATGTTCCTTCTCCGTTCGAGACTTGGCAATCATGTCATCGACATATACTTCAATTTCCTTGTGCATCATATCGTGAAATAAAGTTACCATAGCCCTCTGGTATGTTGCCCCTGCATTCTTTAATCCAAAAGGCATTACCTTGTAACAAAAGGTACCCCACAATGTTATGAAGGTAGTTTTGTCCATGTCCTCGGGATGCATCTTTATCTGATTGTACCCTGAGAAACCATCCATGAAGGAGAACAACGAATATCCCGCTGTATTGTCTACCAAAGTGTCTATGTGTGGTAGAGGAAAATTATCCTTTGGGCTAGCTTTGTTCAAATCTCTGTAATCAACACACATTCGTACCTTCCCATCTTTCTTAAGAACTGGTACAATGTTAGCTACCCATTCGGAATACTTCACCTCTTGCAAGAATCCTGCATTGAACTGCTTCTTGACTTCATCCTTTATTTTCAACACGATATCTGGCCTCATTCTTCGCAACTTCTGTTGAACTGGCTTACAATCCTGTCTTATTGGAAGACGATGCACCACAATATCAGTATTTAACCCTGGCATATCTTGATAAGACCATGCGAAGATATCCTTGAACTCACGTAGCAATTCGATCAGCCCTTGCCTCGTATCTTCAACAATATACGTGCCAATTTTCACTTCTTTCCCTTCCTCTAGGACTACACTCTTTATTGCCTCTTTCTCATGTGGAATGATTTGTTTCTCCTCCTCTTTTACCATTCTCAAAAGATCCAAAGACACATCACAGTCCTGAATATCCTCAAAATCCTGAGATTCTTCTAAACACATGTCTTGCTCGTGAGAAAAATTAGGATTTGATATATCAGTGCTCATGTCATTGATATCTAGGGATCTGTAAAGTATAAAGAATATACAAAGAATGAATGAATTTAAAAATGATTATTTATGTACTATGAATGAAAGAATAAGAATTGTCAAAATTTGACGGAATATTGATTGATAAAAATGAAACAATACTCGTTCGAATTAATAAGAGTTATGTTTTATTAAAAAATGATAAATGATCATAAGCCTATTTCACAAATGTAATCCTATTACTCCTAGGCTCTAGAGTAACAAGAATGTTTCGAGAATTACTCTAAAAAATTCCTAAAGACTACAGGAAGTTCCTCCGCAGTCTAATTGTTCAAAGAGCTTCCCGATTCGTAAGGACGAATGCCCTCAAGGTTTCCTTGTCTTGATCCTTTCTCTTGTACAACATTAATCTGATGGCTTCTTTCTATGAGCAACCCTCTTAATACGAAGGTTCGGGATATTGGAGGGGATGTCATCGGCTTCCATTCCACTTCTCTTCTATTGAGACGTGCCCTTCTTTCCTCTTGGCGCTTCTCAATTTCCTTCCTCCTTTGCTTATAATCTGGTTTGAAACCCAGACCAAAGCGATCTCTCTTCTCTTTAAGTTTAGGGATTTGAGTCCCTCCTTGTAAATATTTTTCTAACCCCCTTTTTGGTGAGGCTCCCTTTCTTGCCATCACTTGTAGAGCCATCCTCGTAGCTCTTGCTATCTTTGGCATCAGTAACTCACTCCCTTCTGAAATAAAGGCTGCATTTACAAACTCTAAAGAGTGAAAGGAACACTCCATAGATTCTTCGTTCTTCTTGACATAAGGGACCTTGGTAGTGACTGCAGCTATAATGTCCTTCTCTTCATTGACAGTTATTAACCGTCCGTCTGTCACTAACTTCAATTTCTGGTGTAATGATGAGGGCACCGCTCCCGCAGAATGTATCCATGGCCTGCCTAATAAGCAATTGTAAGAAGGCTTGATATCCATTACCAAGAAGTCTACTTCGTATATGTTTAGCCCAATTTCTAAAGGAATATCAATTCGTCCCATCACCTTCTTTTTTGTACCGTCAAAAGCTCTTACCACATTCTGACATGTCTTCATGTGAGAATCGTCAATGGGTAATCTACTTAGAGTAGACAATGATAGAACATTCAAAGTTGATCCATTGTCAACAAGCACACTTGGGAGTGTATACCCCTTGCATCGAGTAGTAATATGCAAGGCCTTAGTTGACCCCCTGCTGTCCGGTGGGGTTTCATCATCATTAAAGCAGATAAAATTATCAGCACTTATATTGCTCACTAACCGATCTAGCTTATTAACGGATATGTCATGGGTGACATATGTCTCGTTAAACACCTTCATTAATGCATCCCTATGCACTTCAGAACTTAGAAGTAGCGCCAATACTGATATGCGAGCCGACTGCTTACGCAATTGCTCGACCATGCTATACGTGCTATGTTTAAGGAACTTTAGGAATTCTTTAGCCTTCTTCTCCTTTACTGGCTCATTGATGGGTACCTCGGTCTCTTTCTCTTTCTCCACCTCGACACCTCTTGTGCCCCCCATATCATAACGTTTCCCACTCCGCGTATGAGAACCTTCAACTTGCACGTCTTTAGATGCGCTTGCTATATTTTCTTCCTCCGGCACTGTCACACTACAGTCATAACTCCATGGTACTCTTTTGCTATCCTTGTAAGGGAAAGGAGTAGGCTTATGAATAATGACCTTGGACACTGCTAATGTCCCCACTTCGTTATTCCCTGGCAGGGAGATAATAATCCTTGGCCAGCTGGTTCCTTTTTGTTCGTCTTCCAGTACATTTATTTCTCTTTTATAAGAGCTACCTTCAAAAATTTGTAGCTCTTTATTATCTATGAAGCCTTGCACTAAGGCTCTAAATCTTTCACAATTTTGGGTTTCATGACCCTCTTCTCCATGGAACTCACAGTAGTTCCCCGTTTTTTCTTTTTCTCTCCTAGAGGTTATCATCCCTCTCTTCATCATCTCTTCCCAAATTACCTTCACAGGCATCCTCACCTTAGCAACATTTTCCCTCATCCTTCTCTCACTAGCTTCGCCAATGGCATTCACTCCTTGATTGTCATGATTTTGCAGAGGGTTTTCAGTATTTGGAGTACTGTCAAATTTCACAACCCCCATCTTGATCAACCTCTCCACGGCCTTATTGAATCCAGTACAATTTTCAATTGAGTGCCCCAATATTCTAGCGTGGTACTCACATCTAGCATTTGCATCATACCATTTAGGATATAGAGGCTGTAATGGCTTCAAGTGGAAATGAGCAATAGCATGTGCATCGTATAAGCTTTAATAAAGCTCACGATACGTCACAGAGATAGGTGTGAATTGCATCCTCTCTTGCCTTGTACCAGATTTCTGCCTTTGAGAACCCTGTTGCCCAACCGCAGCTACTTTGGGTTGACCAACTGTAACTGCCTTGAAGCTACTTGTTTTGTTCACCTCATTGTCTTTTCTCCTTGGGGCCGATCTTTTGGTTGCTTCCCCCTCAATTTTACCACCTCTTATGGCATTCTCAATCATCTCTCCCGCCATGACTATGTTCGCAAAACTTTTGGTAGTGCTTCCAATCATATGAGTAATGAATGAAGCCTTCAGAGTATTGATGAACAACATGGTGATCTCTTTCTCCAATAGTAGTGGTTGAACCTGCATTGCCACTTCTCTCCATCTCTGCGCATATTGCCTAAAATTCTCATTAGGCTTCTTCTCCATGTTTTGTAGAGTAATCCTATCAGGAGTCATGTCAGTCACATGATTGTACTGCTGTATGAAGGCTTGCGCGAGATCCCTCTATGAATTTATTCTAGCTCGGCTCAACTGATTGTACCACCTGGCTACTGCTCCCACTAAGTTATCTTGGAAACAATGAATCAACAATTGATCATTGTTTACATATCCGGTCATTCTCCTACAGAACATCGTAATGTGGGCCACTGGGCAAATAGTCCCGTTGTATTTTTCAAACTCCAGCATTTTAAATTTATGGGGAAGCACCAAGTCTAGGACCAAACTCAAGTCTTTGGCATCAACTCCATGATGCCCCTCAGCACTCTCTAAAGCTTTAAATTTCTCTTCCAACCATCGGCAACATTCCTCCAACTGTTTGGCAGCTTCGGTTCTCAAATCTTCTTTTTCAACTATATCCAAGTCAGGAATGAGAGAATTGGTAGGGTTATCACCCAAATTGAATCCCGAACCAGTTGGGTAATTCATATGGATCCCAGCATCAATCGGTCTATGTTGAGGCCTTATAGTGACAGATGGCCTCCGGGAAAGTGCCTCGGTTTGTGTAGACACGTGGGGTAGAGTAAAACTAGGAGGATGACCCTCGTTCTCCTCTTTGGTGATTGCCATGGGAGCTTTTCCCTTATCAGTAGCCCTCAGTAGTTGAGCCATCTCCGCCATCAGGTTCCTCTAAGCTTCCAACATTTGCTCCCTCATATCGTTTTGCATTTTTGCCAATTGCTCTTATAACTGGTCCTGCATGTCCTTTTGTAGCTGTTTAAACCTTTGATCCATATTCCTAGATTTTGCACGAGTTCCGTACTAATGCGTGGTTTCCAGATTTTCTTTTCTACTTCTGAGGTAATTTTAACTAATTAGGGTCTTTCTATAACTTTGAATGCAAACGATGTGATGAAATGCTATGAGATGCAAATGCATGAATGCAAAAAGGACATCGATTCTGATTCAATCTCATTTAGAAGACTTTATTTAGAAAGAGAATATCTTTACATATAAGAGGATTACAAATACGCTTTCGCCCTAATGCCCAAAGTTTTAACTCTATCTAATAAAAGGGCTAACTCATGACCTACATCCGACGACGACTCATGCATCATACTCAATACATCAGCTCGTACTACCAAGTCTCGAACGTGTTTTGCTACCTCTCGAATTTGAATTATGGCTTCTCTAATAAGGTAATCTCTATCTCCGATTTGTTCTTTAGACTGGCACAATTCTCCCTTTAAATAATTTTTTCGTGCCTCAAGCTGCTCGATAAAAAGTTTACTATCTTGCAATGCTGATTCCAACTCCTCAACTTTGCCTTTTAGCTTCTTTACCTCTACCGTGGAATCCCGACTTTGTTGGAGATGAAGGGACCGTCCAAGCTCGGTCACCTTAGTTTTTAACCCCTGATTTTCTTTTTCTAAGGTCAGATTCCGTAATTGCATCTCTTGGAATTTCTTTTCTCAATATTCGGCTTTGGACTTTTCCTCTCGGACCTCTTTCTGCAACTGATCTGAAGACCCTCCTATTCTCGCTCTCTTCAAAGATATTTGTGCCCTTTTGTAATGCTCCTTTAAATCATCTCGATCTTCCTTAATCTTCCTTTTCTCCTTCCTTTATTTTCAACCTCCCTCTTTTGAACGTCGACGTCTAGCTTCCTCGAGTTTTGCTATCCTCTTCTCGAGTTCCAAGCTCTTTCTCTCAAACTCTTGCTTCATGATTTCTAACTCCGAGGGCATCACTTGCAAATATTCCTCCATCGATAGAGCTCCTTCCATGCTTGGCCTAGAGGTGTTATCATTAATCCTTCTACCTCTCCATTCGACGTACTCCGGAGTCGTAGCAGGGCTAATAGCTACTCCCTTTAATCGACAAGTCTTATTCCAAGCACTAGAGATCTCACTGACTTTCCTCTTGTAGTCAGCTCCTTTATATACGAACTCACTTTGAACTAACCCTTAAGTTATTGGTATGAACTATCTCAATCCATGCTGCCTCAACACAAACAAAAGGGCATAACCAATGGCACCCCAAATTCCCAACAAAGGGACCCAATCAAAACTGCCGCATCGGTAAAGAATCTCACCAGGAATCATCCATGGAGCCCTCCACTCCACATCCTTTGATTGCAAGTTCTAAAGTAGCGCTATCCAATTTTTTTCAGGAACATCAACTCTCCTAGTCGAAGCTGCTATGTCCTTTTACGGGGAATAATCCTAGAAGAAGACCCAACAAACCACCCTATCTATCAGTCAAAAGTGACTGTAGAACCAAGCTAAAAGTAACTGAGCATAACCAACAAACCTGCCTGCACTGGCCCTCCTACACGTATTCAAGGATCTGAACGTCTCTGCCAAAATCGCAGGAATAGAAGTGACCTGTTTGCTAAGTCGATGGAAGAGATCCGTGGTCGCCTCATCCACATATCCCAAGGCCTTAGGGAAAACCATCAACCTGTATAAGCTTAAAGCAAAAATGTCTACCCTCCTCGCCTTGTCTGGATGCTTCTGGATCAGATCTTTCAAAGCTCCCCACGGAATGCACTTACTCTCACCCTTTTCCTTAATTCTGGTGTTGATCCACTACTCACTCATCCCCGTGATGATCATCATTTTCTTACCAAAGGTTGGGACACAAGCAGCTCGAGAATAAATCCTATCACACTAAAATTTGGGACAATCCACTACTCACTCATCCCCGTGATGATCATCATTTTCTTACCAAAGGTTGGGACACAAGCAGCTCAAGAATAAATCCTATCACACTAAAATTTGGGACACCGTAGTAAGGCCGTGTACTCCTCCACAGTAGGCACTAAATCTACCTCCCCAAAGGTAAAATAACTGTATGCTGGGTTCCAAAACTGAACGAGAGCTCGAAACAAGTTCTCATCAACTTGAATATCAAACAAATAAGGTAAGTCTCCGTACTTACCGTAGAATGACTGCTTGGTCTCATTGCCCCACTGATCTCAAATCGCCTTAAGCTCTTGCAGATTATTCTGTGTGACACTGATGCGAGTGTAGTCTGACAGCTCCGACATATACCCCATAGTTATGCTATCCCCTTTTTCTAGTTGAGTTTGCTCAGACCATCTATAGACATTAGCGTTACCTTCCACTCTATCAAGAAGTCCGTTTTCAATAATAAAATTTCCTAACTTAGAAACAAACCTCGAATCAATACCTTTTAAATGCAAAATGACATGCACAAAAGAAAGAAAACAGTCAGTATCATGTGATATTAATAAACACAAAGATAACCTAAGTATAATTCTATCTATATTGAGCTCTTATGGTTTTTCTATATGTGGTTTGTTTCTAAAGTTTGAGGTACCCGAACCAGTAGATTCATCGATCCTCACCCATTATAGGCTCATTTGAATTGAGTTCAGTTCAGGGAAATACATTTCCCTATGGCTACACGGAGATAAAAATCTCACGAAACCATAGGTACGGATGTATCCCGAAAGTGACCCACTATCCTGCACAGAGGTGAAAACCTCACGAAGGTGTAGCTTCTCACTCCCACTTAAGGGTGTGACCACAACGGTCATGCAAATGCAATACGTATGAAAATATAGCAACACATGCAATAATACAAACACATGTAATGCAAAGAGGATTAAATTTTAAAATTTTTAATTTTCGACATTAAGACAAGAGATAATCAATTACACGGCTTGACTCTCTTATTATACCCCAACGGAGTCGCCAAGCTGTCGAGACCATTTTTAAATCGAGTTTTGAAAAATGGGAATCGACTTTAGGAAAAACGAAAACGGGAGTCGCCACCAATCTTTTTAGGTGTGATTGGATCACCTTATAAAATGTTTTGTTTTAAAACATTAATTTTGGTCTATGAAAGTCGAGAAAAAAGATTCGGGAGTCGGTTACATACGAGGAAGGGTTAGCACCCTCGTAACGCCCAAAAATTGGTACCTAATTGATTATCAAGTGTCTTTAATGTCAGAAATTTGAAAGTTTTAAGATGCAAACCTTTTTTAATTAGACTGTCTCAATTTTGAAAATTAAGGCTCACTTGTATCAAATAAGTCAAAATATTACATCCAATAAGTTAGGAAGCAATATTTTTAAGACATTCGAAGCTAAGCTACCCCTTTTTGAAAATCCTTATCTCAGAATGACAAAACGCCATATCCAATAAGTTAGGACACAACGCTTTGAAATTCCGAGATAGTTATCCGTATTTTGAAAACCTTAAAAACTTAGAAGGGTGCTTGACTATTTGAACTCAACGAGAAAAGTCGCAACCCAGTAAGTTAGGGCACTAC
Source organism: Gossypium anomalum (assembly GCA_025698475.1). Classification (NCBI taxonomy): domain Eukaryota; kingdom Viridiplantae; phylum Streptophyta; class Magnoliopsida; order Malvales; family Malvaceae; genus Gossypium; species Gossypium anomalum. The sequence continues at coordinate 14,800,791 of CM046957.1, forward strand.
CTTTCTCGAAGTTTCCAAATACCAAGCATTGCTTTTTTATTTTTGAAAACTTTTGAATCTCGTTTTTAATTAATGCATGAAGAACCATATTAACATTATAGAATAACATACAAGATAGCATATTATCATAATAGGTAAGTAAAAGCATGAATTTAAACAAATTTTAAACAATAAACATGGCAAACTTAAAACATGTAAAACATACATACAAAAATATACGACATACATTAAAAATGAATAAGTAAGCATATAAACATATAAGGTATAACTCTATATACATTTTAATAGATTAATAGACAAAAGATGATGTATGGCATACAATTTAACATAAACATGCCCAAAATAATATCAACATACATGTCAATTCCAAAATACGACCTTTAACAATCATAAAACAAAATTCAATATATAAATGATATGTTCAACATAAAAAAGAATTAATGTATATTAAAATGTAATATAAAGTGAGTAATTATTGATAAAAAAAAATTCCTAAAATATAAATTTAAAAAAATGTTTAAAATAAGTTATGTATAATAATATGATATGAATAAAATATAAGGAAATATAATATAAAATAATAATAATATAATAAGTATTTTGCATATAAAAATATGATAAAATAATTAATATATAATATATAACATATGAAAAAAACAAATTAAATATATTTGTATAATAAAAAATATATAAGAAAGATAAATATTATAAGGAATATTAAATAATAAAATATAGTATGTAATAGAAATACATAAATAATTATAATGATATATAATATGGTGTATGTATAATAATAATAATAATAATGTAACAAATATATATAAAAAATATAATTAAATAAATAATAAAATAAAAATATACAACATATAATGAAATTTATGAACATATATAATATTACAAATAATATAAATAAAATAATATGTTACTAGAAATAATTAGTATTTATAAAACACATATATATAAAGTATCTTAAATAAATTAAATTAAAGGTATATAAGGATGAAAATTAAAATTAATTAGAAAATTTAGGGTTAATTTTAAACTAACAAAAAGAATTAGGCCTGATTTGAAAGAATTCAAAACTACCAGGGACTCACTGGGTAATTTGCCCTAATCCCAAAACGACATCGTTTCCCGAATACCATTTTAAAATCACTGAGAGGACTAAATTGAAACAAAATTAAAACATTAGAGCTGAATTTAAAAAAATAAAATGGAATTATAAATTTTAAAAATGCAAGAGGACCAGTTGAGTAAATAACCCAATCCTCAAAAAGACGCGGATCCTCCCCAGGTAATCGGGTCAACGCGCGGATCCTTAGTTTTAATACGACGTTGTTTTAAGCTTATTGGATTAAGCTCAAACAGCGTCGTTCCATTAAGGCTATATAAGCCAAATGTTAAGTTCAAAAATCATTTTCGTTGTCCTTTTAAAAAAAAAAAAAAAGAAACTCTCTGAAAGAGAGTTGGGGTGGGGCTCTCGAAGTGTCACCGAACCTCCGTCCTGAGGTTTGCACGCGCACATGCGCCACCATCGTCCCTACCGCATACGGTGGTCAGAGGTTGAAAAACCTCGCTTTCTAACGCCGATTAAAGGTATATCCCTTTCCTTTTTCTTTTCTACAATATTCACACGTATTTAAAAAGAAAATCACCTGAGTATTCTTTCTTGACTGCCGATTTTAATAAAAAAATGAGTTTTGTTTTATTATCCAATCTCCGTATCTTTTTTACAAATCGGAAGAAAGGCTTTATAGCCTTTAGATTACATATGTTAGGAAAGAAATTAAAGATTTCTTTCCCTGTTTGTTTTAGTTTAATCTACTGTTATTTCTTGCCATCTTTTATCCATTTAGTTTCCTTTTCTGCTTCGTGATTTCTTTCCATATTCGCTTTGCATGTCTACTGTGATTTTCTTTCCTTCTCTTGCAGGCGAATCGCGAGGAGTTCGTTCGAGCAACAATAACTGCGCGCTGATAGGGCCAGTGCTAGATTTGTAGCGCATGACAATTTTGGCGTGATTCACGCGCCGATGATGGCGCAATACACGATGGCGAAGTCGAGGAGTTACGGCGCACTGATGAAGGAGACGATTAGGCCATTGGACCTGAAAGTCGCAACATTTGGAACCTCGAAGCATCTAGAATCCCCCTTTGCGACGCCTAACTTCTCAGGAAACTCTTGGGTTTCCTGATCTGTTTACTGCTTTGGGCCTTTTGGGCCCCGTGTATCCTTGGGTTAAGGATATTGAATCATCCGGTGTAGATGGGTCTGAGTGTTTAAATCTGGGCTTGGGTATAATTCTAATTTTGGGCCTATGGGCTATTGTAAATATACTATAAATGAACTGTTTAATTAATTTAATTCTTGTAAGCCCGGGTAAATTTGGGCTATTACACTAACTATAATATGAGAAAATTACTTAAACACAAGGCATATTTTAGGGATTTTCAAATAACTATATAAATAACCTCCCCACACTCAAGATGTACATTGTGCTCAATGTACAAAAATATATAACACAATAGAAATAGAAGTATCATAAGAGAGGGAGAAAACTGAAACTGCCCTGAATATTGGATGAAATCTTAAGAATAGTAAAAAGCGGAATTGCAGTCAAATTTAAATGTAACTCATGATTCCGAGAAAACTAACAAGAAAATAAACACAAATAATAAAGAAAATTAAGGGGTTATAACTCGATTAGAAACAACCATAAATCTTTCAAAAGCTGATAATGAAAATAAGTTGAAGAGAAAAAAAAATAAAACAACTAAAACAAAATTAAAAAGAAAGATAAAATAATAATAATAATAATAAACTCAATGATAACAATAAAATTAAAAGGTAATTGTAATGATAATAGTAAAAAAAATACAAAAGAAAAAAATAGGAATAGCAAAATAAAAATAATAAAAGTATATAAAAACTTAAAAATATAAGTATAAGAATAAATAAATAAATAATTAATTAATTAGTAAAATATAACAATTAAAAAAATAAAATAAAATAAAATTGGGGTGATTAACCTAGTTTTCACATAGCCATGGACATGCCCGTGTGTCCAGGCCGTATGGGTCACATGGCCATGTCGCCAGGCCGTATATGTTTCCCTTCGCTTCTCCCAAGCCCATGTGAGATCCCACACGCTCGTGTGGTCAGGCCGTGTGCTCCACACACCCGTAGGGCCAGACCGTGTAACTCTCTGACTTTGAAAAAAAATTAGCTCTAGGTTTCACATGGCCATGGACAAGCCCGTGTGTCCAGGCCGTGTGTGTTTTCCTTCACTTCTCCCACACCCATGTGATATCCCACACGCCCGTGTGGCCAGCCCGTGTGCTCCACACACTTGTGTGGTCAGGCCATGTCGGTCAAAAACACATTTTTTTTTTAGATTTTGAAAATTAATTAATTTTAAAAAAATCATGAAATAATGTTAAGAAAATTAGCAATGTTAACACTCGGGTTGCCTCCCGAGAAGCACTTATTTAAAGTCTAAGCTCAACTTACCGCATATTCGCACAGTTATGGTGGTTCATGGAGTCGAAACTTCTCTTTCTCACTATCAATTCTATTATCAACATAAGGTTTTAGCCAAGTAACATTTACCTTAAAAGTGCCAAATTTAGAATGATTTACCTTGACTGTACCGTATGGGAAAATATTCAGTACCGTAAAAGGAGTTGCTCCGTTTGCATTATGCTCTGAAGTGGCGATTTGATGGTCCGTTTTATCCAACAATACCTGATCGCCAATCTTAAATTGGTTCGTCTCATCCTTAAGCTCGTGATGGAGGCTCTTTGGTTCATCGTGTATTCTGGGTTTCTCCTTGACTTGTGTCTGCCATTCATCTAGTTCATCGATTTGTAATCTTCTTTCTTCATGATTTGTTCTGTTTTTGTTATGTAAACTGGACTGCGGCTCTGTCACATTTTCCCGAGGTGTTTCCTGCAAAGAATGTTGAGCCACAAGGTTATTAACATTAACAGAGCTCGTAATATCATCTCGATCACTAGATATCCTAACAGAATCACGAGCTTAGAGTTTAATCATGTCATCACCTCCACGAAGTATTAACTCACCTGTACCAACATCTATGATAGTTCTAGCAGTTGCTAAAAAGGGCCGTCCTAAAATCAATGGTACGTCACTATCCTCATCCATGTTTAGAACAACAAAATCAACTGGGAAAATAAATTTATCAATTTTGACGAGTACGTCTTCAACAATACCCCTAGGAAATCTAATTGTTCTATCTGCCAATTGAATGCTCATCCTAGTTTGTTTGGGTTTCCCAATACCTAGTTGCTTAAACATTTTGTAGGGCATGACATTAATACTAGCCCCTAAATCAGCTAAAGCATTATTAACACTTAAACTACCGATTAAACAAGGACTAGTAAAAATCCTTGGATCTTTCAATTTGTTGGGTAGTTTATTCTGCAAAATGGCTGAGCACACTGCATTTAGCTCCACGCGCGATGAATCATCTAACTTCCGCTTATTTGTTAAAAGCTCCTTTAAAAATTTAACGAAATTTGGCATCTGCGAAAGAGCTTCAATAAACGATAAGTTGATATGTAATTTTTTCAATAGTTTAAGGAATTTATCGAATTGTTCGTTTGTGTGGTCTTTCCTTGTGACATTTGGATATGGCACATGAGGTTTATATTCCTTAATGACCAGTTTTTGCTCATTGTGGCTCACCTCCAACTTACCTTTACCTTACCTTTACAGTAATCACATGAATTTGCTCCCTTGGGTTAGTCTCGATATTACTCAGTAAGATACATTGTGGTCGTTCTGAAATCATCTTGGCAAGTTGACCAATTTGATTTTTGAGCCCTTGAATCGACGCTTGCTGATTTTTTAGTGCGGTTTCGGTGTTTTGGAAGTAAGTTTTTGACACCGAGATGAATTTCGTTAGCATCTTCTCAAGGTTCGACTTCTTTTCCTGCTGGTAAGGTTGCTACTGAAAACCCGGAGTGTAACACCCTTAACCCGTATCCGTCGCCAGTTTAGGGTTATGAGATATTACCGATTAAACTATTATTCATACAAACGTTGTTTATAAATTTTAAATCAAAATTCAGATCACATATAAGCTCATAACTCAATTCATTATCAAATCTTAAAATAAATTGAGATATACAATACATCACAAATAATGTATAATATAAAATATACGTACAAATTTAAATATTTACTTCATACACGAAACATGGAACACATCTATGGCATCAATATTAATCATTTGACTTAATGGATACATATGTCACGTGTATGCACAGGTTGCACTAAATTTAATATATATATTTCATTATTATTTCTTTGTTTTATCTATTTGTATGGCATTACAACTTTAAGTATTATATTATTCATAAGTAATACATTAAGGCAGTCTGTTTCACTCTTTATATACTTGTAAAGATATAAGTAGTTATAACTGACCATGACCACACAAACCTATAAGGCAAATTTAAATATCAAATTAATAAATCATTATCGCATATAAAAAATGCAATATTTATTACCAAGCTCAACCGCCTTTTTTTTTTTACCATTTAGTATAAGTCCCTCAAAGAACCCTAAAAATAATTTAATATATTATCATGCAAAAATTCATTAACTTAGCAAACTGGAAATAAATTGCTAATAACAATTCTTGCACACACTTTATTTAAGCGTACATGTCAAATAAATAACCAAAACAATTTTAACATATATTTAATACTTATTATCTTTCATTACCGAATGGTAGTACCCAAATCTAGGCTTACTAAGAATTATGTCCATGCATTTACGAATCTAAACCAAAGCATAAAAGCAAATTCACATAAGTATACCACACCTTATCTCTAACAAATCCAAGTTAATATAACAAGCTTATGATCGAACTTATCTTGTCACTTACTAAGTTATAATCCAACTTTGATACATAATCATATAGCATCACTTATAAATGTTTATAAATTACGGCATATTTCTCCCTACCTCATGAAAAGTCACTAACCTAATTCAACATTTCAATACACAACCCATACTATATCCATCCATAGCACAAAACATATGAATCAAAATGAACTTATACCATTATCAATCTAAAACCGAACATAAGAAGAGAAACAACCACAACCCAAGCACAATCAAAAACCAACTTAAATAGTTTAGCCATTTTCGTATGTCTTGTATATACATTCATTTCCAAAATATTTAACCTCAAAACCAGCCTATACATGCCATAATTAAAGTTTAGTTCAAAGGTACCACAGCTGTAGATAGTGTGATGAACTTGGCTGACAGTCCCTGAGCTTGTAGCTTGACTCCAAATCTATAAAATAAAGACAAATATACACACAGTAAGCTACTTAAGCTTAGTAAGTCATAAGCAAATAAACAAGCCAAAAATAATATTAATTTAATTTAACCAAATTTCAATATCATTAACAAGCATACTCTTAACTTATATCTTCAATAATAATATATCAACCACATATATTTATTACCTTAGCCGAATATTCACAAGTTAAGTTATAAAACCACTGCTCAATCTTCAAAAGCCAAAATGTCTTAATATAATCAACTACTTCTCAATTATATAAGTTCAAGAACCATAATTTAATATTATGTATATATAACTCTTATAAGACCGATTATTTATGATCACTTATATATGCATAATCAAAAATTAATTCCATAATATACTTACCATTTGTTCAAAGCCGAATACACTTATTTAATCCATGTATATATCTAACCTTACATCACATATAATTTATCAACTATCAAGTCACATACATATCTTATTATTGATAGCTAACAAGCTAAATCATACCTGGACTTTTTAGCCCATTTTACACATTCGATCATGATTTACCTTTGCCCGATGAACCATTCGGAATTGGATAGGACACTTGGATAATCACATAAGTCGTACAATGCCAACGTCCCAGACGTGGTCTTATATGTAGTCACAAATCGATGCCACTGTCCCAGAGAGGGTCTTACTCGTAAACACATATTGGAACCACATATCGATGCCATGGTCTTACTCGCACACATATATCGGAATCCTATGTCATGACATATGTATTCTAACTATTCCTAAGGTTCATACGGGGCTTTCAGATGTCGTAACTCGGTCGAATCGAACTCGGAAGTATAGTAGCCAAATTTAATCATGTTCGGCCATAACATATTTAAATTCTAACATTTCATAACAGCATATAAATATAACATTTAGTTTCCAAATAAACACGTCTATTTGCTTATAAACTTACCTCGGACAACGAAAAACCAGTATGGATCGACTAGTCGACAACTTTTGACTTTCCCCAGTCCAAATCAAATTTCTCTAGTTCTTGATCTAAACATATTCAAATTAAGCTCATTCAAACATATTTTCATTCAATTTAGTCCAAAAACACATAAATAGCAAATTATCATTTTACCCTTGACATTTACAATTTTTACAATTTAATTCCTAATGCACAAAACACAAAATACACCAAATTTCTCTATACTTATGTTGGACTGAATTTTACCCATTCTCAAACAAGTCCATATATTCAATTTATTTCACATTTTAGTCCCTCAAATTATTATTTTTTCCAATTTAGTCCTAATTACTCAAAATCATCAAAAACTCCAATACAAAATATGTTAATCTAAAACATATCTTTCATTTTTCATCATCAAACAACAAAAATCACAAGCTATCAACAATGGCACAACTCAAAATATTCATCAAAATAAAAAATTCAAGCATGGATTTGTAGTATTCGAAGCAACGATCTCAAAAATGTAAAAATTATCAAAAACCGAGCTAGGACTTACCTTGAATTAAGCTTGGAAGTGTACGAACCCTAGCTTTATGTTTTCTTCTTTTCTTTGTTTTATGTTCGGCAATGAAGAGAAAAAAATTATAAATGAAAGTTTTATGATATGTTTTGTTTCATTATAATAACTCAAATTATTGGTTTCCTATTTTGCCATTAATGAATTTAGAACCCATACTTATATAATAAGGACATAATCGTCCACCTAACTTATGCATGCTTAACTTACAAATATTTTATTATATGTTTTATCAATATATGTATATATATATTTAATTCCGTACACTAGCATATATACATACAATAAAAGAAAATGGACTTTTTGCATATAAAATGCTTCTATTTAAGAAGCCAACCCCAATTTAGTCCCTACTATTAGAACTAGTCAATTTTCAATTTACGCGTTTAAGTCCTTGTTTCTAAATCGGATACCTAAATGACAAAATTAAATCACGAAAATTTCACAGATATAAATTCACACAAAATAAAAACAGAAAATAATTTTAAAATATTTTTCTGACTCGGATTGGTGGTCCTGAAACCACTGTTCCAAGTAGGGTCTAAATCGGGCTGTTACACGGAGGGGGTGGTGGTGGTCTTTGATTTCCTTGACCTCTCCATAAGAAATTTGGGTGGTTCCTCCAACCTGTATTGTAAGTATTACTGTAAGGATTATTTTGAGGTCTAGGATTATTACCCATATGATTCATTTACTCATTTTCCATGATAGGACCGTAGGGTAGATTTTCTGAATTGCTCATTCCACCTCCACTCGTGTCACACTGCATCACCGGATGTACCTGCGTAGAACCACATAAACCATCAATCTTTCTATTTAGAAGTTCTACCTGATTTGATAACATGGTAACCGCATCAATGTTAAAAGCACCGGCTACTTTTTTCGACTTTGTCCTCATAACTTGCCACTAATAGTTATTCAGTGACATCTCCTCTATGAACTCATAAGCCTCTTTAGGTGTCTTATTATTTATAGTACCACCGGCGGCTGCATCGATCATCTGCCTAGTTGAGGGTTCAAACCATTATGAAAAGTCTGAACCTATAACCATAGAGGTAACCCATGGTGAGGGCACCTTCTCAATAGATCCTTATACATCTCCCATGCATCGTATAGGGTCTCTAAATCCATTTGCACAAAGGAAGAGATATCATTCCTCAACTTTGCTATCTTAGCTGGTGGAAAGTATTTTAGCAAAAACTTTTCGGTCATTTGCTCCCACGTAGTGATGGACCCTCGTGGTAGAGAGTTCAACCACTGTTTAGCTTTATTCCTCAATGAGAAGGGAAATAACCGAAGGCGAATGGCATCATCAGAAACGCCATTTATCTTAAAAGTATCACAGAACTCTAAGAAGTTGGCCAAATGAGTAATTGGGTCTTCATCCTACAAACCATCAAACTGAACAAACTATTGAATCATTTGTATAGTGTTAGGTTTCAGTTCAAAATTATTTGCAGCAATGGCGGGTCTAACAATACTCGATTCAGCCCCTACTAAATTAGGCTTAGCATAGTCATACATAGTACGAGGATCAGGATTCAGATTTACAGGATTTACGACAACCACAGGAGGTAGCGGATTATTCTGATTTTCAGCCATCTCCTCGGTATTATTGGTATCGTCCTCATGCTCTTCCTCTATATACTGTAGACTTCGCCTTATTTCTCTATGATTTCTGCGAGCTGTACTTTTAATTTCGCTGTCAAAAAGCAATGGTCCCGACGGATTTCTTCTAGTCATAAACTAAAGAAACCTGCCATAAGCAAATAAAAGATAAATTAATAAATAAAAATAAAAATAATTTGTAATAAAAAATAAAAATGGCTAAAGGAATAAAAATTAAGTGTTCTTAATATCTTAGTCCTCAGCAATGGTGCTAAAAACTTGATGATCGTTTTATGGTTCACTAAACTAGACTACGATCATGATTAAGGCAAGCGCACCTATCGAATGGTAGTATAGTTATTTTGACCGAAAATAGAGACTTTTATTCTCTAAGAATTAAATATGTTTTCCAGAATAATGATTCTATCGGTTTCTATTTGAGAAGAGAATTTTCATTTTCACCCCAAAAGAAAAGAAAATTATTTTTAGTTTCTGTGTTTGATTCGATTTGATCGAGCCTACACTCGAGGCAACTTATGGTATGAGAATAGTGGAGAAAATCGTTTGGTTGAAAGACGAGAATGACAAGGACCTATCTATCTAAAAACACAAGTACAATTTCGGTCTAAGGTTTATTTCTATAAATATCACAAACTGGGTCAATTTTCAAAATTTTTATTTTTTGCTATGCAAGACAACCATTTTCAAACCGGATTTTTTCCAACTCCCATCATGGTTAATTGGGATAGAATCTCATTCTCTACAAGATGCCCTAAGAACTCATCTGATATATATTCCCCACCTCAATCAGACCAAAGTGTCTTTATGGGTAAACATAATTGTTTCTCAACGTCCTCATGAAACTCTTTGAGTTTATCAAATGTTTCACTTTTGCGGTGTGTTAGGTACACATGCCCATATCTAGAATAATCGTCAATAAATGTTACATAATACTCATAACCACCTCTTGCACTAACATTTGTGGGGCCACATACAACAATGTGCATAAGTTCTAAGGGTTTTATGGCCCTCATTCCTTTTGCATTAAATGATCACTTAGTCATCTTACCTTCCAAGTAAGATTCACATTTTGGAAGATTAACTTCTTTAAGCAAACTTAAAGTGTCAAATGTCACAAGTCTAGTGATTCTTTCTTGGTTAATATGACCAAGTTTTAAATGCCAAAAGGTACGACTCATTAGTGTAAAAAGTTTTAAGTCTTTTATTCGAAATTTTAGTTTCAAGCAAATACATCTTTGGTTTGATAAAATTGAGATTATTTGACATTCATCCATTACAGATAAGTTTAAGATTTCTCAATATTGCAATACTATTATTAAAAGTCAAAATATCTTTAAATAAACATGCAATAGAAATTAAGTTTCTTTTAAAACTCGATAAATAGAAAATGTCTTTTAAAATAATCTTCCTAAAATTATCAAAATTAATATGTACATATCCCACTACTTTTATCTCATTTTCGGTCTGCGATGATAGGCTTTTATCTCTAAGATCTTTCGTTTCCTCAAATTTCTATAGAGAAACGAACACATGATTAGTGAATCCAGAATAAATGACCTAGTATTCTATTGAATCTTCCACTAAGCAAGCTTCTATTATAAAGAGTTTCATGTCTTTGCCCTTAGTGCTAGGTAATCCTTCCATTATTTGAAGTTTTCCTTAAAGTGCCCTTTCTTGCTGTAGAAGAAACATTTAGAGTTGGATAAGTCCTTAGGCTTCTTGGTTCTCTTTCTTTCGGCTTAAAGTGGCCTAGAGAACTTAGCATTTTTTCTTTTAGTGTGCTTTTCCTCCCCTTTAGAGGAAGAAACAACAACTAAGTTTTCTTTTATTTTTCAAACTGATTGACCGTCATTCAACATCAACTCATAGGACTGTAACTCCTTAATGAGTTGTGTAAGCGTCAGATTCTTCCTCTTAAGATTATATGTGGCCTTAAAGCCTGCAAAATCCTTGGGGAAGCTTTTGAACACCATCTCTATTTACGTGTTCTAGTCCAGATTGGTCTCATTATCCATAACATCGACAAAGTATCCCATAAGAGTAATCATACAATCTTTGACAGGAGTGTTAGGCTTTTGCTGGGCATTCATCAAACTAGTTATAGTTGACCATCAATCCAAGATAGCTTGGCCTCCAAACATGTCCTTTAGTTTGTCTAGAATCTCTTTGGCAGTCTTATAGTTCTTTGGTTGCTTATAAAGGGTGTTGGTCATGCTTGCTAGCATATAGCAATGAGTTATCTCATCAGACTTCTCCTAGTGTTTTCTAGCCTCATCTTTAGTGGCTGGAGGACATTTATTATCAATGATTGTTTTGAGTTTCTTATAGCTCAAGACAATCTTAAGGTTCCTTTTTCGTTCTTTATAGTTATTTTGATTTAGTTTGTTCACAATAGTTTAATAAGGGAGTAGGTGTTATTTTTAAACTGAAAGTAAAATATTCATTCATTAATATATTTGTATTAAGGAAACATTTTTAAAACATTTTGAAACAAATGATATGCATTAAGATGATGCATGTGTATTGCATTAAACCTTGAAACATTTATAAGTCATTGTAACAATAATTCCTACACTCATTGAATTGAGTCACCATAAGGCAATCTCAATCAACTAGTAAGAATATAGATTTCCATCTAATTAATACATGAACCTAACTCTCTAAGTATTCACACTTACTAGTAATCATTTAATGTTTGGACATCATTCTAACTTAAGTAGAGCTTTGTGGAAAGTTACTTAACTAGAATACCTTGAGTGTATGCCAATTAACTCCACACCTCTCACATCATGTACCAAAAATTAGTCAATCTCACCAAGTGACATGTTGTGACCGGTTGTGACCGGTTGTCCTCTTTGAAGAAAAACTTCTTATTATATTACATGATAACACCTAAAATGTGGTTGGCCAACTATCATACAATTACATGATAATTCTTCTTACTTTCAAGAAATCTCCTCATTGAGATTCACATGATAATCCTATCGTGGGATAGTTAAATTGTCATGCCATCATAAGAGACCATTGATGGAGGCCGTAGGTCTTGTTTAGGGACCTTCTCCTACTCAATCTTTTAAAAACATGTAAGGTTTTTAATGTCTAGTTTGAATCATTAATGATTAATAAATGCATGAAAAGTACATGTGGCATTCTTTCCCTAAACTATATGACATGGTTATCATTCATATGCATGAACATATATTTGCAGTCAAATAAATATCATCATGCTACCATAAATAAAAACATAAAATTTAAATGACCCTAACCAACCAAAGTTTCCATGATTCCATCCTAGAAAAATAATAAAATTACAAAAGTCACCCTCAAAACATACTTTGGGGTCTTTTAGTTTTCCTTCAAGGACTTCTACTGTAGCATCAGTTCATGTCATTGTGTCGCTGTCGCTGTCATTGGTCACCGTCGACCACCATTAGACTACCTGTAGCCACCATCAATCACCATTGGGTCGCCGCCAACTACTACCTACCTCTTCCGTCCACCATCGCATCGGACCATTGACAACCTTCATCGTTGCTAGACCACCGTCGTTCTTTTTCCGGTTGGCTGGGTCAGTTTCCACCGTCTCAATCAGCTTGGATTCGTCTCGATTTTCTGTGATCTAAAGGAAATATCGGTTATATAAGTCTTATGTCTGCTTTCGGCTCACATAAATTATTCTAACATAATAAAATAAATAACTCTTACGTGGAAATGACAGTCCATGATCTAATTACATACCCAAAAATTAATAATAATTACATTCAAATTTCTAAGAATCACAACTTTGGCAAAATTACTTTATCATATAAATAATAAAATAATATCATACATTTATTCACTACATATCCCTAACCATGCTAATAATTACAATAATGTCATATCTTATAAAAATTTAATCATACATGAAGAAGATAAAATTTTCAGTATCGGTTTATACTATAAACATAACACAACCTGGTTCCGATGCCAATTGTTAGAAAAAATTCGGTTTGAAAATGATTTTCCTACACAACGAAAAAATAAAATATTAAAAATGAGTCGGTTTTTGATATTTATAGAAATAAATTTTTCTCAAAATCGCACTTGTGTTTTGGGCTAGACAGATCTTTATTGTTCTCGACTTTCAACCGAACGACCTTTTTTGCTATTCTCGTACCTCGAACTTCTTCTAGTGTGGGCTCGAATAATTTTGAATTAAACACAAAACCCTAAATAATTTCTTTACTTTTAGTGAGAAAGTAAATCTCTCTATTAATAGAAACTGGAAAAATTGTTATTCCTAGAAAATAAAATTTATTCTAGAAAATAAATTTCCACTACTTTCTAGCAAAATAACAATATCACAAATTTGTATGTAACTTCTTGTGTATTTAGCCTTACCCGTGCCATCTATTTATAAAGAGAGGAAGTGAAACACTAGTTGAATTAGTAAAAGCATTTAATGCCAATATAATAGAAAAATAATCCCCTAATTGAGCTAGGAGAGAGGGGCAACAATTGTAGTTAAAAATACTAGGTTTTGTCTGTTGAGTCTGGTGCCCTAAGTGTAGTATTTTCGTCTATGTACACTTGTAATTTTTTTGAATAGATTGGTTAATAAGATAATTCATAGATTACATTAATATACTTTATATTATGTCTTCATGTCATTTTTGCATGCAAAGCAAAATAGAAGCAAATATTGACTCATTGGTTGTCTAACGTTTAAACTAATAATAAGCAGTATTACATGGTCGGATCGTAATATGAAAAGATAAATTATATTAGTAGGTGGACCTAAACATGTCATTAGTCTAATCCAAAATGAGAAAACCGATTAAAAGACTAATAATACATCTATCAAGTCCAATTAGGGAGATGCCTTCTCTTGGGCATAAGAGCGGATGATTCTTAGAAGATTAGACATATATGTGATTGATTGGACTGACAGTACATCGGAATGGACCCAAGAAGAACAGATCCTAAATCTATTTATGGATTTATTCACTTATAATGTTTAAAGTGTGGCATACCTTAATCCTAAGTGGATGACGGACTATGTATTCATGACTCGTATACTTTGATGTAAGTAAAAGTCTGAGTTCAAATAGATAAGAAACCAAAAGCTGATGCATTGGGTATACGACTTCAATAGTATGTAGCTTCATTCACAATAGTAGAATTCATTACTTAAGATACGGGTAAATGATATCCTCTTATTGGCATTACATGGTTGATGAAAGGTAAATGTGACCATGAGTTATTCATCTTTGTGATGAATGACTTGTTACTATTTGATAGTAATTTACTTTTCATGAAGGAAGGTGTATTGGTTACCATGAGATAAAATATGATCATATTGGTAGAATAAATTTATCCCAAAGAGATTAAGGATATCCTATGAGGGTAACACACTTATGACAAGGTTATTAGACGAGCATTGAACGAGTTGATTTTGTAATGGTATGTCATTAGGGAGAGCTCAATCACGATACTATAGTGGAATGATCTTGTGACTAAATGAGTTTATAATTAATAGGTGAAAAGTTGAAACTTAATTATAAATCATTAAGCCTTAATCGCATATGTCCAATTAGTCTCTCCGCTAGCATGTTGAAACTAGAAATGAATTGAATGTTGAATCAAATGAATAGAAATGGTTGAAAATGGTAAAGTTAGATAAATGAGAAACATTTGGAAATGAATGTAGTTTTCTTTAAATGAAAATGATAAATACCTGAAAATGAATTTGTGGTTTTTCGAATGATTAAAGTTTGAAAATGGAAATAAATTTATTAGTCATGGTGAATTTGTTGAATATAGAAATATTAAATATATTTTCTCATAGATTCTTTTACGGTAAAGTCGTCATGATTTTAATGGAATTAGAATTTGGTTGAGAAAATTTTTTAATTGGAAAATTAATTAATTTAAATTAATTTAAGATGTTTATTTTGGGAAATAGAAAAACAAATATCGAATTGGATTGAATTATAAAGTACTGGGTTAAAGGTTCAGGAAGTACAGTAATTGGATTCGATATAAGAGAGGCCCAAAAGCCCCTCATGTTTAATGAAAAGGGCGACAAACCCTAGTTATGTTTAACTAGCGTTTCCGCCCCTCCTAATCCTAGTTATACTAGGAGCTAGCTTTTCTAATGAAATAGACTTATACGATTCAACAAGGATTTTACTTCTTTTCCCTATAAATAGATGACATCGATAGGGCTAAAGACAAGATAAGTTTTACACAACTTTGAGATACTATAATTTCCAAAAATAGAGAGAATTTATTTTTAAGTATAAATTCTATTTTTCATAATAACAATTCTACCGGTTTCTATTAAGAGAGAATTTGTTTTCCCACTGAAAATAAAAAAAATATTTATGGTTCTACATTTGATTCAAATTCATTCAAGCTCACACTCGAAGCAGTTCATAGTACGAGAATAGCAGAGAATGCCATTTGGTTGAAAGCCGGGAAGGGAAAAGGTCCAGTTAGCGGAAAACATAGGTGCGATTTCGGTAAAGTGTTTATTGCTATAAATATCACAAACCAACTCGGTTTTTAAAATTTTAGTTTTCCGCTATGCAAGAAAATTGTTTTCGAACCAGATTTTTTTCCAACTTTGTCGTCCCCTTATATTCAATATGAGGGGCTTTGGGCCTCTCTTGTCTCGAGTCTAATTATAAGTGCTTATTGGACTTTTAACCCAACACTTTATAATTCAATCAAACCCAATACATTTTTTTTTTCTATTTTTCAAAATAAACATTATAAATTAATTTAAATAAAATAATTTCCTAAACCCGATTCTGATTCCGATTCTGATAAAATCATGACAACTTTACCGTAAAATAATCTATGAGAAAATATATTTAATTTTTTTACATTCAACGAATTCATAATGACCAATTTATTTAATTTCATTTTTGAACTTCAATTAATTAATTATTTAATAGTTTGAAAAACCATAAATTAATTCTTAGGTCATTTTCATAGTGAGAAAACCACATTCATTTCTGAATGTTACCTATTTCTCTAACTTTATCATTTTTATCAATTTCTTTTCATTTGATTCAATATGCAATTCATTTCTAATTTTAATGAGCTAGCGGAGGGGCCAATTGGATATATGCAATTAGGGCTCAAATGATTTATAATTAAGTCTCAACTTTCTACCTTTTAATTATAAATTCATTTTGTCATGAAGTCATTCTACTATAGTATCGTGACCAAGTTCTCCCTAGTGACATATCATTACAAAAGTAACTTGATTAGTGCTCGTTTAATGACCTTGTCATAAATGTGTTTCCCTCATGGGATATCCTTAATCTCTTTGGGATAAATCTCTTCTCCCAATATGATTCTATTTTATTTTATGGTAACCATTACATCTTCCTTCATGAAAAGACAACTGCTATTAAATAGTAATTAAGTCATTCACCAGAAAGACAAACGACCGGTGGCCACGTTTACTTTTCATCTATAATGAAATGCCAATGAGAGGATATCATTTACCCATATCTTGGGCTATGAATTCTACTATTGTAAATAATGCTACATACTGCAGAAGTTGTGTACCCGACATATCGACTTTTGGTTCATTATCTATTCGAACTCAAGCTTTTACTTACATCAAAGCATATGAGTCACGCAAACATAATCCATCATCTACTTAGGATTAAGGTATGTCACGCTATGAACGTCACAAGTGAATAAATCTATAAACGGGTTCAGGATCTATTTTGCTTGGGTCCAGTTCGATGTACTATTAGTCTAGTCAGTTACATCTATGTCTCTATCTTCGAGGAGTCATCCGTTCCGATGCCCAAGACAAAGCATCTCCCCAATTTGATTTGACGGACAACATATTAGCCTTTCAATCGGTTTGCTCATTTCCGATTAGATTAAGGACATGTTTAGGTTTGCCTACTAATATAAGCTATCTTTCCATATTACGATCCGATCATGTAATAACGCTTAGTATTAGTTAAACATTACACAACCATTGAGCTAATATTTGGTTATATTTTTCTTTATATGCAAAAACCACATGAGGACATTATACAAAGACTATTTATGTAATTCATATTCATGAATAATTTTATTAACCAACTTGTTTGAAAAAATTACAAGTTTATATAGACGAAAATACTACACTTGGGGCATCAGATCCAATAGGTAATTGGTTTTAAAGGTTTCATATGCTTAAGTTGCAAATTGGCATAAGATAATGAATTGGTGAAATTGGTTTGAAGTTGCATTGTGATGAATGTTATTTTAGGTCACAAAAGTTGCATATTATGTGAAATGATAGGATGAATAAACAAGGGTTGAAATTGTTGATTCTACTTACAAAGTCGCGACACCACCTCATAGATGTCACGACACTAGTTAAAAAGGGAAATGGATTTGTAGTAGACTATTCTTAAGGTCAGACACCGTCCTATGAATGTCGCTACATCAACCTTTAATGCCGCGAAATTAAACCCCAAGGTTTATAGGTAGATCTCGACTTTGAATTCCAACAGTCTCCCCTAGTTTGCATCAAACTCCCATTTCTCCACCCTTTATGAATATCACTTCCTTACTGAAGAAGACTTGCCAAAAATCAATTCAACGCATAACGTTCGAAACATGAGATACATAAAAATCCTCAATCAACCTGAAATAAAAAACTCTCTTCTATCTTACTTCAAACATGATGATAATGGCAACTTTAAGGAATCCTGTTCTTTTGATTTTCTGCTATTTTACTCTTGGTTTCAAGCTACCAGCCACAACCTTTGAAAATTTTAAAACACTAGGTTTAATTCTCATTTCAGGCGAGTCGATGGAGGTAGATTTTACCATTAATCTATTCTTCATAATTTGTAACTCTTCTATTTTGTCGGCTAGAGGATAAGAGGAAGCAATTGTGATTTTAATTTTTTTGCTATGAAACCGGAATTCTAATTTAAAGGCAAATGTTAGTACAGAAAAATCATATACATGTGTCGGATTGAAGGGCACAAAAAGGGGCATATAGAAGGGGCTGAGGATTTTTGTTATATTCAAATGGTTTTCATTGGTGTTCTTTTACTGATTTTTTGTTTTTTGCTTTTTATAAGGAAGGTTCTGCCTGTAATTATACTTGTAGAATATTTATTTAGGGATAAATCTCAAAATTATATATAAACTTTTATTTAAAGTTTAATTTAATATATAAATTTTGATTTAGTGTAATTATACATTTGAAACTTTAATTGTAATTCAAATATATACATGGAACTTTAATTTTGATTCATCATACACATTTTTTTTAAATAAATATTTTTTTTAAACAAATACATCAATTTATGTTTATGTTGAATAAAAATAATTATTTACTCAACATAAGCAATATATAAATATAAAATGATGATATACCGATAATTGTGTTAATAATTTGTAGGAATTAGTTAAAATCAAAATTTAATATATAAAATTACACAAAATTAAAATTCATGTATCCAATTACACATTAAATTTTATTTCATTTATTTATGAGCTCGGTGGCAAATTTTCTTTTCAAATATTGTATCTAATTTTAATCCAAACTACTATTAAAAATTATTTTATACTAATATATATATACTATAATTAAAATAAAACAATATTTATTAATATTAAAGAATAAGCTGGATCAAACAAATCCCTATCGTTTGGATTCTTAGATAAACTAGAGTCTGCCCTCACTTCACTTCAGAAAATCAAACCATGCAAAAAATGAGATATTTAAGACATCACAAACAAAAAATTGATGACAACAAAAGTAAAATATAAACGACAAAAACTATACAATGTCTTAAAATTTATATAAAATGGATTTCCTTTTAAAATTGAATAGCTATATTAAACTATACAAAAACCAACATGAATATGACACATGCACGGTAACATGCCAAAAACTACATAAATAAAGTTGTTAGATATAAAATATAATAATAATAATTTCAACAAACACAAAATAACGCAATTATAGATATATAACAAAAAATATGATTAGGATTTTACTTGGTTTCTAAACTTCAAAATATTTTAATTAAATCCTCAAAGTATTAATGTTGTAGCAATAATGTCCTTTCGTCAACCTAGCCACTAATCTAGGTATTAAATGTCAACTCAAATATGATGTGGAGCATACTTAAAATATGTGGATCAAATTAGAAGCATGTGTCTTACTATTACATGGATAACTTGAATTTGATGTGTGCGTAGGGAACAAGAGAAATATCCCTCCTAAATTTTATTGAGATTGTCATCAATTTGATTAGCGTATTTTAAATATGTTTCATGTCAAACTCAAATTAACATATAATATCATATCGCTAAGGTAACATAACGACCTAATGACTCAACTGAAATATCTTAAAACTTAGAGACTAATTTAAAATTTGGCAATAATTTAGAAATATTTAGTGCAATTAACCCAAAAGTGCATATTTGCTCCGGATCACATTTAAATAGACATTTAACGCCCGACAATTCAATTAAAATATATTAAATTTTAGAAACTAATTTAAAATCTTATTGATAATTTGAGGACTTTTAGTGAAATTAACCAAAAAAAAAAAAAAAAAAAAATTGATTCAACAGGTGCCACCACTTACTACATATCCATGTAAATATCTAAATTAACCAAAATATAGTCCTAAAGGACATTGCTTTGTTGTCTTAAAACCATGGATCAATTTCTCAAATTTTTGGGGGACTACTTTGATATTAGGGTATAGATTTGGTCTACATTTCTGTATTGTTTTTAAATAAAGAGTGACTATGATTTAAATGAAAATATAAACAAGTTGTTTCCCATTGATTTGGTTTACATAGTTTTTAGAGGAGAAAGAGAAGGAAAATGGAATCTCTTGTTGCCCACTAACAACCCTCTAAATGCAAAATAGAATAAGGACCCTATTGCAATAATAAAAGAAAATAACAGTCGTATTATTCTACTACTTTGTTCATATTGAATTCCCTTTTATATTCAATATATCCAACCATGAACTTGGTTAGGTTGGGATTTTATTATTATAATAATTCAATATAATTTTGGGTAATTTTTTACTGCGTCCTTTCAATTTTGATAATTTTTAGATTAAAAAGCAACCCCAAATCTATTATGTTAATAAAATTATTTTTCTGACAAAAATATTTTTAAATAATATTATTTATTTTTGTAAGATAAAGGTATGGATTGTTAACCCGTAAATTTGGGACACCAACATATTAAATACATGAGATGAGCTAAAGTTTGTAACTCTTTATCCATGAATTCTTATCAGAACCAAAACCTAAAATAAATATTTATTAGAAGAATCTTTTTAAAAAACTAGTTTAGAAACAAATTGAATGGTGGAATTAAAAATAATAATAATTGAAAACTGTTAGTTGAAATAGCAATTATTTAGGGTTTATTGAGTAATGAAAACATCTACAATTGACTTTATGACTAAGGGCCTATCAGATTTGAAAACTCTTCATTTTAATCTCTTACTTTGCACGTATAAATGTTCCTTCACACTGACATGATCTTCGGACCATTTCTCTACAGTTTCAAAAACCAGACACAAATGGGTGAGAAACACAAGAGATTGACACAACTTTTCCCAAGAATCCTTCAAATCAAAATTGAGTTTTGATCTCCCATAGTGAGTGCTTCGCTTCCATTCCTTCACTTAAATTTTTTCCTATTTTCTTGTTTGGCAAGAGAGAAAACACAAAGAGAAAAAGAAAAAAAATTATGGACGATTTTGAAAGAGGTCGAAATCCCAGCAAAAGAACGGAGCATAGCAGCATAGTAAGGAGTCTAAGCAGAAGTAGCTGGATAATGGAAGATGTATTTTCAGGTTCCATGCAATCCAGACGAAGTGGTGCAGGCGATGAAGATGAAGAAGCTCTAAAATGGGCAGCCATCCAGAGGTTACCAACATATGATCGGCTAAGAACCAGCATCATGCAATCGTTCGTGGATCATGAAATTGTCGGAAACAAGGTGGAACATCGACAAGTAGATGTTACAAAGCTTGACATGAATGAAAGACAAAAATTCATCGACATGCTCTTTAAGGTTGCTGAGGAAGATAATGAAAAGTTCTTGAAGAAGTTGAGAAACAGGATTAATAAGTAAGTTAATTTTCTAATATATATGGAACTTTGGAATGTTATTTTGGTTAATTAAATTTGTTATATATGATGACAATGACACACAGGGTTGGTATTACACTACCAACAGTAGAAGTGAGGTATCAGCAGCTGACGATTGAAGCCAATTGCTACACTGGCAGCCGAGCTCTTCCTTCTCTTCCAAACGTTGCTAGAAACATTGCTGAATCGGCTCTTGGCATGCTTGGAATCAAACTTGCGAAAACAACAAATCTCACCATTCTTAATGAAGGCTCGGGGATCATTAAACCATCCAGGTACATAATAATCCCACTCTTCATTTTATTTAAAATGAGACATATGCAAATACCTAATCATATATATAATATTCATATTTATAGGATGACACTCCTACTGGGGCCACCTTCTTCAGGGAAAACCACCCTTTTGCTGGCATTGGCTGGCAAGTTGGATCAAAGCTTAAGGGTTAGTTGAAATTTTTTTTTTATTATATATAAATATAGGTTCTGATTTTGATCAAAACAAAGCTGGTTTTGTAATTTAACAGGTTAAAGGAGAAGTAACATACAATGGATATAGACTAAATGAATTTGTTCCTAAAAAGACATCTGCATATATCAGCCAAAATGATGTTCATGTTGGAGAAATGACGGTGAAAGAAACCTTTGATTTCTCAGCAAGATGTCAGGGTGTTGGGACTCGATATGGTAAACAATTATATAACAAAATAAATAACCATTTTTTTTATGCATTGGTTTATATAATTTAACTGAATTTTTTTAATTTTATTTTTCCTTTTAGATCTTTTAAGTGAGCTTGCTAGAAGAGAAAAAGATGCAGGAATTTTTCCGGAAGCTGATGTTGATCTTTTCATGAAGGTATAAAACTGAAATCCCAGAATCTTAATCATTCATATTAATTAAAAATTTTAATTATGATTTTGCTTTTAATTTGACTTTGAATATTTTTTTCAGGCAACTGCCGTGGAAGGAGTTGAAAGTAGCCTTATCACTGATTACACTCTCAAAGTAAGTCAATTCAAATCATTGTATAAAAATGACAGCAATACTAAATTAGCCCTAGTAGTTGAGAAGTGCAGTCACCAACCATGCCAACAAACGCGGATCTAACGTCATATATGCCTTGTTTTGTGTTGACGAAATTGTCAGCTTCTGGGGCTCGACATATGCAAGGATATTATTGTTGGGGATGAAATGCAGCGGGGAATTTCTGGTGGACAAAAGAAAAGAGTAACAACTGGTTGGTAATTATTTAGATATCTCCAAAACCTTGTTGGTGTATTAAATCCCAAGTCTTTTTTGACATTTAAAGTTTCATATAATAAATTTAGGATTATGACTAAATATAGGGGAAATGATTGTTGGTCCAACCAAGACGCTATTCATGGATGAAATATCAACGGGTCTTGATAGTTCCACAACATACCAGATAGTGAAGTGTTTGCAGCAGGTTGTGCACTTAACTGAGGCCACAATCTTGATGTCCCTTCTCCAACCAGCTCCCGAGACTTTCGATTTGTTCGACGATATCATCCTCTTGTCCCAAGGCCAAATTGTTTATCATGGTCCACGTGAGCATATTCTCGACTTCTTCAAGGCTTGTGGGTTCAAATGTCCTGAAAGGAAAGACATTGCTGACTTCTTACAAGAGGTAATGCGGACAATGGCCATCTCATATTTAAACATGACATGATAGGATGTAACACCAGATATTTAAACATGACATGAGTATGGGGATGTAACACCAGGCCCAACTCTAAGTGTAGGTGTGGTCAAGCCCAACTCTAAGTGTAAGTGTGGTCGGTCAGGATTCAAAGTTGAAAGAGATTCAAAATATTATTCTTTAATTTTTAAAGGGTTCAAAATAAAATTTTAAATTTTTAAAAGTAAAAAAAGAATGTTTACCAACCTTTAAGGGGTCAAAAATAACCAACCTTTAAGGGGCCCAAAAATAATTTTTTTAATTTTAAAAGGCTCAAAATTTTTTTTTCCAACTTTTAAGTGATTTAAAAAATTTTTCCTCCATCAAGAAAGGACATGTGTAACACTAGAGAAAATGGTTACAGGTTACTTCAAAGAAGGATCAAGAACAATACTGGGCAGATAGAAGCAAGCCCTACAGATACATTACAGTGAGTGAGTTTGCAAACAGGTTCAAGCGCTTCCATGTTGGAATGCGGCTGGATAACGAGCTTTCCATTCCTTTTGACAAGTCGAAGGGACACATAGCAGCATTGGCTTTCCAAAAGTACTCGGTCTCCAAAATGGAACTTCTTAAGGCTTGTTGGGACAGAGAATGGCTATTGATCAAGAGGAATTCATTCATTTACGTGTTCAAGACGGTCCAAATTATCATCATGGCAGTTGTTGCGTCCACGGTGTTTCTGCAGACTGAATTGAACACTAGAAGCGAGCAAGATGGTGCAATCTATGTAGGTGCACTTCTATTTGCAATGATCATTAACATGTTTAATGGTTTCTCCGAACTCTCCGTGATGATCACTAGGCTTCCAGTGTTTTACAAGCAAAGGGACCTTTTATTCCATCCTGCTTGGACTTTCACTCTGCCCAGTTTCTTGCTCAAGGTCCCTATATCGGCTCTCGAATCTGTTGTTTGGATGGCTGTAACATATTACACTATGGGATTTGCACCAGAGGCAAGCAGGTAAATCATATGGCAGCAACCAATTTTCCATTGTACTAATCCGAGCTTTTCTTTTACCTGACCAACAACTTAACAACCATTCAAACCTATTGCAGATTTTTCAAGCACTTTCTGTTGGTGTTTTTGATACAACAAATGGCATCTGGGCTCTTTAGGCTCATCGCCGGATTATGCAGAACAATGATCATAGCTAACACTGGCGGGGCACTCACGCTTCTCCTTGTGTTCTTGTTGGGAGGCTTCATGATTCCAAAACGTGAGCAACACTAGAAGAAGATTATTACAATTCTCCAACTTTGTACAAGTTAACTAATATAGAGTGTTTTATTTTGATAGGTGAAATTCCAAATTGGTTGGAATGGGCTTACTGGATTTCACCATTGACTTATAGTTTCAATGCCATTACTGTGAATGAAATGTTTGCGCCGAGGTGGATGAACAAACGGGTATGTTAAATAGCTTTCTTGTTCAGCAAGATATTAGATTGATCAGAGATTATGAAATGACTAGTAAGATTTCATTCAAATGAATGCTACATCTACAATGCAGGCTTCTGACAATGTCACACAGTTAGGGGTAC
The DNA here is from genome assembly GCA_025698475.1 of Gossypium anomalum. Classification (NCBI taxonomy): domain Eukaryota; kingdom Viridiplantae; phylum Streptophyta; class Magnoliopsida; order Malvales; family Malvaceae; genus Gossypium; species Gossypium anomalum. The sequence goes on from CM046957.1 coordinate 14,825,668, forward strand.
AAATTCTTCGGAACTTTGACGTCCCAAATGATGAAAACTGGTACTGGATTGGTGCGACTGCTCTTTTCGGGTTCGCAGTGCTCTTTAACGTACTCTTCACCTTTGCCCTCATGTACCTAAACCGTAAGTTTCAACATTTGGTTTGGCTAATGTGTTGTAGCATATCAGTATCATTAAATAGCTAATCTTCTGCATTTTTCGGGTTGGCACAATAGCCCTTGGAAAGCCGCTAGCCGTAATTTCCGAGGAAACAGCAGAAGAACAGGAGGGTATTGAAGGTACTAAGGGAGAACCAAGGTTAAGGAGACCAAAATCGAGCAAAGATTCATCCCCTCAGTCACTCTCTTCTGCAGAAGCTCTTGAAAGTAAGAAACTTAAAATATAACTGTTCCCATCATGTTTTCTCTCTTAACAATCAATACTAATCATTGTCATTTGTACTAAATGAAATCTTTAGAAGAAATAGCAATGCAAAGAATGAGCAGTGGGACCAATCCCAACGGAATGAACCGGAATGAGTCTTCACTTGATGCAGCCACCAGAGTTGCTCCCAAGAGAGGAATGGTTCTTCCTTTCACTCCTCTTGCAATGTCCTTCGACACCGTCAATTACTATGTCGATATGCCGCTGGTAAGATCTTTATTTTTGCACTCTTTACAACTCGTATTTCGACATAAACATTATAGTTGTTAGCATAGAGCATGGTTTCATAAGCAAGCTTTTAAATAGGAAATGAAGGCACACGGAGTTGCCGAAGGCAGATTACAACTACTTCGAGGGGTAACTAGTGTGTTTAGGCCAGGAGTGTTGACTGCATTGATGGGAGTCAGTGGAGCCGGAAAGACAACATTGATGGATGTTTTAGCAGGAAGAAAAACCGGTGGATACATTGAGGGTGATATCAGAATATCCGGTTTCCCTAAGGTACAAGAGACCTTTGCCAGAATTTCTGGATACTGCGAACAAAATGATATTCACTCACCTCAAGTTACTGTCAAAGAATCTTTAATTTACTCGGCTTTCCTACGGCTACCAAAAGAAGTCAGCAATGAGGAAAAGATGGTAAGAACACTGGTGTATGTTATTGTCAATGAATAACACGACATTAGTTATTCAATTCAAGGTCTAAATTAACATTACTTGATGTTATGTTTTAGATTTTTGTGGATGAAGTTATCGAACTGGTCGAACTTGACAACCTTAAAGATGCTATAGTAGGGCTGCCAGGGGTCACCGGGTTGTCGACCGAACAAAGAAAGAGGTTGACAATTGCAGTAGAGCTTGTTGCTAATCCGTCAATCATTTTCATGGATGAACCAACATCCGGCCTAGATGCCAGGGCAGCAGCCATTGTCATGAGGACTGTCCGGAACACGGTGGATACCGGACGAACAGTTGTGTGCACTATTCATCAGCCTAGTATCGATATCTTCGAAGCCTTCGATGAATTACTACTATTGAAAATAGGAGGTCAGGTGATGTACTCCGGACCCTTGGGCAAAAATTCTAGCAAGATCATTGAATATTTTGAGGTATGTAACCATAAACAAGATTTCTCATATCTAATACACTAACTAGTTCAAAGAGGAAAAACATGAAACCATCATTTGATTCCCCTCTTAATCACCATTGCAGTCCATTCCTGGAATCCCCAAAATTAAAGACAAGTACAATCCAGCTACTTGGATGCTAGAAGTGAGCACCCTAGCTGCTGAAGTTCGACTCGGAATCGACTTTGCCAAACACTATAAATCATCATCTTTATATCAGTAAGTCAATTTCAATTGTTTACCATTCACTTATTTTTGTTGCATTGCATTGAGGTAATATAATATATATGTGTATGTGAACAGGAGAAAGAAGGCCTTAGTAATGGAGTTAAAAACACCGCCCCCAGGAGCTAAAGAACTTTATTTTGCCTCTCAGTACTCACAATCCACATGGGGTCAATTCAGATCATGCTTTTGGAAACAATGGTGGACTTATTGGAGAAGTCCAGATTATAACCTTGTTAGATACTTCTTCACTTTAGTTGCGGCCCTCATGGTTGGCACTATATTCTGGCAGGTCGGCACTAAAAGGTATGCAACGATATCCGGCTTACAAACCTCAATTTGTTGTTCCTATTTTTGTTGAGGGTTGACTTGTATAAACAAAAAAAATAGAAAAATAGAGAAGATCAAGAATACAAATATTTAAATGGAAAACTCTTCCGAAGAGGATAAAAACCATAGCAAAGAAAACTTCATTAATCAACAAACCAACGAAGAACACAAGATGAAGAAAATAATTTCAAAGAACAAAACCCAAACTTGAATACAAAGCTCTATTAAAAATCTCCCCAAAAATCTTCATCAAAACTTGTATTTTCACAAGCCTTCTTTATATGACATAAAGATTGTCGGTCTTTCAACCTATCATCAGAACAAGAGCTCCACGAGATACCTTAATGTTGCTTGATTCAACGTCGGTCCCACAACCCTTCGAGTCTAAATTTCCAAGGAGATGTGATTCTTCTTTAAATCAGACACATGCCTAACATCTGATAGTGTCCTAATGATTTTGTCATACATCCTAATCTAAACGGTACCAACATCGGTTACCTTACAGGGTGAATTGTTCACCATAAGCACAACTCCACCTTCAACTGGACTGTATGTGGAGAACAAGTCGTTGTTTCAACACATATGGAAAGAGCACCTCGAATCCTGAGCTCACTCGGACGTAAGTTTAGACCTTTTGGTCGTAGACACCAACAAACAATTATCACCATTGTCCTCGACCACACTAGCATCAGTTACCTTAGCCTACTACTCCCTGTCGCTTTCAGTAGCCCTCATGTTTTTATTTTTCAACTTATAACATTTTTCTTTAATGTGACACAACTTCTTGTAGTAGTGATATGTTTTGTCATAACTCATTGACTTCGATCTTAATCTAGATTTGTTCTAACCTAAATCTTTAAACGGTTTCCTACCTCTAGCAACTAAAAACGAGGCTTGATTACCAGACTTTCTACCCGAACCTAACTCATTATTGATTTTTTCCTTTCTCAACAAGTTACCCTTCACATCTTCAAATGATAGTTTATCTCTACCATAAATCAGGGTCTCCTTAAAAGTTTTATACGAAGGGGGCAAAGAATACAATAATAGCATAGTCTGATCTTCATCATCCATATTAACCTCGACATTCTTCAGATCGTTCAAGAGAGTAACAAATTGATTGATGTGACCCATAAGGTTCTCACATTCACCCATACGGTATGTGTATAGGCGTTGTTTGAACACCAATTGATTTGCTAGAGACTTTGTCATATAAAAGGTTTCTAATTTTCCCTATAAGGTTGTTGTCGTTTTCTCTGTAAGCACCTCTCGTAACACATTGTTCTGAGGCACAATTGAATTATTGACAGTCTTCTCATCAAACTCTTCCCATTTTGATTGGTCTAGATTTTTGGGCTTTTTCCTGATATCAACATTCTTCACATCGTTCTAAACTAAAATTGTCATTATCTGAACTTGCCACAAACTGAAATTTCTGATTTCATCGAAACTATCTCATTGTTGCCATCCTGAATGGGTCAATATGCGGAAAATGAATCAAGATCTTATACCAATTTTTTGGGATCGACCTGTACAAACATCGAAATAGAAATATTAAAAGGATCAAGAGTACAAATATTTACGTGGAAAACTCTTCCGAAGAATATAAAAACTATGGGCAAAAAAAACTTCACTAATCGACAAACCAACGAATAGTACAAGATGAAGATAATAATCCCAAAAAACAAAACTCAAAACTTGAATACAAAGTTCTCTAAAAAACTCTCCCTTAGACTTTTCATCAAATCTCACATAAGAGATATTCTGTTAATTCTCTAAACAGGGTTACAAAGACCCTTTAAATAGGCTAATATTAAAGTCCTAATATGATTAAAATTTTTCTAGACTAATCAGAGTTTAACTGAGAAAATATAGCAAATTTTAATTAGGAGAAGAAACTCGGTTTAAGTTCTGTGAAAAAAAAAATAAAAAATAAAAAATAAAGAACACAAAATTTTACGTGGAAACCCTTTCGGGAAAAAACCACGGGCAGAGGAGAAGAAAATTCACTATGTCGAAAATTTGAATCAAATACAAGAGGAATAGACTATGTCTATTTATAGGCTTGCAAAGCCATATTCTAGTAGGATTGAAACACCTTATCCTAATCAATATAAAATAGATGGAGTTTAATAAGGTTTAAAAAACCTTATTCTAAAATAAAATAAAAGAAGTCTAGTTCTATATGGATTTTACTTTTATTTTATTTTCCATCGTATTTTATTTAAATAAGAATTTGGGTCACTTAATTCTAACAATCTCCACCTTGACACAAATTCTCAATGAACAAGTTCTTCATCGCGAACAAGTTCTCCACCTCTTCCATAAAACCCCTTAAGGGTTTAACTTCAACAATGAACACCAACCAAGTCTAGGCAATGCTTAAACTTGGTTATAGGAAGTGACTTAGTCATCATATCTGCAGGATTTTCATGAGTACTAATTTTGCTCACAACAATATCACCACCACGAGCAATAATATCACGAACAAAATGATACCAACATCAATGTGTTTTGTTCTCTCATGAAACATTTGATCTTTTGTAAGAAAGATGGCACTCATCATGTCACAAAATATCATGTCTTGATTTGAAGGTCTTCATTTAGTTCACTAAAGAGTCCCTTCAACCAAATAGCTTCTTTACAAGCCTCGATGTCGCCATGTACTCGACTTGATGGTAGACAAAGCGATCGTAGTTTGCAAAGTGGCTTTCCAACTTATTGCACAACCTCCGATTGTAAAGACGTAACTTTGTGAGAGATCTTCTTCTATCAAGGTCTCCAAAGAAAATCAGCATCAACATACCCAATAACTCCATCTTCGAGTTCTTCCAAACTGTAAGCAAACATCGATAGTACCTGTAAGTATCTTAAAATCCACCGAATCGCTTTCCAGTGTTCTTTACCGGATTTGCCATATATCTCGCTAATCGCACTCGATCGTGCATATGATAAATCACGGGCGTGAACAAACCATAGCATACATGAGAGATCCCACTTGCACTAGAGTATGGAACATGTGACATGTACTCAATCTCATCATCTGATTGTGGAGACAAAGCCGATGAAAGTCTAAAATGAGTTTTGCTAAAGGAGTACTAACAGAGCTTAGCACTCATATATTGAACTCGCAAAGAAGTTTCTCAATGTACCCCTTCCGACTTAGGTACAATTTACTTGTTTTTCTATCTCTAAGAATCTCCATACCAAGTATCTTCTTTGTTTGGTCCCAAATCTTTCATCTCAAATTCTTCACTTAGTTGGGCTTTGACCTTTCTTATCTCTCCTTTGTCTTTTGTTTGCTATCAACATGTCATCAACGTAAAGAAGTAGATACACAAAAGAACCATTATTGTTTTTCTTAAAGTAAACACAATCACAAAACTACTTCTTTTGAAATCGTGAGAAGTCATAAAGGAATCAAACCTCTTGTACCATCGCCTTGGTGATTTGTTTCAAACCGTAAAGGGATTTTTTCAAAGCAAGCAAACATAATCCTCTTTTTTCTCAAATCAGTAAAACCCTCTCGTTGTTGCATGTAAATATCTTCCTCAAGTTCTCCATGCAAAAATGCGCTTTTACATCTAATCGCTCAAGCTCTAAATCATGCATGGCCACAATACCAAGCAAAGCTCGAATCGAACTATGCTTCACAACCCAGGAGAACACATCATGAAGTCCACTCCTAGAACTTGATGTAACCCTTTGCAACAAGCCTTGCTTTATATTTAGGTTCTTCAACTCCTGAGTCCCTTCTTTCTTTTTAAACACCCATTTACAACGAGCAGTCTTCTTACCTTTAGGAAGTTTCACAAGATCCCATGTTTTGTTTTTGTGGAGTGATTCCATCTCCTCTTGCATAGCAAACATCCATTTTTCTCGAGTCTTCACAGCTAATCGCCTCGAGAATAATTTGATGGCTCTTGATTCGCATCTATATCTTCACCACATTTAAAGCATAAGCAACTAGATCACCTCAAAGATACTTCTTTGGAGGTTTAATTTCTCTTTTAGTTCTGTTTTTGGCGATAGAGTATTGAGGCGAAGAAGCAACTCTATTCTCAATTTTTGTACTTGACTTGAGGAGTCGACTCTGTATTAACTCGATGCTCCACCGCTTTTGATTTTCTTTATTGGAACAGTCTTTAAGAGATAAGTTAGGAAGCATAGCGGTTTCATCAAAAACAACATCTCTGCTAATCACAACTTTCCTATTTTCAGGACACCATAACTTATACCCTTTTACACCACTTTATAACCAAGAAAAACACATTTAATGGATCTCGGTTCCAATTTTCCATTATTAACATGAGCATACGCAGAGACACCCAAAGATCTTTAAATCGAGAATAATTAGCGGGATTACCGACCATACCTCTTGTGGAGTCTTTTTCTCAATGGCAACGGATGGAGATCGGTTGATCAAAAAACATGCGATGAGAGGTCGCTTACGCCCAAAACGACTTTCGGTAAGTTGGCATTTGACAACATACATCGAACCTTCTCCATGATCGTTCGTTCATTCGTTACGCAACGCCGCTTTCTTTGTGGAGTATGACGAATCGTCAAGTGTCTCACGATCCCTTCGACTTGCACAATCTATTAAACTCATCGAACGAACTCTAAGCCATTGTCTCATGCGGAGGTATTTTATCTGTTTTCCGTCTGCTTTTCAATCATAATTTTCCAAGACTTAAATGCGGAAAACACATCGCTTTTCTCGCTTGGGAAGAGAACGCCCAAACTTTTCTCGGAAAAATCATCAATAAAGGTTAGCATATAATTAGCTCCACCTCTCGAAGGCACTCTGGATGGTCCCCATAGATCGAAATGAATATACTCCAACGTTTCCTTCGTGTTATGGATTCCTCTAGTGAATCGAACTCTCTTTTGCTTCCCAAAAACACAAGGTGCTCACGAAATTCGGTTTGCAAATTCCTTGCCCATCAAGAAGTCCTCTTTTGCTCAATTCTACCATGCCATTCTCACTCATATGCCCTAGGCGCATATGCCAAAGTTTAGTAATATCATCATCCGACAAGGAAGAGGAAGCGGCAAATTTGCATCACGATATGATAGAACCACCAAAAACATATAACTTGGCGCTTTTCTTTGCCCTTTCATCACAACAAGGGAACCTTTGGAAATCTTTAAAACCCCACTTTCACTGTGTATATCATGCACTTTTGAATCAAGAGTACTCAACGAAATTAAATTTCTTTTCAATTCAGAACATACCGTGACGTCACTAAGTGTTCGACAACTCCATCAAACATCTTAACTTTAATTGTTCCAACACTGCGATCTTACACGAAGCATTATTTCCCATCAAAACAACACCTTGGACCTTTGTTTAGTAAGTTGTAAACCAATCCCGATTGGGACTCATATGGAAGGTGCGGCTGAATCAAGTATCCACTCCTCACTTACTTTAGAATCATTGTGAGTTTACTAGAAGTTCACCATCGCCGTAGTCTTCTACAACATCGCCTTCACCGTAATTTTCTGGTTGTTTTCCTTTGATTCGCAGCCTCCCCTTTAATCTTATTTTGTAGCTTATAGCACTTAGATTTAATGTGCCCTTTCTTCTTCTGAAGTTACAAGTTTTACCTCTATTTGAAGACTTGATCTACCCTTAGATTTACCACGATGATTTCTTTCTGTGTCCTACCACGATCATCATCGATATTCGATCTTGTCTCCCACGAACAATGAGACCCTCTCCCCGAGAGTCAAGTTTAACCACAAGATGTTTCATCTTATCATACGAGGTTAAAGAATCATAAACCTCATCAACCGTGAGAGACTCATGGCTATATAAAATCGTGTCTCTAAAGGTTGAATAAGACGGAGGCAACGAACAAAGTAGAATCAACCCTAGATCTTCCTTATCATACTGAACCTCCATGGCCTCCAAGTTTGAGAGAATTTCTTTAAACACTCATTAAAGTGTTCGTGTCTGACGCACCTTCCTCCAAACGATGAGCATAAAGACGCTGCTTCATATGCAACTTGCTTGTTAGAGTTTTCGACATACATATTTGTTCTAGCCTCTTCCATAATGCAATGCAGTCTTCTCTTTCATCACATCCCAAAAAATTTCATTGGACAAATGCGATGCAATTGTGTTAATGCCTTTCGATCCTTACGCTTCTTCTCTTCATCTGTTAATGTCGAAGGCATCTTATCTATCCCTAGCGGGCATCCTCTAGATCCATCTCATGCAAGAAGCGCTTGCATCTTAATCGCCACAACGCAAATCGGTGTTGCGATCCAACAACGAATTTCATATTTCAAAGACGCCATTACCGTGATCGAGATGAACAACCCTAAGCTCGGATACCAATTGAAAAAAATAAAAATAAAAATAAAGAACACAAAATTTTACGTGAAACCCTTTCGGAAAAAAACCACGGGCGGCGGAGGAGAAGAAAATTCACTATGTCGAAAATTTGAATCAAATACAAGAGGAATAGACTATGTCTATTTATAGGCTTGCAAAGCCATATTCTAGTAGGATTGAAACACCTTATCCTAATCAATATAAAATAGATGGAGTTTAATAAGGTTTAAAAAACCTTATTCTAAAATAAAATAAAAGAAGTCTAGTTCTATATGGATTTTACTTTTATTTTATTTTCCATCGTATTTTATTTAAATAAGAATTTGGGTCACTTAATTCTAACAAGTTCAATACACGTTGCCACATCGTGACGTGGCATATTGCCTCGTCGGGACGTCGCCCGTCACGTCATCACAACTTCGTGCTCCTCCTCGTCGTCACATCGATTTTGTTTCGTCTCTAGTTTTTCCAAAGATGCAATGCATACCCCACAATTTTCATGTTTGCAACATTATTCCGAGTTGGACAAAAGCCTTACTGACTATTTCTATATTCTCTTTCTCTTTGTTTCATGGTTCAGGGATACGTCAAGTGATCTTACAATGATAATTGGGGCAATGTATGCCGCAGTCTTTTTTGTCGGCATTAACAACTGCTCAACGGTACAACCGATTGTAGCCATTGAAAGAATGGTGTTCTATCGTGAACGAGCAGCCGGGATGTACTCTGCATTACCATATGCCCTGGCACAGGTATGTGCAACCATTTTGTCACTATCTTTCATTACATTTCTCTTCTTTAATCCCGAAATTAACTACATAAATTGCTTAAATTTGCAGGTATTATGTGAAGTACCCTACATATTATTCCAAACAACATATTATACACTTATAGTGTATGCTATGGTGGGATTTCAATGGACAGCAGCAAAGTTCTTCTGGTTTTATTTCATCAGCTTCTTCTCCTTCCTTTACTTCACTTACTATGGAATGATGACCGTTTCGATCACACCCAACCATCAAATAGCAGCCATATTGGCCGCTGCGTTCTATGCAGTCTTTAATCTTTTCTCTGGCTTCTATATTCCAAGACCGGTAAGTTTACTTCTTCCACAAACAACCGTGCTTTTAACCATAATTAAAGCCTGATACAAATTCAAAAATTGTTGAAAATTCCAGAGAATCCCCAAGTGGTGGATCTGGTATTACTGGATTTGCCCTATGGCATGGACCGTTTATGGACTCATAGTGTCTCAATATGGAGATATTGAAGCCACCATTAAAGCACCTGGCTTCGATCCAGACCCTTCTGTTAAATCATATATTAAAGATCAGTACGGCTATGATTCAGACTTCATAGGACCCGTTGCAGGAGTTTTGGTGGGGTTTGCAGTGTTCTTTGCCTTCATGTTTGCCTGCTGCATTAAGAAACTCAACTTCCAGACCAGATAAATATGGGATTCATTCAATAGAAAAATTTTCATCTTCTTCAAGCTAGCATTATATTTTACTTCCATCCAAAATTCAAATATGGTGTCGATTTTATCAAGCTGGTGGTGTTGATCTTTTTCATATACTGTGTACTGTTTCAAGAGCTGGAAATTAATGTTAAGTTTTTGTTTTGTAGGTTTTTAAAAGGAAGAAACTATTTTATGTCTTGGCATTGTTCAACTTCTTCCATGCATTGTTCTCGATTAGTTTCCTTTAAGGAACAAATTTACGTAATACAAAATATATTTAACATATAATAAAATTTATATTCTTTTCAACAAATCCAATTCTTACGTCGACATTTCAATTCATTATGTTTAAACTTTAAGTTAGTATGAATATATATATTGATTAAACCATCAACAATTGCACTATTGAAGGGTTGTTACATTTGACAATTATCTTGCCATTCATAGCAGCAGGGTAGACTACTGGTTGACCACATATGAGTGCACAATGTTACTAAGAATCTCCCCTTGGACCATGTATCTTTCTCAAAATATACGAGTGCACAAACTTTTTTATATTTGAATTCAAATATCTCATCAATTATATTAATAGAGGATAAGTGGCTTTCACAACTAAATCCATCCATGTTAATAAAATTAATTGTCGGAACAATTTCAAATATTTATAGTGTTCCAATAACTATTAGATGTAATTAATCAAAAGATTATATTATTTGATTTTTTGAAAAAGAATTATAACAATTTAAATAATATTTTTTGAATAGTTATAATTAAATGAATAATTATGTATTTATTTTAAAGATATTATTATTCAGAAGACACCTATTGATGAAAGATGTCTCTATGAAAAGATATGAAAATTCCTATAAATAGGAATGAGATTTCATTTGGAAATCATACCAGCAAATTCTAATATTCTTTCTTTCCTTCCTTCATTTTATAAATTCTAATATTATTAGATTATTCTATAAAGTATTACTTCAAAAATCCTTTATAGAAATTGAGTTTCTTGTCATACATTGCTCAGTGTGTAGTGGGCTATTCTCGTCAATGCAAAACGCAAATAGTCATTGGCTTCATTGTATCCTCGAGGTTAATTTGCTTGGAACTCGTTTGCACACCGAAGATAGGTGGGGGCGAATATAACCTTAAAGATAGTGGCTTGATACACGCCTTGGAGCCTTGTCCTATTTCTTCTTCTGTTCGAGTTCTGTTCGTGTGTTCGAGATTTTCCTCACTAGATATTTGTACTAACAATTTTAAGGTTATATTTCATGATGACTACCACAACTCATGAAAGTGGAACACTAAGGGAGTTGACTTCCAATTTTGTCAAACTTGATCTGTTTGATGGTGGCAATTTTCGACGATGGCAAAAAAAGATGCACTTCTTATTATCAACTTTGAAGATTGCTTATGTTTTGGATACTCCAAGACCTGACGAGACTAAAAATGAATCTGTTGCTGCAACCTGAGAAAGACAAAAATGGGACAATGCTGATTACATGTGCATGGGCCACATATTGAATGGTTTATCTGACAGTTTGTTCGACACCTACCAAAACGAGGTCACCGCTGAAGAATTATGGGACAAATTGGAGACAAGATACATGACCGAAGATGTTACAAGTAAGAAATTTCTTGTCAGTCGTTTCAATAATTATCAAATGGTTCATGGTAGTTCTGTTATGGAAAAATTCCATGATATTGAAAAGATGTTGAATCAATTCAAGCAATATGATATGAAAATGGATGAAATGATTGTTGTATCCTCCATAATAGACAAACTTCCACCATCTTGGAAAGACTTTAAAAGAAGTCTAAAACATAAGAAAGAGGAAATATCTCTTGAGGCTTTGGCAAATCCTCTTCGTATTGAAGAAGAATATCGATAGCAAGATTAGAACTAAATTCTGAAAATGCCAAAGTGCATGTTACGGAGGAAGTACAGACTACTAAACCATTCAAGAGAAAGTTCAAACAGACTGATAGAGCACCTAAGTTCAAAGAGAAATTAAAGGGCTCATGCTATCATTATGGTAAGCCGGGACATTTCAAGAATTAATGTCAATTTTTAAAGAAGAAATCATCTTCTAAGGCTGATAATAACGAAAAGTTCGTTGCAATGATATCTGAAATTAATATGGCACAAGATGATAATACATGGTGGATTGATACCGGAGCAACCAAACATGTGTGTAAAGACAAAAGCATGTTCACAAAGTTCACACAATGTGAAAATGACAATGTCTTCTACATAGGAAATTCTTCCACTGCAGCAATCAAAGGCAAAGGGTCTGTTGAACTACAATTTACTTCTGGAAAGGTTTTAACCTTGAATGATGTATATTATGCACCAGAAGTTAGAAAGAATTTAGTGTCTGGAAGTTTGTTAAATAAGTTTGGTTTCAAAATTATTTTTGAGGCAGATAAGTTTATTTTTTCTAAGGGAGGAATTTTTGTAGGGAAATGGTATATGTATGAGAGTATGCTCAAAGTAAATATTATTAATAAGAATAAAAATACTACTTCTGCTTATATGGTTGAATCTTTTTATTTATGGCATTATAGATTAGGTCATTTGAATTATAAGAAATTGAATGACATGTATTCCTGCTTTTAATAATAATATTGAAAAATGCAATACATGTATGTTGACTAAAATTACAAGAAACCCTTTCCTTAAGGTTAAAAGAAAAACAAAATTGCTTGATTTGATACATAGTGATTTATGTGACATGCATAATACTCCTACATTAGGTGGAAAGAAATATTTTGTTACTTTTCTTGATAATTGTTCTAGATATTGTTATGTATATTTATTGCAATAAAAAAAAGAAGCACTTGATAAATTTAAAGTTTATGTAACGCCCCAAACCCGGCCTAGACGTTATGGCCGAATCTGACGATGTCACATGAAAGTGTTTTTGAAAATGCACTGACCTTAAAATTGTCCCAATTATTAATATTACTTAGTTCGGGAAAACGCGTTTTAATTGATTTGATTTAAAACATTTCTTTTGCGCGGAAGCTTTTGAAAACCCAATAACTTTTAGGGAACCATTTCATGTACGAAAATATTAGCTTTTAGGGAAACCAAGTTCAGTCTAAAATCCCATAAACAGTTTAAAAATCCGAATAAAGTCCATAAAGTCCCAAATTACATCAACCAACCCAGAACATAAATTTAAAAGAAATGAATACCAAAACTAAATTAAAATCAGTCTAAAATATGTGTGGCCACCACCGAGTCCTCCACTGCATCGAACCGTCAAGTCTGGGGATTACCTACACAAATTAAACAACAAAGGGTGGGTTTTCGTAAACTCAGTGTGTAATCCCATCCTAAATTATACACAATAGCAGAAGTCTGGCATACATCCAAATATCAGATAACTCGGTCCTAAACCCTTTACAGAACCGGTGTGAACCTTAGCTCACTCAGATATAGAATTAAATATGAACCGGCCTTAGCCCATCTTAGAAATATCATGCAAAACAGAGCAGAATAATAAAGTCCTACCCACTAGCCTCTACACACCAACTCCGTCCAACCTTACACACCATGTGGGGATAAAATCGACCCACCCATTCCTACACACCATGCTGTACCAAAATGCGACACATAATCAGATAATTGCAACTGTGCTGCCAGATATCAAGCTTAGGAGCCTTTCAGAATGCTTCCTCCATGTACAATAACCCAACCCCGATACAATATAGCATACAATACATGACATGCAAATATGCAATTAATAGATCATACATACAAATCGGTCTACATGCTAAGAGTACCATGCTAGAGCACATATATCACATAGTCAGTTCACGTAATCAAGGGTCGAGTAACTCTTACTGACCCTACAGTAGCTCCCAGTCAACTTGGGCGACCCGAGCAACCTTTCAAAGTATTTCAGAAAATTGGGCTCACACGCCCATGTGGCCTGCCCGTGTGGGCCTACACGACCCAAATTAGCCTTGGCCGTGTGGCTCACAAGGCCTAGCCCAGAATTCCATACGCCCGTGTGGTTCACCCGTGTGGCCCACATGACCCAATTGGTCAGGCCCGTGTCTCGCACACGGCCTCGCCTGTCCTCACACGGTCGTGTTATGCTGCCACACAGTCTACCACACGGGTGACCACACGCCTGTGTGGTGTCGACAAATTTAATTTTCGGCTTTCGTCGATTCTGGTTTCTGTGTTTTCGGGTACATACCTGGTTCCTATTGAAGCCTAAAAGATCACCGAGCACACCAAAACCTAAACCGAGGTTTTTATCCAAAAAGTGACTAAGCTTACCTTCGATCGAATACTAGCGAATTTGCAACCCCACAGCAATGATTGGAATCCTACAACAGCTCAAAAGCCTCCTAACCAAAATTGGAACCCCATTAGGTAAAGAACGATCAACTAAATGATAATTATATCAATAAACCTTACCAAACGCGCGCCCCAAAGATGAATAACAAAACGATTGGAAGACAGAAGCAAAAGAAGAGGAAAAATAGTAGAATTTCGGTAGCAAAAGAGATAAGAGAAAGAAAAAGGGATGGCTAAATTTTTGCAAAGAAAGGAAGCAGTGCTAAACAGAAACTGTTAAACCCCTTAATTCTCTCCACCAATTCCCCACTACTCAGACTTCTAATCCAACTCAAACTCACTTGAGTGGACATGCACAACAATAATGCCCACTTCAGGATTCGAACACAGGACCTCTAGCAACTTACACTCCACTTAACCTCCAGACCAGCAGCCCCATTCTTTATGAATTGCCCCAAGGGTGTTCATTGCCCCAAGTGTGGCCTAGTTTCGAGTCATGAAAAAGAAAATAATAAAATCGAAATCATAATAAAAAATGAAATTCTAAATTATTAAATTATTAATAAATTATAATTGGACTTAAATTAAATTACAAAGTTTTCTATTTAACTTAAATTAAATAGTAATAAATTCTAAATATATTAAATATAAATATTAATTTAAATAATATTTAAATAAAATAATAAAGTATATTATAATATTATAATAATATAATATTATATAATAGATAGAATAATAAAATAAATAATATAGAAATATAGATTTCTAAATCTAAATATATTAATATAAATATAATATGCAAAATTTATTAATTAATTTATTTAAAAATAAATATCCATTTTTTTTTGCAAATTTTACATTTGAAAATCTTATCTAATTATTTAACATTCAAATGAAAAATATACAATCAAAATTTAAAATTTAACAATAAAAATTTGGCATTATGAATTCTTTATTATTTTTAACTAATTTCATTTTGAATTATATTTTATTAGATTTTTTTTGGAACAAAATTTTAAAAAAATTTGTATTTATCATTTAAGTTTACTAATATATATATCAATATATATAAGATTTTATATTGAGATAATTATATTTCATTTTTACTTTTTCTATTGCTTATAAGGAGAGATCCACTTATATTGTGTAAAAATTAAAATAGTTTTATATACTTTTGTAAATAATTATATGATTAATATATATTGGAATTCAATTTGGTGAGTATAAGAACCTTCATAAATTTAGTTTTTGACATATGATGTAAAAGTTTGAGGTGGAGATTTATTTCTTTTTACACATAAAATAAGTAGAAATAATATTCATCTAAAAAGCCATTAGATAACAAAATTCTAATTTAAACTTTAAATTAAATTAATCTTACTTACTGTAAATGAATAAAACAATATATTTAAAGTTTAAGTATAAATCAATATTTGTGATAAATAATTTTTTAAAGTTAAAAATCATTACTAAAAGGAGAATCAACTAGAAAAATCGGACGAGAAAGAGGAATACTACACTAAAACATATAAGCTTACCTAATATATTCC
This sequence comes from Gossypium anomalum, assembly GCA_025698475.1. Classification (NCBI taxonomy): domain Eukaryota; kingdom Viridiplantae; phylum Streptophyta; class Magnoliopsida; order Malvales; family Malvaceae; genus Gossypium; species Gossypium anomalum. The sequence goes on from CM046957.1 coordinate 14,841,446, forward strand.
ATCCTAAATCCCTCATTATCATAGGAAGAAATAGTAGAATTAGGAAAACTTAAAACTGTATATAGAAAATGAGGATTACTAATAAAAACTAGTTGTAGAATATAAAGTCATTTGAGTAAGATAATGAGTCACTTTAGTAGCATCCCGTTGTATATAATGGAAGGGAAAATATTAAAATTAAGATTTTCAATCACAAATAACCATTAACAATATTATTAAATTTTGAAATACACTTCTCAGGCATTAAGAAAAACGTGAACTATTTCTTCGCAATCGGGGCATCGAGAAAAGCATGAACTACTTCTTTGCAATTGGTTTACCATGTCGAAATTCAAAGAGCATAACCACTAAAGTGACACCCATATTGTCATGATTTCAACCAGATATGGTTCCATAGAAACATCAAAACCACCAGACGTGGTTCCAGTGTTATCTTGTAAACTAACACCACTATCTATCGAGTTTGCTTCTTTTAAAATGGTACCATCCACTTTACACTTAAGCCAGTGACCATTTGGACTCTCCCACCATAATGGAGCTATTCCAAATGTAGAAAAAGGCTACTAAACTTGGTTAAAGGTAGCCCGAGCATCAGTTCTATTATGAAGTGACCATCCATGTTATGGCAAACCCGGATCACAAGACTGCGAGCTCCCTAATCTGTGAGCTCACCAAGACTGTGAGCTCTTCAATAGTGAGAGCTCATCAAAGCTGCGAAGTCTTGAAAAGTGCGAGCTATGTTAGGTGAGCTTATAGATGTGGGCCCTTACTCTGCAAGTTGCCAACTTGCACTAAAATAGTGACAATTTTTTATAAGACGTTTTAATTGCTAATTAGACTAAAATCAACCAAAGAAGAAGCAAGTTGTATGAATCATCTGCAAGATTAAGCCAAGTTGTAATTATTTTATTATTATTTTACTATTATTTGATTATTTAAGCATAATTGTTCATGTAAACTAATATGTTGTTCTTGTAATGAAACAATTGTTCACAATTTGATTTCTCCATTTTTATCTTGATTTTGCTTTAGTTTCAATCCTTTCTTCATCATATATCTAACAATTGGTATCTAGAGCCACTTATCTTTAAGGGCCTATTTCCAAAAAAATGTCTTCAACAAACTTTTCACCACCCCACCCCCACCCCTTATTTTCACAGGTAAAAACTACCATATTTGGGTAGTAAAAATGAAAACCTATCTTCAAAACTTTGATATTTGGAATGTTGTAAATGTTGAAATAGAACCACCAGTGTTGGGACCAAATCCTACACTTGTTCAAATGAGACAACACAATAAGGAATGTATTAAAAAACACAAGGCGATGTCTTGCCTACAAAATGGTATTTTAGAAGTGATCTTTATAAGAATCATGCTTGTGACACTCTTGAGCAAGCATGGAATAAGCTCAAGGAGGAATCCGATGTTCATAGAAGATAAGGCAACAAAAAATGATCAATCTCAAATGAGATTTTGAAAACATCAAGATAAAAGAAGTCGAGTTTGTAAAGAAATATTCAGATCAAATCATGGCAGTAGTAAACCAGATAAGACTACTAAGGGAACAGTTCGCGGATAGTTGAGTAGCTAAGAAGGTGATTACCACTTTTCCTAAGAGATATGAAGCAAAGATATCCTCACTAAAAGATTCGCAAGACCCATCAAGTATTTTACACTCTGAACTATGCTCAAGAACAAAGAAAGGCAAATAGAGAAGAAGGGCATGTTGATGGAGCATTTCTAGCTAAGAACAAAGTAGTTGCGAGCTCCTCAAGTCGGAAAGGAAAAAAAGTGTAACATCCCAATTTCGGTGAAATCAGAACAATGGTTCGGGACCACAAATTCGAGCCGAAAATATATTTTTTTATTTTATTATATGATCCTTATTATATTAGAAATGTCATGTGAGAATTTTGAAAAGAAAATTTTACCGATTATGTGTTTAATTATAAGAAGGACCAAATCACATAAAATGAAAAAGTTGAATCCTAGTAGCTAGAAGGATCAAATAGCTATGGAATTCAAAAATTAAGGTCCTTATATGGTAATTAGACCATTAATAAAAAGTTAGTAGATATTTTTGGATGATTCATCCATGGAAAATTAGAAAAAGGTTAGGGACTAAATTGGAAACCAAAATTATTAAAGATGATAAATTAATTAACTAGAAATAAAAATCATTTTTATCATCTTCTTCCCTAAAATAATACATGGAAACCCTAGGAGAGAGAGAAGAAACTTTCTTGGCCAAATTGGGTAAGTTTTCTTGTCCCGTTTTTAGTAATTTTGATATTTTTGAAGCCGGGATAGCTTAATCTATCTATTTGGGGGATCAATTTGAGAAGTTATCAAAGTATGGAAAATGGGTCATGGATGAATATGCTGAACATTAGAAATTTATGGTAGAAAATGAAAGGTTGTTGATATATAAACAACTTTTACAAAGTGATTTTTGATGAAAACATGATTTAGGGACTAAAATGTAAAGTTGTGAAATTTGATGAAAAATGCTGAATTTTTATGAATACATGTGCTGTAAATTTTGTAATGAGATTTTGGTTAGGCTTGGGATAGGGAGTAAATTGCACAAATTTTATTTTCAGAGCCTAGGGACAAAATGGGAATTTATGAAAAAGTTAGGGGCAAAATGGTAATTTTGCCTAGGATAAAAATTAAGTCCACTTGAATGTGAAATATGGTAAATTGATGTTAAATTCACACGTATGGGTTCGGATAGAGCAAATTTGGAGCTAGAACGAGGAAATAGGAAAATGTCGGATTAGTAGATTTTACGTACACGAACATTGTCGAGGTAAGTTCTTGTAACTAAATTGTATATGTTCTTATGCTTGAACTAAATGTTGTGTTTGTGAATTGCATAAATGCCATAAAATTTGAAATGATCACATACTCGTTTAAGCCCGATAAATGAAAGTGCCCGATCAATTATAATGCCCGACAAATGATAAATGATAAAAATGTTAAATTTTATGCTTGAGTTGAATGTGAACATTTGAATTGCATAAATGCATAAATAAATGAGATTGACCACATGCTTGATAATACTTGAAAGATTCTAAATTTTGCTTGAATAAATGGAAAACTCGATGGATATGTGATTTCTCGAAATGAATGAAGTCCTGCATTTGTTGAGGACAGGATTTAGCCCGGATGGGTAATCTAGATCAAGCTCTTTAGAGCATATGTCATAAAAAAGATTTAGCCTGGACTGGTAATCCTGTCATATACATGTGTGGCTCAAGAATGTACTCTCTGATATAGTACCCTATGGGTACCATTAGACACGAATTGACGGATTCTGATCCGTACACCTCCAATGTACTACCTGCGTATCAATCGATATTTTAAATAAATTTAATGGGTAAAATTTCTTGACATGAGAAGATATGAATAAGAAATGAGTTATTACACATATCGGCCTGAAATACATGAAAATGATGATACATGATAATTGATATATGGAAAAATGAAATGATAATATTGTACATGGAATTTATTTGATAAGTATGTACATCATTGATTCTAGACTTGTACACCTTAAGTGTACTAATCGTGACCTTGATATTCTGAGTAATATGGGTAAAGTTATGATATGAAATGATCTAAACTTGAGATAAACTATTATGAAATTATAATTGTAATATAAAGAAATGATTTATACATGTTAACTGAATACATGTTGTGGAAAGCATATGTGCATGAATACATGTTGTGGAAAGCATATGTGCATGGAAACTTGATTGTTGTTGAGCCCTTATATGTTTGTGATGTTATTATGGATTATATGACTAACAAGGGCAATGAGGATATGTGTAGAGCTTGAGGGAAAATTGATTGAATATGCCTTACATAGTTACCTTAAAATAGAATGAATGGTAAGTTAAGTATCATGTTATACGAACTTACTAAGCATTTTATTCTTACTTAGTTTTATTTCCCTATGTTAGAGTAAATCAGAAGCTTGTTGGATTGGAAGCTTGGCAGAGATCACTCACACTATCCATCGACCTATATCGGTATATATGGTAAATCAATTATGGTTGTAATGGCATGTATAGGATATTGGCCATATTGGCATGTAAATGTAAATGATGTTTGTAATCTAGCCATTGGAATGGCTAGTAATGGTTTGTTTTGATATATTTGTAATGTCAAACTATGGTAGCTACATATGTGTTAAGTAGTTGATCTATTATGTCTAACATATGGACTAAACTAAGGCAAGATTATGAACGGGTATGCATGTAATGGTATGCCATGTTTAATGATAGAATTTGTTTAATTTGAATGCTTGGAATGGTTGGTATTGGATGTGTGTTTCAAGTGCAGGTCATGGATGTGATTTTGGGTGAGAAATGAAGCTAGAAATAGCTTTATTTTGTCCACACGCACGCGCACACACGCAGTGTGTGTCTAGATCGTGTGTGACACACTACCCTTTAGTACATGGGCGTGTGGATAGGCCGTGTGTCCTCTGCACCTTAAATTCGAGAAAAACAGAATGATCAGAGTTGAGCACATGGGCAGAGACATGAGTGTGTGTCTCAGTCGTGTGTGCCACACGACCTAGAACACAGATGTGTGTCTTGGCAGTGTGAAACCTGCACCTAATTTCGAAATGAATTAATTGACCACATGGCCTAGCACACGGACCTGTGGCATGGCCATGTGCACAAGTCAGAGATTACATGGGGTCGAACACGACCTGCAACACGGGCATGTTCTAGGGTCACACGGGCGTGTCCCTTTGGCCACACTAGCATGTGAACCCTGCACCTTGGAAAAGTTTTAAAATGTCACGAAAAATTCTTAAAGTTTTCGATTAAGTCCTGACTCGATTCTAATGCTCGTATTGGGCCTCGAGGGTCCAATTAAGGGACGTTTGAAATGATCTCGATTAATGAAAATTAATTTACATAAATTATTTTTAAAATGTTCGAAAAGTTTCGATAATGCTCTGAAACTCTGTTCCGATGACGTATAAGGCTTAGGGGTGTTGCAAAAAGAGATGGTTAGGTAAGACGGAGAAGTCAAATAAAGATAGTGGAAAGAAAAAATATCCACTGTGCTCGTATTGCAAGAAGTTGGGTCATCCTGAGAAATTCTATTGGTTCAGGGCTAAGGACCAATGTAAAAGCTGCAAGCAGTTTGGCCATGAAAAAAGGGTGTGCAAGAATAAGGTGCACGCTTAACAACAAAACACTCAAGCAGAAACTAATGAAACAAGCCAAGAAAAATTGATGTTCGTAGCCTCATGTGAAGCCCAGTTCATAGAATCCTGTGAACCTCGTTACGAAGCCCAACTCGCCAAACCTTGTGAACTTTCCTGCAAAGCCAAGTTCATGGCATCATGCGAACTCTCTAACAAAGAAAGAAAGAACTGGCTTATTGATAGTGGCTGTACAAGTCACATGATTGCAGATGTGAGCATTTTTAAGAGCATTGATAAAAAGGTTTCAATCCAAAGTGAAAGTTGGAAATGGCCAGTACATCGAAGTAGTAGGAAAGGGAAATGTTTTGATTAAAACCCCATCAAGTACTAAACTTGTCATAAATGTTCTTTTAGTTCCTAACATAGATCAAAATCTTCTAAGTGTAGGTCAACTGCTTGAGTACAAATATTCTGTGGTATTCAAGGAAAACAAATGTTTAATCCTTGATCCAAGTGGATGTGAGCTCATATCAACAAAAATGATTGATAGAATTTTTGTTGTTAACTGAAACTTGGCAACTTCGGTAGCATATACTAGCTCGCTGGATGAAACCAAGTTTGGCATAGGAGAATGCGACATGTTTGTAATAGGCCCAATTTGCCCGGGCTATTAAAAGTTTAAAAAACAGAATAAACTAAATAAAAGAAAAAGTAAAGTTTTTAAACAAGTCCATTTTACAAGGCCCAAAAATATTTAAACCCAATTACACCCAAGCCTATACCGTAGCCCAAATACCTAAACTACCCACCAGCCTATTACACCCTCAACCCAAAAAATATATGGGGCCTAAAAGGCCCAAATCAGTTAGGAGGTTAGGAAACCCTAGGGTTTCCAGAAGCTTCACACCGCAAGCACTCCAATCGTCACGCCCCTTCGTCTCGCGCCATTCCAGTGACCTTTCATCGGCGCCGTGACTCCAGCTCCGTATCGCACCATAATCAGCGCATGAATCAATGCCAGCGCACTCACCGCCGTGATATCCTCACTGGTACCTGCAAAAAGGAAAGAACCACAGTAGCAAAGAGAAGCAAACATGGAAAGAAATCAAAGATTTCTTTCCCAAAATGTAACAAAGGGTTATAAAAACCTTTTCTAATTTGTAAAAAGACACGATTGATCAGAGATATAAAAAACAGAGAAATAGATTACAGATTTTTTGCTTGGCCAAGAAACAGAGGTGATTATTTTACTTTTTTTTTCTTTTTTCTCTTTATATATACATATAAATATCGTAAAATAAAAAAGAAAATACTTACCGATGGATTTGCGTTAAAAAACAAAGCTTTCCAGCTTCCGGCCGCCGTATGTGGCGGAGTTGACGTTGGCGCGTAGGCGCGTGGAAGCCCATGGACGGAGGCTCGACAGAGCTCCGAGTTCTCAATCCTCTTTCAGAGGTTTTTTGTGTTTTTTTTTTAAAATCGGGTTTAAAATGATTCTTTTAGGCTGAAATTTGGCTTATATAGCCTAATAGGAGCGACGCCGTTTTGGCTTAAAATAATAGGCTTCAAAACGGTGTCGTTTCACAGCCGAGGATCCGCGTGTTGACCCGTGACCCGGGAAGGATCCGCGTGTTTTTTCTTAAAGGGCTAATTTCCCAATTGGTCCTTTCGCATTTTCAGAATTTATAATTTCGTTCGATTCAAATTTTATTTTATTTTAATTTGGCCCTGACCTTTTATTTTTATTTCAATTTAGTCCTATTTACTATTATAAAGCCTATTTTGGGACGACGTCGTTTTGGGATTAGGGTCAAATTGCCTAGTGAGTCCCTCAATTTTTAATGCGTGTTTCAATTGGGTTCAAAACTCATTTTATTTATTTAAAATTAGCCCTATATTTTTATTTAAATTCAATTTTAATCCTTCTATGTACATATACATTTTATATATAATTTATTTATTTTAAATATTTTGTATATATTATTTATTTTTATAAATATTATTTATACATATAAAAATTATTATATATAATATTTTTATTTATGTATTATTTATCATGTTATTTATATTTTATATATTTTATTTATATTTTTATTATATATTATATATTTTATTATATATTATTCCCTATATTATCTTCATTTTATTATATACTATTTTATCATTTATTATTTATTAGTACATATAATTTTAAAATTTTAAAATTATTATTAAATAATACATGTATCATTATTAAATATTTAATATTTAATATCTAACGTTTTTAAATTTGCTATAAAATTTTGTTCCTATTTAACATATTATTATTTTTATAAGCATATTAAGTTATTATATCATATAATATGTTTTATATATATATATATATATATGTTAATCGTTTTTTAAAAAATTTCTCATTTATCATTTTTATATTATTTTAACTATTTTTATACCTCATCTATTTTAAATTATTGTTTTTTATTTTTTTATTTTTGACTTATATTTTATATATGTTCATAATTCGTTTATTTATTTTTTTATTTAGTATTGTTTTAGTAGGTTACTTTTTATTTCATAAGTTATTTGTTATTTTTATGATATTTATTATTTTTACACATTCACATTCACATGAAAATTAATTATTTATGTTGTTATTTTGAGTTATATTTGCATGCAATATTATTATATATGTAATTTATGTTGTTATATTCGTTATGTATATTTTGCATGAAATTTTAATGCATGTATATTTATGTCATTTATATCTGCATGAAAAGTCAATGTATATTATATAATTTATGTTGTTATTCATCATTTTCTATATTATAGTTGTATGAAATGTTAAAGCATGTAGTTTATATTGATTAGTATTGATATCTTGTAATATGTCAAACGCATCATCTTTATAAAAGTTTATATTTCATTTAATCCAAAAGAATTTTAAAAAATAAGGCAATGCTTTTTGGTATTTAGGAATTCGGGATGTAATGCCTAACATGCTGGGTTGCGATTTCCCCTTTGTCTCAATGTTTAAAAATATCCTTCTAAATAAATTTTGTAAATCACAAGATGATTTCAGTTATGAAAGTTTAAGAATATCGTGTCCAATCATGTTAGATGTGATGTTCGTACTCTTTGGAAGCGAAGGAATCTTGATTTTCAACTCAAAGTATTACGGTTTTAAAAAGAGATCTTATTTCTAACTTCCTCTAACTTTCGACATCAAGACAGAAAACTATTAAACTTGGTACCGATTTTGGGCGTTGTGAGAGTGCTAATCCTTCCTCGCACGTAATCGACTCCCAAACCTATCTTCTTATATTTTTGTAGACCAAAATGATTTATAAGGTGATCCAATCACACCTAAAAAGGTTGGTGGCGACTCCCGTTTTCAAAAATCTCACTTTTAAAAAGAGGTTTCGACAATGTTGACTACAAATCCTTAAGCCAAATGTCCAAGAATAACCTGGTGGAAATTTTATCGAATGTGGCTAATCATGAAGATGTGTGCGAAATGTGTTAGCTTGGAAAGCAGGCGAGGCTTCCATTTCTTGCAAATAAAGCGTAGCGAGCCAATGAAAACATATTCACATTTGCGGACCCATGAAAACAAGTTCGCCAAATGGGATTGTACTATTTATTGATGACATTACAATGTTCTATTAGGTGTACTTTATGAAAAACAAGTCCGAGTTGGCTAAAATCTTCTTCAAATTTAAAGCCATGGTTGAAAACCAAAGTGACATCAAGCTTAAGATGGTAAGATTATGCAATGGGGCGGAATACACTTCAGAGAAGTTTCAAAAATTCCACGAAGAGGCTGGTGCCCATCATCAATTGAGCAATGTGTATACTCCACAACAAAATGAAGTGAAAGAAAAAATAGAATTGTAATGAATATGGCTCGTTGCCAAATGATTTTTAGGCAGAGGCAGTAAACATTGTTGTTTACTTGCTAAATAAACTACCAACTAAAGCCATTGAAGGGAAGGCACCATTCGAGGCCTAGTATGGTTTTAAACCCTCTGTTTCATACCTAAGAGTATTTGGTTACTTCTATTTTGTTCATGTTTCAGGAGAGAAAAGAAGCAAGTTGGACAGTAGATTGCAGCTAAGGGTTCTTTTTTATATTCAAATTTAGGAAAAGATATAGAATTTACAATAATTTCACCAAGAAAATGGTCATAAGTAAAGATGTGAAGTTTGATGAAGATAAAATATAGAGGTGGAATGCAATTGAGGAGGAGATACACGAATAGGGGGTCCAAAAATTGATATGTGAGCCATTGGAGATCAAACTAAAGATGATGCGGTCGATGAACAACTAGTGCGATGAACCAGATAGATAACTGAAATCTATCAACGGTGTAATCTGGCGAAGCTGGAACCAGTTACCTTTGAAGAAGCAGTTCAACAAGTAAAATGGTGAACTTTTATGAAAGATGAAATCACTATGATCAACAAAAATGAAACATGGGAATTAGAAGATAGACTAGTTCGCAAGAAAGTGATCAGAGTTAAATGGATGTTCAAAACCAAGATGAACCCTGATGGATCAGTTAATAGTTATAAAGCCAGGTTGGTTATGAAGGGATTTAGGGTTGCGATTTCCCCTTTGTCTCAATGTCTAAAAATATGCTTCTAAATAAATTTTGTAAATCACAAGATGATTTAGTTATGAAAGTTTAAGAATATCGTGTCCAATCATGCTGGATGTGATGTTCGTACTCTTTTGAAGCGAAGGAATCTTGATTTTCAACTCAAAATATTACGGTTTTAAAAAAAGATCTTATTTCTAACTTCCTCCAACTTTCGACATCAAGACAGAAAACTATTAAACTTGGTATCAATTTTGGGTATTGCGAGAGTGCTAATCCTTCCTCGCACGTAATCGACTCCCGAACCTATCTTCTTATATTTTCATAGACCAAAATGATTTATAAGGTGATCCAATCACACCTAAAAAGGTTGGTGGCAACTCCCGTTTTCAAAAATCTCACTTTTAAAAAGTGGTTTCGACAGATTGGCGACTCCACTGGGGACAATAAGAGAGTCAAGCCAAAATTGATTATTTTCTGTCTTAATGTCAAAAGTTTGGAAAGACTTAAAAAATATCGATCTTTTTTCATACATTTGTTGCATATGTCTGTTATTTTCGAACACATTGCATTTGCATGACCGTTGTGGTCGTACTTTTAAGTGGGAGTGAGAAGCTACGCTTTCGTGAGGTTTTCACCTCCGCATGGGCTAGTGGACTGCTTACAGGATACATCTGTACCTATGTCTTCGTGAGATTTTCATTTTCGTATGACCATAGGGAAATGTGTCCCCCTGAACTGAACTTGGTCTATATGAGCCTATAATGGGTGAAGATCGAGGAATATGCCAGTTCAGGTACCCACGCTTTAGAACTAAAACACATATAGTGAACTTTAAGTGCTTACCCTAGGGAGTACGGTGATAGCCTTTAGTAAGCTACCCTTATAAGTGCTTGTTTATTATACCTTTTATATATGATACTGACCTATTTTATTTTGTTATTATTACATGTCACTCAACATTTAGAGGTGTCAATTTAAGGTTTGATTTCTAGATTAGAAAGTTTTGTAATGAGGAACGAATATCTTGATAAAGTGGAGGACAACGCCTCTGTCTATACTTGGTCAGAGAAAACCCAGTTAGAGAAAGGAGATAGTGTCACCGAGGGGTATACGTTAGAGTTGTGGGACTTCACTCGTATTAATTCGACACAGAATGAATTTCAGGAGATGAGAGACATTTGGACCCATTGGAATGACGAGACTAAGCAGTTCTTCTACCAGAATTATGGAGATCTTCCCTATTTGTTAGACATCAAGGTGGATAAACGTCTATTTCGAGCTATGGTATAGTTTTGGAACCCTGCTTATAGCTATTTTACATTTGGAGAGGTAGACTTAATGCCTACTTTGGAGGAGTATACAACTTTGCTTCGTTGTCCGAGAATTCAAGGTAACAAAACCTATGTTAGGGCTGCTAATCTCCCGACTTTCATGAAGAAATTAACGATGATCACAGGGATGAGTGAACAGTGGGCCGCAACTCGAATCCAACAAAAGGGTGATGGTAAATGCATTCCGTGGGCAAGTTTGAGGGATCTAATATTAGCACACCCAGATGTGAAGAAGAGGGTTGATGTCCTGGCCTTAAGTATTTATGGCTTGGTAATTTTCCCAAAAGCTATAGGAAACATAGATGAGGCAGTTACGAATTTATTCGATCGACTGGGTAAGCAAAATACTCCTGTGCCTGTAATCCTAGCTGAGACATTTAGATCCTTCAATACATGTTAGAGAGCTGGGGAAGGAAGGTTCATTGGATGCGCACAGTTGTTGTTAGTATGGTTCCACAGTCACTTTTGGAAGGTTGATAAGTTTCACTGCCGAGTGTTCTTTAAGGATTATTCTCCCTTAAAGGAAGCAGCAACTACATCAAGGAGGGATGACATTATAAAGGAAAGGTCGATGGAAATACTTCAAAATCTTTGAGAAGAAGATGTTATGTGGAAAGCCCCTTGGATGACTCCTAGTGAAATCCTTTATCGCTGCGAAAGCTTTGATTGGGTACCTCTTCCGGGAATTTAGGGAGTTGTTGGTTATGCACCATTACTCGTTCTAAGGCAATACAAGGTAGAGCATTTTATACCAGCAACACGAGAGCTAGCTCAGAGTGATTTCTCATATAAGGGGGATCATTATCAGAAGAAGATGCGAGAAATTTCTGAGGCCTGGAAGAAGATCTACTGTGTGAAGATTCTAACTAAAGGTCTGACGACAACTCTTGAATACAAAGGGTGGTTTAGTAAGAGGATCAATGATAACATCCCTAGGTCGAGTTTGGGGGCTACTCGATAGATGGAGGAGAATATACGAGTGATTCTATCAGAGTTAGAGGTCATAAAGCAAGAGATAAAAAGGAAAAATTTAGAGCTCGGGAGAAAGATAGAGAGGCTTGAGGAGGAAAAGATGTACTTAAGCTTAAACTTCGACGTTCAAAAAATCGAGGTCGAAAAAGTGAGGAAAGAAAAGAGAAAGATTGAGGAAGACCGAGATGACTTGAAGACACAATATAAAAAGACACATCTATCAATGAAGAGAGTTGGATTGGGGAAGTCTTCAGAGCTGTGGCAACAAGAGGTTCAAGAAGAAAGAGCCAAATGTGAGTATTGGGAGAAGAAGTTCCAAGAGGTGCAGGCATAGAATCAGCTAGAGAAGGAGAATCAAGGATTAAAAGCTAAGGTGACTGAGCTTGGACGATCTCTTCATCATCACCGAAGCCGTAATTCTGTGGTCGAGTTAAAGGCAAGTCTGAACAAGATCGAGGAAATGAAGCACAATATTGAAGGGTTGGAAGCAACATTGCAGAATTATGAACTTCAGATTGAGCAGCTCGAGGCAAGAGAGGGATATTGGAAGGGAGAACTTCACCATTTTTAGGATCAAGTCAGAGATAGGGACTATCTCATGGGAGAAGCCATAGTCCAGATTCGAGAGGTTGCTGATCATCTACAAGACCTGGCAACGCAAGCTAATGTATTGAGTGCAAAGTATAAATCAGTGTCAGATAGAGGTCAAGAGTTAGCTTTTTTATTAGATAGGGTTAAAACTCTAGGCCTGAGGGCGAAAGCATATTTGTAATCTGCTTTGTGTAAAGATTTTTGTTTCTTAAATAACGTTTTCTAAAAGAAACTGAATCAAAATCGATATCTTTTTGCATTCATGCACTTAGATATCATCGCATCATATGCATTCCAATTTATAGAAAGACCCTAATTAAGTTAAAGTTAACAGAGAGAAAGACAGAAAGAGAGAGTGAGAGAAAGAGGAAACCTGAAAGCAACACATCCTTACGGTACACGCACAAAAACAAAGAATATAGATCAAAGACTTGAGCAGATCCAAAAAGAAATACAAGAGCAATTGCAGGAACAATTGACAAAAATCCAACAGGAGATGAAAGATCAAATGTTGGAGGCCCAAAGGAATATAATGGCTGAAATGGCTCAGCTGCTGAAAGGGGCAACGGATAAAAGAAAGGCCCCTATGACTATCACTGAAGAGGATAATGAGGATCATCCTCCAGGTTTTACTCCACCCCATGTACAAACTCAACCCGATACATATCCCCGAAGGCAGTCCATCACAATAAGGCCTCAACATGGGCAAGTTGATACTAGAATACCTATGAACTTTCAAACTGGCTGGGGATTCAACTCAAGATATAACCCTACCAATCCAGTCATCCTTGATTTAGATGTAGCTGAAAGGGAAGAGATAAGGCTCGAATCATCAAGGTAGCTAGAGGAACGTTGTAGATGGTTAGAGGAGAAATTTAAGGCATTGGAAAACACTGATAATCGTTAGGGAATTGATGCCAAGGACTTGCGTTTGGTCCCAGATTTGGTACTTCCCCATAAGTTCAAAATGCCAGAATTTGAGAAGTACAATGGGACTACTTGCCCTGAGGCCCATATCACCATGTTCTGTAGGCGGATGACTGGCTATGTAAACAATGATAAATTATCGGTCCATTATTTTCAGGATAGTTTAGTTGGGGCAGCGGCTAGGTGGTACAATCAATTAAGTCACGCAAAGATCGGTTCTTAGAGAGACTTAGCGCAAGCCTTTATGCAGCAATATAATCATGTGACTGACATGACTCCTAATAGAATCACTTTGCAAAACATGGAAAAGGAGCCTAATGAGAGCTTTAGGCAATATGCACAGAGATAGAGAGAGGTTGCCATGCAAGTTCAACCACCGCTCTTGGAGAAAGAAACTACCATGCTATTCATTAACACCTTGAAGGCCCCATTCATTACTCATATGATTGGAAGTACCACCAAGAGTTTTGCTGATATAGTTATTGCAGGGGACATGATTGAGAACGCCATAAGGGGTGGTAAGATAGAGGGAGAAACTGCTAAAAGATCAGCCCCAAGAAGGAAAAATAGTGAGGTGAATAATACGAGTAGTTGTAACTCAAAAGCGATTACGGTTAGTCAGCCCAGAACAACTACAATTGGCCAACAGGATCCCCAAAGGCAGGGACCTGGTGCGAGACAAAATTCTGAAAAGGTCCCATTTACGCCTATACCAGTGATGTACCGGGAGCTTTACCAGAGTTTATTTAATGTGCATGCAATAGCTCCTTTTCATTTAAAACCACTGCAACCTCCGTATCCCAAATGGTACGATGCAAACGCCAAATGTGAATACCATGCAGGGATATCGGGGCATTCGATCGAAAATTGCACCGGCTTTAAAAAAGCAGTGGAAAGACTTATCAAGATGGGGATTGTGAAATTTGATGACACCCCTAGTAATGAGAACCTATTGCCGAACCATGGTAATGAAGGGGTAAACACAATTGGGAAAACTAGTATGAGAAGAACTAAAGAGGGCGTAGCCGAGGTGAGAACGCCGATGAAGGTAATCTGGAAATAAATGGTGAAAAGTGAGATGATAATCTATAAAGAAGGGAATAGAGGAGTGAGGGACTACTGCGAGTTCCATGCAGAGGAGGGACACAAGATCCGGGAATGTGATGAGTTTAAGGCCTTGGTACAAAGCCTTATGGATAATAAGGAGTTGGAATTTTATGAAGCTGGCTCAGATGAGGAACATATATGCACATTAGAAGTTGGACCAAAGAATCAAAGAATCAATCAGCCAAGGATCATTATTTCTCTACCAGGAAACAATGAAGTTGAAACACAAACAGCATCAAAAGTCATTATTCATAAACCCGTTTCCTTTCCTTATAAGGATAATAAGAGGGTACCCTGGAATTATGACTGCAATGTGACAATGCCGGAGAAGGAGGATATAGCTAGTGCTTCTAAGGAGGTTCAAGATAAGGGTTCTTACACATGTAATGGGAAGCGTTATGATGTAGAAGGCATCAGAGTTGAGCCCATGAAAGCAAAAGCCTTTGACAAAGGAAAGGGGGCTGAAATACTGGTTAATGAGCCAGTGAAGGAAGAAGAAGCCAGAGAGCTTCTAAAATTCTTAAAACACAGTGAGTACAGCGTGGTTGAACAATTGCGTAAACAACCAGCTCGCATATTAGTGTTGGCTTTGCTTCTGAGTTCAGAGGTACATCGGGAAGCGTTAATGAAGGTGCTCAATGAGACTTACGTTACTAATGATATATCCGTCAATAAGTTGGATCGATTGGTTAGTAACATAAGTGCTGACAATTTCATTTATTTCAATGATAATGAAATCCCACCTGGTGGCATGGGATCAATTAAAGCTTTACACATCACCACTCGCTGTAAAGGGTATATATTACCGAGTGTGCTTATTGATAATGGATTAGCCTTAAATGTCTTGCCATTATCCTCATTGAACAGATTGCCCATAGACAGTTCTCACATGAAAACATGCCATAATGTAGTGAGAGTATTTGATGGCACAGAAAGAAAGGTCATGGGAAGAATTGATATCCCTTTGATGATTGGGCCAAACACATATGAGGGAGACTTTTTAGTGATGGACATCAAGCCTTCTTACAATTGCTTGTTGGGGAGGCCTTGGATACATTCCGCAGGAGTGGTGCCCTCATCTTTGCACCAGAAATTGAAGTTAGTAGCGGATGGACGGCTGGTCACCATAAATGCAGAGGAAGACATTATAGCGACAGTTACCAGTGACGTACCCTATGTAGAAGCAAATGAGGAGGCTATTGAGTGCTCTTTTCATTCATTAGAATTCGTTAATGCAACATTCATTTCAGAGGGGAATGAGGTGCCGGTGCCCAGGATATCCAGAACTAAAAGAATGGGTTTGCAAATGATAATGGGGAAATGAGCCTTGCTAGGAAAAAGATTGGGAAGATATCTTCAATGAGGAATTCAAATTCCAGAACTAAAGGAGAAGAGATATCGTTTTGGCTTGGGTTACAGGCCAGATGACAAGCAAATGAGGAAGGAAGTAGAGAAGCGTCAAGAAAGAAGAAGGGCGCGTTTAAGTGGAAGAGAAGTAGAGTGGGAATTGATGACGTTCCCTCATATCTCCCAAATTTTTATATCAGGAGGGATAATTCACCTTAAGAGAGGGTTGCTCGAAAAAAGAAGTTATCACATCAATGCTGTGCATAATGAAGAGTCTGAACGAGGAAACCTTGAGGGCATTCGCCCTTACGAACCGAGAAGCTCTTTAAACAATTGGGTTGCAGAAGAACTTCCTGTAGTTTTTAAAGATTTTTCAGAGTAATTTTTAGAACACTCTTGTTACTCTAAAGCCTAGGAGTAGTAAGATTTCATTTGTAAAATAGGCACATGTTCGGATATTTGCATTTAAATAAAACGCAACTTTTGTTATCAATTCGAGTGAATATTCTTTTATATCGTTCAATATTCTTTTGACCTTTAAATTCTTTCAAATTTTTTCCATTTCATTCATAACATATAAATAAATGTTCCTAAAATTCATTCATTCTTTGTATATTCTTTCGTACCCCGCAGGTCCCTAGATATCAATGACATGAGCACTGATACTACAAATCTTGGATTCTCTTTTGAGCAAGACATGTGTTTAGAAGAACTTCAGGATTTTGAAGATGACAGGAATTGTGATATGTCTCCAGATCTGTTGAGAATGGTGAAACAATAGGAGAAACAAATCCTACCCCATAAGAAAGGGGCAATAGAGAATGTAGCCTTAGAGGAAGGGAAAGAGGTGAAAATTGGCACATATATTGCTAAGAAAACAAGACAAGGTCTTGTTGAGCTGCTACGTGAATTCAAAGATATATTTGCATGGTCATATCAGGATATGCCGGGATTGAATACTGATATCGTGGTACATCATCTTCCTATAAGACAAGATTGCAAGCTAGTTCAACAAAAATTGCAAAGGATGAGGCCTGATATTGTGCTGAAAATAAAAGAGGAAGTCAAGAAGCAGTTTGATGCTGGATTCCTACAAGAAGTTAAGTACTCAGAATGGGTGGCTAATATTGTTCCTATCCCTAAGAAGGATGGGAAGGTACGAATAAGTGTTGATTACAGAGATTTAAACAAAGCTAGCCCGAAGGACAATTTTCCTTTACCGCACATCGACACTTTGGTAGACAATTCAGCAGGATTTTCGTTGTTCTCCGTTATGGATGGTTTCTCAGGGTACAATCAGATAAAAATGCATCCTGAAGACATGGATAAAACCACCTTTATAACATTATGGGGCACTTTTTGTTACAAGGTAATGCCTTTTGGGCTGAAGAATGTAGGAGCAACATACCAAAGTGCTATGGTGACCTTATTCCACGTTATGATGCACAAAGAGATTGAGGTGTATGTTGATGATATGATTGCCAAATCTCGAACAGAGAAAGAGCATATTAAAGTCTTGAGGAAGTTGTTTCTGAGATTAAGGAAGTTTCAGTTGAAGCTTAATCCAGCAAAGTGCACCTTCGGAGCTAGGTCGGGGAAATTATTGGGCTTTGTAGTCAGCGAAAAGGGAATAGAGGTTGACTCAGACAAAGTTAGAGCCATACGAGAATTGCCTCCACCATGTACTGAGAGGAAGTTTGGGGTTTTCTTAGAAGGTTGAATTATATTGCTCGATTTATTTCACAATTAATCGAGAAATATGATCCTATATTTCGCCTCCTTAGAAAACACAACCAAGGTACTTGGGATGAGGAATGCTAGAATGCCTTTGATAAAGTCAAGCAATACTTGTTAAACGCTCCAGTACTATCTCCACCCAATTCAGACAGAACATTAATTCTGTACTTATCGGTGTTTAGTAATTCTATGGGATGTGTGCTTGGTCAACATGACGAGTCAGGAAGAAGAGAGAAAGCGATATATTACCTCAGTAAGAAATTCACTGAGTGTGAAATGAGATATTCGCCAATTGAAAAGTTGTGCTGTGCTTTGATTTGGACGACTTGAAGGTTGAGGCAATATATGCTATATCATACGACTTGGCTAATTTCAAAACTTGATCCATTAAAGTACATGATGGAGTCAACAACCCTAAATGGAAGAATGGCAAGTATTGCTTTCAGAGTTTGATATAATCTATGTGAGTCAAAAGGCTATAAAAGGAAGCGCGATAGCAGAATTTCTGGCTAGCAGAGCTCTAGAAGATTATGAGCCATTGAGCTTTGATTTCTCTAATGAGGAATTGATGTATGTGGTAGCTATTGAAGAATATCCATGGAAGCTGAACTTTGACGGCGCATCCAACGCGGTAGGAAATAAAATTGGGGCAGTCTTGGTATCCCCAAGTGGTGATCATTATCCATTTACATGTAAATTGGATTTTGACTGTACAAACAATATGGCCGAGAATGAAGCATGCATCATGGGAATTCGAGCGGCCAAAGAGCAAAAAATTAGAACCTTGGAAGTATATGGAGACTCTGCGTTGGTAATTTACCAGCTTAGGGGTGAATGGGAGACAAGGGACCCCAAATTGATTAATTATCGAAGGGTAGTTTTGGAGTTACTTGAAGAGTTTGATAACATCATTTTCAGTTATCTCCCACGGGATGAAAATCAGATGGCGGACGCTTTGGCAACATTGGCTTCCATGATTAAAGCAAATAAAAAAGAGGATGTGAAACCAATTCAGATGAGTATTTCTGAGGTTCCAGCTCATTGCTGTAACATTAAAGAAGAGAAAAAGGATGACCATCCATGGTATCAAGATATATTACGGTATGTGAGAAATCGTGAATATCCTGAGCAGGCAACTGAGAATGGCAAAAGAACTTTGAGGAGGTAGCCTACAAATATGTACTAGATAGGGACATCATTTATAAAATAAAGAAAGATCAGGTACTTTTGAGATGCGTCGATGCTGTGGAAGCTAGAGAAATCCTGGAAGAAGTACATGAAGGTGTTTGTGGTACACATGCTAATGGCTTTACGATGGCAAGGCAAATCATGAGGTTTGGATACTATTGGTCTACTATGGAAAGAGATTGTATCAGCTATGCTAAGAAATATCATAAATACCAGCTATATGGGGATAAGATTCATATACCACCTTTACCCTTACATGTTATGACTTCTCCATGGCCCTTTTCTATGTGGGGCATGGATGTCATTGGGCCAATATCACCAAAAGCTTCGAATGGGCATCATTTCATTTTCGTGGTCATCGACTACTTCACAAAATGGGTAGAGGCAGCTTCATATGCTAGTGTTACCAAGTCGGCAGTAAGTCGATTTTTGAAAAAAGAGATTATTTGTCAGTATGGAATGCCTGAGAGGATTATATCGGACAATACATTGAACTTGAGTAGCAGTCTGATTACGGAAGCTTACAGCCAATCCAAGATCAAACATCATAATTCATTTCCATGTCGCCCAAAAATGAATGGGGCAGTGGAAGCTGCCAACAAGAATATCAAGAGGATAGTAGGGAAAATGACTGAGACCTACAGAGATTGGCATGAGAAATTACCATTTGCACTCTTTGCCTATCGAACATTCGTCATAACCTCTACCGGGGCAACTCCTTTCTCATTGGTTTATGGGATGGAGGCAGTGTTACCTATTGAAGTGGAAATACCTTCTCTTCAAATTTTGTCAGAGACAAAGCTGGATGAAGCAGAATGGATCCAATCGCGGTATGATCAATTAAATTTGATTGAAGAAAAGAGGCTAAGGGCTATTTGTCATGGTCAGATGTATCAGAAGCGAATGATGCGAGCTTATGACAAGAAAGTTCGCCCAAGAGAATTTCACGAAGGGGACCTTGTACTGAAAAAGATTCTTCCCATACAGAAACACTTTAGAGGAAAGTGGACACCAAATTAGAAAGGGTCATATGTTGTGAAGAAGGCTTTCTCTGGTGGTGCACTGATTTTGACGAAAATGGATGGGAAGAGTTTACCCAATCCAGTGAATTCAGACTCAGTCAAGAAGTACTTTGTCTAAAAGAAAAGGGAATCCAAGGTGAAAACTCACAAAAGGCACTTTGAGACTTCTAAAAAAAAAAAAAAATGGAGAGGCCAAGGTGAAAACCCACAAAGGGCACCTTGAGACCAAAGGGGTTTTGAGTTGAAAACCCGAAAAGGGCAGCTCAAAATTTGAAAAGCCTGCAGTGACCTTGCTATACCGTATTTAATAAGAAGTAGAGTGTGTTACATACCGGGGCATCAATAAAGTGCTTTGGATCTTCTAAACACATGTTAAACTCAAAACAGTCTTCATGGAGTTTGTATACAGAAGCCCAAGTTCTGATGTGTAGGGCATCCAATTTTTGTCCTATTTACTATCTTTGGATTCTTTTTCTTCTCAAGGATATGTTTTCAGATGAATTTCCTTTTTGTATTTTTGATGATTTATCTAACTATTCTCAAGATCAAATTTCCATTATTCATAAAGTGTGTTGCATTGAAATAATGATTGATGAACTGAATATTTTTACAAACAAAGTTTTTGTATATTGCTCTGGAAGTCTCTAGATAATACGAGAAACTAAAACAGAACAATTGTATGAAGAATTCCCATAAGAAAGGGTCGGAAGTACTCGAGAAAATTTCTTCTTCAGTTCAAAGGATGATTGGACAATTCAAACGATTCAATTCTAGGAGAGGATCATCTCCAGCAGGTCGTAATATTCAGAGAATGGCACAATAGGACTAATTTGATTCAACGCATACGCGCAGAGTATGATGGATATTTTGAGTGAAATAAAGATGAGACTTTGATGGATGAACAAGTAAAGACGTTCGAAATAGGAGTCATTTTCATAACATTTTGCATCATAACATGTCTAAATAGGAGTTTTTGACTCATTTCGATCATGGAATCCTAATCATTAGGCATAAGCACATACGCATTCTACAGGTTATGTCCTTTAAGGGACAAGGTAGATCGAAGATGACAGATTTGGCATCTCTGTATTGACAGAGAGCAGATCGAAGATAGCTGATTTGGCGTCTCTGTATTAGACAGGGAGCAAATCGAAGAAGCAGATTTGGCAACTTTGTATTGACGGAAAGCAGATCGAAGAAAGCACATCTGGCATCTCTGTATTGACAGAGAGCAGATTGAAGATAGCCGATTTGACGTCTCTGTATTGACGGGGAGTAGATCAAAGATGACAAATTTGGCGTCTCTATATTAGACAGAGAGCAGATCAAAGATAGCAGAGCTAGCATTCATGTGTTTACATCGAAGCAGATCGAAGACTTGGCATCTCTGTATTGACGGAGAGCAGATCGAAGAAAGCACATCTGGCATCTTTGTATTGACAGAGAGTAGATCGAGGATAGCCGATTTGGCGTCTCTGTATTGACGGGGAGCAGATCAAAGATCGAAGATTTGGCGTCTCTGTATTAGATAGGGAGCAGATCGAAGAAGCAGATTTGGTATCTCTGTATTGACAGGGAGCATATCAAAGATTAAAGATTTGGCGTCTCTATATTAGACGGGGAGCAGATCGAAGAAGCAGATTTGGCGTTTCTGTATTGACGGAGAGCAGATCAAAGAAAGCACATCTGGCATCTCTGTATTGACAGAGAACAGATCAATGATAGCCGATTTGGCGTCTCTATATTGACGGGGTGCAAATCCAAGATATCAGCATGACGTCTCTAAGTTTGTAGAAAACAGATTGAAGACCATGAAGTCGGGATCCGGGAAAGACCCGGGCAAATTTGGTCCTTCTATAAATCTTTGCTCTATTCCTGTTACACAGTAATGAGCAAAGAGGGGCAGCTGTAATAGGCCCAATTTGCCCGGGCTATTAAAAGTTTAAAAAATAGAATAAACTAAATAAAAGAAAAAGTAAAGTTTTTAAACAAGTCCATTTTACCCCAAAAATATTAAAACCCAATTACACCCAAGCCTATACCGTAGCCCAAATACCTAAATTACCCCCTAGCCCATTACACCCTCAACTCAAAAAATATACGGGGCCCAAAAGCCCCAAATCAGTTAGGAGGTTAGGAAACCCTAGGGTTTGCAGAAGCTTCGTGCCGCAAGCACTCCAATCGTCATGCCCTTTCGTCTCGCGCCGTTCTAGTGACCTTTCATCGGCGCCGTGACTCTAGCTCCGTATCGCGCCGTAATCGGCGCACGAATCAACGCCAGCGCACTCATCGCCGTGATATCCTCACTGGTACCTGCAAAAAGGAAAGAACCACAGCAGAAAAGAGAAACAAACATGGAAAGAAATAAAAGATTTCTTTCCCAAAATGTAACACAAGGTTATAAAAACCTTTTTTTAATTTGTGAAAAGACACGATTGATCAGAGATATAAAAAACAGAGAAATAGATTACAGATTTTTTGCTTGGCCAAGAAACAGAGGTGATTATTTTACTTTTTTTTTCTTTTTTCTCTTTATATATACATACAAATATCGTAAAATAAAAAGGAAAAGACTTACCGACGGATTTGCGTTAAAAAACGAAGCTTTCCAGCTTCCGGCCGCCATATGTGGCGGAGTTGACGGTGGCGCGTAGGCGCGTGGGAGCCCATTGACGGAGGCTCGACGGAGCTCCAAGGGCTGGTTCTCAATCCTCTTTCAGAGGTTTTTTGTGTTTTTTTTTTTAAATCGGGTTTAAAATGATTCTTTTAGGCTGAAATTTGGCTTATATAGCCTGCCTAATAGGAACGACGCCGTTTTGGATTAAAATAATAGGCTTCAAAACGGTGTCGTTTCACAGCCGAGGATCCGCGTGTTGACCCGTGATCGGGGAAGGATCCGCGTGTTTTTTCTTAAAGGGCTAATTGCCCAATTGGTCCTTTCGCATTTTCAGAATTTATAATTTCGTTCGATTCAAATTTTATTTTGTTTTAATTTTGCCCTGACCTTTTATTTTTATTTCAATTTAGTCCTATTTACTATTATAAAGCCTATTTTGGGACGACGTCATTTTGGGATTAGGGTCAAATTGCCCAGTGAGTCCCTCAATTTTTAATGTTGTTTCAATTGGGTTCAAAACTCATTTTATTTATTTAAAATTAGCCCTATATTTTTATTTAAATTCAATTTTAATCCTTCTATATACATATACATTTTATATATAATTTATTTATTTTAAATATTTTGTATATATTATTTATTTTTATAAATATTATTTATACATGTAAAAATTATTATATATAATATTTTTATTTATGTATTATTTATCATGTTATTTATATTTTATATATTTTATTTATATTTATATTATATATTATATATTTTATTATATATTATTCCCTATATTATCTTCATTTTATTATATACTATTTTATCATTTATTATTTATTAGTACATATAATTTTAAAATTTGTAAATTATTATTATTAAATAATACATGTATCATTATTAAATATTTAATATTTAATATCTAACGTTTTTAAATTTGCTATAAAATTTTATTCCTATTTAACATATTATTATTTTTATAAGCATATTAAGTTATTATATCATATAATATGTTATATATATATATATATATATATATATATATATATATATATGTTAATCGTTTTTAAAAATTTCTCCTTTATCATTTTTATATTATTTTAACTATTTTTATACCTCATCTATTTTAAATTATTATTTTTTATTTTGTATTTTTGACTTATATTTTATATATGTTCATAATTCGTTTATTTATTTTTTATTTATTATTGTTTTAGTAGGTTAATTTTTATTTCATAAATTATTTGTTATTTTTATGATATTTATTATTTTTACACATTCACATGAAAATTAATTATTTATGTTGTTATTTTGAGTTATATTTGCATGCAATATTATTATATATGTAATTTATGTTGTTATATTCGTTATGTATATTTTGCATGAAATTTTAATGCATGTATATTTATGTCACTTATATCTGCATGAAAAGTCAATGTTTATTATATAATTTATGTTGTTATTCATCATTTTCTATATTATAGTTGTATGAAATGTTAAAGCATGTAGTTTATATTGATTAGTATTGATATCTTGTAATATGTTAAACGCATCATTGTTATAAAAGTTTATATTTCATTTAATCCAAAAGAATTTTAAAAAATAAGGCAATGTTTTTTGGTATTTAGGAATTCGGGATGTAGTGCCCTAACATGCTGGGTTACGATTTCCCCTTTGTCTCAATGTCTAAAAATATCCTTCTAAATAAATTTTGTAAATCACAAGATGATTTCAGTTATGAAAGTTTAAGAATATCGTGTCCAATCATGCTGGATGTGATGTTCGTACTCTTTTGAAGCGAAGGAATCTTGATTTTCAACTTACAGTATTACGGTTTTAAAAAGAGATCTTATTTCTAACTTCCTCCAACTTTCGACATCAAGACAGAAAACTATTAAACTTGGTACCGATTTTGGGCGTTGCGAGAGTGCTAATCCTTCCTCGCACGTAATCGACTCCTGAACCTATCTTCTTATATTTTCATAGACCAAAATGATTTATAAGGTGATCCAATCACACCTAAAAAGGTTGGTGGTGACTCCCGTTTTCAAAAATCTCACTTTTAAAAAGAGGTTTCGACAATGTTGACTACAAATCCTTAAGCCAAATGTCCAAGAATAACCTGGTGGAAATTTTATCGAATATGGCTAATCATGAAGATGTGTGCGAAATGTGTTAGCTTGGGGAACAGGCGAGGCTTCCATTTCTTGCAAATAAAGCGTGGCGAGCCAATGAAAACATATTCACATTTGCGGACCCATGAAAACAAGTTCGCCAAATGGAATTGTACTATTTATTGATGACATTACAATGTTCTATTAGGTGTACTTCATGAAAAACAAGTCCGAGTTGGCTAAAATCTTCTTCAAATTTAAAGCCATGGTTGAAAACCAAAGTGACATTAAGCTTAAGATGGTAAGATTATGCAATGGGGAGGAATACACTTCAGAGAAGTTTCAAAAATTCTACGAAGAGGCTGGTGCCCATTATCAATTGAGCAATGTGTATACTCCACAACAAAATGAAGTGAAAGAAAAAATAGAATTGTAATGAATATGGCTCGTTGCCAAATGATTTTTAAGGCAGGCGAGAAACATTGTTGTTTACTTGCTAAATAAACTACCAACTAAAGCCATTGAAGGGAAGACACCATTCGAGGCCTAGTATGGTTTTAAACCCTCTGTTTCATACCTAAGAGTATTTGGTTACTTCTGTTTTGTTCATGTTTCAGGAGAGAAAAGAAACAAGTTGGACAGTAGATTACAGCTAAGGGTTCTTTTTTATATTCAAGTTTAGGAAAAGATATAGAATTTACAATAATTTCACTAAGACAATGATCATAAGTAGAGATGTGAAGTTTGATGAAGATAAAATATAGAGGTGGAATGCAATTGAGGAGGAGATACACGAATAGGGGGTCCAAAAATTGATATGTGAGCCATTGGAGATCAAACTAAAGATGATGCAGTCGATGAACAACCAGTGCGAGGAACCAGATAGATCTTTGAAATCTATCAACGGTGTAATCTGGCGAAGCTGGAGCCAGTTACCTTTGAAGAAGCAGTTCAACAAGTAAAATGGTGAACTTTTATGAAAGATGAAATCACTATATCAACAAAAATGAAACATGGGAATTAGAAAATAGACTAGTTCGCAAGAAAGTGATCAGAGTTAAATGGATATTCAAAATCAAGATGAGCCCTGATGGATCAGTTAATAGATATAAAGCCAGGTTGGTTTTGAAGGGATTTAGCCAACAATATGGAATGGATTTCAGTGAAACATTTTCCCTTATTGCGAGGTCAGACACTATAAGGCTTCTACTAACTCTTGTAGCTTAAAAGGGTTGAAGGATACGTCAAATGGATGTAAATTCAACATTTCTAAATGGTTTTTTAAAGGAAGAAATTTATGTCGAGCAACCTCAAGGGTTTGCAGTACCTGGGTGCGAAGCTAAGGTGTATAAATTGAAGAAAGAACTGTATGGCTTGAAGTAAGTATCAAAGGCATGGTATGAAAGAATTGAAAATTATCTAACAGAGTTGGGTTTTGAAAGAAACATCAACAAACCCATATTATATGTGAAGAAAATTGGTTATGAAATACTTCAATTATTTCATTATATGTTGATGTTTTACCTGTGATTGGCAACAACAATGAACTAGTGATTGTATTCAAGGAATGATGCAATAGAAGTATGAAATGTTAGACTTAGGTGAATGACATACATCTTCGGCTTGGAAGTGAATCAAGTTCGCACTACAATTTTCATAAACCAAAAGGGGTTCACGATGAAATCCTACAAAGATATAGCATGGAGAATTGTAAACCGGCGAGAACCCCTATTATTCAAGGTGAGAAGCTCCCCAGTAATAAAGCTATTAAGAGGGTTGATAAAACAAGCTATATAAGCTTGATTGGATTCCTGCTTTATTTGACTGCATCCAAACCTGACATAATGTTCGCTGTAAGTCTGTTGTCAAGATACATGCATTGTTGCAATGCAAACCACTACAAAGCAGCAAAAAAAGTTTTGTGATACATAAGAGGAACCCTAAGCCATGGAGTGAAGTTTGTGAAGACTAAAAGGGTGAAAGTACTTAGGTATTCAGACAGTGATTGGGTTGGGTCTACTGAATACATAAAGAGTACCTTAGGTTATTTCTTCACTCTAGGATCGAGCATGTTCTGTTCGAGCTCGAATAAGTAAGAAAAAATGGCACAATTAACTACAGAAGTTGAGTATGTTGCAGCCGCAACTGTTGTAAATCAAGCTATCTGGCTAAAGAAACCGTTGAATGATTTGAATTTAAAATAAGAAGAAGAAATAGAGATAAAGTGCGATTGTAAGAGCCCAAATTCATCTGGGCTTTTTAAAAAAATAAATATTTATTTATTTATTTAACAAACCATAAAGTCCAGTTTACAAGAGTCCAAATACAAACCCAAATACCTAAACCCATATACCCGAATACACCCAACCTAAACCATACCTGGTTACAAAAAATAGACCCATTAACAACCAGACCCAAAACAAAACAGCCCAAAAGGCCCAACGGACTTAAGAGAAACAGGAAACCCTAGGGTTTCCCAAACACTGTGGCGCCGCAAACATTCTGGAAGCTTCGGGGAGCGTTTGCCAACCCCCGAATCGAGGCCACCATTTAATGAGCTGTCCCAAGGGCCTTCAATGCCCATCAAAGCCCCAATCATCGGTTGTCTCTTGGCCTTGCCCCGAATCACGTCACGGATAGCATGACTGTCGTCAAGGCCCCATCAGCGCTGTGATTCCAAGATCCATGATCGGTGCACTAACCAGAAGCCAGAGATTCCCTCGCGCGATTGCCTGCAAGAAAAGGAAAGAAATAAGCAAATCGAGAACCAGAATCAGGATTTATTTTTAGATTTATTTGTAAACAGTATAAATAGATGTAAAAATATGATGTGAGGGAGATACGAAAATATTGTACACAGATACAGAAATAAAAATACTTACAGATTCAAAGAATACACAAGCAATTTCAAAGAAAAGGTGATTTAACCGTGTGTTTTTATTTTAGAACATATGCATGTATATACATCATTTCAGCAAAAATAGTATCTCTTAAAAAGGGGAAGAGATTACCTGTGGAAGGACGGGGATTTTAACCCTCAGACCACCGTAGAGGATGGCGCGTGAGCGCATGAGGAGACCTCTGGACGGAGGCTCAGCAGCTCCGGGATCGGCCCCCGAATCCTCTTCCAGAGGATTTTGCTTATTTTTTTTAAAAAACGGATGTTAAAATGATTTTTAGGGGCGAAGTTTGACTTATATAGTCTATTTAAAACGGTGTCGTTTTGCAACTATAGGATCCGCGCGTTGACCCGATTACCCGAGGAGGATCCGCGCATTTTTGAGAATTAGGGTTAATTACCCGATTGGTCCTCTCGCAATTTTTATACTTTTAATTTCGTTTCATTTATTTTTTTAATTTGACATTAACATTTTAATTCTATTTCAATTCGACCCTCCCAATGATTTACAATCGTATTAGGGGAAACGGTGACGTTTTGGGAATAGGGCTATTTGCCCAGTGACCCCCTTTGATTTTGCGTGTGTTTCAAATCAGGCCTTAATTCAGTTTTAGCTTTTTAAATTTGCCCCGTAATTTTACAAAACTTTAAATTTAGTCCTATTTTTTTATTTCTATATATTTTCATATTAATATTTGATTTATTTTAATTTTACGTTTATACATCAAAATTATTAGAAGTGTTATTTTTATATGTATTACTATTATAAATTATTTTCCTCAAATGATTATTATTTTTATATATTATCATATTTTTCACATATATATATTTATTAATTATTTATATATATATTGTTTTACATGTTATTTCATATTATATCTATTATATTTCTTATATATTTATATTACATTTTATTTTTTAATATTTTTTATATTTTTTATTGTTTTTTTTATATATATGTTATGTATATCATGTATCGCCGATTATATTATTTATGTTTATATTATATATATTAGTTTGAAAAATGTAAATTATTATTATTAAATTATATTTTTAACTCACACCATATACATATTTTTTTATCAATTATTTATTTATTTATTATATATTATTTCATTTTAAAATTAATATTGTTATATTATGAATTCTCTTACATACTTTTAAACCAATATATTACCATATAATTATTATTCTTTTATTCTTGTTATTATATATTATATTATCTATTAAATATTATTTTAAAATGGTTATGAAATGTATTGTTTTTAATTGTATGTATATTTTGTTAGCAATCAATTACTCCTTTTTTATTAGTTCTTATATATGTTTTATATTGTATGTATCATGTATGTGTTAAGTTTATTTTTATTATAATTATATGCAAATTGACACTATATTTCTTCTATTTGTATATCATACATTATTTGGTTATTTTTTTTTATATCATGCATCATTTAAATATTATTTTGTATGTTTATATACTTTGTTTATTCATTTTCAATACATGCTATGTATATATATCTTTATTTGCATTTTTTGCTTTATATGTATTAATCTTTTTATCGTAGTATTCATTTTTATCTACCTTATACAATAATATATTATTATGATTTATAATGTAATACAATTTTCCACGCATCATCTTTAAAAAGAACAAGGTTCCAAAATTTTCAAAGGCAATGCTTAGTGTTTGGAAATTTTGAAAAAGTAGTGCCCTAACTTATTGGGTTGCAACTTTTCTCGTTAAATTCGAATAGTCAAGTACCCTTGTAAGGTTTTTAAAGGATTTCAAAATATAAGTGACTGTCTTGGAATTGCAAAGTGATATGTCCTAACTTATTGGATGTAGCATTTTACTGCTTTGAGATAAAGATTTCTACAAGGCTAACTTATAGTCAATGCTTTGATACAAGTAAACCCAAATTTTCAAATACTTTAAAGAGGATTACATCTCAAAATTTTTAACTTCCGACATTAAAGACATTTCGATAATCAATTAGGTACCAATTTTTGGGCGTTATGAGGGTGCTAACCCTTCCTCGTACGTAACCGACTCCCGAACCCATTCTTTTGATTTCGTAGACCAAAACCAATGATTTTAAAACAAATGTTTTAGAGGTGATCCAATCACACCTAAAAAGATTGGTGGCGACTCCCATTTTCATTTTTAAAGTCGATTCCCATTTTCCAAAACCCGATTTAAAAATGTTCTCGACAGCTTGGCGACTCCGCTGGGGACTAATAAGAGAGTCAAGCCGTGTAATTGATTATCTCTTGTCTTAATGTCAGAAATTAAAAATTTTAAAATTTAATCCTCTTTGCATTACATGTGTTTGTATTATTGCATGTGTTGCTATATTCTAATACGCATTGCATTTGCATGACCGTTGTGGTCACACCCTTAAGTGGGAGTGAGAAGCTACGCCTTCGTGAGGTTTTCACCTCCGTGCAGGATAGTGGATCACTTTCGGGAAACATCCGTACCTATGGTTTCGTGAGATTTTCATCTCCGTGTAGCCATAGGGAAATGTATTCCCCTGAACTGAACTCGATTCAAATGAGCTATAATGGGTGAGGATCGAGGAATCTGCTGGTTCAGGTACCTCAAACTTTAGAACCAACCTCATATAGAAAAAACCGTAAGAACCCAACTTAGTTAGAGTTAAACTTTAGATATTACCCTTATAAATTATTGTTGAGATTTATTGATATCATGTGATACTGACTATTTCTTTTCTTTTGTTTGCATACCATTTTGCATTTACAAAGGTATCGATTCACGGTCAGTTTCTAAGTTAGAGAGTTTTGTTATGGAGAACGGACTTCTTGATAGAGTGGAGGGCAACGCCAACGTCAATAGATGGTCTGAGCAAACTCAATTAGAAAAGGGAGATAGTATAGCTGCGGGATATATGTCGGAGCTGTCGGGATATACTCGCATCAGTGTCATGTAGAATAATCTCCAAGAGCTTAAGGAGATTTGGGATCAATGGGGCAACGAGACTAAACAGTTATTCTACGGTAATTACGGAGACTTACCTTACTTGCTCGATGTTCAAGTAGATGAGCACTTGTTCCGAGCCCTCGCTCAGTTTTGGAACCCAGCGTACAGTTGTTTCACTTTTGGGGAGGTAGACTTGGTGCCTACCGTAGAGGAGTACACTGTCTTGTTACGTTGTCCTAGGTTCCAGGTTGATAGAATCTATTCTCGAGCTGCTAATGTCCCTACCTTTTGGAAGAAATTGATGACTATTACAGGGATGAGCGAGCAATGGATTACGGCCAGAATTAAAGAGAAGGGTGAGTGCAAGTGCATTTCATGAGACACCTTGAAGGGTCTAATTTTGACGCATCCTAATGAAACAAAGAAGGTAGATGTTTTTGCCTTAAGTTTGTATGGATTAATGGTGTTCCCCAGGGCTTTGGGATATGTGGATGAGGTAACCACGGAGCTTTTCCACCGACTCAATAAGAAGGTCACTTCTGTCCCTGCGATTTTGACGGAGACATTCAGGTCCTTAGGCACATGTAGGAAGGCTGGTGTAGGCAGGTTTGTTGGTTGTGCACAATTACTTCTAGCTTGGTTCTATAGCCATTTTCGATTGATAGATAGGGTTATTTGTTGGGTTTTCTTCGAGGATTATTCACCATTGAAGGATATAGTCGCTTTAACTAGGAGAGTTGATGTTCTAGAGGAGAATTGGATAGCACTACTTCAGAATCTTCAATTGAAAGATGTTGAGTGGAGAGCTCCGTGGATGATTCCTGGTGAGATTCTTTACCGGTGCGGCAATTTTGATTGGGTCCCTCTATTGGGAATTTAGGGTGCCATTGGTTATGCCCCCTTACTTGTGTTGAGGCAATTTAGTTTAAGGCAGTTTGTGCCAGCAACTCAGGGGTTGGCTCAAAGTGAGTTCGCGTATAGAGGAGCCGATTACAGGAAAAGGGTCGGTGAGATCTCTAATGCTTGGAACAAGACATGTCAGTTGAAAGGAGTAGCTATTGGCCCTACTACGACTCCAGAATATGTTGAATGGAGAGGTAGAAGGATCAATGATAATATTCCTGAGCCAAACGTGGAAGGAGCTCGACCGATGGAGGAATATTTACAAGTGATGCCCTTGGAGTTGGAAATTGTGAAGCAAGAATTTGAGAGGAAAAATTTAGAGCTTGAGAAAAGGATAGCAAAGCTCGAAGAAGAAAAGACGTACTTGAGTTTAGACATTGATGTCCAGAAGATGTAGGTCAAAAAAGAAAGAAAGGAAAAGAGGAAAATCGAAGAGGATAAAGATGATTTGAAGGAACACTACAAAAAGGCACAGGTATCCTTGAGGAGAGCAAGAGTAGGAGGGTCCTCAGATCAGTTGCAGAAAGAGGTCCAGGAAGGAAAGGCTAGAGCTGAGTACTGGAAGAAGAAGTTCCAGGAGATGCAGTCGCGAAATTTGGCACTAGAGGAAGAAAACAAAGGGTTGAAGTCCAAAGTAACTGAGCTTGGAAGATCCCTTCGTTGGCATCGTAGCCGTGATTCTAAGGTCGAATTAAAGGAATTAAAAAGTAAAGTTGAAGATTTGGAAGTAGCATTGCATAAAGGTAAACTTCGGATTGAGCAGCTCGAGACGCAAGAAGATTATCTAAAGGGAGAGATTCATCAGTCTAGAGGGCAGGTCAAAGAAAGGGATCATGTCATGAGAGAAGCCATAACCCAGATTCGAGAGGTTGCTGAATATGTACAGGACTTGGCAGTATGAGCCGATGTATTGAGTCTGATGTGTGGGTCGTCGTCAGATATAGGACGAGATTTAGTCCTTTTATTAGATAGAGTTAAAACTTTGGGCATTAGGGCGAAAGCGTACTTGTAATCCATTTATATGTAAAGATATTCTTTTTCTAAATAAAGTTTTCTAAATGAGATTGAATCAAGATTGATGCCTTTGTTGCATTCATGCATTTGCATTACATCATATCATATGCATTCAAGATTGTAGGAGGACCCTAATTAGTTAAAGTTTCTTTATAAAGGTAGAAAAGAAAATCTAGAAATCACACATCCCTACGGCACTCGCACTAAGACTAAAAACATGGATCAAAGGTTTGAGCAGTTGCAAAAGGATATGCAAGACCAGTTGCAAGAGCAGTTGGCTAAAATGCAGAATGAGATGAGGGAGCAAATGATGGAAGCTCAGAGGAATATGATGGCCGAAATGGCTCTGGATTCGAGGGCCACCGATAAGGAAAGGCTCCTATGGCCATCACTGAAGAGGAAAATGAGGGTCCTCCTCCAGGTTTTACTCCGCCTCATGTACCATTGCAAACTGAGGCACCTCCTAGAAGGCCATCTGCTACTGTGAGGCCTCAACATGGGCCAATTGATGCTGGTGTCCATATGAATTTCTAGGCTAGTTTAGGGTTTAATATGGGTGACAATCCTACTAATCCTCTTGTTCCCGATCTAGATATGATGGAAAAGGAGGATTTGAAAGCCGAAGTTGCAAGGCAATTGGATGAACGCTGCAGATGGTTAGAAGAAAAGTTTAAAGCTTTAGAAGGCACTGGCAATAATCATGGGGTTGATGCCAAGGATTTAAGTCTAGTTCCAAACCTAGTGTTGCCTCACAAATTCAAAATGCCAGAATTTGAAAAGTACAATGGCACTACTTGCCCAGAGGCCCATATCACAATGTTTTGCAGAAGGATGATGGGGTATGTAAATAATGATCAACTGTTGATCCATTTTTTTCAAGATAGCTTGATAGGTGCGGCAGCCAGATGGTACAATCAGTTGAGCCGGGCTAGAATAAATTTATGGAGGGATCTTGCACAAGCCTTCATGCGGCAATACAATCATGTGACAGACATGACCCCTGACAGGATTACCCTGCAAAACATGGGGAAGAAGCCTAATGAGAATTTTAGGCAATATGTACAGAGGTGGAGAGAGGTAGCAATGCAGGTTCAGCCACCATTACTGGAGAAGGAGACCACTATGTTATTCATTAATACTTTGAAAGCCCCAATTATTACTCATATGATTGGAGCACTACTAAAAGTTTTGCAGATATAGTTATGGTAGGAGAGATGATAGAGAATGCCATAAGAGGGGGAAGAATTGAGGGGGAAGTGGCCAAAAGATCAGCCCCAAGAAGAAAAGACAATGAAGTGAACAATACAAGTGGTTTTAATTCAAAAGCAGTCACGGTTAGCTAGCCCAAAGTAGCCACAGTTGGGCAACAGGGGTCTCAAAAACAGGAATCCAACACCAGGCATGAGAGGATGCAATTTACACCTATACCTATGACATATAGGGAGCTCTATCAAAACCTATATGATGCACATGCTATAGCCCCTTTCCATTTGAAACCATTACAACCTCCATATCCTAAATGGTATGATGCGAATGCCAGATATGAGTATCATGCTGGAATATCGGGGCACTCAATTGAAAACTGTACGGGATTTAAGAAAGTAGTAGAGAGATTGATCAAGAATGGGGTTTTAAAATTTGAGAGTACCTCAAATACTGAGAGCCCTTTGCCGAACCATGACAATCAAGGAGTAAATGCCATTATTGAAGTTGGTGGAAGAAAGGGAAAGGAAAATGTTGCGGAGATAAGGATGCCTATGAGGGTGATCTGGGAGGAGATGATGAAGAGAGGTATGTTGACCTCTAAAAATACGAGAGAAGGAACGAGGGACTACGATGAATTCCATGAAGATTGCGAGGAATTCAAGGCCTTGGTACAAGGCTTTATAGATAATAAAGAGCTACAGATTTGTGAAGGAAGCTCTACTGAAAAACAAGTATGTGCGCTGGAAAATGAACAGCAAAGAACCAGCAGACCAAGGATCATTATCTCCCTGCCAGGGAATAATGAAGTGGGAACACCAGAAGCACCCAAGGTCATTATCCATACACCTACTCCTTTCCCTTACAAGGATAGCAAGAAAGTGCCATGGAGTTATGACTGTAGCGTGACAGTGCCGAAGGAAGGAAATATAGCTAGCGCATCTAAAGATGTACAAATTGAAGGTTCCCATATGCGGAGTGGGAAACGTTATGATACGGGGAACGTCAGAGTGGAGCCTACAAAATCCAAGAGTGTGGAGATTGAAAAAGAGAAACAGAGCAAAGTACCGATCAATAAGCCAGTGAGGGAGGAGGAGGCTAAGGAATTTCTAAAGTTCCTTAAGCATAGTGAGTACAGTGTGGTCGAGCAGTTGCGTAAGCAACCAGCATGCATATCAGTTTTAGCCTTACTGCTAAGCTCTGAAGTGCATCAAGAAGCATTGTTGAAGGTACTCAACGAGACATATGTTACTCATGATATATCTGTCAATAAGTTGGACCGGTTGATAAATAATATCATTGCTGATAATTTCATCTACTTCAATGATGATGAAATTCCACCTGGGGGCATAGGGTCAACTAAGGCTTTGCACATCACTACTAGTTGCAAAGGACACAAGCTTCCAAGTGTACTCATTGATAATGGGTCTGCTTTGGACGTCCTTCCACTATCTACATTAAATAGATTACCCATTGACAGTTCGCACATGAAGACATGTAATACTGTGGTAAGAGCCTTTGACGGAACCGAAAAGAAGGTGATGGGGCGAATTGACATTCCCTTGGAAATCGGGCCAAATACGTATGAAGTCGATTTCTTAGTGATGGATATCAAACCATCCTATAATTTCTTGTTGGGGAGACCATGGATACACTCGGCAGGAGCAGTGCCCTCCTCATTACACCAGAAATTGAAATTAGTAACAGATGGACGATTAATAACTATCAATGCGGAGGAGGATATCATAGCAACAGTCACTGGCAAAGCCCCTTATGTCGAGGCCAATGAAGAGTCTATTGAATGTTCTGTTCGCTCTCTAGAAATTATCAACGCAACCTTCATTTCGGAAGGAAGTGAGGTGCCAGTGCCCAAAATGTTTGGAGCTACAAGGATGGCCCTGCAAATGATGATGGGAAAGGGGGCATCACCGGGAAAAAGACTAGGAAAACAGTTGCAAGGAGGGATTCAAATCCCAAAACTGATGGAGAAGAAGGATTGCTTTGGTTTGGGTTTCAAGCCAGACCATAAACACAAGAGACAGGAGATGGAAAAGCGTCAAGCAAGAAGGAATGCGCGTTTGAACCGAGGAGAAGTATAGTGGGAACCGATGACATTCCCACCTATATCCAAAACCTTTAAGTCAGGAGGGTTGCTGGTAGAAGAGAGTCATCAAATCAATGTTGTACATAGTAAGTGGTTGGGACAGGAAAACCTTGAGGGTATTCGCCCTTACGAACTGGGAAGCTCTCTGAACAATTGGACTGCGGAGGATCTTCCTGTAATCTTTAGAAATTTTTTAGAGTAATTCTCGAAACAT
The DNA here is from genome assembly GCA_025698475.1 of Gossypium anomalum. Lineage (NCBI taxonomy): Eukaryota > Viridiplantae > Streptophyta > Magnoliopsida > Malvales > Malvaceae > Gossypium > Gossypium anomalum. Next base: position 14,877,421 of record CM046957.1, read on the forward strand.
GTTTATTACTCTAGGGCCTAGGAGTAGTAAGATTACATTTGTGAAAATAGGCTCATGTTCATCTATTATTATTCAAATAAAACATAACTTTTATCAATTTAAAAGAGTATTGTTTCATTTTTATCAACCAATATTCCTTTAAATTCTAACAATTCTTATTCTTTTATTTATAGCACATAAACGATCATTCTTAAATTCATTCATTCTTTGTATATTCTTTCATACCCCTCACAGGTCTCTAGATATGAATGATATGAGCGCTAATACTGCCACTCCTGATTTCTCTTGTGAGCAAGACATGTGTTTAGAGGAACCTCAGGATTTTAAAGATGTTTAATATTGTGACGTATCTCTCGATCTCTTAAGAATGGTAAAATAGGAGGAGAAACAAATCATGCCACATGAGAAAGAGGCAATAGAGAGCATAGCCCTAGAGGAAGGGAAGGAGGTGAAAATTGGAACACTGATTACCAAAGACACAAGGCGTAGCTTGATTGAATTGCTTCAGGAATTCAAGGATATTTTTGCATGGTCTTATCAGGATATGCCCGGATTGAGTACTGAAATTGTAGTACATCGTCTTCCTATAAGACAAGATTGCAAACTAGGTCAACAAAAGTTGCGGAGAATGCAGCCGGATATTGTTCTGAAAATAAAAGATGAAGTCAAGAAGCAGTTTGATGCAGGATTCTTGCAAGAAGTGAAGTACTCCAAGTGGGTAGCTAACATTGTACCTGTTCCTAAGAAGGACGGGAAGGTACGAATGTGCGTTGATTACAGAGATTTAAACAAAGCAAGCCCAAAGGATAATTTTCCTCTACCACATATTGATACTTTAGTAGACAATACAGCGGGATATTCATTGTTCTCTTTCATGGATGGCTTCTCAGGATACAATCAGATAAAGATGCATCGAGAGGATATGGATAAAACTACTTTCATAACATTGTGGGGCACCTTTTGTTACAAAGTAATACCGCTTGGGCTGAAGAAAGCAGGGGCAACATATCAATGAGCCATGGTAAACTTGTTTCACGACATGATGCATAAGGATATTGAGGTATACGTTGATGATATGATCACCAAGTCGCGAACAGAAAAAGAACATATTGAGGTCTTGAGAAGATTGTTCTTAAGGTTGAGAAAATTTCACTTGAAGCTCAATCCAAAGAAAGTGCACCTTTGGAGCGGATCGTGGAAGTTATTAGGCTGCGTAGTCAGTGAAAAGGGAATTGAAGTTGACTCAGACAAGGTCAGAGCCATACGAGAGTTGCCTCCGCCACGTACTCAAAAAGAAGTTCGAGGATTCCTAGAAAGGTTGAATTACATCGCTCGGTTCATTTCACAATTGACCGAGAAATGTGATCCCATCTTTCGCCTCCTCAGAAAGCATAATCAAGGTACTTGGGACGAAGAATGCCAGAATGCTTTTGAGAAGGTCAAGCAGTATTTGTTGAATGCTCCAGTGTTATCTCCACCTAGTTCAGATAAACCGTTAATACTATACTTGTCAGTGTTCAGCAATTCTATGGGATGTGTGCTTGGTCAACATGACAAATCGGGGAAAAGGGAGAAAGCAATTTATTATCTCAGTAAAAAAATCACTGACTGTGAAATGAGATATTCGCCAATTGAGAAGTTGTGTTGCACGCTAATCTGGACTACCTTGAGATTAAGACAGTACATGCTATACCATACCACTTGGCTTATCTCCAAGTTGGATCCAATGAAATACATGATGGAATCAACTGCTCTAAATGGAAGGATGGCAAGGTGGCAAATTTTACTTTCAGAGTTCGATATAGTCTACGTAAGTCAGAAGGCTATAAAAGGAAGTGCGGTAGCCAATTTCTTGGCCAGTAGAGCTCTAGAGGATTATGAACCATTAAATTTTGATTTTCCAAATGAGGAGTTAATGTGTATAGCAATAACTGAAGATTCTCTGTGGAAGCTTAATTTTGATGGGGCTTCTAATGCAATGGGAAATGGAATTGGGGCAGTCTTGGTATCCCCTAATGGTGATCACTACCCATTCACGTGCAAGTTGAACTTTGATTGCACAAACAATATGGCTGAGTATGAAGCATGCATCATGGGACTTCAAGCGGCCATAGAGCGAGGTATAAGAATCCTAGAAGTATATGGGGATTCGGCGTTGGTAATTTATCAGCTTAGAGGTGAGTGGGAGACAAGGGACCCTAAATTGATCAATTATCGAAAGGTAGTTTTGGGGTTACTTAAGGATTTTGATGATATCACCTTTAATTATCTCCCACGAGACGAAAATCAGATGGCAGATGCTCTAGCAACTTTGGCCTCAATGATTAAGGCGAATAAAGAAGAGGAGATGAGTCCAATTCAAATGAGTGTCTATGAAGCTCCAGCTAGCTGTTGTAACCTCGAAGAGGAAGAAAAGGTTGATAATCCTTGGTATCAGGATATATTGCGATATATAAGAGATCGTAAATATCCAGAACAGGCAACTGAAAATGACAAACGAACTTTGAGAAGGTCAGCTTGCGATTATGTCTTGGACGGGGATGTTCTGTACAAGAAAAGGAAAGACCAAGTACTTTTAAGATGTGTTGATGCAGTGGAAGCCAAGCTAATCCTAGAAGAGGTTCATGAAGGTGTATATGGTACGCATGCAAATAGGTTCATGATGGCAAGACAAATTATGAGGTTTGGCTATTACTGGGCCACTATGGAAGGAGACTGCATCAACTATGCCAAAAAATGCCATAAGTGTCAGATTTATGGAGACAAAATTCATGTACCACCCTCACCTTTACATGTCATGACGTCTCCATGGCCGTTTTCCACGTGGGGCATGGATGTCATTGGACCAATGTCGCCGAAAGCTTTGAATGGACATCGGTTTATCTTCGTGGTGATTGACTACTTTACAAAATGGGTAGAGGCTGCTTCTTACGCAAACTTTACTAAGTCAGCTGTAAGTCGATTTTTGAAGATGGAAATCATTTGTCGGTATGGAATGCCTGAGAGGATCATATCCGACAATGCATTGAATTTGAATAACAAAATGATAGCAGAGGTTTGCGACCAGTTCAAAATCAAACATCACAACTCTTCACCCTATCGTCCAAAGATGAATGGGGTAGTGGAGGCTGCTAATAAGAACATTAAGAAAATAATGGGAAAGATGACTGAGACTTATAGGGATTGGCATGAAAAACTACCGTTTGCATTCTTGGCTTATCGAACATCTGTCAGAACTTCTACTGGGGCAACTCCGTTCTCGTTAGTTTACAGGATGGAAGCAGTGTTACCTATTGAAGTAGAAATACCTTCTCTCCGAATTTTAACAGAGATAAGGTTAGATGAAGCTGAATGGGTTCAATCCGATATGACCAAATTAAATTTGATTGAGGAAAAGAGGTCGAAAGCTATCCGACATGGTCAGATGTACCAAAAGCGTATGATGCGAGCTTATGATAAAAAGGTTTGTCCAAGGGAATTCCATGAGGGGGACCTTGTGCTAAAGAAAATCCTTCCCATCCAGAAGGACTTTAGAGGAAAATGGATGCCAAATTGGGAGGGGCCATACGCAGTGAAGAAGGCTTTTTCTAGCGGTGCACTGATTTTGACAGAAATGGATGGAAAGAGCCTACCCAATCCAGTGAACTCAGACTAAGTCAAAAAGTACTTTGTCTAAAGGAGAAAAGAATCCAAGGTGAAAACCCGCAAAGGGCGCCTTGAATTTTCAAAAAAAAAAAATTGGAGAGGCCAAGGTGAAAACCCGCAAAGGGCGCCTTGTGACCAAAGGGGTTTTGAGTTGAAAACCCGAAAGGGCAGCTCAAATTTTGAAGGGCATACAACAATTTGGCTATATCCGACTCGGCAGAGAGTAAAGCATGATGTACATTGGAGCATCAACAAAGTACTTTGGATCCTTTAAACACATGTCGAACTCAAGAAAGGTTTCATGGAACTAATGTATAGACATTCAAGCGATGATATTTAGAGCATCTAATTTTTATCCTGTTTGCTATCTTTAGATTCTATTTCTTCTTACAGATATACTATCAGACTTATTTCTTTTGTATTGTTAACAATTCATTCAAATTCAATTATTCTTAAAGGTTTATTCATCTTCCGATATTATTAAAGTATGTTGCATTGAAATAATGATAGATGAACTAAAATATTTTCACAAACAAAGTTTTGCACATTACTTTGGAATTTCTAGATAATGCAAGAAACTAAAACAGACAATTGTTTGAGAAATTCACGTAAGTGAGGGATGAAATAACTCAAGGAATTTCTTTCTTCTAGTCCAAAAGAAATGGACAAAACCAATGATTCAGTTCTTACAGACACCCTCAGTAGATCGTAGCATTGGAGGAAGGCCTACTAGCCGAGTAAGAATAAAATTTTGAGAAAAGAAAGACAAATGAAGGAATGAATGGTAATGCCTAAGATAGGGGTCATATTCATAGCACTTTACATCATAACATGTTAGGGACATTTGACTCACTTTGAGCATAGCATCCTAATTACTAGGCATAATCATTCTACAGGTTATCAAAGACGACGTGCTTTAGCCCCTTAAACAGCAGGGTAATAGGCTGCAGTATAGCAGATCTAGACTTCAAACATTTATGCTGAAGTAGATCCAAGATGTTTTGGTATTCTTGTGTTTACAAAAAACAAATCAAGAACGTAGCAGATTGGACTCTCAGATGTTCTCAAATATAGCGGATCTAATCCTCAGATGTTTATACTGAAGCAGATCCAAGATGATTTGGTATTCTTGTGTTTACAGGAAACAAATCGATGACATAGTAGATTTGACTCTCAGATGTTCTCAGTATAGCAGATCTAGGCTTCAGATGTTTATACTGAAGCAGATCCAAGATGATTTGGCATCCTTGTACTTACAAGGGACAAATCGAGGACATGGCAGATATGACTCTCAAAAGTTCTCAAATAGATCAAAGATGGTTTGGCATCCTTGTGCTTACAAGGGACAAATCGAGGACATGACAGATATGATTCTCAAAAGTTCTCAAACAGACTCAAGATGATTTGGCATCCTTGTGCTTACAAGGGACAAATCGAGGACATGGCAGATATGACTCTTGAAAGTTATCAAATAGATCAAAGATGGTTTGGCATCCTTGTGCTTACAAGGGACAAATCGGGGACATGGCAGATATGACTCTCAAATGTTCTCAAACAAGATTCAAGTTGATTTGGCATCCCTACAGATCGAAGAAGCAAATTTGACATCTCTATGGTTTGGCATCCTTGTGCTTACAAGGGCCTTCAATGCCCATCAAAGCCCCAATCATCGGTCGTCTCTTGGCCTGGCCCCGAATCACGTCACGGATAGCATGACCGTCGTCAAGGCCCCATCAGCACCGTGATTCCAGGATCCATGATCGGTGCACTAACCAGAGGCCAGAGATTCCCTCGCGCGATTGCCTGCAAGAAAAGGAAAGAAACAAGCAAATCGAGAACCAGAATCAGGATTTATTTTTAGATTTATTTGTAAACAGTATAAATAGATGTAAAAATACGATGTGAGGGAGATACGAAAATATTGTACACAGATACAGAAATAAAAATACTTACAGATTCAAAGAATACACAAGCAGTTTCAAAGAAAAGATGATTTAACAGTGTGTTTTTATTTTAGAACATATGCATGTATATACATCATTTTAGCAAAAATAGTATCTCTTAAAAAGGGGAAGAGATTACCTGTGGAAGGACGAGGATTTTAACCCTCAGACCACCGTAGAGGACGGCGTGTGAGCGCATGAGGAGATCTCTGGACGGAGGCTCAGCAGCTCCGGGATTGGCCCACAAATCCTCTTCCAGAGGATTTTGCTTATTTTAAAAAAAAAACCAGATGTTAAAATGATTTTTAGGGGCAAAGTTTGACTTATATAATCTATTTAAAACGGTGTCGTTTTACAACTATAGGATCCGCGCGTTGACCCGATTACCCAGGGAGGATCCGCGCATTTTTGAGAATTAGGGTTAATTACCCGATTGGTCCTCTCGCAATTTTTATACTTTTAATTTCGTTTTATTTATTTTTTAATTTGGCATTAACATTTTAATTCTATTTCAATTCGACCCTCCCAATGATTTACAATCGTATTAGGGCAAACGGTGACGTTTTGGGAATAGGGCTATTTGCCCAATGACCCCCTTTGATTTTGCGTGTGTTTCAAATCGGGCCTTAATTCAGTTTTAGCTTTTTAAATTTGCCCCGTAATTTTACAAAACTTTAAATTTAGTCCTATTTTTTTATTTCTATATATTTTCATATTAATATTTGATTTATTTTAATTTTACTTTTATACATCAAAATTATTAGAAGTGTTATTTTTATATGTATTACTATTATAAATTATTTTCCTCAAATTATTATTATTTTTATATATTATCATATTTTTCACATATATATATTTATTAATTATTTATATATATATATATTGTTTTACATGTTATTTCATATTATATCTATTATATTTCTTATATATTTATATTACATTTTATTTTATAATATTTTTATATTTTTATATTTTTATATATATGTTATGTATATCATGTATCATTGATTATATTATTTATGTTTATATTATATATATTATTTTGAAAAATGTAAATTATTATTATTAAATTATATTTTTAACTCACACCATATACATATTTTTTTATCAATTATTTATTTATTTATTATATATTATTTCATTTTAAAATTAATATTGTTATATTATGAATTCTCTTACATACTTTTAAACCAATATATTACCATATAATTATTATTCTTTTATTCTTGTTATTATATATTATATTATCTATTAAATATTATTTTAAAATGGTTATGAAATGTATTGTTTTTAATTGTATGTATATTTTGTTAGCAATCAATTACTCCTTTTTTATTAGTTCTTATATATGTTTTATATTGTATGTATCATGTATCATGTATGTGTTAAATTTATTTTTATTATAATTATATGCAAATTGACACTATATTTCTTCTATTTGTATATCATACATTATTTGGTTATGTTTTTTTATATCATGCATCATTTAAATATTATTTCATATGTTTATATACTTTGTTTATTCATTTTCAATACATGCTATGTATATATATCTTTATTTGCATTTTTTGCTTTATATGTATTAATCTTTTTATCGTAGTATTCATTTTTATCTACCTTGTACAATAATATATTATTATGATTTATAATGTAATACAATTTTCCACGCATCATCTTTAAAAAGAACAAGGTTCCAAAATTTTCAAAGGCAATACTTGGTGTTTGGAAATTTCGAAAAAGTAGTACCCTAACTTATTGGGTTGCAACTTTTCTCGTTATGTTCGAATAGTCAAGTACCCTTCTAAGGTTTTAAAGGATTTCAAAATATAAGTGACTGTCTTGGAATTGCAAAGTGATATGTCCTAACTTACTGGATGTAGCATTTTGCTGCTTTGAGATAGAGATTTCTACAAGGCTAACTTATAGTCAATACTTTGATACAAGTAAACCCAAATTTTCAAATACTTTAAAGAGGATTACATCTCAAAATTTTTAACTTCCGACATTAAAGACATTTCGATAATCAATTAGGTACCAATTTTTGGGCGTTACGAGGGTGCTAACCCTTCCTCGTACGTAACCGACTCCCGAACCCATTCTTTTGATTTCGTAGACCAAAACCAACGATTTTAAAACAAATGTTTTAGAGGTGATCCAATCACACCTAAAAAGATTGGTGGCGACTCCCATTTTCATTTTTAAAGTCGATTCCCATTTTCCAAAACCCGATTTAAAAATGTTCTCGACAGCGATAATCAATCTATTGTTGCAATTGTAAAAAATCAAATCTAGTGTTCCATGGAAGAACAAAACACTTCAAAACCAAGTATCATTTTATGAGAGAAGTGAAACAAGCCAAGAAAGTAAATTTGGTTCACTGCAATTCACAAGAACAGTTGGCTGACATTTTAACAAAACCACTTGGGAAGATGAATTTTGAAAAGCTACGTCATGATATTGGGGTTCGCAACATGGAGGCCTCCATGTTATGGCAAACCCAAATCATAAGACTGTGAGCTTACCAATTGTCCGAGCTCCCCAAATCTGTGTGTTCACCAAGACTGCGAGCTTTTCAATAGTGAGAGCTCATCAAAGCTTCGAAGTCTTGGAAAGTATGAGCTACGTTAGGTGAGCTTATAGATGCGAGCCCTTACTCTACAAGTTGCCAACTTGCCAACTTGCACTAAAACACTGATAATTTTTTCGAAGGCATTTTGATTGCTGATTAGACTAAAATCAACCAATAAAAAAGCAAGTTGTATGAATCCAGCTACAAGATTAAGCCAAGTTGTAATTATTTTATTATTATTTTTGTTTATTTAAGCATAATAGTTTATGTAAACTAATATGTTGTTCTTGTAATGGAAGAGTTGTTCACAATTTGATTTCTCTATTTTTATCTTGATTTTGCTTCAGTCCTTTCTTCACCATATATCAAACAAGTTAAATCCTATAAAAAATGTGTAGCAAATGAAACAAGTTTAAAGGTAGATGCATCAATATATTTTCAACAAATAAGGTTTCGATGAAACCATAAACTCTAGGCAATAAGAAAAACTTGATCACGACTACTAGTACTGTTACTGGCAAGATAAAAACCAATAAAGCTCCTAACAGAATTGAAACTAAAATTAAAACTAGCTCCACCCCAAACATCTCTCGCTTTCGGGCACCAAAGAATAACATGATTAATACTCTTAGTTGCACCATAATTTGACAACTTGGGTCGATATTAACACCTTTCTCAACCAACCTATTCTTACAAGGAAAAAATTGACGCAAACATCTAAAAAAAATCCTTCATTTTTAGAGGTAGTTTTAAGCTCCAAACATCTTATCATAGCCCTTCACTACCATAGTCAGCTATCCTTGTATGATGTTGCAAGGCAAGGCGACATCCACTTTTAACATCCTACAACCCTCACTTGTTGAAATGTCAAATGAGTTGGCCGCAAGGTTCAACGGCAGCATTAGGAATACTAAGGATGCATTGGGCATTAGTTGGTGCCAAAATTCCTTCAAAAAACTACTTATCTCATGATGAGCCATCCTCCAATAGAGGCTTGCTCACTCGTAATGATTCCATACTAATAATCGAGGTTGATTCAACAAAGAAAGTATCATCATTCGATAGTCAAGGATCATTAGAAACATGAATATTCTTCTCATTACCAAGCCTCCATTGCAGACTTTTAAATTTTTAGCAGCAAAAGGACTCCTCCATAGAAACGAGGGATAGTTACCCTCATTTGTATCAAGAAACCCATATCGAGGAAAATATCTAGCTTTGAAACTTTACTAGAGAGTGAGTACAGTGTGATAGAAACCTCCACCCTTGCTTGCCAAGAATTACAAGATTAAAACAATAGAGGTTTCGAAAACCTATGCTACCTAGCCTTTTTGAAACAAAGAGTTTGTCCCATGAAGCCCAATGAATACCTTTACTCCCTTTTAAACCTAAACCCCACCAAAATGAGCTCATCATACGTTGACTCTTCACAAGTGCTAATAAGAAGGAAGAAGACACTCATATAGTATACACACATTGCTTGTGCGATTGTCTTCAAAACTATTTCTTTACCTGGGTAAGAAAGTAGTTTATTCTTCCAACTAAAGATACGTTTGCTAAGTTGCTCGCATATAAAAAAGAATACTTGTTTTTTTTCTTATGTCCCACTAAAGATGGGAGATCGAAATGCCTTCTATGATCCAAAGATGATACCACCCCTAATATCGACAAACCTTCTTGTTTCTCTTAGGGTTTTGTGTTTGAACTGAATATAATATCTGCTGCAAGATGGCCAACCATGCAACAACTGGCACAAGTGGTGGACAGTCTAAGTGCAAGAATAGTGGCAGACTCGTCATATGTCACAAGCTTGGTGGATTGTCCAAGTGAGAACAAGCTTGCAGGCACATAAGCTACAAAGAGCTTGGTGGATTGAAAACATGCGAAGTATATCCACGGAGTATGCTTACAGAATGTATCCACTGTTTCATGAAAATATTTTGCTGCATCCTGCACAAGTTATGTTACGTGTATTTGATAAAGCCAATCTTAGTTGGTAATTTTTTTGAATGTGTTTAGGAATGATTAACATGTTTAGTTAATTTACTTGTGTACAAGAAATGTATTTCAAATTTCAAGATTGTATTAGTGGGATTGGTTGAATTCTGTCATCAATCAACTAATATATATTGTATAACTTGTATTTGAGATTTGATTGATGAAAAATAACAATTTAAATTAGATTTCTAATTCTCTATTTTCTTTTCTGTCTTTGTTCTAAATGCCAATAATCTCAAATTTATTGAAGTTAACATTGTAACTCAAAACAACTTCATAGGTTGTCAAAATATTTTTAACTGTATGGCTCTCAAAATAATTCACATGGAAAAAGATAAAGTTGTCATCCGCAAAGAATAATGGGAGATCATAGGACTACCCCTATAGATAAAAAAAACCATGCAAATCACCTCTAGTTGTAGCCAATCGAAACGAAAAAACTTCACCCTTCAGAAAAATAATGAATAAGTAAGGTGAAAATAAATCTTCTAATTGTAATCCACGTTTTGGAAAGGTCGGACCAATGTCCTTACCATCCAATACCACAAAATACTTAACGCAAATGGCATACATCATAACTCAGTAAACAAATTTCCTATCAAAACCAAGCTTAAGCATGATAATTTTTAGGTAATTCTAGTCCACCCTATTTTATGCCTTGCTAATGTCAATTTTAAGAGTTGCTTCACCCACTTTTACCACATCCCTTATTCTATATATGATGGATGATCTCAAATGTAACATTCCTCACTTGTCTCGACTGTTGTTATGACTGAGAGATGCCATCGGAGCATGTATGAATAAGAAATCTCAATTTTATTTAAGAGTTAAAAGTTTAAAATATTTTATAAAATATTTAAAATATGTTTTAGACAAATTGAAAGTTTTAAAAATAGTTTAAAATAATTTAGAAATGATTCCTAGTTGACCAAATGTGATCGGAACCTAACACGGGCCTCAAAAGTTTAAAACAACTTAAAATAGTGCAGGATTGTAATAGTGACATGACGTTGCCATGTGACTTACTAAGTAACAAATTTGTGATGTGAGGAATGCATAGGTTCGATGTTGACTGAAGTCGCGACATTGTAAATCCGTGGTCGTGACGTGACTCACTAAGTATGCTCAAAACACTTAAAAATCACTTTAAAACATCCTTAAACACCATTAAATCATAACTTATGATTCCATATAATTTAAAAACATTTATAAATCATATTTAATCATAGTCATAGACATGTTCAAACCAATTTATAGCTCAAGAACTTGTCTTATCCTTTTAAGGAGGTTACAAACAACACTTGATTTTACAAATCCAAATACTTATAAACACTTATGATAATCTAAGTCTCTATGTGCATGCCAATAACCTATATAAAGAACATTTAATAATTAAATAACAAACTTAAAAACTTGATTGGTGATGCAATACTCCCGGAAAAAGCTTCAAACTTCTCGGACAAGGTCCTTACCTATGTGTTTTAAACAACTAACGCGTGAGCTTTAAAAGCTCAACAAGTAGCCCATGATAAACCTACTTATCCTATTCTTTATTAATGTTGAGTCCCTTTAAGCATGTCATATAAGATTGAGTTAAGTGCATTCTATTGTCACTAATCAATTCATTTAAATTAATTAAATTATGGGGCTCAACTTACATTTTAATGATTATTAGGAAATAGCTTATGAAAAGTTCGTATGAGGATTACTGTCTCTCGTAATTCTTTAAAACATTTGTTTCTTAGCTTTTCAAAACATGCATATACATTTATTTCTAATTTAGGGTGCTTATTTTTTATTAAAGTCATCCATTTCATTTTCATTTCCTTAATTAGGACATACATTGTTAGATTTATCAATTTAAATTCTCATTTGCTTGCCCTTTCATTTACTTTATTTTCATACATGTTAGTTATAAAACATTTAACTCACGATCCTTAGTCTTGCTTTTAGCCATATATAGTCACATTTAAATTTGATCATTAACATTTAATCAATTTTCGTCCATAGCAAAATCTAGTAAAACTGACTCGGATACACGGGACTCTTCCACCACACCAATGAGCACCGAAGTGCGGAATTGTAAAGTAGCATAAAACATCCTTCCACAACACCAAAGAGCTCATAAGAGCATAAACTACACCACACCAAGATGCACATAAGTCCAAAACCACTGACAAAACTCCAACATGTTATATCCCTTAATTGGCATGCCAACCGTATCCTAACATTTCACTAAGTCTACTAGGTCACATTAAAATTATAATTTATATGTATCCATCTCGGCCATTTACACATACATATATGCATATCATATATGGACACTTTAAGGCTTTCTCATACTTGTGATCAAATTCATATTAATAAAGACCTTATGAGTATGGTCATTTTTCATATGTAGACACCATAGGTGTTTTGCATTTAGAAACACATTTCCACATTTCTTTAGGCCTTATACACGTATTTGTTCCATTTAATAATTCCAATTTGTGTAGAGTCATTTTTTTATTTTTCTTTATATTCCACTTGAGTAAAAGTCACAAAATTATTTATTTCTCAATTCACAAAATTCAAAATCAATATTCGTTTGATGTTTTAGAAACTAGACTCTTGAACCTTTTAATCACAAACTTTTTGGAATTTATGTTCTTGTATACACATGATAGAAAATTTTTAAAGTCAAGATAGAGTTGCTGCAAACAACTTTGACCTCTTTTCACTCAAAAATAATTTTCTTCTATTTTGAAATTTGGATGAATTTGCCATTTGTTTTGTTAGAAACTAGGCTCAATAAGATTCTCAAAAATATAAAACTCATTCTCTAATCCATTTTATACAATTTTTAACAAAATTTTCAATGTCAAAACACGGTATGTTGCCAAGTGTTTCGACCTTCCCTCACTTAAACATATTTATCTCTTATTGTATAATTCAGATGCAAGTTTCATTTGTTCCAATAAAAACTAGACTCAGTAAGATTTCAAACCATATGTGTCTCTAATTCAATTTCTACAATTTTTTTTGAATTTTCAAAGTCACATTACTATTGTTGTCCAAAACTATGTTAATCCAAATGTTGTTAATCAAGTCATTCAAGTGACATAATAAAAAAATTCACCCAATAATAACACATTTCATGTTTATTCATATAATAAATCTCATGTTTGTTACACTACTTTCATATGAATAACTTAAATTCATTACTTTCCTAAGCATTTTAGCATAAGAAAACTAAGAGTATCTGTAACGGCCCAAATTTCAGTGATACCGGAACAGTGATTTGAAATCACTAAATCCGACATGTGAGCTTAGATATTAGTAAGTAAATGTTAAGTGTGGTTTTAGAAATAATTTTGAATTAGTGAAATTATGTAGTGTAGGAAGTTGTAGATAAAACGGAATAAAAACGAGGTATCGAGAACTCGAATTAGAAACCAGAGCCATATAAATATTTTTAAAAATATTTATGGAGTGTAAATAAGTTAGTATTAAAGTTTCACAAGAAATTTTAAGGTTTCTGATGAGTTAATTAGGTGAAAAGGACTAAATTGAACTAAGTGTAAAATTGTGAGATATGATTAAATAGCTCTAGTAATAATTAAAAGAGGACTAAATAGGAAATTAGACACCTATTATTGGGCTGGACGGCATGTGTGTGCAGGAAAATTAAAAATCAAGTGTGAACAAGAGGCAAAATTGGAAATAAGGTAATAATTTAATTGTAAAATATGATATATTAGGTAAAATCTAGAGTTTTCTTCATTTTTCTTCATCTTCATCAGATAAAAATACCATTAGAGAGTTTTTAAGAAGCTGGTTTTTATATCCTACAGCATGTAAGTTCAACTCTTGATTATTTCTTGCAATTTTTGTATTTTTGAGACTTTTACAACTAGGTCCATATGTTTAATTCATTAGTTTTTGATAATTTTGAAAGTTGTCATGAACAAGTGCTGAAATTATATGATGATTTATTATGGAATTGAGGTTTTAATTTTATTATATGATGATTTTGTGAAGAGATTTTTATAGAAATCACTATTTAGGACCTAATCGTAAAAGTTGTGAAATTAGGGTTTTGTGATGAAACTTTGAATTTAAAAGGCTGTGAAATAGTTTATAATGTTTAAATAAAGTGTTATTTGAGAAGAATTAGTTCAATTGATGAATAAATTAAGTAGGGACTAAATTGTAAAAAAATTGAAAAGTTTGGGGTAATAGTGTAATTTCACAATTTTAAGGGCATAATTTGTGAAATAGAATAGAATTGTAATGGATGCTAATGAAGGAATGATTTTATAATTATAGATCAAGAAAACGAAGTGAATCGTGGAAAGAAGAAAATTCAAGAATAGTCCTGAATTTCTACGACTTTTGCAAATTAGCCCAGGTAAGTTCATATGGCAATTTAATGTTTGAATATGAAGATATTATGATTTTTAAGTATATTATTGTAGATGAATACTATCAATTTGTAACAAGTATGAAATAATAGTTAAATAAAAGTACACATTAGTTGGAACAATGGATTTGAGTGCTTTCATTATGTGACCATGATGAATTGACTGGAAAAGATGTGATAAGTACGCCTGCCTAAGACCATAGCTGGGCTATGGCATCGGTGCAATGTGATATGTGTTCTGTATAAGACCATAGCTGGGCTATGGCATCGGTGAGATGTGATAATGTGATTCCGTGATAAGACCATATCCGGGATATGGCATCGGCATGTGATGTGATCCGTGTAAGACCATAGCGGACTATGGCTTCGGTGTGTGATATGTGACAATGTGCAAGTCCATAGTTTTCTATGGCAATGTGTTAATGAAGCACTCAATTCCATTAGTTCTCAATAAATTGTCAATGGAAATAAATGAGAAAAAAAAAAAAGGCCCAAAGAAGTTAAATTTGTGAATAGGAATATGAAAATTATTCAAAGGAGCTTAATAATGGATTTGTGATTTACAGTGGTAAAGTAGTTAAATTAAAAGATATATGATTGTGTACAATGTTCGGTAAGATTTGTGTTTTTATGCCTATGAGCTTACTAAGCTTCAATAAGCTTACTTGTGTATGTTTGATATTTTTATGTAGATTGAATTAAAGTGAAGTCAGGTAGATCGGATCAACACAACAAGGCACACTATCCAGATCAATTCCGGTAGCTTTTGTTTTATGTTTAAAGATTTATATGGCATGTATAGAGTTTAAAGGAATTAAAGTAAAGATGTTATAAACTAGTTAACAATATTTTGTACTAAAACAGTTTTTGGTTAGTAGCAATAGTTTGACTTTGAAAATTCACCATAAATTATGAAAATCTAATTAGAGGTTGAATGAAATATGAAATTAAAGCTTATTGAGTCTAGTTTCTTATAAAAGAAATTATGTAAGAAATAGAATTGTAAATCATGAGATATAATAACTTTTGTGAGACAAGGTCAGAGTGATTTTGAGCTCCCCTGTTTTGATTTGTAAAAATCATTAAAAATTGTAAAAAAATAATTAGGAGTCATACTGTATATTTATGGATTCCTTGTTGAGTCTATTTTTAATAGAAACAAACGACATGGTTATTTGAATTCTGTACAGGGAGAAATTTGGTTTGTAGTGCACAGGAGTCAGAGTAGCCGAACCCTGAAACAGGGGAGAATTTAACTAATAAATTGTACTAATTGGCCCAACCAAAAATTCTAGGAAAAAATCAGTAAATATATATATGAGTCTAGATTCGGGAAAAATTTACGGATTTGGATTTCGAGTTGTGTAACTCAAGATATGATTTTTTTGGAGACTGTGACGCAGTTGGACAGCTTGTCTGAAAAGTATGATATAAATTGTCTGAATTCGGTTAAGTGCTCAAATAAGTTTAGTATTGCCTTTTGCTCGACTCCGGCGACGGTCTCGGGTAAGGAGGCGTTACAGTATCCAAGGATACTTACCTTTTTGAAAGCTCTACAACACAATCTTGATTCCATAAACTTGACTCCACCCTCATTTAAGCTTGGAAACTCCATTCTCATCATTCAACATATTCCATACCCCACAAATATAACAAAATATTAATAAAAATTATTTCCAAGCTTTCTCATAACTAATAAACTCAAATATCTTGTTAGAAGAGTTAGTAAAACACTATTCTTACCTTGTTGAAATTTTCTCTCCTAAGCTTCATTTTCTCACACAAAATCCCATCAAACCTTAAGCTAACAATGGTGTTGAAAATGAGTTTAGAAGGTTGTTCTTACGAGATTGTAGCAAAATCTCAAGGTGGAAGGTGGGACTTTTGAAAAAACAATGGAGAAAATGGAAAAGAAATGGGTAGGAAGAAGATGAAAAGCCATGGGGGTTTGTTGATCTGCTAGAGAAGAAAAAAAAAAAAAAGGTTGATGGGGCTCTCAATCCATTTAAAAAAATACCAATAAATGGGCCTTGGGCTCATGTCTAACTACTTAAGTTAATGTTTGTCAATTTGAGGCTCATTTCCTTAATACGAGATTCTGACAATCCAAAATAATTCCAAATATCAAATATCATATTTGAATATATTTTTCATCGTAAAAGTCTTGAGAGTTGACCAAATTACTCTTTTATGGCAAAAATATTTTTTTGTCCATTTTTTTGTACGAAACCTTATTTCTTCACAATGATAGATGATCATCAATTCCAAATCTCATAATTCACTTATAATCTCTAATATAAAATAAAAGAGGATAAAAATTAAATCTTTCCCTTTTCTCACTAAAATTAGAAAATTTGCAATTCAGTACCTATACTTTTTAATTTTTTTCCAATTTGGTCCCAAAAATAATTTTTTCCATAGTAATTCATATTACAATTTATTCTCATGTTAAAAGGAAGTAAAACACCTTGCTCCCCTTTTTGTCTAAATTTACATTTTAGTACTCAAACTTTTTAAAATTTTCCATTTAGTCATTTCATCACATTATCACCTCTAAAATTCTTTTCATCAAATTCCATTATCAAAATCATTTTATCTTCATTAAAATTGTTTTGTCTGAAAAAAATTCAAATTTTTTCAATAATTCACTATATTCGTTACCAGAATAGTGCCACGTGTAAACCAAAAATTTGGGATGTTACATCAAAAGCAACCATGATGTTGTCAGTAATGAGTCAGCTCAGCAAGAAAGCAAATTGTGTAGATAAGATCAACTTAGGTAAAATGGATTTCAAATAATTAGCCAAGACCTTAAAAATAATCTTATATACCACATTACAAAGTGCAATGGGTCTTAGATCTTGTATACAATTTGGCCTATTTTTTGGGGGATAAAGACAATTGTAATATTTTCCAGATTAGGCGAAAACTCACCATAAGCAAGCCACAGGTTGCATTGCATAACAATCTCAATTCCAATAGTATGCCAACAACATTGAAAGAAAGTCGAATTTATGCCATCTAAACCAGAAGCTTTGTCAGGATGCATTTTGAAAATGGCTCTGCTATACTCATTAAAACTAAAAGAGGCTAACAACAACATTATCTGAGTCATCGACCATAGAATTAAGATTTTGAAAATTGTCAAACGCATTATCAATAGAGGCAGAAAATAAATTCTCAAAATAATCTAACACAATATGTGTCATACCATCTTCATAAAAAAATAGGTTGATTGCTAGGAACAATAAGTAACAAAATATTATTAAGATACTTACATTTCAATGCTTGATCATGAAATATTTTGTGTTTGCCTTGCCATACTACATCCAAAAAAAATCCTAAATCGTTGGTAGCCAATAAATTGCTTCTTGAACTAAAAGACTATTCATTTTCATTTGGGTTGCTCAAATATCATCTACATTTGCATAAGCATGTCTCAAACTCTCCAACTGACTTTTAATTGTTGAAGATTGCCTAAAACAATTATGACTCGTGGTCTTCTGTAACTCAAGAAGTTTAATATTAAAGTTACTAAAGATAACACTAAAATTACAAAAATAGATTCAATTTAAAAAAAATGATATCTCTCAGGTTTTTATTTATTCTTTTTTTGGCCAAATCACTTGTGTAACACCGCTTTACCCTAGTTAACTCAATAACCCGAGCAACGGTTGTCACATTTAGGAATTGAGTCACATAAACATTGATATTTCTTTTTACATTTAATTTCAATCATATTAAACTAATTTAAGACTTTTCAAAACATTTCCAAACATCCCTTACAATTTGGTTTCAATCGAAGGTCATTCAAAACCTTTTCGTAGGCACGACAATGAAAATATGGTGGCCTGAAGTAGAGTTATTGGTACCTATGAAGTTCGATATTAGTCCACATGGGCATTCCACAGTACTAGATTCACAATAATTAATCATGAATACTTTATTTCACGATTTTCATGATTTCATTACTCTTTTACATTTATTTCATTCTAGTCCACTATTTAATATTATATTAACAAAAAAATTTGAACATCAAGATTTTCAAGAGCTTTATCTTTATTCTTCCATCTCTTGAATTAGTATGATCTTATTCACAATGGTATTTATTTCATGATTTTCATATTTTAACATAATTTTGCTTCGATTACAATTTGGTCTTTAAATCTTAAATCTTAACAATTCAAAGTAGTGTAGTCCACTACGCAACTGTCAGGTTTTTATTTATTTCTCATTCATCGAAATTGATAATTAATTTCTGTTCCCCTCCTTAATATAAAAAATGTGATCAAAATTTTAATTCAAGCCAATTAATACATTCTTTTCTTCAAATCTTACCATGTTCTGCTGCTAGGTAGTTCTAACTCATCTCTACTAAAAAATATTTATCTCACAGTAATGATATTGTATAATATTTCCATTTGTAACTATTGAAAATAGACTCATTACTATTTTAGACATATAAAGATCAACTCCTAATTATTTTTGTAAAATTTTTAATGATTTTTTGAAACCAAAACAGGGGAACTCAAATCAATCTAACCTTGTCTCACTTAAATTTATTTATCTCATTCTCATAATATACAGTTTCATTACTTACATCGTTTCTTCTCAATAGGCTTCAATTTTATTCTTGGTTAAATATTTAAATCAATTTCTATAATTTCTTTAGAATATTCAAAGTTGAACTACTGTTGCTGTCCAAATTTGTTTTAGTGGAAATTTTACTTATTCTCACTCATACCAACATTTAACACTTATTTTACTTATCAACTATTATATTGTTATACAATATAATTTGATTTTACATAATATTATAATTTTGATTACTGTTCAGTTTAGTCCCTTAAAGCTTACATGTAAATTTAATTGCATCATCACTTCAAATATTATGATTCATATCAATTTCTCTTCATAGGTTACAATTTTTCTATTACTTCTTTCATTCTCACTTCATGAACACATTAAAACTATCAATTCCATATTAATAATGTAACAGACCATTTTTCAGTGGTGTCAAAAATAGTGGTTTAAGGCCACTAATCTGACGAGAAAGTTCATAAATATTAAATAATAATATTTATAAGTCAAATATGGTAGTAAAATAAATGTTGAATTGGTAATTTATGCTATTTGAGAGAACAACTAGGTTCAAGTGGTATGACCATAAAGTCAAGTGATTTTAGAAAATGAGGTATCTGGATCTCATTTTTATAAACCGAGTCGTAAATATTTTAATAAATATTTATGAAGTATTATTAAGTTAGTATTAAAGTTTCGTTCAGAAATTTTAATGTTTAGATAGTTAATTAATTAAAAAGAACTAAATTATAAAAGATGCAAAATTTATTAATTAATGCATTTAGTGACTAAATGACTTAATTATTAATTGAGAAAGGAGCCATATGGCAGTTAGGCCTTAATTAATGTGGTGGGACGACATTAGTAATGAAAAAGATACAAATATAATGAAAAAGATACAAATATTATGTAATTAATGGCATAATGGTAAATAACTGGAAATTAAGTAAAACAAATTGAAAACCTAAACAATTCCTATTCATTTTTCTTCAACCTTGGTCGAATTCACCATTAGGGAGAGATTCAAGCTTTGGTTCTATCATCCTCATGCATGTGAGCTTAATTCTCACTTATTTCTTGTAATTTTTATGTTTTTGAGATCATTGTAACTAGGTACATTTAGACTGTACCTTTGTTTTTTATTCTATTACAATTTTTTTAAGTTTCCATTGATGAATTTTGAATTCTTATGATGAATACCATGTATTTGGAGCTTTGATTGTGTTTTTTGATAATTTTGTAAAGTGATTTTTGTTAGATTTTGATTTTTGTAAATTGTGAAAATGTCAAATTTTAAGGCTTGATAGTGAATTTAATGTTCATTAGGGACTATTTAAGGGCCTAGTATATTTGGATAGAATATTTACTTGAGAAAAATTGTTAATTTGATAAATTTTAGGTTAAGGGACTAAATTGTAAAAATTATAAAAGTTTGGGGTAATTGTGTAAATTTGAAAAATAAAAGGGTATTAATTGTAAAATGGATTGGAATGTGAAATGTAAGTTGATAATTGAGAAATTTCACATTTTAGTTCAAGATCCCGTAAATACTCGTGGAAAAGGAAAAATTACGGAATAGTCCCTAAACTTCTGCAACTACTATAATTTAGTCCAGGTAAGTTCATACGATTTAAAATTTCACATCTATTTGAATTGTTGAATAGTATAACATGATATAAAAAATATATATATTCAATTGTTGATAATGAATGATTATTTGAGATATGTTATTGAATTTGATGTTCGGATTGGATTGAATGTGGGATAGAGTACAATCGTGATATGGTGTGTTGTAGGGGATTAGAGTAGAGATGGGTTGGAGGGATGTATATATTTATTTCAAGAGTAAACTGAGATTCAACGTTTGTTGTGAACTCTCGTGTTATACTCTATGTTTGGTGTGTTTCGGTTGGACTAGCTCTTATGAACATTGGCATGTTTCAACTGGACTAGCTCTTATGAGCATTGGTGTATTTTGATTGGACTAGCTCTTATGAGTATTGACATGTTTTAGTTGGACTAGCTTTTGTGAGCATTTGGTGTGTATTGGAGGGATTGGCTCGTAGGAGCATCTGGCGTGTTATGGTTGGACTGATGATGTGCTCTTATCCGTAAGTCATTTTTCAAATTGAAAATCTTGTTAAGGTAAATTTTTTAATGAATTTGATAGACTTGCTATACATTTGAGTATCAAATTGAATGTATGTGATTTATCGGTTGAGATTGTGTATGACAGGAACACAAATGGTTGATTTTTATGTTTATACTTTGTACTATGCAAATGAAATGAGTAAGAAAAGGAATGGAATGGTAAATGACTTAATGGAAAGGTTCATAATTATAAGAAAAGGTTTATGCTTATGTAATGTATTCTATGAAAGCTATTTATGCTATAATTGAGTTTATATGATTGTTAATAAATCTACTAAAATGTGAGTTTGATGATGCTTGAATAGGCTTATATTAAACTCATGGTATTGGAAACGGTAAGTAAGAAAATTGAATGAAACATGATCGTATCGTAACAATGATGAATTAAATGTTATGTTTATATATATATGGTTGATTTCATATGTATTTTGAACAAGTATGCTAACTTGAAAGTTGGTGTTATATAAGCTTTATTAATCCTATGACATTGGTAAAGGTTTATATAATTTTGTAAAGTTTATTATCGAAATGGTATATTATGTTAAAGTTTATACGAGCTTACTAAGAATTCATTGTTTACATAATTATTTTTCTTTACTTTACAGATTATTAGAAGCTCAATCAGTTTAAAGTTCATCAGAGATCTATCACACTATCCACAGGACAATTCGGTAGTTGTTGAGTATTTTGGCTAAGGTTTATAATGGCATGTATAGGATGATTTGTAATGGTATTATAGTGCATGTGCTAATGATGCTTTGGTATGTTTAAGCTTTGGAAAGTTATATTGGTTTGGAACACCTTGATACCTTACCAAGTTATGTGATATTGATTACTTTAAAGTGTTTGTTGATATGATTCGCTTGGCATGTTGATGGTAGTTTGAAAATGGTTTGAAAGTGATTTGGTATGTATACGTATGTAAGTTAACTATGTTGGTGCTTTTGATGCTTTGCTAGTTTGTGTCATTATGACTATATCATGTTGCATGTTTTGAATAATTCAAATGGCATATTTTGTGATAGAAGTGTTAATTGTTATAATTGTAGCATGTTTGATTAGAAGTTGAATTATGTTTGATGATGGAAATGTGAATAAATATACCTTTGTAGGTAAGCTTTGATGTTGTTTGTGAGGTGACCTGAAATGGCATATTGGTTGGTTGTTTTGAGGCTATTGAATTGATCATTATATGCATGTTTAGGTAAGGTTTTTATTTCTTGATTATGTACACAAAATGCCTTTAGGTTTATGCATGGTTCGGCGTTGGAAATGGCTTGAATTTGGGCAAATTCATGTCCACATGGCCTAAGACACGAGCATGTGACTCAGCCTGTGCGACACACGGCTGTGTGTCCCCTATAGGTTTTATTACATGTAAATTAGACAGTTACACGTCCTAGCACACGGGCGTATGGGGTTATTTTGAATGTTACACAGCCTGAGACATGGGCATGTGTCTCAGCCGTGTGAGGCACACCACCGTGTGACCCCTGTAGTCAAAATTTTGTAAATTTTTCTTAAACTATCCAAATGTTTTCGATTTAGTCCTGAGTCATTTCTAAGATATTTTTATGGCCTCAAGGGCTCAATCTCGGGATGATATATATGTGAATGATTTTTTATAATACGATTATAATGATGTATGAAATGCATGTGTTATGTGATCCTTTTGTATGGTAGTTGTACCAGCTCAGTTTTAGCTAAATAGAAACAGTGATTTCAGAACCACAAATCTGAGGTCATAAAATTATTTTAATATTATTTTTGGTGTTTACAGCATGTGAATGCATATGTGTGAAAATTTTGTGAACTAATTTTATCGTTTAAGTGGTTAATTTGAGAAAAGGACTGAATCGCGTAAAATGAAAAAAGTTGTATTCTATATGATAAAGGTGTCTATTTGCTATGGCTTATTAAGCCCATGCAAAAGGTTTGGTTAAGACATGCCAGATTCCACCAAATATACAAATGGAACCTAACCATACATGTCCTCCAATTATATCTTCCAAATCGTCCACACTAACAATCCACCCTTCGCCGTGAGGTCCTTATGTTGTAAATAGACCATTGATAGTGGGAATGGACATAAATGGGCATAAATTTGATGTTTATTAATGTTTTAAAACAAGGTCAAATTTGTAAATTAGCAATTAATATATACTTTAATTAAAACAAAACAAAATGTTCATCATTTCATGCATTCATCAATCAAAATATCAAAGAAGAAGAAGAACATTTAGGGCTTGAACTTTCGGCACCTTTAATCATTGATTAAGGTATGATTTTTTATCGGTTTTTAATGATTTTTACATTTTTCTGATCGTTGCTTTGAGTACTAGCTAGCCCGTACCTTAATTTTTGAGTTTTTTAGTGATTTTAAAAAATTCCATTGACGAATCCATGAGTTTTATGATGTTTAATGATGAATTATGAAAGCTTGGTGTTTGATATACATGTTTTGTAAAGTGATTTTTGACAAAAATGTCAATTAGGGATTAAATTGAGAAAAGTGTAAGCTGAGGGGTTAAATTGTGAAATAAATGAAAAATATGGGCTATTAGGGACTTACCGAGAATTAGGCTAAGCATGGGTCATATTGAATTTTGTGAATTTTGTGTATTTATGAAATAGGGACTAAATTGAATAAATGTGTAACTTTAGGGGCTAAAGTGCAAAAATTCCCAAATATGTGTTTGTGGATGAAATTGAATTTGTTGATGAATAAAAGAATTAATTTTGAATGTATATAGATCAAGACCGAAAGAAATCGGATTTAGATCGGAGGAAATCGAAAGTTAACGATTAATCGATCTGGTCCTTCTATTTCGGCTACGAGGTAAGTTGATATGCAAATAAATGTCTTTAAATTGAATTATATGTTTTTAATTGTCATTGAATTGCTATGAATGTGGAATGAGCAAATACGAGCAAGAAACAATGAAGTTTCGATATCCAAAAGTCCCGTACGAACCTTAAGAATAGTTAGGATACGAATGTCATGACATTAGGTTACTAAGATGTGATTACATGTAAGACCATGTCTGAGATATTGGCATTGTATTGAGATTTCGTGCAAAACCATGTCTGGGACATTGGATCGTTAATCAATTTCGTGTAAGACACTGTCTGGGATAGTGGTATCACTATGTGATAACATGTAAGACCATATCTGAGATATGGCATTGTTCGAGCTTATAAATTTCTAAGTATCCTTACCGATTACGAACGGTTCAATGAGCAAAGTCAAGTTGAGAAAGAATATGTGAATAAGCTAAGTGACTTAAGTACATACGAGATTCATATGAGTATTAAGAAGTGAAGCAAATGATGAATTTGATTATGATATTGAATATGTATTCAATGAGAAAGGTTTGTGAACTTGTGTGTGATTAGTTATGTTTAGCATATTTGAACTAATATGCAAAGGTTTATGTGGTAGCTTTATTTGTATATCGCTTACTAAGCTTTTAAAGCTTACTTTGTGTGTTATTTCCCTGTTTTATAGATTATCGAAGCTAGCTTGGACTTGGGGATCATCAAGAAATGTCATCACACTATAGATCATCTCGTTGGTACTTTTGGGAGCTTTGTATATATGGTATATGGAATGTATAGGCTAGTGTCATTTTGGTATGTTTTCAGTTATGATTATAGCTATGAGATTTAGCTTGTAAATGCAGGTATATATGGTCATTTAAATTGGCTTGAATTGTGTTTGGTAAGTGATATATATATGATGGATATAATGCCTTATATGTTGGCTTGTTTGGTGTGGTTATGTGTTGGTTATCATGGATAGTTGTAAGTTGGTGTATTAATGCTTAGAAGATTGGCACATTGTGAATTGATTGAGATGATGATGGGGTGTGTTATGTGTCTTGAATTAAAGGATAAGGTGATGAATAAATGCAATTATAAGATATGTGATTTTTGATGATTTTGGTATAATGATTTGGTACGTTTTTGCGTATGGAATTGAGTAGTAGAAATGGTGGATGATAGATGGCATGATATGTGCGTGAATTGGTATGTTTTGGCTGCCTATATATGTGTTGCAATGTTACCATTTTAATGGCTAGGTGTGCATGAGAAAAGGGTGGCAAATTGGCTTTACAAATGACCTATATTTGTCCACACGAGCAGAGACACGGGCGTGTGTCTCAGCCGTGTGTGACACACGGTCATGTTACACGGTCGTGTGTCCCCTGGGGTACCCTTTTGAATTAAGTCAGTATACCCTACAGTTTTGACACGGCTTAGACACATGGACGTGTCTACTGGCCGTGTGTGGCACATAGGCGTGTGGCCGGCCGTGTGACCCAAGTCAGTAACCTCTAAATTTTTCCCATGGCCATGGCACACGAGTGTGTCTTCGGCCGTGTGGTGCAAGTCAGTATGTATGTCCTGTTTTCACACGGCTAGTGACACGGGCGTGTCTAGTGGCCGTGTGAGGCACACGGCCTGTTCACACGGGCGTGTGACCCTGAAATTAAAGAAAATTTTATATGTTTCTCAAAGTTTGAAAATGTTATCGGTTTAATCCCAAACCTCTTTTAAGCATGTTTTAAGGTCCTATAAGACCTTATAAGGGACAATGTGAATGAGTTGAATGGATTTTGATTATGAATGTATAAATGTATGTAAAATATGTGTATTATCCGGTAATGCCTGGTAACCCTATTTCGGCGACAGATATGGGTTAGGGGTGTTACATTTAATTAGTATTAGAGTTATGGTTTAGTCGATTCTAGGACTAACGTAGTGTGTGAGAATCTAGCTATACATGCCATATATATATAAACTGCAATAGTGTGATGATTCCTGACAGTTAAAATGTGTTTTATATAGCAAATGGATCCCGATCGAGCTGTAGCTGATGATGTTGAAAGTAATGCACCCGCTCTCGCTCAAGGAGAAGTACAGTCTGATTCTAGACTCGTATTTAGTAGCCATGAGGGAGAGGCTAAGCAAGCCTTCTTCCAAATGATGAGTGAGTGGTTCACGAAATTCATTTGAGCAAATCCGGTTGCTCAACAACCTCCACCCCCACCTATTCCTCAACAAGTCCTAGTTGTGCCACAAGTGATAGATCCGATTCGATTGAGTAAGCCACCTGTTGATAAGATTCGAAAATATGGGGCTGAAGAGTTTCAGGCTACAATTGATGATGATGACGAGAGAGCTAAGTTCTGGCTCGAGAAAATGGTCAGAGTATTTGATGAATTGTCCTGTCCTCCAGAAGAATTTATCAAATGTGTGGTATCTTTACTTAGAGACAATGCATATCATTGGTGGAAAACGTTGACATCTGTGGTCCCTAGAGAACGAGTTACCTGGGAGTTCTTTTAATATGAATTCCAAAAGAAATACATAAGTCAGCGATTTCTTGATTTGAAACATAAAGAATTTCTAGAATTGAAACAATGAGGAATGACTGTGATCGAGTACGAAAGAGAATTTGTACGATTGAGCAAATATGCTCAGGAATATGTTTCTACCAAAGAGATTATGTGTGAGCAGTTCGTTGATGGGCTAAATGAAAATATAAAAATTCTAGTTGGCATTCTGGAAATCAAAGAATTTATCATTTTAGTTAAAAGGGCTTGTAAAGCCGAGGATCTCAGTAAAAAAAAAGAGAAAAGCTAATTTTGAAGCTAGAGACTCGAGAAAGAGATCAACAAGTAAATCTTATCAGTCTTCATTGAAGAAACTCCAAGACTTGTTTAATCGTTCAAATACAATAGTTGAACATTCAAACAGAGATTGAGTAAGACAACAGTCGAGCTTCAAGGCTCCAGCTGCTTTGATAGCTAGTGTTGGAAGTGCAAGACCTAATGGAACTGAATGTTGACATTGTGGTAAATGACATTCCGGTGATTGTAGATTGAATGATAGAGCTTGTTTTAAATGTGAATCATTGGATCATTTTATCCATGATTGTCTGGAGTTGGTTGAACAAGATACAGTATAGAATACGAGACCAAGTAACACTGTAGTTAGAGGTAAACCACTCAGAAATGCTGTTAATGTGAGTGGTAGTTAGAGAACGACCAAATATTCTGCTATGAGATCTGAAGCCAGAGCATCTGTACGAGCATACGCTATTCATGCTCACGAAGAAGCGTCATCTCCAGATGTTATTACCGCTACTTTTTACTCTCTATGATACTAAAGTTATATGTAGTAAGACTTTTCCTATAGAGTCTACTGAATTTGTAATTAGAGTATCGAACCCCTTAGGCAAGTGTGTCTCAGTTGATAAAGTGTCCAAGAATTGTCCATTGATGATTCGGGATAATTGCTTTTCAACCGATTTAATATTGTTTCCATTTGACGAATTTGATATAATTCTGGGTATGGATTGGCTAACGCAGCATGATGCTGTTGTGAATTGCAAATGAAAGACGATTAATCTAAGATGTCAGAATAATGAGATTATCCAAATTGAGTCAGATGATCTGAATGGCTTGCCAGCAGTGATTTCATCGATGTTAGCTCAAATATATGTAAAAAAGGGTTGCAAACCTTAGTGTCTTATGTGCTTGATACTAAAGTGACAGAAAAGAAGATTGAATTAGTGCCAGCTGTGTGTGAGTATCCAGATGTGTTTCCTAAAGAGTTACCGGTTTTACCACCAATCTGAGAGGTTGATTTGGTATTGAGTTAATGCCGAGTACAATACCGATATCGATAGCTCCATACAGAATGACATCGACAGAGTTAAAAGAATTAAAAGCTCAGTTGCAAGAATTAACCAATAGAGGTTTTGCAAGACCAAGTTTCTCGCCTTTGGATGCTCCTATATTGTTTGTGAAAAAGAAAGATGGCACGATGAGAATATGTATAGACTACCGACAGCTTAACAAAGTGACGATTAAGAACAAATATCCTCTACCGCGAATTGACGATTTGTTTGACCAATTGAAAGGGGCTACAGTGTTTTCAAAGATAGATTTGAGATCAGGTTATTACTAGTTGTGAGTTAGAGACTCTGATGTGCCAAAGACTGCTTTTAAAATGAGGTACGGACATTCTAAATTTTTAATTATGCCTTTTGGACTAACGAATGCACCTGCTTTCTTTATGGATTTAATGAACTGGATTTTCAGACCATACCTAGATCGATTTGTGGTTGTATTTATTGACGACATATTGATATATTCACGAGATGAAACTGAGCATGCCAAGCATCTGAGAATTGTATTGCAGACCCTGCGTAATAAACAGTTATATGCAAAGTTCAGTAAATATGAATTCTGGTTGAGCGAAGTTGGTTTTCTAGGGCATATTGTGTCAACGTCGGGTTTTAAAACAAGGTCAAATTTGTAAACTAGTAATTAATATATGATTTAATTAAAACAAAACGAAACAAAATGTTCATCATTTCATGCATTCATCAACCGAAATATCAAAGAAAAAGAAGAACATTTAGGGCTTGAACTTTCGGCACCTTTAATCCTTGATTAAGGTATGATTTTTTATCGGTTTTTGATGATTTCTACATTTTTCTGATCGTTACTTTGAGTACGTACCTTAATTTTTGAGTTTGTTAGTGATTTTGAAAAATGCCATTGATGAATCCATGAGTTTTATGATGTTTAATGATGAATTATGAAAGCTTGGTGTTTGATATACATGTTTTGTAAAGTGATTTTTGACAAAAATGTCAATTAGGGATTAAATTGAGAAAAGTGTAAATTGAGGGGTTAAATTGTGAAATAAATGAAAAATATGGGCTGCTAGGGACCTATAGATAATTCGGCTAAGCATGGGTCATATTGAGTTTTGTGAATTTTGTGTATTTATGAAATAGGGACTAAATTGAATATATGTGTAACTTTAGGGGCTAAAGTGCAAAAATGCCAAAATATGTGTCCGTGGATGAAATTCAATGTGTTGATGAATAAAATAATTAATTTTGAATGTATATAGATCAAGAACGAAAGAAATCAGATTTAGATCGGGGGAAATCGAAAGTTAATGAATAGTCGATCCGGTCCCTCTATTTCGACTATGAGGTAAGTTCATATGCAAATAAATGTCTTTAAATTGAATTATATGTGTTTAATTGTCATTGAATTGCTATGTGTAACACGTCATACCCATAACCCACGCCTGGGCGGAGTTCGAGGCATTACCTAACTTGATCTTATGCATTCGAATAACCTCAAGTCACCGAGACTCGGTCCAAATTAAAACCTTTTTAATTTCTACTTTAAACTTCTTATTATGGGCTTACGAGCCGTAAATCTATCATTGAAAACTATTCGGAACCATTTTGGGTCTTCAAACCAATCTTATGAAATTTGCCTTTAAAACAGGGCACACACCCATGTTGGAGGTGACACGCCCGTGTGATTGGCTTGACATGGCCATGTTAGTAGGCCGTGTGGCTCACATGGCCTGGTGTCTATCAGGACACACCCGTGTCCCTAGCCCGTACGAAATTTAATTTTTAGTTCAACGTGCAGTGGCTTTCACACGGCCTGACACACGTCCGTGTGCCTAGCCCGTGTCCCTCACACAGCCTCGACACGCCAGTGTCTTGGCCCGTGTCTAAGAACTTGGGTATTCTGTTTCTGACGTCAGCATACCCAACATGCCACACGGCCATAGCACATGCCCGTGTGCTAGGCCATGTTCTCCACACGGTTGAGACACTCGGCCGTGTCTCTACCCGTGTGTTTACTACCATGCATACTGACTTGAAATTTTTATGTGCAGGGGACACACGGCCGAACCACACGCCCGTAGGGCAGACTGTGTGTCACACACAGCTTAGCCACACGTATGTGCAGGGGACACGCGGCCGAATCACATGCCCATAGGGCAGACCGTGTGTCACACACGGCCTAGACACACGCCCGTGTGTCTATCCGTGTGGATGATATAAGGCTATTTACCAACCCTCATTGCCACCCTTATATACCTAGTTCTATACAATATCCATCAATACCAAAACAAGCACAATTCGCACAACCAAATTAGAGACATTCATTCAACCATAAAATTTCATCTCTTATAACTCAAAATGAATGTTAGCCATCATTCAAGGCTTAATACAAAATGAAGGGTTTCCAACCTAAGCCAACACATTTGGCCAATTCTCAAAGACACAAAACATTAAAGTCTAAGCCCTATACATGCCATATTTAAAAATATAAATCCAACTATACCGAATGCTTCGGATGATAGTGTGATCGATATCTCTGTCTCCTGGTGATCCTTGAGCTATGTAGGCGGCATTGTAAGAAAAATGGAAAGAAAGAGGGAGTAAGCATAAAAGCTTAGTAAGTTGCATATAAATAAATATACAACAACATTTCATTAATAATTATCATGCTCATAACACAAAGGTAAGCATAAGCATAACATACTCATTACCATCCATACAAGTCATATGCTCTCATTTCTCATACGTACCAATTAGGTACCTGTACCACTCACAACATAGTTATGTTTCTTATTAATTCGCAAACCTACTTTCACCGTTGAACCATTCAAAACACTACCGAACATTCTATAAACCTCAAACTTGGGGTAAGGTGCCGATGCTATGTCCCGGACATAGTCTTACACTGGCTCACATCTCAAGTCGATGCCATGTCCTAGACATGGTCTTACACTGATTAACATCATCGAGGCCAATGCGTGTCCCAGACACGTCTTACACTAGCACTCGTCTCAATGCCGATGCCATGTCCCAGACATGGTCTTACATTGGCACTCGTAGTGTAGCCGACGCATGTCCCAGACATGTCTTACACTAGCTCACACAAGTGACCCAAATGTCACGGCTTGAATATCTGATTTATTTCCTAATGTTCCAGCGGAATTCTACCATCTCATTGTCATTATGCACTCTCAATTCACAATCAAGCAATTCATGCTATATCCATTCAATGACAATTTAAATACATATATTATCGATGTAGTTGTATTATTTACATACAACTTACCTTGGATTACAAAATGTACTCGACTAGTCGGTTTAGTCGATTCACTTGGCTTTCCCCCGGTCTAGGTTCGGATTTGGTAAATCATGATCTATAATAGCAAAAATGCACTCATTTAGTCACAAATTACAATTAGGCAATCATAAATTCACATTTTTGGTAAAATAACTATTTTGTCCCTAGACTTTGGCAAATTGACCATTTTACCCCTATGCTCAAAAATCGATTTTATCAAATTTCCTCTTACCTTAGGCCTAGACGAACCCTTTTTACTCTTATAGCAACCCCAAAATCTCACTATTTCACCCACTTATCACTTATTTTGCAACTTATGCAAAATAGTCCCTTTAGGTGTTTTCATGCCAACACCTTTCACAAAAGTTGTTTAGAACTCTTCTAAGACCCATATTCTTCCCTAAAAACTCAGCAACCATCACAAATCCATTCATGGAAAAAACCTAAACTCTTAATCATTTTGCAAAATAGACCCCTCATTTGGAAGCTCATGCTTCAAGGGCCTTAAAAATGCAAAAATTATCAACAAAAGGTAGGGAAATTACTTACTAGAGAGAGGAATAAGTTGCTGAAAATTTCAAGCTTTCAAACTCCAATATTTTCTGGTGATTTCGGTGGAGAGAAAATGTGGAGAAGAAGGAAAATAATAGCTAGGCTTTCAGGCATTATTTTATCACAAAATTATGTCATCAAGTCACTTAATATTGACTTTTTGACTAAACTTGTCTCCTATGGCCGACCACCTTGTTTATAGGGGTCTAATTTCTCTTTAGAGGCCCCCAATTTTAGTTCTCTAGCTATTTAACACATTTGGGTACTAAAATAAAACTTTTGTCTTTTATGATATTTAGTCCTTTTTCGCAATCGGGCTCACAAACATCAAAATTAACTCACCAAATTTTTCATACACTAATATAATCATGCTATAACCCTTATAATAAAAATAAAAATAATTTTCCCAACTTCAGATTTGTAGTTCTGAGACCACTGGTCTGACTAGGCCCTAAATCGGGCTGTTACATTTTCCTCCCTTAGGGATTTTCGTCCCCAAAAAACTTACCGGTGAATAAGTTCAAGTACTACTCTTCCATAGCCTCCTCGGGCTCCCACGTGGCTTCTTCGATCCCATGTCTATGCCACAAAACTTTCACAAGTGCTATACTCTTATTCCTCAACTGTTTGATTTCTTGAGCCAAAATCTTGACCGGTTCTTCTCCATAGGTTATGTCCGGATGAATCTCAACCTCTGTCGGCTCAATCACATGTGAAGGGTCAGAGCGGTATTGGCGTAGCATGGACACATGGAATACATCATGGATCTTTTCCAATTCTGATGGCAATCTTAACTAGTAGGCTACTGGCCCAATTTTCTCAATCACCTCATAAGGTCTGATAAAACGTGGACTTAATTTACCCTTTCTGCCAAATCTGAGGACCTTTTTCCAAGGAGATACTTTCAGAAATACCTTATCACCGACTTGGAACTCAATTCCCTTTCGTTTCAAATCTGCGTAGGATTTCTATCTATCCAAGGCGGCCTTCAAGCAATCACGAATCACTTTAACCTTCTCCTCAGTTTCTTTGACTAAATCAACCCTGTGAATCTGACTCTCTTTCAACTCAGTCCAGTATAAGGGCGTTCGACATTTTTGCCCATACAAAGCCTCGTAAGGTGCCATTTTCAAACTTGCCTGATAACTGTTATTGTAGGCAAATTCAGCCAATGGCAAGTATCTTTCCCAACTTCCCTGAAATTTGAGAATACAACACCTTAACATGTCCTCTAAAATCTAAATCACTCTTTCCGACTACCCGTTGGTTTGTGGGTGAAATGCCGTACTAAAGCTCAACTTTGTTCCCAATGCTACTTGTAGTTTCTTCCAAAACCTCGAGGTAAACCTTGGGTCTCGGTCTGAGATAATCGATAACAGCACTCCATGAAGCCTCACAATCTCAGAAATATATAAGTTGGCTAGTCTCTCGAGGGAGTAGTCGGTACGTACTGGTATGAAATGGGTCAACTTTTTTAGCCTATCTACAACAACCTATACTACATCTTTCTTTTTTGGGGCTATCAAAAAACTGGGCACGAAGTCCATAGTTATTCGATCCCACTTCCACTTGGGGACTGTGATAGGCTGAAGTAGACCCAAAGGTACTTGATGTTCAGCCTTTATTTGCTGACATACAAGGCACTTGGACACAAATTCTAAAATGTCTCTTTTCATACCCGACTACCAATACATTTTCTTAAGGTCGTTGTACATTTTTGGACTTCCCAGATGGACGGATAAACAACTACTATGTGCCTCGCTCAAGATCTTCTGAATAAAGCTCACTGTCCTTGGGTACGTAAACTCTGTCTCGGTACATTATACATCCATCGGCATCAATACTAAAATCTGATTCAATTTTTGATTCACATTGAGCCATCTTAGCTTGTAACTTCTTATCATCTTTCTGAGCTTTACAGATCTCTTGAAGAAATGTCGGTGTAGCTCTCAACTCTGCTAGAACCAAACCATTGCTAGACACAGTCAGTTGAGTATTCAAGGCTCTAAAAGCAAAAAACGACTTTCTACTCAAGGCATCGACGACCATATTCGCCTTTCCTGGATGGTAGTCAATAATCAACTCATAATCCTTTATTAGTTCTACCCATCAGCGTTGCCGCAAATTCAACTCCTTCTGAGTCATCAAGTATTTTAAGCTCTTATGGTCGGTAAATACTTGGCATTTCTCGCCATACAGATGATGTCTCTAAATTTTCAATGCAAACACAATGGCGACCAACTCTAAATCATGCACCAGTTAGTTCTTCTCATTTGGCTTCAGTTGTCTAGAAGCGTAAGCAATGACCTTACCTTCTTGCATAAGCACACACCCCAAACCATTCAATGAGGCATCACTATATATCACAAACTTCTTGCCCGACTCTGGTTGCACTAACACTGGGGCTTCCGTTAACAAAGCCTTTAATCTCTCAAAACTTTACTGGCATTTTTCTGTCCATTCAAATTTGACGTATTTTTGCAGTAGTCTAATCATCGAGGTAGCTATCATAGAGAACCTGTTTACAAACCGTCTATAATATCCAGCCAAACCCAAAAAGCTTTAGACCTCTGTCACATTCCTCGACGGTTTCCACTCAACAATGGCTGAGATCTTGCTTGGGTCAACTCAAATCCCGTCGCCCGATACAATGTGTCCTAAAAACCCGACCTCTTTAAGCCAAAATTCATTCTTACTGAATTGGCGTACAACTGCTTGTCTCTCAAGGTTTACAATACAACTCTCAGATGATTCATGTGCTTACTCTCATCACGTGAATAAATTAATATGTCATCGTTGAAGATGAGGACAAACTTATTCAAATACGACCTGAAAATGTGGTTCATCAAATCCATAAAAACTGCCAGGGCGTTAGTCAAACCAAAAGGCATGACAAGAAACTCAAAATGTCTATATCTTGTCTGAAACGCAGTCTTCGGCACATCTTGTTCTTTGACCCTTAGTTGATAGTAGCCAGACCTCATGTCGATCTTAGAAAACACGGTAACTTCCTTCAACTAATCGAACAAATCATCTATCCTTGGTAAAGGATACTTGTTCTTCACTGTTACCTTGTTGAGTTGTCTATAGTCAAAACATAATCTCATCGACCCATCTTTCTTTTTAACGAAGAGTACCAGAGCACCCCACGGGGAATAGCTCAGTCTCGCAAAGCCCTTGACTATTAGCTCTTACAACTGTGCTTTCAACTCTTTCAACTCCATTAGAGCCATCCTATATGGAGCAATTGAGATGGGTGCCGTTCTAGGGACCAATTCAATCCCAAACTCCACTTCCCTCACTGGAGGTAATCCGGGTAACTCCTCTAAAAACACGTCTGTGAAATCGCAAACTACGGGCATTGATTCAATCTTTAACTCAGGCATTTGAGTATTCAGCACAAAAGCTAAATAAGCCTCATACCCTTTTTTCAAATATTTCTCAGTAGTCAACGATGATATTACCACAGGTAGATTATCTAACTTATCTGGTCCAACTCGAAGAACATTCCCGTCTTCACATCTCAACTCTACTACTTTTCGTCCACAATCTACTACAACACCATGGGAGGCCAACCAATCCATCCCAAGGATTACATCTAATTCATTAAATGGTAACAACATCAAGTTAGCCGGAAAACAATGATCTCTAATTGTCAAAGGACAATTTCTACATACTTGTCCACCAACACATGTTTGCCTAAAGGGTTGGACACTTTTATCACAAACTCAGTGGACTCTACTACCATGCTCGTACGAGGTATCAATTCCATACAAATATAAGAGTGGGTAGATCCTGGGTCAATTAATGCAACAACAGTTATATCATAGATAAAAAAGGTACCCGTGATCACATCGGGAAACTCTGCCTCTTCCCGAGCACGTATAACATAGGTCCTTGCTGGTGCCCTATCCTCAGACCTCACTGCGGTGTCTCTTGGAGCGCCTTTACTGCTAGCCCCACTTCTGGGGTTCTTTTGCGGCCTACCCCTCAACGGGGCACTACTTGCCTTCAATTCTTACTTCCTTTCTTTCTCTTCCATCTCAGGACAATCATCGAGGCCAATGCGTGTCCCAAACATGTCTTACACTAGCACTCGTCTCAGTGCCAATGCCATGTCCCAGACATGGTCTTACACTGATTAACATCATCGAGGCCAATGTGTGTCCCAGACACGTCTTACACTAGCAATCGTCTCAATACCGATGCCATGTCCCAGACATGGTCTTACATTGGCTCTCGTAGTGTGGCCGGTGCATGTCCCAGACATGTCTTACACTAGCTCACACAAGTGACCCAAATGTCATGGCTTGAATATCCGATTTATTTCCTAATGTTCCAATGGGAATTCTACCATCTCATTGTCATTATGTACTCTCAATTCACAATCAAGCAATTCATGCTATATCCATTCAATGACAATTTAAACACATATATTATCGATGTAGTTGTATTATTTACATACAACTTACCTTGGATTACAAAATGTACTCGACTAGTCGGTTTAGTCGGTTCGCTTAGCTTTCCCCTGGTCTAGGTTCAGATTTGGTAAATCGTGATCTATAATAGCAAAAATGCACTCATTTAGTCACAAATTACAATTAGGCAATCATAAATTCACGTTTATGGTAAAATGACTATTTTGCCTCTAGACTTTGGCAAATTGACCATTTTACCCCTATGCTCGTAAATCAATTTTTATCAAATTTCCTCTTACCTTAGGCCTAGCCGAACCCTTTTTACTCTTATAGCAACCCCAAAATCTCACTATTTCACCTATTTATCACCTATTTTGCAACTTATGCAAAATAGTCCCTTTAGGTGTTTTCATGCTAACACCTTTCACAAAAGTTGTTTAGAACTCTTCTAAGACCCATATTCTTCCATAAAAACTTAGCAACCATCACAAATCCATTCATGGAAAAAACCTAAACTCTTAATCATTTTGCAAAATAGACCCGTCATTTGAAAGCTCATGCTTCAAGGGTCTCAAAAATTCAAAAATTATCAACAAAGGGTAGGGGATTACTTACTAGAGAGAGGAATAAGCCGCAAATTTCAAGCTTTCAAACTCCAATATTTGCTGGTAATTTTGGTGGAGAGAAAATGTGGAGAAGAAGGAAAATAATAGCTAGGCTTTTAGGCATTATTTTATCACAAAATTATGTCATTAAGTCACCTAATATTGACTTTTTGACTAAACTTGTCTCCTATGGCCGACCACCTTGTTTCTAGGGGTCTAATTGCTCTTTAAAGGCCACCAATTTTTGTTCTCTAGCTATTTAACACATTTGGGTACTAAAATAAAACTTTTGCCTTTTATGCAATTTAATCCTTTTTCACAATCAGGCTCACAAACATCAAAATTAACTTACCAAATTTTTCATACACTAATATAATCATGCTATAACCTCATAATAATAATAAAAATAATTTTCCCAACTCCAAATTTTTGGTTCCGAGACCACTATTTTGACTAGGCCCTAAATCGGGCTGTTACACTATAAATGTGGAACGAGCAAATACGAGCAAGAAACAATGAAGTTTCAATATCTGAAAGTCTCGTACGAACCTTAGGAATAGTATAGGATATGAATGTCATGACCTTAGGTTACTGAGATGTGATTACATGTAAGACCATGTCTGGGACATTGGCATTGTTAATCGATTTCGTGTAAGACCCTGTCTGGGATAATGGCATTGATATGTGATAACATGTAAGACCATATCTGGGATATGGCATTATTCGAGCTTATGGATTTCTGAGTATCCTTAAGATTTCGAACGGTTCAACGGGTAAAGTCAAGTTGAGAAAAAATATGTGAATAAGCTAAGTGACTCAGGTACGTGCGAGATTCATACGAGTATTGAGAAGTGAAGCAAATGGTGAATTTGATTATGATATTGAATATGTATTCAAAGAGAAAGGTTTGTGAACTTGTGTGTGATTAGTTATGTTTAGCATATTTGAATTGATATGCAAATGTTTATATGGTAGCTTTATTTGTATATGGCTTACTAAGCTTTTAAAGCTTACTTTGTGTGTTCTTTCCCTGTTTTACAGATTATCGAAGCTAGCTCAGACTCAGGGATCATCAGGAAACGTCATCACACTATCGATCATTTCGTTGGTACTTTTGGGAGCTTTGTATATATGGTATATGGCATGTATAGGCTAGTGTCATTTTGGTATGTTTTGAGCTATGATTATAGCTATGAGATTTTGCTTGTAAATTTTGGTATATATATGGTCATTTAAATTGGCTTGAATTGTGTTTGGTAAGTGATATATATATGATGTATATAATGCCTTATATGTTGGCATGTTTGGTGTGGTTATGTGTTGGTTATCTTGGATAGTTGTAAGTTGGTGTATTAATTGTGAATTGACTGAGATGATGATGGGGTGTGTTATGTGTCTTGAATTAGAGGATAAGGTGATGAATAAATGTAATTATAAGATATGTGATTTTTGATGATTTTGGTATAATGATTTGGTATTTTTTTTATTATGGAATTGATTAGTAGAAATTGTGGATGATAGATGGCATGATATGTGTGTGAATTGGTATGTTTTGGCTGCCTATATATGTGTTGCAATGATACCATTTTGATGGCTAGGTGTGCATGAGAAAAGGGTGGCAAATTGACTTTGCAAATGGCCTATTTTTGTCCACACGGGCAGAGACACGGGCATGTGTCTCAGCCGTGTGTGACACACGGTCATGTTACTCAACCGTGTGTCCCCTGGGGTACCCTTTCGAATTGAGTCAGTATACCTTATAGTTTTGACACGACCTAGACACACGGGCGTGTCTTCTGGTCGTGTGTGGCACACAGGCTGGCACATGGGCGTGTGGCTGGCCGTGTGACCAAAGTCAGTAACCTCTCAAGTTTTCCCACGGCCATAGCACACGGGCATGTCTTTGGCTGTGTGGTGCAAGTCAATATGTATGCCCTGTTTTCACACGGGCGTGTCTGGTGATCGTGTGAGGCACACGGCTTGTTCACATGGGCTTGTGACCTTGAAATTAAAGAAAATTTTATATGTTTCTCAAAGTTTACAAATGTTATTGGTTTAATCCCGAATCTCTTTTAAGCATGTTTTAAGGTCCCGTAAGACCTTATAAGTGACAATGTGAATGAGTTGAATGGATTTTGATTATGAATGTATAAATGTATGGGAATGATGTGAATTATCCGGTAATGCCTCATAACCCTATTTTGACAATGGATACGAGTTAGGGGTGTTACAGTAATGCTCTTTAACCCTATTTCGACGAAGGATATGGGTTGAGGGTGTTACAAATAAACTATCATATTGCAACAACATTGGTACCAATAGTTTTATATTAGGGGGAATAATTATCTTGGCTCTTTATTTCATTGCTATTAATTTGTGTTACTATTTTTAAATTGCTTTGCATATTTCTTTGCATTCAACCAACTTTTTTTATTTATTTTCCAAGTTGCCATTTGTTAATTTTGTAATTTTTGTTCTAAAACCAATCTCTATGGAGACGATAACTCTAATATTCAATACTATATTACTTGTTAGTGATTGTGTACACTTGCACATCATAAGAAAATTCACGACAATTACTTTGCTACTTTGTTTATCACTAGTGCCTGAAGCAGTTAGCACTGCTCTTAAGTATTACTTTTGTCATTACTCAAAATTGCATGTAAGTATCATTTTAGAACTTTTAATTGGTATTAGAGCCTACCACTTAACAGATCTAGTGGATTTATTGGTGTTTATATTTGCTTATAATGGAAGGTTCATTAGTGTTTCATCTCCTATGCTCGATGGTACTAATTATGCTTACTAGAAGGCAAGAATGGTGACTTTCATAAAGTCATATAATGAAAAATCCTAGAGATCAATTCTTATTGGATGTGAGTGTTCATTCACTAAAGTTGATGGATTCATGATGCTTGAGTTAGAATTGACTTAGAGCACTGAAGAGGAGAAGCTTTCTAATGCTAACTCAAAAGCTCTCTATGCAATTTTCTGTGAGTAAATGTTCAAGAATTTAAGAGAAGCTCCAAATGCACCATTGCTAAGGAAGCTTAGGGGTGTTCTTAAACAACTCATGAAGACGCTAATACTATGAAGTAATTAAATTTGAAAAAGCTCATAAAAAAAGTTAGAAACCTTGAAGATGTTGGAGAATGAGACAATTTGCGAGTTCTATGCCAAACTTTATGATTTATCCAATCAAGATTTCATCTTTAGAGATGATTACTCGAATTCAAAGTTTTTCAGAAAGGTACTTCAATTCTTGCCTAAAAAATTTAGTATTAAGGTAACAATTATTGAGGAAGAAAAATGTAAAACCCCTAACCCGTATTCAACACCGGAATAGGGTTACAAAGCATTACCGGACTTACAAAACAATTTAAACCTTTATTTCACATACGTTTTCTAATTTTATACAAACTATCATTCAATAACATTCACAGTGTCCCTAATACAAGCCTACGAGGCCCAAAACATGCATTCGAGGTGGTTCGGGACTAAACCAATAACTCAAGAAATTTTTACAAAACTTAGAAAATTTTCGAAACTACAGGGGACACACACTCGTGTGGCCCAGCCGTGTGCCTCACACGGCCAGAGACACGTCCGTGTCCCAGGCCATATAGACATTCAAAATGGAAGCACATGGCCGTGTCCCAGCCAGTGTCCGACCTAGTGTAACTCTCTGACTTGGGTCACACAGCCAACACACGCGCACATGTGCTCTAAAAATTTCCACACACGCCTGTGTGCCAGGCCGTGTGCTAGGCCGTACCAAACCTGTAGGGTATACTGACTTATGCCACACAGCCAAGTCACACGCCCATGTGTGAGGTAGTGTGGAGCATACTGACTTGATTTTAATCTCAACACCAAGGGACACACGGCTGTGTACATGATCGTGTATCACACAAGGCTGAGACACACACCTGTGTCTCTACCCGTATGGACAAAAGTAGGCTATTTACCAAGCCAATTTGCCACCCAAACTTGCATAAACCTTCACCAAACCAAATTTCACAATTCATAGCATATATAGGCATTCAAACCAACTAAATCAAGCCTAATTCATGCAAACTTAATAACATTACCCACAATACACACAAGTCAAAAAATAGACCAATCCATTTATACCAATTTCACAAACACATTTCAACTAATTAGAAATTCCCAAACATGCATCATTATGCTCAAATTCAGAAGCCTATATCTTCTCAGATATTATCCATTTTACATTCATAATTCATACTATCAATAAGCATCACAAAACCAACCTCAATCACATAACATAAGCTATATGCACACATATATAAACATAACCAAACTAACTAAGTTAAGCCAACTCTCATGGCTATATATATACAAATCAAAACATAGACATTTACAAGCCAATTCAAATAGAAAAACTCAATACCCAACTACATATTAAAATAACCATAATCCTATACATACCATATGACTAAAACTTAGTTTTAAAAGTACCAAGATGATAGTTAGATAGTGTGATGAAATCTCTGACGATTCCCGTATCCGAGCTAGCTTTGATATCACTATAAAACATGGAAAAATAAACAATGTAAGCTATAAAGCTTAGTAAGCACATGTGAAAATAATAAGCAAGTCTCACCATTCATTTATCAATTCAATTTAAATGACACTGTAACGCCCCGAATTTTGGGCCCAGAGAAATTGGGCTTTAGGCTTTAGGTCTCATAAAATTCTTTAAGTGAGCAAGAAAATGACAAATGATATGTTGGCTTTAAGGGTTTAATGAATTTGGAGTGTCTAGGTGTGTTGGAGAAGTTCTGGGTTCGAGTTTTGTGGTGGAGGAATTTTAAGTTAAAAGAACTAGGGTTGTGAGTAGTTGGGCTTTTAAATAAAAATAGGGGAAATATGGCATCAAAAATCCTTATGGTGGAGTGGCTAAGTGAAGCCACTTAGGGTGTGGGGAGGTGGCATTAGTGGCTAGTAAGGAGATCCTAGGTTCGAATCCTAGCTTAGTATTTTTAGGAGTTTAATTTTGGCCTTCTAGAAGGTTGGAAGTGGCATGAAAATGGACTCTAAGGGGAGAAAAATGAGGAGATGAGAAGGGGGAAGTGATGGAGCTGAATTGGGAATTGAGGGTCAGGCAATTTGGCTATTGGCTATAAATATGTGCTGAGTTTGGGATCCTAGGCTAATGCCAAATTCTTCATTTTTTTTTAGGTGCAGATTGGCTTTTCCATCTTTGCTAGCTGATTCTTTTTCCATTCTTTCTCTTCTTAATTCTCTTTTGATTTACCCTTTAGGTTAGTCGGTTCCTTCTTCTACTCTTCTTCTTTAATTTGTGTCGAATAAACCTTATTCACCATATTAGTTTAAAAACTGAAAAGCCGAATCTCCTTTGGGCCGATTGCTCTTTTGGTGTAAGTACCTTATCTCTTTTTCGGCTAGTATTGCTAATACCGATTACTCCTCTCCCTCACTCTTTCTAATCAACTTTGGTAGGGAATTAGTATTGGATCTCGGATTTTAGCTCTCTGCCGAATTGCTCCTTAGGTGTTTTGCAATTTTGATCTAGGGAATACGTGATCAAGGAAAAGCTATTAAGGATTGGTGTTCAAGGTTTGTGACTAAGGGAATCGCAAAGACGCTGATTACAGTGTGTACACACACACTTCACACATGAATCGATCGGTAAATTCTGAAATGCCGAAAAGTCGAAATGCTAAAATGCCAAAATGTCAAAAAGTTGAAAGTTTGGTTACGGTAGTCTTGCGAGTGTGCGAACACTCGTAAGAGGGAATTCGATACGATACCAGAGACCCCAAGAGAGATCTCATGGACTTGGGTCACGTTTTGGCCAACTGGGCCAGAATGGGCCAAATGGGCCAAATGGCCCTGTGAGCCCAAATAAGCAAAAGTTCATAATTTGGTAATATGTGATGAGCTGATTAAGTTTGTTGAATGGTTTGGATTGGATTCGAGCCTGATGGGCCATAGAAGTGTGATTGAGCCTAATGGGCCGTATAAATGTGATTGGGCTTGATGGGCCATATGAATGTATGGAAGCCTGTAGACTTGCTACGGTTTTGTCAGGGACTTGTAGGCTTAGTTTCTAATAAATCCTTAAGAAGCATAAAACTTAACTAATTTATCAAATTCGTCTGTGGACAAGTCATAAGGGTAAAGTGTGGCAATGGGCATATGTATGTTTAGGATTGGATCTAGGGAGAGCTTGGTACTTAAGCGGTCTTAATGACCCACCTCCTCTTCTCTGGAATCCTACCTGGTGCATAGTGTCTATTTACTTTGGCCAACGAGGACTTGTTGACGGGCCAGAGTTCGTAATTAAGACCCATACTGCTAAGAAATTACCAAAATACCCCATAGGGTAGAAATTACTGAAATACCCCTATGTGTTATGAGTATGATCTATGTATGATATATGCTGCATCCATACATTATTATGTAGCATATGGGCTGGGTTTATGATTGGAGGAAGTGTATAAGGATCGCATGGTTGCTCAACGACTGTGGATCCATCGAAGGCTTTTTAGCCACCGAGCAGCTTTGCTGCACCGTTAAGTAGCGCCGTAATCGGTGCTACACCGTTTGTAAGCAATTATGCTGCACCGTTAAGTGGGGCCGCACTGGTTCCACACTGGGTTGTAATAAGGATGGGTGGGTCGAGTATCTCCCTACAGTAAGTGTTGGTTGGAAAGAGGGTGTACAGGTTGGATGGGGATATAAGTATTTGCATACATACGTCATGATTGGATTATGAAAAGGGCTTGGCCAGTTAAATGTGATATGTGGAAATTGACATGGTTTTAGGCCCTACTGAGGCTGAAATGGGCTAAAGCCCAAAGGCCACCGTATTTGAATTGGGCTTAGGCCCAAAATGATTTGTCTGTTGCATGTTTGTTTGATGAGGGTTGTACACACTGAGTTTTTGAAAACTCACCCCCTCTTTTATTTTCTCAGGTGATGCTCAATAGGAGGTTCGATGTTTGGAGAAATTCAGGGTGGCCAGCTAGCAGGATAACTTGAATTTGTTTAAAAAGCATTTAAGTTACTAGTTTATTAAGTAATTTCCTTTTCTTTAGTCTGGATTGTAATAAGGCCTCCCCTCTTTGCTATTATTTGGTTTATTATTTTTATGTGATGTAATCATGAAAAGTTGAACACGGTTTCCTAAATCATAGAATGTTTTTCACGTTTCTGCAACTAAATTCTAAAATGACAGTTTTTCTTATATCAAATGTTTCGAACAAGCTTTCGCAACTGAAAAGTGATTTTACGAAGTAATTGAGATGTACAGTTCCAAGGAAGGGTTTTCAATGAAAACAAGGTTTTCGCTAAAACACTTCAATGTGACACGCTAGATTTGGCCATAACATTCGGGCCGGGTTTGGGGTGTTACAGACATAATATGCAATAATACATTAATCTCAAGCTAGCATAAACTTAACCACATACTTTATCATAAATTCACAACTTCCTTTGATTCATTGCTCGTATAGATTTTTGAACATACCTGTACCAATACGTATCTATTTCTCACCATTTCATATATTCATTATACCCGTTGAATCATTTAAATATCGATGGATACTCTTATTTCAGATCAATTCTAGTAATAACCATAATTCTTTCAATATTAATTTCATATGTCGCTTACCAAGTCTTTTCGAATCAAAGAACAGCTTACGAATATGAGTACATCATTTTTCTTGTGCCATAGCCCAACTATGGTCTTACACGTATATTGCCATGGCCCTTCCA
Organism: Gossypium anomalum; assembly: GCA_025698475.1. Taxonomy (NCBI): domain Eukaryota; kingdom Viridiplantae; phylum Streptophyta; class Magnoliopsida; order Malvales; family Malvaceae; genus Gossypium; species Gossypium anomalum. Next base: position 14,922,026 of record CM046957.1, read on the forward strand.
TGGTCTTACATTTGTAGCGCCATAACCCAGTTATGGTCTTACATATAAATACTGTCATGGTCCAACTATGGTCTTATGTTCAAGGTGCCATAACCCAGTTATGGTCTTTTTATTAAAATGACATAGCCTAGCTATGGTCTTACATAGAAGTACTGCCATGGTCCAACCATGGTCTTACGTTCAATTCATCATTTGTCATAAAACAGTTGTACTCAATCCTGTATTTTACTTGTTTTGAAAATTTAATTCAATTTCATAATTCAATAATAGATATGAATAAATACATAATAACATTTAATAAATAAACATTAAAGTTTAACTATACGAACTTACATCGGATGTAAAAACAACTAACTAGATCGATTAGTCGAGTACTTTGTTTTTCCTCCGATCTAGATTTGGATTTCAATTTTCTTGATCTATATGTAATTAAAATCAGCTTATTTAATTATTTCACTATTCAATTTAGTCCAAAATTCACATTAAGACACTTTTACACATTTTCCCCTAATGTTTCACATTTTTATAATTTAGTCCTTATTTCATAAAATCACAAATTCATGCAATTTAATACCAACCCATGCTAGCTGAATTTCCCTAGTGCACATATCAGCCCATATGTTTCATTTATTTCACATTTTAACCACAAAGTTTCCACATTTCACAATTTAATCCCTAATTTGCATTTTCACTAAAAATCACTTAAGAAATCTTATATAACTAACATCAAACATTCATAATCTATCATTAAACATCAAAATACTCATGTATTCATAAATGGAAACATCTAAAATCTTTAAAATTTTTGCAAAATAGTCCCTGGGCTAGCTAGAATAAGCTGCAACGATCTCAAAAACATAGAAATTATTAAAAACGGGACAAAAAATAGTACCTAATTGAGCATAGATGTCATGGCCAAATGAAACCCTAAGAATTTTGGCTTTTCTTCCTTCTAAAATTGGTTTGAAGAAGATGATAATGAGTGGGAATTTTGCTTTATTTAATTTATTAACCTTATTTACTAATTTACCTAATTAACCTTTAATATAATTCATTAAAATTCATTTATGCATGTCCATATTTGTCCACTTACAAATAAAATGGAACAATTTCAACATAAGTCCATCAAAATAGCTATTAAACCCTTTTAGCTTATAGAACTCTAGTTTTTCACTTTACGCGATTTAGTCCTTTTTCTATAATTAACTAATCAAACGATAAAATTTCTAAACGAAACTTTCACACAATCATTCTATCATGCTGTAAACATTAAAATAATAATAAAATAATTATTTTTACTTCAAATTTGTGGTCCCAAAACCACTATTTCGATTTAACTAAAAATGGGCTGTTACAAAAAAACATTGATGCTATGCGTATTGATGATTTGATTGGTTCTTTACAAACCTTTGATATCAATTTGGATGAAACATAAAATAAAAAGATCAAAAAAGAGTAGAGAGTTGCTTTACAAGTGATTGAAACAGTGCCCACTGATCACAACACTTAATAGAAGAGCTGCAATAACAAATAATTTTACTAACCCAAATCTCCAGCAGGGCATTAAAGAGACAATCAAGAAGAAGTCAAAAGTTTGAAAACTTTAAGAATGCTAAAAACATAATCCAAAGGAGTGTTCATCAATGAAGAAGAAACCAAAGACAAGAAAAATAAGGATCTAATGTCATGAATATCATAGTTTTGGGCACATCCAAGCAGGGTGTGTAAACACTTTAAAGAGAAAGAAGTCTTTGTGTCACATGGAGTGATGAGAATTCAACAAGTAGCTCCGATTCTAATAAGTAGCATCAAATTAATTATGTAGCATTTACTACCAGGGTGCACATAGTTATTGCAACTAAGAGTAACGCCAATGAATTTTTTAAGGTCAATCAAATGTTGATTTCTTAAAGACATAAAAAATCATTCTTGACAAGTGGGAAATGGTGTGTAATGTCAATTCTAGATTAGTTATTAAAATACTCAGTTAAAAGAAGGAAATTTAAATTTGATCAAACAAGTGCAAGTTGATCAAATAATTGGAAAAAAAAATTCCCAACTTGCTATTGAATTAGAAAATTTGAAGAACATTCAGAAAGAGCTTAAATAAACAAATTAGATGCTTGAGAAATTAAATGCTAGCAATGAAAAACTCGACGAAATTTTAGCTACAAAAAGAAAAAGTCTTCGTAACGAAGGATTGGGTTATGATGAGGAAAAAAGTATAGTCGTTGCTGAAGTTCCTACCATGTATGTTAAATCTATAAATGAAGATCAAGGTGAAAGCTCAAAAAATCCTAATATTGTCAATATTGCTAAGAAGGTATTCTCTAACACTATAGCAAAATAGGTTTTTAGCGGCGCTTGGACTAAAAACGCCACAAAAGTTATACATTAGTGGCACTAGAAGAAAAACGCCGCAAAAGGTTAGAGCTATAGCGGCGTTTATGACAACAATGCCGCAAAAGGTCAAGCATTAGCGGCGTTTATGAAAAAAATGCCACTATACATCGAGCATTAGCGGTGCTTTTTGAAAAAGACCGCTATAGATCGATCATTAGCAGCGCTTTTTGAAAAACGCTGCAAAAAAATTAAGAAAAACGTCGTCGTTTTGTTTTGCCAAAATTAAAACACAAAAGTCCCTAATACTTGAAATCCCTTACTTTTTTCCCAATTTTATTTGCCCCAAGTCTCTCTCAATCTTCATTTCGCTCTCTCTCAAAGGTACCCTATACCCTCTTTTTCCTTTCTTTTTAATCTTACAAAAGAGTTATGGTCTAGGTTGCTTCATTTTTTTTATTTGCTTTTTCTTTTTTAGTTTTTTCAAATCCAACCTCCAAATCCAACTTGAAGCTAAATTAGACGAAGGAAAAAATAGTGATTTGTTTTATTTTTCATTTTACAACAAAATCAAAAAAGGGGGCAGATTCAATACTCCGAGAAATACTTCAATGATACTTATGAGTACAGGTAAAATTCAATTTCATCTGATTTTTACTAGGTTTAATATTTTCTTCATTCTTTTCAAATTTTCAGAATGTTAAGTTTTGGTTCCTTATTAAATTTAAATTACTTTCATATTTGATTTTCTTTTTTGGTGGTGTATAGGTATGTTGTTCTCCCCCTTGAAGTGGCCAAACTTCTCCCCAAGAACTGCCTATTCTCTGAAGTATTTTTTTAGGGTTTTACACATACCACTGTTTGTAACCTATTTTTGTATTTTTATAGAAATGTCCATCTTTTTAACACAATTTTGTTTAATTTAATAATTTCCTCAAGTTTTCATCTGAAATAGTTTGCTTTGTCGGATGTCTATTTAGGAAATCAATTATTTATGAACATAATTTACGAGTTTTGATTTTGATTTTGATTGTTCATGATTTATGAAATGTAAATAACTGTCTTGCAATTAAGCAACTCATTGCCTTCAGTACTTGCTTCTTTTTTTTTGTCCCAATTTTCCATCTTTTCGTAGTAGCTTGAGTTTCCAGATGCTTGTTTCACGAATGTGATTTTGTGTTGTAGGCAACTAATTGTTCATATACTTGCCCAAATGCATAACTTGAGACTTCTTCCTTTTATGATTCTTGTCCTATAAGATGAGTTTCTTGGTTTTTTAAAGTATGAATGAAATAGAAAAGGCTCAAAATTGTGTTGTAGGAGACTAGTTGTTCGTATGCACTTGTACCGTGTAAATGCTAAGCTGACATCTTCCTCTTACTGTATATGTGTGTATGTTGAGATATGTTTCTTACTTCTTTCTCATTCCTTTTAACTCCCTATTCTAAATCTAGACTACCTATGGTTCTATGTGTAAGAGTTGTGTTGCTTTGTTCGTCTCGTTGTCATGACTTGGTACTCTTAAATATGTGTCTCTGCTTGCTCTATGCGCATCTATCTTTTGTTTCGCCTAAAACATTTACTGGAACTACAACCTACGAAGTTTATTTCACGCATGGGAGAAGAACTCTTTTATTCTTATCTTCTGCTTGTGTATTCATACAATCTTATTGGTTCTCCATTTCTTACATGAAACTACAATCTGCCAAGCTTGTGGTCTATTTTTCACTATGCATGAGCGTGAACTGTGAATTGTGAATTGTGAATATAGCTAATAAATATGTTAAACTATTGAATGTACCTGTAGAAGAATACATATGATTTTGAAAATTTAACTACCAGCTTGTTTAATGGCGTTTAATTTAATTTTCCTTTTTCCTGTTTAGACTAGAATAGTATCTTTTACTGACTTGTTGGAGCAGATGGGCTAAAATATTCTTTTACTTTCTTTTATATCATTTAATACTTGATATAATACGTCATTGACACAAAGTAGTGGACTTTATGTCTCTTCATACTCCCATGTGCCTGTAGTGGATGTATAAATTTGTTAGATGTGAAGAAGATATGTTGAAATATAGCTTCAAGATTTGTGACACCCCTCACCCGTATCCGACACTGGGATAGGGTTCGAGGTATTACTAGGATTTCACATATACAAACATACCAAATCGGGTCACCAAGTTTCGCCCAAATTTTAAAACTTTTCAAACATGTGCATGACATCCCCTATATAGGCTTTTGAGGCTCTAAACATACATAAGGCTGATTCAGGATAAAACTGAAAACATTAAATGAACTTTCGACACCTTAGAAAAATTTCCTTACTTCGAATAGTCACACGCCCATGTGGGTGGGGCCGTGTAGTTACACACGCCCGTGCCCTTAGCCCGTGTACAACACTAACTTTAAAACATGGCCATGACACACAGTAAAATAGTGTAGTCGATAGGGAAAACAAGACTATTCAAGAAATGACTCGAGTTTTGTTAACTAGCAAGAGCATTCTACAAATATTCTAGCTAAAATTGTTAACATACATATTTAGGTTATCAATAGAGTTCAATTAAGACCAAAGACACGCATGAATCAATATGAAATGTGGAAAAGAAGGAAGCTAAATGTGAAATGCTTTTATGTCTTTGGGAGTATCTGCTACATTCTCAAAGATAGATAGTATCAAGGAAAATTCGATGCCAATAGTATTAAAGGGATTTTCGCAGGCTACTCTTACTCAAGCAAAACTTTTTGAGTATAAAAAAGGCAAATTCAAACTTTCATGGAGTCTATTAATTTTACTAGTAATGATGAATCTATTTAGAAGGTTGCTACAAAAAGAGTGGTGCATCTAGTGCATGAACCAATGCCCACTACTCTAAACACTAGGTAGCTTAATAATAGGGGTGAGCAAAACTCGATTTGACTTGAAAAAATAATTTTTTTTCTAATTTTGAGTTAATCAATTTTTCAAGTCAACTCGAATAAGTAATTTGAGTTTTTAGTTAAAGTCAAGTTGAATTTTACAATTCAAATAAGTCGAACAATTTGAATAACTGAGTAAATTGGTCTCCCTTTGTAACACTCCATACCTGACTTGATTATCGGGTCCGAGCTACGGGATGCTACATTCATTGTCAAAACAACTACATTCACAAATTCTGTAACGCCCCTTGCTCGATCCAATCATCAGGTTTGGGCTACCGAATGCTACACTAGTTACCAGAGTATTTTGCAAACAATTTATAACTAAATTCACACTATTAACATTCAATTACAAACAATTTGAGTATATAAAATACTATACATACATTTCAAGGTCATATGCGAGCTTACGAAAGCTCTAGCGCTAACCTGAGATCAAATTTGGACTAAACTGTAAAATTTCTAGCACTCCAAGTTGATGTCGCAATGCAACATACTAAGTAGGTCTCGTTGCGGTTACCAATAGTCAATGTCACATCGTGACACGGTACCTATCTCATAGCGACGTGACAAATTGTTTCAGCGATTTCTAATGAGACTTCAACCTGTAATTTTACGACTAACTAGTTTAAACATTCAAACCATATTTTCCACCCAAAACATACCATTGTTATGAATCAAATAAGAATAACCAATTTGATCATTAGTGTACCAATGTCACATTACCTAACTCAAAACAATCAAACCCTTAAACCATATGCTTAATCATTCACTTGAACATTTTAGTTATGCCAAACCTAATAGAATATGACAACATGAACATATACACTTTGAAGTTTAACCATTCAACTTACTGTATTCCTAAACATTAGTTCTAATTAACCAATTCATATAGCCTAAATGGTAGTTTTAACATACCAAGCCAACCAAAGAATTCACTATTCACAAAAACACTAAAATTAAAACATAATATGCATCCTTAAATTTCATACCAAATGTTTCACTCAAAATCAACCATTACTATCATTAGCATAAGACTACCAAAACAAGTGATCATCTACATACTAGAGGCCTTATGTAAATGCCACATAGTCTAGATTCAAAATGACTTTATAACTTCTGACTCGAGATAGTGTGTGCTTTTCCGCTGATCTGGCTCGCCAGTTCTACAAGGTAAAAATCTACAAGGAGGGAAAACAACCAGTGTAAGAATTCAAAATGCTTAGTAAATTCAAACAAAAACTAAAAAATACCTTAATCATTAAGGAATAGTTAAATAATCTATTTGACATTCAACTTAACTATACTTTGGCACATTATGACATATCTAAATGTAACAGCCGAATTTTGGGTCTAGTCGGAACAGTGGTTTCGGGACCACAAATTTAACGTAGAAAGATTTATTTTTCTTATATTTTTATGGTCTATAGTTTCATGGAATGATTCTGTGAAAATTTCATTCAAAAATTTTGACGTATGAACACTCAATTTAGCAAAAAGGACTAAATTGCAAAAAGTGCAAAACTTGAGTTCTAGAAGCTAGAGGTGTCTAATTGCTATGAAATTTTAAATTAAAGGTCCCTAGATGGTTATTAGACCATTTTTAAGTTAGTGGACAAAAATGGACATGAAGTAAGAGAAATTTTATGTTTTAAGCTAGGGGCATTTTAGTTATTTGTTAATTAAATGAATTAAAAAGCAAAAATCAAGCCAAAATCTTGTCCAACTTCTTCTCCCATGGCCAAATATCCTTAAGGAAGACATAGCTAGGGTTTTTTCATCTTCCAAGCTCGATTGTAAGTCTGTTCTTGCCCCGTTTTTAATGCTCTTTACATTTTTGAAGTCATTGTAACTCAATCTACCTATTTCTAGCACTAATTCGAGGTATGATTAAGGTCTAAGGTTTGACCAATGTTAGACATGTTGTATTTTGATGGCTAATGGTAGAAAATACATGTTTGTTGTTAGAAAAAAAACTTTTGCTAAGTGATTTTCGGTAAAAATGTCAAAAAGGACATATTTGTAAAAGTTATAAAAAAGTAGTAAAAGTGTGATTAAGTGGAAAATGTGGGCTGGTATGAGTATGAAAATGGTTCGGCTAGGCTTGGGTTTTGAAGAAATGGAATACATTTCATTTTACAAGCCTAGGGACTAAAGTGTAAAAATGTGAAACGTTAGGGCAAAAATGTAATTTTTCCATAATATGATTTTTGGACTAAAATAAACAATGTGAATATTAAAAGAGTTAAATTTGTTATTATAGATCAAGAAAAATGAGGTTCTTACCTAGATCGGGGGAAAAACAAAGTGTTTGGCGATTAGGTCCAATTTTACTATTTTTGTACCGAGGTAAGTTCGTATGTAAATAATGCATTGTTATATTTATGTTTTAAATTCTTTAATATTGTATGAATTGTGATTGACTCTTGGGACGTATTCAAAAAAAGTTTCGACAAGCAAGAAATCTTGTTTGAACCTTAGGAATAGAATAGGATCAGAGTGACATGTCACTAGGAACCCATGTGTTTATGTGATCCGGGTGCTGGCCTCGTACGTCCTACCACTGCCTGGGTAGTCCGGCATATGTTGCAGATACCTAACAGCTTTTGTGAGCAACACTGTGTAGCTACATCCTGACTGACAACTTATATGAATAGGCCCGTAAGTAGCTCAAAAACGAGCCTATATGTATTATGAGATATAAGGTAGCTTTGGCTACATATATGGCACTTATGTGCAAGATTTTTGAGTATCCGTTAATATTCCGAGTGTTCAACAAGAATGTCAAAGTTATGAAAGACTATGGTTATATTACGAGTTGGTACAGGTATGTATGCAAAACTCATACGTAATGAGCTGATGAAACCTTGGTATGGTTGTGATTGAATAAGTATGACTAAGATTTTTATAACATTCATACCAATTTTCATTATGTTAAATGTATGTTAAATGTGTAGATATGATGCTTATTATTTGCATAGGAACTTACTAAGCTTTATAGCTTACTCCGCTTCCTTTCCCTTGTCTTATAGTGTCACCAAGCTAGCTTGGGGATCGGAGATCGTTGGAGATCCACTCACACTATCAACAATTATTTTAGTACCAATGATTTCAACATTTTAAGTTATGGCATGTATAAAGTACTTGGTTATTTTGTTATGTGTCATAATTGATTTGGCCAAAAGTGTTGGCTTATATTGGTTAAAAGTTCATTTTGTATAAGGCCATTTGAAATTGGCTATTATTAGTATAATCCATTTATATGATCATGTTTGTCATAGATGTGGGAATTTGCTTGATTGAGTTGATAAGTATATGATGTTTGTGCATGATAGATGGTAACATGTGAATGATGTGTTAATGTCTTGGTTGTGGCTGATTTGGTTGTATGTAAATGTTTGGATTGGTGCTATGTTGTGTTGGGTAGGTGTGTGCAACAATGTGTGGTAAAATGGCTTGGGAAATAGCCTTATTTTTGTCCACACGGGTAGGCACATGAGCGTGTGTCTAGGTCATGTGTGACACACGGCTTGCCCCACGAGCATGTACTTAGGCCGTATGTCCCCTGCACCTTAATTTTCAGAAACAGAATGCTCAGAATTGAGCACATGGGTAGAGACACGGGGGTGTGTCCCAGCCGCGTGGATGACATGGCCTCAGGCACGAGCGAGTGTCCTGGGCGTGCGAAGTCTGCGCCTATTTTATGAAAAATCAAAATTTTTAAATCGACCAGACGGTCTAGCACACAGACATGTGACTTAGCCGTGTGTCTTCAATTTGTGCTTGGGTGACAAACAGAGAGTTACACAGGTTAAGGACATGGGCATGTGTGACCACACGACCTTCCTACACGGGGGTGTCCCATAGCCACACGGGCGTGTGACCCCTATTTAGTGAAAAAATTTCTAAGTTTTGTAAAATTTTTTAACGTTCTTGGTTTAGTCTCGAACCACTTCCAAAGCGTGTTTTGGGTCTCATAGGCTCGTAATAGGGACATTTTGGTTAAATGTGAATGGTTTTAATTTGGACAAAAATTTATGGCTCGAAAATGCATGTTTACTTGTGTTTAAGTTTGCTAACACCTCGTACCCTACTTTAGTGTTGAATACGGGTAAGGGGTGTTACATTTAGTGGTATCAGAGCTATGGTTTAGTCGATTTTCAAACTAACGTAGCGTGTGTAAGAGTCTAGCTATACATGCCATATATGAACTGTGATAGTGTGATGACTCCTGACAATTTTAAACTGTGTCTTTATATAATAAATGGATCCCGACCGAGCTGTAGCTAATGATGTAGAAAGTAATGCGCCGGCTCTCGCTCAAGAGGTAGCATTATCTGAAAATAGACCTCCCACGATCAGTCAAGGAGGAGGGGCTAGAAAAGCCTTTCTCCACATGATGAATGAGTGGTATTCAGAGTTTGTTTGAACAAATCTGAATGCTCAACATCCTCCACCCCCTCCTTATCTTCAACCAATTCCCATAGTTCCTCAAGGTGTGGATTTGGTAAGACAGAATAAGCCTCCGGTTGATAAAATTTGAAAGCAAGGGGCTGAGGAATTCAGGGCTAATGTAGATGATGACCCTGAGAGAGTTGAGTTCTGACTTGAGAATTCTATCAGGGTATTTGATGAGTTATCATGTACACCCGAAAAATGCTTGAAATGTGCTATATCGTTATTGAGGGACACAACATATCACTGGTGGAATACACTAGTATTTGTGGTACTGAGAGTGAGGGTTACATGGGAGTTCTTTCAAAAAGAATTTCAAAAGAAATAAATTAGTCAGCGGATCATCGATCAGAAACATAAAGAATTTCTTGAACTAAAACAAGGTCGAATGACAGTGATAGAGTATGAGCGAGAATTTTCCAGGCTCACTAAGTACGCCTGAGAGTGTGTTTCTTCCGAGGCTATTATGTGTAAAAGGTTCGAAGATGGGCTAAATGAGGACATCTGACTGTTAGTTGGAATTTTGGAACTAAAATAATTTTTTGTATTCATTGAATGAGCTTGCAAAGCTGAAGAGCTAAGCAAAGAGAAAAAAAAGGTCGAGAGTGAGGCTAGAGATGTAAGAAAAAGGCCAATGAGCAAGTCATTTCAATCTCAGTCAAAGAAATCTAGAGAACTGAATTCTCTTCGAATGTTTTAGCTCGTATTCACACAGAGACCGCGGGAAGCAATATTTGAGATTTAAATCTCAGGCTACTTCAATTGCAAGTGTGGGTAATATTAGGACTAACCGACCCGAATGTCAGCATTGTAGAAGAAGACATCTTAACAAGTGTAGAATGAATGACCGAGCTTGTTTCAAGTGTGGTTCTCAAGAGCATTTTATTCTAGTGTAAGGCCGAGTAATACTACCAATAGGGGTAGGCCACCGAGAAATACAGGGGATAAAACTAATAATAAAGGTGTGACAAAAGATACAACCATGAGATCTGAGGCCAGAGCACCTGCTAGAGCTTATGTCATTCGTGCTCGTAAGGATACATCATCTTTCGATGTGATTACTGGTACATTTTCTCTTTATGATACTAATGTTATTGCATTGATTGATCCTGGATCAATCCATTCTTATGTTTGTGTGAATTTGGTATCTAGTAAGAATTTGCCTGTTGAGTTTACTGAGTTTGTGATTAAAGTGTCAAACCCCTTAGGCAAGTATGTGCTAGTTGATAAAGTTTTCAAGAATTGTCCTTTGATGATTCGAGGTCACTATTTTTCGGCTGACTTAATGTTGTTGCCATTTGATAAATTCGATGTTATTCTGGGTATGGACTGGTGACATTGCATGATGCCATAGTAAATTGTAGACAGAAAACTATTGATTTGAAATGTGAAAATGGTGAGGTTCTTTGGATTGAAACTGACGAATCAAGTGAATTGCCTATTGTGATTTCGTCTATGTCTGCCCAGAGGTACGTAAGGAAAGGTTGTGAAGCTTATCTTGCTTACGTGTTGAATACAAAGATGTTTGAATTGAAAATTGAATCAGTGCCGATAGTTTGTGAATATCTGGATGTGTTCTCGGAAGAGTTGCCAGGGTTACCACCGGTTAGAGAAGTGGAGTTTGCTATTGATTTGGTACCTGGGACTTCACCAATATCGATTGCTCCATATAGGATGGCTCCGAATGAATTGAAAGAATTGAAAGCTCAATTGCAAGAGTTGAACGATAAGGGTTTTACGAGACTTAGTTATTCTCCCTAGGGTGCTCCAGTGTTATTTGTAAAGAAGAAAGACGGATTTATGAGGCTTTGTATCAATTACCGGCAACTCAACAAGGTGACTATAAAGAATAAGTATCCTTTGCCAAGGATTGATGACTTGTTGGATCAGTTGAAAGGAGCAATGGTATTCTCAAAGATTGATTTGAGATCTGGCTACTATCAGTTGAGGGTTAAAGAGTCGGATGTGCCGAAAACTGCTTTTAGGACAAGGTATGGGCACTATGAATTTCTTGTTATGCCTTTTGGACTAACTAATGCACCTGCTATTTTTATGGACTTTATGAATAGAATTTTTCAACCGTATTTAGACAAGTTTGTGGTTGTGTTCATCGATGATATTCTGATTTATTCTCAAGACGAGTCTGAGCATGCCGAGCATTTGAGAACTGTATTGCAGACTTTAAGAGATAAGCAGTTGTTTGCTAAATTCAGTAAAAGTGAGTTTTGGCTCCGAGAAGTCAAATTTTTGGGGTATATCGTTTCATGTGATGGTATTCGGGGTGGATCCAAGTAAGATTTCAGCAATTGTTGATTGGAAACCACCAAGGAATGTATTTAAAGTTAGAAGCTTTTTGGGCTTAGCTGGTTATTACTGACATGTTGAACTCTGTTGTATTGGACAGAACTTAGTGAGAAATAGATTCATGGGGTTGACTTGGTTAAAGAGACCGAAGAAAAAGTAAAGGTAATTCGTGACTATTTGAAAGCCACTTCAGATCGACAAAAGTCTTACGCAGGTTTGAAAAGAAAGGAGATAGAATTTCATATTGGTGATAAAGTTTTTTCTAAAAGTATCTCCGTGGAAGAATATTTTGAGATTTGGCCGTAAAGGCAAGTTAAGCCCACGTTTCATTGGTCCGTATGAGATTACTAAAAGAATAGGGCCAATGGCATATCGGTTATCTTTTTCGATAGAGTTGGAAAGAATCCATAATGTGTTCCACGTATTAATGTTGTGACGATACTGTTCTGATCCCTCACATGTGATTTCACCGACAGAGATTGAGATTCGACCGTATATGACGTATGGTGAAGAACCGATCAAGATTTTGGCTCAGGAAGTTAAACAGTTGAGAAATAAAAGTATAGCCCTAGCAAAATTTTTATGGCAACGACATGGGGTCGAAGAGACTACGTGGGAACCTGAGGGAGCTATGAGAAAACAGTACACAAACCTATCTTCAAGTAAGATTTTCGGGGAAAATCCCTAAAAATGGAGAGTTGTAACAGCCTGATTTTGGGTCTAATTAGAACAGTTGTTTCGGGACCACAAATTTGACACAAAAAGATTTATTTTTCTTATATTTTTATGGTCAACAGTTTCATGGAATGATTCTGTGAAAATTTTGTTTGAAAATTTTTACGTTTGAGCACTCAATTTAGCGAAAAGGATTAAATTGTAAAAAGTGCAAAGCTTGAGTTCTAGAAGCTAGAGCTGCCTAATTGCTATGAAATTTTAAATTAATGGTCCTTAGATGGTAATTAGACCATTTGTTAAGTTAGTGGATAAAAATGGACATGAAGTAAGAGAAATTTTATGTTTTAAGTTAGGGGCACTTTGGTCATTTGGTAATTAAATGAATTAAAAAGCCAAAATCAAGCCAAAATCTTGTCCATCTTCTTCTCCCATGTCCAAATATCCCTAAGGAAGACATATCTAGGGTTTGTTCATTTTCCAAGCTCGATTGTAAGTCTGTTCTTACCCTGTTTTTAATGCTCTTTACATTTTTGAAGTCGTTGTAACTCGATCTACCTATTTCAAGCACTAATTTGAGGTATGATTAAGGTCTAAGGTTTGAAACATGTTAGACATGTGTGTATTTTGATGGCTAATGGTAGAAAATGCATGTTTGTTGTTAGAAAAACAACTTTTGCTAAGTGATTTTCGGTAAAAATGTCAAAAAGGACATATTTGTAAAAGCTATAACATAAGTAGTAAAAGTGTGATTAAGTGGAACATGTGGGCTAGTATAAGTATGAAAATGGTTCATCTAGGCTTGGGTTTTGAAGAAATGGAATACATTTAATTTTACGAGCCTAAGGACTAAATTGTAAAAATGTGAAACATTAGGGCAAAAATGTAAATTTTCCATTACATGATTTTTGGACTGAACTGAACAATGCGAATATTAAAAGAGTTAAATTTTTTATTATAGATCGAGAAAAATGAGGTTCAAACCTAGATCGGGGGAAAAACAAAGTGTTTGACAATTAGGTCCAATTCTACTATTTTTGTATCGAGGTAAGTTCGTATATAAATAATGCATTGTTATATTTATGTTTTAAATGATTTAATATTGTATGTATTGTGATTGACTCTTGGGACGTATTCGACAAAAGTTCCGACAAGCAAGAAATCTTGTTTGAACCTTAGGAATAGAATATAATACGAGTGACATGTCACTAGGAACCCATATGTTTATGTGATTCGAGTGCTGGTCTTGTACGTCCTACCACTGGCTAGGTAGTTCAGCCTATGTTATGGATACCTGACAGCTTGTGTGAGTAGCACTGTGTAGCTACGTCCCGACTGACAGCTTGTATGTGCAGGTCCGTGAGTAGCTCGAAAACGAGCCTATATATATTATGAGATATAAGGTAGCTTTGGCTACATATATGGCACTTATGTGCAAGATTTCCGAGTATCCGTTAATATTCCGAGTGTTGAACGAGAATGTCAAAATTGTTAAAGACTATGGTTATATTGCGAGTTGGTACATGTATGTACACAAAACTCATACGTAATGAGATCGATATGTGATGAAACCTTGGTAAGGTTGTGATTAAGTATGACTATAAGATTTTTATAACATTCATACCAATTTTCATTATGTTAAATGTATGTTAAATGTATGGATATGATGCTTATTATTTGCATAGGAATTACTAAGCTTTGTAGCTTACTCCGCTTCCTTTCCCTTGTCTTATAATGTCACCAAGCTAGCTCGGGGATTAGAGATCGTCGAAGATCTACTCACACTATCAACAATTATTTTGGTATCAATGATTTCAACATTTTAAGTTATGGCATGTATAGGGGACTTGGTCATTTTGTTATGTGTCATAATTGATTTGGCCAAATGTGTTGGCTTATATTGTTTAAAAGTTCATTTTGTATAAGGCCATTTGAAATTGGCTATTATTAGTATAATCCATTTATTTGATCATGTTTTTCATGGATGTGGGAATTACTTGATTGAGTTGATAAGTATATGATGTTTGTGCATGATAGATGGTAACATGTGAATCATGTGTTGATATCTTGGTTTTGGCTGATTCGGTTGTATGTAAATGTTTGGATTGGTGCTATGTTGTGTTAGGTAGGTGTGTGCAACAAAGGGTGGCAAAATGGCTTGGTAAATAGCCTTATTTTTGTCCACACGAGTAGGCACACAACGCGTGTTTGGGCTGTGTGTCATACACGACTTGCCCCACGGGCATGTACTTAGGCCGTGTGTGTAACACCCCTCACCCGTATCCGACACCAGAATAGGATTTGAGGCATTACCAGAACTTTACATTTGCAACATACCAAAACGGGTCGCCAAATTTTTGCTCAGATTTAAAACTTTTTAAACATGCACATCTCGTCCCTTTCATAGGCCTTCGAGGCCTGAAACATACCTAAAGGCAGTCAGGGACGGAACGGAGAACGTTAGATAAACTTGGGCATTTTAAGAAATCTCCCTTATTTTAAAGCGTCACACGCTCGTAAAGATGGGGCCGTGTGGTCACACACGCCCATGTGGCTTGGGACACGCCCATGCCCTTAGTCAGTGTGTAGTACCGACTTTTAAACACGGCCAAGGAACACGCCCGTGTGACCTACCCGAGTTCAATACTGGTTTTAGAGCCCGGCCTAGGCACACGCCCGTGTGTCCTTCCCGTGTATTAAAATTAACCTAAAATTTTAGGTGTAGGGGACAAACGACCATAACACACACCCATGGGAGCGAGTCGTGTGTCACACACGGCTTAGACACACGCCCATGTGTCCGACCATATGGACCCTATTAGGCTATTTTCCAAGCCTTTGGTCACCCCTCTTCACCCCTTATACTTAATGTTTACCAATTATGAAGCAAAACATGATTTTTTTTCTTACAATTGATCTTGATAAACCTTGTTGCATGAAAACCTCATATCATTGGTTTCATACATGCTAGATTATTTCCATGTTATTTTAACATATTCAAAACTTGGCTCGTTTTTGTAACTCATTGCCAAATTGTAGCAACCCATCACAAATGAATATAAATAAGCATAGAATGGTAGGTCATAGCCTACTTCAAAATGAGCCAATTCCCATGGCCATATACAGAAAGATAAGTACAACTTTACATGCCTTCATATGGAAATTCAAATGACACATATAACAAAATACCCCAAAATACTATACATGCCATTTAACAAAATAGAAATGTCTTTATACCAAAGCTTGACTAGTTGATAGTGTGTTAACTCTCCAACTGTCTTCCAATCCTTACGAGTCCCCAAGCTCTAAAAGATAGGGAAAAAGAGAAGGGTAAGCATTTACATGCTTAGTAAGCTCGAATAACGGAAAACTAAACTTACCAAGTAATTACCATACATCCCAAATAAACCATGAAACCATCAAATATGAAATGGTTCCCTATCACATGCACTCAATCAATGAGTTAGTCACATATCAAAGCATCATGCAATTTATTTAGATGAGCTCATCATTCAACAACTTATTTTGTACACATATCCCCTATTATTCTTGTTGAGTTTTTAGGAAATCTTGATGGAATACCCATTAACCGTCGATTCATACGAATGATCATTTCAGATGTGCACTCCCGCGGACCTCACATCTTATGGCGGGATTACCAGTCCAGGCTAAATCCCCCTATATCATGAACCCATAAGGTGATGTCGGGATTTCTAGTCTAGGCTAAATCCCTTATAAGCATACACCTTTACTGAGCTCAGATCTGAATTACCAATTCAGGCTAAATTTAGACCCTAATCGGATTACCCATTCGGGCTAAATCCTCAATGCACATATATTTTTCGGGAGGCTCAATCATTCAAAGGAACACCCATCCGGGCTAGATCCTTTTCATAGTTGAGATCAATGGATTACCCATCTGGGCTAAATCTTTACTGCAACACATGTAGGATCTCAAATCACATGTAATCATGGGTTATCCATCGAATTCCCTTTTTAACCTCAACCGAGACACTTATTAATAAATCATCATTAAGGATGCATTTCATGTATATTCATGCCATCGATAAATATAATTATCATGCATTCACAAATTATACAATTACACCTATTATAAGTTTACTTGAGTTATCCGAACTTACCCAGTATTCGTTTTGGGTTTTGTATTTTGGTTATTCTGAAACCTATCGTTTTCCTCGATCGACCTCCAGAATTTATTCCTCAGGGTCTATAACAATAAAAATTAACTTATTAATACCCAACATTGCACATTTTAAGTCTAAATTCCAACCCCAGTCCAAATGACCGTTTTGCCCCTAACCATTGACATTTTTATGATTTAGTCCCTAGGCTCGTATAATGAAACACATGCAATTTCCATCTTACCCAAGCCTAGCCAAACATTTTTCCCTCTTATGGCAGCCCACATTTTCCATTATTTTCCCATTTCTACCACACATTTTACAACTTTTGTAAAATGGTCCTTATAAGTGTTTTTCATGAAAATCACCTAAGAAAAGTTATTTAACATACACCCATCTTTCATATTCCTCCATAGTCCATCAAATTACAAGTAACTCATGCATGGGTAAATTTTTAAACTTGAACCCTAGCATGAAATATGGGTAGAAATGAAGAGAACAAACTACCAGGATTTCAAAAATACAAAGAACATTAAAAACGGGACTTGAGAGCACTTACTATTGAGCTTGAAAAGCTTGGAAACCCTAGCTATGGTGACTAGAGAATTTTGGCAGCATGGAGAAGGAGAATGGCTGATTTTGGCTTGATTTTTCCCATTTTATTTCATTAAAATGCCAAATGACCAAAATGCCCTTAAGCCATTTCTTTAAATTTTCATCCATGCAAGCCCATTTTTGTCCAAAAACTTAGAAATCGGGAAAATTTTTCTCCAAGACCTTCTAATTTATAATCTAAAGCAATTTCATACAAATTACTTCTAATATTCAAGTTTTGCAATTTATTCAATTTAGTCCCTAATTTCCAATTGGACACATTACTCAAAGAATTTCTTCACGAAACTTTAACACATGCATATTCTCATATTTTAGGCCTCATAATAATTATAAAAAAAATATTTTTATATCGGAGTTGTGGTCCCAAAACCACTATTCTGACTAGGCCCTATTTTGGGATGTTACATTTCTCCCCCTCAAGGACTTTCGTCCTTGAAAGTCTTACCAGTAAACAGGTTCGGATATTGGCTTCTCATGGTCTCTTCTGGCTCCCATGTAGCCTCTTCCACACCATGTAGATGTCATAAAACTTTTGCTAGAGCCACATCTTTATTTCTCAACTGTTTAATCTTGAGGGCCAAAATCCTTACCAGTTCCTCTCCATAGTTCATGTCCAGTCGAATTTCAATCTCGGTCGGCGAAATCACATGAGAGGGGTCTGATTGGTATCTTCTTAACATAGATACGTGGAACACATCATGAATTTTCTCTAATTCAGGAGGCAATGCCAAACGATAGGCTAACGGTCCAACTCTTTCGGTGATCACATACGGTCCGATAAACCGTGGATTCAGCTTGCCTTTCCGACCAAATCTTAACACTTTTTTCCATGGAGATACTTTCAATGATACTCTATCTCCAACTTGAAACTCAATTTCCTTTCTTTTCAAATTAGCATATGACTTTTGCCTAGCCGATGCCGCTTTTAAACAATTTCGTATCTCTTTAGCTTTTTCTTCAGTTTCTTTAATCAGATCAACTCCATGAATCTGATTTTCCTTGATTTCTGTCTAGTACAATAGGGTTCAGCACTTCCTGCCATACAAGGCCTCATAAGGTGCCATCTTCAAACTTGTTTGAAAACTATTGTTGGAGGCAAATTCTACCAACGACAGGCATTTTTCCCAGCTACCCTGAAATTCTAGGATACAACATCGCAACATATCCTCGAGAATCTAAATCATCCGCTCAGACTAACCATCGGTCTGAGGGTGAAAAGCTATACTAAAACTCAATTTCGTGCCCAAGGCTTCTTGTAACTTCTTCTAAAATCTCGAAGTGAACCTCAGGTCTCTGTCTGAAATAATCGACAGTGGTACTCCATGCATATAAGTCGGCCAACTTATCAAGAGAGTAATCTGTCCTTATCGGAATAAAATGAGCCGACTTTGTCAACTTATCTACTACAACCCATATAGCATCTTTCTTTTTCAGAGTTAATGGCAACCATGTCACAAAGTCCATAGTGACTTTGTCCCACTTTCACTCAGTGACCATTACAGGCTGTAACAAGCCTGAAGGCACTTGTTGTTCAGCTTTAACTTGTTGACATACAAGGCATTTCGATACAAATTCAGAAATATATCTTTTCATACCGTTCCACTAGTACATTTTATTCAAGTCATTGTACATCTTGGTACTTCCCAGGTGAATAGACAAACGACTGTTGTGAGCTTCTTGCAAAATTTTCCGGATAATTTCACTATTTTTGGGTACACAAACCCTATCTTTGAACATCAAACACCCATCAGGACCAATCCGAAAATCTGATTCCATACCTGACTCACATTGAGTCCTTTTTGCTTACAAATCCCTATCATTAGATTGAGCATCACAAATTTCATGAAGAAATGTAGGCCTAGCCTCAAGCTCTACCAAGACCGAACCATCATCAAGCAATGCTAAATGAGCATCCATGGCTCTCAGTGCAAACAAAGATTTTCTGCTCAACGCATCGGCGACCACATTCGCCTTTCCTTGGTGATAGTCAATGATCAGATCGTAATCCTTAATTAATTCTAACCATCTCTGCTGTCTCAGGTTTAATTCTTTCTGAGTCATCAGGTACTTCAAACTCTTGTGATCTGTAAATATACGGCAAGTCTCACCATATAAATAATGCCTCCAAATCTTCAAAGCAAAAACGATGGTGGCAAGCTTTAGGTCGTGTGTCGGATATTTCCTTTCATATGGTTTCAACTGTCATGAAGCGTAGGCTATCACCTTGCCATCTTGCATAAGTACACAACCCAATCCGTTTAAAGATGCATCATTGTAAACTACAAACTCTTTTCTAGACTCAAGCAATACCAAAACAGGAGATTCGATCAGCAACATCTTTAGCTTATCAAAACTTTGTTGACACTTCTCCGTCCACTCAAACTTAACGTCTTTCTGTAGCAATCTCGTCATCAGAGTCGTTGTCATGGAGAATCCTTTTAAAAACCTTCAATAGTAACCGGCTAAGCCCAAACGCCTTCTAACCTCAGTTACATTTTTAAGCGGCTTTCATTCGGCAATAGCAGAGATCTTACTTGGATCCACTCAGATGCCTTCACCCGAAACAATATGACCTAAAAATCCAACTTCCTAGAGCCAAAACTCACTCTTGCTAAGCTTAGCATACAGCTGTTTTTCCCGCAAAGTCTGCAACACAACTCTCAAGTGCTTCACATGCTCTATCTCATCCTAGGAGTAAATCAATATGTCATCAATGAACACAACGACAAACTTATCCAAATGTGGCTGAAAGAACCTATTTATTAGATCCATAAATACGGCCGGAGCATTCTTCAACCCAAACGGCATGACAAGAAATTCATAATGACTGTACCTTGTCCTGAAAGCTATCTTAGGTACATCCGATTCTTTAACTCGCAGCTGATAATAGCCAGACCTCAAGTCTATCTTAGAGAACATAGTGGCTCCTCTCAACTGTTTAAATAAATCATCAATCCTTGGTAAAGGATATTTATTCTTGATAGTTACTTTGTTCAATTGTCAATAATCTATACATAGCCTCATTGAATCGTCTTTCTTCTTCACAAATAGTACTAGAGCACCCCAAGGTGAATAACTTGGCCTTGTAAATCCTTTATCCGTCAGCTCTTGCAACTGTGCTTTTAACTCTTTCAGCTCAGTTGGCGTCATTCTGTATGGGGCAATAGAAATGGGGGTTGTCTTTTGCACCAGTTCAATACCAAACTCTATCTCTCTTTCAGGAGGTAATCCGGGTAATTCTTCCGGAAACACATCGGGATACTCACATACTATCAGCATAAACTCAATCTTCAACTCTGTTTCCTTAGTATTCAGTACAAATGCAAGATAGGCTTCATATCTTTTCCTCATATACCTCTGAGCAACCATTTCCGTGATTACAACCGGCGACAAACCCAATTCCCTTGAATCAACCCGTAGAATCTCACCATCTAGGCATTTCAATTTAATATACTTATTACCAGAGTTTACAATTACATCAGGAATGGCTAACCAATCCATACCAAGTATTACATCAAATTCATCAAATGGTAACAACATAAGGTTAGCTGGAAAGCAATGACCTTGAATCGTCAAAGGACAATTCTTATAGACTTTGTCAACTAAGACTGATTTGCCTAGTGGGTTCGACACTCTAATAATAAATTCCGTAGGTTCCACAGGTATGTTCATACTAGACACTAATCTCATGCAGATATATGAATGCGTCGACCTCAGGTCAATCAAAGTAATAACATTTGTATTAAAAAGAGAAAAAGTACCCGTAATAATATCAGGAGCAGAGGCTTCCTCTCGAGCACGTATCCCATACGTTCTTATCAGGACTCGAACATCTGGTTTTGCAGTGTCCTTAGTTGCAACTCGACTGGCACTAGCACTCCCAGGGTATCTCGGAGGTCTACCACATGAAATGGGAGTACTCGACTTCGGGGCTACTTCCAACTCTTTTTTAACTCGCTCTGGGCAGTCTCTGAGAAAGTGGTCAAGAGACCCACATTTGAAACATGTGCCGCTCTTCATTCGGCACTCTCCAAAGCAAAATTTGTTGCAAATCTTACACTTTAGTTTTTGATCATCTGCACTCCCCACGCTAGTCACCATCGAGGAGGAAGATTTCTAACTTTGTCGTTTAGAGCATCTCGCTTTACCTGAATATCCTACTGGTGAAGTGGAGCATTGATGCTGGCTCCTCGCTTTTTTTATGGAAAACAAGAGTGTTTTACCATTAGACCTCTTGCTCGCAACTCGAGCCTCTCTCTTTGCTTGTTTTCTGTTATTATTAAGCTCCTCGGCCTTCTTGGCTCGATAAGCCAATGCAGCAAACTCCCGTATTTCAAGGATCCCAATCAACAACTTAATGTCTTCATTCAGACCTTCCTCAAATCATTTACACATTTCTAATTCGGTTTGAACCCATTCAGTTGCATATTGGCTCAACCTTATGAACTCTCTTTCGTATTCTGCCACAGTCTTGTTCTCTTGTTTGAGTTCCAGGAACTCCTTTCGCTTCGAGTCTAAAAACTATTGGCTAATGTATTTCTTTCTAAACTCTACTTGGAAGAAATCCCAAGTGATATTTTCCCTTGGCACTACTGAGGATACAGTCTTCCACCAATGGTATGCGGCATCCTTCAGTAGGGACACGGCACACTTCAAACACTCCTCGGGTGTGCAAGACAATTCATCTAACACCCGTGTAGTATTTTCGAGCTAGAACTCGGCTCTTTCAGCGTCATCATCAACTTTAGCTCTAAATTCCTTAGCCCCATACTTTCTAAGCTTATCTACAGAGGCCTTACCAATTCTTATCAGTGCCATGCCTCGAGGCACATCCACATCAGGTTGGTTAAGGGGCGGGGGAGATCTTGGTATGTTGGGGGGATTTCTCAGATAATCCCCAAGCCATTCATCCATCATATCAAAAAAGGCAGCTTAGCCCTCTTCCAGGCCTTCAGACATAAGCCTTCTACTACAACTAGATACAGCTCGTTGTATAGAAGCTGGAGCATGGCTCTCGGCTCCCTCAGACTCATCTTGCGCTTGATTGGAAGACATTTACTATATTTAAAACAATTGAAATAGTTAGGAGATGTCACACTATCACTATTCGAATAATGGCATGTATAGTAAACCTCAATGTCCTCTACGGTAGTCCTAAAACTGACTAAATCGTAGCTCTGATACCACTAAATGCAACACCCTTCACCCATATCCAACACCAGGATAGGATTTGAGGCATTACCAGAACTTTACATTTGAAACATACCAAAATGGGTCGCCAAATTTTTGCTCAGATTTAAAACTTTTTAAACATGCACATCTCGTCCCTTTCATAGGCCTTCGAGGCCTGAAACATACCTAAAGGCAGTTCGGGACAGAACCAAGAAAGTTCGATAAACTTGGGCATTTTAAGAAATCTCCCTTATTTTAAAGTGTCACACGCCGGTGTAGGTGGGGCCGTGTGGTCACACACGCCCGTGTGGCGTGGTACACCCCATGCCTTTAGTCTGTGTGCAACACTGACTTTTACACACGGCCAAGGCACATACTCGTGTGACCTGCCTGTGTTCAGTACTAACTTTAGAGCACGGCCTAGGCACATGCCCGTGTGTTCTTCTCGTGTATTAAAATTAACCTAAAATTTTAGGTGCAGGGGACACAAGACCATAACACACACCCATGGGAGCGAGCCGTGTGTCACACACGGCTTAGAAACATGCCCTTGTGTCCAACCATGTGGGCCCTATTAGGCTATTTTCCAAGCCTTTGGTCACCCCTCTTCACCCCTTCTACTTAATGGTTACAAATTATGAAGCAAAACATGATTATGTTCTTACAATTGATCTTGATAAAGCTTGTTGCATGAAAACCTCATATCATTGGTTTCATACATGCTAGATTATTTCCATGTTATTTTAACATATTCAAAACTTGGCTCATTTTTGTAACTCATTGCCAAATTGTAGCAGCCCATGACAAATGAATATAAATAAGCATAGAAGGGTAGGTCATAGCCTACTTCAAAATGAGCCAATTCCCATGGCCATATACAAAAAGATAGGTACAACTTTACATGCCTTCATATGGAAATTCAAATGACACATATAACAAAATACCCCAAAATACTATACATGCCATTTAACAAAATAGAAATGTCTTTATTCCAAAGCTTGACTAGTTGATTGTGTGTTGACTCTCCAACTGTCTTCCAATCCTTACGAGTCCCCGAGCTCTGAAAGTCAGGGAAAAAGAGAAAGGTAAGCATTTACATGCTTAGTAAGCTCGAATAACGGGAAAGTAAACTTACCAAGTAATTAGCAGACATCCCTAATAAACCATGAAACCATAAAATATGAAACGGTTCCCTATCACATGCACTCAATCAATGAGTTAGTCACATATCAAAGCATCATGCAATTTATTTAGATGAGCTCATCATTCAACATCTCATTTTCTACACATATCCCCTATTATTCTCATTGAGTCTTTAGGAAATCTCGACGGAATACCCATTAACCGTCGATTCATACGAATGATCATTTCAGATGTGCACTCCCGTAGACCTCACATCTTATGGTGGGATTACCAGTCCAGGCTAAATCCCCCAATATCATGAACCCATAAAGTGATGCCAGGATTACCAGTCCAGGCTAAATCCCTTATAAACATACACCTTT
Organism: Gossypium anomalum; assembly: GCA_025698475.1. NCBI lineage: Eukaryota > Viridiplantae > Streptophyta > Magnoliopsida > Malvales > Malvaceae > Gossypium > Gossypium anomalum. The sequence goes on from CM046957.1 coordinate 14,946,153, forward strand.
ACTGAGCTAGAATATGAATTACCAGTCCAGGCTAAATTCAGACCCTAATCGGATTACCTGTTCGGGCTAAATCCTCAATGCATATATATTCTTCGAGAGGCTCAATCATTCAAAGGAACACCCGTCCGGGCTAGATCCTTTTCATAGTTGAGATCAATGGATTACTCGTCTGGGCTAAATCCTTACTGCAACACATGCAGGATCTCAAATCACATGTAATCATGGGTTATCCATTGAATTCCCTTTTTAACCTCAACCGAGACACTTATTAATAAATCATCATTAAGGATGCATTTCACATATATTCATGCCATCGGTAAATGTAAATATCATGCATTCACAAATTATACAATTACACTTATTATGAGTTTACTTGAGTTATCCGAACTTACTTGGTATTCGTTTTGGGTTTTGTATTTCTGTTATTCCGAAACCTTTCGTTTTCCTCGATCGACCTTCGAAATTTGTTCCTCAGGGTCTATAACAACAAAAATTAACTTATTAATACCCCAAATTACACTTTTTAAGTCTAAATTCCACCCCCGGTCTAAATGATCGTTTTTCCCCTAACCATTAACATTTTTACGATTTAGTCCCTAGGCTCGTATAATGAAACACATGCAATTTCCATCTTACCCAAGCCTAGCCAAACACTTTTCCCTCTTATGGCAGCTCACATTTTCCATTATTTTCCCATTTCTACCACACATTTTACAACTTTTGTAAAATGGTCCCTATAAGGCTTTTTCATGAAAATCACCTAAGAAAAGTTATTTAACATACACCCATCTTTCATATTCCTCCATAGTCCATCAAAATACAAGTAACTCATGCATGGGTAAATTTTTAAACTTGAACCCTAGCATGAAATATGGGTAGAAATGAAGAGAACAAACTACCAGGATTTCAAAAATACAAAGAACATTAAAAACGGGACTTGAGAGCAATTACTATTGAGCTTGAAAAGCTTGGAAACCCTAGCTATGGTGACTAGAGAATTGCGGTAGCATGGAGAAGGAGAATGGCTGATTTTGGCTTGATTTTTCCCATTTTATTTCATTAAAATGCCAAATGACCAAAATGCCCTTAAGTCATTTCTTTAAAATTTCATCCATGCAAGCCCATTTTTGTCTGAAAACTTAGAAATTGGGAAAATTTTTCTCCAAGACCTTCTACTTTATAATCTAAAGCAATTTAATACAAATTGCTTCTAATATTGAAGTTTTGCAATTTATTCAATTCAGTCCCTAATTTTTAATTGGACACCTTACTCAAAGAATTTCTTCACGAAACTTTAACACATGCATATTCTCATATTTTAGGCCTCATAATAATCATAAAATAAATATTTTGATGTCAGAGTTGTGGTCCCGAAACCACTATTTCGACTAGGCCCTATTTTGGGATGTTACAGTGTGTCCCCTGCACTTTAATTTTGAGAAACAGAATGCTCATAATTGAGCACATGGGCAGAGACATGGGCTTGTGTTTCAGCCGTATGGATGACGCGGCCTCAAGCACGGGCGTGTGTCCTGGGCATGTGAAGTTTGCACCTATTTTATGAAAAATCATAATTTTTAAATCAACTACACGATCTAGCACACGGGCGTGCGGCTTGGCCGTGTGTCTTCAATTTGTGCTTGGATGACAAACAGAGAGTTACACAAGTTAGGGACACGGGTGTGCGTGACCACACAGCCTACCCATACGAGCGTGTCCCATAGCCTCACAGGCGTGTGACCCCTGTTTAGTTAAAAATTTTCTAAGTTTTGTAAAATTTTCTAAAGTTCTCAGTTTAGTTTTGAGCCACTTCCAAAACGTGTTTTGGGCCTCGAAGGCTCGTAATAGGGACATTGTGGTTGAATATGAATGGTTTTAATTTGGACGACAATTTATGGCTCGGAAATGTATGTTTGCTTGTGTTTAAGTTCGGTAACACCTCGTACCCTATTTTAGTATCGAATATGGGTAATGGGTGTTACACTAAACATATAACAACATTACCAAACAAATGCATTAGTCATCTTCCCAAATCATAAGTAATATAAAAACTTAAACGGAATCATGTAACATTCGAAATATCAAATATCAAAAAGTGCCATTTCATTTCCATTCCACCATTAAATCAATTGAATGTCGCTTGATGGAACTATAGTAAAACGTACTCGAATACACGGGAATAAATTGCTTACACAAACTGATAATATATTAAGGTTGCTCACATAAGCTGGCATTATAACAATATTGCTCATACAAGTTGACATTATATTTAGGTTACCTATCCGGGCTAAACCTATGCTACATATAATGTAACACCCGAAACCCAGTCTAGATGTTATGGCTGAATCTGGAAATGTTACTAAGAAGGGTTTCGAATCTAGTCTTATCATGTTAAAAACCTCGTATAGTTTATTACTAAAAGAGTCCAAATTTTATAAAACGTATTTTTATATTTATTAACAAAACCACCAATAGTTTGCTCTTTTAGAAAACATAATTTGCAGCGGAAGTTTTAAAAGTCGTTATATTTGAAAACCAAGCTTGTGTTTTCAAAAACATTTGTTTATGTAAAACTGTAGTTTTATCTTACATCGCAGGATAAAAACCAAAACACATCCAAATCCAAAAATTATAAACAAACAGTCCAGAGAGTCCTAAAATTACAAAATTCTCAAGAACAGTCCAGACAATTAAATAAATTATTAATTAAAAATAGTTCTCGGACTAGTGGTCACCACTGAGTCTCCGTCGCACCGACCCACCTATGCCTGAGGATTACCTGAACAGAAGAGACAAACAGATGTGAGTTTTCAAAAACTCAGTGTGTAACTCAACAGAAACATACATACATATAATCTTATATTTCTCACAGAGTAGAACAGATACGGACATAAGTCCTTAACAGAATCAGAATATAATAGAATCATGTAGATATGCAAAGTTCTAATCCCATCCTCTACACACCAAAACCATCCCAATACACCACGTGGTGTATAAAACACCCACCCATCCTTACACAGCACATAGTGTCTGTACGACACTTATCAAAAAAAAATTGCAGCCATACTGCCAGTATATTGGCGAAATGTTGCTTCACAAAATACTTCCTCCACATATACACATCCCACCCCGTACATAGATACAGATAATAGATCAATAGATATATTAGAATTAAAATGTTCTGCATGCTCAAATACAGATATTACATCTGTTTATAGAGAACAATCAGATCATACATATTGTACTTCATAATACTCAAACCAGGCTATCAGAATAGCATATTTCATGCAATAGGGTTTGTTTTGCCCTTACCGACCCTACGGAAGGTCTACAGTTGATCAGAATGACATGTACGACCTTAGGGAAAAATTCTAAAATTTGGGCCCACATGCTCTGTGGCCCACACGCCCAAATTAACTTAGACCGTATGACCCATACAGCCACACATTCACCTGTCACACAGTCGTTTGTCGCACACGACTGACCACACGACTGGGCATACACCTGTGTGGCTTCGATAGGCTAGCTTTTTGGCTTTTTTCGAATGTCATTTCTCACGTTTTTGTTACACACCTGGTTCAATTTTGATGCCACAGCAATCCTGGGACCTCTGAAACCTAAAGACAATATCCCAAACATCGTTAGTAGTATTACGAATTTAAACAAGGATTTGATTTCGATTTAAGGCTTCTCAAAACTGAACCACGTGTAAAATACGTACAACCAACGAGCAAGAACCACTCAATACTCAAATCGTTAGATGAACACCAGCCGCTTCTTGCCTTTCCCCTGAACAAGAAATAACGAAACACCAACAATGGATTCCGTTAAACATAATTAAAATCCCCCAATGCAATAATGAAAAAAAAAACTACTCGGTAGCTTACTTATTCGAAACGGATCGAAGAACCCTTAAAAGTGCAATGACAACAACATGAATGACAATCAAAATTGAAGAGGGAAGCAACAAAAATTTTTACAGAGAAAGGAAGGCAGAGAGAAACGTCAGAAAGTAAGATTTTGGGAAAAGAAAGAAAAGTCAAAAGAGGAGAGGAATTTTTGGAAAATTAAGAAAATTAAAATAATATAAATTAAAATTAAAACACCCAAAATCCCAAATCCCCACTGACCAAACTATCCTACTAAAACTGACATCAGATTCTCATCCAACAACCTCAGAGTTTTAGTTCCATCAAACCTCTACTACAAAACTGACACACACTTATAGAAGCAAAAATAACATCCTTCACTCACATAGAGATTCGAACACACGACCCTAAGGCAAACTAATACCTTACCACTTGAACCAGTAGGCTCATTCTAATATGAGTTCATTGAAAATATAACATAAGCCCACCCAATAAGGATAAGGCTAGGATAAAAAATAATAGAATTTTCCTAAAATGAGACTTAAACCCAAGACCACAAACACACAATTAGAACACCTAGCCTCTGAAGCAGATACATATTTATGTCAGAATTCACAAAAAAAAGTTAAATAATTGAGGGCGTTAAACTCAAAATTTACATGATTCGAACAAATGAGGATACTGCTGACGAATCGAGTCCTTAGGTTCCAACGTGGCTTCCTCAGTTCCATGATTCCCGCAATAGAACGTTATCTAACAGAATAGACTTCTTCCTCTGAATCTTTACATCTCGATCCAAAATTTGAACCAGCTCCTCCTCAAATGCCAGATCCGGTCTAACCTCGACCTCCTCAACAAAAACAACGTGAGAGAGGTCAGCCGATACTGCCTCAACATAAAGACGTAAATTACGTCATGGATATGGTCTAACTCCAAAGGTAGCTCTAACTGATAAGCGATCGGTCCTACACGCTTCAGAATCTGATACAGCCCAATGAACCTAGGGCTCAACTTACCCTTACGTTCGAACTGCAAAACCTTCTTCCATAGAGACACCTTAAGGAATACATAACCATCCATAGAGTACTCGATATCCCTCCTTTTCAGATTCACGTAGGACTTCTCTCCATCAGAAGTTGCCTTAAGATGATACCAAATTAATCTGACTTTGTCTTCAGTTTGGGAAACCAACTTAGGACCCAAAACTTGTCGTTCACCTAATTCAGTCTAACACAGCGGAATACGACACTTATGACCATACAAAGCCTCGTAAGGTGTCATCTGAATGCTAGACTGAAACTATTGTTGTAGGCAAACTCAGCTAAAGGCAGAAAATCCTCCAAACTCCCTCAGAAATCAATCACACAACTCCGAAGCATATCCTCCAGTATCTGAATCACCCTCTCAGATTGACAATCGGTCTAAGGATGGAACACAATACTGAAGTCCAATCTCGAACCCAAAGCCTCATGAAGCTTTTTCCAAAACTGAAAAGTGAAGCGAGGATCCCTATCAGAAATTATCGAAACCAAAACCTCGTGAAGTCTCACAATCTCAGAAATGTATAGCTTTGCCAACTTTTGCAGTGAATAATCTGTCCGAACCAGAATGAAATAGGCGGACTTGGTCAACTGATCCACGATGACCCATACAGAATCTTTCTTAGTAGGTATTAAAGGCAACCCACTAACGAATTCCACAGTCACACGCTTACATTTCCATAAGGGAATTTTAACGGGTTGGAGAAAACCTGAAGGCAGCTAGTGCTCAGCCTTAACTTGCTGGCATGTCTGACAACGAGAAACAAAATCCGTTACCTCTCGTTTCAAACTTGACCACCAGTACAGTTCATGGAGATCCCGATACATCTTATTTCCACTGGGATGCATAACATAAGGGCTACTATGCGCTTCCCTCATAATCGACTATCTCAAATCAGAGTTATTCGACATACAAACTTGTCCTTGGAAACACAGAACCCCATCGCTATTCAATCCAAAATCAAACGTACTACCACTCTCTACCTGACGGAAACGCAGAACCAAGGAATCATCCCTCAACTGCTTATCTCGAATCTGATAAATCCTAGTAAGCTTAACTTGCAACTCAGCTAACAGACTCCTATACTCAAACAGACTTAGACGAGCAAACATCACCCTCAAATCAAACATTGCTCTACGACTAAGAGCATCGGCCACTACATTGGCCTTACTGGGATAATACTATATCATGCAGTCGTAATCCTTGAGCAGCTCAATCCATCTACACTGCCTAAGATTCAACTCCTTTTGAGTAAGGAGGAACTTAAATCTCTTGTGATTGGTGTAGATGATACACCACTCACCATACATATAGTATCTCCAAATCATTAGGGAAAAAACCAGGCGAGCCGACTCGAGATCATGCGTTGGATAATTTCCTTTGTGTAACTTAAGTTGTCGGGACGCATAAGCCACAACCTTACCATCTTGCATCAGTACACATCCTAAACTAACATGCGATGCATCACTCCACAAACTCCTTATCAGATTCATGTCGTATCAGAATAGGAGCCTGAGTTAAAATAAACTTGAGCTTCTCAAAGCTCGATTGTTGCTCGTCAAACTAGCCAAAAGAAGCATTCTTGCACAAAATCTTTATTAGAGGGGCTACAATTAATGAGAACCCCCCGACAAACCTCGATAATAACCCGCAAGACCAAAAAAATACGAATCTCAAAAACATTCTTAGGCTATTTCCAATCAAGTATGGCTTCAATCTTTCTAGGATCAACCCGGATCCTTTCAATAGAAACCACGTGCCCTAGAAATTTTACTTCTTGCAATTAGAATTCATACTTGTTCAACTTAGCGTATAGTTATTTCTCCCGAAGTAACTAAAGGACTACTCTAATATATTCATCATGATCATCCTCGGTCTTAAAGTATACCAGAATGTCGTTGATGAAGACTACGATGAACTGATCCAAATACGATTAGAAAACTTGGTTCATCAGATCCATTAATTTAGCCGGAGCATTCGTCAAACCAAAGGGCATAACTAGGAACTCGTAGTGTCCATAATGAGTCTTAAAAGCCATCTTATGAACATCAGCTTCCTTAACCTTAAGCTAATGATACCCAGAATATAGGTCTATCTTCGAGAATACTGAAGCCCCTCAAAACTGATCAAACAGATCATCGAACCTCAGAAGTGGGTACTTATTCTTCACTATTAGCTTATTCAACTGTCGATAATCAATGCACATCATCATGGTTACGTCCTTTTTCTTTACGAACAAAACCTGTGCACCCCACGGAGACAAACTAGGACGGATGAATCTACGATCCAAAAGCTCCTGAAGTTGAGCCTTTAGCTCCACAAGCTCCTTTGGTGCCATACGATAAGGAGCGATAGACACCGGAGCTGTAACTGGCAGAAGCTTAATGTTGAACTCAACTTCCCAATTCAAAGGTAAACTTAGTAACTCCTCGGGAAAAACATTCAAAAATTTCGTCACTGTTCTGATGTTCTCAACAGAAGAGTCCCTAGAAGCTAAAACACTTACATAGGTCAGATATGCTTCACACCCTTTCTGAATCAGTTTTTTGGCCAATGGAGCTGAGATTATGTTAGACAAGTAATCTCGATGCTCGCTGATCACAACAACCTCCACATCATCATTGATTCTCAGAACTATCCTCTTAGTAGCATAATTCAAACTGACTCAGTGCTCTACAAACCAGTCTATGCCAGAATCAAATCAAACTCTCCAAACGGTAGCTCTATTAGATTTGCTGGAAACACAACCCATTGTACTTCTAGCGGTACATTTCTGTACAGTTTGTTTACCCAAACTGATTGACCCAATGAACTCAATACAAAAATCCCACCCGACTACTCTCAATAGTAATTCCCAAGTTATCATAGATAGAGCTAGCTATGTAGGAGTGTGTTGACCTTATATCTATCAATGCAATAGAAGCAACATCATAAATAAGGAATGTACCCGTAATCACATCAAGGGCGTCTCTATCCTCATGGCGTCGAGCAACATATACTAACGCAGGCTGCCTTGCCTCAGTCTGATCAACACCTTTTCTCGGTGCTCTCTGTTCTCTACCCAAACCATTTCCACCCCTAGCCAGACCACGACACCTAAGCAACTGTTGTATTGCCCTCTAAGGTTGAACAAAACCTAGAACCGAAGCTTGCATCTGATCAGAACACTTTGGGCAGTCTCTAATACGATGCTCCATTGGCCCACAACACAAACGTGCTCCCAACCTCCTCTAAAACTCACTCGTATGGCGCATACCATAGTCATTTCATGGCTGGGCCACAGTAGGAGCAATTGAAACTCCAACCTTGGAAGGCCCATTGGGTCTGACTCGTTTCTTAGGCCTCTACACAGAACTAGAGGGCTCCAAATCCCTCTTATTCTTGCCCCTCTCTCGATCCTATTTTGGCGCTCCACTTGCTTAACCTCTTCGACGATCTTCGCCTTGTCCACTAGAGTAGTGAACTCCCGCTCCCTCTATGGAGCAATTAGTACTCTCAGACTATCCCTCAAACCATCCTCAAAATGAACACACTTTTCATATTTAGATGCCACCATCCCTCGAGCGTAATGGCTAAATCTCATAAATTTGGCCTCATACTCGGCCACTATCTTATCTTCCTGCGTGAGATTCATGAACTCACGCATATAAGCATCCAAATACCTTGCTCCTACATACTTACCTTGGAAGTCAGTCTTAAAATACTCTCAACTAATTCGATCCGGCTGAGTACCCTCGTCAGGCGATAACCACTACTGCTATGCCTCATTGCAAAGTAAAGATACTGTACCCTTCATCTTCTGCTCTGGAGTGCAGTCAATATCATTCATTATTCTCTAGGTGGCCTCCAACCAATATTCGGCCATAGTAAGGGCGACTCTAATGACACCCCTAAACAGTTCACCACCATTGGACCGAAGTCATTCACTTACTGATCCACGGCCTTGAGAACCAAAATAGGGTCCAACGACCCTCTCCAACACCCTCAACATGGCTTGGGACAGTGCGTCATCCCTAGCCGAATGGCTTTGAGACCCGATCTTGATAGTAGGTGTAACCAATGTCTCAGTCGTATTCAAATTTGGCATACTGCCCAATGAGGAAGATTCAGCCCGAGTCTCCCTATGGTGCCCGCCACGTCCACAAATACCATAACCACGCATTCAACTAGCACTCATCGTTTTCAAAGTTTTATCTACATTACTAAATGTTTATGCATCAGTTTCAGTGTTTATTAGCAAGTATATTATGCTTCAAGTATTTATTAGAAGTTTCAGAAATTTTCTAAAAGTTTCAGCCCCTAACTAACTCAATATACTTTCAGACAATTCAGAGTTTTCTAACTATAATATTTCTAAGTTTAGAAGTACTTACAAGATCGGCGCCGGAGACTTGGTGTACCACATACTTACTTAAAAAGAAACAAACTTTGTTTGAAAACCAGTTCTTTCACCAATACAATTTTGAACCCAAAATTCACAGCCTAAGTTTTGCAACTTAGTTCTGATACAACTAAATGTAACACCCCAAAGTCGGCCTAGACGTTATGGCTGAATCAGGGGATGTTACGAAGAAGGGTTTCGAACCCAGTCTTATCATGTTAAAAACTTCATATAGTTTATTACTAAAAGAGTCCACATTTTATAAAACGTATTATTATATTTATTAACAAAACCACCAATAGTTTGCTCTTTCAGAAAACATAATTTGCAGTGGAAGTTTTAAAAGTAGTTATATTTGAAAACCGAGCTTGTGTTTTCAAAAACATTTGTTTGTGTAAAACCTTTAGTTTATCATACATCGCAGGATAAAAAATCAAAGCACATCCAAATCTAAAAATTATAAATAAACAGTCCAGAGAGTCCAAAAATTACAAAAATCTCAAGGAGAATCCAGAAAATTAAATAAATTATTAATTAGAAATAGTTACCAGACTAGTGGTCACCACTGAGCCTCCGTCACACTGACCCACCTATGCCTGAGGATTACCTGAACAGAATAGACAAACAGATGTGAGTTTTCAAAAACTCAGTGTGTAACTCTATAGAAATTGCAACGCCCCGAATTTTGGGCCTAGAAGTATTAGGTTTTGAGCAGGGGTACAGTTAGAAAGATGCTCATAAATATTTAGATGTGCAAGAAAGTGACACAAGTTTGCATATGTTTCAGTGGTTAAGTGTGTTGGGAAGTGTCTGAGAAGTCTTAGGTTCAAGCCTGAGCAAGTGCAAAAAGTTTTGTTTTTTAAGGAATAAGCACTGTCTCTAGGCAGTAGCCTTTTAAGTAAATAGGGGAAGAACATGGCAGAAAAGAGTCTGTTGGCCCAGGGGATAAGTGGCGTGTTACTATTGTCTAAGGTCTAAAGTTCGAGTCCTGGTTTGCGCAATGGGGGTTCTATTTTGCTGCCTAAGTCGTGTAGGTAGTAGATTTTGATCAAAACACTGAAAAGTTTGAATGAAATTCAAATTAAGTGGTTGAGTTGTTGAGGGATCGGTTTGAGGATGTTGTGGAGAGATTTTAGGAGAAAATTGTAAGGAGTTGGGAAGAGACGAGGTAGTGTGCCAATTTGGGTTTGTGGCACTCAAGAAGTTTGGCTAAGGGTTGTTTATTTCAAACTTTCAGTTTTGATTGCTTTTGGTTGTTTTCTTTTTGGTTGGTGGCCAAATATTATTGGGGTTCCTCTCGGGTTTTGCGAATTTGCATATTTGATTTTTACCATTTGTTCTTTCTCTTTTAACACTTTCAGGATCTGACAAATTTTATCTCTCGATTTTTCTTCTAGATCAACTACTCTACCTTCTCCCTCCCTCTTCTGGTTTGTTGTTGACCGAATAACTTCTCTTCCTTTTTTCTACACTTTTTCCCTTTCTAATCGCTCCTCTTATCATCTCCTCTCCTTTTGATCACTTGCCAAATACCCTTTCTCTTCTCCTCTCTTCTTCTCATCCTTTCACCATTAATACTTTGACCGTTACTGCATTGCTCTCTCCCTACTTTTGCTTTTAGCTTTTACAATTGATCTTTGAACAATTGATGGGTGCTTGAATTCCTCTCTGTTCTCTTCTTTTTCTCTATGTAGTAATCTTCTTTCTAACACTTTTCTTACTGCCATTTATGACTAGGGTCGTGTGGGTGTTGAACCTTGCCTCTGTCGTGTTGGATTCTCATTTTAGGAATAGGCCGATGATTTTCTTCCCCACAATCGGTTTTACGTTCTCAGTAAGTGCTATATGTTGGTTCAACTTATTTACGTAAACAATATCGATGTAGGTTAATGGAATTCGGTTTTATGAAGTTTTTAATCAAGGAGTTTGTAATCAACCTTCATCAGCGATTTAAGCAGGCTATACCGCACTCGTTCAATCAAGGCAGGTATCAATATTATTTTGGGTTAAGTGTTTAAAAGGGTGTTTCACCCTACTGAATAAAAGACTGACCGAACATCGTGATTGTATATAGGTTGGAGTGCTCGTGGGCTAGTCACACACTTTCACAATCAGGTGTGTAACCACACTACTATAAACGTAGATCGGCAAAAGCCGAAAAAGTACAACTGTTGACGCTACACGAGCGTGCGTTCACTCATGTGGTAATCCAAAACGCGTAAAATGTGGGTGTTTGAACGTAGAAGCCACCATGAGCGTTTTCATAAGCTTAAGCTATTTTGGGCCACGTTGGGCCGAAATGGGCCATGTGGGCCCTATGGGCTTGTGGGCCCCGCATGGGTAAACCACATGGACGTATGGAGATTATTGGGCCAGGCTATGTAGTTTACAAGGCCAAGGCCATTTTTGGGCTTTGTCGGCCACACGGGCATGTAGGCCCGCAAGATGAGCTCTAGGCCCATTTTTTCTGTTTGACTGTTAAGGTTGCACGGGTCACCCGAGACGACTGTGGACCTACTGTTGGGTCTGTATGTATACCTAGAACCTCAAATTGGTAAAATGACTATTTTGCCCTTATGAGGTAAAATGACTGTTTTGCCCTTATGAGATAAAATGACTGTTTTGCCCTTATGAGGTAAAATGACTGTTTTACCCTTATATGGTAAAATGACTGTTTTGCCCTTATGTGGTAAAATGACTAAAATGCCCCCATATGGTAAATTGACTATTTTGCCCCTATGTGAGGTATTTATATATATGTACATGTATGACTATATTTTAACTTGCTGTTTAAACTGTAATGGATACATGTATGATTCTATGATATGACATGACATGACTGTATGATGCATTGCATGGGGATGGATTTATTATGATTGGAGGAAGTGTATTGTACTGGCATCTCTGCTGCAAATCACTGATGGCTTTAAGCCTATTATACTGGCAGCTCTGCTGCAAATACTGTTTAGTGCCACAACCGGTGCTATTTTGGAGTATAAGGAGGGGTGGGTTGATTTTATCCCCACATGGAGTGTAAGGCTGGACGGAGTGGAGCGTAGAGGCTGGTTGGGTAGGACTTGCATACTGTTTACTATTACTGCAATGGGTCAAGGCCCAAACACATGACTGTTTCTATATTGAGATGAGCTAAAGCCCCAGACTGATATTGTCATTATTACTGATACATCCTTAGGCCTAAACTGTATTTGCTTACTGCATGATTAACTGTATGTTTGTTAAAGGATTACACACTAATTTTTCGTAAACTCACCCATCTATTTATCTGTACAAGTAACCCCCAGGCTTAGGCAGGTCGGTGCTGCGAAGGACTCAAAGGTGGCCACACAACCGCGCGTACTTTCTTATTTGATTTTAAATTATGAGTAGTTTGGTTATGGGTATTTTTGATGTAATAAGGCCTCTTTAAATTTTTAATCTTTAATTTGGGGTTTTATTTTTATTGATTTATAACTGCTAGCAGTAGGACACGGGTTTTTCAAAAGATAAATGATTTTCAAAAATACCATGAATACATAAACGGTTTTAATAGTTACCACAAGAAAACAACGTTTTACAAAGCAAACGCAAGTACACAACTGTTTTAAAAAGCTTCCACTATAAAATGATATTTTTGGAAATGAATAACGATTTTTTTTAAGTAAATACCCTTTTGATTGGATCACAAGTTTTCATTGAACGACTCGTTTTATAAATCATCATTTAGATTACACAATAAAGGTAAACATGGAAAGGGTTTTCAATGACATCACACTTTATGAAAAACACTTCAATGTGACATCGCCAGATTTGGCCATAACGTCCAGGCCGAGTTTGGGGTGTTACAGAAATATATATACATATAATCTCAGATTCCTCACATAGCAGAATAGATATGGACATAAGTCCTTAACAGAATTAGAATATAACAGAATCATGCATATATGCTAAGTCCAACCCCATCCTCTACACACCAACCCCACCCATCCCAACACACCACATGGGGTATAAAACACCCACCCATCCCTACACACCACATAGTGTCCGTACGACACTTATAAAAAAAAATTGCAGCCATGCTGCCAATATATTAGCAAAATGTCACCTCACAGAATACTTCCTCCACATATAAACATCCCACCCCATACACAGATACAGATAACAGATCAATAGATATATTAAAATTAACATGTCTCGCATGCTCAAATATAGATATTACATATGTTTATACAGAACAATTAGATCATACATATTGTACTTCATAATACTCAAACTAGTTTATCAGAATAGAAAACTTCATGCATTAGGGTTTCTTTTGCCCTTACCGACCTTACGGAAGGCCCACAGTCGACTGGAATGACATGTGCGACCCTAGGGAAAAATTCTAAATTTTGGGCTCACATGTCAGTGTGGACCCATACACCCAAAACAGCTTAGGCTGTGTGTCGCACACGGCCGACCACACGGCTGGGCACACGCCCGTGTGGTGTCAACAGGCCAGTTTTTCGGCTTTCGTCGAACGTCATTTTCTCGCATTTTCGTTACACACCTAGTTTGATTTTGATGTCATAGCAATCCCGAGACCTTCGAAACCTAAAGACAGTATCTTAAACACCGTTAGTTGTAAATTTACAAATTTAAACAAGAATTTGATCCCAATTTAAGGCCTCTCAAAACCAAACTACACGTAAAACACTTACCACCAACGAGCAGGAACCACTTAATACTCAAATCGCTGGAGGAGCACTAGCCATTTATTGTCTTTCCCCTAAATGAGAAATAACGAAACACCAACAATGGATTCCATTAAACATAATTAAAATCCCCCTGAACGCAATACTTAAAAAAACTAGTCGATAGCTTACCTACTCGGAACGAATCAAAGAACCGCCAAAAGCGCAACGACAATAACACGAATGACGATCAGAATTGAAGAGAAAAGCAACATAAATTTTTGTAGGGAAAGGAATGGAGAGAGAAATGCCAGAAAGAAAGATTTTGGGAAAAGAAAAAAAATCAAAAGAGGGGAGGAAATTTTGGAAAATTAAGAAAAATAAAATAATTAAAATTAAAATTAAAACACCTAAAATCCCAATTCCCCACTAAAACTGATACCATATTCTCATCCAACAACCTCAGAGTTTCAATTCCACCAAACCTCTACTATAGAACTGACACACACTCATAGAAGCAAAAAAAAAAAAAAAGGTCATTCACTCACACAGGGATTCAAACACAAGACCTTAAGGCAAGCTAACACCTTACCACTTGAACCAGCAGGCTTATTTTGATATGAGTTCACTGAAAATATAACATAAGCCCACCCAATATGGATAAGGCTAGGATAAAAAATAACAAAATTTTCCAAAAATGAGACTTGAAGCCAAGACCTCAAACACACAATCAAACACCTAGCCACTGAAGCAGATACATATTCTCATCAGAATTCACAAAAACAAAGTTAAATAATTCAAGGTGTTACATATAACCCGAGAATCTACAACAAATTCTAGATCTCGCAATAACATGTAAAGTCCTTGATCAAACATGCATATGATCTTAATGCCATGCCATACGTATCCTAACCTTTTACTATGTTCACACGGGCATCATTTTCGTATACATATCTCGTTTTCGATAATTGAAGACATTTACATATTTCATTTACCAGTCCAGTAATCAATCAAAATTTACATTTGTACTAAGTACTACCTCATAATATCCTATATTCTAGTAGCTTTTCAATTCAATCCAATATAAACCATATGAGCCAAATTCACTAAATTCTATTTAAATCTAACATATAAAAAAATTCAAAAATAATTCAAACATAACATAAAATAGAGTGGTAAGTCCCATATGAACTTACCTGTTCAAAATATGTAAAGTGGATACTTTAGGGGCTATTTCGCAATTTAGCTTTTCCCCGATCAACTCTATTTTGACTCGATTATTGATCTAAATGATAATATTATATCATCAGCCAATACCAAATATTTCCATTTTATTCTATGATATGTATAAAGCTATATGAACTTAATTTTTTAGTATCCCCAAAATTTTGCATTTTATTCAATTTAGTCCCTAGACTTGGGATAGTCATAAATTTTCAATTCCTAACTTCAGATTAAAACCTATTTTTATATATTCTCACTAGGGACCTTATACTTTCTACTTCTAACATAATTTCATAACAAGTTTCACATTTATTGAATTTTGTCCCTAATTTAACAAAGTTAACAAACAAGCTAAATGAACTTTACAATCTAGTCTTTTTCATAATCAAGGCTTAAAATCTATCAATTTCAAGCCTAATTCTTCAAGAAATCAACAATGATAATTTTCTAAAATTTTAACAGTTTTATAAATTGATACATGGGCTAGCTAAATCAAGCTCCCATAACCTCAAAACTATAAAAATTATAAGAAAAAACTTGAATTTACCTTCCAAAATGTTGGTTGAATGTTAACAATGGCTCCCTAGGTTTTCTTCTTCTTTTTTATGGAAGAAAGGATGTGGAAGATAAAGTCTATATTTTTCTATTTTAATTTAGCTTATATATAATTTTTAGGATTTAATTAATTAAGTTTATTAACTTAATCATAATATAATTAATTTAGTTCTATCATTAACTATACTTAGTGGAAAATGTCATCATCGTCCACCAATATTCATTGAAAAATGGTTTATTTACCATTTTAAACCTTTAGCTAATTGTTATTTCAGTCTTCAAGCTTTTGACCAATTAAAAACTTGTAGTGATTAAATTTTACGATTTAGTCCCTAAGCCTGAATTAACTATTAATTTTATAAAATTGTTTGACCAAATTTTGATGTAACAATATATTACACACTTAAATATTAATATTTAATATTTACGAATTCGATTCACAAAAATGGGGTCACAAAATTGCATTTTTCGGTACCATTGAAAATCATGTCATTACAATTCTCCCCATCTTCCCTTAAGATATTTCATCCTCAAAATCTTTACCTGGAAACAGGTGGGGATATAGAGATCTCATAGTTTCTTCTGCCTCTAACGTAGCCTTATCTTCATTGTGACCGTGCCATAACACTTTCACAATGCCACACACTTATTTCTCAATTCTTTCATTTCCAGAGTTAAGACTTTTATTGGTTCCTCTCTATAGGTCAAATTACTTTGCAATTCAATGTCGTTGGGAGTTAAAACATGAGAGGGTCAGATTTATATCTTTTCAGCATTGACACATGAAAAAGATTGTGAATTTTGTCTAATTCTAGAGGTGGAGCTAAACAACATGCTATAGGCTCAATTCAGTCAAGAATTTCATATGGCCTAATGAACCTCGGACTGAGCTTTCTTTTTCTACCGAATCATAGAACTTTCTTCCAAGGCGAAACTTTTGGAAAGACTTTATCACCAATTTGAAACTTGATATCCTTTCTTTTTCATATTAGCATAAGATTTCTCTCTATCAAGTGCAGCTTTTAAGGAATCTCGAATGATCCTAACTTTATCTTCCGCCTTTTGCACCAAATCAGTTCCTGCTATCTTTCTTTCACCTAACTCTGACTAGCACAAAGGAGTTCGACATTTATGGCCATATGAAGCTTCATAAAGGGCCAATTTGGTGCTTGATTGATAGCTATTGTTATAGGCAAATTCAACCAACAATAATAATATTTCCTAGTTTCTCTCAAATTCAATAAAACAACAACGCAACATGTCTTCAAGTACTTGGATTTCTCGTTCAAATTGATCATCAGTTTGTGGATGAATTGTCATACTGAAATTCAACTTAGAGTCTTAAGCTTCATGCAGTTTACCCCAAAATTTAGTGGTAAACCTCGGATCTCAATCTAAAATGATAGATAATGGCACACTATGCAGTCTCACAATCTTTAAAATAAACAATTCGACCAGTTTCTCAAGCAAATAGTCAGTTCTCATCAGGTTAAAATGGGTAGAACTCATCAACTTGTCAACTATCACCTAAATAAAGTTTTTCTTTTTCGGTGATAACATCAACCCTATCACAAAATCCACAGTGACTTGCTCCCACTTCTATTCAGTAATCATTATATGTTGTAATAATCCTAAAAGGACTTGATGTTCTACCATAACTTGTTGACCCACCAAACATTTGGCAATGTAATTAATTATCTTCCTCTTCATGCCCAACCACCAATATAATGGTTTCAAATAATTATTAATTTTGTTTCCACCTGGATGCATCGCACACAAACTACTCTGAGCCTCGTGGAGAATATCTCTCTTCAATGTTGAATCATCTGGTACACTCAATCTATTTCGAAAAGTATAAACTCCCATCACCGTTTATTCTGAAATCACTACATTGATCAACTTCAGCCAGTTTCTATTTAGCTTCAAGCCAGCTATCACATTTTGCAATTCTTAAATCTTCTGCAAAAATATAGGTTTAACTCTCAACTTGTCTAAGATAAAGCCATCACATCCGAATGTCAAATGTACATTCATTGCTTTCAAAACAAACAAATATTTCTGACTTAGGGCATCAACCATAACATTGGATTTTCAAGGATAACAATCTATGACCAGATCATAATCTTTAAGCAATTTGAGCCACCTGTGTTGTCTCAAATTTAGCTATTTTGAGTCAACAAATACTTCAGACTCTTATGATCAATGAAGATGTGGCATTTTTCTCCGTATAGGTAGTGTCTCTATATTTTTAGAGCAAAAACTACAGCTGCAAGTTCCAAGTCTTGAGTAGGATAATTCTTCTTGTGAGGCTTAAGTTTTCGATAAGCATATGTAATAATTTTCTCTTCTTGCATTAATACACACCTTAAACCATTGAGAGATGTGTTGCTGAACACCACAAAATCTTTTCCTGACTCAAGCTGAGTTAAAACTGAAGCTTTAGTCAACATAGCTTTTAACTTTTCAAAACTCTGTTGACATCTTTCAAACCATTCAAGACTAGCCTTCTTCTATAACAATATGGTCGGAAGAGTTATCGTCAAGAATTATTTTACAAATTATAGATAATATCCCGCTAAGCTTAAAAAGCTTTTTACTTCGGTGACATTTTTTGGAGCTTTCAGTCAATAATAACTGAGATTTTACTCGGATCAACCCAAATAGCTTCGGTCGATATCATATGTCCCAAAAACTCCACTTCTTAGAGTCAAATTTCATATTTGCTAAACTTGGCATACAGTTCATTTCCTCACAAAATTTTTAATACAAACCTCATAAGTTGGTCGTGATCATTTTCATTCTTCAAATAAATCAAAATATCATCGACAAACACAACCACAAATTGGTCCAGTGTAACAACCCTCACAAGTCTCCGTCACTAAAATTGGGTTACGAGATGCTACAGTAATAAAGAGGATAGCAACATGTGAATTTAAAACAAAAATTCATCAAAACATTCATTAAATCTCAATCATTAAAACAAAACATGTTTTGCATACAAGATCAAGCTTAAATTGAGAATACAAAAGCTCTAAAATTAACTCAGAATTAATGAAGGATGGAATTGAAACATTTCACAAAAGAGAGGCAAAAGTGCAAAATAGGGGTGACTGCCTATAAAAGAGTTTTTTCGTTTATAGTAAAATATAACACCAAAAATATAATAGATTAGAACGGTGGTGTCTGCAAGTGTATAAGTCAAATTATAATATAGTTTGTACAACGATATACTTGGAAGTATTCTAAGGATCTTACCCAAGGGAGGATGGAATAAACTATGAAAACCTTTTTACAATAATAAGTCTAAGAAGTAGTAATTAATTCCTATATTACAATAAACCAAAAAATATATTAATAGGATAAAAATAAATAAATAAATAAGAAAAATAAGCAAATGATTAAAATAAATAAACCAATTAGGAAGATTAACTCGCTTTAGGGTTTGTAACTAACTTTAGATTAGGATTTTAGGGCGGATTAGCTATCGATTAACCAATTATTACCTCTCAACCTCTAATTAACTAATCCATTGGTTGATACTCATGCATCTCTTGACCTTACTTTCTCAACCACGATAAATTATAATTTCCTTTGTTCAAATTATCTCCCTACCTCATCTAAGCTATGATAACTTTTAGGGTTGTTAATCCTAGTGGTTTAAGCATATGTAATTCATGCCCACTAACCCCTCTTGGGAAAACCCTAAATTCTTTGTTAATCACATCCTCATCCACCCTAAATCCTATGAAGAATATGATTGATTAGGAGAGAAAAGAGAGTTGAATAATTGTGGATTGAATATTGAAAGGAGAATAAAGTGGCAAATCACTTGATGCAATAAAAAATTATATCGAATGCAAGAACAACTAAACTAAAATACTTCAATAATATAAATAAACTCTTGGATCAAAACTGATTCCAAGAGGAAAAATAAAAGAGTTATGAAAAGCCAAAAAAAAAAAAACTAATCCTACTTCTAAACTACTAGGTTTTTGAAAGCGTCTAGGATGACTTCATTACATCAAACCTCTAATGTCTTATTTATAAAAGTGTTCGCAGCCCAAGTTAGTCTTCGTATAAAGTTGATTGCGAAGACACAAATAGCCTCAATATAATTAGGCAGCATATCGACCTGTGTTGTGCCATACCATGTCTATGGCGCGACATGACATGCAAAATATGCTTTGTGTCATTCATTTTGTACTTTGACAGCTCAAGAAGCTTGTGCATCACTCTTCCCTTGATTCCACACCAATTGGGTCTTTATATTTTCATTCTACTCACTCAATTCAACACATTAGTACAACCTAATTACCGTGTTGGCCTATTGGGTCACAACACTTATAAAATGTATTGAAAACACTTATTTTACTAATATTTAATCCTAAGGCCTAATTACCGAAAACGGAATATAAAATCCTAAATTGCTTAGAAAATAAGCTCCTTAAGTGTGGAATTGACCCGGATTAACTACTACATTTGACGGCAGGTCAAATACCTTCACACTTAAGTCTTTTCTTGTCCTCAAGAAAACTAAACAAAAATTGAAAATATACTAAAACTAAAAACAGGAAATAGACATGTAAAGAAAACAAAATGTACTTAAGCTAGCTTGATACACGAGATTGGATCAGAGCATCTACACTAGGAAAAATTTGCCTAAATATATAACTTTAGCTAGAAATTTAAACAATTCAAAGTTATTTAAAACTAAACAGATTAGTTTAATAAATTAAAAAGTAAACAAGTTAAAGAAAATTAAATATAGATCTCCATCAAAATGTATATACAAATATAGTATTTATTTTTGCAGAATATAGTCAGTTCAATTTTTTTTTTCTAGTCGGTCTATTTTTGTCCATGCTTTTAACTCGAATGCAGTAATATTTCCACGTATAATCCCTTATGATTTTTATTCATTTGTTTGTGCCAATACGATTAAGATTTTTCTCAAGCACTTTTTATAAAGGATACTAGTCATAATGCACTGTTTCAATAACCATGGATTTTACCGAGTATTTTATAGTTAATTCAAACATCCTATACTTCTACAAATATAATTACCTATACGTATCTGCTTTTACCACTTAGTATATTTAATCTATTTTTCCTATTTACATTTTAATAAACTAAACTAATCAGTCAAGATATAAACAACCTAAATTATTTAATTTCAGGCTAGACTTACAATTTAAACAAAGAACCTAGGTATATGTTCTAACTAATCACTTGTAATTCTACAAGCTCAAGCACATAAAAAGCATGCAATTAAAAACAAAAAACAAAATAAAGAAAATAAAGTAATATAATAGAAAAATAATAAAAATTTCTTAATTCACCCCCGCACTTTATTCGGCACATTGTCCCTAATTTAAAATTAATAATGTAAAGGAAAAAGGTTACCCGGTTGGCGTGGTATGTACAACTCAATTAGTGGGACTACTCCTCCTTTTGGTTTTTAGCTCAAGTGCCTTCAAAATTTTGGGGTTCTTGCTGAGAAAATTTAAACACACTATATATATTATTAAAGTCTTAAATACTCAAAAACTAAAATTAACACATTTCAAATAAAATAAAATTATTAGGTCCAACTAAAAAAACTAAAAATTAGTTGAAATTGTCTAAAATTAGTCAGAATCAAGATCTGATGCCTCGTCTGCATTGTTTGGTTCACCTTCCGACTCCTCCTCTGAATCTTCCTCCGAATCTTCTTCAGGATCTTCCCTTTCCTCCAATTCCCTCTCTTTCTTCACCTTGTATGATTCGATCGTCACCTCGTACTTAGCTGCTAGTAATTGTGGTAGCTTCACTCGTTTTTCCTTGCATAGTCTTTAAAGATTAGTTCTTGCATTCATCGAACGATCCATTCTAAATAGGTTAACACATTCTCAATTTCAAGTGGTTTAGTTTTTATCTCCCTTTTTCATTTTCGATTCCCTATAAGATATTGAACACTCGGTTCCAAGATCAGAAACTTGCTTGGTTGTAGGATACGAACCGGTCGTCCCATTGGCACCTTCTCTTGTCAACATAGGATGTTACTAAGTGCAGGAACAATAATTCCTCCTTGGTTTTCCATAAACATTGGAGCATGCTTCTGTTAGGAAATGTGCCCATATTGTAGTAAACATGTAACTATTTTCTATTTATTTGAACGATGAATAAATAAACAAAGTTAATTTTACATTTCACTATTATGTCTTTTGTATTTCTTTCTTTTATATTTTGCATGCATGGTAAAATTGTGACAAGAAAATATTAGCTCATTGATTGTCTAAGTTCAAACAGAAGATAAGTGGCATTGTAAGAAAGTTTACATTGCAATAAAGACAACTTACTTCTGTAGATAATCTAAATAAGTTTTTAATCCCGTAAAAGAATCGAAATGAGCATTTGATTCAAATATTGAAAAGGATTATTATGTCGTCCACAATTACAATTGGGGAAATGGCTAGTCTTATCTATCAGAGCAGTTGACTCCACGAGTAGAGACATATATGTATTCATTGGTAGAATTATACATTGGACTAGACCCAAGATGAATTAATTTTGAATCCCTTTGTGAATTAATTCACTTGTGACGTTCATGGTGTGATTTACCTAAATCTTGAGTTAGTCACTGTCTAACACTCATAACCATTTCCGTCATCAGATTAGGGTTATAGAGTATCACTACACATTTTAGAACATTCAGTAACAATAGCATCAAGTTCACTAGAATAATTAATGATTTTTTTTAAAATAATTTAGATCAAAGTAAACATACACTTATGGGCCCTAAATCGAGCCTACAAGGCCTTAAAAATAGTCTAAGAATAATTAGGGACCATTTCAAAGTAAATCAGAAAGTTTTGGAAAAACTAAAAAATTTTAAAAAGACAGGGTTCAAATGGCCATGCGGCCAAGTCGTGTGACTCAGCCCAAGAAGTGTGGTACATAAGTATGCCCGTGTGGCCGACCGTGTTCCTTTTGAAATAATTCCACATAGTCGTGTCGCAAGCCATGTGTTAACCCGTGTGCAAATTGGACCTAAACATGTTCAGGGTACATGACCGTGTATTAGGCCGTGTCCCAGGCCATGTGTGCCCAAAAATGTCCAAATTCATTCTTGTATCTCACCCAAATGCACAAGTACCTAACCCAATTTATCTCACATGTTCACAAGTCTATAAATACACTTTAGGACAACTAAAATATGCCATTTTTATTCATCAAAACACACTAAAGTATCACATACCAATCACATTATAATGTTCATGCTATTCATTACCAAAGCAACCATTTATAAACCATACCAACTTAACATGTTACTTCTATTTCATGTCCCTTTACACAAACTTACTTATTACGTCATTTGCCCTAATGCATCACACAACCATATCATTTGCACCTAAGTTGGTACCATACATTCATGCATCAAGTAGTTATAAATACACCAAGGACATAAGCATATAAGTTATACAACATAAGCAATTATGCATCATTACACACCTAAAATACTTTGCATTCAATTTCACCTACCACATCTAATTCACTTACCATTCCATGTTCATCCATTTACTTTAACTTAAGACTAATATTCATACCACATTAGTTACTCATACCACAACATCAAAGTACATCACATACTCATTACAAAATACTTATGAACCATTACAATCATGACCAATTATTTCTATTACATGCCATATAAGCCAAGATGTATTCAAAAGCTACCAAATAATCCCAGGATAGTGTGATTTCTTCGTGCTGATCTAATCTCCCGATCCACAAAATGTATCTACAAGAAATAAGACAATTAATATGAGTAAGCTTTCATAAAGCTTAGTAAGTCCATCGATTTAACAATAAAGCTTATCAAATCAACATAAATAATAATTCAAATAAAGATTAATGAACAAAGTTCTTGTCAATCACAACTTTCAATAGACGAATAGTGATCAGAACATTATTTTTATATTTATTTTCGAATCATCAATAGTGAGACCTCCTTTCGCATAATCTATGGATAATGCTCATTTGAGCATGCATTTCGTATAATCAGTAGATATCGCTCGCTTGAGCCGGTTCAGTATAATCAGTGGATATCGCTTGTTTGAGAAACTTTCAATTTAATCATTAGACATTTCTCTTTTGAGCACGTTTAGTATATTCAGTAGATATTGCTCATTTGATACCATTCAATATAATCAGTGGATATCGCTCGTTTGAGCAACTTTCAGTATAATCAGTAGACATTGCTCTTTTGAGCACATTAAGTAGTTTCAGTAGATATTTCTCATTTAAGCACATTCAATATAATCAGTAGACATTGCTTGTTTGAGCCCATTCAGTATAATCAATGGATATCACTCGTTTGAGAAACTTTTAGTATAATCAGTAGACATTGCTCTTTTGAGCACGTTCAATATATTTAGTATTCATTTTTTCTTTTTCAAGATCATACTATTATACAACATAACATTTAAGAAATTTATATTAACAAAGAATATTAAAATCATTGGAAGTATAAATAAACATACTAACTTACAGGCTTGATTTGCAGTAACAGCTCAGAGTATCTCAATCAGTGATCGACGTTATTTCATTTCATTATTTCCATTTTCAATTACACACATCAATATAATCCAACATTATGCAATTAGGTTCATATAATACAATTATAAATGTACAAATTAAACCAAACGAACTTACCTGACTAAATTGCAACAATGACAAAGGTATATGGATTATTCGGTGATTTTCTCTTTTCCTCGATTTTCCACACGTTCTTGATCTAAAAATAATATTTTCATTCAATTAAATAATTCCAACAGTTAAATTAACTCCTTTGATGCAATTAAATCATTTTTGACATTTTTACAAAATTACTCTAACATTTCATTTTTATGCAATTTAGTCCCTACGTCCAAATCATGCAATTTAACCATTTTATATTAAATCCAAGCTTATCCGATCAATTAACCCCCACATTACAGCCCATACTTTTTGTTATTTTGCATCAAGTTCTTGTACTTTTACTATTTTTACATTTTAATCCTTGAAAATTCAAATCAACAAAAACTACTTTACAAAATATTCCTATTTAGCAACCAAGCTTACTAATCTATCATAAAACTTCAAGAGCAACGTAAATTCATCAATGGCGCAATCCATAAAATTTGACAGTTTTACAAATTAGTCTTGAGTTAGCTAGATTAAGCTAATACGAGCTCAAAAACATAAAAATTACTAAAAACAGGTAAGATTTACTTACTTAATTGACAAAACCCTAAACCCTAAACCTTGCTTGGCCAAAGGTTTCTCTTCTCAAAAATGGTGGAATTAGTTTTTTGAAGGAAGAAATAAAAAGATGATAGCCATTTTGAATTTTTATTTTATTTACATTTTACTTAATTTCATAAATTACCATTACAACCTTACAATTTCAATAAAATTTCATGCAATTAGCCTTGCAAATCGTCCATTATCTATTCAAATGGTATAATTACCAATTAAGGAGGATTTAATTACACAACTAGTCCTTCAATTATTTTAAATTTTAACTAAATAAGCTTAATTTTAATTTAATCCTAAACTAATTAAAACTAAATTAGCAAATAATCCAAAAGTTAGTGGATTTCAGATTAACTATTCCAAAAATAATATTATTTTCATAGTTTAATATTAAATTAAATTTAATACTTATATTATTATTTTATTAATTTAATATTAAAGTGATTATATTAATATTAAATTTAATCTAATATTTATTGTAACACCCCTTAACCAGTATCCGTCGCTGGAATAAGGTTTTGGAGTATTACCGAAACTTTCAGAACATTTACAGATAATTCACGTAAATTACTATTCATTAACCGAGATTATTCATAACATCCCTTAAATGGACCCTCGAGGCCCAATATGAGCATTAGAATCAAGTCAAAAACTCTAAGAATTTTTCACGAAATTTCAAAAATTTTCTCAGTTACAGGGCACGTCTGTGTGGTCTAAGGGATACGCCTGTGTAACTCTAGGACATGCCCGTGCTGAAGGCCATGTTCAACCTCATGTAACTCTCTGACTTGTGCATACGACCATGCCACACGCCTGTGTGCTAGGCCGTGTGGTTAATGAAATTCTTTCGAAATTAGGTGCAGGTTTCACACGACTAAGGCATATGCCCGTGTTCTAAGCCGTGTAGCACACACGGTTGAGACACACGCCCGTGTCTCTACCCGTGTGCTCAATTTTGAGCATTCTGTTTTCTCGAATTTAAGGTGCAAGGGACACACAGCCTAACCACACGCCCATGTACCAGGCCGTGTGTCACACATGGTCTAGACACACGCCCGTGTGTCTGCCTATGTGAACAAAATAAAGTCATTTCTAGCTTCATTTCTCACCCAAACTTACACCAATGACCTGCACTTAAAACTCACATCCAATACCATCCAACTCAAGCATTCAAATTAAGCAAATTCCATCATTCAACAAGGCATATCATCAAATGGATACATGTTTATAATCTTACCTTGGTATATTTCATATGATAGGCATAATTTGAATAACCATTTAACACGTATATAGCTACCATAGTATGACATTACAAGTATGTCAAAAACAGCCATTACTAGCCATTCCAATGGCTAGATTACAAACCATTTATTTAAGCCATCTATGGCCAAGTTAGCCTATACGTGCCATTATACCAAAATGATTTTACTATGTATACCCAAAATAAGCTAGTGGATAGTATGATGATGCTCCATTGATCTCCAACCTTCGCGAGCTTTCTAGCACTATAAGGCAGGGGAAAATAAAACAGAATAAGCATTACATGCTTAGTAAGTTCGTATAACGAAAACTAAACTTACCAATCCCGTTTATTAAATTTAAGCAAACAATATCATGTTTTCCATCCATTTGGCAAAATTGCCTAAACACATGCATTCAATCAAACATGTTAGTCACAAAATCTTCACATCAATCAAGTAAACTTAGATGAGCTCATCATGCAATATTCTTTCAAGACATTATCATTTCATCACATAATTGTCTCATCATGATAAGAGTTTTGTCCGTTGAATCATTGAAATTTCAATGGATGCTTAAGTAGTACACTCGAGGTGTATGATTTAATAACCAGTCAATTTTTATTCAAGAGTACCCATAGGGCACTTAATTAAGGACCACACTCTCGAGCCACATATCGTATTACAAGATTACCAGTCCAGACTAAATCCTTTATGTAACGCATGCTCAGAAGAGCTCAATTAGGATTACCAGTCCAGGCTAAATCCTAATTGCAACATATGCTCGAGAGGGATTATATTAGGATTACCCGTCCGGGCTAAATCCTTTCTATAATGAGGTCAATAGGATTACTCGTCTGAGCTAAATCTCTTCAGCAACAAATACAGGACCTCATTCATTTTGGGAAAGCACATATATTCATAGGAATTCAATATTCAAACGAAGTTTAACCTTTTTTCACCGTTTCAAACATGTATTGAATTCTTCATTATAGAAATCAAACAATTCACATCAATATAAGTCACATTCCATACAAACACAACATTCAATTTAACATATTTACATGCTTGATTAAGTTACACGAACTTACCTCGACACTTGTTCGCGTGTAAAATATACTAATCCGAAACCTTTCTTTTTCCTCAATCTAACCTCAAATTTGTATTGTTCGGATCTATATAAATAAATTTAATAATCAATTTCATACATTCCATATTTATTTGGACTCGATTTACGTCCTAGGAAAAATTACCATTTTGCCCCTAACTTTTCATAAATTCCAATTTCGTCCCTAGGCTCGGAAAATGAAATTTATGCAATTTACTCCCTATTCCAAGCCTAACTGAAATTTTAAAGTAGAATTTACAGCACATATTTTCTATAAATTTTAGAATTTTTCATCAATTTTCACTACTTTACATTTTAGTCCCTAAATCATGTTTTCATCAAAAATCACTTTGTAAAAGTTGTTTATCTATCAACAATCTTTCATTTTCTACCATAAATTTCTAATTTTTAGCATATACATCCATGACCCAAATTTCATACTTTGATAACTTTTCAAATTGATCCCACAAATAGATAGATTAAGCTATCTCGGTTTCAAAAATATCAAAATTACTAAAAACGGGACAAGGAAACTTACCCAATTAAGCCATGAAAGTTTCTTCTCTCTCTCCCAGGGTTTCCATGTATTTCAGGTTAAAGATGACATTAAAATAAGATGATATCTTTTATCATCTTTTTAATTAATTAAATATTTTCAAATTTTAATTTAGTCATTGGCCTTTTTCTAAATTTCCATGGATGAGTCATCAAAATATCTACATACTTTTCTTTAATAGTCTAATTACCATATAAGGATCTCAAATTTTGAATTCCATAGCTATTTAATCCTTATAGCTACTAGAATTCAACTTTTACATTTTATTTGATTTAGTCCTTCATGTGATTAAGCACATAATCAATAAAATTTTCTTATCAGAACTTTCACATGACACTTCTAACATAACACGAACCATATAATAAAATAAAAATAAATTTTATTTTCGAATCAGATTTGTGGGCTCCGATTTCACTGAAAAATGTGTTGTTATATTTATCTTTATAAATACTATATTAATTTAATATTAAAGTGATTAAGTTTAATCATAGTTAAACTCTCTAAACTCTCCCTATATACACAGATTCTTGGGTCAATTTAAGAGAAAGTTGGAGAGAAAATTCTCTGAAGAGATTATTTCAAAAAATTTCTAGAGATATTTTTCTTATTTACAACTTGATTCAAAATTTTAGAGAAATTGCGAAATTACCCCACTGTTAATTTTCGTGAATTTAATTCAAAACGAGCCCACACTCGGCAGACGTGAGCTTGAAGATAGCGGAGAAGACTACTCAGTCGAAATGCTCATCCTAAACGAATCGAAAATGTACAATTTTGATTAAGTGTTTATTGCATTACATATCACAACCAAGATCTTATTTTAGAATTTTCTTAACTCTGGTTTTTCCCTAAATTTATTTTTCATTACGTTTTCCAAACCTGTTTTTTCTAACAATTGGTATCAGAGTCAGGTTGTGTTCTATCAATAAGTATAAACAGATAATCAAAATAAATTTCTCTTCTTCTTGAATAATTTGATTACATAGAAAGTGACATTCTTTAGGTCTTATGCATGTTTTGAGTTATATATGAGAATGGATGTGATATTATATATTCATTATATAATCATTTTTTATTCTCGAGGTTGTGGTTCTTAGGAAATAGACCGTGGACTATCATCTCCAAATGGGGCTATTTTTTTTTAGAACTCATAAAATTCTTACGAGCCGAAAACGAATATAGGACTTAAATGTAATTTTTTTAAAAGAAGTCCTTGACAAGGAAAAGATGTGATGGTGATTGAAGACCCAAGGAATGCCTTGTGGCGAAAAATTATGTAATTTTATTTTTTAGAAATAGAACCATGGAAACATTCGCTGGCAATTTTATTTTAATTACCTATTGCATTATATTTCTATTTTATAATTGTTTATAATATTTATATTATGTAATGTTATAATTGTAATATATATATATAAGATGATCCACAGTTGATAGTTTAAAAAATAAGAAGTGAGGTAATGAGAAAATACATGTGTTGTATTATTCCATTCACTTCTTTAGGTTATTTGATAACTATGAGAAGTGTGGTAATGAGAATGTGCATGTCTAGGATTGGCTCTAGCTAGGAAATGCTTGGCTTTCAAGCAGTAAAATTTGACTCACCTCCCTTTCCTGGGACCTACCTGGTGCACTGTTTACATTCACTTCTTCGGTTTTTCCCTTAACAGAAAAATTTTGGAGAATCAAAATTGTTTGTTTTTATGATTGATTGATTCTTGTTAATGAATGTGAATATTATAAAATTGCCATGGCATGCCATGCATATATTGGAAGCATGTCATTTAGATTAGTAAGAATGCCACTAGGACTACTGTATGATCATTCTTGAAATTTGGGATAAGAAAACATTGCATGTTTTAAAATATTGAGTGAGAAAAGGTCCTTAAACATGACCTACGGCCTCCATTGATGGCCCTAAGTGATAGCATGATAAAGATTCGAGCTAGTTCCTAACCTGGCCGCACCCTAAGGTAAACTTTGTCGTGTGGGATCTGTAACACCCCTTACCCGTATTCGAC
The DNA here is from genome assembly GCA_025698475.1 of Gossypium anomalum. Classification (NCBI taxonomy): domain Eukaryota; kingdom Viridiplantae; phylum Streptophyta; class Magnoliopsida; order Malvales; family Malvaceae; genus Gossypium; species Gossypium anomalum. The sequence goes on from CM046957.1 coordinate 14,976,092, forward strand.
GTTGGAATAGGGTACGAGACATTACCGGACTCACATCACAAGCAATCATACAATTTCGAGTCATAAATTTGCATACAAATTAAAACCATTCACATTTAACCATAAAGTCCCTAACACGAGCCTACGAGGCCCAAAACATGCTTTAGAAGTGGTTCGAGACTAAACTGAGAACTTTATAAATTTTCACGAAACTCAAATTTTTTTCCACTAAAAAGAGGTCATATGCCCGTGTGGATATGGGACACGCCCGTGTGGGCAGGTTGTGTGGTCAAACATGCCCGTGTCCTGACCTCGTGTAACTCTCTAACATGTGACCCATGAACAAATTGAGATCATACGGCCAAGTCACACGCCTGTGGCTAGGCTGTGTGGAAAATTAATTTTCATAAAATAGGTGCAGACTTCACACGGCCAGGGCACACGTCCGTGTTCGAGGCTGTGCCGTCCACACGGCTGAGATGCACGCCCTTGTCTTTGCCCGTATGCTCAATTCTAAGCATTCTAATTCTCAAAACTAAGGTGCAGGGGACACACGGCCTATACACATGCCCATGGGGCAGACCGTGTGTCACACATAGCCTAAACACGTGCCCGTGTGTCTACCAGTGTGGACAAAATAAGGGCTATTTACCAAGCCATTTGACACCCTCATTTGAACAAATCCTTTCACAACTTTGATGTCATATAACATAGCATATCTGGGCAAACAAACATCCACAATCAAGACTAATACATATCAATACAATACCATCCACTATCATACTCACAACATTTATCATTTCCCAAATTAATTATGCTAATTTCACATATACAAATTATCATTAAACTACTTTCATGACACCTATTTGTGCATAAGATTATCATCTCACCAATAAAGCACATTTCCAAACATTTCACATTCATGCTATAAATTACACTCCATCATACACCAACCATACCATGATCATAACACCAAAGACATTGGCACATATGCATATATAAATGGCTTACAACCATTTTAGCCAAAATAAGCCAATTACATGGCTAAATACCAAATCAACTTAAACAAATATAAGCCAATACATTTAGCCAAATCAAATGACACATATAACAAAATGACCAAGTCCCTATACATGTCATTCTTTCAAAATACTAAGATCATCAAATACCCAAAATAACAGTTTTGATAGTGTGAGGTGAATCTCCGATGATCTCTGATCTGAGTTAACTTGGCGAACTATAAAAACATGGAAAATAAACGGAGTAAGCTATATAGCTTAGTAAGCTCGTATACAAGAAATAAGCAACCTACCATACGTGTAACATTCAAATAATATAACATAATTAAATGTACATTTACAATGGTCTCATAATCATAGCTCATTCCATCATAAAACTTACCTCATATTCATCATTTCAAGCATTTAATAGATATGAGCTTCAAGTACATACCTGTACCATCTCGAAAGGAATTTACACATTCTCATATTTGACATTCCCGTGAACCACTTGGAATAATAATGTCAGATACTCGAGATTCTTGCACATTAAGTGCCACATATGTAGCCAATGCTACCTCAAATATCATATCACATAGTTGCTAGCTCCTGAGCTATCAACGGACCTGTTCACACAAGCTGTCAGTCAAGACGTAGCTACGTAGTGCTACTCACACAAGCTGTCAAGTATCCGCAACATATGCCGGTATACTCCGCCACTGGTAGGACGTACAAGACTAGCACCCAGATCACATAATCGTATCACATATACTAACCATAGTGACATGTCACTTGTATCCTATCCTATTCCTAAGGTTTAACGGGATTTCTCGCTTGTCGATTCATCTTCGGACTCGTTCATAAGATTAAGCTCATTCACACTTATCAACATTCAATTCAAGTAATATTAAAGAAATAAAATACAATCATATTAAAGCTTATTTTTAACATACGAACTTACCTAGGTACAAAATGACTAATAGTTCGATTTAGTCCACAACTTTGTTCTTTTCTCGGTCCAGGTCAGAACCTCTTCTTTTTTGATCTATAATATCAAATTTAACTCATTCAATTATCACATTATTCAATTTAATCCTAAAAACACCTTATGGCAAAAAATACATTTTTGCCCCTAACTTTTCAACTTTTTACATTTTAGTTCCTAGGCTCGTAAAATGATTTTCATTCAATTTCTTCATTACCCAAGCCTAGCCGAACCTATTTCATGCTCATAACAATCCACATTTTTCATTTATTCACATTTTAACATATATTTTGCAACTTTTACAAATAGGTCCCTATTTGACATTTTCATCAAAAATCACTTGGTAAATGTTGTTTATCTAACACCAAACATGCATTTTCTACCATTAAACATCAAAATACACAAATATTCAACATGGGTAATGTAATGCCCTAAACCCGGCCTAGACGTTATGGCCGAATCTGGCGATGTCACATGATATGGAGTTTGAAATCGAATTTGACGAGTTAAAACCATTCCAATTACTTACTCTTTTTTTATTAAAACGTATCTATTTTATGCAGAAGCTTTAGAAACATTCTATTTTAGGGAAAACTATTTTATTTACGAAAACTTTAGTTTTTAGGAAAATCGAGTTTTGAGGAATTGCAGTTTAAATAATCATAAAACCGTATAAAGTTTTGAGTTAAAACCAACCAGTTCAAGTCCAAATTACGTCCAAAAACCCCAAATAAGTAATAAAACTAAAAGTAAATGAAAATTCAGTCTAAAGTTTTACGAGTGGCCACCATTGAGTCCTTCGCTACACCGATCCGTCAATACTGGGGATTGCCTGCACCGATTAAACAGAAAAGGGTGAGTTTTCGCAAACTCAGTGTGTAATCCCTACATAAATCACACATACCGAATACACATCAGATGCCATAAATAAACAGTCTAGGCCGAAGCCCTTTCCAGAATCAGTTAAGGCCTTAGCCCATTAGATACAGAACCAGATACAACTTAGGGCCTTAGTCCATGTCAGATACAGTATGCAGACAGAATATCAGAATCCTACCCACCAGCCTCTACACATCATCTTCGTCCAACCCTACACACCATGTGGGGATAAAATCGACCCACCCATCCCTACACACCATGCTGTACCAAAATACGACCCATAATTAGATAATTGCAGCTGAGCTGCCAGATAACAGGCTTAAGAGCCTTTCAGAACACTTCCTCCCAATAACATAATCCCGACCCCGATACAATGCAACATACGAAAATGACATGCTAATATGCAATTTATCAGATCATACATTCAGTTCAGATATCTCAGTTTATGCTCGACATAGAACTCAGGCAGCCAAAATACTCAATGAGAGGTCTAAGTAGTGCTTACCGACCTTACGGTAGGTCCACAATCTACTTGGGCGACCCGTGCTACCTTATAGATCATTTCAAAAAAATGGGCTCACATGCCCATGTGGCCTGCCTGTGTGGGCCCATCCACCCGTGTGGCCCACACGGCCTGGCCCAAAATCCTACATGCCCGTATGGTTCACCCGACCCACACGGCCCAATAAGTCAAGCCTGTGCGTCACACACGGCCTCACCGGCCACCACACGGCCATGTCATGTGTCCGTGTCTTGTGCACACGGCCTGGCTCATTGATCACACGCTCGTGTACTGTCACACGGGCTACCACACGGGCGACCACACGCCCATGTAGTGTCAACAGTTTCACTTTTTGGCTTTCGCCTAGTCTCGTTTTATGTGTTTTTGGGTACACACCTATTTTGGTTTCGCAGCCCACGCAACTTCAACACCACCAAAATCTAAATTTGACCAATAACTCACCAATTTAGTCACTTATATTCATACTCAAACGAGAACGCACAAGATAACTGAACGCTAAACTAACAACAACGTTACCTCCGATTGCACAATGGAAATTTCGCACACTTAAACAGTCAATTAAGAATCTCCAGCCCTTCGATTGTCTCCTAAACACCAACCGAAACTCAATAAACTATGATTCATCATTCCAAGAATAATAATACATTAATCGTACTTACCAACAACGTGAACAACGGATCGCAATAACGGGATGCAGGAACTTTTCAGAAAAAAAAATGATAGCAAAAGAAAAGAAGAAAATTTGGCAGCAAAAAGGAAAAGAATTTCGGCAGGGCTTTTTGAGAAGAAGAAAAAAACCCAAATATTCTGATAACCATCCTATTCCGCCAAATCACTCCACTAACCCACTACTTCCAACTACTCAGATTTTTAGTCCAACTCAAACTCTTCGGGACGAACTAGCAAAATTAATGTCCACGTAAATACTCAAACACAGGACCTCCCTCACACTAACACTCCACTTAACCATCAAACCAGCAGGCCTATTCTGATATGCTTTTACAATTAACTTAATATAAGCCCATTGAACAGGGATAGGGCTTAATTCGAAAAATAATCAAAATTTGCCAAAACTAAGGCTTGAACCCAAGACTTCTCAGACACTTCCCAGAACACATAATCACTGAAGCAGATATAGATTTGTGTCAATTAATCACACAATCATAAACATAAAATTTAGGGCATTACAACTCTACCCCCTAAAAGAAAATTTCGACCTCGAAATTTTACCTGATCAGAATAGATGAGGATACTGCTGACGCATCGCATCCTCAGGCTCCCATGTGGCATCCTCAATGCTATGATTCCGCTATAACACCTTCACCAAAGGAATAGATTTCCTCCTTAGAACCTTAACATTGTGATCCAGAATCTGAACCGGTTCTTCCTCGAAGGTCAGATCCGGTCAAACCCCAATCTTTTCAACTGGCACAACATGTATGGGATCAGAGTAGTAGCGCCTCAACATTTAGACATAGAATGCATCATGAATGCGGTCTAACTCTGGAGGTAGCTCCAACTGATTTGCGATTGGCCCCCACTCGTTTCAGAATTTGGTACAGCCCAATAAACTGAGGACTCAGCTTGCCTTTGTGGCCGAACCTCAAAATCTTCTTCCATGGCGAGACCTTGAGAAAGACGAAGCCCCTCACAGAATACTCTATCTCGAATCAAACGGACCTTGTCCTCAGTTTCATAAACTAATTTTGGACCCAGAATACGTCGCTCACCCAACTCAGTCTAGCATAGGGGAGTGTGACACTTAGGATCATACAGTGCCTCGTACGGTGCCATCTGGATGCTAGACTGGAAGCTGTTATTATAGGTAAACTCCGCCAAAGGCAAATACTCCTCCCAACTGCCTTAGAAATCGATAACGCAGCTCCTCAACATGTCCTCTAGTATCTAAATCACCCCCTCCGACTGACCATCTGTTTGAGGATGGAAAGCAGTACTGAAGTCTAACCTTGAACCGAGAGCTTCATGCAGCTTCTTTCAGAACCAAGACGTGAAGCGGGGGTCTCTGTCAGAGATGATCGAGACAGGTACCCCATAAACCCTCACTATTTTAAAGATGTAGAGTTTAGCCAATTTCTATAGGGAGAAGTCTGTCCTAATCGGGATGAAGTGAGCAGGTTTAGTCAATCGATCCACGATGACACAGACAGAATCCTTCTTTATGGGTGGTAGAGGCAACCCACTAACAAAATCTATTGTTACTCTCTCCCATTTCCATAACGGTATCTTAACCAGATGTAGCAAACCCAAAGGTAACTGATTCTCAGCCTTAACCTATTGACAAGTCAAGCAGCTAGCAACGAAGTCAGTAACCTCACGCTTCAAACTTGGCCACCAGTATGATTCTTGCAGATATCGGTACATCTTGTTCCCGCCGGGATGCATAGCATAAGGGCTACTATGCACTTCCTTCAAAATCAATTGTCTCAAGTCCTTATAATTTAGTACACAAATCTGACTACGGAAACACAATACCCCATCCTTATTAATCCCAAAATCTGTAGTAATACCACTCTCCACCTGACGGAAATGCAACTCTAGAGATTTATCCCCTATCTATTTATCTCTAACCTGATCAATCCATGTCGATCTAACCTGAAGTTCTGCCAGCAGACTCCCATCGTCGAAGAGACTAAGTCGAGCAAACATCGCTCTTAGATCGGTCATAGCCCTGCGGCTTAACACATCGGCCACCACATTGGCCTTACCAGGATGGTACTCGATAGTGCAGTCGTAATCCTTAAGCAGTTCAACCCATCTATGCTGCCTAAAATTTAAGTTCTTCTAGGTGAGAAGATATTTGAGGCTCTTATGATTAGTGTAAATAGTAGACTTCTCACCATACAAATAGTGCCTCTCAATTTTCAGAGCGAAGACTACCACAGCCAACTCTAGATCGTGCGTCGGATAGTTAGTCTCATGCGTCTTGAGCTGATGAGACGCATAAGCAACCACCTTACCATCTTGCATCAGAATGCAACCCAAACCCACATGTGACGCATCACTGTATACCACAATCTCTACTAGGTTCAGGCTGTATCAGAACAAGAGCCTGAGTTAAAACTGTATTGAGCTTATCAAAGCTCTTTTGTTGTGTATTAGTCCAAGCGAAAGGAACTCCCTTACGCAGAAGCTTAGTCAACGATGTGATGATCAATGAGAACCTCTCTATGAACCGTCGATAGTATCCTACTAGCCATAGAAAGCTACGAATTTTTGACACATTCTTTGGATGTTTCCAACCTAACACAGTCTCAATCTTAAGAGGATCGACTTGTATCCCATCAGCAGAAACTACATGTCCCATAAATGTCACTTTTCAAAGCCAGAACTCACACTTGCTGAACTTCACATATAACTATTTTTCACGAAGAATCTGTGAAACCACTCTGAGATGCTCATCGTGCTCATCCTCTGTCTTAGAATATACCAAGATGTCGACAATGAATACCACCACAAATTGGTCCAGATAAGGCTGAAACACAAGGTTCATTAAGTCCATAAATGTCACTGGTACATTATTAAAACCAAAGGGATCACTAGGAACTCGTAATGTCCATAATCGTCTTATGCATATCGACCTCCTTGACTCTCAACTGATGGTAACCCGAACGTAGATCAATTTTAAAAAACATGAAAGCCCCTCTGAATTAGTCGAATAACTCGTCTATCCTCGGAAGTGGGTACTTATTCTTGATCGTTAGCTTGTTCAACTATCGATAATTGATGCACATCCTCATTGTCCCATCTTTCTTCTTTACAAATAGAACAGGTGCTCCCCACAGAGACACACTAGGACAAATGAACCCACGGTCTAACAGTTCTTGAATCTAAGCCTTAAGCTCTGTAAGCTCCTTCGGTGCCATTCGGTAAGGGGCAATAGACACCGGAGCTGAACCAGGAATCAACTCAATCCCAAACTCTACCTCTCGGCTAGGAGGCAACCCCGATAGTTCCACAGGAAAAATATCTGGAAAGTCTTTCACGGTTCTGATGTCCTTAACCGAAGAGTCCCCAGATTCAGAAACACTAATGTAGGCCAAGAATGCCTCACATCCTTTCTGAACCAACTTTTCCGCTACCAAAGCTAAGATCACATTAGTCAGGTAGTCACGTCGCTCCCTAATCACCACTACCTTGCTGTCCTCCTCAGTCCTCAAGACGACCCTTTTCATCACACAATCCAGACTCACCCGATGTTTAACCAGCCAGTCCATGGCCAAAATCAAGTTGAACTCCCCAAATGGAAGCTCTATCAAATTAGCCAGAAATACTGTCCCTTAAACCTCTAACGGGACATCTCTAAATAGTTTACTCACTCGAATAGACTGTCCCAGCAGACTCACAGCAGTTACCTCTCTAGAAGTACTCTCAACTGGAATGCCCAAGGTTTCAGACACAGTACTAGCTACATATGAATGGGTAGAGCCTCTGTCTATTAGTGCCAAATAAGGTACATTAAATATTAAAAATGTACCAGTAATGACGTCTAGAGCATATCGATCCTCACGGCGACGAACATCATAAACCAAAGCTAGCTACCTCGCCTAATTCGATCCAACACCTTTGCTCGGTGCTCTCTACCCTCAGCCCATGCCATTACCACCCCTGGCCTGACCCTAGCCCCTAGGTGGTTGTTGAACTACCCTTGACAGCTGTACAGTCCCAGTAACCGGAGCTTGCATCTAATCAGTTCTCAATGGACAATCCCTAACATGATGCTCAATGGACCCACATCTCAGACATGCCTCAGTAGTCCTCCAACACTCGCCCGGATGGCATTTACCACAATGTCCACAAAGCGTCACCCCTGTAGGTGCCACAAGGGGGCCAACTCTCACTGGCCCATTAGATCTGGCCTTTTGCTCAGGCCTCATCATAGAACTCAAGGGCTCTAATTCCTTCTTATTCCTTCCATTCTCTCGATTTTGGCACTCAATGTGCTTAACCTTCTCGGTGATCTTCATCTTTTCAACTAGAACAGAGAAATCAAGCTCTCTCTATGGAGCTATCAGAACTCACAAACTGTCCCTGAGACCATCCTCAAACCAGACACAGCGCTCATACTCAGTCGCCACCATGCCTCGCGCATAACGGCTCAACCTCAAGAACTTGGCCTCATATTTTGCCACTGAATGGTCTCCCTGGGTGAGATTAAGGAACTCACATTGCCTAGCATCAATATAATTGGATCCCACATACTTACCCTGGAACGCAGTCTTAAAATAGTCCCAAGTCAATCGGTCGGGCTGAGTGCCCTCCTTAATCGTTAGCCACCACTGATATGCTTCGTCATGAAGTAGAGATATATCTCCCTTAAACTTCTATTTAGCAGTAAAATCCAGGTCGTCCATAATTCTCTCTATGGCCTCCATCCAATACTCGGCTACACTAGGGGCGACTCCAGTGACGCCCCGAAATAGCTCAGCCCTGTTGGACCGAAGTCATTCTATAACTGACCCTTGACCCCCAAAACCAGTATTAGGCCCAGCGACCCTCTCTAGAATCCGTAACATGGCTTGGGACAGTGCATCATCACTAGCCGCACGATCATGAGACCAAGTCTTTGTAGCAGGTGAGACCAGCGTCTCGCTCGTATCCAGATTAAGTAGATTTCTAGATGATGAGAACCCCACTTGAGCCCCTCTAAGGCCTCTACCACAGCCTCTGGTACCCCATCCATGAGTACCACGTGTTCTCATCGTAAATTTCAGAATTTATCTTCATTAACAGTTTTATGCATTATGCAACAGTTTCGATATTTTATTAACAGATATTTTATGCATTACAGAATCAGAATGTTCAAATTCGGTTATCGTGAGTAGTAGTCTCACTACAATTTTCAGTTTACACTACCTAAAGTGTTTTCAGTGCAATATACTACCCAAAGTAGTTTCAGTATATTCTAATCATACTTTCAGGCAATTCTAAACGAAGTTTTAGGAACTTACAGGATCGGCGCCGGAGACTCAAGTGCCATAAATAAACAGTCTGGGCCGGAGCCCTTTACAGTAAGGGGCTCAGCCTATCAGATACAGAACCAAATACAACTTAGGCCCTTAGCCCATGTCAGATACAGTATGCAGATAGAATATCAGAATCCTACCCACCAGCCTCTACACACCATCTCCGTCTAACCCTACACACCATGTGGGGATAAAATCAACCCACCCATCCCTATACACCATGCTATACCAAAATGTGACACATAATCAGATAATTGTAGCTGAGCTACCAGATAACAGGCTTAAGAGCCTTTCAGAACACTTCCTCCCAATAACATCATCCCGACCCCGATGCAATGTAACATACGAAAATGACATCCTAATATACAATTTATTAGATCATACATTCAGTTCAGATATCTCAGTTCATGCTCGATATAGAATTCAGACAGTCAGAATACTCAATGAGGGGTCTAAGTAGTGCTTACCGACCCTACGGTAGGCCCACAGTTGATTTGGAAGACCCATGCCACCTTACAGAACATTTCAGAAAAATAGGCTCACACGCCCGTATGGCCCACACGCCTGTGTGGATCACACGGCCTGGCCCAGAATCTCACAAGCCCATATGGTTCACCCGTGTGGGCCCACACGGCCCAATAGGTCGAGTCCACATATCGCACACTGCCTCACTGGCCATCACACGGTCGTGTCATATACCCGTGCCTTGTACGTACAGCCTGGCTCGTTGATCACATGCTCATATATTGTCACACGGTCTACCACACGGGCAACCACACATCCGTGTGGCGTCGACAATTTCACTTTTCAGCTTTCACCGATTCTCATTTTATGTGTTTTTAGGTACACACCTATTTCAATTTTATAGCCCACGCAACTTCAACACAACCAGAACCTAAATTTGACCAATAACTCACCAATTTAGTCACTTATAGTCATACTCAAATGAGAACGCACAAGATAACCAAACGCTAAACTAACAACAACGTTACCTCTGATCGCACAATGGAAATTTTGCATGCTTAAACCGTCAATTAAGAATCTTCAGCCCTTGGATTGTCTCCTAAACACCAACCGAAACTCAATAAACTATGATTTATCATTCCAAGAACAATAATACACTAATCGTACTTACCAACAATGCGAACAACGGATCGCAATAACGGGATGCAGGAACTTTTCAGAAAAAGAAAACGATAGCAAAAGAAAAGAAGAAGATTCGATAGCAAAAAGGAAAGGAATTTCAGTAGGGCTTTTGAGAAGAAGAAAAAACCCCAAATATTCTGATAACCATCCTATTCCCCCAAATCACTCCACTAACCCACTACTTCCAACTACTCAGATTTTTAGTCCAACTCAAACTTTTCATGACGAACTAGCAAAAATAATGCCCACGCAAATACTCGAACATAGGACCTCCCTCACACTAACACTCCACTTAACCACCAGACCAGCAGGCCTATTCTGATATGCTTTTACAATTAAATTAATATAAGCCCATTGAACAAGGATAGAGCTTAATTCCAAAAATAATCAAAATTTGCCAAAACTAATACTTGAACCCAAGACTTCTCAAACACTTCCCAGAACACATAACCACTAAAGCAGATACAGATTTGTGTTAATTAATTGAACAATCAGAAACATAAAATTTGGGGCATTACAGGTAAAAATTTAAACTTCATCTTTCTTTCAAATTAGTCCTTGAAATAGCTAGATTAGGTTAAGAAAACTTCAAAAACATGAAAATCATTAAAAACAAGGCAAGAACGGACTTACAATCGAGCTTGAAAGTGGCCAAAAACCTAGCTATGTCTTCCTTGAAATTTTTGGCTATGAGGGGACTAATTTGAGAAGATAAACACTTTTATTTTAGTTTTCTTTGTCTTTATTTACCAAATGACCAAAATGCCGTTAATGTCAAACTTTGAAATTTCACCTAGCCATGTTCATTTTTGTCCAACTTAAAGTATAACGGTATAATTACCATTTAAGGACCTCCAATTTGAAATTTCATTGTAATTAGACACCTCTAGCTTCTAGAACACATATTTTGCACCTATTGTAATTTAGTCCTATTAGTCAAATTGGATACTCTATCGATAAAATTTCTTAACGAAATTTTCATACAATCATTCAATCATACTGTAGACCTTAAAGTAATATTAAAATTAACATTTCTACTTCGGATTTGTGGTCCTGAAACCACTATTCTTATTTGACCTTAAAATGGGTTGTTACAAGTTCACTATATATGATTTCTTTTTAAGGAAAACTAGTGATGCATGACTTTCAAAGATATTGTCCTAAGATGACTCATAAATGAGAACATGTTCATGATGGGTATTGAGTCAACTGTTATACACTCAAGATCATCTCTTATGAAATAGTTTCCCAAGAAATGATATTTAAGCTAGAGATAATGGCGGAACATTAAACTGTCATTAGTTTATATAGAGTCTTGAGAATTAAGATTCATGAACTAATTAGATGTAATCCATGTTCTTACTAGTTAATCATGGGACCCCATGGTAACATGGTTGATAGGTGTGAGAATGATCGTAGCAACGAAAAAAATATTTTTTTTCAAGGTTTTAATACAAGAAGCATGCATCATACTACATTCTTGATATGTTGCTGAAATGAAAAATATTTTCTTAACACAAAGTAATTAGTTAATCTTTATTTTTTTTAGTTTAAATATGTCTACTACTCCTTTTATTAGCATTCTTACTGAGAATAAATTAAATGGGGATAACTTTCGTGAATGGAAATGAAACTTTCTTATAGTTCTCAACTATGAGAAAAACAAATTTGTTCTTAATGAATCATGCCCTCCTGAAGCTCAACTCAATGCGAGAAATCGCTAGAAAGATTCTGACTCGATTGCTCGATGTTATATGTTAGCGAGCATGAGTAGTGTGTTACAAAAGTAATACGAGAATTTTTGTACTGCCAGAGAGATCATGACAAATTTACAGGATTTGCTCGGAGGCCAAGTCACATTAGCTCGATAATCTACTATTACAAATTTGATGAATTCTCAATAGAAAATCAACATTCCGATCAAAGAATATATGCTTAAGCTTATGGGATTCTTTGTGAAAGCAGAGGACAATGAGGCTGAACTAAATGTGAACATTCAGATTGAAATAATGTTCAAATCATTAACCAAGGAGCTTGCTAGTGTTAGGACCACTTACAACTTGGGGAATGAGGTACTTACATTGACTCAACTCATGAAGGAATTACAATCCTATGAGCTAATGTTGAATGGTGAAAAGCTAATTTAGCAAAAACTTGAGGCAAACTTAGCTGTGGGCTCCTTGTCCTCTAAGGGGAAATAAAAAGCTAAGGGAAATAAGAAACCGACTATGTCTTCGGTTCCACCTCGTTTGGATAAGAAGAAGGCTAAGAAGTCAAAATATCCTAAAAAGATCCAATGTTTCTTTTACAACAGGAAATGACATTTCAGATCAGATTGCAAGGAATATTTGGATTACCCAACCAAAAAGGGCAAAGGTATGAAAATCTTTGTGGTTGAAGCTTGCTTAGTCGGTGCTATTCTGTACAGAGCAATTGAGATTGGTGCAGTCCCAGGTAATAAATCAATAAAAAATTCAATCTCTCTAATTGGAGGTAACCCAGGCAATTTTTTCAGAAACACATCTGAGAATTCACAAACTACCGGCACTGATTCAAGTTTTGACTTAGACATCTCAGTATTCAACATGTATGCAAGATAAACTTTACACCTTTTTCTCATGTATTTCTGAGCAGACATGTAAGAGATCACCATAGGCAATTTATTTGATTCATCTGTTTCAACCCAAATAATCTCACCATTTTCACATTTCAACTCAAGGGGTTTTTGTCTACAATTTACATTGGCATCATGCAATGTCAACCAATCCATACCCAGAATAACATCAAACTCATCAAATTGTAACAACATCAGATTAGTAGAAAAACAGTGACCTTGAATCATCAGAGGACAATTCTTGCAAACCTTATCAACTAACACATATTTGCCTAAAGGGTTTGACACTTTAATCACAAGTTCAGTAAGTTCAACAAGAAAACTCTTATTAGATACTAAATTCACACAAACATAGGGATGAGTAGATCCGGGGTCAATTAATTCAATAACAGTAGTATCATAGAGAGAGAATGTACCAGTAATCACATCAGGTACCTATGGCATTTAAGACTTGGTCATATTAACCAAGAAAGAATCACTAGACTCGTGAAAGGTTGCCCCTTAAGTATGCTCAAGGAAGTTAGTCTTCCACAATATGAATCTTGCTTAGAAGGTAAAATAACTAAGAGGTCTTTTAATGTGAAAGGTACAATGGTGAACCAACCTTTAGAACTTGTGCACACTGATTTATATGGTCACATGAGCATCAATGCTCGAGGAAGTTACGGTTATTACATGAATTTTATCGACGATTATTCTTGATATGGATATGTATGCACCATAAAAGCGAAACCTTTGATAAATTTTGAGAGTTTCATGCAGAAGTGGAAAAGCAGTTAGGTTTATCCATAAAGAATCTTTGGTCTGACTGAGGTGGGGAATACTTGTCTGACTAGTTCTTAGGATACCTCATAGAGAATGGCTTAGCTAAGAGAAGGAATAGAACCTTGCTTAACATAGTTTGTTCAAGGTTAAGCTATTCATAACTCCTTGCTACCTTCTGGGGATACATAATACAAACGGCTTGCTATATTCTAAATGAAGTGCTAACCAAGTCTACTTGTAAGACATCTTATGAACTGTGGCATGGAAAGAAACCTGCTCTAATTCACTTTAGAATATGGGGTTGTCCAGCACACGTTCTGGATAAGGATGCAAAGAAGTTGAATGCATAAAAAAAATTGTGCATGTTTATAGGATACCCAAAAGGAACAAAGGGAGAATTATTCTACAATCCAAAAGATAATACAATTAAAGTTTCTACTCATGATACTTTCCTCAAGGAAAGTTACATGGATAACTTTAAGCCTCAAAGTAAAATGGTACTCAAGGAACTTTTGGGAGTGGTAGAACAATCACTAAGTTCAATTCTCGAGAAAGTTGTAAAAAGACCTGTAAATGATCAATAGTATAGGGGAATCCGTCGTAGTGAGAGAGTTTCAAAGAAACTGGACTTCTTCATTTATGATGGTAGTATTTATAATACGAAAGCCAAACATGAGGATGATGATCTACTCGTTTACGAGGAGACTATGCAGGATGTTGATTCCAAGCTCTAGAAATAAGTCATGAATGCCGAGATGAATTTTATGAAATCAAATACGGTGTGGGAACCTGTAGACTTAGCGACTGGAATTAAACCCATAGGGTGTAAGTAGATCTATAAGTAGAAGAGAAATGTAGAATGGAAAGTGGAAATACACAAAGCTAGACTTGTAGTGAAAGGTTACATATAGAAAGAATACATCGATTACGATTAGACCTTCTCTCCTATAGCCATGTTCAAGTCTATCTGCATACTCTTATCCATTTCCACTACTCTCGATTATGAGATCTAGAAAATGGATATCAAGAAAGCATTCTTGAATGGCTATCTTGATGAGACTATTTACATGGCTCAACCCACTGGCTATGTTGTCAAAGGAAAGGGGCAAAAAGTTTACAAACTATTAAGATCCATTTATAGACTTAAGCAAGCATCCCGCTCATGGAATAAAACATTTGATCAAATGATCAAGACTTTTGGATTTGAGAAAAATACCGATGAACCTTGTGTTTATAAGTGTATAAAGGACAAAAGAAAAGTAGGTTTTGTATGTTGATGACATTCTACTTATCAAAAATGATGTAGGAGATTTGTCAACAGTTAAATTGTGGTTAGCTCAATAGTTTAGCCTGAAGGACTTGGGTAAAGTTAGTTATATTATTGGAATTTGAATCTTTGGGATTAAAAGAATAAAATAATTGCTCTTTCTCAAGCTTTATACATCGATAAGGTACTAGAATGTTTTACAATTACCGATGTGAAGCTAGGCATTCAGCCGACTGCATTAGGTTTTCATCTTTCTTTGAATGACTGTCCTAAGACAAGGGAAGAAAGAGAGCATATGAATAAGGTTCCATATGCTTCTACAGTTGGAAGCCTTATGTATGTGATGCTTTGGACACGTCCAGATATCTGTTTTGCAATAAGAATGGTTAGTTGATATCAAGCGAATCCAGGTCTTAAGCATTGGCAAGTTGTAAAGCATATATTAAGGTATATTAAAAGATTCAAGAATTATATGATTGTGTATTTTGGGGAGAACCTTACTCATTTTGGATACACAGGCTCAAACTTCCAAGCCTATAAAGATTCAAGGAAATCGACGTCGGGATATGTATTTGTTCTAGACCGTGGAGCCATAGTATGGAGAAGTGTAAAACAAACTAGCACTACTGACTCTACTATAAAGACCGAGTATGTGGCTGCTTCTGAGGCAATGAAAGAAACTATACTGCTTCAAAAGTTCTTAAACGATCTTAAAGTCATTCATGATATAGAGAAAGCAATAACATTTTATTATGATAACAGTGTTGCAATAGCTAATACCCAAGAAATGAGAAGTTACAAGAGGACGAAACACATTAATCGAAAGTATCCAAATGAATTGTAGATGTGGTGAAAGTAGCTTCTGAAGATAACCTTCCGGATCATTTACTAAGAGTCTTGTAACTAGGAGTTTTAACAAACATGTCGAGGATATGAGAATGCGAAACATGACATATTTACTTCACTAGGGCAAATGGGAGATTGTCGGGAAATGTGTCCATGTTGTAGTAAACATGTAACTGTTTTCTATTTATTTGAACGATGAATAAATAAATAAAGTTAATTTCACATTTCACTATTATATCTTTTGTATTTTTGTCTTTTATATTTTGTATGCATAGCAAAATTATGACAAGCAAATATTAGCTTGTTGATTATCTAAGTTTAAACTGAAAATAAGTGGCATTGTAAAAATGTTTACATTGTGAGAAAGACAACTTACTTTAGTAGATAACCGAGACGAGTCCGTAATCCCGTAAAAGAATCAAATTGAGCATTTGATTCAAATACTTAGAAGAATTATTATATCATAAACAATTCCAATTGGAGAGATGACCAGTCTTGGCTACCAGAGCAGTTGACTCCATGGCTACACATATAGATGTATTAATTAGAAGAATGATACATTGGACTGGACCCAAGATGAATTAATTTTGAATCGGTTTGTGAATTAATTCACTTGTGACATTCATGGTGTGATTTACCTAAATCCTGAGTTAGTCACTGACCATGCATATGTAACTCTTGTGCTTTGATATAAGTTGAGGCTTATGCTCTAACAATGATCGAGCTTATAGCCGACATCTTGGGTACATGACTTGTGTATATCATGGTTTTAGTAGCAACAATGGAATTCATAGCACTATTAAAGAGTTAACAATATCCTCTCATTGGAATTGTGTGGATTGATAAATATGGAACGTGGTCACAGGTTTCTCATTCTCGAAAATGGTCATAATGAGATAAAACAAAATTGCATTGAGTGAATGAATTTAACTCAAATGGATCAAGGATATCATATGAGGGTAACACACACGTGACGAGGTCATTGGACAAAGCAGTTGGATGAATTGCTTTCGTAAAGAGTATACAATATGGAATTTTAACTCATGGTACTTCTTGAGAACTGACTCCATGATTAAGTAATTACAAATTATCGGAATAATGCTTTTGACATACTTGCAATTACTAGACCCTTATCGTATATGTCTGATTGGTCTCTCTGCTAGCTCATAAAAAGCTCGATTGGATTGCATTTGAATCAAAAGAAAATTCTACAACTTTGGAAATAATTTAAGTGATTTGATTTATTCGATGTGGAATTAAATTAGGTGGTCGTGAGAATTGTTCAACTAGAGAATTTGATTAAAGAATTTTCTTGAAAATTTAATTTGGAAAATCTAAGTGATTTTTGGAAAAATTAATTTTGATCAAGTAAAATTAAACTAATCAAATTAATTCAAATTAATATGATATTTTTGGAAAATAATTTTTAAGTCAGAAAATTGGCCCAAAGGGTAATTAAACTTGAAAAGTGGACCTAAGACCATAAATTGGGCTCGGGAGCCCAAAACAGAGACCAAGACCCAAAAATTGGTCGAGATGGGCCAAATATGTGAAATCGGGTCGACAGTCTAACCGATGGATCGGGACCAACCGATCGGTCGCCATCGACCAGATTGAACCAACAATAGTCGACCCGGCTCGAGGTGCCATAAGGGTGTCACACCTGCATCACCGGACACGACGGTGCCAGCGGCTGCAACAGCGGTGTTCCAAGGCCGACGGTGGTTGACTAGTGGAAGAGTTAAACTCCTACTCGAACTCTACCAGAGAAATTGGTTTTAGATGAACTATTCCAAAAATAATATTATTTTAATAGTTTAATATTAAATTTAATTTAATACTTATCTTAATATTATTTTATTAATTTAATATTAAAGTAATTATATTAATATTTAATTTAATTTAATTTTTATCTTGTAGATAAACATTCTATTGTTTTAATAAGATTTAATATTAAATTTAATCTAATATTTATAAATTTAATGTAATATTTATCTTGATAAATATTATATTAATTTAATATTAAAGTGATTAAGTTTAATCATATTTGAACTCTCTAAACTCTTTATATATGAACAAAGCCTTAGGTCATTATTTTACACACACTTGAATTCAGAAGAAAGTTGTAGAGAGAAAATTCTTTGAAGGATTATTTCAGAAAATTTCTAGAGATATTTTTTTGATTTACAAACTGACCCAAATTACGAAATTACCCCATTGGTAATTTTTAGTGAAAAATTTTCTGATTCGAAGCGAGCCCACACTTGGCAAACATGAACTTGAGGATAGCAGAGAACACTACTCGGTCAAAGCACTCATCCTAGACAAATCGAAGAGGTACAATATATTTTAAAACTCCCAAGATATTGTTTATTAGTTTAGATATCACTCCCAAGATATTGTTTTGGAAAAAATTTTAAAACTCTAGTTTTTCCCTAAATATATTTTCCACTATGTTTTCCAAACCCATTTTTTCCAACAGCTTCGATATATCCACGTTCTCACACAAATTTGTTCCTCTATTAAAAATTGTGTACAACAAAGTTGCATGGAATGTATCAATATTGGACATGTCCATTGCTAGGCAATTTCGAGTACTAATGAAATTCAACCACATCCATGTCGTTCGAGTTAACTTCGCCTGAGATAATGATATGGGATAGTCCATTCCTAAGTGGTGTTTCCACTCACCCTTCCTATCTGTTAGGAGTTTGATTATGTCGTTCATATTCTCTCTCAAGAAATACATTAGATTAGTTCGTTGTATAAAGTCACAGAGATATAGTGGAACGTCATAATACTTCGCTATCTTGGGAGGAGAGATAGTCAACTCCTTCCCTCGTATTAAAAACCCATCCATTGTACCTCCACCAGTCTATTCGCATCCACCTCCTTCAATACAGTGTAAAATTCGTGCACGATCAAAAGGTACACCAGCTTGCTCGGGGTTGTGCAGAACTTCTCCCATCGATGGTATTGGATTAACTCATGTGTTTCGCTCTCCAATGCGTCTATGGATTTGAATCCTCGTTCTTGTAATAAGATTTTGTGTTGAGCTGCAAGAAGGAGATTTCGAGTTCCCTTTTTCAAAGGTAGGCGTGGCTATCCGCTACAGATGAGCTATCAGAAAGGTTACTATGCATGGTTTTGTGGTTTTGAAATAGAAAAAAATAGCGTATTTGTAGAATCCTTAAAAAAGGATCACAAGCGTTGATTTGGGTGGCTTTGACAGCTTGAAGGTTTAGTAATTGGTAAGGGCAATATATAGGAGCCATCTAAGGCTTTACTTTTCCATCCAAACTTGGTAAAAATTTCTAAAGATCGCGTCAAATCAAGAACAAAAAGTTGCCAAAAATGGCTTGCATGTTGTGCCACAGGGTTGTATGGTGCAACAAGACACTATTTTTTCCCCTATGGTGTGTAGTGTCATGGGCATGTTATGGCGCGACAAGACGATAAAATTCAACATTCTGAGGCTTGCAAGGGTTGTTACGCAATGGGATTGTTATGTTGTGACATGGATTCGATTTGGTCCCCCTAGGACTTGTAGAAGGTCATTGGTTACCCGTACGTGCACCCTACTAACCTCTTGCTCCTCCATTTCTATCGAAAACCTATTTCCTACTAATTCTAACATAAAATAACTAATTTAGTTCCTAATCTAACAAATCAAAAACAAATTAATATACAATATTTACAAATTAACTAAGTTCGATGGTCAAAATTTATGTCGTGCTATCAGACTTGTTTGGTAATTCCTTAAACTTTACCATTGACTTTATCCATCAGTCTCACCCGTCGTAGGCCTTCTAGTCGCTCCTTCTTCCATAGGAGTCTTACCATTTGTCTCGTTCTCTCATCTTATGAGTACCTACACTTGCACAACTTAGAAAATACCTTCAATTGAGGCTGTTAGGGATTAAATTAAATAAGGCATAGCACTCCTCCCTATCTAATCCCTTATTTTAGGAATCACGACCACATCTGAACACTTCTATCTCATTATTGATTTTTATAATAAACTCGTTTTTCTCTAGATTGATGGTTGATTTAGAAGAGGCCAAAAATTTCCTACCCAACGGAATGAGGATTTCTCAATCTTCCTCATAATCTAGAACTACAAAATCAACAAGAATTGAGAATCCCCGTACCTTGACCAATGTATCATCGAGAACACCTTTTAGGTGCACCAAAGATCCATCAGCTAATTGTATCATTATCGATGTGTTTTTTAAATCTCCAAGTTCAAGTTTTGATAAATTGATAGCGGTATTAAATTTATACTAATCTCTAAATCGCAAAGTGCTTTGGTACAATATTGATCCCCTATCTCTATTAAAATCATAAAGCTACCTAGATCTTTTAATTTCAAGGGTATTTTTGTCATGTTATGAGTTGAGATTACCACACTAGGCACTAATTCAGCTACCTCCTCGATTAGCTCATGCTACTCGATTTCTTCCCCCTCCATGAGTTCGTTGACATCTTCCATAATTTTATCCTCTTCATGGATGGGTTTGCTTGGTGACTTCAATTCCTCGTCTGTCCGCAATGCGATCACCTTTACGTACTCTTTCCCATCTCTCTGAAGGTTATTATCCATATTACTAGGGATACTTTGGCCATTTTTCTTTTGAAACATTGACACCAACTAGCTCATTTGGTCACAGAGGTTATCTATTCGAGATTCGAGTTGTCCACATGTAGCTTGGACTTGTTGAATGTTTGTCTTCATTATTTGCACCTCTCCCTGTAGTCAGTCGAATATTTGACCACATGTAGTATGGTTATTCCCCGCAGCTCTTTGTTGCATTGGTCGAGGTTGATAATGAGGGTTTTGTCGGATTTGTGCTTGATTTACACCTCCTTGGTTACCTCCCCATTTGAAGTTCAAATGATCCCTCTAATCGAGATTGTAGGTATTTGAGTAGGAATTTCCACCCCTATTATTTGCGTAACTTGCTTCCTTCGATTCGTTCTCATAATATGGCTCCACTCTCATCGACATGGCGAGTGTCTCCCAATGGTTAAACTTTTCTAGTATTTGCTGGAACCTGTCATCGTCATTTTCTTCATTCATCACCTACACCATTGGAGGCTTACATTTGTACATAAACCTCTCATTAGGCCACATGTATGAATTCACAGCCATGTCTTCAATGATTTTGTAGGCTCATTCGTATATGTGGAACATGAGAGATCAACCAAATGCTTCATCTAAGCTGACTTGATGTGGCCGTCAACATTGTTATAGAAAAATTATTTTTGGAGCCATGCATGTAGTCTATGTTGTGGGCACTTCCTTAGCATTGTCCTGAAGCGTTTCCACACCTCATATAGGTCTCACCTTCGTATTGTTTAAAGTTGGTAATTTCTCGTCGAAATTGAATGGTTTGACCAATTGGGGAAAATTGTAAAGGAATTTTTTCGCTAGATCATTCTGTGTGGTAATGGAACTTAGATCTAACGATTCCAACTAATCGGCTGAGTTATTGCACACAGTAAATGAGAATAATCGAAGATGCACAGCTTCATCGGATACCCGTTATACTTGAAGGTGTTCTATAGTTGAAGAAATCGCTTCAAGTGTTGATTTGGGTCTTTAACCATGTTCCCTTTGAACTGCAACATGTTCCGGATCACCTGAATCGTGGTTGCCTCTATCTCAAAATTATTTGCATTAATTGTTAGTGATTCTATGCTTCCTCGCACAGCATCCAATGTAGATAGGGCATACTCTCGTAACGTCTACTGAACCATTGGGTCTTCTTCCCGGTTATTTCCTTATTGCTCTTGTGGCCACTCAAATAACAGATTTCCCCAAGCTAAATTAATTACCGCAGGAGGATCGGTATTCATCACTTGACAGTTGCGCCTGAGTAGTTGCTCCGGATCTGGGTGTGGTTCAATTGAAGTGCTGGAGCTTAGGGTCATAAATGACATGAAAAGAAAATAAAAAACAATTAAATAAAAATAATTAGACAAAAATTAAAAACCATATCGGTAGGTCCAAACAATCCTACTTATCTTATTAATTGTAAAAAAAATATTTTCACGATTTATTACCGAAACCTCCCTGGCAAAGATGCCAACAACTTGACCGCATATAAACTTGTTAATAGTAAAATATAACAACAAAAATATAAGAGATTAGAACAACTGTGTCCACAAGTGCATGGGTCAAATTGTAATTTAGTTTGTACAAGAAAATACTTGGAAGTATTCCAAGGATCATACCCAACGGAGGATGAAATAAACTATGAAAACTTTTTTACAATAACAAATCTAAGTTTTAGTAATTAATTCCTATATTAAAATAAACCATAAAATGTACCAATAGGATAAAAAAAAGAAATAATAAAAATAAACAGATGATTAAAATTAATAAACCAATCAGGAAGGTTAACTCACTTCAGGGTTTTTAATTAACTTTGTATTAGGGTTTTAGGGTGGATTAGCTACCGATTAACCAATTATTAACTCCTGACCTCTAATTAACTAATCGGTTGGCTGATACTCGCGTATCTCCCAACCTCACTTTTCTAACCATGATAAATTATGATATACTCAGTTCTACTTATCTTTCGACCTCATCTAGCCTATGATAACTTCTTAGGGTTGTCAATCCTAATGGTTTAAGCATACGTTATTCACACCAACTAACCCCTCTCGAGAAAACCCTAAATCCTCTATTAATCACATCCCTATCCACTAGTTAATCTCTCCTAAATAATTTAGCCACTCATGTTATTCATAATCTCTATCTCAATTGAATAAATCATGTGAAGAACATAATTGATTTGGGAGAGAAAAGAGATTTGAATAATCATGGATTGACTATTGAATGGAGAACAGAGCAGCAAATCACTTGATTGGAATAAAGAATTAAAGCAAATGCAAGAACAAATAAACCGAATACTTCAATAATATAAATAAACTCTTGAACCAAAACTGAATCCAAGGGGGAAAATAAAATAGTTATGAAAAGTCGAAAAAAATCTAATCTTACTCCTAAACTACTAAGGTTTTTAAAAGCATTTAGGACGACTTCGCTACATCAAAATCGTAATGTCTTATTTATAGATGTGTTGGCAATCCAAATTAGGTCTTCGCCATGTCCTAGGTCTTTGTATAAAGTTGATTGCGTGGATGAAAATAGCCTCAATATACTTGGGCAGCACGTCAACCTATGTCATGCCACACTATGCCTATGGCACGACACAACATGCAAAATATGCTTTGTTTCATTCATTTTGTACTTTGACAGCTTAAGAAGCTTATGCATCACTCGTCCCTTGCTTCCACATCAATTAGGCATTTACATCTTCATCCTACTCACTCATTTAAACACATTAGCAGAACCTAAGGCCCATGTCAACCTATTGGGTCACAACACATATAAATTGTGTTAAAAAACACTTATTTTACTAATATTTAATCCTAAGGCCTAATTATCAAAAAAAAAATTATAAAATCCTAAATTTCAAAGAAAACAAGATGCTTAAGTGCAGAATTGACCCAAAATAACTACTACATTTAACGGCAGGTCAAGGGGTCACACGACCGTGTGGCCAGGTCGTAGGATAAGCTAAGACCGTGTGGATCAAATTGAAAAAATACAACAAAAGTCACATGGACATGTGAATGGGCCATGTAACTAACTATGACTGTGTAATGTACTAGCATACCAAAATTACAATATTCACACGGGCGTGTGGTCAGCCCGTGTAACAATCTGAAATCGTGTCAACTTAATACTTCCTAAGTATTGGTGTCATACGGTCGTGCCACTAACTCATGTATGATACACTATTGTGTGGTCAACTATGTGACTCAAAACATGACTTTTACATGCTTAGATCAACACCTATCATTAATGACAACCATAAATGAATACTTTATCAACTTGAAACCTTGATTAAACACCACAATGCCACAACCAAAACATATCACAAAAGTGCCCTTGTAGTGCCTTGCCAATATATCATTTTGGCACCATCACAACCAAGTTATAAAACATTACTAAACATCCCAATTCATTTGATACCAAAATATCACATCCATAAGTTTCAAACACACTTAATAATCTATAATTCAAATACTTATATTAACAAAATAGAACTTACCAAATTCCTACCTTTAAACATGCCAAAACTTACCATAACACAAAACTAATGTGACCTAATAGGTCCAAAAATTTCAACTATCATTTAACACATATGCCATACATTCCATCCAAGCATTACCATTCTCATACTACTTCATGATTCAAGATTAAGCACACATTTACTATACATACATTCACCATTTATCATATAAGCATGCCATAGAAATCTTACAGTTCAACCTTACATATCATGCGTTATGAACACTTTACAACATCAACCTTCAAGCTCAAGACATAATCCCAAAATAACATTTATACATGCCACATAATCGAAGTAAAAATGGTTTCAAAGTCTACCAAGACTAAAGCTTGATAGTGTGAGCTCTAGAGTTGATTCGACTGCATTTTTCTGCAAATTAACAACTACAAAAAGTAGGAAATAAAACAAAGTAAGCTTTAAATAGCTTAGTAAGTTCACGAAGTATTTTTACTTATAAACTTACCTTAAATCATATATATGCAATAAGATAAATAACATGATTCTATAACCTGACATAATAATTCACAAGAAAATAAGTGAATTCTTCAAACACAAATTCATTTGAGTAATTCCACATCAATCATGTTATTCAAGCTATTTTAACCACATATCATCACCAAATATCAAAACATCATTATTCCTTTTTTTTTGGTAGATTGGATAGCCTGATGAACTATAGCAAAAGTACTCAGATACTCTGGTAAATATATCAAAGAGCACCATAGTGTTGAACAGGGGCACAAATGTGCATTCAAGGGCACCGTAGTGTAAACAAGGGCATTAAAGTGCAAACAATATAAGCACACAACTAACCCTATTGGCATGCCAATCATACCTAATTTTTTACTACATTCAAACGGGTATTTATACAAGATTTTGAACATTCACAAAATAAGAGAACTTCCATGTTTATCCGAAACACATTTCATAACCAGGTCACATTAATTCAGTATCCACATGAATCATATTTCACAAGTATACAAGATTTTCAATCAGATCATTTCTCACATTTAGTATTAAATTATAAACATTTAAAATTTTCAATCCTACAATGTATACAAATATATATGTTCACAATTCAATCACAATCAATACATATAAGCAAATTTCTATACCCTATGAACTTACATAGTATAACCAGCTAGCAAGTTGGATCTTATGGACTATTATGTAATTTTTCCATTTCCTTGTTTATCACTCGGTTGCTCTAATTCTTGATCTAAATAATAATTAATTTCAATTTTATCTGTTTACAATGTCTTATAATAGTTTACTTTATGCATATAACACTTAAATTTCATTTTATAAAATTTCTCTAAAGTTTTAAATTTTATTCAATTTAGTCATTGGATCGTCATTTATCTTGCCTCTGAACTCTTCGACCCCACACTTTCGAATATTGTCAATCGGAGGTCTTTGTCCATATACATGAGTTGAACTTTGAGGACTAGGGAGTGTCAAGAAAGGCATAGTAAGGTGTGAAGGTTGCAAATCCATAGGATTGGCTCGCATGAACTTAATGAAA
Organism: Gossypium anomalum; assembly: GCA_025698475.1. Lineage (NCBI taxonomy): Eukaryota > Viridiplantae > Streptophyta > Magnoliopsida > Malvales > Malvaceae > Gossypium > Gossypium anomalum. The sequence goes on from CM046957.1 coordinate 15,001,750, forward strand.
CACTGAGCTATTACACCGAAAAAGGCATTTTTCACCTCATTTTCTAACATTTGCGGAACTGGCATATTGGGGTTTGCTCCCTGGTCGAAAGTCGATACATTACTATCCACTTCATCAGAGAAGGCACGATTAGATTCTACTTAAAAAAACAAGGTCAGATCAGATCAACAACATCACACTATCATATGTTATATGTGGCATGCATTTTCTAGACTCCAAACATGAAACGTTCAGTCCTAGAATCAACTAAATTGTAGCTTTGATACCACTAAATATAATACCTCTCACCAATCTCCATCTCTAGAATCGAGTTATGGGATGTTACAATAATAATCAGAATAGGAACATGTGAATTTAAAACAAATATTTATCAAAGCATTCACTAAATCTCAATCATTAAAACAAAACATGTTTTGCATACAAGATCAGGAAAGCTCTAAAATCAACTCAAAATAAATTAAGGACACAATTAAAACATTTCTTAAAAAAGAGGCAAAAGTGCAAAATAGGGGTCACACGGCCGTGTGACAGGCTGAGACCATATAGATCAAAGTGCAAAAATACAACAAAAGTCAAATGACCGTGTGAATGGGCCGTGTAACCAATTGTGAACGTGTAACATACTGGCATACAAAAACTATAGCATTCACAAGGGTGTGTGGCCAACCCATGTAACAATCTGAAACCGTGTCAACTTAGTACTAGACAAGACAACATTTGCGTAATTTTTAATCACTCGAAGGGGTTAATTACGGTGATTAGGCATTTCGGTGTTCTATAGAGATTCGTCTACTGCATCTGCCACATTGCGATTAACTTTTATAAGGACTTCAAGAATGCAGATTTGCGTAAACAAGTCGTGAACATGGTTAATTCCCAATTTCATTTTTTTAAATCTTTTGTATACATTGAGAAACAAAAACGAATGATAACATGTCTTATCAGAATACATACGCAGGGTATGAGCTAGAACAACATCATTTCATACAGAGGTTGACGAGGCTTTAGACTAAAATGAACACTAAAACGAATCATGGACATTGTTGAAGTTCACTAGAACGTCTGAAATTTCTTGCTTACTCTTGAATTGTCACAAAACTCTGTCCCTGTTGTACCACTCCACGGTTGAAAATTTCAACACGGGTGGATTAATGCACCACACATGTGAATGGTGGTAAGCTGACTAGGGAATTGAACCCGCAACATCCAAAGCAACATATGGCATCCACATGACTTGTGCTGGAAAATCGGGTATGGAAAATATAACAGGAAATAAATTTAAGGAAAAATAAGAGGTTTATTTTTTTTCGAAAATAAGAACTTGGTTCTGTTATATAAAGTAATAAACACTTAAACAAAATTATACATTTTCGATTCATTTAGGATGAAAGCTCTAACTGAGTAGACTTCCCCACTATCTTCAAGCTCACATCTACCAAGTGTGGGCTCGATTCGACTAAAAAAAATTTTAACAAAATTAAAAGTTGGGTAATTTCACAATTTCTCTAAACTTTTAGGTTAAGTTGTAAATAAGGAAAATATCTCTAGAAATCTTCTGAAATAATTTCTTTAGAGAATTTTTCTCTCTACAACTTTCTCTTGAATTCAAATATGTGAAAATTAATGACTCATAGCTCTTTTTATATAGAGAGAGTTTAGAGAGTTCAACTATGATTAAACTTAATCAATTTAATATTAAATTAATATAATACTTATCAAGATAAGATTAATCTAACACCTCAAAATAGGGCCTAGGAGTTTTATGGGTATTTTACGAATTTTAGCTTTAGAGTGATCAGAACTTTGTAGTATGGTAAATCGAGATTATATTTGAATATGGCATCTTAGCTATTAAATTAATTTTTGAAAAAGTTCTTTAGAAATCTTTAATTTGAGGAAAAGGACTGAATTGAAATAGAGCCAAAGCTGTGAGTTTTTAAGAGGCAGTTAGCCCAAATTTTAAAATTCAGCCTATTTTTTCCCCCACCAACGTGATTTCACGATAGGATTTTCCCCCAAAACAAGCTTTGCCATACCTTGCTTTTCCCTTGCCCCTCCTTTTTTTTTTTTTTTTTTTTTTTTTTTTTTTTGCTTCCCAAACCATAGCACTTTGATTTCTTAACATTCCCAAGCCAATTACCTTCATTAACCCCTAAGAAAAAAACTCAAAAACTCTAAAGATTCCATCATCTTCTCCAAACGTGTGTTTTCCAAATTTGTTTAAAAACTATTCTAATCTTCCATCGAAGGTAATATTTCAAATTCTTATGAGTTTTTCATGATATCTAGTCCTTAAAATTGAAGTATTAGCCATTGAATTGCAAGTTTTTAATAAAAGCTAAAAATGGAGTCATTAGTGGTGGATTCTAAGATTTTGGGTAAAAATGTGGTTTTAAAGTGTTATTTAATTAGTTTCAATGTGATTAAGAGGTTTTTAAACTTACATTAAAGTTTCGTTGATGATTTCTCATGTTTTAATGAATTTTGTGAAAATTGTCGAAAAGATGTCAAAAAATGTCGATACCATGAACTGAGCATTTTAATGTAATTTAAAGGTTGGGAATTAGGTGTAGATAATTAATAAGATAAACAGAATTCATTTTAGGTGAAAAGGTTAAACATAGATCGAGTTATGAGCATTTAAGTTTGTTATGTTAATGGTTTTGAGCTACTTGGAAACTCAACTTAGGCTTTGTAACAGCCCGATTTAGGATCTAGTCAGAATAGTTCCTCGGGACCACAAATTCAGAGTCAAATAAATTATTTTATTATTATTTTGGAGTCAAGGGTATTAAAATGGTCAAAATGTTAGGTAATTTTGATGACATAATATGTGATAAAATAATACCCTAAAAGCCTAACCTTCATTTTTCTTCATTCATTCTTCCTTGTTGATCGAAAATACCAGCAAATATTTGGGGTTTGAAAGCTTGAAATTTTCATCAACTTGAAGCATTCACAAGTAAGTGATTTTCATACCCTTTGTTGATGATTTTTGCATTTTTGAGACCCTTGAAGCATAAGCTTGCAAATGAGGGGACTATTTTGTAAAATGGTTGAGTGTCTAGGGTTTTTCCATAAGAGCATTTAGGGTATTTTCTAAAATTTTATGGAAGAATATGAAGCTTGGTTGTGTAATAAACAACTTTTGTGGAAGGATTTTTCATGAAAACACCTAAAAGGACTATATTGCATAAGTTGTAAAATAGATGTTAAGTATGTGAAATAGTGGGATTTTGGAGTTGCTATTAGAGTAAAAAAGGTCCGACTAAGCTTAAGATACAAAGAAATTCAATGAAAATTGATTTCGAGCCTAGGGGTAAAATGGTCATTTTGTCAAAGCCTAGGGGCAAAATGGTCATTTTACCAAAGATATGAATTTTCGATTGCTTAATTTTATTTAGTGACTAAATAAGTGCATTTTGCTATTATAGATCTAGAATTACCAAATTCGGACTTAAACTAGGGGAAAGCCAAGCAAATTGATTAAATCGACTAGTCACTACATTTTGCATTTCGAGGTAAGTTGTATATAAATAATACGACCACATTGTTATTATTTGTGTTTGAATCATTATAGCATGAATTGCTTGATTGTGGAGTTGAGAATGTTTAATGATAAATGAGAGTAAAATTCCTGATTGAACCATAGGAAATAAATTGGATATTCATGCCATGACATTTGGGTCACTTGTGTGAGCTAGTGTAAGACATGTCTGGGACATGCATCGGCCACAATATGAGAGTCAGTGTAAGACCATGTCTGGGACATGGCATTGGCATTGAGACAAGTGCTAGTGTAAGACATGTCTAGGACATGCATCGGCCTCGAGACTTAAGCCAGTGTAAGACATGTCTGGGACGTGCATCGGCTACGAGATGTATCAGTGTAAGACCATGTCTGGGACATGGAATCGGTACCCTACCCCATTTTTGAGGCTTAATGAATATCTAATAGTGTTCTGAATGGTTCAACGGTGAAGGTTATGATTTCAAGTTAATGAGGAAAATATAGCCGTGTTGTGAGTGGTACAGGTACCTATTTGGTATGTATGAGTTGTGAGCTCAAGATATGCTATATGATGTGTATTGAATATTGATGATTAAGTTATGCTTATTCCCCCTTGTGTATTATGAAACTTGTTGATGAATAGTAAAGTTATGTTGTATATTTATTTATGTGCAACTTACTAAGCTTTATGCTTACTCCCTCTCCTTTTTCCATTTTCTTATAGTGCCGCCTACCAAGCTCAAGGACCAACGGAAGTCTGAGATATCGATCACACTATCAATCAAAGCATTCGGTATAGTTTGATTTATATTTTTGAATATGGCATGTATAGGGAACTAGACTTGTATTTTGTGTTATTGTCAAATTGGCCAAATGTATTGGCTTGGGATAAATCCCTCGTTTTGGATTAAGCCTAGAATGATGGTTAATATTCATTTTGAATGATATGCAAAGATGTTATTCTCATAGATGAGTAAAATGCACAAATAAAATGTTGTATATTATGGTTGAGTTAGTTACATGAGATAGGTTTGTATTGGGTGTGAATGTTTTTGTGTAGGTTGTGTAAGTAAGGGTGGCAAAGAGACTTGGTAAATAGCCTTATATTGCCCACACGGGTAGACACACGGGCGTGTGTCTAGGCCGTGTGACACGGTCTATCCCATGGGCGTGTGGTCCAGCTGTGTGTCCCCTGTACGTAAAAATTTCAAGTCAGTATGCATGATAGTAAACACACGGGCAAAGACATGGCCGTGTGTCTCAGCCGTGTGAAGGACAAGGCCTAGCACACGGGTGTGTGCCTTGGCCGTGTGACATTTTAGGGTTTCTGACGTTAGAAATAGAATGTCCAGGTTTTTTCACACGGGCGTGTCATGGCCGTGTGAAGGACACGGGCCAAGGACACGAGCGTGTCCCAGGTCGTGTGAAAACCCCTATAGGTGTGCATTTAGAATTAATTCTACACGAGTGGAGGACATGGGCGTGTCCCTGTATTGCTTAGGCCGTGTGAGACACACGAGCCATCAGCACGACCGTGTTGAACCTGTCACACGGGCGTGTTGCCCTTCCACACGGGCGTGTGCCCTGTTTCAAAGACAAATTTTCTATAGATGGTTTAAGGGCCCGGGTTGATTCCGAATAGTTTCCAATGGTTGATTTGGGGCTTGTAGGCCCATGTCAATAAGTTTAAGTTACAATTGAAAAAGCTTTTCATTTGAACAGAGTTTTAGTGACTTAAAAATGTATGAAGCATGGGTTAATGTTTGGTAATGCCCCGTATTCCGTCCTGGCGAAGGGTAGGGTGTGGGGTGTTACAAGCTTGTGTATTGGTTGGTTTGAGTGAACTATTGGCCATTATTTGACTGTGTTTATTGTATGATTTTTTTGTGTGAAGCCTTGGATTCATTAGGGCCTTCAACCAGTTAAAGAAAGAGCTAGATTGAGCTTTTGGCTTCTCAGCGAAAACATTAGTGGTGAGTGTTTAGAATCACTACTCATAAACGTGATTCATGTGTCATTTAGGAATTTAGTAGTAGCCTAAACCCCTACTCTAAATTTTGAGTGTAAGTTTCCTTGTATTTATATTTATTTTGTACTTTTGTGCTTAAGTGATTACAAAGCTATGCATAGTGATGACAAGCTCATATATGTGATATGTTAATATAGTAACCGATGTGAAAAGTGAAAAATTATGCATGATATATATGTTAAATGATAGTGATAGTGTTTTGCAAAAGATACTAACATGCAGTGACAGTACACGGATAATTGATAAGTGTTATGTATTTGACTTCGGATATTTTGGCTTTGCGAGCTTAAAACCGTTGGATATAGTTGGCATGCCATAGGATTGTGAGTCCTCACCTATATGTATATTGATTTTAGGCATTGAGGCCCAAAACATGTTTGGAGGGATAAAGGAATGTGAGCTAAGCTCCATTCAACGGGACATGTGAGGGGAAATAAGGAGAGTGTTTGCTATACGCTTCACTTTTGGGACATGTTTGACTCTATGAGTCTATGTTTGGTGTGATGGAGATCTGTATATCTGATAAGTGATGATAGAGCTCATTATAAGTTTCATAACTCAAGTGCCAAATTATCTTGTATTATATATATGTGTGTGTTGTGTGATGAATGCCTTAACAAATATGTGGTTGCTATGCAAACTATCCTCATAAATGTTACGCAAATGAACTGTTAGACGATGCATGTTAAAGTTTTACGCGTTGTTAAACATGAGACTCTGGTATTGTATATGTATGTGATTTTTGTCGATGCATGATGGCATGTTTACGTTGTGGTTATTTCACTTATTCACTGAGCTTGTTTAAGCTCACCCACTCTTTTCAAGATTTGCATATTAGTAACGATTCAATGTGGGCGACGTGGTTATCCTAGGGAGTGATCTAAGGAATACTCGTTTATCCTCGTAGGGGTTCTTTCAGTTATTTTCGTATTGGGAAATAAGGCAATATGGTAGACTTGTTTAGTGCTATGATTTATTTGGATTATTTACCGACTTTGTTTTATTCCAGTTTTAGAAGTTTGTGAGTTTATATGTTTGCTTATGTTTATGAACTTTAATGATGGCTCGATGTATCTTGCTTGGACACATTTTGACAATGTGAACTGTTAAATTTAATCGCTAGATAATTACTTATCAAAGTAAGTGATGCATGATGCTTAGAATCTATTTTGGAATGAGTTAATTACATATGTATGCTGCATTTTTATGTCTAAGGGCAGAGGTATCGATATTCGGGATTTAAAATTGATACCTTTGTGTTTTAAAACATGCAGGGAGTCTGAATAGATATTTGGCATCGATATCTTTGCTTGAATATCGATACCTGGGGCCAAAGTATTGATATTTATGATAGGTACCAATAATTTTTGAGACTTTGGGATTTAGTCGAGAAACATAATGCAAGTTTGGTATCCTTTTTCCAGGTGGTATCGATACCACATAGAGAAAATATCGATACCCTGGTGCCAGTATCAATACCTATGGACACATTTCGAAAATTTTGCTAAATAGACCTTATGCATGTTAACGCGCACTTTTAGGATTATCTTTTATATGGTTTGCACGTAACATTGTTAACTAACAAGTATAATTGAATTAAACCTATACGACTCTTAAAATAGAAGAAGATTCATTTAAAATGAACCTTTACTTATTGTATATGACATGAGAAGTGGTGTAGCATCCCGTATTCGGGCTTGGCAACTAGGCCGGGTATAGGGTATTACATTTGATGGTACCAGAGCCAAGTTCAATAACACTTGGACCTAGGTGATTTTTGTTTGTTGTGGGGTTGCAAAACCTAAGTGATTAAATTATTTCGGTTACTTGTATTGCATGAGATATCTTTTTTTGTGATGCATGTGGGGTAGGAATGGGAACACATTGCCTTAAATCCTAAATTTTGCTTGCAAGAACGTGACTTGGATCATTGCCCGCCACTCACATCATTTATTTGGTTGTTATGTGCTAGATTATTAGAATATGCCTTCTAAACATGTTAATGTGAGAACAAGTGCTCAAGAGGATGGTACATCCTCGACACCTCCTGTGTCACCGCGTAGAATGAACATACCTGATGAGGGTGTAGGCCCTCTGATAAAAGCTATGATAGGAGCGTTTCAGCGAATTACTAGTGCTATCCTTGCTTCTGAACCTACCAATCTTGCACTAGTTAATCGGGGGTTACCGCTGGAACGTCTTCAGGCATTGGGTGGTAAAGAGTTTTTTGGAGTGAAAGGTTCTGATCCAACCATAGCCAAGTATTGGTTGGAAGGAGTTGAAAGGATCCTCAAGTAGATGTCTTGTTTTGACGAGGAAAAATTGGGTTTTGTTATGTCCTTACTCGACTATGAGGCCATCACTAGTGGAATACAATTAGGAGAGGTACTGTTACTGATAGATTGACTTGGAATTACTTTCTTGGGGTTTTTAAGAAGAACTTTATGGGTGAGCAGTATATGGAGGCTCGTAAGATGATCTATCAGTAACTGATTATAAGGCTGAGTTTGTGCGACTTAGTCAATATGCTCTTGAGATGATACTTTCTGAGAAGGGCCATTGTAAGAGGTTGTAATTTGGACTTAATCATGAGATTCGAATTTATTTGGCAACTCAGAATGTGGAGATGTTTGATGAGTTGGTTGAGAGAACTAAGGTAGTTGAAGAGACCTTAGCTGAGCCGTCTCGTTTAGTGGTTACTGATTCTGGTAAGAGAACTTGTGATGGTACATCGAGTAGAGCACCTAAGAAAGGGTGTGATAGTCATAGTTTTAGTAGGAGTGCGAGACGTGGGTCTCGATCGAGTCAATCCAGGTAGTGGAGTAGCACTATGGTTAGTGTTAATGGTTCAGCGGGTAGTTTTGGTTAGCCGCTTTGTGCACACTATAAGCGTAGGCATTGTGGAGAGTATCGTAAGTTAATATACGGATGTTTTAAATGTGGTTCGAAGGAACATTTTCTGAGGGATTGTCCATATAGGGTTGAGGTTACACAGACTCAGAGTTCTGCCCCTGTTTCCACATTTGCTAGAGGCCATAGTCATGGGAGAGGTATTAGGAGGCCAGTTGGGCAGCAAATTGTTACTCATACTGTTGCTACACAGGTTGAGTCCGAAGGTCCAGCTCGAGTTTATGTTGTTAGGGAGCTAGAGGTCAAGATCTGACTGACGTCATCACAGGTACTTTCACTTTGTAATCTACTCTATTGTTTTCCTTAGTTGATTCTGGATCAACGCATTTGTATATTTTACGTGAGTTGGCATGTAGGTTAGCAATCTCTGTTGAAACTATTGGTTTGGGTATGACTGTCATTAGTTCATTTGGTGATAGTGTGGTAGTGAATAAAGTTTACCGTAGATGCCATCTTATGATTCAAGGACATGTTTTCTCTATTGATCTTATAGAATTGCCTTTCTATGGATTTGATGTTATTCTTAGTATAGATTGTTTAATTGAGCATAAGGCTAGGGTAGATTTTGAAACTAAGCGAATTACTCTAAGGAATAATAATGGGTTAGAAATTGCTGTTGTTGGTAAGAGATCGGGTTTTATATTTAATATGGTTTCGGCTATGAAGGCTAAGAAGTTGATCGGAAAAGGTTGTAAGGCTTATTTAGCCTATGTGACGAATTCTGTCAGTAAGGAGTTAAGAGTTAAAGATATTTGCACTATTAGGGATTTTCCTGATGTGTTTCCGGAAAAGTTACCTAGTTTGCCATCGGATCAGGAAGTTGAGTTTGGAATTGAGCTCTATTCTAGTACTGCACCGGTGCCCATTGTGCCCTACCACATGACACCAAAAGAGCTCAAGAAATTGAAGATTCAGTTGTAAGAGTTGCTTGATAGAGGGTTTATTCGACTGAGTATATCTCCGTGGGGTGCACTGGTTTTGTTTGTGAAGAAGAAGGATGGTTCGATGCGGATGTGTATTGATTATAGGCAGTTGAACATGTTGAGAGTTAAGAATAAGTACCATTTTCCTTGAATTGATTACTTTCTTTGTATTAAGAAATCTTTGTATTAAGCAAATTATTCTTAGTAAGAATGCTAAATACGAGGAGGAAACATATTTCAACTAAAAAAACAATAAAGACTAACTAATTATTATCTTTGTATTAAGCAAATATTTTTATTTCAGGAACATATCAAGAATGTAATATGATGCATGCATATTGTATTAAAACCTTGAAAAAAAAATTGGTTGCTACAATCTTTCTCACACCTATCAATCATGTCATTTAGGGGTCCCATGATTTACTAGCAAAAACATAGATTACGTCCAATTAGTTTGTGAATCTTAATTTTCAAGGCTTCATACGAAACAACGACTATTTAACATTTGGCCATTACTTCTAGCTTAAATATCATTTATTGGGAAACTATTTAATAAGAGACGATTTGAATGTGTAACCATTGACTCAACACTCATCATGAACATGTTTTCATTTGTGAGTCATCTCATTGAGAGTCATGCATGTCTAGTTTTCCTTAAAATGAAATCTCATCCAGGGAACCCACATAATAAAGTTTACCTTAAAGTGTGGCCAGGGTAGGAACCGGCTCGAAACTTCATCATGCTACCACTTAAGAACCACCAATTGAGGTTGTATGTCTTGTTTAAGGATCTCTCCCACTCAATATTTTAGAAAACATACAAGGCTTTTATCCCAGATTTTAAGAATGATCATATAATAGTCCTAATGGCATTCTTACCTAATCTATATAACATGCTTCTAATATATGCATGACATGCTATGACAATTTTGTAATATTCATATTCATTTATTCACAAGAATAAATTAATCATAAAAAAAAAAAACAATTTTGATTCTCAATAGTTTTTCTAGGAAAAAATGAATAAGTGATTGTGAACCATGCATCGGGTAAAGTCCTAGGAAAGAGAGATGAGTCAAATTTGACCGCTTAAAAACCATCTATTTCCTTGCTAGAGTCAATCCTAGACATGCACATTCTCATTACCACACTTCTCACAGCTATCAAATAACTTAAAGAAGTGAATGGAATAATACAACACGTGTATTTTCTCATTACCACACTTTTTATTTTTTAATCGATCAACTGTGGATTATCTCATACATATATATCAAGATTATAATATAACATAATATAAATATTATAAATAATTATAAAACAAATATATAAGAAGATGAGTAATTAAAATAAAATTGTTAGTCAAGGTTTCCATGATTCTATTTCTAGAAAATAAATGGAAAAACAAAAATTACATAGTTTTTAATCACAAGGCATTTATTGGGTCTTCAACAGTCTTCACTCCATCTTCCCCTCATCATGGACTCCTTTTGGAAAAATTACATTTAAGTCATATGTTTGTTTCTAGCTCACAAGAATTCTACGAATTAAAAAAAAAGTCTTATGTGGAGATGATAGTCTACAGTCTATTTCCTAAGAACCACAACCTTGGCAACAAAAAACCAATTATATAACAAATATATAATATCACATTCATTCTCATATATAACTCAAAACATGCATAAGGTCTAAAGAATTTCATTTTCTATGTAGTTGAATCATTCAAAAAGAAGAGAAATCCATTTTGATTATCTATTTATACTTATAGATAGAGTATAACTTGGCTCTGATATAAATTCTTGGAAAATCGAGTTTGAAAAATGCAGCGAAAAATAAATTTGAGGAAAACTCAAAGTTTTCATTTTTTTCCAAAAACAAGAACTTGGCTGTGTTATCTCAAGTAATAAACACTTAATCAAAATTGTATTTTTTTGATTCATTTAGGATGAACGCTCTGACCGAGTAGTCTTCTCTACTGTACTCAAGTTCACGTCTGCCAAGTGTGGGCTTACTTCGAATAAGAAAATTTTCCACAAAATTACTAGTAGGGTAATTTTGTAATTTTTTGTAAACATTTGGGTCAAGTTATAAATAAAAAATATCTCTAGAAATCTTCTGAAATAATTTATTCAGAAAATTTTCTCTCTACAACTTTCTCTTGAATTCAAGTGTGTGAAAAATAATTACTCATGGCTCTCCTTATAAAGGGAGATCGACTATGATTAAACTTAATCACTTTAATATTAAATTAATATAATACTTATCAAGATAAATATTAAACCTTATTAAATTAATAGAATATTTATCTACAAGATAAATATTAAATTAAATTTAATAGTAAGATAATCACTTTAATATTAAATTAATAAAATACTATCATGATAAGTATTAAATTTAATTTAATAATAAATTTATTAAATTAATATTATTTTTGAAATAGTTAATCTAAAATCAAATTATTTGATAGAGTCCCAGTAGGAGTGTAATTCTTTCACTACTCAACCACCGAAGAACCACCACCCTCAACCATCCGTCAGCCACCGAAATGCCTCCGTCGACACTACCATGCCCGGTGGTGCAAGTGCAACACCCTCACAGCTGATAAACCACAATATATACATGTTTTTACCCCATGCTTGGAATATTTATGGATGATTTTTCCTTGATTTTATTGAATTCGACGATCTTAAACCTTTTAATTCATCTTTTATTCTCAAGAAAGCTTAGGAGAGCGAAAAGAGCGAGAAACGGGCCAAAAACGGACCAAATGGGCCTAGAACAATGTTTCACACGGCCTAGGCACTTCCACATGGGTAACCCACACGCCCGTGTGTGACACACGGGTATACCACACGCCCATGTGTCATGGCCGTGTCGACATTAATCCAAGTTAGAATAGCACACTGCCTGAGCACCTTCACACGGGCATGGCACACGGCCGTGTCCCTGTCAAGCCCAAGTTTAGTTCTACTCGGAAAAGGCTAATTTTGGGCTATTTTGGGCATTAGAAAGTCTATTTAAACACTCTAGAGGAGGATTAGAAGGACATACAGAGCTGGAAGCAGAAAACACCTAAGGACAGCCATCAAAGAACCATCTCGGAAGCAAAGATCTACATTAAGACTGAAGATCTCCATCCAATATCCTAGAAGTTCTTTAGGTTTTTATGTTTTGTTGTTCTTCATATTTTGAAATGTTTTCCGTTAGTATTATGAACTAAACTCCTTAAACACCTAAAGGAGATGAAAACTAAGACGACTTTTATTTTCCTTTGATTTATATGATAAATAATTTTTCTTATTCTTAATTGTGAGTTTAATTCTTGTTTTAATATTCAAGGGTATTAATCCAAGTTTTGATGTGCTTATTCAGTGGAGCAAAAGTCCCTGTTTAAGATTAGATCATTCATAATTAAGTGGAGTTGAATGCAATCCTAGAAATAGGACGACATAAATCTGCTGGATTAAAGTCAAATCTAATAAGGGAATCCATAGATCGAGTTAATGTGATAATAGGGGTTTTAATTAGAAAGAGATTTCAATTAATCAACCTAGAGTCAGTTGTTTTTAGTCTCGAGAGAGATATTAACATAAATCAGGGATTTCTACAGAATAAGTCAAGTGAATAAATCATCTAATTTAAAGATAATAAGTGAAGTCTAGGTGGATTCTTTCTTGGGTATTGTCTTCTCAATTGGTTTTCCTAAAGTATTTTCAAATTTTCAGCTCTGTCATAATCTTAGTTAATTAAATAATTAGTTTTAGTCTAAAAACACTCCTAAATTGTTAGGCTAGATAATAAAAAGATAATAATTACTAGTACTTTTAGTCCTCGTGGATACGATATTTCCGGTCTCACCAGAACTATACTACTGTTCGATAGGTGCACTTGCCTTAGTCGAATTTTTAGTTAGTTTAGTGACCATCAAGTTTTTGGCTCCATTGCTGGGGACTAAGATATTAGGAACACTTAATTTTTATTACTTTACCCATTATTTTTTTATTTAATTTTGTTTTTGTTTTTATTTACTAAATTCTCTTTTATCTTCTTTTGATAGGTTTTCATAGTTTATGACTAGAAGAAATCCGTCGGGACCTTTACTTTTTGATAGTGAGATTGAAAGCATAGCTCGCAGAAATCGAAGAGAAATAAGGCAAAGCCTACAATACATAGAGGAAGGGCAAGAGGACGATATCCATACTACAAACGAGGAGATGGCTGATAATCAGAATAATCCGCTACCTCCTACGATTGCTGCAAATCCAGTAGAACAGAATCCTGCTCTGCGTACTTTGTATGATTATGTTAAACCTAGTTTAACAGGAACTGAATCATGTATAGTCAGACCTGCTGTTGCTACAAATAATTTTGAACTGAATCCTAACACGATTCAAATGATACAACAGTTTGTTCAGTTTGATGGTTTGCAGGACGAGGATCCAAACACTCATTTAGCAAATTTTCGGGAATTCTGCGACACTTTCAAGATCAATGGCGTTTCTGATGATGCCATTCGCCTTCGGTTATTTCCCTTTTCATTGAGGAATAAGGCTAAACAGTGGTTGAGCTCGTTACCATGAGGGTCAATCACTACTTGGAAACAAATGACCGAAAAATTTTTGCTTAAATATTTCCCACCGGTTAAAACGGCTAAACTAAGGAATAATATTTCTTCTTTTGTATAGATGTATTTAGAAACACTCTACGATGCATGGGAGAGATACAAGGATCTATTGAGAAGGTGCCCTCGCCATGGATTACCCCTCTGGCTACAGGTTCAGACTTTCCACAACGGTTTGAATCCCTCGATTAGACAAATGATTGATGCAGTCGCTGGTGGAACCATCAATAATAAGACCCCTGAAGATGCTTATGAGTTTATAGAAGAGATGTCGCTGAATAATTATCAGTGGCAAGTCATGAGGACTAAGCCGACCAAAGTAGCAGGCATTTATAGCGGTGACTCAGTTACTATACTATCAAATCAGGTAAAACTCTTGAATAAAAAGATTGACGGTTTACTTGGTTCCATGCAGGTACATCCAGTAATGCAGTGCGATGCAAGTGGAGGGGGAATGAGCAATCCAGAATATCCAGCCTACGGCCACAACATGGAGAATGAGCAATTAAATTACATGGGTAACAACTCTAGACCTCAAAATAATCCTTATAGTAACACTTACAATGCAGGTTGGAGGAATCACCCAAATTTCTCATGGGGAGGCCAAGGAAATCAAATACGACCACCCCCTCCAGGCTTCCAACAACAACCTTACCAGCAAGAGAAAAAGCCAAACCTTGAGGAGATGATGACAAAATTTATTTCAATAGCAGAAACTCATTTTCAGAACACTGAAATTGCACTTAAAAATCAACAAGCATCAATCCAAGGGCTTGAGAATCAAATTGGACAGCTAGCTAAGATGATTTCAGAGAGACCACTAAGAAGTCTACCTAGTAACACCGAACCCAATCCAAAAGAGCATGTGAAAGTAGTTACACTGAGGAATGGGAAAGTGTTAGCTGAATCTGAAAAGAAGCCACCATAAAAAGCTGACAGAAACGAAGGAGAGGAGGTAAAACCCGAAAACAGTGACAATCCAGTGCCAAGGGAATATAAACCACCAGTCCCATATCCAGCAAAGTTGAAAAAAGACCATGTGGATGCACAATGCAGTAAATTTCTTGAACTTTTTAAACAATTGCATATTAACTTACCTTTTGTTGAAGCTATATCACAGATGCCCATATATGCAAAGTTTTTAAAGGAGCTTCTAACAAATAAAAGGAAGTTTGAAGACTTATCTACAGTAGAACTCAACGAGGAATGTTCAGCTATACTCCAAAATAAACTACCAACCAAACTGAAAGACCCAGAAAATTTTACT
Organism: Gossypium anomalum; assembly: GCA_025698475.1. Classification (NCBI taxonomy): domain Eukaryota; kingdom Viridiplantae; phylum Streptophyta; class Magnoliopsida; order Malvales; family Malvaceae; genus Gossypium; species Gossypium anomalum. The sequence continues at coordinate 15,017,008 of CM046957.1, forward strand.
ATTCCCTGCTTAATTGGTAGTTTGAATGTTGAGAAGGCACTAGCTGATTTAGGCGCTAGCATTAATTTGATGCCATATAAAATGTTTAAACAACTTGGTCTTGGGGAACCTAAACCCACTAGGATGAGTATTCAATTAGTTGATAGATCTGTTAAATATCCTAGGGGTATTATAAGGGACGTACTTGTAAAAGTAGATAAATTTATATTCTATGTTGATTTCGTTGTGCTTGACATGGATGAGGATGTTGAAGTGCCTTTAATTTTGGGTCGTCCATTTTTAGCCACTGCTAGGGCTATTATTGATGTGGGAGATGGTAAACTTATGCTTAGAGTAGATGACAAAGAGATTATTTTTAAAATCTATGATGCCATGAGATTTTCTAGGGAACAGGATGACTCATGTTATTTTATTGACTATATTGATCATGCTACTCAAGATTCTTTTCAAGAAATAGTACATAAGGACATGTTGGAACTGTGTCTTGCCCAAGGAGAGGAGGTAGATGATGATGATTCTGAGATAGGTAAGGTAAAAATTGAACTGAACTCCAATGAACCCTTCTCAAGACAAGCAGAATATGAGGGTATCAAGGCAAACGATGAACTTAAGCAAAAAACCCTTTATTGAAGAACCTCCCAAACCGGAACTTAAACAATTGCCAAATCACTTGGAATATGCATTCCTTAGAAATAATTCTACATTACCAGTGATTATTGCTTCTAACTTGCAACCCAAAAAGAAAGAAGAATTACTCCAAGTATTAAGAGAACATAAAAGGGCCATTGCTTGGAAAATTTTTGACATTAAAGGGATCAACCCTTATTTTTGCACCCATAAAATTTTAATGGAAGATGAATATAAACCATGTGTGCAAGCTCAAAGATGACTGAACCCTAACATGAAAGAAGTTGTTAAAGCTGAGGTAATTAAACTTCTAGATGCTGGAATTATTTATCCTATTTCTGATAGTTCTTAGGTAAGTCCAGTACAGGTTATTCCTAAGAAAGGAGGCATGACTGTGGTAGCCAACGAGAAGAATGAATTAATCCCTACAAGAACAGTCACAGGTTGGACATTGACTACAGGAAGCTGAATGATGCCACGAGAAAAGATCATTTTCTTCTGCCATTCATTATCAAATGTTGGAAAGATTGTCAGGGCACATGTACTACTGCTTTCTAGACGAACTTCTGGTTATTTTCGAATCCCAATAGCTCCTGAAGATCAAGAAAAGATGACATTTACATGTCCATATGGTACGTTTGCTTATCATAGAATGCCTTTTGGATTATGTAATACTCCTACTACTTTTCAGTGCTGCACGATGGCCATTTTTGACGAACTCATAGAAGACATCATGGAGGTATTTATTGATAATTTCTCTGTATTCGGTAACTCTTTCCATCTTTGCCTTATAAATTTAAAACGAGTTTTAATAAGATATGAGGAAACGAACCTTGTATTTAACTGGGAAAATTGTCACTTTATGGTTCAAGAAGGTATAGTGTTAAGACATAAAATTTCTAGTAAAAGGGTTTAGGTTGATAAATCTAAAATTGAAACCATCGAAAAATCACCTCCCCCTAGTTCGGTTAAGGCTATTAGAAGCTTTTTAGGAAATGCTGGGTTTTATAGAAGATTTATTAAAGACTTTTCTAAAATAGCTAAGCCTTTGACTAAATTACTAGAAAAAAATGTGTCATTTAAATTCAATCAGGAATGTTTAGAAGCATTTAATACTTTAAAGGATAAATTGATTAATGCTCCAATTATAATTGCACCTGATTGGAATTTGCCTTTCGAACTAATATGCGATGCGAGTGATTTTGCAGTAGGTGCAGTTTTGAGACAGCGAAGAAACAAGCATTTTCAACCTATCTATTATGCTAGCAAAAATTTGACAGCCGCACAAGAAAACTACACCACCATGGAGAAAGAACTGCTAGCTGTGGTTTTACCATTCGATAAATTTAGGCCATATCTAATATTGTCTAGAATTGTCGTTTATACTAACCATTCTGCTTTTCGCTACCTTTTAACTAAGACTGATGCAAAACCTCGACTTATTCGATGGATACTATTATTGAGGGAATTCGACATGGAGATTCAAGATAAGAAAGGAGCTGAAAATCTCGTGGCTGACCATCTTTCCAGACTTGAAAATTCAAGTACCAAAGAGCTAGATGAAGTTGAAATAAATGATCCGTTCCCTAAAGAAAAATTCTTTACTATATCTGATTCTGAGGTACCTTGGTTTGTAGACATTGTGAATTTTTTAGCCGCTAACGTTATCCCAAAAGGGTTGACACATCAGCAAAAGAAGCAATTCTTTACTGATGTGAAAAACTATTTTTAGGAAGACCCTTTTCTTTTCTGTATATGTGTAGATCAAGTCATTAGGAGATGCATTACAAGGACAGAAGCATCGAAAATCTTGGAACACTGCCACTTAGGACTGACTGGAGGACATTACAATGGGACTAGGACCACACATAAAACACTTGAATCAGGTTTTTATTGGCCCACACTATTCAAAGACGCCAACAGGTATGTTGCTAATTGTGATAAATGCCAACGGACATGTAATATCTCCAAACGTGATGAAATGCCTCAAACATATATACTTTCATGTGAAATATTTGACGTTTGGGGTATCGACTTTATGGGCCCATTCCCTAGTTCATTTGGGAATAAATATATCTTAGTAGCCATCGATTATATGTCTAAATGGGTAGAAGCCCAAGCTTTACCTACTAATGATGCTAGAATGGCAGTACGACTCCTTAAAAAACTCTTCTCTTGATTTGGAACACCTAGAGTAATTATCAGTGATAGGGGTACTCATTTTTGTAACGCACAATTTGATAAAACTCTTAAGAAATACGGATTTCACCACAGAACAACTACCCCTTACCATCCTCAAACTAGTAGACAAGTTGAAGTAGCAAACTGAGAACTTAAACGTATCCTAGAAAAGACAGTAGAATCAAATAGGAAGGATTGGGCGATGAAAGTAGATGATACTTTATGTGCTTATAGAATTGCTTTTAAGACCTCCATAGGAGCATCCCTTTACAGACTTGTTTATGGAAAAAGTTATCAACTACCATTTGAGTCAGAACACAAGGTATTATAGGCTATAAAATTTCTAAACTTTGATCCCAAACTTGCAGGTGAAAACAGGTTGATGCAGTTGAACGAGTTAGATGAATGGTGAACTAAAGCATATGAGAATTCACGCCTATACAAGGAAGCAAAAAAGCGCTGCCACGATACTCGTTTAAAGCAACACAAGCAATTTAAAGTTGGAGATCTTATCTTGTTATATATATCGAGGCTCAAATTATTTCCTGGGAAGCTTAAATCATGATGTTCAGGTCCTTTCATAGTTCAAACTATCTTTCCATATGGCACAGTAGAGGTAAGTCACCCATCACAAGGCACTTTCAAGGTAAATGGACATCGTCTCAAACTTTATAACGGTGAGAATTTTAAAGAAGATAGAGAGGAGCTACGGCTCCATAAACTTCCCTGAATATATCCACAAGGTAGAGTCAAGCTTAGACTCTAAATAAGCGCTTCTCGGGAGGCAACTCGAGCACTAACCCTACTAAATAACTTAGTTTATTTTTCCTTTTGTTTTACAATCTAATTGCAGATATTCTTGGCACACACGGCCGAGCACACGGTTGTGCTTGAGGCCGTGGGCTCCCTACGGGCAAGAAACACGGGCGTGGCAATGGTCGTGCTAAAACAGAACGAACATTTCCCTAAAATAGGATGGGACACGGGCTGCGATAAATAGCCACGGCCGTGCGATCCACACGGTTACGAGACACGGGCGTGTCCCAGACCGTAGTACAACTGCACCTTAATTTCTAAAAAACATCAGCAGAGACGTGGCCTACGATAAATCTCCACGGCCGTGCGAGGCAGCCGTGGGAGACACATGGCCTTCACCATGGGCGTGCCCAAGACCGTGCGCGAACTTGCCCCAAAAATCAAAACGTTCAACGAAGTCAAAATAGAACACGGGATTATGCCACAGCCGTGCTTTTAGGCTGTATGCAATACTGATTGATTAACACGGGCGTGTTGGACCTCACACGGGCGTGGGAAAAATGAAGGGAGCACTACATGGCCATACGATACAGCCGTGTAGGCCACACGGCCTGGACACACGGGCGTGTCCGTAGGCCGTGTGCGATACTGACTTGAAAAACCAACACATAGCATAAACGAGGAACACGGGTGTGGAGAACCCAACACGGCCGTGGGAGAAGTGAATGAATGTGCACACGATCGTGCGATGCAGTCGTACGCATCACACGTCCTGGACACACGGGCGTGTCCAAGGGGCCGTGTGCGAACCTGATCACGAAAACACGAAAAACACGGGCTGGAAGCATACCACAAGGGCGTGGGCCACGTCTGTGTGGCCTGACACGGGGCTTACACGATCGTGGGCCCTAATTTAAACCCCTCAACCCTAATTTTCCCCTTCCTATTTAAACTTCCCTATTCCTTTTACTATTCATCTTCTCCTACCTCCAGCCACCATTTTTCTTTTTTCTTTTTCTTCATCCTTTCCTTCTCTTTTTATTTTCTCCCCCCCACTTTCCCCTTTTCCTCTGCTGCCTAACCCTACGCCGCAACCCTCCTCCATCACGCCACGCCCGCCGTCTTCCTCCTCTGACCACCATGCACGCACACTAAGCACCACCAAACACTTTTACGTTTGTCCTTTTTTTTTCTCTCCATTTCAGTTCTTTTACTACCTTTATTTTATTTCTTGTTTCACTTGACTGTTTCTGGTTATTTTTGACATTGATAATGATATTCGTGCTTGTGATTTCTATTTATTTTTGATCTTCTATTTTACTACTAATCATGCTTGACCTATGCATAATGCTATTTCTTGGTCTTTTATGTTTCTTCCTACTCTATCATCATTTCACTTGCATCTTTATTGCAGTGTTACTCCATCTATTTACTACTTTCATGTCGAACATAAATTGTCTATGTCAGTCCCTAGGTATTGCTATTTTTCGTATTTCTATTGCTACTAACTTGAATTGTCTTTTGGTCATTTGATTCATATGCAATGTTATTATTCAGTTTTAGCATGCTTGAGTATTTGTCCATGCTATTTTTTTGACCAATTTATTATTTTGGACTACTCAGATTTTTGGCTTACAAGTGTGGCGATTCTCTTATTGATAACTTAGTCTTTTATTTGCAGACATTATGACAAACCCGAAAGGAAAGAAAACTGCGGTCCCGCCTCTAAAAAAGGAAAGGAGCGACATCTTCATCGGGTCTTACTACAGAGATATGCCACCCTTTTCTCTAATTCCCACCAGGAAACCAAGAAGAACTGTTCCAGATTCTACGTGCTCGGCCCCTTGATGTAGGCCGTTGCATTGATTGGGCCACACTAGAGCAGGTCGACCTAGCCGACTCGGTTTGGGCCCTCCTAGCCACCGCTCTGTGGGACCAGTTCTTTGACATCATCAAGCTGACATACTTAGAATTCACCTTGGAATTAGGGTCGACTTTCCAGTTATAGACGGTGATGGCAGAGCATGATGACCCAGGAACAGTTCAATTCCGCCTTGGCGGTCTAGCACGTCAGATAAATGTCCCCAAATTTGGAGCTACCTTGGAACTCTATACGGACGAGTTCATGAACGCCGACATCTTCCTTGACCTCCACCGTCACATCCATTGCTCACCCTCTGTATGCTAGAACGAACTCTTGCCTATTACCGGAATTTATGATCCCAGTCGTTCGAAGGCATCGGCACTACCTCCAGCTCTGCGCTATCTCTATGCCTTTTTAGCACACACATTAACGAGGAGGCGAGAGAGCACTGGCGTCGCCAACACTCACGACGCATACTTCCTCTGGAGCATAAGGAAAGGGCACATCTTTGATCTCGCGTACTTCGTTGCCCTTGCTATTCGCCATTAGACTGAACGACACCGAAAAAGAGTCATCAGTATCGGCCAATATGTGACTTGTCTAGCGTGCCATTTTGGGCTCTAGAATACAGCGGCACAGTCCTCTTCACTCACACTTATTGGCCAGATATCCCCACAGGGCATCCAAAGTATGCTCCATATGCGAATGATTGAGCGTCGGCGTGGGTACGATCGTCCTCGGTATCGACTCGCACGAGCCGTTGATGAGGATGACGACGAGGATATTCCTAATGATATTCCTCCAGTTCAGGATGAGCCACCTTCTTAGCCACCACCGCGACACCGGCCAGTTCATGCGGCTGCTTCAGTGTCTGAAGTTTCAAACCACCTTCATCACTTTGAGCAATACTGCACTCAGCGATTCGATAGCATCGAGCGACTCTATAACAAATTTGCCAACATTTTCACATATCGCCTCAAACACCACCACCTCAGGATCTAGCTGTCAACGAGGACTTTTAAGTTCATTTCATTTTTAAATTGTTTTTCTTTTTATTTTATTTTTATTTTTTCATTTATTTTGAACTTTTTTATCATTTACCTCCAAGGCTTTTATTAGTTTAATTAGAATTTTATTTCATCTAGTTATTTCTTTATTACTAACTATTATAACCCTACAAATTTAAATACTCTAAACATTACTGATGGCATAGCAGTTTCCAAAGGTTCAGTCGATGGGAGCTACTTAGAAATAACTAAACACCCCTCCACGACTGCCATGTCCTGCTCGACCACAACCACAGCCACCACGACACCGACCACCACGATAACCTCTTCGCTCAGAACTGTGGTTGTGGAACCCAACCTCTACCACCACCTTCACCTTTGTCTACATACATATCACCATCAATACCTCTAAACTTCTTTCCGCTCTTTCAAGGATTTCATTCCAATTCAGGGCAGTTTTACTTTTCTCCCTATTTTTTGATATTATGCTTATATTGTTACTAACTATTTTTGTACATTGAGGACAATGTACATCTTAAGTGTGGGGAGATCATTTATATGATTATCAGAAAATCCCTAAATTTTTATCTTGTCTCAAATAATTTTCTCATATTACTGTTAGAATAAATCTTGATTTACTTATGATCTTTTATTGATATGGTTTGAATTAAACCATAAGTACTTGTGCATTAATTGTTTACACTTTAAGACATTAGAGAATCAAGCATGATAACTTGACTTTTGAGAAGTAAAATTACTAAGTTATTTCTCTGAATTGAGGTATTACCTTGAAATTTTGAATTTACAAGATTGACATCAAATACCCATAATTTTCGTGAGATTTTGAGCCTTTTAGAGCATATATCTTTCTTGTTCACTGATTTTATTGGTTATGAGTGTGTCAACATTGATTTGTTACTCTAGAACTTGCTTCGATTATACATGTCAAGACCACACCCTTGACTTGATATACGAAAATGATAAAGGCACTTAAGTGTTAACCCATTTATCCCATAAATAAGCCTACCCACACAATTGACCCCTAGTGAACCCGTTGGGCCTTGACCATTGTTTCTTGATTTTCCCCTTAATATTAACTTATAACTAAACCCTTTTTGATTCATCAAGAATTTTTATCTTTCTATTGACTCCCTTTTTATCGAGATTTAATTTGATTAATTACCTAACAATGTTCGTTCATTTCAGTCCCTAAATTATTTCTTATTATGTACTTTTCATATTTGTTCTTATTATTAAAAAAAAACAACTTATTACTATATTTAGTTACATATTATTCTAAAGAGCTCAGATAAGTTAAAGTCATTATATTGAGAGAAAAACTCACCTTATTAGTTTTGGGTAGTGTTAGTTCTGGCACTTGTTTGTAATTCAGTGATTAGATTTGTTTTTCTAATTTGGTAAGCTATTAAATTAATCTCGATTCTAACCCTCCTTTTCAGCCTTTATCCGTACCTTTAACCCAAGCCCCATTACAACCCTGTTAAAGACCTTTTGATTTGTATATCATCTCATTTATAGTGGTGGAGATTTGATTTTCATGCAAGCTTATGGTAATAATTTTTCATGTTTGACTATTGAGTGCTTAATTGTTAAAACCTTAAACACTTTGAGTGATTTGAGTGAATCTTTAGTGAGGATGTCAACCCTTGTCAATTTGGAATTAAAGGTAATTACTTAGATAAAGGGGGATACATATGATTTTATGATTAAAATGCTTAACTTGAATTGTTTGAAACTTTAATGTTCTTTTAGTTAAGTTCTTAATGTATGATTGCTTGTGGATTATTTTGAACAATATTGATGAGAGTTATAAGTTGAGAAGGATTTATTTTAGTTGTAAGTTGAGAATTTTGCTTGAGGATAAGCAAATGCTTAAGTGTGGGGATATTTGATAAACCGCAATATATACATGTTTTTACCCCATGCTTGGCATATTTATGGATGATTTTTCCTTAATTTTATTGAATTCGATGCTCCTAAACCTTTTAATTCATGTTTTATTCTCAGGAAAGCTTAGGAGAGCAAAAAGAGCGGGAAACGGGCCAAAAACAGACCAAATGGGCCTAGAACAGTGTTTCACACGGCATAGGCACTTCCACACGGGTAATCCACACGCCCGTGTGTGACACACGGGTAGACCACACACCCGTGTGTCATGGTTGTGTCGACATTAATCCAAGTCAGAATAGCACACGGCCTGAGCACCTTCACATGGGCATGGCACACAGCCGTGTCCCTGTCGAGCCCAAGTTTAGTTCTACTCCAAAAAGGCTAATTTTGGGCTATTTTTGGCATTGGAAAGTCTATTTAAACACCCTAGAGGAGGATTAGAAGGACACACAGAGTTGGAAGTAGAAAACACCTAAGGACAGCCATCAAAGAATCATCTCGGAAGTAAGGATCTACATCAAGACCGAAGATCTCCATCCAATTTCCTAGAAGTTCTTTGGGTTCTTTATGTTTTGTTGTTCTTCATATTTTGGGATGTTTTCCGTTAGTATTATGAACTAAACTCCTTAAATACCTAAGGGAGATGAAACCTAAGACGACTCTTATTTTCCTTTGATTTATATGATAAATACTTGTTATTATTCTTAATTGTGAGTTTAATTCTTGTTTTAATATTCCAGGGTATTAATCCAAGTTTTGATGTGCTTATTCAGTGGAGCAAAATTCCCTGTTTAAGATTAGATCATTCATAATTAAGCAGAGTTGAATGCAATCCTAGAGATAGGATGACATAAATCTGCCAGATTAGAGTCAAATCTAATAAGGGAATCCATAGATCGAGTTAATGCGATAATAGAGGTTTTAATTAGAAAGAGATTTCAATTAATCAACCTAGAGTCAGTTGTTTTTAGTCTCGAGAGAGATATTAACATAAATCAGGGATTTCTACGGAATAAGTCAAGTGAATAAATCGTCTAATTCAAAGATAATAAGTGAAGTCTAGGTGGATTCTTTCTTGGGTATTGTCTTCTCAATTGGTTTTCCTAAAGTATTTTCAAATTTTCAAATTTTCAAATTTTCATCTATATCATAATCTTAGTTAATTAAATAATTAGTTTTAGTCTAAAAACACTCTTAAATTCTTAGGCTAGATAATAAAAAGATAGTAATTACTAGTACTTTTAGTCCTCGTGGATACGATATTTCCGGTCTCACTAGAACTATACTACTGTTCGATAGGTGCGCTTGCCTTAGTCGAATTTTTAGTTAGTTTAGCGACCATCAACAGCACCCCGAGCCGGTTCAGTCCAAGTGTTGGCCTGATTTCACATATTGGGCCTAGTTTTACCCGTTTTGGGTCTCGGTTTTGTGTTCTCGAACCTAATTTTCGATCTTAGGTCTAATTTTCAAGTTTAATTACACATTGTGCCAATTGTCTGACTTGAAAAATAACTTCCAAAAATATCAAATTAATTTTAATTAATTTGATTAATTTATTTTTTTATTAAAATTAATTTTTCCCAAAATCACTAAGATTTTCCAAATTAATTTTTTAAGAAATTTTTTTAATCAATTTCTCTAATTGAACAATTCTCACGACTGCCTAATTTAATTCCACATCGAATAAGTTGACTCAATTAAATTATTTCCAAAGTCGTAGAATTTACTTTTGATTCAAATGCAATTCGATTGATCTTTTGTTGATCTAGTGGATGGACCAATCAGGCATATACAATTAGGCTAAATTAATTACAATTATGTCCAGAAATATTGTCCGATAATTCGTAATTTACTTAATTATGGAGTTAGTTCACAAGAAGTACCATGATTAAAAACTCATTATTGTTTACTCTTTACGAAAGCAATTCATTCAACTATTTTGTTCAATGACCTCGTCATGTATGTGTTACCCTCAAATGATATCCTTGATTCCTTTAAGTTAAATTTGTTCACTCAATGCAATTCTATTTTATCTCATTGTTATCATTGTGTCTTCTTAATGATTAATATGATCACTATCAAATTATTGTGATAAAATGCTCATTCGAGAACAAGCAACCCATGGCCACATTTCATATTTATCAATCCACACAATGTCAATGAGAGGATATCGTTAACTCTTTAATCGAGTTATGAATTCCATTGTTGCTAATAAATCCATGTCATACACAAATCATATACCCAACATACCAGCTATGAGCTCAATCATCTTTAGAGTATAAGTCTTCACTTATATCGAAGCACATGAGTTACTTACACATGGTCAGTGGCTAACTCAAGATTTAGGTAAATCACACCATGAATGTCACAAGTGAGTTCACAAACGAATTCAGAATGAATTCATCTTGGGTCCAATCCAATGTATCATTCTTCTAATAAATACATCTATGTCTCTACTCGCAGAGTCAACTACTTCGTTGGCCAAAACTAGCCATCTCCCCAATTGAAATTGTAGATAACATAATAATCCTTCTAAATATTTGAATCAGATGTTCATTTTGATTCTTTTATGGGATTATGGACTAGTTTAAATTATCTATTGAAGTAAGTTGCCTTTCTCACAATATAAACATTCTTACAGGGTCACTTATCATTAGTTTAAACTTAAACAATCAATGAGCTAATATTTACTTGTCATAATTTAACTATGCATGCAAAACATGAAAGACAGAAATAAAAAAGACATAATAGTGAAATGTGAATTTAACTTTATTTATTTATTCATCATTCAAATACATAGAAAACAATTACATGTTTATTACAATATAGGCTAATTTCCCAATAAATTACACAATTAATAACATTGTTTTAGTGACATGAGTAAAATTACAAAACTAAAACAATTACCTTACATGAATATAATTTTATTTTGTAAAAAAATTATCTTCTCTTCGGTGTATGCCTCAATCATTTGTCTGTAGACAACGAGGGTTTCAAACCTCCCAATCCTAAAACAAGTACACCATCTGAAAAGAAAACAAACTTGCTATATAACATTTTCATAAAAAATAATTCTTAATCGAATTTTTAAATTTTTTTTTACTTATTTACAAGTGAGAAAACATATTGTTGGTGACTCAATGATGCTAGAAATAACATCTTTTACAATGCTCAGGACTATGGCAATATCAGACACCTGCATATATCTTATGTATCGTGCTTTGTCGCCCGACAAAGCTCAAGGTACAACGTTGCTAATATTGTTGAACCCCAACTATACGAATGAGCAATTTGGAAATTAGCCAATAGAGACAAATACATTAGGTGGACTTTATTATTATTTGCATTTGGCATGAGTGCCCCCTATCAACTCCATCATATACGCTTGAGCAACGCACATCTTCTCCCACTCAGAGGCACTTTTCGATAAGGTTTTGATATTTTGTTTTAACTAGGAAAATCTCAAACTGGTAAACTTAGCATCACCATCACCCGTCGATCATCCAAACGATTGGTAGCAAAACGACTCAAGTTCGATCACTTTGCTTGAACCTGTGACTGCAACCACAGTCCAATGGGAGCTCGAGTTGCAATGCAACATATTCTAAGGTGATGGTGCTCTCCCCACATGGCAAATGAAAATGTGTGGGTCTTCAGGCGTCATCACTCAACCAAGGCGAATATTAAGTCAACTCTCAACTCAAACATTCTAATCAATGCCTTTCTTCCAAATCCTGATGCATCTTTTTCATTTTTTATTAACTTTTCTTCACAGACTTTTTTAAAAAAAAAATTCAAAACAGTGTCATCAGTGTGTCAGACAAAATTAATAAAAAATATTTTCTTTTTCATATTTTTTATCCACTATATATACCTATGAAATATAGTATTTTAAAAATACATACTAATTCTGTCACTGTGTCAGACTACAAAAAAATATTATTTTTTAAAAATGACATGATTACAACATGATTGAGCATAAAGTAACGGTAACAAGATAACAAACATCTTATTTTTATAATTAATTTGTTTCCCACTATATTTTTGTATTTAATTAATTTTTTAGTATTATTTAAAAGAAAAAACCCAGCAAACCAAATATGGAATTTCCCACCAACCATGACAAACACAACCGCAAAAACCAAACTCAGATCATACACACAAACCCTTTCCTTTTATTCCAACTTAAAAAGCTTAGCAAGTGTGGTCCACAATTTATTAGGTTCATTCCACTTGTGGGTGAAGATGATGGTGGTACTTTCGTAATAATTGGGCAAAATGAGTTACCCACATGTCATTTGTTGCAGACTAACGGAGGTAGAGAGGGAAAAACAAAAGTGGACACGTTTTCCAGGCTTTTCTTCCTTTTCTCTGCTGTTCCCTTCCTCCTCTTTTTATCTCGCCCTTTTCACATATTAATATATAAACAATACAACAAAAGCTATAGATTTATATTATTATATATTATATATACACACATATCTCAGCGGGGTCTCCTTTCTTTCTTTGCTCATTCAAAGACCAAGAGAGAGAGAGAGATCCAAAGGCTGCTCAAGCAAAGCTCAAGCCTTGGTCTTTCCACATTTTCTGTCACCATGATCTCCTTGCATAGAAGCTGTTTTCTGGTAATTTCAAATCAACCCATGGTTGCTCTCACTATTTCTTGACTACCCATTTCCTAGAATTTAATTCTAAATCGAAACTAAGAGATTTCCCTTCTTTTTCCCCTTTTTTTCTTTTTGGTATTTCAAGGTCCTTTTTATACCATTAAAGATCTCAAAGGTCTCCTTTTTGTTTTCAATTTAATATTGTTACTGTCTGTTTTGAAACAGAACAGCAGCGGCATTTCTGGGTCGTCAAGCCTTTTCTCTTACAAGTTGAAGAAGCTGCCGCCAGCTTCGGTCAAAGCGACGGCTTTAGGTCCCAACAGTGATACAAACGCCAGCGTTCTGATTGAGAACAACAATGCATTCAAAGAAATAACACAAGATGGCACTTCTTCTGCTGCTAACGTGGACATCAATCTCACCGTTGCCGGCGGTGATCGTGAAGTCTACTATGATGACGCCGCCACAGAGGATCAGCTTGTCACCCCTTGGTCTGTCTCTGTTGCTAGGTAAGATTCTATTATTTTTCCTTTCATAATAACTATTTTTGTTTAATTTTCATTTTCTTCCTTATGAGCTTAATAGGTTTGCTTGCTATGTCATGATGGTTTGACATTTTTTATACTTGTTTGTGAGATCTAATATCATTGTTTTTGTATGGTTTGTTGGACCCACTAAACTAAGCCCCTTTTTTAGTGCTGGATCTTATTTTATTGTATGGTTTATATTATAATAGTTTGTGTTTATTTATGATTTTCTTTTTGGCGCTTATGTGGTGGAATCTATGACTGTGTTTTATCTTCAATGCTAGATCTTTACTTCGTTGCTGCAATTTTGTAATTGAGGAATTAGAAAGAAAAGAAAAGAAACTTTTTAGTGCATATTCAGCCATCTCCCTTGTCTGAGTAAAATAAATATATAGTTTTAGTAATCAATTCTTTGGGAGTTTTTATATTGTTTTCTTCTTCTTCTGTCACCACCTTTGTCTTTGTATTAGTTGTTTGGGATGAATGGAGTTTCTCTAATGCTAGAACATATGACATGTTTAATCATTAGTGCCCTAGTCTAACTCTTCATCATCTGCTGCAGTGGGTATTCTTTGTTGCGAGATCCTCACCACAACAAAGGCCTTGCCTTCACCGAGAAAGAGAGAGATGCTCATTACTTGCGTGGTCTTCTTCCCCCAACCGTTATTTCTCAAGACCTACAGGTTTTCTACCCTGTTCTACATCATACCTTTGTTTGAGTTGTTCAGATTAGATTTTGTCGATTTGTGCAGTATTCTAATGAATGTTTTATCACCATTTACCAGGTGAAGAAAATGATGTATAGTATCCGAAAGTATAAAGTTCCTTTGCAGAAATACATGGCCATGATGGATTTGCAGGTTCCTTTTTCAGTCTATTTTGATTTTGCCTGTTAAGTTGTATGTCTTTTGGACATGGGTATGTGTTTGACTAACCCCATGGATTTGGAGGGTCTTTGGAGGATTATATTTACATACCGATGTCTAAGTATGTGATGGACATGGTACTTAAAGAAAAATGAAGAGTCGGAGTAACATGTCACACCCAATTGCATGATTTATTATACTTTAGTTCATCATATGAGTGACATGTTTTAAATTTTTTTTGTGTACCATTGTATGTTTTAATTTTAATACCTTGATCCTAATGCTTTTCCTACTATTAATGTAAATTGGTGTAATTTCTACATTTTTTTTTCGTTATTCAATTGTAATATCTTTACTTTCTCTCTTGCCGTTAGCTCCAAATCTTATTCTCTTATAAATACTTATAAAATTTGCATGCAGTATATTGTACTTAGAAAGCAATGATTCTTGGTCGATTAATAAATTCCAATGAAAGACTAACAATTTTGAAATTGATGCCCCTTTTTTATCTCGTTTTCAGGAGACAAATGAAAGGCTGTTCTACAAACTTCTGATCGACAATGTCGAGGAGTTGCTGCCAGTTGTGTATACTCCAACTGTTGGTGAAGCTTGCCAGAAATACGGGAGCATCTTCAGGCGTCCTCAGGGTCTTTTTATCAGTTTGAAAGAAAAGTATGTTCATGACACAGATTCTTGAATTTGTGCTTTTGTTGATTCTGATATCAAGATAATGTCCTGTGTAGGGGTAAGATTCATGAAGTTCTGAGAAATTGGCCTCAGAAGGATATTCAAGTCATTGTTGTCACTGATGGGGAAAGAATTTTGGGTCTAGGAGACCTCGGATGTCAGGTATAAAAAGAAACAACTGTGGGTAACTCTCTCTATCTTTCTCATGTTATTTACTGGTCAATGTTACTTTGTGTGCTCAGGGAATGGGAATACCTATAGGGAAGCTTTCTTTATATACGGCACTAGGAGGGGTCTGTCCGTCTGCTGTAAGTATCCGTAATAATCTGCTATAAGGTAGTTATTACCACCCTTTTCTTTACTAGTAAGTACTGATGGCAGCTCCATTGTATATTACATATATTAAGGAGGTTACAAATCCCACAAAGCTTTAAAATTAACTATATCTTATTGTTAACCATGTTGGCTTTATTGTTTCATATGTTATGGCTGATAAATTAGCTTCCATTTGCAGTGCTTGCCTGTAACCATTGATGTGGGCACGAACAATGAGCAGTTGTTGAATGACGAGTTCTATATAGGACTTAGGCGAAGGAGAGCTACCGGACTGGTACATTTTATAGGGAATTTGCTTCGTTTAAATTTTAGGTGCAATCAATGTTTGTCACACTAAGCTGCTTTGCTCGTCTTGACTGTAGGAATATGCCGAACTTATGGATGAATTCATGACTGCAGTCAAGCAGAACTATGGGGAGAAAGTTCTCATTCAGGTAAGCGGACTTGGGTGAGGACATGTATGAAAATATTGAATGGATTTTATGAATTATATTTTTGTTTATATGTTATCATCTTTATCTGAATGTTTAAATATTTTTGTAGTTTGAAGATTTTGCAAATCACAATGCATTTGATTTGCTTGCTAAATATGGCACAACTCATCTGATTTTCAATGACGATATTCAGGTTATTATTTGAGCTTTGTTTTTTTAAACCAATTGGGCCTTCTGACATCTCATTTATGATTTGCATGAATTACTTTTGTTGCAGGGAACAGCATCTGTGGTCCTTGCAGGGCTTGTTGCTGCATTGAAAGTAGTTGGTGGAACCTTGGCTGATCATAGATTCTTATTCCTTGGTGCTGGGGAGGTGAGTTTTTATAACTAAAACATGATATTAATACATGAATGTTTTTAGACATGATTATAACAATTAAATACATGAACATGACACGGATAAACGTATTGCTTGAGGTTTCCTCTTGCAACGAATGCCGTTTTGTTGACATATTTAAGTCTCTAACCGAAAAGTATATTTGGGAAATTGCAGAATTGTGGTTTCCATTTAAGTTCTCCTCACTGGCCTCTTGCTTTATTTTTTGTTGCTGTATGTGCTGCAATTTTATTGCTTCTTCTGAACCATTTTTCTTTGGTGATCAATAGGCTGGTACTGGCATAGCAGAACTCATAGCACTTGAGATTTCAAAACAGGTTATACTTTAGTCTTAACTATAGCCATTTCTCTAATATGTTTTGTAGTTTATTTAAATTATGTGATAAAGCCGAATACTACTTGATTATACATGCAGACAAATATGCCACTTGAAGAGGCTCGCAAGAAGATTTCGCTTGTGGACTCCAAGGTAGTAAGATTCTAATCCATTTCTTTTGTACAAAGCAGATTATTCTTCATTTTCCCTCGCTTCCTTTCTAGTGATCAAATGTCGCATTGATTTTTTTTCTTTTTGCAGGGACTGATTGTTAAATCCCGCATTGACTCTCTTCAGCATTTCAAGAAGCCCTGGGCTCATGATCATGAGCCCATCAAGAAACTTGTTGATGCTGTTAATGTATGAAATCTCTCTTCTGTGAACCCCCATCTAAAGTACCAAAAATGTATAAGCTGTTTCTTAGATTATTTGTTGTTTTGTCTTATTTGACAGGGAACCAAGCCGACAGTGTTGATTGGAACATCGGGAGTAGGAAGGACATTTACTAAAGAAGTTGTTGAGGCTATGGCTGCCTTGAATGATGTACCATATCGCTCTCTTGATGTTATTTATAAATCAGTCAAATGATTAAGCTAAATCAATCCATTGTTTATGCGACTGCTTGCAGAAACCTATTATATTCTCTCTTTCTAATCCAACTTCTCAATCGGAATGTACTGCTGAAGAAGCTTATACGTGGAGTAAGGTAATTCAGTCATGCAGCTCATATATATCATTTACCAACATTTAACATATTATTTAGTTCGGTAAAAAAAACCTTGTCTATTGTTTGGTCTTGGTAATATATTATTCATACTAATGTTTCTTTTCCCTATTTTCTGCCCACTTTCAGGGCCGAGCAATTTTTGCCAGTGGAAGCCCATTCGACCCTGTTGAATACAAGGGAAGAGTATTTGTGCCTGGTCAGGTAGTACCTAAAGCGGGTTTATCTCCATGTTTGGTAATGTCTTGCATCGAGGAATGATTTGAGTTGTTATATTTCTATCTTACAGGCAAATAATGCATACATCTTCCCTGGCTTTGGTCTCGGTTTGATAATGTCTGGTGCCATCCGTGTTCATGATGACATGCTTCTGGCAGCCTGTAAGTTTGACATATCATATTTAGAACTTTTAATTGATAAGATGGTATGTAAGATCCTAAAATTTTGAACCCCTCGAAATGTGTCTTGTTTTTGGCGGTTTAAAAGCAGTGCCACTAAGTTGTTTTGCTAGTTTATAAATTTCTTTTTTTGGGGGGTTACAGCGGAAGCTTTGGCTGCACAAGTGACACAAGAGAACTTTGACAAGGGACTCATTTACCCACCATTCAAAAACATCAGACAGATTTCAGCCAATATTGCCGCAAATGTTGCAGCTAAAGCATATGAACTTGGTAAACATCTTTTCTCGTTCATTATATATGCATGCGAAACTCAGAAAATTTTAATCTCGATTATAAATTTTTGCCATTGTTTCATAGGTTTGGCTACTCGCCAGCCTCGGCCTAAGGATCTTGTGAAGTATGCGGAGAGCTGCATGTACAACCCTGCCTATCGAAGCTACCGGTAAAGTTGTATTGAAGCTTGTCTTTTGGAAACAAACCCCCCGCCCTAAACCATTCCTTCTCATTTCTTGTCTTGCAAGTTACTTGGTGGGAAAGATAAATGTAGCTTGGAAAAAAGGAAACATGTTATGGACTTAAAAAGGTTTTAACCTGAAATATAAGGTTCTTTTGAAGTGTCAAAAATGGTGTGCTACTAACTACATTAAAAATCACCAATGGCCTTGCTTGGGCTGATATTCCAAGATTAAATAGGACCAAAGTCAATTGCTTAAAAAAACACGACAAAGGTTTTAAATTCATTTTCCATTGTTAATATCAATCTTTAAATTTATTATATTTTGAATGAAATATTTGGTTTGACCTATTCAAGTTTGTTTCTCAAAAGTAAAAGTAGAGTTAATGAATTAATTTATTTGAAGACTTTTACTCAATTATGTGAGAGATTGTTAACAAATAGTAAAAGGCTTTAATTGTATTCTACTCTCGAAAATTAATCTTTGTATATTAGATAAAACAATAAATTGATCTTTTTATTTATTTTTATTGTTAAAAATATTTTGTATAACATGGCATGACATGAATGGATTACAATTACCTTTTTAACAAATAAGATCATGATCATAATGTGTGAATCAACTAATTCACTTATACATGCATATAAGCTTTGAAAAAAAATGATATAATTACTTATTTGACCCTTTAGTTTTTTATTTAATTTTTTTATTTGTCTATTTTAGTGTTTAAACTTGTAACGTTTATCAAATCATTTTAAAGTTGATGGAAAAGTTAACTTTTATTATCTTTGCCAACATGGCATACATGTGAAAGTCACAAAAAAATTGAAATTATCTAAAAGTATAAGTTTTTTTTTTAAATTTTTTAAATAAATTAATTAACTACTATCGCGATATACACATGGATCAATAAAGTTAACAAATGTTAACTTTTTTAGTGATTTGAAAAAACTAAATGAATGATTAAAATAATTTTTTTTATAAAATTAAAGGACCAATTAAATTATTATATAATAAAAGTATTGAATGCATAAATTCAATAATCAAGATAATTAATCAAGTGAAATCCATTATTTTCCAAACATTAAAAAAAATGAGAAGAAAATAATCAAATTAAACTCTTTGATTTAAATTAGAGAACACAAAATTTGAGAAAATTGACTTGCATTGTTTGTTATATTTGAAAATCTTAAAAAGAGATTAGTAATATTTAATGGTAATTCAATTTCATAACTATATATATATTCAATAAATTAGAAGTAATTATAAAATTTACAAAATTTTAAGAATATCAGACATGATGGGATCCATAATCATGTAGAAGAACATTTACACATTTTCGCATTATGAAATTTAAAGATGGACATTTATGATTTAAGGCCTCAATTATAAAATTTATAATTAAATATATTTTGTCACACCATTTAAAAATAGAATCGTTAAACATCACAGCTATATATAATTATATTAGGGAGGTCTATATTTCCAAATAATTTGAAAACATGTTGCTGTAACTTGGTAAAATAGAATTAAGTTACTACAATCATTCTTTTATAATAATAATAATAATAATAATCATGAATGTACAAAACTTGGTCAATGTAATAAAACTTCCAACCGAATTTAGATTTGGATTGTGAATTGAACTTAAATTTTTTAAAAATACCAACAAAATGTTTTTATTCTCTCATTTTAAAACATGCTCTCTTACTTTTCAGCTCCACTAAAACCGACCCATTTTCCTTAACTGAGGAAAACAAGACAATCAAAGGTTGAAATAAATTTTTTGTTCTACTTTTTAATGTTTATATATACAAATGGCAAGCATGTTTGTAACCTCTATTAAGCTTTAAATTCATAAAATAAAATATATTTAATAAATTTGTAACTTCAATAAAAAAGATTTCTCATAAAATATAACTTAAAAAAAATTTAGAATACAATCAATTAACTTACTTGTAACCTCTATGAAAATGAAAAGTTGTAAAATTATATAGTAAACTGCATTAAAAGTCACTTAATTAGTAGTAAATTTTTATTTTGATCACTCAACTATGAAAAATTACAGACTAGTTACTAACGTTAACAAGATTGATTTTTGTGATCATTAGTTCATTAAGTCTCATGGATTGCTTGACAGTTGATTGGGATTTTAATCCATGTGTATAAATTAAATAGTTTAGTATTTTTCCACATAATGTTTTTTTTTCATTTTATATTTAGAGATAATTTCCTTTTTCTTTTTTTCACATGATTTTTTTCTTTTTTGTTTTTCTTTATGTGGAAAACATCGGACACCCTTCACCGTCAACACCACTTCCCCACCTCTATGTTTAAGAAAAGAGAGGATAGCCTGCCATTAAAAATCCCCATTTCTTTTTTATTTTTACGATACCTTAAAAAACACTTTTTCTTACTTTATAGCTTACCCCTTTTCTCCTTCTCCTTAAACTTGATTAACTCGGTCTTATTCTTAAATTGCACCCACTTATTTTTCTTTTATCCTACACCTATCTTTACCTTTTCTCTTTGAGTAGTTATTGGCATTGGATATGCATTTTTAGTTTGTGTTAGAGTTGTGACCAAAATTCTTATTAAAATAAAATACAAGTGGCAAAATAGGGAGATCCACGAGGGTGAAGGTCGAGGGCAGAAGGCCCCCGTAGTACAATACTGGCTGCATAAGAAGAATTCGTATAGAAGTTTACTTCCTCTGTTTGATTTTAATTTGAATAAGGTGTTTCAACCTTACTGCATTACTTCTATTAGATGTTGATTAGAATAAGATTTTCTAAACCTATAAATAGACACAATCTATACTCCTTGTAATTATTTGAATTCGACATAGTAATTTTTCTTGTCTTCTGCCCGTAGTTTTTCCCCGAAAGGGTTTCCATGTAAAATTTGTGTTCTAATTTTCTTTTTTTTTTCTGCGATACATTATTGACATTCTTTTTTAATAGGATGCAAAGTTTTTTTTTTGGTTTTATGAAGTTTTTTTTTCTAAAATAAGAATATAATTTTCTAATTTATTAAATGTTTTCAGGTGTTGGGAGGTTTAAGTGGACCTTTTAAGTTTATTTATTAGGGTTTTGAGGATTTATAAAACTTGATAGTTTGCTAAAATGGAATGGTTGTTTAGATCAAGTCAGTGAAAAAAAATCATTTTTCAGCCATAAAGAGTTTTACAATCCTACTATGGACCATTTTATGGTATATGCATCCATGGACGAATCTATATATCACGTGGAACCTAGGAAATATTAACTCATATCCTACTCAGCATAATGTATTTATAATCCCATGACAACAATAACATGTACTCAACATATTGAAATCTGTAAACTAATAATACATACTTATGTCATGGGGCTAGAACTTTAGTGTCGCAATCCGTGCGATCTTAGGCAATTATTTCATTTCAAACACGCCTAAGTCAACCTAACTACCAAACAATTGTAGATTCACAAAGAATTCCTCCAAGACACCAATTTATATAGCGAAAGCAACACAAATAAAAAAAAGAGCTTAATGAACAGAATAGCCGCAGAAAATAATGCACGAGAGGTGTTTGAGTAAATACTCTCAAAGAATTCTATTACTCTTAAGAATTCAATATACAATGGATGATTTCTAAGTAAGGAGGAGGCTCTTTATTTATAGTTGAGCTCCCCTCAGACCGAAGGTATGGATTGAATTACATCGACGGACGAGATTAAGTCTATCCCTACAATTAAGGGATTTATAATATTTGCATAATCAAATAATATCTAATCTTGCATTATATTATTTTACTCAATCTTCTAAAATTATTTCCATATCTGCATCATTGGGCCATCTAGGCTTCAAACAGACAGGGTTCTTCATCAGTTCTTTGAATCAGGCCAGCTCTCATGGGTCAAATGATCCCTATCTAACCGGTAGACCTCTTTGAGATGCATTTCGTGCAATGGTCACAGGATTTGAATTGCAGCCCGTGACATTCTCCCATACTCATTCTCGCAAAGCCCTCGTTTTGCCTTCAAAATGGTACTAACTTGATTCACCTCAGAAATCTCTTGATGCCTTGGCTTTTTCCTAACTAGTTTCATTATCGGGTTGTCCCACCCGTTAGAACCTTCGCCTCGGCTTCTGTCACCTTATAATTCGAACTGTCCCACTCATTGGTACATCTTGTTGGCAAGAAGCCACGACTCTCACTTTCCCACATTCTGACTTGCTCCAATCAGAATCCTTTTGATTCTCACAACTAGGCTTCAGCATGCCCATAGCCTCTCGACTTCCTTGCTTTAGAACTTTGAAAGGGCCCCTACGTTCTTACTAAGCCAACAAGTTAGAATGCAAAACACCACCAAAGTGTTCGAAATGTACCTTTCCTAAAGGTGGTAGCTCCAATGATATCTCAACAAGCTTCATATTGGCTTCATGCTCCACTTGCATTTCCGAATGGGCTTTTGTAGCACTTCGTTCTATCGAGTCAATATTCCTCCAATACGAATCATCATTGACTAGTTGGGTTGACGACAACACCTTGGTCTCAACCTTCATATCTCAATTCACTGACAAAATGATTCATGATAACGGACCATCAACAATATGAATTTGATCGGCAAAAGGAAAAAAAACCACATTAATCTTGTCAAGGAAGTTTAGGCTAAGCACAAAATCATAATTATCTAAATGGATTACCTCATAATCTTTCATGCCCTTCCATTTACCAATTTATAGCTTTAAGCCTCGAGCTACTGCTACAATTGGGGCCTCTTCGAAATTTACCATCTTGATCTTCTTATTCTATTTATTAATCGAGAGACCAAGTTTCCTCACAGGTTTTTCTAATATAAATAAGTCTGATGCTCCCGTATCAATAATAGCACTCTTTTGCTGACCTGCTATGTTGATGTCCACGAACATCAACCCTACCTCCCTACTATTCCTCTTTACAGGAGTGAGTATCATTGAATTAAGCTTCGATGCCTTCCTCTTATCTGGCTCCGCTTCTTTCCCTTTATTGGTCACGGTCGACTTAGCCCGCTTTGGACAGTCCCGCATCTCATTAGGATCACTACAAGAGAAGCTTTTCACTGGCTTCTTATCACTCTCCTTGGCCCTATTAGCTTCGACTCTACTCACGATCGAACCAAGCTTCATGGGCACTTCTTCTGGCTCATCATCCATTCTAACAGCCAAAAACACGGATTGCTTTAGACAATACTTTACCATATGCGGTTTTTGAACAATGTAGCATTTTATCTTGTTCTTTCTCTCTTTTGTGTTGTTCGGTCTCCACTTCCCATTTTGTGGTTTCCCATTACCACTGTCATTACTATTACTGTTGTCATCATCGCTATGTCCCTCTTCGTCTTCCTCATGGTCTCCCCCTTATTGCCCTTCCTTTTGGGCTTAAAAACTCGAACTTGTCTTTCCTCGAAATAATCTCGAGCAAAGACACAGCTACAATCATAGCTTTTGATAGTTCTTGGACTCCTCAACATTCCAATTCATGTTTAACCCACGGCTTCAACCCATACATAAATAGAATAATGCTTCCTCCTCACTTAGATTGGAGATTTGAAGCATCAACTCACTAAAATCTTTCACATACTCTCGAATTGTGCCTCAATGCGAGAACTAGTGCAACTTAAATCGAGCCTTCTTCTTGGCATATTGAAGGTAAAATTGCTCCTTAAACTCATTCTATAACTCTTCTCAAGTTCTAATTGTAGCCTGACCACGCTTCTCACTTATAAACCTACGCATCCACCATAAAAGAACAAAGTTAGTAAAATATCGAGCAACAGTATTTACCTTAGCATCATCATCTTTGATGCCCACGGCACTGAAGTACTGTTCCATCTCCCAGAAGAAGTTGTCCACTTTACTTGCGGACTTTGCCCCCTTGAACTTCTTTGGTTTAGGGACATTCATCTCGTAGTTGAGTGTCGCACCCAACACTCCTTTATCCACGGTAGCTCGGTATAAAGCAAGCTTCCTCATGAGCTCCTCAACTCTTGTGCTTAAAGCCCTTATTATGGACATTGTTTCCTCCTTCAAAGCCATCTCCATGGCCTCGAGAGCATCGTCTTTCTCTGTCAGCTTACCTACAGTGGATTGAGCACCCCTTGCATTTCTTCCATATTAGAAATAAGAGACTCCAACACTACTTATTTAAGTTGCTCTCCCTTCAAGTCCAACTCCGCAGTGTGTCCCTTAATCATCTCGATAGTATCCTTTACATCACCTATGGACTCTTCAAGATTGACCACTTGTTCCTCTAAAGCTAACAACATGTCCCTCAGACGACTTAGTATTTTGGCCCTCCCACAGGTCTCTATTAGCTTAATCTGATTAGCAACTTCTTTTGACATCTCACGGTGCCTTCGCAACCTAAGCTCGAATACCAACTGTCAAGGGGATAGAACTTTAGTCTCACAATTCGTGTGGCCTTAGACGATCTTTTCATTTCAAACACACCTAAGTCAGCTTAACCACTAAATAATTGAATATTCACAAAGAATTCCTCCAAGGCACTGGTTTATATAGCGGAAGCAACACAATTTAGTTTAGCTTCCCTCAAACCGACAGTATGGATTGAATTACACCGATGGAAGAGGTTAAGTCTATCCCTACAATTAAGGGATTTATAATATTTACATAATTAAATCATATCTAATCTTACAAGATATTATTCTACTCAATCTTCTAAGATTAGTTTCCCTATTTAGCAAGTGAGTCTAACTTTTCATATCTATATCATTGGGCCGCCCAAGCTTCAAACAAACAGGCTTATCCATTAGTTCTTTGAATTGGGCCAGCTATTGTGGGTCAAATGATCCCTATCTAACTGATAGACCTCATTGGGATGCAATTTGTACAATGGTCATGGGCTTTGAATTGCAGCCCGTGACACTTGCATTTGCAAATTATCACTGTAGTCTTTATTCTTAGTCTCCTTGTACAAATTCGAGGTGATATATCGAATAAAGAATACATAGTACATCCATGTTTCAATTCAACCATTCTTTAGATTTCTCCTAGACACACTTCTCGTGGTTTGGTTAGATATCAAACACAATCCCCTAATGTCTCGAGCCACATATTATTGCAAACACTTTAAAAAGAATGCCCAAGCCTCCTTCATCTCTTGCTCTACTAAGATGAAAGCAAGTAAAACAACTTTTCAGGTCCTATCTTGAGAAATGGTCAGCATCAACTTCTTGTATTTCATCTATAATAATGTTTCACCTATTTGGACAATGAGTTTCCAATAGATGTGTTCATGGGTCAGGTCGGGGTAAGCAAAGCTTAAGTTTGATTCTAAAATATTTTTAGGCCTAACCTTGAACTTGGCTCGCCCAAGCTTACCAAAATGACTAATTTCATTATTCAAAAAATAATAAAAAATATATTTATTAAATTTAATTATAAAATATACAAATATTAATGTATAGTTATTTTTATAGTTTTTATTATTTATAAATAGTAATATGAGCCATCTTAGGCCAGCCCAGGGTTGAAAAATACAAAATTAAGCCTGACCCAAATTGGGTCTGGTTGACAAGACAAGGCAGGCCGCTTGGCCCAAAAATGCCTTTAGTTTGCACTGAGAGAATCCTTCAATAAGTGGCCTGAAAGTTTAGAGTAGATGATGGAAGAAGTGTACCCTCGAACTAAATTATTATCGTTATATATGAGAACTGTTAGGATCGACGTGATTAAGCAACGAATAAGAAAAATAGCAGAATAAATTGAGAAATTGAACGCACAAATTTAACGTGGAAAAACCCCTTCAAAGAACATAAAAAAACCACGGGCAAAGATAATTTTACTATAATGGCAAAAGAACGAAGAGTACAAAAGATGGAGATAAAGACTAAACCCCGAAAACCCAAAAACAAAGAACCCTCAAAACATAAACACAAAATTCTCTAAATGTGTTAAAGTTCTAATCTTTAATGGGTGTCTTTTCTAAGGTTGTAAAAGAGCCTATTTATAGGCTAAATTCATAGGTCAAATAATATTAAAATAATCTAAACTAATTAGTGTTTGATTGAAATAAGTAAACATTCAGTTTATTTTTCAAATTTGACTAAAAATAGGAGTCATATTTAACAAATCTCCACCTTGACTCATATTTCCACAACGCCATCTTTGACAAAGCTCGCCACGAGCCTATCTTGAACTATGCAGGGAATTAACTGAGTCAATTTTGTGCTTAGAAATTGGAAGACTTCTAGCCTTCGACTTGTACACTGTCAAATCAAAACTAACCCGGGTCTGATTTTCACGAACATAGTGCCCTAACTTTTCAAAACCTGCATCCAAAAGAGAACCTCTCTTCAACGAAACGGTCATACCTTTTTCCCTCCTATGACCAAGTTGCCTCCGCTCTAAACGAGTTGACTTCAACTCCATAACGGACGAGGGACGTCCGATTTCACCGGTCACTGTAGAACTTTTCCAGAATATAAAGACTGTCAGTTCTTTTACCTTTTAAGAAAACGAGAGCTTCACGAGACACTTTAATGCCGCTCAACTCGACGTTAATCCTGCATCCTTTCAAGTCTAAAATACTCAAGGAGATAAGATTCTTTCGTAAATCAGGTACATATCTGACGTCTGAGAGTATCCTAATCGTCCCATTGTGAATCTTAATTTTAACAGTACCAATACCAATTACCTTACTAGATGAATCGTTTCCTATGCGCATAACTCCACCTTCAACCGAACTATATTTGGAGAGCCATTCTCTGTTGGGACACATGTGGAAAGAACATCCTGAATCTAGGATCCACTCGGACGTGAGCTTGGAGTTATCACTTGTTGACACTAACAAGAAATCATCACCATTTTCATCGGTCAAATTAGCACCAACTACATCTTCCTCGTTACTCTCAGCAGCTCTTTTATTTCGCAGTTTATAACAATCTATTTTGACGTGACCTAACTTTTTACAATAGAGACACCTTTTGTCTCGTTTCTTTGATACTACCAAAACGAAAGCTTGCCTATCTGTCTTGCTATCCAAATTAAGCTTATTGTCGAGTTTGTCTCAACTCAAAAAATGAACATTCACATCTTCAAACGAGAGTTTGTCTCTACCATAAATTAGGGTCTCCCTGAAAGACTTGTATGAAGGAGGTAAAGAGAACAATAATAGCATAGTTTGATCTTCATCATCAATAGGAACCTCAACATTCTTTAAATCATTTAAAAGAGTAATGAATTGACTGATGTGATCTCTAAGAAGCTCACATTCGTTCATGCGAAACGTAAATAGATGTTATTTTAACACTAAACGGTTAGCCAGAGACTTAATAGCATAAAGAGTTTCTAACCTTTTCCACAAAGCAAACGAGGTCTTCTCCATCAATACCTCCTGCAATACCGTATTCGCGAGGCACGACTTGATTGCAGACAAAGCCTTTTCATCAAGCTTTTCCTATTCTGTTTTATTTAGATTCTCAGGCTTTTTCCCGGTAACAACCTTTTTCAAGCCTGATTGAACTAGAATTGCCATCATCTGAACTTGCCATAGATTGAAATTTGTCTCACCATCGAACTTCTCAATTTCAAACCTTGTTGTTGCCATCTCTGAACGAGCTAATCTATGAAAATTGAACTAGCTCTGATACCACTTGTTAGGATCGACATGATTAAGCAACGAATAAGAAAAATAACTGAATAAATTAAGAAATTGAACACACAAATTTAACGTGGAAAAACCCCTCCAAAGAGGATAAAAAAATCACGGGCAAAGATAATTTTACTATACTGGCAAAAAAACGAAGAGTACAAAAGATAGAGATAAAGACTAAACCCCGAAAACTCAAAAACAAAGAACCCTCAAAACATAAACACAAAATTCTCTAAATGTGTTAAAATTCTAATCTCTAATGGGTGTCTTTTCTAAGGTTGTAAAAGATCCTATTTATAGGCTAAATTCATAGGTCAAATAATAATAAAATAATCTAAACCAATCAGTGTTTGATTGAAACAAGTAAACAGAGTTTAACTGAAAGATAATTTTTCAAATTTGACTGAAAATATGAGTCATATTTAACAAGAACCATAAAAAATTGTATTAATAGCATGTTCTTGAGCCATAAGTCCCTAACTATGTAGCTAATTGTACAATTGCTCCCAACATATAATTGCTTTATGGCCTTTTATTGCGCTTGCCATGCTTTCTTATATGAGACAAAAAAAAAGTGATATATGTTTCAGATCTCCACAATCAAAATTGAAATGGGAAGAACTGGATCTACTTCGACTAACAAAAAAATGGAACCAAAGATTAAATCAGAATTCAACTTCAAATGATCTTGCAATACCTTACCAGAATGCACATATGTGGGTTGTTTGTAACACCCCATTCTTGACCCAGTTGTCAGGTTCGAGTTATAGGACGCCACATCTATTACAGGAGCAATTGGAATCAATTATACATAATACAAACATTTACACAAGGAAATAAATACATTACACATTCATAATATGCTACACAATCATTTCCAGGTCTTATACAAGCTTACGAAAGCTCTTTTTCTAACTCGAGGTTGAATTGAGACCAAATTTAAATTTTCCAAACTTGTGGGCTGACATCACGACATACTGGTTTTCACATTGCGACATCATCAATCAATGAGTTACGTCGTCACTTCAAGAATCTCGACGTCACAACGTCACTCATTATCGATCCATACGTTGCCCTTGTTTTGGCAAAGAGCATATGAGTACAAATTTCATTCTTCCTAACAAACACATTTATACATTAATGATAACTTTCCAACATCAATACAATTTCATTCCATGCTAAACTATACCAATTAAAGCATATGAACATTTGAATCAAACATTGAATATGGAAAGTACAATACTTACATTGATCATATATAAGCATGTTAGCTACCATAGTTTTGGCATACATTTGGCTAAACTTGACACGTAATGTCACAACTAGATACATTACAACATAGTTATCCAAATAGGTTAGCATTATAACATATCAAAAACATCATCAATTCATACCAATTCACGCTATATCATCACACTTTCATACATCTTTATCAAATCACAAAATAATGTCATTTCAATTTGAATCACAAATCATAATAATTTGTCAAATTGGTTCATTTTTTTTTCAAATTTCAATATCCAATTTCAATGTTTTACCCAATGGAACCATAGTAAAATGGACTCGGATACACGGGTGAACTACACCACACTAGATAGCTTGTAGGAGCTTAAACTACATTAAACCAAGACACCAAAGTGCAAAGCCCGTAGGCATCAAATGTATAAACATTTTCAATTACATCCCTCCACCACACCATAGTCTCCGTAGAAATGAATAATGCTCAATGATCCGCCAAAAATGTTGGATCTTGATATATCCTATCATAATCTCTGTATCATCACATATCTTGTACAAAAGCACAAATGACCCTATTGATATACCAATTGTATCCTAACATTTTACTAAGTTCACTTGGGTATCAACCGTACATATTACCTTTTCATACCTTGTATTATTCACATTTGCATATCATACCTTGTAATCAATCAACTTTTCAAATTTCTTGTAAGACTAATGGAATGTGCATTTCTTGATCTTCAAGAAGGAATGGTCCATTGGTTTGTAAGCATGTTAGCTACCATAGTTTTGGCATACATTTGGCTAAACTTGACACATAATGTCACAACTAGATACATTACAACATAGTTATCCAAATAGGTTAAGCATTATAACATATCAAAAACATCATCAATTCATACCAATTCACGCTATATCATCACACTTTCATACATCTTTATCAAGTCACAAAATAATGCCATTTCAATTTGAATCACAAATCATAATAATTTATCAAATTGGTTCATTTTTTTTTCAAATTTCAATATCCAATTTCAATGTTTTGCCCAATGGAACCATAGTAAAATAGACTCGGATACACGGGTGAACTACACCACACTAGATAGCTTGTAGGAGCTTAAACTACATTAAACCAATACACCAAAGTGCAAAGCCCGTAGGCATCAAATTCATAAACATTTTCAATTACATCCCTTCACCACACCAAAGTCTCCATAGAAATGAATAATGCTCAATGATCCGCCAAAAATGTTGGATCTTGATATATCCTATCATAATCTCTATATCATCACATATCTTGTACAAAAGCGCAAATGACCCTATTGATATGCCAATTGTATCCTAACATTTTACTAAGTTCACTTGGGCATCAACCATACATATTACCTTTTCATACCTTGTATTATTCACATTTGCATATCATACCTTGTAATCAATCAGGTTTTCATATTTCTTGTAAGACTAATGGAATGTGCATTTCTTGATCTTCAAGAAGGAATGGTCAATTGGCTTGGAATTGGGGATCTTGAATCAGAAATAGTTAAAAAAATTAACATTAATTAAGATAAAAAAATGAAGAATTAAGGAATTTGATGGAAAGAATGGAAAAGTGATGATTGAAAGATAGCAAAAATGAAGGTCAAAATTGGTGTGGATGAGATAGGCTACCTTAAGAATCCCTTGAATCAAAGATCCAATAAACTCTTTCAAATGGCTCTAACCTCCCCTCTAAGAATGGTTCTTGGCAAGTTGAATTGAGGACAATTCTCACGATCTCAAGAAAATCGAGTTGAAACAAACTTCTAAAAAAACACAAGAAAACTCTTACAATTAGATCTTATGTGTAGTACATGGAAAAGTCAACCTTTATATAGGCTGATGAAGAGCAAAACACAATCTTTGACATTTTAAAATCACTCTTAGAATCAAAGAATAACTTGTGTACTCCTAAAAAAAAAAAAATCAAAGAATAGCTTGCCACAATATTTGACTCTTAAAATCACTCTTAAGTAAAAGAAAGAACGTATAAAATCTTCTACAAAATGCTGGATTCGGCCAAAAGGTAGGGATGACAATTCAGATTGCGGATTTAGATATCCACGGATATCTGATCTGAGTAGATTCAGATATTACGAATTCGAATAATATTGGGATTCAGATAGTAAAAATACTATCCATTGCGGGTTTAGAGCGGATACTCGATATCCATTATCCAAATTCATATTTGGTATTCAGATAACAGATATGGATATCCAACTTCAAGATTCGCTTCCGCTTACCATTTAGATCCGGATGCGGATATCCAACATAAGGTTCAAAATGTTAAATTCAGATTTTTTGCGAATTTGAGTATTCAAAAAATATTGCTATTTAATTTGGATTCAAATTTGGATAGTAAAAGTCAAATATTTTGCGGATAATTTACGAATTCGAATTTGAAGGCAAATCTAAAATTTGCAGATATTTGACTCGCTACCATCCCTACCAATAGGATATTCAAAATTCTTGGGTCCAATTTTATATAATTGTGACACTAAGAATAGACCTGAACATGGGTTGGGTTGATCCAAATTTTAGGCTCAGGCTCGACTCGAAAAATGGGCCTAAAATTTTGCCCAATCCCAACCCAGATTAAAAATGTTAAACTTGAGCTCGATGTGGCCTACATTTTTTATATAAAAACAAATTTAAAAATATAATATATCATATACACTAAAAACATTAAAATAAATATTTTCCAAAAAATTGAAAATACATTAAAAAAATATTTATATTTAAATAACACTAAGATAGTTACAATTTAGCAAGCAAATGTCTTTAAAATAGTAGTAAAAATAATAATAAAATAAGAATTATACAATTTTCAAACAATAATAACAAAATAATAGCAATATGACATCAAAACAACAACCAAAAAGAAAGTTTAGGTTGATTTGGGCCTAGGCTAAAAAATCCTACTCGACCAAGTCTATTTTTCGAGCCTATATTTTTTCCCAAACCCTTCCACTTTTCGGGCAAGCCTTTGGGCTTGGGGAGGTGACTCAACCCATGATCAGGTCTAACTAAGAATAAAACTTAATTAATAAAATCCAAATACAACAAAGCTAAAATAATTTGGGCCACTAATAAGACTGGTCGAATATCATTTAAGTACATGGATAGAAGTTCTATTGGGCTTCATAGATGTCACGCGAATTGGTCTTCAAGATATGTGGTTTACTTGAGTCAAGATTCGATTCTTTTAAGCTCATCATTGTAATCCAAACTGATTTAACTCAAAATTTTAAGTTCTTGGAATCTTGATTTTTTTTCTTGTAAGTCGTTATTCATGAACTCTTGGACCATAACATTCATTCTTGACTTGAGTTGCCTTCATTTTGATCTTATTATTGGGCCTTGTGGAAAGGTTAGTTGATCATGTTCGTGATCTTGAACTTGGAACTTAATGTTCGTATCAAATTTGGTCGAGTGCGAGCTCACCATTATCATAAAATGGAAGGTAATTCAAATCAAACAGTTCATGGGCATATTCGAGAAATTCATTCCCACGAATGCCGAAACCTAGTCTTAGGTAAAAATTTGAGGGCTCATATGTATGATTACTTTAACTCATTCAGGTAGAAACCATTGGTTTTTCTTGTGGCTTAGAATCATTGGCACTTACGTCTTCAACATTTGTTTCTTTCTTTGTAACAACCCATTTTTTGTAGTTTCGAAACCATAAATCCGATGAATAAGTCCGTATTGTTATTTAATATTTATGAGTCAATTACAATATTATATTGAATTCTTGTTTAATAATTTTATAAATTGAGCAAATAGAAAAGTAAAAATGGTTCAGTCCAAAAGTCAAGTGGTTTTTAAACATGGGGTGGGACATCATTTTCATAATTTAAGGCCATAAATATTTTATTAAATATTTATAGAGCCGCGTTATATGTAACAGCCCATTTTTAAGGTTAATCAGAACAGTGGTTTCGGGGCCACCAAATCCGGCGAGTAGGTTTGTAAATATTATATTTAATATTTTTTTTGATATTGTGATTTTTGTTTTAGAAGCGATTTATTAAGTTCAAGTGGTATGACCCTAAGGTCAAGTGGGTTTAGAAAATGAGGTATCGAAACCTCGTTTTTATAAACCAAGTTGTAAATATTTTTATAAATATTTACAGAGTGGCAATAAGATGGTATTAAAGTTTCGTTGAAAAATTTTATCGTTTCGATAGTAAATTAAGCAAAAATGACTAAATCGCGTAAAGTTTAAAACTTGTGTGCTATTAGTTAAGGTGTCTAATAGCTATGGTTTATTAAAGTGATGATAGTGGATATTAGACCATTTTTGTGTTAATGGATGATAGTGGAAGGGTAGTTGGAATAGTTTTAAATGTTTTTGAAGGTTAATATTGTAAAATAGCTAATAAGTGTTTTAATAAATAAAACAAAATAAAAATTTGGCTTCATTCTCATCATCTATTTCCGAAAGTTAAAAGAAAAAGAAGCCATTGAAGCTTTCAAAGTATTCGGCCATTGCATGTTAAATTGATCAAGATTGGGTGGAAAATCGAAGAAAATGAGAAAATTACCAAAATGCCCCTGAACTTTTGTATCTCTACAATTTAGCCAGATAAGTTCATATGCAATAAGAATTGTTAAATTTATGCTTCTAATGCTTTAATATTGTATAAATTGTATATACATGAGTATTTTAATGTCTGACGACATATCGACTAAATGTGGCACTTAGTGTGCAGGGCAATCAAATATGGCACTCAGTGTATGAAATATTGAGATTGGCACTTAGTGTACGAGATATTGAGAATGACAGTTAGTGTGTGAAATATCAAATGATTCAAAGGGCAATTATAAATTGTGATTGAATGATTAAATCGAGCAAAGTGAACAGGTATACATGCTATATTATGTGAATTGTTTATGAGACAACTTTATAATTGTGATATTCGGGCTTTGAGCCTAGTAAGCCTTGTGCTGATGAATTAAATCGGGCTTATGCCTAGCAGGCTTATTATCGGTGTATAAAATCAGTCTTTGAGTCTAGTAGGCCTTGTGCCGGTGTGAGATACAGGCTTAAGCCTAGCAGGCTTTATGCCAGTGAATTATTATAAGTTTATGCCTAAAAGATTTATTGCAGATATGGTAGTTGAATACGTTAAACGAGCTAAAACGATCAGGTACGTGATAATTGATTACCTATTTGAAAATAAGGTAAGTATATGTGCAAAGAATGTATTGTGATGTATGTGGAAATGAAATATGATTATGTGCCAATGAAACATAAATGAATGAATAAGATGTGATTTGTAAAGTTGCAAATGTGAAATTTGTCACATGCTATATGAATGAAAAGTGAATTTGATTATAAATGATCATACGAGATTCATATGAGAAAGATATATGATTAAATGTGTTATTTCCCATAATATGTTCATTTGGCTATATGAAAGTGTGAAAGGGTTGATGTATGAAAATTTAATTGAATAAGTTTTAGAAAGTTAAAGTTGGTTAAGTGAGTAAGTATAATATTGAATGATAATAATCTGATATAAGAACATGTTATCAAATTTGGAAAGGTTGTGTGAGATAGCATATTATGTTTATGGCATTATAATGAAAGTATTTGTTAAGTTTATTAAGATACGAGCTACTAAGCTTAAAAACTTACTATGTGTTTTCTTTTTCCTATGTTTATAGATTTTCGAAGATTTTCTCGGGTTGGAAGTCGATGGAGACAA
Source organism: Gossypium anomalum (assembly GCA_025698475.1). Classification (NCBI taxonomy): domain Eukaryota; kingdom Viridiplantae; phylum Streptophyta; class Magnoliopsida; order Malvales; family Malvaceae; genus Gossypium; species Gossypium anomalum. The sequence continues at coordinate 15,051,733 of CM046957.1, forward strand.
CATCACACTATCCGATTATCATTTCAGTAAATAATGTTTTAAGACTCGGTTATGTGGCATGTATAGGCTAGTTTTGGAGTTAATTATTTTGAATGAGTATGTATTTAAAGCCATGCGAAAATGGCTTGCTTATTATGCTTAAGTTTGGTTTTACATGTTCTTAATCAAAATGTTTAATGAGTTTGGTTTTGGTAGTCGTTTTAATAGTTAGCTCATTTTGGAAAATATGAAATGTGGTATAATTAGAGTGATGGATGATGGTATATTAACTTAACAGGTTTGGTTACTAAGTGGTAAGTAATGAATATGTTTTATGATTGTTTTGGTTAATTATGAAAATGGCATTAATATGATGGATATAGGGAACTGAATATTGAAAGTATTAAATATGTGAACATGTCTTTGATATATACAAGTTTGGTTCGAATTTAGTAATTATGGAACATAATCAGTTGGGCTTTGATATATGTTTGTACTGAATTAGTTGAAATTTTTGAAATGTGTTTATTTTTTTATATATGTTCAGTAAGGTATGATTATTTCTGAATTGGAATTATGACTCATGTATTCGAATTTATAACAAGTGAATTGTGGATATTTGAATTTGATAAGTTTTAAATGTTTATTAATTCATGGCGTATGAAAGGTGAGGAATGATTGTACTGAACTGTGTTTTATATAGTAATGCCTTATAACCCTAATTAGATAACGGATACGGGTTAGGGGTGTTACATTATAGGTGAATTGAAGTTTGGTCTGATAATTTTTACGATTGATTGCTTAATTGAGGTAAAAGGATTAAATTGTAAAAGAGGTAAAAGTTAATTGCTATAGATTTAAAATACTAAGGGGACCAAAATGGTGATTAAACCATGGTCAAAAGGTCCAAGCAGTGGTTGATATGATTAATCCACTAACTTTTGGGCTATTTGCTTATTAAGTCCTAATTAGTTTGGGGTTAAATTTATATTAAGCTTGTTTAGTTCAAAATTTGAAACAATTAAAGGACTAATTGTGCAATTAAACCTTCACTAGATGGTAATTATACAATATACTTATATTATGGACATTCATGGACATGTTTTAGAAATTATATATGTCATAATTAAAAGGTTATAGTGGTAATTTTAAAAATAAGTAAATTATAATTAAAATAAAAGCCAAATTGAAATGTCATCTTCTTGATTCTTCTTCCAAAAGGCTGAAACACCATTGTTAAGGGGAGAGAAAGCTTCAACTAGCTAGGTTTCTCTGTTGGGTACGTGTTTGATGCCTGTTCTTTTGTAATTTCTATATTTTTGAGATTGTTACAACTAAGTCCAGTTAACTCATATCTCCGTTTTCAAAATAATTAAAGATTATGGATTATGCCATTTATGAGGTTTGAATATTCTTGAAATTTTATGGTAGATGATTGAGCTTCGTTGTTAAATAGGACTATTTTGTAAAGTAATTCTTGATGATTTTAATGTTTAATGACAAAAATGTTAAAGTGATAAAATTACAAGGACTTTATATGAAATAACATCAAATATGGGCTGTAGAGAGGTATTTAACAATTCGGTGAATTTATTTATGGTTGAAAATGGTTAAATTGCGTGTTTTGAACTTAGGGCCTAAATTGCATAAAAGTGAAATATTGTGGGTAATTTTGTAAAAATGTCAGAAAGGGCTTAATTACATAAAATGAGTTAATTTTTCTATTGTAATTAGTTAATTGAATGTAATTATTATTCTAGATCAAGAACGAGTTGAAAATCAAGGAAAAGAGAAAGTTGCTAAATAGTTCTTGAATTTTTGCCATTATTGCAATTTAGTCTTAGTAAGTTCATACGATTTAATTTAGTATAATTTGTAATATTTTTTTTACATATGATTTATGATTTATGATATATTGAATACTTATATATATTTAATGAATTAATTATAAAAATGATTCAATGTGAGAAATTTAATAAAATTGTAAGTTTATACAGTAATGTTATGACTGTTTTTAATAATATTATTAACATGAATTATGTAATTCAATGATACTGGATATAAGTGAAATATTATGGTTAATTAAAGAAAAATGGATTGAAATTGAAATTATTATACGGTTGTGTGTGTATCGAGCCCGGATGAACATCGGAGAGGATACAATTAGCATGCCAATAGGTTATAATGCGTGCTGTATGAGTTTGACGTGAGATGGGATGATGATTCCTAATTTATTCTTGTTCACTGAATATACCGGAGTCCAACATTTTTTGTGGACTATCGAGTTATATTTACAATGTTTCTGATGTATTACTGGGGGCGAATGTAAAGCCTTTGTGCTTGGCACTTGATGCCCAAGTGTGTTCTCGGTTGGTTTAGCTCGTTAGAGCATTATGGTGTGTTTTGGATGGCTAACCGAGTATCTGAATCCATTTATTTTGTTCATCGGGTTGAATTTTATTTTTAATGATTATGCGATGTAGTGATGATACGCAACTGATATTTGGTTATAATTTCTTGTGAAAGACCTGCATATGTGTTTATGCTACCCGGTTGATATCGTGACTTGTTAATGGTTGATACCGTATAAATGAAGTGATTAAATGGCTCATATTTATGAAACTCGCCTATTTAATGGTTGCGATTGAAAGTATTAATGTTAGTGATAAGTGATGATGTGACCTTAGCTCGGGAAGTCACTACTGAATCCATTGAGCTGCCATGAGGGCCTATAACTTGATCACGAGTTAAGAAATTTCAAGATGCATTAACAAGCTATGTGGATCGAGCTTAAGAAGAGCAAGAATCCAAATTCAATAGTCATGCTTGGACTAGCCCAATAGGCGCCACTTGCAATTTATTGCAAGTTGAATTTGATTTTTAATAAATTCATCTTAGATTAATAAATGAGTTGTTGGATTTTATTCAACTCATATTAGTTTAAATAATTGAGTTAATGAACTTGTTTAAGTTATGCTTCTCTTAAATTAATAAATGAGCTGCTGGATTTTATTCAACTCATATTAGTTTAAAAAATTGAGTTAATGAACTTGTTTAAGTTATGCTTCTCTTAAATTATCTAGTTGCTGGAATAATTTAATGATGCATGTGTTTTTAAGTTTTAAGTTCATTTATTTAAGTTGAGTGTTTTATGTGTTTAAATGTGTTTAATATGTCTATTTTAATGTGTTAATTGCAGGTGTCTTTTCAGCTGAAAACCATTACATCAAAGGGCTGTTACAAATTGATTAAAGAGATTTTTCAAGAGAATTTTGGTTACATTCAAGAGGAAGCATTATTCTTCATTAAAAGGAGCTGTTATCATCCATTAAAGGGAGCATTATACATCCTTAAATTCGGCAACAGCCTCTTTCATCTTCCATAACCGATTGTTGATTAAAGTGATCACTTCATGAGTTAATTTTTCATTAAAGTTGCTGGTGTCCATTCGACTGACCAAGGAGACTTCGAAGGTTTTTCCTAAGCATTCAAGACCATTGATTCAGCTGAATTGAAGTATATTGAAACATGGAGTTATTTAGTTGGACAATCCAAGAGTTTTTGAGCTTTATTTCAGCTCATTATTATCTCATTAAGATGATCATATGTGACCATTCAGCCAGACCTCTTTGGTACTATAAATATGTGTAATCAGCCTATTGAAAAGAACCTTTTGTTGAATTTATGATAAACTTGAGTATTGTGAGTTATCCAATTCTCTTTGTTCTTTTGGAACTGATCTAACTTATCAAGCATTGCTTGTGGCGTCTATCCTTTCCTTGTTAAACCGAACTTATCACTTTTCTAAGTTTGGTGTTCAACCTTACCTTTGGTTCCTATCTTGCATAGATAGATGGTCAAGGTTTTTTTTTATCAAACTATCTTTTATCATTTCTACCGATTTCAACCTAAGTGCTTGTCTAAGTTTAGGGTCAACAATCCAATAATTGTTGGTTCTCTCTTAAGCCTTAGCCGAATTCTAATCTTTAATCCCGTAACCATTTTGAAACCATTCCATTTGAGCCTATCTTTTATAATTTCAAACCACTTTTTGCCAACTATTCAGATTTACTTAAATTCATGATTAAGCAACATTACGACTCAAATCATCACGAAACGAGTTCGTATCAAGTGATAAAAGTAACATATTTTAATCTCGTTCTTAATGCATTTTTGGATGATTATTTATGCGAATTAGTGAAATTTATGCTCCTAATCCTTTGAATTCATGTTTCTATACTTAAGAGAGCATTTGGGAGTGTAAGGAGAAAAAATGAGCTAAAATTGAACAAATAGAGTAGATTTCAAGAGCCACACAGCCTAGGCCTTCCCATACAGGCTGAGCACACGGTCGTGTGAGCCACACAGATTGGACACACGGCCATGTGCCAGACCGTGTCGATTTCGTGACTCACATCCCAAACACACAGAAAAACAAAATTTTTAAGATTTCTAGGTATTCTAAATTCTATAAATATCAAATAGAAGAAGAGAATAAAGAGCCATCAGAGAATATGAAGGAAACAACTCAAAGAACACTATTGTAGCCAACTCTGAAGCGGATTTCCATCAAGATTGAAGACCTTCTTTTAATTTCTTTTGAATTTTTTATGAGTTTCTTTATTTATTGTGGTTATTCTGACTTTGGGATGTTTTTATTCACAATTATGAACTAATTCCCCAGATACCTAAAGAAGATGAACCCTATGATGAATTTTATTCTTTAATTTCTGTTTTATGTGATAAATAATTGATTCTTATTCTCAATTATGTGTGCTTATCTCATGTTTTAATATTTTCAGGATATTAATTCATATTTAATGTGCTTAATCAGATGAGGAAAAGTCCCTATTTAAGAGTAGATCTAGTATAATTGAGTGGAGTTGCATGCAATCCTAGAAATAGGACGATATAAATCTACCGGATTAGAGTCAACTCTAATAGGGGAATTCATAGATCGAGTTAATACGAAAATAGGGGTTTTAATTAGAAAGAAATTTCAGTTAATCAACCTAGAGTCAGTTGCTCTTACTCTCAAAACAGATATTAGCATAATTTAGGGATTTCTACGGATCAAGACATCAAGTGAATAATTCGTTTAATTCAGATCCATAATAATAGATGAAGTCTAGGTGGATTATTACGTATTGTCTCTCTGATTGGTTATCTTTTGGTTATTTTTTTGATTTATTTTCTGTTGAGTTCTTAGTTAAATTAATTTAGTAAATATTAGTTTAAAACAATCACTCCACGAATTTCCCCTTCAAAGCTCGAGTCAAATGAATTGAACCCATTCACGGTACTGAATGTTTTCACATACGATACAGTCGAGGTAACACATTCCGAGTTTGGCACATGTAAGGTAAACTTATCTTGGTATTAAAATTGATAACGAGATAAAGGAGCTTCAGCTCTGAAAACCACCCTAACCATGCATATAAAAGGTAAAGTCAAGCTTAGACTCTAAATAAGCGATTTTCGGGAGGCAACCCGAGTGTTTAATTTTTTTTATTCTTTTAATTAATTTAATTAATTTTTTTTAAAAAAATTATTTTTGCTTGGACACAGGGACATGCTTCAGGTCGTGTGCACGATGGGTATTCAACAGTGAGTCACATGACCTGGCGACATGGTCGTGTGACACACATAGCCTGAACACATGGAAGTGTCCCAGGCCGTGTGCACAAGGGAGTGTTCTACAGTGAGTTACACGGTGTGCAGACATGGCCGTGTAGGCCATAAGGCCTGGACACACGAGCGTGTCCTAGGCTATGTTAGTCCTGGGACTTATTTTTTCCAATTTCGACCATTACACGATTGAGGTGGTCCACACAGCCTAGCAACATGACTGTGTGGCACACACAGCCTAGATACACGAGTATTTCCTAGGTCGTTTGAACACTAGTGTTAATTTTTAAAATTTAATTACAAGTCAGAAAGGTACATGGGCCATAGAAATGGCTGTACGCGAGACATTGCATCTCACACGGGTGTGTGTGAGATCGTGTGTGCCGTACAGCCTTACACACAAGTGTGGGAGAAGCGAAGGAACATCACACACGACCGTATCTGAGGCCATGTGGAGACTAGGCTTCCATTTTGAATGATACACAGGCTGAGGAAGAGCCATTCGGGTGTGTGACATGGTCGTGTGGCCCAAGACAGGCCTAAAAACAACCGTGTCTCCTTTATTAACCCCAAAAAACACTAATTTCATTTTAATTTGTCTTCTTCCTCCCAACCCACCCTAGCCGCTACCGATCTGCCAACCCCTTCCCTTATAGCCTCAACGCCACTGACCTCCGTTCAACACCATCGTACCCTCCTTTTGCCTCTCTTCTCCCATGTTGCGAACCCTCCCTCCGTGCATATCATTCACTCCTCCTTCCCCTAGCCATCATTCGCCTAACCTCTTTTCCCAAAAAAAGCCCCGTCATCATTTCCCTCGCGGTTTCCCCCTTCCCATTTTTTTCCCTCAACGATGAATCGCTTTCTCCTTCCTTTCCCCCTTTCCCCCATCCACCTCTCACGCACCTTTCCCTTTCCACCCTGTCAAACAACCAACCCTTCCCCATCACCGACCACCTCTTTCTCCCTTTCGAGCCGTAACCTTCCCCTCTCCCTCTTTCCCCGTCGTTTGCTCCTTCGCAGTCACTTCAACCACCGCCATCACCCTCCATCGATTCCTCACTGGTTACCCCTCCTTGCTTTTATTTTATTATTTATTTATTTATTTATTTATTTTATTATTTTTATTTTAGTTCTAAACATTATTACTCTTACTATTTTTATTATGGTTATTCTTACTATCTTTATTATTTTTATTTTTATTACTATTTTTTATTATTAATTATTTTAGTTCTGTTCTTTGTTTTTAGTTATTCCTATTATTCGGTTCTGTTCTAAATATTATTTCCAAAAAAATTTATTATTTTTTTGTTATTTTGTTATTGCTACTTACTTTATTTTCAGCTTTCGCTCAATTATTATTTTTAATATTCGTGTTCTTTCTTGAGGATTTACTTTCAACATTTGATTTGACTCAGTTCATTATGTCGATTCGTGCTTTTACTTTGATGCTGAAATCATTGTTTGGTTATCTGTTCTTTCAGGTACAATGACAAATACTAGAGGCAAATCTAAGGTTGTCGTCCCCACTTCGAAAAAGTGGAAGACTCTGGGTACAATCTCATCGTCGGGCACTTCTGTCGATACACGCCATCCCTATATCTGATTTTCATAGGGTCCCCAGGAGGACCAATATCAGTATCTTCGACAGTAGCCGTTTGGATCAGGCCATTGTATTAATTAGGCGGCTTTAGAGTAGGTCCAATTAGCTGATAAAGTGCGTGCCCTGATTGCCACAGCTCTTTGGGACCTGTTCTTCTCCATCGTCTAGCCCACCTTCTCGGAGCTTACCCTCGAGTTTTTTTAGACATTCCTCTTACAGCACGTAAAGTCGACCCATGATGAGCCACGCACTATTACTTTTTGACTTGATGGTACGACGCATCATATGAGTGTCCCAAAATTCGGAGTTGCTTTAGGACTCTATACTGAGGAGTTCATGAGTGCCAAGGGGTTTCTTACTTTATACCAACACATTCATTACTCACCATCTCTATGTTGGGCAGACCTTACTACAAGTACGATGCCTTATAACCCGATTCAGTCGAAGCTGACTTTTCCTCCTCCGACCTTACACTATATTCATTCCATCTTGGCTCACACATTGACCGGTCGGAGGGAAAGCACCAAAGTCGTCGTCACATTTGATGCATACTTCCTTTGGAGCATGGCCATGAGGCGCACCTTCGATCTTGCCTACTTCATCACCCTAGCTTGCCGCCATCAGACAGAATGCAATAGGAAGGGTCCTATCTATTTAGGCCCTTACGTAGCTCACCTCACGTGACACTTTGGCCTCCTCGACACTCTGGAGCAGTCCTCCTCTTTCACACTAGTTGGACAGATGACCCCGTAGGGGTTATCGAGTATGAGTCACATGAGGATGATTAAGCGACTATGTGGCATAGATCCTCCTCGATGTCAATTATCTCATTCTAACCTTCAGGATGAGCATGAGGATTCATTGATGATGTCTAGTTCCACCACGAGGATCCACCTCTGAGTCATCGTATTACTACTTCTACTGCTACCCTCACGGACCTCTTCAAGCGGTTCACTCATTTAGAGCAGCACTATTTTGAGTGGTTCGACAATATTGATGCGACCTTGCAACAGATTTGTCAGCACCTCCACATATCTTCTTCAGCACTGGTGCCTCACGATCTTGATGCCTCTGATGAAGAAGATCATTAATTTTATTTCTTTTCTTTTCATTTTCATTTTCATTTTTATTTTTGTTTTTGTTTTTAGTTGTTTTATTTTTATTTTCTTTGACCTCTTTCATTTATTATCTTTTAAACTATGTTTTTATTTTTATGGTTTTTTCTAATTGAGTTTGTAACCTCTTAATCTTCTTCATTATTTGTGTTTATTTTCTTATTAGTTGCTCGGAACCATGCACTACATTTTCAATTGCCTATAATTTCAATTTTCGTTATTCTGGCTATTTCATCCATATTCAGGGCAGTTTCAATTTTCTCCCTCTCTTATGATATTCTGCTTATTCTGTGTTTATACCTATTTGTCCATTGAAGACAATATACATCTTAAGTGTGGGGAGGTTATTTATATAATTTTCTCATACTTCCATTAGAGTGAATTTTTTTCAATTTGGGATTTTTATTGATGTTGTTTTGGATTAATTTGTAGATATTTGTGTGTTAGTTGATTTAAACTTTAAGACATGCGAGAATCAAGCATGATAAGTTATTTTTCAGAAATTAAAAATTTTAGGTTGTTCCCCTAAATTGAGGTATTATCTTGAAGTTTTAAATTTGTAAGTTTGACATCAAAACCATGATTTTTTGTTAGATTTTGAGCCTTTAGAACATACATTTTTCATGTTCATTCTGTTATTGGTTATGAGTGTGTTAACTTGATTTATGATTCTAAAACTTGCTTCGATTATGTATGTTGAGACCACACATTTGATTTGATATACTGAGATGATAGAGGCACTTAGGTTTTAACCCACTTATCCTGTCAAAGTCTACCTATTGAATTAACCATTAGTGAACCCCATTGAGCCTAACATACCTTTTCTTGATTAACCCGTGAATGTTAACCCATAATCCATTTTTTCATTGTGACTATTTCCCATTTTATTCACTCCATTTTTGTCAAGATTTGATTTGGTTAGTTGCCTTTTGTTTGAATTAACTATGCTCTTTTGTTTGAATTGTTGAATTAACTATGCTCTTTTGTTTGAATTGTTGAATTAATTCTTGTTATTCAAAAAAATTAATAAAAAAAATATGTTGATTAATTTTTTGTTGATTGAGTTTGAACAGTTAATTACATATTTTATTGAGAAGCTCATTTTTATTCTTGAATAAGTTTTGATTGATGCTCTTTTTGTTTTTGTTTTTTTTAATTCAGCATTTGTTTAGTTTTTCTAGTTTGGTAATTTATCAACTCGATCTCGATTATAACCAACTTTCTGGCCTTTTTTCACACCCTTAACCTAAGCCCCATTACAATCTCTTAAAGACCTTTTGGTTGGTGTGTCATGTTATTTTATAGTGGTGGAGATTTGATTTTCAAGCAAGCTTATGGTAATGACATTTCTTGTTTAACTGTTGAGTGCATATTTATTGAACCTTAAACACTTTGAGTCATTTGAGTGAATCTTTAGTGAGGATGTCAATTCTTGTTGATTTTGAATTAAATGTAATTACTTAAATAAAGGGAGACAACTATGTTTTCGTGCCATAAAAAAATCCTGGCTTAGGTTGTTTGAATCTTTAGTTCCGTTTTAGTTGAACTGCTAATGTACGATTGTTCGTGAATTATTTTGAGACATTATTGATGAGAATTATAAGTTGAGAAAGATTAACTTTAATGTGAGTTGAGAATTTTGCTTAAGAACAAGCAAACGCTTAAGTGTGAGGATGTTTGATAAGTGATAAAAGTAATATATTTTAATCTCATTATTAATGCATTTTTGGATAATTATTTATGCAAATTAGTGTATTTTATACTTCTAATCCTTTGAATTCATGTTTCTATACTTAAGAGAGTATTTAGGAGTGCAAGGAGCAAAAAACGAGCTAAAATCAAACAAATAGAGTAAATTTTAAGAGGCACACGGTCTGGGCCCTCCCGCATGGGTTGGACACACGACCGCTTTAGCCACACAGGCTGGACACACGGCCATTTTCCAGACCGTGTCGATTTCACGACTCGTATCCCAAACACGCAGAAAAACACAATTTTTAGGCTTTCTAAGTATTCTAAATCTATAAATACCAAATAGAAGAAGAGAATAGAGAGCATCAGAGAATATCGAAGCAAACAACTCAAAGAACACCATTGGAGTCAACTCTGAAACGAATTTCCATCAATATTGAACACCTCCTTTTAATTTCTTCTGAATTTTTTATGAGTTTCTTTATTTCTTGTGGTTATTCTTGTTAGAATTTTAAATAATATCTAATATAAAATTAGAACTGTAAACCAGGATCTATCATGTCAAATCATCAAGAATAAATAAATAACAGAACTAGATGCGGAAGCATACCTGAATCCATGAATTTCTTGAAGTTGTACCCGATCTTGGGGATTTGATCTTCCAAATTAGCACACAAGAAATTCAGAGAATATCTGTTCTCTCTTTCCTAATGATGGGATATTAGAAAAGATATCTTGTGTATAATTTGGGGACCATAACCCTAATATTTATAACCTTAGCATATTAGTTCTAATCAAATTCTAATTAGCCATCATTAATTAGAATTTGATTAGAAGAGTATCTACACATATTTGACCCATACTTTATTTAATAATTAAAAGCCCAATAAAATTCTAACCAAATTAGATCACTTTTAATTTGGGCTAACCTATCATGATAGTAAATAATAACATGTAATTATCCTTATTATGTATGTGATGTCCAAATTTTCCAACAATCTCCCACTTGGACCACATATATATACTGATTACTTTATAATTACATGTCATTATATAACCTTATGAGCTCAAAAGTTTACTATCATATCCAAAAGGTATTCCGAACAATCTCGCCTATTAATTATGTTAACATAGAACCAAAGCGACTTTTGTTACATATATCGTAACTAAATCCATCCATGATCATGTATATTAACACAACCAAATGACATAGATCAAGTATGGATGTGTAGCATGGAAATTACATGCAATATGATCTAAACATGTCTATTTCCAACTGGTCCTCCTTAGTGAGATCAAACCTTACCAAAATCAGAGTGTGAATAAGCCAAATAAACTTTATTTCTGCAAAAAATAAACTTATTATCTTTAAACTGAAATAACTGAAAATGTGTCTATAACATAGAAGCATTTAAAAATACAAACTCCCACTAAAACCAAATATCCTTTAAATGACATTACACCCATATGAGCAATGTGCTCTTATAAAACCTTAGGTGTAGTTCCTTAGCAAGCGGATCCGCAATCATGGAGTTTGTCCTAATATGCTTTATAAGCAACTAACCACTATGAACTTTTACTTTAACAACCAGGAACTTAAAGTCTATGTGTTTTGACTTTAATGTACTCCTGTTGCTATTAGAATAAAAGGTTGCAATTTGTTTTCACAATTTGCACCTTAGTGACAAAATCTTATATCCATATTCCATCAAAATCAGAGTTTATATACCTGATGATCTCTAACTAATTATATCTTCAATATGTGAGGTTGTAATCTTTTGTTCTCTAAAAATACCTTATAACCCTTTTGGATACTATCCAATGGTCCAAACCAGGGTTGCTTAAAATATCTGCCTAATATCCCAATAATATACACAATATTCCAATTTATACAAACCTGAATGTACATTAGATTTTCCATTGCTAAAATGTAAAAAATCTTATGCATTTTTGTAATCCCAAAATCATTTTTAGGGCATTAATTGAGGTTATACTTATTATTGACAAGCAGTATGTCATTAACATATAAAACTAAATATAGAACCTTACTCCCACTAAACTTATGGTATATACGATTATCAACAAAATTCATCTCTAAATCGAATGAGATAATCATTTGGTAAATTTTGTAATATTATTGACGAGAAGTCTACTTAAGCCCATAGATGAATTTCTTTAATCTGCAAATCATTACCTTTGCATCATCAGACACAAAGTTTTCTAATTGCACCATATAAATGTATGATCAATGTTGCCATTGAGAAACCATTAACTTAATATTCATCTGATGTAGCTTAATGTCAAAATATTCCACTAAAGCCATTATAACCCTTTCTCTAGTGGACATTTTTAATAACATTCATTCTTGAAATTGTTGAGTTTGTTCTTTTGGAACAATTACCTCTTCTTGAATAGGGAGTTGTTTAACATTGTCTTATTGAGGTTCTAGATTCACTTCTTAATCAATGATAGGTATGAAAACCTGAATATCATCAAAAGTGATAGTAGGAACTGAGTTAAAACTCAATTCCTCCTTAAAAACAATGTCTCTAACCTTATTTCTCCCTCCAAACTCAACATCCTAAAAGAATGTTAAAATTCTCGTCTGAAAAATATTCCTAATTGTAGGATCATAAAATTCATAGCCCTTAGATCGCTCAATATTTCCTTGACCATTATACTTTATAGACATCAAAGAAGTTAGAAATGATGTCATTTCAACCTTATCATTTTTAGCAAAACATTTCTCAATTTCGTTAAGGAAACTTTGGCCTGAGTAATCTTTTTAGATTCTTTGCCCCTAAAGGCTTCTGAAATGTTGTACTTCATGATCATTAGACTCATGCAATTTGAACGATCCTACCTCTCAAAATCTCGTTTAACATAAGGGGTGTTTTCCATAGTAAGAGGTGCGGGTTGTTCTTCCCTTAGTGCAATGTCTATGTTTATACAATCAAACACTATAAGTAAGTGCCTTTTCCATTCATTGAAATTAGTCCCATTAAGCATGGATATAGAATTTATGTTAGCAGATATTGTGGCAGTAGAAGATGCATTAGCTGAATATAGAACAAAAATAAGCTTAAATCAATATTCATAAGTAAACAATAAATTCAAGATAATGGCTAATCCCATCTCAAGATACCAAACACAACATTAATATCAAGTCTTTGGACAATAATATTAACAGTAAGCGGTACTCTTGTAGTAATCAAACATTGACAATAAATTATGTCAAACAATGAATTAATCTTTGGACTAACTTATTGCTCACATAAAATACCTTATAATTGTCACACATTTATCACCACAGATGTCATTGAAATTCTGTCAAATATTAACTTACCTTTGGGTCAATTAATAAACGCATGAATCACAAAAACATATAATCATTTTAATATTTCAAATAAACTAATCTACACAAAAAAGGTCACTTTTGCGGCATTTTGTTTCAACTAATTTATTTAAAATATTAGACATCCTTAATTAAAAGCCAAAATCTGAATTTATTTGTTTCAAAATATTTACCTTAATTTAATCTTTCAATCAAATTAAAAGATAACCATATATATTTATATATATTTATCCCAGAACAACATACAGTGATGTTGGCAAATATAATAATAGCTGAATAAATCAAAATAACCTCACACAAGACTTTAAATTTAAACTAAAATAATTTGAATAAAGGAAAACCTCATATCAAGATATCAGACACTCAATTAATATTTCATCTTTGGACAAAATATTAACATGTAAGTGATATCTTAGTGGAGTAATCAAACATTGACAATAAGAACATGTCGAATAATAAATCTTCCTTTAGGCCGATTTATTACTCACATGTAAAATCGAATAACCGTCACATGTTTATCACCATAGTTGCACATGTAATATTATTAACCTTCATTTGGGCCAATCAATATTAACATAACTTAAGTTACATGCACACAAACTTTTATATTTTAGAACAAAATAATTTATACAAAAAAATCACTTTGGTGACTTTTTGCTTCAATTAAGTTATTTTAAAATATATATAAACATACCAATATTCAAATTTAAAATTTCCCCAATAGTCAAACGTCAAAACTATTTTTTTTATTGCTTTATAGACTCCGAAATAACTCAAAATAAGGTTGTCTAATTAGCACAATAAAAAAAATCCCAAAAAACCTTAATCTTTAACTGTTATATATATTTTAACCATATATGTCAAAACTGAACGGAAATAATCTAGTGATTCAATGCCAAATAATTAACAAGCACATATATTCATAATTTTGGCATAGACAAAACACCAAAGCAATTCACGTATATATGTATATCTAAAATCAAATAGAAAAAAAACTTGTCCTACATATATCACGTAAATCCAAACTTGTATTTATAATTAAATAGAGATTCAAATGAATACTTGAAATAAAAACTCCAAGTCAATATATCTCATAAATAAAACCATAATAGTTGACATACCCCATAATTCATACCATAGACTAATATATATATATGTTTATATCTTGGCAGCATAGAAAATTGAAATTTATCGACTAATATTAATAACTTAAAAATAAGCAATTATGCCAAGAAAAGGAATCAAAATATGCGGCATAATTGGTAAATTTCAACAGCAACTATGATGCAAAACATTAAACATTAAAGATTAATTTATCTTGCACCAAAGCACCCATAAAATTGAATATATAACCATAAAAAAAAATTTAACTTCAATGATATCTATCAAAACTTAATTTCACCAATTAAACTATAAAATATATCTTATTGAATAATGGTTAGAAACACCTATTCACGCCAACTATAATCATGCATTAATCCTCAAAATCATTGATATGCATATAATATATATACACACAATTATAATAATATAAAAATAATATTGGCTTGCCTTACATATTTTAAACTCAAATTTATATTCATGACTAAAGACATTATCATAAAACTTCTTTTATACACACAAATACTTAAAAAAATCCAAAGCCACTAAATATAAAAATAATCTCAAATTATATGAAAGCCTTTATATGCCCAACTACTTATGAAAATTCATAGCCACCATATTAAAAAAAATCCCAAATATTTTAATTTTAGTCGGGTTCCATAAGGACTAAAACTTATATAAAATAATTATAACAGAAACCAAAAGTAATCATTCGTATATATGAATTAAATTCAATGGTGAAAATAATTCATCATTAATAAAGACAAAAGAAATTCCTTATATATTCAACTAAAATTTTTGTGAAAAGTTGTAAGTCTGTAACCTTAATTTAATAATGACTTTAACCAAAATTTATAAAATAATTGTGTGAAAAGAAGATAAAGAAATTTCACAAATCAATTTTTATCAATTGATTATAAATAAATAAACCTTCATCTTTTGAATAGCATATGCAAATATTAAACTAGATTATATTTATAAAATCCTAAAACTTTATTTAAAGAATCAAAATCCAAAAATTTATCAGAAATCTCAAAGACTCAACATAATATATAATTAAAATATCAAATCCATAAAATTTAAAAAGGAAAAATGAATCAATCTAAAAATAATAAAGAATCAATTTATTCTCAATGATTCAACATGACAAAGCTCGGATGCCACTTGTTAGAATCTTAAATAATATCTAATATAAAATTAGAACTGTAAACCAGGATCTATCATGTCAAATCATCAAGAATAAATACATAACAGAACTAGATGCGGAAGCGTACCTGAATCCATGAATTTCTTGAAGTTGTACTCGATCTTGGGGATTTGATCTTCCAAATTAGTACACAAGAAATTCAGAGAATATATGCTCTCTCTTTCCTAATGATGGGATATTAGAAAAGATATCTTGTATATAATTTGGGGACCATAACCCTAATATTTATAACCTTAGCATATTAGTTCTAATCAAATTCTAATTAGTCCATCATTAATTAGAATTTGATTAGAAGAGTATCTACACATATTTGACCCATACTTTATTTAATAATTAAAAGCCCAATAAAATTCTAACCAAATTAGATCACTTTTAATTTGAGCTAACCTATCATGATAGTAAATAATAACATGTAATTATCCTTATTATATATGCGATGTCCAAATTTTCCAATAATTTTGACTTTGAGATGTTTCTATTCACAATTGTGAACTAATTCCCTAGATACCTATGGAAGATGAACCCTATGATGAATTCTATTATTTAATTTCTGTTTTACATGATAAATATTTATTCTTATTCTTAGTTATGTGTACTTATATCTTGTTTCAATATTTTTGGGATATTAATTCATATTTAATGTGCTTAATCGAGGAGGAAAAATCTCTGTTTAAGAGTAGATCTAGTATAATTAAGTGGAATTGAATGCAATCCTAGAAATAAGACGACATAAATCTACCGGATTAGAATCAAATCTAATAGGGGAATCCATGGATTAAGTTAATGCGACGATAGGGGTTCTAATTAGAAATAAATTTCAGTTAATCAACCAAGAGTCAGTTGCTCTTACTCTCGAAAGAGATACAATCATAATTTAGGCAAATCAAGATATCAAGTGAATAATTCGTTTAATTCAGATTCATAATAATAAATGATGTCTAGGCGGATTCTTTCCTGGGTATTGTCTCTCTCTTTGGTTATCTTTTGGTTATTTTCCTAATTTATTTTCTGTTGAGTTCTTAGTTAAATTAATTTAGTAAATCTCAGTTTAAATAATCTCTCCAAATTGTCGACTAAATAGTAGGAAAATGATAATTACTAATAATTTTAGTCCTAATGGATACGATATCTTTACTCACTGTAGCTATACTATTTATCGATAGGTGCAGTTGCCTTTGTCGTATTTTTAGTTAGGGCCTGTTTAATAGTGCTTAAAAAAAGCACTTTTGGAAGAAAAGTTGTGCTAAACAAGTTACTTTTGGTTGAAATTTTTAGCTCTTTTGAAGTGCTTTTCAAAAGCATTTCTGAAAAGGAGAAGCTAAAATTTTTAGCTCTTTCTCTCCCAAAAGCACTTTTGGTGCTTAATTACTTTTTCACCCCTTCAATAACATAGTACTTTCCCTTTTTTTTTTCTTGGTGCTTAATTACAAATGTGTTAAAATCATTAATTAAAAATAAAACAAATATTTTTTAAAATACTAATTATAAATATTTAATGGTTATATTTAAATATTTCAAATATAGTTTATATATTCTAATTAAATTTTATAAATAATTAATATTTATTGCTTAAAATATTTACAATTTATATTTTATATATTAAAATATTAACAAGTTATAATAAATTTTTTATATTCTTATTAAAATATAATAATATTAACTAATTTAAATATTATTTAAATCCATATTTGTTACTTGATAATAACATGTCTAAAATGGACATTTTATTTCTCAAAAGTACTTTTTGACAGCAATGCTAAACACTCAAATTTTAAACCGAACTTTTCAAAAACACTTCTCAAAAGTACTTTTCCACAACATTTTTTAAAAGCATTGCTAAACTAGCCCTTAGTTCCGTGACACGCATCAGTTAGCCTTTGTTTTTGTTAATTATAAAACTGTACTATTAAGTAAGTTATAATGTTTCAACCTATGAAATTACTAAGCTTTATAAAAGCTATAATGTTTCAACCTATGAAATTACTAAGCTTTATAAAAGCTTACTCGTGTTAGTTGTTTTATTTCTTGTAGATATTGTTGTGGAAATCGGGAGATCAGATCAACTCAAAGAATCACACTATCTGAGGACCTTTGGTAGACTTTGAATATGCACTTGACTTATATGGCATGTAAAAGGAGAATTTGATTATGTTTTGTAATGGTTCATAAGGACTTATAATTGTGTAGTTGTTGTATATATGATGTTGTGGTATAAGTAACTATGTGTATAAGCATACTTAATTCTAAGTTAGAGGATAAGTGAATAAGCATGAAATGGTAAGTTTGGCATGAATTGAGTATGGTATTTAGGGATTGCTTATAAGACATTTGAGTGTATAATATGGCTTATGCACTTAACTAAAGTGATGAATTATTAAAAGTTTGATTTAGAGTGCCATTGGTGACACATTGGTTAGATCTTAGGTTGATTGATTTGGCATGTTATGGTTGTTCTTGAATGTATTTAGAAATATTATGATCATGTGTTATAAGGTGGGTTAGGTACCTAATCATTTGAATATGAAATTGGCATGGTTTAAGGTCATTATTGGACACATGGCCTAGGGCACGAGCTGCCACACAGCCATGTGTCACACACGGGCAACCCACACAGGTGCGTTGCTCTAGCGTGTTATGGTGCATGTCGATCCACTCGGGCACAGAGAGTTACATGGCTTGGCCACAAGGTCATGTGACCTTTTATTACATAGGCATAGTAAGTTACACGGTCTGCACACACGGACGTGTGGAGTAATCACACGGGCGTGCAGAGTAGCCACACGACCATGTCCAGAGCCACACGGTCTAGGCTCTATCACACGACCAGAACACACAACCGTGTGACCCCTGTTTTGAAATTTTTCAATTTTTCCTTTAATGTTTTGATTTACTTCAAATTGATCCCTAATTGTTCCTAAATAATTTTAAAGGCCTCGTAGGCTCGATTTAAGGTCTATGACTTTTTTTTCTACTCCAATATCATTATTTATGAATTTGTTAATTAAATTTGTTAAACTTGATGCTATTTGTTATTATTGGTTCTGAATTGTACAGTAATACTCCATAATCCTAATCTGGCAATGCGTACGGGTTTTGGGTGTTACATTCTAGGCTTAGGATTTTGGTTCGATGAAGTCATTGGTGTCATCATCATGACATTATGATTCCAAGAACACATCAAATAAAGTAGGTTAGGATTCCTCTCACACTATATTTATCAGAGATTTCCCCCTACCATAACTCGTAGGCATATCCGGATAAAATGGTTTGACCGCTAGAGGTCGTTAGAATAATTATATAACTAGCATCGTGACATAAAAGTGAATATCCGACATCATGGGATTTTTAGTACAATATTCAAGATAGGCACCAAGATTATTCGTCATTGAAGGTTTTTTTACCAACTGGGCCTTAAGTACAGTAATTAGGAAAGGGACCCAAATTATCTACCATTGATGGAATTTTCAAATGATATGGAGACACTAGGATAGTTGATGGGTTTGTATAATTCAAAATTTGGTATCTTCTATCGAGAATATCTTTGACTTCCACTAACAACTCCACTACAACATCTTCGCTTTTCTGATGCCCAAACACCATAATCTTAAGCTCTTCATTATCTTTGAGATTCACTAAAATGTACTTACACCTTCTTTTGTTGTACCTTAGAAATCTATACTTCATATTGGATATCCACTTAGTACCTCTAGCTTGAATTTTCCTTAGGATTCTACTTTTCATGTTGTCTAGAGAAAAATCACTCTTAAAGGTCATATCCAACTAGAATACAACTCTATAATTAGTCAAAATCATATCTCCATTCAAATGGGTTTGTGCAATAAATCAATATATGCTATCTTGAAGCTGTCAAATATTAAATTTCAAACATTACAAACAATTCTAACGATTTCAACAATTTTTAATAATAAAGAACCCAATAAGATTATCACTAATTTAGTTCAATGGAAAGAAAAATAATAGCACAACTTATAGGCACCATATGTAGAACATATTCAACAAATGTAACAACAATAATAGCATAACAATTCTAATTATTTCAATAATTTTTTAAATAAATAATCGAACAAAATTAACACTAACTTATTTCAACGAATATCATACAAAATAACACAACTTTCTTATACCATATATTGATCATTTCAATAATCGTAACAACAATAATAACATAATATTAACACTAAAGATACTTACAAATTTACTTTCAACATTTGATAATCACAACAATAACATAATATTGGTTTAAAAAATTATTTACAACTTTCATACCACTAATTATTAATTATGAAAAAAATTCATAATTGATAAATTGAGATGTAGAGAATTTGAAAGTTATTGGAATGTTTTTGAAAGGACTATGGATGAAAGGATTTTGAGAGAGTTGTTTTAGAATGTTTTTTATTTTTTAGTTTTGCAAGGAAACTAGATAACTTATAGGAGAGTGGAAGGGGATCAACTAGCTTATGTTTGCTTGAAGTCGACGTCTATGAGTGTTGATTTCTTGAGTAAAAAAGGTTAGAACTAGACACCTATAGGTGTTGAGTTCTAGTTTTATCACGTCAAATTCTTATCCGTAATAGAAAACTATGAGATTTCTAAGGGGAATCCTAAAAGGTGGTTCTTCAGACCTTGACGCTTGTGGATGTCGAGTTCATAGTTTCTTTTCATTATTTTCAAATGATTGAACAATAAATTATGCATATACTATTCAACACTTAAAACAAAACTCAACACTTATGAATGTAGTGAGGAGGAAAGTTCGTAGGCATTAGTAAGGAACATCAAAAGCTTGTGCAATTGGGTTTGGTAAGTCCCATTCACTCATATATTTAGCGAGGTGAATAAGGTGGTGAATGCGAAGGGAAAAGTTTATAGCATGGAGCTAGATGGATTGCAAATGTTTCAAAACCATCCTTTAATTTTCTTGGTTGCTCTCTACGGTGACTTAGGGTTTTTTTGGATGAGATTTTGCCTCTAATGCGATGGAATGAAAGGTAAAATAAATTGTCATTGAAATATATCTCAATTTTGGAGGTGTTTGGAACACCTCCGATGAGGTGTTCTCAACTCATTGGCCTAATAATTTCTCATTAAAAGTAACCTCCCATAAATGATCTAACATAGAATAATTTTAATTTTATCCTTTTTTATTATTTTATTATTATTAATTTTATTTTTTTATTTTAAATATAATTCTATTTTTTTAATATAGCATAATTTTAATATGCATTACAATTTAATATAAATCTAATATAATTTTTTAACAATTTAAAGCTAATATATATTCTTGTTATAAATATTTATTTTTGAGTTAATGTCCATGATATCAAGATAAGTTTGATATACATTAGGACTTTAATTTTTATTAGAAGTAGAGTTTTATATCATGTATACATATTATGTCTATAAATATAGAAATTGGAGAAGCACTATAAACATCCCACTGATCAATAAAATTTATACTTCTCTTTGTTCTCCTATTTCTCTTATTTTTTACCTTCTTTATTATTTATTTCATAACAGGTTATCAACATGATGATTTTTTTTTTTGCTCTTTTCAAAATCTAAGTCAAAATTTCTATTACCCAAAATTTGAACCAACTAAATTTCAATATGTAACCCTAAACTAGTCACCTAACTGGAAACTTCCACTGAAAAATAAAATAATAAAAAAAACATCCAATGAATCCAATGCCAATAGCAAGGTTCAGACCTGCAACCTAAGTCACACATCAATCAAATTTAACCACTTAGCTATTAAAAAATTTTCAATATCATACACCGATATATTTATAAATCTAATTTTTCCTTTATTCTCTAAATTTTTTCTCTTCTGATTCGAACCCAAGACCCTTGGTAACTATTGTAACACCCTAGAATTTAGGGTTAGAAATTTTGAGGTTTGTGGTTCAGTAAGCAGGTTGAGCAATTGAATTTGTTGTCGCATTTTGATGTCAAAATAAGCCTTCTAGTTCTGTGGTTGGATGTGTGTTAGTTTACCTTCTAGGTTCTAGATTTGAGTCCTCATGTGCGTGTTTTAAGGAACTTTTTTTTTACTTAAATTTGTTTTAAGTTTTAAAATATTTATTTATTTATTTAATATTTTATTTTATGTTATTTTATTTTTATTTCAAAACCCAACCATTCCGCGTTCTTTTCCCACTTTAGTTCTCTGTAACTTTTTTGTAATTCCTTCTTTCTTCTTTCTTCCCCAAAATTCAATTTTCTTGTAATTCCTTGCTTCTTCGGTTTTATCACTACTTGTCGTCTGTTAAGGGAGTTTTTTCCTCATGTGTTCGTTTAATTAGAGGTGAAGAAGGTTCTGAACGGTTTGGTGGAGCGAATCAAATGGTTCATGGTGCTGGGAATCACGATTTAAGGTATGTGTTCTGACCTATTTAAATTTACTATTGAATCATTGTCGGATTCTATGGAATTCAATGATCTCTTAAGTGTTTCTAAAATTAAGGTGAGTAGGGGTCGTTTTGATGGTGGATTTCTTGATTTCCGTTTGATTTCGGTGTGAGTTTTCGCACTACTAATGTAGGTATTCATTTCATTGAAGAAGTTCACGTTTTTTGGTTGTTTTAGGTTGGCTTCGTGACCACACGGGCGGTCCACACTGCCATGTTCAATTGGGAATTAGGGATTTGGGGCAATTTTTGGTGCCACACAACCGTGTGGCTAAATTTGGGGATTTTAGTCGATATTCACACGGTCTGCGTTTTGGACACACGGGCATGTCCCGTGGGCACATGGACGTGTGAGACTTCCACATGGCCGTGTCTGCCCTGCACCTGATTTTAGAAATTTTGGATAGCGAGTTACACAGGCTGCTCATACGGCCATGTATCTCGGTCACACGGACGAGTGTAGACCACCACACGGGCATGTAGACCTCCACATAGCCTAGGCACTTCCACACGGCCGTGTGGCCCTATTTCGCAGATTTTTATTTTGTGTCATAATTTGACCGTTCCAATTCTTGTGTCGCCCAACGTTTGTTGAGGCCTTTTATAAGTGTTAGGCACTCTGTTACGGCTTAAAGTCGTGTGAGTATTCGTAATTATAGCGCTAATTTTATAGTTTGTTTAAAGTGTGTATGTAATGTGATTTATGAATTAAGGCACTATCTAATGATAGGATCTAAGCTAATCTGATACTGAGTTTGTGTAATTGAATATGTGCACTTTTGTTTCTGTATCACTATTATGTGTTTCTCTGTAAGTCATGTACATTGTGCATCTGCATGAAAATCTGGGTTTTGGTTGTGAAGAGAATGGGGTCTGATTCGGCAGTTTAACTGCATTACTTAATAGCGGTGATACTACAATATAAACATTTGACAGCTTAGTTGCATATTGTTATTATTCGAGTGGCTTGGTTCCACATACTATGGTGTGTAGGGTGGATGGGCTTATTATAGCTCATATGTGGTGTGCAGGGTGGTCGAAGTGGTGTTCGGATGGTTTGAGTGGGTTTTGTATTCATTGCATTTATTATATCATTTAAAATCATTTGACTAAATCTTTTGGAATATTATGCTTATTTCTGATTATGAAAGTCTCAAGTTGTTGCGTTATAATAATTATCTGATGTGTTTAGCACTTCATTGTATATGGAATAGTGTTTTTGTCTCTGTGAATGACTTATGGAAATGGTTCGTATGTCTAACTTCAGTGTAAGTTTCTCTTACGTTGTCCATGTACTCTTTTATGAAATATAGGTGTTTTTTTTAAACTCCATTTTTCTGTCTTTTGTTTACGTTTTAGACTCACACTGAGCTCGCGTAGCTCACCCTCTTAGTTTCTCCCCTTTCAGGTACTCTCGTATTCTGTAGATGGACTCGGCATTCTAGAGGTCTCAGATGGATAAGTTTTGAATTGGTTAAATAAAGTGTTTCGTTTCGATTCTTAATTTTTCAAGTTGTTCTGGACTGTGAGTAATTATAAGAACTGTGGTATAAGTTTTATTTTGGATTTTCGTAAATTGTTATTTTGGACTGAATTGCAGAAACTGCGGATTTATATTTCCAAATGTTTTTAATGTAACTTAAATTTTCTGTTTTGAAACCCAAATGGTTAAACGATTTAGTTCGAATGTAGCGAACTGTGTTTCAAATGAGATTTGAACATTCTATTTTGGAAAATTGCTTTAGATCACTTCGGTGATCACTGTAACCTCCGAGATCCGGGAAAAAACTTCTAGGCCGAGTTTTAGGGTGTTACAACTATCATAGCATTTTATCAGTGGGCTACTCCATGATTTTAAAGTATTGAGTGCCTACTTATAAATTCTATAGTCGCCAGATATGGAAAGGAGAATTTACATTATTTATTTAATGTTTTACATTTACATTAATTTTTATGATTTCATAATTAATTATGATTGTTGTGGTTAATTTTTTTATCTACCTATGACGAAGAAGGAAGTCATCAAACGATAATGATAGATAATAACAACAGCAACGTAGTGATCCGAAAGACTACGACATTAACAAATTTTGAAGCATTTGAAATTTTCCTGGTTAGTATTCTTTTGACTTTTATGCAGTTACTATTTTAAAGTTTGAGCTTTGAGCAAAAAAATCTAAATTATGCTTAAGATTTGTAGTTTTGTTAATAATAATAATTTCTTTTATTTTTGGATTTCTTATTTTATGAAAATTTGTTGGAAATTAATATTTTAATATGATTTGGTTGTCTTTACAACGATCGAAATTAAAGATATATTAAACCTATATTCGTCCAAAACTTGACCCTTATTGTTCATTTTTATAGTAGACAATTTACTCAAGGAAAAGTGAAGGAAACTTGAGAGTATGATAAATATAGTTATATGTGCATAAATTGCTTACATATTATTTATCTTCCATTTCGTCATTTATTTATTTGATTAGTTACATATGTTCCTAATTATTCTATATTATTCTAATGTTACTTTATTTGATATCATTCCAAATTAGGACTCTTAATGATATTACGTCAATTTTTTTTTACTTTTAATTCAAATACAAGTATTTGTGGTATAGAGTTTTTTTAAAATAAAAAGAATTTATTTACATGTATAGGAGCCCATAATATTGAATCATATTTTCTGAAGTGAATGCAAGCATAATAAATTTAAAGGGCACAATTGTAAATATGATATGGTTCACGATTAGAAATGGAGGAGACATAACTTATGTTCTCAATGTATGAAATGTGCCTACCGTACACCTGAATATTTTATCACTATATTAATATTCCTTAAAAGGTAGGAAACATGTCTCGCAGACAATACAATAATGCATACAATTCTCATGGATAAAAAACATCTTTCTTGTTTGGTAATGTAACAAACTAAACTTTAGTGTACAAAATTAATTTAAGACTCCAGAAGAGCTAATTTATTGTTACCCATGTTCAATGTGGTAATGGAACATGTTAATATTTTGTATTACAAAATTAATTTAAGGCTCCAGAAGAGCTGATACATTGTTATATGTTCTAAACAATCTCAGATAAATTATTTTGATTTAAAATATATTCTCTGTAATGATCTCATATTGAGATTGTGAATGAGGACAAATTTATATTTAGTATGAATCACTCTTGCTATAAATATCCACATATTTTAATAGAGAAAGATTCAATTATTAAATTATATTATGCATGATATTTGGATACCTATCGTTATTTTGAAAAGGAATGAGAAAGATTGGATTTTGATTATGAACGATCCACTTGAATTGTGGATTAATTTAATGATAAGAAATAACCATTGGAATATGATAAATTTGCTTAAAGCTCACTATGATTGGATGCACCTGAAGTTGCAATATTTTAAATATGCAAATGAGTATAACTTTTCAGTATTTAATTAGAGCTCTCAATTATGTGGGAATAATATTACTAATGAGAACTTGTTAAAGAAAACTTTTCCCAACTTTTCATGCTTCAAATGTGCTCCTGGAGTAGCAATATTATGAAAAAGTTTTAAAATATCTTCTAAATTAATATCACATTTTACTTGTGGTTGAATAAATCAACGAGCTATTAAATGAAAAATCGTATAGCCCATCCTACTAGATCTACTCCATTCCCTGAAGCGAATGCAACAATACATAATAAATCTGAAAGACGTAATCTTGTATGTTGTAAGTCGCTCTATAATAGTAGAAAGTGGTTGTCATAATAATTTTTCTCGCTACTAGAAGTGTAAAAAATGAAGATAATGTGAAGACGGATAATAAGATTGATATTAAAATTTAAATTAATAGTTTCATCCTATGTTTTAGCTTCTAATTGGTGTGCATTTATGATATGTTTACATGTTTTGCTTAATTTTGTGTATACACCTATGCAAAGAAAATATTTGTTTGTATGGTTTTAGAACTATCTAATTACTGCGAAGTACATAAGGTATATCTTTGAAATCGACGATAGATTAATTTCTATCTATATTAATATTATCTATATTTTCTCTAGGTCACTATCTATAATAATATGATTGAATCACATGAGACGGTAAACCAAAAGATTACTAGTCCAAATATACTAATTAGTTGGCATGACCGGTTAGACCATCCTAATCAATAATGATACTACAAAATGAGACTTTACGTGAAAATTTATTAAAGGACCAAAAGAATTTTTGTTTTAAAGATTTTTTAAGTGCTACTTGGTCTCAAAGAATATGAATTATTAGAACACCACTAACAAAAGTTGAGATCGAATCTCTAACATTTCTAAAAGAAATATGGACCAATTTATCTAACAAGTTTGATGTTTTGATATAATTTTGTAGATGCATCTACAAGTTAGTCACATGTGAGTTATCAACTTGCAACTTGTAGTTTGTGATATTACCTATTTAATGATTTGTTGACGAACAAAACTTTCAGATTACACAATAGTGACAAATCTTGCTAATGTTGGTGACTTCATTATTCAGGCTTTCAATGGTTATTGAATGCTAGATTGTCAATGCGAGTAATTATAACAAAAGGATGTTATATATACATATATATGTATAAAATGATTTAGTTGAATTAATGATTAAATGCGTTCTATTAGTGGCTAAACCATTACTTTTGAGAACAAAATTTTTTATATATAAGAATAAGATATTTTATATGAATAAACGTTTGTACACATCATGCCAATAAATTGTGAATACTACTCCCCATTACAATTGGCTTCACCACAATGCATAAAATAGGTATTTAAAGAATGTTGAGAATGTGTATTAATTATGAATCTCATTATTAGATGTTTTGAATAAATCGAAGATTCAATTATGACATAATTTGTACTTTGAATTGATAATTTTCCTAACATTAAGGGGGAGAGAAATAATAGTTGGATAAAATAAATTAGTTTGAATAAGTTATTATTATCTAGATCATCATAGAAAGTAATTTGAACCAAAAGTTTAAAAAGAATAACTCACTTTATTACAAAGTTAACTGCTAGATGTATTTACTGACCTGATGAAAATAACCAAGTGTTAAATATCAACTAATTTTTTTATTTGAATTGAAGTCCCAATAGGACAACTTGTTAGAATAAATTGAAGGTACATGCCTAAAACATAGTAGATCAATTGGGTCTAAAGATGAAAATTCTCATACAAGAAAATAATAAATCAAGATGGTCATATAGTGGAAGCAGATGCTCCCGAAGAAATTCAAGACATAACTAATTATTAAAACTCCAGAAGTGATTCAGATACCTGAAATTACAGATGAAAATAGTGAAAATAAAGATATATCGATAAATTATGTAAACAAGAGAAAATATGAAACCATGGAAAATAGAAGTTTTTTACAACTGTTTTGCATGCAATAATCTTGTTGAAATAATGAGGATCTTAAATATATTTGTTAAAAAGTATAGAAATGAATAGATTAGCCAAAATAGAAAAACACAATTCAAGTATAATTAAATTCGAAAAATTTATGAACTAGTCGCCCAAATATCTAAAGGTATAAAATCAGCGAAGATACAAATGAAATAGTTTTGAAAAACAATGTAAGAAATATGAAGCTTTTTACTAAGTCCTAGTATTAATTATAAAAAATATATTTTTTTGGGATGGATGCAATAATATTGGGATATTTTATACCATTAATCTTTTACCTTAATAAAGTCTTAACGAGTCAATTTTTTCTTAGTTGAAATAAATGAAGCCTTAGTTGGTGTAATAGAACACGGGTCTTATGCTTGTAATGTTTACTATATATGTTTTAGTACTTTTTATCTTTAAAAAAAAAGAAAACTTTTTCAACTTATCTATTGGAACAAATAATTATTTTTTTTTAACCATATCAAGGTAAAAAAACAAGAAAACTATTAATGAAAGGTAAAATAATACGAAAAACCATGCATGGCATTGAACTTGTTGAATCCATAAAAACTAAAAATGTAAAAGGAAACTTGGGGTTCCCCTTATGAGCTTAATTCCCATAGCAAGCCATGTTTAATGGCGTCGGAGGGTCTGAAAATGAACCATTAATAATACGTTCAAAAATGTAGTTATTAGCTGCTTGAGTGACGTGAACCCCGTCCCAATTTACGTAAGTGGAAGGATCTTGGCAAGGAGCTCCCACCAACACTTCCCATGTTTATAAATCTTTGCTCTACACCCCAACTTCTTATTGTAATTATACTTTCCACCGTGGCCGCAACATGTTCTAAGAGGCTGCTTAAACCCTGCAGTTCTCTCATTGAATCCCATTGTCAATACAAAACCTGCTATGTGTTTTCATGACATTGTAGTTGTTTCATAAAGGGCTCACCATGCTTTCTTCCTTGGCTAATTAGGGAGAATTTCACTGAGTAAACATCAACGTAAGTGATTGCAGCATCGACCAAATCTTACTGTTCCACGGTCTTTTTCAGACCCTCGTTGAAAAACTGGGCAACTTCGTTGAACGGAGAGGCGCACCCATATTCATCAATTTGTCCTGCTAAGACTGCGATGCGCTCCATCACATATGGCAGGCACCCAACAGGACCTGTATTGTGTATCCAAAAGTATCTCCCTCCTTCATTATATATATCCTGCACAGTAGCAAGTTACAAAGTAATAACCAATATTTGATTATTGTAATTAACCGAACATTCAAAAATGATATACTAGCCTGAATTATAGTCTGGAACTGATTAAGCACATCGGGAACATAGGCTTTAACTTCGTCTTTAGACATGTTTAAGAAGTAACCTGCTGTGAGATCATTTTGGCCGATATCAAAGGTATACAAGGCACTTGAGAAGTCTTCTTCCTTTGGCATTAAGGTTTCAGAAACCCCACCTACAAACATTAATTGATAATAATTCATCCAAAAACAACAGAAAAAATTGAGAATATGAAATATATGGTAAATGGAATGCAAAGAAATATTACCTCATTTACGTACAACTTGTGACCTTACAACAAAATCGTGGAACTCGTAATATTGAACGTTCAAGGAGATGGGGCTGAAACCACCTTGATTCAAAGTTGTGTTTTGAGGTCAAATGGTTGATGCAGCAGTGGCAAAGTTAGCTCCATGGCTAAAGTTGCTCCCCATGGAGTCAAGAAACGCACTTAGATATGGTAACCCGAGGCTCTCGGCTGAAAAACACCAGTGAAAATTAAGATTAAATCTCCTTTGTTCTTTGATGTTCTTTCTTGGTCGAGATAATCTCAAGTTTTGCTTGTTATGACAACAATTGAATTGGAAACAAGAAGAGACAAGAAAGACCCATGGTCACAAATACACTTGTTTTTGTGCTTGTATCCAATTTGCGCGTGTTACACTTTTTACTTTAAGCCTTTTTATGGAAATTTGAGTCCGAAAATTGGGACCAGGGACATGGATGGTGGAATAATATCCAATTACTTACTATGAACTCAGCAATGAATGAGAATGTATATTATATGCCTAAAACAACTATAATTTGGTTGATATCATCATAAGCGATACTTGAAAGTCCAGAGGGAGTTAGTGTTATAGGGTATAGTGAAACTATCAAGAGTACCTATGAAGTCGATCACAAGACGACCATCGCAGTAGCGGCCAGCGGGACCGCCGAAGTAGGAGAGCCCATTGGGAGGAGGTGCTTGGCCAAATGCGGCTGACAAGCCTCCAGTGTCGGAGTTTGAGTCACCAAAGTTGAATATTGCAGGGAATTGGCATGGCTTTCTGGCAAGTACCATGGACATTGGTGCAACGTTTACTAACGAGATTGCAAAGGCAATAATAACAAAAATAGAGGATAAATCAGAAGCCATTAATAGGAGAAATAGAAACTATAAAATATTTGACCACATATCTATTTCCAAGTCAAAATTTAGCATATATATATATATACACTACATATTTCCTAATTTTTAAGGGGGAGAGACTTTTTTTTTTCTTTTTTTAATAAAGCCGGCTGGTGATTCATTAAATGGAAAGGAAAGGACCGTTTACAAGACAGCGGTGCCATCAATACCAAAGCAATAAATTAAAAACAGAAAAATTAAAGAACCTACCCAAGCAAAATGAAAACCTAGAAATATAGATTCCTAAAAAAAAAAAAGAAATGAAACAGCACTCCTCAACAGCCTGTGCATAACACCACCATATCGGAGACCTAAATGAGCCGTCGTTTTCCACATCTATTGGTGATGGCTTTCCTCTTCTTTTTCCCCACGGTGCTCTTCGTTTTCTAGTTATATCGAAGTCTTAAAATTTATCATTCCTCCGACGCTAGATAAACAACCTCAATCCCGGAGTTGCATGGCCGTTCTGTCCCTTTCTGCTTCTGCTTTGACCACCCCCCCGGCACTTCCTCTATCCATATTCGTATCTCCCCCAGCTTTCGCCCCCCCTCTGCAAGCGTGTGTGCCGCACGGTTCCCCTGACGAGGTACGAAACTAAACGCCGCTGAATCAAAATTAGGAGCCCCAGTCCTGATTTCCTTAATCAGAATGCTTATCATCGATCTACATCTTCAATGGCCCGTATTTCTCTAATAACGGTTAGTGAGTCTCCCTCCACCACCACCTCCCCAGAGCCAAGCTCTTCTAATAGGATCGTTGCACTGAGACATGCCCTTGCCTCTGCCACTACCGAATCTGCCACATTTTCATATGGGTAAGTCCCCACCGCCATCACTTACCCCTCCCTATTCCTGATTATTATACCAACTATTGCCTGCTTTGTAATCTGATTAAAAGTAACATCGAAATTTGCTTTTACTGTTACCCCTGTTGGCGGTTCCTACAAAACTTTACATCCTTGTTGAGCAATTCATAAAACAAAATCCAGACATTCCACTTCTCGTATGTATGATTTTATAAAACCAATTTGATCGTTTGTCTGTTGATTGACACCTTCATGATAAGCACAGTTTCGATTATACCATAGAGCCAGAAAGTGACCACCTATAGTTTACTGGAGTTTAGTGTACAATTTGTAATCTCTTTTACAAACCAGCACTTCCATCTATGTTCATAATTTGTGGAGGAAAAAGGTACACCCAAAGCTCTCAGTACTTGGACCGCAACTGGACATTCGCGGAACAAATGCTTAACCGTCTCCTCAGCGCCACGGCAGACCGGACAGTAGCTCCTTACGGCCACTCTTCTATATACAAATTGTAATTTTAATTTTGTTGGCCACTTTAAGATTCCATAGTCTTTTGTAAAAAACTCTGAAATTTATATTCTGAGTTGTATCATCAGTTCCTATTGAACCCCTCTCTAGCAACAAGCCATTTGTATCCGCTCTTCACCGAATAGATCCATGTGTTATCTTCTCTCCACATAAACTCGTCCTTCAAAGTAAATCTCGACAGCGGAATGGATAAGATCATCTCTTGATCGTTATCAGTCTATTCAAAACATCTACCTTCTAGGCATATGACTTCACATCGATCAAATCAAAAACATATGAATAGTTAATATTTATGCATTGACCCATCACTCTTGCTTGTTTAGGACTCAGCAGCCATGGATTTTTCCTTTTATTAATAGACGTGCTACTGCCCACCTTTCACCTGCCTCCTTCCTTAATTATCCTACGAGCAGATCATATGCTACCTTAGGTATGTGAAGGGGAAGACTTAAGCTTTGCTATAATACCCTTACCCGTATTCGTCGTCGGAATAGCGTTATAGAGCGTTATCGTAAAAATGTAACTCAAATAATTCATTCTTGACATTTCATAATAATTGCAAAATCTAATCAAACACATGCATAACGTCTTTAATTCAAGCCTTCGAGGCCTTAAAAACACTTTAGAAACGATTTAGGATTAAATTGGGAACATTTAAAACTTCATGGAAAAAGACGGAAAAATTTACACTGCAAGGGTCATACAGTCGTCTGGTCAGGCCGTGTGACTCACATGGCTGAGACACACGCTCGTATCTCAGGCTGTGTGGACATTTGAAGTAGAGACATACAGCCGTATTCGTGCGTTTGTAACTCTATGACTTGGGTCATACGGCTAAGCCATACGCCTGTGTGTCAAGTTGTGTAACTCTTAAAATGCAACATTTAAAAACCTATAGGGACACACGGCCGTCTCACATGGCCGTGTGTCACACACGACTGAGACACGTGCTCGTGTCTTAGGCCGTGTGGACAAGAAATAGGTAATTTTCAAGCCAATTCTCTCACCCAAAACAAGCTTACAAATACAAACCATTGCACTTATATTCAAGCATTCAAAATGTACTTAAAACATGCATAATAAAATTAGATTATTGTGGTATTTGTTCATACAACCAATATGCCAAAAAAGGCACCTCAAACATAAATCTTAAAATCAACCTAAACACATATATGTTTTGGCATAAATTAACTAAACTACAAATCGTCATGCTAAGATATAGCACAATTGACCATATGTCAAACCTCAACAAAATATACCAAATTGATCTTTAAAAACATACATCTACTTGACCATTTCAACATTAACCATAAAAGCACCAAAGTGCCTGTACATGTGTATATTTAACCATTTATCAATTGACTTGTTTCGATATCAAAACATATAAAAATGACCTTACCATTGGGACTTCTTACATCAAAACCATTTAAATGTCATCATTCTAGCATTTCCAAATGATTCCATCAACCAACATATATACATACCAAATTATGTCAAAATTTATACCTCAACCAAACATACTTGACTAAATTTCATATTAAAACATGCCCTAAATGGTCACTTTGCAAACATGCCAAGTCTTACCACTTTGGCCATAAAACCATGCATCAATTTGATCTTATAAAAATCAACCTTTAAACATCAAAGTGCTAAAAGCACATCAACCATCAAGGCATCAAATATTATAAGTTTCACAAATTTAAAGCAACATTACATGTCGATATCATTAACTGAACATTAGACATAAGTCTACCTATACATGCCATTATAACTACGACCAAAGCATCAAAATCTACTGATAAAATCGATGGATAATGTGATGGATCTCAGACTAGCTTCCAACTCGATCAAGCTTCCAATATTCTATAAAGTAAGAGAAAGATAACCCCATAAGCAATGAATGCTTAGTTAACTCGTATAAACTTAAACATAGCATTCCATTTCAATAACGAACATTATAGATTAAATATAAACTTATACCAATGCCTCAACATTTATCAAACCATAATCATCAACTCATAATGGATTAAGTCTATCAACACCATATATATATTTATCATTCTTAGAATAGTAGGATTTTATAAGACTTTGAACCCTTTTATTTACGTATTTTAGCTTAACTAACAACATCAATTCATTAATTAGCATATTTGTTTATGAACTAGGTATATTCATCCATAACAAATCTAAACTTCACACATACAAGTATCTTTTAACTCATCATTCCCTTTTGTTTTACCATATTTTATTTCAACTATGAATTTACCAATTTCATTACCTTTTCATACCCGTTTCCTTTGCATAATACAATACATAAGTATAACATCAACCATGACTACGAGCTAGTACATTTAACATAGCTCTTTTGAAATCAACTACATGATAAACCATTTCATAAGTAATTACATACTTTTAATTTACACCACCTTTTCATATACATAAGCATATTATCAATTGAACACTTACCATTTCAATGTATTTCATTAAGACTAAGCATGATATAATCTAATCATAAGTTTCGCACAAGCCTAAGCATCATCCACAACTCATGTTAGAGCATCAACTTATAAACCAATTGAAATAACGTAAGGTAAGTCATATACATGAACAACATCATTTGAAATCTTCAATTTCATGAGTGTAAACATACTTTCATTGAACATTACATTTTCATTCCTTTTCATAAATTCATGACATAAGTCATTTGAATGTTTACCATTCCTTCCTTTTTTATGCCCGTTTAACCACTAAGAATAATACCGGATATGCGGGAAAGCTCACACAGAGTGTGCTAAACATATAGTCGTAGCTCACATGAGTTGTAAAATGGGTCTGCTCACACAAGCTATCGGTCGAAATGTAAGCTACACGATGCTACTCACACATGCTGTCAAGTATCCGCAACTAATGTCGAATATCAGCCTTTAGTAGGACATTCAAAACCAACACCTGAAACAAGGTAACCTAGGTCTGCTCACACAAGCTGTCGGTCGAAACGTAGCTACACGGTGCTGCTTACACAAGCTGTCAAGCATCTGCAACACATTCTGGAACTCAGCCACTGGTAGGACATTTAGGACCAGCACCCAAAACATGGTAACCCTAATGACATGCCATTTGTATCCTATATATTCATAAGGCTCAAACGGGGCTCGATAGTCGTCATACGTGGTTGAATTTTCATCGTCTCTTTACTTGATAAATTGTATAATAACACATATTTATTGATTCAATCACAATAGAATCACATACTAACATTCAATTAATCAGCATTACATAGAATTCAGTTCATACGAACTTACCTAGCTAAATTGCAGAAATGTCAATGTATAAGTGCATTTTGGTCCTCAATTTTTCTACTCGATCTTGATCTAAATTAATAATTTTATTCAATTTATTAATTTAGATAGTAAAAAATTTATTTTATGCAATTTATTCATTTTTTATATTTTTATAAAATTACCCCTAAAATTTTAGTTTTATTCAATTTAGCCCCTGAGCCTAAAACATGCAAATTAACCATTTTTATTGAAATTACTCACTAGTCAAATATTCATAGCTTCCATTTCAGCCCATTTTTACAATAATTTTACAACAAATCCTTGTATTTTACTAATTCAACAATTTAGTCCCTAATCAATAAATTCATCAAAAATCACTTAACAAAATACTTTTAAATAACAACCAATATCTCAAATTCATCATTTAACATAAAAAAATCACTAGATTCATCCATGGAAATATTTACAATTTTTAACAGTTTCAAAATCGAAGGTACAGGCTAGCTGAACCTAGTTGCAACGATTTCAAAAATATAAAAATCATTAGAAACGGATAACTTAGGGACTTACATGAAAAGAAACATGGTTAGCCAAGCTTCAAAATCTCTCGTGGTGGTTTGGAGAAGAACAAAACCAAATGGGGAAGAAAACTATTATGTTTTCTTTATTTTATTAACCTTTTATTTTATTTTATTTTATTAATAAAATAACATATAAAACATTATAATTAAAAGAAATTAAAGCATCCAACCGTCCCACTATATTTAGGATGGCTAATTTACTCAATAATGTCATCCAATTATAATTACTTAATCAATTAACACTTTTAAACTAATAGCAATTAATTTTTTCAACTTTTACGATTTAGTCCTTTTCGTTTAATTAACTTTCAAAACGTTAAAAATTTTCAACGAAACTTTAATACCACCTTAATGACATTCCATAAATATTTATAAAAATATTTATAGTTTGGTTTATAGAAATAAGGTCCCGATACCTCATTTTCTAAAACCACCTGACCTTAGGGTCTTACCACTTGAGCTTAATTAATCATTCAACTACCATAAATTATCGAATTAAAAACCTTTTTAAAACCATATTTGACTCATAAATATTAAATAATAATATTTACGAACTTACTTGATTGACTCGCGATAAGTTTTATATTTATGATTGATCGTACTTGAAAACTAACTATTATCACGATGAAGGCAAGCGTACCTATCGAACAGTAGTATAGTTTATAGTAAGACCGGATGTCGAACTCACAAGAACTAAAAGTACTAGTAGTAACCTTCTTTTTATTATCTAGCCTAAAAATAAGGGGATTTATTTTATCAAAACTAATTAATTAAACTAAGAATGCACAGAAAGTAAATTGGGGAAAAACTTTTGGGAAAACTGATTGATTTAGACAATACCCAAGGAACAACCCACTTAGACTTCACTTGTTATTCGAATTTGAACTAGATGATTTATTCACTTGACTTGATCCGTAGAAATCCCTAATTTATATTATTATCTCTCACGAGACTAACAACGCCTAACCCTATGTTGATTAATTGAAATCTCTTTCTAATTAAAACCCCTAGTGTTGCATTAACTCGATCTATGGATTCCCTTATTAGATTTGACTCTAATCCAGCAGATTTATATCGTCCTATCTCTAGGATTGCATGCAACTCCGTTTAATTATGAATGATCTACTCTTAGACAGAGACTTTTGCTTCTGTGAATAAGCACATCAATACTTGAATCAATATCATGGAATATTAAAACAAAAATTGAGAACAAATCAAGTATTTATCATATAATTCAGAAAATATTAACAAGATTCGTCTTAGGTTTCATCCCCCTTAGGTATTTAGGGGATTAGTTCATAATTGTAAAAGAAAACATCTCAGAAGAATAATAATGACAAAACATAAAGAAAACCTAAAAACTCTTGAAGGAAATTGAAGGGAGATCTTCAGTCTTGAAGGAGAATCCGGCTTCTGAGATGGATCAATCGGCTTTCTTTGAGTAATTCATTGCTTCCTACTCTATGTTTCTTTTTAATCCTCTTCTAGGGTGTTTAAATAGGCTTTAGAATGCTTCAAAACCCTCAAAATTGCCTTTTTTCTAAATAGAATTAGACTTGGGCTCGACAGGGACACAGTCGTGTGCCACGCCCATGTGCAAGTGCTTCAAATAGTGTTCAAGACTGTTAAATAGACACGGGCGTGTGGTCTACCCGTGTGAGGAAGTCCAGGCCGTGTTGATTTCCCACGTTGGCCTATTTTCTCTATTTTTGGCCTGTTTCTCACTCTTTTTACTTTGCTATGCTCACCTAAGTATAAGATATGAAATTAAAGGATTAGGAGCATCAAATTCTACAAATCTAATGATAATTCATTTGAAAATGTGCTAAACATGGGATAAAAATATTATAAATTACGACTTATCAAATACCCCCACACTTAAGCGTTTACTTGTCCTCAAGCAAAATCCTCAATTCATAATTAGGAATTCATTTTTCTCAACTTATAATTCCTATCAATAATATCTCAAAATAATCCATAAGTAATCATGCATTGACAATTCAACTAGAAGAATATTAAAGTTTCAAACATTCAAATTTGAACATTTTATCATGAAAAACATAGGTGTCTCCTCTTATCTAAGTAATCACCTTTGATTCAAAATATCACAGAGTTGAACATCCTCACTAAAAATTCACTCAAATCACTCGAGGTGTTTAAGGACAACAAATTTAGCAATTAACAGTCAATATGAAAAGTTATTACCATAGGCTTGCGTAAAAATCAAATCTCCACCACTATATATTGAGATGATACACCGATCAAAAGGTATTTAGAAGGTTGAAACGTGGCTTTGGTTAGGCGGTGTGGTCACAAGCTGAAAGAGAAGGTTAGGATCGAGGTTGAATTGAAAAATTACTTAACTAGAAAAATACTAAACCTGATAAATTACTTCCTAATTAGAAAACCTAGAATTGAGCTTTTCTTCATGGAGAACATCGTTTTGACCCAAGCATTACATAATTTCGTAATATGCTAGACGATAAATCTCAATTACATCAACCTTTTTTTTTTAAGAACAAATCAAGTAACATAAAACTTTGCTAACTATCAAAATAAAACATAACAAAGCAATTTCTTCAAATCAAATCTCGACAAAAATAGGGATCAAATTAATTTAGGGGATTTCAACACTAATGGGTTATGGGTTAATATTGGGGGTATATCAAAGAATGGCTTGTTAGGCTCAAGGGGGATCACTAAGGGTTAATTATAAAGGTAGGCTTTTATGGAGTGAGTGGGTTAAACCTAAGTGCCTTATCATTTTCACATATCAAATCAATGGTGTGGTCTTGACATGCATAATCGAAGCAAGTTCTAGAATAAAAAATCAATATTAACTTACTCATAGTAACAATAAAAGTGAGCATGAAAGAAATATATGCTCTAAAGGCCCAAGATCTCACAAAAATTATGGCTTTTTGATATTAACCCTGTGAATTTCAATTCCAAGATAATACTTAAACTCGAGGAAATAACTTAAAATTTTAAAACTCAAAAATCAACTTATCATGCTTGATTCTCTAATTACTTAAAGTTTAAACCATCAATGCATAAATACCTATGTTTTAATTCAAGACATATCAATAAAAATCATAAATTAATCAAAATTCATTCCAATAGTGATATGAGTGAGTCACATGAGAATAAGACAAAATTCAGGGATTTTTCTGATAGTGATATAAATAACCCCCACACTTAAGATGTACATTGTCCTCAATGTACAAAAATAGATTTATTAGAAAATATAGATATAAAATCATAAGAAAGAGAGAGAAGTAAAACTTCCTGAATGTTAAATGGATTTCTTGAATTGGAGTAATGGAAAGTCATCGGCTAAGGCAAGGAGGAGGATACTCCGTTGGTGGTAGAGGTTGGGTTCCACAACCACAGTGTCTAGCAAAGAGGTTATCGTGGTGGTCAGGCAAGACATGGCAGTCGTGGAGAACCTTTCCAGTGGAGTTTCAACTTCATAAGTAATAGTGAGCTTTGGAGCTCTTTATAACTGCGATAAAATCAAGAACTCTTTAGGGAATATAGAGAAGCATAATTACTCATAAAGAAATGGCCAAAAACATAAACTACTTAATATAAATTGTAAATCCTAAAGATGAAATAAAAATAGTCTTAAAGAGAAATAAAATTAAAAGTAATTTAAAAAGATAAATAAAGATAAAAGTAAAAATAGTAAATAAAAAGTCTTTAAAAATAGGGAAGGGGTTATGCGATGGAAGAAAAGGGAAGAAGAAATGAGAGTTGGGGGTGGCCGGTCGGTGGGGGAAAGAGATTGCGACGGCTAGGGTTAGGGTATTGGGGAAAGGGATGATGAATAATGGGGCTCTCTATAGATATTGGGGCACACGGGCCGTATTTTTCGTGGTTTTCAAATTTGAGAGTGTTAGTGCACACGGCCGTGTCGCACAGCCGTGTACTACTTTATTCACTTCTCTCATGCCCGTGTTTATATGCGCACGCCCGTGTTAATTTGACAGGTTCGACCATGGGTGGTGAGCATGGGCGTGTCACACGCCCGTGTTATTTTGACAGGATCGACCATGACTTATAGGCACGGGCGTGTCGCACGCCCGTGTTAATTTGGCAGAATTGACCATGGCCATAGCCCACGTCCATGTCGCCTCTCGTGTAATGAGCACGGCCTAAGGCACGCCCGTGTGCCTAGCCGTGTGGACTTGGAAAACCTGTGTTCAAGGACTCAGTTAGTGATTTAGATGTTAAACACTAAATTTTAAAGAAATTAACACTGTTAGTGCTTGGGTTACCTCCCGAGAAGTGCTTATTTATAGTCTAAGCTCGACTTACCTCAATTTTGCGTGGTCATGGCAGTGCGAGGAGTTTACACTCCTCATTTCTGCGATTAGTTTTATCAATATAAGGTTTTAGACGAGTACTATTTACCTTAAAAGTGTCAAATTTAGAATGAGTTACCTTAACTGTACCGTATGGGAAGATGTTAAGTACCGTAAAAGGGATTGCTTCATTCGGTTCAGAAGTGGCAATACGAGGGTCTGCTGTATCTAATAGTACCTTGTCCCCAACCTTAAGTTGATTTGGTAAAAAATCGAGTCCGTCATGGCGTGGTTTCGGTTTATCATGTGTTCTCGATTTCTGTGTCTGTCATTCATCTAGTTTCTCGATCTGTAGCCTTCGTTTTTCATAGATTGGTCCTTTATTGTTACGTAAACATGGCTCATTTATGCTCTTCGAATGTGTTTCCTCCAAAGAAGGTTGCACCACATGATCAGTATTAGTAGCATGATTTTTACAACCACCCTCAACATTCGATGTGTTACTTGAATTATGAGCAGAGTGATTGTTTCATCATCCACACGAAGTGTGAGTTCACCTATACCAACATCAATAATAGTTTTGGCAGTTGCTAAAAAGGGCCTTCCTAAAATTAAAGGCACGTCACTGTCCTCTTCTATGTCTAGAACAACAAAATCAATTGGGAATATAAATTTATCGATTTTTACAAGTACATCTTCAATTATACCCCTAGGAAATTTAATGGTTTTATCTGCCAATTGAATGCTCATCCTAGTTTGTTTGGGTTTCCCAAGACCTAGTTGTTTAAACATTTTATAGGGCATGACATTAATACTAGCCCCTAAATCAGCCAAAGCATTGTTAACGTTTAAACTACCAATTAAACAAGGAATCATAAAACTCCCTGGATTTTTCAACCTGTTGGGTAGCTTATTCTGTAGAATGGCTGAGCAAACTGCGTTCAACTCTACATGCGATGCCTCATCCAACTTCTGCTTATTTGCTAAAAGCTCCTTTAAAAATTTGACTGCGTTTGGCATCTGCTAAAGAGCTTCAATAAATAGTAGGTTAATATATAATTTCTTTAGTAGTTTAAGGAATTTACCAAATTGTTCGTCAGTGCGGTCTTTTCTTGTTGCATTGGGGTATGGTAATCGAGGTTTGTACTCTTTACTTACCAGTTTTCGCTCACTGTGGTCCACCTCATCCTTACCTTTACTTACTATAACTCATTGCCTCGGTTTTGATTTAGGTTCAACTAACCCTTCCTTATCATGAACGTTAATCGCTTGAGCTGTTCCCTTGGGTTAGATTCAGTATTACTCGGCAAACTACTTTGTGGTCGTTCAAAAATTAATTTGGCAAGCTGGCCTATCTGAGTGTCGAGCCCTTGGATCGACGCTTGTTGATTCTTAAGTGCTGTCTCGGTATCTTAAAAATGAGTTTCTGACACCAAGATGAACTTCGTTAGCATCTCCTCAAGGTTCGGCTTCTTTTCTTGCTAGTAAGATGGTTGTTGAAAACCCGGAGGATTTTGTGGTCTTTGATTTTTTTGACCACCCCACGAGAAATTGGGGTGGTTCCTCCAACCTGCATTATAAGTGTTACTATACGGGTTATTTTGAGGTCTAGAGTTGTTACCCATATAGTGGACTTGTTCCTCCTCAGTGCTAGGGTTGAAGGATTGATATTCTGTGTGTACTCCTCTTCCATTTGAACCGCACCTCATCATTGAATGTACCTGCGTGGAACCAAGTAAACCATCAATCTTTTTATTCAAGAGTTCTACCTAATTTGACAGCATAGTAACCAAGTCGACGTTATAAACACTTGCTGTTTTGGTCGGCTTAGTCCTCATCACTTACCACTAATAGTTATTTAGTGATATCTCTTCAATAAATTCGTAAGCCTCTTCAGATGTTTTGTTATTAATGGTTCCACCAGTGGCTGCATCAATCATCTGTCTTGTTGAGGGGTTCACACCATTGTAAAATGTCTGAACCTGCAGCCATAGAGGTAACCCATGGTGATGGCACCTTCTCAATAGGTCCTTATACCTCTCCCATGCATCATAGAGTGTTTCTAAATCCATCTGTACAAAAGAAGACATATCATTCTTCAACTTAGCCGTTTTAGCCGGCGAAAAATATTTAAGTAAGAATTTTTTGGTCATTTGTTTCCAAATAGTGATTGACCCTCGTGGTAACGAGTTCAACCACTGTTTAGCCTTATTCCTCAGTAAAAAGGGAAACAACCAAAGGTGAATGGCATTATCAGAAATGCTATTGATCTTAAATGTGTCGTAGAGCTCCAGAAAATTTGCCAAATAAGTGTTTGGGTCCTCGTCCTGCAAACCATCAAACTGAACAAACTGTTATATCATTTGAATCGTGTTAGGTTTCAATTCAAAAGTATTCGCAGCAATAGCAAGCCTAATTATACTCGATTCAGTTCCTATTAACGTAGGTTTAGCATAATCATACATAGTACGTGGAGTAGGATTCTGATTTACTAGATCAACAGCAATCGCAGGAGGTAGCGGATTATTCTGATTATCAGCCATCTCCTCGTTTGTAGTATGAATATCGTCCTCTCGCTCTTCCTCTATGTATCTTAGGCTTCACCTTATTTCTCTTCGATTTCTGCGAGTTGTGCTTTCGATCTCACTATCAAAAAGTAATGGTCCCGACGGGTTTCTTCTAGTCATAAACTATGAAAATCTTCCAGAAAAAAATAAAAGAAAATTTAGTAATATAAATAAAATTGAAATAAAATTAAATTGCAATAAAATACATGGCTAAAGTAATAAAAATTAAGTGTTTCTAATATCTTAGTTTCCCGGCAACGGTGCCAAAAACTTAATTGACTCGCGATAAGTTTTATATTTATGATTGATCGTACTTGAAAACTAACTATTATCATGATGAAGGCAAGCGTACCTATCGAACAGTAGTATAGTTTATAGCAAGACCAGATGTCGAACCCACAGGAACTAAAAGTATTAGTAGTAACCTTCTTTTTATTATCTAGCCTAAAAATAGGGGGATTTGTTTTATCTAAACTAATTAATTAAACTAAGAATGCACAGAAAGTAAATTGGGGAAAAACTTTTGGGAAAACTGATTAATTTAGACAATACCCAAAGAAGAACCCACTTAGACTTTACTTGTTATTCGACTCTGAACTAGACGATTTATCCATTTGACTTGATCCGTAGAAATCCCTAATTTATATTATTATCTCTCTCGAGACTAACAACGTCTAACCCTAAGTTGATTAATTGAAATCTTTTTCTAATTAAAACCCGTAGTGTTGTATTAACTCGATCTATGGATTCCCTTATTAGATTTAACTCTAATCCGGCAGATTTATGTCGTCCTATCTCTAGGATTGCATGCAACTCCGTTTAATTATGAATGATCTACTCTTAGACAGGGACTTTTGCTTCTCTAAATAAGCACATCAATACTTGAATCAATATCCTGGAATATGAAAACAAGAATTAAGAACACATAATTAAGAACAAATCAAGTATTTATCATATAATTCAGAAAATATTAACAAGATCCGTCTTAGGTTTCATCCCCCTTAGGTATTTAGGGGATTAGTTCATAATTGTAAAAGAAAACATCTTAGAAGAATAATAATGACAAAACATAAAGAAAACCCAAAAACTCCTGAAGGAAATTGAAAGGAGATCTTCAGTCTTGAAAGAGAATTCAGCTTCTAAGATGGATCAATCGGCTTTCTTTGAGTAATTCCTTGCTTCCTACTCTGTGTGTCTTTTTAATCCTCCTCTAGGGTGTTTAAATAGGCTTTAGAATGCTTCAAAACCCTCAAAATTACCCTTTTCCGAATAGAATTAGACTTGTGCTCAACAGGGACACGGTCGTGTGCCACGCCCGTGTGCAAGTGCTTCAAACAGTGTTCAAGACTATTAAATAGACACGGGCGTGTGGTCTACCCGTGTGAGGAAGTCCAACCGTGTTGATTTTCCACATTGGCCCATTTTCTCTGTTTTTGGCCCGTTTCTCGCTCTTTTTACTTTCCTATGCTCACCTAAGTATAAGATATGAAATTAAAGGATTAGGAGCATCAAATTCCACAAATCTAATGATAATTCATCCGAAAATGTGCTAAGCATGGGATAAAAATATGTATAAATTATGACTTATCATTACTCGTCGGATTTGTGGCCTCGAAACCACTGAAAAATAGGTTGTTACATTTGCTATCATAAAATCACTCATTTAGTAATACTTTGCTTTCATAACACGAGTTAGCAAACAACTTGGTCTCATCCATAGTCCCCATACTTGTTTTGCCAATAAAGCTACATTAAACGAGGCAATCTCAAAATCTTAATCCACCTTCGAATTTCGGCTTACTCAATAATTTCTATTAACACTAGTGGATTCCTTTGTTTGTTCTGATATTTCACCACTAATACTTGCTAATTATGCTTTCTAATTTTCGACATAAAGTAATCAGAAGCAAAAAATAGTTCATAGCATAAATCAGGATTGCTTGAAAGATTGATTTAATAAACACATCATTTCCTTCTGCAAATAGATAACGTATACTCCAACTATCAATACGTATCAAGAACCTCCCTTTATAACACAGAAAAGCCTCATTTCTCTTACCTATAATCGTAGGTAACCCTAGATG
This sequence comes from Gossypium anomalum, assembly GCA_025698475.1. NCBI lineage: Eukaryota > Viridiplantae > Streptophyta > Magnoliopsida > Malvales > Malvaceae > Gossypium > Gossypium anomalum. The sequence goes on from CM046957.1 coordinate 15,095,882, forward strand.
ATTTTTTGGGTTACTCGAGATACAAACCCTTAAGATATTCCCAATTTGATCCTTTTTTTTCTACTATCAACATTATTACTAAAATATACTAACAAATAGATCATATGTCCTGAGACCCCTTCATACCTCAATAATAGTTCTTTCATCGTAATTGCTCCTTCCTTTGCCTCTCCAAATAGTAAGCTATTGTTAGCAAAAAGAGAATGTGACATTGTTAAAAATTTGCCTCTTTTTAAAGGCGTGCAATAATTCATAAGCAATGAAAATATTGTTTAAAATTGCCTTTCCGGAATAAACACCCATTAAGCTTCATCGATACAGACGTCTTAAACCTTCCTTAGCCTCTTTGCAATTTCTTTAGCAATAATTTTATAAATAAGATTACATAGGCTAATAGGACGGAATTGTGACATTGTTTTTGGATTGTTAACTTTCGAAATAAGCATCCTCTAACTCCCCTACTCTATTTAACAAGTCATCATTCATACTTCTTGAAATAGTAGGTGTAATCCCTAATAGCACATGTTCACAATCTATTATCAAAGACGGTATGAAAAGCTCTTCAAAAAAAATCAGTAATGACCTCAACCATTCCCATTTCTTCTAACACTCATGCTCCATCCTTGTTTTTCAAAACCCTGATATTATTCTTTTTCCTGTGACTAGAAGCATACTTGTGGAAAAAGGTTGTATTATGATCCCTGGATTTAAGCTAATTGACTCTCTCCTTTTTTTCCCAATACAACTCATCTTTGTCGGCCACCATATTTAAAGCAAGCTTTACTTCCATCAGCTCCACCAAATTATCCTCATCGGGATCCTCTAAAATTAATTCTTCCAACCTTGAATTCAACTATCCACCCTATGTTTCCTACATCTTTGATTATCATTTGCCCACTTATTCAACTCCAACCCTAGCCCTTCAAATTTCATCGACGTACTTATCCATGTTGAATCCCAAAAATCCTTAATACAATTCTCACAAGATTTCTCAAAGATCCAGTTCGCGTTGAACCTAAACTGGAAATCCTTCATTGTCTTTTCAATACGCCTTTTACCTACTATATCAATAAGTATCGGACAATAATCAGAAAAAACATGTGACAAATGCTTCACAGAATAATTGGGAAATAACTCTCACCAAATTGAATTAGCCACCCCCTATCTAGTCGCTCACGCACATTATTTTTTGACAGCCTCTCTCTTTCTCAAGTAAACCATTGCCTAGAGAAACCCAAATCACCTATTACGTCTCAAAATTTCTTCCAATACGTCTCAAAATTTCTGCATCCTTCGTTCTTCTCGTACTCGTCCCCTTGTTTCTCAAAAGAATACATTATTAAAATCACCCATTACTAACCATGGCAAGGAACAATCCCTTGTCAATTGTTTCAAAAAGTTCTATGAACTCCCTCACTCTCACATTCGGCGATCCATAAAATCCTATAAATCTCCATCTTGGTGAACCTTCACCTTCCTAAATTTCAATGTAAATATGTGATTTGGAAAAACTTCTTAATTGAATTATGTACTCATCGATCCATCCCACTGATAACCCACCTCTCGAACCATCTGCATAAACTTCAATTCCATTATAAAAACCACACCTTTCTCGAACTTGTCTCATATGTCTCGCACTTAAATTTGTTTCTATTAGAAACAAAATTTGGGGACTTATTTGTCTCAACCTGCTCTTGAGACGTCTCATTTCCCGTGGTTGCCCCAATCCACGGACATTCCAACTAAGGATCTTCATTGTTTCGGGTCGGTCAACTTGCTAACGGTCGCCGATCTATTATTTGAAGAACCCAAGTCTTTCGACTTCATGAAAATAAAAACATTCAATCTTCTGTGCTATCTTTTCTTACCATTAACCACCTTCATCGGATTATCTTCTATATTAGAGCCCAAATTCACTCACCCTTCTACCGAATAATCCCTACCGTTGAATGCTTCCCAGGCATTGTATCCATCATGATGATTTTCCCCCTCCCTTACCTTATTAGTTCCCCCCTCCAAACTCGCAGTAAAATTCCCTCTTGTATTTCCTTCCATTAACCACCTATTGACAACTGTTGACCCCCTTCTTGGTGCTGCTCTTATAAAATAATCCCAGCCAAACTCCAACTTTTGTGTTCCCAATGAGACTCGAATCAGAAAAAAAACCCCGTTGTGGCCTAGTTTACCACATAGGAAGCAAAACAGCGTTAGTTTCTCGTACTGAAAGAGAGCATACACCAAGCTCTTTTAAGCCAAAACAATTCTTTTTTTACGCTTCAACAGTAATCGAACATCGATACTTACCTGTATTCGCATGAACTTGCTAAATCCTCTCGTTATCAAATATGCATCGTACTCCAGAAAAGTACCAATAAAATTACTGAATTGACGTGTCATTCCTTCTGACATGGACCCTAATGGAAGATTATGTATTTTGACCCAAAAAATCGAATAAATCAAATGAACTTGTAGTGGATGTTTCATCTTGTGAAAAATTATAAGATGCCTATTGAAAGTCCATGGTATACCATCACAAGCCTTTTTCAAGTCTACTTCACAAAAAAACCTAAATAGGATCCACTTTTCACTAATATCCGAGATAGTCAACCCTCTTAACTGGTGTCGTAAATATACAAGAGTGTTACATAGAAACTTATTTATTTTTTAAATTATATATTAAGATATAATGATAAATTTTCTCTTTAATATTTGCTTTTTGTTTGTTACTTTATTCAAAGTTCTATTTTTTGGATACTTGGCCTTCAACTTTTAAATTTTAGTTAAATTGTTTTTGGCTTAATGACAAATTTGGCCACTAACGTTTACATATTTTATCAAAATGGCCCTAATTGTATTTTTGAGCCTTTTTTAACCGTCAACCTTTTATTTTTTTCTTCAAATTGCTTTTTTTAACAGATTTGATGAAAGTACCGTTAAAAAAGTTAACAGGATGATGTGGAATTTCATATGTGGAATATTTTTATGATATGTAATCTATTACTTAGGTAACCCAATAAGATAATTACATGTGAAAAATAATAAAATAAATAAATCATACATGAAATTAAAAAAAAACTCTTAATTTAAAGAAAATAAACATAATTATCTAAAAAAAAGGTTTCAAAATGAATGCACACATTCAGTATTTTTTATTTGATTTATTAATTATCTTTTTGAAACTTATTAGTAAACAAATGTATGCATTCATTTTGGAACTTTTTTTTAGATAATTACGTTTATTTTCTTTAAATTAAAAGTGTTTTCTTTTCACTTCATGATTTTTTTATTTTATTATTTTTTACATGTAATTATTTCATTGGGTTATCTAAGTAATAAATTATATGTCATTAAAAATATTTCACATATGAAATTTCACATCATCCCGTTAACTTTTTTAACGACACTTTAATCAAATCTGTTAAAAAACAATTTGAAAAAAAAAAAGAATAAAGGTTGATAGTAAAAAAAAAGCTCAAAAATATAATTAGGGCCATTTTGATAAAACTTGTAAACGCTAGTGGCCAAATTTGTCATTAAGCCATTATTTTTCTTATAGATGAAAAAGTTAGCTTAGGCTGTTAAAATTTTAATGACACTAACGTGACAACTCACATGATTACTGACATATATTTAGAAAATTTATTAAAAAATACAACAATCTAAAAATTTAAAAATATCCATGCCAGTCATGAAGTATATATAAGTTGTCTTATTAATTTTGTTAAAATTTTAACAATTCAGCAAGCTTTTTTGACAAAGAAAAATTAATTAATAAGTTATCCAAAAAAAAAATAGAATTAAAGCTAAAGTGACAAAATGAGTAAATATTAATGATTAAATTTATTATTATGTCTTATTAGTTTTATAAGATTAATTTGAATATTATCTGCACTCAGACTTACTTGAGAAATTCTTTTATTTTTTTCTTTTAAATGATATATTTAAGGATTAATTTAGCATCACTGCAAAAAGAAGAGTCACTTATTGATGAACATTTCGTCGGTAAATATCAAAAACTCTGTTGGTATAACTTTCATTTTATACCGACGGAGTAATATGCTACCCCGTCCAAAATATGACCGTCATTAGAAGTTTCGACGGATATGGTAATACTGAGAAAGTTATCCATCAATTTATTTTTTACGGAAACATTACCAACCCTTATACTTTTAATCTATTATACTGGCTCATTCTGTTAGTAAAAGTTAAATTTATTTTTAAGTACAATTTCCTATTTTGATTTTTTTTTTCAGATTTCCCCATTTAACAATGATATTTTTACAAATAACATATTATTTTTTCTTTTTATTCCTATGAATTATTCTACACAATTTTCTATTTGGTATTTTTCAAATTTTTTTAACAATTATATTTTAAAAATAAAATAATCTATCAATAAAATATAAAAAAATTAAAAGAAAAACAAAACAAATATTTTCCGTTAATAATGTATAACTTAACATGAACATTAAAACATGAAAAGTTTCCAAACTACAAAGTTAACAAATTTCCTTGCTAGAAATTACAATAATCAATTACATAAAAAGAGGAGATTCAATTAACCAAGCATATTCAAAATATACAGTACTAGTAGATATCAAAATAGTTGATGTCTCATCCTTCTCCGTCGTAGAATTCTTTAGAGGCATACAACGAATTTATTTCACTCTAAATTTTTTTTTCCTTTTTCTCTCCAAATTTTCAAATATTTCGGTGATAGAAGAAGGCAAGGTTTGTTTGTTGATCAATGCAGAGGTACTACTGCCGTGATCATTTTGTTGTTGTATCCTGGGAGACAGACGACTAACGTTTCTCCAAGTATCATAGGAACTGCCGAATCTGTCTTAAGGAAACTATGAAAAGATGCTTCAACATCTAGTAAAACTCGATTCCCTTATTCGATTTCTGGTTTTTCAAGCACTTGTTTATTTTTCAATAAATAAATATTTATTTAATTTGTTTTGTTTAGATCTAGTGTTTTTACATAACTATAAGTATTTGTTTATATTATTTGTTTAAATCTTGTATTTAATATAAATATATTTGTTCGTTAACGTGTTTTGTCTAACATAGTTAATATATGAACTAAACAGAGAAAATGAGATATAATTACCTCATTAACAAGGTTATATATTCCAGCGCTAACATCAAACAGGACCTAAACAAGGAAGAACTGAATTCAAAGTCTTGTATGGAAGAGCTGTACATGTGTCACCTGAAAAACTGTAATTGAATGCAACCTGGAGAAGTCTTGACAAAATAACAAATTGATTAAAGAAATCAGACAAAAGTAAAACTTCAATCCTAAACAACAATCAACATAGAATTTTCAGGATCCAACATGTTCCAATTAGCCTAACAAGATCAAAAACAAAATGAAAAATCTTGAGCTGAGTTTTATTTTGAGTACCCATTCAATGTTTTAAAGCTGGCATTGGCAATGTATATTAAATGCAAATCTATTTCAAGCAAAAGCACTATAAAAAAATTGACAATGTACACTCTTAAATTGCATGACGGCATTAATGGTCACTGAAGGCTAAAGTAACAAGAACTAATCAGAATTGAAATAATTGTACTTTCTTCTTGTGGACTGAGTTCTCTCTCACTTGTATTAACACTTGGTGTGACCTTCATAATCAATACAACAAGAATACTAATTCGGACATACATTGAGTGAGAAAACAAATGAAGGCAAAATAAAGGCGAATTTGCTACAAGGAGAAAAAGCAAGCATGAGAAAGAATCTGGCCATTTGCAATGATAACCAATTCTTTTAACTTCAATAGTTAATATTATTTTATTAAATTTTAATTCATTACAATGTTATTTTATAGTTCTATAGCCATCAAGTGATCGTATTTTCTTTCAAAATGTTACATCAATAAATCTAATAAAAAATAAGCAATATTAACAATTGAACTTAAATTATAAAATCTGAAAAAGTAGAAATTATTTTTTTTAAATAAAAATAAAAATTAAATTCTAAAGAGGAGTTATGACATGTTTTATGTTTACTTTTCGCGTAAGACATCTAAACAATCATTCAAGTTCCTGTAGGAGGTGCCCCTGGTCCCATTTTTCAGACTCCAATTTCTATAGAAAGGGCCTAAAAGGATCATAGCAAATACAAGCATGAGAAAAAAAGAAAAAGAAAGTGTGTTGGTGACAATGGGTCTTGTCTCTTCTTATTTAGAATTCAATTATTGACATGCATGATCTTGGATTATGATTCTCAAATAAGAAACACGTAAAGAATCTCAAAGAAAAAGTTAACTAATAGTGTAGCAAAAGACCTCTTGTTTTTGGGTAAATTATTTCTGTCGGTGGAGTTTTTGCCAAAGGAATAAAGCATGGTGAGTCGCCCGAATGAAATAAACTAAGCTTGCATGAGAATGCAGGGTTGAAACATCCATACCGGATTCCATGAAAATATTTCAGGGTTGAAGCAACATGTTGCGGCCATGGAGGAAAGTACAATTACATTCAAGAGTTTTATAAAACAGTAGGAGCTGCTTGCTGACCTTATGGACGTGCCTGAATTTGTCACTTACACTCTATTTTTATTTCCTTAAAAGTTTAGTATTTGTTTGTAACGAAGTTATGTGTTTTTATAAAATTATACCATGATTTCATAATGATGTTATTATCTAAAACATTATTAAAAATATTTAAAAATCTAAAAATAAATTAAACATTAAAAACACTTTATAAATAAATATTAAAAACAAAAAAAAAGAAATAAAAGAAATTCCCACTTCATTTAAAATAAGAGTAAACTATAAAAATAGTCACTTTTGTTTGCCTTAAATTACATTTTAGTCACTTATGTTATCGTTTTGTTCCGAAGTGATCACTCTACCGTTAAGGTTTGTTACTTCTCTAACGGAGGTCCTACGTGACAGTCCAAATGAGTTTTAAATAAATTCAATTTAGACTACTACGTAAGACATCCAAGTTGGCATTTAAAACCCATTTAGACTGCCACGTAGGACTGTCATTAGGGAAGTAACGAAGTTTAACAATAGAGTGACCATTTTGTAACAAAACAATAACGTAAGTGACTAAAACGTAACATTTCAAACATAAGTAATTAAAATGTAATATGAGGTAAATAAAAGTGACTATTTTTATAGTTTACCCTAAAAATAAATCACGATTCCATCTAATCTCTCTTTTTCTTTATTTTTCCCTTTTGGGTTTTCTTTGAAATTCCTAAATTCTCTCTTCGACTCATTGTTTTCGCCTTCGCTTTGAGGAATTAAGGGTTCTTCGGATGGTGAAGGAGAAAAGCTTTTTTAAAGCGGATTGTGGGATTTAGAGAAACCTTTGGTACATGTAGACAGAATGAAAGCTTTGAAGAGAGACATTTTGCAATGGAAAGATTTCAGAAGGGTTTAAGATTAAAAGAGGGTTATTTCTGCGGAGGATACTATTGAAGTGCTTACAGAGCTTAAAAACACATTATCTTTTTTTACTTAAAAATATTACTTCTTTATTAATATTCATCTACTTTTTTTATTAAAACAAATATTCATCTATTTTTGTAACTAAATTTAAATAAATAACAATTTAAGCTAAAACTAGGCGATTTCAATGTAGTGAGGTTTTTTTTTTTTTTTTTTGGTTATTTTGATTTAATTTTAATATTTATTGGTTTTTATTTATAAAATATTTTTTAAAATTTTAATTTATTTTTAGATTTTAAAACATTTTAAATAATTTTTTTAGATAATAACATCACGATGTCATAAAAAATTATTAGAACTCTTTGCAGAATAAAAATTCGGATACCAACTTAAAATAAAAATATTATAAGTACTAACTTAACAAAAAATAACAACTACAAGAGCTAAATGAGTATTTGAGCAATTTATTAAGAGTTGATTTTCAGACCATCAACTCCATTAAACATGGCTTGCTATAGGAATTAAGCTCGTAAGGGAATCCCAAGTCTTTTTAGATTTTTTTTTTATTATTATTTTGGGTTCGTTTTTATGGATTCAGCAAGTTCAATGACATTCATTGGACTTTGCATTTTTGGTATAATTTTATTTTTAATTAATAATTGGAATAATATAATTTTTTATCCTTGAATTTAGTAATTAAGTCCATTTTGATATCTGTATTTTTTTTGTTCATTTTAATCCTGGAACTTGACATCTAGAATTATTTTGGTCCTTAAACTTGGATTTTGTCAATATTTGATGATGTGACCAGTGTTACTGGAACAAACTGAATCAGACAAACGGAAAATTGATTAATATAATGGCCCTAACAAAAGGGTTAAACCAGTTGACTTAAAAATCACTTGAAATTAATAAAAATAATAGAAAGAAAATGTATTATTATTGTAATAATAACAATTTCCTATAATTACAAAATATTTTAATTGTTTAAATATGTTTCACTTACAAAGTGTAATTATATCATAATAGATTATGTCTTCTTCGGCAATACAAATTGTAATTACATAATTACATGATATTAAAATCCTAAAAACAATATTAGTTATTATATAATTTTTTTCTATTAGTCATTGTACTTTGCAAAAATTGTGGATTTAGTCCATTTGTTAATTTTAGTCTCTATACTTTTCAAATTTTGATATTTTAGTCCTAACCCAAATAGTAGCGGTTAAATTTGTAAAGTTAAATCCAATTATTAGTCTTGTACTATACGTAAAATTGTAGGTTTAGTCCATTTTCTCCAATTGAATCATTTTAAGCTATATAGTTTTCGAATTTTGAATTTCAGTCTTGACGCAAATGACATTTGTTAATCCATTAACTAGATTTTTAGTAAGTAATATGTGAAAATAGTAAGTTGACATGATATTACACATATGATAATATGTTTACCACTTCAGATTTTGGAACTAATAGAACTTAATGAATTTAACAATTATTGTTTGATGAGCACTGAAATTTTAAATTTTGAAAAGTACAATGACTAAAAAAATCAAATTAAGGTGCATGGATTAAATCCACAACTTTTGTAAAGAATAAGGACGAATAGCAGAATTTAACCTAAAAATATCAATAATACTTAAGAGAAAAAAATTGTTTAAACAAATAGCGAAACTTAAAATCAAATCATTGCATGTAATATGTTAGTCCAAGAAAGAATTTGACAATATAATTATTAATAAAATATAACAAAAAACAAACATCATGTACAATTTGATTTAATTGCTCTAAAGTTTCATATTTTTTGGGCTATTCCGTCTCTAATGTTAAATATATACTCCTTGTTATCATCTGTTGATACTTGGCCAAATTCTTTATCACCTACAAATGAAGTTATGAAGTATGAAACATGTTAGCACGATTCAACTTTATTTTTTATGTTGCACGTGGGTGGTGTTTTTAATATAGAAATCATTTTTTTTGCTTTTCAAAATAACAAATGTGTATTGCCCGAAATTTTCAATGTCGAAATTTTTTCAATTTACTCAAATTGGAATCTGATATGATTCAACATTTTAAATTGAGAAGTTTTCATAGAACGGGTATCAAAGTATTTTTATAACTCGGTATAATTGAATTTCCATCATTAAATTAGTTAGTAATAATTAGATTAGAATTTGGGGTATGGACTATTTTGTAAGGAAGTCAAATTTGAGAGGAAAATGTCTTAAGAGTGAGGAATAGAATTAGAAAGGGGTGAGGTCTTAAAATGGTTATTAGCCCAAGGGTACCATAGTAAATAGACCATTTAGTAAAAGCGAATGGAGGGAACGATTACTTAATTCTCCATTTCAAACTAACCGATTAAAATTCTCTCAACATTCTTTCCATTTTTCTTTCCTTCAGTCTTCAATTCTTGATTTCAATCAAACAATTTCAGCAAGGTAAGCATGAGTTTCAAATTATTTTCTTCATCTTTTCAATTTTCCAGGCTCGATTTTAACATTTTCCTTCTCTTTACTATGTTCCATGTTAATCTCCAAGTTTGGAGGAGATTTTGATTTTTGATGATTATATTAAAAATTTAGAAAGAGATCTAATGTTTTTCACGATAACAAATCCTTTTAAATTACTAAAAAACAAAATTTTGCAAGTTTGGAACATCTTCTTATTCTCCATTTTCACGTTAAATGCATCCAAGAGAGAGTTTGATTTTGTGTCTTTTCTAGTGGTTTTTTGTTATATCCTTGGTTTTTACGAGTTTAAATAATCATTAGAATGGGAAATTTTAGCTTTGGTGAGGATTTGACTAAGTTCTGAGTTATGGATGAGTTTTTAAGTGAGAAGGTAAGTTAGGGATTTTGCTTGGTTTTGATGGTTTTAGGTAAGGTTTAGAATGTTTTTAAGCTATAAATACTAATTATACCATTAGATTTCAGATTAGGAGAAGTTAGAGCTAAGTTTGGGAGAGTTTTCTTAAGTGGTCTAAAAAGTGAAATTAATGTCTTGCTTCCTTGAATGGTATCATTTCAATAAATTTAGGGTTTTATTATTATGGTTTGTTTGTTAATCTAACTTTTTTTTTTTTTTTGGGTGATGAATTTGAAGCTAAAGAAGTTGGTGAGAGTTTGATGGTGAAAGGGAAGGAGAAAGTGTTGGAAGAGTAGCTGGTTTCGGTTTATGCATTCTAATTTTTATTTACTTTATGTTTTTGTCTAAATTGCTAGGGACTAATTTTATGGTATTAGTTTTAAATGTTTAATTGGTGAGCAATATGCTATATATGAATTACAAGTTGAACCTAAGACAATTATGTGAATGTTGATTCTTGAGATGCTTTATTGAGATACCATTTGAGAATGACGTTGTTGATTCGTTGGTATGTTTTGGTGTATGATTATGTTGAAATTACATGTTTTAATTATGAAATGACCTTATAACAAAATTGGATAGACTCCGAGTATAGTTGACATGTAATTATATATACATAGAGTTATTTAAAGATTTTGTGTTTACGGGTTAGTCTAATGTGTTTGGGAGATTTGTTTTGTGGCGCTCTACACAATTCTTGAGGATCAATTGGTTAAGTCATATTATACACACACTAGATATTTGTTATATTGTGTACCCTATTGTGCTTATGCACTACATTTCAAGGATTCAGATGGATATACATTTACTCGTTTACTATTCCAGGTTTGATCAATAAGGGCAATGCTTATAAGAAATATTAATGTTGCTTGAGATGTGAAATTGTTGGTGAATTATCATGTTGGCTTGAGTTGTGCATTGCTATTAAATATGCTATAGCACTTTTTTGTAACACCCAAGGGCTCAATTAATATATGGATGGTTTGTTCACCAATCCATATTATGAAATTCTTATTCAAGACTATTATGGAGAGTTCATAGTTTCTTGACATGTTCATACCTGATTCTCATTTATGGCATTTGTTTCCTATATGAATCATACATTTCATTTTGATTTCTTTGATTAGAGTTATACATGATTCATCGACTTCTTTAATATCGCTTAAGGCAAGTTCACTAGGCTACACATTTTTAAAGCATGTTATCCTATAAAACTTTTATTAGTTTACTTATCATTTGCTATCTTTTTTTCATATCATTTAGACTAAGCCCTTTGTTTCATATTGAGAAGTTTACATATAATGATTAATATTCATGAGCAAGTTCTTTATCAAGATTTTAGTTTATTTATGCTTTTAGTAAATTCTAGTAAAACAACTCGAATACACATGACTCCTCCACCACACTAAAGAGAACCAAAATGCTAAATCATAAGGCAACGTAATACGTCCCTCCACCACACCAAAAAGGCTCGTGAGAGCATAAACTACACTATACCAAGGTGCACGTAAGTGCAAGGCCCAAAGGTGACGTAAAGCGCACATAAGTGCAAAACCTCTGATAGAACTCCAAACACACTATATACCCTAATTTCCATGCCAATTGTATCCTAACATTTCACTAATTTTACTAGGGCATGTTATAATCATTACACATATCATATATCCATCTAATCCATCAACGTATCTATTTTTCAAATAGAAAAAGCATAATTAGGCTATTCTTTGCCTATCTCCACATCTAGGCGCCTAAATTCTCACACATATACATTCAAATCACATAAGTCTTATAATCATGTTCTAATCTTTTTTACTATGGTTTCCATAAACTAGAAGTAACAAATTCATGTGTTCTTTACTACTATCATAGTCATTATGATATTTTATGTCTATATATAGAAAAATTTATATTTTCGTGACCACATACATATTTCTCCACATTTCAAGTTCATATTTATAATAATAGGTTGATTCCATTAACAACCTTTAAAATTTTCAAGTCAATCACAACTTTTTCATCATGACATATTAATACATTTTTTTAATGTCAATTTTTTCCCTATTCTCACCTTTATACAATAACATATTCATTAGCCATTCCGTGGCAAACAAATTCTCATGACATTTTACCATGAATTTAAAACGCCTTATATTCTAGGCTTATTAAGCATTAACTTTCCAAGTTACTTATTCCTAACATTTAATACATTTCAATATCATTTTCATATTCATAAATTTTCTTTAAACTTATTAACATAGGTAAGGGTATCCAAGGATACTTACCTTTTTGCATGCCAACATAAAATCATGCTTTCATAAGCTTGAATCCATCCTCAATTAAGCTTGAAACCTCATTTCTTAAGATTTCCTCATTTTCCATACACACAAAAATATAACTAAAATTAACACAAAAGCTTTCTCATAACAATCCATAACAAATATCAAGTCAGGGAGGATAGAAAACACCATATATTACCTTAATGGAGCTTTCTCTCACTAGCCATACTTTCTCCCACTAAAACCATCATGAAACCTAGCTAAAAATTGGAGGAAATTATAGTAGAAAACTAGCATGGAGCTTGATTTCTAAGTGATTTGAGCAAGAAAATCAATGTGGGTGATGAGAAACGAAAAGAGAAAGAAGCCTGGGGAAGCTTTCTCTCCTTTATGGATGCTATTGACCAACGGGGGAAATGGGGGTTTCTCTATTTTCTTTTTCATCCTTTTAAAATACCCATCAAGTGGGCCAAGGCCCATTTCTAAAGTTTAAGTCCAAAATTTGATAAGTCATGATCTGGTTCTTTAATACGATAACTAAGCGGTCCATAATAATTCTAATTATCGAATATCTCATTTAAATAATATCCCCATTATAAAATTTTCAAGAACTAACAAAATATCCTTTCATGGTAAATTATGATTTTGCCATTTTTTACTAGTTGACACAATTACTTCATAAAATTAAGCATTTTTTCTAAGTAAATCTCATAATTTGTAATAAAACTTTATTATTAGTCTACAGGTGGAAAAAAATATACGTTCGCTCTTTTTTCAGTAAAGATGTAAAATTTGTAATTTAGTGTTTATACTATTAAATCTTTTCAATTTGATCCCAAAAGCGATTTCCATTATCCTAATACATTTTCCAAACTATTTCCATGTTAAATAATATGTAGTACCTATATTTTTTTTCTTTGTGGGTACACTGCACTTTAGTCCTCAAACTTTTCAAAATGTGTGATTTAGTCTTTTTTGCCACATTCTCACTTCTCAAAATCTTTTCATTAATTTACATCTCCAAAATCAACTTTGCTATTGTAAGAATTATTTATTTGACTCTTTTCCAAATTTTCTCACAATTTCACTATTTCTAATCCTGGAATAGTGCACGTGTCTTATCAGAAATTTTGAGATATTACATTTTTAATATAAGGTGAAAATACTATGGTTTTAATATATATGCTTGATGTCATGATATTTTAAATGGCTTTTCTTTTATTTTCAAGAATGCTATGATATTGTATATTAATGTTTGTTTATTACGCTTTCAATTTAGCTTAACCATAAAGTTATTTAGAAATTGGATATGCACCACTAAGCTTAATAGAAAAGCTCAACATGCGGATTTGTTATGTTCATGTTTGTGACGCAATGAAAATTTATGAAAGGATGACAAAGGAAATGAATGTTATATGAATCCATTCATATTAAACATTATGAATGCTCTATTAAACGGTCTCAGATAGAGTTATAGGTATAGTTGGCGTGCCATAGGATCCTTTATGTCGAAGTTATCTTTAACGCCGAGAGCATATCATTTCGATAGTTCTTTAGAGCCCTGGGGGTCAATAACTTACCATTTTATCATTGGATGCATTACATCAGATAGTTCTTTAGAGCGCAAAGTGCCATTGAGAACATATCACTAGCTCTTGAGAACTAGGTTTCTGTGAGCATATAAAGATATAGTGATCTGTATATTCATCCTTTAGTTCAAATTTAGTTAATAAGGGCTAAAACATCAATGTAATGTGGATAAAGTACATAGTAATGTATGATTAAGATATGAAAATGTCATATGATTGCAAATGAAGTTCATATATGAAATGAAACAAGTTTTTGATAATTGAGATCGGAATGGAAAGCCCTGTGGGCATATCAATATGTTAATATATGAGACATAAACCCAACTATGATTTCATGAGAAATCACTAAATAAATAAGTTTATGAGATAATAATCTTTATTATAGATTTCATTATAAATGAACTTATAGCATGTTCACTTATTTAATATGTATATGTATTGTTAACAAATTGTGTTAGCACCATTGAGCTTTTTTGTTCAGCGTGCGAATTTGTTTGTTTTCGTGCACAGGTGACAAATAGGTTTGGTAAAGTTGTGTTGATCGAAACATCCATGACTCTTTTCTTAGCTCAACAATGTTTTTATTGTCCTTTTTATATTAAGTTTTGTGTTGGCATGTACCTAAAGTTATAAGTAGGTAATAGAGTCCATTTTTGTTGATTTTGAATAGATTGTATTGTTGGAGTTGTAACCAAAACTATGTGTCTGTGTGTTGATCATATCTAGGCATGTTGATATGTTAATCATGCCATAGTTTTTTTTTTGAAAAAATAATAAAAGGTCAATTTCAATTAATAGCATCAACCATTACAAAATCATGGATTGTCGTAGGGTAATCCATCCCAAAATTCAAGTTACAATTGTTTGTTATAGCATACTTGCTCATAAAATTTGTTGTCTTATTACAATTGCAATTGACCCACTTAAACTCCGCATTATTGAGCATATCCTTAAGCTTAAATAGATCATTAATACGATGCCCCATAATAGTGATGGTCACTATCCGATTCCTTATTCTTGTTGGCCAGGCTTGCGTAGTCTGTTTCGAAAATAACATTAGCAATGTTCAAGGATCTCTCCACTTTAAAACTTTCTTCAAATGCATATAACTCAGCCAACTCGACCTGCATCCTATCCACTTTAAAATCACAGCTCCTACCCATAACAAAACCCTTAGAGTCACATGCAAGGACACCAAACCCTATTTTGTCATTAATAATAACTGCATCAAAATTAATCTTAACTTTATCAGTAGGCAGTTTCTCCGGCTTGTTATCCACCATGTGAGGTGGTAAGATTGGTCTGTTGATCATGTTATGGATACAGAACTCCTTACTAAGACTTTTAGCTCTCTCCCAAATAACCTAAGCAGCTTTCTCTTTGCCTCAAAACAACATATTATTTCTATTATTCTAGTTGTTCCATAAAATGGTGATGAAGTTGGCCATGGCTTTCTTATCCAGAATCCTCATCGTTTCTTCCAGCCAATCAATGCAGTTGGATAACTCACTTTTAATAATTCTCCTATTGAGACCCCCAATGGTAAGAATAAAATAGCCTTAGCATTTGGGTAGTCTTTGAGAGCGTGAATAAGGGTTTCTCTCTTTTCACCGTACCTAAAGCACTCTCTGTCATCAGTCTGGCGAATTTATGCGATCTTGTCTTTCGTAAGAGGAGCTCGTGACCAAGTTACCAAGCGAACACCCTAATTTTTGGGAGAGTTTTAAGTTTCCATATCGTCTTCCAAAAAAATCTATGAGGCCCTATGCCCACTTTTTTGATAATGAGCCACAAGTAAGCAGTTTTAGAAGTATAGTAACCATGAGGGTTTTGGAACCAGATCATGTTATCATTCGGGTCGTTGGGGAGAAAAGGTAGGTTATAAATTTGCTCCCCCATGCAGCTACCGTATATCTCATGAACTCTATTAATAGTCTAGCACGTGCTTTCCTTATCCCAAAGCTTGTGCACTTTCCTTTCATAGACATTCTGACTACTTTCATGTATCCACTCATCATTGAGCCCTTCGAAACCCTAATTATCCTTATGGATATAAAATTTTCCACCATTCCCAATTTGCCACCCAAAACCATCTTTGAGGATTCTCGCGGCAGTAACTATACTATTCCATGTGAACGATGGTTTGTCAACCTTTTTGGAATAAAATATGTTACCCCCGGGGAAATATTTAAAATAAGGACCTCATAGCACAGTGTGTCATTGATCGTGAGTAGCCTCCACACTTGTCTGCCAAGAAGAGCTATGTTAAACAATCGAATATCTCTAAATCCCAGCCCTCCCATTTCTTTCGGTATGTACACTTTTTCCCAAGCGAGCATAGCCCACCCATGCCTTTTATCTTTGCATGCCCACCACATTCTTCGCATTTTTGCTGTATCTCCTCGACAGTACCCCTAGGTGCGAGAAAAACAGACAAAGCGTAAGTTGGCAAGGATTGTAATATAGATTTAACAAAGATTTTTCTTTCCCTGTAGGAGAGGAGTTTTTTTGACCAACTATTAGTCCTGCATGGGAAACGGTTAATAATGCTAACAAAAGCCTTATATTTTTTCTTTCCAACATGGAGGGGGAGACCGAGATAATTGTCTAAACTTTCAACAACTTTTATGCGAAGCATGTTTCCCAACTTCCGTCTTTGGTCCATGGGAGTCTTTGAGCTAAATAATACCATAGACTTTTCCAAGTTTATTTGTTGACCCAAAGCAAGTGTAAAATCTCTGAGGATTCTCATGAAATCCTCAACTTCCTTTTTGTTGTTCCTGATAAAAAGAAGAGCATTGTCAGCTAAAAATAAGAGATTTACATTAGGGCCATTTCGGCTAGCCCTAATTCCCCTAATTGGGTTGGCTTCTTGAGCATTTAAAAGCATTCTCGAGAATGCTTCCATACAAAATAAGAATAGGTAAGAAGAGAGGGGGTCCTATTAATAGTCTCCGAAAGAGCCGTGTTACGTTTCACCATATATTTCACCGTTTTAACACATTGTATGACTTTATCGATCCAAGCATCTTCAAAATCGATCTTCTTCATAACTTTTTTTATGGAAATTCCATTCTATCCAGTCATGCGCTTCGCTCATATCGAGCTTAATGACGAGCCATTTGTTCAGACTATTCTTTGAGCTTTAGAAATAGTACATCATCTCATGGGCAATAAGGACGTTATAATGGATCATTCGGCCCGGGACAAAGGTTCTTTGGTTCTAACTGATACAAAAAGGGAGGGTGGTCTTCAAACAGTTCGCTAAAACCTTTGCAATAATCTTGTAGATCACCCTGCATAAACTTATAGGTCTAAAGTTAGTCATGTCCACAGGGTCTTTAATCTTAGGAATAAGCACAATAATCATTTCATTAATACAAGAGATATCCTTGCTGCCATCTAAAATTTCATGGCAAAGTTTAAGGACATCTTTACCCACAACCTTCCAATTCTCTTTAAAGAAAATCCCCGAGAGGCTATCAATCCCCAAGGCTTTGCACGAATCCATGTGGTTGAAGGCATCAATGATTTCCTCATTCGTGAAGTGCTTAGTCAGCTTAGCATTAATATCTTAAGTAACCTTAATTTGAATGTCATTGATATAATTCTCCACATTTGGAGCAGCACGACTTAAACAGTTTACTAAAATAGTCTCCAGCAACTTTGCTAACATCTTGTATGCCATAGTTAATGTAAGTTAAAAGGGATATGAATGTTATGCATATGAATGATGAGTCACTTACTTGCCAAGTAAGTTAACCTTGTAGTTAAGTATAGTGACAATTTAGAATGATTGTTTCCATGATGTTTGAATGTGTTATTGTGAGTGTACATGGTATTTTTTTTTTTTTAAGTATAACAAGTGATGGTTTTGAATTGGTGATGTTAAGGGTCAATTTAGGTGAGTTTTGAGGTGATTTTTGGGCCCTAGTATAGTTGTATCTATACATATGCTAAATTGTATTGCAACAAGTAAGTTAGTGAAAGTAAAAGTGTACAATAGTAGGGACTTGTATTTGTACAAATTCTCACTTGTACCTATACAACTATGACAAAACATTGTCCTTCCCTTATTTTGAGTTGTCTCGACTCCTAGAGACCCGTGCTAGGTCCCGATGACCTTTAAACACTTAGGAATTGTTTTAAAAGATTTCTAAATTGTTTTAAAAGTTTTAATAATGAATTTAATCAATTGAAATGGTTTGATATGAATGGATTTATGTTCGACTTTCTTATTGAATTTAAAGTATAAGATAGATTAAATTACTCTAGCAACTAATATGGGTCTCGCATTAGGACTTGACGACTGGGTTAAATGTGGGATGTTACAATTTTTAATGAACTTGCGTATTGGTTTTATGCATATAATCTACTTATCTAGTCAAATTTTGATTGGAAACGGTTATGATAAGGAATTTTTATGTTATGGACTTGTTTCCATGTGTTAAACATGTTTTCATACTTTTGGTTTGACATATATCTTGCTAGGAAGCATATAGAGACATGATTGCATGACTCGGAATACTATTTTCCTATAGTTCTAAATTTATGTCTCGGGACTAGATGAAAGTCTTAAGACATGGTAGCCTGAGTATCGAGACTTGATTTCCAAGTCTCATGTAACACTCTATACCCAATTTGAATTAGAGACATTGACATTTTAAAAATTATGAAAATGAAATAAAATCAAAGAAATTACAAAATAAAAAATTTAGAAAAGAAGAATTTGAGAAAATTTGAATGAAAAACATTAAGAATAAAAGAGTTGAGAAAATTGCGAGAATAGATGTATAAGATTGAGAAAATTAAGAGAATAGATAAATAAGATTGAATAAATATTTTTGAAAATAGACAAGGTATATATAGGAAAAAAAATGTCCTTTGGAGAAAAAAAAATGTTAACATTGGAGAAAAAAGTGTTACCATTGGTCAATTTGCTGTTGATCCCAAGGTTAGAAACTCAATGATGGTGATTTTCTAACTATTTATATAATTTTTTTTAAAAACCTGACTTTGGTACGAGGCAACGCCATGTGGCAAAAATGTGCCCTATAATTTTTTAAACCAGCGCATTTTCACTTCTCTTCTCAACGTCACCTGAAAGCGCGTGTTGCACAACGTGTTTTTGTCTTCTCTTTTCAAAATTGACTTATTTCTGTAATTTCCAAATAAAACATATCAAATCTTAATTTTTTTTTTAAATTGGCAATTTTCTTGGTAATAAAGAGGAAGGAAAAAAAAGAAGATAAATTGACTCTCCAAAATAATCTTCAAAGCAAGAAATGGTGGTCGGCAATGGTTAGAGATAATGATCAACAACAATTAAGGTTGAAACTTGAGATGAGCGAAGAGTTGAAAAGAAGTAGAGAGGCAGCCGTTGGCACATGTGATGCTGGAGTTTGCAGAAAACAGAAAAGAGAGAAAATTTTGAGAGAAAGAGAAGAAGAGAGACTAAACTTTGCATTCAAATTTTTGCATAACTGCTTCTTGGGCCATTGGGCAATTATAACCACCAGGCGGTTACAACCAATTTGAAATTCTGTTAGACATGTGCAATATTAGGGTGAAACGCACCATTTTACTCAATTCCCTTCATCAACACTAAAACGCTGCGTCTAACCCCCCCTTAAACTCTCCGTTTTATTGAAGTT
Organism: Gossypium anomalum; assembly: GCA_025698475.1. Classification (NCBI taxonomy): domain Eukaryota; kingdom Viridiplantae; phylum Streptophyta; class Magnoliopsida; order Malvales; family Malvaceae; genus Gossypium; species Gossypium anomalum. Next base: position 15,115,681 of record CM046957.1, read on the forward strand.
TCTAAACATAAAAGATTAAACACTGTCGTTTTGTTAACTAACTTAACAGCTAATTAAGACTTAAGAATTTGACCCGTATCAACATGGCAGAGCAAAGAGCAGCAGAGTTGTACTTTTCTTCTTCAAGTGTTTTAGTAGGGACAAGACTGATTAAGGAATTTAAGGTTTTTTTTTTACTTTATTATTTTAGGTTGGGTGATTGGGTTGGATTGATTAAATTTTTTAGGGTTTGGTATGTTTTCGATGGATTGGGGTTGCAAAAGTGGGTTTAACTGGTTTTGCATTGGTTCATTCGGGCGGTTCAACTGAAGTTCACGACTCAACTAGTTCTCATCCTTACTCCGGATTTCATTGACATTGGAAAAAACAAAGAAATTAATACTGAATATATAAAACCCAAAAATAAATCCAAAGCCAAGTAAAAGAGGATATTATCCCCTTCTCCGTTCCGGCAAACTTTTTCCGGTCAATCACTCACGCATTTTGGTTTTCGCTTAGAGCTGTAAATAATAAACATATATTAGTTCGGATTTCAATTGGTTAGTGTTTCTTTTTCTCCCTTTAATACAGTAGGAGCTGGTTTTTGCTTTCAAGTATTTACTGGTTAGATTCCAGAGCAGTCTCTATCTCTTTCCTAGGGTTTGTGGAATTCAGAGTTCAATTCGTTGCTCTGTTTATCTCATTTAACGCTTTCTTCCCACTAATTTTTTTGCCGACCTGATTAAATTAAAAATTTTTGGCGGTTGATTTTGCTAGGGTTTTAGCTACTTAAGCTGAATTCTGGAAATTAGGATTTCAAAGTTTTGAATTTTTTCCTTTAGGGTTTTTTTTTCTTGAAAGGAAAATAGGAAATTTCAAATTCGAGTTGAAGGTTTTCCAATTTGAATAAATTTCTTCAGAAAAACTAGGAGAAAAAAGAAGCCCAGAATTCAAAATCTCAAGTTTCATGCTTTACTGTTCTTTTATGCGGCTTTCTTATTGATTTATCTCTGTTTTTGATACTGTGATAAGGTGAATAAAAGAGAAGAAGAATGGCCTCGTATAGGTCATTCACACCACAATCCTTTCCTCCTCCACCTCCACCAAATCAAAATCCTCTCCCACCCCAACAACATTATGATCAAAATTACAATCAAATGAATTTGAAATCAAATTATCATTACCCTTCTTCAAGACCGCCCCAACAACAGCAGCAGCCACCGCCTCCTCCACCTCCACAGCAGCAATATTCTTATCCCCCACCGCCTCCGCCACCTCCGGATTCTTCCTATCCACCTCCCCCACCCCCTCCTCTGCCAACAGTGCCGCAAAATACCTTCAACTCACAGCCACCGATATACTATCCACCTTCACAGTTCTCATCACAGTATGGCAATCAAGCAATGCAGCCACCTCCTCCACCGCCTCCCCCAAGTTCTCCCGGTTCTTCAATCCCTCCACCTCCTCCTCCCAGTTCTCCACCTCCGCCTTCTCCAAAGGAGAGTGCTGGGGACAAGAGGTTAAGTGAGCGCAGTAAAGTGGGGAATAGAGATTTTTCAGGTTCTGGAAGGCGTGAACATGGGCATTCCAATCACAGGATTGGTGGTAGAGAGCACAAGCCAATGATGCCCCCTGTAAAGAACCCAAATGTACATGCAGGAAGAGTGGAGACAGAGGAAGAGAGGAGGTTGAGGAAGAAGAGGGACTTTGAGAAGCAAAGACACGAGGAGAAGCATAGACAGCAAATGAAGGAGTCGCAGAAGGCCCAATTAATGTCTTCCAGCAAAGCGCATGGTTCAATGATAGGCTCACGGATGGGAGATAGGAGAGCTACACCATTTTTGAGTGGTGAGAGGATTGAGAATAGATTAAAGAAGCCAACTACGTTCTTGTGCAAGTTGAAGTGAGTATATGGAAATGATGTTTTCTTTCTTCTTTACAGTTTTGTTTGATTCTTAGGCCATACCAAATTTAGATATCAAACTTGTTAAATTTCACCTTTGTCATATCTAAGTTAGGTATTAAACTTTTCAAATTTCTTGTTTATGATCCTGCCTTAATGAGTTTATCTAGTTTAGGTTGAATGATGCCTTCTCTTCTCCTACTTTTGCCATTTATGCTGTTCTGGAGATATCCATGGATGACTTAAGATGGAATTCGATAGAGTAATTAGTGATGTATATGGCTCTGATATTGGCATTGGCATAAGTAGGTTGATGAACCATGGATTAACTTGTCTCTTCATGTTGAATCTGCTCATATTGTAACTACAGTAGTTTTGATAACAATGGGATTTTGATTTTTCCTTTTGTTTTATTAAAATGATCTTTCCCACTGTTCCTTGCATTTGCATGTATAATAATACATTTTGGCTGAACACTGTACTTGTTCATTACTTTCTTCATGCAATTTCCTTCTTATTTTCCCATGTGAAATTTCTTTTTCATGTTGGAAAATGTTCCTTTGGATCACTTGTTTGACTATTTAGCCATGCAGTTCACATCTGATAATGACAAACACTTTTATCATATAGATTCCGAAATGAACTTCCTGATCCAAGTGCACAGCCCAAACTTATGGCCTTGAAGAAAGATAAAGATCGGTAAGAAATAGTGTTTTGCTTCAAAGAATGATGACTGTATTTTCTCCTTTTAAAACTCCAGGATCCAAATTTTTTATTGATTGTCTGATTGAATGTGTTTTCCATTTTTCTTTTATTTTTGTCGTTAGTTATCTATAGTTAGTATTCCTTTATCTGCAGAGAAAAATATTATTGGACTTGTAAAAGTTTAAACTTAAAAAATCTGGTTTTGGTCCTTGGTCTTGATGTCATGATTTAATTCCTTTCTGAGATTTCTTGTTAATGTATACTTCTTTCTCACAGGTTTACAAAATACACCATCACCTCTCTGGAGAAAATGTACAAGCCTAAACTTTTTGTTGAGCCAGATCTCGGGATACCACTGGATTTGCTTGACCTCAGTGTGTACAAGTATCGTAATTCAGCTGCTTAAATTTTTTTCTTTTGCCTTTGCTTTTTGTTGCTATTGTTTTGATTCTCTTCTCTCTTTTTTTAATTAGTCCTCCTAGTGTTAGACCACCACTTGCCCCAGAAGACGAGGAACTCTTGCATGATGATGTAGCTATAACCCCTATAAAGAAAGATGGCATAAGACGAAAAGAAAGACCCACTGATAAAGGTGTTTCTTGGCTTGTTAAAACACAGTACATTTCTCCACTTAGTATGGAATCAATGAAACAGGTAATTGCTAACTACCTGTGTTCATATTTGATCTTCTGGATGATTACTTTTGGAAGCTGTGTCAAAACTAAATATATGTGGCACTTGCAGTCTTTGACTGAAAAGCAAGCAAAAGAACTGCGAGAACTTAAGGGAGGCCGTAATCTTTTGGAGAACCTTAACAATAGGTTTGTTTTATTCAAACCTCTTCTGAATAGAAATTTTATTGAAATCAGATTTGCTAGAAACTTGTGTACTTCCACTACCACTGCTTGCTGACATTAAATATGTTGGAAATTGTATCAGGGAAAGACAAATAAAAGAAATTGAGGCATCATTCGAGGCATCCAAGTTACGTCCTGTCCATGCAACCAATAAAAACTTAGAGCCTGTTGAAGTTATGCCTCTCTTACCTGATTTTGATAGGTATGGAATTAGTCAAGCCATTCTTTTTCGGTTTTACTTCAGTTTTTGGGCTCCCATGCTTTTAGATTTCTATCATTAGTCATTGTGCTGTGTTACAGCATCCTTATATGTGTTGTCCATGATGTGATTGTACCAGGCACAATGATCAGTTTGTTATGGTGGCATTTGATGGTGCTCCTACAGCTGACTCGGAAATATTCAGAAAGCTTCATGGCTCTGTTCGTGATGAACATGAATCAAGGGTGAGTTGAGAAATATTTTATTGCATTCATGCTGCACATAGGTTGTGTACCGTGCTTATAAAATTAGTGAATATCTCGAGACTCACATACCGCCTGCATTACTATAGTTCATTGATATCTTGACTCTATTTTGTGGTAAATTGAATCCTCTAATCTGCAAGATTAGTGGAAGAATACGTTATCAAAAAAGTGTGCCATGTCATTCTGTTATTATCTATGATAAATAAAATAGAAGTTGATGTGTGGAGGATTTCTTTGTTAAAATTTATTTTTTGGCATGGTACCTTTCTTTTTGCCGAAATTAATCTGCATGCTGTCTCTAGGCCCTAATATTATCAGTGAGTATGCCACAAATAGTTGATAGTATCACTGCAGCATGTTGTCAGACTGATGTTCCTAATCAACTCTTCAATTATTGTTGGTAGATTAAAAGAAAACTTTACATAAAATTACCCATGGGCCGTGGGACACAATGGCCACTGATTCCATATAATGATTTCATTTGATATTGATCTGGGTTTTCTACTTTTTCCTATAATTGCAGGCCATTATGAAAAGTTATGTGGCACCAAGCTCGGATCCAGTTAATCCTGAGAAATTTTTGGCATACATGGTGCCTTCCCTTGAGGAGGTAGATATGCTTTGCATTCAATGGATCATATATCCATAGGCAGTAATGTTTTCTTTTTTCAGCCTAGCTTCAAATCTGTTGGTTTTAAGTGAGTTGCATTTCAATTTTCATTTTTAATGGTGCCAGCTGTCGAAGGATATGTATGACGAGCTTGAAGATATCTCATATTCTTGGGTTCGCGAATACCACTGGGATGTATGTAACCAGATTTCTAATGTTACATTTCTCAATCTGGAGATAGCTCCACATAAGTGATTTCCGACTTGTTTACAGGTGCGGGGTGATGGCGCAAATGACCCAACAACATACCTGGTTTCATTCGATGAAGGGGATGCCCGCTATGTGGTATACATTTGAGCAAAATTTATGTTTTTTTGATCCATCTTTGGTAGAAATTCTGTTGATTAGTTTTGTGATTGTAACACACACTCATGTTGCAGCCTCTTCCAACAAAGCTTAATTTAAGAAAAAAGAGGGCCAGAGAGGGAAGATCTGGTGATGAGATTGAACATTTTCCTATACCTTCCAGAATTACTGTAAGGAGGAGATCAACAGCTGCTGCAATAGAACTGAAAGAGCCAGAGGTATGCGTGTTCAATTTTTTCTTTTTTGAAGGTTCTTTTTCCAAATATTTGGAAGACGATATCTATGTACTAATGTCTGAATATGTTTGATACGGGTGTCAAACACGGATACCCACAAGCAAAAATATGAAGTCAGTGGCTAGAGGAGTCTGCAGCATAAGTATAGTGAAATCTAGTTCTGATATATGCATTCCTGATATGCGATCAGGTTTATTCCAACACAAGGGACAGTAATTCGAGAAGGTTGGATGCGGAAGATGGCGTGGGAAGAACACGGAAGCTTGCACGACATCAAGATGTGGGTCAGTATAGTGGAGGTGAAGATGACTTCTCTGATTGATTGGTGCAATGCATGAAATGGGGGTAACCCCCGTTTACAACATTTTTGAGGCAATAAATCAAAGATAGCGAGATTTATCATCCCCCCATTATTTTCCTAACATAAATTTGCTGTGACCATAGTTCAATGCAGTGGAGATGGATTTTTCTTCATTTCTTGTCTTCTTGAGATGATAAACAACCAAAAAAGGCTGAGCTATTGAACAAGCAAAATATGCATTTAAGATTAACCTTTGGACCCAATCAAGCTTCTTCATAAATATAAAAATATTAGCTAAAAAAGTTTTTAAAATATAACTTAATGGAATGCTTAATTATAACCTTAAACAGCAATTATATAAATAAGGAAATAACCATCTACTAAACAAGCGTTAACCCAAAATGCTTGTACGTGGCATTTTACATCAAAAAATTTTCACCCGCATAAAATGTAATCTAACGTCAATACTGAAACATTATGAAATAAGAGATAAAACAAAGGAATGCTGTCTAAATACTAGCATATAATATTTTCTCTTTTTTTTTTTTCTTCCTTTTTTCCTTCTGGAATATCGTTAAACTATGCACACATAAGTATGAAGATGAAATGCGGCCTCTGCTCTATAACTATCTTCCTTGGACCAACCCACTAAATACTTGGCTGTTACCGGCAAGTGTTGCTTCCCACTCAACTGAGGATAATAGGATCTGTGACAAGTTTATCACAACTTGTTTCATGTCCGGTCGTACAATAGGATCCTCATCCACGCATTGCTTGGCCAACATAGCCATCTAATAAAGCAAAACCACACAAAGAGATCCATTGCTGAATCAGAATATTGTGATTTGTGAATGCAGCCCTAACTCCTTATTTTCTAGCTTTCAGAACGTCATAACTGACTATGAATGCTCAATCGAGAATTATCGTCAAATGCGTTAATAAACAATATAAAGGTAAGACATTTACCTTGAAGACACAATCATGAGGGTAAAGATCCAGCATACTTGGATCAATATAGTCCATGTTTGACATGCTCAACGAGTCTGGTGTGTTCCGGAGAGCTGCTAACATCTGCAAAATTGCAATAAGAAAGAGATTTGGGTTTTATTAGTAGAAGACAAAGAAAAAAGATATTAGCTCTTAAGATTATTTTATCGGTTTCCGACTTAGACCATCAGGGATTCAACTTTTCAGCTACCAAACCATGTGCAAAACTAAACTACGCTCAAAAAATTTTATGTTAAAATTTAGTTTCAGAAAGATGTCATTTCTCACGGATCATTACACTTGTCTAGGGGCAAAGCATGTATCTTAGAATGTGCTACAATGACACTCACAATAGATGCCAATGAACGTCTTTCGGTGTTTTTCATCGCACTGCCTTCAGTCCGTATGATGGCCTCCTTTCCAGATATAATCTCAAACAGAACAACACCAAATGCATACACATCGCTTTTCGATGATGCAAGTCCATCACTCAAATATCTATAAGAAAACAATATGGAACAATTAAAAGAGTTTAGCAGAACTTTTAGTGAAAATAACAATATCTATGTTACTTGGGTTCAAATATAAGTGTCAGATACGGGTACGATACTTTATCTATTTATATATATTTTGGAGAGTCCTTGGAAGGTTATAACCCTGTACTTTATCCGCATGTGTCAGAAATGAATATCAAACACAAATATTTCAAGAAAATTGAAGAGTCAGAGCAACACAGAACAATATCATTACTTACTCTGGTGCCAAATAACCAAATGTACCAACAACTTTCGTTGCTGTTGCTTCCTCATCATTTGTCTTCCCAACAAGCTTTGACAAACCAAAATCTGAAATCTGATTCGAGAACAAGTGTCAATCAAATGTTCTCAAGCACACTTAAATCGCAAAACCACCAATAATGTAATTAGAACCTTTGCCCTGAAAGAACCATCAAGCAAGATGTTGCTTGACTTGATATCTCGATGAACATAATGAGTTTTGGTATGCTCATGGATGTACTCCAGGCCTCTAGCAGCATCAAGTGCAATCTGAACTCTCATTATCCACGAAAGTGGGGTATGACCTTCAAACCAGTAAACATAGTGTAATTATAGCATGAATTTCACGACTCAACAAAGATATAATACACAGGTCAGGACATGCCACATCCAGATCATACACCTCATAGAATCGCATTCAAACATTTTATAAAAGGAGCACAAGCTGTGTAAATTTATCATTAACACCAAATTCTGATTTCAGCTTCATATTATAGCAAAAAAAAAAAAAGAGTAGGAGCTAACTTCGTAATTTCTTATATGGGAGCCTCAAGCAGCATTTAGAAATTAGGCTTCTAGTCCACCCAAGCAAAATCCTGAACTTTTATAGTGCTTCAACATAGTGAATCTACCATTAAGGTACTCAGTCCAGCCTCATCAGTACACAAGCAATCAGTATTGCTGTAGCCTAAGACCAGTCCAAGGAAGTTCCAACAAACCAGACTGGCTGCGCCATCAGGAATTGAAAGACTCAAAAATGTACGGCTACATCCATCTATGAATAGAATGTACTGGGTCATTCTATTCGATACAAGGCATGGAACACTGGGATAACAAAAATAGCCTCACCCCTCACTGTGAAAGTTTGTCAAGCAATAATTTAGCTGCTTATTAATCATGGCATTTACTATCAACATCTTCTCAACAAATTACAGTTAGGAAAGATCTACCACCGTAGTTTACAACATTCGATCCATTTCAGCACTACACGTTGCACAGTTTTATAACCTTGTACCCACATTCACTCCATCACAACTATTCAAGAAGCATTGATACACTGGCTTCAAATTCATATAAACTATAATTATCAAAAGTTATCAAACATTTGACCTAGTAAAGCCGCAATAAGTCATTCTTAAAAGAATGAAATAAATTATAAAGCCTCAAGAAGCACTGAAAGTCCTACCTTTGTTCAAGGGATCATGTAAATGGCTTCTAAGGGAACCCTTTTGAGCATATTCATAAATAAGGAAGAGCTCATTATCACTCGCAGCATAGCCGATCAACTCTACCTTCAACAAAATTAAATCGGAATGGGAGTCAATGGCCTCGAACAGTTAGAAGAAAGCTTTGCAAGTTTCAAAATTTAAACAATTGCTTATCCTAGTGAAGCATTACCAGATTTGCATGATGGACCTTGCACAAGACTTTCATCTCTGCCATAAATTCCTTCGTCTTTGTAGCAGTCATTCTTTTGATAGCAACTTCCTAGAAGCATCAAATAAACAAAACATAAATGGAATGTTAATATATGATCTGAATTCCTCATCTTTGTCGCAGTCATATGATCTGAATTCCGAAGTAGAAACACACAAACCTGGTCCCGAAGGAAACCGAAATAAACAGAACCATAGATTCCACGACCAAGTAGATTAGAATCTGAGAATCCATCGGTTGAAAAAAGAATATCTTCGTAAGTGAAAACAACAGGCTTCTCAACATCAAGTACATCAGTTCCTATAGCTGACAGAGAAGATAAGAAAATAAAGTCAGACTTCCTGAGTTGTGGATTGGTCAAGGTAGCAAGCTGAGTTGTCATAAAAGGCAACTCTAAGCTATGAACCAAATCAGGTAAAATGTAAGATCAGATGTTAGGTCTGGAGTTATATATTGTGCTATTAGTATTTTAATTAACTAATCTACTTTGTTTAGTATGTGATATATATAGTTCCATGCCAGTATTTCAGCTAGCAACAGATCAGAGTGTAATAACCATTTGGGATAGTAATCTGGTGGTTACTAGGTTCGCCGTTGGTTTGGGTCCAATTCTCGGACTTGCCACAAATGTATCTTCCTGAACCACAGCAGAAACTTGGTTTCCGAAGAATGTGAAACTTGTGAGAACTCTTGTCATCATGATCTTTGGCATGACTTCCTCGAGCTTCAACAAAGCAACTCGATGATCTCAAGGAAACACAAACAACTATGCTTAATATAATGAGAGCAAGGCCAACACCCAACGCCCCGATGATCCATCCATATGGCACGTGAGCCTTAGGACTTACTTGAATTTCTGCACAAAAGTTTAACATATACTACATTATATTTCTTGCACAAAATCAAGCGAACTATTACTTACATTCCCCCCTCACCAAGGAGTGTTTACCAGACATTACTATAATTCAGGCAACCAAACAGAACAGAGGTAACATTATAACACACAAGAAAAACATAACAGCCAAACATTTTTTTTGGAGAAAGAAGCAGCACTAGCAGTTCAGAACTTAAACAGAGCTAGAATCCATATCTTGTTATGTAAAACTTAAAATTTTCAATTTTGACATACATCACACTGCGAATCATGTCTCTTATTTATAGTTGTCAGCTGGTAGTTGGCATTGTACAGCTGACTTCGTTTTGCTTGTTGTACCCATCGAACATGGATGTGGGGATATGACCCGCTAAAGACACATAATAACATGGAAAAATTTAGCATGCCCATGTCAGACACATACATACCTATATTCAACACTCACACTTCAGTCCAAGTAACATGGCTTTACTTCCTTCACTTAGATTTACCAATTCATACCTGAAATTGTATCAGCTGACGGTGCAGGAACAGGTGCTGGGGGGATCTCATTCTCCACATGATACGGTTCACCAGGAACTGCAATATATATAAGCAAGCTATAGTCTAAAACTTTCTGCTATAAGAGGAGAACTAAACAGTAAGTAAATCCAACAAAATTAACAAGAGAAATGTCTACTCTCGGTATGCATTGCAAGTTGCAAACAACACACAAGGCATAATGAAAAAACACCAATTAATAGCCCTGTAATTCAAGGAAATAGATCATAAAGCAAAGACATTTGTCAATTCTAATCACAGATATAAAACAAGAATATGCATGAACTCATTATTGCTTTCATTAATATGATATTGTTTGTATATCCGAAATCCATGGCATTAGCACCTTCCCTCAAAGTTCACATTATGACTTCAGATAGAAACCAAGTAGGCTCCAGTTTCAAGTCCTTAGTATACCTAATTATAAACTATGGGCAAAAATCTTATTTTACCAACTTTGTTAACTCCTATATTTGCAAAACTTAAAGAGTTCTCAGAAACTATGCAAGTATCATCAAAATCATAAATGCCCATCTCTTGAAAAGCAACTCAATATGCATATCTCCAAACAAATAGCATTCCTCATGCAAATTCCTAAGAAACCACACACAGAAAATGGTAAAAAGAATAAACAGAAAAAATTAAATGATTTTTGAGGGAAACCTGAATTCAAGGGAATATAGTACAAAGCACCAACAGTGACACTATCAGGATTTGAAATCCCATTAACTTGCTCAATACTATCCATGCTAACCCCAAATCTACTAGCTAAAGATTGCACACTGTCCCCATCTTTCATCACATAACTCATCAAGTAGTTCCACAAACTACTTGAACACCCACAAAACAGCCTCAAAGACACCACAGCTCCAATCCTTGCCGGCCTGCTAACATTTGGAACCATTGCAAGCCCATCATAAGCCTCTAAAATCATGTCATAGACATACCCTTGATTTGATCTCACTGTAAAGGTTGTGTTTGTTGCATAATTCTTGGAGGTTGTCAAGCAAGAGCAGTTCTTTTTTATGAATATGTAGCCATGGCTGTCCTCTCCTTCAACTGTAATGTCTTGTGGTATCACATCAAACATGCTCTGGATCACTGCTAGACTTTGGTTCCCCTGCGGCTTAAAAGCCAAAAAAGATGTGCATAGTCTTGATGTGTCCGTACAATTCATGGGTATTGTAGCAGAAGAAGAATCCAAGGCATTGAGGGTTTGAACAATAAGAAGAAAGATTAATGGTAGAAGAATCACAAATTGTGAAACCTTAGGATCCATTTTTCTTGTTTCTAACAAAAAAAAAAAAAACAAAAGATTGAAACTTTGAGCTAAAATTAAGTGCAAAAAATAGATAAAAAATAGAGTTTGATCAAACAACTCGGCCTAAAAGGGTTAACAAAATAAAGTTTAAGACTAGATAGAGAAAAAACTAGATCAAACATAAATTAGACTTGATAAAAGTTTGAGCAAGGTTTAGCTTTTGCTGTAAATGATGAACAAGAAGTATGAATCTAAAAGAAAATCAGACAAAGAGAAGCAAAGGGTCAGTGAAGAAACTAGAGCTAAGTTCACAAAAATCCTGGCTTTTACTATTTCTTTTCCTTGAAGAGGTTAAAGGAAATGGTAGATTTAGATAGATGGTAGTAAAAAAAGAAGCTCAAAGAAAATATATTGGAAGATTAGAGGGAAAATGAAAGTGAGATTTTTGCTAAGCAAAAATGGAAGGTGGGGATTTAAGCTTCAAATTTTAAGGAGGTTTGAAGGACACAAGTAGAAAGGAATGAGATGACTCTAAACAGAGCATGTTCGACTGTTTTTATTTTTCTTTTTCTTTTTTCCCATCTGTTGCGGTTGGTAACTCTTAATTCAGTCCTTCACTGTAAAAAGGGAAAGGGGGTCTCAAATACATACAAACAGGAAGCCATCCCCATCCACCTTCATACATATTTGCTGCCCTGCCCACCTTTCCTTGAATATATTCGTTTCTTTTATTTCTAACAAAGTTTGTCCATTTTAATTAAGTTTAATTATTAAAGTTATAAATTATTAAAATGATAAAATTATATTTTTTTTTATTATTGTAAAAGTATATTATTAAAATTCGATTCTTCTCAAATTTTCAGACTTTGCCCCGACACACATGCATATATTTATATGAATAGAAGATGAGTAGCACACCCGTTATATTTGTTAATACTTTGATTATATTGATGAAGTTAATTGTTTAATATATTTGAAAGTTTATTATGATTAAAATTTTAATAATTTATAATAATTTCATTTACATATGAAAAATTATTCTAATAACTGAATTAATGCTTAATTATCTTATTATACCAACTCAATAAAAAACATAAGTATAAACTAAATCAAATTTATATATTTTAAAAACAGGATAATATAAAATGCAGTAAAATTTCGAAAACAATACTTAAATTTCTACCATTCAACTAAAAATAATAAAAAGTATTTATTAAATTTATTATCATATCAACTGAATTTCTTTCATTCAAAGTGCATTTTGTAATTGTATACGGAATACTTCAGAAATGGTATTAAAAAAAATATTCTCTAATTTTTATGTGTTTAAACAATGTTATTATGAGTTACTTTCACTAAATATTTTTAAACCCACTTTTATTCTAAATCAATTCCTAAATTTTAAATTATTCTAATTAAATTCTTAAAGCATCTCGGTTATATTAATTAGATTCTTTCATTATTAAAATCGTTAAATTATACATTAAATTTTATGTAACATCATTTTAATTGAGAAAAATAAGAAAGAATAAATAATTTAAAAATCTAGTCTTAAAAATTTTCGAATCTTTTACAAAAGTTTTATCTTACATTTTTATTTATTTATTTATAAGATACAAATATGATATAACAAAATACATAAATCTCTCTCTCACACACATGAAATACTCAACAGGATTGGAAGGGTAAATTGGGAAATAAAATTCACGGGGCATTGAGTGTTGCGAAAAGGATTGGCACAAGTTGTGAAGAGCTGGAATTGAGAAAGATAGTTGGTTGGGCCCCGCAATTAGGCGCCATTTTTATAAGATTGATCGCCGATCATTTCCCAAACTAATCGCCTTACTTACCTCACTTATCCACACTTTCACGTTGTAGAAGTCAATGGTTGCCTTCTTTTACACATTTCAAACACCTTCGCTTGTAAGGTTTGACTCAATTTGACCCTTAATTTACTTTCCTTTTTAATGATTAATATAACCCTCCATTATAATATATTGTTGGTATCATCTATATTCTATATTATAGATAATAAGGTGCTTAAATTCTAATTGTTTAAAAATAAATTATCTGTTATTTTTTTTTTAAAAATTAACATTTTCTAAATCAACTGTAATTAAGTGTATTTATTATCTTTTGAAAAATGTTAAAAACTAAACATTGAAATACATCTCTAAAGAAGAAGATATAGAAAAAGATCGAACGAATAAAATAACTTTTAATAAGGAAGAAGGGTCACATTTACTTACAATTAATGGTTGTATTTTTTCTTTTTAAAGTTTGGCGATAAAACCTTTTACCCTCCAATTGCTTAACAAAGATTTTATAATTGAAGTGGGATATTAGTTTTAAAAAGAAATTACAAGGACCTTTGGCTTCAACTCGATTTTTTGAAGGGAGTGGAATAATCGGGGAGTAAGGTTTGACTTGGTAGGCCCGCACGTGGACAAGCGACAACTGTAAACCCATAATTAAAACAAGAAAAAGATAATAATAGTAATAATATAAGGTGGGAGAGACAGAGAGACGTAACCTCGAGCAAACGCCAAAAGATACCTCCCCAACACGCACGCACAGCCATAGATAAACTTGTTTTCATTTATTAAACTAAGATCCTTTTTTTTTCTTGTCTTCGTTTTGGCTTCCTTTTGGTTTTATTTGTCCGATATTATAAAAATATATAATAATAATTTATTTAACCTTTTAATTTTATAAAAAAATTATTTTAATTCTTTATTTTTTAATCTCTTTTAATTCTTAAACTTACATTGTTTGTTAAATCACTCTAAAATATATGAAAAAATTAACATCGATTAATTTTACTGACGTGACATACATATACACATGGCATAATCGGTGTTAACATACATTAACTTTTCTATTCAATTTGAGGTGATTTGACAAACAACTAAAATTTAAGGACTAAAAGAGATAAAAAATTAAACAGATGGTTAAAACTACATTTTTTTTATTAAGTTGAAAGGTAAAATAAGTCATTATACCTTTCACAAAAAAAAAAAAAAAAGAAAAGAAAGGAAAAACCTTTTGTTGATACAAGATATGATGTTGGAGGTGATTCGCACAATATGTTGAGAATCACTAGTGTTGATTTAGGAGTATTTAGAGAATTGTTGTCAGATTTAGGCAAAACATTGATAATGGAATGGAAAATTTGGCTTTCTTAGTGATGGAGGGAACTTAAATAGAATAAGAGCTTAGTGTGAACTCTTCTAGATAAGTGTCTTATTGTGCAGAGTTTGTAATAAGGTTATTAAAAATTTCACTAGGATGTGATGGGATTCGATCGAAGAGTTGATAGTTGGCCGTCGCCAAACGTGCGAATGTTTGGATTGGAATTACTACAACAAAAAGATATGTAATAAAGCAACGGTGTCCACAAGTATACGGGTCAAATTATAATATAGTTTATTTATAACGAAACACTTGATAAGTATTTCGAGGATCGTACTCAAGTAATTGCTAATTGGAGAAAATCACTATTAAATTAATTATAGAAAATAAATACTAATCTAGTCGAGTTTCGAATTAGTAGTGCAAATCCAAAACGATAATAGAATTAATTAATTACTTTAACCTAAACTAAAACTAACCCTAGACTAAAATTATTGAAAAGAAATTAACAATCAACAAAATCTCGAATAGGAGATAGAGTATTAACTCGCTTTAGTGGTTGTAATTAACTTCATAACTCGGGTTTTAGTGAATTAGCTAATAACTAACCAATTATTACCTCTTAACCTCTAACTAATTAATTAATCGATAAATACTCACTTATCTCCCTACCTCACTTTCTAAATCGGGATAAATTATAATTTACTCAGTAAACTTATCTCTCGACCTCATTTTACCTAGATGACTTCCTAAAGGCATCAATATTAAGGTTTAAGTATATATAATTTAAACCAACTAATTCTATGGGGAACCCTCGTTCTTCTATTAATTACTATTACATCTGCTCGTTAACCTTCCTAAAGGATCTAGCTACGTATGAATTTAAATACCATTTTCCCTAGAAATAATTTAATCATGCAAAACATACAAATTAAATTAAAACAAAGAAAGATAGAAATTGATCCGTTTGATAAGTTGGATGTGCTCGGTTCCTCAAATTCCTTTAATATCTAGCGAGATATCGATGTTGACAAATGAGAAGTGAAAGAAAAATACTAAAACACTTAATAAAAAAGGCTTGGACTCAAATCAAATCCAAGTTAGAACAAGAAATAAAAACTGTTTGGAAAAGAAAATAAAAACCTAACTAAAATCCTAATTAAAACTAAGTCTACTAACTAAAACCTTAAGAATGGCCTCCAAAACGGCAGCCTTATAGCTTAGCATAAGCTTGCTATTTATAGGCAAATTTAACTGCTCAATTAGGTCAATTACAAGCCTTAATTAAGTTAAATATAGATTGTGCAGACGAAAACACCCTTGATTAATTTTTGCCTTCCATCAAACCTATGTCGTGGCACAAGCTTATGCGCGTCACGACATACAACTTCGAACTTGACTTTTGGATTTTGTTCATCTATGTTGCGACTTCAGAAGCTTGTGTTGCGACCCGATTGTCATTTTTAATGCTTTTGGGTCTAAAAATAGCTGTCCTCCATACTTAATTCACTTGTTAAAACTACCTTAAGGCCCGTATTGGCCTAAGAGGTCAACTAACTCAAAATTATGCTTAAAAATGCTTATTTTTGCAATAAATTGAACCTAAGCTACTAAAACTGAAAAATGTAATAAAATAACCTGAAACAACTTTAAAATAAGCTTGTTAAGTGCCAAAAAGTACCTAATTTGCCACTATAAATTGTGGTAGGTCAAAAACCCCCACACTTAACTTGTTGATTGTCTTCAAGCAAATAAGATAAAAATAAAAGGCAAATAAAAGAAAATGCACAAGATGATAAAAGTACTCGAGCATGTTTTGTATGCGTAATTGGATCGGAGTAATATAAACAAGATGATGTAGCTAAACACGTAATTCTAGCATGATATGTAATTGACTTGTGACTTTTAATATTAGATAGGTTAGTTCACTAAATTACAAAGCAAACAAATCAAAGAATATCAAGCATAGTGATCCATTAAAACAAATACACAAAAATACATTTATGCTCAAAGACATATAAGTGGTATGAATTTTCAATTCTCAATTCAATTTCATCTATACAGTGTATCACCTAGGTCACATGGGACTTTTCGGCTGGTAACATTTTATGGCTTAGGTTGGTTCAGATTTCAAGAACAGTCTCGACAAAACAGGTTAAGCACGAAAATAATTTGGCACATTATATTATTCCCAATACTCCCCCAATGTCCCAACTAGGCTCACCACCTTATATCCACTTTTCTCACCTTCCTTTTTACTCCATTCCCTAATGTACAATATAGTATTCATGAGTACAATCATCTTGGTGAGTCTTTTGAGCAAAAATGAGTATTTTTTTTTCTTTTTCTTTCTTTTCTTTTTACTCACTTTACTTTTGCTTGTTTGAGATTTTCTCACTTGGCTTTTAGCCTTCACAAAGCTTTCATTCACTTGATTTTTTTCACTAAGGCACAAGTTTGCAAGAATCTTATACTCACTATACTATACTATTCCTTAGTTTTCACTCTCAATTATATTTATTTTCTTTATTTTGAAACTTTCACTATGTATCTACCTAACTCTCAATATTAATGGCTCGACGTCTAAGTTCGCGCTGAGGCCAAAAAGAAAGGATCAAGAGATTATATATTAGGCTTATGGTTTCATTCACGGTACATTAGGAAAATGGATTTTAGGCTCAAAGCAGAGTACCAAGGAATTCATGCATCGAGTTGGCTTTTTAGCTCTAGTGTCTACCAAACAATGCCTTAGGTCACCCCTAGGTATTTCTATACATGGATTCAATTAACCAAGCTTATCAATTCTCGCAACCTATTATTCAATTTACATTCATGCTTTTTGTGTATCCATTTATCATGTGGTATGCTTAACACACTTTAACCTATTCTCAGTGTAATAAATTTAACTAATTGTCTAAAATTAGACAACCTAGAATCAATTATTATCAAACTAAATTTACAGTTTATGCGCACAATCCTATTTATATGCTCCTAATCAATCACTTGTATTTCTACAAGTTTGAGCACAAACAAAACACACAATAAAAAAATTTAACAAAAAAATAATGAGCAAACATTTAAAAATATTGAAAATATTAAATAAAAATTTGAAAATTCTATGTTAGCCCCATACTTTGTTTCACACATTGTCCCTACTGTACCTAAAAAATAGTTAAGGAAAGAGATTACCCGTTTTGGCGTGACAGATCCACGATGTTTGTCGGGGTTACATCCTTTTACCTATTCAGTTCCAAAATGTAGTGTCGTCCAAAGCATGAAGTTCGTACACAAAAATAGCAGGGTTTTTTTTTGCAATAATAAACTTTAACAGAAATAGTAGGGGTTTTAATTACAACCTCAAAATTAAATTAAAAGTAATATTTAATTGGATTCGGATGTCACCGCCTCTTCCTCTATCGCCTTCCTCTTACACCTTCCTGCAACTATGTTTGTTGCCAAGCGAGAAGTGAAAGAAAAATACTAAAATGCTTAATAACAAAGACTCGTACTCAAATCAAATCTAAGTTAGAATAAGAAATAAAAAATGTTTGGAAAAAAAATAAAAACCTAATTAAAATCCTAATTAAAACTAAGTCTACTAACTAAAACCCTAAGAATGACCTCCAAAATGACAACCTTATAGCTTAGCATAAGCTTGCTATTTATAGGCAAAGTTAACAGCTTAATCAGGTCAATTACAAGTCTCAATTAAGTTAAATATAGATTGTAAGGACGAAAACACCATTGATTAATTTTTACCCTCCATTAGACTTGTGTCACGACATAGGCTTATGTGTGTCACGACACACAACTTCGAGCTCTACTTCTGGATTTTGTTCAAATATGTTGGGACCTTGGAAGCTAGTGTTGCAATGCAGTTGTTGTTCCTAATGCGTTTGGGCCTAAAAATAGGTGTCTTGCACAATTAATTAACTCGTTAAAACTACCTTAAGTCCTGTATTGGCCTAAAAGGTCAACTAACTCAAAATTATGCGTAAAAATGTTTATTTTTGCAATAAATTAAATCTAAGCTACTAAAACTGAAAATGCAATAAAATAACCTGAAACGACTTAAAAACAAGCATGTTAAGTGCTTGAAAGTACCTAATTTGCAACTACAAATTGTGGCAGGTCAATAGTAGAGTTATTAGAGGTTTTATTACACTTTTACGTTGATATGATAGGAGAAGTTGATAAGTTCTCATCATATAAATGTAATGTACACTTTTTTACTTTGATTTATGTAAGTTTTTAAGTAAAATATTGTATATAGTTGCATAATGAGAGAAGATTTCATGCATTGCATCATATTTACATTTTACATTATTTTTACTAGTTTTTAGTTAAATTTTAGTTATTTTAAGTAATAGTTACTTTAATAAGTTCTTTAGCTTGAATTTGGTCTAATTTGGCATGAAAAGTGAGTTTAAATATGAGTGGAAGTAAGACGGAGGCCAAAAAAAGAAAACCTGAGGGACTTGCGCTGGCGCAGCACGACGCGTTGGGTTGTGCAGTAAAAGAAGGCCACATTGTTTATCATTTTTTCTCGTCCGATTTTGTTAATTCAAGTCGATGTCACATTGAGCCCTAATGAGGTCAACACAAGGCTATAAATAGCCATCCTTAGGCATTAAGTGTGCAGAAAAGAATCAAAATTTAGTTTTATTTTTATTAAGTTTTCTTGTTAGTTTTCTTTCAAATTAATTGCAGCCGTCATGTTAACATTTTGTCTAAGAAACATTTGGGTTGAGATTAAAGCTGCAACTTTCAATAAGATATTTTTTTTTCTCTTAATCTCTTTTCAATAGTTGTTCTAAATTGTTATAATTATTTAACCAACCACTCAAGTAGTGGTGATGTAAGTTGGAAGTTAATGGGTTATTAATTGAAATAGTTTAGAGATAAGTTTAAGTTAGGGGCATGATTATTTTTGTTGGAAAAATCAGCTAATAAAATAGTTTTACAATTATAGCGGAATATATAATTTTTTCAATGGGAAAGAAAGTTCTCTCTATTAAAGTCAGTAAAGATAGTAATTCCTAGAAAATAGAATTTATTCTAAGTAAATAGGTTTCCACTAGTTTCTGGCAGAATAACAATGACTCAATAATCTATGAAGTGTGTTTTTAGGTCAACTAGTGCTCACTATTTAGGGAGAGGTACAACAATCCTATTTGAACAAGCTCTTGAAAAGTAATATTTATTTAACAGAAAACACACTGCCCTCTAACTAGAGTAGGAGGGGGCGACACACCCTCTTTATTTCTACTAGGGTTGCCACCCGTCATGTTCATGAAAGATAGGTTTGGGCCTCTCCTGTATTAGATCCAATTATATGGGCTTCCTAGACATTTAACTTAGCACTTTATAATTTAATCCAATCCAATATTTATTTTCTATTTCCCAAAATAAATATAATTTACTCAATTAATTAAATTAATCTCTCAATTAAATAATTTTATCAACCTAATTCTAATTTTGCTAAAGTCATAACAACTTTACCGTTAAAGAATCTATTAAAAAATATATTTAATTTCCTTATTTAATAGATTCATAAAGACTAATTAATTTAATTCCCATAATTAATTAAATAATAAATAAAAAAATTTAAATTAATTCTCAAGTCATTTTTTTAGTTAGCGTGAAATCGCATTCATTTGTGAATGTGATTTATTTCTCTTACTTCATCGTTTCCATTCATTTCTATTCATTTAGTTTTACATGCTATTCATTTTTGGTTTCAATGAGCTAGGGGAAGGACCGCTTAAACGTATATAATTAGGGCTCAAATAACTTATAATTAAGTTCCAGCTTTTTGCCTGTTAATTATAAACTTATTTAGTCATGAAGCCATTCCACTAAAGTATCATGACTAAGCTCTCACTAATTGTATACCATTACGAAAGCTACTTATTAAGTGTTCGTCTAATGACATTGTCATAAGTGCGTTACCCACATAGGATATTGTAAACTTTAAATTGTATAGGGTTTTTCTAGTCCTTTTTACCACATTTTTACTTAAAAACAACATTAATCCCGAACAATTGTTAATAAATTTAGTGAATTTTTCTTAAATCTCAATCATGGACATGAATTTATGAAATATGCAAATTTGAGCTTTATTATATGAAATTTGTGCATAAATCATTTTCATGTTATTTATTAATGTGCTGTGTTTTCATAATACAATGGGACTATGATGTGATATAATATGGAGCTCAGTACAACTCTTGTATGGACATGAACAAATTCACCCTACTTGGACAACAAAACCATGCAGAATTGGGTTATAAGGATGTTAATTTAACCTAGTTTAAGTGATGATACATAGTGGACATGTCTGGTTATTTATTGGGTCATGAAACCGTCCAACAAGAGAGAGTCAAGCCCAAATTTAGCACAAGCATGTGATTACAAAAAGATCAGCTTTGGGACAATTATTTAGAGGTCTTTAGATTGTGAAAATCATTAAAAATCAGCACATGAAGATTGCTCAAGAAACAGCCCACCCCATGGCTAAATTTAGCATGATCCCATGCTTAAATCAAGCAACCAACTCACCCTCATTTCCACTTGTTATGGTTGGCCATTAATGGGAGAGAACCAAGGGATCTTTAACTCTATTTTTAGTAAATTCATCCACCAACCTCAAGTATAAATACCATACTCCTTTCACCTTTTCATTCATCCCTCAATCCCTAAAAATAATCTATCATTCCTTCATTCCTTACTCATTCATTCATTTTTTTCATTCTCTTATTTTCTTCTTTCTTTCCATGCCTAGCACTTTAGCCAACAAAACCATGATAATGTTGTCTCTTGGCCGGCCACCTTGAGGAGCCATTAGCAAAGGAGCAACATGAGGAACATCTTCATTAAGAGTTCACGAGACTACCGATTTGAATAGAGTTTATTCTTCCTTTACTTTGTTATTTTGATTTAAATATGTTTGCAATGTATTTTATGATCTTTTCATCAATAATGGTTTGCTTAAATCTGTTGAGCTAGGATGATTGCATTTATTTAATGAAGTTTGTTTAAATCATATTTATAGTGTTTGTGCATCAGTTAATCATGTTTTCAATTAAATTCAAGTATGTATTTCATTCATACGTGATTGGATGCATTAGAATCAGCTAAACGGTCCTGACCAGACGACGACTAATGGACACAATAATTGAAAAGTTCATGCTTAATTTAGATCCTGATCTGACTAAATTAAAGGTTCATATTAACTTTGAGGAGCTCTATTATCTTGCATAGTTTTTAGATTTATGTGATTAAATTATTTCAAACCTGGTCCATTCTTGCTACTTCACATGAATTCTAAGAAATCCTTAGTTTAATATGGTCAATAAAATGCATATTTCACTAAGTAAAAGATTCTGAAGGGACTTAATTTGGTTTCTAAACTCATGAAAGATCGAGTTGCGATGGAATGTTTTCCGAACACTGTTAAGCATGAGAAAAATAAACTAAGTTGAATAGTGTAATTACCCTAGCATATTCATGTTATTGATTGCTGAATTTAGTGTTTTTGCTGCTAAACTCATCTCATACATTTTATTTCATACTTTGCATTTAGATTAAATTGCATTAGGGATCATCTTGCATTTAGATAATTCAATTTAGCTTAATCATCATCACTCAAAATATTTTTTATCACCAAATTGTGAACTTTAATTTACAATTCCTTGATTAATATACACAGTTCTTGTGGAGATCATAACTCTTTTACTTACTTTATTACTTGATAACGGCTATGTATACTTGCACAAACCTGAGCATTACAAGTTTTAGGGGCCGTTGTCGGGGATTGTTACCTTAATCATTTTTGTGAAATTATTCTTTTCAATATGGTTTTTATTTAATTTTATCTAGCTTCTAACTTTACTAATTTATTCTTTATTTTTGTGATTTTCTTCAGGAAGATGAGTAGTCTGAATGCACGAAGTGGTCACACTTACATCACTCTCAACTCAGGTATCTTCTATTTCTTCAATGTTGAATCAGTTTACCACTAATGGTTCTAATAATTTTGCAACTCAGTCACCAAGTCAGTTTGATGTTGTTTCTTGCATATACTGTGGGGATGGTCATTCTTTCGAGAATTTTCCATCAAATCTTGAGTCAATGTATTACATGGGGAATCAACACCAAAATAGAAATGGACAAAGACCACAATTCAACTCTTACAATCCTTCATGGCGCAGCCATCCAAACATTTCTTGGAGTAACCAAGGAATAGGACCGAACAAGTACTACATGTACAATAAACCTAACCAATCCCAAGGGCTCAGTTAATAAGCCCCAAAACCATGAGTTGAGTCACCCAACAGTTTGGAGAACTTGTTGAAGGTGTATATGGCAAAGAACGACGCCTTAATCCAAAGCCAAGCAACAACACTGAAAAATCTAGAGAACCAAATGGGTCAGTTAGCTGCGGAGCTTCGTAACTGACCGCAAGGAACCTTGCTAAGCAACATAGAAAATGTAAGGAATTTGGGTAAAGAACATTGCAAAGTAGTTGCCTTATGAAGTGGTAAGACTTTGGAGCCCAAGATGGTTGTGATTGAAGATGAACCTACTAAGAAGGAGGAAAGTCAACCATCAATTGAAATTCTTGTGCCAGCAGAGCCAGAACCTACAAAATCTGATGAGGTAAAATTTAATCTAGTAAATTCTGAAAAGCTAACATCTTCTTTGGATGCAGATTTATCTCCTCAGAAAAGGTGTTTGATTCAACCCAAAGTTCCAACACCTCCATATCCTCAAAACTTCTAACCAAATAAGTAGAAACATGAGGTGTAATTCAAGAAGTTTTTAGATGTTCTAAAGTAACTTCACATCAATATCACGTTGGTAGAGGCTTTAGAGCAAATGCCCAATCAAGTGAAGTTCATAAAGGACATCTTGTCTAAGAAGAAAAGACCTAGTGAGTATGAGATTGTCGCTTTAACGAAGAAGTGCAGTGTGTTCTTACAAAACAAACTACCTCTAAAATTGAAGGACCTTGAAAGTTGTCTTGACAGACCCCTTTAGCTTGAGTTTTGTGTTTTTAGTCTCGATGGATCCTTTTAGACGAATCTAGAGACAAACACATGCTCATCATGCAGACTCATACTTGACATATTTATTCTTTTCAGACAATTTCACGACAAATGCATTTGTGCTTCCAGACATGTAACGCATCCCCTTAAACTTCATACATAAACCCTTCATGTAGTGGCTTGCTCTTGACAGACAAAATTACGCTTTCAGACATAGTATACATGCATATACTTCATTTTCTTATTGTAAGAATAGTGTCACGCTTTATTCATTTAGCATAGAAATATCTAAACTAAAAACATACATGTAAAAGTCAACCAAGAGACTTACCTCATAACCTAGAAGGTTGTCAAACTTCAAATCTAATTCTTCATTGTCACAACAACAACTTGAGTACCAAATATTTCATTCAACTTGGTGAATGTCACGTTAAGACTGAGTGGCTTATCAAAATCTGCCACATCTAAGAAATTTACTTGATACTACTTCAACCTTTAACTCTTCTAGTTCAGGTTTGGTACCGGACCACATTGGTCACTGGAGGTATTATGCGTTCTAGCATGGCCTCATACCTCATAACCATATCTTTCGTACCCTTTACTTTCATTTTACTTATCATCCTAATCTAACTAGTAATCCTTTTCTACTTATTTCCATATCAGAGTCTGCCTATTCTATAAGCCTAAAAGTGCATTTGGGCGACTACTACTACTACTTGGTCAAGCATTCCTCCCTATGAATCCTTAACCATTCCTAATACAGAGGTCTGCATAAATAGAACACTCTTGGTTTGCTTATTCTATACACTAAGATGGGCCTTTTCGGGTGAATACTTCTTCCCCTATCATTTTTTTACATAATTATATGCCTCATTTAGAGACTTTTACACTCTTAACATTATTCTTTGATTCGTCTTACCATTATTCTTTAAATCATCATACTATTATAGGGTACGTTTAATGTTAAGTTATTTAAAGCTCCCAATCTCTTTCTAGGGATATGTGGTACAAAAGACTTACTATATTCTGAATGACGTGCCAACTAAGGCAACATCGAAAACTCCATACGAATTGTGGCATGACAAGAAGCCAAGTCTAAAACATTTAAGAATTGTGGCGTGCCAACTAATGCCTAGCCCACGTATTGGATAAAGATGCGATGAAGTTAGATTCACGGATAGAATTGTGCATGTTTATAGGATATCTAAAGGAAACAAAGGGTGGTTTGTTTTATAACCCATAAAAGCAAACTATTATAGTGTCAACTTATGCTACTTTCCTTGAAGAAAGTTACATAAATAAGTTTAAACCTCGAAATAAAGTTGTAACTAAGGAAATTTTGGGGAATATACAAAACTCTACAAAAATGGTTCCAGAACCAACTCCTAATAGTAGACCTACAAACAGTTAGTAGCATATGGTGCTTCATCGTATTTGGAGGGTCTCTCATAGGCCAAACTGCCTTGGATTAACAGTTTGCTATATAAATAGCTTGATGAATGCTCGGCAAAATCCTGACACTCTAGTCAAAGACCATATGATCACTCTTATGGATACTTTGCCAATGTCGTGGATAATGAGGCCAATTTGGACCAGATCACTCAGATTGAGATGGTGTTCAAGAGATTGTCCAAGGACCATTCAGGATTTTAAGTCATATATAACCTTGGGAATAAGAGGCTGAAGCTTACATAACTCATGAATGAGTTACAATCTTATGAATTGATGTTGAATAGATGTCAGCCAGTTCAAAGAGCATAAGCAAACATAGTTGTCACTTCTTCTTCAAAACGGAAAGGAAAACACGCTAAGAAAAGCAAGACTAAGTTCTCTTGGCCACCACAAGTGGAAAGAAAGAGAACCAAAAAGCCTAAAGACTTACTTAAGTCTAATTGCTTATTTTACAGTAAGAAAGGGCACTTCAAGGAAAACTATAAAGAGTGGAAGGAATACCTGGCCACCAAAGGCAAAAATATGGAACTCTTAATGATAGAAAGCTGTTTATTAGAGGATTCAATAGACCATTAGGTTATTTATTTGAGAGCCACTAATGATGTTTTTGTTTCTCTAAAGGGGTTCGAGGAAACGAAAGATCTTAGAAATAAAAGCTTATTATTGTATACTGGGAACGAGACAAGTGTGGCAACTGAAGTAGTGGGAGATGTCCATCTTTATTTTGATAATTTTAGGAATATTATATTAAGAGACATTTTCTATGTACCAAGTTTAAACAAAAACTTAATTTCTGTTGCATGTTTATATAAAGATGGTTTGACCGTGACTTTTTATAGTGGAATTGCAATATTTAGAAATCACAATATTATTTATAATGGATGGAGGTCAAATAATCTCTATTTTATTGAACCAAAGATGTACACACTGTTTGGGACTGAAATATCGAATAAAAGACTTAAAAACTTTTCATTCTAATGAGGTATACCTTTTGCATTTGAGACTTGGTCTTATTAATCGAGAAAGAATCACTAGACTTGTGAAAGACAACATATTAAGTTTGCGTAAAGAAGTTGATCTTCCACAATATGAATCTTGCTTGGAAGGTAAGATGACTAAGCGATCTTTTAATGAAAAAGAAATGAGGGCCGAAAAACCACTAAAACTTTTACACATTGACGTATGTGGCCCTATGACATTAGTGCAAGAGATGGTTACAAGTATTATGTAACCTTTATTGATGACTATTCCAGATATAGGTATGTATACCTTATGCATTGCAAGAGTGAAACCTTCGATAAATTAAAAGGGTTTCGTGCAGAAGTGGAGAAACAACTAGGTTTACCCATAAAGGAACTCCGGTTAGGCTGAGCTAGGGAATATTTATCTAATGAGTTCTTAGGGTACATCATAGAGATAGGG
Source organism: Gossypium anomalum (assembly GCA_025698475.1). Taxonomy (NCBI): domain Eukaryota; kingdom Viridiplantae; phylum Streptophyta; class Magnoliopsida; order Malvales; family Malvaceae; genus Gossypium; species Gossypium anomalum. Next base: position 15,142,034 of record CM046957.1, read on the forward strand.
ATTAAATCCCAGCTAACCGCGTTGGGCATTCCACAACAGAATGTCGTGGAAGTGAGAAGGAATCAAATGTTGTTAGACATGGTATGTAACCCTGTATACCCAATCTGATTTATCGGACTCAGATATAGGATGCCACAATATTTAAATACTTAACAAAAAATTTACAGTTGGTGAAAACTATACTGAACATACTTCTTATTTATTTATATTCTTTTCTAAGTTAAGGATTTTGATAGAAATATTTATTAATTAAATAGATTCTCAAAAGAAATATAAGACATTACAACTTAAATCTTTGATAAAATAGACTTAATCATCACGTCGAGTACTATTTTCCATATTCCCAAGAATGCCCCTCTGTATGCATGATATCGCTCTTCAATTTCCACCTTCGGACATTCCTGGCTTGGTCCCCATTAGCGCATTGGTTCAATTCCAAGAACTTGCATTACAAATATATGGCTGTAAATTCAATGAAACTTAGTGTGTCTCAACCAATATTACGTATAAACGATGTTGTTGAATTCCACGACTTAAGGATTCTGGACTTCCTTTCATACTTTAGTGGATATTTTTTTTATTCCTGGCAGATAATTATATGCCAACCTCTACACTTGACCCCCTTATGCAAATTCCGCTCGATTGGTAGATCATAGACTTCATACCTTATTGCGAATCTTATTTCACAATATCTTTAAAGATAGAAGTTGGATACATCCCTCAAAATGATATACATACGAATACTTCTCTTGGCGGATTCTTATATTGGTCGATCCATACAAATGAATTTGGCATGACGAATGTAATATTTTAGATCGTCCAAGATTAAAACCCAGATAACTTTAATACATAATGTGAAAAATCCTAGGTTTGATGGACACTTACATCACCCATAATTACGGGTACGCCAAGCTTGCTATCTAAGCGAATTACTATGGCGGATTCATCAATTGGGTACATACCGAGAATTCTTTTAGAAAATTCCTTAAAGATATACCTAAATCTCACTACAAAGGTGGACTAACAACTCCCACTTAGATGTTATATAATTCGCCATATGGGCTTTCCAGATGATTTGCCACCAAGGCTTCCCAGATAACTTCGCCACTAAGGATTTCCAAATAACACGCTACATAAGCTTTTCAGATAATTCACCATAAGAGCTTTACAGATAACTCGCCACAGAGGCTCTATTTTTTTTGCCACCAAGGTACCATATAAATTGTTGTGTTTGGCGATATGGATTTGCCTAAACCCAGCATTGCCTGAGGTTTGCCTATCATTGCCCCTGACCAGAACATCGAGTAGAAAGGAAAACCATCTAGAATGACCCTTCTTTACTATATATATACACTCCCGATTTCCTTTTTGTGGATTTTGACAAGTCGTGATACTTATGGAAATTATCCCCTATTTTCCTTACAAAATTCTAGGGAAGGTAAAAGAAAATCTGGTGAAGGTCTACGTTACTGTTTGACTAGTCATGGGGAGGGTCAAAATAATCTAGTTGACTTTCAACTAATCCTATTACAAGAACCATCTTGAATAGAGCTCATGCTAACTGAGCATACTATAACTTAGTGGTGACTCGTGTATGGCATGGTCTTAAAGACAATTAAGTCTTCTAGAGCTTTCTTATACACTTGGTAGGCTTTTCATACTCAGTCAAAACTCTGTGGCATACTCTTCCTTAGGTGTGCGCTTTCTTGTGTTTATTCTTCACTTGAAGATACCCCGTAATTAAATCTTTAGATGCCGACGGATACTTTAATGGTAGTATATGCCAACACACTAATTCACCAACAAGATAGCAAGACAGCAAGGTGGCAGATTATGCTACCATAGTGCGCCAAAATAGTTAACATGCATACCTAACTCGGCTTTTTGTTTTTGCCATTTTTTGGGTATGACAAGGTACGTTTGATATTAAGTTATTCGAAGCTGCCAATCTCTTTCTGGGCATATGCAGTATAAAAGGCTTGCTATATTCTGAATGACGTACCAATTAAGGCAACATTGAAAACTCCATACGAATTGTGGCATGGCAGGAAGCCAAGTCTAAAACATTTAAGAATTGTGGCATGCCAACTAATATCCAACCCACATATTGGACAAAGATGCGAGGAAGTTGGACTCAATGGCAAAATTGTGCATGTTTGTAGGATATCCGAAGGGAGCAAAGGGTGGTTTGTTTTATAACTTGAAAAAGCAAACTATTATAGTGTCAACTCATGCTACTTTCCTTGAAGAAAGTTACATGAATGACTTTAAACCTCGGCGTAAAGAGGTACTTGAGGAAATTTTGGGAAATATACAAAACCCTACAAAATGGCTATAAAACTAACTCCTAATAGTAGACCTGCAGATGATCAACAACATAGGGTGCTTCATCCCAGTGGAGGGTCTCTTGTAGGCCTGGGTCCTTTTTATTTGGCAGAAGTGATTTTAAAACTAAGTCTATCAAATAAGAAGATGATAACCCACTCACATATGACGAAGTGATGTAGAGTACTGATTCCAAGCTCTGAGAAATAACTATGAAAGTTGAGATAGACTCTATGTATTCCAACTCAGTGTGCGAACTTGTAGACTTACCGAAAGGGATAAAACGCATAGGGTGTAAGTGGATCAGCAAGAGGAAAAGAAATGTAGATGGAAAAGTGGAAACGTATAAGGCCAAATTTGTAACAAAAGGTTGTACTCATAAAGAAGGCATCGATTACGAATAAACCTTTTCTTAGGTTTCTATGCTCAAGTCAATCCACATATTACTATCCATTGTGACGGTTATTGATTATGAGATCTAGCAAATTGATGTCAAGATAGTGTTGTCGAACGTCTATCTTGAAGAATGAATTTACATGATGCAACCCATTGAATATATAACTCAAGGAAACGAGTATAAAGTTTGCAAACTTCTTAGATCAATATATGGATTTAAGCAAGCATCCTGCTCATAGAATCAAAGATTTGATCAAGCGATCAAGACTTTTGGATTTGAGCAAAACATAGATGAACCTTGTATTTATAAATGTTTAGGGGTTGAAAAGGTGATCTTTCTCGTTTTATATGTCGATGACATTCTACTCATTGAAAATGATGCAAGGACATTTTTATCGGTTAAACTATAGTCAACCTTTTATTTTAAGCAGTCTAGTTTGTAAATACAGTTTAGGCTCAAGGCCTAAAACATCAAAGAGGAGCAATTTACCCCATTAGTGCCATCCATAACCCTAAAGTTTCCACCACTTTTTCCCTCTATCTATACTTGTCACCTAAGTCACTTACGTGCTAAAATTTTGCTACAAGTTTACCCTAATTCATCACTATATAAACCCCTCTCTACCACCATACTTTTCACAACCTATCAAGAAATTAGTTTAAACCCTAGCCACTCATTCTTTTTCCTCTTAACTGCCGGCCTAAATCTCAAAAATTCTCCCCAAAATTATTCCTTTATTGCAAAACCCTAGCTTACTGCTGCCGCAAGCCTTTTGACAGAATATTCATATTGTTGCCGTATTCCTATCACCGTCGCACCCTATCACCATTACAAGCCTTGCGCTACCGCAATTTTGTTGCTACTGCATGCTTATAGCTGCCGTAGACTCTTTGTTCCATCCATTGCTAACTTCTTTTTCCCTTTTTTTTGCCAAAATTTTGCCTATTTTTCGAGAAAAATCACCATGTCTCGCAAAAGAACTAGATCTTCCAAGACCTCTACCGAAAATCCCATTGTGATTCAAGCTGATGAAGTGAAAGGAAGTTTTGATTGTATCTTCAAAAATCAACTTATGATGCTAGAAAAAAGGTTTCAGCTTGGAAAGCAATGATAAGATGACTGTGCCTTTGCCAATTCAAAAGATGATTGATGCCCTCAATTGGAATTATTTTTGTGATGCATGATCATTGCTTGAAGAGGAGTTAGTTCGAGAGTTCTATGCCAATTTGACTAACCCAGATGCTACTGAAGTTCTTGTTCGAAAGAAAATGGTACCCCTAGCTTCTGAATCCATTAATGGTTTGTTTAACCTACCTGATGTTGAAAAAGATGAATATTTTTCCATGCTGACAAACACAAATTGAGATTTTCTTCAACAAATGCTTAATGTTGTGGCGAATCCAGGATACCAATGGATTATAAGAAAATACAGTAGTCATTCTTGCTGAAGGGAATATCTAAAACTATTGGCTAAGGTATGGTTCTACTTTGTTCGATATAGTTTTATGCCTATCTCACACAGTTCCACTATCTCGATGGAGCGAATTCTTTTATTGTATGCAATTATGACAAAAAGGTCTATCAATTGTGGGAAGACCATTCTCAAGAAAATTCATGATTGTGCTAGAAAGAAGACTGTAAGTGCTTACTTTCTATCATTGATAACTTCACTTTGCTTAAGGGCCCAAGTTAAAACAAAAGCAAACCTGAAGGGTTCGTATGTTCAAGGTTGCATCACAACTTATGGTCTTTAAAGGTTAGTGGAGAATGTCCATGAACTAAATCTAACTGAACTGAGTGAGTCGACAGAACCACAAACTAATGAGCCATCGAACAAATCTAAAATGGAAGCTAACTCAGTTACTGAGACAGAAGAAGCAGAGTCTGATGAAGAACCGAACAAATCAGAACCAATAAATGACCCGAAAGTCTCTGAACCAAGAAAGGAGCCGAATGCTGATGAGCCAGTTGAACCAAGTGTTGATCATGAGTTGACCATTCCTATGCTCACTTCTTCAATCACTGTGAAGAAATTGAAATTGTCAATTATGATGGATATGATGAAATTTATGCATAACAACAACATGCTTATTGGAAATATGCAAAGATTAGAGATGATTTTGTAAAAAATACTTTTAAAATTATCTCTAATGGTTTTGTTCCTGAGTTCCCAGATTTTATCTTCAAGTCATGGAAGAAAGATAAAGATGAAAGTGAGGATGAAACATCAAAGGAGGAAGATAAGGAGGATAAGTCAAATAAATAAAAGGGGGGAATTTCTTGTCTTTAGTTTTTATTTCTTTTGAAGTGTTTACTTTTATTTCCTAGTTAGAATTTTTTGCTTTTGCATAATAAAATAGCAAGCACGAATTATACCGACTACATTAGTGGAGAGAAATTGCTAAGTTCAACATATGAAGACCACTAATTAAACCTTGTGATTGTTATGTTTAGTTGATAAAGAAAGTATATTAATTGGTAAATTTTATATATGACTTTGAAATGCATGCATACTATAACTCATGTTGACATTATGATGTACTTAGTATAAATTTTGGAAATAATATTTGCATTCGAGCTACTTATCAATAAAAACTATTTTTTAGCATGATTTTGTTGATGCATGATTATGTGCGAAAATTTATGCTGTTTTATCATTTTGCAAGATTGCCTTAGCAAAAGTTGTGCTGTGCATGAACATTACTCGGGACGAGCAATGGTTTAAGCTTAGGGGTCTGTAAACTCAAAATTATATAGAGTTTTTCAATATATTTTTCCATCTTTTGACTCAATAAATATGTTAATCTTGAGTAATTGTTATGAAAATAAGTGAATTTTACTTAATTATTAATATTGGACATGAATTTATAAAGTATGTGAAATTATTCTTAATTGCATTATTTTTGTACATAATTTATATTATTTTCATGTTAAATATTAATATGTGATTTTTCACTATGCAGGCAGACTATGGAAGATGTGATTAACATAAATAATGCATGGGCATGCACACATACACTTCATTCGAACGACAAGACCTTGCAAAACTACGTCATAAAGATGTTAATTTGGCCTAGTAAAAGATGTGCTAAAAGATAGGCATGTCTGATTAATTATTGGACTCAGAAACTGTCCAACAAGGAGGAGTCAAGCCCAATTTTTGACATAAGCAAATGGCTGCCCAAAAATAAGCTTTGGGATGTTTTCTTGGAGGTCACTACAGTTGGAAAGACATCAAAAATCAGCATACAAGTTCTTCCTTTGAAACCGTCCACCTTATGGTTATTAAAAGCATTGTTTTGAATTAAAAAACAAGCAACCAAGTCATCCCACTTTCCACAATTTGTGGTCGGCCATGAATGAGAGAAAAGAGAGGGAATTTGAATTCTATTTTTAGCAAACTCTACCCTTACCTTCACATATAAATACAAAATACCTTTTCACTTCTCATATAATCCCTTAATCCCTTAATTCATTCATTCACTAGCATTCTCTCATTTCTTGTAACACCCTTAACTCGTCTCCGTCGCTGGATTAGGGTTACAGAGCATTACCATACAATCGAAAAACATTTAACATCATAACATTAAATAAATTATACATATTAAAATTTATTCAATCATATGCGTTTTGTCCCTAAATCGAGCCTTTGAGGCCCTAAAAATAGCTTGTAAGTGATTTAGGACTAATTTGAAACAAAACATGAATTTTAAGAGAAAAGTTGCAAAAATTGGAAAACAGGGGTCACATGGCTATGTGGCCAGGTCGTGTGATAGAGCCCAAGCTGTGTAACATTCGAACACAGGAACACACGGCCAGGTCCCAGCCTGTATCCTCACCCGTGTAACTTACTGAGTAGGGTCACACGGCCGTGTTGTAGGCCGTGTAACTCTTTGAGTTGCCACACATGCCCGTGTGCTAGGCTGTGTAACTCATTGACTTGAAACACTAAGAAATTTCAAATGACACGCGGCCGTGTGACAGCCCGTGTCCCAGGCTGTGTGAACCCAACATTTAACCTAAAATCAAGCCAACTTAAGTCCAAGTCATACCTAACCATCTAAACCATTTGGGCACACAATCAAGGGATTTAAACATCATACAAACACACATAAACATGCCATTTTAAGCACCCTAATTCAACTAATCATTATGCCATTAAAAGGCACCACATTTGTATCAAAACATCACTTATCAAAATAATTCAACATTGCCATACTTCAAGCATAAAAAGCTAGTTCCTTAATTGCCACATAACATCACATTTGACCATTTGCATAAGACCACAAACACACCAACAAGGACCTTATATACAAGAAAATAAAAGTGACCAAAATGACATAACTCGGTGAGGTGTTGAGGTTCACCAATCATTGGCATTACATGATAGGTGAAAACTAAATGTGGCCACCGATCGTTCCTCTTTGTGTTGAATGACTTAATTACTATTTGATGGTAATTGAATTTTCATGAAGGAAGATGTAGTGGTTACCATAAGATAAAATTGGATCACATTGGAAGAAAAAAATTATCCCAAAGAGATTAAAGATATCCTATAAGGGTAATAAACTTATGACAAGGTCATTGGACAAACACTGATTGAGTCGCTTTAGTAATGGTATGTCATTAAAGAGAACTCAGACACGATACTATATTGGAATTACTTCTTGAATAAATAAGTTTATAATTAATAGAAGAAAAATTAGAACTTAATTATAAATCATTTGATCCCTAATCACATATGTCCAACTGGTCCCTCTACTAGCTCGTTGAAACCATAAATGAATTGCATGTTGAATCAAATGAGATAAAGTTAGAGAAATGAGTTACATTTGAAAATAAATGTGGTTTCTCACCAAGTTTGTAAATGACCTGAGAATTAATTTTTTTGAATTAATATTTAATAAAATAATTGAAGTTCGAAAATGGAATTAAATTAATTGCTCAGTATGAAATCCATTAAATGTAGAAATTAAGTATATTTTCTCATAAATTCTTTTACGATAAAGTTACCATGATTTTAACGGAATTAAAACCTGGTTGTGAAAATTATTTAACTGTAAAAATTAATCAATTCAAATTAATTTAATAAATAATGTCTATTTTTAGAAATAGAAAAACATGTATTGGGTTGGATTAAATTATAAAGTATAGGGTTAAAAGCACATATAATTGAACCCAATACAGGAGAGACTTGAATCCCCATCATAATACTTATGAGGGAAGGTAGACCTTATTAACCCCTCTCTCTCCTAGTTCAAGTAGGGAATTATTTTTTTCTATTAAATAAACATTAAATGCATTCTACTAATTCAACTAGTGTTTCACTTCCTCTCCCTATAAATAGGTGGGATCGATAGGGCTAAAAACACAATTAGTTTTACTCAACTTTGAGATATTGTTATTCTTCCCGAAAATAGCAAGAATTAATTTCTAAGTATAAATTCTATTTTCTGAGAATAACAATTCTACCGATTTTTATAAAATAGAGTTTTAGTTTCCTTTTGAAAGTAAGAAAACTATTTCTAGTTCTGTGTTTGTTTCGAAATTTGTTGAGCTCACTCTCCAACCAGTTCGTGGTTCAAGAATAGTGGAGAAGGTCATTCTGTTGAAAGTCGAGAACGATAAAAAATTGTCTCGCTCAAAGAACAAGTATACTTAGGGAAATGTTTATTGCTATAAATATCACAAACCAACACGGTTTTTAAATTTTGTATTTTTCTATTATGCAAGAAAACTATTTTTGAACCTAATTTTTTCTAATGGTATTGACACCAACCAGAGGATGTCGTGACATGAAGAACCCTCAGAACCATTAGTGCACCACTGGTAAGGGTGTCACGACACAGATGCATAATGGAGTGAAAAATGTTGTAGGGGTAGTCTTTTGTCCAACAACAATCCAACCTTAGACATAACTTTGAGGGGAATTTTTGCCAAGATTTTGGAATTGGACTCAGTTGATAAAAGCCACTTTTGGGTGAAAACTAAAGGAGCCAACTTTATCTTTCATCTTTTTAGCTTAAGTATTTGTTTTCTTCTCCATTGTTAGGTCTAGGGTATTTACTTTCCTAAGCTTAGTTAGTTTTGTTGTTAGTTTAGTTAGTTTTTACTGTAGCTTTCTTTTATTTCCATTACAATTTATTACTCAAGTTATCTCGTATTTTGATTTCCACTCAAATCCCTTAATGTGTTACAATTTTATTTCCTTTTCAAAGTATAAAAATATAAACTTTATTTGTATTTCCTCCTCCATTATTGTTTTCATCATCTTCTCTAAGCAACCATCTAAGAAATTTCTAAGCTTTCTCTAAGCTTTCTCTTGTGTTTATTTTAATGAGCTATTTGAGTATGTTTTGGATTTTTTTTTGCATGAGAATGATGGTGGGTAACTAAATCTATGAAGGTAGTGATCTGCTACAGTTCGTTGTGGCAGATTAAACTAGTTTTCATACTTAAAGAGCCTGAATATGAGCAAATTTATTATGTTTTATTTAGTTTTTCTACTTTAGTTTCAATTTAATAAAAGTGTAATTGAGTCATTTAATGACCTTAGGGGCCGAAGGAGGCCTAAGAGAAGACTAGCATACTTAGTGAGTTTGTATGACACCATTCAAAGGCATGAGGACTCAAGGCTGGTCACCATATTGCAACACGAGGAGTTTAATGTCGTAACATAGTGAACAGAGTGCCAAAATACCAAGTCTACCTTTAGTGTCACAACACAGATATTAGATGTCTCGACAGATCTCTGACGCTAAGCCTAGGCAAAGTAAATTGTAGTCAATGTCACAACATAGGTAGTGGATGTCGCGACTTCCACCTTGTGCGTCGAAGCATTAATGAGCTGAGGATGTTTTGGTCCACCCAATAAAAATTAACATAAAAATGTCAGCCAACTTGAGGATAAGGACGACGACCAACCCTAACATTATAAATAGGCTCATTAAGCACTTGATAAGGGACCTCTTCTGTAACTTAATATTTTCCTTTCAATTTAGTTTTTAGTTTTTAGTTCTTTTTAGGCTTAGGATTTATTTTAGTTTTTTTTCATTTGTGATATTTAGAGAATTTGATTTGTGGATTCAACCAAACACTTTGTGGATTTTCTAATTTCAATCAATCAATAAAATTAAGATTTCTTCTTAAACTTTTATTCTTGATTCATTCTTCATGTTTAATTGTTTTTATCAAGTTTATATTGTTTATAAGATCTATGAGGAACTAACCCCTTTATGGGGGATTAGTGAGTGGAAGTGTGATTAATTAATTTCTATGTAGGGTTTTCTTAGCAGATTAGCTGTTTGGGATAGGAAGAACTTAAACCCTAGGCTTGACAACCCTAGGAAGTCATCTAGGTGGGAATTAACCAAAATTGATGTTGCCTATTTGTGAACCCCATACCCCAATCCGTTTTAGACTGTGAGGTCGAGAGATAAGTAGCTCTTGCTGACGCATTAGTTTAGTGGAATATCAAGAGATCCTGCTAGGGTAACAACTAGTTGATTGAGTAGAAACCTGAAATTGGAATTAGTTATGACCACTTAAGTGAACTAATCACCCATGCTTAGATTTGGTTGAGTTTATATCTTAGCTTTATTTTTTCACTCTTTTATGCATGTTTTATTCTTTTCTTATAAAATAAATATCTTTTTCACTTTATGCTTTATCCTACTATAATTTATTTTCAATATTGATTAGATCTATTTATGATTAGATTAATATTAATTTAGTACTCGCCTCCCTTAGTTACAATCCTTGGAGTACTTACCAAATCTGTTGTAAAAGCTATATTACAACCTGAGCCGTATACTTTCGAACACTGCTTCAATTTCATATTTTTAGTTGCAGTATTCACACTTTGGACGTTAGTTGGTTGATGGAAATGTGCTTCGTTAGTTTTTGGTACATGGACTAAATTGTAAAAATTGAACTAAATTAAATAGAGTTCAAAACCTAGAATTGATGACTCTTGGTGAATATTTAGGTATGTGAGACTAATGGGAGATCTATTGAGAACCAATTTGGTTATCCCGAGTTTGTCCGGTGAGGTCAAGAGGTAAACTAGACTAAATCATCTAATTTGGTAAAATAGTAACTGAGAAGTAAATTTGAACCAATTAGAAGTTTAAGCTTTTTATATCCCTAATCCAAACACTAATCAACAACATGGAAGTCAACCAACCGCTTGTGTCTATTTAATTATTAATTGTGTAATTTTCACTATTTTTCAATCGAGTCCTTCTTAGCATTAAATATTTAATTAGTAGTTACCCATTGAATATGATTTTTCATAATATGATACTTAGTGAGTAATTAGCTAGACTTCGTATTTGCTTGTTTGTTTCACACTAATCACTTTGTCCCCGAGCACTCTTGGGTTCTATCCTTGGAATACTCGAGGTGTTCCATTGTAACACTATAAATATTACAACTGATCTGTCACACTTGCAGTACATCACTAGATTATTGATTGTATTTATGTTAATTCATATCCTCAATGCACACATGTCGAGGCACGGTCAAGTTGTTGGCGCCATTGTCAAGGAGTTTGTGTGTGATTATTTTCGGGGATTTTGCGTGTGATTGATTTGATTTATTATTGTGGACTAGAAATGGGATAACTGTGGCAGCTATAGTATGGGAGATGTACATATTTATTTTGATAATTGTAAGAAAATTTTTTAAAGAACGTTTTCTATGTACCAAGGTTCAATTTTTTAAAGAACATTTTCTATGTACCAAGGTTCAAAAGAAACATAATATATGTTGCATATTTATTGAAAGATAGCTTGACCATGAATTTTCATAATAGTAAAGCAATATTTAGAAATCATAATCTTATCTATAATGGATAGATGTCAAATTATCTCTATTTTATGAAACTAAAGATGTACACACTGCTTGAAATTGAACTATGAAATAAATAACTTAAAAATTCTCACTCTAGCGAGGCGTACCTTTGGCATTTGAGACTTGGTCATATTAACCAAGAAAGAATGCGAAAGTGGAGAAACAATTAGGTTTACCCATAAATTCACTTCGATCTGATCAAAGTATACTTATCAGATGAGTTCTTTGGGTACCTCATAGAGAATGAGATATTATCCCAATTAACTACGTCAGGAACTCCACAATAGAATGGCATGACAGAAAGAAGGAATCAGAGTTTGTTAGACATGATTCGATTGATGCTAAGTTATTTGAAGTTGTAAATCTCTTTTTGGGCTTATGCCTTACACCCTAAACCCCCCTAAAAACAAATAGTAATAGTGTCAACACATGCTACTTTCCTTCAGGAAAGTTACATGAATGAATTTAAACCTCAAAGTAAAGAAATACTAAAGGAATTATTATAAAATACACAAACCCCTACAGTAATAGTTCCAAAACCAACTCCTAATAGTAGACTTGCAAAAGATCAACAACATTGGGAGCTCAGTAGTAGTGGGAGGGTCTTTTGCAAGCCGAAGTTCTTCCAATTTAGCAGAATTGTTCTAAACATTGATTCTTCCAAACATGAAGATGATCACCCACTCACATATGATGAAGCGATGCAGAATGCTAATTCCAAGCTTTGGGAAATAACTAGGAAAGCAAAGATAGATTATATGAATTCCAACTCAGTATAGGAACTTATAAACTTACCAAAAGGGATAAAACTCATAGGGTGTAAGTGGATCTACAAGAAAAAAAGAAATGCAAATGGAAAAGTGAAACTTACAATGCTAAACTTGTAGTAAAAGTTTATACTAAAAAAGAAGGTATCATTTATGAAGAAACTCTCTTTGGTTTCCATGTTCAAGTCAATCCGCATATTTTTATCCATTGTGGTGGCTCTCCTATACAAGATCTGGCAAATGGACATCATGAAAACATTCTTAAATGACTATCTTGAAGAGAGCATCTATATGATGCAAACCACCAGATATATAGCTAAAGGAAATGAACATAAAGTTTGCAAATTGCTTAGATCCATATATGGGCTTAAGCAAGCATCCCGCTCATAGAGTCAAAGATTTGATCAAGAGATCATAACTTTTGAATTTGATCAAAATGTAGACGAACCTTTTGTTTATAAATGTATTGGGAATGGAAAGATGATCTTTCTCTTTTTGTATGTTGATGACATTCTACTCATTAGAAATAATATAAGGACATTCTCATCGGTTCGATTGTGGTTAACTTAACAATTAGCATGAAGGACTTAGGAGAAGCTAATTTTGTTCTAAGTATTCGAGTCCCAAGGGATAGAAAGAACAAAGTTATAGCATTATAATAAGCTTCATGTATAGACAATATATTCAAACATTATGCAATGACCGATTCTAAGATGGAAACTCAGCCTTATGTATTAACATTTCATCTCTATTTAGAGGACTGTCCTAAGATAGCGAAAGAGTGTGAAAACATGAGGAAGGTTCCTTATGCTTCTGCAATGGGAAGTCTCACGTAAGCTATGTTATGCACACATCTAGATATCTGTTTTGCAATCAGGTGTAACAACCCATTTTCAGTGAAATCGGAACAGTGGTTTCGGGACCACAAATTTGAGCCGAAGAGAAAATTGATTTTAATATTATTGCATGATTTGCATTGTGATAGGAATGCCATATGAAAATTCTGATAAGAAAATTTTATTGATTATGTGCTTAATTATGGAAAGTACCAAATTGCATAGAATGAAAAAGTTGAATTCTAATAGCTAGAAGGATTAGATAGCTATGGAATTCAAAATTTGAGGTCCTTATATGGTAATTAGACTATTAAAGAAAAGTTAGTAGATATTTTTGGTGATTCATCCATGGAAAAATTTTAAATGGCTAAGGACTAAATTGAAAATGAGAAAAATTAAAAGATGATAACTAATTAATTAGAAAATATCATCTTATTTTCATCATCTTCATCCCCAAATTCTATGGAAACCCTAGGAGAGAGAAAGGAAACTAATCAAGCTTAATTAGGTATGTTTTCTTGTCCCGTTTTTAATAAATTTTATATTTTTGAGACCGGGATAGTTTAATCTATCTACTTTGACGATTAATTTGTAAGGGTATCAAAGTATAGAAATTTTTCCATTGATGAATATGCTGAAATTTTGAAATTTGTGGTAGAAAATGAAAGGTTGTTTATAGATAAATAACTTTTACAAAGAGAATTTTAATGAAAATTTAATTTAGGGACTAAATTAAAAAATGGTAAAACCCATGGAAAATTTCTAATTTTTTTGTGAAATTCATGGGCTATTGTTGTAACATTTAAAATTAGGTTAGGCTTGGAATAAGGATGAAATTGCATGAATTTCATTTTCTGAGCCTAGGGACGAAATTAAAATTTATGGAAAGTTTAGGGGCAAAACGGTAATTTTTTTAGGGTGTAAATTGAATTAAATGGAGTATTAAATAGATTAAATTGATGATTAAATTCATTTATATAGATTCAAACAACTCAAATTCAAAGCTAGATTGAGGAAAAGAAAAAGTTTCGGATTAATAGATTTTTATACAAACAAGTGTCGAGGTAAGTTCGTGTAACTTATTTATGTATGTTAATATGTTTGAATTCAATGTTGTATTTGAGTGAATTATATCAATGTTTAAAATATGAAATAGATCACATGCTCGATATTGCTTGATAAATGACAAGTTTCGTTTGAATAATGAGATTCGATGGATATATAATTTCCCGTATTGAATGTGGTCCTGCATATGTTGCGGACATAATATAGCTTGGACAAGCAATCCTGTTGTAGCCCTCTCAAGCATCCTGATATATAGTTCATGCGAGTATCCTGATCGGTAGTGATTTTGCATGTGTTGCACACTATCCCAGCTCTGTGTGAGCGTTCTGTTATATGATTCGATTGGTTGTGATCCAGCATATAATGCGGACACAAATGCAGCTCGACATGAGCATCCTGATATAAGCTCTTATGGGCTTCCTGATATGGCTCGCTTGAACTCTCTGTTACCTTATCTAGTGCTCCCTGATATTAACTCTTCGGAGTTATCTGTTAAGCTCTATGAGCTCCCTGATTAAAACTCTTATGAGTTTTCCTGTTTAGCTCGGATAAGTGTCCTGTTACATGGCTCAATTGAGCATCCTGATATGTGGCTCGAGAGTGTGCTCTTTGATTATGTGCCCTAATGGGTACCCCTGATTATGAGTTGACGGTTTATAGTTTTGTACACCTTGTGTGTACTACCTGAGCATCCATCGATATTTTAATAATTCAACAGACAAAATTTCTAACATGAGAAATTATAAGATTAAAAGAGTTATGTCCCGAATACTTCTGAATACCTAAAAGAGTGTAGCAAGATGAGCTCATCCATGTTTATTTGATGTACATGAGAATTATGTGACTAACTTGCTTATTTGAGTGTATGTGATTAGGCAAATTACTGATTTGTTGGAAAGCATGTTATTATATGCTTATTGTAATAAATGTGATTGGTAAGTTTAATTCATGTTACATGAACTTACTAAGCATTAATTGATTACTAGGTTTTATTTTCTCTATTTTATAGTGCTCGAGAGCCCGCAAAGGTTAGAGATCGGTCGGAGCATCATCACACTATCTACTAGCATCGTTTTGGTATAAATAGTAAACTTATTTTGGTATAATGGCATGTATAGGTTAACTTGACCAAATGATGGTTTGTAAATTGATACTAGTAATCTAGCCATTGGTATGGTTAGTGATGTTTGATTTGGTTATTACTACAAAGTTATATCATGTTAATATATATATATATATATATATATATATATATATATGTGTGTGTGTGTGTGTGTATGGTATGGATAGATTAAATTAAGGTAAACTATATGCCTTAACAAAAAGGTAAGTTTGGCTATATGAATATAACTGATGTTATGTCATACATATTAATGTTGTTTGCTTGATTTAATGACTTGAATTGGTTGGCAAATGTATGCAAATGTTATTGTAGGTTTAAGGGTAAATTTGGGTGAGAAATAAGGTTAAGAAATGACCTTATTTTGTCTACATAGGTAGACACACGGGCACATATCTTGACCGTGTGTGAGACACGGTCTGACACATGGGCATGTGGTTTGGCCGTGTGTCCCTTACATCTTAAAATTTAGAAACAAAATGCTCAGGATTTGGCACACGAGCAGAGACATGGGCGTATGTCTCAGCTGTGTGTGATACACGGCCTAGCACACTGGCGTGTGGCAAGCCATGTGGCACAAGTTAGAGAGTTCCATGTGGTTGGACACGGCTTGCAGCACGGGCGTATCTTATGGTCACATGGGCTTGTCTCTTGACCATACGGGTGTGTGTGCCCTGCATCTAGGAAAAGTTTTAAAATTTTGCGAAAAATTTTATAAGTTCTTGATTTAGTTTCGACTTGATTTAAATGTGTAATTTGGGCCTCGATGGCTCATTTAAGGGATAATATGTATGATTTTGATTGGTTTCTAATATGAATTCTAGATGAAATGAAACGTCTGATAATTATTCTGTAAACTTTGGTAATGCTCCGTAACTCTTTTCTGGCAACAGATACGGGTTAGGGCTGTTACATTTAGTAGTATCAGAGCTACAGTTTAGTCAATTCTCAGACTAACGTAGCGCTATACATGCAATTATATAATTTGTGATAGTGTGATTTCTCCTGACCATTTGAAATGTGTTTTTCATAAAGTAATGTTATCCAACCAAGCTAGAGCTGAATCCGAGGAAGCTGAGAGCAACGCTCCAGCTTCAGTTCAAAGAGTTGCATCTAGTAGTAGAAGGCCCGAATTTGAGGGCTGAAGTGAGGAGGCAAAAGAAGCTTTCTTCCAAATGATGAATGAGTGGTTTGCAGAATTTATAAGAACAATTCCTGCTGTATAAAAACCTCCCCTACCTATGCCTCAACCGGTTCCTGAGATGCCACAAGGTGCTGAACCTGTTAGAAATGGTAAGCCCTCGGTAGATAAAATCTGTAAATATGGAGTAGAGGAATTTACGGCTACTACCGATAATGATCCAAAGAGGGTTGAATTTTGGTTGAAAAATAACATCTGAGTTTTAGATGAATTATCGTGCACACTAGCCGAGTATTTGAAATGTGTAGTATCGTTATTGAAAGTCACAGCTTATCATTAGTGGAACACCATAACTTCTGTGGTACCGAAAGAAAATGTTACCTGTGAGTTTTTCCAGACTGAATTTAGAAAAACATACATCAGTCAAAGATTTTTGGATTAAAAAAAGAAAAAATTTTTAGAGCTCAAACGGGAAATATTATTATATTTTAATATGAGCGGGAATTTGTTCGGTTAAGTAAGTATGCTAGAGAATGGGATCCGATTGATGCTAATATGTGCGAACGTTTTGAAGAGGGTTTAAATGAAGATATCAAACTATTGATTGGAATTCTTGAATTGAGGGAATTTGTGGTGTTAGCTAATCGAACATATAAAGCTGAAGAATTAAGTAAAGAAAAGAAGCAAGCAGAGAGGGAAGCTCGGATTTCTAGTAGAAGATTTATGGGTAAATCACAATCATGTGCTTCAAAGAAATCAAAGAAGTACCATGATCGTTCTACTACCTTTACGGGATATTTTGGGAAAGAGCGAGGCTCTTAACGCTCTTACCCGAGATATTCGTCTCTATCTGTAACTAGTGTTGGAAGTGTCAGTAACCCCAAACCAAAATGTAAATATTGCAACAAATTTTATTTTGGGGAATGTCGTTTGAGAAGTGGAGCCTGTTACCGATGTGATTTTTTTGATTATTTTCTCAAAGATTGCCCGGAAAGGATTGAAAAAGATATTGATCAAACTTTAAAGCCGAGTAATCCCGCCTAGAGAGGCAGACCACCCCGTCACCTCGGCAATGTCAGTGGTAGCCGAGGTACTACAAGGGATACAATAGTTAAATCTGAGGCACGAGCACTGGTAATGACATATGCTATTCGTGCTAGAGAGGATGCTTCTACACCAGATGTCATTACTAGTACATTTTCTCTTCTTGATACTGATATTACTGCTTTGATTGATCCTGGTTCAACACATTCATACATATGCACAAATTTAGTGTCTGTTAAAAATTTACTTGTTGAATTCACTGAATTTGTGGTTAAAGTTTCAGACCCCTTGGGCTAGTATGTTATGGTGGATAAAATTTGTAAAAACTACCCATTGATGGTAAAGGGTTATTGTTTATCGGTTGATTTAATGCTATTGCCATTTAATGAATTTGATATGATTTTGGGAATGAACTGGCTAACCCAACATGATGTAGTGGTGAATTGTAAATAGAAATATATTGTGTTGAAATATTAGAATGGTGAGTTACTCCATGTTGAATTTGATAAACTGGATGGGTTAACTAATGTGATTTCAGCAATATCAGCACAGAAATATGTCAGAAAGGGATATGATGCTTATCTTGCATATGTGTTAGATACTAAAGTTATAATATCCTGATTTTGGGCCTAGTCAGAACAGTGGTTTCGAGACCATAAATTCGAGATAGAAATATTTATTTTATGATTATTATAAGGTCTATGATATATTTCTATGCTTGTGTGAAGATTTCATGAAGAAATTTTATGTGAAAAATGCTTAATTGGACTTTAGGGACTAAATTGAATAAACTACAAAACTTGTATTCTAGAAGCATCTTGTATGAAATTGAGTTAGATTATTAATTAGAGGTCCTTAAAGAGTAATGTGACCAAGTTCTAAAAAATTTGAACAAAAATAGGCTTGGAAGGGTAAAAATTTAAAGAATAGTAAAAAGGGTATTTTGGTCATTTAGGGACAAAATGAATTAAAACACAAAATTAAAAGCCAATTTTGCTCATCTTCTTCACCAAGGCCGAAATTTGCATGGAGAAACCATGGATAGGGTTTTTCAAGCTTCCAAGCTCGATTGTAAGTCCGTTCTAGTCCCGTTTTTAATGATTTTTACGTTTTTGAAATCTCGGTAACATGTTCTACCTATTTCTACCAATATTTTGAGCTAGGGCTTATATTTAAAAATTTACCCATGGATGATATGTATGAATTTTGATGTTTTATGGTAGAATATGAAGTTTGAGATTGTGTTAACCAGCTTTTGCTAAGTGATTTTTCGTAAAAATGAGTAAAATGACATAATCGGTAAAAATACCTAATATTCATAAGTACATGTTAGAGTGTAAATTTGATGTTGTTGTAGAAGGGAAAAATGATCAGCATGTCATAAAACATAAGAAAATAGGATGAGGTTTAATTTATGAGCCTTGGGGCAAAAGTGCAAATATGTGAAAGTTTAGGGGCAAAATGATAATTTTGCCAAAGTTCGTATTAGGGGCTATTTTGATGAATGTGTGTATTAAATAAATTAATTTGGTATTATAGATCAAGAGAAAAGAGATTCGAGTCGAGATCGGGGGAAAAATAAAGTTTACTGAGGAATAGGCTCACTTATTCTCATTTTGTATCGAGGTAAGTTCATATGTAAATATTGTAATATAACCGTTATTTTAAATCATTTAATGCTATATATACGATATTATGATTGTTATCATGTAATTCTATGCTTTGTGGTCATTGTTGGACAACATGCAAAAATTTTATGAATTATGTGGAAAATGTGAAAGACTACCGAAGTATCGTCATTGGTATTCCAAGGAGAATGGTAGGGTAGTACGAACGAGGAAAGTCCCGTTGAATCTTAGGAATAGATTAGGATATAAGTGACATGTCACTAGGATATTTGGGCATCTGAACTCGTTGAGTCGAGTCCGAGTTCACTTATGGATGCGAATGTCCGAGCTCGTTGAGTTGAGTCCGAGTTCGTGAGATGTAACTAGGCATCCGAGCTCGTTGAGTTAAGTCCGAGTTCACTTATGGATGCGAACGCTCGAGCTCGTTGAGTTGAGTCCGAGTTCACTTATAGGCGGGTTACATAGTAGCTTGGCTACATATGTGGCACTTATGTGCAAACTTTCCATGTATCCGAGTTATATTCCGATGTGTTCAACGGGTAAAGTTCTAGTGAAGTGGAAGAAGACTTGAGATGAAAGTGACGAGTTGGTAAGTGTTGTGGAATGGATACCTTAGACAGGTATGCACTTAACTCTCGGGTTGAGACCTCAATATATCAATAATATGGTAAGATGATGAATGGAAATGTAATATGAATACCTTGGTGATATTATGCAAATGATGATTTCGTATGATTGCATGGTTATGTTACTTGCTATTTGCATGTGAACTTACTATGTAATTATGCTTACTCCTTCCTTTCCATTCCTTGTTGTTTGACAAGCTGGCTTTGAAAATCGAGAGCGGTCGGAGGCACGTTCACACTAGCGGCGGACCACTTTCAGTATAGTGGCTTGTACATTTTGGAAATATGGCATGTATAGCATTAAAATCATTTTGTGTATATAATCTTATGATATGGTGGATGGATGGAATGGAAATGTTTGAGAATGATTAGCTATTGGAATGGCTAATCAAGTTTATATACGATAACATGTATGCTTTATGTCTTAACTAAACCATGAAAATCATTGGAAAGGTAAAATTGGCCACAAAACAGAATCAGACAGCAGTAGTGACGTGAATTTAAAAAATCACTAAAAATAGTATAAATGGAATTAAATGATTAATAAGTTATGGAATCGAATCTTGACGAGTCTATTTTTATATGGAAGAAATGAAATAGGTAAATGAGTTATATTTTATGAGATATTTAAGTTTTGGTGGAACAGGGTCAGAGCGATCTCTAAATCCCCTGTTCTGAATTTAAAAATTCACCATAAAATTTAAAAAAACAATTAGGAGTTGTACCTTACATGTATGAAATACTTATTGAGTCTAACTTTATGAAAAATAAACGTAATAGTCATTGAAACTCTGTACAGGGAGATATCTAATTCGTAATACACAGGGGTCAGAGTAGCTGAACCCTGAAATAGGGGAGACTTTAACTAATAAAATGTACTAATTGACCTGACCAAAAATTCTATAAAAAAATTATAAGTATATATTGGAGTCTAGTTTCAAGGAAAATTTATGGAATTGGATTTCAAGTTTCGTAACTCGAGATATGGATTTTTTAGCGACTGTGATGCAGTTAGCCAACTCGTCTAGAAATTCTAAAATAAATTGTTTGAGCTGTTTAATTAATGAATTAAGTCCGTTAACACCTCGTGCTCGAATCCGGTGATGGTCTCGGGTACGGGGCGTTACAAAAGTATTTGAGTCGAAGATCCAATTAGTTCCGGTTGTTTGTGAATTTTCTGATGTATTTCCGAAGGAATTACCTCGTTTACCACCAGTTAGAGAAGTAGAGTTCTCTATAGATCTTGTTCTGGGAACAACACCAATATCCATAGCACCATACAAAATGGCTTCTACTGAATTGAAAGAGTTGAAAGCACAGTTGTCAAAATTGATTGATAGAAGTTTTGCTAGACCCAGTTTCTCACCATGGGGTGCACCAGTTCTGTTTGTAAAGAAGAAAGATGGATCATTGATACTGTGTATTGATTACAGGCAGCTGAACAAAGTCACAATAAAGAATAAGTATCCATTGCCTTGAATTGATGACCTGTTTGACCAGTTGAAAGGTGCCACTGTATTTTCAAAGATTGATCTCTGTTGTGGCTATTATTAGCTACGGTGAAAGAATCAGATGTTCCAAAGACAGCTTTCAAAACTAGATACGGGCACTATAAGTTTCTTGTAATGCCGTTTGGTTTGACAAATGCACCTGCAGTATTTATGGATCTAATGAACAGAATCTTCAGATCGTATTTAGATAGGTTTGTGGTGGTATTTATTGATGATATTTTGGTATATTCCCAAAATGAAAATGAGCATGCTGAACATTTGAGAATAGTGTTGCAAACTTTGCGTGAGAAACAATTATATGCCAAATTCAGTAAATGTGAATTTTGGTTACGGAAAGTTGGTTTTCTCAGACATATTGTATCTGCCGAAGGTATTAGGGTGGATTCGAATAAAATTTCAGCCATTGTTAATTGGAAGCCATTGAAGAATGTGTCTGCAGTTAGAAGTTTTCTGGGATTAGCTGGATATTATCAAAGATTTGTTAAAGGATTCTCAATGATAGCTTCTTCGATGACTTGTTTGTTGCAAAAAGATGTGAAATTCAAGTGGTTTGATAAATGTCAGCAGAGTTTTGACAGATTGAAAGTCTTATTGACAGAAGCACCTGTGTTAGTTCAACCTGAATCGGGTAAGGAATTTGTAATTTACAGTGATGCATCATTAAATGGTTTAGGCTGTGTATTGATGCAAGAAGGTAAAGTAATAGTCTATGCTTCAAGACAGCTAAAACCACATGAAAAGGACTACCCGATACATGATCTTGAATTGGCAGCCATTGTGTTTGTACTAAAAATTTGGCGGCATTATCTGTTTGGTGGAAAGTGCCACATATTCACCGACCATAAAAGTTTGAAGTATTTGATGTCACAAAAAGATTTAAACTTGAGACAGCACAAGTGGCTTGAATTATTGAAAGATTATGATCTTGTTATTGACTGCCATCTAGGAAAAGCTAATGTAGTTGCTGAGGCCCTAAGCAGAAAGTCTTTATTTGCCTTGTGAGCAATGAATACTCGGTTGTCATTATCAGATGATGGTTCAATCATAGCTGAGTTAAAAGGTAGGCCAACATTTCTGCAATAGATCTGTGAAGCTCAGAAGAGTGATAAGGAATTGCAACCTAAACTAGAACAGTGTGAGTTGAATCCTGATTCAGAATTTTGAGTTGGGTCTAATGGTTGTTTGTTATTCAGAGACAGAATATGTGTACTGAAGGATTCAAAACTAATACAGAAGATTCTACATGAAGTTCATAATGGTAATATGACTATTCATTGTGGTTGTAATAAAATGTACAATGATCTGAAAAAGATGTATTGGTGGTCGAGAATGAAACAGGATATTTCTGAATATGTAACTAAAAGTTTAATATGTCAGCAAGTGAAAGCTGAACATCAGGTACCTTCGGGATTATTACAGCCAGTTACAATACTGGAATGGAAATGGGAAGGAATTGCTATGGACTTTGTATCAGGGTTACCCCTGCCTCCGAAGAAGAAAGATGCTATTTGGGTAATCGTTGATCGGTTAACAAAGTCTGCACACTTTATTCCGGTACGTATGGATTTTTCCTTAGATAGATTGGTTGAATTATATGTTTCTGAGATTGTCAGATTGCATGGAGTGCCAGTCTCCATTATTTCAGACAGAGATCCTCGGTTTACATCTCAATTTTGGAAAAAGTTGCAGGAAGCTTTGGGTACACAGTTACATTTTAGTACTGCATTCCATCCTCAAACTGATAGATAATCCGAATGTGTTATACAGATTTTAGAAGATATGCTTCAGTGTTGTGTGCTTGAATTTGAAGGTAACTGGGAAAAGTATCTGCCTCTAGTTGAATTTGCCTATAATAACAACTATCAGTCAAGCATTAAAATGGCACTGTATGAAGCTTTGTATGGCCGAAAATGTAGAACTCCATTATATTGGACATAGCTCAATGAGAAAAAGATACATATAGTTGACTTAGTCTATGAAACTGAAAAAAAGGTGAAAGTGATTCAGGATAGTTTGAAAGCATCCTGTAATCGTCAAAAGTCTTATGCTGATCTTAAAAGAAAAGAGATAGAATTTCAGTCAGTGACAAGGTATTCTTAAAAGTATCACCTTAGAAGAAAGTTTTCCAGTTTGGCCGTAAAGGAAAATTGAGTCTACGGTTCATCGGGCCATATGAAATCACTGAAAGAATCAAGCCTGTTGCGTATCGGTTAGCATTACCACCAGAACTTGATCGGATTCATAATGTTTTTCATGTGTCTATGTTACGACGATATCAGTCATATCCTTCACATGTTATTTCTCCGACACAAGTTGAGATTCAACCTGATATGACTTACATTGAGGAACTCGGGAAACAAAAGAGTTAAGAAATGAATATGTAGCTTTAGTAAATATTATTTGGCAATGACATGGTATTGAAGAAGCTACTTGGGAGCCGGAGGATACTATGAGGAAGTAATACCCGAATCTTTTTACTGGTAAGATTTTCGAGGACGAAAATCCCTAAAGTGGGGAGAGTTGTAACAACCCATTTTCTAGTGAATCGGAACAGTGGTTTCGAGACCACAAATTCGATCCGAAAATAAGGTTTATTTTTATTTCATTATATAGTCAGTATTATAATAGACATGTCGTGTGAAAATTTTGAAACAAAAATTTTATCAATTAAGTGTTTAATTACGAGAAGGAATAAATCGCATAAAATGTGAAAGTTGAATTCTAGTAGCTATAAGGATCAAATTGCTATGGAATTCAAATCTAGAGGTCGTTATATGGTAATTAGGCCATTAAAGAAAAGTGTGTTGATTTTTAGTGACTCATCCATGGAAAAATTAAAAAAGGTCAAGGACTAAATTGGAATTTGAAATAATTAAATTAATTAAAAGATGATAAAAGAAAATATCATCTTATTATTGTCATCTTCAACCTAAAATTCTATGGAAATTCAAGGCTTAATTGGGTAAGTTCTCTTGTCCCGTTTTTAGTAATTTTGGTATTTTTGAAACCGAGATAGCTTAATCTCTCTATTTAAGGGATTAATTTGAAAAGTTATCAAGGTATGAAAAATGGTTCATGGATGTATATGCTGGAAATTAGAAATTCATGGTAGAAAATAAAAGATTATTGATAGATAAACAACTTTTACAAAGTGATTTTCGATGAAAACATGATTTAGAGACTAAAATGGAAAGTTGTAAAATTTGATGAAAAATTCTAAAATTTTATGAATACATGTGCAGGAAAATTTGTAATGGGGCTTTGGTTAGGCTTGGAATAGGGAGTAATTTGCACAAGTTTCATTGTTCGGGCCTAGGGACAAAATCAAAATTTATGAAAAAGTTAAGGGTAAAATGGTAATTTTGACTAAGACGTAAATTGAGTCCATTTAAATATGAAATGTGTGAAATTGATGGTTAAATTCATTTAAATAGATCTGGACAACACTAATTCAAGGTTATATTGAGGAAAAGAAAAGGTTTCAGATTAGTAGACTTTTTACGCGAATAAGTGTCGAGGTAAGTTCGTGTAACTTAATCGAGTATGTAATTATGTTAATTGAATGTTGTGTTTGTATGTAATGTGATTTACATTGATGTGCTTTACTTGTATACTATGATAAAAAATTTGATACATGCTTGAAATGGTGATAAAGGGGTTAAGTCTCGATTGAATGTTGAATTCCGATGATTATATGCGCTTTCCCAAAACTAATAAAGTCCTACATTAGTTGCAGACAGGATTTAGCTTAGACAAGTAATCCCATTAACCTAGTTATAGAAAGGATTTAGCCCAGACGAGTAATCCCAATATAATATCTCTCGAGTATACGTTATGATTAGGGTTTAACTTGGACTGGTAATCCTGTTATATGATATGTGGCTCGAGAGAGTGTTTCTTGGTTAAGTGCCCTAATGGGTACCCTTGAACATAAAATTGATGGATTATTGAATCATACACTTCAAGTGTACTACTTGGGCCTCCATCGAAATTCAATAATTCAACGGTCTTATAACTCTAGACATGGCATGAGAATTATGAGATGAAATGATAATGTCTTGAAAGTGTATTGCAAGATGAGCTCATATATTCTTACTTGATGTATATGGAAACTTTGTGACTAACATGTTTGATTGGATGCATGTGTTTAGGCAATTTATTCAAATGGATGGAAAACTTATTATTGTATGCTTAGAATTAATAAACAGGATTGGTAAGTTTAGTTTCCGTTATACGAATTTACATGTAATACTTACTCCGTTTTATATTCCCCTATTTTATAGTGCTCGAAAGCTCGTGAAGGTCAGAGATCACTAGAGCATCGTCACACTATCAACTAGTCATTTTAGGTATAAATAGTAAACATCATTTTGGTATAATGACATGTATAGGACAACTTGGCCAATAGCGGCCTGAAATGTTATTTTGTAACCTATCCATTAGAATAGCTAGTAATGGTTCATTTTGGTATGACTAAGTAGATTATTATGATATATATATATACACATGTGTTATGCTAAGAATATGTGATTAATGTTATGAATGCCTAAGTTAAACTAAGGTAAGGTTGTGATCATGTATGCTTGGAGTGATATGCCTTGTGAATAATGAAAATTTCTTAATTTGAATGCTTGAATTGGTTGGTTTTGGATGTGTGTTTCAAGTGCAGGTCTTGGGTGAAAATTTGGGTGAGAAATGAAGCTAAAAATGGCTTCATTTTGTCCACAAGGGAAGACATACGGGCGTGTGTCTAGACCGTGTGTGACACACGGCCTGGTAACATGGGCATGTGGTTAGACCGTGTGCCCCTTGCACATTAATTTTGAGAAATAGAATGCTCAAAATTGGGCACACGGGCAGAGACACGGGGGTGTGTCTCAGCCGTGTGTACCACACGGCCCAGAACACGGGCATGTGTCTTGGTCGTGTGAAACTTGCACCTAATTTCAAAAAGAATTAATTAAGCACAGGGCCTAGCACACGGGCGTGTGGTCTGGCTGTGTGTGCAAGTCAGAAAGTTACACGGGGTCGAACACAGCCTCCAACACGGACGTGTCCCAAGGTCACATGGGCGTGTGAGCCCTACGCCTTGAAAATTTTTGAAAAGTCGCGAAAAATTCTTAAAGGTCTCGATTGGGTCCTAACTCGATGATAATGCTCGTATTGGGCCTCATGGGCTCGATCAAGGGATGTTATGGATGTTCTTAGTAAATGAATAGTAAATTATAAAAATTATCTGTAAAATGTTTTGAATGTTTCGGTAATACTCCTAAACCCTATTTTGACGAAGGGTACGGGTTAGGGGTGTTACAAACCTGACCTTTCTCCGACTTAACATTTGATGGAGTTGATTTCCAAGATCCTCGAAACTTCCTAGCTCACTTAGGAAAAGGTTGCTAACTAATGGTTCTGGCTCTTTTTCGTATGCTTGGGAATTCTCAGCTTCCTTGTCCAAACCGATGGCTTATTCTACCATTTTTGCTCCCTCAGCAAGATCATCAAAGACTTTAAGTTTTTGAGAGACTAATCAACCTCAAAGTTCGTCTCTCATTCCTCATAGAAAACATTTGGAACTCTCTTCTTCGGTTGGCACAAAATAGAGAGCATACTTGTTGAGTCGCAAGAAATTTTACTCATAATCAAATACTAACAGATCGCCTTGTTTCAGCATCATGAACTTTCATTTTTTTATATTCCAAATACAATTCACCAAAATATTTCTTTTTGAACTCAGTCTGAAAGAGTGTCCAATGTAATGACTTGAATTTCAATGGTGTTTGAAAATGCGATTTTGGAACCCTATTTCTGTAAACTGAGTCTGTAAATATAAAATAAGAATATTTATAAGGTTAATATGAAATTATAATAAAGATCGATAACGTAATTTAGCTAAAAAGTAGTTAATTAAAGCTCAAGGGCTAAATTGTAAAAGTTTAATTACTATTGAGTTTTAATTAAGAAAAAGCTTGGGAACTTAAATAACAATTATCTAAAGGGCCAAAATGGTTATTTAACCATTAGTTAGCATCTTCTGGTGGATGATGATGATGATGATTTCCATTATGTTAAGTTTATGATTAAAATATATATTAATGTTTTAATTAAATTAATTAATTAAGATTAATTAAATTATAATTTAAGTATAAAAATTAGAATAGTGGAAGATGGAAACATTTTATCATCTTTCTCATTCTATTGTCGTCCTCCATTGAAGTAGAAAAGAAAGAAAACATTCAAACTTTCGGCTATCAATTCATGTAAGTCTTTAAGCCATTTTTCTTTGAATTTTATAGATTTATGATCATGGGAGCTTGATTTAGCTAGCCCATCTATCAATTTTTTTAATTATTGAATTTTTACCAAGTTTCCGTTAATGAGAAATTGATGAATTAGGCTTGAAATTGATAGGTATACATGAAAAAGACTAGATTGTAAAACTAATTTAGCTTGTTAGCTAACTTTGTAACATTAGGGACTAAATTGAATAAATTGAAAGTTTAAATTGAGATCGTACAATAAATAGAAAATATAGAGTCTTTAATGAAAGAACGTGAAATCAAATTTTGATCCGAAGCTAGATATCGAAAAATACGCATATCTTGAAAAATATGTGTGGCTTTGTATTTGGATGTGAATTGAATGAAATTTGATACTTTTTTATTCATTGAATTATCGATCGTAGTGAAAGAAGACATCGGGCCATTGCAAGAGAAAGCAAAGGTACGAGTCATTGATAAGTAGAATATGTATAATATGTATACATGCATGATTGTGGAATATTAGCTATCGAGGTAAGATGATTAATTGTCTTATAACTTCATTCATGATTGGTGAAACTGAATATTGAAAAGTTGGACTGAATTGAATAAAATAGAAATAAGTAATATATAAATTGATAAATGTCTTATATTATGAATTGATGATAGAAATGGCATGGAACAATGGTGTTGAATATGTGATGATATGAATTTGATGATAATAAGTTATATGAATTGATTTGTGTTGACAATATTGAATGATATTGAATACTAGGAACTAGATTGAACTGAATATAGTACAACAGAGTGTGATATTATTAATATATGATATGTGATATGAATTATGCTATATGATATTGAATATTTATATATATGCATATAAATTGATGATAAAATGAAATGAGATTATGATATATGAATGGTTGATGCCCATTCGAACTTAGTAACAGACTAGGATATAGTTGGCATGCAAAAAAGGTATGCCCGGGCACGCTTGTGTATGACGTAGTTGATTATATAGAAATTGTGATAGATTATTTCGAGACCCAACATCTTTTCCAAATCATTTAGTATTCATTTTCTCTACGAAAACCTTGGTGTGGTGGAGGGATGTATTTAAATATGTATATACATTTGATGCCTACGGGCTTTGTACTTTGATGCCTTGGTGTAGTGTAATTTATGCTCAAATGAACTATCTTGGTGTGCTGTAGTTCACCCGTGTGTCCAAGTCTATTTTTACTAAAATTGCATTGGGTAAGACATTATATTGAAATTTGAAATCGGGATATAAAATCTATATTGGTTAAATGATGTTTGCAATGATTTGATAATGCAAAATGGTTTTTCTAATGCATTTATGTGATATGTGATTGTGGATAGCATGTGAAATACCATGCGAGTTGGTTATACGAGCCCTGAGGGTCGATATGAAAATATAGCGAATCAATAGATTTGATACGGAAACAAGATAATGATACGGTAAATGGCTTGAATTGAAATGAAATTGAATGTATTAATGCTAATAGAAAGTAATGTTTGATATGTTATATTGATATGATTAATTAGTGACAATTAAAATGGAAATATATGCATGATTAGTAATAGATTGATAATATGATATACATAAATTATATTTTAATTGATGGCATTTTATGAAAGTGAAACACTTGATATGATATAGTTGGAATGCAATCTTGCAATGGCATACATTTATCTTGTTATCATGTTATTAACGTGGCTTGAATCATGGAAGTACCACTAAGTGTTACCGCTCAGCATACTACTTGTTTATTTTGTATATGGACATTAGGGAGTCTCAAAGTCTCGAGGAATGATTTAGCATCCAAAACACAACTCTCAATTTGTAACATCCCAAAATTTAGCTTAAAATTTTTCTGAAATTATTTCAAAGATGAGTAATGGCCTAGTGGTTAAAAGGAAATAAAGAGGAAACATGGAAATTAGATTAATGTCCTAAGTTTGAATCCCTGCCCTCGCAAAATAGCTAAAATTTTGCTAGAATTTTTCATTCTCCCTATTTTTGTGTCACCCTTACCTAGCGAACTTAGGTATAAAAATTTTATTTAATTTTTTCAACCTATAGCCATTTTCTTTTCACCCTAGTGGCCCCTCCCTATTCCTCTCCTCTTTTTTCTTCAATTTTTCTTTTCTTTTCCCTTGTGTGCCGTCATCCAAACCACCAAGTTCCACCATTTCTTTTTTCTTTCCTTTGCAAAAAGTTCTTGCACCATTCTCTTCTCATTCTTGCTGCCGTTTTCCATATTTTTCTAGCCTGAAATCTTTAACCCCCAAGAACAATCTCCATTTCTGCCCAAGAAGCTCCATTGCCGTCCCTTCTTTCTAGCAAGTGTAAGTGTCATTTTTCATTCATTTTCTTAACGAATATTTGAAGAAAATACTTAATTTTTTAGATATGTATTTGGGGTTATTTTTAATGATTTTATGGTTACTTTTACAACCTTTAAAAGTGATTTTTATTGGCTTTCAAATTAGCCCTAATTTGCCATTATTTGTGGTGATGCGCTGCGCCTAGAGACACAAAAGGGGGATTATATTTTCTTTAATTTTTTATCATATATTTCTAGAAAAATATTGGTCTCATAAACCCTTCCTAATCAGCCTCTAATCATGTGTGACTTAGGAAAATTCAATCTTGATCATTCAACAACTCGGTTCTGACAATTCGGGAAGCGTAAGTGCGATTGGTTGAGGGTTAATGAATAGTTTTGACTTAATTGTTGGGGAAATTATCAATTGATTGGATGAAGGTTTTTAATGATTGAATAACTACTAATTTTTCAATATTTAATTGTGTTAGGTACTGACTTAAACGCCCCGAACCAATAGTGAAGCCTTTGAATATTCACGCATACGTTTCACGTTAAACCAAAGTAAGTAACTTAGTCTCTTTGGATTGGGAATTTTTATGGAAATTTCGATTCGGTTAAATTCTTATGGGTATATTTTAAGGTTGGTTTTGACAGCGAGCGAGCTCAATAAAATCCTATTTATTTTAATTTAGGTTCGATTTAAGGTTTTAAGAAGAAATCGAGTGTTTTGCAAATAGTGCTACAGTAGTGAGAAAATAAGGTGTGGGTCCTAACTTAATAATTTAAGTGTTTTAATAATATTTTTACCGTTACAAACGTTGATTAAGTTTGTTGTTCAGGCTTAGTTAAATGGCTAAGTAAATGTTTTTTTTAGTGGCCAAATCAGGTATGTTACGAGCCTTAATTAAATGGCATGTTTGCAATGTTGCATGATTGACTGAATGGTTGAATGATTGGTACTGTTATGAATTATTTGTTTATGTAATGTATGATTGGTTGTATGTATAGCATGTATTAATTTGATAATAAATATTGAATGCATGAAAACTTTGTTGGGTAAAATGCTATTGATCGCCTCCGGACGCACTAACGTCCAGAGTGTGAATACTGCAGTAAAATATATATAAATGAGGCGATATTCGCAATTACACAGGTCCAATTTTAATATAGTTACAACAGAGTAGATGAGTACTTCGAGGATCGTATCCAAGGGAGGCTAGTGCTAGATCCATTTTAACCTAAACACCAAAAGTCCTAATTAGTACTCAAACTAAGTTATAGTACGAAAGTAAAAATAAAAGTATCTTTTTAAGATTTTTATAATAATAAAAATATAATAACATAAAGAAAAAAATATCAAGAGATCAAAAAATAGAATAAATCAAATTTGATTATGAGTGATTAGCTCGCTTTGCTAATCTTCATCAACTGTCGCTCCAGGTTCCTCATTAATCAGCTAGTTGATATTCCAGTAGGATCTTCTGATCTTCCACTTAAAGAATGAGTAGGCAAGGACTACTTATCTTCCGACCTCAAAGTCTAGACCAGCTTGAGGTGAAGGTGTTCATGGATAGGCCATACCAATTTTGGGTTAATTTCTACCTTGATAACTTCTTCGGGTTGCTAGGCGTAGGGTTTAGGTTCTTCCTTTCCCAAATAGCTGATTCGTTGAGTAACCCTACAAAATAGCTAATAGATCATACCTCCACTTGCTAATCCCCCATAGAGGGATTAGTTCCTCATTGTTTTCATAGGCAATATATAATCGGTATAAAGAGGCAACATAATAAATGAATTGAAGTATAGAGTTTAAGGAAATGTCTTATTTGTATTAGAAATGAAGTGAATCCACAAGTTTGATTGCCCTAAAAATCAGATCTCTTGAGATAAACAAATAACAACTTGAAAATAAATCTAAAACCTAATAAGAAAGAAAAGCTAAACTAAAATTAAAAGCATAGTTCTAAACTAAGTAATTTCTAGTCTGTAATGTGTAACAAATGAGCCTATTTATATATTTCAGGTGGCCGTCGTCCTTAACCCTAGGTTAGCTGACATTCCCAAGTTTTAAGTTTGATTGTGCAGACCAAAATGCCCCTGGCTCGTGCTAATTCCCATCCAGAGTCAATGTCAAGACACAGGAGTCAGTATAATCCTCTTGGGATATCTTTAAAGGTATATCGCGAAACCCTTAGGCTATGTCGCAATATCGAAGGCCGTCTCGTGATTTCTCCATTCTGCTCCCTATGTTGCGACATTGATCATTCCTTGTTGTAACATAGTGACCAGTATTGATTTATTACACCTTCTAATGATCTCCTGCACACTTACAAAGTTCATTAGCTCCCCCTTAGGCCTCATTTTTCCCCTAAGGTTAATAAAACACTCAATTTGCACATTTTATTAACTTTAAGAAAACTTACGAAAACATAATTAAAACTTAATGAAAATGTTTGCTTTAAAGCTCCTAAGGTGCGAAAATTAGTTCAATCTGCTACACTGAATTACGACAGATCAAACTCCCCTACACTTAGGTCATTTCTTGTCCTCGAAAAACAAAGAAGAGACAACCTTTGAGCAACTATAATACAAGTATTGAATTTGGAGCACCTGACTAGACGTAAACTAGCTTAGTTATAAAGAAAGGGAAAACACTCAATTAAGTTTCTTGGGAGTTGAAGACCTTGATAAGATAATTCAGTAAAAAAGTGCCACTTGTTAGGTTTCAATAAAGCTTTAGATTATATAAATAGATATGTTGGATAGGATAAGGAAGCCCTTCTTCATTCTTCTAACATTACTATTTGGAGGGGCAGGAAAAGGGATTTCTTCATACTAGGACTGAGATCCTGGATGTCACCAATGATTTTTCTATAACAAGGTAAGGTTTATAAACCTCCCTTATTAAGAAAACATAGATCTGTAAGAGTACTTGAAGAAGATGGGACTCATACGGGTTTATGAGTTGAAGAAAGATTAGGGGTTAGTATATGAGTCTTAATGGCATTCCTCTGTTCCATTAAGCAATGGTTGCTACGATACCACCAGGTGGGTCTCTAAACTAACTCTTACATGTATATTTTTAGTTTAGATATTTGGTTGCTAAGTGACTAAAGCACGAAATGGAAACTAGTAAAGCATGACTCTATGACTCTGAAGATGGAAAGGAACGACATGAATGTATTTATGTCTAAAAGCATGAACATGTCTGTCATAAGTTAGTAACGATTTGAAAGAGTCTGATGTGAAGCGCATTTCATTTGTAAGCATTAGTGCATCTATCATAAAAAAGTCTGAAAGGATTAATTATGCTATGTATAAGTCTGCATGATGAACATGTGTTTGTCTCTGGAGTCATCTAGAAGGGTCCGTCGAGACTAAAAACATGAATATTTGATACGGACAAGTCCATGGCCATGGTGCTCTGAAGACCATATAGTGTAAGACCATGGTTGGGCCATGGCATCATTTGGAATATGTAATGGACGGTTGGGTGAGTACCAGGCGATGAGGGGCAAATCTCATGAAGGTGAGTTTAGGTGAATCCCTATTGTGAAAAACACCAATTTCCATAACAATGCCTTTGTGTAAAATCTCTGATAAGGAATACATATGTGGTAATTTGTAAGGATAAACCTTTGTGGCACGACCTAAAGAAGTGTCTTTGTGTCTATCACTGAAAGGAAGCCTTTTTGGCTAATCTCTGTTAAAGGAAGCCTTTATGTTGATCTCTTTTAAAGGAAGCTTTTATGGCAATCTTTATTAAAAGGATGCATTTTGTGGCTATCTCTGTTAAAAGGATGCCTTTGTGGTGGTCTTTATTAAAAGGATGTCTTTGTGGCGATCTTTATTAAAAAGATGCCTTTGTGGCTAAAGGATGCCTTTGTGGCTATCTCTGTAAAAAAGGATGCCTTTGTGGCTATCTCTGTAAAAAGAATACCTTTGTGGCTATCTCAGTTAAAAGGATGCATGTGTGGTTATCTTTGTTAAAAGAACACCTTCATGGTGAGATTCCGAAAGGAAAGCCTCTATGGCTATCTTCGGAAAGGAACGCCTTCATGGCAAAATCTGAAGAACGGTTCTCATGATGACCATCTGAAGACAACGCCTATGGGTGGACTCTGAAGGAATGACGAGCATGATATTCTAATAATTGGCAAGTGCAAATTCACTCTGAAAGAAAAGCCAGTATAGAAGGTTATGGCAAAGTTTGTACAATCGATATGGTCAAAGTTATGAACGAGAAACAAATGACGAATTCCTTGAATAAGGGCTCAAGTAAAAAGGGGATTTCTCACTAAGTTCTATCAACTTAACCCTCTATGTTTTATGTCTCAGGTAAAAGAGGTGTTAGGGTTGCGCTAAAAGAGTGGTGAAGTGGACACTTATGCATACAGAGTAGGGGTTGAACGGGTGTATTTGAGTTCGATGGAAACATTTCAAACAAGTCTCAAAAATTTGTTTATAAGCCTTAGGATAACTTAGTTGTTTTGGCCAAATAATCTAAGCCATTTATACTACTAAGAGGTTAAATAAGTGGGCCAGTATAAAAAATATGATGAACAAGTACCCTTGTAAGTTTTGTACATAATGTACGCCCAAATGTAACTTTGACGAGTAGTATTACTAAATAAGATGTATTTCTTTGAAAATTTATATGTCTTAAGCAGGTATAAGTCTGTAATAGTAATGTAACACCCAAGATTCGGATCTAGTGAATCGGGTCAGGTTTAGGGTGTTACGTTATTACATTTTCCTCTAAATCCTTTAGGTTCGATCCTCAAAATACTCTGTGTTTCATTGTACACAAATATTTCAACTCAACTTGTATATTTGCAATACATTGCACTTAATTCTATTCAATATATTGTTTGTTTTTAATCTACATACGGTCGTTGCCTTATAACGAAGCACCTAGGATCCAGTTTATGAAATGCATTAAGAACTAGAAAAACCAAATTCTATCCAACAAGCACATAAAAGTAGGTTATTCATATCCACATAACAATAATTTCATACTTTGACATACACAACTATACTATTTGTCACAAGTATTAGAAAACAATTATAGATTTAAAAATTCCAATTGACAAGGAAAATATTCGAAGTTATCAAATGCGATACCAATCTTCAACAAACCTCAATATTTGTAATTAAAATAGAAGATATGTGAATACCAAATAATAAAGAATAAATTTCAATTAGATCTCATGAACTTAAAGAATTGAAATGTTGAAATCCAATTTGACTAGAAAAAGAGTTTAGCAATTTATGGAAAAAATGCAAAAACATAAAAAGTATATCTAAAGCTAATGTTAAAAATGTGTTCACACCTAAGCTAAAATATCCTATTTATAGATGTTTAAGTGACCTAATTATGGCTTCAACTCATGCTTGGACATCAAGTAAAAAAAAGGGTCAAATTAGCCTTAAAACAAATCAGAACGAGCTTGGGATTACTATCCACATAGGTCAAAGTGTCGCAACTTATAGGTTCGGCATTGTGGCTTATGCATCCTTCATGTCCTGGCATGTCACAGCTTGTAAGAGAAAATAACAGTTTACACACATTTGGTAGCCCTTCTAGTTTTTCTCATTTTTACTTCCTCATTTCACATTTGTTTGCTCTCAATCATTCATCTCGAGGTTTCATTGACCTAATTAAAGCCATACAAAATTTATTTAGTTAATACTTACTAGATTATATATATATTATAAGCTAAACCAACTAAAATTTCATAAAAAGAAAATATGTTGTGATTTATGCAAACTACCCTAATCCATTGAGAGCCAATCAAAAAATTAAAGTGAAAGGGAAAAAAATATAAAAATAATAAGCATTATCACCTTCAGTAACCTATACCACTTTGGCTTGATATAAGCTAAGGCGCCACAATAGTGACACAATCTTTGTAAGAAGTCTCCGTACAAATAATCTTATGCTTCTTGCAACTCTTAGCTTGATCAGCAACGCCCTCAGCCTTGAAAAGTATAGCAGGTTGTACTGTTTTTCCTTTTTTTTTTTGTCTACATAACCTAGTCTACCTTTACCAAGGTCTCTCTTTGCAGTTGCAAGGATCTCATCTAACTTATGATTGATAAATATATGTTTTTCAAACAAATTGTGCAACACCCAATTCCTTTAAGACTTCTAGTTGGGTTGTTTTTGCATTTACGAAAGAGACATTGTTTTGGACTTGTTTAACAAGTGCTAATTATCCTGGTTCAACATGGAATTCTCATCAGTCAATCTGTCATTTATCTTGAGCAATATATTCTTATTGCCCAACATGGTGTTATAGGTATCCATAAAATCACTAGTATACTTGGTATCACTATCACTTGAGTTGTTTAAGTTAGTTGTATTTGTTGGCATAACATAGGTTATAAAGGTCACATAGTTAATAATACGCTTTTCATCATCTCCTACTCCACTTGAAGAGTCATCATCACTCCTAGTTACATAGATGACTTTTTTTTTTCTTTTCAATGTATTGGTACATTCATCTTGAATGTATCTAAAACCTTGGTACCCGTGACATTGTATTCCCTTCTCCTTCTACTTGGATGCATCTTCATTTATTACCACTATCTTGCCTCTTCTGTTGTTGATGTTTTAATTCCCATCAAACTTCTTACTCTTCTTAGCCAGCTTCTTCAATGCCTTGTCCAATTTTTAAGTGAGAAGGGCTAATTCCTCCTATAGCACCTTAAGGATAGTATCACCTTCAGTAGCAACTAAGGGATGCAAATTGCTATGAATGTTATTCTCTAGTTTGACTTTGTTTTTTCTAGTCTCTTCAAGTTCCATCTCAAAGGTTTGTAATGAACCAATAAGTTCATTAATCCTCATAGCATCAATGTCTTTTACATCCTCTAAAGCAATCACTTTGATAGAAAATCATTTATGTAAAAATCTAAGTTTCTTTTTAGCAGTTTAACGTTAGAATACTTTTCACCAAAAGCAAACATTTGATTTGTGATATCACATTACTTTGCATATAATTTAGACAGGGTTTCTCCTTCTTGCATATTTAGAGTTCCAAATTGTTGGGAAAAAAATTCCAGTTTCAAAACTATTTTTTTTGCACAGTGGAAAAAATAAAAATTTTGAAAATTGATCAGATTTGTGATATTTATAGTAATAAAATTTTCCCAAAATCACACCTATATTTTGGGCTACACGAATCCTTATCGTTCCCCGCTTTCAATCAAATGACCTTCTCCGCTATTGTTGTACTACAAACTACTTCAAGTGTGGGCTCAAACGAATTTGAATCAAATACAAACCATAAATTATTTACTTTACTTTCATTAGGAAAGTAAAACTCTCTCTATAATAAAAACTAGTAGAATTATTATTCTCAAAAAATAGAATTTATACTTAGAAATAAATTCTCACTATTTTTGGGCAGAATAACAATATCTCAAAAGTTGTGTGTAACTTATTGTATTTTTAGCCCTACTAGTGCCATATATTTATAAGGAAAGGAAGTGAAACCCTAGTTGAATTAGTAGAATGCATTTAATGTCTATTTAATAGAAAAATAATCCCTTAGTTGAGCTAGGCGAGAGTGGGGCTAATATGGTGTGCTTCCCCTCATGTGTATTATGAGGATTTGAGCCTCTCATTTATTAGGTCCAATTATATACACTTCCTAGACTTTTAACTCAACACTTTATAATTTAATCCAACCCAGTACATGCTTTTCTATTTCTTAAAATAGGCATTATTTATTAAATTAATGTAAAAAATTTATTTTTCAATTAAATAATTTTCTCAATTCAATTCTACTTTCGTTAAAATCATGACAATTTTACCATAAAAGAATATATAAGAAAATTTATTTAATTTTTACATTCAACGAATTTCATAATGACCAATTAATTTAATTTCATTTTCAAATTTCAATTATTTAATTAAATAATAACTTGAAAAACTTAAATTAATTATCAAGTCATTTTCATATTAAGTGGGAAACCACAATCATTGAATGTAACTCATTTCTCTAACTTTATCATTTGTATCCATTTTTGTTCATTTGATTTAATAAACAATTCATTTATGGTTTCAAAAAGCTAGCAAAGGGACCAATTGAACATATGTGATTAGGGCTCAAACAATTTATATTTCAATTCCAACTTTTCACCTTTTAATTATAAACTCATTTAGTCACGAAGTCATTCCACTATAGTATCGTGTCTTCTTACTTAATACTAGAGAAACTCGATCAATGCTTATCCAATAACCTTATCATAATTGTGCTATTTTCATAGTAATATCTTTGGGATAAGTCCATTCTCTCAATATAATCATATTTTATCTTATGGTAATCATTACATCTTCCTTCATGAAAATTCAATTACCATTAAATAGTAATTAAGTCATTCATCACAAAGACGAATGACCCGTGGCCACATTTACATTTCATCTATCGTGTAGTGCCAATGAGAGGATATCATTTACCCATGTCTTGGGTTACGAATTCCACTATTGTGAATGATGCAACATACTACAGAAGTCATATACCTAACACACCAACTTTTGATTCCTTATATATTTTAACTCAAGCATTTGCTTACATCAAAGTATACAAATCATGCATACATAGTCCATTATCCACTCAAGATTAAGGTATGTCATACTATGAACGTCACAAGTGAATAAATCCATAAATGGATTCAGGATATATTCTACCTGGGTCCACTCCAATGTACTGCTAGTCCAATCAGTCATGCCTATGTCTCTATCTTCTAGGAGTCATCTGCTCCAATGCCCAAGATAAAACATCTCCCCAATTGGACTTGATAGACGACGCATTATTCTTTCAATTGGCTAGCACATTTTCTATTAGAAAAGGGACATATTTAGGTTTGTCTACTAATATAAGTTTTCTTTTCGTATCACGAACCAACCACGTAACACCGTTTAATTTTAGTTAAACATTAGATAACCAGTGAGTTAATATTTGCTTCTATTTTGCTTTATAAGCAAAAACCAAGTGAGGAAAATATTCAAATTGTATTAATGTAATTCATGAATAATTTGATTAACCAATATGTTCAAAAAAAATTACAAGTGTACAATCGAATTTACTACACTTAAGGCAATAAATCCAACACAAATATGGTTGCTAACATTTGGATTTTGGATTTCTTGACAATATTGGTTCCTTAATGAGTCTTCTTAAGAATGGTCCAAGCTTCCTTAGTAGTAGCACATTTTGAGATACGCTTGAACTCTTTGAGGTCAACTCCATTAAAGATTGTATTGTGGTCCTTAGAACTTGCACTGGTCAGCTTGTCCTTATCACCAGTCCATGTAACCTTAAGCTTTGGAGTCTTCACGCCACTCACATCAATTTTGGGGGACCCAACCAATTAAAATTGAATGCTAGACTTTCTCATCCATGGACTTAATGAACACTCTCATCTTTAC
Source organism: Gossypium anomalum (assembly GCA_025698475.1). NCBI lineage: Eukaryota > Viridiplantae > Streptophyta > Magnoliopsida > Malvales > Malvaceae > Gossypium > Gossypium anomalum. The sequence continues at coordinate 15,181,397 of CM046957.1, forward strand.
CTTTTAGTAAGCATAGTTCGTGTCATCCAACAAAGGGGGTCTTAAGATTGATGTACCTTTAATCTTTTCAGTAAATCAATGACAAGATCTTCATTTAGTTTGTTAAGAGGCTAGCTCTGATATCAAATGAAAGCTCATTGATTTCTGCCTCCCAGTTGCACATCCAATTGCAATTGGGCTTACTAATTGTTACACAATTCGAAAACTTTCTATGTCTACAGGGCCTTAGCTAGTGATTAATTAAATATCAATCTTTAGTACAACATATGCTTTCATTTCAACTCACTTGCCAAGTTGCAACCCCACTCTTATAAGTTAACTAAATCACTATCCCTACTAAGACTTTCCCCTTAAAAGCTCAATTACAAACTGAAGAACAAGAATGATATGCCATAATTTGTTGTGGAAATTAAGGTCTTTTCGACACTTAACAAGCTTGTTTTATAGCATTATCATATGTTTTTAATTCATTTTCGGTTTTTATCTCTTTGTGTATAAGTTATGAAAAATAAGCCTTTTTACACATTTTTTAATGTTTTGATGACCCGTAAGGCCAACTCGGGCCTCAGGTAGGATTAATGGGTTATTTGAGTGTGTAAGGCATCAAATTGGACCTAAGTATTCAAGGAACGACAACCATGTCATGACATCAACATCTGGCATCACGGCACTGAACTTCGAAGCATAAAAGTCTAAAAGTAGGGTTGATGTCGCAACGTTGTGACGTCAATGTGACTAAAAAGATGACGTTAGTGGTTGTGTGATCAGAATTTAAAGCTGTAATTTGGTTATTAAACTAAGGGTATTTTAGGAATAAATTAATTTAATGTTGCCCTAGGTTTTGCCTATATATACACTCTTATAATCTCATTAGAGGGAAGTTAGTAATTGTTGATAGCTGGACAATTAAATAGTTTTATTTGTCTTTATATTTTATTTTATGCTCGCTTAGTTGGAATTCTTCTTGGTCTGATGTGAAGATGATTGCGAGTGGGGGATTTCTCCAACACCACCCTTCCATTAAGCAATTTCTCTTTTCAAAAAAATAGAAGGGATTATCAAGGAAATATTACTGCATTAGATTCCAAAGCATGGACAACAAGAAGCTGAGTACAAAAAATTTCGAATTGACTATAATCTACAAAAATAAATACTACATTCGTGTATACATTTTGATGGATCTATATATTTAATTTTCTTTAACTTGTTTACTATGTAATTGATTGAACTAATTTGTTTAGGTGTAAACAACTTTAAATAGTTTAAATTTCTAGCTAAAGTTATATATTTAGGCAAATCTTCCTAGTGTTGATGCTTCGATCTAATCTCGTGTATCAAGCTAGCTCAAGTACACTGTTTAGCTATATATTTTATTTATTTTCTTTTGTTTCTCGAGGGAAAACAAAAAATTTAAGTATGGGGGAGTTTGATCTGCCACAATTCGTTGTAACAAATTAAGGTCTTTCCGGCACTTAATGAGCTTGTTTTTATAGCATTTTTATATGTTTTTAGTTTGTTTTTGGTTTTCATCACTTTGTGTTTAATTTATGCAAAATAATTTTTTTACGTAGTTTTTAGTGTTTTGACGACTCTTAAGGCCAACTCGAGTCTCAGGTAGATTAATAGGTTATTTGAGTGTGTACGGCATTGATTTGGCCTTAAATATGCAAGGAATGATAGTTTTGTCACAACATCAAGATTCGAAATCACGATAATAAACTTCGAAGCATAAAAGGCTGAAAGCAGGGTTGACGTTGCGACGGGGGGACTTGACGTCGCAACGTCATGACATAAGTGTGACTATAAAGATGACGTTAGCTGCCGCATGATTAGAATTTAAAGCTGTAATTTGGTTATTAAACAAGAAGTATTTTAGGAATAAATTATCTTAATTTACCCTAGGTTTTTCCTATATATAAACTCTTATAATCTCATTTAGGGGGAGTTAGTAGTTGTTGATAGGTAGACTGTAACAGCCCGATTTTAGCTAAATCAAAATAGTGGTTTTAGAACCACAAATTCGAGGTCGTAAATTTATTTTAATATTATTTTTGGTGTTTATAGCATGTGAATATATATGTGTGAAAATTTCGTGAGCTAATTTTATCGTTTAATAGCTCAATTTGATAAAAAGGACTAAATCGCGTAAAGTGCAAAAGTGCTGTTCTATTAGCTAAAAGTGTCTAATAGCTATAGAACTTTAAATTTAAGGGAAATAGCCCTATTTTGAGTTAGTGGATGATATTTGGCTTGGCATTATTGAAATATTGAATTAATTTTAAGGTTAAATTGGTAAATGGTTAATAAATGATATAATAAATAAAAAAAGCTAAAATTTGTTAGATTATCATCTTCATTAGCTGAAAACTGAAGAGAGGAATAAATAAGGTTAGGTTTTCATTTGGCCAAGCATTTCTAGCTCATTAAGGTACGATTTTTTATCCGCTTTTTTATGATTTTTATGTTTTTGTGATTGTTGCTTAGTAATCTAGCTAGCCCGTACCCTAATTTCTAAAATTTTTGATGAATTTTTGAGTTGCCATTGATGAATGCTTGAGATTTTTAATGATTGTTGATAAATTATGAAAGCTTGATGATATATATTAAAGTTTTGTTAAGTGATTTTTGACAAAAATGTCAAATAGGGATTAAATTGTGAATTTTGTAAATTAGGTGGTTGAAATGTGAAATAAATGATAAATATGGGCTGTTAAGGACTCATATGAAATTCGGCTAGCACGTATTTAGATTGAATTATGTGAATTTTGTGTAATTGTGAAATAGGAACTAAATTGTTAAAATGTAAAAGTTTAGGGGCTAAAGTGAAAAAAAGCCCAAATATGAATTTGTGGACTAAATTGAATGTGTTAATGAATAAAAGAGTTAATTTTGAATCTATATAGATCAAGAACGAAAGAAAACAGATTTAGATTGGGGAAAATTGAAAGTTGACGAATAGTCGATCCAGTCCGTTTATCCTGAATACGAGGTAAGCTCATATGCAAATGAACGTCTTTAAATTGAATTATACATGTTTAATTGTCATTTAATTGTTATGAATGTTGAACGAGTACTTTCGAGCAAGAATTGATAGAGTTACAATATCCTAAAGTCTCGTACAAACCTTAGGAATAGTATAGGATATGAATGTCATGACATTAGGTTATCGAGATATGATTACATGTAAGACCATGTCTGGGACATTGGCATTGTATTGTGATTACGTGTAAGACCATGTCTGGGACATTAGCATCGTTAATCGATTTCGTGTAAGACCCTGTCTGGGATAGTGGCATCGATATATATAATAACATGTAAGACTATATCTAGGATATGGCATTATACGAGCTTATGTGACTTCCGAGTATCCTTAAAGATTCCGAATGGTTTAACCGGCAAAGTCAAGTTGAGAAAGAATATATAAAAGAGCTAAGTGATTCAGGTACATACGAAATTCATACGAGTATTGAGAAGGGGAAATATTTGATGAACTCGATTAAGACATTTAATATCTGTTCAATGAGAAAGGTTTGTGCATTTGAATGTGATTAGCTATGTTTAACATATTTGGATTGATATGCAAATATTTATAAGTTGACTTTATTTGTATATGGCTTACTAAGCTTTTTAAAACCTACTTTGTGTGTTCTTTCCATGTTATATCGATTATCGAAGATATCTCAAACTTGGGGATCATCGAGAAACGTCATCACACTATTGATCATCTCGTTGGTGCTTTTGGAGCTTTGTATATATGGTGTATGGCATGTATAGGCTAGTGCCATCTTGGTATGTTTTGAATTATAATTATAGCCATGAGATTTGGCTTGTAAATTTTGGTGTATGGCCATTCAAGTTGGCTTAAATTATGTGTTTGATAAGTGATATATGTGATGCATATAAGTTACCATGTGTTTTGGCATGTTCGCCATGGTTGTTGATATGACTAAGTGATGACTCATTTGGTTAGTTATTAGTTGATGTATTAATGCTTTTGGAATGTTATATTTTGGTATGATTTATAGTTGATGAATTAATATGTTGAGAAGCATGATTTGGTTGATAGAAAGGTGAGAAAACTCATTTAGGAGATATGTAAGTTTATGATGATTTTGGTATATTGATTTGGTATGTTTTTTATTATGGAATTAAGTAGTTGTAATGGTTGATGTTAGATTGAATGATATATGTGTGTTTTGGCATATTTTGGCTGCCCACATATGTATTTAAATGATACCATTTTGATGGCTAGGTGTGCATGAGAATTAGGGTGGCAAATTGGCTTTGCAAGTGGCCTATTTTTGTCCACACGGGCAGAGACACGGGTGTGTGTCTCAGCCTTGTGCGACACACGGTCATGTTACATGGCCGTGTGTCCCCTGGGGTACCCTTTCGAATTAAGGCAGTATACCTTACAGTTTTGACACGGCCTAGACACACGGGCGTGTCTATTGGCCGTGTATGACACATGGGCTTGCACATGGGCGTGTGGCTGACCGTGTGACCCAAGTCAGTAACCCCCTTAGATTTCACACGGCCTGGCACATGGGCGTGTCCTTGGCCGTGCGGTGCAAGTCAGTATGTATGCCCTGTTTTCACACGACCTGTAACACGGGCATGTCTGGTGACCGTGTGAGGCACACGGCCTGTTCACACGGGCATGTGGGGCACACGGTGACCCTTAAATATTTGAAAATTTCTAAGTTTCCTAAAGTTTGTAAATGTTATCGGTTTAGTCCCGAACCGCTTCTAAGCTTGTTTTAAGGTCTCGTAGAGCCTTATAAGAGACAATGTGAATGATTTGAATGAGTTTTATATATGAATGCGTTATGTATCTGAATGTTGTGTATTGATCGGTAATGCTTCGTAACCCTATTCTGGCGACGAATATGGGTTAGGGGTCTTACATAGACAATTAAGTAGTTTTACTTTTCTTTATATTTTATTTTATGTTCACTTGGTCGGAATTCTTCTTGTTCAGACGTGAAGACGGTTGCAAGCAGGGGATTGCTCCGACACCACACTTCCATTAAGTAATTTCTCTATTTAAAAAACGTAAGGGACTATCAGGGAACTGTATTAGATTTCAAAGCACGGACAAAAATAAACCAAGTAGAAAAAAAATTGAACTAACTATACTCTACAAAAATAAATACTACATTTGTGTATACATTTTGATGGAGCTATATATGTAATTTTCTTTAACTTTTTTACTTTGTAATTTATTGAACTAGTTTGTTTAGATGTTAAAAAACTTTAAATTGTTTAAATTTCTAGCTAGAGTTATATATTTAGGCAAATCTTCCTAGTATCGATGCTTCGATCTAATCTCATGTATCAAGTCGGCTCAAGTACATTGTTTAGCTATATATTTTATTTATTTTCTCTTGTTTCTTGAGGGCAAGCAACGATTTAAGTGTAGGGCAGTTTGATCTGCCACTATTCGTTCTGGCAAATTAAGGTCTTTCTGGCACTTAAAGAGCTTGTTTTTATAGCATTTTAATTTGTTTTTTATTTTTATCACTTTGTGTTTAATTTATACAAAATAAGCTTTTTTACGCAGTTTTTAGTGTTTTGACGACCCGTAAAGCCAACTCGGGCCTCGGGTAGATTAATGGGTTATTTAAGTGTGTAGGGCATCAATTTGGCCTTACGTATGCAAGTAACGACGGTTGTGTCACGACATCAACATCCGACATCGCGACAATGAACTTCGAAGCATAAAAGGCTAAAAATAGGGTTGACGTCACGATGGGGGAACTTGACTTCGCAACGTCATGACGTAGATGTGACTATAAAGATGACGTCAGCGGCCATATGATTAGAATTTAAAGCTGTAATTTGGTTATTAAATAAAATGGATTTTAGGAATAAATTACCTTAATTTTGCCCTAGGTTTTGCCTATATATACACTCATATAATCTCATTTAAGGGGAGTTAGTAGTTGTTGATAGGTAAACAATTAAATAGTTTTATTTTTCTTTGTATTTTATTTTATGTTTGCTTAGTTGGAATTCTTCTTGTTCTGATGTGAAGACGATGGCAAGCAGGGGATTACTCTGGCACCGCATTTCCATAATTATCAATGAGAAATTTCTCTAAACTTTATTTTTTTATTTATATTTTGTTTCTCTGGCCAATTAACGTTTATATTAAATATTAGAATAAATCTTGTGCTTATTTCATATATGACATGTTTTGATTATGGATTTGATTTATTAATTATGTAATTGTTTATCTAAATTTGAGTGTTTATTCAAGAGTGCTTAGTATATTAGGGAGTGACGCCCCTAGTAGAATATCAAGACAGGTGGGACCGAGAGGGTAACCTGTCGAGTATAACTTGTGCGAAGCGGTGAGACCAAGAGGGTATCCATATGCCAGGAAGAGTCCGAGAGGGTGACTTAGGTGGTAATCCTTTATGAAGATGAGATCGAGAGGATATTCTTAGCTAAGGGTGATAAACCACTCACCAAGGTTAATTAGCAACTTAAATTGGTTATATAATCGAAAATAGGTCAGGAACTTCATCGTTGACACTAGGAAGAGGATATTCCATTAAGTTATTTTAGATTACTTGATTTTGTTAGATTATTTTAGTTTGATTAATTTAATTATTTTAATTTTGGATTCACAATACTAACTTGTAAATCGATTAGATTAGTAAATATTTTTGGTAATTAATTTAATAATAAATTTCTCCAATTTGCAATCCATTGGGTTCGATCCTTGGAATACTTACCAGTGTTCCACTGTAATACAAATCTATAATACAAATTGACTTGTTCGCTTGCAGATATCGCACTTAATTTATATATATATATATATATATATATATATATATATATATATTCACACGATTTTAATTGTAAATATTCACACGTTTGGAGGCAGTCAAAGAACAATTTATTTACAATAGTTTTGTATTAAAATAAGTTCTCTCAAGCTGGTAAATGAATAATAAACAAACTTTCTTTAAATAGGCGTTCGAGGCTTGTAAAAACTCCAATTAGTGTGAACTTTAATCTCCTAGAATTGAGCTCAAACAAGTCTTTAATATGAAGCTAGAATGTCAGGGATCTTGTAGGAGTAGTCGTTTTAGGAAAACAGATCTCTTCAGGTAAGGAAACTTGACGACATTGAAAGTCTTCAAAGAATCTTTGCTTGACTTAATTTTCTTCATGCTTTGACTCAATAAAGTGCTACTAAAAATCTTTCAAGTACGTGCATTAAGGAAATCTAAAATTTTTCAATTAAAATTTATCAACCAAAACATAACAAGATGCAAATTGAATTGCAACTAAAATTACATTTAAACAATAATAGAGTTTTTATTGTTTCATTGAATTGAGAAATGAGAATTTTGCTCTGAAAACATGATATAATTATTATATTTAAATATCTAATATTTTACGAGAAAAGAAATGTTAATCTAAATATCAAAATGCAAGATTTATTTGATTTGGAGAAAATCTTCCTACGTTTAAACCAAACAATACAATCTTGAGGATAATTAGTGACCCATTTATAAAAAAAAAAAAAAAAATAGGACAATTCATGTCAAATAAATCCTACTTGACGCATATATCATTCTCGCCTTCCAAGTTGTAAAAATACTATTATTCTAAGAATTCAAGATTGTTTGGGAGGCAGGAAAATAGCATTATATCTCACAAACTACTTATGCAAACAAAATTTAATAGTATACCAGACATATATATTTATTATTATATCAAATTCTCCAATATCAACACCAAACACAACTTAAAGAGAACAGTAAATGCAGGGCGTTGGTCTCTTCAACCACTAAAATTTTATCCATCTCAAACTTGTATGAAATATTTTATGTTTACCTGCATTTTTAAAAGTATATATATATATATATTCTTCATATTTATTTTACTATAAATATTTAGATTCTTAATTATCTCTCAGAATTAAATTGTCTTCAAATCTTAAACTTACACTTCCTTTAAAAATATAATATATTTTACTAGAAAAATATTTTAAAAACTTTTTTAAGAAATGATTTAGCAGAATGGAAATTGAGGGTCCCCATGTCTACATCATATGCATCATTGCATGTGCTTTTAGCTGGAAAATTATTTTCCAGTGCCGTGACCTAAGATTTTATAGCTTTTTGTGTCCTCATATAATAATAAATTATCATTTTGGGTATGGACTTTTTGTTTATTTATGGAATTATGAAACCGAACCCCAGGATTAGTTGAGCAAAGATAATAAATTTGGGTAAGGGGGTCGGCGTAGTAAGTAAAAGATGAAATATATATATATATCATGAATTATCCAGACTGGATTTGGGTTGTTAAAGAAAATGGTGAGCAGGATTAATTCATATCCAAATTTAAGACAATAACAGTATGATATCTGCTCCAGACCCCCCCAAACCTTGGATCTTGTCTTAACCCTTTCCTTTTCTTTATTGCATGAGAAGCTGGGTACAGAATAGTGACCTTTACAGCTTTACATTTGAAATTATATAAGAATGTGTAAGATACGATATGATTAATTTAGGGTTCACACATAAGTTTTAAAATGGGTATTATTTTAATTAGTAAGTTTATTAAAGTATTTCTAAAATCAAGCTCACATAATCACTTAAATAAATAAATAAATATAAGAAGATCCTAGAGATGATAAAATTTGAATCATTTAATAAATTTCAAATCAATCCGTATCAAATAGAATAATTTTTTAAATAAATTAAAATAGAACGAGACAAGACAAAAATTAATCGCATCAAACATCTATATAGATAATTATTATTTTCAATATTTTACATTCATAACAAAACGAAGTGAATGATGGAACAGAATATACCAAATTTAAGCAATAATAAATCTAGCAATATCTACTTCTACTCTTGATTCATTGCCATCGAGATGTACCGAGCAAACTTAAATAAGTAAGTCCATTTTTTGCTTGGAGGAAGGGCTCCAACGAAATGGATTTATATTGAGCCCGAAAATAGGGGCCTGTTTTAGTCCATACGGTTTTGTTTGAAGCAGGCCTTGTCATCTTCTAAAACCAAGTTTCTATTTCTGTTATGGATCTTACATCACACATTACAAATTCATAAATAAAGTTTTAGACTCTACAAATAAAGCTAAGAGATTGATAAACATCCTACAAAAATATAATAAAATATTAAAAATTAAATATATATATTTAAAAAGACCTGTAATAATTTTTTAAACCTATTTTTATAATAAACATTTTTTTTACTAGCAATATATCAAATATTAACCTTAAAAATTATATATATAATAACCAAATTACAATATAAAAACTAAATCTGCAATACAAATACTACTACCATTTTAAACCTATAAAACGCCAAAAGCATATAAAAAGATAGCAAGAGAAGTGAAAACAAAACACCTCAAAATTTTGCATCTACATCCCAACCTTTGACTCAATATATTCAGAGGTAAGCAATTATCACCACATGCAATATCAAGGCATAATGGTAAGATAATAAAAATGTAATCTTTAAAATGTTTATACTAAGCATGATTTATTTAAAATCTAGTTAATGGATTAATGTTTATTATTTACGTCAAGACTAAAGTTTTAAAATTCAAAAAGTATAAAAACTTAGAATGATCTACTTGAAAAATATTGACTATGTAACAACCCGATACAGTAATGTCAAAAAGTACAATTTTAGGTTTCATTTTAATAAACCGAGTCTATAGATAATTAATAAAAATATTTACGGGGTTATGCTATAAATGAATTGAATCGAGGATAAGTAATTTAGTTTATTTGAATATTTAATCTAGTCCAAAGATTAAATTGTAAATTTATATCGCTATAAATTTTAATTTGAAAATAGTTAAAGGGACTAAAATTGCTAATAGCCCAAAAATTTTACATGGGAATAAAAAAGCCAAATTTGGGGCTAAAAAAATGTTGATGTTATATGTTATTATTTATTATAAAATAAATTTAAATTAGTTTAAGTGGAAGGAGAGAGAAGATGTCGTCTCCATCCTTCCACACAAGAAGAAAAAAAAAAACAAAATAGATTTGGTTAGGGTTTCAAACTTTAATCTACAAATTGGTAAGTGTAATTTATTACTTTTTTTATAAATTTGATATTTTTGAGATCGGGAATCATAATTTAACTAATTTGTGTATCAATTTATAAAACTATTAAAAGTTTTAGAAATTTACCATTAATGACTTTTCTATTTTTTTATGTTAAATTGATAGATTTTTAGTGTATACATGAAAAATGACTAGATTTTTGAAGTTAGATGTTAGATTTTTCACTTGAGAAAATAAAGTGGATATCAAGTAGAGTAGTTATGAGATTTTGTTAGAAATCGATAATAGAGAGTCTAAAATAGAAGGAAATGAAGTCTGATTATAAATCGACGATTAAAATAGAGAGTTATGCTTGTTTCGATTTTAAGAATTTAAATTGAATGAAATGTAAAGTTTGTTTAAGATAATAATTGACTGTGAATTGGGTGAATTATTGATGGTGTTATTTGTTTATCTTAATTCGTAGCTATTGACAATCTGATTTCTTTAAATGCGAAGGAAAAAGCTAAAGTCACCGACGAGTAGTTTGAAATTCCCTGTAAGTACCACCATAACTCAACTTATCATTTATTTTTCCTTTTAATTGTTAGGTAAGTTGACAAAACGAAAGAAGTTACACATGAGTGGCTGACTAGAAATACAATATTGAGATTGATTATTGTGATAGAGAGTTAAATCGTACAAAAAAATTAATTTGAAATAATATAATATTTTAAAGTTATATATTATTTCAAAGTTACGCATTTGGCTTGAACATGAGACGAATCATGTCATGCTTAATATGAGATGGCATTTAATGGAAGAGTTGTTGCTGAGATCAATAGAATGGAAATTGAACTGATAATAAAATTAGACAATGGGTTGTTGTATTATTTGTTGGGCAAAGTTGAGAACAATTATTGAGCTAAAGAATCAAGTAACATAATAGTAATAATAATTGCTTCGACTATAAGTTGACGAGCGCCAGCGCATTTTCCTTCGAACGTCCCAACTATGGCTTTCACAATTACTACTTCGACTGAGCCGATGAGCGTAGGGTGCGAATTGTTTATGTCAGATGTACCGATATAAAATTATTTCGATTATAGGTCGATGAGCATCGGATGCACATGCTAGGTGTCACAAGTCAAAGTTCAAAGCCCGTGACCATCGCACTAAATGCAAAGACACCGTTGATTGCGAAGGCACCATTGGGATGTCAAAAGAAGAGTTCGAACAAATGTGGGCCAGAAAATTTGTCCCTTTGAAGGAGATGCTATCGGTTGTAGAGGAACGTGTGGGTAAACTCAAGGGATCCATAGAGGACGTAAAGGAGTCACTCGATGTGGTCGAGGATCGCATAGATAACTGGAAGGATCAGTCCAGAAACTATGTAAAAATGTCTTTTAATTCCACCATGGATAAGGTAAACGAGTTGTTTAATTCATACAGAGATAAATTGACGGAGAGGAACGATGCTCTTGAAACCATGGTGATGGCTTTGAAGGAGGAAAAAATGGTCACAACAATGGCTCTAAACACAAGAATAGAGAAGCTTGAGCGAGAGCTGGCCTTGTGTCGAGCAGCAGTGGGGGAAGGAGTGTCGAGTGCAGCACTCAGTTACGAGGATGTCCTGAAGCTGAAAGAATTTATGGGGACAAGGTCTGCATGTGATGTGGATAATTTCTTGTGGAGGATGGAAAACTACTTTCGTCCCAAAGCCATCGTGGATGATGCGGTTAAGGTAAACACTGCTTCGATGTTTCTTATGATATTGCGCTTTTATGGTGGTGAGGCAAGTTCACAGATAAAAGGCAAAGTGAGATTGGGACGTGGCAAGAGTTCCAATGTGAGTTGAAGGGACAGTTTTACCCAGAATTAGCTGAGGAACAAGCTCGGGCAAAGTTGCGATGGCTAACAGAATGAGGCACAATGGGAGAGCATGTTCGAGAGTTTAAGGAACTCATGCTCCAAGTTTCAAATGTGACCTAGAAAGAAGCATTGATTGCTTTTCGGAATGGATTGAAGCCGTGAATCAGACATGAAGTTGAACAAAAAAGAGTCCAAAAGCTGTCGGAAGCCATGACTGTAGTAGAGTCTGCGGTCAAGCTTGGTCTAGGGAAAGACAAGATTGGGTCTTCCAAGTTCGAAGAAAGGGCGGTACGTAAAAATAATCACAAGGAAGATATTGATGGCAATGAAATCGGTGACAATAGTGGTAATGGGAAACCACGAGTTGGGAAGAAGAAACCTAACAAGAAAAGGGACAAGTTGAAATGCTTTCTTTGCGACGGTCAACACATGTTGAAGAAATGTCTGAAGAAATCTACGCTTTCTAAGGAGAAGTCGGTAGGTAAGGCCTTGGGACTTGATTTGAGTGTAAGGGGTGTCAAAGCCAAGGAGGCCGAATGCGAGAAGAAGCCAGTAGAGTGCTTCTTACGTCATGGTCTGCATAGGTTGCGGAGGTGTTTGAGGAAGCCTGTCATCGAAGGGGACAATGGAGCAGACAATGAATGCAAAAAGCTTGGTTCGAGTAAAGGAAAAGTTGAAGCCAAGAGGGCAAAGTGGAGTAAAAAGAAGCAAGTACAGTGCTTCTTGTGCCATGGTTCGCATGAGTTGCAGAACTGCCCAAAGCAATCCAAGTCAATTGTGGTCAAAGAAAAGGCAGCACCGGAGCTCGTTTAGTCATCGGAAGGGCTTCCACCCGAGAAAGAGGTGAGTTTGTCATCGAACTTAGGTGAAAAATTTGCGATAAAAAAAGTAAAGCTGGGACCAATGAGGATCAATTCGAGTAAAGCAACAGAGTTAGCCAAGTCATCGGTGAGGCTTTCACCTATGAAAGAGGTAAATTTGGCATCGGAATTAGAGGAAGAAGTTACGATACAAACCGTGAAGCTAAGATCAGTGAGGCTCATTTCTGTTGACACATCAAAGGGACTACTACCATTGAGAGGGGTGGGGGTGTGCATCAAACTTCGGGAAACTGGTGATGCAAGTTGGACAGTTGACCTGAGTAAATGTGACGAGTAAGGTACAATCCAAACACTTTAATAGTGTATTACGTTCTAACTTGTTAACTTGGCAAGAACGTAGGGGTCCTTTCGAAGTTCTTGAGTAAGGAGGCCAAGAGACTGTGGGCAATTCGAAGCCAAGTATTGTGAATCAAGAGGATTCTGTTCGAGGCAAGTTAGAATGTAGGCAAGAGAATGACATAACTTCTTACTATTGAGATGTACAAACGAGAGGGACGGTTCGAGTTAAGAAGTGACGTAAGTAGAGGCACAAGTCTCGAAGGAAGGGAAAAGCTAAGGCATCAAGAACAGACTGAGGTGAGTCAAGTCAGTGCCATTCCGAAGTCACAACAAGGGCGTTACAAGAATAGGTGGGGGAGAATGTCAAGGGTCAAAGTTCAAAGCTCGTGACCATCGTACCAAATGCATCCAATGGAGGTCTATTTTTTAGATGGGGATCATTTGGCCCACAAGAACTGGTCCGATTCGTAAGATGTTGGAGAAGCCTGTTAGATTGAAGCCTAGTTGGCCCGATGATAAAGATATGACAACTTCGGCTTTCTTGATAAGTATGGGAACTAATCTTTAAAGATTGATAGGGAATCATATCTTGTAAAGATTAGATTTGATATGATTTGATGTAATCTTGTAAATCCCTAAAATCAAGGGAGAGGTTAATCTTGTCTGTCGATGTAATGTAATTTTAACTGTCGGTTTTGGAGAGCTCAAATATAAATAGAGAGCCTCCCCCTCATTTGTATTCACTCCATTTATTATTTCATTATTCTTTATGAATAAGAGAATATTGAGAGCATTTACTCAAACACTTCTTGTGCATTCTTTCTGTTGTTATTTGTGGCTTCTTTTGGCATAGTGGCTTCTTTCGGCATATCAAAAAATTTGACCGAAAAGATTGCTAAAAAGAAAACAAGCTAGTTAATAAAAGGAGAATGAGAGAAAATGTTGTTTTTTTTTTTCAAAATGAGTAGAATGATCTTACTATATATATGATTTTCTGAACGGGTAAAATAGTTTATTCATTATGTCAGTTTCCAAAAACATGCAACGGCCAGAAACTGATCAGACAAGGCTTTTAATGTTTCTATAATAGTAAAAAATAGATTGTAACAGATAGAAACTAAAAAAATTCTAAAAATAATTTATACTGTTTAAAAACTTTTAAACTTTTATCCAAAAAGAAACAAACGTGCAATACGTGTCGAAGACATGTTTTAACAAGAACACAGACCGGACAGGTGGTAGCACACATGTGTTGAGCCTTTAGCCCCAATTACTCAATGAGGGTAAAAAGCAAGACTATATTTAATCCCTCTTAATAGTCTTTTCTTAACCAATGTGGGATAATTCACTTTGCATTACCAACATTCCCCCACTAATGCAAAAGAATTTGAAATTTTTATAAGTTGGAGATTTTTTTTCTTTTCAGTAAAAAGTAAGAAGAGCAATAACAAAATTTGCTGCTTAAGCACTAGTATCTTGTGGATTTGAACTAGTATTTAGTGAAATGAGTGATTTTTTTCTTTAACAAATGAATGAATCTTGAAATTGCTAAGATAGGGGTTAACTCATGTCATAACCAACACCCAGCCCGGTAAGATATTGTCCGCTTCGGGCACACATGACCCTCACGGCTTTGTTCTGGAGAGCACCTATACACCCCCAAAAGGCCCGTTACCACTTAAGTGTTGTACCTGTAACAGCCCGGTTTTAGCTAAATCGAAATAGTAATTTTGAAACCATAAATTCGAGGTCAAAAAATTATTTTAATATTATTTTTGGTGTTTAAAACATGGGGTTATATATGTGTGAAAATTTCGTGAGCTAATTATATCATTTAATAGCTCAATTTAAGAAAAAGGAAATAATCGCGTAAAATGCAAAAGTTGTATTCTATATGTTAAATGTGCTTAATTGCCATGGCTTATAAAATGAGAAGCCCTTATGATGAAATTAGACCATAGATAGTGTTAATGGACATTAATGGACATCCACTAATTGAATTAATTTGTTTATAATCAAGGGTAATATGGTAAAATGGTTATTAAGGTTATTACTAATTAAAACAAAAACAAATGGTGGCCATATGTTCATCTTTATAGTCGAATGAAGCAAAGAAGAAGCTAAAAATAGGGTTTTTAATTTTGCAACTTGCAAAGCTTGATTAAGGTACGGTTTTAGCTCAGTTTTTTATGATTTCTATGTTTTTGTGATTGTTGCTTTGAGTACTAGCTAGCCCGCACCCTAATTTCTGAATTTGTTGATGAATTTTTGGGTTTCCATTGATGAATGTTTGAGCTTTTGAATGTTTGGTGATGAATAATGAAAGCTTGGTGCTTGATATATATGTTTTGTAAAGTGATTTTTGACAAAAATGTCAATTAGGGATTAAATTGAGAAAAAATGTAAATTGAGGGGTTAAATTATGAAATAAATGTGAAATATGGGCTGTTAGAGATCTATAGAGAATTCTTCCAAGCATGGGTCTTATTGAATTTTGAGTAATTTGTGTTTCTATGAAATAGGGACTAAATTGTTAAAATGTAAAAGTTTAGGGCCAAAGTGCAAATTGGCTAAAATTATGTGTTGTGGATTAAATTGAATGAATTGGTGATTAAATGGTTAATTTTGAATACATATAGATCAAGAAAGAAAGAATTCAGATTTAGATCGGGGAAAATCGAAGGTTATCGGGTAATCGATCTGATTCGTCAATTCCGAGTACGAGGTAAGTTCATACGTGATAAACATTGCTACAATCATGTTTTTAAATGTTTTGACATTGTATAAATTGTATTCATGTGACTATGAATGTGTACGACGACAAATCGGCTATGTTGAGCACTTAGTGTGCGTTTCGAGATAGCTTCGGCTATGTCCAGCACTTAGTGTGCGAATTGGAATAGCTTCAACTATACGTGGAACTAAGTGTGCAATACGGAGATAGTTTCAGTTTAATGTGATAGCACTAAATGTGCGATATCGTTGTAGCTTTGACTAAACATTTATGCACTAAGTGTGCGAGTTCTTAAAGCATTGAAAGATTTCCGAACGATTTAATGTATTGAACAAAAAGGTGAGAATGAGATAAATAAATATGGGAAAGTACAGGTACATACTATACCTATATGGTAGTTGATACTGTGTGTATGAAGCTGATGAATTTGTATATACAAGATAAATGGTCATGAATTAAAACTGAATAATGATATGAGATCTATTAAGTGTTTATTAATTGATGATTTGTATTTTATGAACTGTTGAGTATTGTTGGTATGAAATTACTAAGCTATGAAGCTTATTGTATGTTATTTGTATTTGTTTTATAGATTATTGAAGCTAGCTTGGACTCGGGGATCATCGGGAATACGTCATCACACTATCAATCATCTTGTTGATACTTTTGGATGCTTGTAAATATGGTATATGACATGTATAGGATAATGAGTTGATGATATGTCTTGAATTATGATTTAAGCCATGAGATTTGGCTTACTTTTGGTTGTAAATGTTGGTGTGGATATGGCCATATAAGTTGGCTTAATTATATGATGTTGAAATGGTAAGTTTTGTGGCATGAAATAAGAGATAAGGTGATGTTGAAATAAATTTAAAAGATATGCAAGTTTAATAATTTTGATATGTTTTGGTTGTGGAATTGAGTAGTTAAAATGGTTGTATATAGATAGCATGGAATATGTATGAATTGGCTGGTTTTGGTTACTTATAAATATCTTGAAATGGTGCCATTTAGGTTGGTTTGTATGCATGAGAAAATGGTGGAAATTTGGCTTTGCAAATGGCCTATTTTTGTCCACACGGGCAGATACACGAGCGTGTGTCTCAGCCGTGTGTGACACACGGTCATGTTACACAGCCATGTATCCCATGGGGTACTTTTCGAATTAAAGTCAGTATACCCTACAGTTTTGACACGGCCTAGACACACGGGCATGTCTACTAATTGTGTGTGGCACACGGGCTGGCACATGGGAGTGAAGTCAGCCGCGTGACCCAAGTTAGCAACCCCCTTAGATTTCACACGGCCTGGCACACGGGCGTGTCCTCAGCCGTGTGGTACAAGTTAGTATGTATGCCCTATTTTCACATGGCTCGTGACACGGGCATGTCTGGTGGCCATGTGAGGCACACGACTTGTTCACACGAGCGTGTGACTTGAAAGTAAAGAATTTTTTTAAGTATCCTAAAGTTTGAAAATGTTATCGATTTAGTCCCAAACCTCTTCTAAGCTTATTTTCTGGCCTCGTAGGCCCTCTTAAAGGACGATGTGGTTATGTATGATTGATGTTTATATGGAAATACGTAATGTACATTGAATGTATGCTTTTGTGTTGTGATTTATCGGTAATACCTCGTAGCCCTATTCCGGTGATGGATATGGGTTAGGGGTGTTACAGTACCCCTTTATATAGCATAGTTCTCTCCCATGCTTTACTAATGTGGAATTCGCTTAGGATGTTACATTCACCCCCTCAGGGACTCAGCATCGTCACTGAGGTTTGCTCCACGACTACTTAAAAGGCACAGCGAATGGCTCTGATACAAATAAATGTCATAGCCAACACCTAGCCCAATGAGATATTGTCCACTTTTGGCGCACATGACCCTCACGACTTTGTTCTTGGGATGCCCATACTGTTCCAAAAGGCCTCTTACCACTTAAGTGTTGCTACTCCTTTATATAGCCTAGGTTTCTCCCATGCTTTGTTAATGTGGGATTTGCCTAGGGTGTTACAAACTCATGACACACGACTAATCTAAGATCCAATTGATGTTCTGCTATAGATTAACAAGTTTTAGCTGATACACCTCGAGATGCTAGTAAGTGCTTTAGAAAGACAACCCAATGTCTTTTCATAGAAGGTGGCAAGTTTTTCACACTTACATAGGTGATTTCATCAAATCTATCTCAATATAGACTAACTAAATTAGGACTATGAAATCATTAAGAGAATTTATTAATCTCATCCTCTAAAATTTAAATTCGATGAATTCATTAAGTCTGTCTCAATAGGACCACTCAAACCTTGGGATATGAACTCATTAAGAGTAAGTAACTCAATCTCACAAGTTAGTAAATTCATCAAGTCCGTCTCAATAGGACCTGTGACACCCCAGACCCAACCGAGTTGGTTCGACCCGAATCCTGCGTACCACTTTAGCCACCAAAGTGACTCTCCATTAACTTACAACCAAATCTCGAATACACCACAAATTTACAACACAAAAATGTGCTAAATGATCGTAATGCTACGGAATATCATAACAATATGCTTGGAATATAAAACATGCGAGCACATAAAGTTTACGTAAAAGAGGAGGGTTTGCATACTTAGAACTGAATATTAAAGTTCGTATATCAACAAAGGTTCACATACTTCATGCAATCATAGGTTCGCATAATAACATAGGTTCACATGATAACATACAACATGGGTTTGCATAATAATATAGGTTCGCAGAGTAACATGAGTTGGCATAAATACATGGCTTCGCAACAAGATGGCTCATACATCCTAGGGTTCGCATATTTTAACTAGGTTCGCAAACAAGTAAGGCTTTTGCTCGTATTTTTTGACTTTTTCTTCTCCTAGTTAAACTCTGGTTTTAGTTTCCCTCTTAAACTCTGATTAGTGTAGGTTATTTTAATATTATTTGACCTACAATTTAGCTTATAAATAGGCTCTTTTCCATAGAAAAATAACTTATTACACATTTAGGCATTAGCATTTACAAGCTTTTAGAGATTTTTGTGTTTACATCTTGAGGGTTCTTATTTTCGGTTTCGAGGTTTAGTTTTATCTCTATCTTTGTACTCTTAATTTTAATCATTATAGTAAAATTATCTTTGTTCATTGTTTTTTATCCCATTCGGAGAGGTTTTTCCACGTAAAATATTTGTGTTTGATCTTTTCAATTTTTTTGTTATTTTACTTATTCGTTGCTTACACGGGTTTATCCCCAACAAATTGGTATCAAAGCTAGTTTGACTTCCACAATCAACTTGTTCAGAGATGACAACAACAAGGTTTGATATTGATAAGTTTGATGGCATCACAAATGTAACACCCCCTAACCCTTATCCGTCGTCGAAACAGGATTACAGGGCATTACCAGACATTTCAGAACAAATACGAATAATCATATAATATTATAATTTAATAATAATGCCCCTTTATTGAGCCCTCAAGGCCCAAATTACGCGTTTGAAACAAATCGGGACTTAATTAGAAACTCAGAGAATTTTTCGTCAAATTTCAAAAATTTTCTTAGGTGCAAGGCTCACAAGCCCGTGTGGTCAAGGGCACGCTCGTGTGACCCTATGACATGCCCATGCTTCAGGCCATGTCTTACCCCATGTAACTCCCTGCCTTACCCCACACGGCCAAGCCACATGCCCGTGTGCTAGGCCGCATTCCTCACACGGCTGAGACACACGCCCGTGTTTCTGCCCTTTTGGTAATACCTAAGCATTCTGTTTTGAAAATTTTAAAATGTAGGGGGCCTATCTACATGCCTATGAATAAGCTGTGTGTCTCACACACTCTGGTCACACGCCCTTGTGTCAGGCCGTTTGGACTCAAAATAAGCCTTAAACATCAAGTATACCAACCCTGCAAATCTTGAACACCAAGCAATTCAAAAACCAATCATTCAACCAATCCTAAACACATTCAAATACATCTAAAACATGTTAAAATTAACAATCTATTGACCTATCTAAAGTATATTCATAAATATTTCACATATAATATCCAAACCAAGTCAATTAACTTCATTCAAACCAAATCTAATTTTCATACCAAAACATACTATTTATAATCTTAATATGGCACATAAATTTATATATATAAGTATCCAATCACATTTTTAACATATTTTACAAACACTTCTCAGAATGACAAACAAAAACATCCTAGGTACATGCTATTACCAAAAAGATATGTACTTCACCACAATGAGTTCGGGATCGGCCTTGGATGCTGATTCGACAATTCGACTTTAACCTAACCTGCGCATGGAAATAAACTGTACGTTGAGTATAAAACTTAGTGGTATTTCTATAATCTAAATGTTTTAGATAAAATAATATTATAAAGCATACACATTTAACCTTTTATGAACATTAATCAATCAATCATTCAATTCATCCAGTTTACCTTTATTTAATCAATAGCAAATTCAAATATTTTTCTCACTTTGAATCACATAACATTTAGCAATAGCAATTCTCTTTTCATGAACATTTGGTTCATGCATTCCTTTTGCACAATTCAATTCAATATCAAATTTCAAATTCACATCCAATATCAGTCTTATTGCCAATTCATTTATTTACCCCTATTAACAGGACTTGGACTTTGGCGGATACATAGATCCAACCAAAACACACCAATATGGCACCTAGTACCTCATCGGATAATTCGAAGCAATAAGTTGACACCCAATGTCTCATCGGCCTTGTTGAAGTAAGTTGGTACCCAGTATCTCATCGAATTTATCCGAAGTAATAATATGACACCCAATGTCTCATCGGCTCGTGGTCGAAGTATCCCTAAACACTTCCAATCCTATGGCATGCCAACTATATCCGACTCAGCTCGATACAATTAACAGGGTTTCAATTCACTGTTCAATTTCCAATCAATACACATTTCAGTATCAATATCACAACATCAATTCATTTCAATAATCACATACAATCATACATACAATTCAATTCAATATCGTAGTGTCAATACTTACCTCATAGCTTACCATAAACATTAAATGTAAATTTAATAATTAATAACTAGTTTTTGGATTATAGAAATACAAACCAAAATTCTCGAGCTACTCCTCGTTAACTTTGTCTTTTCCTTTTCTAGCTGAGGTTTCCAACTCAACGTTAGCTACGAAAATCGAAACAATTGAAATTTATCAATGCAACACAATTTCACATTGAATATTTCAATTTATACACAACTTTTGCCTAAATTCCAATTTAATCCCTAACTAAAACTAATTTTATTTTCTTCACAATTTGTTCTATATTTTTATTCAATTAACACTTAAAACTAAATTTAACTCTCTAATTTCACCATAAATCCCAAATTTCAAAATTCTCTCAATTTAGTCCCTATTACTCAAAATTTATGATTTGTTTTACAATTCAATCTTTTTTTCAATTCTAACTTGAAATCCTATCAATTTAACCCTAATACTTCAATTTATTCAACATGAATAACATCTAAAAATTCACTAACTTGCAAAATTTCAACATAAATCAAAAAGCATTTTGTTCTAGGATTCCAAAAACATCAAAATTACAAGAAAAGAGATTAAATTGACTTACCAATTTGAGTTTGAACCTTAAAACCCTATTTTTTTTTTCTTTTCTTTCTCCTTTCTCCTTTTCTGTTTCGTTTTCAATTCTGTTTCTTTTTCATTCTTTTTGTTTCTTTATTTACTTTATTTGTTTATTTTATTACTAAACTATTATAATATAATATAATATAATATAATTATTTTATATATACTTAAATACTAAGTATGTATTTAATATAAATAAATATATGTATATTATATATACACATGGAATTATAATTTACCATACATTTTCTATTTATGGTCTATTTATTAATTTAGTCCCTTAACTTTTTTAATCTATAATTACGCTTTCACACTTTATTCAATTTAATCCTTATACCTACTTAACCTTAATTCAAGCTAATTCTCTTGACTAAAACCTAATTAACCACACAACTAATTTTATAAATATTTTTAATAAATATTTACAAATCTATTTCATGAAAACGAATACCCAAAAATTCACTTTCCGATAATCATAAATTTCAGGTCATTACAACAAATTTCAATCTGTGGCAAGTTCGGATGATGGAAATTTTGATTTAGAGCGATCTTAAGAAGGTCCTTAAAGAGAAGAAGCAAGCAGACATGGATAAACCAGAATGGGATAGGTTGGATAAAAAAAGCTCTATCTATGATTCAATTATGTCTAACAAATAATGTGTTTTGGGAGGTTTTAATAGAGAAAATGACATTCGCTTTATGGAAAAGGTTAGAAACCTTCTAGGCAACAAAGTCTCTGGCTAACCAATTAGTGTTGAAACAACGCCTATACAGGTTCTGTAACACCCCAAACCCGGTACAGACGTTATGGCCGATGTCACATGATAGGATTTTGAAACGGTGCCGTTAAGTTAAGAAAAACCATACCAATTCATTAACCCTTATCGTCGTTATCAATTTCAAAACTCTCATTCTTTTAATTGTTTAGAGGTAAAATGTTTTGTAGCAAAAGCTTCAAAACAAATACACTGTGTTTAGAAAATCATTCAAGATTTTTAGAAAACTTTTACTTTTAGTAAAATCTGAGTTATATCACGTTTCGCGGTTATTAAACCATAAAATCGCAGTCTAACCAAAATTAAAATAAAATAGTTCGTAAAGTCTAAATTACACAAAATAAACCCCAATATAACCAGAACATAAAAATTTAGTTGTAACTAAAACCAATTCGAGCATGTGGTCACCGAGGGGCTCCGTAGCACAGATCCGCCTAAGACTGTGGATTACCTTTACGTAAACTTAATGTGTAACCCTAAAGAATTAAACATGCGCATAATAAAAAATTAGAATCAGTCAGATACAATTCGGCCTTAATCCCATTACAAATACAAATACAGATGTACAAATAAAAATCAGAAATCAGATATCCTACTCCCATCCTCTACACATAATCTCCGACCATCCCTACACACCATGTGGGGTTTAAAACACCAACCTAGCCCTACACACCATGTTGTACCGATGCGGCACATAACAGATATAACGTAGCCATGCTGCCAGATAATAGGCATAATTGCCTTTTAGAACACTTACTCCAATATACAACATCTTAGCCCCAATATCAAATACAGAAAATAATCTAACATGCTGACATGCTTATGATCGTATACAGATAGAAGATAATAGTGCAAGTAGACATACATCAGAATCTTAATCAGATCAAAATATCAAACAGACAGTTCATACAGCTTAGGGTTTAATTAGCCTTTACCGACCCTATAGTAGGCCCACAGTTGTTTGGGACGACCCATGCAACCCTAGGAAAAAATTCAAATAAATGGGCCCACACGCCCGTGTAGTTTGCTTGTGTGGGCTCACACTACCGTGTTGGCCCATACGCCAAGATTGGCCTTGCCCGTGTGAATCACACGGCTTGGCCTAGTTACCACACACCCGTGTGGCGTGCCCGTATGGGCCCACATGTCCGTGTGGCCCACACGTTCAATTTGGCCTAGCCCGTGTGGCTCACACGGCCACACTCTGGCCACCACACGACTGTGTCTTCCGTACGGCCTGGCCTTCGTCTATCACATGGCCTACCACACAGCCATGTAGCATTTTTCGGCTTTTGTCGAACGTTATTTTTTTGCGTTTCGGGTACACGCCTAGTATCGATTTGATGCGAAACCACTCCTAAGCCTCTCGGAACCTAAAATCAGCGTATTCAAATGTCCAATTTCAGTTACACCTTCGAAACTCTAACAAAAATTCCACAAATGGAACTTCCAAAATACCAACCATAAACTCGAATACTTATCGGTAACAAAAAGGCTCCTTCAAAAGCTCAAATCGCTGCAGGAGCACCAGCAGAAACTTGACCTTTCCTTAATCAAAAATCAAACACAAACCCTCATCAAAACCAAACCATGAAACAACAAGATAATGGTAGAACGATACTTACCGAATGAACGCAATCCACCGTTGTACAAAAGAAAAGACGTATTCAGAAAAGAAATCAAAAGACGTGGGAAAGGAAGCAACAGAATTTCGGCAAAAAGGGAAGAAGAGAAGGAACGTCAGCTTCTTTTTCTAGAAAAATTAAATTTTTGAAGAAAAGAATAAAATCTAATTATTCCCAAATCCCCTAATTTTACTTCCACTAACACACTACTAAACTTCCTCCAGAATTCTTGTTTGACCAAAACTCTCTCAGTCAAATGAGCAACATAAACTCCCATGCTCGTACAGGGATTCCAACATAGAACCTCCACACAACACACAGACTCTCTTACCACTCAAACCAGTAGGCTCATTCTGATATGGTTTTGCCAATAATTAAATATAAGCCTACCGAGCAAGGATAGGGCTAAAGTTAGAAAAATACCAAATTTTGCCAAAGTTAAGGCTTGATCTTGGGACCTCTCACACACATCCAGAATACTTAACCACTGAAACAGATACACATTGTGTCAATTTTTACAAAAGCTGGAATAAAAAGTTGGGGCGTTACAACTCTACCCCCTAAAAGAAATTTTGACCTCAAAATTTTACCTGATCAAAATAGATGAGGATACTGATAAAGCATTGAGTCCTTAGGTTCCCACGTGGCCTCCTCGGTGCTATGATTTTGCCATAGAACCTTCACTAATGGAATGGACTTCCTCCTCAGAGCCTTAACGTCTCGCTCCAAAATCTAAATTGGCTCCTCCTCAAAGGTCAAATTTGGCCTAGCCTCGATATCCTCAACGGAGACTATATGAGATGGGTCAGATCGTTACCGCCTCAATATCGAGACATGAAACACATCATGAATACGGTCTAACTCTAGAGGTAGCTCCAATAAACCTAGGGCTTAACTTGCCCTTACGATTGAACCTCAAAATCTTTTTCCAGGGAGAAACCTTAAGGAAAACAAATTCCCCCATAGATAACTCAATCTCACGCCTCTTTAGATATGCATACGATTTTTTCCTATCAGAAGTCGCTTTCAGTCGATCCCGAATTAGTCGAACCTTATCCTCAGTTTTAGAAACCAACTCAGGACCCAAAACTCGATGTTCACCCAACTCAGTCCAAAATAGTGGAGTACGACACTTATGACCATACAGAGCCTCGTATAGTGCCATTTGGATGCTAGAATGAAAGTTGTTAATGTAGGCAAGCTCAGCTAGAGGTAGATAATCCTCCTAACTACCTCGAAAATCAATTACGCAACTCTGAAGCATATCTTCTAGTATCTGAATCACCCTCTCAGATTGACCATCGGTCTGAGGATGGAACGCAGTACTAAAGTCCAATCTTGACCCCAGAGCTTCACGTAACTTCTTCCAGAACCGAGATGTAAAATGGGGATCTCTGTAAAAAATAATCAATATTGGAACCCAATACAATCTAACTATCTCGAAGATATACAGTTTCGCCAACTTTTGAAGAGAAAAGTCTGTCTAAACCGGAATGAAGTAAGCCGACTTGGTCAATCGATCCACTAACAAACCCGAAGGCAACTGATGCTTAGCCTTAACCTACTAACAAGTCAAACAACAAGAAACGAAGTCAGTAACCTCAAATTTTTACCCTAGCCACCAATACAATTCACAAAGATTACGGTATATCTTATTACCACAAGGATGCATAGCATAAGGGCTACTATGCGCTTCCCTCAGAATAAACTGTCTCAGATCAGAATCGTTTGGCACAAAAATCCATCCTCGAAAACATAACACACCATCACTGTTTAATCTAAAATTAGTAGTAGTACCACTCTCAACCTGACGGAACCATACACCCAGAGTCTCATCCTCTAACTTTTTATCTCGAATCTGCTCAATCCAAGTCAGCTTAACCTGCAACTCGGCTAACAGAGTCCCATCATCAAACAGACTAAGGAGAGCAAACATCGCCCTCAAATTAGACATCGCTCTTCGGCTTAGAGTATTGGCTACCACATTTTCCTTACCAGGATGGTACTCAATGGTGCAGTCATAATCATTGAGCAGTTCAATCCAACGACGTTGCTTAAGATTTAACTTCTTCTGAGTAAGGAGATACTTGAGACTCTTGTGATCAGTGTAGATGATACACCTCTCACCATACAGATAATGCCTCCAGATTTTCAATGCAAAGACTACTATAGCCAACTCGAGATCATGAGTCAGATAATTCCCTTCATAACTCTTAAGCTGAAGGGACACATAAGCCACAACCTTACCATCTTGCATCAGAACGCAACCCAATCTAACATGCGACGCATCACTATACAGTACAAACTCCTTTCCGGATTCAGGCTGTATCAGAACGGGAGCCAGAGTCAGAACAGACTTGAGGTTCTCAAAGCTCTTTTGCTGTGCATTGGTCCGGACAAAAGGGATACTCTTATGGAGAAAATTAGTAAGAGGATCTGCAATCACAGAGAACCCCTCGACAAACCGTCAATAATATCTCGCTAGACCCAGAAAACACTTAAGTTTCTCTAAGCTCTTTTTCTGTGCATCGGTCTAGACAAAAGGGACACTCTTACGGAGAAGCTTAGTAAGAAGAGCTGCAATCACAGAGAACCCCTCGACAAACCGCCAATAATATCCCACCAGACCTAGAAAACTACGAATTTCAGACACATTCTTGGGTTGTTTCCAATCCAACATAGCCTCAATCTTCCTAGGATCGACTCGGATCCCCTCAGTAGAAACTACGTGCCCTAGAAAGGTCACCTCACGAAGCTAGAACACATACTTACTTAGCTTAGCATAAAGCTGCTTCTCACAAAGAATCTGAAGCACTACTCTAAGATGCTCATCATGCTCATCCTCAGTCTTAGAGCAAACTAGAATGTCATCGATGTAAACCATGATGAACTAATCTAGATAAGGCTGAAACACTTGGTTCATCAAATCCATAAATGCGACGAGCATTCATCAGACCAAAATGCATAACCAGGAACTCGTAATGCCCATAACGAGCCCTAAATGCAGTCTTATGTACATCAACTTCCTTAACCTTCAACTGATGATACCCAGATCGAAGATCAATCTTCGAGAACACAGAAGCCCCTCTAAACTAATCAAATAAGTCATCGATCCTTGGAAGCGAATACTTATTTTTTACAGTCAGCTTGTTCAACTGTCGATAGTCAATGCACATCCTCATGGTCCCATCTTTTTTCTTAACAAAAAGAATTGGTGCTCCACATGGAGACATACTAGGATGGATGAAACCACGGTCCAGAAGCTTTTACAGTTGAGCCTTAAGCTCAATAAGCTCTTTCGGTGCTATACGGTGGGGGCAATGGACACCGGAGTCGAACCTAGAAGAAGCTCAATCCTAAACTCCACTTCTCGATTGGGAGGTAATTCCAGTAACTCCTTCGAAAAGAAGTCCAGAAAATCTTTTGCTGTTCTGATATTCCCAACAGAAGAGTCCTCACAATCAAAAACACTTACATAGGCCAAGCACGTCTCACACCCTTTTCGGATCAGTTTCTCAGCTACTAGTACGGAGATCACATGTGACAGATAGTCTCGACGCTCAGCAATCATAACCACCTCCACATCATCCTTGGTCCTCAGAACGACCCTCTTAGATGTACAACCCAAATTGACTCGGTGCTCCACCAACTAGTCCATTCCCAGAATTAGGTCGAACTCCCCAAACAGAAGCTCCATCAGATTCGCCAGAAAATCAGTCCCTTGCACCTGTAACGGAACATCCCTATAGAGTTTACTAACTCGAACTGACTGCCCCAACGGACTCAATACAGTAACCTCACTAGTAGTGCTCCCCACACAAATCCCTAAAGTTTTATATACAGTACTAGCTATGTATGAGTGAGTAGACCTTATGTCTATCAAAGCCAAGAAGGTACATCAAATATAAAGAACATACTAGTGATGACGTCAGGGGCATCTCTGTCCTCTCAGTGACGTGCAGCATAAACCAAAGCAAGCTGCCTCGCCTCGGTCTGACCAAAACCTCTGCCCGGTACTTTCTGTCCACAACCCAAACCGTTACCACCCCCAGCCTGTCCACGGCCCCTAAGTGGCTACTAAACTGCCCTCTGCCACTGCACAAAACTCAGAGCTTGCACCTGATCTGCCCACTGTAGATAGTCTCTAATACGGTACTCTAAGGATCCACATCTCATATAGGCCCCAATCCTCCTCCAACACTCGCCCGGATGGCACCTACCACAATCACCACAAGGCTGCAACCCAGTTGAAGCAGCAGGGGCCCCCACTCTAACTGGCCCATCAGATCTGGCCTTTTTCTCAGGCCTCCACATAAAACTCAAGGGCTCTAAATCTCTCTTTTTCTTACCTCTCTCCCTATCTGTATTCTGGCGCTCCGCGCGTTTAACATCTTCAGCGATCTTCGCCTTCTTGACTAGAACAGAAAACTCGCGCTCCTTCTGCGGAGCTATCAGTACCCTCAGACTGTCCTTTAAGCCATCCTCAAACTGGACACACCTCTCGCACTCAGATGCCATCATGCCTCGAGTGTAGCGACTCAACTTCAGAAATTTAGCCTCATACTCAGCCACAGATCGATCACCTTATGTGAGGTTCAAGAACCCACGCCTGCAAGCATCTATGCAGCTAGCTCCCATATACTTGCTCTAGAATGAAGTCCTAAAGAATTCCCAAGTCAGATGGTCAGGCTAAGTGCCCTCATTAACCCTCAACCACCACGGTAAGCCTCATCACGAAGCAAAGAGACTGCACCCTTCAATTTCTGCTTGGGGGTACAGTCCAGATCATCCATAATTCTCTCAGTGGCCTCTAACCAGTACTTAGCCACATTAGGGGCGACTCTTGTGACACCCCTAAATAACTCAGCTCCATTAGACCGGAGTCATTCAGCTACCAACCCTTGGCCCCCAGATCCAGAATTGGGTTCAGCGACTCTCACTAATATCTTTAGCATGGCTTGGGACAGTGCGTCGTCCCCAATCGAATGACTTTGCGACCTAGTCTCAGGAGTAAGTGACACAGGTTTCTCACTAGTGTCCAGATTTGGCATGCTGCCTAAAGATGAAGACTCAGCTCGAACCCCTCTACGGCCTCGAGTACCACGTCCGCAAATTTCATGAGCACTCATTATCTAATTCAGGTTTATCTATATTAAGAGTTTTATGTATCAATTCAATATTTATTAGCAGATATTTTATATAACAAATATCTGAAGTTCAGTAATGTTTTCGAAAGTTTCAGTCTCTATTCGTTTCACTATAGTTTTAGAGAGTACTAACCATAATGTTTTCAAATTAACTATATACAGTATTTCAAAACATACTATCTAAGTTTCAGAAAACTTACAAAATCGGTGCCGAAGACTCGACATACCACGCACTTAATCAGAGTGTTTAAAATCATCTGAAAACCTATTTCTCTAAAACTAAATTTTTGAAACCCAAAATTCACAGCTAAATTTTGTAACCTAGCTCTGATACCACTAAATGTAAAACTCCAAACCCTGCCTAGACATTATGGCCAAATCTGGCGATGTCACATGATAGGATTTTGAAACGGTGCCATTAAGTTAAGAGAAACCATAGCAGTTCATTAACCCTTAACGCCATTATCAATTTCAAAACTCTTATTCTTTTAATTACTTAGAGGTAAAACATTTTGTAGCGGAAGCTTTAAAACAAATACACTGTGTTCAGAAAATCGTTTAAGATTTTTAGAAAACCTTTGCTTTTAGTAAAATGCGAGTTATATCATGTTTTGCAGTTATTAAATCATAAAATAGCAGCCTCATCCAAATTAAAATAAAATAGTTCGTAAAGTCCAAATTACACAAAATAAACCCCAATATAACTAGAACATAAAAATTTAGTTGTAACTAAAACCAGTTCGAGCATGTGGTCACCGAGGGGCTCCGTAGCACTGATCCGCCTAATACTGTGGATTACTTGTACAAAATAAACAAAAAGGGGTGAGTTTACGTAAACTCGGTGTGTAACCCTACAGAATTAAGCATGCACACAACAGAAAATCAAAATCAATCAGATACAGATTCGGGCTTAAGCCCATTACAAATATAGATACAGATGTGCAAATCAGAATCAGAAATTAGATATCCTACTCCCATCTTCTACATACCATCTCTGACCATTCTTTCACACCATGTAGGGTTTAAAACACCCAACCAGCCCTACACACCATGTTGTACCAATGCGGCACATAACGGATATAACATAGCCATGCTGCCAGATAATAGGCATAACTGCCTTTTAGAACATTTCCTCCAATATACAACATCCCAACCCCAATATCAGATACATAAAATAATCTAACATGCTCACATGCTTATGATCGTATATAGACAGCAGATAATAGTGCAAGTAGACATACATCAGAATCTTAATCAGAACAGAATATCAAATAAACAATTCATACAGCTTAGGGTTTAATTAGCCCTTACCGACCCTACAGTAGGCCCACAGTCGTTTGGGATGATCCGTGCAACCTTAGGGAAAAATTTAGATAAATGGGCCCATACACCCATGTGGTTTGCCCGTATAGGCCCACACGCCCAAATTGGCCTTGCTTATGTGAATCACATGGCCTGGCCTAGATACCACACGCCCGTGTAGGCCCATACATCTATATGGCCCATATTCTCAATTTGGCCTAGCCTATGTGGCTCACACAGCCACTCTCCGGCCATTACATGGTTGTGTCTTACACACGGCCTGGCCTTTATAATTCACATAGTTATGTTGTCGTACACGGCCTACCACATGACCGTGTGGCATCGATAATGGGGTTTTTTGGCTTTCGTCGAACCTTTTTTTTTTGCATTTCGGGTACACACCTAGTATCAATTTGATGCGAAACCACTCCTAAGCCTCTCAAAACCTAAAATCAGCATATTCAAATGTCCAATTTCAGTTACACCTTCGAAACTCTAACAAAAATTCCACAAACAAAACTCCCAAATCCAACCATAAACTCGAATACTTACCAGTAACAAAAAGGCTCTTCTAAAAGCTCAAATCGCTGTAGGAGCACTAGCAGAAACTTGAACTTCCCCTAATTGAAAATCAAACATAAACCCTCATCAAAACCAAACAATGAAATAACAAGATAATGGCAGAACGGTACTTATCGAACGAACACAATCCACCGTTGCACAAAAGAAAAGATGTATTCAAAAAAGAAATCAGAAGAGGTGGGAGAGGAAGCAACAAAATTTTGGCAAAAGGGGAAGAAGAGAAGGAACGTCAGCTTTTTTTTCTGGAAAAAAGAAATTTTTGAAAAATAAAATAAAATCTAATTATCCCCAAATCCTCTAATTTTACTCCCACTAACACACTACTAAACCTCCTTAGAATTCCTGTTTGACCGAAACTCTCTTGGTCAAACGAGTAAAATAAACTCCTACGCTCGCGCAGGGATTCAAATACAAAACCCCCCACACAACACACAAACTCCCTTACCACTCGAACCAGCAGGCTCATTCTGATATAATTTTGCCAATAATTGAATATAAGCCCATCGAGTAAGGATAGGGCTAAAGTCAGAAAAATACCAAAATTTTCCAAAGTTGAGTCTTGATCTTGGGACATCACACACACACCCAGAACACTTAACCACTGAAGCAGATACACATTTTGTCAAACTTTTACAAAAGTCGGAATCAAAAATTGGGGCGTTACACGTTTCGCATGAACGAAAGTGAGCACCTTAGAGGTCACATCAGTCAATTTATTACTCTTTTGAATGACTTCAAAGATGTTGAGATTTAGATTGACGATAAAGATCAGGCTATTCTATTATTGTGCTATTTACACCCTTCATATAAGTTTTTCAGGGAGACCTTGATCAATGACAAAGATCATCTCTCATTCGATGATGTGAAGTGCCATATGTTGAGTAAAGACAAACTTGAAAATGAGTTTAGTGCGAATACCAAGTAAAATAGGCAAGCCTCGGTTTTGGTAGCATCAAGGAAGTGAGACAAAAGATGTCACTATTGTAAGAAGTTAGGTCACGTCAAGGAAAATTATTACAAACTGCAAAATAAAAGGGTTATTGAGAGAAACAAGGAAGATTTAGCCAGTGCTAATTTGGATAATAACAAGGGTGATGATTTCTTATTTGTGTCAACAAGTGAAAGCTCTAAGCTTTCTAGATTTGGAGTGATTTTTCCACGTGTGTCCCAATAGGGACTAGTTCTCCATATATAGTTTAGTTAAAGGTGGAGTTGTGCGCATAGGGAATAGTTTACCTAGTAAGATAACCAGTATTGGTACTGTTTAGATTAAGATGCACGACGAGAAAATTAGGACATTGTCAGATGTCACACATGTGTCTAACTTAAAGAAAAATCTCATATTCTTAAGAAATTTGGACTCGAAGGGTTGTAAAATTAACATTGAGCTAAGTGGCATTAAGGTATCCCGTAAGGCTCTCGTTTTGATGAAAGGTAAAAAGATTGGCAGTTTTTATGCTCTGGAAGGATCAATAGTGACCGATGAAATAAGACGTTCATCTTCTGTTAAGGAATCAAAGTCGAATCGTTTGAAGCAAAGGCAACATGGTCATAAGAGGGAAAAAGGTATGATCATTTCGTATAAGAAAGGTTCTCTTTTGGATGCGAGTTTTGAAAAGATAGGGCACTGCATTCGTGGAAATCAGTCTTGGGTTAATTTTGATTTTGCAGTGCACAAGTCGAAGACTAGAAGTCTTCCAACTTTTAAGCACAACTTCAATTCAATTAATATCTTGCATAGTTCGAGATAGGCCCATGGCAGGCTTTGGCAAAGAAGGCATTGTGGAAATAAGAGTTAAGGTAGAGATTTGTGGAGTTATGTCTCGTATTTTTCAGCTTTTTCTTCTTCCAATTAAACTCTTGTTTTAGTTTTCCACTTAAACTCTGATTAGTGTAGGTTATTTTAATATTATTTGACCTAAAAATTTAGCCTATAAATATACTTTTTTCCACCTTAGAAAAATAACCCATTACACATTTAGGCATTAGCCTTTACAAGCTTTCACGAATTTTGTGTTTATGTTTTGAGGGTTCTTATTTTGGGTTTCGAGATTTAGTTTTATCTCCATCTTTATACTCTTTGTTTTTACTGTTATAGTGAAATTATTTTTGTTTGTGATTTTTTATCCTCTTCGGAGAGGGTTTTTTTACGTAAAATATTTGTATTTGATCTTTTTAATTTCTTTGTCATTTTACTTGTTTGTTGCTTACGCGGGTTTATCCCTAACATTATTAATACCAGAAACTCTATCACACACATATGTGTGTGGAAACTATGTATTTAAAAAACATATTTATGTTAAAAAATAGCATACTATAAATTATTAAATGTATGATTTGAAAGTAATTAATATTAATAACACATAAAATATGTACGATATTAAAAAGAGGATTTAGATTAAATTATATGTAAAATGGAATTTAAACATATGAATACATCGAATTAAGATTACTAAATGTATACAATTATTTATCATGGTATTGTCATCAATTTTAAGTTGGTGTTGAGTTAATTTGTAACACTATCTTAATCAATAGCATTATTAATATATACAATTGGTAGAGGTACAAAGTGTGGATAATAAAATTAAAATATATCAAAATAAAATTTTGGTTCACGGGTAAATTTTAGGTTTTGGTAACCCAATTGGCTTGGGTTCAAAACTCATCATATACATATTTTTATTATTTTTAATAACAAAAAACTAAAGTGCCCTCAAATAATATAATTTATTTTAAATGCAAATGGACATTAAAGTAATTTCCCTAACTGAGTTGGGATCCGGTTGATGGGTGACACTAACTTAGTGAAGGGCTTTATAAATAGTAAGTATAGTATACAACTAATAGTGACAATAAATTGTACATATTAAAATAAAATGTATAAAATATATTAAAATGAAGTTTTAGTTGAGTGATAAATTTAAGTTTTTAATAAAACAATTGGCGTAGGTTCAAATCTCACTATATGAATACTTTTATTGATTTTTATTAAACTGAAAAGATTAAAATGTTTTCAAAAAATATAACTTATTTTAATTACAGAAAGGTATTTTTGTAATTTCTCTAACCGAGTTGGTGTCGAATTAACTTGTGACACCAACTCTTTCAGGAGCTTAAATAATATTATATAGATAGATATATAATTGATGAAGATAATAAGATAATAAATTGTGCATATTAAAATAAGTGTTTAAACTAATTAAAATAAGGCATAATTGCAAAAAAAAACCCTCAACGTTTGGGGACTTTTGGTTTTGTGCCCTTGACCTTTTTATTTTTTGATTGCCACCCTCAACATTACAATTTTTTAAGAAACCAACCCAATTTTAACAGTCAACGTGAGTTGATCGTTAATCAAACTGTAGGTCAACATAATAGCACATGTGGCATGCCACATAAGTGTACGACGTCATGGATGACGTCATATATTTAACAAAAAATTTTCTCTCATTTTCTTTCTTGCCAAACACCACTTTTTTTCTTCAAAACACACGGTTGCTGCCCATTTTTTTCTCTCATTTTCTCTTTTGCCAAACACCATTTTTCTTCTTCAAGACATATGGTTGACTCATTTCATCTACAAGAATCAACCCTTTCATTGACCCATAACCATCCACACCCTATTCTTCCTTGGCCATATCACCTAAAACCTCCCTCGATGGTGAAAATATTGGTGTAGGAAGAACAGCGGGCGTCACAGGACATGGCGACATTAAAGATGCTATTCCACCTGACTTTTTTGCTTAGATTATAAACGAAGTCGTATTCCGCGGAGCGTAAAGAGCAAATCGATTGTTACTGTTATTGAATTTCTTCTTGTTGTCATAGAATTTTTTGGCTTTTAACAGATTCTAATTTTAAAGCTTGTTAAGAGTTGGAGGTTTGTATCCTTGAGTACTACTACCGGAAGTAGCGAGAATAGGAAAAATGGCAGAAAAAGAACCCATGGTTAAAGGCTTATTCTCGAACTTCCAAGAATCTTTACCAACTGAAACTTTTTTCCCTTCCAATTGTTATTACAATTGAAAGAAGAGAATTTCTTGTTAGGGTTAGGGTTTTGTTTGGGTCCTGAGATTGCCAAGGCTTGTATCTTCGATTCAACATCATCAGAGGTGGTGGTTGAGTCATTATCTGAGGACCGGAGTTTATAGGCTACGACTAAGACACCGCCAATTGATTCATCCCCTGAGAATGAGCCACCGACACCATCAACTAATGAGACCGATTCATCATCTGCGGTTAAACTGAAACTTGGGCCTGAACTGTGTTCATCATCATTTGCGGTGGCTGATTCATCATCTGAGCTTGACCGTTCATTTTCTTTTATAAAATAAAATGAAAAATAAAATCAAAGAAATCCGAAGAGAAAAAAGAAACCCTAATTTTTCAGTTTTAGAATTGAAATTTACAACCAGATCAAACAATTTACTACTGATTCGTTAATTTCCTTTTGGTTCTTTTAGTTTTCCTCAATCTAAAACTAAAAATTAAGAGAGAAAATGAGAGAAAAATTTTGTTAAATAGATGACATCATCTATGATGTCGTGTGCTTATGTGGCATGCCACATAGGCTATTATGTTGACCTATAGTTTGATTAACGGTCAACTCAAATTGACCGTTAAAACTGGGCTGATTTCTTAAAAAATCGTAACGTTAAGGGTGTCAATCAAAAAATAAAAAGGTTAAGGGCACAAAACCAAAAGCCCCCAAACGTTGAGGGTTTTTTTGCAATTATACCTTAAAATAATATTTTGGTTGAGTGGTAGATTTAAGGTTTTACTAATATAATTGGCACCGGTTTAAATCTCATCATATGTATATTTTTATTGGCCTTTGTTGAAATAAAAAGACTAAAATGTCCTCGAATAATATAACTTATTTTAATTAGGAAATGACATTTTCGTAATTTTCCTAACCGAGTTGGTGCTCGGTTAACTCGAGACACCAACTTAGTTAGAAACTTAAATAATAGTATAGATACACAAATTTGGTGAGAGAAAACATTTTATATTAAAAGTTTATTTTTTTAAGTTTACTTAAGAATTATTAATGGTATAGTAGTAAAGAATTTGTTCTTAAAGTCATTAAACATGTGTTTAATTTCTACACATGTTAATTTTAGTTCTTGTATTCTAAAACTATAAAATAGTATGAAAAGACAAAAATATCATCAAAATAATAATACTAGTCATTTAATAAAAATATATATTAGTCCTTTCCTAACCGAATTTTTACTTTGTTAACTCATAATACCAACTTTGACAGAAATTTTATTAATAGTATAGATTTTAATTTTAATTTTTTTTTTGTAATTTTCTTCGTATTTACTCATGAGATCAATTATAAATTATTTAAAATAAATAAAAATAATATATAATAGTATTTTAGCTGTTGAAATCTCCACAGTGATTCACTTATTCTTGAGTTTGGGTGCAAAATGGGGTGGATGGTGCTTTTGCGGTGGCCTCAATGAACGAAGCATCTCACTGCACTATTTTGGGCTTCTTCAAATCTCATGTATTTAAGGCCATTTAAGCCCAAATCTTTGGGCTTGAACAAGTAATGAGACTCCTTTCCTTGTTTTAAACTAATTATAGTAAGACAGAAAATTAAATTTAGTCCCTTAACATTTACTTCTTTTATCATTTTGGACTTTTTTTAATCACTTTAACCTTTAACCTTTAAATTTAGTCTAATTATTTTTTTCAGAAAAATTGATTAAATTGTTAAAATTTTAATGGCACATATGTGTACTTTATTGTTGACATTGATAATTTTCTTTTTTAAAAAAGTTATATATGAATTTTTTTGAATTTTTATATATTTTTAATTTTTTTATAAAGTTACACGTGAATTATCATGTGGATTTTTACATTAGTTCTGTTAAAATTTTATTAATTCGGTTAATTTTTTCATCCAAAAAATTATTTTGACTTAAATTTTAAAGGTTTTTTTTGTCAAAGTGATTAAAAAATAATAATACGCACTAAATTAAAAAAATAATAAACGTTAGGAGCTAAATTTAGCATTATTCTAAATAATATTGTGTTCTTTTTGCAACAAAAAAAAATCATTTTTGAATAATATTTAATATTTTCTCATGCTAGTTTTACCCAAAAAGAAATTTTAAAAATGATTTATTGGTGAACAAAAAATAAAGCTAATTTTTTCATAAAATAACTCATTATATGTAACATGAATCGAGCTAAATAAATTATATTAATAATATATTTTAATTTTAAAATTATTTAAATTATATTAAAATAAAAATATTTAAGAATTATTTTAATATTATAGTTTTCAATATTAGAGAACATACATATCTATATTTTAATAATTTATAATATAGTATTCTTTATATTAATAATAGATAATAAAATTATTAATATAATTAATACTAACTATTATTTTGATAAAGTTATTTAAAATATTATAAAACTAATATTTTATTGGGAAAAGTTTTATAATCTTATTTTAATAATAAATGTATAGATTATAATTTATAAATTTTAAAAAATAAATGTTTCAAAATATTAATAAATATTAATATTTTAATAATATAAACATTAATATAAATAGCATTTGTAACATTACAAAATTTCTAGTTAGAAATGTAGTACTATTCTGGCGATAGAGATAGTGAATTAGTGAGAAAAATTGAAAACTGAGTTAGATTAAAGGAATCTTATAAAAGAAAAGTTGATAATTAAGATGAAAATCTATGAAAAGAAATTTATAAGTGAAAACATGACAAAAGGATTAAATTACAAATATTGAAAAGTTTATGGACTAAAGTGTAAATATGATCAAAATATGATAAGTGAGTTATTATTGATGAATTGGCATAAAAATAAGATGAAATATATGTTGGTCTGATGGAAATCACTTTGGGAACCAAATTGGAAGAAATCCAAATGTACAAGGATTAAATTGTAAATTTTTTAATTTATCAAAAGGGCAAAAATAAGTAATTTTCGCCATCAATAGATTCATATTAAAGGTTATATGTGAATTTTGAAATTTGGCTGTTATAGTTGCCTAGTATGGTAAAGATATTGTGTTTGGAAGAGTAAAATGGCAAAAAGTTAATTTCATTCCAAAAATGTATTTTGGTCATTTCTAGAAATATTTATAATAGAAATCTTATTTTAGATAATTAATTGGATTAATGCTCAACTTGGCCCTCAAACTATGTTTGTTTTCCCACTTTAGTACCTAAACTTTTTTTTTGTCCCATATTGGTACTTAGTATCGGTTTGGATGGGTAGGACAGTGCGTTGCGGTGCGTTTAGCTTAATTTTTGTCTCACACTACAATATCGCTATAGTATATAATCTCACTGCCATCGTTGTTTTTACACTAACCACAAGTAAACACACCGTCCATCCAAACTCATTCTTAAACTATTATTTTGTTACTTGGTTTGACCTTTTTCTTGTAATCGTGTTAAAAAAACCGATTTTCATTTGGCATCAATCAAAATGTGCTATGTATCACATTTCAACCAATTAGAATATGTCACGTGGCACTTAAGGGTATTTGAAATAAAAACATTAACTCACTATTGACCGAAAGTTGACCGGCATTGATTGACTATTAACCAAAGTTGACCATCCATATGGCATTATTAGTGTAACACCCCATGCTCAATTCGTCCACCAAATCCGGGTATGGAGCATTACAATTGGATCGGTTTCACCTATTCTAGATTTCTATGGACTTAACTATTAACAGACTAAAATAATACCAATAATAATACTTACATCAAAAACCTCAAACTTATCTAAAAGCTCGGTCTCACTAAGTTTCTGTTTCTATATAGACTATTTGATTACAAAAATACTCTTAAAATTTTGCTAAGGACTATCTATCCTAATAATCCAAATCCTAAGGATGTTATTTGGCTTCGTTGTTATTGTTCTTGAGGCAAAGCCTCCAATGGTACCCCCTTCTTATGTGCATGATTCTAAACTTCTTGCGATCCTTGATCTCGCTCCATCTGACTTGGTCCCTTCTCGAAGTCCTCAATCATCCTCACAAGTCCTGTGAACATTAGTCAACTCTGTAAGTTGAAGAGAACTTAGTGAGTTCCTTCACTAGACCACTCAAAAATAAACTCGATCACACGATGGTAACAAGTGTAAAATAAAATGAACGTAAATTTACTCCTTTCTCGATCAAACCGAATGTTTGATATTAGGGTGGAAGACTCCACCCGATCCTCCGAGCTACTCAGCTTACTATAAGACCTTCCCCTAGTCAGACTCTTCATTTTATTGTATCCTGGACACCTTACCATATTAACGGGTTCTATCCTAACTTCTTATTTTTCTGACCTTTAGGTTCTTAGGACATACCTTCCTTGGCAGACCTTCCTCGTCGAACCAATCTTTGGCGGGCTCCCCACTTTCCATACCATAGTCTCGAAAGACATCATTTACGTTTCTGTATTGTGCTAACTCATAGCAGGCCAAGCCACTCTGGCGAATCCATTCTTGTTCCATCCCATTGGAAATAGTTAGCTTTCTCGGACCCAATAAGTGTCATCATTTTCACAACTTAGCTTTCTCAGACACCAGAGCTTTCATTCTCCTGGCAGCTAAGCATTATTGTAATAGCTCGTTTTCGAAAATAGTTATTTCTGAACCATAATTCCAACGAGTTATTTATTATTCTAACATTTATTTAATGTTTACGGGATTATTTTAAGTTCGTATTAAACTTTCATTAAGAAATTTTGATGTTTAAATGGTTAATTAGGTAAAAAGGACTAAATCATAAAGGCTACAAAAGTAGGTTTCTATTAGTTAAAAGGGTCAAATGGCTATGAAATCTTAAACTAATGGACTAAGATAGTAATTATACCATTTAAAGAGTTAGTGGATAAATATGGACAAGGTTTACTTGAAAATTTTTATTATTAATAAGGGTAAAATGGTAAAATAATAAATAAACATAAAATTAAATAAGCTAAAATCATCATCTTCATCATTTTGTGTCTCCAAAACTGATTCTTCCATGAAAGCTTAGCTAGGGTTCGGTCAAGCTTCATTTTCCCTTGCATGTTATGTATTCAAGTCTTGTTTTTAATGATTTTTATGTTTTTCAGTTCATTTTAGCTTAATCTAGCTAGCCCGGCGTTAATTTGCGAAGATGTTAAAGGTTGAGGGACTTGCCATGGTTGTTTTTGAATAAGTTTTAAAGTTATTTGATAGATTATTAATCTTGGGTGTAAAATAAATATGTTTTGTTAAGTAATTTTTTATGAAATTGCTTTTAGGGATTTATTTGTGAAAATAGTAAAATTTCATGTTAAAATTATGAAATAATGATTTAGGTGGGTTGTATGAGTCCCTAAGAAATTCAGTTAGCTTGAATAGAGGATTAAAATGGTTAAATTTCAAATTATGAGCTTAAGGACTAAATTATGAAAAGTTAATATGTTAGAGGTAATTTTGTAAATTTATATAAATATGAATTATAGATTAAATTGAATACTAGAAGTACTTAACTGAATGAAATTGTTTATTTAGATCAAGATAAACAACAATCGAGCTTAAATCGAGGAAAGGTTAAGGTTACGGATCAGTGTTCAACTTTACATTTACGACCAAAGTTATCGAGGTAAGTTCATATAAACTATAATCGTATTAATGATTAGCTAAATTGATTATTTACTATGTTGTATTAATATAAACGAACTTGAATATTTATACGTATCAATGTATGAATAATTGACGGACAACGAATCTCATTTGAACTTTAAGAATTCTTAGGATACGAATAACATGTCATTAGGGATTTCATGTTTCGAGTGCTGGTATTGAATGTCCTACCAATGGCTGACGTCCTGCATTTGTTGCAGATTCTCCACAATTCATGTGAGCAGCATCGTGTAGCTAACAATTATGCCCACAGCTCATGTGAGCAGGCCCATTTCACAGCTCGTATAAATACTATTGAAAAGGAAAGGTTAAGATTATATGGAAAGGCACACAATGTGTGAGCATTCTCGAGTATCCGATGTAATTCTAGATTATTTAATGGGTAAGAAAAGAAATGTCATGGTAAGTATATAATGGGATATTGAATCTTGATATACAAAAAGGCTAATGTAATAAATGATGTGCATATGAAAGTCTATTTATATTATGGTTGAATTCATATGTATCATTGATGAACTTACTAACTTGTGAGTTTGATGATGTTTGTATAGGCTTTTACTAAGCTAATGGTCTTGGTAATGACCTTATATTTATTCTATAAATTGTGCTAATGAAATGGTAAGTTTTTGCTTGAGTTTATACGAGCTTACTAAGCATTATTTTCTTATGCAGTTACTCTCCTTTGTTTTATAGATTATCGAAAGCTCGACCAGTTGGAAGCTTGTTGGGGATCAATCCCACTATCCAATAACCATTTCGGTAGTTTTTGTGTATTTTGACCAAGGTTATAAATGGCATGTATAGGATCTTTTGTAATGGTAGTTTATGAATGTCTTAATGGTTGATTTGGTATGTATATGCCTATGAAGTTTATATTTGGTTTGATGGATTTGTAATGGCTTATTAAGTTAGGTCATTTTGGCCATTTTTAAGAACTTGAAATGCATAGGCTTTGTTAGTATGTTGGTGATGATATGCAAATGTTTGTATATGATGTTATTTAGTAGTTAAGGAACTAGGTTTTGTGCTTGGAATATGGTAATATTGTCTTATTTTGGCTAGTGATGTTTTGGTATAAATGTGGTGCCTTTGAATAGCATATTGGTTAGATGAAATACACTCTTTGAAATGGTATGTTTAAGTGTGTTTGAATGATGTTTAAGTCCCTTGAATGTGTGCACAAATGGAATGGTTGGTTAGGTATGGTTTGGCCTTGAAAAGGCTTGAATTTAGGGTCAATTTATGGATCACACGGCTTGGGACACGAGCTGTCACATAGCTGTGTGACACACACGGCTTGGATACACGACTGTGCGTCATTTGTAAATTCCTAGTGCTTTAAGTCAGTGAGTTACATGGCCAAGCACACAGTCGTGCGTTGCAACTCAGAGAGTTACACGGTCTGGCACATGGCCTGCGACACGGTCGTTGACCTAACTCAGTGAGTTACACAGGTTAGGACACGAGCTGGGACATGACCCTGTGTCCCTTATTCGATTGTTACATGGCCTGGGCTATGTCACACGGCCTTGTGACCCCTGTTTTCAAAATTTTCCAACATTTTTTGTTTTGATTCTAATTAGTCCCGAATTACTTCTAAGCTATTTTACGGCCCCGAAGGCTCAATTTTGGGAACCAAATGTATATGTTTGATTGGTTTTTAATAAGATTAACTTATTTAACGTTATGATGTTAAATGTTTTCTGATTGTTCAGTAATGCTCCGTAACCCTAATCCAGCGATGGAGACGGGTTAGAGGTGTTATAATTACAACCAAAACCTACTGGTTAACTTGCACATTATCTTAAAAGCCTAAACTTTCATAACATGCAGAACCCTTAAGGCAGTTTTGAAGACCCATAACTTAATTTCTTACCTTTTACGTGTTAGATCTGGTACCCTAAGTATAGTAATTTCGATTATCACAAGAGGAAGGCAAACGTGGTCGCCAATGCTTTGAGTAAGAATTCATTATTTGCCTTGAAGGCTATGAACACTCAGTTGTTAGTAACCAACGATGGTTCGATTTTAGCCGAGTTGAGAGTGAAACCAATGTTTTTGCAAGAGATCTGCGAAGCTCAGAGAGGTGATAAAGAGTTGCAAGCTAAGATAACTCAGTGCAAGACGGGTATAGAATCAGATTTTCAAATTAGTTCAGATGGCTATTTAATGTTTCAAGACAGAATTTGTGTACCCAAAGACGATGAGCTTATTCTGAAAATTTTACATGAAGCACATAGCAGTTGTATGTCTATCCATCTGGGTAGTGTGAAAATGTACAATGACTTGAAGAAAATGTATTGGTGGTCAGGAATGAAGAAAGACATTTCAAAGTTTGTCTCTAAGTGCCTAATTTGTCAACAAGTGAAAGTCAAACACCAAGTACCTTCGGGTTTACTTCAGCTTGTGATGGTTCCCAAATGGAAATGTGACCGTATTACTATGGATTTCGTGTCAGCTTGCCTCAGACGCCAAGAAAGAAAGATGCCGTATGGGTTGTGGTTGATCGGCTAACAAAGTCAGCTCATTTTATACCGGTGCCTATGGATTATTCGCTTGAAAAATTGGATGATTTGTATGTTTCCGAAATTGTGAGACTTCACGGAGTGCCCTTGTCGATTATTTCGGATAGAGATCCAAGGTTTACTTCGCTGTTTTGGAAAAAGTTACAATAAGCTTTGGGGACAAAGTTGAATTTTAGCTCGACTTTCCATCTGCAAACCGACAGTCAGTCAAAGAGAGTAATTCAGATTCTTGAAGACATGTTAAGGTGTTGTATCCTTGAATTCCAAGGCAGTTGGGAAAAGTATTTACCGCTAGTACAGTTCGCCTATAACAATAGCTATCAATCGAGTTTGAAAATGACACATTATGAGGCTTTTTATGGACGTAAGTGCTAAACGACCTTGTATTGGACCGAGCTCAGAGAAAATCAGATTCAGGGGGTTGACTTAGTCAAAGAGACCAAAGAGAAAGTGAAGGTAATTCGTGACTGTTTGAAGGCTGCTTCGGATAGATAGAAATCCTACTCGGGTTTGAAACAAAAAGAAATTGAGTTTCAATTCAGTGATAAGGTGTTTCTAAAGGTGTCCACATGGAAGAAAGTTCTCAAGTTTGGTCAAAAAGGCAAGTTGAGTCCGCATTTTATCGGACCATATGGGGTGACTAAGAGAATAGGACCGGTAGCTTA
Source organism: Gossypium anomalum (assembly GCA_025698475.1). NCBI lineage: Eukaryota > Viridiplantae > Streptophyta > Magnoliopsida > Malvales > Malvaceae > Gossypium > Gossypium anomalum. The sequence goes on from CM046957.1 coordinate 15,225,144, forward strand.
TCGGTTAGCCTTACCACCCGAGTTGGAAAAGATTCACGATGTGTTCCATGTGTCTATGTTGCACCGATACCGATCAGACCGTTCACATGTGAGTAAGCCGGCAGAGGTTGAGAAACGACCGGATATGACTTATCTTGAGGAACCGATTAAGATTTTGGCTCGAGAGGGCAAGTAATTTAAGAAATAAAAGCATTTCCATTATAAAAGTGTTATGGCAACGGCATGGGGTTGAAGAGGACACATGGGAACCCAAGGAAACAATGAGAAGCCAATACCCAACTCTTTTTTTCGGTAAGATTTTCGGGGACGAAAATCCTTAAGGCGGAGATTTGTAACAACCCGATTTTAGGCCTAGTCAAAACAATGATTTTGGAACCACTAATCCGAGGCCGGAGAAATTATTTTTAATATTATTTTATGTGTTATAGAATGATTATATGAGTGCATGAAAATTTTGGTGAAATAATTTTAGCGATTGCTTGCTTAATTTCGAAAAAAGACTAAATCGCATAAAGTGCGAAAGATTTGTTTTACTAGCTAAAAGTGTTAAATGGCTATGAAGCATTAAATTAGAGGTCCTTAGTGAGTAAATAGACCATAAATTTATTAGTGGCTAGACATGAAGCCTTAATTCATGGAATGTTCAAATGTTAGGTGACTTAATTGATAATTAAATATTAACCTAAAAGGCTAGCTATCATCTTTTTTCATTTTCCTTTCTTCTCCACCGAAAATTTCAGCAAAAAGGGGGTTTTGAGAGATCAAAAATTTCAGCAACTTCTATCCCTTGCAAGTAAGTGATTTTGATGGTCAGGTCATTTTTTATTTATTTTTGTGTTTTTGGAACGCTTATAGCTTAATCTAGCTAATGAGGGGACTATTTTGAAAAATGGTTGAAAGTATAGGGTTTTGCCATGAGAGTATTCATGTTGCTTGCTGAATTTTTATAGAAGAAAATGAATCATGGTTGTTAAATAAACAACTTTTGTGAAAGGGGTTTTCATGAAAATACCTAAAAGGACCATTTTGTGAAGTTTATAAAATAGGTTGTAAATGTGTGAAATAATTGAAAATTTTGAGTTGCTATAAGAGTAATAAAGGTTTGTCTAGGCTTGTTAAAGGAGGAAATTTGATTAAAATCGTTTTACAAGCCTAGGGGTAAAATCGTAATTATGTGAAAGTCTAGGGGCAAAATGGTAATTTTGCCCAGGTATGAATTATAGATTGGCTTGATTAATGTAGTGATTAAATAAGTAAATTTGTCATTATAGATCAAGAAAAATGGAGTTCGGACCCAGACCGGGGGAAGATCAAGCTAGTAAACTAATTCAATCTGGTCGCCCACTTTTTGTATACCGAGGTAAGTTATACGTAAATAATACAACTTTATTGTTATTATGTATTGAACAATTAATATAGCATAAAGTGTTTGATTATTGTTGTGAATATGCATGATGAGAATTGATGTAGTACAAACTTCCGGTTGAACCTTAGGAATAGATTGGATATCCATGCCATGACATTTGGGTGATATATGTGCTAGTGCAAGACCATGTTTGGGACATGGCATCAGCCACATTATGAGAGCCAGTGTAAGACCATGTCTGGGACATGGCATCAACTTTGATATGTGTGCTAGTGTAAGACCATGTCTGCATTGGCTACATTATGAGAGCCAGTGTAAGACCATGTCTAGGACATGGCATTGGCATTGAGACGAGAGCTAGTGTAAGACCATGTCTGGGACATGGCATCGGCCTCAACATATGAGCCAGTGTGAGACCATGTTTAGGACATGGCATCGACAATTTACCCTATTGTGTAAGGCTTATTGGATATCCTTTAGTATTCCAAATGGTTTCACTGGTTATTTTAAGCTTATGATAAAGATATGAAAGGATATAATCATGTTGTGAGTGGTACAGGTTCTTACTCGAAACTCATAAGATATGAGCTTAGTATGATGCCATAATGGTAAGGATGAAATTGAGTAAGTTCTATCTATGAGAATAATTTCGGGACGATCTTAAAATCTTTGGCTTATAGTTGTGAAGTGTAAAAATGCAGTAAATCTACCATTGTTAAATCAAAAAAAATTTGTGCTGGTTTATAATATGCTATGCGTTTAAAGATGCATGATTGATGTTGTTACTTATTTACATGCAACTTACAAAGTTTTATGCTTACTCCCTTTCTTTTCTATTTTCTTATAGCATCGCCAAGCTAACTTGGGGATCAAAAGACGTCGGAGGCTCGATCACACTATCAATCAGAATATTAGGTATAGTTAGATTTATCATTTTGAGTATGGCATGTATAGGGACTTGGTATTTTTGCTAAGTGTCATATTATTTTAGCCAAATATGTTGGCTTGCCATGAAGGTTAATTCATTTGTATAAGGCCATGGATGATGGCTAATATTTATCATTGCTAAACGCATTTAATAAGGATTTTCATCGATGTGGTTATTGCATGGTTTGTATTGATAAGTAAGAGATGTTGTATTTGATAAAAAATAGCTTAGAATCGATGTGTGGATGTTTGGTTGTGGCTGTTTTGGTTATGTGTTTATGCTTGTTTTGGAGATGTTTGATGTTGTGTAGGTTGGTGCAAATAAGGGTGGCAAAAAGGCTTGGTAAATAGCCTTGTTTTTGTCCACACAGGCAAACACACGGGTATGTGTCTAGGTCGTGTGTGACACACGGCCTACCCCATAGGCGTGTAGTCAGGCCATGTGTCCCCTGCACCTAAACTTTGCAAAACAGAATGCCCAGTAGTAACCACATGGGCAGAGACACGGCCGTGTGTCTCAACCGTGTGGAAGACACGGCCATAGTACATGGGCATGTGCCCAGGCCGTGTGAAGTCTGCACCCTAAATGCAAAATTAAATTCGCCACACGGCCTAGCAAACGAGCATGTGCCTTGGTCATGTGCCCCTAAATGGTTGATGACGTCAGAAACAGAATGTCAAGGTTTTAGTACACGGGCTGAGACACGGGCGTGTCATGGTCGTGTGAGGGATACGGGCGTATACCAGGCCGTGTGAAAACCCCTATAGGTTCAAATTGAGAAATAAATCCACACAGGATAGGGACACGGGTGTGTCTCGATAGGTCCAGGTGGTGTGAGCTACACGGGCCTTCAACATGGCCATGTTAAGAGGACAAACGGACGTGTCGCCCTTCCACACGGGCGTGTGCCCCTGTTTGCATTAAAATTTTTCAAAGTTTTCAAAAGTGTTTGATTTATTCTCGAACCGTTCCCAAAGCGTGTTTTGGGCCTTGTAGGTCCATATTAGGGACGCTAAGAGGAAGTTTGAAAGTTTTAAATTTGAGCGAAATTCTATGACCCAAAAATGTTTATATGCATCTGTTTAAGTCCAGTAACGTCTAATACCCTGTCTCGGCGTAGGATACGGGTGAGGGGTCTTATAGATTAAAAAGCTAATATGTCATCTATCAAGTTCAATTTGGGAGATGTCTTGTCTTGGGCATCGGAGCGGATGACACCTAGAAGATAGAGAGATAGATATGACTAATTGGACTGATAGTATATTAGTTAGGACTTGAGCAGAATAGATCCTGAATTTGTTTATGGAGTTATTCACTTGTGACGTTCATAGTGAAGCAAAAATAAATCCTGAGCAGATGACGGACTATGCATGAGTGCATTGGGTGTACAACTTCTATAGTATGTAACGTCATTCAAAATAGTGGAATTCATAACCCAAAACATGGGTAAATGATATTCTATCATTGACATTACATGGTTGATGAAAAGTAAACGTAGTCACAGGTTGTTCGTCTTTGTGATAGATGACTTGATCACTATTTGATAGTGATTGACTTTTCATGGAGAAAGATGTAATGGTTACCATAAGAACATAAGATCATATTGGGAGAACGACTATTATCTTAAATAGATCAAGGATATCCTATAAGGGTAGCACAATTATGACAAGGTCATTGGATGAGCACTGAGTAGTTGCTTTCGTAATGATATGTAGTTGGGGAGAGCTCAGTCACAATACTATAGTGGAATGAATTCGTGACTAAATGAGTTTATAATTAATAGGCAAAAATCTGGAAATGAATTGCGTGTTTGAATAGAAATCAACAAAATGAATAGGAAAAGAGATATGTGAAGCATTCAGGAATGATTATAGCTTTCTCCAAAATGGAGAAATGGAATCATTTTAGAATAAATGTAGGTTTCCAAAAATGAAAATGGAAACGAAAGTAAAAATGGAAATGATCCATTTGCAATCCTATATGGATTACTTAAAAAATTATCGAAAGAGTGAGTTTATATTTTTGGACTGTTTTGAAGCCCAAAAATGAAAATAAACCATTCGGTCCTAGTGAACATGTTAAGTTGTGAAATATTGAATATATTTTCTCGAAATTTTATCAGGGGTAAAATCATCAAAATTTTACCAACGGTAAAATTATCAAAAAAAATTTGGAGGTAAAGTAGGGAATAGGAAGTTGTTTTATATATAAATATTAAAATTTATTTTGGGAAATAAAAAAACTAAATTGAGTTCGATCACATTAAAGAGTACTGGGTTAAAAGGGCTCAAGAAGTACTCGTAATTGGGCCCAATGTGAGAGGCACAAAAACCCCTCATGGGTATGAAGGGTCGTCAACACTAGCAGGAATATTAGGGTGTGTCGTCCACCTTAGTTTTATTCTAAGTAGGATGCTATTTTTTTATTTAAAATAAACCACTACAACTTAACAAGGGTTCTACCTTCTCTTCCTATAAATAGATAACACCGTTAGAGCTATAAACACAACTTTGAGAGAATGTTGTTCTGCTGAAAAATAGGGAAAATTTATTCTTAAATATTACATATATTTTTCTGGAATAAAAATTCTATCGGTTTCTATTAATAAGAGAGAATTTTTTTCACCCCAAAAATAAGAGAACTTTTTCTAGTTCTATGTTTCGATTCAATTGGTTCGAGCCCACACTCGAAGTAGTTCACGGTACAAGAATAGTGGAGAAGATCATTTGGTTAAAATCTGGAAACAAAGAACATCCATGAACCCTAAAACACAGGCGCAAATTCAGTTAAGGTTTATTGTTATAAATATCACAAATCAGGTTGGTTTTCAAAATTTTAATTTTTCGCTGCGTAAGAAAACCGTTTTCAAACCGAGTTTTTTCCAACATTTCTAACACAGAAGGGCTGAGAAATTTACTAGCTTGCTGGTTTCCCTACTTTTCCATCTCCCTCCTCATGGAGTCTGCTCCATGCAGAACCTTCCATGGCTTCCTATTCTTCAAAGCAACCGAAGAAAATGATGAAGAAGAGAAAATGAAACAAAGTTCGGAAGCAAATCATCACTAGGAAGCCATTTCCCAACTATTTATAGCCCTTCTTACTCTGTTACTATCCTCATGAAAACCATGCATTCACAATCATTATGTCTCCTATATTGACATCAGCTGGTTCCTTTTCAACTGAACCAGAATTGGTTCTCAACCATGTCTAAGTTGGATTCCAGCTTTCCCGTTTCATCCAATAGAGGTCGCCAACTTGAGGTCTCTTTCAATTTAGTCCCTTAATCATTTAAAATTTTTGGTTTATTGGGAACCGGGTGTTACAACTCCACCCCCTAAAAAGAAATTTTGTCCCCAAAATTTCTCGTCACGCCAACTTCGGAAGCAAACTTAGGAAACCCTTCTCCATTCTTACCCTCACAGGGTTCGCGTAGTCTTTCATTCATCGTTCTTACAAGTTCTCCTAACTTTGTTCCTTTTTGTACATTCTCATTACATTTTAGCTTCGCCCGATTGACGGATTCTTCATAACTTGCAAAATTAAAGATATAAACTCCCTGATGAACACGTAGTTCCTCCTCTGCGGGGTTCCATTCCATAATGTCACCTCACTATCTCAATTGGGCGGACATTCCATGGAAAACAGCACCTGTCTACCAACTCTTCAACCTTATTATTGGCAAATGCTTCCGCAAATCGTAAATTTTTTTATGCTCTAACTACGCCCATTTTATAGATCCTTAACTATGGCGAATCTCGGTTGCCAGCTCGTTGTCAACTATTGTTCCTTCCATTCCACTACTCTAATTGATAATCTTTTCTTCAATCCCCGCATTTGGCGGATGCTCGAAAATGAGTACGGCTTAAGTAACGTTTGTTTTATTCCTAGCAGAATATTTTGAAATCTCTAGGCTCATTCTTACACTAAAACTGCCCACCTAATGGGTCAATTCTTTTTTATCATAGGGTAGCCAAACTTACCCGTGACTCATCATTTACTACTATCTTAGAGGAGTGTCAGGGTAACTACTCTGACTCCGAAGTCCTACTCAAATGGTAAAAAAGGTTTTCTACATTTTTCAAAGAAAGTTGTTGCTGAATAGTCCTATGACTGGTTCTTCCTCATTGGGAGGTTACACTCTATTGGGCAATAGTTGGCAATTATTCCTATCTTGGAACTGCCAAAAGACTCTTCTTTCTCTCAATGCTAATAAGTGTTCCACCATCATTGGTGGGTTTGAGTGGTTTCTCATTACTCATTAAATTTCGTAACTTCCTACGCTCTCCTTTCATTTATAAATAACTTAGACATGATGGGGAAGTTCATGCTCCTCCAAACCCTTTACTTGATCCATCTTCAATTCATCTCTTAATCTCTTCTCTTATCTTTCTTTTCTCACTTAAATACAATACTAGAGTGTAGTTCCCTTGCCACCACCAAACCAAAGTTCTATCCAAAACTAATTCATTTATTTCTCACCCCTTTCTGCTTATCTACAAACTACATTCCTCAACAGAACACTTAGACAAGGTGATGATTCCCTATTTTTAGGGCTCACCCACTAAATAGGACATGGCTATGTACCAATCACCTCGAGAAATCCAGTTTCCCTTCCTTATTTTACTTCCAGTCAACCCAGAGTGTAGTGAGGGCCCTTTTTAAGAACTGGAGAGGTTCCTCCCCTACACCCAATTCACTTCAGCTCTTTCTGTAACATGGTGGGGAAACCATATTAGAACCGCTCACCTCTCCACCTCCTCTTTACCAATGGCTCCCCACCCGACCGTAGCAGCCTTAGTGACTTCCTTCCACTATCGGCAGTGTGGGAAAAATAATCCCTGCCTTCCCTTTCATGTGGGAGAGAAGTTAAACAAGTTAAACTCGAAAGGGTTACCTACTCTAGCGGACAATGAAGCATACAACTCGCAATATCCATTCGCCAAAATAGAGAGGCACCCATTTTCCTTGGGCTGGGGTTTTAGTTATACCTTGTACAGAAGCCTTCTGACCAAACTTCAAGTTCATGGCTAAGTTTTCCTATTGTTGTACACTCCTTATGCAAACTTAACCAACCTCATCCTTGAATTTCGCACCCTCAAGGATCAAACGGGGTTGTTTCTGCCTCTTCCTAATTATTAGCCAAGAAGCAAGATACTATCGATGTGGCTGCTTACTTGGCAACTAATAATTCTTTACTTCATTTGTATTTTCATCTAATGAAATTTCCTTTCTCTAAGATTTGTACTTTTAATATATGTATTTACTTTTCCTTTTCCACATTTATCTACTTGCACTTCCTTATTTATGGTTTCCTTGTATCCTTTCAATATTTATTTACTAGTAATTTCTACCACCACAATTTGCTCAAATATATTTTCTACGTATATTTTTTAGATTCAACTATTGTTACTTACCTTTCGAATCGCCAATCTAGGTGAATGCATCCATATTCCCCACATAATATCTTAACCACAATGATAGGGGTGCTTCTTTCCAATCTTCTAGGCCAGAGGACTGGCTAAACCTTTGCTCTGATACCACTCAAATTGTAACACCCCACGCCCGACTCGTCCATTAAATCTGGGTATGAAGCGTCATAATTGGACCAAGTTTACCTATTCTAAATTTTCATCGACTTAACTATTAATGAACAGACTATAATAATAGCAATAATAATACTTACATCAAAAACCTCAAACTTATCTAAAAGCTTGGTTTCACTAGGTTTCTATTTATATACAAACTATTTGATTACAAAAATACTCTTAAAATATTGATAATGACTGTCCTAATAATCCAAATATTAGGGATGCAATCTGGCTTCATTACTATTTTTCCTGAGGTGAAGCCTCCAATGGTACCCCCTTTTTATGTGTAGGACTCAAAACTTCTTACAATCCTCAACCTCACTCCATCTGGCTTAGTCCCACCTCGAAGTCCTCGTCCATCCTTATAAACCCTGCAAACATCAGTCAACTCTATAAGTTCAAAAAAACTTAGTGAGTTCCTTCACTAAGCCACTCACAAATAAATCTTATCGTACAAGGGTAACAAGTTTAAAATAAAATAAATGTAAATTTACTTATTTCTCGGTCAAAGCGAATGTTTGATATTACGGTGTCAGACTCCACCCGATCTCCCGAGCTACTCAGCTCACTATAAGACCTTCCCCTGGTCGGACTCTTCATTTGACCGTATCCTAGACACCTCGCCATATCAATGAGTCCTATTATTACTTATCGTCTTTCCTACCTTTGGGTTATTAGGATATACCTTCATTGGCTAACCTTCCTGTTCAAACCAGTCCTTGAAGGGCTCCCCTTATTTCCATACCTTAGTCCCAAAGGACATCGTTGACATTTTCATATTGTGCTAACTCACGATGAACCTCGCCACTCTGGCAAACTCATTCTTATTCCGTCCCATTGGCAACAGTGGTGGGATTACCTCCAATAATCTGCCTCTCACATCAGCCCTTACTTGGGTATTCTCTTGTCCCCTAATTAAAGGTCGGACTGATTCGTTGAACTAACAGGTTATCATCCCTACGACTATACAAGCTTATCATCCCACTTGCTCTTTTCCTCCCTATAGGCTATCACTATGGCGGTATACCTGCAACAGAATTTCCTCAAAGAGGAATAGTCTTGACAGACATTCAATCCCTTGGACAAAATCCTTATCCTAGGAGAACACTTCTCCATCCTCCCACGAAGTTCAATTTCATACAACCTATCCTGGCGGCTCTTTATTGTAGATTATTTCTTGCGATCCTCAAATAATCTCCCCTATTACATTTTCATAATTAGGCTAGCTCTCACACAGCCTATCTTCCGCCGATTCTTATTGGGTCCTCGCCCATGCCTTGTCAGCTTTCACATCTACCTTTACTGCTTTCATCACTTTTGGCAGATTCCTCAAGTCTCGCTTGCCACTATTTACACTTCTAGTTAACTCTTTTTCCACTTGCATGGTTTCTCATACATGTCGCACTGATAGTATACCCCTCACCTGAAGTCCTAGTAGACTTTTCGCATTTGTTTCATGATGGAAACTATGAGATGTCATAGCTGAGCTATGGTCTTAACCTTCTTACATTATTTCTCGCATCCTGACGAACTGACCCCATGTTTACTGTCCCAACAGACTTACCTTGTGTTTACTGTCTTAGTGGACTTTCCTCGTGTTTACTGTCCCAACGGGCTTTCCTCGTGTTTACTATCCTGACGAATTTTTTTTGTGTTTATTGTCCTAACGAACTATCTCTATTGTGTTTACTGTCCTATCGGACTATCTCTATAAATGTCATCGAGTCTTTCATCCATGATTTTACACCGATTCATCATCCTAGAGCACTATCATATCCATGGAGTCTTTTATCCATGGTCTTACTCATTATATCTAATTGCCATAGCATGTTTCATCTATAACCGTACACTATATACCTTATACTTTTTACCGTGCCACCATGGCATCTTTCATCCATGGTCTTACGCCATATACCTTTATCCTTGTACCATGCTACCATGGCGTCTGTTATCAATAGTCTTACACTACGTACCTTATACCAGACGGGCATAGTGTCTTTCATATACGGTCTTACACCATATATCATTGTCACGATGTCACCCCGAAAGACCAGTTGATACCGCTATCGTAGTAAATACCATTCCATGATTTTTATTTCCCAAATCCTCATATTACCTCCTTTATACCACCAAACCTTAATGTTTGAATATTGCAATGTTCTTTCTGTAAGGCCCAAAGTTTCGCTCTAGGTGGTATCTAATAGAGTCACCCCTCATTTCCCATCCTAACTTCATCTATCCCATTGAGGTTTTCCCACAATCATACAACGTATACACATATCATCATGCTTAATGTTTATGCAACCATGGCATACTCAGATATCATAAATCATAATGTCCATGGAGTTTTAGGAACTCACCTAAAGTGTCATTGTTTCCACTACTTAGCATTCTCGGACACCAAAGCTTCCATTCTTATGGCAACTAAGTATTACAACCAAAACCTACTGGTTAAACTTGCACTTTATCTTAAAAGGCAAAATTTCATAACATGCAAAACCTTTAAGACATTTTTGAAGATCCATAACTTTATTTCTTAACTTTTACGTACACAAAAGGGCTAAAAACCTTACTAGCTTGCTGGTTTCCCTACTTTTCCAACTCCCTCCTCATGGAGTCTGCTCAATGCAGAATCTTCCATGGCTTCCTCTTCTTTAAAGAAACTGAAGATGATGATGAAGAAGAGAAAATGGAACAAAGTTGGGAAGAAAATAATCCCTGGGAAGTCGTTTCTCAGCTATTTATAGCCCTTCATGCTCTATTACCGACCTCATGAGAACCATGCATTCACAATCATTATGTCTCCCACATTGGCATCGACTAGTTCCTTTTCAATCGAACCAGAATTGGTTCTCAACCATATCCAATTTGTTTTCCAACTTTCTAGTTTCTTCCAATAGAGACCACCAACTTGCAGTCTTTTTCATTTTAGTCCTTTAATTATTCGAAATTCCTGGTTTATTGGGAACCGAGTGTTACAATTAGAACGCACCACGTTACCCTTCTTTTTTTTTTCTTTAATATTATATCATATATTGTTTAAAAATTTAAAATATAAATAATATATAAATAATTCAAAACATTTTAAAAAGTTCAAAAAAATAAAAATTCTAAAATATGTAAATATAATTTTTTTAAAATAAAAAATTATATAAAAATTTAAAAATTTAAAAAATTATAAAATATATAAATATAAATTTAAAAATCAAAATATTATATAAAAATTGAAAACTTATCATAAGTTTTATTTTTCTTCAAAAACTCTAAATTCTAAAAATTCAAAAAAAATCTAAATTTCTAAAAATTTAAAAGTTTATATATATATAAATATATTGATGAAATTTGTCCATTTTGGAAATTTAGATATATTATTTTGAATTTTTAGAATTTAATTTAATTTATAAAATAAAATTTATAAAAATTTTTCTAGAATATATATTTTGAAAAATTAAAATTTTTTTTTGCAATTTTTAAAAGTGAAATACTTTTTTAATTTTTTAAAATTTTATATAATATTAGACTTTTTAAAATTTATATTTACATATTTTTTATTTTTTTATATATTATACATGATACTTTTCATTTTTAAACAATATAATATATAATATTAGAAAACAAATAAGAAGGGTCATGTGCTGCGTTTAATTAGCACCAAGTGGATGGCTAACTCCAATCAATGGTGGGTCAATGTTTTAATTTTAATTAACCTAAGTGCCATATGACACATTCTGATTCGTTGAAAGGTGCCATATGGCATATTTTGATTAGTGCCATGTGGTAACCGAATTTTTTAACACCATTACAAAAAAGGGTTGAATTGAGTAAAGAAATGATAGTTTAAGTATCAATTTGGGACAAAAAAGTTTAAGTACCAAAGTGAGAAAATAGACATAGTTTGGGGGTCAAAAAGAGAATTAAGCAAAACAAATTTAATATATGGAGTTTTAAGTCATGTTTTGGAAGAGTGGACCACAATTTACTAACCTTGGGCTTGGAAATTTTGTGTGTGTGATTTAAGCCCACCTATGAGATTTTAAAAGGAATGAATGAGGGGAATTAAACTCCCACTCAACCATGGTAGTTGGCCATGCCTCCCCATGGGAGAGCTCTCCCCATTTTTTTCCTTTCTTGGTTTTCTTTCAATTTTTTCTTAAAAATCTCAAAACTTATCATAATTTTTAATGAAATCACTTGGAAAACTACATTCCAAACTCATTTCCTCCATTATATTCATCAAATTTCAACTAGGTTTTGGGTTTTGAGAGAGAAAATGAAATATAGTGAGAGAAAACTTTAAAATCACAAGCAATGATGTTTTTCATCTTCCTTAATGTGATATTTGAGTTTAGTTATTATGAGAAAGTTTAGAAAGATTTTATATTAATATTTTGGTATAATTTTGGTTTATGGAAAGATGAAGAACGATGAGAGATGGGGTTTTCTTGCTAATTGATGATGGAATCAAGTTTATGGAGGCTTGATTATGTGTTATAAAGCATCTTTGGATGCTTATACTTCTTTTATGCTTTAAGCTTAGAAAAAATTACCTTAATAAGGTTATTTAAATGAGTTGAGTATGTTAGTAAAATGTGTGAAATAGGTCACTTATGTATTCTAGTAAAAATGCTTAGCCATGAGATGTTATAAATCAATTACATGAAATGAAATCTTTAATTCCCACGGGTATATTAAAAGTATTATATAATGTGTATAAATTATGTTAGTTAAACGAGAATGTTAATATTGTCATCATTGGCTAAGTAAATGAGAATCGTTGACTAATGCAAAAGTGTTGATAGAATAAATACAAGGTAAAAATCATGGTAAGGTTGTTAAAGAAAGGAGTTTGTTGCCAATGGTTCATGGAAACTATAATATGAAAAATGAATATGTTTACAAGGCCTACATTAATAATCATTGTTACGTATATGTACATATGGAACGAGCATAAATCATACGAATTTTAGATGATAAATGATTGCTCAAAAAGCACTATTTATGTGATAGACAAACATGTTTTTAATTTCAAGAAATATGAAATGTATATGTGCATATGTGATTATGAGACTATGATGTAAGCACTTAAATGCTTAAAGTGTCTTAATAAATAAATTGCCTTAGTGGACTTAGTGGAACGTTAAGATACGATTGGCATGCCAATTAGGGCCTATAGCGTGGTTAGAGTTTTGTTGCCTTTGGGCTTCGCACATATTATGTGCATTATATGTTGTTTTCAGGCTATGTAGTCACATGCATATTCTGAAGTATTCGGGCTTAGCACTTCGGTGTTCTCTTTAGTGTGGTGTAGTTTATGCTCTCATGAGCTCCTTGATGTGGTAGAGGGATGTGTTGCACTACTGTATGATTCTGCACTTCTGTGCCCTTAGGGTGGTGGAGGAGTCCCATGTATCCAAGTCGTTTTGTTAGAGATTACTAAGGGTCTAAAGGAACTAAAATGTTGATAATGTTACTTGCTCATAAATGTTAATCATTATATGTAAAATTATTGGTATGCACTAAAGGGATTGATCTAAACGAGATAAAAAGAAAGCAAAAAAAAAAAAAGTAAGTTAATAAGGATTTACTATGAAAATAAGTCCTAAAAAATGTATGGTCTAGTGAACTTGCCTTAAAAGGGAATTATGTATGAAAATGTTTTGCAACTATGGACTCTTTATAAGAATATTGAATAGGAAAGCCATAATGTAAATTAGCCAATAGACCATCAAAATGTCAGTTGAGCCCTATAAGTCAATTAATCTAATAAATAGATTAATGGCACCAAAATTATGACTTAAAGGAATTTTCATAACATGTTTAAGAAATGGATCGACACTATTAAAGGATAGGAAAAGTAGATTTATCCATTGATACAAACTGAGCTCATCGAGCTCACACATTTGTTGTTTAAATGCATAGGTATGGACTTACTAAGAAGCCATGATGTCACTTAGGAGCATTACATCGCATCACCTATTGATCTTTTAAGGTTGTGTCTCAAGTATTTAAATGCCATTTGTAATGGTTTATTGGCTTGTATATAGATACTTAGATTAAAGAGGAAAATGTAATATCGAATGGCAAGTTTAAATGATTTTGAGTTTTCTTAAATAAATGTTTGTGTCATTTCATATTTGAAAGTGTTTATACTATGTATTTAGGCCTAAATGAGTTTAAATTTTATTTTAACATGTTTTATTTCATTATGAAATGATATAATGATGTTTAGACATGTTTTAGAGTGTCAGCTTTAAGAGCCCAGGGTCCTATAGCTAAAATGCTACAATACTGAGACTAGCTACCGATACCTACGTCTTAGGTACTAATACTTTCTCCCCTGGACAAGGTCATTATACTAATTTGGTCGTTCCGATCCCTTTAATCCTCATACTTGACATTGGGCACCTTTGATCACTCGAAAGATGTTTTCAAATGAGGTTAAGTTTATTTTAAAGCATTTTTATATTATTTTTGTGATTTTATTTAATTTTTTTAAAGTTTTAAACTTTGACAAAACTTTCATTACCTTAAACCCAAATAACTTTGTTTTAAGTAGATGGGCTTCGAACAATTGTTTTACAATTTAGATGTGACCCATAACTATTTAATGACTCGAAATAATTCCTAATTACATTGGATCTTTTTTAAACTTGATTAATTTACTTTAAATAACACTAGTATGTTTTGAAATGAACGATTTTGTAAAGGATAAATTTCAGTTCAAGTTTGAAAGTGTTCTAGTAACAGCTCTCATTTGTACCATATGTTGGTACGGGTGTAAGATACGAGTGTAGGGGTTACAATATTTAATAATCATTATAATATTTTAAGAGGTTTAAAATATTTAAAATATCTAATGTCATATTAATCCTAATATAATATTTTAAATAATAATATATTGGATATTTAGTATTAATATAATAACTTAAATACTATTGTTAAACTAAAACTATTTAAAATATTAATATCAAAGATTTGAAATTTAATGATAAAAATTTCATTTTTAATATCTATCTGAATATTTATATTTAAAATGTCAAATTAATATTTTAATAATAATTATATTGATATAAAAAATTTACTAATTAGTATATATTTTATAATTAATATTATTAATGTTTAATAATGAATTATACAATTTTATGATATTAGGAGAATATTTTAGTATTAAATTTATTATTAAAATATTAATATTTTAATAAGTATTTTTAAATGTTAATATTATAATATTTATGTGAATATTTCTTTTTGAATTGAAAACAACATAAGTCTTCATTTAGTTTCACGAAGCAAAAGTCATTTACGTTTTTGTTTTCAAAAGCATTAAAGAAAACATGTTTGGTTGAAAACTTAAAAAATATTTTTTTTTAAAATTAAAAATGATGAAAATAAGAGTTTTTAACTTTAAATGAACCCATATAAACACAAAAATATTTTTTCAATAGTTTTTTAAGAATATTTTACAATTTAAATTACTAAATTTAACATCTAGTTTCATATACACCATAAAACTTTAATTTAATCAAATTAGATCATTTAATTTTTATTATTAATAAATTAAATCACTTTTTAATGTTGTTAAATTTATTTAACAGAAAATTGACCTTTTTTTTTTTTTTTTTTCATCTCAGAACAATAAAAATCTTCATTTGTTTTAGATATAAAACAATGAAAGCATAGTAAAACAAATTGGTACAATTCAATGATAACAAGAGAAATCACAACAATTAAAGATGTAATAGTTTTGTTTTAAAATGATTAAAGATTTTCATCACCATGAAAACATCAGTTGTGTCCTTGTTGTCCACATACTACAAGTCATTTTAAGCCTTTTTCTGAATACCTTGGACAATTTGCTTTTCTTCTCCTTCTCTTCATGTATTTCAACAGTATCGTTTCTTCTTGATGTTTGGTTTCTCCCATTTTTAGGCTTAAGAAGTTCAAGTGGAATAATTGTATCTCCATGTTGGATAAAATCCCATTAATCTTCACCTATAATTGGGTTGACTGTGTATTTATAGGTTTTCAAAAATGTTAGAACCTGGTAACAATCATCCACGCAATTTTTTAGGTGTTTTCTTCAATTGAAGATACAAGAAATTGCATGTGAATAAGGTAATCCACTTAATTGCCACCTCCTACAAGAGCATGTCCTTTTATTCATATCAACCACAAATTGAGTTGATGGACATCTAACTTGAAATGTGTTGCCTTTTAACCAATCTAGTATGCTAAAAGACTCAATCTTCAGCTTATCAAGTTTTTTTTTGTATCTTAAGACAAATTTGTCCATTGAATCTCCTCATTTCATCTCTTCTCTTATAAACTATTTTTATTAATTTTGAACTAATTGCTTTAAGCATTGTAAGAACCAGCTTCGTTAGAGTTGAGTGACTTGAATCCTTATTAAAATAAAATACAGTGGTAAAATAAAATAAAAGTAAGATCCATATAGAACTTTACTTCTTTTATTTTACATTGAGTAGAATAAGGTTTTTAACCGTACTACACTTCATCTATTTGACATTGATTAGAACAAGGTTTTTCAACTTTTAAATAGATATAGTTGAAACTCGTCTTGTATCATTCGAATTTCAACATTAGTGAATTTTCTTCTCCTCTGCTCATGGTTTTTTCCCGAAAGGCTTTCCACGTAAAATCTATGTGTTCTTTTTTTTTCTTATTGTTTTGTTATCATTCTATAATTAACATTATCGATGTTCAGTTTCTACAAACTGGTATCAAAAGCTTTTTGAATTGCTTATCTCGATCACAGTAATGGGGACACTGAATTATGATATTCTGCTATTGGATCACAACACCAGATTCACATTGTAGCAGATAAAGATGCAGACAGTTCTTGCACAGATGGATTTGGAGGATGCCTTCCTAGGGATAGATAAGATGCCTTCGACATTGATGGAGGAAGATAAGAAGCATAAAGGTCGAAAGGCTTTAACGCAATTACATCTGCATCTATTGAATGAAATTTTATAGGACGTAATTAAGGAGAAGATCGACGTGCATTATGGGCAAAGCTGCAATAGCTATGCATGTCGAAAACCTTAACTAGCAAGTTGAATATGAAGCAACATCTTTATGTTCATCATTTGGAAGAAGGTGTGCCTGTGCACGAACACTTAACTGTGTTTAAAGAAATTCTCTTGAACCTAGAGGCCATAGAGGTTCAATATGATAAAGAAGATCTACAGTTAATTCTACTTTGTTCGTTGCCCCCGTCTTATTCAACCTTTAAAGATATGATTTTGTATAGCCGTGAATCTCTCACAATTGATAAAGTCTATGCTTCCTTAACCTTGTATGATAAGATGAAACGTCTTGTGGTTGGATTTGAATCTCAAGGAGAGGGTTTCATTGTTTGTGGGAGACAAGAATGAAATACTAATGATAATCGTGGGAGGACACAGGAGTGAAATCCTAGCAGTAAATCTAAGGGTAGATTGAGATTTTCAAATAGAGGTAAAACCTATAACTTCTGCAAGAAGAAAAGGCATATTAAATCTGAGTGCTATAAGTTGTAGAACAAGATCAAAAGGGAGGCTCCAAATCAAAAGGGAAAACAACCAGTTGCTTCTGCTTACAACTTCGAATCAAAGCTGATGTTGTAGAAAACTACAACAATGGTGAACTCCTAGTTGTTTCTACCGACAACTCTAAAGTAAGTAAGGAGTGGATCATCGATTCTGGTTGTACCTTCTATATGAGTCTCAATCAAGATTGGTTTACGAAATGTGAGACAATGTCTGAAGGTGTTGTTTTGATGCGAAATAATGCTTAATGTAAAATCACAAGTATTGTCATAATCAAAATTAAGATATTCGAAGGAATCGTCAATACACTTAATGGAGTATGACATGTACCAGAACTGAAGAGGAATTTGATTTTGTTGAGTATTCTTGATTCAAAAGGGCACAGGTACAGAACTGAAAGTGGGGTTTTAAAGATTAGCAAGGGTTCCCTCGTTGTGATAAAAGGGCAAAGAAAGACTGCCAAGTTATATGTTTTGCAAAGTTCTACTATTACTGGTGATGCAGTGTAAGGCAGAGAAAAATTGTCAGATGATGATGTTACTAGACTTTGGCATATGCATCTAGGGCATATGAGTGAGAATGGCATGATAGAATTAAGCAAAGAGGACTTCTTTATGGATAGGCATTAGTAAAATGAAGTTCCGTGAGAACTGCATTTTTGGGAAGTAAAAGAGTGTTGGATTCACCAGAGGAATCCATAACGCGAAGGGAACACAAGATTATATTCATTTTGATCTGTGGGGGACCATCCAGAGTGCCTTCGAGTGGTGGAGCTAATTATATGGTAACGATCATTAATGACTTTTCCATAAAAGTTTGGGCATTCTTCCTAAATTAGAAAAGTGATGTGTTTTCCGCATTTAAGGCTTGAAAAACTATAATCGAGAAGTAGATAGAAAAACAGATAAAACACCTCTGCACAGATAATGGCTTGGAATTCTATTCTTATAAGTTTAATGAATTGTGCAAATCAGAAAGGATTATGAGACACTTGACAGTTCGTCATACTCCATAGCAAAACGGCATTGCAGAACATATATATATAACTATCATGGAAAAGGTTCGATGTATGTTGTTGAATACTTATTTATCGAAGTCATTTTTGGCTGAAATAACCTCCATTGCATGTTTTTTTATTAACCGATCTCCGACCGTTGCCACTGAGAAAAGGACTCCACAAGAGGTATGGTCTGGTAGTCCTGTAGATTATTCAAATAAGAGATCCCACTGCAAAAAGTTTCTTTATGGCTTGAAACAGTCACTAACCCAAAAATCTTCAAATCAATCATCAATGTAGAGGAGTAGATATATAAAAGAATCATCACTATTTTTCTTAAAATAAACACAACTGTCAAAGCTGCTTATAGGTCTATCATGTACTCTATGGTTTGTTCACCAACCCAAAAATATTCAAATTAGAATCAGTTACCAACCCAAAAATTCCTTTATCATATGCAGTGGGATCTCTCATGTATGCTATGGTTTGTTCACAATCAGATTTATCATATACAGTTATTACAATTATTATATACATGGTGAATCTCGGTAAAGAAAATTGGAAATCAGTTCAATGGATTTTCAAATATTTATAAGGTACTACTGATGTTTGCATACAGTTTGGGAAAACTAGAGATGGAGTCATTGGGTATGTTGATTCTGATTTTGTTGAAGACCTTAATAAAATAAGATCTCTCATAGGGTATGTCTTTACTATTGGGGGTTATGCAATCAGTTGGAAGCTACTTTGGAAACTACAGTTGTTTTGTCTACTATTGAAGCTGAGAAAATGAACATTATTGAGACTTGTAAAAAAACTTATTTAGTTAAAGGGACTCTTAGGTGAACTTAGTAAAGACTTAAGATCAATACAGTGTTTTGTGACAGTCAAAGTATCATCTTCCTTACGAAGGATAAAATGTTTAGTGAAAGAACAAAGCACATTGATGTTTGGTATCATTTTGTGTGTGACATTATTGCTCATTTTGATATTGTTGTGAGAAAAGATAGTACTCATGATAATCCTATAGACATGATGACTAAGTCACTTCTTATAACCAAGTTTGAGCATTTCTTGGACTTGGTTGGTGTTTATTGTTGAAGAAAATCCCTTAAGGGGTTTTGTGGAAGAGGTGGAGAACTTGTTCATTGAGAATTCATGTTAAGGTGGAGATTGTTATAGTTGAGTGACTCGAATCCTTGTTAAAATAAAATATAGTGGTAAAATAAAATAAAAGTAAAATCTATATAAAACTATACTTCTTTTATTTTACATTGATTAGAATAAGGTTTTTCAAACCTTACTACACGTCATCTATTTGACATTGATTAGAATAAAGTTTTTCAACCTTTAAATAGATATAGTTGAAACTCCTCTTGTATCATTCAGATTTCAACATTAGTGAATTTTATTTTCCTTTGCCTGTGGTTTTTTCACGAAAGGGTTTCCACGTAAAATCTATGTGTTCTTATTTTTCTTTCCTATTGCTTTATGATCGTTCTATAATTGTAATTATAGACGTTCAATTTCTACATGCTTATCCCTCAGATCCAAAATGAAGTTGTTCAAACTCTCGCACAAATTATTCAACAACGTATCACATTTAAAAAAGGTACTAAAATGTGATCTGGACCATTCTTGAGCCAATTTCTCTTTCAACCACTTGTAGTGTAACAGCCCGATTTTAGCTAAATCGAAATGTGGTTTCAGAACCAAAAATACAAGGTCAAAAAATTATTTTAGTATTATTTTTGATGTTTATAGCATGATAATTTGTATGTCTAAAAATTTCATGAGCTAAAAATTAGAGAAAAAGGACTTAATCGCGTAAAATGCAAAAGTTGCATTCTACTTGTTAAAGGTGTCAATTGGCCTTGGCTTTTAATTATGATGGACTTAAATGGTAATTAAACCATTTTATTTATGAGTGGACAAAGATGGACATTAATATGATTATTTTAATGTTTTAATACTAAGGTTAATATGGTAATTTGGTTATTTAACTAAAATAAAAAAAAAATTATAGTTATCCTTATTTCTTCATATATAGCCGAATATTAAGATAAAAAGAAAGCTTCCATGTTCATCTAGGGTTCGACATATTCTTGGGTTAATTAAGGCACGATTTTAGCTCGGTTTTTGATGATTTCTACGTTTTTGTAATCATTGCTTTGTATTCTAGCTAGCCAATGCCTTAATTTTGAAATTTGCTAATGATTTTGTGAAAATTTTAAAATTTGCTAATGATTTTGTGAAATTCCATTGATGAATACTTGAGCTTTTGAATGTTTGATGATGAAAAATGAATATTTGTTGATAGTTACACAAATTTTGTTAAGTGATTTTAACTAAAAATGCATTTTAGGGATTTAATTGTGAAAAGTGTAAATTGGGTGGATGAAATGTGAAATAAATGAAAGTTTTAGGCTTCTAAGGACTTATATGAAATTCGTCCAAGCATGAGTATTGTTGAATTGTGTGAATTTTGTGTATTTGTGAAATAGGGAGTAAATTGTAAAAATGTGGAACTTTAGGGACTAAAGTGTAAAAATTCCCAAATATGTGTTTTTGGACTGAATTGAATGATTTGATGAATAAATAAGTTAATTTTGAATGTATATAGATCAAGAACGACAGAAATCGGAATTAGATCGGGAAAAATCAAAGGTTATCGAATAGTCGATCCAGTTCATTTATCCCGAATACAAGGTAAGTTCATATGAAAATAAATGTTTTTAAATTGAATTATACATGTTTAATTGTCATTGAACTGGTATGAATGTTGAATGATCAAATACGAGCAAGAATTGACAGGGTTAAAATATACGAAAGTCTCGTACAAACCTTAGGAATAGTATATGATACGAATGTCATGACATTACGATTAACGAGATGTGTTTATGTTAATAGTATAGGATACGAATGTCATGACACTATGATTAACGAGATGTGTTTATGTGTAAGACCATGTCTGGGTGTAACATCTCGAGTTTGGGCCTAGTCAGAATAGTAGTTTCGGGACCACAAATCCAGTGAGAAAAAATTTTATTTTTATTATATTTTTATGATCTACAGTTTCACTGAATGATTTCGTGAAAATTTCATTCGAAAATTTTGACGTTTGGACACTCAATTTAGTCAGAAGGACTAAATTGTAAAAAGTGCAAAAGTTGAGTTCTACATGCTAGAGGTGTCCAATTGATATGTAATTTTAACTTGGAGGTCCTTATATGGTAATTATACCATTGGTTAATTTTCTGGACAAAAATGGACATGAAATAGGTAAAATAGAATATTTTTAAGTTAAGGGCATTTTGGTCATTTAGTAATTAAAATGAATTAAAAACCAAATTAAAAGCCAATTTTTGTCCATCTCCTACCCCATGGCTGAAACTTGCATTGAGAAGACATAACTAGGGTTTTTCAAGATTCCAAGCTCGATTGTAAGTACGTTATAGCCCCGTTTTTAATGATTTTTATGTTTTTGAAATCCTCGTAACAAGATCTAGCTATCTCTACCATTTATTTGAGCTAGGGTTCATGTTTAAAAATTGAATCATGTGTGATATGCATGCATTTTGATGTCTAATGGTAGAAAATGAAAGTTGGGTGTTAAATAAACGACTTTTACTAAGCGATTTTCGATGAAAACGTCCGAAAGGACCATTTTGTAAGAGTTGTAAAAAAGGTATAAAAGGGTGTTTTGATGAGAATTTTAGTTTTCTATAGTTATTAAAATGGTTCGGCTAAGCCTATAGAGTGAGAAAATTGAATAAAAATTATTTTACAAGCCTAGGGGCAAAAGTATAATTTTAAAAAGTTTAGGGGCAAAAACGTAATTTTTCCAAAATATGATTTTTGGGTCACATTAAATAATTTGACTAATAATTAGACTAAATGTGATTTTATAGATCAAGGAAAACGAGGATTGGACCTAGATCGGGTGAAAAATAGAAAATCGACGGTTAGGTTCCTTTTTGCTATTTTGGTGTCGAGGTAAGTTCGTGTGATAATAATAATGCAATATTATACTTTAATTTGATTTCTTGATATTACATGATTTGTAAGTTTTTGTGTAAGTAATTCAACAATTCCATTATTATGTGTTTAACATTTGATATCATATGATACATGTATGTATGCCCTAATGAAATTGGGTTGTGATGATTCAATAGAATCTTGATGATAGCATTGTATCTCGAAAATCTCGGGGGACCCTGAGGAATGCTTAAGATTCGGATATCATGACACCATGGTTAATGAGATCTTGTGTAAGACCACGTCTGGGACATGGCATCGACATCCGAGATGAGAGCCAGTGTAAGACCATGCCTGGGACATGGCATCGGTGTTGATATGTGTGCTAGTGTAAGACCATGTCTGGGATATGGCATTGGCACCGACATGAGACTTCGTATAAGACCATATCTGGGATATGGCATCGATATGCGGACCTATGTAAGACCATGTCTGGGGCATGGCTTTGGCACTCTATTTGGTGTATGATAATCCCAAATGTCCTTTAGTATTCTGGGTTGTCCAATGGGTCATTCAAGATTATGGTTAAGAAGTGGAGTAATATGTGAAAAGTGTTGAAAGGGTACATGTATGTACACTAAGCTTATGCTTACTGAGACTTTGAAATGTCGAGACCTCGGTGAGCTAAGATGTATGAATTATGATTATGAACTTTATTGCAATATCATGCTAACATACATTGTGTAATTGAACATGTAATCTATGAAATGGTGAGTTCATGATTAGTTGAAAATGAACCTATGATAGTTATCATTATATTGCACCAAAACAGTTTTGGACAGCAACAATAGTCTGACTTTGGAAATCCACCAAAAATTGTGGAAATCGAGTTAGAGACTGAATAAGATATGCAATTAAATATTATTGAGTCTAGGTTTACATAGAAGAAACGGTATAAGCAAAAGATATTATTATTATGAGATATTCAAATTCTTGTGAGATAGAGTCAGAATGAGTTTGAAATCCCCTATTTTGATTTTGGAAAATCACTAGAAATTGTAAAAAAAATAATTATGGTTATAATTTATATTTATAAAATCCTCAATGAGTCTATTTTCAATAAAAATATACGAGAGCATCATCTAAGTTCCATACTTTGAGATAAATAAATTTTAGTGAAGAACGGTCGAAGCTATCAAACAACAAAATAGGGGAGACTTTAGAGAATAAACTGTACTTATTGGCCAGACCAAAAATTCTAAAAATTTTATGGTAAAAATATATGTGAGTCTAGTTTCTGGAAAAATTAGCGGATCTTAATTTTGAGTTCCGTAGCTTCCGATATAAATAATTTAACTACTGTGACTCGAGAAAACAGTTTAATTAGACTTTGAATAAATAGAAAGAATTTGAAAATAGCATGTTATTACATTGCTTATTATTTATCATGCGAGCTTACTAAGCGTAAAGCTTACTCCCTCCTTTTCAATTCTTTTAGTGTTTTCAGGTCGGCTCGGGGTTGGAGACCGTCGGAGGCAGCATCATACTATCGAGACATCACCTTTGGAGTGTTTATATATATATATTAGCGATTTCAAGTGAGTGGCATGTATAGGGACTTGGTTTTATGATAGATGTTGTTATGATTAGCCAAATGTATTGGCTTATATTGATTCTTTGTATATAGCCATGAGATGTGGCTTACAATGGTTATGGCTTGTAAGCCTATTTATCCATACTAAGTTCTAATGCTTGTGATATGAATATGCTTGTTGAAAACGCATGATTGGTGTATAACATGTGTGTATAATGAATGCTTCATGACCAATTGAAATGGTCATTGCTATGATAAAGTGCATGATATGGAAATAAGATGATAATGTTGATTGAACTTGAATGCTTAAGGTGTAATGAAATAAGTGATAAGTGGATAATCCTAGATTATTAGTAAAGGTGGTGCATTAGTAAGACTAATAGATATGGATGGTTGCATCTAGACTTGATATTGCACAAGTATGCAAAATACTTGAATGATGACATGTTAATGTTAACAATATGTCTTAATAAAGGGTGTTTAATCATTAAAATAATACCATGAAATGTGTCCTTAATGTGTGTAATGAGATGTGGAATTAAGGGTAACACGAAGGCTTGGAAAATAGCCTCAGTGTTGGCTACATAGGCAGAGACACGGTTGTATGTCTCAACCGTGTGAGGGACATGGCCTGGTGACACAAGAGTGTGGCCTGGCTGTGTGGTTCAATCTATTTGCTGATGTCATAAATAGAGAGTTACACGGCCTGAGGACACGGGCGTGTCGATAGCACACGGGCGTGCCCCTGTGTCCACACGGGCGCTATTCCATGAGAAAATTTTCTAAGTTTTTGCAGAACTTTTCAAAGTTCTCGGTTTAGTCCTAAACTCTTTATAAAGTATGTTTTGGGCATCATAGATCCAAATAAGGGAATATGTGCATGTGATTGAATGTTTCAAAATATGAATAAAATTTTATGGCTCGGTTTGCATGACTGTTTGCGTTTAAGTCCGGTAATACCTCGTATCCTGTCCAGCGTCAGACACGAGTAGGGGGTGTTACACTGGGACATTGGCATCATTATGTGAATACATGTAAGACCATGTCTGGAACATTGGCATCAATATGTGATAACATGTAAGACCATATTTGGAATATGGCATTGTACGAGCTATATGTGATTTTCGAGTATCTTTAATAATTCCAAAAGGTTCAACAGGAAAATTCAAGTCGAAGAAAAATGTGCGCATGAGTTAAGTGACTCAGGTACGTATGAGATTCATACAAGTACTGAAAAGGGAAGTATTTGATGAATTCACTTATGATATTGAATATGTATACATTGAGAAAGGTTTGTGAGCTTAAATGTGTAAATGTGCTTACTCATAGTTGCCTATGGATGGAAATGATATTGATTCATGTGGTAATTTTATTTGCATATGGCTTACTAAGCTTTTAAAGCTTACTTTGTGTGTTATTTCCCTGTTTTATAGATAATCAAAGCTAGCTCGGACTCGGCGATCATCAGGAACACCGTCACACTATCAATCAACTTGTTGGTATTTTTGATGCTCTGTAAATATGGTATATGGCATGTATAAGCTAGTGACATGATGATGTGTTTTGAGATATGATATTAGCCATGAGATTTGGCTCATAAATGATGTAAATGTTGGTATGTATTTGGCCAATTGGGTTGACTTATTTTATGAGCTTGGTAAGTGAAATATGATGTATATAAATCGCCTTGTGTTTTGGCATGTTTGTCATGGATGTAGTGATGATTAATTGGTATGATTTGAGGTTTAAAACAGATGATAAGATGATAAGAAAAATGCATAGAGAAGATAGGTGAAATTGTTGGTAATGGCATATTGTTTTAGTATGTTTTGGATTATGATTTGAGTAGTGAAATGGATGGATTTTAAATGGCATGATTCATATATGAAATAGCATGTTTTGGTTGCCTATAAATGTATTGAAATGGTATGAAATGATGTGGTTTTGGTTTGCTTGAAGAGGGTGAGAAATGTGGCTTAAACCAAGCCTATTTGTGCCCCACACAGCTGAACACACGGGTATGTGACTCGACCATGTGTCTGCTGTAACTTAATTAAACAAGTCAGTAGCTTACACGGCTTAGACACACGGGTGTGTCTACTAGCCGTGTGTGACACATGGGCTGGCACATGGGCGTGTGGACGGCCGTGTGCCCAAGTCAGTATTCCCTTCAGATTACACACGGCCAAGGCACACGGGTGTGTCTCTGGCCATGTGATGCAAGTCAGCATGTATGCCCTGTTTCCACACGGCTTGTGACACGGGCGTGTCTGGTGGCCGTGTGAGGCACACGGCTTATACAAATGGGCGTGTGATCCCTGTATGCATGAAAATTTTATAAGTTTTCCAAAGTTTTCAAATGTTATCAGTTTAGTCCCGAATCTCTTCTAGGCATGTTTTAAGGTCTCGTAGAGCCATATAAGGGATAATGTGACTATGTTGGATTGATGTTTAAGTATTAATGGATTTTTGGATGAGAAATGTATGTTGTATGTTGTGATTTGATAGGTAATGCCTCGTAACCCTATTCCAGCGACGGATACGGGTTAGGGGTGTTACATTTTAGGCTCCATTTTTTTGCAAGTAAATTTTTTTCCGGAAAATGATTTCTGGAAAATGATTTACTTTTCTGGTGTTTGAATGAATCTATGTAAAATATTTTATGTTGTTTGGCAGATTTCTTGAAAATATTTTTCGAAAAATCTGTTTTTACATATATTAATAAATATATATTAATAAATTTATATTTTAAATTTTTTTTAAATATATTGCAATAATTTATTTATAAATCAATAAATCAAATTAAATATATAATAATACTCCATTATTAAGCTAGAATATTAACCGTCATAAATTGAAAACAACCAAAGTCAAATAAATTATTTGTAATTGTGTTATAAAAAAATAAAAAAACAAGGATTGAATAATTATAAATTAGCTTCTAAACCACAATTAATACTAGAAATTAATAATATTATCCAAATACATAATTAGTAGTAAACCACATAATAACAACAACATTGTCCAAGTGCATAACTAATATTACACCACATTAAAAGTATCAATATCTTCAACCTTGAGAAAATGTTTGAAGCCAAATTTTTCTATGCTTCTTACTTTTAACTAAAAAAGCTTTGGCCTCGAATTCATGACTCACTAGATAATCAAATACAGAACACAGAAAGTCATCATCAAATCCTTCTACCTCCATCGACATCACTTCTTCGTAAAGATGTGGTGTCTTATCTGCAGTAAATTGTTCCAAAGCATTAGCAATTTTGCCAAGTAGTTCACCCACAAATTTAATTTGTTCATCAGCGACACTTTCTTAAGCATTTTTTCTTTTACGTTTAAATGTGTTAGTTTAAGATACTTTTGTTCTTACCTATTCAATCTATTCATTGTTGTAGTCTATAGGCACTAAATCTTGTTTGTCATCATCCAAATCTATGTCAGTAAATGTTTTAGCAAAACTCCCTGTTGCCATATCTTTACCAACAACCAAAGCCATTTCATCATAATGATCAATGCTTTTATTCAAAAATGGTTCATACTTCTTGTGTGCCTGTTAGATAATATACACAATTAGAATAACAAGTAAAAAAAATTGAAATATACTTAACATATATATACATATATTACCATCACTGCTGCATCATATGTTGCTCTATCACATCTGATCATTTTCATGTTATCATCCCATCCAAAACCACTTTCACCTCGAATTGTGCATATAATCTGCCACTAGTTTTTTACAGTCCTCAAATGATTTACCACATGCTTCGCATCGCATTGGACTTGAAATCTTTTTGAAATAGCTCCGGCAACTCGATTAACAGAAACTACTTTGAAAGAGTTAGAAGGCTTATTTCCTTTCTAGGCCTCCTCTGTAGAATTTCAAGAAAAAGATGTTCCATCGGTTTTGTCTACCTGAATTGCTTGGAGGTCCCTTCTTTGTTGCCCTTACCCATTCTACATTAATAATTGTCATTGTCAATTATTTCAATATCCAACAAGCTTAAAACATAATAAATTCAATATGTAACAAATTCAAGACATAATAATTTCAAAATCCAACAAACTAAATTTTCAATATCATTATCCAACCAACATTAACAAAAAAAAAAAAACAATTTTAATAGTAAAACATACATAACATAGAAACAAGAACCCTAAGCCCTAAAATTACCTAATATTTCTAGTCATATAATCAGTCTACATAGTTTGTGCAATTTCGTCTCTCTTAGCAGACCATTCTCCTGCTTCTTCTCTTTCTTCTCGCTCCGTAAGAGTTGGTATTATCAAATCAGACTCAAGCTCCTCGTATAATCCTTGATTAAATAAATCACTAGGATCAACTCCCATTATATGATTATGAATGATACAACAAGCCAAAACTATATCTACTTGAGTTTGAAAATTCCAAAACAGTTCAGCATCTAATACACGAAACCGTTTCTTCAAAATCCCAAAAACACATTCAATAGTGATTCGCAATGATGAATGACGAAGATTAAAGAGTTCCTTTGCATTTTCAGACCCCTGAGCACTAAACTCTTTTAAATGGTATAGGACACCACGATATGGGATAATATATCCATTTCGGATGCCATATCCAGCATCAGCAAGATAATATTTATCTACAATTTGACAAAACATAATTATTACAAATAAATTATGAGCTTACTAGAACTAATTGGTATTTAATGTTTTATAATTCTTACCTTTCGGAACTCTTAATCCTCTTGTGCATGAAAGTGCATCACTTAAAATACGAGAATCATGTGCACTACCTTCCCAACCAGCTAGAATATAGGAAATTTTCAAATCAAATGTAATGGCAGCCAATACATTTTGTGACGTCCCCCCTTTACGACTACAAAATCTTCCTTGAATGCTAAGTGGAATGGATGCACGAACATGAGTTCCATCTAATGCTCCAATACAATCTTTAAAATAAGGATAAAACCTTGGATTGTTTCTGATTTCATTAGGAGTTGACTCATCATGTAATCTAATAACTAGCTTATACAATTTCAAAGTAGCTCTCAATACAACTCTAAAGTAATGGTGAATTGTCTCAGTTGATCTATAATATCTAGATCCAATCACTCGAAACCTTACATTATGACCAATTATATGAAAAAATATAACTATTTGCTCCCTAATATTCACCGTTTTAGTTGACTGTAACAAATTATTCCTACTAAGATTATCACACAAATTAAAAAAAATAATCGGTCTTATCCTTATCACATCAATACAGTGCTGGTCACCACTATATAAAATACTATTAATATAATTTTCTCTTTCATAATCTTGATTCACACGAGGGTGAGAAGCAATTTCCTTCCTAGTTTTTAATTTTTTAATCCAAAGAGCCCCAAAAGCTAAAACTGAAGCCACGACTCCGACAATTGCATTTTGATCCTGATTACGATCCATCTACACAAAATAATGCCATACAAATATTTGATTACTACAAAAAAGATGCAATCTTTCCATAAGATCACATAAATGAATAAAGTTACCATGACTAAAGTGCATACATACATATATGAAAACAACTTGAAATTTTGCTTAAAATATGAAATGTTTGAATAAAATTATAAATAAAAAAATGAGTTTGAACTTAAAAATAAAACCCATTTTAAAAATATTCGAGCTTTGGATAAAAAAATTTTAGTCTGAACTCAACTTAAATATTTTAACCTAAAATTTTAACCATATCTCTTTTCCCTTACCCAATCTCACATTGCCACTCGCAGCACCTGATTCCCCTTCCCAATCTGTGTTAAATTGAAAATCTAAAATTTTATGGACAAGAAATTTTATGGACAAAATTGGAATTTGAAAATAAAAAACTATTACAACCATGGCTGAATAGCCTATTTAGTAAGGGGGTCCATGAAAAGAGAGCCATTCCTCATAGGCTGTAATAAGAGATTATAACAAACCAAACAAATGTTTCTAGTAGGCTAAAACATCCAGCCAAATCTAATATGAGTGATGCAACATATCGAGTAACATTAGAAGTAACACTGACTTGTGTGTTATTTTTATTAACAATTTTTACTTTGTTATAATTTCTATGTTGTAATTTTTAAGTGGGATTTATACTTATTTGGGACAAAAATTGAGTTGTATTGTGAGTAAGTGGCTTTATTTTAAGGAATAAATTTTACCAATTTACGATGATAAAATTTAATAAGATTTAACTAATCATGGACTGCTTTAAAAGGATAGCCATTCTCTAAAGGAGTATACAATTGAGAACATCAAATCTACTAAAAGAGTATATTTTTTGTCTCATGCATTTGGAGTTTTAATTTACTCTTTAGGATAAGACATTTTACATCCTTCACGGGAGGTTCTATGAATGCAATAAGAGCTTGCAGTATCCATATGAATGTGTAAAACATAAAGATTGTAGTAGTAATCTAAAGGGTCCTAGATTGATTCTTAATACTACTTCAGTTAAGGGTTTTAAGTATAGTATAGACAATATTTTCTAATTAATATATAATAGAAGTATAAATAAAATACACTCTGATCAATAAAAACCCTTTAAACTCCTAAATGATGTATTTTAGTAGAGAGAAATAAAGCATTTTTTTTGCAATTATTACATAAAAAATAATGAGCTTAATCACAGCAATTCCTCTATCATGGTTGACTATACAAGTGTCCTGCACTAATCTTCATTTTTTCTTTTTTTTTTCATGTAAAACTCTTATTTTCTTCGTGCCTAAATAATCCTCTCATGGCTGGCCATTTCTTACATCAAAGGAAGCTGAATATTGGAAAGGATGTGAGTTGTTTGAATATCCAAATCTTCATGGGAAGCTTCCTTTTAATTGTACATAAATGGCTTGCGAAATCAAACAAATAAATTAGTCCATACTTAAAGAAGAAGACCAACATGGACGAAACCTTAGATGTTTAGTACGGTTTAGTAAGTTGTTTGATTTAATTATTTTTAAGAAATATTTTGAAGTTTTTTATTTTAATATTTTTAAGTTTTTTATTTTAATTCCCCTTCACAACAACTATCAAAGCTACAGAAAAACAAAGCAATCAGCAGGTACAAAATGACCCATCCTAAGAATAGAATCCAAAACACAGATAGATCACAGCAGACAAAACCTCAAAATCCCAAATTACACCTATCTGTTGAACCAACCTCAAACCAGACAAAAACCTGCACAAGAAACCCCATAAAAAAACCACAAAACCGCCTACAAAAACACCTACAATCACACAACATCGCTCCAAAAATAACCACCACGCCTTAAATATGCCCTGCCTTTTCAGACCAGCATTCGCCAACACAAATACCATCTTATTCAATTTTACTACTATTAGTTTAGTTATCATCCTTAAAATTGTATTGATTCTTAAGGTCTTAAATCCGATGCTTGTGGATTCTGATTGTTTAAGATGTGTGGGTTTATATTGAATCAGTTTGGATTGATTAAATTGTTTTTCTTGATACATTGTTTTGTAATCTTTACTAGCTTAGACTATATGAGTCCCCTCATTTGAGGCATACTCTTTTTGGTTATCATTTTATTCTATGATTGATGTACTTTTGAGCACTGCATACAATTTTGTTTCTACACTATGTGCCTGTTGAATTTACAGTTCTGACTTCTAAGCACGCTGTTACTGTTATGCTTGGTTTGTTCGAACTGCCATACCTAGAGAGTTAACACTCTCACGGTCTAGCACTAATATTGTGCTTCAGGGCAATGTCTTGAGCATAAGTTACTTTGTTTATAATTATGTTACATTATAGACATCTAAAGCATGGTATCCATTATGGATCATTTGATGAACACGAAGAACATAGGTCTTTGATTTTCTTTTTGTACGGCTCACTAATCAATTACAAGTTAATAACTTAGATTAGGTGTTTTTCAGTGGATTACATATCAGATGAAATGGGGAAACTTTCATATTCCTCTCTTATAGTACTTTATGTTTTATAAAAATGCTATCTAAAAATAGGAATTCATGTACTACAATGGACTATAAAACGAAGTCAATGAACTGTAGAATACCATCAAGGTGTAGCCATTTAGGTACCAAAAACTAGAGCTTGTAACATCCAAAATGTTAATAGGCTGTAATAAGTAATTAAAAGTCATCATGATTTTTTTTCGCTAAATCAAAGAACAGCAGCTATCAAAGCTGCAACAATGCAAAACAAATAGCAGGAACAAACAGTCCCAACCTAAGATAGATTGTAGATTCATTTTCAATATAATGGTTTCAATTTCAACTCTAATGATTCAGTTTCTGGTTGCATTAACCATAGATGCAGTTACAACTTCCATCCAACAAGATTACTTTGACTTATCTATGATCAACACAATAGAAAGCAACAAAAATTGAACAAAACAACAAGCACAAGAACAAAATTTAGATAAAACCCAAAATTCAGCACAAAAAACAAAAGGGTATTCAACAGTATCTAGGGAATTGCCAAAATTGCCTATTAAAAAGTGGAGGATATTCAACAGTACCTATGGAATTGCCAAAATTACCTGTTAAAAAGTGGACAAGTAAAGAATAAAAAGAAAAAAAAGATGAAGAACAGAAGAGAAAATTTGTTTCGAAATAGCAGCCCTGAGTAGAGAAGCTATGCGATAGACACTAAGGAAAAACGGAAATAAAAGATGAAGAACAAAAGAAGTAGAAGAAGGAAAGTTACTTGGATAGAGAAAAAGGAAGATGAAGAACGGCTAGAAAAAATTGGTGAGAGTTGGAAAATGTCACAGAGCGAAACAAAACAGCAGCCCTAAGAAGAGAAGATATGTGAAAAGCTAAGGAAAAAAGGAAAAGATGAAGCACAGAAGAAGTAGAAGGATGAAAGTACCCAGATGAAGAAGAAGGAAGATGAAGAACGGGGCAAGGGAAAGATTGGTGCGAGTTGGAAAATGTCTTACAAAAAAAAAATCTGTAAGACATTTTCCCTAAAAGCATAACATTTTACCCGTGTTTTTGAAAATATTTTGCATAGGGAAAATTTTTTCTGTAATAACCCAAATTTGACCGGGCTTAAATAAAGATTTATTTAATTAAACAGTCCATTGAAAGTCCAGGCCTATTGTTGCTACCCATAGCCCAAATACAAAAGCCCATACGCGGTTATAACCCAATAGCCAAAACAGTACCTAATACCCCTGAACCAACCCAGACCCAAAACTGAAATGGCCTAATTGGCCCAAACGGTTAATCCAGGGCAGAAAACCCTAGGGTTTATGTTTTCTTTCTCCTCGAGCCGCCGTTGCTTCTAGGAGATTCAGGAGCGTCTGTTCGGTTCTCAAAATCGAGACGGCCATCAATGCTCTGCCTCTGGTTTCAATGCCCCATCGGTGCCTCGCCAGCAGCCACAGATCGTGCCTCCTTCAAGGCCACGACTCCAAGTTCTGAGTCATGCCTTAATTAACGCCTCCGAAAGGTCATCGTGAAGCCTTCATCACAGCCGTGATTTTCGTGTTCACCTGCACACAAATGGAAAGGAAAACAAAATAGCAGCACAAAATAGGAAGAAAATAAAGGATTTTTCTTTACCAAATGTAAACAGTGGCTATAAAGCCCGAATCTAAACATTGTACAGGGGACCGATTTTTTTTAAAAGAGTAGAGAAATACATACTTACGGATACTTATTCAGAGAGATACAAACAGTTTCAGTAAAGGTGATTTTTGAAAATTGGGTTAATTACCCAATTGATCCTTCTATCCCTTTTTGTACTTACAATCAAACTTTATTTTATTTTATAATTTGGCCCATTATTTTGTTTTAGTTTTAATTTAGTCCCTATGGCTATTAAATTGTATTCTGGAAAACGTCACCGTTTTGGGAATAGGCCAATTTGTTCAATGAGTCCCTCTAATTTTGCGTACGTTTTTAAATAGGACCTTATTTCAGTTTTTAAAATTCGCCCATTAATCTTGCTAGACTCTAAATTTAGTCCTATATTTATTTTATTATTCTATATATTTTATTATTTGTTTTATTTTAA
This sequence comes from Gossypium anomalum, assembly GCA_025698475.1. Taxonomy (NCBI): domain Eukaryota; kingdom Viridiplantae; phylum Streptophyta; class Magnoliopsida; order Malvales; family Malvaceae; genus Gossypium; species Gossypium anomalum. The sequence goes on from CM046957.1 coordinate 15,259,179, forward strand.
TCTTACTTCCATAAAATTATTTTATAAGTGTTATTTTAATTGTTTATTGTATATTAATTCTCTCATAATTATTATTTTTATATATATATATTATTATATTTTTACATATATCATATACTTATTTATATATATTATTTTTACGTATAAATTTTCATTATTATATGCTATATTTATTATATTATTTCCTATATATTTTATTATATAATATTTATTATATTTTACTTGTATATTGCTTATTATTATATATATATGTTATGTATATTACATATTACCAATTACATTACTTATGTTTATATTATATATATTTTATTTAAAATTTGTAAATCATTATTATCAAATCATATTTTTAACTCATATTATATTCACATTTCATTATTAATTAGTTATTTATTTATTATATATATCATTTCATTTTAAATTTATGTTATGAATTCTCTTACATACTTTCAAGCCAATATTTTACCATATAATTATTATTCTTTTGTAAATATTCTTGTATATTAAATTCTATTTTAAAATTGTTATGAAATATCTTATTTTTAATTATATGCATATTTTGTTAGCAATCAATCATTTTCTTTTTTATTAGTTCTTGGGTAGATTTCTATATTGCATGTAACATGTATGTGTTAAATGTTATTATTATTATATGTTATATTTTGTAGACATGTACATTGATATTATACTTTTATTTGTATGTCATCTATTATTTAATCATTGCTTTCTTATATATCGTGCATTATTTAATTATTACCTCGTATATTTGTATATTTTGTTTATTCATTCTCAATACATGCTATATATTTTTGTATGCATATTGTTAATATTTGCCATGTATATATAATTTTTATGCATCAAATGCGATCTTCATATTATTGCTATCATTTTGTTAAAATGCACGTATCATTTATTTACAACAATAATATGTTACTATGTATGATTTATAGTACAATAAAATTCCCCATGCATCTTTTTAAAAAAATAAGGCCCCAAAGTTTTCAAAAAAAATACAAAGGCAATGCTTGGTGTTTGGAAATTTCGAGCAAGTAGTGCCCTAACTTATTGGGTTGCAACTTTTCTCGTTAAGCTCGAATAATCAAGTACCCTTCTTAAGTTTTTAAATGTTTGCAAAACTTGAGCTACTGTCTTGGAATTGCAAAATAATATGTCCTAACTTATTGGATGCAGCGTTTTGTTGTTTCGAGATAGGGATTTCTAAAAAGCCAATTTAGTGTCAATACTTTGATACGAATGAACTTTAATTTACAAAAATCAAACTATACTAATTTAAAGAGGATTACATCTTAAAAGTTTTTGAATTTTCGACATTAAAGACATTTTGATAATCAATTAGGTACCAATTTTAGGGCGTTATGAGGGTGCTAACCCTTCCTCGTACGTAACCGACTCCCGAACCCATTCTTTGATTTCGTAGACCAAAACTAACGATTTTAAAACAAATGTTTTAAAGGTGATCCAATCACACCTAAAAAGATTGGTGGCCACTCTCATTTTTGTCTTTTTTAAGTCGATTCCCATTTTCCAAAACTTCGATTTTAAAAATGGTGTTGACAGGTTGGCGACTCCACTGGGGACTAATAAGAGAGTCAAGCCGTGTAATTGATTATCTCTTGTCTTAATGTCGAAAATTAAAAATTTTAATATTTAATCCTCTTTGCATAACATGTGTTTGTATTATTGCATGTGTTGCTATATTCTAATACGCATTGCATTTGCATGACCGTTGTGGTCACACCCTTAAGTGGGAGTGAGAAGCTACGCCTTCGTGAGGTTTTCGCCTCCGTGCAGGATAGTGGATCACTTTCAGGATACATCCGTACCTATGGTTTCGTGAGATTTTCATCTCCGTGTAGCCATAGGGAAATGTATTCCCCTGAACTGAACTCGATTCAAATGAGCCTATAATGGGTGAGGATCTAGGAATCTGCTGGTTCAGGTACCTCAACTTTAGAACTAAGCCACATATAGAAGGACCGTAAGAGCTCAACGTAGATAGAATTATACTGTAATTATTACCATTGCAGGTTATCTTTGTGTTTATTAATATCATATGATACTAACTATCTCCTTTCTTTTGTTGCATATCATTTCGCATTTAAAAGGTATCGATTTTCGGTCAGTTTCTAAGTTAGTGAGTTTTATTATGGAGAACGGACTTCTTGATAGAGTGGAAGACAACGCTAACGTCCATATATGGTCAGAGCAAACTTAGTTAGTAAAGGAAAATAGTCTAGCCATGGGATATGTGTCAGAGCTGTCAGACTACATTCGTATCACTGTCACACAAGATAATCAGCATGAGTTAAAGGAAATATGGGATCAATGGGGTAGCGAAGCTAAGCAGTTGTTCTACAACAACTATGGGGACTTGCAGTACTTGCTTGACTTGGGAATAGACGAGAATTTGTTTCGAGCCATCACTCAGTATTGGAATCTTATATACAGTTGCTTTATGTTTGGAAAAGCCGATATGGTACCCGTGGTGGAGGAATATTCGATTTTGTGGCGTTGTCCTATGATTCAAGTTGATAAAGTTTACTCAAGGGCTGACTGTATTCCAACTTTTGTGAGGAAGTTGATGAAAGTTATGGGGAGAGGGAGAAAGCTAAAATGGAAAGAGCAGGAGGGAAAATGGGCAGTCTTGGAATTCCTACCTTTTCCGCCACTGGTGCATCTTAATGTTCTTTCCAATCAAAGCAGAATTGGATACGAGGAAGATTGTTCGACACCCTATGGCAAGGCGTGCTACAGGAACTAAAGGGCAGAAGGTAATATACTCACCAATCATTTCAAGGTGAATAAGAAGAGTACTGATGGACATTTCCACCATTACAACATTTCTCTTTCATATGAAGATGGTCGATGGTAAGAGTGTTGGAAAGAAAGTGATTGACAGAATGCATAGACCTACAAAGGTGAGTTGGATGGAAAGAATTGTGCCTATGATGGTAAAAGGCTTATTTATTATAGGACCAAACAACAAGCATGAGTTTACTATGTTGCACTTATCAGAGACAATGGAAATGCAAGCCCTGATGGTCTGTCAAAATAAGACGCAAAAGAATAAGATTAAAGAAGACCATATCATTTAAAGACCTTTAAAGAAGAGATTAACTATGCTGAAAAGATACCCATGTAAGCATTTCAAATGCTCTGCGTGGATAGGAATCTGAAAGCTCTCAAGAAACACTAAAGATGCTGGATATCATTTTAAGGCAGCATGTTAAGCAAGAATGCCTACTTGTTCGTCAATTTTTCTTTCAAGATAATCAGAACAACTTCACAAGAGGTGTCCATAGATGTAGGGATTGTCTTATGGGTAAAGCCATAGCTCAAATTTGGGACGGTAGTAGATCATTTATGGATCATGAAAGTACAAGCTGATACGTTGAGCACGAAATACAAGCTACAGTCAGATCATTGTCAAGAGTTAGCTTTGTTAAGTTAAAACTTTGGGCCATAGGATGAAGGCGTATTTGTAATCCATTTATATGTAAAGATATTCTTTTTCTAAATAAAGTTTTCTAAATGAGATTGAATGGAGATCGATACCTTTTGCATTCATGCATTTGCATCTCATAGCATTTCATTGCATCATTTGCATTCAAAATTTTAAGAAGACCCTAATTAGTTAAAGTTATTAAAAAGAGAAAGAAAGAGAGAGAGAGAGAAGAGGGTCACGGCTAAGTGAAAAAGAAGTTGAATGGGAATTAACGACGTTCCCTTACATATCCCCAACTTTTGTGTCAGGAGGGATAGCTTACCCGGAGAAGGGGGTGTTTGGAAATGAAAATCATCCCATCAATGTCAAGGGACTAAACAAAGGAACCTTGAAGGCATTCACCCTTACGAACTGGGAAGTTTTTTAAACAATTGGACTGCAGAAGAACTTCCTGTAATCTTTAGGAATTTTACGGAGTAATATTCAGAACACTCTTGTTGCTCTAAAGCCTAGGAGTAATGAGATTTCTTTTGAGAAGTGGGCTCATGTTCAGACATTTTTATTTTCAATAAAACATACTTTTATTTATCCGAGTAAATATTCTTTCATTCTGATTCTTTTGACCTTTGACATTCTTTATAAATTTTCATTTCATGTAAATAATCATTCATGAATTCATTTATTCCTTGTATATTCTTTTGTGTGCCTATCATAGATCTCTAGATATCAATGACACGGGCAACGATACTACAGATTCAAAGTTCCTTTTGAGTGCGATATGTGTTTAGAGGAATCTCAGTACTTTGAAGGTGACAGAAATTGTGACTTGTTTCTAAATTTGTTGAAAATGGTTTTTACCCCATGAAGTGGTTATAGGAAATATAGCCCTAGAGGAAGGAAAGATTGTGAAATTGGAATTAGCTGAGGAGACAAAACAAGACCTTGTTGAGACTATTATGGGAATTAAAAAATGTGGTCCAAAGACACATGCAGGAGAATTTGCAATTGCCAAGATAAACATGAGGTTTTGGGGCACTGTTGGTCCACCATGGAAAGGGATCGCATCAGTTGTACAATGAATGCCAAATTTAAAGGAGTCAAGACTTATGGGGCATGTATGTTATGGGCCCGAGCTCGTCAAAAGTTTCAAGCTGACAATAACTCATCTTTGTGGACGCCAACTACTCCATTAAGAGGGGGAGATAGCTTCATATGCCAATATTAGAAAGTCAAAAGTCATCCATTTCAAAAAAAAAAGATTATATATAACTGCACGATGCCAAAAGTTTGTAGTATTTTCAAAGATAATACGCCGTACCACAGTACAACAAAGGTTGCCAAAAGAAAAGAAAAAGAAGAAAAAAACAAATTACAGAAGATGACCGAGACTGGTAAAAATTGGCATAAGAAACTACCACCTACTCTCTATGCTTACGCTGGGGAAAACACATTTAATTCCAGTTGTTTCAAAGGTTCCAACCATCATCCTTGGAATGGGTGCATTGTTTGGCTTTCCTGAGCAGTCTGATGTGCCGTCAATAGTTGCGATGGTTAGCTCTAGGCGGTGGCCATTGATTTCCAGCTATAGGGCATTAGGCCGTATATAGTCTTTGAAGCTTAAAATGATAGATTCTTTCTTCAAAACCAGTTTCTGACAAAGTGGATGATGGTATCATGAAGGAAGCTCTCTTAGACTTCTATACAAGTTCAGGGAAGAGGAAACCTGATCAAATCATTATTTTCAGGGATGGGGTTAGCGAGTCTCAATTCAATCAAGTTTTGATCAAGTTATTGAGGCTTGCAAGTTCCTTGACGAGAAGTGGAACCCTAAAGATTGTGGTTATTGTTGTACGAAAAACCATCATACCAAGTTCTTTCAAAGAGGATCTCCGACAATGTGCTACATGGTAATCATGTCATTGACAACAAAGTATGTCATCCAAAGAACAATGATTTTTACCTTGGTACCCATGCTGGAATGATTGGAATCACGAGGCAGACCCACTATCATGTTCTCTTAGACCAGGCTGAGTTTTCGGCTGATGATCTACAAGAGTTTGTTCATTCTCTATCCTATATGTATCAAAGGAGCACCACAGCCATATTTGTTGTGGCTCTTATTTGCTATGCTCATTTGGCAGCTTCACAGTTGGGGGCAATTTATGAAGATTAGGGATGCTTCAGAAACATCATCGAGTTATGGTGGGATGTATGCTCCAGGAGTAACCTCTATACCTCAGCTTTCCAGGTTGAAGGATAAAGTCAGCAAGTTCATTCTTATCTGCTGAGAATCATTGAACCATCTTTTTGTAGGGTTTGACAAATAACAGCCAGGACTGCTGTTGGGGCAATCCCTTTCTCATGGGCTTATGAATCAAGATTTTTCCTCCAAGCTTTTGATGGAGTCAAGAATTGAATACCTCTAGTAAACTTGAAAGTATTCATTCTAAGCAAATGTACCAAGAATGGATGACACATACTTATGACAAAAGAGGTTCGTCCAAAAGAATTTCATAAAGGAAACCTTGTGCTGAAAGAGATCCTTCCCATGTAAAAGGATGCCAAATTGGGAAGGGCCATATATTGCGAGGAGGGCTTTCTCTAGAGGTGCAATGATTTTGACTAGAAATGGATAGGAATAATTTATCTGATCCAGTGAATTCGGACTCGGTCAAGGAGTACTTTATCTGAAGGAAAAGGGAAGCCAAAGTGAAAACCCGCAAAGGGCGCTTTGAGACTACTATTTCGAAAAAAAAAAAGAAAATGAAAAATGAAAATGAAAATGAAAAAGAAAAAAGAAAAAAAACAACAAGAAAAAAAAAAGAAAATGGAGAGGCCAAGGTGAAAACCCGCAAAGGGCGCCTTGAGACCAAAAGGGTTTTGAGCCGAAAACCCGAAAGGGCAGCTCAAATTTTGATAAGCAACAATGACCTTGCTATACCAGAGTGAACAAATAGTGAAGTGTGTTACATACCGGGGCATCAACAAAGTACTTTGGGTCTTCTAAACACATGTTAAACTCAAAATAGTCTTCATGGAATTTGTGTATATAAGCCAAGCTGCGATATTTAAGGCATTTGACTTTTGTCTTGTTCACTATCTTTGAATTCTCTTTCTTCTCAAAGATTAATATTCTTTTGATAAATCATTCAAATTTTCCTCCAAGATCAATTTATTATTCATAAAGTATGTTGCATTAAAATAATGATTGATGAACTAAATATCTTTACAAACGAAGTTTTGCATATTACTCTGGAAATTTCTAGATAATACAAGAAACTGAAACAAGACAATTGTTTAAGGAATTCTCATATGTATGGGTTGGAGATACTCGAGAGATTTTCTTCTTCAGTCCAAAAGGTGGTTGGACGTTTTAAGCAATATTGATCTTAAGAAAGGATCATTTCATAAACATCTTCAGTGGGTCGTAACATTCTGGGAATGATACGGTAGACCAAATGGATGGAGAAGATGCGAGGTATATGAGCAGAGTATGATCGAAATGTCAAGAAGAATGAGGTGGAAAGCTCAATAGATTAATGAGTGATGACGTCCGAAATAGGGGTCATATTCATAACATTTTGCATTATAACATGTCTAATTAGGAGAATTTGACTCACTTCGATCATAGCATCCTAATTATTAGGCATGAACTCATACGCATTCTACAGGTTATGTCTTTTATGGGACAATGTAGATCAAAGAAACAAGATTTAGCATCCCTATGTTTATAGGGAACAGATCAAAGATAGCAGATCTAACCTTCAGATGTTTATACTGAAGTAGATCCAAGATGATTTGGTATTCTTGTATTTACAAGGAACAAATCGAGGACATAGCAGATCTGACTCTCAAATGTTCTCAGATATAGTAGATCAAGCCTTCAGATGTTTATACTGAAGTAGATCCAATATGATTTGGTATCCTTGTATTTACAAGGAACAAATCGAGGACATCGCAGATTTGACTCTCAGATATTCTCAGATATAGCAGATCAAGCCTTCAGATGTTTATACTGAAGTAGATCCAAGATGATTCGGTATTCTTGTATTTTCAAGGAACAAATCGAGGACATAGCAGATTTGACTCTCAGATGTTCTCAGATATAGCAGATCAAGCCTTCAGATGTTTATACTGAAGTAGATCCAAGATGATTTGGTATTCTTGTATTTACAAGGAACAAATCGAGGACATCGCAGATTTGACTCTCAGATGTTCTCAGATATAGCAGATCAAGCCTTCAGATATTTATACTGAAGTAGATCCAAGATGATTTGGTATCCTTGTATTTACAAGGAACAAATCGAGGACATAGCAGATTTGACTCTCAAATGTTCTCAAAAAGACAAGATGACAAACCTTATCTCTCTGTATTTGACAGAAAACAGATCAAGGACATAGCAGATTTGGCTCTCAGATGTTCTCAAACAAATCCAAGATGATTTGGTATTCTTGTGCTTATAAAGAAGAAATCGAAGACAAAGCAGATATGACTCTCAAATATTCTCAAACAGACTCAAGATGGTTTGGCATCCTTGTGCTTACAAAAAAAAACAAATCGAGGACATTGCAGATATGACTCTCAAATGTTCTCAAACAGACTCAAGTTGATTCGACATCTCTATGATCGGCAGGGAGCAGATCAAAGATATCAACATGGCAGTCATAAAATTGAATTCTATTATTCGATAAGGCCAGTCAAATTGGGTCTTTCTATGAGTCTTTGCTTGATTCCTGTTACACAGCAATAAGCAAAGAGGGGCAGCTGTAATAACCCAAATTTGACCGGGCTTAAATAAAGATTTATTTAATTAAACAGTCCATTGAAAGTCCAGGCCTATTGTTGCTACCCATAGCCCAAATACAAAAGTCCATACCCGGTTATAACCCAATAGCCAAAATAGTACCTAAAACCCCTGAACCAACCCAGACCCAAAACTGAAATGGCCCAATTGGCCCAAACGGTTAATCCAGGGCAGAAAACCCTAGGGTTTATGTTTTCTTTCTCCTCGAGCCGCCGTTGCTTCTAGGAGATTCAGGAGCGTCTGTTCGGTTCTCAAAATCGAGACGACCATCAATGCTATGCCTCCGGTTTCAATGCCCTATCGGTGCCTCGCCAGCAGCCACAGATCATGCCTCTTTCAAGGCCACGATTCCAGGTTCTGAGTCACGCCTTAATTAACGCCTCCTAAAGGTCATCGTGAAGCCTTCATCACAGTCGTGATTTCTGTGTTCACCTGCACACAAATGGAAAGGAAATCAAAATAACAGCACAAAATAGGAAGAAAATAAAGGATTTTTCTTTACCAAATGTAAACAGTGGCTATAAAGCCCGAATCTAAACATTGTACAGGGGACCGATTTTTTTTAAAAGAGCAGAGAAATACATACTTACGGATACTTATTCAGAGAGATACAAACAGTTTCAGTAAAGGTGATTTAACTGTATTTTTTTAATTTTCGTAACATATACATGTATATAAATTGTTTTAGCAAAAATATGGATTACAAAAAATAAAAGAAAGGAAGTTACCTGATGAACAACGAGTGAAAGGAGGGGTTTTTAAACCCTAGCCACCGTGTACAGTGGTCCTTAGGGTGGCGCGTGGGCGCGTGACCGGGTGTGGCCGACGGAGGCCAGAGCCCGGAGCTTCCTCCTTTCTCTCTTTCAGAGAGAATTCTTAAATTTTCTTTTTATAAACGGTTTCAAATGATTTTAAGGCTAATAATCTGGCTTATATAGCCTTGACAAAACGGCACCGTTTTGTGACCCAAGGATCCGCGCGTTGACCCGATTACCCGGGGAGGATCCGCGCATTTTTGAGAATTGGGTTAATTACCCAATTGATCCTTCTATCCCTTTTTGTACTTACAATCAAACTTTATTTTATTTTATAATTTGGCCCATTATTTTATTTTAGTTTTAATTTAGTCCCTATGGTTGTTAAATTGTATTCTGGAAAACGTCACCGTTTTGGGAATAGGCCAATTTGTTTAATCAGTCCCTCTAATTTTGCGTACGTTTTTAAATAGGACCTTATTTCAGTTTTTAAAATTCGCCCATTAATTTTGCTAGACTCTAAATTTAGTCCTATATTTATTTTATTATTCTATATATTTTATTATTTGTTTTATTTTAATCTTACTTCCATAAAATTATTTTATAAGTGTTATTTTAATTGTTTATTGTATATTAATTCTCTCATAATTATTATTTTTATATATATATTATTATATTTTTACATATATTATATACTTATTTATATATATTATTTTTACGTATAAATTTTCATTATTATATGCTATATTTATTATATTATTTCCTATATATTTTATTATATAATATTTATTATGTTTTACTTGTATATTGCTTATTATTTTATATATATATATATGTTATGTATATTACATATTACCAATTACATTACTTATGTTTATATTATATATATTTTATTTAAAATTTGTAAACCATTATTATTAAATCATATTTTTAACTCATATTATATTCACATTTCATTATTAATTAGTTATTTATTTATTATATATATCATTTCATTTTAAATTTATGTTATGAATTCTCTTACATACTTTCAAGCCAATATTTTACCATATAATTATTATTCTTTTGTAAATATTCTTGTATATTAAATTCTATTTTAAAATTGTTATGAAATATCTTATTTTTAATTATATGCATATTTTGTTAGCAATCAATCATTTTCTTTTTTATTAGTTCTTGGGTAGATTTCTATATTGCATGTAACATGTATGTGTTAAATGTTATTATTATTATATGTTATATTTTGTAGACATGTACATTGATATTATACTTTTATTTGTATGTCATCTATTATTTAATCATTGCTTTCTTATATATCATGCATTATTTAATTATTACCTCGTATATTTGTATATTTTGTTTATTCATTCTCAATACATGCTATATATTTTTGTATGCATATTGTTAATATTTGCCATGTATATATAATTTTTATGCATCAAATGCGATCTTCATATTATTGCTATCATTTTGTTAAAATGCACGTATCATTTATTTACTACAATAATATGTTACTATGTATGATTTATAGTACAATAAAATTCTCCACGCATCTTTTTAAAAAAATAAGGCCCCAAAGTTTTCAAAAAAAATACAAAGGCAATGCTTGGTGTTTGGAAATTTCGAGAAAGTAGTGCCCTAACTTATTGGGTTGCAACTTTTCTCGTTAAGCTCAAATAATCAAGTACCCTTCTTAAGTTTTTAAATGTTTGCAAAACGTGAACTACTGTCTTGGAATTGCAAAATAATATGTCCTAACTTATTGGATGTAGCATTTTGTTGTTTCGAGATAGGGATTTCTAAAAAGCCAATTTAGTGTCAATACTTTGATACGAATGAACTTTAATTTACAAAAATCAAACTATACTAATTTAAAGAGGATTACATCTTAAAACTTTTTGAATTTCCGACATTAAAGACATTTTGATAATCAATTAGGTACCAATTTTAGGGCGTTATGAGGGTGCTAACCCTTCCTCGTACGTAACCGGCTCCCGAACCCATTCTTTGATTTCGTAGACCAAAACTAACGATTTTAAAACAAATGTTTTAAAGGTGATCCAATCACACCTAAAAAGATTGGTGGCGACTCCCGTTTTTGTTTTTTTTTAAGTCGATTCCCATTTTCCAAAACTTCGATTTTAAAAATGGTCTCGACATTTTCCATCGAACAAACATTGTAAAACCAAGAAAACATTTTCTAGAAAATGTTTTCCTGGAAAACAAACACACCCTTAATTAGTATCAGAGCTACAGTTTAGTCGATTCTAGGACTAACGTAATGTGTGTATGAGTTTAGCTATACATGCCATATATACTCTGCGATAGTGTGATGATTCCTGACAGCTTAAATTGTGTTTTCGTATAATAATGGATCCCGAAAGAGCTGTGGCTAATGATGTAGAGAGTAACGCATCTGCTCCTGCTCAAGGGGCAGTGCCATCCGACTCTAGACTTATAACAAGTAGCCATGAGGGAGAGGCTAAACAAGCCTTTTTTCATATGATGAGTGAGTGGTTCACGGAGTTCATTCGAACGAATCCGGCTACTCAACAACCTCTACCCCCACCTGTTCCTCAACAAATCCCTGTTTTTCCTCAAGTTATACATTCGATACGATTGAACATGCCGCCAATAGATAAGATTCAGAAACATAGGGCTGAAGAGTTTCAGACTACTGTTGATGATGATGTGGAGAGAGCTGAGTTCTGGCTCGAAAATACAATTAGAGTATTTAATGAATTGTTTTGTACTCCTGGTGAATTTATCAAATGTGTTGTATCTTTGTTCAGAGATAATACGTACCATTGGTGGAAAATGTTGATATCAGTGGTTCCTAGAGAACGGGTTACTTGGGAGTTTTTCTAATCTAAATTTTGAAAGAAGTACATAAGTCAGCGAATCCTTGATCAGAAGCATAAAGAGTTCCTAGAGTTGAAACAAGGCCGGATGACTGTTACTGAGTATGAAAGAGAATTCATACATTTAAGTAAGTATGCTCGAGAGTATGTGTCTACTGAGGAAATTATGTGTAAACAGTTCATTGACGGGCTGGATGAAGATATAAAACTACTAGTCGGAATTCTTGAATAGAAAGAATTTGTCATTCTAGTTGAAAGGGCTTGTACAGCCGAGGATCGTAACAAAGAAAATAGAAAGGTAGATTCTAAAGCTAGAGACTCGAGAAAAAGATCAATGAGTAAGCCGTATCATTCTTCATCAAAGAAATTTTGAGATTTGTTTAACCGGTCAAATATACCAGTGGAATACTCTAGCAGAGATTGTGGGAAACAACTTACGAGTTCAAAAACTCCAATTATGTCAGTGGCTAGTGTGGGTAACATTAAACCAAATAAACCTAAATGTGGAAGATATGGAAAACGACATTTTGGAGAATGTAGATTGAATGATGAAGCCTGTTTTAGATGTGGCTCGCATGAACATTTCATCCAGGATTGTCCTGAGGTAGATGAGAAAGATAAATTTCAGAATGTAAGATCGAGCAACCCTACTGTGAGAGGAAGACCATCCCGTAATGTTAGAAATGTGAGTGGTAGTAGAGGTGCAACATGAGACACTACTGTGAGATCTGATGCTAGAGCACCTGCCAGAGCTTATACTATTTGTGCTCGCGAAGAAGTGCCATCTCCAGATGTTATCACCGGTACTTTCACTCTCTATGATACTAATGTGATTGCATTGATAGATCCAGGATCAACTCATTCTTATATATGTATGAATTTAGTATCCAGTAATAGAATTGTCCGTTAATGCATCGAGATTTATATTTTCCGGCTAATCTGATGTTGTTGCCATTCGATAAATTTGATGTGATTTTGGGTGTGGATTGGTTAACGATGCATAGTGCTATAGTGAATTATAGACGAAAGACAATTGAATTGAAACGTCAGAATAATGAGACTATTAGAATTGAATCTGATGATCTGAATAGTTTTCCAATTGTGATCTCGTCTATATTAGCTCAAAGATTTGTGAGAAAATGGTGTGAAGCTTATCTTGCTTATGTACTTGATACGAAAGTGACAGAAACAAAGATTGAGTCAGTAAAAGTTGTGTGCGAGTATCCAAATATATTTACCGAAGAGTTACCGGGTTTACCACCTATTAGAGAAGTTGAATTTGTTATTGAATTAATACCGGGTACAACGCCAATATCGATATCTCCGTATAGAATGGCCCGGACAGAGTTAAAAGAATTGAAATCTCAGTTGCAAGTGACAGATAAAGGTTTTGCTAAATTGAGTTTTTCGCCTTGGGGTGCTCCCATGTTGTTCGTGAAAAAGAAAGATGGCACGATGAAAATGTGCATTGACTATAGAAAGCTGAATAAAGTGACTATAAAGAACAAATACCCTCCACCGTGGATTGATGATTTGTTTGATCAGTTAAAAGGGGCAATAGTGTTTTCAAAAATAGATTTGAGATCGGGTTATTACCAGTTGCGAGCTAAAGACTTTGATGTGCCAAAAACTGCATTTAGAACAAGGTATGGACATTATGAATTTTTGGTTATTCCTTTCAGACTAACGAATACACCTGTTGTTTTTATGGACTTGATGAACCGGATTTTTAGGTAGTATTTAGACTGATTCGTAGTTGTGTTTATTGATGATATCTTGATTTACTCTCGTGATGAATCTGAACATACCAAGCATTTGAGAATTGTGTTACAAACTTTGAGAGAGAAACAGTTGTTTGCAAATTTTTGTAAATATGAGTTTTGGCTACGATAGGTTAGATTTCTAGGACATATTGTTTCAGCTGATGGTATCTGGGTTGATCCGAGTAAGATATCTGCGATTATAGATTAGAAGCCTCCGAGAAATGTTTCTGAGGTCCGCAGTTTTCTGGGACTAGCGAGATATTATAGACGGTTTGTAAAAGGCTTTTTGATGATTGCAACTCCGATGACAAGATTGGTTCAAAAAGATGTTAAGTTCGAATGGTACGATAAATGTCAAAAAAATTTTAAACAATTGAAAGCTTTATTAACTGAAGCTCCAGTACTAGTTCTGCCTGAGTCAAGTAAAGAATTCATAATTTTCAGTGATGCATCGTTAAATGGCTTGGGTTGTGTTTTGATGTAGGAAGGTAAAGTTGTAACTTATGCCTCGAGACAGCTACAGCCGAAGGAAAAGAATTATCCAACGCATGATCTAGAGTTAGCCGCGATAGTGTTCGCGTTGAAAATTTGGCGTCATTACTTATTTGGTGAGAAATGTCATATCTATACCGATCACAAAAGTTTGAAACATCTGATGACTTAGAAAGACTTGAACTTGCGGTAGCGGAGATGGTTAGAATTGTTAAAAGACTATGACTTGGTAATTGACTATCAATCGGGGAAAGCAAATGTAGTTATTGATGCTTTGAGCAGAAAGTGCTTGTTTGCTTTACGTGCTTTGAACACACATTTGGCTTTGTCTGACGATGGTTCGTTAGTAGCCGAGTTGAAAGTGAGATCATTATTTATACAGCAAATTTATGAGGCTCAAAAGTTTGATAATGAACTGTAAAAAAAACGGGTTCAGTGTGAGTTCATTTCTGATTCAGAGTTTCAAGTTGATTTTGATGATTGTTTGAGATTCAAAGATCGAATATGTGTTCCGAGAAATTCAAAGTTGATTCAAATGATTTTGAATGAAGCATATAGTAATTGTTTATCAGTACACCCGGGAAACACGAAAATGTATAATGATTTGAAACAGTATTATTAGTGGCATGGTATGAAACGAGATATCTCAGATTTTGTTTCGAAATGTTTGATTTGTCAGCAAGTCAAAGCTGAGCATCAAGTACCGTCAAGTTTGTTACAGCCTATCATGATTCCCGAGTAGAAATGGGACAGAGTAACTATGGATTTTGTTTTGGGTTTGCCCTTAACTCCGAGAAAGAAAGATACAATTTGGGTTGTTGTTGACAAATTAACGAAATCTGTGTATTTCATTCCAGTGCGTATAGACTATTCACTTGATAGATTCGCTGAGTTATATATTTTCGAAGTTGTGAAATTACACGGAATGCCTACTTCTATTGTTTCAGATAGAGATCCGAGATTCACTTCACGATTTCAGAAGAAACTGCAAGAGGCATTGGGTACAAAGTTACATTTCAGTACCGCATTTCACCCGCAGACAGATGGTCAATCCGAGCGAGTTATTCAAATACTTGAGGATATGTTGCATTGTTGCATTCTCAAGTTTGGGGGTAGCTGGGAGAAATATTTACCGCTGATTGAATTTGCATACAATAATAGCTTTCAATCAAGTATAAAGATGGCACCATATTAAGCTCTATACGGTCGTAAATGTCGAACACCATTGTACTAGACTGAGCTAAGCAAGAATAAGATTCACGAAGTTGATATGATTAGGGAAACAGAAGAAAAAGTGAAAGTAATTCGCAGTAGTCTGAAACCAGCTTCGGATCGACAGAAATTTTACGCAAACTTGAAACGGAAAGATATTGAGTTTTAGATCGGGGATAGAGTGTTTCTGAAAGTGTCTCTGTGGAAAAAGATATTGCGGTTTGGTCGAAAAGGGAAATTGAGTCTGCGATTCATCGGACCATATGAGATTATCGAGCAAGTCCAACCAGTTGCTTATCAACTATTTTTACTGTTTGAGCTAAATAAAATACATAATGTTTCATGTATCGATGCTTCGACAATACCGATCTGACCCTTCACATGTCATTTCCCCGACTGAGGTTGAAATTCAGACAGATTTATCATATGCTGAAGAACTGATTTGAATTTTAGCCCGTGAGATTAAAGAGCTAAGAAATAAGAGAATTGCATTAGTGAAAGTATTACGACATCGACATAGGACAAGGATGCTATGAGAAAACAATACCCGAACCTATTCGCTGGTAAGATTTTCGGGGACGAAATCTTTAAGGGGGAGAGTTGTAACAGCTCGGCTTTAGCTAAATCAGAACAGAGGTTTTGAAACCACAAATTCGAGGTTAGAAAATTATTTTAATATTATTTTTGATGTTTACAATATGTGTAAAAATTTCGTGAGCTAATTTTATCGTTTAATAGCTCAATTAGAGAAAAATGACTTAATCGCGTAAAATGCAAAAGTTGCATTCTACTTGTTAAAGGTGTCAATTGGCCTTGGCTTTTAATTATGATGGCTTTAAAAGGTAACTAAACCATTTTATTTATGAGTGGACAAAGATGAACATTAATATGATGATTTTAATGTTTTAATACTAAGGTTAATATGGTAATTTGGTTATTTAACTAAAATAAATAAAACAAAAATTATAGTCATCTTTATTTCATCATATTTAGCTAAATATTAAGACAAAAAGAAATCTTCCATGTTCATCTAGAGTTGGCATATTCTTGGGTTAATTAAGGTACGGTTTTAGCTCGGTTTTTTATGATTTCTACATTTTTGTAATCGTTGCTTTCTATTCTAGCTAGCCCATGCCTTAATTTTGAAATTAGTTAATGATTTTGTGAAGTTTCATTGATGAATACTTGAGCTTTTGAATGTTTGATGATGAAAAATGAATATTTGTTGATAGTTACACAAATTTTGTTAAGTGATTTTAGCTAAAAATGCATTTTAGGGATTTAATTGTGAAAAGTATAAATTGGGTGGATGAAATGTGAAATAAATGAAATTTTTGGACTACTAGGGACTTATATGAAATTCGTCCAAGCATGAGTATTGTTGAATTTTGTGAATTTTGTGTATTTGTGAAATAGGGACTAAATTGTAAAAATGTGGAACTTTAGGGGCTAAAGTGTAAAAATAACCAAATATGTGTTTGTGGATTGAATTGAATGATTTGATGAATAAATAAGTTAATTTTGAATGTATATAGATCAATAACGAAAGAAATCGGAATTAGATCAGAGAAAATCAAAGGTTATCGAATAGTCTATCCAGTCCGTTTATCCCAAATACAAGGTAAGTTCATATGCAAATAAATGTTTTTAAATTGAATTATATATGTTTAATTGTCATTGTACTGCTATGAATGTTGAATGATCAAATACGAGCAAGAATTGACAGGGTTACAATATACGAAAGTCCCATACAAACCTTAGGAATAGTATAGGATACGAATGTCATGACATTAGGATTAACGAGATGTGTTTATGTGTAAGACCATGTCTAGGACATTGGCATCATTATGTGATTATGTGTAAGACCATGTCTGGGACATTGGCATCGTTATTTGATTTTGTGTAAGACCATAGCTGGGCTATCGACATCGATATGTGATAACATGTAAGGCCATATCTGGAATATGGCATTGTACGAGCTATATGTGATTTCCGAGTATCTTAAACAATTCTAAAAGGTTCAATGGGCAAAGTCAAGTCGAAAAAAAATGTGCGAATGAGTTAAGTGACTCAGGTACGTATGAGATTCATACAAGTATTGAAAAGGGAAGTATTTGATGAATTCACTTATGATATTGAATATGTATACATTGAGAAAGGTTTGTGAGCTTAAATATGCTTACTCATAGTTTCCTATGGATGGAAATGATATTGATTCATGTGGTAATTTTATTTGTATATGGCTTACTAAGCTTTTAAAGCTTACTTTGTGTGTTATTTCCCTGTTTTATAGATAATCGAAGCTAGCTCAGACTCGAGGATCATCAGGACCACCGTCACACTATCAATCAACTTGTTGGTATTTTTTATGCTTTGTAAATATGGTATATGGCATGTATAGGCTAGTGATGTGATGATGTCTTTTGAGATATGATATTAGCCATGAGATTTGGCTCATAAATGATGTAAATGTTGGTGTGTATTTGGCCATTTGGGTTGACTTATTTTATGAGTTTGGTAAGTGAAATATGATGTATATAAATGGCCTTGCGTTTTGGCATGTTTGTCATGGATGTGGTGATGATTAATTGGTTTGATTTGAGGTTTAAAATAAATGATAAGATGATGAGAAAAATGCATAGAGAAGATAAGTGAAATTGTTGGTAATGGCATATTGTTTTAGTATGTTTGGAATTATGATTTGAATAGTGAAATGGATGGATTTTAAATGACATGATTTGTTTATGAAATAGCATGTTTTGGTTGCCTATAAATGTATTGAAATGGTATGAAATGATGTGGTTTTGGTTTGCTTGAAGAGGGTGAGAAATGTGGCTTAAACCAAGCCTATTTGCACCCCACACAATTGAGCACACGGGCGTGTGACTCGACTGTGTGTCTGCTGTAACTTAATTAAACAAGTCAGTGAGTTACACGGCTTAGACACACGGGCATGTCTACTGGCCTTGTGTGACACACTGGCTGGCACATAGGCGTGTCTCCGGCCGTGTGATGCAAGTCAGCATGTATGTCCTGTTTCCACACGGCTTGTGACAAGGGCGTGTGATCCCTGTATGCATGAAAATTTTATAAGTTTTCCGAAGTTTTCAAATGTTATCGGTTTAGTCCTGAATCTCTTCCAAGCATGTTTTAAGGTCTCATAGAGCCTTATAAGGGATAATGTGACTATGTTGGATTGATGTTTAGGTATTAATGGATTCTTGGATGAGAAATGTATGTTGTATGTTGTGATTTGATAGGTAATGCCTTGTAACCCTATTCTGACGACGGATACGGGTTATGGGTGTTACATGTAGGCACTATCACATGTGTTCTCAATCTTTTCCCATCCAATAATTAAACTCACCAACATAGCTAACACGTGCTGGCACCCATAAATAATCTTTAAGTGTCTTCCCTCTATGGACATTAATCTTGACAAAATTTTGATACATATGTCGAACACAAAACCGATGCTCAAAACCTAGAAATAAGGATTGCACTATAGGAATAATACCCTACATATAAAGCAAACAGAGTAAACACTAAGATACATATAATAAGGTAAAATAATTTGGAAGGAAGAACTAAAAGATAACAAATAAAAAAATAGTTTAAAAATATTACTAACCTTTTACCTCATAAAAGTCCAACATTGGAGTTTTCAATATTTAAATCATTGGCTAACAACTCTAAAACCAACCCTAATTATTTTTTTTATCTCCTCAAAAAAACTGCATAAGCTATCTGGTAGATGCAATCATTAGCATCTATACCTATTGTTGTAAGAAACTCTCTACTGTATTTATCCTTTAACCAACATCCATCTTTCGAAATAACTAGTCTACAACCAGCTAAAAAACCATCTTTCAATGCCTTGATACATATATAAATTCTTTGAAACAATGATCTGTCTAGATGGAAAATGGTGGTTAATCCAGGACTTCTTTTTCTTAGCTCTCCGTAATACTTTGGTAACTTAAAGTATTGGTATTCATCCTTTCTCCTAATAATCTCCAAAGCTTTTACTTTAGCTCTATATTTCTTCATCCATTTTATTCCAAGATTCAATTCCTTTCTAACTTTTGCTAAAAATGTATCCACCTTCATTTTAGATTCACTTTGAAAAGCATATAAAAACCTATGAGCCAACCATTCAACATATGCAAATTTATATTCAAAAGCCTTGCAACAAACCATGCTTTTGATTTGAATAGTCATTTTGTCTAGCATTTTTGAATCCCATATACAAAAAAGATAACCTTCTTTACACCTTACATCCACTCTATCTTTATCATTATGCTTAAAATTAATCCCCAACTGATTAGCTAATAAATATTTTTGGAAAGCATTTTTGAACTCATCAAAATATTTAAACATTATGCCAACAACAAATTTAGGATTATTTATATCCCTTTCTACATCAAATTCAAGGAGTTTTCTTCTTCTCTTGACATCAAAATCACTGTCACAAACTACATACTAAAATTTTTTTTGATTAGAATCATTAGAAAAATAACCAACTTAAAAAGCAAACTCATTATCCAATAAATCATTTGACCATCTTGGCTTTTTATCATTTACTTTCTCTTATCCTTTCTCAAAACCATATGCAAAATAACCAATTTTAGAATCAAAAACACTATCTATCTTATCCATAACTTCAACATCAATTAATCTATTGTTACCATAATCTAAATCATATTCGGTATTATAAAATCCATCATCTACATTATTTATTTTTTAGATTTTGAGACATTTTAAATTCTTCTTACATATATTCATAATATATTTGAACTACTTGATTATCTAGAACATATAATCCAATTACTATAGCAACATCAAGTTTTTCTATCCTAATTAATCAACCAACTAAGTCTTTCCTCAGTTTCCTCCAATGATATGTGACACATCTATCACAACCTAACATTTGCACAAACTCATTTAAATATCTTATTGACAAGTTACCTAGGTTATACCGATCAATGTAATCTATTTCACCACAATCATATTTATTTTCTCTGCCAATGCAATGGAAACTCCCTTTGTAATAGATTTCTATGGAAAAGTAATTATGATGTTGCACTACATAATCAAATAATAAAAAACAATATCAAAGGATAAGTTATTCAATGTGATACATTACAACTCTAAAAACAACAATATCAAGAGGAAATTTTATTTATCTAAAGAAAAGTTTCAATCTAATAGGAAATTCAAATTATTTTTAGCTTCAAATTAGTATTAGAAGATATCTAAAGGAAACCGTACCTAAAACATTAATCACATCGCTAGTGACATACATAAGTGGATTACAAACCACCAAAATCAAACAACACTCATAAACCACAAAATCATGAAATACCAAAAAGCATAAAACTCAAATCTGTCCATCTAAGAAAACAAGAACAATAGGCAAATATCAAACCATTTGTTCTCTAAACTTAAAATCACTAAAAAAAAATCATAACTTCAATCGATTGTAAAATAAAATTGTAACACCCCAAAACTGGCCCAGAAGTTTTGACCGAATTTCGGAGGTCACATTGATCACAAAAGTGATCGTAGAAAAAATTTAGTTTAACAAAACAAAAAACATTATAGTATTTAAGTTACGTAAAATTCTTAGTTATAAAATCCTGATATTTCAAAAGAAAATACGATCCCAATGACACTTACGTGCGTAAAACACAAAATTTCGTACCATAGTTTTCAAAACAGTACTTACAATTCATAGTGTTTAATTTATAAACTTAGAAATTATTAAAAATACTATTAAAGCCTATTTTTAACCGCGACTCTCCGAGACCTTCAAAACTGTACTTACAGAGCTACATGAGCTACATGAGGTGAATGCGAGTTCAAAACGTATCTAACAACGGAATTACAGATCAAAAACCAAATAGTAATTCGATAATGAAAAGTACTTACAGAGATACGCAGAAACAAAAAACAAACTCGGAACCAACATCCCAAATAAACGTAACTGTCAAAGCACACCAACTCACACACAGAACACTTAATAGATAAACCTGTCAATTGGTCGATACAAAAATACTTATCATCACAATCCAAAATGTCACTACGCTAACACCTCAATGCACGCAGAATCAATCATAAATGTTATGACGAACAGATAGATTACAGACAAATAGCTCACATCCATATGCATATGAATACAATCAAGTATTAAAAAAACTCACCCATCCAGCCAAAACACCTCTTCGTCCCCCGATCACACCCCAAAAGAGTTTTTTAAGCTCATCTAACCTAACACACCACATAGAACCTCGAATGACCCATTCAACCCTACACACCATGTATGTGGACTAAGCCACTCAGATAATAATACGCAACAAGGCTGGTGTATATGCAGTACAGTGCGTTGCGGTAAATCGTTGTACGGACATATTACAGTTTAAACTGCCAAATTAGATAATAGTACGCAGCAAAGCTGACGTACATACGGTATAGTGCGGTAAACTGCTGTACTAATAAGTTTGCAGTTAAACTGCCAGATCATATCAGAATCAGTCTTCCTTCTCTTCACAACCAACCCAAAAATTTACTTTATGCAAGTGCATGTATGCTTACAACCTCACAGAAACAATGAATACATCGACAGACAGTCTAACAGAAACAAACATGCACACACCCAACTAATCGGGTTCAAAATTAGATATCTCGCACAACAGTCACAAATAACACATAAGTCGAAGCCCAGATCAGAGTATTAACTACCTTCACTAAATCCTAGCCAATGGTCAGAACACACAGACACATTTTCAGATCAAAAACATATACAGAACTAAAATTGGTGACTTATGGCCACATAGCCATGTGCTCTGGCCGTGTGGAAATGTCTAGGTCGTGTAGGGTCAACACGCCCATATGAGGGGGAGACACGTCCGTGTGGGAAGAGGCTCACGCCCGTGTGAGCCAGGGACATGTCTATGTAACTCTCTGTCCAATTGTGCTAAAATATGGTTCAGGGCGGACACGGCTATGTAAGAGTCTCACACGCCTGTGTGGCCACCAGACACAGTCGTGTGTCGTAACACACGCTCGTGTGAGATCCCTAAATCCCCAAATTAGCCACACGGTTGTGTGGCATTAAAACACCTAAACCCTAATTCCCAAATGCACACACCCATGTGCCCAAGGGACACGACTGTGTGGATATCGACTAATTTCCCCAAATTAGCCACACGGCCGTATGGCCAAGCAGTGTGGCAGCTAATCTTGCCCGAAAACCCTAATTCCTAATTCCACACGGCCGTGTGAAAATGCACACGCCAGTGTGGCCACCTGTGTGGTCACGAAACCACACCGGAACAGGCCGAAATTACTATTTTAGCCATCAAATCAGTCCCCAACCTTTGCTATAACAAAAATATATCGAAATACGCAGTATTCTCCATATTTCCTCAACAACTAAATACCCAAAATCAATGGTTTAGAGCACACACAAGAATTATCGAATTAACAAATCGCAAATAAATTAGATAAGGTTCAAATCCAGCACCTGATTCATAATCAAAACGCCTCAAGCTCAATCGACACACGTCGATGACCTTAATACGAATCTGAAGCTTTTGTCGACCAAAAAAATGTAAACGAACCGATGCAACAAAAACAATCCAAGAAGAAAATGAAAGAAAATTGATTATGCGAAAAAGAATTAAAAGAATAAGAATAGAAAGAATAAGAGCAAAAGAAAAAAAAAACGTGTGACAGAGGAAAAAGAGAACGTGAAAAAAGAAAAAGAAACTTTTACTTCCTTTTCCCAAAATAATAAAAATACAATTAAAAATAAATAAGAAAATATTTTTAATTTAAAACAAATTGAAGTTGCATAAAAATAATTTCTCAAAACACACACAAGGACTTGAACCCATAACCTCAAGGTACATTAACACTCAACCAATCACCAAACCAACAGGTCCATTCTAACACAAAAACGCAGAAACTAACCCAATTGTTCGATCTAGCCACTGACCCTACTTATAAATCTCAAAACTCCTAACCCCAAAATCAGGGGTGTTACAAAAATAAACTTAAATTAAAATTTTGTGAATTAGTCATTGAGTCAAAAAGAGAGAAAAAAGTTAGTATGAAAGTTTTTATGGAAAGATAGGCAATTTGAATTGAAAAAAAAAACAATATACATCATAGACAAAAAGCATTTTGATACTGGGACTTAGAACAATAATAGAAGATAAGAAAATAGGTTTTATTTTTGTTTAGTCTATTTTTCAGACTTATATTTTTATCCAAACCCTTCCATTTTTCGAGTAAGGCTTTGAGCATGAACGATCAATCTTGTACATGGACTCATCTTTAGTTACGTTGGTTTGTTTTTACTTTTGAAATAATAAATGTACATGTTTTTGGTAGACAAAAAAAATATTTAAAAAGCCCTCTAACATGTTTTTCTAGTTACAAATCAAAATAAAAATCATAAAAATATTGAATATTCAAGCATGGATTAAAAATTTTTAGCAAATAAAAGAACTAATAATTTACCCAAATCAAATGTTTGAGAAAATACAAATAACTTAAAAAACTTATGTGTAAAATCCTTGAGTCAATTTTATGATAAACAAATTTAACAGATTTAAATTATTAATAATAAAGTTAAACGGACTAAATTAAAGTTTATAATGTATATGAAAATAGATGTTATGTTTGGTGATTTAATTTGTAAATTATTTGTTTTTCAAATATTAAATATGGTATCAAGGGTTGATCTTTATGAAGCTTAAAGGGCCTTGACTCTTCAAAATTTTGAGAAACTTTAATTTATTTAATTTTTTTGAACTTTTTAGATGTCTTTAAGGCCTCTCAAACATAATCTCAAGAAATGCCATTGTATGACATATTGATTTGAATCCATATAAATGTAGAATTTTTTTTTCTCATGTTTCTTTTTTTTTTTTTTTGAAAGGAAAAATGACCTAAAGGTCAACCTTATCATTTTTTCTATAATATTCGCCATAAATCTCAATAACCCTCTCCCTTTTCCACCGCCTATTGTTGTGGTCCCAAAGATCTTTGACTTTTCTTTCATCATTAGTAAAAGTGGACCGACAAACCGACCCACCCTTGATGCCTTTAACCCCCTAATGGTCCCGCCTAATATCAATCATGACACCGTCACCCACTTGCCATATAAAGCCGTCATTTAACACTTCAGCCTCCTTAGCAATACTCACCCAGGTGAAAGACGGTTTATCACACTATTTGTATCTGAACACGTCACCTTTCGGGAAATATTTGGCACTTAACACTTTAAAACATAAAGTATCCTTTTGAGTCATAAGTCTCCAAACTTGTTTGCCTAATAACACCAAGTTAAATAGATGTAAATCTCGAAAGCCCATACCTCCCATTCCCTTTGGATAACAAAGCCTATTCCAAGCCATCATAGCCCAGCCAAGAGTCTTGTCATTATTAGTCCACCACATCCGACCCATTTGTGAATGAAGGTCCTCAATAATGCCTTTTAGGGCCAGAAAGACTGAGAAAGCATAAGTTGGAATAGCCTGAATAATAGCTTTAATGAAAACCTCTTTCTCTCCATAAGATAGCAAGCGTTTTGACCAACTGTTTATTCTACAACTGCACCGATTAATAATGTTAGTAAAAGCTAATGATTTTTTTCTACTAACAGGTAACGGTAACCCTAGGTAACTATCTAGCTTATCAACAATACGCATGCCAAGCATAGAACTAAATAGTTGCCTTTGGGCCAACGGGGTTTTCGGGCTAAACATAATCATAGATTTATCCTTATTTACCTTTTGAGTCGAATCACAATTAAAATTTGCAATAATATTAACAACTTCCTCTATATCCCTTTTTTTTATTACGAATAAAAAGGAGTGCGTCAGAGACAAAAAAAAAGGTGATTAATACAAGGCCCATTTATGCTAGCCCGAATTCCCTTAAGCATATTGTTTTTTTTTTTAGCATGAACAAACAGCTTTGAAAATGCTTCCATGCAAAATAAAAATAGGTAAGGAGAAAGAGGATCCCTCTGTCTAAGGCCCCTTTTTGGCACAATCGTCTCGGATAGGATAGAATTGCATTTGACAACATAATGGACCGATCGAACGCATCTCATTATTTTAGTCACTCAATCATTTGCGTAGCCCATTTTTTTCATCACCTCTTCAATAAAAGTCCACTCCACCTGATCGTATACTTTGCTCATATCGAGCTTATTTACGAAACCTTTGTTAGGCCTATTCTTTGCACTTTGGAGATAATGGACTAGCTCATGGGCAATTAAAATGTTGTCGTGGTTCATCCTCCCCGGAACAAAGGCGCTCTGATTTTGGCTTATGCATAACGGTTGTGTCTCCTTCAGACGATTTACAAGCACTTTGGCGACGATTTTGTACACCACCCTACAAAAACTGATCGGCCTAAAATTAGTCATATCCACAGGTTCTTTAAATTTAGGAATTAGAACAATAATAATGTCATTTAAACAATCCATATTTTTTGCACCCCTAAGAATATCATGACACAACTTAATAATATCCTCCCCCACCATTTCCCAGTTTTCTCTAAAAAAATTCCCCGATAAACCATCAATTCCCGGGGCTTTCCTAGGATCCATTCGACTGAAAGCTTCCTTAATCTTATTATCCGTAAAATTCTTCAGCAGTCTGTCATTAACCTCCCTTGAAATACATCTCTCTATATAGTTAAGGTTTAGCACAGTATTAGAACTTAAATTTGACTTGAATAAATTTTGAAAATACTCCCTGATCGCCTTGCATATATCTGTTGTGTTCTCTCTCCAGTATCCATCTAGCAATGTTGTTTTTCTTCTTTCTGTTTGTGGCTCTAACATGAAAAAACCGAGTATTCTTGTCCCGTTCCTTTAACCAATTTACCCTAGACCGTTGAGCCTAATACTTCTCCTCTTTATCCAACAGATTACCGAGCTTCAATCTCATAACTTTGAGCTTTTTGCCTACGTAAATGCGCCCTTGGCTATCAATAATTTTGTTTATATTTGCCTGCAGGGTACCAAACACATTTTATTATTATTATTATTGAAAATAATTTTAAATTTTTATTTATCAAACATGTTTTTCAATTTTCAAAAAATAGAAAATAAAAAACATTTTTTAAAATACGAAATTAAAAAATAGAAAAAAAAATCGGAAACTAAACGGAATAAAAACTTTTTGGAAAATCACCAAACAATAAAAAAAATAAAAAGAAATTTGTAGATTTCTAGAAAAATCATTCTCTTAATATCAATCAAATAATACACTTTTCTGTGCAGTTGAAATTTGAAATTTGAAAATATTTTAGAAATGTTGTTGTGAGAGATGACCGACAAACTGTTGCTCCAATGCGGGGGACATCAATTATGTTTGAAAAATGTTTAATAATTGCCCTCATTTCTTTCCTCTCCAAACTTTTAAAATAAATTATTTAATTTTGAATTTATATTTTTTATAGAATTTTTTTAAAATAGATGGAAAAGTTAATTCTGTTAATATGTCATATATATATATATATATATATATATAAATTATCATGTAGATGATAAGTTGACATTTAATTATTTTTTAAAATTTAAAAATATCTTTATAATCTGTATTTAATTCTAAATATTTTTTAAGATTTTTAAATTTAAAAAAAAAACTAAATGTTGATGTATGTGTATGCAACATCAATAAAATTTTTAAAAAAAATTAATTTTTTCATTCATTGTTATAATTTAACAAATATATATATAAATTCAAGATTTAAAAAAATAAAATAATTAAAATAATTTTATCTTTAAATTGAAGGAATAAATCATTATTTGGTAAAATCTGCAAATGATGGACTGAGTGGGTGAGTGATGCTCCTAAACTCCTTTTTATTTCACAACCTTCCTTCCTACATCTAATCACTGTCCACCTTTACTTTTCACATAAGAAAACTGCCTAATTCTGAAACATTGCAGAAAAAAAAATGTATATATATATATATATATATCATTAATTATTAATATTATACTCATAAATACAATATGGTTTATTAAATCTAAATAAAAATTAAATAAACTTCCCATATGTATAAATTATCTTTTAAATTTATTCAAGTTTATCCAAATTTATTTTAATTTATGTCTGGATATATTTTGATTTTTAATTTGGTTCTATATTTTTACTAATTTTATTAAAAAATATATATTTTTCAAAAAAAAAATTCTATTTCAATGGAAATAAAATTGATTATTATTTATGAAAATGAGAAACACTATCCTTTGTATCAACGTCATCGTCCATCACACAAATTTTATCAACAAACTGTCAAAAACATATAAATATATATAATAGGAATAAAACATGTATTATTTAGCGTTAATAGGGGTAAAGTAGGGACAATTTACTATTATTTTTAATATAAACAATTTAAGCATTGGCTAGAAGTTTCTTCTTCTTCTTCTTTTTAAAGTTAATTAGTCTTTCTATTATTTTAAATTTTAAATATTTTGAATTATTTTTAAGGTTAATAAAATTTTCTTCTGATTTTTAAGGTTAATAAACCAACTTAGGTATAGTTTGATAAATAGAAAAAAAATTAAGTATTGAAAATTATTTGATAAATTACTTAAAATTAGTTATAGAATATAAATAAACATAAAATTTTTATAGCATAACATAATATTAAAATAAAATAAAAATATTTTCCATTAAATACATATCCAAACAATAAAATATTTTAAACTCAAATATATGCATAATTATTTACTATTAAAATTCAAACGCCATTTACTAATATAGTAAAACATATACAAATGGATTTGGGTATATAAACATCCAAAATAAATTTACAAAAATTTCTTTTTTCTATCATTTTTTTTATTGTCCTAATGTAAAGGATACTTTTTAAGTATTTCATTTAAAGTCTAAAAAACTGTAAAAATTTCTCATTAAGAAGTTACCCCTCTAAAAAAAAGTGATTAAAAATAATTATATATACAACCTCATTAATTACCTTATTAAATAAATAAATAAAAACTTTAAAACTTGTGTATATACTAAAAATTCTTGAATATATAATAACATATACTGACACAACAGCTTATATGTATCCAACCCATTTACATATTTAATAAACAAATATGAGGAAGTTGAAAGTTTGTAATATTTTTGTTTCTTTTTTTTTAGGATACAAAAGTGTTTCATTAATAATCAATTTCAAAATTAAAAAAATATATAGATTATATAAAATATTTTATTTCTAAAATAAAATAAAAGAATATAAAGTACATTATAATTTAAATGTTTTAAAAATATATATTAAATGAAAATATTTATCATAAATAATCAATGAAAATACTAAACATAATAACAATCACACTTATGATACTAAAATAAATTTTTAATTAATAACATGTATATAGACATGCTTATGGGCTAGGTCACCTACACAAGCCCAAATGTCTACTTGGAAAGTAGGAGAGTTTTGACAAAATATGAGACATAGAAAATGGGCTTAGGTAAAATTTAAAGTTTATTTTCTATATTAGCCGAACCTTGGGCAAGATTTTCTTTCAACTTGAGCCCGAATCAACCTGAATAAATTATGTTATAAAAAATATTATATTAATTATATATGTTAAATAATAATTAAACTCATTATCCAAAACCTAAAACAAACGTAACTCAACTTAAAATATAAAATTTTTAAAAGTATATTTGATAGAATAAAATATTTATACATATTTATTTGCGATTTTTTAATACAATAAAATATTTATTATATTTATGATAGTAATTTTTTTAATATAAATACTTTTAATGTATTAGAAAACTTTTATTTTAGTGTATTATTTTTTTAAAATAAAAACTAATTTAAAAAAATCAAATTGGGTCAGGCTTGAACAAAAAATAAACCTATTTTTCAGGTCAGACCGAACCCGGACTTAAAAGATTAATCCATTAACACTTATACACGTAGAGATATCGTTTAATTTAAATGTTACATAAATATTAAATTTACAAATTACTTTATGTTTAAATATTTAAAAAAGTTATAAATTTTGACTGTAACGTATTTAATATTTTTTAGAATATCTAAAAGAAAAATACGTATTAAAAAGCAATGGTGCAAAGCAGGATTTGATTTCAAAATTTAAAACCCAAATCATTTAATACATATATGTTGAAGTGGCTTAGATTTAGATCCCCATTCAAATTTTGAAATTAAAAATCAAACTCATATCGTTGTCAAATTTATTTACTGAATTAAATAAATTTATATTTTTTAAAAACATATATTATAAAATTGTTTATACAGACATTAGCCGTTACTGTCTCTCTCTTGTTTGCTGGCTTTATTGTACCTAAATTCACCCAAATACAACCAAGGGAAACACAACCTAAAGTTTATTGGGCTCAAAATAGGGAGTTTTCTTTATTTTAGATATTTAACTTATTCAACTTTAAATTTTGGTAATAAGACTTCGAAAGTAATGTGACATTATCTTGTTTGGTTCATTTGACTAAAATATATGATTCAAACGTTTGGTTAATTGAATGTAAGATTAGCTATAAGTACATTTAACTCAATGATCCTTGTTAGTTCATTTAATATTTTTTAATCTAACTTCCATAAAATTATGGAAAATTGTTACGACCATTATTTTTTATTATAATTTATATATCAATAAGTAAATATATGATATTGAAATAAATTTATAAATAATAATTATAATAATTAATGAAAAGTGATTCAACACCAACTATAACTATAATTATAACCATAGTTAATATATTAATAAATAAATTTTAATAATTTATTTTTTATAATATTCTATTTATAATAATAAATAATTAAATAATAGAATAATAAAATTTATTTTTATATTTATACTATATATATATATATATATATATATATATATATATATATATATGAGCTTTAACTAGGTTGTAGAAACTAATTCATTAAATTTAACTTTTGTAACTTTATAAACCATTATTTTTCTAAATTACTATATCTCATCCCCTTGTTTTCAACACAATTGAGAAAATCAATTTTTCTAATTTAGTTGATTTATAAATAATGTATCAATTTGAAGTTATCTAAAAAAATCCTATGTATAAGAAAATATAAGAAAATGCATTAAGACATATTTTTAGAATTCAAAATTCAAAATACTTTTTTGAAGTATGAACAGGAATTGAAACGCTTTAACTTCCATTTATTCACTATTAAGAAAAAAAATTATTTTTTTTGTTTTTAATTAACCTTAAACTTTATTTAATAACAAAAGCCTAAAATTGATTAAAAAAAAGTAAATTAGTAAAATATTTAAGATTACGCCCGTAACTTAAAATAATCTAATAAACGAGCTCTAATAAAATTACACATTATATTACAACATCTTGACACTATTTCGTAATGTGAGACCACGGGATAACCGAAATGTTGACATCCAAACACCGTAATCTCAATCCGAAATATAATAATACGGACCATAATATTATATTCCATAAACTAAATATCCATAGAATAGAATATACTTAGGGAATATTAAAATGCTCCATATAAAATAAAATCAGGAGAAAAAGGAAAGAGAATTCTTGCAGAATCAATGGCAGAGATCTTTCATAACCTTAACAGTAAGAACTAAGAAGTTCCATTTATTTTTCTTCTTTTGGGACCTTTATAAGCGAAAAAGAGTAGTTGGCATAAAAATCAACATTTTTTTCAATCTTTCAGCCGTGGCAAAAAAAAACAATAAAAGTATGCCCTTTGTTTGTGTCAATTTTCACAAAATAAATAAATTATATACTTTTTAAGTCCCTATATTTTTTTTACATTTAGAATTTATTCTTTTTATTTTTATTTTCAAGAATTTATTTCTTTTACTTTTCAAATTTAAAAATTCAAGTCTAATTGTTAATATTATTAAAATTTTTTTATTAAATTCTTTGTTTTAAAAGAAATCATTCATTTTATGAATGGACCATACAATCTAAGGAAAAAAGAAGAAGAAAGAAACAATATATGGTTGCAATTGACGGTGAAGGAGGAGCTTTATCAAGACAACAAAGTCTTCAACCTCAGCAAGAAACGAACATTACAACACGTTGGCAATCGGGCTTTTTTTCTGTTAAACCCTTTGTTGTGATGTTTTGGAATAAAAAAATCACTAAGTAGCCATATAACAAAAAGAACGACAATGCTTTAGAAAAAAATAAAAAGAATGACATTATGATAAACTTAAATTTAATAAAATAATTTTAATAATTAGAGTTGCATTTATTAATCCAAAAAACAAAAAGGCTAAATTCAAAATGTATAAAAAATACAAAAACTTAAAACATATACTAACAACAAAAAAAATTGAGAAAATTAAAAGATGAATCATAATATTTTATTTGATTTTGTTCGGGTAATATTTGAATGAATTTGATTTTGTTCAGACATTTGAAAATCACATTTAATCAATTTTTTACCGGTACTAGTATGTATCAATACCAGTCTATTTCAATGTATTGTTTTGTATTTATCATTATTTTCAAAAAATATTTTATATATAAAAGATATTTACAAATATCAAATAATGAGATTAAATAAATCTCAAATATAAAACAATTATAAAAAATAAAGTTTTGGTCGTAGTGGTAAGGAAAATATTTTAAAAATGTTAATGGCATGGATTCAAGTCTCACCATATGCAAATTTTAAGATACCGAAAAAAAAATCTCATCAATTATATAAAATATTCTTTAATAAGCTTTACAAATGCAATCCTTCATTAAACAAACTCAAAATAAACAAGAAAATAACTATTTCATAAATTAAACAATAAGATCATCTCATACTCTGCATATAACAATTCATAATTCAACAAATTCAAAATAAATAAATTTAAAATTATTTTTGGTACAAATAAATAATAAAAATTTAAATTTAAAATATATTTCACAATTAAGTTTTTTAGTATCGGCCAATACACCATATTCCAATCGGTACGGGTGAAATCAGCTAGCATGACGGTACCAACCGAAATTTGCATCGAAACTAAATTTAAAGTTTGTTGTTCCGATATTCTACCAGAACAGAATGTTTCAACTGATACAGGAACGATATTGACTACCATGATTGAAACTCTTTTTTTATTGTTAAATCACATTTTAGGGTTTGAACTTGGCAACTCTTCTCATATTGATGCTTGAACTTTTTTTTCTAAGTTAGACCCTGAACTAGGCAAATGTTCCCATATTGGGACATGAATTTTTTTATCCAATTTAATCCTTAAAAACCCTAAAATTAGGTCCCACTGTGGGAATAATTATCAAGTTCAGGGTCTGACTTTGACAAAAAAATTTAAGCCCCAATGAAGGGAAAAATTGCCAAGTCCAAGCCCCAATGTGAAATAATTGCCAAATTCGAGACTTAACTTGGACAAAAAAGAGTTCAGCAATTATGATTTAACACTTTTTATTATTTAATATTTAATTATTTTTTCAAGTTTTTATAATATAAAAATAAATTAGTTAAAAGTTTTGAAATACTATACATATATTAAAAAAATCAACAAAACAATAAAATCTATACAACTCGATTGATTTAAGAAAAAACTTGATAGTCAACTCGAATAATATTAGTCTTGCTTCTGTTAGAATTTTACTCTCCTCCTATAATTCATAGAAGAAAATGATGTCGGAATCAAATGTAATTATAGTATAAAATAGTGTATCGCAGCTTTGAATTTTATAAAAAAAAAAAAAAAAAAACGCAATGCTCCACGAAGTTGGAGAGAGAAGGTGGTTTTTCTATATTGAGAAACAGAAATCGGCGCTTCTTTTGAAATTGAGAAGGTGAGAGTGAGTTTCCTCTTCCTAATCT
This sequence comes from Gossypium anomalum, assembly GCA_025698475.1. Lineage (NCBI taxonomy): Eukaryota > Viridiplantae > Streptophyta > Magnoliopsida > Malvales > Malvaceae > Gossypium > Gossypium anomalum. The sequence continues at coordinate 15,292,413 of CM046957.1, forward strand.
TTATTTTATTTTAATCATATTTGTCTGAATGACTTTGTTTTTCATACTGGGTTTTATTTGAAGCACATATAGTTATCGTAATAATATAAAGACACTGAACTGATATCTTCTTCTTTTTTTATTTTTGTCTTTATAACGTTAGAACTTCACGAGGTTGTGTCAGATTTTCTTTTCAAAACCAAATCCAAACCTTTATCCCTATTTATTTTAAAGCTTATGCTTTTTTGTTACTGTTCCAAAGCTTTTCACACTTTCCTTCTTTACTTTTCCTTAGTATTTGAAAGCAATGGGGAAGACTACAAGGTGGCTCAAGTCAGTTTTAGGCATGAAAAAGGAAAAAGAAAAAACCCCCATTCAGCATTCTGTTTTATACGACAAGAATGACAAGAAAAGGTGGAGTTTTGCCAAGTCCGGGAAAGATGTCGACGCAAATTCTCAAACCCCATTGGCCATCACTGATGCCGCTTGGCTTAGGTCCTACTTTGCTGAAACCGAGAATGTGCAGAACAAACATGCCGTTGCTGTGGCTGCTGCTACAGCAGCTGCAGCCGATGCAGCTATGGCAGCAGCACAAGCTGCCGTCGCAGTCGTCAGGCTGACCAGCAATGCTAGAGCTTCTTTCTTGGCTGGAGGGAAGGAGAAGTGGGCAGCTGTTAAAATTCAAGCCGCCTTTAGAGGTTACTTGGTAAGTGGTTTTTTTTTTTTTTGGGGGGGGGGGGTGAATTAGGTATATTTGTTGAACTAGAATTTGAATCTTTCTTGCTTACCACATTAAAGAATTGATGACATTTTGACTAAAGGGTCCATTTGTTAAATCTACTTTGCTTATATTTTTCAGTCACGGAAAGCTCTTAGAGCATTGAAAGGACTGGTGAGGTTGCAAGCTCTTGTTAGAGGTTATCTTGTGAGGAAGAGGGCTGCCGCAACTCTCCACAGTATGCAAGCTCTTATCCGAGCCCAATCCGCAGTCCGATCTCAACGGATGCGCCGCTCCTTCAATAAGGAGAATCGCTACCATCCCGAAAACCAGCCTCGGAAAGCGATTGTAAGTAGCATTGTCATAACGCTTGAAGTTTTTCTAATGTGTCATTTAGGTGATGTTATTCATTTCATTTTCAGGAAAGATTTGATGAATGGAGGAGTGAAATCAATGCGTATGATGACAACCCCAAAATAGTTGAAATCGACACGTTGAAGACAAGATCAAGGTCTCATCGGTTCAACACCGCGTTATCCGAATGCGGGGATGACTTGCCTTATCAAACAATCTCATCACCCCTTCCACGTCCGGTTCCGCCCCGAACATCGTTACCCCATTACCAAAATCTGAATGATTTCGAATGGTGCTTCAGCGGCGGTGACGAATGTAGGTTTGCTACCGCTCACAATACTCCTCGTTTTGGCAATGCAGCTCGGTCCAATGTTCCTACGACACCGACTCAGAGTGTGTGCGGGGACGGATATTTTAGGCCATATTCCAACTTCCCCAGCTATATGACCAACACACAATCGTTTAAGGCGAAATTACGATCTTACAGTGTCCAAAAGCAAAGACCAGAATCAGGAGGTGCAAAGAAGAGGCTTTCGCTCAATGAAATCATGGCTGCTAGAAACAGCATAAGTGGAGTTAGAATGAACAAATCATATTACCAAATTCATCATCAATTTTGAATAGGAAACAAAAAAAGATGTGTTTTTCATTCCTGCTTTGTTATTACAACTTATTGTTTCTGTATATTCTTTGAAATTATATAAAAAAGTTCAAAATTTTAAAAAAATCTTAAAAACTATAAGAATTACCAATTATAGGAATTATTAAAAATTCAAATTAAGTGGAAAATGGAGAAAATACAAAAAAAAAAAAAAGGTGATAATTAAAATATAAATGAGTGTCAAGTTTGTTTGATGGTACTATATTTGGCATTCAGAAGGGTGCAGAGACACTGGGGTCATATGAGATGAGACAAATTTTAAAGCTCTTCTCAAAGAAAAGACAAAGTGCCTGCCTGGATAATTAATATCAGCTATTTATTTAATTTAAATTTTGTAAATAAAAAATATTATGCTGGAAGAATTTTGTCATTTTATTTCAATATTGCTAGAGATGGGAAAAAGTACAAAATAAAACCCCAGTTTTGAACCAACACAATCCATTAAGCTTCAAGTTTTTCTTATTTTGAAATGAGTTAATTTTATAAAATTGTGGGGTTGAGTTTACTGTAAACTCGCCCGCCCCAATCTTTTTTATATTTATTATTTTAATTTAACCTCTAAATAAATTTAAGAGTAAATAACCTAATTTGTTGGGTTTTTTTAATATTTTGATCATTTAAAATGAATTTTTTTATAATTTTATTATTCAACTTTTTAGAGTATTTTCGTTTTAATCACTCAAACGTTAACTCTTTACTGACAATTAGTTGTATTTGTCATATCATGTTTATACTTTCATTTTGGTCATCCAACTTTTAGGTCATTTTCATTTTGGCCACTCAAAAAATCTATTTTTTTTTCTTTTTAAGTATTGATTAGGATAAAAAAAATCAAAGATTAAAATGAAAAAGTGGTAGAAACTAAAATACTACACAAAAATGGTCAAATTGTACTTTTTTATCCCATTGTCAAAAATTCTAATATTTTTTAATATAGAAAATTTAAATTTCAAAACATCAAAATAAATTAAATAAATTGTTGAAAATTTTTATCCCTTGATAATGTCAACTAATTTGTTACTATAATATTGAATTAATTAATTTAATCTCCTTCTAAATTTTAAAATTTTATTTTATGTTTCAAAATTATCATTAACGAAATCAACTCAAATAACTCATATTTAATAATTGTCTACAAAACTTAAATTTCTTTTGATTATACAATCTCGAATCTTTCACACTAAGCTAAAAGCAAGAAAAAATACTTGTAATTAATTAAATTAATTGCTTGTAAAAAAAAACTTTGAGTTTTGTTTGGCATGGAAGGTAGAATTAATTAATTTAATTAATTGCAATTACTTTTCTTTACTTTTAGCTTAGCATGGAAAATTCAATATCATATTCAAAAGAAATTTGTGTTTCGTGGACAATTATTAAAGATGAGTTATTTGAGTTGATTTTACTTTGAAAATATAAAATATAAAATACAAAATATATAATTTAAAATTTTAGAAGGAGATTAAATTAATTAAATTAATTGATTTTAATATTATAATAACAAATTGGTTCGCACTATCAAGGGATAAATTTTTCAATAATTTATTTAATTAATTTTTATGTTTTGAAATTTAAAATTTCAATATTGAAAAGAAAAAGATATTGAGAACTTTGGCAAGTAGGTAAACAAGTACAATTTGATAAATTTTTTAAAGCATTATTTTAGTTTCTATCGTTTTTTCACATTATCCTTAATGTGTTTTTTTGACCCCGATAAATACCTAAAAAAGGATATTTTTGGGTGACCAAAATAAAAGCGACCTAAAATGACGTGGCATGTACAGTTAACCGCCGTTAGAGATTTAATGCTTGGGTGATTAAAATTAAAGTGCCTTGAAAGTTGGGTGACAAAATTGCAAGGTTTTCATTTTGGGTGTTAGAGATTTAACACTTGGGTGACGAAATTGCGTAACCAAAATGAAAGCGCCCTAAAAAATGAGTGATTAACTAGGTAGTTTACCCTTAATTTAATTCTATAACTCTATATCTCACTGCTACCTATCGAGAAAAAAAAACACTCTTACTAGCCATTGCTTCATACATTCTCAACGAATATCTTTAAAGTTTGGATAAATTATACTAGTAGTCACCCAATTATTAGTAAATTTCTTTTTTGGTCACCCAACTATAAAAAGTTACAAATGGTCACTCAACTATTAGTATTCTTTTGGTCACCCGATTATGAAAAGTTATAAAATGGTCACCCAACTATTCAATTTTGTCTTTTTTGGTCACTAACAAGGTAATGGTGGCAGCTTTTAAAATTTGCATAATAACAATTTTGACCCTCAGCATTTATATATTGTGTTAATTTAATCTTGATTTTAAAAAATCAACTCATGTAAACTGTAACAGTCTGCCCAACGTAAATCATATCAATATGTTGTTTGGCGTATAATTGATTAAGCTAAGATAGAAAAAGTATGAGATTAATGAATCATCCGTTAAGTGTCTAGGTGGCATATTGTGTGGATTCAACGATATGCCCTTGTAGAACACCTCGTTGGAATTCTCCATGTGGCAAACTCTAGGGTTTGGCGGACTCTTTTGTGAGACAACCTGCTAACCCCAACACTTTGAGTGAACTTGTTAATTCGTGGAGTGATAGAATTATTTTCTGTATTTTAACAAGAAAATGACGACTTGGTAGAGCTTAGTTGAAATTTAGTTGGAATTGAACTAGAATACTATTGATGACAACTTGATATGTTTAGGTAATTGAATGACTTGTTTTATTGTACAAGTAATGTTTTACTACTCACTAAACTGATTAGTAGTACTAGTTATGTTTGGTAGATAATTAGGCAAGCTTGTTCTTGAGTTACAGGGCTATAGTAGGATTTTCTAACCCTCCTACTAAGCTTTGTCCTCGCTGCCTGTGCTATATAAGAATGTCGATAACTGACATGTTTCACCCTCTTTTTCTATGAGTTCTTCCCTAAGTCTCTAAAAATTTTTAAGTTATTTTTGCTAGAGAAGACGAGGAAGGTTTCCAGTAGCTAGTAAAATGTCATTGATAAGTACTAGCTTACTGGTAATTCCTAGAAAACCTTTAGGATGACGTCGAGGGAATTTACGTTTTTGCATTAGCACATGCATGATTAAATTCTAGTAGGAAAATAGTTTAATAATTATAATTGTTTCTTATTTAGCTCAAGAAGCTAGTGAAGATCCAAGCAATCAAGGCAAATGACCAGTAGAGTAGATTCTGTTATGAAGATTTCTAGTGAGTTTCTTCTTACTTCCTTTGAGTTATGAAAATTCTATGATATGTGGGTTGTGTACGATAAATCGTCTCTTCTGTAGATGGGTCCTTGTGTTGTATTTGGTTGTAAGTGTAATTAACCAGTGTGTATGAATGAGTATGACCATTGTCGATGTAAAGTACCCTCCGTGTTGTACAAGCCTAGTGCCAGTCAACTTGTGATATGTGAAAATATGGAAAGAAAATTTGTTTGTGATGGCTCTAGTAGGGTAGTTATATTGCAAACCAGATTGGCAGATCACAGCTTGACCTTGGGGAGAACACATGTTCAATTTAACAAGGACATTATGGTGAATACAAATATGAAAATGGATAGATATGTGATTTTGATTTTGAAATGTAGGTCTGAGGCTAGTACAAGGATGGGTCACAGGTAAACCATTATGATTGTGAGATGTAAGTATAAGTTGGTGGAATGTGTCCGCTTGGGTACTATGGGTATTATGTTGAAATTGGTGAAGTGTTGTCGTCAGGGACCGCGACTGATGAATCGACATATTGTGTCTATAAGAATACATCATATGAAAATGTCTGTGCTTCTCATGAGTATCGTGCTTGTAGATTATCAGTGTTCTTGTATTCTTTTTGTTTCTATTTGGAACTCACTAATTTCAAATGAACTTACTCTGTTACTTTTTTTTCTCAGGTATTTTGTTGTAAAAGAAGATCAGTAGAAGGGGACTACGCTAGAGCTGCATCTGCGAATGAGCCATTTGTTTATTTTTGTATCATGTATGGAATTTTTCTTATAGGTGGCGTATAAATCTATTTTGTAATCAACTTTTGTAATTATCTTATTTGCTTATATTGTTTCCATTTCAAAGGAATTACCCCTTTATTATGATAAAGGACGATTAACTTCTGAGAATGGTTGATTATGATTTTACCAGTTATATGTATATGCCATAGCGGTGCTACAGATGGATAATAGGGTTTTCCTTTATAATCCTTAATGATCTTACTAAAAAATGCATCATGAAATGAAATAATATTAATAGAATTCAACAAAGAAGGGTAATCAACAAAACTGTTTTCTAAAGATTAAGACTAATTGAAAATTTTCAACTTGCTAGTAACGTCCCATTCCGTTAGGTGGTTTATTTAGCTAAGCGTATACATCACATTTCCTAATAGACTAAAAGGTGTTACATGAACCCTCATGTCCTATTGGCACGATATTATCTTCGGGTGTCTGCCACGAAAAATTATCGGGTGATCCAATAAATGTTGATGATGCTTGAGTATTGGGCATGTCAATGAATGGAATAAGGCTAAACGAACATTCAATCTGAAAATCCCAGCCTTGTATCTTTTATTATTCCTCAAAATACAATATGGATGTTGATGGACCAAGCATTTCTAGTCGATATACTTCAATCCCATTGTACTTTGGTTAAAGCTAAATCAAATATATTATGTGATACACTAAATAATCATCGACTAAAAGTGGTGGAACATATTGTGTATATGCAGGTGGATGAGCATACTGATCTTGAAGTGTATGATTTGACTGGAGTACACTACGCCTACACACATGTCGAAGGGTAGTTGTCTCTATCTAAAGAAGTAAATACAATTTCTCATGTGTCATATTCCATGCCTGATAATCTTCATACTAAAACCCCTACTTATTGGAATTCGATTCAAAATTTATTGTATATGATTATTCCACATTTTAATCCAATGCATATGTATGAAAGGCTAATTTATGTCCTTATTCCCATGTATGTAAAATCTGTAAGGATTATTGAGGTTCTCTAAAAAATCTTAGTAAAAATTGTTGAAACCCAAATTGCTGCATTACCCTGTCTTCGGAGGTGCCACTCGACAATATGATAACAAATTATTAGTGCAAAAATGAACCACTGATTAACCGTTTACTTATACACTTACAAATAAAGATATTAACCAATTTAATCAATGCAAAACTACAAGCATATGGTGTCAAGTTGTAATATAGTAGTATAATGAAACACTTAAGGAAGTATTCTAAGGCTTATCATCTATAGGGATTAATTAGGCATTATGCACTAGCCATTCACTTTACTAGTCAGTAATTATCAATTACTAGACTTAAGAATTATTAATGTGATAGAATTCAAGAATGAAAACTAGCTAAATGGTCTAATACTAATGTTGCCTATTTTCCCTCTTTGTTGTTTTAGTGTAATGTAAATGATGAAAACAACAGTCGAGTAGTCAACTAATTACTAAGAGTATTAGTATGCATGCCTCAATTGAATTGATTGTTACTCATAAGCAGGAGTTATTACCTAGGTTACAATCTTAGCCTCATTACAACATACGAGTTATCACCTAGGTTCTCCTCTTGGTCTCTCCTAGTTCATAGATCATCTCTTGGTTTCACTATTCGATATGATTACGTTGCTTTTACACAATAAAGTCTTTTCTAGCTCTCATTTATCTAAATATTCGGTTAGAGTTGTCAATTTTAACCTACTAAGTATAGCAGCACGATCAAACTATCACACCTTATTTTCTTTAAGTCTAGAAAATTTGAAATAATTGGGGGTTAAATTGAAAGAAACTATAAGTTAGCGATTTCTAGTGAAAAGTTAAGAAAAATTCAGTGGTTGATTTGGACATAATTAAGTTCTAATTCTGGTTTGGTTGGATGAAAATCAGTCGGTTCGTTAGTAGAAGAAAAAATGATTATCAATAGATGATTTTTATATGGTGGAAGACTAAAACTAAGAAAACGTGCAAGTGTACACAATCGAAACAAGTAATAAAGTGACAAGTATGTTTAGTTATCGTACCCACAAGGACTGTATAAGCAAATATTGTATCAATACTCTCCCAATCACATAATCTGAAGCATCCTTGTGTATTTCATATACCTTTGAAAAGTCTGGTAAAGCAAGTACAGGCTCATTCATCATTGCTTACTTCACTTGGTTGAAGGCTTTCTCGCACCGAGGGTCCTAATCTCACACTTTACCCTTTTTCAACAAGTCCGTCAAGAGTGCAGTGATCTTGGAATAGCCTTCAATAAAGTAAAGGTAGTAATTTGCTAACCCAAGGAAAGATTGCAACTCCGTCACCTTGGTTGGTGGCTCCCAATCGGCAATTGGTCGAACTTTGCTTGCATCTATTCGAATCGTGCCACCTCCCACAATATGGCCTACAAATGGCACCTCTCGTTGGGTAAATGAGTATTTCTCCTCTTTGACACATAGCTTATTTTCTCGTAGCGTTTGGAACAACTCCCTCAAATGTCCCACATGCTCCTCAAGCATCTTACTAGACACCACAATGTCGTCAAGATAAACAACCACAAAATAATTTAAGAAGGGTTGCAATACCTTATTCATTAAGGTGTAAAACGTGGCTGGAGCATTTGTCAACCCGAACGACATCACAAGGAATTCAAAAGACCCGTACCGAGTCACATAAGCTGTCTTGGGCTCATCCCCTTTGGCTACTCTAATTGATGGTACCGAGTCACAAGGAATCCAACTTAGTAAACCATCTCGCGCTACCAAGTTGATTGAACAAATCTGCAATAAGAGGAATGAGATATCTATTCTTCACAGTGATCTTGTTTAAGGCCCTATAGTCGATGCACAATCTTAAAGACCCACCATGCTTTTTTTGGAACAACACTGGATCACCAAATGGGGCTTTAGATGGCCTAATGAACCTGGCATCTAAAAGCTCCATCAACTGCTTCTGCAATTCCTCTAACCCGGGTGGAGACATCCGATATGGTGCCCTTGTTGGCAGCTCAGTATTGGGCAACAACTCAATCTTGTGATCCACCTCCCTCTTAGGTGGTAAATTTTTGGGCAACTTCATGGGCATTATATCTTGAAATGACTTCAACAATTGTTTTGCTTCCTTTGGAATTTCCCCCTCGAATTTCTTATCCACATTGTCCCTCAAGGTGACTAAATAAGAGACTTCATCTCTACGTACTCCTTTGTAAAATTGGATTGCCGACAATGTTTTTCCCTCCATGCTTCCCTTTATTTTCATTCGCACCATATATTGATGGTTTGAATTGGAAATCATCATATAATACTCAGAAGGATGAATACCCGCATTAACTCGGTCAAGTAAATTTAATCCAACTACAAAATCATAATCATCAAGTGGATTACCTTAATAGTTGCTTTGCCAGTCCACTCGCCAAGTTTGAGTTCCATCCCTTTTACCACACCCGTTATGGGAATGCTTTCCGAGTTCACCGTTTTGATTCAACCCGAATCTTCCTCAATTTTGAGGCCAAGTTTCTTCACCATTTCTTTAGACATGAATAAATCAGACGCACCAGTATCGACAAGTGCACTCAATCCTCTGCTAGCTATAATGAGATCCACAAACATCAGCCCATTACTTGCCTTGTCTTCAACACCACCCAATATCGAACTAAGGCTTTTGGTGTCATCTTTGACTTCATCGTGTGCTTCCATGGAGTGGAAAGCGACTTTCTTCAGACAGACACTCATCCTATTTGGGCATTGTCAAAGATATCATCTCATTGGCCCTTTCTAATCCCAAGACTTACCTTAACTAGCCCTTGGGCCTTTGCCATTCTTTTCTACTTGATCCTTGTTTCCCCCATCATTGCCTTTGGATCTCGACTTAGGCTTGGAAGACTCACTATTATCAAACTTTCTTCCCTTAACATTGTAGAAATTTTCTGCCTTAGCCATGGCTACGGTCAATTCAGTGATACTTAGGTGATGCAACTCTTGCTTAGCCTACATTTTTAGCCCGTCCTCGAACCAATAAAATGCTTCCTTCTCATTCAAGTCTGAGATCTGAAGCATCAACTTACTGAATTCCCAAACATAATCTCAAACGGTACCTTGTTGCGTAAGCCAGTGCAACTTAGCACGAGCCTCCTTTTAAGCATGCTGCAGATAAAACTGCTTCTTCAACTCTCTTTAGAATTCTTCCAAGTCCCAATAGATGTTCATCCATGTTTCTCATTCATGGACCTATGTCGCCACCACAAGAGAGCAATATCAGTAAAGTAAATCGAAGCAGTGTTTACCTTGGTGGCATCATCCTTAATGCCCATTACTTGAAAATATTGCTCTAATTCCTATAGGAAGTTATCCACTTCTCTTACGGACCTAGCCCCTTTGAACTTCTCGGGTTTTGGAACATCCACATGACGTTGCTTCGGTCCCAAAACCAACATCCCACTTCCTAGGGTAGCCTTACAGATAGTGAGCTCCCCCTTAAGCTCAGCAATCTCTTCTTTCATGGTAGTCACCAGGGCCTCAAGAGCTTTATCCCTTACCATCAATTTGTCCAAAGTCGATCTAAGAGTGTCCAACACAAATTTCTTGCTATCTTCCCTCAGTTCCTCCATACGGATCAGGACCACTTCGAGTGTCTCCTTCATGTCACCAACAGACTCCTCGAGATTGACCACTCAATTTTTTAAGGTCGACAGCATATCTCTCGATCGACTAGCCTTTCTGGCCCTCCCATGGGTCTCCATTGGCTCATTCTTACCAACTTCTTTTGACATCCTTTAATAGTACTTTCATAAACCTGGCTCAGATACCAACTGTAATGGACTTAAAATTTTTGCGTCACAATCCATACGGCCTTAGGCAATTTCTTGCTCCAAAAATGCCTAAGTCAGCCTAACTCCCACAATGTGAGGATTCAAAAGAACTCCTTCACACAAACTAACTCAAACGAAAGTAACTCAAAGCCAAACGAGGATGAATGAAGAATGAAATAAGAACAAGCCACAGAAAAATAAGAACACAAAAGAGAGAGAAATTTGAGTGAATGCTCTCAAGAATTCTTATTGCTCAAAACTCAAGTGATTTACAATGGGGGGAGAGGCATCTATTTATAATTGAGCCTCCCTAAATCCAACGGTACATATCAAGTACATCAACGGCTAAGATTAAAAAGGTATCTACAAATCAATCTCTAAGATTACAAAATCATATCTTCTAAGATTACATATCATATCTACGATTGCATATCCTCGAAGATTATGTTTCCATATGTGTCAAGCTTGTAGATGGACCTTCAATCTCTTCAAGTAACGGGCCAGCCCGATCGGACTAAATGACCTCATTTTCACTTGATGGATCGTACAAATGTGTCATGGTTGCAGGCTCCTATGCGCAACCCATGACACATCGGTATGCATAGGATTTAAAAAATAAAGTTAAAGATTTTCAGAAACCTTTTTAAGGGTTCTGCATATTTTTGGAAAATTGAGTTTTAAGTTAAAAATATTAAGTTTAGCTTATGATTTTAGTTATAATGCTTAACTACCAAGAGAATGAAAGCTTTGATATTCAGAAAAGCTAAGCATAAGGGGAAAATAAACATCAAGTGAGTTTCTATACTCCATTCTATGATGTTGTATGTTGGCATGAAACTGTGTTGAGTCCAGGATGAGTTCTAAGATGATGTATGATCTATGTTGTTTGAAAGTGTTATGTATGCACGAGGTTGAATAGGTAATTGAATATCCACAAATGTGTCGGTATACATAAAATGATTATAATAATACATATATAAGTTTGGTGTGCTCTATGTCTGTGCCTGTGTGCTTATGAATTGTGTAGTACGGATAGAAATGTATTGACGGGATAGATGAAGTTAGGATTGGATGAATGATTTTGGAAATTTAGTTTTCGTTTATTGCAATCCGATATTGTTGGGTGCAAATCGTGATATGCGATGCTTTGGGCCTTGTGAAGGGGACACTACGGTGTTCGAGCATCAATGTTAGAAATGGCAAAATAGAGAAATGGGTGAATGGATAGGGAAATAGAATTTCTGTCAAATTCTGGAATCTGGTCTTGCTAGGTGCAAACCGTGATTTGCAAAGCTCTGGGCTTTGCAGAGAGGACACTATGGTGTTCGAGTATCAAGGTTAACTATGAAACATAATGATATTGACTGGCTCACTAGATCAACATTGTGATGACGGTTACTAGGTTTGATAGAACAACACCGCGATGGTAGTCAACAAGCTCTATGGGGCAACACTACAACAACGATAAAATCTTTTAGGGTGACACTTTAAAGAGGTCTAAGGTGTAAGACCATGGCTCGACTATGGCAACCAGTGGAGTCCGTTAGGACATAAAACATGGAGAATGTTGTGTAAGACCATAGCTTGGTTATGGCAAGTGGGATAGTCTGATGGGACATTAAAAGCGAGATAGTCCGCTGAGACATTAAAAGAGATATAGTCTATCGGGACATTAAAAGTAAGATAGTCTATTAAAAAATTAAAAACGAGATAGTCTGTCTAGAAATTTAAAGCAAGATAGCTTATCGAGACATTAAAAGCGGGTAGACCTTCGGGACACTAAAAGCGGGGTAGTTTTCTAGGACAATAATTGTAGAAAGTCAAGCAAACGAGGGAAATAGGGTTAGAAGAAAAATAAAAGTGTTGGCAAGTAATAACTAGCTAGCAAGTTTGAGGAATCCATCAAAAAAGGAAAAATAATAGAAACGGGAAAGGTCTGCCAAAATGGTAGGCAAAAAGTTGGTAGGGCATAGGGTGTTAACCCAGCTAAAACCAGTTATGTAAATAATGTGTTGATAATGCCTAACATATAAGCAAATGAATGAGGATTTTTTCTATGGATCACGAGTAAGGAATCTCTATTAAAAACTGCTATTAAGAACCGCCATTAAAACCACCAGAAGGTGTTCAATGGAATTTCGTATGTTAGAGGTTCGATCATAAGTACCTCGGATGAACTACTTGGTAAAGAGGGGCTAGTTAGAACCCATTGATAGGAAAATGTACCAAGAAGGTTAATTTAAGTGACAAATATGTCTGCCAAAACTATTCTTCTTTGAGAGAAAACCTAGTACTGGAGTGTCTGCTATAAAGTTAGTTTTATAAGGAACCATCGTATAAGAAAGAATGTGAACTCGAACGGTTAATAGTCTGCTAGGAACGGTAAGCTAAAATGGTCTAAACAAACATAATTGATGCGCCTTAAAAGCAAGGCATCGCAATTAGGGCCGTTTACAAGGTAGTAACCCAAACAACACTTCAACCCAAGTGTAGGGTAGAAGTGAAAATGATGAAATAAGGTTAAGTCCACTAGTGTGGTGTGGGCCTTTTCAAGTAGGCCTTATGAGTAGAATGCAAGTTTATTCGCCAAAGCTATGGTGTGGTTACGAGCTAGGATAAAACTAAGAAGGATATTTATGATAGGAAGTGTGAGAAAAAAGGGAACAGAATATGATATGGGCAGGGAAAAGTAAGAATTTGCAATGATGATAAATCATCTAGAATCCATCAAAATTGGTTTAATAGTCATAAGTTGACTAGGTAACCATCGCTTAGCGATCAAATCGCCATTAAAGAAAGGAAAAAGTCGAACATTAGTTCGACACTCCAAACAAATGGAATCGTCCAAACAAAATATGGAGTAATGTGTTCGATTCTTTTTTATTTAAAACCCTTACAAGATAAGGTCTATTTTTGAGGAATGCAGTAAAGAAACTCACTAGGTTCATTCAAACTTACAAGGGTTTTGACTTGCGTTTGCAGGAATCGCGGGACAAGGAACTCGAGAAGGGACTAGGCCAGATCGTGTTAGATCAAGGATCATCGCGAATAATGTGTCATGTGCAAAAGAAATGGGTACTTCCAAAGGCTTCGCCTCGAGGAGTGGCATATTGTGATTAAGTGGTTTGTTAGAATTTAATCTTTTAAGATAGTCAAATAAAGTTTGGTTTAAGACTCCTGTTGTAGAAATATTTGTAATAAAGTAATAAAGCCAGCTAGCAAAATTTTCTGACTAAAATATTAGAGCAAAATGGTCTAATTGTAACACTCTATCCCTGGACTTGGCGATCGGGTTGGGTAAGGGCGTTACACAAACAATTAATTTAATCATCAGCATGCATTTCAATAACTCTTAGCACTAATCTCCCAATCAACCAATAGAAATTTAGTTCAACATGGCATCCAACAAGCAAACAACCTTTTCAAACATAGAAATCAACTAAGCAAATTTAACACAAGTTTAGAAATGCTTAGTTATATGTTGAAGCTCAATTCCAGAAATGGATAATGCAACAATTTCCATGATACATCATCTTCAACCAAAAAAAGAAAAATGTACACTAAAAATGTAAAGTGTTTAATGGAAATTTTGAAAAATCTCTTTGACTTCTTTGAAAATTAACTAAAGCTAATCAAATTCCCTTTTTTGTTCTCTCTAATTCTGATACAAGGTGTGATTTTATATTAATGAGTTAAAAGACTCTTTTGCCTTCACTAAAAATTAGCTTTCTAAAGGTTGGAAATGCCTTTGAGTAATCATCAATCAAAAATAAATATTAAGCGATGTCGCGACCTCCAATATCGCGACATCATGACATAAATGAGGAGTTCTCCCAAACTGGGTTCAAAGTGTCAAAGTCGCAACCTCAATGTCCTTATGTCACGACTTAATGAACCTATGTTGTGGCTTCAGCTTTCCCATGTTGCGACCTCACTCATGTTGGAATCTAGTGCCTTTAGTGTAGTATTTTCATCTAAGTATACTTGTATTTTTTGATCAAATTGGTTTAATAAAATATCCATTGATTACATTAATAGTCTTTGTATATTGTCCTCAATGTTTTTGCACATAAAGCAAAATGAAAGCAAATATTGACTAACTAGTTATCTAATGTTTAAGTAATATTAAGCGGTATTACGTGGTCAAGTTGTAATACGAAAAGACAACTTGTATTAGTAGATAAACCTAAACATGTCCTTAGTCTAATCAAAAATGAAAAAACTGATTGAAATATTGATATGTCATCTATCAAGTCCAATTTTAGAGATGTTTTGTCTTGACCATCGGAGCGAATGGTTCCTAGAAGATGGAGACATAAATCATAAATGTGACTGACTGGACTGATAATATATCATACATGGGCCAAGTAGAAGAGATCCTAGATCCATTTATGGATTTATTCACTTGTGATGCTCATAGTGTGGCATAACTTAATCCTGAGTGGATGATGAACTATGTATACGTGATTTGTATACTTTGATGTAAGCAAATGCTTTAGTTAAAATATATAATAAATCAAAAGCTGGTGCATTGGGTATACTAGTTCTGCAATATGCTACATCATTTACAATAGTGGAATTCATAGCCCAACTAATGGGTAAATGATATCCTCTAATTTGCATTACATGATAGATGAAAAGTAAATATGGACACGGTCGTTTATCTTTGTGATAAATGACTTGATTATTATTTGATAGTAATTGAGTTTTCATGAAGATGTAATTATTAACATGAGATAAAATAAGATTATATTGGGAGAACGAATTTATACAAAAGTTAAGGATATCATATAAGGGTGACACATTTATGGCAATGTCATTGGATGAGCACTTATGAAGTAGCGTTCAAAATGGTATGTAATTAAGGAAAGCTCAGTCACGATACTATAGTGAAATAATTTCATGAATAAAAAGTTTATAAATTAATAGGCAAAAATATATTTAGTCACTATAAATTTGTTGAATAAAGAAATTTCTTAATTTATAATTAAGGAAATTAAAATTTTATATAAAAAATGGTCTATACTCCTTCAAATTCCAACTTCTTTTATGTCTTGCGAACTCAAATCCATCATTTAACATTACCAAAAACCTCCAGTTCCATTTTTTATTCTTTCTTGCAAGCTACGACACCAATAACAAGACCATTTCAAAACCAAAATGTAACTTCTGTGTTGAATCCAATTATTAAAAAAAAAAAATTTGATTTGTAGTTAACTATACCTAGTAGACATTTAAAATTTGATATATATATATATATATATATATATATATATATATATTTAAAGTTATTGTAGTGACCACTATATTTTGAAGAATTAAAAAAATCAATTAAATCTTTTTTAATTTTTTACATTTAATTAAATTCTTAAACTGATAAATTTAATTAATGAAATTCTTTCACCAACATTGACCATTAGAAACTGACAATAACAATAACATAGCTAAGAGGTACCATGTCAGCAAAAATAAAAAATTATTTTGAAAAACAGAATGAATGTGGATATATTATTGTCCAAGTTTATTTGAATCTGGACATCAATATGTCCAGATTTATTCTAGATTTATTAAAAGAATAAAAATTATTACAAGTTTAAAACTTTTAAACTCATTAGAAATTAAAAAAAAAATTTAAATTTAGGAGGATATTCTTTTTCAAACAAAATTTTCATTTAGTTGAATTTAAAAGCATTCAATTAATTATTTCAACATATTTAAAATTTAAAAGCATTTAGTTCAATTTCCATTTTCTTATATTTCAATTGAAAATGTTGTGTTTTAATTTTGAAGAATATATTTATATGATATGAAAAATGAATTGATCTAAAATACCAATGAGAATGTTTGTTAGGTAATCCCTCTTGTAAATGTGTTTTTGAAGAAAGAAAGAAATAACCCAACCTAATAATAATTAACTCATTAATGTCCCATTTATATGCAATTTATGATTTTTTATATTTTATAATTACTTTATAAATTTTATTTTTATTAATTCATTTATATTTTTAATAATGTTTTCTTATAATTTCATAATCAATCTGGATATATGGGTGTCTAGACTCAAATGAATGTGGACAACCATATATTTAGGTTCATTCTAGAATTATTTTTAATTTTTTTTTATTTTTGCTGATGCGGTTGCTATTAGTTTCTAATGGTAAATGTTGGTCAAATGCTCTCATCTGTTAAAATTATCGATTCAAAGATTCAATTAAGTGCAAAAGAATGAGAACAACTTAATTGATTTTTTTTAAATACTTTGAGGGCTTTTTATAGTATTAAACATTTTTTAACTTTAATTTTATATATTTGAGTTTCATTAAAAGCTCGATTATTATTATTATTCAATTTAAATGTTTTTGACACATTAAAAATCATATAAAAAAGGTAAAAATTAGCATTTGACTAATGAATCTAGAAATTTAGCAATGTTTAAAGAATATAAACGCCACTAAATCCACTCCTTTTTGCAGTAAAAACTGCAACATGTCTAACTTATACTGTTTCAACCAAGAAAACGCTGCTAAACTAAACAAATTGCGTTATTATATTGAGAAAAAAGGGAATAATGATAAACATCGTCCTCAATGTTTACATTTTTATCGATTTGATCCTTATTTCTTTGAGCTAAATTTGGTCATAATTTTTTAAAAAGAATTGAATTTGACGATCAACCTTTCAAAAAGAGTCAAGTTGCTATTTTTTTAACAGAAATACTGAGTAAAATATTAAATTTTTAAACATGACTATTTGCATGGTAATTCATGAATACTTCATGCTATTTTTAAATTTTTATGAACTTTTTTATAATTATTATTTTTAAATTTTTTTATTTTTTAAATTAATTGTTGATGTGACATATAATAGAATAGTGTCGTGTTAGCATGAAATACACATGAACTCCACGAGGGTCGTCACACCAATATCGTTAAAAAAAATAAAATTTTAGTTAGCATTTCTATTAAAAAACAATTTAACTTTTTTATAAGATTAATGACTAAATCTAGTTAAAAATAATAATAATAAAATTAGCAAAAAAGATTAAATTTATAATTAACCCTTAAAAGAAATTAGTGGTATTTGTAGCCTTTCTTGCGAAACAGCACCCTGAAACTTTTTTCTTATTTTTCAATATTTTTTGGCTAGTTTCAGCTGTGTTAAATTTAAATTAGTATAAAAACAACATAATATTAGAATTCAAAATAGTTTATATTAAGACTTATCATTTGAATTGAGTTTAAAGTTTAATATAATTGAGGGTTAAACTCATAATTATACTAAAAATCATATATATTATTTAATAATTCATCCGTCCAAACTATATATTAAAATAAGACATAATGATAAATTTAGCTTTTGATGTTTACATGTTTTGTCAATTTGACGCTAGAGGTGTGCATGGGCCGGGTTCGGGCTGAGCCCATAAAAATATTTTGGCCCGTTTTCAAGGCCCGGCCCGGCCATATTAATTTTTTTTTACTTTTTTATTAAATAAAAAACTTTAAAATATAATAAATCAAATGCATTTAAAACATAAAAACAAATATTAAAAAAAATGGGACTAAAATAATTCTTAAAATAATATATAAATTAAAAATATAATAAAAAATAATTATATTAAAATTTAAAAAATTGAAACAAATTAGAACTAAATTATATTAATAACAAAAATTTTACAATATCAAAATAACATTAGAAACAATAAAAAAAAAACTAAAGTAAAAAAAACTAAAGTTACTTAAAATTTAAAATAAAAAAAATTTTGAAAAAATTTAATATTAAAATCGGGCGGGCATTATGCAGTCAGTGAGCAGCAGGGCCCGGCCAAAAAAATCTTGCCCGATGCCTTGCCCGTTTTCTAAACGGGCCTCTTTTTCTTGCCCAAGGCCATTTTTCGGGCCTATATTTTTACCCAAACCCTCCCATTTTTCGGGCGGGCCTTCAGGCCGGGCCGGGCCGCCCGGCCCATGCACACCTCTATTTGACGCTTATTTTTTTAGTTAAATTTAGTCATTAATCTTTCAAAAAGTAGTGAAATCTTTTTTTTAACGAAAATGCTAATTAAAACATTAATTTTTTTTAATGATGTTGGCATGATAACTTACATAGCAGTCCATGTGTGCTTCATGCTGACATAGCAATATTTATCTTGTATCTTATGTAAATAAATAATTTAATAATTATAAACCATTAAAAAAATAATAAAAGAACTTAAAAAAATATAAAAATATATAAGAATTCAAAAAAAATTAATATGAAGTATACGTGGATTGCCATGTAGACTAATATGCTTAAAAATTTAACATTTTAGTCAATATTTCCGTTTAAAAAATAACAATTCAACTCTTTTTAAAAGGTTGATGGTCAAATTCGACTCTTTTTAAAAAGTTAAGAGTCAAATTTAACTAAAAAAAAAAATTAAAGGCCAAATTGACAAAAAATATAAACATTAAGGGCCAAATTTGTCATTATGCCTTAAAATAAAATGAAACACTTCAACTACTCTGTACATACATTTGTAATAAGTTAGCTTCTAATGTCATATGCATGCATGTGATTTTACGTGTTTAATATTTAATTAATTTTTTAATATTGTTCTTTTAATTGCAGTAATAAATATAAAATAATACGTTTTATTTAAATTATTGATTATAATTAAAATATATTAACTTATCAATTCCAATATTATAATAGAAAATTTTAAATAATAATTAAAGCATTTTTAGCATAGTCAACATACAATATATTTTACTTTATATAATCAATGCAAAGTAACATTATTTAAAATAATAACTAATTAGCTCTAATATTAATTTAGTGATAATTAATATTCTTATAATTCTATTTAATAACTCTGTTTTACATCAATAAAATTATCACAACTTTTATTTTAATCAAAACTTTTTAAACTAATAATGATAAATTATAATTATAATTATCACAATTTTTTCCTTATATTTTATGCTTAGAGTTTTATTCAAGTAATAACTTTATTTTAAAATTAGCACAAAATTTTTTAATTAATAATTGTAATTTAAATTCTAATTATTTTTAAATGTAAATTTAGTAATATGATGAAAAATAAATAGTATTATCGGCAATTCAAAAGTTTTTCCAAACATGTATTATTAATATATATATATATATATATATTATAGATTAGTGCATTTATTGAGTAATATTTAAGGTGAAATCTTATTATAGTAGGATCCTTTTTAAATCAACAAGTGTAGTTAGAAGATAAAATTAGGAGCTATAGTTATTTGATCAAACCAAGTTGGAAATTTAAAAATTGTGTTGGTGTCCTGAAACCTATTAAATTGATTACTGAATACGTTTTTTGGAAATAAAATTCTTTTTTTCGTTAATGTTGAAACTAGTTAAAGTGGTTAAAAGGTAAATTCAATTTTCTCAATGCAAATCCTATGTGAGATGATTAATGGTAGATTGATGTTTCTGTTTCTCCTTTATTTTTTTTTAAAACCATTTTGAAAAGGAAATTCATTCCATGAATGAGACTATACAATTTGGAGAGAAAAACCACATACACCTGCTGTAGGCGGTGAATGACAAGCTCCATCAATACAACAAATATTTCAATCTCAGCATTAACAGGACATTATGACATGTTGGTAATTGACTCTGTCACAACTCAAGCACAACATATTTGAAGTGATTACAAGTAATTAATACGATAAAGAAATTAGCCTTAAATGATCCAAAGCAACAAGTAAAAATCGGCAAAAGAACCGAGAATCCACCAAATTAGAGATGATGGCGACAAAACCATCTCAAAAGTCACGTGTAAAAGCAAGACTAAAAAACATGCTACAAGAGCAAAATAAAAAATAAACTAAAAAATATATAAAATTTAAGACAACGCAGGTTCTAATTGACTCGTGAAATTATTTATTATTTTAAAATATTCATAAAACAGAAACGGATTAAGAAGCCACAAAGAGCCATCCACTTTTTAAGAGAAACTGTTAGTGGCTGATAGAGTTTCAATGACAACAGACATTATCATCTATCCATCACAACTTGTGAAGATAGTAAAGAATTGAAAAGAGTGAGTGAAGGAAGAAAACAAAGAAAAATAAAAAATAAATGGATAAAATAGATGTTAGTAAGCTGAATTTATGTAATTTTTGATGGAAGCACCTCATAATGAAAAGTGAAAGAGTAAATAAAAACATTTGGTTTAAAATTTAGCAATGAATAGGTTGAAGGTGAAGTAGATAGTTTAGTATTATTTCATTTTATGTTTGAGAAAGACGTTGGCTATGGCTATGGCTATGGCTATTAAATATTAAAAACAGCTTAATTAACAAGTATGTCTCTTCTGATTCAAACACTGAGGAGAAAAGGGCTCGTAAAACGAGTAGGAACATGTAGCTACAATGTGTTTGGTTTAAAGGACCTTAAATCTCTTTTCAATAAAAAAACCGTTGGGGTTTGAGAAAGGGTGTTGGGCTTCTCATTGCTTGGATTTGAAATTTCGAATTTACATTTAGCATAAATTACCTTACTTCACCCCACTAAGCATGTGATTACCACTATTTCTTTATGTTATTATCATTTTGGCATTTTGTTAACATCAACACTTGCCTTTTTATTCTTTCAAATTTTAATTTCACTTTATCACCATCTTATTTTTGGGATCTTATTGTTCAAGCTTTAATTTATATTTAGTGTACTAGAAATAAATTTTCTTAATTTGATATTGTTGTCAGAGTAGGAGTACGTGGGTTTGAATGAGCTAAATGCGTTTATCCTCTTACTTAAGGGTGGAAATGAGTTATGAGTAATTTTAAATTTTGTATAGAAAAATAACAGTAAATTATCTTATTTAAAGTAATTAATATAGTCAATTACAAAAAATATATTTTAATAAGTTTCACAAATATAATCCTCAATAAATAAATAGAAAAAAAATCTCGCATATAACAATTCACATTTCAACAAATAAATACTAAATAATATTATGTTTTAAAATTAAATAATTGCGGACTTGAAAAATGGACC
The DNA here is from genome assembly GCA_025698475.1 of Gossypium anomalum. Lineage (NCBI taxonomy): Eukaryota > Viridiplantae > Streptophyta > Magnoliopsida > Malvales > Malvaceae > Gossypium > Gossypium anomalum. The sequence continues at coordinate 15,313,960 of CM046957.1, forward strand.
AACTAAACTAGTACTAACTAAAATTGACCTTAAAATAAAACCTAAGATTGTTTTAACTTACTACAGAATCATAGGGCATTGTGATAAAAGTAAATAAAAATTTTAATGAAGTGTGATTTGCTTACCATTTAATATTAACAATGCACCAAACAAAAATCCTTCCAATAAGAGATTAACTTTACACTAAATAATCTCCATTTCATACAAAACTTCAATTCTATTTCTGAGAAGAAATTTATATCTATCTATGAAATATATTTGTTAAAGGATTTTGATTCATAAGAGTAAAGCAACTGGGCCTATTAGCTCAGCTGGTTAGAGCGTCGTGCTAATAACGCGAAGGTCGCAGGTTCGAGACCTGCATGGGCCATGTTTTCATTGGTTTTAACAATCCCTATCATTAGAATATATGTATGTATTCATTGTTTTATTTTAAATTGAATATCAGTAATGAAGTAGGTCAAAGACATATAATATTTTAAAAAGTGAACAACTTATGGATCCCTACTTTCTAATCTTTAATTTTTTTTGATTCTATCTTATAAGTGAATTAAATACTAATGTTATTTTGACTTCTTAAATTAAATCTTTCATATTATTGATAAAATAATTATAATTATTTTTTTATCCGTTTAAACATTATATTAATAATCTCTTATCACATTGGGAGATGGTGATATCTGACTCGCCTCAGATTTTCTTTATTTCTTTGTGATTCGCCTGTTGCTTTTTTCTTTTTTTATTTTAAAGGCCTAGGGCCAGACTGTATGCCTTAGGCCCAACACTTGGTTTTTTTAGCTTGTTTTTGATATATCTAATAAAAGCATATTAATTTCAAAAAATAAAAATAGAAACTTATCATATTTATTAAAAATGTTAGGTCCATAGCTGTCCAATACTGAAGACCCGATATCTGATCAGTCACTTGATTAGTCAAGAACTGAAGACTCGATGTCTGATCAATCACTTCATCAGCCAAAACGTTGGGACAACCTAGGTATTTTATTTGTCGACTTATTTGACTAGAACTTTTTTCATGTGATGTTTACATAAGAAAATGAGTTTCCAAGACATGTTTTATGGATGAAATTTATTGTGCCTCAAAAGTTATGGTCGAATTTGGAATTTTAAATAAATTGAGGCTTACTTAACTTTGTGGATAAGGCTTGTGCTTATCATTTGCACTTATCCTAACATATTTATGGGTTGATTTTAATGAGATTAATCAATTTTTTATCTAGGGATAAGATTAGAGGTTATGTTTCCTGATTATTATATTGAAGAAAGAGATTTTATGTTGGACTATGTTGATAAAAAAAGGTCGCCGTATTAAGCCTATATGCATGGAAGATAAGTCAATTTAAGGGAGTATCTTTGTTATTTTCCCTTGTATTTTTGCACTATATTATTATGCTTTCTTTTTGAGAGACTGAACATTTGTATATGAGGTTGTCGGTGAATGGTTTTAGCAAATTGAGACTAGCAACTACATCTTTATGTAAGGGTAAATAGGACTTTACTCAATAGGTTGTGAAACTGTGTTAACAAATGACTGTGTGTAAGTCTTTCTTTATTTTCTCTGTTTCTTGTTTTTGTTTCGTTGACTAATCAAGTTAAACTTATAACAAACTGAATAGTGTTTTTCAAAAAAAAAAAAAAAACCATAAAAGTAAAAGACTATATTAATGTTTAGAATATATGCATCTATAATTCTAAAAATATTAATACCGGTTGATAAATAACATTGAAATTTATAAAAATATTCAATATTCAATATGATAAGTTATCTATTCAAGAATAACTTTGTTTATTTGATGTAGAAAATTTTTATTCATTTTAAGGTTAAAAGTTGTTTAATAATATTTTTACTTTGGTAAAATTATATTCATAGTAATTTTTAATATGTTTTTAATTAATATTATTATAATTATTTTTTAAGTTTAAATATTACATTAATAATATTTAATCATATTTACTGAAAAAAGAGAAAGTATAAAATTATATGGACGGTTAGATAACAGGCATTATACTTTTAATATTCATAATAATAAAAATATTGATATTAATTCATAAAATATTCAATGTGTAATTATGAGTTATTTATTCTAGATAAAATTTTTATTCAATGAACTTTTTTTTATTTTTTTAATATCATAGAATTATATCTTAAGTAATTTCTCATAATGTTTTCATTGATATTATCAATAAAATAATTAAAATTTATTTATGAGTAAAATACATCGGCAGTCACTAAACTTTGAAAAGTTACAACCCAGCCACTAAATTTTAGAAAAATGACAAATCAGTCACTAATAAACATTTTCCGTAAAAAACGAAACGAAAAGTTGAGGTGGCCTGTTAACTAGTCACGTTAGACGTTAACTAGCTACGATAGAACCCCAATTTAAGAACCTTAGCTGCTGGAAGAAGAAGAAGCAGAAGAGAAGAAGAAGAAAACAAAGAAGAAAAGAAATGGAGATACCCACTGTTGAAGCGACCCAGAAACAACAACCAAAAAACCCAAAAATTGACGTTAGAATGTTGTGCCGGCTTGCCAGTGGTGGTTCAAAAACCCCAAACTCTTATCTAGTCTCTTTTTGACCCTTTGAACATGAATCTAGAGTCGGATTCTTCAAAATTTTCCTTGAACTACTTGAATCTATGCTTGAATGTTCGAATTTCTCCTTGCTCGATCTCGAAATCCTACAGTCGAATCAATCTGATTCCAAGGTATGTTGTTTTTTGCGACCTCTTCTACATTCCTACCTTTGAAATTTCTGAGATGATGACTCGAAACCTCTAAACTGGTCTCAACATTCTTTTTATTTTATTTTTATATTTTTTCTTCTTTCTTTGATTTTGTTTCCTTTCTCTCCGTTGCAAGCTTCCACTTGGTTTTCCTTTGGAGCTTTTTTTTCCGTTCATTTTGCATTTTTTATGTTGTTGTTGGTGTGGATTTTTTGGTTGTTGAGGTTGTGGTGAGGATGTGTTAATGGTAACGATGGTAAATGGAGTGGTTGTGTGGGGGTTTGGGTTTGACAGTGGTGGTAATGTATAGCCAATGGTGTATCTAAGGTGGTTGGCAGAGGCCCCGACCCCTACTAAAATGGAAAAGTTTTCATTTAAGCCCTTTAAATTTTTTAAAATTTTAAACTAGTAAAGGTAAAATTGCACTTTGACCCCCCTCAAAATGATAAAATTAGATTTTTAATCCTTTGAAAATTATAAAAATATGGGCTATTCAAATGGTTGCATTTTTACTATCGTAAAAATTACAATTTAATTTCGCCCCAAAAAAAAAGATTTTTTGGCTTCACCCTTCTGTATGGTGGTTGGTTAATTAGATAGTGGTGGTGATTAGTGTTGTGAGAGGTTGATGATGGTATGGTTAAGAGAAGAACAAATTCAAAGTTTTTTAAGTTTTATGGAAAAAAAAGAAAAGAAAAAGAGAAGTTGAAAGAGGTTGAAGCGGGAAGTGGAGTTAATAAGGATGAGACGATTGAAGTGGGAAGCGGAGTTAATAGGGACGAGACGATTGAAGTGGGAAGCGGAGTTAACAGGGAAGAGACGATTGAAGCGGGAAGTGGACTTTGCCGACTTAAAGAGGTTAGTAGAATGAGTTCTGAAATACCCACTATGATCTCCCTTTCTTCTTCTTCTTCTGCCGGCTGGTCATGTCCAACGTGGCTAGTTAATGGGACACGCCACTTGTCCCGTTAGGCCTGTAACGGAAAATGTTAGTGGGTGACTAATTTGTCACTTTTCAATAATGTTAGTGACTGTTTTGTAATTTTCGTAAAGTTTAGTGATTGAGTTGTAACTTTTCAAAGTTTAGTGACTATTTGTGCATTTTACCCTTTATTTATTTTTAATTTAAATATTTATTGAAAACGAAACATAAAGGTAAAAAAATCTACTAAGAAATTGAAATAAAATAAATGACTAATAGAATAAGTTGATGACAATCTTTTGACAGAAAATTGAGATTAAATTTTTTATTATTTTTTGAATTATGCTTACTTTATCTTTTATGTTAAATATATTTAATGATTTTTTGAATTTAAAATTTTAGTAATTAATAACATAATAATAAAATAATTTAAAGAGATGTATTTAACTATCATTTCGTCACTTATAGATTTAGAAAAAAAGTAATTAATATATCATATTGAAATAAAAGTAAATATTTTAATTATTCAATATAAATTATGAACAATGTCAGAAATTAAGCTAGTAAAAATATTAGCTTTTAAATTTAAAGTCTAAAACATTATCATTTTTTCTATCAAATTTAAACAAGTTTAAAAACAAAATTAAATAAAAACATGTAATAATTTAAATAAAAGTTTAAAAAAATTCAATTTCTTAAAAACAATTAAAATAAAATTATATTAAAACAAATTAAAACATTCAACAATAAACATAAAATTCAATTTAAAAAATATCAATAATATTACAAAAACATCTTGATGTTGATCTTCTTCTTCTTCAATTTATCATCTTTGTCATGATATTCTATTTTTATTTGTCAATTTGTTTAATTTCTAATGAATTTGGTTACATTTTGACTTTTCTTCCTTCCTTCAACTTCAATGGAAAAATATAATGCTAATAATAAAAATTAATTCATTCAAACCCATGAAAATAAAACCTATCAAATAATACTAAAAGCTAGACGATTCTCTAAATGCTGCTTGAATAAAGATGCATTGCTAATGCATCTATTTATAGTGCTAAATCTTAGTTTTAATTTTTATATAATCTAGCACTAATTAAGCAATAATCAGTTAAAATAATAAGTACACTTTAATATGAATCCAGTGTCTAATTTTTTTTTATTCAAGAATTCAAAATCTAATAATGAAAATTAATTTTTTTATATTTTTATTAATAAAATAAATATAATTAAAATTGTTTTATATTTTTATATAAAAACACTTTAATAAAATATTTATTATTTTATTATTTTATGCTAATATATTTTATCATATTTATTTGAAAAGAAACGTGAAAGTAAAAAAAAAGGATGATGATTAAATTATTTATTATTATTATTATTATTATATAATTAATAATCCATGTAATATCTATGCATCAACAATAAAAGGTTTTTTAGTAATTTTTAATTTATTTAATTATATTAAATGAATTAATAGTTAATTAATATTATTTTTTAGTATTAAATAATTAATAGTAATATATTAATAAATTATTATTTTAAAATAAATTTAGTAATATCATGAATAATAAAAATATTTGTATTAATTCAAAAATTTTTTAAAACTTGTGTTTATATATATATATATATATATATATATATCATAGATATTAGTTTTTTTGTGTGTGATGCACGAGTTAATTATATTTATTAATGAAGATAGATTTAATTAACTGTTTCAATTATAAGTTTTTTATTATAAATTTTGCAAAATAATTCTTATAAATTATTAAAAAAATGTTTTTTTCTTATTTTTGAACTAATGTTGAATATTAAAAAGTGTGGATAATTTTTTAAAATATAAAAAAATTTCATAATCATTATTAAGTTAATTTATGGGAATTATGTTAATTTTAATTTTTAAGAAATTATTTTCTAAAAAATAAAATTATTAAAATAATATTTAATATATTATTAAATTATAGAAATATTTTACAAATAATTTTTTTGAAAAAAATTATAAATAACATTTTGATTCATAAATTGTTAAAAAATTATAAACAAAAAATTTAATATTAAAAATGTAATTTAGAAAATATTTTTTTTGAAATTTAATTAGAAAATATTTTTTTTGAAATTTAATTTAAAAATATGTATTAAAGTAATTTTTATCCATAAATTTTTATTATTTTTTAAATGTTTAAAAATATTTCTTAAATTTTGATTAAAACATATTATAATGATTTTAATGAAAAAAACCCTTTTTTATCAAACTATGAAAATAAAAATGTTGTTTAAGATTTTTTATAATAATGTTGTGTTGCAATTAATTATTTGTTTTTTTTTTTTTTTTTATGTTTGATCCACGTTTACTACACAAATTGCTAAATGCAAGTGTTCAACAAGGGAGGTGACAATGAGGAGATGGGGTGGTGACAAGAGGAGTCGGTTCACCTAGATAGGTGAAGAGTCAGAGTAAGGAGAGTAAAGAGAAGGTAGCTGAGAGGGTAAGGGAGACTGTGTGTTTAGGTGAGGTGTTGAAGGAGAAGGAAGATCCTTTCTTTATCGTTCTTTAGGGTATTTATAGGGCGAGACCCCATGTCTAGTAGTTCCATGTCATCGATAGTGCAGGTGTTCGCTTGCCCGTGTGGTCGACTAGGTGGCAGTTCGGTTATCATCAAGCATGGCATTTGTAACGCCCCAAACTTTGGGGGTTAAAAGTTTTAGGGTTCAGTGGTTAGGGTCACAGGAAAGGGTGCACTTATGTGTTTAGTGGCTTACATTAGTGACAGAATGGGGCCTGCTGGTTTAGTGATAGAGTGTGTATTAGTTTATCTCTGGGTCCCTGGATCGATTCCTTGTGAGTACTTTTGGAGAAATGTTGTTATTAATGTTTTGTGTAATTATTATTTAATTTTATTTTGAGTTCATTTTTTTTAGAAGTTTGACGTTCTTTTCTTTTTCCTTCCTTTATTCTTCGTATTTCTTCTTCTTCTGTTTTCTAATCTTTCTCAAATGGGTTATTTGCGGATTCCAGATTTTCGCTCCTCTGTCGTTTTCTCTTATCACAAACAAGTGTGGGATACGAATTGTAACTACATTGCTTTATGTGTTTATTATTTCTGCAAATTTTCTATTCGGTCTTTTTTTGATTGTATGCTAACCCATTAGTTTGGGTTTTTAGACGATGGAAGTGATGGGAAATCGTCACTTTTCGATACATGTTGGTAGGGCAAAGATTAGGGATGCTTTCGATGGCTTAGATGGTGGTTTCGATCTATTTTAATGGTGGTTTCGTGACCTCCCTGACGACCACACGGGCGTGTGCCTCGGCACACGACCGTGTGGATTTGGGAATTAGGGTTTCGGGCTAACTTTGGTGCCACACGGCCTGGCCATACGACCGTGTGGTTGATTTGGGGAAATTTCAATTTTTACACGACCGTGTCCCTTAGGCACTCGGGCGTGTGAGTTTGGGAATTAGGGATTTGAGATTTGGAGTCACACAGTCCTGTCACACGGCTGTGTGGCTGATTTGGGGGATTTAGGGATCCCATACGAGCGTGTGTTTTGAAACACACGGCCGTGTCTGATGGCACACAGGCGTGTGAGACCCTCACACTGCCGTGTCTGCCCTGCACCTTATTTTAGCAAAATTGGACAGTGAGTTACACAGCTTGTACACACGGCCATGTTCTTGCTTCACACAGGCGTGTGCCTCTGTTACACGACCGTGTGCTACCCTTCACACGGGCGTTTGGACCTGCACACAGCCTGGGTTGCTCCACATGGCTAGAGCACATGGGCGTGTGGCCCTATCTCGCCAAACTTTGATTTTAGATTAAATTTAAGTGTAGTCGCAATTCTGTGTTTTCCAACCCTTGACTGAGCTTATTGAGGGTAAGTATGACTTTGATCTGGCCTTGATATATGTGTTATTGTGATTGGTTATGTGGCATGTTTGATTCTGAACCCGGATAGTTGGGTGAGTGTGTGTGCAACTAGTTCTGTCTGACTGATTGGATGTGGGTGTAACAGCCTAATTTTCAGTGGTACATGGAATAGAGATTTGAGATCACTAAATCCGACGGGTGAGTTGAAAATTTAATAAATTAATACCTATGAGTCAAATGTGAATATAGAAGTATTTTTGAATTAGTGAATTTGGTGATTTAAAAGAATTAATTAGGTAAATAGGTCGAGAATGAGGTATCGAGACCTTGACTTCATAAACCGAGCCAATATTTATGGAGTGTTGGTGAGGTAGTATTAAAATTTCGTCAGAAAATTTTGACGTTTGGGTGGTTAATTAAATAAAAAGGACTAAATTGAAAAAGGTGTAAAAGTTTCTAAAATGATTAAATAGCTCAATTTCAAATGAGAAAGGACCTAAAGTGCAAATAACCCTAAAGGAGATATTTTGGGTGGCAATAGCTGAGAAAAATCAGGAAATCAGTGGAATAAGGGCAAAATTGGAAAATTGCCAAAATTGGTTAAATAAAAATGGGACTAAATTGGAATATCTAGAATTCTCTTCATTTCTCTTCATATTCATCAGCTGAAAAACAGCCATGGAGGAGGGTTCAAGCTGGTTTTCATACTCTAACTTTATTTAAGTTTAATTCTTGCTTTCTCCTTGAAATTTTTATGTTTTTAGACTTTTATAATTTGGTCCAACTTATTATTTCATTAGTTTTTTATTCCATGGCTAATTTTTGAAGTTGTTATGGATGATTACTGGAAGCATATGATGATAAACATAGAATTTAAGCTTTAATTTTGATATATGTTGATTTTATCAAGCAAAATTGATGAAAATTGGTTTTAGGACCTAATTGTGAAAGAGTTTGGAATTAAGGTCTAGTGTTAAATTTCTGGTTTACAAGGGTTATGAAGTAGTTTAAAATGATAGAATAAAGTATTAAATGAGAAAAATTAACTCAATTGAGGGGTTAATTGAGCAAGGATTGAATTGTATGAACTATGAAATTTGGGGCAAAATGGAAATCAATATTTTGCACTAAAACTGTTTTGGACAGCAACAGTAGTCTAACTTTGAAAAATCACAAAAAATTGTATAAATTGAATTAGAGGATGAATAAAATATTTATTGAGTCTAGTTTCTTATAGAAGAAATTATGTAAGCAATGGAATTTTAAACCATGAGATATAATAACTTTTGTGAGACAAGGTCAGAATGATTTCGGGTTCCCCTGTTCCGACTTTAGAAAATCATCAAAAATTGGAGAAAAATAATTATAGGCTTAAATTTATATTTTTAGAATTCTGAATGAGTCTATTTTCAATAGAAACAAATGATAATATCATTCGAATCCTGTATGAGGAGATAATTAATTTTTAGTGAAGAAGGGTCAAAACTGCCAGACAGCAGATTAGGGGTTACCTTAAAAAATAAAATGTACTTATTGGTTAAACCAAAAATTCTGAAAATTTTATGGTAAAAATATAAGTGAGTCTAGTTTGAGAGAAAATTAGTGGATCTTAATTTGGAGTTCTGTAGCTCAAGATAAAAATAATTTAGTGACTATGACACAGATGGACAGCTTGAATATTCACATAAGTAAATAGTGAAAATTATGGATAATGTTACTTACAAGTATGTTATTTATACTAAGGATGTGGATAGAGAGGAGGAGGAGGAAAAGTAAATATATATATATATATATATATATATATATATATATATATATATGAATGACTTGGGTATAAATTGATCACAAGTCCGATTATAATCGATAAATGTTGAATTAGAAATGATATAATGTTTTATTTGGAATATATATTAAGAAATTATGATTATCGTTATAATACAAAAATCGTACTTGTGAGTTTGTATAACTAAATTTTAGTGACCATTTGTTAATTTTATGAATTTCATTATGTGTTATTTCATATGAATTGATGATAAAATCGTGAATAATGTAAAAGCATAAAAATTGAATAAATTATCAAATTGAGCACTTTCAGTGACAAGATGAATTGATGGAAAAGACAATGGTTGGTCATGACAAAGTGCGAAATGTAGGTATGGTATTTCCATACCGAGTTGTGAAACATAGGTATGGCGTCGTCCATACTGAGCTATGATACGTAGGTATGGCATCGTCCATACTGAGTTATGAAACTTAGGTATGGTATTAACCATACCGATTTGTGAAATGTAGGTATGGTATTATCCATACTGAGTTAAGAAATGTAGGTATGGCATTTCCCATACCGAGTTGTGAAACCTAGGTATGGTATCATCCATACCGAGTTAATAAATGTAGGTATGGCATTTCCCATATCGAGTTGTGAAATGTAGGTATGGTATCATCCATACCGAGTTGTGAAATGTAGGTATGGTATTATCCATACTGAGTTAATAAATGTAGGTATGGCATTTCCCATATCGAGTTGTGAAATGTAGGTATGGTATCATCCATACCGATTGTGAAACGTAGGTATGGTATTATCCATACTGAGTTAATAAATGTAGGTATGGCATTTCCCATATCGAGTTGTGAAATGTAGGTATGGTATCATCCATACTATGGTATTATCCATACTGAGTTAATAAATGTAGGTATGGCATTTCCCATATCGAGTTGTGAAAATGTAGGTATGGTATCATCCATACCGAGTTGTGAAATGTAGGTATGGTATTATCCATACTGAGTTAATAAATGTGTTCATTTATAATTATGGAATTATGTACCTCATGTGTGCTATTTGCATAAGGATGATATTTCAAATACTTTGGTGAGTAAAGCTTAAATATGAAACAGTATGAAATTGAGACAAAATGTTATGAAAATATATTTAAATTATTTATAAGTATTTCGTACTCCTTGGTAATGCCTCGTACTCTATTCCAGCGATGGATACGGGTAGGGGGTGTTATAGTGGGTGTCTACTTCTGATTAATTACTTGAGACTGGTATTCTGAATGTGGGATGTGTTAGGTACAAAATCTGGGTGTATGAGTGTACACACTTTTGAAACTGATTGGCTGATTGTGAATGATTGTTTGAAATTACATTCTGAATTGGTACACCTGTACACATGCATTTTCATACACACATTTGCATATAAAGTTTTGGGTGGGATTTTGAAAAGAAGGGAGATTTACAATTTGACAGTTTAACTGCATACTGTAATCCCAATACCTTGAGGGTCGTGGATGATTTGATTATACTGCGGAATTTCTGCATTGCATTGTACAGCACATACGACAGCATTGCTGTGTATCATTGATTGAATTGGCAATTTTACTGCAACCTATCAGTATAGCGGATTACCGTATTGCACTGTACCGCATGTACGTTAGCTATGCTACGTACCACCTTCTGATCTGGCGGTTATATTGCATGTCTGTATTGCGGTTTACCGCATTGTACCATACAGCTTATACGCTAGCTTTGCTGCGTAATATACGTGATTGACAGTTTATCTGCATACTGTTAGCCCAAATTCCCAGAGGGTCGAGGGTAATCCCAATACCCTGAGGGTTGTGGACAATGCTGATGATCATCGTTGCCGGGTAACTCGGGATGACGTCATAGGGAGTGCAGGGTTGAATGGGCTTTTCGAGGTCTTACTTGGAGTGTAGGGATGGGTGGGTTGATTTAGTCCCCACAGGGAGTGTAGGGATAGACGGAGATGGTGTGTTGGCTGGATAGGTGGGTTATTTTATAACTCATTTCCACTCATATGCATCTGATTGATCTGTTTGACTGAATTGGAACTTGGAAATGTTAGAGAATTACTGATACTGTGACTGAATGTGATACTATTCGACTGAGAGGTATTTGTGCCTATGAATTTTGTAGATTCTAACTGCATTGACTGATTAATAGTATTTGCGACTATATGGCTGGGTGTATTTTTGATATGCTTTAACAAATATTTGTCTGCTGGTACGTTCGTTCGAACGTACCCGTTGGTTCTGAATAGCTCTGTACGTATGTTCCGTTTCTAAACTATTTTCTGTTTTTGACTCTATAGTTAACTGGTTTTGATCTCACGCTGAGCTCGAGTAGCTCACCCCCTCTTCTGTTTCCCCTTTCAGGTACAGTTCTGGATTTTGTTGATCGGCTTAGTACGCGGAGGTCTCAGACCGTTTTGGAGGAAACGAACTATAAGTTTTATTTTAGTTTTTTTTTAAATTGCTATTTGGTTTAGGTTGAACTGTAAAGTTTTATAATACTATGGTGCAACTTTTCTTTTAAGTTTTCATTCGTACGTTTTATACTGTTAAACTTACTGTGGGAATTTAAATGGTTAAACGATTTCGGTAATAAAATGTTGAATTGTAATATTTTCTCACGATCACTTCGGTGATCAAAGTAGTATTTTGGATTCGGTCTAGACTTCTAGGCTGGGTTTGGGGTGTTACAACATTGCTCTAACTTTCCCTTTGTTGAGGCAAACTAGGTTGCTATGCCTTAGTAGTCCCTTAGTGGTCCCTTCTTGGAGATAAGAACATTCTTGCTTAAAAGCAAGTGGTCTAACAATGGGTGGTTTAATAGAGGATGAAGCGAATGGGTGGCTGGTCACCTAATGACTAGCCGAATGATGTGAGGCTAAGGGCCAGCCACGGGTACTTCTCAAGTAGCTTCTCGTGATGTCACATGTCTAAGTCAAATAGGGGTATAACAAAATTATAAAAATGTTTTAAAAATATGATATTATAACCTTCTTTAACATGTTCAATATGTACATAAAAAAATTAAATCTATTGCAAAATGATTTTTCAAGTTTTAAAATTTTAACATGTTTTTATAGAAATTAAACATGTTTTTATAGAAATTAAGTTTAATGCCTAATAACATGATTTAATAAAAATATAACAACCTTATAAAAAATAGAAAAGAAAAGAACAATATAAAAAATTACAATAAATTATATGAAAGTTTTAATAAATGTAAATAAAATACTAAAGTTGAAAAATATGATACATGATTATTAGAAGGGAAACAATACAATAGATCTTTTACAAAAGAATAGAGAAGAAAACTAAATTAAATTTGTAAAAAAAAGAAAGAAAGTAAATTAAAAAAGGTATTATTAATAAAAGTAAAAAAATAACATCTTTCTTTTACTAAAAAATTGCATACCTTTTAAAATAACAGTTACAAGTTGACAAAAATACACGTTACATCATTTTTATAAATGTGTTTTGTGTATAATTAAAATTTATAGATGAGTTTAAACCACAAAGAGGATTTCACTAAGGTGATCCTCTTTTTCCTTACCTGTAACATCCCGAATTAGCGCCTAGTCGGAACAGTGGTTTTGAGACCATAAATCTGACGTAATAAAATTCATTTTTATTATATTTTTATGGTTTACAATTTCACGAGATGATTTTGTGAAAATTTCGTTCGAAAATTTCAACGTTTGGGCACTCAATTTGGTCAAAAGGACCAAATTGTAAAAGGTACAAATGTTGAGTTCTACATGTTAAAGGTGTCCAATTTTTATGAGTTTTTAAATTGGAGGTCCTTAAATTGTTGGACAAAAATAGACATGAAATGGGTGAAATAGAATATTTTTAAGTTAGGGGCATTTTGGTCTTTTGATAATTAAAATAATAAAAAGGGAAAATAAGCCAAATTCATGCCCATCTTCTTCATCCAGCTGAAAATACCATGGAAGCCATGGCTAGGGTTTGGTTCAAGCCTCCAAGCTCATTTGTAAGTGATCCCGAGCCCTGGTTTTAATGTTCTTTACGTTTTTGAAGTCCCCGATAACTTGATTTACCTATTTCTACCATTATTTTGAGTTAGGGTTTATGTTTAAAAATTTACCCATGAGTGACATGCTGGTATTTTTAGGTTTAATGGTAGATTATGCATGTTTATGGTTAGAGGAACGACTTTTACTAAGTGATTTTCGATGAAAATGTTCGAAAGGACCGTTTTGTAAAAGTTATAAAATTGGTCATAAAATGGTGATTTAGTGGAAATTGGGGGCTACTATAGCTATGAAAATAATTCAGCTAGGCTTAAAATGCAAGGAAATTGAATAAAAATCATTTTACGAGCCTAGGGGCAAAAGTGTAAATATGACAAAGTTTAGGGGCAAAAATATAATTTTGCCATAATATGATTTTTGGGTCACAATGAATAATGTGACTAATAGTTAAGCTAAATGTGATATTTTAGATCACGGAAAATGAGATTCGGGCTTAAAATGGGAAGGTACGACATTATGGACAAAAATTGAATAATTAGTCGTGCTCGGATTCGAGGTAAGTTCATATGATAATAATAGTAATAATGCAACGGCATACTTGAATTGTAATTATATTATTGTCTCATAAATTGAATGAATTGTAGTACGGATGTATACGACGAGATTTCGACAAGTAAGTTGTGTGTAAGTAATTCAATAATACTGTGATCATTATGTGTTTAATGTTTGAAATTGTATGATACATGTATGTATGACCTAATGAAATTGGCTTGTGTTTATTCAATTAAAGTTTGGCGATAGCTTGTATCTCGGAAGGCTCGGGTGACCGAAGGAATACTTAGGACTTGGATATCATGACATTGTGATTAATGATATATGTGCCTATGTAAGACCATGTCTGAGGCATGGCATTAGCGATGATATATGTGCTTGTGTAAGACCATGTCTGGGACATGGCATCGACACTGACATGAGACCTTGTATAAGACCATATCCGGGATATGGTAACGATATGTGGATCCATGTAAGACCATGTATTGGACATGGCTTTGGTATTCTAATTGGTGTATGATAATCCCAAGCGTCCTTTAGTATTCCGGGTGGTTCAACAGGCAATTCAAGATTTTTGGGTTAAGAGGTGGAATGATATGATTAAGAATGTATGGTACAGGTATGTACACTAAGCTTATGCTTATTGAGACCTCGAAATGTCGGGACCTTGGTGGGCTAAGATGTATGAATTATGATTATACATTTTGTTGCAATATCATGCAAACTTATATTGTGAAATTGAACATGGAATCATGTATAGTGAGTTCATGATTAGTTGAAAAGGAACTTATGGTAGTTATCATTATATTGCATTAAAACAGTTTTGGACAACAGTCATTATGGGATTTTGAAAAATCACCAAAAATGGTGGAAGTCGAATTAGAGGCTGAGTAATACATGAAATTAAATCTTATTAAGTCTTTTTTCATATAAAGGAAACGATGTAAGAAAAAGAATTCTATACTATGAGATATTTGAAATTTTGTGAGACAGAGTCAGAATGAATTCGGATTCCCCTGTTCTGACTTGGGAAAATCACTAGAAATTGTAAAGAAATAATTATGGGCTGGAATTCATATGATTAAGTCCTTAATGAGTATAATTTCAATAGAAATAGACGGGAACAATATCCGTATCCCATACTAAGAGATAAATAAATTTTAGTGAAGAAAGGTCGAAGATGTCAAATAGCGAAATAGGGGATACTTTAATGAATAAACTATACTTGTTGGCTAGACCAAAAATTCTAAAAATTTTATGATAAGAAGATATATGAGTCTAGTTTCAGGAAAATTAGCAGATCTTAATTTGGAGCTCCGTAGCTCCAGATATAAATAATTTGGTAACTATGACTCGAGAAGACAGAATGACCAAAATATAAATATAAGTGCAATTATGGTTGTATTATTTTAAGAAGCATGTTGCTTATTATTTTCATATGGACTTACTAAGCATAAAGCTTACTCCCTCCTTTTCATTTCTTTAGTGTTGACAGGTTAGCTCAGGGTTGGAGATCGTCGGAGGCAGCGTCACACTATCATGTCATCAACTTAGGGGAGCTGACATATATATATGTTAAGCGTTTTCAAGTGAGTGACATGTATAGAGACTTAGTTTTTATGATAGATGTTGTTATGAATAGCCAAATGTATTGGCTTGTAATGATTTATTATATATAGCCATGATAGGTGTGCTCATGCTTTGTGATGTGATTATGTTTCGCACATGTACATGATAAATGCTTTAGGGCCATTCAGCGTGGTCATGGCTATGGAATAAGCGTGTAAATTGGCATTAAGTTGTTGGTGATTGAACATGGACATTTGAAGAATAAGTAGAGATTAATTATTGGGTAATATGTTATGGTTGGTTGTTAAAAACATGCCTTAGTGAGGCATGCTAAATCATTAATTGATGCTATAATATGTGTCTTTAAAGTGGTTAAGTTTGTGAAAGTTTAAGGCAACAAAAAGGCTTGGAAAATAGCTTGAGTGTTGGCCACACGGGTTGAGACATGGCCGTGTGTCTCAGCCGTGTCGGGAACACAGCCTGGGGACATGGTCATGTACCCAGGGCATGTGGAGTCTGTAGCATTTTCGTGAGAATTTAATTCGTCACATGGCCTAGCACACGAGCGTGTGGCTTGGCCGTGTGGTCCGATTTGCTTGCTGACGTCATAATCAGAGAGTTACACGACCTAAGGACACGGGCGTGTCCAGGGCACACGGGCGTGTTCCTGTGTCCACACGGGCATGTGACCGAGTTTCATGGAAATTTTTTCCAAGTTTTCCCGAAACTTTTAAAGTGTCCAGTTTAGTCCCTAACTACTTTCAAAGTACATTTAGGGCCCCGTAGGCATGTTCAAGGGACATCATGCATATGTATGAATGTTTTTACAGAGAATGAAATTTTATGGCTCGAATTTGCATGTTTGTTTACGATTATGTTCGGAAATGCCTTGTACCCTGTTTCGGCCCCGGATACGGGTAAGAGGTGTTACATTACCTTTTTGTGCTCTGTATGGAAAGGCTTGCTCAAACAATTTATAAAGATGTGGAAAACGGTAAATAGAAACCAATCAAGTTGTCAATAAATAGCCCCTGAATATCTCATCTTTTCTTCACCGGTAATCTTGTTCTCTTTGTTGAGGCCTCTTTCGAACAAATGAGAGTGATCAAGGAAGCTCTGAAAACTTTTTGCACCCATTCAGGACACAACGTTAGGTTCCAAAAAATAGAAATATTTTTCTCAAAGAATGTCCTTCCCGAGATGAAAACTGAAATAAGCATCGACTTGGGTTTCTCCTCTATGATTGATCTTAGGAAATGCTTAGGTGTTCCACTATTCCATAATAGGGTCAACAAAGCCACCTTTCATAACCTAGTCTCAAATATGAGGCATAAGCTGTCCAGATGGAAAGTGAAGTTGCTTTCGTTAGTTGGAAGAATAACACTTTCTAAAGCTGTCCTTGTGACCATACCTATCTACACTATGCAATCCAATGTTGTACATAAAGGAGTGTGTATGGAGATGGAGAAAATGATAAGGAATTTTTTTTACGGACATACAGACGATAAAAGGAAGCCTAGCCTTGTAAAATAGGATGATCTCTGTAAAACCGTTGTTGATGGAGGACTTAGGTTCAAGAATATGTGGTAGCAAAATATGGCTTTCGTGATGAATATTGGATTTCAAATTATTCAAAGATCAGATTATTTGTGGGTGCAAGTGCTTCGATCAAAATATAGATGGGAAGTAGTGATCCCTCGTGCTTTATGTACTACTCGTTGTTGTTGTCTTTGGAAAGGTATTAGTAACATATGGGATGAGATTCAGAAATATGTAATTTCGACTGTTGGAAACGGTGGTAACGCTGACTTTTTGCGTGACTGTTTGTAACACCTATACCCCGTTTCTATTGTCAAAATAAGGTTACAAAGAATTACCGTACAAACAGACATTTTATAACAAATAATGTTCAATTATTGAATTAATTTTATAAATACATATGCAATTTAAAATGGAACAAAACATACATTTACGAACCTCAAATTGAGTCTACGAGGTCTTAAAAATATATTAGGAACAATTAGGGACTGATTCGAAACAAAGTAGAAAGTTTAGGGAAAAACTAAAAATTTTCACTTCAGAGGTCACACGGCCATGTGCCCAGGCCATGTGTGCCCAAAAATGTCCCAAAACAAGCCTAATTTTCATCCAATTTCATAGGTACATATACCATTTAATGACACATGATTTCAAGTCTCAAACATATTCAAAAACCAACATAACAGACTAAATCAATCAACCGTAAACACTATCAATATCATGCAAGTCACCCACGTCTCAAGTAACTAGCAATTCAATGACTTGACTTTCATACTATCACAGTTGACCACATCTAGCTTACATATAAGTTAAAAATCTTACCATTTGATACACATATCTATACCATTTGTGCCTAGGTGGATGCCCTACAAGCATGCATCAAGCCTATAAAATACCACCAAAGCATAAACAAACCAAGTTACACAATACAAGCGAAACAACAATCAAATAACTAACATTCAATTCCAATTTACCATATCTACCTCATGTCATCCTACCATTCTATATTCATCCATTATGTTTAAGGTTGGAACTTAACATGCATACCTCATTAATTACTCATTTCACAATATCATAAGCACACCTATGCATATTACAACCATACACACGAACCATTTCAACCATGAGCAAATGGTCTTACTACATAACATAACCACATTTTCCTATTACATGCCAAATAAGCTGAGTTGAAATCAAAATCTACCAAATAGATTTTAGATAGTGTGATCTACCCAAGTTGATCCGATCTCCCAACTTCCATAAAACGTATCTACAAGGAAAGGGCAAAGACACGAGTAAGCTTACATAAAAGCTTAGTAAGTTTGTAATAAACTTAAACTTTGACTTACCGTAGTGGATGAAATTTTAAATATTTTACAAGATAATTCAATATCACGATCATGAGTTCGTTAATTACCTATACACATCACAAGTCTCACAAGGTTAGTGAGTTTATATGTAAAACATATAACTTTATCATGATATCAAACTTATACATGAAAAACATAATTGGTATATAAACCAACCATCATATATGCATTTAACACTCACATTTCATTTCAAATATCTATATCCAATGTCCCAATCCATACTAGGGGTGAGCAAAACTCGATTCGACTCAAAAAAATCGAAAAAAAATTCAAATTTTGAATTAAACGAATCGAGTTATTCGAGTCAACTCGAATTTTTTTTCGAATTTCGAGTTCAAATCGAGTTGAGTTTTCAAATTCGAATAACTTGAATAATTTGAATAATTCGAATATCAAACTATAATATTTTACATTTTTACCCCAAGCTCCCAAACCTTTTTACTTTTCCCTCAAAACTTTTACTCATTCCCACTTTCCCCCCAAAATTTTTACTCCCCTTCCTTCCCAACCCTCCAATCTATCCCAAATCTATTTCCCACCAAAATTTTACTCTCCCATTTACTTTTTTTCAAAATTTTACTCCCCAAAACCCTCAAAACTTTTATTTTCCCCTAAAATTTTTACACCCTCCCACTTTCCCCCTAAAATTTTTACTTCCTTCTCATCCCACCTCCCATCTAGCCCAAATCCATCCCCCCCAAATTTTTTTAAATATTTTCCCTCCAAAATTTTACTCCCCCTATTTACTTCCCCTCAAACTTTTATTCCCCAAAACTTTTTATTTTCCCCCTAAACTTTTACTTCTCACCTTTTACTTTCAAATAAAAAATTAAAATTACCCCAAAAAAATCACTAAACATAAATAGTAATAATTTTATTTATATCTACTATTTATATTATTAAATTAAATTTCACATTTTATATTATTTATATTATTGAATTGTTTAGTCATATTGAATATTTATATTAAAATTGAATTATTAATTATGCCATTAAATATTCATGTTAAAATTTTATATTGGTATCAATTTTACATTTTATCTTTAAAATAACTTTTATTAAAAAATCACATTTTTACATTTAATATATTTTTTAATTACAAAATACATAGTGACAAGAATCTGAAGATAATTGAAAGTGACTACTAAGCAAACAAAGAAGCTAACCCGTATATAAAAGATTAATAAATAAATTATGAGGTGATGAAAGTTAATAAAAATTTTGATTAAGGTGGACAAATTTTATTACGATGGGTGATAGTGGTTATAAGGACCCAAAATTATTTTATAAAATTTAACTCGAACAAATATATTCGATTCGACTCGATTCGAATTCCATCTTACTCGACTCTATTCGAGAGAATTTCAAATCAAATTAGGATGATAAAATATGATTTGTCAACTCGATTAACTCGAAATTTTTTCATTCGATTCGATTCGATCGAACGCTCACCCCTAATCCATACATATATTTTCACATAACCATTTCATCTAACCGTTTCATTTTACTATTTCATTTACATATATTGTAACACCCCTTACCCGTATTCGATGCTAGAACAGGGTACAAGGCATTACCGGACATAAACACAAGCATTCATACAAAACCGAGGCATGAATATCAGTCTAATTTAAAACTTTTCATTTGCATTCATATCGTCCTCATTATGGGCCTACAGGGCCCAAAACATACATTGGGGGTGGTTCGGGACTAAATCGAGAACTTTTGGAATTTTTTGGAAACTTAGAAAATTTTCATTATGAACCAGGGCCATACGCCCGTGTGGTTTGGGACACGCCCGTGTGGGTAGGCCGTGTATTCACACACGCCCGTGTCCCTAGCCCGCGGAGCTCTCTGTTTATGACGTCATACACAAAATGTGGTCATATGGCCAAGGCACATGTCTGTGTCCCAAGGCTATGTCTCTCACACGGTTGAGACACATGGCCGTGTCTCTGCTCGTGTGTTTACTATTGGGCATTCTGTTTTGAATTATTTAGGGTGCAGGGGACACATGACCGAACCAAACGCCCATGGGACAAGCCGTGTGTCGCACATGGCTTAGACACATGCCCATGTGTCTACCTGTGTGGACAAATTTAAGGCTATTTTCCAAGCCAATTGTCACCCTTATTTGCACAAACACATTTCATGGCTCCAAAGGTACTTAAACATTCATAAACATGGCTCATGCATGACAACTTCCCATCATATTATACTTGATTAAGACTCCATATTATGCCAAATCCAATTTTACCAATACACATACAAGTAAGCAATATTTCCTAGATTGTATGAATGCATTTTCATACCAACTTACACACACACAAAATTATCATCATCATTCAACTATCAATAACTATAGGCCATATCATAATGGAATTGGCACATACATGCATAGATGAATAGATTTACAACCCAATAATTATTACGAGCCATATCTCATGGCCTTATACAAAATGAATCATAATAGCCAACACATTTGGCTAAACCAATATGAGACATTCATAACATGACTTAGTCCCTATACATGCCATAAACCTAAGAGGTTTGTATTCACTTGTACCCCACGATGACAACTTGATAGTGTGATAGCATATCTAGCGATCTCCAACCCGAGCTAGCTTAATAACCCTATAAGACATGGGAAAGGAAGGGAAGTAAGCTACAAAGCTCCGTAAGTTCATAAGCAAATAATGAGCAGCTCATGCTAGTCATACACCATGCTTTACAATATAAGTACAAGTTAATATAAAATAGCTATAATTCTCAAGGTTGTATTATAACCTATTCACATGTTTACTCTCTTTTGTTTTATCAACATAACTTAACTTTATTTGGATTTAGTCTAGCAGCCATAATCTCTTTGTTGTAATATGATTCATAATTAGCAAATCATTTCAACTCTTAAAAAAAAAAATACTCCTTACATATGTATATTCATGTTTTCATGCATATAGCTCGACATATTTAAAATTGTCTAAACCCTTTCCTTCCATACTTTCTTAACCATTTAATAGGCAATTGTGCCAATATTTCCTTTCACTCATAACCGATAAATCACAATTCAAATGAACAACATTTATTATTTCACCAATCAATTGGGCCTCCAAGGCCTAACATTAGTCATCAACCGGATTTCCATGCATTTATACATCATAGCCATAAATCAATAATCACAGGGCTATCACAAGCCACTTTCATAGTGATCATAACTCATAATATCATGAAGTTAATACTTATAACCTTTACGTACATACCTGTACCATCTCGTAACAAAATCACTTACTTTTTCATCTTTGGCATACCCGTTGAACACATTGGAATACTAAGGATGCTCAGTATCATATCAATGCCATATCCCGGATATGGTCTAACATGAAATATCATATCGACGCAATGTCCCTAACATAGTCTAATACAAAATCACATACTGACACCATATCCCAAATACGAAATCACATACTGACACCATATCCCAAATATGATCTTATACGGAACCTCGGTAACCCTAACATCATGACATTTGTATTCTACCCTTGAAGTTAAATTGAGATTTCTCATTTCTCGAAACTTCATCAAAATCGTCATTAAACAAATTCAAAGAAACAAATATATAAAATTCATGCAATATAGATATATTAAATACATAACATAAGGTTGCATTGTTTACGCTTGAACTTACCTCGATACCGAAATGGCAAAAAGGGACCGAACCGTCAATTTCACATTTTTTCCCATTCTAGGCTCGAATCTCATTTTCTTCGATCTGTAACATCACATTTAACCTATTTATTAGTCACATGCTCAATGTGATTCAAAAATCACATTATGTAAAAATTATGTTTTTGCCCCTAAAGTTTTACATATTTACACTTTTGCCCCTAGGCTCGAAAAATGAAATTTATTCAATTTATTTAACTTACAAGGCTAGTCGAACCATTTTCATAACTATAACAGCCCCCAATCTCCACTAAATCACACTTTTGTGACAAATTTCATAACTTTTACAATTTAGTCCTTTTGGGCATTTTCACCGAAAATCACCTAGTAAAAGACGTTTGTCTAACCATAAACATGCATGATCTACCGTTAGACATTAAAATACACAAATTTCTAACATGGGTCAAAACCTAGACCTTCATCATATCTCAAATTAATGTTAGAAATAGCTAGATCGCATTACAAGGATTTCAAAAACGTGAAAATCATTAAAAACATGGCAAGAACAAACTTACTATGGAGCTTAGAAAGCTTGAACAAAACCCTAACCATGGTGGTCTTTAAAAATTCGGCCAAGGGTTGAAGATGAGAAAATTTTGGCTTTTATTTTGTTTATTTAATATTTAATTGCTAAATGACCAAAATGCCCCAACTTAAAAATATTCTATTTCACCTATTTCATGTCGATTTTTGTAGAGAAAATTATCAAATGGTCTAATTACCATATAAGGACCTCCAATTTTAAATTTTATAACTATTGGACACCTTTAGCATGTAGAACTCAACTTTTGCACTTTTTACAATTTAGTCCTTTTGCTTAATTGAGTGCCCAAATGTCAAAATTTTCGAACAAAATTTTCATGAAATCATCCCATGAATTGTAGACCATAAAAATATAATGAAAATAAAATTTTCCTCATCGAATTTGTGGTCCTGAAACTATTGTTCCGACTAAGCCCAAAATCGGGTTGTTACAACTCTCCCTCCTTTAGGGATTTTCATCCCCGAAAATCTTACTAGAATAGAGATAAAAGTATCATTCTCATATTTTCTTCTACCACGTCTAAGAATCTCATTCGAGAGCAATACTTCCCGAAACACTATGTCGTCGGATCTAATATCCAAAATCTTTAACTTTCAAATCTGTATATTACTTATGTCAGTCTGAAGTCGCTTTCAACTTTCATGAATCACTTTCACTAACTTTTTCGATTCACGAATCAATTCAACCTCGTATATCTCTTTCCAATAACATTTGAACTTTAATACATAGTGTAAGAGCATATCGTCAAAGATCTCAACTACTTTCTCAGGAACACACATCCTTAGTTAATCTGTCAAATAAGAATTTTGTACATACTAAAATGATCATACGGATTCTTTCTTTGTCAAATGATTAACCAAAATTAAATTTACATATTCCTTTTTTGATATATAATAATTTGGATACGGAATCTATAGCAATTCCATCTCATAACACACTAGTATTATCACTGACTGTATTAGCCCTGAATACACTTGATTTTCGACTTTTATCTGTTAACATGTCGTCATCTGAATACAAATCCAAAAATATCATGTAACATATGCAATCACTAGCACATCTACTTTATATAACTGCACATTTTATTACTGTTGGATAAAAAAACGCGTTACTACTTAGCCTCGTACAAAAACTTCTGCATAAGTTCTAGATTCATCAATACGCAATGTCATTCTCAACATATCAATAATAACAAGAATCATATCTGACCTGAAATTCAACATTAGAAGTAAAATCGCTCTGAACTCATTTAGATTACCATTCACTATCACGTTTCTGAGCTTCTCAGTATTGCAAAGAAAACTTCGCTTTAGCATTTAATATAGCTAGAATTAGATCATCATCAAATAAAGTTAATCATGTATCCAACTCTCACAAAATGAACAAAGATTTTTCCATTCAGCACTGTAGCTATATCTGTTTTCTCAGAGATTAATAAATAATTACTCACAATCTTTCAATAACTCAAGTCATTAACACTGTCTTAAACTTTGATATTTCTGTGTCATTAGATACATTAAACTCTTGAGATCAAGAAACATATGACAATCTTTGTCAAACAAAAATGTGATCAAATTCTCAATACAGACATAATAGTGACCGTCTCTAAATCACTAGTCGAACAGTTCTTTTTACTGTGACATTAACCGTCTGAGAGCATGAATCACCACTTTACATTCTAGCAATAAAACACATTCTAATCCGTTCAATAGTGCATCACATGCAATAACCTATCATTCAGAATAACTTTAATTTGTAATAACATCATCCGATTAGAACAAGTCTAATAGACATATATCTCTGTATCAGGCTTTCAAGAATGTAAATTCTCTAGATCAGACTATCTATCCATAAACTCGTGAATGCACAAAATTTATTACCATAACTGAGGATATTTTAACTACATATAGCTCAAATCACACTTCAATTGACTAGTTCACTCTGACAAAGCAACTAGGTTGATTTCAACTATCAATTAGTAACACATCAAAATATTCCTTTCTTCATGCTATTAAAACAATTCATACACACAAATTTTTTCAAAATTCTCTTACCATGCTATCGAAGACTCTTTACAATCACATTAGTTCAAAGAAACAAAGATATCCTAATTGAATGCATTGACTTTAATTAATTTATCTGAGAAAAGAAGTCCATCATAAATCAAATAGACCATTAGTAACTTCATCTAACATTAAAGTTAACTATCATTCTCAATCATTAAGAATTTCATCAGAAAACAGACATTCACATGAACCCCTGAGGATGAATGGATATATATATATATATACAAGATTCTCAGAAGAGATCATCATAATCTATTCAACCATATTAGTTACACACAGACATCTTTATAGCTCAAATATCATTTTTTGACTAATTTTGTCATCATAAATCCCGTATTATTCCACTCACTAAAAAACATTAATTCGGGAGAAACTTTAGTAAACACATACTTTAGTCATTATTCTTGAATGAGTTGTATAGCTGAGGCTAACTTTTTCTTTATACGCGATATTACATAATCTAGATAACCTTTAAAACATTCTGGTGCTCTTCTCAAGACTGTTTTCACTTTCCCAGCTATTGTCATTTCTTTCCACATTACTAAATACTTCACCATTGAGCTTCTTAGTTTCACAATTATAGACTTATTCAACATGATTCTTGTGAATTTCATCGTAAAATAACATTGGTAAGGGGCTGAGGTTGTAAAGCCTCTACTTGACTTTCATAAATACACATATATGACTTAGCATTCACCATTGATGTAATATCATTGTAATCACATAGTTCGCTTTGAGCAAATTAACACACTTATTCATTTCACAAATGTTTTCTGCCATTCCCAATTTCAAACAATGAATTTACTTACTAGAGCTCAATATTAATATCTAATTAAATCCCAACATCTAACTTCGATTTCACTTACCATCACTTGTCAAATTAGAGAACATCTTACGGGTTTGAGTACGTCATTTACTTGATGCCATAGTCCAACTATGGTCTTACTCATATCACAATGCCATAGCCTAGCTATGGTCTTACATGTCATCACGATGCCATGGCCCAACTATGGTCTTACATGAAGTCTCATATCTATGCCTTGTCCCAGACATGGTCTTACACGAAATCACATATTGATGCTAATGCTATGTCCCAGACATGGTCTTATATAAGATCACATAAATATTGATGCCAATGCCATGTCCTAGACATGGTCTTACATGGGACCACACATGTCGATGCCAATGCCATGTCCCAGACATGGTCTTACATGGGATCACACATATCGATGTCAATGCCATGTCCCAGACATGGTCTTTCATGGGATCACACATATCGATGCCAATGCCATGCCCCAGACATGGTCTTACATGGGATCACACATATCGATGCCAATGCCATGCCCCAGACATGGTCTTACATGGGATCGCACATATACTACCATGGTCCAACCATGGTCTTATCCATCAATTCATCACTGAACGAATGTAATCATTTCCTGCGTTCTACTTAATTTGATCTTCTAGTTCAACTTCCACATTATTATAATATTTGTGGTTCTATAACAAAGTCATAAAACAAAATATTATATATTCTCTAATTTAACAATTACACATGAGATTCAACTATATAGACATACTGATTATGCATTATTCAAACAAGTGTACATTCACACATATTCTGTCCATTGGGTAAGTTTATTTATCATCTTCACTTAATCAAATAGGTCGTGCACATAACATCATGTGAATACGGATAAACTTATCACAACATAAACTTTCGTTTTATTTCACCTTTCTTCATTTCTCAACTTATGATCATCTCTTTTTATACATGAACACACGCATATCACGAATTTCTATTCATAACTTTCCAAATTTCAACATAACGTGAGCACATTTCATTCATCTCAATATCATTTCAGCATTATCGAAAATAGCTCGGTTGGAAGTCGTCTCTATCTTAACAAAACAATTTCGTTAGAGCCGAGAGATGTTACACTATCATGAGTAGTATTATGACATGTATAGCTAGACTCACATACGCTAGGTTAGTCCAAGAATCGTCTAAAACATAGCTCTGATACCACTAAATGTAATACCCCTTACACGTATTCGACTTCGGAACAGGGTACGTGTAACACCCCCTACCCATGTCCGATGCCGGGACCGAATACGAGGCATTACCGGACTTAAATATGCACACAGACGAAAACCAGGCCATAAAATTTCATTTAATTCAAAACTGTTCAGACACATGCATAACGTCCCTTATTTGGGTCTACGAAGCCCAAAACATACTTTGGAACGGTTTCGGGACTAAACCGAGAACTTATGAAAACCTGGAAAATTTCACGCAACAACAAGTCTTTCATTTTAAACATATTTCACTTTAACCAACATCCATGACTATTAACCTCAACACAAGATATTAGCACATACATGAGTTTAATAACATTCATTATCTTCTATTTTAATACCAACGTATCATTTGCCTACCATCATGTATCTAATGTATATTCTTACATTAACCAGAACTAGATATGCCAAATCTTATTCTCGTTTAATGCCATCTTACTGTGGGTACCAATTTGCCCATTAAACATTCATGTTCAAGGCATCATTACTTATTTCCATTTAATTCATGATCCATAGGTATGCTTTCAACTTACCTAATGTATTACTAATCATGCACAACAAACAAAGCTAACTACCTCATCACACTAGAAACATAGAACATGACATGATTAATTAAGCTTACAAACCATAATGAATATGGGCCACATCCCATGGCCATATACTATAACTCAACGTAGATCAATAGGTTAGGCCAAACCATAATAATAATACATGTCATAAAACTAGCTTCCTATACATGCCACTCACTTGATATTTCTAATATTTGAATTAATTCTCCCAAAAGTGATAGCTTGATAGTGTGATTCTGCCTTCGACGTTCTCCAACCCTGAGCCGACTTGCCAAAACTGAAGAAGTTGAGAGGAGGGGTAAGATTTACGCTTAGTAAGTCCATATGAAATTAATAAGCAATTACCAACATGCATTTTAAGATAAAACATCATAATTGTACAATTTACATATATTCTGGTTAAGCTGTTTTATCGAGTTACAGTTACTAAATCAATTATATATGGAGCTACAAAACTCCAAATTAAGCTATGTTAATTTTTCTTGGAACTAGACTCATATAACCTTCTCCCATAAAATTTTCAAAATTTTTGACTAAGCCAATTAGTACAGTTTATTCATTAAATTTTCCCCTATTTCGCTGTCCAGCAGTTCTAACCCCTCTTCATCATTGTACAGAATTCGAATAATGCTCTAATATATCTTTATAGAGAATAGACTCAATAAGGATTCTAATCATATAAATTTTAACTCATAATTATTTTTGTACAATTTTAAATTATTTTCTCAAATCAGAATAGGGGATCACAAAGTTATTCAGACTCTGTCTCACAACAATTTAAATATATCATAATATAGAATTCA
The DNA here is from genome assembly GCA_025698475.1 of Gossypium anomalum. NCBI lineage: Eukaryota > Viridiplantae > Streptophyta > Magnoliopsida > Malvales > Malvaceae > Gossypium > Gossypium anomalum. Next base: position 15,342,131 of record CM046957.1, read on the forward strand.
ATTGCATGCACCATTTCCTCTATGTGAAACTAGATTTATTAGGATTTAATCGCATATTTTATCCTGCCCCTAACTCAATTTCCACAATTTATGGTGAATTTCCAAAGTTATCACAACTATTATTCACTAAATCCATACAATATCATTTCATCCATCATGGAAAGAACACATAATTATGCTTCATAGGCATAGATCCATAATCTCAATGTCATCAAGTATCGAGACTTATTCCTCATCATGTCATTTTCATAGTATTCACCAATACTATATACATCATATATCAATGCATCACACATAAGTTTAGTGTACATACCTGTACAACTTGTAACTTAACTCAAGAACATACTCACCAATGGCTTGTCTCATTGGGACCATTATCGAATACTCTATCAAATTACCCGTTGAACACTTGGAATATAATCAGATACACAGAAGCCCACAGCTAGACAAACTCAATAGCCTGCGGTTTTTGTAGCAAAGCTACCAAAATCTCACCCATAATGAACTCGGAACGCAGCTCAACGAGCTCGGGTGTTCGCATCCATAATGAACTCGGAACACGACTCAACGAGTTCGGATGTCTCATAATTCTCACGAACTCGGACCACAACTCAACGAGTTCGGATCTTAATTTCTTATTAACATGTCACTTGTATCCTAACCTATTCCTAAGGTTCAAACGAGCTTTTTCCTCGATCATACGCCTTTGCCACCTTTCTCGTGATGTCAATATCGATACTCCGGTGGCAACTCATATTTTTCAAGTATTCCACATAATTTGTATAATAATTTAACAATAATCATAGAATGCAACAGTTCGTAAACAATAATCATCATACCATTATCAAGACATCAACAACATATAGTAATGTTGAATCATTTACATAATATCAAATTATTCACATATATGTATACTTACAATTCATTTAATATCATAACATTAACATTAAAATATGCATTGCATTATTAAAATCATATGAACTTACCTCGTATGCGAAAATGGTCATTTTTACCATTTTGTCCACAACTTGGTACTTTGCCGATTTTAGCCCGAATTTCGATTTTCCTTTCTCTATCATTTCAAATATAGCCTAATTATGACTCATATTATTCAAATCAACCCAAAATCATGTTTTGGCAAAATTACAATTTTCCCCTAAACTTTCACATATTTACACTTTTGCCCCAAATCTCGTAAATTAAACTTCATCCTATTTTCTTATGTTTTATGATATGCTGATCATTTTTCCCTTCTATAGCAACATCCAATTCTCACTCTAACATGTACTTATGAACATTAGGTATTTTTACCGATTATGTCATTTTACTCGTTTTCACGTAAAATCGCTTAGAAAAAGTCGTTTATCTAACACCTAACCTTCATTTTCTATCATTAGACATCAAAATACATGCATATTATTCATGGGTAAATTTTTAGACATGAACCTTAGCTCGAATTAATGGTAGAAATAAGTAGAACAAATTACCGAGATTTCAAAAATGTAAAGAACTTTAAAAACGGGGCAAAAATGGACTTACAATCAAGCTTTGAAGTTTTAAAAACCCTAGCCATGTCTTCCATCTCTATATACGGTTATGGCATGAGAAAAATGAAGAAGATGACATCTTTTTCTTAATTATTTTAGCTTTATTAACCAATTTACTAAAATACCCTTAATGAAAAATAAATAAAAACATACCATGCCATGTCCATTTTTGTCCACTAATTACAAAATGGGCTATTTACCATTTAAGGACCCCAATTTAAAAACCCATTACTCACAAGTACTTAGTACCTTTGTAAACTAGAATACACGTATTGCAACTTTTACAATTTAGTCCTTTTGACTAAATTGAGTGCCCGAGCGTCAAAATTTTCGAACGAGATTTTCACAAAATTATTCCGTAAAATCGTAAACCATAAAAATATAATAAAAATAAAAATTTTCTTCATCGAATTTGTGGCCCCGAAACCACTGTTCCGACTAGGCCCAAAATCGGGATATTATAGTACGAGGCATTACTGGACATAAACACAAGCATTCATACAAAAATGAGGCATGAATATTAGTCCAATTTAAAACTTTTCATTTGCATTCATATCGTCTCCATTATGGGCCTACGGGGCCCAAAACATACATTGGTGGTGGTTCAGGACTAAACCGAGAACTTTTGGAATTTTTGGGAAACTTAAAAAATTTTCATCATGAAATAGGGCCACACGTCTACGTGGTTTGGGACACGCCTGTGCGGGTAGGCCTTGTAGTCATACACGCCTGTGTCCCTAGCCCGTAGAGCTCTCTGTTTATGGTGTCATGCACAAAATGTGGTCACACGGCCAAGGCACACGCCTTTGCCCTAAGGCCAGTCTCTCACACGGTTGAGACAGACGGCCTTGTCTCTGCCCTTGTGTTTACTACTGGGCATTCTGTTTTCCATTAAGTAGGGTGCAGGGGACACCCGACTGGACCACATGCCCATGGGGCAAGCCGTGTGTCACACACGGCCTAGACACATGCCCGTGTGTCTACTCGTATGGACAAATTTAAGGCTATTTTCCAAGCCAATTGTCACTCTTATTTGCACAAACACATTTCATGGCTTCAAAGGTACTTAAACATTCATAAACATGGCTCATGCATGACAACTTCTCATCATATTATACTTGATTAAGACTTTATATTATGACAAATCCAATTTTACCAACCCACATATACAAGTAAGCAATATTTCCTAGATTGCATGCATGCATTTTCATACCAACTTACACACACAAAAAATTATCATCATCATTCAACCATCAATAACCATAGGCCATATCATAATGGCATTGGCACATACATGCATAGATAAATAGATTTACAACCCAATAATCATTACGAGCCATATTTCATGGCCTTATACAAAATGAATCATAATACCATCATAAGCCAACACATTTGGCTAAACCAATATGACATATTCATAAGATGACTTAGCCCCTATACATGCCATAAACTTAAGAGGTTTGTATTCACTTTTACCCTACAATGACAGCTTGATAGTGTGATAGCATCTCTGACGATCTCCAACCCAAGCTAGCTTAATAACCCTATAAGACATGAGAAAGGAAGGGAAGTAAGCTACAAAGCTTAGTAAATTCATATGCAAGTAATGAGCAACTCATGCTAGTCATACACTATGCTTTACACTATAAGCACAAGTTAATATAAAATAGCTATAATTCTCAAGGTTGTATTATAACCTATTCACATGTTTACTCTCTTTTGTTTTATCAACATAACTTAATTTTATTTGGATTTAGTCTAGCAGCCGTAATCTCTTTGTTGTAATATGATTCATAATTAGCAAATCATTTCAAAAATCTTAAAAAAAACCACAAATTTCTAACATGGGTCAAAACCTAGACCTTCATCATATCTCAAATTAATGGTAGAAATAGCTAGATCGCATTACAAGGATTTCAAAAACGTGAAAATCATTAAAAACGGGGCAAGAACGGACTTACTATGAAGCTTGGAAAGCTTGAACAAAACCCTAGCCATGGTGGTCTTCAAAAATTCAGCCAAGGGTTGAAGATGAGCAAAATTTGGCTTTTATTTTGCTTATTTAATCATTTAATTACTAAATGACCACAATGCCCCCAACTTAAAAATATTCTATTTCACCTATTTCATGTCCATTTTTGTCCAAAAAATTATCTAATGGTCTAATTACCATATAAGGACCTCCAATTTAAAATTTCATAACTATTGGACACCTCTAGCATGTAGAACTCAACTTTTGCACTTTTTACAATTTAGTCATTTTGACTAAATTGAGTGCCCAAATGTCGAAATTTTCGAACGAAAATTTCCCAAAATTATCCCTGAAATCGTAGACCATAAAAATATAATAAAAATAAAATTTTCCTCATCGAATTTGTGGTCTTGAAACCACTGTTCCGACTAGGCCCAAAATCGGGCTGTTACATATATAACACATAATCTTCCTGTACAACACATTTTATTTCAATAATTCATATAAATCTCTGCATTCATTGTTTAATACCATATAATTTTTTCGTATATTACGTTTCATTTTATACATTTAACACCCGATGAACCAAATGAAATAACATCAGATGGGCGAGAACCATGCTCACACAAAGTGTACCTGTAACTATATCTGTAACTGCTCTCACGAGCCATATCTGTAAATGCTCACATAAGCTGTGAATGGCCTACTCGCACGAGTTGCGGGTCAGGATGTTAGGCTACATGATGCTACTCACACAAATTGTGGAGAAACCGCAATAAATGCAGGACCTCAGCCATTGGTAGGACATCTACAACCAACACCCGAAATTGTAATAACCCGTAATGACATTTCATTTGTATCCTAAGTATTCACGAGGTTCACACGGGTTATAAGCCATGTTCATTCCAATTAAATTTCCTCACATTATGCCATTGCAAGAACACATCCATATAGTTCTTATTTATCTGACATAACATCAATTTAGCTAATAATGCAATTTAATTCAATTTACTAATTGCCATATATCAATCAATTTAATTAATTAATAACATAAATATTAACTAACATATCATGTAATTAATTAAGCATTTCTTTGTTATATGAATTCAATTATATCCTTTCTTCATTTTTAATCATGACCCTCAATTATAATTTTATTTCAATTTCATTCAATTCCATAATTTAATATTTACTATACAAGCAAACTTAAATACAACATACTTAAATATTTAATAATTCAAAAAATAGCAACTAAATCGATTACTTCATTATACGCACTTACCTAAATCAATTCTGCAACAAACACGACTCCGAGGACTAGTCAACAATTTTTCCTTTTCCTCGTTTGTTTATCGATTGATCCATTTCTTGATCTATATATAATAATTTCATTGAATCAACTAAATCAATAGAAAAATTAATCATTTTATGCAATGTCCTTTTTGACAATTTTTACAAAACTTCCCCTAATATTTCACTTTTATGCAATTTAGTCCCTAAGTCCAAATCATGTAATTTACCCATTTTCAACCAAATTCAAGCTTAGACGAATTATTTGGGACCTATTACAACCCATATTTACTATTATTTCACATCAAGTCATTGTAATTTTATCACTTTAACATGTTAGTCCTTAAACATTAAAATTACCAAAAATTACTTTACAAAATAGTCCTATTTATCAACCAAGCTTGATAATGTGCCATAAAACTTCAAGAATATCCAAAAATCATCAGAGGAATATTCCATAATCGTTAACCATTTTGAAAATGCATATACGAGTTAGCTAGACGTAGTTGCAACAATCTCAAAAACATAAAAATTACAAGAAACTGATTAAAATCAGCTTACCAAATTGAAGGAAAAGCTTGGCCAAAGGTTGCTTCCCCTTAAAAATGAAGTTTCGGTCTTTTGAAATAATATTCAAGAAGATAACTGTAATATCCTGATTTTGGGCCTAGTTGGAACAGTGGTTTCGAGACCACAAATCTGAGATATAAATATTTATTTTATGATTATTACAAGGTCTATGATATATTTCTATGCTTGTGTGAAGATTTCATGAAGAAATTTTATGTGAAAAATGCTTAATTGGACTTTAGGGACTAAATTGAATAAACTGCAAAACTTGTGTTCTAGAAGCATCTTGCATGAAATTGAATTAGATTATTAATTAGAGGTCCTTAAAGAGTAATTTGACCAAGTTCTAAAAATTTGGACAAAAATGGGCTTGGAAGGGTAAGAATTTAAAGAATAGTAAAAAAGGCATTTTGGTCATTTAGGGGTAAAATGAATTAAAATACAAAATTAAAAGCCAATTTTGCTTATCTTCTTCACTATGGCCGTGTATACCAAGGGATACTCCATGGCTAGGGTTTCCAAGCTTCCAAGCTCGATTGTAAGTCCGTTCTAGCCTCGTTTTTAATGATTTTTACATTTTTAGAATCCCGGTAACATGTTCTACTTATTTCTACCATTAATTTGAGCTAGGGTTCATGTTTAAAAATTTATCCATGAATAATGTGCATGTGTTTTGATGTCTAATGGTAGAAAATGAGTGTTGGGTGTTAGATAAACGACTTGTAACGATTGATTTTCAGTAAAAATGCATAAAAGGACCTAATTGTAAAAGTTATAAAATATGTGTTAAAAATCTAATTTTTATGAACATGTGGGTTGTTTTATGCCTGAAAATAATTTGGCTATGTATGGGTAGTAAAGAAATTGAACATATGTCATTTTACGAGATTTGGGGAAAAAGTGTAAATATGTGAAAGTTTAGGGGAAAAATTGTAATTTTTATAAAATATGATTTTGGGTTAATTTAAATAATATGAGTCCTAATTAGGCTATATTTGAAATTATAGAGCAAGGAAAATCAAAATTCGGGCTAAAATCGAAAAATATCAAGTTGTGTATAAAATGGTAAAAATGGCCATTTTCGCATACGAGGTAAGTTTATATGATTTTAATAATGCAAGGTGTATTTTAATGTTAATGCTATGATATTACGTGAATTGTACGTATACATATATGTGAATAATTAGATATTATATAAATAATGTAACATTATTATATGTTGTTGATGTCTTGAAAATGGTATGATGATCATTGTTTATGAATTATTGCATTTTATGATTATTGCTGAATTATTGTACAAATTATGTGGAATACTTGAAATATATGAGTTGCCACCGGAGTATCAATATTGACATCACGAGAAAGACAGCAAAGGCGTATAATCGAGGAAAATCCCATTTGAACCTTCGGAATAAATTAGGATACAAGTGACATGTCACTAGGATATTTGAGTTCCGAACTCGTTGAGTTGAGTCCGAGGTCACTTATGGATGCGCACTCCCGAGCTTGTTGAGTTGAGTCCGAGTTCACTTATGGGTGGGTTACATGGTAGCTTGGCTACATAATTTTCGCAGGCTATTGAGTTTGTCTAGCTGCAGGCATGGCACTTAGTGCATGCAATCCGTGTATCTGAATTATATTCCAATGTGTTCAACGGGTATATCTCAAGTGAACGAAGTGAAATACTCCATATGAAAGCGACATTTTGGTAAATGTTGTGAAATGAGTACAATGAACAAATATGTGCGTAAACTCTCGAGTAGAGAACTCGATATGTTGCAATTGTGTGGTAAGAATGTTCATGAGAATGCTTCTGTGATGACCTTGTGATTATGAGTCCATGCTTATGAAGCATAATTATGTGTTCTTACCATGATGGATGAAATGCTATTGTATGGGTTTGGTGAATAATATTGGTGAATGAGTAAATTCAGCCTTGACCGTTTTGGGTTACTGCAGTGGTGCAACTTTGGAAATTCACCATAAATTGTGGAAATTGAGTTATAGGCTGAATAAAATATGAGATTAAATCCTGATGAGTCTAGTTTCACATAGAGGAAACGTGCATGCAATTGAATTTTATGTTATGAGATATTTAAATTGTTGTGAGATAGAGTCTGAATGACTTTGAGATCCCCTATTTCTATTTGAGAAATTAACTAAACATTGTAAAAAAATAATTAGGAGTTATAATTTATATGTATATATTTCTTATTGAGTCTATTTTTAAGAAAAAAAAATGGAATAGCCCTTTCAATTCTGTACAGGGAGAAAACGGATTCATAGTGAACAGAGGTTAGAGTAGCCAAACACTGAAATAGGGGAAACTTTAATGAATAAACTGTATTAATTGGCTAAACCAAAAATTTTGGAAATTTTATGGGAGAAATGTATATGAGTATAATTTCAAGTAAAATTAACAAAAATTAATTTGGAGTTTCGTAGCTTCAGATATAAATGATTTAGTAACTATAACTCGGTAAAACAGCTCAACCTGAACATGTGTAAATTGTACAATTATGATGTTTTATCTTAAAAAGCATGTTGGTAATTGCTTATTAATTTCATATGGACTTACTAAGCATAAAGCTTACCCCTTCTCTCCACTTCTTTAGTTTTTATAGGTCGGCTCGGGGTTGGAGACCGTCGGAGGCAGCATCACACTATCAAGCTACTATTTTTGGGAGAATTGATTCAAATACTATAAATGTCAAGTGAGTGGCATGTATAGGAAGTTAGTTTTATGACATGTATTATTATTATGGTTTGGTCAAACATGTTGGCCCTTAATCATTGTGGTTGTAAGTTTAATTATTTATGTTATGCATAAGTTGTAATACATCAGGTAAGTTGAATGCATGCCTATGGATCAGGAGTTAAATGGAAATGAGCAATGTTGCCTTGAATATGGATGTTTAATGGACGAATTGGTAGTTACATTACGTTGGTCTCAAAATAGAGAATGTTGATTGTTATTCAAACTATGTATGTGGTAATATCTTGTGTTGAGGTTGATAGCCATGAGATTGGGCTAAAGTCAAATATGTTTAAAATGAATAACATGTTGTTTCATGATTATGAATGTTTAAGTGATCATTTATGCCTTGTTTTATGTCTATGAATAGGTGGGTGTATGTAAGGTGACAAAGGCTTGGTAAATAGCCTAACACTGCCCACACGGTCTGAGCGCACGGTCGTGTGTCTCGGCATTGTGTCAATTACAGAATCAGCAGTGAGCTCCACGGGCACAGGACACGGGCGTGTGGAGCCTTAAAGTATGAATTTTCCAAATTTTTCGTAGGCTCTTGGTTTAGTCCTGAAATGGTTCCAAAGTATGTTTTGGGCTTCGTAGACCCAAATAAGGGACGATATGCATGTGTTTGAGACATTTGAATTAAAGGAAATTTTATGGTTCGTATTTTAGTTCAACGTCTGTATGTTTGTTCGGTAATGCCTCGTACTCTATCCCGGTCTTGGGTACGGGTAAGGGGTGTTACAATAACACTTTCATTTTAGTTATAATTTACTTTTTACCTAATTACAATTATACCCTTTTAATTTACACTCAAATATTAACATTTTCAAGTCTAAAACCATCCACTACTAACCATGATGGTTTAATTACCATTCTAGTCCTTAAATTTTCCTTTTTAACTAATAAACTACCTTTTTCGATCTTTACTATTTTGTCCTTTTTAATTAATTAATTATCTAAACAATAAAATTTCATAACCAAATTTTAGCATGACACTAATGACCTCAAAGATTAAATAATTAATATTTATGGACTGATGCGTCAGATTTGTGGCTGCAAAACCACCATTTGTGACAATACTGAAAAATAAAGTAATTAGTAAATCTTTAATTAATTAGGATCTAGAGAATTCCACATCATCCCTTTCGTTGGGTCATTTAAGGAAGGTCCAATTACACAACTGGTCCTTTAATTATATTAAACTCCAACTAAACAAACTTTATTTCAATTTAACCTTAAACTAATTAGGACTTAATGAATAAAAAACCCAAAATTTAGTGGAATGATTGACCTCCACCACCACTTGGACTTTTTGACCATGGTTTAATTACTATTTTGGTCCCTTTACTATTTTAAATATAAAACAATTAACTTTTACTTTTTTTTACTATTTAATCCTTTTACCTTAATTAAGCAATAAATCATCAAAACTACCGTAGCACTTGTTGACTACTATTTTGCTATGGGTGGGAATGTGTCAGTGAATGTATTACTGGCTGAGATGACAACAGTTGAGGGACAGTGGGCTTGGGAAAAGATTTTTTCCTTTTTTGCCAAACAATATTCTGCAATATATAGCTCCTAAAAGACCACCAATGGCTCATGATGTTGAGGATTACATAGGTTGAAAATGAGATAAAAATTACAGATTCATCACTAAATCTACCTATAATTCTTTACGGCCTGCAGATTCTACAAATGATAGAAAAAAATGGAAAAGCATTTGGAGTAGCAACTGTCCTCAACGGTTCAAGGTATTTCTTTAGCTAGCCACACAAAATAAACTTCTTATGAACGAGGTAAGAGCCAACAAACAGATGGTTGTTGATTGTAAATGTAGTCTTTGTGGGAATCATATCGAAACTATCAATCATGTACTTTGTGAATGTTTCTTGGCCATTTCAGTTTGGACCCTCCTCGTTAGATTTGATATGCACCTTCCATTAGAAAAATGGATTTTTGCAAACATGTCTGGGTTTTCTAAGTTTGCTTGTAATGATGATAGTTGGAGGAGCAAGTTCGGAACCATTTGCTAGTGCTTGTGGAAGAATCACAATAATGGTCTTTTTAATAGCTCCCATTTGAACTTTGAAGGTATTATAGAACAAGCTCGCCATTTTTTTGGGTAGTGATAAAAAATTCATCAAACATAACAGGGAAACTTATTGGGGGTTGCCGAAGGTGGAATAGTACAAAATGAACACAGGTGGTGCAAGGATGTTGGAGACTAGTCAGCGCCATCTGGTGGTGTTATTAGAGACAATAATGAAAGATGGGATTTGCCCAAAAGATTGAAATTTGTTAAACTATTGAAGCTGAGTTATGTGGAGCATACGATGGATTACGACAAGCTTGGAATAATGGAGTAAGGAAGGTGGTTTTTGAGTTGGATAGCTTAGAGGTTGTTCATATGTTGTTGAGTCTTATGTTAGAGATTCCTCATTTTGCAGTTGCTCGGGATGTCAAGCGTTCAATTCAAAATCAATGGGAATTGAAGATATAACATGTCTACATGGAATGAAATAAAGTAGCAGATGCATTAGCTAGACAAGCCCTGTAACAACCCGAAGTCAGTGGTACTAGAAAGTGTGGTTTCGGGACCCCGTTTTTAAAAACCGAACTTGTAAATATTTTTATTAAATATTTATGGAGTTATGTTAGGCGTGAATTGAATTTTGGATAGGTAATTTCATCGAAATAATGTTTAATTAGAGTACAAGATTTAGAATTAGAATTTAATATATAGGACTTATAAAGTAAATAAACCATTATAAGTGAATAGGTTTGAGTAGCCGATTAAAAATTATTATATATATTTTATATTATAAACTTTAGTTAAGTTAATTTTAAAAGAATAAAATAAAAATAAAATGAAATTAAAAGAAATTAAAAGATGATATTAGTGGATTGAAAAAGAAACATTATTCTCCTTTCATCTTAGCCATTTCGAAGCAAAAAGAAAAGGGAAATAGACGCACGACATTAGGGGTTTAAGCTTTTCAAGCTTCAATTGGTTAGTCAATTTAGTCCCTTTTATTATGATTTATATATTTTCAAAATCCAGGTACCTTGAGCTAGCTAACACATGTTGTAATTTCTTTATTGTTAAAATTTAAGGATGTTATCTTGGTTAAATAGTTAAAGTTTTAGGGCCTATTTGATAGATTTTTAGGTTAGAAGTGAAAAATGACTAAATTGTAAAGTTAATAGTTGATTTTGTGTGATAGGGACTAAAATGTATAAATTATGAAGTTTGAGGTAGAATTGAAAAATTGGAAGTCCTATAAGAACTTTTGTGAATTTGGTATTAAATTAGAGGGTTAAATGTGAAAGTTATGTTAGTCCTGGTTTTAGGACTAAATTGAATAATATGCAAAAGTTTCATAATTTAGAAATTGAATGTGAAAATAGTTGTACATTGATGATTTTGTGTTGTTTTTAATCCGTAGCTAAAGTTAACCTGGATTCCTCAAAAAAAGAAAGGAAAATACAAAGTAATCGACGAATAGTTCAAAGTTTATGATTTGTGTTTCTATAATTTGAACTATCTCAATTGTCGGATTTTTACATTGCATTGTGTTTTAAGTTTGTAAGATGAGTTATAATTGATTCAGTAAGTTGAAATTATGTGATTGGAATGGTTATTTATATTAATGACTGAATTGAATATATTTGAAAATATTAGATATTATTTGTAATGTGAAATTGTTCTAATGTTGTGATGAAACATGTTATATATGGAAAACTAGATTGGTTGATTGTGATTATATATTGAAATGAAGAATGGTTATAAACGAATGTGAGAAATTGTTACCCTATTAACTGTTCGAGTAGGGTCAGGTATAATTGGCATGCGATAGGATAGGAAGAGTTCAAGGTTATACGACTACGTGTCGGGGAGTGTTGGACACCCTATTTTTTGGCTATACTCACCAGTGCTGGGCACATCTATTTGTTGGTTTTTTTAGCTAGCGTAGGGCGCAATTCATTATCACAGATTTATCCGTCAAGCATTGAGTGCCAAATTAGTGTGTTGGTTGGATCCGTGTATCCATCCGAGTCTGAGTCACATTAATAGGGAAAATAAAAATGGAAACTAGAATTACGATATGTGTAACGAATTGAAATAAAGTTGGTTATGATCTTTGGATGTATTTAATGAATGTTGAGATGGAATACAATATATATGTTGTTATTCCACTGAGTATGAAATAAAAGTGTGATAATTCATATTAATGCTTTTGTTAGATTTGGAGAATGAAGCTATGAAAATGTGAAAGTTATATGTTAGTGTGAATTTCATTTATTGCATTTAAAGTATGCATTTGAATGTTTCATATTATGTTTAAATATTTGGATTATATAAATACTACTAAGTTATACTTAGCCTAAGATTTTATTTTTTAGTGTGCAGGTTAGGTACTAGCAATTCAACCATCAACTCAGCGTCTAGCGGCAATCCCGAGCTTAAGTGTTTGTAAATTGTTTTTTTGGTCTTGGCATGTACCTAGGGATGTTTCTATGCTTATGTTGGTTATTTTGTGTTTTGTTGGTGTTTTGAAGGCTATGTATATATATATAAAAATAGAAAGGTAATAGTTATGTTATAGATAACTTGAAAGGTTGTTTGGATTATAGCCTAATGCCTTTATGGAAGAGATGATATCATGATATGCAATGTGTTTTGATTGATGCTTGAATATGGAATGATGGATGGCATATATAGGTTATGTTAGGATATGTTTTGGTAAGTTAATGCTTAAAATTTTAAGATTGTTTGAATGGTTATTTGTATTTGAGTAGATGATAATGGATATGTCATTTAATGACTATTGAAGTGATATTTGTATGCTCTTTTGGTTGTGCTAGAATGATGGAAATTGTTAAGGTGCCTTAAAGGCATATTGGTGCATTTGTATATATTCATTTGGTTAGCTTTGAATTGTTGATTGAGGTGTCAGTTGTGGCATATTGGTTAGGCACTTAGGATGGTGATTATAAATGATGAAATTGGCTTGTTGTGATTTCTTTTGGAATGATTGATTGTGGTTTAAAACGGATGACTTGTAGCCTAAGTGAAACATATTATAAAACTTGTTTTGAAAGGTAATTATAGGTACATACGGCTTGGCACACGACCGTGTGCCCTACACGGTTTGAAGAAACGATCGTGTGGCTTGTGAATTTTGGTAATTTTTGTTGCACAGGTCTCAGAAAGTTACACGGTCTAGCCACATGACCATGTTCTTGAGTTATACGGGCTAAGTTATGTCACACAATTTATCCACATGACCGTGTGATCCTAATTTCACACGTTTTGCTCACACAACCATGTGATCCATCGACACGGCCTTACCTCTTCCACACGATCTTGGGACACAGTCGTGTGTCCCCTGTTTTCATATTTTTCCTAACTTTTTTTTTTCAATTCAAATTGATCATTGTTCATTCCTAAATTGTTTTTAAGCTTCCATATACTCAATATTTACCTGGATTGGATTGAATAATGCATTTATACATTCTTGTATGTGATTATTTAATATTTATTTAAGAATTACATGAATAAGTTGTATGGAATTTGTTCGGTATTTGTTTGTAGCATCTTGTTATTCATGTCTAATGATCGGATTGGGTAAGGGGTGTTATAGGCCCTTGGTAGGGAGATAGGATTCTATAGTTCCTTGCAACCACTTGATCATGTTTTAAATCTTATTCTTGATGATTTAGAGGGTTTGACTAGACTAGAATGATTTGGGTGTAAAAGTTATTTTTGTCTTTTTTTATAAAAAAAAATAATATTGATAGTTTTTTAATGATTTTTTTCTCAACTAAAGTTAATTTCATTGATAGAATAAAAACCCCTAAAGAGGTTATACGGTAGGAAACACCTTGAAAGTTAATTTTATTAATAGAATAAAACATGAACTCTTGCAAAATGATTTAACTAATACCGTAGTCTTATTATTTGAAAGATTCAAATAATTTTGTTATTATCTTATCCTAGTTTTGAATTATTATTTTATTTTATTTCCATTTTAAATGTAATCATCTATTTTTACCTTTATAAAAAGTTTTCATTAATATATCAAGCGGAGTCATTAATGGACACTATATCACAATTCACATATTCTCCAAAATCAAAACATTCTCGATTCAATCCTTCATTGTTGTAACTAAAAAAAGCTTGCCATCACAACACTCTTAGTGGAAAAACCTACAATTTTCCTATTATCTATTTGTAATTTTTTGACATCATCAACCTAAGATTGTTGCTCTATCAGCTATCAATTTTGCGGAGGCATAATAATGTAATCTTAGGATTTGAAAGATTCAAATAGATTTGTTATTATTGTTATTTTAGTTTTAAATTTTTTTGAATTATTATTTTATCTTATTTCTATTTTAAATGAAGTAATCTAATTTTACCTCCATAAATAGCGGTGTTTATTAATAAATCATGTGAAGCAATTTTATAAGCCTACCTTTACTTCAACATTAACATAATAAATGATACTTTTTTACAATTCCATTGCATTAAACTACTTTGGGTACCACTTGTTTCTTTTGCACTAAGTGTAGTAAACAAAACATAAAAGCATCTAATACCTTTTCCTCGTAACTCCCAAACATATTCATTTTCCACCTTATGAATCAAATCAAATATTTCAAAACCACTAGTTGAAACATGCTTGATTAGGTACTTGAATGGACATCAATTTAGTTGTGTTCGAGTAAAAAAATACCAAATGTGTAGAGTGCATCACCAAACAATCACCCATGAAGATTCTTAGAACTTAACCATGGCTTATTCAACTAGATGATCCATCTTGTTTCAAATTCATTAACTCCTTATTTACCAACTCTTCGTCACCCTGAATTCTCAATCCAGGAAGCTTCCTTATTTTAGAGTATCATGAGCTTGGTCTCTCAGAATATTCATTTGGTTTTTTTGTATTTGAGTTTGTCAACAAAGCATCGACAATTCTATTACTCACATGCTTAGATTTTTTAGTACACTTCTTCCTGCAATGCCTCTCACCAACATCGACGATCGACACGAGTGAATGATGTCACAAAAATACAATGTTCACTCTTAAAAAAATTCTTATAGCAAAATTTTTCATATAACAAATTTAAAAGATCTCATTCATACATGATTCCACATTTTTAAAACCTTGTGAAACATTTCAAACTTTAGTCAAATTAATTCTCAAGTGTCAGGAAGAGGTAAAATCATAAAATTATTTTTTGGTTTCTCAATCGACTTAAAATGCACAGGTCTGAAAAATGGAACAATAAAGCATTCTCTTGAGAACCAAGTCATTTCTAAAGTTTCTTTAAAAGCTATAACATTAGGGCCTTGTTTGGGGTTAATTTGAGCTTGAAAAACACAAGTTTAAAGGTTCAAGATAAAAGGTATCGATATATGGTCCCTATGTATTAGTATATTTTCCTAATACTATAACATTTTAGCTATTAACTTGTATGAATTGGTAATTGGATGCAAGTGGCCCCAAAATTGGTTTGAAAGCATTTTAAAACATCCTGAAACCATACAAATAGTTTCAATTAATTTCAATACCTTATAAACATCATTTGAGCACACATTCACCCCTAAAACATAATCAAATCAAATCAATTCCAAAAGACTTAACTTGAAAGTGTTTAAAACATTTCACATCCCATAAAAACATATCAAAATTTTCAAGTTTAATAAAGAGTACTCTTACACCATGAGCATGCCATTTCATACTCCTTTAATAAAAAATGGATCAAAATTAAAACCATTATGTCCTTCAAGTGTTGCACGATAATGTGATTCTTCCTTGACACGATCACTAGCTTCATGAGAGGGTCTTTTACCTATGTGTTTAAACTACTAATGCCTTAAGCTCAACAAGTTTAGTAAGCATGCTAAGATTTCCTACTTTACGTTTCTTATAACTTATGCTGAGTCTTTTATCACTTATGAAGCTCTACTTGTATTAGCCACTTACTAGTAATGATTTAGTTATTTTCACATATCTATCTTATTGGCTAAATCTCAAGGGTGCTTCCACTTACTTAATCACTTTATGCTTTTAAGATGATTACCGTTTATTAGTTCTTTTAATCACTTTTTAAGTATTCTTATAAATTACCTATTCATTATTACATTCATTGTACTATGTCCATTTTTCACTAATGTTTACAAAGCTTATCTTATTATGGGATTTATAATTTGATCACTTAAGTTCATTTCAGTTGTTAATCTCATTGCACTTCAATGTTAAATTCCTATTTACTAATTCAACTTATTAATAACATCCCTAATCACGCTTTGGTCCACTTTTAATCAAATATTCACTTCTTTCTCCTTTTAGCCATATCCATTGAATTTATAAGTTCACTTATTACTATTTCTTGCACTTAGCCCTTAGTAAACTCTAGAAAAATAAGATTCAAATATTTGAGATTCCAATTGAACACGGTAAATTTATTGCACGAAAAATGTAGTCTAACCATCACACCAAACAAACACTAGGGCCCTCACTACGCACATAAGTTCTATGTCGTGAGACATAAATCGATGTTTTCAAACAAAACATTATCTCTAACACAAAACGTGCACACTAATCTCTATTGGCATGCCAATTGTACTCTTACTATTTGACTATATTTACAAGGGAAATTCACTTATACAATTAATTAAGCATTACAAAATACATGTCACACATAATTTCCACATGGTAATTTTTATACACATGTATATAAACGCATTATCACATATTTTTGTTTTATTAAAGTCACTCGTCTACGACTTCATCTTTCCCTTCTCTCACGATGACCCGACATCGTCTTTAGCTACGTTCGGCAATTCAATAATAGTAACAACACCAATTTACATCCAATTAACATTCAAATGCATAGTCAAACATATTTTGTATTTTATTCAATTTAGTCCTTATATTCGGGATACTTGTATTTTTCAATATCCAATATCGAATTAAAATCCAACTTTACATTCTTTCATTAGTGTCCTTACACTTCCTATCTATAACATAATTTCATGAAACATTTCAATTTATTCCCTAGCGTTATAAAATTATCTAACAAGCTTAACTTAATTTTCCAATTTAGTCCTTATCATGATCTAAGCTTATTAGCTATTAAATTCAAGCCTAATTCATCAATTTCTCTATAATGAAAACCTGATAAATATTAAACGAGCCTTATTTTTTTGTCGAAATCCATTTTTTGATCCTATATTTTTGCCCAAACCCTTCCATTTTTCGAGCGGGCCTTTGGTCCAAACCACAAGTCTAATTTACATATTCAATTGTCGCGGTGATGATGAGTTGAAAGTATAAAATGACCATTTAGGACATAATATTAAACATATGTCTATATATAATAAAAATAAAAGATAATTATTCATGTTTATATTAAACAATAAAATAAAATAATATTTATATTAAATACTAGTATAAATATTAAAATTAGGCGTGTGAGTTTTATAAAAATATTAAAATTAGATTTATTAAAAAATTAATATATTAATTAATAAAATATATAAAATAATTCCATGTTAAATAATAAATAATATTGAAGAACAATAATAAAAACAATAAAATATTGTTTGAGAGTTGAACAAAAAGTATTTTTTGAGAGTTAGGAAAGGGTAAAATTGAAATTGACTTTTTATTCCATGTTAAATAATAACTGTGTTGCACTGAGATTGAAAACCAAGGCACAATGGGTGCAAAGAAAGCATACCTAATAAAGCCAAAGTTTAATTTAAATTATTTCATATGTTACATAATTTTTAAATTTTAATGTGTTCATACAATAAATATTTAAAGAAAATGTAAAAATCATTTGTGGAGGGAAAAATTTCAACATAAACCCCTCTTTACTTTTTATATAATTTTAATGGTGTTTTGCAAATTATATTTCATTAAAAGTCCTTTCAATTTAGTTATATTCTATAAATTTTTGCTACCTTTTTAAATTTCTTATTAATAAATCCTCCAACATTTTTTAAAATATTATATAATATTTTCAATATTTCATAATAAGTTCCTCAACATATTTTTTATATTTAAAACATAATTTAGAATGGTTCTTAGTCTTTTTTGAGCTAAATTTTGTCCTTAATATTTTAAAAAAGAGTCAAAATGTTATAAAATAATAATAATACAAAGAACACAAGAATGATAGATGAAAATAAATCGAGATTTATATTGCATTTATCTTCTTTTCCATCATCATTACAAGTAGTATAGTCCTATATATATAGGGAGATTAGACTTTTTATTTTCTAATACATAAATAGGAAAGGGCTTATAAGAAGATGAAAGGTGAAAGGTTGGTTATAATGAGCATCCACTTAATAGCATTCATAGCACTCCCCCTTGGATGTTCATTGTATAAAGGATATGCTTCATTAAAAAACTTATTAGGAAAAACCTTGTGGGACAAAACCTAGTGAAGAAAAAAATAGTACATAATCTTTTAATGCATAGTATGTCATAACCTTAAAAGAAAAATGTAGTGCTAATATACTTCCCCTCATGTAAGCATCACTTAAGATCTTTGAAACGACGCAATACTATGCTGAAAATTAACTTCTCAAATATAGAGGTAGGGAGTGCCTAATTGAGTTCTCAATTATTCTTTGTATTGGGTGAGGGGTGTTACAACAGTACATATTTTGCTACGCTTACTTGAACATCATTTTATAACTCAATATTGAGTCTTTCAATATTATTTATCAATAATAAATCATCAACATATACAACAAATTTTCTTGATGCATGACAATATAACAATAAAATTCAATTGCATTCTCATGCTTTATATGTTGCTAACAACTTTATAAAGCATGATGTATTGCATCATTTACTATTACCAATACAGTGAGTGCATTGGGCACATAAAGAAATGGTACTTTAGGACCATCATTTTATAACGTTATTATTTGACCATTTATATTCCTTTTTAATATCTCTAATCTACATGAAAAATTAGTCTAAATAATTTTGATTATCTAAACACTATTGGATACTCAATAGCAATTCTTTATAATATCATTGTGCAACAATTTGTCCTTATTGAACACTCGATCTTCACGTCCAGACAAATTTTTATTTTTAGATATACTTTCATTATAAAATTTATCTATCGAATAATTTTTTCTCTTAGAAATTCTTTAGGAACTCCAATGATATTTGATACATTAGTATCAACATTGATGATAATAACCTATATGTATAAATAAATAAATTAATAAAAACTCCTAAACAAAATCATATTCACATTTTTTCATTAAACTCAAGTTTAATGCTTTAGACATCAATATTATCAAATAATTTATATTAGCTGAATACAAATTCACTAGACGTAAATAAATAACTTTATTTGGTGTTTGCATCCACCACAAATTAATCATTTTTCATAACCAAAACCAAATGTCTTGTGATTGTTCTTGTTACAAGTCAATTTAATATATTATGACTTGTTTTTTTTTTCTCGCTGTTATGCTTACATGTACTCCCCTTAGCTTTACACCTTCTAGGTGTTTAGACTTCAAGTCCGAGATCATTTCATAAGTTATAATAGAAATGCCTTTTTCTTTTGATGACTTGTTCCCATATCAATGCTTTCAAATATATTTTCATTCAAGATCCTCACTTTTCCATAATATTGAAGTGTTTTATGTGTATTATCTTTGTTGACAACAATTTCCTTTTGTCAGCTCCATCATATTTAGTTATGACATAGCTGATTGGGATATCCCATTATATTAATAATTTCAGGTACTTGAACCTTTTCTGGGGTTTTATCAAAAGTTATGGCTTGGGTCTCTTCATGAGTACCTGCCTCCTTTAGCCTGTGATCATCTTCATTTATTTCTCCTTTCTTTTAAGAATTTTTTGTTTTATGGAATTGACTGGTTTACCATGCTTCTGGCATGCTCAAGACTTATTTTTATCACATTGTCCTTTTGGGGCATATAATTATTTGAAGTATTTTAGCTGGTATATGTATCAACTAGTATATGCAACCTCTAAATGTCATCACTAAACATGTTTGGCAAAAAAAAAAATTATCCTTCAAACTTTGTGCATATAATATTAGTAGGATTACAAAAAGTGATGAGATAATTATTTAATCAACCTGTCTCCCCTTAATACTAAGAAAATTTGCAACATGATAATACTTTTTCAAAATTATAAATATATCTCCTTTCAACTTTTAACATCTAACGAAAATTTTAAATTTTCTCAACTTCATACTTGATGATTCATCTTAGTGCATTATGATGGAACATAAAATAGATATTGTACATCCAAATATTATTAGATGAAATCTATTGGCTTATAAATGAAAGTAAATTATCATGAGACATATTTCTTACATGTTGTCTTGATACAAATAAAGTTACATGCTTAGTGTAAAGCTATTCTTATATTAATGGTTAAACAATTAAATAGAGGCATAGTTTTGCTAACCATTAAGTATAACATATATAGGCATAGACAACTTAATATTATTTCAGCTAAAACTACAAAAATCAAGCTTGGGATATAATGTGTAGCACCATATACCCAGCCCAATCGCCGAGCCCAAGTAACAGGACACTACACCACCGTCACACGTCAAACTCATAGTAATTTGCCACGTTATTAATAAATCATTCTTATTAAAAGGCATTCATGCAAATTTTAAGTCCAACATACATCAATAAACATTAAAACATGCTCAACATGCTTCAAACAAACTTATGATATCTGTAATGCCCGAAAATTTATATTTCAACTTTTTTGAAAATGTGACAAATGTGTATATGCTTCAGTGGTTAAGTGTTCTGGGTGTGTGTGAGAGGTCCCAAGTTCAAGCCTTGCGTTGGGAAAGTTTTGTGATTTTTTGAATAAAGCCCTACCCTTGTTCAGCAGGCTTATATTTAAGTATTTGTGGAAACATATTAGAATAGGACTACTGGTCTGGTGGTTAAATGGAGTGTTAAGATTGCTGATGGTCAAGTGTTCAAATCCTTGTACGAGCGTGGGAGTTTATTTTTTTTGGGCGTTGCACAAGTGTTTCAGTGCTGATGGAATTCTAAGTAGTGGGTGAGTGGATGAGTGAATTTAGGGGTTTGGGTAAATCTATTTTCCCAAAAGAAATTCTCTGCATAAAACTGACATTCTTTTCTCCTCCTTCTGCTGAAATTCTGCCTTCTCATTTTTTTCTTCTTTTCTTTTTGTTTTGATCTCTTTCTTTTTTATTTCTATTTCAACTATTTCCTTTCTACGCCCCCTCTGTTTAGTTGATCGGTAAGTGGAGGTAAATATTCTTTTTGGTAATCTTGTTTTCCAATTGTCGTTTGGAGACTTATTGGTTGTTTGGCAACAGCGAATCAAGAGGTTGAGGCTCTCTTCGTTCAGAATCGTAGCTAAATCGTTCGGGGTTGTTGCGTAAGTGTTGAGCGTTTGATTGAAATACTGTCAGTTTCATAATTTCAGTTTAATCGAGATTTATGACTGATATGGGGAAGTTTGTGGCATCGATTTTAGGTGTTGGTCTGTTCGAGAGTGTTTTTGCATCGAATCAATACCAGGTGTGTACCCAAAATGCAAGAAAATGAGATTTCGGCAAAAGCCAAAAACCTTATTGTCAACACCACATGGCTGTGTGGTAGGCCGTGTGCGAAAACACAATTGTGTGATCGATAAAGGCCAGGCCGTGTGTTAGACACGGTCGTGTGATGGCCGGGGTGTGGCCATGTGGGCCACACGGGCTAAATCGAACTAGTCTTGTGGGCCACACGAGCGTGTGGGCCCACACGGGCATGCCACACAGGCGTGTGATATCTTGGCCAGGCCGTGTGATCCACACGGGCAAGGCTAATCTAGGCGTGTGGGCCCATTTAGCTAAAATGTTTTCTAGGGTTGCACGGGTCGCCTAAGTCGACTGTAAACCTATTGTAGGGTCAGTAAGCGATACTTAGACTCTAAATCGTGTGATCTGTGCATACAATGTATGTATTAAGCATGTTAAATTTATGCATGTTTACTGATCTGTATGTATGACTGATAACTAATATTAGCATGTAAGCATGTATTACTGTATATTTGCATTGAGTATGTTTAGTTGCATTTGTAGTGGGGTGGGATGATTGATTATTGGAGGAAGTGTACTGAAAGGCTTTCATGCCTATTATCTGGCAGCTCAGCTACAATATTACTGATAAGTGCCGCATTTGGTACGACTTGGTGTGTAGGGTTGGGAGGGTGTTTTAAACGCCACATGGTGCGTAGGGATGGTTGAAGATGGTGTGTAAAGGCTGGTGGGTAGGATACTGATTTTTGTTGCTGTATGCATACCGTATCTGAGATGGGCTAAGGCCCTAATTTATATCTGGAACTATATTTGAATGGGCTAAGGCCTAAACTGCATCTGAATCTATAATAGGCTTAGGCTCAGACTGCATTTGATTGATAACTGTTGTTGACTGTATGCATGTCTTTTGTGGGGATTACACACTGAGTTTACATAAACTCACCCCTTTCTATTTTATCTGTACAGGTAATCCCCAGACTTGGATGGATCGGTGCGGCAGAAGACTCATCGGTGACTACTTGTCGAGTGAACGGTTTTAATTCCATTTAAGGTTTTTAATTCCTATTATTTTTGGGGTAATTTTTTTTATGTAATTTGGACTTTAGACTGTTTGCCGTTACTTTGGATTTTAACTGTTTACATGTACTTTCAAACTGCAAAACACAATGAAAACTCAGTTTAATTAAATACAACGTATTTCTTAAAACGCGAACGATTTTCTTTAAATATCACAGTTTTAAAAGCTTTTGCTACAGAATTTGTTTTTAAACGAATTAAATTAACGAGAAAGTAATTTTGAACTTGACGAAAGATAAGTAAAAGATAACAAATGGAAATGGTTTTAACTTGAAAAATTTGATTTCAAATTCCATTCCATGTGGCATTGCCAGATTCGTCCATAACGTCTAGGCTGGGTTTGGGGTGTTACAATATCAATTGAACATGCATTGAGCCACTTAGCAAAATTTCAAAACTGACTATGTAGATATCAATACTGGAACATGGGTATCAATATTTTCCTTACACGGTATTGATACCAAAACAACATTTTGTTTCTCGTCTAAAAATAGAACACTAGAAAATATCGACACCTTTCAAAAAGTATCGGTATTATTACCCCGAGTATTGATACTCGTTATAAGGTATTGATACCAAATTACAATACTAACTTCCTACACAATGAAATATCATAGACGTATTGTTTCTAAAACTCGAATATCGATACATCTGCTCCAGATACAAAAAATATAGCACAATAAAGCAAATAATCCATCCCAATCATAAACCATTCAAAATGTAACTAATACCTTGTCAAATAAACATCAGAATGACCACAATAACAGTTTAATCATCGAAAACATATCCGAGTAAGCAAACGATATAACGAGAACAATATACATAAATCCTAAGAACAAATAAGCTATGAAAGTAATCAAAACATTATGGCAAAGTTCATGCAACAATTCTACCACATTATTCAACGTCTATTAACCATACATACAGTTCATGGCACTTCAACATAGCAAATATTCAAACGAAAACAATACCAATGAAATAATTATAACATCCATCAAAAGTGCTTGAAAACTAAACTCATAAAATATCATGAGGACCATAATAATGATGGATCAAAGTCTAACCACATTGCCTTATCCCCACAGTTCAAAGAATAATATTAATATCACCTACGCAAATACTAAAGCCTAACTTGGATCACTTCCTTGGTATCCTCACACCCCTCACACCGCAAATGCTAAATATCTGCAATGGTTAGAGAGAGTAGGTGAGCTTAAACAAGCTCAGTAAATGTCAGAGTAACCACAAAGTATACATAATATAAAAGGTTAAGCAAGAGCATTCAACACGATCATAACCATATTCTAACCAAGTCACAAAAACATATTTACGCTTCATTAAATCATAAAACTACCATATACTCTCACGTATACATACTTTAATAACTCACAAGTCTAGCTTATATATTCACGCGTATTCACAAGTTAAATGATAACAACCCATACTACAATTACATACACAATTTACTATGAGAACATACTAACATTTTTATGAAACTTAAATCAACTTATTTAGCATATTATTCACATGTTTATGCATCCATTTCTCATCGTATTATCACAACATATAAGATCATATTTAAATGATAATTTGGCACTTGAGGCTATGAAACATAAAAGTGGGTTCTATCACTACACATCGAGTACATGAATCTCCAACACACCAAATGACTCATTCAGTCAAACATATCCCAAAAAGTGAAGCATAAAGTTAACACTCTCCTACACACCAAACATGTCCCGTTGAATGGGACTTAGCTCACATTCTCTTATCTCTCCAACCTGTCCTAGAGCCTCAGTGCCCAAAAACACAATACATATAGGTGAGTACTCACAATCCTATGGCATGCCAACTATATCCAATGGTTCAAGAGATCACAAGGCTGAGTGTTCTAAGTGTTCTGAGTGTGTGTGAGAGGTCCCAAGTTCAAGCCTTGCATTTGGTAAATTTTGGTATTTTTCTAACTTAAGCCTTTATCTTGCTCAGTGGGCTTATATTAAATTATTTGTAAAATCTTATAAGAATGAGTTTGTTGGTTCAAGTGGTAAGGGAGTCTTTGTGTTATGTGGAGGTTCTGTGTTCGAATCATTGCGTGAGTGTGTGGGAGGTCATTTTTGCTCGTACAAGAATTTTGAGGAGGTTGAGTAGTGGGTTAGTAGGAGTAAATTGAGGGGATATGCTATCTACTGGGATTTTATTTTGTTTCAAATTCTATTTTCTTTTTCGCCAAAATTCTGATGTGAACTTTTCTTTTCCAGTTCTCTATTGTTTTTCCTATCCTTTCTTCTTGTCACCGATTTTGTTTCTTCTTCCTACATCCTATCAATTTGTCCTGCTTCATTATTTTGGCATTTTGGTGTATTATCAGTAAGTATGGTGAGTACGGTTTGTGTTTTGGCTAATGAATCCTGGATTGACAGAGTTCGTTTTGTATTAGGGGAATATCTAGGGGCTGGAGGAGTTCAATCAGCACCCTAATCTTTTGTAAGCACCGTTGTTCGATTGAAGGTAAGGTTTGGTTGCTCAATCTACTGAAGAACTCATTTGGGATCGGTGTAGTTATCATTTTAAGCTGTTAATTCGGAGGCTTTTTGGATGTTTTTAGGTCATGGAGTGCTCGTAGTTGCAATAGCATCAAAATCGTACCAGGTGTGTACCCGAAAACGAAGAAAATAGGGTTTCGGTGAAAGCTAAAAACTCCACTGTCGACGCCACACGGACATGTGGTCGCTCCTGTGGTAGGCCGTATGCCATAACACGGGTGTGTGATCGACGAGGCCAGGCCGTGCGTACAAGACACAGCCATGTGATGGCCACGTAGGCCGTGTGCGACACATGGGCTAGACTGATTTAGGCCGTGTGGGCCACACAAGTAGTCCACACGGGTGTGTGGGATTTTGGGCCAGGCCGTGTGATCCACACGACCAAGGCTAATTTAGGGCGTGTGGGCCACACGGGCAAACCACATGGGCATGTGAGCCTATTTATCTTAAATGATTCCTAGGGTTGCACAAGTCGCCCAAGTTGACTGTGAACCTACTGTAGGGTCAGTAAGCATTACCTAGACCCCTAAATGTATGATCTGAGTGTATGTGATCCATGATAAATTATGCATGGCTACTGATATATATATGTATGCGTATGACTGATGGTTTCACAAAAGCATGATATATTGTATGTTTGCATTGCATTGGGTTGGGTTGGGATGATGATATATGGAGGAAGTGTATTGAAAGGCTTTAGTATCTGGCAGCTCAACTGCAATATACTGAATATGTGCCACAATCGGTACTACTTGGGTTGTAGCGATGGGTAGGTGTTTTAGACCCCACATGGAGTGTAGGGATGGACGGAGATGGTGTGTAGAGGCTGGTGGGTAGGACTCTGTTACTGATTACTGTTTGTATTACTGATACTATGATGGGCTAAAGCCCTAATGCATATCTAATACTGGATTGAAAAGGGTTAAGGCCCAAACTACTACTGAAACTGTAACGACCTTAGGCCCTAGACTGCATTTGACTGTTTACTGCTATTTTCCTGTATGCATGGTTTTTGTGGGGATTACACACTGAGTTTACATCTGTTTTATCTGTACAGGAAATCCCCAGACTTAGACGGATCGATGCGGTGGAGGACTCTACGGGGACCACACGTTTATTGGACTGATTTAATTCTTATTATTTTGGGAGTATTTTGTTGTAAATTAGACTTTTGGACTGTTTTTCTTTCGTTTTGGTTTATTTTACTGTTTTCTTGAACTTTTGAACTGCAACGAAAACTCGGTTTTAATAAACACAACGATTTCTTAAACTCGAACGATTTTCTCTAAATAACACGTTTTTAAAAGCTTCCGCTGCAGAATATGTTTTTAAATGAATCAAACTTAACGAGAAAATGCTTTTTAAATTGTCAAGAGATAAATAGGAGCTAATAAATGGAAACGGTTTTAACGTGATAAATTCATTTTTAAATTCTATTCCATGTGACATCGCTAAATTCGGCCATAACGTCTAGGCTGGATTTGGGGTGTTACTATATATATAAATATAGATTAATATTTGATGGACTACTATCGATGTATAGGTTTAATGCATCATCACTTATATTTATATTAGATTTCAATTGTTTTTCTTGATGATATATGCATTTTCCTCAAATTTAATTAAACTATATTAAGCATTATCATCCCCGACACTGTTTTCGTATTATAGATGTTGATGTTTTGAAACCACTTATATCCCAGTTTTAGGTACTCCAGTCGACCAAAGCACCATTGTTTTAAGCTTTAAAATTCGAAGCTTAGAGTGTTATGTTGCTTCATTTCTTTATTTTTCTCAAAGCATTCATGTTCGACAAATTTTCATACATCAATGCGTGGATGTGTTCTTTTAATGACATTTCTTTAGGTATAATCATACGTGTCTTTATTCATTTTAAGGTCTGATATCAGTCTTATTTAGATTAGAGACAGTATTCAGGTAAAGTTCCCTCAACAATGACGATTCCAAAATTCAAACTTAATTTGAAAAGAAGTTCACTTACATTTCTTTGAACCATTGTAGCCCCTCCTAACAATAAAAACTCTAAAATTCAACTTCAAAATTTCGTTAATAACACTTCAAATACAAGATGAAAATAAATACATTTTGCAAATACTCATGACAGAAATATATTCGTATCTAACATTCATATTTTTTTTTTCGTTCAATCAAGGTAATATATATATAAATATAAACCAACATTCAAATGCCTAGTGAGAGGAGCAGGCATGGACCTTAGTCAAATGATCAAGGCTTTCTAATAAGTAAAATCTTAAATTTAAGCCTTTAGTTAAATGGAAAATTCAAAATTTTGCCCCTCTTTAAAATAAAAATTTTAATTTAAGTATTTTTAACACAATATATTTAGGTTTGACCCTCCCAATATTTTACAAATTTATATTGACCCCTAAACAAAATTTCAAACATCATCCCTCCAACATTCATACTTAACTCCAAAGAACATTGGCTGTATTGTTCATCTAAGAAGTGATGATTCTATGACCAATCATCAGCTCTTTAAAGCCTTTCTGATTACTATAGATCTGTTGTATTCTAATTTGCACAAAGTGATCATTGTAATACACTAATCCTTAGTTACTTCCAATTTTTAACCGTATCATCTTTTTATCTACTTGTTTTGAAGATGAAGATCGCTTTCTTGATCTTCATCTTCAAAACATCGTATGGTGTTATGATATCTTATTATAATTTATCTTCGGGTATCAGTGCACCAAGAATGTTAATATGCTATATATATTCTGAAGACAACAAGGTCATTGGAATATTTTTAACTATAATTTGAGGAAAGATAACATATGTCAGTTTGATCTAAAAACCCTAAACAGATGAAAAGTTGTTACGTTGTAGGATGAGACAGAGGAGGCCGACTGCAACTTGTTTTGGCTGCGAAACACAAGGCAGCTGACATAGAATTTCTCGAGACTTTCTTTGAAATGGTGGGCTTTGGAAGAGTATACAATTTATGGATATCCCCCATTAATCCACCCCAATACCTTTTACATGCTTTCATTTTCTTTTTGTAACGAGTTTCTTTCTTTGCAAAATCTTGTATGTTTTTAACACTTGCCAGACATGTGAACGACTGAGACTTTCCCTCGAAATACTTTGAAAGTCCTCTCCTGCAACCAATCACTCAAGGTTAAGAAACTTTGAAATCTTCCCATTATTCTTCATGTTATATATAGATATGTAAATGTACTAACTTGATGGGAAGTTGAGCCATGAGTTGTGATAATTCATATAAAGGTCCTTTACAATTGGTGGACAAAATTGAAGTTGATGAAGAAGATGCATCATCTACCAGGTCTGAGGATGAAGAACAAGTTCTTGAATAGTCTTCCATGGATGATTCAGAAGTTGCAGTTTGATCACCATTTTCCATGTTCATCAACTCATCATCATCATAACCTGGAGAGTAGTCAAACATTTCTTTCTGATCATCTTCTTCACCATTTCTCATGACTATAGAAACAAGCATGAAGCGTAGAACTGAACAAGAGTTAGATTTATATAATACCCAGGAAAAAGAACTTCAAATATATATATATATATATATATATATATATGTATATAAAAGAATAAATGGATTAGGCTTTTTTGAGGATAATGATTCCATGACAGCCAATGCATCAATTCATTAATTAACTATTGGAATTAAAGATAAACTTTTGAAAAGAAGATAGGTCATTGTCAAAATGTAATGCTGGCATATCCATACATTCGGCATTATCTTGTTATTTTATTTTTAAAAAGTTTATCTGAATTTTAAATTAAATTTGTAAAAATAATAAAAGGAGGATAAGTTCGTCACCTTTCAATTTTAGAGCCTACTCATAACCATTAACCACACGCAATTTTATTTATTTTCAATTTCTTCTTTCCATTTTATTATTAAAATCATGTCAACTTCAACCTCAATTATAATTATAGCATGCCCTAAAATAGCCTACAGCATTTCACCACAAAACCCTTATTTGGATTACATTTTAGTTTTTTTTTAAATTAAAAACATACTAAATTAGTTATACGAGAGAGCAAAACAATTTTTTCATTAAAGTTTCACCTTTGAATATTTATTTTAATTTTTATATATAGTGTATAATAATAAATTTAGCCTCAATCTTTATTCATTTATTCAATTTGACCTTTACTCTCCAACGAGAGGTAAATTAATTTTTTTTAAACTAATACGGTTAAAGGGTCAAAAAAATCCTTAGTAAAAAAAAAATCAATTAAGCCTTTTAAATTTATTTGCAAATCATTAAAATTATAAATAAATTATAAAAATTATAAAATTATAAACTTTTTATTAAAAAAAACAATACCAATCCGATAAAAGAGTAGGGATAATTTTTTTTTAAAATCATATAACTATTAGATTTTAATGGGTCGGTGCTATTATAATTTTATTATTTAAATTTGGTTTATGGTTATTAAATAATTTTTAAATTCAAAAGGGCTTAATTTATTTTTTTTTAATTTTTACTAAGGCCTTTTTACCCTTTAGTCTTATTAGTTTTTAATTTTTTTTAATTTACTTCCACTAAAAGAGTAGGGTTCAAATTAAATAAATGTGTAAAGGTTGAAGGTTAAATTTATTATTATACCTTATATATAAATACCCAAATAAAAATTTAATGGTGCAATTTTAACGGAGAGGCTATTTTGCTCACTCATCTGTCGTATAGGGGCTAATTTATCTTTTTTTTTTTTAATAAAAGAACTAAAATATAATTTAGAGTAATTATGAAGGGAAGTGAAATGAATGATAGATTGTGTAACGCCCCTTGCCCGTATCCGATGCTAGGATAGGGTTCGAGGTGCTACCAGACTCAAACTCAACCAACTATATAAAATCGAGACATAAAATTTTTGATCAATTTAAAACTTTTTATTTCACATACCATTTTGTCCTTTAAACGAGCTTACGAAGCCTAAAACATACATTCGGGGTGACTCGGGACTAAATCGAGGGCTTAAGAAAAACTTGGAAAAATTTTCATACTTTAAGGCACCACACGCCCATGTGGGTATAGAGCACACGCCCGTGTGCCAGGGACACGCCCATGTCCCGTACCCGTGTGGCCAATTTAATTTCACAATTTTTCATAAAACAAGTGCAGACTTCACACGACCTGGACACACGCCCATGTCCTTTGCCCGTGTCCTTTCACACGGCCTTGACACGCCCGTGGCATAGCCCGTGTGAAAAAACTTGGGTATTCTGTTTCTGACGTCAGCATCACACGGCCATGGCACACGCCCGTGTACTAGGTCATGCCCTCCCACACGGCTGAGACACACGGCCGTGTCTCTGCCCGTGTGTTGATTTCCATGCATTTTGACTTGGAATATCTAAGTGCAAGGGACACACGTCCTTCTCACATGCCCATGGGGCTGTCCGTGTGTCACACACGACCTAGACACACGCCCGTGTGTCTACCCGTATGGACAATATGAGGCTATCTACCAAGCCTCATTGCCACCCTAGTATACCTATTCTCATGTCAATAACAACCAATACCAAAACAAGCATAATAGGCATTCATTCAACCATGAAGATGCATCTTTTATAGATTCAAAATGGATGTTAGCCCTCATCCAAGGCTTAACGTAGAGAGTGGAATCTATTCCAGACCAACACATTTGGCCAATTCTCCGGACACAAAATAATAAGGTCTAGCCTTATTCATGCCATAATCAAAAATATAAATCCAGCTATCCCTTGTATTTCGGCTGACTGTGTAATCGATATCTCTGACTTCCGGTGATCCTTAAGCTAATTAGGCGGCACTGCAAGAAGATGGAAAGAAAGAGAGAGTAAGCATAAAATATTAGTAAGTTGCATATAAATAAATATACAACAATAACTTCTCACTAATCATCATACTCATAGCACAAGGGTAAGCGTAAGCTTGACTTACTCATTACTGTCTACTCAAGTCATATTTTTCTATTTTGAGCTCATTATTATGCATACCAAATAGGTACCTGTACCACTCACAACATTATTATACTTCCTTTATTAACTCACTTTCGTAACTTTTAACGTTGAACCTTTCGAAATATTACCGGATGTTCTATAAGCCTCAAACATAGGGTAAGTTGCCGATGCCATGTCCCAGACATGGTCTTACACTGGCTATCTTCATCGAGGCCGATGCCATGTCCCAAACATGGTCTTACACTAGCTCTCGTATATACGTGCTGATGCCATGTCCCAGACATAGTCTTACACTAGCACAACTCTTAGCCGATGCATGTCCCAGACATGTCTTACACTGGCTATCATCTTCGAGGCCGATGCATGTCCCAGACATGCTCTTACACTGGCTCTCATTATGTGGTAGATGCATGTCCCAGACATGTCTTACACTGGCGCACAAATAACTCGAATGTCATGGCATGAATATCCGGTTTGTTTCCTAGGGTTCCAACAGGATCTTTCTATTATCCCAATCATTAATATGCATTCTTAGTTCACAATCTAGCAATTCATACTATATCAAACCAATAACAATTCGAATACATGTATTAACAATGTAGTTGTATTATTTACATACAACTTACCTTGGATTACAAAATACACATGACTAGTCGGTTTAGTCGATTTGCTTGGCTTTCCCCCGGTCTAGGTTCAGATTTGGCAATTCTTAATCTATATTAGAAAAATACACTCATTTAGTCACTAAATAAAATTAGGCAAATCTAAAATTTATGACTTAGGCAAAATGACCATTTTGCCCCTAGACCTTAACAAAATGACCATTTTGCCCCTATGCTCAAAAATTAATTTTTATCAAATTTCTTCGTATCTCAAGCCTAGCTGAACCCTTTTTACTCTTATAGCAACTTCAAATTCTCACTATTTCACATGTTTATCAACTATTTTACAACTTATGCATAATAGCCCCTTTAGGTGCTTTCATGCTAACACCTTTAGGTGTTTTTACAACTATTTTATAACTCAACTAGGACTCATATTCTTCCATAAAAACTTAGCAACTATCATAAATCCATTCATGGCAAAACCCTAAACTCTTAATCATTTTGCAAAATAGACTCCTCATTTGAAAGCTTATGCTTCAAGGAGTCCAAAAATAAGAAAATTATCAACAAGGGACATAGAAATCACTTACTTGTTGAGGTGATAAATAGCTGAAATTTCAAAGCTTCAAAAACCCCTCTTTTGCTGATATTTTCGATGGAGAAAGAAATGGGAAGAAGATGATATCATTTTTTTCTTTATTTTAGTCCAAATAAGTCACCTAACATACCAAACACAAAAATTTTGTCCCCCTTTGACTCTATGGCCGGCCAAGCACTCTAAAAAGGGTCTAATTTCCCTTTAAAGACCTTCAATTTTAATTCTCTAGTTATTTAACACATTTGGGCACTGAAATGCAACTTTTACCTTTTTTGCGATTTAGTCTTTTTTCGCAATCGGGCTCACAAACATCAAAATTGACTCACCAAATTTTTCATACACTAATATAATCATGTCATGACTCCATAATAATAATAAAATAAATTTTCTAACTTCAGATTTGTGGTCCCGAGACCACTGTTCTGACTATGCCTTAAATCGGGTTGTTACATTTCTCCCCGCTTAGGAATTTTCGTCCTCGAAAATCTTATCGGTGAATAAATTCGGGTATTGCTCTCTCAAAGACTCCTCGGGTTCCCATGTGGCTTCGTCGGCCCCATGTCTATGCCACAAAACCTTCACAAGTGGTATATTCTTATTTCTCAACTGTTTGACCTCTCGAGCCAAAATCTTGACCGGCTCTTCACCATAAGTTATATCCTAAGAATCTCAACTTGGTTAGGCGCAATTACATGCGAAAGGGTCCGATGCATGCAGGCGTAACATGGAAACATAAAACACATCGTGAATCTTTTCTAACTCTCAAGACAATTCCAAATCAGAGGCAACGTGCCCCCCCTCTCGGTAATCTCATAAGGTCCTATGAAACGAGGACTCAACTTGCCCCTTTTTCCAAACCTGAGAACTTTCCTTCTCAGGGAAACTTTCAAAAATACCTTATCACTGACTTCAAACTTAATTTCCTTTCGTCTCAAATTCGCGTAGGATTTCTTTCTATCTGAGGCAGCTTTCAGGCAATCACGAATCACCTAAACTTTTTCCTCAGCCTTTTTGACCAAATCAACCCCGTGAATCTGATTCTCTCTCAACTCAGTCCAGTATAAAGGCGTTCGACATTTTCGCCCGTACAAGGCCTCATAAGACACCATTCTCAGACTCGACTGATAGCTATTGTTGTAGGCGAATTTAACCAATGGCAAGTATTTCCCCCAACTTCCTTGAAATTCGAGAACACAACATCTCAACATGTCCTCTAAAATTTGTATTACTCTTTCCGACTATCTGTCAGTTTGCGGATGAAATGTCGTGCTGAAACTCAACTTGGTTCCCAAAGCCTTTTGTAACTTTTTTCAAAACCTTGAGGTAAACCTCGGGTCTCTATTTGACACAATCGACGATGGCATTCCATAAAGTCTCACAATCTCGGAAATATATAAGTCGGCTAATTTCTCGAGGGAGTAGTCAGTACGCACTGGTACGAAATGTGCCGACTTAGTTAGTCTGTCGATAATAGCCCATACTGTATCTTTCCTTTTCGAGGTTATAGGCAAACTAGTCTCGAAGTCCATAGTAATATGATCTTATCTCCACTCAGGGACCATAATAGGCTGAAGTAAACCCGAAGGTACTTGATGTTCAACCTTTACTTGCTGACACATTAAGCACTTGGAAACGAACTCTGAAATGTCTCTTTTCATACCCGATCACCAATACATTTTCTTAAGGTCGTTGTACATTTTCGCACTACCCGGGTGAACCGATAAACAACCACCATGTGCCTCACTTAAAATTTTTTGAATAAATTCATTTTTCTTGGGTACACAAACTCTGTCTTTGAACATTAAACATCCATCGGTACTTATACGAAAATCTGATTCAGTTGCTGATTCACACTGATTTCTCTTGGCTTACAACTTCTCATCACCTTTCTAAGCTTCTCGGATTTTTTGGAGAAAAGTCGGTCTGGCTCTCAACTCTGCTAGAATCGAACCATCATTAGATACAGTCAACTGAGTGTTCAGGGCTCTCAAGGCAAACAATGACTTCCTACTCAAGGCGTCGGCGACTACATTCGCCTTTCCCGGGTAGTAGTCGATAATTACTTCATAATATTTTAACAACTTTAACCATCAGCATTGCCTCAAATTCAATTCCTTTTGATTCATCAAGTACTTTAAGCTCTTATGGTGGGTGAATACCCGACATTTCTCTCTATAAAAATGGTGTCTCCAAATCTTCAGCGCGAACACTACAGCCGCTAGCTCTAAATAATAAGTCAGATAATTTCTCTCGTGTGGTTTTAACTATCTCGAGGCATAGGCTATAACCTTGCCTTCTTGCATGAGCATACATCCTAAACCATTTAAGGAGGCGTCGCTATAAATCAAAAACTCCTTGCCCGACTCTGGTTGCACTAACACTAGGGCTTCCATTAACAGAGCCTTTAATCTCTTAAAACTTTGTTGACACTTTTCTGTCCATTCAAACTTGACATCTTTTTGCAACAGCCTAGTCATCGGGGTAGCTATTATAGAAAATCCATTTACAAACCTTTTGTAGTATCTAGCCAAACCCAAAAAGCTTCAAACCTCGGTTATATTCCTCGGTGATTTCCATTCCACAATTGCAGAGATCTTATTTGGATCAACTCAGATTTTGTCACCCGACACAATATGTCCTAGAAACCTGACCTCTTTAAGCCAAACTTCACTTTTGCTGAACTTGGCGTATAATTGTTTGTCTCTCAAGGTTTGTAACACAACCCTCATATGCTTTTCGTGCTCGCCCTCATTACGCGAATAGATCAGTATGTCATCGATAAAGACGACAAAAAACTTATCCAGATACGGTCTGAATATGCGGTTCATCAAATTCATGAATACCGCGGCAGCGTTAGTTAAACCAAATGGCATGATAAGAAACTCATAATGCCCATATCTTGTCCGAAACGCAGTCTTCGGTACATCTCGCTTCTTAACCTTTAACTAATTATAACAAAACCTTAGATCAATCTTAGAAAACACGGTAGCTCTCTTCAATTGATCAAACAAATCATTGATCCTTGGTAAAGGGTATTTGTTCTTCACTGTTACTTTGTTGAGTTTCCTATAGTCAATGCATAATCTCATCGACCCATCTTTCTTCTTCACGAAGAGTATCGGAGCACCCCATAGAGAATAGCTTGGTCTCACAAAGCCCTTGTCTGTCAGATCTTGCAACTGTGCTTTCAACTCTTTCAGCTCCGTTGGAGCCATCCTATACGGAGTAATCGAGATAGGTGTCATACCAGGAACCAATTCAATTTCAAACTCAACCTCTCTCACTGGAGATAATCTAGGTAATTCCTCCAGAAACACGTCTGTGAACTCATAGACTACCGGTACTGATTCAATCTTTAATTCTGACTCTTGAGTATTTAGCACAAAAGCTAAATAAGCTTCATACTTCTTTTTCAAACATTTCTTAACAGTCAATGATGATATTATCCTAGGCAGGTTATCTGACTCATCTAGTCCAACTCAAAGAATATCCCCATTTTCACATCTTAACTCAATCACTTTTCTTCCACAGTCCACTACAACACCATAAGAGGTCAGCCAACCATTCCAAGAATTACATCGAATTCATTAAACGGAAACAACATCAAGTTGGCCAGAAAACTGTAGCCTCTAATCATCAAAGGACAATTTTTACATATTTGATCCACTAACACATACTTGCCTAACGGGTTGGACACTTTTATGACAAACTTAGTGGACTCTACTAACATATTCATACGGGGTATCAATTTCATACAAATGTAAGAGTGGGTAGATCCCGGGTCAATTAAAGCAACAACAGTTATATCATAGATAGAAAAGGTACCCGTGATCACGTCAGGAGACTCTGCCTCTTCCCGGGCACGTATAGCATAAGTCCTCGCTGGTGCTCTGCCTTCAGACCTTGCTATGGTATCTCTTGATGCGCCTCTACCACTAGTCCCACTTCTAGGGTTCTTTTGTGGCCTACTCCTCAAGAGAGCACTACTTGCTTTCACATCTTGTTTTCTCCGTCTCTCATCCATCTCAGGACAATTACGAATAAAGTGGTCAAGTGACCCACACTTGAAGCAGCCCCTCTCGTTTACTCAGCATTCGCCTAAGTGTCGTCTCCCACATTACGGACACTCTTGCCTATTTGGCCGAGTACTACCAACGCTAGCGACAGAAGTAGTCTGGGCTTTAGATGTCATATTCTGTTGATTCTTGTTTCTCCTTGAATACCCCGCCGGAGCATTCGATCGAGTAGTAAATTCTTTTGATCTCTTAGATGAAGACTGAGGTGCTTTTCCTATCTATCTTTTCTTCAAATCCCGTGACTCAAAGGTCACTTTCCTCCTCTCTTTTACCAGCTCATCTGCCTTGCATGCTCTCTCAACGAGTACCATAAATTCTCTTATTTCTAAGATACCCACAAACACTCGGATATCTTCATTGATGCCATCCTCAAAATCTCTTGCACATGGTGGCTTCAGTGGATATGCATTCCCTCGCATACTTGTTGAGTTTCACAAACTCACGTTCATACTCCATCACAGTCTTATTGCCCTGCTTCAACTCTAAAAATTCCTTCCTTTTCTGGTCCATGAACCTTTGGCTAATGTACTTCTTTCTAAATTCTTCTTGGAAAAATACCCAAGTTACTCTTTCTCTCAGTACCACAGACAGGAGAGTGTTCCACCACTGATAGGCTGAATCTCGTAGGAGTGACATTGTACACTTCACGCATTCTTCAGGTGTACATGATAATTCATCAAACACCCTTATGGTATTTTCTAATCAAAACTCTGCCTCCTCCGGGTCATCATCTAAGTTAGCCCAGAATTTCTCAACCCCTTGTTTCCGAATCTTGTCTACCAGAGGTTTCTCTCTTCTAAACATGTCCGCATCTTACACCTTGCGAAGCTACCGGGGCATACTGAGGAATCAGAAGAGGTGGGGGTGGAGTGTTCGGGTTCGCACAAACAAACTCCGAATACCAAGCATCCATCATTCAGAGGTAGGCTTCTCTAACCCCTCTGCCTTGGCCCATACTCATGGGCTCGCTCTCTCCTGGCGCGGTCCCCTCAGCGGGAGCCGGCGCATTACTTTCCACGCCATCCGCCGTGGTTCTATCAGGATCCATTTACTATATAAGAAAAACATAATTCATAATCATTAGGAATCTTTACACTATCAATATATTTTTATGGCATGTGTAAGAGCCCAAATTTGACCGGGCTGAAAACTAAATAAATAAATAAATAATTATTTATTTAACAGTCCAAGTTCATGTTACAATGCCCAAAAGTTACCAGAGCCCAAACACAGACCAGGCCCAAATACCCCGTAAGCCTATCCTATGCCCATTACACCTTTGACCCAATACAACAGCCCAAAATGAATTAGGCCCAAAACCCAAAATTTCCAGTTAGGGTGCCCAAAACCCAAAATTTCCAGCTAAGGTTTCCAACCCTAGCTCTTTCCCCTCGCGCCGCAACTATTTCTGGAAGGTTCGGGGAGCGTCTGTCCAGCTCCCCAATCAAGGCCATCACTCAAGGCTCTACCTCCGTAATCATCACCTCACCGACACCACACCAGACTTTAGGCCTCCATCAACGCCAGCGATCCTTCCATCGCCAGATTTTCCGCTAGCACCTGCAAGGAAAGAAAGAGCCACAGCAGCAAAACAAATATAGAAAGAAAGAAAAAGATTTCTTTCCAGAAATGTAATGATAACAGTGGCTATAAAAGCCCGAATCAAAATAGTGTAAAGCACTTCTTTTGGGGAGAGGGAATAATAAAAATAGTCACAGATATTGACTCAAACAAAAACAGTCTCTCAAAAGGTGATTTAGTCGCATATTTCATGTTTTATTTTGAGCATATATAAACTGTTTTAATATATACAAGTGAGGATAAAAAAGGAAAATAGGTTACCTGTGGAAAGACGAAGGTTTTTAAACCTTCAGACCACCGCAAGCGACGGCGCGTGAGGCGAATACGGCCCGGTGGCTGGAGGCCAAAGCTAGGGAGCCTTCCTTTCCTCTTTGCAGAGAATTCCAAACCCTTTTTTGATATAACCAGTGTAAAATGATTTTTTTGGGATAAAGTTTTGGGTTATATAGCCCCAGCAGAACGACGACGTTTTTAGAACCCTAGGATCCGCGCGTTGACCCGATTACCAGGGAAGGATTCGCTTGTTTTTTAGAATTGGGTTAATTAACCAATTGGTCCTTCCACTTTTCTTTGCGTTTATAATTATGTTTCATTCTATTTCTAATTTAGCCCTAACGAATTAATTTTATTTCAATTTAATCCAAACAGAAAGCATTCTAAGGCTTATAATGAAATGCCGCTGTTTTGGGAATAGGGCAATTTGCCCAATGAGTCCCTCTTGTTTATGCACGTTTTAATTAGGGCCTTGATTCACTGTTATTTCTTTTAAATTTACCCTATGATTTTATGGAACTTCAAATTTAGCCCTATATATTTATTATATTATTATTTGTTTTATTTTTAACCTCATTTTTATATTATATATTATAAAATCATTTTATATATCATTTATATTATTATTATTTATCATATGTTATTTTCACAAGTTATTATTATTTTACACCATTATTTATATATTATTATATTATATGTTTATTATATATTATATATGATTTTTATATATATGATTTTATATTATAATATATTTATTTTATATATTATTAAGTCATCTGTTGTATTATTATATATTTTTATCTATATATCATTATCATTAAAGGTTTTAAACTTGTACTATATATTTATTTTTATGTTAACAATTATTTTTATATTCTATTATTACACATTTGGAAGATATTATAATATTATAATACATAGACTTCATTATTGATAATTCATTTTAAACTTATATTTATATATTATATAATTATTTCATTTTAAATATAAATTCTTTTACATATTTTATACATTATTTTACTAAACCAATATCTTTTGTTTTTTTATGTAATTATTATTCTTATAAATACAATTTTATTGTATATTATATTTTCAATTTATGATTAAATATCACATTTTTACTATTTGTTTATGTTATACATACATTTTTTATTATTGTACAATATTTATTTTTACTTTAGAATTAATGTACTTTTGTTATGTTATATGTTATATCATAGACTTTTATATTTTATTTTCAAATGCATATTTTTTATTGTATATCATGCATCATTTTCATGATTAAAATATATGTTGAATTATATTTAGGGATTTTTAACTATTTCTTCTTTAATATGTACTCCATTTTATGTATATTTTTCTTACTTAAAAATTGTCATGTTTTTATTTCCTGTATACGTTGGTTAATGTATGATATTTATAGTATAATGGTTAATGTATGATATTTATACTGTTATACTCTTACTTTCCTATCATTTTAATATGTAATCTCGTATGTTATGTTAATATACTCCTCCATGCATCAGTTTTAAAAAAGGACTTCAAACTTTTCAAAAATAAAAAGGCAATGCTTGGTGTTTGGAAGCTTCGAGAAAAGTAGTGCCCTAACTTATTGGGTTGCAATTTTTCTCGTTGAGTTCGAATAGTCAAGTACCCTTCTAAGTTTTTAAGATTTTCAAAATACGAGCAACTGTCTTGGAATTTCAAAGCGTTATGTCCTAACTTACTGGATGTTGCGTTTTGTCATTTCAAGACAGGGATTTCCAAAAAGGCTAACTTAGTATCAATATTTTGATACAAGCGAACTCCAATTTTCAAAAATCAAAATATTTTAAAGAGGATTGCATCTTAAAATTTTTAATTTTCGACCTTAAAGACAGTTGATAATTAATTAGGTACCAATTTTTTGGGCATTACGAGGGTGCTAATCCTTCCTTGTACGTAACCGACTCCCGAACCCGTTCTTTTTATTACGTAGACCAAAACTAATGATTTTAAAACAAAATGTTTTAAAGGTGATCCAATCACACCTAAAAAGATTGGTGGCGACTCCTATTTTTGTTTCTTTAAAGTCGATTCCTATTTTCCCAAAACTCGATTTAAAAATGGTTTCGACAGCTTGGCGACTCCGCTGGGGAATAATAAGAGAGTCAAGCCGTGTAATTGATTATCTCTTGTCTTAATGTCGGAAATTAAAAATTTTAAAATTTAATCCTCTTTTGCATTACATGTGTTTGTATTATTGCATGTGTTGCTATATTCTGATACGCATTGCATTTGCATGACCGTTGTGGTCACACCCTTAAGTGGGAGTGAGAAGCTACACCTTCGTGAGGTTTTCGCCTCCGCACAGGATAGTGGATCACTTTCGGGATACATCTGTACCTATGGTTTCGTGAGATTTTCATCTCCATGTAGCCATAGGGAAATGTGTTCCCCTGAACTGAACTCGATTCAAATGAGCCTATAATGGGTGAGGATCGAGGAATCTGTTGGTTTGGGTACCTCTATCTTTAGAACCAACTCCATATAGAAACACCGTAAGAGCCCAATTTAGTTAAGGTTAAAACTTTAGATATTACCCTTATATATTATCGTTGAGATTTATTGATATCATATGATACTGACTGTTTCTTTTCTTGTGTTTGCATGGCATTTTTGCATCTACAAAGGTATCGATTCACGGTCAGTCTCTAAGTTAGGAAGTTTTGTTATGGAGAACGGACTTCTTGATAGAGTGGAGGGCAACGCCAATGTCCATAGATGGTCCGAGCAAACTCAACTAGAAAAGGGAGATAGTATAGCTGTGGAATATATGTCGGAGCTGTCGGATTACACTCGCATTAGTGTCACACAAAATAATCTCCAAGAGCTTAAGGAGATTTGGAATCAGTGGGGCAATGAGACCAAACAGTTATTCTACGGTAATTATGGAGACTTACCTTACTTGCTTGATATTCAGGTAGATGAGCACTTGTTCCGAGCCCTCGCTCAGTTTTGGAACCCAGCATACAGTTGTTTCACTTTTGGGGAAGTAGACTTAGTGCCTACCGTAGAGGAGTACACTGCCTTGCTTCGTTGTCCTAGGTTTCAGATTGATAGGATCTATTCTCGAGCTGCTAGTATCCCTACCTTTTGGAAGAAATTGATGACTATCACATGGATGAGCGAGCAGTGGATCACTACCAGAATTAAAGAGAAGGGTGAGTGCAAGTGCATTTCGTGGGACGCTTTGAAGGGTCTGATTTTGACACACCCTGATGAGACAAAGAAGGTAAATGTTTTTGCCTTAAGCTTATATAGATTGATGGTGTTCCCTAGAGCTTTGGGATATATGGATGAGGCAACCACGGATCTTTTTTATCGACTCGGTAAGAGGGTCACTTCTGTCCCTGCGATTTTAGCGGAGACATTCAGGTCCTTAGGCACCTTTGGGAAGAAGGTTGGTGCAGCGTGTTTGTTGGTTGTGCTCGATTACTTTTAGCTTGGTTCTACAGCCATTT
This sequence comes from Gossypium anomalum, assembly GCA_025698475.1. Classification (NCBI taxonomy): domain Eukaryota; kingdom Viridiplantae; phylum Streptophyta; class Magnoliopsida; order Malvales; family Malvaceae; genus Gossypium; species Gossypium anomalum. The sequence goes on from CM046957.1 coordinate 15,384,088, forward strand.
CCGATTGATAGATAAGGTGTTTTGTCAGGTTTTCTTCGAAGATTATTCACCGCTGAAAGACATAGTCACTTCAACTAGGAGAGTTGATGTTCTAGAGAAGAATTGGATAGCGCTACTTCAAAATCTTTAGTCGAAAGATGTTGAGTGGAGAGCTCCGTGGATGATTCCTGGTGAGATTCTTTACCGGTGTGGAAGTTTCGATTGGGTCCCTTTATTGAGAATTTGGGGTGCCATTGGTTATGCTCCCTTGCTCGTGTTAAGGCAATTTGGTTTAAGGCAGTTCGTACCAGTAACTCATGGACTGGCTCAAAGTGAATTCGTGTATAGAGGAGCTGATTACAAGAAGAAAGTCGGTTAGATCTCTAGTGCTTGGAACACGACTTATCAGTTGAAAGGAATAGCTATTAACCCTGCTATGACCCCGGAGTACATCGAGTGGAGAGGCAAAAGAGTTAATGATAACATCCCTAAGCCAAACGTAGAAGGAGCTCGACCAGTAGAGGAATATTTGCGAGTGATGCCCTCGGAGTTAGAAATCATGAGGCAAGAATTTGAGAGAAAGAACTTGGAGCTCGAGAAGAAGATAACAAAGCTTGAAGAAGAAAAGATGTACTTGAGTTTAGATGTTGATGTCCAAAAGAAGGAGGTCGAGAAAGAAAGAAAAGAAAAGAAGAAGATCGAGATGATTTGAAAGAACATTACAAAAAGGTGCAAGTATCCTTGAAGAGGCCGAGAGTAGGAGGGTCTTCAGATCAGTTACAGAAAGAGGTCCAAGAAGGAAGAACTAGAGCCGAATATTAGGAGAGAAAGTTCCAGGAGATGTAATCACAGAATTTGGCATTAGAGGAAGAGAATAAGGGGTTGAAGTCCAAAGTAACTGAGCTTGGAAGATCCCTTCGTTGGCATCGTAGCCATGATTCTACGGTCGAGTTAAAAGAACTTAAAAGTAAAGTTGACAATTTGGAAGTGGCATTGCATGATGGTAAACTTCGGATTGAGCGGCTCGAGGCATAAGAAGACTATCTAAAGGGAGAGCTTCATCAGTCTAAAGGGCAGGTCAGAGAAAGGGATCATGTCATGGGAGAAGCTATAGCCCAGATTCGAGAGGTTACTGAATATGTGCGAGACTTGGCGATACGAGCTAATGTATTGAGTCTAATGTACGGATCGTCGTCAGATATAGGACGAGAGTTAGCCCTTTTATTAGATAAAGTTAAAACTCTGGGCATTAGGGCGAAAGCGTACTTGTAATCTATTTATATGTAAAGATATTCTTTTTCTAAATAAAGTTTTCTAAATGAGATTGAATCGAGATCGATGCCTTTACTACATTCATGCATTTGTATTACATCATATCATATGCATTCAAGGTTATAGAAAGACCCTAATTAGTTAAAGTTTTTCTCAAAAGGTAGAAAAGAAAATCTGGAAATCACGCATCCTTACGGCACTCGCACTAAAACTAAGAACATGGATCAAAGGTTTGAGCAGTTGCAAAAGGATATGCAGGACCAATTGCAAGAGCAGTTGGCCAAGATGCAGAATGACATGAGGAGCAGATGCTGGAGGCTCAGAGAAATATGATGGCTAAAATGGCTCAGCTTTTAAGGGCCACTGATAAAGGGAAGGCCCCCATGGCTATCGCTGGACAAGAGGGTGAAGATCATCCTCTAGGTTTTACTCCGCCTCATGTGCCACTGCAAACTGAGGCACCTCCTAGAAGGCCATCTGTCACTGTGAGGCCTCAACATGGGCCGATTGATGTTGGTATCCATATGAATTTCCTGGCTGGTTCAGGATTTAGTTTAGGTGACAATCCTACTAATCCTCTCGTTCCTGATCTAGATATGGTGGAAAAAGAGGATTTGAAAGCTAAAGCTGCAAGGCAGTTAGAAGAACGCTGTAAATGGCTAGAAGAAAAGTTCAAGGCTTTGGAAGGCATCGGTAATCATCATGGGATTGATGCCAAAGACTTAAGTCTAGTCCCAGACTTAGTACTGCCTCACAAATTCAAGATGCCAGAGTTCGAAAAATACAATGGTACTACTTGCCCAGAGACTCACATTACAATGTTCTATAGAAGGATGACTGGACACGTAAACAATGATCAGCTGTTGATCCATTGTTTTCAAGACAGTTTAGTGGGAGCGGCAGCTAGGTGGTACAATCAGTTGAGCCGTGAAAAAATCGGTTCATGGAGAGATCTTGCATAGGTTTTCATGCAACAGTACAACCATGTGACTGATATGACGCCAGACAGGATCACACTTCAAAATATGGAGGAAAAGCCTAATGAAAGTTTTAGGCAATATGCACAACGATGGAGGGAGGTGGCAATGCAAGTACAACCACCATTGTTGGAAAAGGAAACTACCATGTTATTTATTAATACCTTGAAGGGGCCATTCATCACACATATGATTGGAAGTACCACGAAAAGTTTCGCAGATATAGTTATGGCAGGTGAAATGATTGAAAATACTGTGAGGGGCGGTAAAATCGAGGGGGAAGTAGCTAAAAGATCGGCCCCAAGGAGAAAAGACAATGAGGTGAATAATATGAATAGTTTCAACTCCAAAGCAATCACAGTTGGGCAACCTAAAGCAGCTACAGGTGAACAGCAAAGTACACAAAGACAGGAATCGGGTACAAGACCAAGTTCGGAGAGGATGCAATTCACTCCTATCCCTGTAACATATCGTGAGCTTTACCAAAGGTTATACGATGCACATGCCATTGCTCCATTTCACTTGAAACTGTTGCAGCCATCGTACCCCAAATGGTACGATGCGAATGCTAAATGTGAATATCATGCGGGAATATCGGGGCATTCAATTGAAAACTGCACTGGGTTCAAGAAGGTCGTGGAGAAGCTCATTAAAATGGGGATTGTGAAATTTGATAGTACCCCTAATACTGAAAATCTATTACCAGATCATGGCAATAAAAGAGTGAATGCCATTGATGAAATAAAGAAAGGAAAAGTCAAGGAAGATATTGCTGAAATGAAGACACCCATGAAGGTAATTTGGGAGGAGATGGTGAAGAGAGGTATGCTGAATTTTGAAAAAGGAGGAGAAGGAATAGAGAACCATTATGAATTCCATGGAGAGGTGGGTCATATGATCCAAAATTGTGAAGAGTTCAAGGCCATGGTACAAGCCTTATGGTTAACAAAGAGCTACAGATTTCTGAGGGTAGTTCTTGTGAAGGACAAATATGTGTGCTGGAAAATGAACGACAAAGAACCAGCCAACCAAGAATTATTATTTCCTTGCCAGGGAATAATAAGGTGGGGTTGCAAACTGGGCCCAAAATAGTCATCCATAAACCCAATCCTTTCTCTTACAAGGATGACAGGAGGGTACCATAGAGCTATGACTGTAATATAACAATACCTGAGGGGGAGAGTATAGCTAGAACAGCCAGGGGCATGCAAAATGAAGGTTCCCATACACGAAGTGGGAAACATTATGATGGGGGAAATATTAGAGTAGAGCCCGTAAAAACGAAAGATGTCGAGGCTAAAAGGGAAAAGGAGACTGAAGTACCCATCAATGAGCCAGTAAAGGAGGAAGAAGCTAAGGAGTTTCTAAAATTCCTGAAACATAGTGAGTATAGCGTGGTCGAGCAGTTGCGCAAACAGCCGACACGTATATCAGTATTAGCCCTACCCTTAAGTTCTGAGATGCATCGAGATGCGTTGTTAAAGGTGCTTAACGAAACATATGTCACCCATGACATATCCGTTAACAAGCTGGACTGGTTAGTAAACAACATCAGTGCTGACAATTTCATCTATTTTAATGATGATGAAATTCCACCTGGGGGCATAGGGTCAACTAAGGCTTTGCACATCACCACTCGTTGCAAAGGATACAGGCTTCCAAGTGTACTCGTTGATAATGGGTCTGCTTTGAACGTCCTTCCATTATCTACATTAAACAGATTACCCATTGACAGTTCGCATATGAAGACGTGTCATAATGTAGTAAGAGCCTTCAATGGAACTGAAAGGAAAGTGATGGGACGAATTGACATCCCTCTGGAGATCGGGCCAAATACGTATAAAGTCGATTTCTTAGTAATGGATATCAAACCCTCCTATAATTGCTTGTTAGGGAGACCATGGATACACTCGGCAGGAGCGGTGCCCTCCTCATTGCACCAGAAATTGAAGTTAGTAACAGATGGACGGTTAATAACTATCAATGCGGAGGAGGATATCATAGCAACAGTCACTGGCAAAGCCCCTTATGTCGAGGCCAATGAAGAGTCTGTTGAATGTTCTTTTCGCTCTCTAGAAATTATTAATGCAACCTTCATTTCAGAGAGAAGTGAGGTGCCAGTGCCCAAAATGTCTGGAGCTACAAGGATGGCCCTACAAATAATGATGGAAAGGGGGGCATCACCGGGAAAAGGACTAGGAAAATAGTTGCAAGGAGGGATTCAAATCCCAAAACTGATAGAGAAGAAGGATCGCTTTGGTTTGGGTTTCAAGCCAGACCATAAACACAAGAGACAAGAGATGGAAAAGCGTCAAGCAAGAAGGAAGGCGCGGTTAAATGGAGGAGAAGTAGAGTGGGAACCGATGACATTCTTGCCTATATCCAAAACCTTTAAGTCAGGAGGGTTGCTGGTAGAAGAGAGTCATCAAATCAATGTTGTACATAGTGAGTGGTTAGGACAAGAAAACCTTGAGGGTATTCGCCCTTACGAATCGGGGAGCTCTCTGAACAACTGGACTGCGGAGGATCTTCCTATAGTCTTTAGAAATTTTTCAGAGTAATTCTCGAAACATGTCTATTACTCTAGGGCCTAGGAATAGTAAGATTACATTTGTGAAAATAGGCTTATGTTCATCTGTTATTATAAAACGTAACTTTCATCAATCTAAAAGAGTATTGCTTCATTTTTATCAACCAATATTCCTTTAAATTCTAACAACTCTTATTCTTTTATTCATAACACATAAATGATCATTTTTTAAATTCATTCATTCTTTGTATATTCTTTCATACCCCCCACAGGTCTCTAGATATCAATGATATGAGCGCTAATACTGCCGCTCCTGATTTCTCTTATGAGCAAGACATGTGTTTAGAGGAGCCTCAGGATTTCGAAGATGTTCAAGGTTATGATGTATCTCTCGATCTATTAAGAATGGTAAAACATGAGGAGAAACAAATCATGCCACATGAGAAAGAGGCAATAGAGAATATAGCCCTAGAGGAAGGGAAGGAGGTGAAAATTGGAACACTGATCACCAAAGACACAAGGCGTAGCTTGATTGAGTTACTTCGGGAATTCAAGGATATTTTTGCATGGTCTTATCAGGATATGCCCGGATTGAGTACCGATATTGTAGTACATTGTCTTCCTATAAGACAAAATTGTAAACCAGTTCAACAGAAGTTGCGGAGAATACGGCCGGATATTGTTCTGTAAATAAAAGATGAAGTCAAGAAGCAGTTTGATGCAGGATTCTTGCAGGAACTGAAGTACTCCGAATGGGTATCTAACATTGTACCTGTCCCTAAGGAGGACGGGAAGGTACGAATGTGCGTTGATTACAGAGATTTAAACAAAGCAAGCCCAAAGGATAATTTTCCTCTGCCACACATTGACACTTTAGTAGACAACACAGCGGGATATTCGTTGTTTTCCTTCATGGATGGCTTCTCAGGATACAATCAGATAAAGATGCATCCAGAGGATATGGATAAAACTACTTTCATAACATTGTGGGGCACCTTTTGTTACAAAGTAATGCCGTTTAGGCTGAAGAACGCAGGGGCAACATATCAACGAGCCATGGTAAACTTATTTCACGAAATGATGTATAAGGATATTGAGGTATACGTTGATGATATGATCACCAAGTCGTGAACAGAAAAAGAACACATTGAGGTCTTGAGAAGATTGTTCTTAAGGTTGAGAAAATTTTAGTTGAAGCTCAATCCAGCAAAATGCACCTTTGGAGCCAGATCAGGGAAGTTATTAGGTTTCGTAGTCAGTGAAAAGAGAATTGAAGTTGACTCAGAGAAGGTCAGAGCCATACGAGAGTTGCCTCCGCCACGTACTCAAAAAGAAGTTCGAGGATTCCTAAGAAGGTTGAATTACATTGCTCGGTTCATTTCACAATTGACCGAGAAATGTGATCCTATCTTTCGCCTCCTCAGAAAGCACAATCAAGGTACTTGGGATGAAGAATGCCAGAATGCTTTTGAGAAAGTCAAGCGGTATTTGTTGAATGCTCCAGTGTTATCTCCACCTAGTCCAGATAAACCGTTAATACTATACTTGTCAGCGTTCAGCAATTCTATGGGATGTGTGCTTGGTCAACATGACGAGTCTGGGAAAAGGGAGAAAGTAATTTATTATCTCAGTAAAAAATTCACTGACTGTGAAATGAAATATTCACCAATTGAAAAGTTATGTTGTGTGCTAATCTGGACCACCCGAAGATTAAGACAGTAAATGCTATACCATACCACTTGGCTTATCTCCAAGTTGGATCCATTGAAATACATGATGGAATCAACTGCTCTAAATGGAAGGATGGCCAGGTGGCAAATTTTTCTTTCAGAGTTCGATATAGTCTACGTAAGTCAGAAGGCTATAAAAGGAAGCGCGGTAGCTGATTTCTTGGCTAGTAGAGCTCTAGAGGATTATGAGCCATTAAATTTTGATTTTCCAAATGGGGAGTTAATGTGTATAACAATGACTGAGGATTCTCCGTGGAAGCTTAATTTTGATGGGGCTTCTAATGTAGTTGGGAATGGAATTGGGGTAGTCTTGATATCCCCTAATGGCGATCACTACCCATTCACGTGCAAGTTGGACTTTGATTGCACAAACAATATGGCTGAGTATGAAGCATGCGTCATGGGACTTCAAGCGGCCATAGAGCGAGGTATAAGAATCTTAGAAGTATATGGAGATTCGGCATTGGTAATTTATCAGCTTAGAGGTGAATAGGAGACAAGGGACCCTAAATTAATTAATTATCGAAAGGTAGTTTTGGGGTTACTTAAGGAGTTTGATGATATCACCTTTAATTATCTCCCACGAAATGAAAATCAGATGGTAGATGCTTTAGCAACTTTGGCCTCAATGATTAAGGCGAATAAAGAGGAAGAGATGAGTCCAATCCAAATGAGTGTCTATAAAGCTCCAGCTAGCTGTTGTAACCTTAAAGAGGAAGAAAAGGATGATAATCCTTGGTATCAGGATATATTGCGATATGCAAGAGATCGTAAATATCCAGAACAGGCAACTGAAAATGACAAACGAACTTTGAGAAGGTTAGCTTGCGATATGTCTTGGACGGGGATGTTCTGCACAAGAGAAGGAAAGACCAAGTACTTTTGAGATGTGTCGATGCTGTAGAAGCCAAGTTAATCCTAGAAGAGGTTCATGAAGGTGTATGTGGTACGCATGCAAATGGGTTCACGATGGCAAGACAAATTATGAGATTTGGCTATTACTGGGCCACTATGGAAGGAGACTGCATCAACTATGCCAAAAAATGCCATAAGTGTCAGATTTATGGGGACAAAATTCATGTACCACCTTCACCTTTACATGTCATGATGTCTCCATGGTCGTTTTCCATGTGGGGCATGGATGTCATCGGACCAATATCGCTGAAAGCTTTGAATGGACATCGGTTTATCTTCATGGTGATTGACTACTTTACAAAATGGGTAGAGGCCGCCTCTTACGCAAATGTTACTAAGTCAGCTGTAAGTCAATTTTTGAAGAAAGAAATCATTTGTCGGTATGGGATGCCTGAGAGGATCATATTCGACAATGCATTGAATTTGAACAACAAAATGATAACGGAGGTTTACGACCAGTTCAAAATCAAGAATCACAACTCTTCACCCTCTCGCCCAAAGATGAATGGGGCAGTGGAGGCTGCCAATAAGAACATTAAGAAAATAGTGGGAAAGATGACTGAGACTTATAGGGATTGGCATGAAAAACTACTATTTGCACTCTTGGCCTATCGAACATCTGTCAGAACTTCTACTAGGGCAACTCCGTTCTCGTTAGTTTACGGGATGGAAGCAGTGTTACCTATTGAAGTAGAAATACCTTATCTCCGAATTTTAATAGAGATAAGGTTAGATGAAGCTGAATGGGTTCAGTCCCGATATGACCAGCTAAACTTGATTGAGGAAAAGAGGCTGAAAGCCATCCGACATAGTCAGATGTACCAAAAGCGTATGATGCGAGCTTATGATAAAAAAGTTCGTCCAAGGGGATTCCATAAGGGAGACCTTGTGCTAAAGAAAATTCTTCCCATTCAGAAGGACTTTAGAGGAAAATGGATGCCAAATTGGGAGGGGCCATACGTCGTGAAGAAGGCTTTTTCCGGCGGTGCATTGATTTTGACAGAAATGGACGGAAAGAGCCTACCCAATCCAGTGAACTCAGACTCAGTCAAAAAGTACTTTGTCTAAAGGAGAAAAGAATCCAAGGTGAAAACCCACAAAGGGCACCTTGAATTTTTTTTTTAAAAAAATGGAGAGGCCAAGGTGAAAACCCGCAAAGGGCGCCTTGTGACCAAAGGGGTTTTGAGTTGAAAACCCGAAAGGGCAGCTCAAATTTTGAAAGGCATACAGCAATTTGGCTATATCTAACTCGGTAGAGAGTAAAGCATGATGTACATTGGGGCATCAACAAAGTACTATTGGATCTTTTAAACAAATGTCGAACTCAAGAAAGGTTTCATGGAACTAATGTATAGACGCTCAAGCGGCGATATTTAGAGCATCTAACTTTTATCCTGTTTGCTATCTTTAGATTCTATTTCTTCTTAAAGATATGCTATCAGACTTATTTCCTTTGTATTGTTAACGATTCATTCAAATCCAATTTTTCTTAAAGATTTATTCATCTTCCGATATTCTTAAAGTATGTTGCATTGAAATAATAATAGATGAACTAAAACATTTTCACAAACGAAGTTTTACACATTACTTTAGAATTTCTAGATAATGCAAGAAACTAAAACAGGATAATTGTTTGAGAAATTCATGTAAGTAAGGGATGAAAGAACTCGAGGAATTTCTTTCTTCTAGTCCAAAAAGAAAATAGACAAAGCCAATAATTCAGTCCTTACAGATATCCTCAGTGGATCATAGCATTGGAGGACGGCTTACAGGTTGAGCAAGAATAATACTTTGAGAAAAGAAAAGACAAATGAAGGAATGAGTGATGACGTCTAAGATAGGGGTCATGTTCACAACATTTTGCATCATAACATGTTTAATTAGGCACATTTGACTCATTTCGATCATGGCATCCTAATTATCAGGCATAATTATTCTACAAGTGCGCCTTAACCCCCTAAGCAGTAGGGTAACAGGTTAAAGCATAGCAGATCTCACCTTCAGATGTTTACGCTGAAGCAGATCCAAGATGACAGATCTTATCTCTCTGTATTCGGCAGGGAGCAGATCGAAGATATAGCTGATTTGGCTTTCACGTGCTTACGATGAAGCAAATCTAAGATGATTTATCGTCTCTGTATTGTCAGAGAACAAATCGAAGGCTAGCATTTCCACTTTAATGGAAAGCAGACACATAGCAGATCTCACTTTCAGATGTTTACGCTGAAGCAGATCCAAGATGACAGATCTTATCTCTCTGTATTCAGCGGGGAGTAGATCGAAGATATAACTGATTTGGCTTTCACATGCTTACGATGAAGCAAATCTAAGATGATTTGTCGTCTCTGTATTGTCAGAGAACAAATCAGAGGCTAGCATTTCCACTTTAATGGAAAGCGATACATATAGCGAATCTCACCTTCGATGTTTACTGTGAAGCGGATCCAAGATGACGAGATCTTATCTCTCTATATTCGGCGGGGAGCAGATCGAAGATATAGCTGATTTGGCTTTCACGTGCTTACGATGAAGCAAATCTAAGATGATTTGTCGTCTCTGTATTGTCAGAGAACAAATCGAAGCTTGGCATTTCCATTTTAATGGAAAGTAGACACATAGCAGATCTCACCTTCAGATGTTTACGCTAAAGCAGATCCAAGATGACAAATCTTATCTTTCTGTATTCGGCGAGGAGCAGATCGAAGATATAACTGATTTGGCTTTCACGTGCTTACGATGAAGCAAATCTAAGATGTTTTGTCGTCTTTGTATTGTCAGAGAACAAATCAAAGTTTGGCATTTCCATTTTAATGGAAAGCAGACACATAGCAGATCTCACCTTCAGATGTTTATGCTGAAGCAGATCCAAGATGACAGATCTTATCTCTCTGTATTCGGCGGGGAGCAGATCAAAGATATAACTGATTTGGCTTTCACGTGCTTACTATGAAGCAAATCTAAGATGATTTGTCGTCTCTGTATTGTCAGAGAACAAATCGAAGTTTGGCATTTCCACTTTAATAGAAAGCAGACACATAGCAGATCTCACCTTCAGATGTTTACGCTGAAGTAGATCCAAGATGACAGATCTTATCTCTCTATATTCGGCGGGGAGCAGATTGAAGATATAGCTAATTTGGCTTTCACGTGCTTACGATGAAACAAATCAAAGAAGCGGATTTGGCATCTCTGTGTTGGGCGAAGAACGGATCAAAAATATCAACATGACAGTCAGATTGAAGACCATAATAGAATCGGTCAAATTTGGTCTTTCTAAATCTTTGCTCAATTCCTGTTACACAGCAATAAGCAAAGAGGGGCAGCTGTAAGAGCCCAAATTTGACCGGGCTGAAAACTAAATAAATAAATAAACAATTGTTTATTTAACAGTCCAAGTTCATGTTACAAAGCCCAAAAGTTACCAGAGCCCAAACACAGACCAGGCCCAAATACCCAGTAAGCTTATCCTATGCCCATTACACCTTTGACCCAATACAACAGCCCAAAATGAATTAGGCCCAAAACCCAAAATTTCCAGCTAGGGTTTCCAACCCTAGCTCTTTCCCCTCGCACCGCAACTGTTTCTGGAAGGTTCGGGGAGCGTCTGTCCAGCTCCCCAATCGAGGCCATCACTCAAGGCTCTGCCTCCATAATCATCGCCTCACCGACACCACACCAGACTTTAGGCCTCCATCAACGCCAGCGATCCTTCCATCACCAGATTTTCCGCTTTAGCTTTGCAGGAAAGAAAGAACCACAAAGAAAAAACAAATATAGAAAGAAAGAAAAAGATTTCTTTCCAGAAATGTAATGATAACAGTGGCTATAAAAGCCCGAATCAAAATAGTGTAAAGCACTTCTTTTGGGGAGAGGGAATAATAAAAATACTCACAGATATTGACTCAAACACAAACAGTCTCTCAAAAGGTGATTTAGTCGCATATTTCATGTTTTATTTTGAGCATATGTAAACTGTTTTAATATATACAAGATAGGATAAAAAAGGAAAATAGGTTACCTGTGGAAAGACGAAGGTTTTTAAACCTTCAGACCACCGCAACCAACGGCGCGTGAGGCGAATACGGCCCGGTGGCCGGAGGCCAAAGCCAGGGAGCCTTCCTTTCCTCTTTGCAGAGAATTCCAAACCCTTTTTTTATATAACCAGTGTAAAATAATTTTTTTGGGCTAAAGTTTTGGGTTATATAGCCCCAGCAGAACGACGACATTTTTAGACCCCCAGGATCCGCGCGTTGACCCGATTACCCGGGAAGGATCCGCGTGTTTTTTAGAATTGGGTTAATTACCCAATTGGTCCTTCTACTTTTCTTTGCGTTTATAATTATGTTTCATTCTATTTCTAATTTAGCCCTAACGAATTAAATTTATTTCAATTTAATCCCAACAGAAAGCATTCTAAGGCTTATAATGAAACGCCGCCGTTTTGGGAATAGGGCAATTTGCCCAATGAGTCCTTCTTGTTTATGCACGTTTTAATTAGGGCCTTGATTCACTGTTATTTCTTTTAAATTTGCCCTGTGATTTTATGGAACTTCAAATTTAGCCCTATATATTTATTATATTATTATTTGTTTTATTTTTAACCTTATTTTTATATTATATATTATAAAATCATTTTATATATCATTTATATTATTATTATTTATCATATGTTATTTTCACAAGTTATTATTATTTTACACCATTATTTATATATTATATTATATGTTTATTATACATTATATATTATTTATATATATATATGATTTTATATCATAATATAATTATTTTATATATTATTAAATCATTTGTTGTATTATTATATATTTTTATCTATATATCATTATCATTAAAGGTTTTAAACTTGTACTATATATTTACTTTTATGTTAACAATTATTTTTATATTCTATTATTACACATTTGGAAGATATTATAATATTATAATACATAGACTTCATTATTGATAATTCATTTTAAACTTATATTTATATATTATATAATTATTTCATTTTAAATATAAATTCTTTTACATATTTTATACATTATTTTACTAAACCAATATCTTTTGTTTTTTTATGTAATTATTATTCTTATAAATACAATTTTATTGTATATTATATTTTCAATTTATTATTAAATATCACATTTTTACTATTTGTTTATATTATACATATATTTTTTATTATTGTACAATATTTATTTTTACTTTAGAATTAATGTACTTTTGTTATGTTATATGTTATATCATAGACTTTTATATTTTATTTTCAAATGCATATTTTTTATTGTATATCATGCATCATTTTCATGATTAAAATATATGTTGAATTATATTTAGGGATTTTTACCTATTTCTTCTTTAATATGTACTCCATTTTATGTATATTTTTCTTACTTAAAAATTGTCATGTTTTTATTTCTGTATACGTTGGTTAATGTATGATATTTATGTTTGTTATACTCTTACTTTCCTATCATTGTAATATGTAATCTCGTATGTTATGTTAATATACTCCTCCATGCATCGATTTTAAAAATGACTTCAAACTTTTCAAAAATAAAAAGGCAATGCTTGGTGTTTGGAAGCTTGAGAAAAAGTAGTGCCCTAACTTATTAGGTTGCAATTTTTCTCGTTGAGTTCGAATGGTCAAGTACCCTTCTAAGTTTTTAAGATTTTCAAAATACGAGCAACTGTCTTGGAATTTCAAAGCGTTATGTCCTAACTTCTTTGGATGTTGCGTTTTGTCGTTTCAAGACAGGGATTTCCAAAAAGGCTAACTTAGTATCAATATTTTGATACAAGCGAACTCCAATTTTCAAAAATCAAAATATTTTAAAGAGGATTGCATCTTAAAATTTTTAATTTCCAACCTTAAAGACATTTGATAATTAATTAGGTACCAATTTTTTGGGCCTTACGAGGGTGCTAATCCTTCCTCGTACGTAACCGACTCCCGAACCCGTTCTTTTTATTACGTAGACCAAAACTAATGATTTTAAAACAAAATGTTTTAAAGGTGATCCAACCACACCTAAAAAGATTGGTGGCGACTCCTGTTTTCGTTTCTTTAAAGTCGATTCCCATTTTCCCAAAACTTAATTTAAAAATGGTTTCGACAGCATGTATAACTAGACTCATAATCTAGCTAGGTTAGTCCTAGAATCGACTAAACCATAGCTCTAATACCACTAAATGTAACACCCCTCGGGCGTATCTGATGCCAGGATAGGGTTTGAGGTGCTACCAGACTCAAACTCAACCAACTATATAATATCGGGCCATAAAATTTTTGATCAATTTAAAACTTTTTATTTCACATACCATTTTGTTCCTTAAACGGGCTTACGAAGCCCAAAACATACATTCGGGGTGACTCGGGACTAAAACGAGGGCTTAAGGAAAACTTGGAAAAATTTTCATACTTTAAGGCACCACATGCCCATGTAGGTATAGAGCACAAGGCCGTGTGCTAGGGACATGCCCATGTCCCGTACCCGTGTGGCCAATTTAATTTCACAATTTTTCATAAAACAAGTGCAGACTTCACACGGCCTGGACACATGCCCATGTCCTTTGCCCGTGTCCTTTCACACGGCTTTGACATGCCCGTGGCATAGCCCATGTGAAAAAACTTAGGTATTCTGTTTCTAACGTCAGCATCACACGGCCATGGCACACGCCCATGTACTAGGTCATGCCCTCCACATGGCTGAGACACATGGCCGTGTCTCTGCCCGTGTGTTGATTTCCATGCATTCTGACTTGGAATATCTAAGTACAGGGGACACACAGCCTTCTCACACGCCCATGGGGCTATCCGTGTGTCCCACACAGCCTAGACACACGCCCGTGTGTCTACCCGTATGGACAATATGAGGCTATCTACCAAGCCTCATTGCCACCCTAGTATACCTATTCTCATGTCAATAACAACCAATACCAAAACAAGCATAATAGGCATTCATTCAACCATGAAGATGCATCTTTTATAGATTCAAAATGGATGTTAGCCGTCATTCAAGGCTTAACGTAAAGAGTGGAATCTATTCTAGACCAACACATTTGGCCAATTCTCCGGACACAAAATAATAAGGTCTAGCCCTATACATGCCATAATCAAAAATATAAATCCAACTATACCTAGTATTTTAGCTGATAGTGTGATCAATATCTTTGACTTCCGGTGATCCTTAAGCTAATTAGGCGGCACTGCAAGAAGATGGAAAGAAAGAGAGAGTAAGCATAAAATATTAGTAAGTTGCATATAAATAAATATACAACAATAACTTCTCATTAATCATCATACTCATAGCACAAGGGTAAGCGTAAGCTTGATTTACTCATTACCGTCTGCTCAAGTCATATTTTTCTATTTTGAGCTCATTACTCATGCATACCAAATAGGTACCTATACCACTCACAACATTATTATACTTCCTTTATTAACTCACTTTCGTAACTTTTAACATTGAACCTTTCAGAATATTACCGAATATTCTATAAGCCTCAAACATGGGGTAAGTTGTCAATGCCATATCCCAGACATGGTCTTACACTGGCTATCTTCATCGAGGCCGATGCCATGTCCAAGACATGGTCTTACACTAGCACAACTCTTGGCCGATGCACGTCTTAGACATGTCTTACACTGGCTATCATCATCGAGGCCGATCCATATCCCAAACATGTCTTACACTAGCACTCGTCTCAATACCGATGCCATGTCCCAGACATGGTCTTACACTGGCTCTCATTATGTGGCCAATGCATGTCCCAGACATGTCTTACACTGGCGCACAAATAACTCGAATGTCATGGCATGAACATCTGGTTTGTTTCCTAGGGTTCCAACGGGATCTTTCTATTATCTCAATCATTAATATGCATTCTCAATTCACAATCTAGCAGTTCCTACTATATCAAACCAATAAAAATTCGAATACATGTATTAACAATGTAGTTGTATTATTTACATGCAACTTACCTCGGATTACAAAATACACACGACTGGTCGGTTTAGTCGATTTGCTTGGCTTTCCCCCGGTCTAGGTTCGGATTTGGCAATTCTTGATCTATATTAGAAAAATACACTCATTTAGTCACTAAATAAAATTAGGCAAATCCAAAATTTATAACTTAGGTAAAATGACCATTTTGCCCCTAGACCTTGACAAAAAGACTATTTTGCCTCTATGCTCAAAAATCAATTTTTATCAAATTTATTCGTATCTCAAGCCTAACCGAACCCTTTTTACTCTTAAAGCAACTTCAAGTTCTCACTATTTCACATGTTTGTCAACTATTTTACAACTTATGCATAATAGCCCCTTTAGGTGGTTTCATGCTAACACATTTCACAAAAGTTGTTTATAACTCAACTAGGACTCATATTCTTCCATAAAAACTCAGCAACTATCATAAATCCATTCTTGGAAAAACCCTAAACTCTTAATTATTTTGCAAAATAGACCCCCCATTTGAAAGCTTATGCTTCAAGGAGTCCAAAAATGAGAAAATCTTCAACAAGGGACATGGAAATCACTTACTTGTTGAGGTGATAAATTGCTGAAATTTCAAAGTTTCAAAAACCCCTATTTTTTTGATATTTTTGGTGGATAAAGAAATGGGAAGAAGATGATATCATTTTTTTTCTTTATTTTAGTCCAAATAAGTCACCTGACATACCAAACCCAAAAATTTTGTCCCTCTTTGACTCTATGGCCGGCGAAGCATTCTAAAAAGGGTCTAATTTCCCTTTAAAGACCTCCAGTTTTAATTCTCTAGTTATTTAACACATTTGGGCACTAAAATGCAACTTTTACCTTTTTTGCGATTTAGTCCTTTTTCGCAATCGGGCTCACAAACATCAAAATTGAATCACCAAATTTTTCATACACTAATATAATCATGTCATGACTCCATAATAATAATAAAATAAATTTTATAACTTTAGATTTGTGGTCCCGAGACCACTATTCTGACTAGGCCCTAAATCGGGCTGTTACAGATTGAGTATTCAATTGGCACATAAATGAATAAGATGTTTGGGACTTAAGTGTAATTACCAGAATTGAAAAGCTTAATTTCAATAATTTGTTTTGTTTTCATGTTCTTATACATTCATACAAAATTGTAAGATGTTTGTTGGGTCCAATTCCAACCAATGCTTCATTGATCCACTTTTTTTGGGACATAAATACTTTGTATTTAACTAAATATACATTTTTATTGATTAAATAGCAACATGAGTTCACCACTACGAATTAAAAAAATTTATATTTTTTTTATTCGAAACAAAACCAGTTTATATTTTCATCTGAAAATAGAATAATTTGGTGGATTTTCCAGAGACTTTACAAGTCTTTCAAGGAAAAATAGTAAACATAAACTATTATAAAAACACTGGAATTGAAAATGAGAGTTACATTTTGAGAGAAATTTACATTTGAATAAAGATTTATGTTCACATTTCTCTCAATGGTTCCTTAAATACCACCATCTATACCTAGAAACTGCTATGGGAACTTTCCCCATTGATTTACACCATATTGTATTAAGGACTTCAAATTGTATGTTATCTCATCCAAGGTGAAGTGTTGACGTTTTATATATAAAAATAATTTTATGAACTTTTATAAATTTTCATGCACTTAAACATTGCATATCATAGTAGATTGAAAGGAATATGGAGACACTACAAAAAAAATAATATTTTCCATGTATAAGAAAACTGTCAGTAAAACCTATAAAATCTGTCGATATAGTCCACCAAACCCCATAATGACGAAAGAAGGATGTAACATCCCAAAATTTTTAGTTGGACACATGGTACTATTCCAATCAGTGAGAAATTTGAAAAATAAGTTGGCTAAATGAATCTTACAAAATCAAAGTTAATAATTAAGATGAGATTTAACAAAAAGAAATTTAGAAGGGGAAATGTGATAAAAGGACTAAATCATAAATTTTAAAAAATTCAAGAACTAAAATGCAAAGTTAGCCAAAAAGGAAAATACGAGTTTTTATTGCCTATTTGAAATAAGGATAAATGGAATATGAATTAGTTTGGTGAAAATCACTTTTGGGATTAAATTGAAAAGATTTGGAAGTATAAGGACTAAATTAAAATTTTCCAAATTCAGGGGCAAAAATATAACTCCAATCACACAAGGATTTATATTAAGATTTATATATGAATTAAGAAATTGGTTTGGTCTAAGTGCCAAATTTTGAGAAGAAATTATGAGAAAGGGTTAAAAGGGGCAAAATGATATTTTTCCTTTAAAGGGTAATTTGGCCAATTCTTAATACTTTTTAATGGAAGTAATAATTTAAATGTGATATTGACATTAAAAATTATTTTGGATCGTTGGAACCTTGTATTAAGGAAATATCCCTCAAATAGTTGGACATAAGTCCAAGGCCCATGTGTAATAATTTTTTAAATGGGATGAGAACCCCATCTACCTCATTTTTCTTTTTCTTCTCCAGCAACCCCCCCAAATTGTTCATCTTCCTCCTCCCCATTTCCTTGCCATTTTGTCTTATGAAATAATCTCCTAAACTCATTTTCATCACCAATCTCACTATTATTAGCCTAGGGTTTGATAGATTTTTGTCTAACAAGATATTTGAGTTTATTGATTATAAGAAAGCTTGGAAATAATTGTTACTAATATTTTGATATATGTTTTGTTTATAAAAAATGTTGATGATGAGAATGGAGTTTCCAAGCTTGAATGAGAGTGGAATCAAGATTATGTTTTGTAGAGCATCTAAAAGAGTAAGTACCCTTGGATACTCTTACTTTTCTTAAGCTAAAATGTTTAGGAAAGTAATGAATTTAAGTCATTAATATGAAAATAATGTAATAAAAATGAGATTTATTACATGAATAAACATTAAGTGTGTTTTTATTGGGCAAATGTATTTAATATGTCACGTGAATGACTTGGTTAACAACATTTACATTAAAACAGTTTTGGGAAACAATAGTAGTGTGGCTTTGAAAATTCACCAAAAATTGTAGAAATTTAATTAGAATTTGAGCCACATATGGTTTGAAATCCTACTGAGCCTAGCTTTTATTGGAACAAATGGAACTTGCATCCAAATTATACAATAGTAGATAAATCTATTTAAGTGAGGGAAGGTCAAAACTGTTAGTAGAATCCCTTGTTTTGGTTTTGAAATTTTGTTAAAAATTGTATAAAATGAATTAGAGGATGATCTTTATATGTACAAAAAGCGTATTGAGTATAGTTTCTAATGAAATAAACAAAAAAATTCATCCAAATTACAAAATAGGAGAATAATATTTTTGAGTGAAGAGAGGTCAGAGCTTTTTAGCAACAACTTTGTCCCGACTTTAAAAATTTTGTTAGCATGTGTGTACAAGAGCATAAATTCTGGAAAATTTGTTATTGAAAGTTTCAAGTGTCACGGGCCAAAGTACAAAACCCATGACCATCATACAAAATACATCCCATGGAGGTCTATTGGTTAGATGCGAATAATTTGACCCATAAGAACTGGTCGAATTCAAAGAACTATTGAAGAAGCCTGTCTATTTGAAGCCCAGGTAGCCTAATGATGCAGATATGGAAAATTAGGCTACCTTGGTAAATGGGGAAACTATTCTTAGAAAATTGAGGGGAATCATATTTGATAAAATTAGATTTTATTTTATTTTGTTATCTTGTTCGTGAGCATCGCATCACCCATCAAGTTTTTAAGGTTGTTTTTTATTATTAAATTTTATTTGTGTAGGTTATTGACATGTACATAGAGACTTGGACTATCATAAGTGTTTATAAGTGTTTGAATTTGTAAAATCAAGTGTTGTTTGTAACAATTTTGAAAGGTTAAAAAAAGTATTCGAATTATAAATTGGTTTAAACGTTTATGACTTGAAACTATGTTTATATATGATTTAGTAATGTTTTTAAATGTTTTGGAACCAAGAGATATGATTTGATGGTATTTAAGTATATTTTAGAGTGTTTTGAAGTGTTTTGAGGATGAGTGACGTAGTGACTATGAAGTTGTAAATTTGTGACTATGAAGTGGCAACATCGTGACTACGGAGCCCAATGTCGCAACTTTGCATTCCCATCGTCATGACCTCATAAGTTCCTTATCATGACGTACGCCCCTATAGCAACCCAACACTTTTTCAAGTTGTTTTGACCTTTCAGGGCCATTTTGGTTTCTAATCACATACGATTAACTCAAAATAAATTTTCAATAATTTTAAATTGTTTTTACAGCTTTAAATTTGTCTAAAACATATTTTAATTATTTTTCAAAAAAATTTTAAACCTTAAATTCTTAAATAAAATCAAGATTTCTTACACGTTCATGCTTCACTGGCATTTCCCTTTTGTACTGATCGTCAGAACGGGTGAGGGGTGATAAACCATAAAAGTAACATATTTTAATCCCATGCTTGGCATATTTTTGGATGATTTATTATATAATTTAGTGAATTTGATGCTCCTAATCCTTTAATTTCATGTTTCTATACTTAGGGGAGCATAGGGGAGCAAAAGGAGTGGAAAACGAGCCAAAATCGAACAAAACAAGGTATTTTCAAGAACCACATGGCCTGGGCATTCCCACACGGGCTGGCCACACACTCATGTGCCAGCCCATGTCGATTTCGAACCGTATTTCCTTAACATACGAAAAAAAGCCAATTTTTAGGGTTTTTGAGCAGTCTAAAGTTTATAAATACACACTAAAAAAAGACCTAAGGGAGCACGCAGAGAAGAACGAAGAAATTACTAGAAGAACGCCATCAGAATCAACTTAGAAGTAGGATCTCCTTCAAGATTGAAGATCTCCAGTCAACTTCTCTAGAAGTTTTTGGGTTTATTTATGCTTTGTTGTTTTCCTAATTTTGAGATGTTTTCCTTCCAAAGTATGAATTAAATTCCCTAGATACCTAGAGAATATGAAACCTATGATGGATCTCGTTATTTAATTTTTGAATTACATGATAAATACTTGATTTCTTGATCTCAATTATGTGTACTTATTCCATGTTTTAATGTTTTCAGGATATTAATTCATGATTGATGTGCTTATTTCAGTGGAGCAAAAGTCCCTGTTTAAGAGTAGATCTGGCATAATTGAGTGGGGTTGCATGCAATCCTAGAAATAGGACAACATAAATCTACCGAATTAGAGTCAAATCTAATAGGGGAATTCATAGATCGAGTTAATGCGAAAATAAGGGTTTTAATTAGAAAGAGATTTCAATTAATCAACCTAGAGTTAGTTATTTTTACTTTCGAAATAGATATTAATATAAATTAGGGATTTCTACGGATCAAGGCAAGTGAATAAATTGTTTAATTCAGATTCAAAATAATAAGTGAAGTCTAGGTGGATTCTTTCCTGGGTATTGTCTCTCTCATTGGTTCATTCGAATATTCTCGTACTTAATTCTCTGTTGTGTCTTAATAATTAGTTTATATAATTTTAGACTAAAAATAATTCCTTCAATATTTCGGCTAGATAGTAATTACAAGTACTTTTAGTCCTCGTGGATACGATATTCTCGACTCACCATAACTATATTGCTATTCGATAGGTGCGCTTGCCTTTGTCGTGATTTTAGTTAGTTAGGTGAATCATCATCAAGTTTTTGGCACCGTTGCCGGGGACTAAAATATTAGGAATACTTAATTTTTATTACTTTAGCCATTTTTGTTTTTATTGCATTTTATTTTTATTTTTATTTTTAATTCTTATTTTCTAATTTTTCTTTTATTTGCTTTTGGCAGGTTCCTTTAGTTTATGACTAGAAAAAACCCATCGAGACCACTTTTATTTGATAGCAAAATTGAAAGTACAGCTCACAGAAATTGTAGAGAAGCGAGACAGAGTCGACAAAGAATAGTGGGGGATGAAGAGGACGTTATAACTATTACTAAGGAGATGGCTGATAATCGGAATAATCAGTTACCCCTCTGGTTGCCGCGAATCCTGCAAATCCAAATCCTGCTCCTTGTACTATGTACGATTATGCCAAACCCTCTTTAACAGGGGCTGAATCGAGTATTGTAAGACCTGCTATTACTGCGAATAACTTCAAACCAAAGCCGAACAATATTCAAATTATCCAACAATTAGTTCAATTTGATGGCTTGCAAGATGAGGATCCAAATACTCATTTGGCCAACTATCTGGAATCCTACGACACTTTCAAGATTAATGGCATTTCTGAATATGCCATTCGCCTTGGTTATTTCCCTTCTCATTTAGAAATAAGGCTAAACAGTGGTTGAACTCCCTACCACGAGGTTCTATCACTACATAGGATCAAATGATAGAGAAATTTTTGCTGAAATATTTTCCACCGACTAAGACAGCCAAGCTGAGGAATGATATCTCTTCCTTTGTGCAAATGGATTTAGAGACACTATATGATGCATGGGAGAGGTATAAGGATTTATTGAAAAGGTGCCCTCAGCATGGCTTACCTCTATGGCTACAGGTTCAAACTTTCTACAATGGTTTTAACCCCTCAACTAGGCAATTGATCGATGCAGCCGCTGGTGGGACTCTGAATAACAAAACACCTGAAACGGCTTATGAGTTTATAGAAGAGATGTCACTAAATAATTATCAATGGCAAGTCATGAGAACAAAGTCAATGAAAGCGGCTGGTGTTTTTAATGTTGATGCGGTCACCATTGTATCGAATCAGGTAGAACTTTTGAGTTAGAAAATTGATGGTTTATATGGTTCTACACAGGTACATCCGGTGATGTAGTGAGATACAACTGGATGAGGGATGAACAATCCAGAATGATTATCCTACAGCTCCAGCACAGAGAATGAACAAGTCAACTATATGGGTAAAAATTCTAGACCTCAGAATAATCCCTATAGTAGCACTTATAATGCAGGTTGGAGGAACCATTCCAATTTTTCTTGGAGTGGTCAAGGAAATCAAAGACCACAACTCCCTCTAGGCTTCCAACAATAACTTCATCAGCAAGAGAAGAAGTTGAACCTTGAGGAGATGTTGACGAAGTTTATTTCGGTGTCAGAAACCCACTTCCAAAACACCAAAACCGCACTCAAAAATTAATAAGCGTCGATTCAAGGACTCGAGAACCAGATAGGTCAGCTTGCTAAGCTGATCTCAGAGAAACCACAAGGTAGCTTGCCTAGCAATACCAAAACCAACCCAAAAGAGCAGCTTCATGCAATTACGGTTCGAGCGGAAAAGGGTTAGTTGAACCAAAACCAGAACTAAGGCAAGAAAGTATGGTAAGTCAAGGTAAGGATGAGGTAAGTCAAGATAAGAAAAAATTGGTTAATAAAGATTATACGCCACGTGTTTTATATCCCAATGCGACATGGAAAGGCCACACAAACGAACAATTTGGTAAATTTCTTAAACTGTTGAAAAAGTTACATATTAACTTACTATTTATTGAAGCTCTTTCGCAGATGCCAAATTCCGTAAAATTTCTAAAGGAGCTTTTAGCAAACAAACGGAAGTTAGATGATTCGTCACACGCGGAGCTAAATGCAGTTTGCTCAGCTATCTTATAGAATAAACTACCCAATAAATTGAAAGAGCCAAGGAGTTTTACTCTTCCTTGTTTAATTAGTAGTTTAAATGTTGATAATGCTTTAGCTAATTTAGGGGCGAGTATTAAAGTCATGCCCTACAAAATGTTTAAGCAACTAGGTATTGGGAAACCCAAATAAACCAGGATGAGCATTCAATTGGCAGATAGAACCATTAGATTTCCTTGGGGTATTGTTGAAGACGTTCTTGTTAAAATTGACAAATTCATATTCCCAGTTGATTTTGTTGTTTTAGACATGGATGAGGATAGCGATGTACCTTTAATTTTAGGATGACCCTTTTTAGCAATTGCCAGAATGATTATTGATGTTGGTACAGGTGAACTCATACTTCATGTAGGTGATGACACGATTAAACTCCAAGCTCGTGATTCTGCTAAGATATCTAGTGATCGAGTTGATTATATGAATTATGTTAATACGAGTGACCTTATGGCTCAACATTCTTTTCAAGAAACTCCGTGAAAAAGTGAGATAGAGCCACGTTCCAGCTCATATGACGAAAACAAAACACCTCATGAAGAACGAAGGCTACAAATTGATGAACTAGATGAGTGGCGGTCACATGTCAAGGAGAAATCGAGAATACGCGATGAAAAATCAAAGCGACTCCATGACGAGCTTAAGGATGGAACGAACTACTTTAAGGTAGGGGACCAGGTACTATTAGATGAAACGGACCCTCGAATTACCACTTTAGAGCTTAATGCGAACGGAGCAATTCCTTCTACGGTACTCAATATCTTTCTATACGGTACAGTTGAGGTAACACATTCTGAATTCGGCATTTTTAAGGTAAATATTACTCGACTCAAATCTTATTTTATTAATAGATTTGACAGTGAGAAAGAGGAGTTTCGACTCTGTGAACCACCATGACTGTGCAAATACGAGGTAAGTCGAGCTTAGACTTTAAATAAGCATTTCTCAATAGGCAACCCGAGCGTTAACATTCCTAATTTATTAATTTTATCTCATGAGGATTTTTAAAATTAATTAATTTTTAAAATAAAATAAAATAAAAAATATAAAAAAATGGTTTTTCAAAACCCACACGGGCATGTCCTAGGCCATGTGGATTATAACAACCCATTTTAGGGTCAAATAGGAACAGTAGTTTTGGGACCACAAATCTAAAATATAAATATTTATTCTGTTATTTCTTTAAGGTCTACAGCGATAAAATAATTGTGTGAAAATTTCGTTAAGAAATTTTATCGTTTGAGTGCTCTATTTAACTAGAAGGCCTAAATTGCAATATGAGAAAAACTTGAATTCTATAAGTTAGAGGTGTCTAATTGCTATGAAATTTTAAATTGGAGGTCCTTAAATGGTAATTAGACCATTATACTTCAAGATGGACAAAAATGGATATGATTAGGTGAAAATTTAAAGTTATGCATTAAGGGTATTTTAGTAAATTGGTAAATGAAGACAAATTAACTAAATAAAAGTGTCCATCTTTTTTCATTTAGTCCCCCATAGCTGAAATTCTCAAGAAACCATAGCTATGGTTTTTGGCCAAGCTTTCAAGCTCGATTGTAAGTCCGTTCTTGTCCCGTTTTTAATGATTTTTATATTTTTGATATCGTTGTAACCTGATTTAGCTATTTGAAGGACTAACTTGAAAGAAAGTTAAATTCTAAAATTTTACTCATGTTGAATATGTTTGTATTTTAATGTTTGATGGTAGAAAATGCATGTTTGTTATTAGTTAAATAACATTTGTAAAGTGATTTTCGGTGAAAACGTCAAATAGGGATTTATTTGTAAAAAGTTTTAAAATGAGTATAAAAGTGTGAATAAATAAAAAATGTGGGCTGATATGAGTACTAGTAATATTAGACTAGGCTTGGGTTGTGATGAAATTGAAAGAAATTCATTTTACAAGCCTCGGGACTACATTGTAAAATGTTAAAATGTTAGGGGCAAAAATGTAATTTTTGCCATAATGTGTTTTTGGGCTATAGTGAATAATGTGATGATTAAATAAGTTAAATTTGACATTATAGATAAAGAAAAATGAAGTTCGGATCTAGATCGGGAAAAACAAAATAATTGACAAATAGATTCTTTTGTCGTTTTTGGAACTGAGGTAAGTTTGTATGTTAATAAGATTTGTTAAATTTGTATTTTAAATGCTTTAGTTTATGCATGAATTGTGTAATCAACTTTACGAACACATTTGGTGACATTCTGGCAAGCGAGAAATCTCAACCAAACCTTAGGAATAGATTAGGATACAAGTGACATGTCACTAGGGTTTTATGTTATGTGATCCAGTGTCTTTGGTCTGTCGTCCCACTGGGTGGTGAGTATCTTTGGCATATGTTACGGTTACTTGACAACTTTTGTGAGTAGCACCGAATAGCTACGTCTTGACTGACAGCTTGTGTAAGCAGACCTGTTGATGGCTCGAGAGCGAGCATATATGTGTTATAAGATAGAAGTAGCAATGGCTACATATGTGGCACCTTGTGTGCAAGATTTCCCGAGTATGTGATATTAGTATTCCGAGTGGTTCATTGGGTATGATAAAGATGAGAATAAGTATGAAACCATTACGAGTTCGTACAAGTATGTGCATAAACTTATGATTATTAAATTCGCGAAAGGATGAACTCAAGGTAAGTTGTAATGGAATGAACTATGGTTATGAGATTATGGTAAATTACATCGCCTTATATTTATTACTTGAATGTTAAATGTATCGTAAGATTTGCTTATTTCTTTCATACGATCTTACTAAGCTATATAGCTTACTCGGTTTTACTTTCTATGTTTTATAGTGTCACCAAGCTAGCTCGGATTGGAGATCGTCGAAGATCGCATCACACTATCAAACTGTCATTTTGGGTATCGATGATCTTAAACATTTTGAGTATATGTCATGTATAGGGACTTGGTCATTTTGTTATATGTGTCATCATGACTTTAGCCAAATGTATTGGCTTGTAATTGTCAAAGGCTTAATTTGGTATTTGGCCATGTAAATTGGCTCATTTTGGTTAAATTAGTTGTACGCTTAAGTATATTCATACATGTGTAAATATCTCCTTTATGATATGGTCTATATATGATTGGTGAATGGTTGAATGTGACTTAATGGTTTTGTTTTTGAATGGTTGAGATTGGCTCATTGGTATGCTAGGAAATCTAAGAAGAATTATACATGATAAAAGTATTTGTGTTGGTACTTGTGGATGTGAGTTTGGTATGATTTGGTTTGGTAGAAAACGATGTTGTAAGTATGTTATGTATGATAATGATATGATATGTTCTAACCTTGATTATGGATGTTTTGGTTGCCTAAGTATACCATGATTTATGCCATTGAACTTGTGTGCGAATAGGTATAAATGAGGGTGACAAATGGCTTGGTAAATAGCCTTTATTTTGTCCACACGGTTAAACACACCGGCGTGTGTCTAGACTGTGCACGGCCTGTCCCATAGGCATGTGTTTTGGCCGTGTGTCCCCTACACCTTAATTTCGAGAAACAGAATGCTCTGAATTAAGCACACGGGTAGATACACGGGCGTGTGTCTCAGCCGTGTGAGGGACACGGCCCCAGACATTGGCGTGTGTCCTGGCCGTGTGAAGTCTACACCTATTTTATGAAAATTAATTAACCACACGGCCTAGCACACGGGCATGTGACTCGGCTGCATGACCTCAATTTGTTCATGCTTTGCAAAATAGAGAGTTACACAGGTTAGGGACACGGGTGTGTGTGACCACACGGCTTGCCCACACTGGCGTGTGACCCTTGTACATAGCAAAAAATTTTAAGTTTCGTAAAAATTCCCTGAGCCATCGGTTTAGTCCCGAACCACTTCCAAAGCATGTTTGGGCCTCGTAGGCTCGTATTAGGGACGATACGATTGAATGCAAATGTTTTTTAATTTGGTCAGAAATTTAAGACTCGAAATTGTACGATTGTTGTAATGTAAGTCCGGTAATGTCTCGTACCCTATTTCGGTGTTGAATACGGGTAAGGGGTGTTACATGGATCTTTTGACTTAGTTTTAAATTTTGAAAAAAAATCGACAGTGAGTTACACGGCCAGGTGACACGGCCGTGTGACCCACACGGCTTGGACACACGGACGTGTCCTTGGCTGTGTGAAGCCTGGGACTTAATTTTTCCAAAAATTGACAGAGACACGGCCTAAATCAGTCCACACGGGTGTGTGACACGGCCGTGTGGACCACATGGCCTGGACACACGGGCTTATCCTAGGCCGTATGAAACCTAGAGCTTAATTTTTCAAATAGATATTAATATAAATTAGGGATTTCTAAGGATCAAGGCAAGAGAATAAATCGTTTAATTCAGATTCAGAATAATAAGTGAAGTCTAGGTGGATTCTTTCCTGGGTATTATCTCTCTCATTGGTTCATTCGAATATTCTTTTACTTAATTATCTGTTGTCTCTTAATAATTAGTTTAGACAATTTTAGATTAAAAACAATTCCTTCAATATTTTAGCTAGATAATAAAAAGATAGTAATTACTAGTACTTTTAGTCCTCGTGGATACGATATTCTCGACTCACCGTAACTATACTGCTATTTGGTAGGTGAACTTGCCTTTGTTGTGATTTTAGTTAGTTAAGTGAATCATCATCAAGGGGTGTTATAAGGAGATGTTCCGACAAACTTCTGGTCGTCAGGAGAAATGTTATCTGTATAACCTTTTACTGATAGTCTTATCCTGTCGATAAGGTGCTCTAACCTATATTAACGGGCTTTTTTGTCCCTAAAAGAAATTGTGATACATGCAGGGATGGTGTGAAATTTATTAAATTCCAATCACCAAAGCTGCCAATTTTCAAGCTTGGGAAATCAGCAGACTTGCGACAACTTTTTGGATGGGATTTCCATTTATTTTTCTTTATTCATTTCCTTATTGTTTTAATATTTTATTTATTATTTTATTTTAATTATTCACTTTAATTGTTTTATCTCACTTGAATTCAATTTCGTTTCAGGTTATGTCAAAATTCAAGTTTCTTTCTGAACGTCTACAGCCCTAAGTTAAATCTACGACTTTAACAAACTTTACGATCCATTTTCGTGTTCATCCGCATCGTCCTTTATCAAACTGCTATCCTAACAATGATTGTAACACCCTACACCTGACCTAATCTTCAGATCCGAATGTGTGATGTCACATTACATTGTCAAAGCAACTTAGACTAACACAAAACATTTTTCACTAATATTCACTTTGTAATTATCACTCATATCAATGCAATCATCAATCGTATCCATATGCGTACATTGAATATGTCAAGATTATTAAATTAACAAGTTACGAAGCTATACGGGGTCAAAATTGGAGCTAGGATTTGAATCTAAACTCAAATATCTAGAATCCAACAGTATGTCTCGATATAACAAGACTAGGTCTCGAGATTGATCTCGCTTGGTTTTACTTTTTCTTCGATGATGATATGTCTTGAGACATTGGGGTTCAAGTCTCGAGACTTGGTCTTTCGTGTCTCACAATTGGTCTCGAGACCTAAAACAGAGATAACTATTTTAAATTCGATATTTACTTATTTCGAGACAAAGACCACTAGTCTCGAGACATGCTCAACATGTGATGTCTCGAGACCTAGATTCCATAAATGCACAATTAAACTAATTTTATTCATAGTGTATTAAGACATGTTCTTACTATCTCGAAACCAAATGGTCAAATTACCTATGTTTCATTTCCAACAATATCAAAAGAGGTCTTTAACACAATTTTACCTATGTCAACATTATACCAAATCATCGTTCCTTAAATTGGTCATTCTAAATGCACCCAACACATGTTATTCCCACCATTATATGTATTGATTTTAAGCATAAATGAACAAGTCATTAAATAGGTAAAACTATATATATCATCATCAGAATTGGCTAATCAAACTTAACTTCAATACACTTAAAAAGGGATTTTTTTTTTTTTTTTTCATTCTTGACTTTTTAAATTTTTTTACCTTATTCAATGAATTAAAGGGAAAAAAAATCTTGGCATCATTATTAATATTGGCTTAAGTATAATTAGAAAGAAAATAAGTATAGTTTAATCTTTTTATTTTTATATACAACAATTACATATAAACATTCACATTTATATGCAAAATATAAACTATTTACATTTATATACAGTTGACCATAATTTTAGTTCCTAATTGTAGACATACATATATGTATATATGGCTTAAGTATAAGTGGAAACAAAATAATTATAATTTCATTTTTACATAATTATAGAATATACATCTTGATGAGTCCTCATCATATGATTAATTTGAGCTATATCTTACTTACATTTATTTAGTTTTTTTTTAGTATTTTTATATATTTTAAATCCATTTTAGTTTATTTGACTTTTTTATGAGATTAAATGCACTAAGCCTAAAGTTGATCCAAGATGTTGAGTGACAATCCAATGCTTAAATATTCAAATTTTGTAATTTGGACACATTTAGAACTTCCAGCCAGAACACTTCTTAATTTTTCTATCATTTCTCAAGCCCAGGACTACATTTTGGGTGTACTTTATATCGTCAGAAAGGGAATTTGAAGATATATCCAAATATTGGAACACCAACACCAAAATGCATCAACAAGAAATCCAAAAGTAAAAAGAAAGTTACAAGCTTCACATTGATGGACAGTTTTGACGCATTTTCGCGTTTGAATCATATCTCCTAGCATACTTAAAGTTTAGAGCTGAAATTTCTAGAGTGAATGTACAAGATGTAGTCCATCAATAAACTTTATTGGAATTTTCCCATTTGAATATGTTAACTTGGATAAAAGAAGTCATCTATTAACATGTGAAAAATAACTCAAAAGATGACAAAGAAGTGGGCATAGTAGTTTATTACTAGCAAGTCCTTTGCATTGTTATTTTCCTCTTCACAAGCCTCTCTAAATAACCTTCGGTTTTAGAATAGGAGGCATATTGAAGTTGAAATCAAGATAAATTTCTTGTTAAGTTTTTGCTTGTTTCTTTATTCATGTAAAATCTCAAGTTTCTTATATCTAATATGTCTTATATCTAAGTTTTCAATGCTAAAGTGAAATGGTGAAACTCTTGGCAAATATTAAGGTGAATTTCATACTCATCATTTGAGCTAAATTTAATTATCAATCACTTGTTATAATTATACTTGTAAAGTAAGATCTTTTATTTGTTATAGACAATATATGACACAATGAGTCATTGGATAAATTAACCTTGATTTGTTGTAGGCATATAAAAATTGACATAATAAATATTTGAAGTCTTTTTTTTAAGTTTTGAAGTTATCGAGTGATTATAATACCATATGTTATATTTTTGGAATGAACTTAAAAACTTGAACTTTCATATTGCATCATCTTTTGCTTATGGATTTATTTGCTAAACTCTTGGACTTATTGGACAATCATATTGGACACTCCTTTGATGGACATACATTTACTCATGAATTCATATGCTTAATTATTAGACATACATTGCTGGATTATCCGATTAGGACCTCCATTTTGTGTGGATTATAATTGAGCAATAATATTAGTATTAAAATTTAATCTTAATATAACACCAAGAGTTGATCTCTAACCTCAACATATTTTCTTCCAAGTATTTGTTATTATTATTATTAGTTAATTTCTTTCATTGATTTTTATTTTTATTTCTAGTGTTTTTTTGCTCTTACTTTCATTTTTTACATTCATTCCAAAGTTAAGTGTTAAAAATTTGTTCTAACAAAATACTTATAATCTTGTAAGCTCTAATCAATTTCCCTGTGGATTGATCTTGAACTCTCAAAATTTTATCACCTGAATATAACCTACACTTGAATTGTAAAGTCCGTATCACATCTACATTCACCTAACTATAAATATATCCATGTGCATATATAGCTGTTCAAAAAGCCACTACTTTGAAACACCATCTTCATTCAAACTTCAGTTTAAGGAATATGTGTATGCTAATATTTCTGAATTTATTATTATTTGTAATTATCTCAATTCTATTATTGGTTATTTATATTTTTATTATAATATTATAATGAAGGTTGAAATACTTTTTTTTTGAAAAATATACAAGGATTTTTTATTTCATGATATATTTGACGAATTCAAAATGTACATGATATATTTCAATTTATCTCTTTACTTTTATTTTATTTTTAAATTTTTAAGCAATGATGACAACATGATGTATATGGATATTTCACTTTAAAACTATGTTGTAACAGATGTATATGCAATTATATTTTTGGTGAAAAATAAACAAAATTACATCAACTCAATTGCTCAAAAACACCACAAGCTTTTTCTTGTTGAAGGGCCTCCATCACCTCATAAGGAGCCACACCGAAAATTTGTAGGCTTGACTTCCATGTAAGGCAAACCTTAGCCAATCGATCTGCAATTAAGTTTGTTTCCCTAGACACAATTCTGATCCACCACTTCCTTTCAGAACTCAAAATCTTTTGAACCCTTCTAAGGACTGTGATGCTTGAATATTCCAAACCCTTATTTGACAATACGTTTGCCACGTCTAAATTGTGGCTTGTTTGTATCCTTCACTTCATAGAATGAGGATCCCATCAAGAATACCCCAAAGTTCTGCCTCAAAAGGAGTACAGTTACCCAAGAATTGATTATAACCCAAGATCCAATTATCGATCTGATTGCTTATCACTCCTCCAGCAGAAGCATTTCCCGTGGCTCGCTCCATTGCACCATCAGAGAAAAGATAGACCCACATTCCTTCAGAATGTTTTTGGTATTCCGATTTTCACTACCATGCATACTGACTTAAAATTTTTACATGCAAGGGACACACTGCCGGACAACACACCCATGAGGCTGGCCCTGTGTCACACACGGCCTAGACACACGCCCGTGTGTCTACCCGTATGGACAATATAAGGCTATCTACCAAGCAACCAATAAATTACTAAGGCCCTGAAACATGATTTAATGCCAACCATAGCTAAGGCTTTCACTCATTTCATTTATACTTAAGCAACCAATAAATTATTCATTCATGAAAGAACTTCTTGTATTCATAAAACAACTTTCAACATTTGCCAATTTCCATAGCCTTACACAAAATGAATCAAATGCTAGAGTAAGCCAACACATTTGGCCAATTAACAATGACACAAAACTCAAAATATTGGGGTCCTATACATGCCATAACCAAAATAAAAGATCTACCTATACCAAGTGCTTCGGATGATAGTGTGACTGGCTTCTCCGACGTAGGCGATGATCCTCGAGCTACTTTGGTGGCACTATAAGAAAATGGAAAGGAAATAGGGTAAGCATAAAGCTTAGTAAGTCGTATGGAAATAAATATAATGACAACTTTACCATTCATCATCATGCTCATAACACTAAAATAGGCATAAGCACAACTTAATCATCACTATCCAACACAATTCACATAGCATATACTAAGCTCACATCTCATGCATTTCATTTAGGTACTTGTATCACTCACAATATGGTTATACTTTTTCTCGTTTAACTTAAACTATAACCCTCACCGTTGAACCATTTGAAATACTATCAGATAGTCACTAAGCCTCAGACATAGGGTATAATGCCGATGCCATGTCCCAGACATGGTCTTACACTAGCTCTCACGTTAAGTCAATGTCATGTCTCATACATGGTCTTACACTGCCTCTCACGTATTCGTGCCGATGCCATGTCCCAGACATGGTCTTACACTAACACATCATGTAGCCGATGCATGTCCCAAACATGTCTTACACTGGCTTACATCTCAAGGCCGATGCATGTCCCAGACATGTCTTACACTAGCTCTCGTCTCAATGCCAATGCCATGTCCCAAACATGGTCTTACACTGGCTCCCTAATGTGGTTGATGCATGTCCCAGACATGTCTTACACTAGCACACAATTATCCCGAACGTCATGGCATGAATATCCGATTTATTACTTAAGGTTCAACCGGGAGTTCTACTACCTCAATTCCCATCAAACGTAATCATACCACAATCAAGCAATTTATGCTATAACAATTCATTCAAGATTGAAAACAATGTAGTTATATTATTTACACACAACTTACCTCGGATTACAAAATCTAGACAACTAGTTCGGCTTAGTCCACTTGTTTTGCTTTTCCCCGGTCTAAGCCCGAATTTTTTAATTCTTGATCTATAATGATAAAAATTAATGAATTTAATCATTTTATTAATCTAGGTACTCAACAATTTAAAATTGGGCTAAATAACTATTTTGCCCCTAGACTTTTACAAAATGACCATTTTACCCCTAGGTCCGAAAATCGATTTTTATCGAATTTATTCATATCTTAAGCCTAGCCTATCACTTTTTACACTAGAGCAGTCCAAGATTCTCAATATTTCACACATTTATCACCTATTTTACAACTTATGTAAAATGGTCCTTTTTAGGGTTTTCATAAAAAATCTCTTCACAAAAGTTGTTTATTACACTACCATAACTCATATTCTTCCAAAAATTTAAAAAAATAACATGAACATACTCATGGTAAAACCCTATACTTTTAACCATTTTGCAAAATAATCCCCTCATTTGAAAGCTCATGTTATAAGGAGTCCAAAAATGCAAAAATCATCAAGAAAACTATCAAAATCACTTACCTATGAGAATAGAGAGTGGCTGAAATTTTTGAAGCTTAAAAACCCCTCTTTTGCTGGTATGAACAGTGGAAAGAAGATGAGAGAAAATAAAATATCACTCTCTGTTTATTAAATTTTATTTTTAACCAATTTAGTCACCAAAACCCACCTAACCTGGTCAACATGCCTTATTTTGCCCCCTATGGCCGGCTACCTCTATTTTAAGGGTCTATTTTCCCTTTAAAGACCCCCAATTTGGGTTCTTTAGCTAATTGACACCCTTAGCTTTCAAATCAAGACTTTTGCACTTTATGCGATTTAGTCTTTTTTTGAAATTGGGCTCACAAACGCTAAAATTAATTCACCAAAATTTTCATACACCTTTATAAACATGCCATCACACATAAAATAATATCAAAATAATTTCTCCGACCTCAGGTTAGTGGTTTCGAAACCACTATTCTGACTAGGCCCAAAATCAGGTTATTACATTCCGTTCCCCACTGACCAAGCTAAATTCTCACACAAAAGGGGCCATACCTTTGAGAAGGCCTCCACAAATACGAACATTGGCTTCTAGCAATTGACTCCGGGAGATGCTCCTTTAGCCTGTATTTCATGCGAAGGACTCATAACCATAAGGCATTATCCTTAGTGACTAAATTAAATCTAATCTTCATAAGAAAAGAATTGTTTCGGTCATGTAAATGTCGAAGCCTCAACCCATTACGAGATCTTGGCTAACAAATGGAGTCCCACCCAACCAAAGCAAGTTTTGGATTACCACTAGTGCAACCCCAAATAAACTATCTGACAATTCTCTCAATCTCTTCACAAACTCCCTTCGAAATCAACATGGTCTGCATAAAGTAATTCAAGATGGTAAGGAGAACAAATTGGGCTAGGCTAACTTTTTTGGCCATGGATAACTTCACTGCTTCCCAACTTTGCAATTTACGCCTAACCTTTTCCATAACAAAACTAGGGTACTTTTAGTGACCCTATCATGAAGGAGAGGCACACCTAAATAAATGTCAAGATTTTGAACAACCTGAAAACTAAATAATTGATTGATCCGTGAAAAAGTACCACCTTCAGCTTCTTTAGAAAAATAAATATTGCTTTTTTTAGTACTGACTTTATGTCCAGGGAAAGCACAAAAGTCATTCAAGATGTCCGCTAATAATTGAGCTTGATCCAATTCCGCTTTACAAAAAATGACCAAATTATCTACGAAAAATAAATGAGATAAAGTGGGACCTGATATTAAAAAACGAATTTGACACTATTTACCTTTTTCAATTTTCGCATGAATAATGTGCCCTAACCATTCTATGCAAAGCACAAAAAGGTAAGGTGACAATAGGCAACCTTGTTTGATCTTTCTGGATGTCTTGAATTTTTGGGTGGGAATTTCATTCCAGAGAATTTGCATAGTTAAAGATGAGATTGCCGCCATGATTACTAAACTGAAAAAAATCAGGACCCTCACAGCCTATAGTGAAGACCGATAAATTCCCAACTCATTCTATCATAAGCCTTCTCTAAATCCAACTTGATCGCCATCCATTTTTTGCCATTTCATTTTTTCTGCATAAAATGTATGACTTCTTGTGCTATGATAACATTACCTGAGATGTTACGCCTTGCAATGAAACCAGCTTGTTCTTGCAAGATAAAGTTAGGAAAAACCAATTTAAATCTATTAGCGATAATTTTCATTACTAATTTATACATTACTGAACACAGATTAGTAGGGCAGAATTAGCTGAATTCCTCTAGGCTATCATTTTTCAAAATAAACACTAACAAAGAGTTATTCAGTTCCGGGTCAATAATATTACCAGTTAAGACTCCTTGTACCCATTCACACACTGCATTTCCTATAATATCCCACTAACTCTTGAAAAAATGCGCTTGAAATCCATTGCTTCCCGAAGCTTTCAAGGGATCCATGTCAAACAAGGCTTTCTTAATTTCTTCATTTGACACTGACTTTTCCAAAAACCCAATGTCCTGGTCGTGAGGCGAGGAAAAATGTTGGCCGGAAGATCCTTCATGGGCTCTGGTCTTTCCCCATAAAGCTTCTAGAAAAAAACTAGTTACCCCATTTTTAAAGACGTTCTGATCAGAGCACCACTCGCCATTATCAATGCGTAAGGTCGTGATACAGTTAAATTTCCTTCTTTGGACCGTTCGATTATGAAAGAATTTGGTGTTACGATCCCCAAACTAGAACTAGTCACACCTAACTTTTTGCCTCCAAGGAAGTTCCTAATGATTTAGCAAATTTTCCAACTCATCCTGCACATCAATCTCTAATTGAATTAACTGAGTAGAGATAGAATGATCCAAGTCCTTTTGGATACTAGAGAGCAATCTCATAAGACATTTTTTGCGAGAGCTTGTAAAACTATAAACGGGCATGTTCCATTCTTTAACATGAGAAGTAAATTTAAAAAGAGAACTAGCCATATTACCTGATAATTGCCACTTATCTTTCACCAAAGAGGGAAAATTAGCATGCTTTGTCCAACCTATTAAGAACCTAAAAGGTCTCCCTGTAGCCAAGCTAATATTCAGATTAATTGGGCCTATGATCAGACTTAATCCTCGGTAGATGGGAAACAATGCATTGTGGGAAAGCCAAAATCCATGAATCATTAGCCAATCTCGATCCAATCTCTTTGACGTGTCAGCTCTTTGCCAAGTAAAGGATGGGTCGGTGAATCCTGAATCCTATTTTACAAGAATCTACAAATTTTCCAAAAAAATTACATCTCTTCCCTATGGCATAAATACTTTTTTTTATAATGAGGTGATAGAATAGCATTAAAACCACCCATAATTAAACATGGAAAAGAATCATAAGGTAAAGCAACTTTCAAAGCTTCCCAAAGTGCCTTCTTTTTCTGCCTGTCTGGACTACCATAAACAAAAGATATAAAAATGATATTAGAATAAATGTTACCAAATATGCAGAGAAGAATGAACTATGGGCGATTTTGTATAATTCAAATCCGAATAGATTCCTTCCAATCCACCTAAATTCCTCTCGAAAAACCAACAGCTTCAACTAGGTGAAAATTAAAAAATCCCAATTTTTCAATGATAAAATTAGCCTTTTACTACTTAATATCGGCTCTAACAAGCACAAAATATCTGAACCATATTCGATATTATATTCACAAAAAACACGAATAAATTTACTGCTAGCGCAACCTTGACAATTCCACTAAAAAATGGTCAAACTTAAATCTATATAAATTAATATAGACAAATAATAAAAATAAAACCACCAAAACCTTACTGTTTAGGGAATTCTCCCTTATCCTGTTGCCCGATCTTTAGTGTTGGGCCACCTAAACCCAAAGCTTTCGTGGCCTGAGAAGAAATGGATTCGGCCGAATGGGCCACTAATTCCTACAACAAAACCTTGGAGTCTCCCACCATTTTGAATCTGCTACCCTTTCCAAGATTAATTTTGTTGAGTGATTTTGAAAGGCGAGAACCCCCATGTTTCTCCCCTGAAAATTTCCCAGCAACCCGATCTTTTCTTTTCCCCGAACTCACGTCGGAGGTCCCTTCCCTCTAGTTACCGGTGAATGCTCTTTGTGGTTCTTTGAAAGTGACTGTCGAATGCCTGCAGGAGTCGAGGCCATCACCCGCTTTAGAGACCGTGAAGTCAACAACTCTTTCCGACGGAAGCCTCACCTGTTCCATAGTCTCCGATTTATTTCCATCACCAGCTATGTGCGAATGAGAGTCCGAACCATCGTTTCCACCATCCGCGATCCGACCTTGATTTCCATAAGCAAGTGCAACCAGGTTTCTGATAAGCTTACCAGATACTTCCATAACTCGGTCTGGCACAACAATTATTTTGTTCTCACCCGGCCCACCATTCGACCTGTTTTCTTGGCCCGATGTGCTATCTTTCAGCAAGCTACTTTCCCTTAGGCCTTTGAATGCCCCCTTAAAAGTTGTTCTTGGGACAATTATCAGGTTGCTAGACAAAAACCAGCCCATTATCTAACCCACCAGCATTATAAGAGGACCTCGAAGGGCCTGCCACATTTTTAAGACCCAACACATTAGTTGTGTCTCTACTTCGGCTACTAAAGTGGCCCACATTATACATACCAGCCCCAGCACCTTGGTTTCCTTCAATTACTGTTTCTTTCCCCTTTCTTTGTCGTGTATCCTGAATTTCCTCATTCTTCCCAAATTTAATGACAACATTACCTTCCTTTTCTATCAATACCATAAAACGGGAACCTTCATTTTTCTTTTATGTAATTCTAGACCCTGAGTTCACTGAATCCCTTGATTTCTTGCGGGATCTCTTCTCCACCAACATCCATGGGTCGTAACCATCGCTTTTCTCCCCCGTTTCATCAACGACCATGCTCACAGCCTCTGTCAAAGATTCTGATGAAGGCCTCGTTCTTCCAGAATTGGGTTCAGAGGCCCTAAAAGGACAAATTTCTTTTACATGACCATACTATCCATAGTGGAAACAGACCGTTGGTAAGAATTCGTACTCGACCCTCTGTATTTTCCCATTGATTAAGACTTGGGACACCAACGGTTTATCCAAGGTAACATACATAGCCATACGGACGAATTGACCTCTGATCCTATTGTCTGTGTTCATATCCAGTTTGGCAACCTTGCCAATTAACCCCCTATTTTTGTCAGAATTTTCCTCTTGTAAAATTATCCTGGTAAGCCCGAAAGTCTTATCCACGACATTACGACACTAGGAAATGTCTGTGCTGGGTTAAAAGACATTGACCAAGGTTTTACTGTCAGGTATTACCCAAAAATGATCCAAGGTCATTCTGAGAGCACCTTTTCACAATCCATTTTGTTTTGAAATTTAGCCAAGAAGTAGCCATTCTCAATAACCATCAATTGGAACGGGAACGATGGCTTCCATAAACTGTAAATTTTATTATGTAACACCGAGTATCCAGTGTTACGTCCCAAAAGTTTCAGAACCACATTGTTTTCCATATCTCGAATAAGAATCTGGTGAATCCTATCAAAGAATTCGATTGAAGAAGTGCCATTAATTACCGACTTCTGAATATCTCCTTCCAGTAACTCAAATTCCTCCTCCTCCTCTAAACCTTTATCCTCATTATTGGATGAAATTCCAACAAGCTTGTCCTTCCAAGAAATAACTAGTACGTTCGTCAGATCCACCAACACTTGTCTGTACAAACATTCATCATTATCCCTAAACTGAACTTTTTTAGGGATTAAATCTTCCATCAAACCACCTTCAGAACCAGAATTTTCACAGAGAGAATCCATGCAAGAATTTTTCAAATAAAATAATGATAAATATGCAAATTTAGATCAATTAAACTTTTGAATTTTCGTTTTCGTAAAAACTCAATTTTCATTAAATTGGTTCATATGTAAAATGTCAATCTATATTGCTTTATATTATCTTTAATATAAAAAATAGTTTCTAATGGTCAATTTTTTCATTAAAAGAATTTCTGAAAACTAATACACCGAAATTTTAACCTTTATACAAGGAAATAAAAATAGAAATTGAGATTTTTTTTGAACAGATTAACTGAAATAAAAGGAAAGAATCTCATCATCCTATCCCATATATGACAACCAAAGGAGTTAGTTAATTGCAACATAAAACACTTTGGTGTTTTTCATTTTTTTTACACGGCTTTCGCTGTTTGTAATTTCCTCATTACTCGCATTGCTTTTTTTATTCCGTTTTTTATTTTTATGAATATATAATAATGTTTATTTATTATTGGTCTCTCAATAAATTTATTCAGAGAAAATAAAAAATGGATACACTAAAGAGGCCGCCAGGAATTTGCACTTAAAATTTGTCATTAGTTTTGTACTTTTCAAAAATTAGTCTATCTACTCTTCTTTTTAAATTTCAAAATTTAGATTTAATTGTAACACTGTTAAATTTAAGTTAATTACAACATCATTTTTTTAGTTACATGTCTACTAAGTGAGTATTTCTTTTTCAAAATATCATAACAACAAATTTTTAAAAATAATAATAATATTAATAATTAGACTTGAATTTTAAATTTTTAAAAATAAAATAATAAAATCTCATAAAAATAAAAATATCAGGAGTAAATTCTAAATTTTAAAAAACCACCTAACAGATTTTAACCGAAATTTGTGGGGGAAGCAACGGAGGTATCATATTGTAACTACGTATTTATGTATTAAAATAATAATTATTTAAATGATAAATTTTCCGTTGGTAATATAGCATCATTTAAACCATTATTTTAAAATTGACATCACTAATTTTTAATAAATGGATAAATATTAAAAATAAAACTTTAATTTTATGTGTAATTTAATAAATTAATTTTAAATTGATATAATTATATATGAAATATTTATTATCATTCAAATATATATAAATAAATTATTATTTTGATTCAATTATATACATTTAAAAAATAAATATTTTTTTATTTAAATAAATATAATAATATATAAAAGCTTTCCAAATACTTATAAACTAAAAAAATTATTCTCCAAACCTAACACAAAATGGATCGGGGCAACCAGGCATGTAAACCACCCGACTCGTTAACGTTTAAAAAAATCACACTATACCAAGCATCACACACATAAAAAAAAAAAAAAAAAAAAAAAAAAAAAAAAATCAAATTCCACCAATATCATAATGTATTAGAGAGATCCAAGGAAAGTTTAGTTACTTGCAAAAATTTAATTAAAAAAAAAGAAGAGCAAACTCTTTTCTTAATAAACAAAAAGAATGGAATGGGAGAAGAAAGAAAAAACCCTAGCAAACAATAAATAATTTGTCTTTCACATGATTTATTATCATCAATCAACTCCAGAAAACTTTAAAGCCAACCGATGGCTATGGAAGAAAGATGGAAAGGTAAAAAAATGGGGGGAGGAGTGTTTGAGGCCTACATACCCTGATCAACAAGGTAATCACCCAACCTCTCAACAACCATGTTACACTGTCCTGGAGTCACTGGTTCATCATATATCCCGAAAATCAATGCTTGCCCTGTTTTCTTCACTGTTACGCCACCCGTGCCCTGCACCAATTTGGATACATGATTTTGTTTAGCTCCTCCCCAATCACCTTAAACTATAACTTGGAAATCTCATTCTACTGATTATGGAATTTCAGCTAAAGAACATAATATTATCTAAAAGATATTAAAAGGAAAAAAACATAACAGTTTGAATAGAAATTTTGGTATAACTTCTCCACACGAAATGGTCCCTGTCATTTTGCTTGTACTCAGCAATTCTATTATAAAAAAGCTTTTTAAAAGGTGGTGAGAGTTTGTTGCACATACTAAAACAAGAAAATGACGGACACTTGGGTTTATATCAAATAAAACTCGATCATAGCATAGCTAGACATTTGTTATGTACCCCAGTTAATAATCGAAAAATGCTTTAGGAAGAGGGTTAATTTATTTTGGGGGCTTGAACTTGGTAATGGTTCTCAAATTAAGGCTTGAATTTTTTTAGGCCCAAGTTAGTCCCTAAACTAAACAATTGTTTCTTTTTCTCTTTTTTTTTTTTACAATTAATCCCTAACCTTGACAATTGATCCTTGATTGGGGCTTATATATATATATATGTATATGTATATATATATATATATATATATATATTTGTTGGTTAAACTTTTGTCAAGGGAATATCAGAGACTAAGTCCAAAAGCAATATCTTATCCTTGTGCTTGGGATGTTTAGTGAGCAGCTTACTCATTGGAAGGGACTTAGCATATTAAGGTTGGACGAAATTATTGAGTTCTGGAAAAGGCCCTACTTAGGAAGACCATGGGATTTATGATTATTACATGCCATTTCCTAAGGTCCATAACAATGCATTGCTGAGATTTCTGAAAAAAGAGAGAAATGGAGAAAGACCTCTTCTACGTGTTGAACCAGAGACTAAAATATTCTTAAATCTTATTTCCATTTACGTGAAAGGAAATTGAGTATATACTAATAAAGGATTAATTAGATTAAGATAAACGTCAGATACGAATATATATCTAGCACAAGTATATTTAATATTTTCATACACATATCCAAATGTGTTGGACAAAAGTAATTTAAGCAAAATAAAAACTTAGGTCAACATAAATTCCGAATGCTGGAATTTTGGTAGAGTAAGGCCATATTATGTGACTCTTGTAGGAAGAATGTGTACAACGTAACTAAATACAAACTTCAAACTTTACATGCTAGTCGAGTCAAACATAAATATGGCTCTTAGTAGAGATTATTAGTGCCCACTTAAGAGGCATGCATTGAAATCTATTCACCAAATTGCAGGCAAGCTCACAACATACGATAAATACTTTAAACCATATAAGCTTAATACACATGAAATATATAGATCAGATTAATAGAATCAATGACAATCAATATTAAGAAAAAGAGCGATAATTGACCTTCTTCCCACGAACCACAGCTCCAGGCTCTCCCTGGATGACCATGTACTTGGCGCCACCAAGGTGCAGCCCGGTTGGTGCAAGGGACCCAGGTTCATCAAAATCTTTCATGATGGCAGTAATCTCTTCAGGCTTAAACTGCAAATAAAAACCCAAAAAGGGGGAAGAAAAGAAAATCCCAAGTAGAAAAGTGAGGATTGCAAGTTAACTAGAACTTGTTATCTCCCCAACAATTTTTGAATTGGTACACACGTTTCCAATTTGACAAGGCTAACGATCAAATTCAGTAACTTAATGATCTCATTAGCATATAGTTTATTATAAAATTATTGAGAAAAACAAATAATTCACAAGTTTCAAAATTTATTTCATAATTATTTTATATAAAGTCAAAAACTATATATAGAAATTCTAAAAATCAATTTATGTTTCAATAAATATAATTAAATTCCTACTAAACAAATCATAAAAGACTACCTTATCAAATTAGAATTCATAAAAAAATAACAAATTATGTTCAAAATTCTTTTCTTTTCTCGTATCAAACCGATTTGGTGACAGATAATGTTAATTCTGTCATTTAAGGCTAATATGGAGCCAACGAAAAAAAAATCAATTCTTTATA
Source organism: Gossypium anomalum (assembly GCA_025698475.1). Classification (NCBI taxonomy): domain Eukaryota; kingdom Viridiplantae; phylum Streptophyta; class Magnoliopsida; order Malvales; family Malvaceae; genus Gossypium; species Gossypium anomalum. The sequence goes on from CM046957.1 coordinate 15,426,843, forward strand.
CATAAAATCAAACAAAATAAAGATCTCAGAACAATCAAATACAACATTGTATTAATAAATCATAAGCAAATACATATGATTCACAAATTAAAAACGGATAATCACATTATGAAATCAACGTATTAAGATGAGAAATAAATGGACTAATCAACTATAGAAAGAAATAGATCTGAATTAAGTAAGGAGATGAAAGATCGGAAACAAGAAAATGTTGAAAAATGTACCGTAGGAAAAGCGGAGCTCTGGGCCCAAACACTTCCATCGAGACCGAGAATAGCAGCGGAGGATAAATGATGGCCGTTCTCGATTTCACACATCAAGTGATCATCAACGTAAGTTTGCCACGACATTGTTGTTTGATGAATCAAATTTCTTTAGCGTCGATGGAATTTGAATAGAAAGAGGAAGGAAGCAGTATAAATAGGAGGGATTAGTGGTTTTAAAGGAACATGGAAAAAGTGGGACCCAAAGAAAAAGGAAATAAAAGAGGGAGGAAGTGACGTGGTTGCTCCTGATTCTTGCCATCTCATCTGCAGGGATTTGTTCAAAAGGACCAATGAAGCTCATTCTAATGGGCCATCATTTTTAATCCTCAAATCATTAACTATATATCTTCCTTTTTTATAAGATTTCATTTTTTAAAAGTAATATTAACTACAACTTAAACCCCGCAGGAGTTGTTTATAAATTTTCAATTAAGTAATAAAATTTATTAAATAAACATAAAAATTAAATTTCTGATAATTTTTTATTATTTATATATCATGTAATGTAAATTTATAATATTTATTTGTATTCTAAAATATATTTTAATGTATATTGTTATTGGTAAATGTTAAAATTAATAAATAATAAATATAATTGTTATGAAATAAATACAACAAAGAACAAAAGAAATAAAATAAGAAGTATGTATAATATAAAAATCTACTTCTACTAAACATTAGAGACTTAATGTATATTAAATTTATATATCCATTAAATAGTAAAATATTTATTATCACACCCTTCTATAATAACACATGTTCAAATCAAATCAATAAATATTTACGCAAAGGTATTGAACAATTTTCAAGGAATTTTTATATGCTTCTAGCATTCTAAATCCTTCAATGATTTTAATATAAACTTCCAATATATGATTATTCATATAAAAGTCGTAACAACAACCATTAAACGCGTGTTCAATCTTTCATGAACTGCTAGAATAATGAGATATCTAAAGGTTTATTAAATCCACCACAAAAGAATATTATATCTTCCCATAACCAATGCCAGGGCTTAGCAAAAAACTTTATTTTTCTTATTTCGTTTTTGCAAAACTTACTTATTTATACCCCACTAGCATTATACCTTTAATTGTTTGGACCATTGGTTCAAAAACTTCTCAAATCCAATTCTACTTGAATTACGTCTTTCCGTTTTGGCCAATTATTTCATGTCTATATTTCTCGACAATTTTACTTAAGACCTTCATTTTCTTTCATTATTTCAACAATACAATTTCCAACAAAATCGTTTCCGACAAATTTTAATTTATTTTAGGATTCCATATTTTCTCATATTGACATAACTTATCGAAATTTCTTTATTTTCATTGTTTTCATCTTCAATTTTAGGTACATGAATCTCTTCTGGAGTTCTAATAATTAGTTATGCCTTAGGTTTCTTCAAGAGCATCACTTCCACTATATGACCATATAGATTTATTTATTCTTTTACAAGAATTTTTATTTTTGGAACCAATCGAACTACCATGCCTTAGGTCTCTATTGCATAATCTGGAAGTTTTATTCTTAAACAAATTATTAAATAAGTGATATCGCAAACCATAAATAGCAATTTGATAACTCACATGTGATTATCTTGTAGATGCATCTTTAAAATAATATTAAAACCTTTCCACTTTTTGGATAAATGGGCCTATATTTCTTTTAGAAATACAAGAGATCCAATCTCAATTTTTTCTAGTGAGGTTTAATATATATTCTTTGAAAACATGCAACACTTGATAAATAAAGAATCTTCAAGTTCTTTAATAATTATCCATGTAAATTCTTATCTTATCGCATCATTATTGATCGGGATGTTTTAACCGTTCATGCCAACTAATTAGTATATTTGGATAAGTAAACCTTCGGTTTATTGTCTTATGTGATTCAATCATACTAATATAGATAATAACCTAAAGAAAATATAGATAATATTCATATAGATAGAAAATAATCTATCATTGACTCTAATAACATATCTTATGTACTTCATAATAATTAGATAGTTCTAAAACTATACAAACAAATACTTTCTTTTGCATAGGTGTATGTACAAAATTAAGCAAAGTGCACGAGCATATCATAAATGTACATCAATTAAAAAATAAAACATGGGATGGGGCTATTAATTTTAATTTCAATATCAATCTTGTTATTCGTCTTCACATTATCTCCATTTTTCCACATTTGGTGGTGAGAAGAATTATTATGATCACCTCTTTTTATAATTATGGAGCTACTTACCAAATCCACATACAAGGTTATGTCTTTCAGATTTATTATGCATTACTCCATTCACTTCAGGGAATGAAATAGATCTAGTAGGATGGGCTATATGATTTTTCATTTAATATATAATTATTTTATTCAACCACAAGTAAAATATGATATTAATTTAGAAGATATTTGAAAACTCTTTTCATAAAATTGCCACAATAGGAGCACATTTGAAGCATGAAAAGTTGAAAAAGTTTTCTTTAAGAAGGTCTCATTAGTAATATTCTCCCACATAATTTTAATTGAAAACTTATCCTAAATGTTGCAGAGTTATATTAACTCACAATTTAAAAGTTTTACAACTTCAAATGCATTCGATCATAACTAACTTTAGATATGAAATCTTGCAACTTTAGGTGCATCCAATCATAAAAATATCATATTTCGATGGTCATATCTTTTTTTAAAATTATTCTACAATTTAAGTGGATCTTGCACATCAACCCTTAATGGAGATGATGACAAAGGAAGACAACGGAGATATACATAGTTAATTTAATGGTTAATCAAGTCTTTAAGCATAAGAATCATGTATTCAATAACCGAATATTTCTTTTTATCCTTTTCAAAATCAAAACAGACATATATTCATAGCAATGTTGATTCATACCAAATATTATCTTTTCCTCATTCACAATATCAATATGAAATCCATTATAATGAATGTCTTTAGAGGAGTATGCATTAACAATCACAAATTTTATTCCTTTAGATATAGATATATTAACTCTTCTAGAGCTTTCAACTAGTTTCATACTACCAAATAATTAGCTCTTCTAGAGCTTTCAACTAATTTTTTACTACTGATCTGTCGTATTTATATATTTCAAATTAAGCTCTTTGTCTAAAAGAGTTTATTTTAAGTATTTTACATTTTTTTATCACATTTCTTTAATTATTAAAGTTCATGTTCAATTTTAGTTTTTATTGCATTTTCACACTTTTGGGAATAAAATGGCAAGTTTATGTCATTAGGAACTTACTATTTGAATTAAGTTGGTTTTAGGCACCCCGCTGATGTGAACATGAGTAGGACCTAAATTGGAGCCTAGGTCATGCAATCGAGGTATTGATGTTGCGACTCCAAGGCCTTTTGTTAGAAAAAATATGGTTCGAAAATAGTTTTCTTGCACAACGGATATTTAAAAATTTAAAAACCGAGCTAATTTGTGATATTTATAGCAATAAACCCTTTACCGAAATCGTACTTGTGTTTTTTCTAGACGAATCCTTGTCATTCTCGACTTTCAATCGAATGACCTTCTTCGCTATTCCTATACCACGAACTGCTTCAAGTGTGGGCTTGAACGGATTCGAATCAAACACAAAATAGAAAATAATTTTCTTACATTCAGTAGGAAAGTAAATCTCTCTCTATTATAGAAACCGGTAGAATTGTTATTCCGAAAAATAAAATTTATACTTAAAAATAAATTCTCACTATTTTAGGATAGAATAACAATATCTCAATATAGTGAAAAACTTATTGTGTTTTTAGCCTTACCGGTGTCATCTATTTATAAGGAGAAGAAGTGAAACTCTTGTTGAATTAGTAGAAGTTTATTTAATAGAAAAATAACTTCCTATTTGAACTAGGAAAGAGAGGAGCTAATAGGGTGTGCTTCGCCTCATATGTATTATGATAGGGAATCGAACCTCTCTTGTATTGGGTCTAATTATCTGTGTTTTCTAGACTTGTAACCTAGTACTTTATAATTCAATTCAACCCAATACATGTTTTCCTATTTTCTAAAATAAACATAATAAATTAATTTTAATTAATTAATTAATTTTTAATTAAATAATTTTCTCAACCCAATTTTGATTTTGTTAGAATCATGACAACTTTATCGTAAAAGAATCTATAAGAAAATATATTTAATTTTTCTACATTCAACGGATTCACTATGACCAATTAATTTAATTCTATTTTTGAGCTTCAATTAGTTAATTAATAATTCGAAAAACCATAAATTAATTCTCAAGTCATTACCATACTTAGTGAGAAATCACATTCATTTTCGAATGCTAGCCTTTTCATTAACTTTATCATTTCTATCAATTTTTGTTCATTTGATTCAACATGCAATTCATTTTGCTTTCAACAAGCTAGTGAAAGGATCGATTGGACATATGTAATTCGGGCTCAAATGATTTATAATTAAGCTCCAACTTTTTGCCTATTAATTATAAACTCATTTAGTTACGAAGTCATTCCACTATAGTATCATGACCGAGTGCTCCTTAAAGACATACCATTACGAAAGCAACTCGACTAGTGCTTGTCCAATGGCCTTGTCATAAGTGCATAACCCTCATAAGATATTCTTAACCTCTTTGAGATACATCCGTTCTCTCAAAATGAACCTATTTTATCTTATGGTAACCATTACATCTTATTTCATGGAAATTCAATTACTATAAGATAGAAATCAAGTCATTCATCACAAAGATGAATGACCCATGACCACGTTTACTTTTCATTTATCATGTAATGCCAATAAGAGAATATCATTTACCCATATCTTGGGTTATGACTTTCATTATTGTGAATGACGTTGTATACTGCAGAAGTCATATACCCAACGCACCAGCTTTTGGTTCCTTATTTATTTGAACTCAAGCTTGTACATACATCAAAATATACGAGTTATGCAAACATATTCCATCATCCACTCAAGATTAATGTATGCCACACTATGAACGTCACAAGTGAATAAATTCATAAACAGATTCATGATCTATTCTCCTTGGATCCAATCTGATGTATTGTCAGTCCAGTCAGTTACATCTATGTCTCTATCTTTTGGGAATCATCCGCTCCGATGTCCAAGATAAGACATCTCCCTAATTGAACTTGATATACGATATATTAGTCTTTTAATCAATTTTCTCATTTCCTATTAAACTAAGAAAATATTTAGATTCATCAATTAATAATTTGTTCATTAATTAGGGATATCCATCATTCGTTTGACCACTAGAAAAGTGACAAGTGTTATAAATGCACGGTGGGCTTTTACAGAAAATGAAAATCTTCAGTTTTGAGTAAAAAAAATCAATTTTATTTATGTCCCAACACAAAATTTGCTACATTCATTTAAATTCTTTTCTTTAAGAAATAGTAATACAATGTCTTTTTTTTTTAAATGATAATTCTTTTTTTTTCTTACAAACATGTAAATCTTTTATCACTATTTTATCAAATATATTTTCATATTAAAATTTAATCTTTTTAAAAAAAATCATAATAAAAGATCATTTTTAATAAACATTGATAATTCCTCTTTTACAAATTTATAAACCTTTTTTTCCATTTTATAAAATAACGCTTTAATTGATCCATACAAAACCCGCAAATTAGTATATATACATGTTTGATTGAGTTTAGGTTAAGTAACACCGAAAATTTTATAAAATTAAATATATTATTAATAATAAATATAAAAATTAAAAATATATTCGTATTTTATAATTTTTAATAAAATAAATTTGTAAAATCCATGATAAAAATAAGGGTAAACTACATGGATAGTCACTAAACTATAATTTTTTTATTTTATTTTAGGCACTCGAAATAAAAAGTTTGCAATTTAAACACTCACGTTACATAGCTCGATCATTGTGGTCATTTCTGTTAAAATAAAATTCGACAAGCTAACATGGCTGTGACCCAATTTTTAGCCCGGGCCCATACACATACAAAAACCAAAAAATAAAACAAAATATTTACAAGTAATAGCCAGCCCAATTACACTAAATAATAAGCCCAAAATAAAACAACCCAAAACTAAGCCAGTTTTTCAGAAAAAAAAAAAAAAAAAAAAAAAGAAAGAAACAGTTACTGCCTCCCCTCATGCCACTGCCCACGTTCTCTACCCATACTCCATGCCCCTCATTCTCCATGACTTCACAACCTGCATTTGAACAAAAAAACAGCAAGAAACTGTTTTTATTTGGCTATAAAGCCTTCAGATTTTGTGGGAAATTTGGGGGGGGCTCTTTTTTGGGTTTTGGATTCTTTTTTTTTCAGAAAAAGTGTATACAAAATACATACAAAGAATCAATAGAAAGTAATCAAAACATACTTCAAAAGGTGATTTAAGGTCTCGTTTTTTCCTTCGATTTTATTTCTATTTTTCTTTTATTTTTTTTATCTACTGTATGTGAACAATACAAGAGAGGGAGACTCACCGTCGTACTCGCGTTGTGGGGGGGCTTAGTTCGTCGTCGGATTTGGGGCAGGAAAGCAGAGGGGAAAGTGAAGGAGTTTAAACATACTCCAAAGCATTTAGGGTTCTTTAAACAAGGGGAATAAAGGTTAAAATGTTTTTTTTAAAAAAAAGCAAAAAAAGGGTTTTAAAACAGGTTGAATTTCACATGAAAATGAAACAGAATTGGGGGGTTCAGTAGGCATTTGACTTGGTCCGCGCATTTTACCTTGAATGGGTAATTTGCGCGGCCAGTCCCTCCAATTTGCATAAGCTTCTTAATTAGCCCCGATTTGTGTTTTATTTATTTTATTAAATTGTCCCCGCAATTTGTGCGATGTTTCGATTTGGCCCGTGCCCGGGTGCTGAGTTTGAGGGTCTGGATTATTTGTGCTTTTGGTCCCTGTGCATTCGTGCACATTGCACTTCGATCCTTTTTTCTAATTTCAATGATTCGTTTTATCTATGAAGTATCCCTTTTATTTTTTTTTATTTTTTATATATTTTAATTGAGTTTTTTTATTTTGTATAATTCATTATTTCTTTAATTTATTTAGCATTCAACTTTTAAAAAATTTATTTAAACATACGTTTTGGATTACTTTATTATTATTATTATCACTATTATTGTTATTATTTTTTTTTATTTTTATTTTTTTAACTTTGTTATTTATTTGTTTCAATTGTAAAGTATAATTTTAAAATTCCATTTTATGTAGTATTATTCCAAATTCTTATATAATATTTAATTAAAATACTTTTATATATTATTATTGTACATATATAATTCATGATAAAATTGTCTTTATTCCATATACATTATTGTTCTCGTATTATTTTATGTAAATATTCTTTTATATATATATATATATATATATATATATATTAAATTTATTTATGTATAATTCGATTCTCTTTAGAGGATCACTGTATATCTTATTAATTTAAAATATTTTAGCATCTTGGTATATATCATTTGCACTTTTTTATGTTTTTCCCATTTGCATATATACATATTTAGTTAAATTAACTTGTTTATGTTTTATATATATATTTTTTCCTCTTACGTAATATATATATATATTTTAATAGTTATTCATATATTGTCAGTTTTATATGCATATAAGGTATTTCGAATTTCTGCTTGGGTTATTTCTTTGCATATATTTAATGGTCTTTAAATTGTTTATATCATCAACTCCTAATTGTGTTGTCTTGCATATCACGTGTCGTCATTGACTTTCATATCGTTTTCACATATTATTGTTCATACATGTAATTATGTTTTTTCATTTCATGTAATTGTATTGTGGTTTCAATTCCCGTGTTTACTCAATGTCGGTTGTTTTTATCCTCAAGCAAACAAGTATTTTTAATTCGTTTTTGTAACTATCAATTTTAAAAAAACTTCTAAAACAAAGGCAATATTTGGCGTTTGGAAATTCAGAAAATCGTGCCCTAACGTGCTGGGCTTCGATTTTCTTGTTGCCCAAAATAGTCAAATATTCCTTTAAAATTTAACTCATGTTTTCTAAATTTTAAAACAAGGCAATGTTCTGTGTTTGGAAATTCGAGAAATCGTGCCCTAACGTACTGGGTTTCGTTTTTTCTGTTGGTTCAAATAATTGAATACCCTTTTTTGTTGCGTTTTGGAAATCATGAAGTGATCTCAGTTTACGGAGGCTTAAAATATCATGTCCTAACGTGCTGGATGTGATATTTTATTTCTTTGAAATGAGTGAATCGTAAAATCCAACTTGAGTTGTTCATACATTTCTAAAGGAATCGTATTTTAAATTTTTTCCTAAATTTTCAACGATAGGACATTCAATAATCAATTGGTACCAATTTTGGGCGTTATGGGGGTGCTAACCCTTCCTCGTACGTAACCGACTCCCGAACCCATTTCTTGATTTTTCGTGGGCCAAAATCCATATTTTAATAGAATGATTTATTAGGTGATCCGATCACACCTAAACTAAAAAGGATTGGTGGCGACTCCAAACTTTCGTTTTAAAAAGTTGATTCTCATTTTTTCCAAAACTTTAAAAATAGTTTCGACAGCTTGGCGACTCCGCTGGGGACCAATAAGAGAGTCAAGCCGTAAAATTGATTATTTTATATCCTTTTGTCGAAAATTTTAAATTTGGTTTTTAATACGATCCTTTCATTGCATTTCATGGGTTTTATAGATTTTGTCATTTTAATCGTGTTTTGCATTTTGAGTTCTTTATATTCCCTCGCATCATATTGCATGATTGTTGTGGTCGTACCTTTTAAGTGGGAGTGAGAAACTATGCCTTCGTGAGGTTTTCACCTCCGCATGGACTAATGGACTACTTTCGGGATACATCCGTACCTATGTCTTCGTGAGGTTTTCACCTCCGCATGGTCATAGGGAAATGTATTCCCCTGAATCGAACTCGATCCACATGAGCCTATAATGGGTGAGGGTTAAGGAATCTGCTAGTTCAGGTACCCTTTTCTTAGAACCGAGCCACATATAGTGAACTTTAGGGTCCCGCCCTAGGTAGAGCTATGTCAAACCCTAGCGATTACCAAGTTAGGTGTTTAATTATTTTCCATTTGCTTAAATTGTTATTTCTCAATACTAACTTGTTGTGTTTTGTTGTGATTATGTTTTGCATGTCATTTCATATTAAAGAGGTGTCGATTTCTGTTCGGTTGTTAAATTAGAAAGCTTGTTATGGAGAGCAAATTCCGTGATAAAGTAGAGGATAATGCGGCTGTCCGTATGTGGTCAGAGAAGATGCAACTTGAAAAAGGGGATAGCCTAGCCGTGGGGTATACATCGGGGTTGTCAGGCTTCACTCGCATTAGTGTGACCCAAAACGAGCTCCAAGAGTTGAGGGATATATGGGCTAGTTGGGATGATGAGACTAAGCAGCTATTCTATCAAAGTTATGGTGACTTACCCTACCTGCTCGATATCAAGGTGGACAAGTGCTTGTTTCGGGCTATGGCTCAGTTTTGGAACCCAGCATATAGTTGTTTCACCTTCGAGAAGGTGGACTTGATGCCCACTGTGGAGGAGTATACGGCTTTGCTTCGTTGTCCAAAGGTTCAAGTCGACAAAGTTTATTCCAAGGCTGCTGGTGCCCCAGCTTTTGTAAAGAAATTAATGAATATCACTGGGATGAGTGAACAATGGGTTACAGCTCGAATTCAGCAAAAGGGTGATAGTAGGTGCATTCCTTGGGTGAGTTTGAAGGACCTGATCATAGCACATCCAGATACAAAGAGGAAAGTTGACGTCTTGGCCTTGAGTGTCTATGGTTTGGTGATGTTCCCCAAAGCTTTAAAGCATATAGATGAAGCAGTTGCTGATTTTTTTGATCGACTTGACAAAGGGGTTACACCAGTGCCGGTAATTCTAGCGGAGACATTCAGATCCTTGAGTGCATGTCGGAGGGCAGGTGAAGGTAGATTTATAGGGTGCGCGCAGTTATTGTTAGCTTGGTTCCACAGCCATTTTTGGAAGGTGGATAAGGTTTCTTATCGGGTTTTCTCTGAGAGTTACTCCCTATTGAAGGAGATAGCAGCCATGTCTAGGAGAGATGACATATCAGAAGAAAATTGGATCGCGCTCCTCCGAAATCTTCAGGAAGAGGATGTTGAATGGAGAGCTCCTTGGTTTGTTCCTGATGAGATCCTCTATCGGTGTGGGAGTTTTGATTGGGTACCTCTACTTGAAATTTGAGGAGCTACTGGATATGCCCCTTTGCTCGTTTTAAGACAATATAGGTCAAGGCAATTCATACCGATGACACATGGATTAGCCCAGAGTGAGTTCGCGTATAAGGAGAAAAATTATAGGAAGAGGGTTCAAGAGATTTCTAATGCTTGGAAACAGACGCGCCGGATGAAGAGATTGGCTGTTGGATCAATGACGACTCCTGAATATAAGGGGTGGTTGAGTAAAAGAGTTAATGATAATGTCCCCGGGCCAAGTTTGGAGGATGTTCGTACGATGGAAGAGTATTTGCAAGTAATTCCCTCCGAGCTTGAGATCGTAAAATGGGACTTCGAAGAGAGAAATGCAGAGTTAGGGAAAAAGATAGAACAATTGGAGGAGGAAAAGATACATTTGAGATTGGATGCCGACGTTCAGAAACTCGAGGCCGAGAAGTTAAGAAAGGGGAAAAGGAAGGTTGAGGAAGACCTGGATAGTTTGAAAAATGATTACAAGAAGCTACGTATGTCGATGAGAACTACCGGATTAGGGAAAACGTCAGAACAGTGGCAAAAGGAAATTCAAGAGGAAAAGGCTAGAGCTGATCAGTGGGAGAAGAGGTTTCATGATGCTTGAACACGTGAAAGTGCCTTAAAGAAGAGCTTGGTTGAAGGCCAAAGTGAGAAAAAGATGTTGGTAGCTCGGGTAGCGGAGCTAGAAAAGGCCCTGCATCAGCACCATGGTCGTAACTTTGATATTGAATTAAGGGCCAGCCTAAGTAGGATCGAAGATTTGAAAGGGAAGGTAGAAGAGCTCGAGACTGCACTACAAAACTGTGAGCTCCAAATCGAATTACTTGAGTCAAATAATGAGCAATGGAAGGAACAGCTCCGCCGATCACAGGATCAGGTCAGGGATAGAGATCACATCATGGGTGAAGCCGTGGCTCAGATTCTAGAAGTGGCTGATTATTTACAGACTTTAGCGGTTCAAGCTGATGTGCTAAGTGTGAAGTATGAGCTAGAGTCGGAGCGGGGTCGTGAGCTAGCTTGCCTTCTTAAGAAAGTTAAAGCTTTGAGCATTAGGGCTAAGCCGTATATGTGATCTATTTTTATATAAAGGATTTTTTGCTTTTTAATAAAGTTTTTTAAATAGAATTGAGTCAGAATCGACGTCTCTTTAGTTTTGCATTCATTTCATGCGTTTGCATCCTATCGCATCATGTGCATTAAATTTCACAAAAGAATCCTGATTAAAAATTATATTATAGTTACCCTAGAATATCAATACTACACATGGAAAAAGACCAAAGGTTATGGATCAAAGGTTTGAAAAATTAGAGCAAATGCAGAAAGAAATGCAGGAACAGATGCAAGCGCAAATGCAAGAGCAATTAGCTAAGATCCAGCAAGATATGAAAGATCAAATGCGGGAATCTCAGAGGAGTATGATGAGCGAACTGACTCAGCTGCTAGTTGGAAAGCCAGAAAATGGGAAGAGTCCCATGGTCAATGCTGAAGATAATAGCGGGATTCTTACTTACCCTCCGGGTTTCACCTCAACAAACACCCAAGTACCTCCGCAAAAGGTGTCTGTCAGTATCAAACCCTAATATCAAACAGGTACTTCGGTACCGCTGAATTTTCTAACGGACTCGTGTTCTAACCCCGAAGACAATCGTGCAAATCCTACAGTCCCTGACTTCGATGAGGTCGCGGAAGTAGGAAAGACAGAAGCAGAATTTCCAAAGTGGTTAGAAGACCGATACAAGTGGTTGGAAGAGAAATTCAGGGCGTTAGATAGCGCTGATTATCATTGCGGAATGGATGCCAAGGAGTTCAGCCTAGTCCCAGATCTGGTGCTCCCACCAAAGTTTAAAATGCCAAAATTTGAAAAATACAACGGAACATGTTGCCCTAAGGCTCATATCACGATGTTTTGTCAGAGAATGACTGGTTATGTCAATCATGATCAGTTATTGATCCACTGTTTCCAAGATAGTTTGGCTGGGGTTGCGGCTAAGTGGTACAATCAATTAAGTCATACCCAAGTCAAATCATGGAAAGACTTAGCGTAGGCCTTCATGAAACAATATGGCCATGTGACTGACATAGCGCCTGATAGGGTCACATTACAAAACATGGAGAAGAAGTCAAATGAAAGCTTCAGGCAATACGCTCAGAGATGGAGGGAGATTGCTACACAAGTCCAACCGCCATTGTTGGAGAAAGAAACAACCATGTTTTTCATTAATACCTTGAAGGCACATTTTATTAATCACATGCTGGGAAGCGCAACTAAGATTTTTGCGGATATAGTTATGTCTGAGGAAATGATTGAGAAAGCAATAAGGTGCGGAAAGATAGAGGTAGGGGAAAGTACCAGGAGGTCAGCCCCAAAAAAGAAAGAAAATGAAGTCGGCAATGTGAACATGGGTTATGCGAAACCAATCATGGTAAATCAGCCGAAAGTGGTAGCCACGGGCCAGCAAGCTTCGCCAAGGCAGGAGCCCAATACAAAGCAGAACACGGAGAAGCCTCAGTTTACTCCCATTCCGGTAATGTATTGGGAGTTGTACAAAAGTTTGTTTGATGCACACGTCGTATCTCCTTTTTACTTAAAACCACTGCAACCCCCATACCCCAAGTGGTATGATGCAAGTGCTCAATATGAATATCATGCTGGAATCACGGGACACTCGATAGAGAACTGCACCTATTTTAAGAAGGTAGTCAAAAAGCTTATCAACATGGGTATTATGAAATTCGATGATGCACCAGGTGTAGGAAATCCGTTACCCAATCATATTGATAAAGGGGTAAATGCTGTAGTCGAGAATATGGAGAGGAGAATTAAGCTGGATGTGGCAGAAGTGAGAAACCCGATGAGGGAAGTTTTGAAGAAGATGACAAAAAAAAGTTTAATCATGCAGGACTTTGGGAGCAAATCCTGAGAAGTGGGGAATTATTGTGAGTTTCATGGAGATGAGGACCATGAGATAGAAACATGTAATGAATTTAGGGCCCTGGTACAGGCTCTAATGGACAACAAAGAGCTATATTTCTTTGAGTTTACTGAGAAGGAAGATGTATGCGCCTCGGAAGAGGGGTTGATAGAGAAGGTTTCTGAGGTCAATCACCCAGTAGTGGTCATTTCGTGACCGAAAATTAATAAAATCGGAGCAAAAATTACACCGAGAGTTGTAATCCAGAGACCCGCGGCTTTTTCGTATAAGGATAACAAAAAGGTGCCTTGGAATTACAACTGTAATGTGACATATCCAGGGGAGGAGAGTCTGGTCGGCACGCCAAGTACAAAGGTCGAGCCTGAAAAAGGGAAGTCCGTGATGATTGAACAAGGGAAAGAGAAGACAAAGCCACTGGTTAATGAACCAGTAGCTGAAGAGGAAGCTAAAAAATTTTTGAAGTTCCTAAAACACAGCGAATATAGTATTGTGGAACAGTTGCACAAGTAGCCGACACGTACATCGGTACTAGCGCTACTTTAAAACTCAGAGGTTCACCGAAATGCATTGATGAAGGTGTTGAACGAGACCTATGTCGCTGAAGATATCTCAGTGAACAAGCTAGACCGCCTTATCAGTAACATAAGTGCCGATAACTTCATCTTTTTCAGTGACGATGAAATACCACCAGGGGGCATGGGATCCACCAAGGCTTTGCACATCACCACTCGTTGCAAAGGGTATACACTGCCGGAGGTATTAATTGATAATGGGTCAGCACTGAATGTTTTACCGTTGTCCATATTATATAGGTTACCAATTGACAGCTCTCATATTAAGACATGCCAGAACATAGTAAGGGCATTTGATGGCACTGAGAGGAAAGTGATGGGAAGAATTGAAGTACCTCTGCTGATCGGACCAAACACATATGAGGTAGATTTTCTTGTGATGGATATTACGCCTTCTTATAATTGCTTATTGGGGAGGCCTTGGATTCACTCGGTAGAGGCAGTACCGTCATCGTTACACCAAAAGTTAAAGCTGGTGACGGAGGGCCGCTTGATAACGATAAATACTGAGGAGGACATTATTACATCTGTTACTAGTAGTGCACCGTATATAGAAAATGATGATGAAGCAATTGAGTGTTCCTTTCGGTCATTGGAGTTTGTAAATGCAACTTTCATCATTGAATGGGGCAGGGTCCCAATGCCAAGAATATCTGAGGCTACGAGGATGAGTTTGCAATTAACAGTGGGAAAGGGAGTATTGCCCGGAAGAGGACTTGGAAAGTATCTTCATGGACTAGTTGAGGTGCCAGTTTTGGCTGACAAACAAGATCACTTTGGCTTAGGGTATAGGCCAGATACAAAGCAGAAAAGAAAGGAGATGGAAAAGAAGCAGAAGAGACGAAGAGCGCGACTGAATGGGGCAGAAGTCGAGTGGGAATCAATAACTTTTCCCCATATATCCTATACATTTGTGTCAGGTGGAGTTATTTATCCTAAATTGAAGATGACAAGAGAAGGAACAGCTGAAGATGCAATGGAGAGTTTGAATATCAATGTCATATCTGAAGAGAAAGTGATGAAACGTGACTTGGCAAGCATTCGCCCTTATGAGCCTGGAAATGTTCTGAATAACTGGACTGCGGAGGAAATTCTTGTAGTTTTTAGAACAAATATAGAGTAATGTTCAAAACACACTTGTTGTTTTAAAGCCTAGAAGCAATGAGAATCTTTTGTGAAATAGGCTCATGTTTAAAACGTTTATTTCAATATAAATACGCTTTCATGTCTTATTCTGAGTAAATATTCTTTTATTTTGAGCAAATTTTATTTTCTTGCATTTTATTTATAACCACGCCATAAAGTTATACTTAGGTTCATTTGTTTTTTGGATATTCTTTCATGTCTACAATAGGTCTCTAGATATCAATGGCATGAGTGACGCTGTTACGAATTCGGGGTACCTTTTTTAGCGAGACATGTGGTTGGAGGGATCTCAGGATTTTGAAGATGATAAAGACTGTAGCTTACCTTCAGATTTGTTAAGGATGGTAGAGCAGGAAGAGAAACAGATTCTACCCCATAAAGAGTCAATTGAGAGTGTGACCTTGGAAGAAGGGAAAGAGGTGAACATTGGAACTTGCATAACTGAAGAAACAAGACAGGACCTCGTTGATTTACTGCAAGAGTTCAAAGATATCTTCGCGTGGTCATATCAAGACATGCCTGGGCTAAGCGCTGATATTGCGGTGCATCGCGTCCCCATAAAAGAGGAGTGCAAGCCTATTCAACAGAAGCTTCGAAGGATGAGACCTGATGTTGCAGTAAAAATAAGAAAAGAGGTCAGGAAGCAATTTGATGCCGGGTTATTGCAAGTTGTTAATTATTCAGAATGGGTAGTCAACATCGTCCCTATCCTTAAGAAGGATGGAAAAGTGCAGATGTACGTAGATTACAGAGATTTGAACAAGGCCAGCCCAAAGGACAACTTCCCATTACCTCACATTGACACTTTAGTGGATAACACAGCAGGTTATTCATTGTTCTCTTTCATGGATGGTTTCTCTGGGTATAATCAGATAAAGATGCATCCTGAAGACAGGGAAAAGACCACATTCATAACCTTATGGGGGACCTTTTGCTATAAGGTGATGCCTTTCGGGTTAAAAAATGCGGGAGCAACATATCAAAGAGCCATGGTAACCTTGTTTCACGATATGATGCACAAGAAAATTGAGGTTTATGTTGACGATATGATCGTAAAATCCCAAACAGAAAAAGAGCACATACAGGTTTTGCAAAAATTGTTCTTGAGGTTGAGGAAGTTTCAGCTAAAGCTCAATCTGACAAAATACACTTTCGGGGCTAGGTCGAAAAGCTGCTCGGTTTCATAGTCAGTGAGAAGGGAATTGAGGTCGACCCTGACAAAGTCAAGGCTATACAAAAATTACCTCCACCGTGCACTCAAAAAGAGGTTCGAGGGTTTTTGGGAAGATTAAATTACATTGCCCGGTTTATCTCGCAACTGACGGAGAAATGTGATCCCATATTTTGCCTTCTCAAGAAACATAACCCAGGGGTGTGGGATGATGAATGTCAGAAAACCTTTGACAAGGTTAAACAATACTTGACCAATCCCCCAGTGCTAACGCCACCTAGCTCGGGTAAGCCGTTGATTTTGTATTTGGCAGTATTTGATAATTCAATGGGATATGTGCTCGGTCAACATGATGAGACAGGAAGGAAAGAAAATATGATATATTACCTCAGTAAGAAATTCACTGAGTGTGAAATGAGATATCCGCCAATTGAAAAACTATGTTGTGCTTTGGTTTGGACTACTCGGAGATTGAGGCAGTACATGTTATACCATACGACTTGGCTAATCTCGAAATTGGACCCTTTAAAGTACATGATGGAGTCAGTTGCTTTGAGCGGAAGGATGGCCCGATGGCAAATTTTGCTGTCTGAATTCGACATAGTTTATGTGAACCAGAAGGCTGTGAAAAGGGGTGCAATAGCAGATTTTCTAGCCAGCAGGGCTTTGGAAGATTATGAGCCTTTGAACTTTGATTTTCCAAATGAAGATCTAATGTATGTGGCAACTACCGAAGAGGACACCTCAGAAGATCATCCGTGGAAACTGAACTTTGACAGAGCATCAAATGCCGTTGGTAATGGAATTAGGGCAGTCTTGATATCCCCAGCTAGAGATTATTATCCGTTCACTTGCAAATTAGATTTTGATTGCACAAATAATATGGCAGAGTACGAGGCATGTATCATGGGAATCTGTACAGCCATCGAACGTAAGATTAGGGTGTTAGAGGTGTATGAGGATTCTGCACTGATGATCTATCAGCTCAACGGTGAGTGGGAGACAAGAGACCCAAAGTTAATCAGCTATCGAGAGCTAGTTCGAGATTTAATTAAAGTGTTTGATGATATCACTTTCTTTTATCTCCCGCGAGACGAAAACTAGATGGCAGATGCTCTGGCTACGTTAGCTTCTATGATCAGAGTAAATGGACGAGAGAATATGAAACCGATCCAGATGAGTATTTATGAGGCTCCAGCTCATTGTTGCAACATAGACAACGAAGAGGAAAAAGATGATTATCCGTGGTATCATGATATTTTACGATATGTGAAGAGCCGGGAATATCCTGATCAAGCAACGGAAAATGATAAAAGAACGTTGAGAAGGCTGGCCGGTGACTATGTCTTAGATGGAGAAATCTTATATAAAAGGAGGAAAGATCAAGTGCTGTTAAGATGTGTTGATGCTGTTGAAGCTAAGAAAATCCTGGAAGAAGTCCATGAAGATGTTTGCGGGACGCATGCCAATGGGTTCACACTGGCCAGGCAGATTATGAGATTCGGGTACTACTGGTCCACAATGGAAGGAGATTGCATCAGTTATGCCAATAAATGCCATAAATGCCAAATTTATGGTGACAAGATCCATGTGCCTCCTTCACCCCTTCATGTCATGACTTCTCCGTGGCCTTTTTCAATGTGGGGCATGGACGTCATTGGGCCAATTTCACCGAAGGCTTCTAATGGACATCGATTCATCTTTGTGGTCATCGATTACTTCACCAAGTAGGTAAGGGCTGCTTCATATGCCAATGTCACAAAGTCGGCAGTTAAAAGTTCTTAAAAAAAGAAATCATATGTCGATATGGCATGCCAGAAAGGATCATATCTGACAACGCATTGAATTTGAATAACAGCTTGATAGTGGAGGTCTGCAGGTAGTTTAGGATTAAGCACCACAACTCGTCACCTTATCGCCCAAAAATGAATGGTGCGGTTGAGGCAGCCAATAAGAATATCAAAAGGATTGTGGGGAAAATGACTAAGACTTACAAGGATTGGCATGAAAAGTTACCATTTGCTCTTTTTGCCTATCGAACATCTATCAGAACTTCTACCGGGGCAACACCTTACTCGTTGGTTTATGGGATGGAGGCAGTTTTGCCCATTGAAGTCGAAATTCCTTCTCTCTGGGTTTTATCAGAGTTGAAGCTAGACGAAGCAAAATGGATTCAGTCTTGGTATGGTCAGCTGAACTTGATCGAAGAAAAGAGACTGAAGGCTATTCGTCATGGTCAAATGTACCAGAAGCGGATGATACGAGCTTACAACAAAAAGGTTCGCCCCAGAGTATTCTATGAGGGGGACTTGGTATTGAGACAAATTCTTCCTATGCAAAAGGATTTCAGAGGGAAATGGATGCCAAATTGGGAAGGTCCTTATGTGGTAAAGAAGGTTTTTTCTGGAGGAGCGCTGATATTAACTGAGATGGATGGTAGGAGCCTGCCTAACCCAGTAAATTCAGATTCAGTCAAGAAGTACTTCGCTTAAGAGGTGAAAACCCGTAAAGGGCGCCAAAAAAAAAGAGAGGCCAAGGTGAAAACCCGCAAAGGGCGCCTTGAGACCAAAGGGGTTTTGAATTGAAAACTCGAAAAGGGCAATGCAAATTTTGACCAAGGATGGGGTATGAGGTAGTCTTGCTATGCTAGAATTAATGAAGAGGAAGTACGCATGTCTTGGGGCATCGAAAGAATACATTAGATCTCCTAGGCACATTATAAGCTCAAATTGGTTCTCGTGGAGTTCATATGGTGGAGCTTAAGTTGTGATATCTGGGGCATACATTTTGTTCCCCTTTTACCTATTTTTGTACTCTGGCAGTATTTGCTTCCCTTGATTAATATATTCTTCTTGAATTTTGTTCCTAATAAATTTTAGTTTTGTCTATCTTTATCATTATTGTATTGAAATAAATGGTTAATGGACTAATAATACTTTTACAAAAGAGGTTTTGTGTATTACCTTGGAAGTTTTTAAATGGTACAAGAACCTAAAACAGGACTTTTGTTTAGAACTTACCCAGCTTAGGGTTGGAATATTTGTGTTAAAATTGGAATTATCTCTTCAGTCAAAGATATTGATTGAATAAGAAAGCAGGATGTTGTGTCAAGCAAGGCATAAGAGGGGATCATGATCTTCCTCATTAGTGTAATATCGAGGCGTACATATCTGGTCATGGTGCCCAGGGAGTGGGGTAATAGACCGAATTGATGGAAGAGGGGGTTTTGAGGATGGTACAAACCTTAAGTTCCAGAAGCATCAGCGAAATGGACCTTAAAGCTATAATGGGGCAAACTAATTGAGCGGAGTGGGTGTTTCTATGGGTCTTTTGTTGAAATGTGCTGGCCTAGCAAGGGGGGCAACATAATACAATGGTGATAAAACTCTGACGAATAATGAGGGATGACACTTTAAGATTTTAAAAAGGAATCATTCTCATGACGTTTCTACATTCATATCATTCATAACACATCTAGTTAGGAGCATTTGATTCGTTTTGATTATAGCATCCTAATTATTTGGCATAAGCATAGATATATGAAACCAAGTTTACAGGACATGTCTCAAAAGACAATGTAATGGCATTGGTGAAGTCAGATCTTATTTCCCTGAAGTTGCAGCAGAATAGATCGAGGATTACAAAACTTATCTCTCTGAAGTTGCAGAGAGCAGGTTGAATATACAAGTCTTATCTTCTTGAAGTTGCAAGAGGCAGACTGAAAGTTACAGATCTTATCTCCATGTATCGGCTATGGAGCAGATCGAAAATGGCGAGATCTTATCTCCATGTATCGGCTATGGAGCAGATTTTAACCACCAACCTTATCTCTCTGAAGTTGCAGAGAGCAGGTTGAAGATACAAGTCTTATCTTCTTGAAGTTGCAAGAGGCAGACTGAAAGTTACATATCTTATCTCCATGTATCGGCTATGGAGCAGATCGGAAATGGCGAGTCTTATCTCCATGTATCGGCTATAGAGCAGATTTTAGCCACCAGCCTTATCTCTCTGAGGTAGCAAGAGAGCAAGTTGAAGATGGTCTTATCTTCCTGAAGTTGCAGGAAGCAGACTGAAAGTTACAGATCTTATCTCCATGTATCAGCTATGGAGCGTATCGAAGATGGCGAGTCTTATCTCCATGTATCGGCTATGGAGCAGATTTTAGCCATCGACTTTGTCTCCCTGAAATTGCAGTGGAACAGGTTGAAGTCACAAACCTTATCTTCTTGAAGTTGCTGTAAGACTACTTGAAGAAGAGGAGCACCAAAGAAGTCAAAGATTCAGCAAGACCGGGCAAAATTGGTCCTTTCAAGGTCTTTGCTCCGTTCTTGTTACACAACAATGAGCAAAGAGGGGCAGCTGTAGACCCAATTTTTAGCCCGGGCCCATACACATACAAAAACCAAAAAATAAAACAAAATATTTACAAGTAATAGCCAGCCTAATTACACTAAATAATAAGCCCAAAATAAAACAACCCAAAACTAAGCCAATTTTTCAGCAAAAAAAAAAAGAAAAAGAAAAAGAAAGAAACAGTTACTGCCTCCCCTCATGCCACTGCCCACATTCTCTACCTATACTCCATGCCCCTCATTCTCCATGACTTCACAACCTGCATTTGAACAAAAAAACAGCAAGAAACTGTTTTTATTTGGCTATAAAGCCTTCAGATTTTGTGGGAAATTTGGGGGGCTCTTTTTTGGGTTTTGGATTCTTTTTTTTCCAGAGAAAGTGTATACAAAATACATAGAAAGAATCAATAGAAAGTAATCAAAACATACTTTAAAAGGTGATTTAAGGTCTCGTTTTTTCCTTCGATTTTATTTCTATTTTTCTTTGATTTTTTTATCTACTGTATGTGAACAATACAAGAGAGGAGACTCACCGTCGTACTACTCGCGTTGTGGGGAGCTTAGTTAAATCGTCGGATTTGGGGCTGGAAAGCAGAGGGGAAAGTGAAGGAGTTTAAACATACTCCAAAGCATTTAGGGTTCTTTAAACAAGGGGAATAAAGGTTAAAATGTTTTTTTTTTTTTAAAAAAGCAAAAAAAGGGTTTTAAAACAGGTTAAATTTCACATGAAAATGAAACAGAATTGGGGGGTTCAGTAGGCATTTGACTTGGTCCGCGCATTTTACCTTGAATGGGTAATTTGCGTGGCCAGTCCCTCCAATTTGCATAAGCTTCTTAATTAGCCTCGATTTGTGTTTTATTTATTTTATTAAATTGTCCCCACAATTTGTGCGATGTTTCGATTTGGCCCGTGCCTGGGTGCTGAGTTTGAGGGTCTTGATTATTTGTGCTTTTGGTCCCTGTGCATTCGTGCACATTGCACTTCGATCCTTTTTTCTAATTTCAATGATTTGTTTTATCTATGAAGTATCCCTTTTATTTTTTTTTTATTTTTTTATATATTTTAATTGAGTTTTTTTATTTTGTACAATTCATTATTTCTTTAATTTATTTAGCATTCAACTTTTAAAAAATTTATTTAAACATACGTTTTGGATTACTTTATTATTATTATTATTATCACTATTATTGTTATTATTATTTTTTTTTATTTTTTTTAACTTTGTTATTTATTTGTTTCAATTGTAAAGTATAATTTTAAAATTCCATTTTATGTAGTATTATTCCAAATTCTTATATAATATTTAATTAAAATACTTTTATATATTATTATTGTACATATATAATTCATGATAAAATTGTCTTTATTCCATATACATTATTGTTCTTGTATTATTTTAAGTAAATATTCTTTTTTTTATATATATATATTTTTAAATTTTTTTATGTATAATTCGATTCTCTTTAGAGGATCATCGTAAATCTTATTAATTTAAAATATTTTAGCATCTTGGTATATATCATTTGCACTTTTTTATGTTTTTCCCATTTGCATATATACATTTTTAGTTAAATTAACTTGTTTATGTTTTATATATATATTTTTTCCTTTTACGTAATATATATATATTTTAATAGTTATTCATATATTGTCAGTTTTATATGCATATAAGGTATTTCGAATTTCTGCTTGGGTTATTTCTTTGCATATATTTAATGGTCTTTAAATTGTTTATATCATCAACTCCTAATTGTGTTGTCTTGCATATCACGTGTCGTCATTGGCTTTCATATCGTTTTCACATATTATTGTTCATACATGTAATTATGTTTTTTCATTTCATGTAATTGTATTGTGGTTTCAATTCCCGTGTTTACTCAATGTCGGTTGTTTTTATCCTCAAGCAAACAAGTATTTTTAATTCGTTTTTGTAACTATCAATTTTAAAAAAACTTCTAAAACAAAGGCAATATTTGGCGTTTGGAAATTCGAAAAATCGTGCCCTAACGTGCTGGGCTTCGATTTTCTTGTTGCCCAAAATAGTCAAATATTCTTTTAAAATTTAACTCATGTTTTCTAAATTTTAAAACAAGGTAATGTTCTGTGTTTGGAAATTCGAGAAATAGTGCCCTAACGTGCTGGGTTTCGTTTTTTCCGTTGGTTCAAATAATTGAATACCCTTTTTTGTTGCGTTTTGGAGATCATGAAGTGATCTCAATTTACGGAGGCTTAAAATATCGTGTCCTAACGTGCTGGATGTGATATTTTATTTCTTTGAAATGAGTGAATCTTAAAATCCAACTCGAGTTGTTCATACATTTCTAAAGAAATCGTATTTTAAATTTTTTCCTAAATTTTCAACGATAGGACATTCAATAATCAATTGGTACCAATTTTGGGCGTTATGGGAGTGCTAACCCTTCCTCGTACGTAACCGACTCCCGAACCCATTTCTTGATTTTTCGTGGGCCAAAATCCATATTTTAATAGAATGATTTATTAGGTGATCCGATCACACCTAAACTAAAAAGGATTGGTTGCGACTCCAAACTTTCGTTTTAAAAAGTTGATTCTCATTTTTTCCAAAACTTTAAAAATGGTTTCGACAATGGCAATTAAAAAAAACTTATATAATAACAAATTTAGCCTTCAACTTTTATATATTATATCAATTTAGTTAAAATTTTAAAAATTAACCTTCAAAATTAAGATCAAATTGAGATCATTTATAAATTAAGATCAAATTGAGATCATTTATAAATTTTGAGGATTAATTTTTTAAAATTATGACTAAATTGATATAATATGTAAAAGTTGATGGCTAAATTTATTATTATATCGATTTTTTTAACTGCCACGTTAACTTGGCATTTGTGATTTTAACAGAAGTGACCAAAATGACTGAATAATATAACATGAGTGTTTAAATTGAATTTTTTTTATTTTAACTGCATAAAATGATTTTTTTAATAATTAATAAATAATAACATTTCATAACCCAGCTGCATATTTTTTGTGTATGGGATTAAAGGCTCCTCTATATAGGGTTTTGGGCTTTATTTGTGAACCGAAACGGTTGGGCTTTCGCTTTTCCAAGAACTTCAACAGCTCAAGTATAAAAATAAAACATTAATATTTTTTTATTTTCAATAGTAAACTATTCAAATTCATATAAACATTCAAAAATTTATTTTGGGTTTTTCTATAAAAAAAATGAATTTTAGTTAATAAAAAAAATTTATATTATTCTACCAATTGAACTAATTTAAACGGATTGTTAACATGTATATTGCGTTTGGTAGAAATATTATTTTTCTACGTGTTTTAGAACATGAGTTAATAATAAATTAATTATAATTTGTGATATCTTTATTACTCCTTCTTAATAATGAGAAATAACTTGAAAGAAGCATACGTGTGCTTTAGTCCAAAAATCAGGTAATCAAATTTGTCGCGTCGTAATAAAGAATAAATAAAAGAATCAAATCCGATTGGAGAAAAAAATCTATTTTTTTATTGAGCGTCTTCACTCATCTTGTTTTGATAACCTTATCATAATTTTTTATCATATTAATTTCTATTTTAAGGGAAGATTTTTTTTTTTTTGCTTATTTTGAAGAAATTTTTATCTTTTTTACAATAGTTTTTACTCATCTTTTAATTTCGAGTTTAAATTTGTACGGATTATTTTTTATTTTATGTCTAATTATTTTAACACAGATATTATAATTAAATATGATTAATTTATACTTTGATGACAACCATATTTTTAGCTTAATGGTAAGGATTTTAACATCTCACATCCAAATCTATAAATTTTTTGTGAAATTTATTTTGATGAGTTAGTTTGATTAGTGTTGATTAGGGTGGTTAATGAACGTAGAGAATGTTAAAATTTTGCGCCACGCGTGTTTGTTAAAAATATGTGGCAAAGCATGCCTTTGTGTTTAATTTAAGGCTAAACACAAGTTTACTCATTTTATATCTTCTTATTCTGATGATTGAATTTTTATAAATTATAATATCATCATTTTCTTATATTATGATTATTAAGTTATTAATGATTATAAGTTGACGTCACGCTTTATTATCTTTATTTCCAACTTAAAGTTTAGGTTAAATTATAATATTAATCTCTCTATTTTTTCAACAATTTAATTCTTTTTATTTTTTTATTTTAAGTTTCAATTTTTTTGAGCTGTTAATTATCGTTAGAATTAAGTAAATATACATATATATATATATATATATATATATATATATATATATATATATATTATAATGTGTTTAATTGAATCGATGTCTTCCATTAATTCGTGTCGAACCATTTTTTTTGAAAAACGGGGTCGACTTAGATTTTGAAAATGAAAACGAACAGAGGAGTCGCCACCAATCTTTTTTGATGAGGTGTGATCGGATCACCTCGTAAAAGTGATTGTTTTTAATAAACGGTTTGATTTATTTAAACAACGGTTTTGGTCCACGCAAATCAAAAAAATAGGTTAAGGAGTCGGTTACGCACGAGGAAGGATTAGCACCCTCGATACGCCCAAAATTAGTACCTAGTTGATTAATTAGTGTCTTAGTGTCGAAGATTTGAAAGCTTGAAAGAATTTAAAATAC
This sequence comes from Gossypium anomalum, assembly GCA_025698475.1. Lineage (NCBI taxonomy): Eukaryota > Viridiplantae > Streptophyta > Magnoliopsida > Malvales > Malvaceae > Gossypium > Gossypium anomalum. Next base: position 15,452,127 of record CM046957.1, read on the forward strand.
GATCCCTCTTTGTATTAATGCTAATTTAAAAATGATCGAATAAATTGAAATGAATATTAAAGACCTTCTCATCTCGAAGTAATAAAATGTCACACCCAGTAAGTTAGGACACGACATCTCGAACTTTGAGAATGAGTTTGCCTTTATTTAAAATTCATGTATTTTAACTTTTTAAAAGAATGTTAGGTTATTTAGGGTAAACGAGAAAAGTCGAAACCCAGTAAGTTAGGGCACGTTTTCTCAAATTTCTAAATACCGAATATTGCTTTATTTGCAAAAATTCTTATCTCGAGGTAACAAGATGTCGTATTCAGTAAGTTAAGACATAACACCTCGTATCTCCGAGAGTAAGCGTTTTATTCAAAACTCGAGTTTCGATTTTAAAAGAATATGCCGTTATTTAGGTTGAACGAGAAAAATCGAAACCCAGTAAGTTAGGGTACAACTTCTCGAACCTCCAAGTACGGAATATTGCTTTTATTTTAAAAAAATTTCCTTTTTGTACGAATTTAGGTAAAAGAAAATAAAAATAAATTTAATCGATTATATTTAAAATGAGATAGCTTAAAATTTAAAAAGTCATATGTGGCTAATAATGATAGTGCAACATTTATTCGAAGTAACAAGGGCAATATATTGTAAGCTAAAAATTAACACATGTATATATATAGAGACAATAACAAAGATAAAGACACAAATAGCATCAAAGTAATACTAGTATCGATGATAACAATGATAATAATAAAACCTAAATTTTGAAATATATTGAAAGTAATATGTAAAGAAAAATAATAATAAATAAAATAAATAAATAGATAAATAGAAGGGCACAACAAGAGAGAGTAATAGATAAGAATAAAAAATGAAGCAAAAGAAATATTAAGTAAAGAAAATAAATAGATAAGTTAGAATAAAAATGAAGTTATGTATGCGATTTGAAACTAAATATAATAATAATAATAATAGTACATTAACAACTCAAATAACATAATAACAGTGATAGTACTTAAAGAAAATAATAATACTAGTAATAGTAATAAATATAATGGTAATAATAATAATAATAAACTTTGAAACATATGAAATGTATATATAAAGAAATAAATAAATAATCCTTAAGATAAACAATAATGAGAGTAATAATAACAATAAGATAAATAAATAAAAGGGACTAATTATAAATGAGAAATAAGTAAATAAATGAAATAAAAATGACAAATAAAAGGTTCAAGTAAAAACTTGAAAATGAGCAAACAAAAAAATAATAATAAAAATAAAAAAGGAATCAAATGAAACGAATACAATGATAATGACAGTAATAGTAATAATAATAGTAATAATAATAAATAATATAGTAAAATAATAATAATAGTAATAAAAATAAAAATAGCAATGATAATAATAATACTGGTAACAAAAGAAAAAAGAAATAAGTAGCTAAATGAGTTAATAAATAAAAAGGAAAATAAAATATGAAAGATTGAAAGCAAGGGACTAAATTGTGATCTAAACAGAATTTAAAGTACAAATCATGAGATAAAAATAAAGTAAAATGGATTAAGGGATTAAAATGAGATAAAATTAAAATTATAGGGCGAAATTTAAAGAACAAAATGAAAGAGGACTAAATTGAGTTTAAAACAAACGTTTGGGGCAAATCTAAAAATAAATGAAAGAGAAGAGGACTAATTTAAACACGCGAATAACATGGAGGGACCAAAGGGGAAAATATCCCAAAACGCAACGTTTTATACGGGGCTAAAATGAAATAGAGAAAAAATTACAGAGGCGAATTAAAGAAATAAAAAAACTGAATTTTAAAAGGTCAATAATGCTGAAGGGCCAAACGCGAAAATTGCCCATTAATAAAAAACACGTGGATCCTGCCCTTGGAGCAGGTTGGGTCGGACGGGTTAGGGCGAAACGAAGTCGTTTTGGATTAGGAAGGCCGACCAAAACGACGTCGTTTTGATCAGCTATTTAAGTCAGATTTTTTTTAAAAAATTTCATTTTTTTCATTTGCTAAAAAAAAAAAAAAACTCATCCTCTTTTTTTTTCTCTCTCTGCAGGGGCTCTTGCTCCGGTGAAAAGTCCGGCCAATCGCCGCCGCCGGCCGCCGTTGTCCGTACGGTGGTCGGAAATCGCCAAAAAGGTAAAATTTTTATTATTTTTTTGCTATATTTATATCTAAATATGTATACTGTTTTTGAGAAAAAAAAGCATGTATAAATGAATTCGAAAAGAAAAAAAATGAAAAATGTAAATAAAAAGGAAAGAAAAAAATGAATAACAGTAACGTTTGGTTTTTTAAATCTGTTTTAAACTTTTCTTTTTTTTTTTATTATATTCTCCAAAAAAGAACCCCCTACATTCGGTTTTGTGATGGCTTTTATAGCCTTGTTACAACATTTTTTATTATTTGCTATCTTTTCTTTTTGCAGGCGATGGAGCAAGTGGAGGAGCAGGTGGCTGACAAGGGCGGTGGAGCAGGCATGGTGTGATGGGACAGGGGGTAGAGGCGGCTCCTAGGGTTTCTGTTTTCTGTTTTAGTTTTTGGGCTAGGGTTAGGTGTTTGTTTGGGCTGATGTAATTAGGTTTGGTTGTTGGGTTTGGCTAATTGGGCTTTTAGTTTGGGGTGGGTTTGTTTTACGGGCCCGAGCAAAAATGGGCTGGTACAATTAGGTTCAAACACAATTATAAAATTATCAAAACTCATTCTTTTATAGAGTAATAAATATGTTTTCCTTTTTTTATAATTTTGATAAATTAATGCATGCACAAAATAAGAATAGTGGGATTTAAATCCAAAACATTATAGTTTCACTAGGGATAATGTATCATTTAATTCTTAAACTTGATTACTTTTTTCATTTTATTCCTTAAATTTTTTGGGTCCAAATTAGTCTTTGAAATTGGCAACATTTCTCAATTTTGGTTTATGGGACAATTTCATATTATGTCACGTTATTACCTTTTTTTTAAAAAAAAAATCATAAAACTTTTTAAATGTTGACGTGACACAATCACTGTTATCCGGACTTGGCAATTAGAGGTGACGTACTGTGCTGACACTATTTAACATAGATTCCAACACTAAACACAGATCATAATATTCTATAAAAATCAACGGACACGAAGATGGGTAAATTGAGAAGAAAAAATTAGGAGGGAGAGAGGAAAAAGAGAGGAGGAGGATACATGGCGGAGGCTGCAATCATTGACGACTTCAGACAAAGTGAATGCTGGTGGAGAAAAAGGAAATGAAATGTGATAGGTGAAGCCCCAAGGGCAGGCAACATAGAGAAGAAGAGAATGTTGTGAGTTTTAGTTGATAGGGTTCTTTTAATTAGTTTTTTGTTTTTTAAATTCACAAAAAAAACACCGTTAAAAATCGAAACCAATGGTTGAAACACCTCATAAATTAGGTTATAATATAAATTTATAGAATTGATGCTTCATTCCTTTCGCGGTCCAATATATAAATAATGCACTTCAAAAGTGTGAGACGTGGTACCATTAAGCCTATATTATTAGTGGAAAGCAAAATGTCATCGAAATATAGAACTAGGAATATATACTTACTCCCACTGAATTTGTGATACACACAATCATCAACAATATTTATCTCAAAATCGAATAAGACAATTACTTGATGAAACTTGTGGTACCATTGACGGAAAGCTTGTTTGAGTCCATAGATGCATTTAGTTAATTTGCAAACCATATTCTTTGGGTCTCCTGACTCAACTTTCTAGTTTCACTATATAAATTGTTTTTTCAATGTTGCCACTAAGAAACACAGTCTTAACATCCATCTGATGTAGCTCAAGATCAAAATGAGCAAGAAGTGCCATGATTGTCCTGAAAGAGTCTTTCGATGAAATTGGAGAGAAAGTCTCTATAAAATTAATATCTTCTTTCTGAGTATATCCTTTAGCTACAATACACACATTATACCTCTCCACATTACCATTCACATCCCTCTTGGTTTTAAATATCCATTTACAACCAATTGGTTACGCCCTTAGGTAATGGAACAAGTTCCCAAACTTTATTTTCTTACATAGACTTGTACTTTTCTTGCATGACATCAATCCACTTTTGAGAATTAGAACTTTTTATGGACTAACGAAAGTTGATTGGATCATCTTCAATTATTCCATTGTCATCCTCATGTTCTTGGAGAAATACAAAATAATCATCTGAAATAACATTTTTCCCCTCTCTCATAAACCTCCTTAATGACACTTGTTCTTGAGGTTGTTGAGTTTGTTCTTCTAGAATAATTACCTTATCTTGAATAGGGAATTATTCCACATTGTCTTGTTGAGTGTCTAGATTCATTTCTTGATCAATGATAAGTACGATAACATAAACATAGTCAAAAGTGATAGCAATAATTAAGTTAGAATCCAATTCCTCCTTAAAAGATCTTTCTCTTAACTTATTTCTCCCTCCAAGCTCAACGTCCTCAAAAAATGTTGTAGTTTCCGTCTAAAAACTATTCCTAATTGTGGTGTCATAAAGTTATAATTGCTCAGAATAACTAATAAAGGAGCTTCTCGCTGTTTTGGAATCCAATTTCTTTTCATGTGGTCTATAAAGTCATGCCTTAACTGGACATCCCCAAATGTGAAAGTACTTTAGAATAGGCTTTCGACTTGACATGGTGTATTGTAGGACAATACCGTATTCTTCTAAGAATTTCGTAAATGATCCTAGATGTTTTTCACTTGAGCCGTTATCAGATCTAACGTTCTTAATCTTTTTATGGAGTTGATTCTCAACTTTAGCTTTATAAGCTATCAACACGTCCAGAGGCTGAGATTTTTCATGAATGAGATATAGGTACCCATAACGTGAGTAGTCGTCTGTGAATGTTATGAAATATTTGTTGACCATTCTAGTATGTCGTAGGGAATAAACCATAAATATCAATATGAATTAATTCTAAGACGTTTGAAGATCTGTTGGAACCCAATCTCTTGGTTTTGGTATGTTTTCCCTCGATGCAATCGACACAAACATCAAAGTGTGTGAAGTCAGGGGACTCTAAAATGCCATCAGACACAAGGCACTCAACTCTACCTTTTGAGATATGACCTAAGCGTTTATGCCATAATGATGCCAAGTTTTCCTTATTTAATTTGCGTTTAATACCACATGATTTCACATGCAATGTTTCATTATAGGATGCAACTATTTCAAGCAAATAAAGGTTGTCATAAGCATTTAAATAACTAGTTCCAACAATATTTGAATTAAAAGACAAACTAAACTAATTTTTTCTAAATGAACAAAAATATCCACATTTTCCAACAAAGAAACATAAATCAAATTCCATCTAAAAGATGGTAGAACAAAAGTGTCTTTTAAATCCAAATAAAAACCAGTTCTTGATATTGTTTCTTTTGTGTTGGACCCTTAGCAGCTTCATTATGATATTTTCTTTTCTCGCCTTTGTTTTGAGAGACATTGGCCAAATAAGTACTTTCAGACTTATCATGCTTCAACATTTCTTCCTCTTGCATACAATGAGAAATGAGTTCATCTAGAGTCCATTTCTCCTTTTGAAAGTTGTAACTAATTTTAAATTGGTTAAACTATGTAGGAAGTAATACAACAACCATAAGAACAAACAATTCCTCATAAAGCTCGATCTTAAGTGCCTTAAGTCTTGAAGCAACATGGAACATCTCCATAATGTACTCCCTTATGGTTCCTTGACCCTTATACTTCATAGATATTAAAGAAGTCATAAGCGATGTCTTCTCAACCTTATAGTTTTTGACAAAATGTTTCTTAATTTCATCAAGGAAACTCTTGACCTAAGTAATCTCTTCAGATTTTGTGCCCCTAAAGGTTTTTGGCATGTTGTGTTTCATAATCATTAGACTTATGCGGTTTGAACGATCCCACTTTTCAAAATCTCTTTTAGTTTCAGTGGTGCTTTGTAACAACTCATTTTATAGTAGTGTCGGAAACAGTAGTTTCGGGGCAACAAATTCTACGAATAAGTTTGTAAATATTATTATGTAATATTTACGAGTCAAATATGGTATTAAAATAAATTTTGAATTGGCAATTTATATTATTTGAATGAATAATTAGGTTTAAGTGGTATGACCCTAAAGTTAAGTGGTTTTAAAAAATAAAGTATTGGGACATCGTTTCTATAAACCAAGCCATAAATATTTTGTTAAATATTTATGGAGTGTTATTAAGGTTGTATTAAAATTTGGTTAGGAAATTTGAATGTTTAGATAATTAATTAAGTAAAAACGACCAAATCATAAAAGCTGCAAAAGTTGATCGCTATAGGTTATTTGTATTAAATGGTTATAAAAGTATGAAATGAAGGTTTTAAAATGCGATTAGACCTTAATTATTATAATGGCCGGTTAGTGGATTGAAATATGAAATTATATGATTAAAATGTTTTGTTTTTAAAATTAAATATATGTTATAATATTATTAAAAGATAAAAGACAAAATAAAGAAACATAAGTATCATCTTCCTCCTTTTCTTTATGTTTGAACCGAAAATCCATAACCAAATAAACAAAACCTTCGGCAAAGCTTTAATTGGGTGCATGCAATAGATTTTATTATTTATTTCTTGTAAATTCTATGTTTTTGAGATCTTTGCAACTAGGTCTAGCTAATTTAGGGGTTAATTTGTAAAACTTTTAAATGTTGTAGATTAAACCATGAATGGATTAGATATTTTTTTAAAGTTTTATGATAGATTGCTAAGCTTAGTTGTTAAATAGATATGTTTTATTAAGTAAATTTTGATGGTTTTAAGATATAAGGACTTATTTATAAAAGTAGTAAAATTAAAGGAAAATATTGCAAATGGATGATAATTATGGGCTGTTATAAAAATAGTTAAAAATTGGTTTGCATGAATTTTATTTAAAATGATGAAATTGCATGTTTTGGGTTTAGGGACTAAATTGCAAAAAAGGGTAAACTTTGAGGGTAATTTTGTAAATTTCAATTATTATGAGTTATAAGATAAATTAATTATTCTAAGTTCTGGAATGGGATTAATTGCATAAAAATGGTTAATTTGCATGTTTTGAACTTAGGGACTAAATTGTATAAAAAGTAAAATGTTAATGTCAAAAAAACCTAATTGCATAAAATGAATTGATTTTTATGTTAGAATTAATGAATTGAATGGAATTATTAAATTAGATCAAGAACGAGTGGAAAATTGAAGAGAAGAAAAAATTACCAAATAGCCTCTAAACTTAGTTATTACTGCAATTTAGTCAGGTAAGTTCGTACGAACTATAGCTATAACATCCCGATTTTGGGCTTAGTTGAAACAGTGGTTTTGGGACTACAAACCCGAGGTTGTAAAATTATTTTAATATTAATTTTGGGGTTTATAGCATGTGAATATGTATGTGTGAAAATTTCGTGAGCTAATTTTACCGTTTGAATGCTTAATTTGTGAAAAAAGACTAAATCACATAAAGTATAAAAATTTTGTTCTATTAGCTAAAGCTGTTAATTAGCTATAGAACTTAAAAGTTGAAGTCCTTAAGGAGTAGCTTGCCTATTACATGCGTGTATACTTGTACATGAAATGTAATAAATGAAAAGTCAAAAAGTCAAAGTTAGTATGGGTTGGTATTTGATGACAAAAGCAAATACTAATATAATAAAACAAGTGGCCATCTTTTTCACCTATCTTTTTTTTTTCATTCTCTGCCAAAATATTGAAGGAGAAACCTCCATGGAAGCTTGAAATTTTCAGCAACTTACAACCCTTACTAGTAAGTCATTTTGATGGTCATTTTTTTTTATTTTTGTGTTTTTAGAACCCTTATAGCTTAATCTAGTTAATGAGGGGACTATTTTGCACTATGGTTGAAAGTCTAGGGTTTTGCCATGATAACATTAATGTTGTTTGCTGAATTTTTATGGAATAAAATGAATCTTGGTTGTTAAATAAATAACTTTTGTTAAGTGATTTTTTCATGAAAACACCTAAAAGGACTTGTTTGTAAAACATGTAAAAATAGGTGTTAAAAATGTAATTTGATGAAAAATATGGGCTGTTATAAGAGGGAATATGAATCGGCTAGGCTTGGGTAACCACGAAAATGGACACATTTCATTTTACGAGCCTATGGGCTAAATTGTAATTATGTGAAAGTTTAGGGGCAAAATTATAATTTTTCCAAAATATATTTTATGGACTGTTTTGAATAATGTAGTAACTAAAAAGTGAAATTTGCTATTATAGATAAAGAAAATGAAGTCCGGGCCTAGACTGGGGAAAGAGCAAAATCTTGGACTAAATTGAATTGATTGTCCATATTTTTGTACCGAGATAAGTTTGTGTGTAATTGATATAGCATTTTATTATGTATTTGGCAATTAATGTTGCATGGATTGTATATTTGTCCTTGTGAATATTATTGATGTTGTCCGACAAAGAATTGAGGTGATGAAAGCAAGTTGTACCTTAGGAATACTTTGGGTACAATTATCATGACATGTGGATTGATGAGATCCCGTATAAGACCATATCTGAGATATGGCATCGGCATCGGTATGTGTTATCATGTAAGACCATATCTGGGATATGGCGTTGATATGAGATCCCATGTAAGACCATGTCCGGGACATGGCATTGGCATCGAGTTGTGATCCCATGTAAGACCATTTCTAGGATATGGCGTTGGCATCTTACTATGTGAATGAGGTTTCCCGAGTATCCCTTAGTATTCCAATTGGTTCAACGGGCAGCCCAAGGATTTGTCAAGGAAATGACGAGGTATGACCATGTTGAAAGGGTACAGGTATGTACACCAAGCTCGTAGTTATTGAGATTACGAAAGGATAGGACTTCGGTAAAATGGGAATGAAAGGATTATGATCTTGAGTTCCATTAAACATTATGTAAATTAAATGAGATGGAAAATGACTCTAATGATTATTGAAAGTGAGATGACTTGGGTTATGTTATGTATGTGTATGAAATTGCATATTTTTATTGCTTATTAATTTCATGCAAGCTTACTAAGCTTTATGCTTACTCCCTATCCTTTTCATTTTCTTATAGTATCGCCAAGCTAGCTCGAGAATCAAAGGACGTCAGAGATTCGTTCACACTATCAATTGGATCTTTTGGGTATAGTTAGTCTTAACATTTTGAGTATGACATGTATAGGGACTTGGTCTTTTTTGTTATATGTCATATTGGTCTAGTCAAATATGTTGGCTTATAATGATGGTTGATTCATTTTGCGTATGGCCATGAGATATGGCTCATAATGATTATTGAGTTGTAAATCTATTCATCTATGTATGTATATGTCAATTCTATTATGATATGGCCTATGGTTATTGATGATTGAATGTTGATGAATATCATGTGTGTGTATGAGATGGTATGAAAATGCATGCATGCAAACCTAAGAAATATTGCTCATTCGTATGTGCGTGTTGGTAAAATCAATTTGTCATAGTAGAGAGTCTTAAACAAGTATAATGTGAGGGGAAGTTATCATGCATAAGCTATGTTTATAGTGTTATGGTATCATTGAAGCCATATAAGTGTTTGTATAAATAAGGGTGGCAATTAGCTTGGAAAATAGCCTTAACGTTGTCCATACGAGTAGACACACGGGCATGTGTCTAGACCGTGTGTGACACACGACTTGTCCCATGGGTGTGTGGTTCAGCTGTGTGTCCCTTACACCCTAATTAATGCAAAACAGAATGCCGAGTAGCAAACACACGGGCAGAGACACGGCCGTATGTCTCTGCCGTGTGAGAGACACGACCTAAGAACCTGGGCGTGTGCTTAGGCCGTGTGAAGTCTGCACCTGATTTTGGAATTTAATTCGCCACACGGCCTAAGGACACGGGTTTGTACCTTAGCCGTGTAACCTTATTTGGTTGATGACGTCACAGTCAGAGAGTTACACAAGCTGAGGACACGGGTGTGTCCCAAGCCACACGGGCGTGTGTGACCCACACGGCCTACCCACATGGGCGTATGACTCTCGAAAACATGAAAATTTTCTAAGTGTCGTAAAAGTTTAAAAAGTTTTCGGTTTAATCCCGAACCACCCTCAATGTATGTTTTGGGCCTCGTAGGGCCATATAAGGGATGTTTTGCACATGTATGGATGAATTTGGTTTAAATAAAATTTTATGGCCCGACTTTTGTTTGAATGTGTATGTTTAAGTCCGGTAACGCTCGAACCCTGTTCCGACATTGGATATGGGTAAAGGGTGTTACAATAACCGCTTTTATACTAGTTAAATTGAATGATCATTATTTTGATTTGGTAGAAACGAACCTATTTATATATATGTATCAAAGTTATGATGAATTGACAGTTATCGAATCCCGATTAAACCTGAGGAATTCTTTTTAATGTGTAGTATAAAGTTAAAAAATTCATGGAAATTTAATTTAAATATTAACTCAAAATAGATGAAAATTTAAAAAATATTATCTTTATTAACATATGATTATTAATTTGTTAATTTTTGTCTTTTTAAGTATAGTAAACATAAAAGGCGATAAAAAAACACAAATTTATAAATTAAAAGAGTATAATTAAAAGGTTAAAATTTAAAGTTAAAATTTAAAGATGATAATCATAACTTACATAATATATAAATATATATATCATATCATAACTTACATAAAACTTTGGATCAAAATATATAAAAATCACAGAAATTTGGGCAACACTATTGTTTTTCCCTACTCTTAATTATACTTAAAAATAAACAACTTACCTGAATTAGTTTACACCCATTAGATACTTGATACTTGATATTTATTATCTATTTTAGTACAATGACATGACTTAAATCAATTTAGAACACTTAAGTAACCGTAATTTATTGTCAACTTTAGACTCCAAGAACTCGAAAATGAATAAGAGTTGGATGAATTTGTCAAGGGTAAGCAACGACTATCGAAATGGAGGACAAAATTTTCTAAATTTTGCATTTCAAAATGCAAGCCAAGAGAATATGATTCTTTGCCAGTGTAAGAAGTGTGGCAACATCAATTGGCATATTTGTGAAGTTGTCTACGAACATCTAATTGTTGATGGCTTTATTCGGGGGTATAAAAAATGAATTTTCTATGGAGAGTGTACACTTTGTAGAACCTCTTAAATGATTAATCTGGCTTATCCTCATAATGCTTGCCATCAGTCTGTTAGAGAAGATGACAAGGAAGGTATGTTACGAGATGCATTTAATATGCACAGTCATGGTTTGCAATCGTTTCCACCTGAAATTATTACATCTGATGATTGTGATATTGGTGGAAATTCTTTTTCCGAAATGGGAAGAAGTGTACCTGATGAAGAGTCAAATGGAGAAACGGTGAAGTTCTACAAGTTACTTAATGAAATGAATGATGAACTTTATGAGGGATCGAAATTTTCAAAACTATCCTTCTACATTAGTCTTTTTCACTTAAAATACTTGGGAGGGTGGATCGGAAACTCTTTTACACTACTGTAAGAGTTTTTGAGAGATATGTTTCCGTTTGCAAAAATCTCTCATTCATGCAAAGATATGTAGAAACTGATAAAAGATTTAGGCCTTGGGTACGACAAAATTCATAGTTGCCCAAATGACTGCATGTTGTATTGGGGTGATTAGAAAAACCAATAGTCTTGTCATGTTTGCGGTAAATCTCGTTAGATGAATAGGAATACGGAAGATGTGAATAAAGATGAAAGTGAAGCACAGTCAAGAAAGAAGCCAATAAAGATTTTGTAGTATTTTCCACTAATACCAAGGCTTCAAAGGCTTTTCGTGTCGTCAAAGACAACCGAGTTTATGAGGTGAAATCACGATCAACAAACCGATGATGGATTATTAAAGCATCCTGCAGATTCTTTAGCTTGAAAATCATTTGACAGTAAATTTCCAAGCTTTGCAAGCGATCCTCGAAATGTGAGGCTTGGGTTAGCATCTGATGCTTTTAATATCATGAGTACTTTGTACAGATTAGCATCTGATGCTTTTAATATCATGAGTAATTCGTACAGTACTTAGCCTACAGTGCTTGTTCCTTACAATTTTCCTCTGTGGATTTGCACGAAGTAATCTTCTGTTATCTTATCTATGATTATCCCTGGAGAGAAAGGTCTTGGAAATGATATTGACATTTATACAGAGCCAGTTATTGAAGAGTTGAAACAGTTATGGGCGGGTGCTAAAACATATGATGTCTTGAGAAAGGAGAACTTTTATTTACATGTAGCTTTGTTGTGGACTATTAATGATTCCTCGGCTTATGCCAATTTATCTAGTTAGAGTACTAAAAGACGTTATACTTGTCCTTATTGTGCGGCGCAAACATGTTCAAAGTGGTTATATAATGGGAAGAAGTTCTCTTATATGGGGCACCGTCAGTAGTTAGATGGAAATCATAGATTTAGATTTCAGAGGACTGTATTCGATGGTACTGAAGAGTTCAGAGAAGCTCCTGAGTAGACTATTGGATCTGAAATCTTGTTCATGTTAAAAGATATCAATTTCAGTTATGGGAAGATGAATCAACCACCCAACACGTAAACAAAGAGACGACTGAGGGAAGCGTATGTTGGCGATGTTGACCGGCAGATTGATGATGAATCTGATGAATAAGATGATCCTAATAAGGCGAACTTGTGGAAAAAAAGAAGTATTTTTTTTAGTTGCCTTATTGGGAGCATCAGATGTTGCAACACAATCTTGATATCATGCATATTGAAAAGAATTTTTGCAAGAACATCATTGGGACAATTCTGAATGTCGATAGAAAATCAAAAGACAATCTTCAGAGTCAACTTGATCTAGTTGACATAGGAATTCGACGTGATCTTCATCCCCAATTACTTCCGAATCGAAAATCTCAGTTGCTGTATTCTATTTTTACAATGTCAAAGAAAGAAAAAGAAGTATTTTGCACGATGTTGAAGGATATAAAGGTCTCAGATGCGTATACATAAAATATATCTTGATGTGTGAGTTTTAAAGATCAAAAACTATATTCCCTAAAATCACATGATTATCACATCTTGATGCAAGATTTACTGCCAGTTGCTTTACGGTGTTGTATGTCAAAAAAGGTGGCGTCTTGTATAATTGAACTATCCAATATAATGAAAGTTATTTGTGGCAAAGTTTTGATTGTTAAAGAACTTGAGAAAGTACAAGATTAAGCCACGTTGACTTTATGCAATTTGGAGAAGATCTTTCCACTTTCATTCTTCACTATTATGGTGCACTTGCTATTCCATCTCCCTCATGAAGCAAAACTTTGTGGATTGGTTTTCTATCAATGGATGTATCCTATAGAGATGTGCTAATTTATTTGTAAAGTTTTCATTCATTCATGAATATACCTTTAGTTACAACTTTTGATAATGTTGTATATTGTGTTTAGGTTCCTATGCAAATTGAAGTCTTATTGTCGTAATAAGCATTATCCAGAAGGATCAATTTCTGAAGGTTACTTGGCAGAGGAGTGTATGACTTTCTGCTCTAGATATTTAGAAGATGTTGAAACAAGACTGAATAGACCAAGTAGAAATGCTAGGCTTACAAATCATAACTTACTCAAAACTTATCTATTTTGAAGTTATGGAGAACCAATCGGTAAAGTTAAAATTGCATACTCAGATGATAGATCTTGGGTACAAGCACATCGATATGTTCTTTTTCACCACGATTCAACTGAACCATTACGTAAGTAAGTTTTAGAATTTGATAAATATTCATCTTTTTAATTTGTTTATCTTCTAACCAAGTAATCCACTTTTTTAACATAGTGAGTACAAACAAGTCTTGAGATCTCGTTCATGCTCCCGGAGATTACAACATCGAAAGATTCATAAGTTATTCACAGAATCATTTCTTGAATGGTTAGGGCAAACGGTATGCAACTGAAGCTTTCATTGACAAATAGTAATGTTTTCGTATAACATTTATAATTAATCAATTTACTTTCGATTCAATAGTTTGAAGTGGAAAGGACGTCAATGACGAAGTTAAATGGCTTTCCCAAGGACCAAATAGAGTAGTAAAAAGATATACTGCCTTCCTAATTAACGGATTCAGGTTTCATACAAAAGCTCGCGAAAGATTGAGGAGGACTCAAAATTGTGGAATAGTTGTTAATTCTTCAATTACAAGTTATGCTAGTGCTAGGGACAGTAATCCTGTTGAGGGAAATGTGGAGTATTACGGACTTCTTACTGATATTATTGAGTTGGATTACTATGGAAAACAAAAGGTTGTCTTATTTCGATGTGATTGGGCTGATGCTAATACTGCTCATGGAATTAAAAAAGACCAATTTGGTTTTACAATGGTGAACTTCTCTCGATTAATTCACATGGACAACAATTGATAGACGAGCCGTATGTATTTTCTTCTCAAGTCAAACAAGTTTTTTACTCGAAAGATCCAACTAAAGAGGGCGGAAGATCCAACTGATGAGGGTTGGTACGTTGTACTCCGTAACACCACTAAAGATTTGTTTGACATGGGCAATGGAAGTAGAGATGGCATCGACGAAAGATCAGAAACTTTGTCTTTTTCAGAACAAAACTTAAATGAAACTATCCCTAGTACTAGTACCCAATTTTAATAGGTTTGCCGGGATATGGATGAAGATATTTACGAATCATGATGTAGTAAGATTTTACGATTTTTTAATTATATGTAATATTATAATTTAAATCTTGATCTTGTTAAATATTTCAACTATTTTATATGTATCATTATTGTTGTAATTAGTTACTAATATTTCAACTATTTTATGTGTATTGCAGATAAAATACCTAGAAGAAGATTACGAGATCTCTGTATTATTCAAAATCCTCCAAATTTGAAAGAAACAAATAGTGAGTAATAGATTACTATTGGATCTTCGAATGTTCCGAATACAGCTGACGAACCTGTAAAAATTCAAAGTAATGTTAACTTTAATTTACATGCATGTTGACTTTTATTATTGATTTTTGTTTCAAATTCTTATATTATAATATACCATTTTTTCAGTTGAAAGTGGTGGGAAGTGCAAAACTCGAGGACGTACGCTATTAAAATATTTATACGGGTTAAGTTCTATCGAGCATGTCAAAGTAGCTAGAAACAGTCTTAGTTACCCGATTGGATTAGAAACTCGACTTTTAGCAGGATACTTGGGCATTATAACACGAAATGCCAATCTATTGCCTATCAACTACGAGTCATGGCATCATATGCTTGATAGTAACAAAAATCGAGCTCTCAATAATATTAAGGTAATAACGTGAATGTAATTTATAATACTTTGGTTTAAGTTTCATTTATATTTACTTTCTAAACTTGTGTTATTTGCAGGAGAGATTTGCTTTAGAGGTCTCGGATAATTATGTGAGGTAGACATTAGGAAAAAAATGGAGAGACCATAAAAGTGCTTTAAAGAAGGAATATTTTAAGAAAAATATAAGCCTCGAAGAGAAATTGCGAAATGTCCCGTCGGGATTGCTGAGGTACCAATGGAAAGATACAGTTAGATTTTGGAATTCAAAGAAATGAGAGGTATTACGTACTTCTAAACTCTTATAATTATTTCGATTTATAGTATTTACTATATACATAATAATAATTTCATAATGTAGGATCGTGAGCGAGTTGGAACTATAAGTAGGCAAAAACAAAAATTCACGCACACAATTGGGTCAAAAAGTTTTGCTTGTGTAGCTGATGACGAGGTATTTAAATTTATTAATTGTGTCAAATATTAATTACTTTCTACTAAATAATATTTTTCCTACTATATTTTAGGAACTATCGTATGGTCAAAAAGTTGGACGCCTTCAGCTTTTTGACATTACACATGGAAAGAAAGATGGATCTCCTATGACTACTGAAGCTGCAAAAAGTATGGTATATTTACTTAATAAAATTTGAATTATTTTAAATGTTTATCATGTTTAATTATAATGGTTTAATTCGTCATTTATAATGCAAATAATGTTAAGTTATGTTGCATTTATTTTGATTATATATTTTGTTTCTAACTGTTTGATTGATTTATTAGAAGAAAATAAAGGATAAAAGGGCGGAGTATGAAGCGATCGCTTCAAGTGACAGTTCTGTTAATCTTCACAATCTTGATAACTGAATTATTACTGAAGTTTTGGGTTCTGAAAGATATGGTCGGGTTTGATTTCAAGGATCTTTTGTTAACCCAACCCAATATTTTGGATCCAGCTCGCAGCAATACATGCCTTCGGGGAATCAGGCTCAAAGAAAATATGAAGAACTCCAGCTACAACTTAAAGCGGAGGCAGTAGTGAGGGAAGCAGAGGCAAACAGAAAATATGACGAACTCCAGCTACAACTTCAAAATATGATGCAGGTGTTTCAATAGTAGCAGAATCTGCCACCTTAGACGTCTATTTTCTTATTATGAGAATATTTTAACAATATAACTTTTGAATATAATATATTTTATGATTTCATTTACTAATTTAGATCATATACATATTTCTTACGTTGAATTTGAAGTATCATTTAGATTTGCAGTTTTTGGTTGGATTTGATGTTACAGGAAATTATGTTGACAATTCAGGTTCTATATGAATGAAAATGGGTTGGTAAAAGTCTGCTAAAGTTAGTGGCATTTGTGGGGAAAGTGCCGCTAAAGGTCATGTTCTATAGTGGTGTTTTTCCACATAAACGCCGCAAAATTTAGCGACATTATTTATAGTGGCATTTTTTGCAGCGCTTATCAAAATGCCGTAAATTGTTTTAGCGGCGCTTACCCAAAAAAAGGCCACCAAAAGCCTGTTTTGTTGTAGTGATCTCACACCAAGTGCTTGAGTAAATGCTCTCAATATATTATTTAACTCAAGAAATGAATGATTACAAATGAAAGGGGAAGACTCTATTTATAGTTGAGCTCCCTTAAATTCGACGATATAGATCAAATTACAAAAATGATTGAGATTAGTTCTCATCTGCAATAAGAGAGTCCTAGGGGATTTAAATTCTATACATTTTTATCCTTTAGGATTTACAATAATTTCCCTAGTAAAATACAATGTTTACAATTTAACCAAGATTCAAGAAGATGGGCCTTAAGTCTCTTCCAAGCAATGGGCAAATCCTGTCGAGCCGAATGACCCCCAATGAACAAGAGGGAACATCATAGTGTGCCTTGGTCATGAGCTTTTTTGTGCGGCCTGTGACATTAACACACACAAAAACCTATTTCAGCATGATAAGTTAGAATGACTATTTTTAAGAAAAAATTTGGCCTTAGCATTTTAACCATAATAACTAAGGTTGTCAATTATTTTGACATATTAATGATATTATGTAGAGGAACTAAATCCTATCAAATTAAAGTTTGGATAATAAATCCTAAATTCAAACATAGTCTATGCCTACTGCAATCATTTGTTATTTTATTTAATAAAAAATTGATTTTTTTAAAAGATTATTTTTAATTTAATCTATACTATTATAATGTGCTTGGCTAAGTTGCTGACATCCATCAATCAAACTCTAACTCAATTATGAAATTATTAAAAATCCATTCATTTTAAAAAGGAACAAATAATATTTTGAGGGTATTTAGAAAAAAGTATCATGAAGGGCTCTGTACTAGGAGTCAGATTGCATTTTTGTCCACTTTACTCAAAAAATAGGCAAATTAGTCATTGTACCTTAAATCAAAGAGCAAAATGGTAATTTTTGTTAAATTTTTCATCTATTTGTACTGTTAAAAACCGACGTGGCTGGCGGAATATCCAGATAGTGACCTGTGGCATGCCATATGTACCTCATGCTGATATAAGGACTAGTCTTTTGTAGTAAAATTGGATGAAATTTTTAATAGAAAGATCAATTTGCTCTCTGATCTAATGTGTAGGGACTAATTTACCCATTTTTTGAGTAGAGAAGGCAAAATACCATTCGACTTTTAGTATAGGGGCGTCCATGATACTTTTATCAGGTATTAAATTTTTTTAATATTTTGATAAATTTAGAAAAATATATAAATATTACAAGAATCATGAGTTATGAACCTAAAACATCATCTTTTTTATTATATCAATTTTACTATTTCATTTAAAGTCATATTTCATGTTATATTGAACATTTTATAAATTTATTATATAAAATTTTTCATCATAATCGTGGTATGCTATAATCTAATTTAATTTAATTGATATAAGTAATTATATATTTACTATTAAAAAGAAAAAAATACGAAGAATGATTTTTATATGTGAGAACCATGGATAACGAAGCAGAAAAAAAAAATCCTTAGGATAATTTTTGTTGCTGTAAATAAAATCCAATTATTTATTGTTAAAATGATTTAATTTGCCGACCAGCGGACAATAAGCCCATTTATTACCAACTGCAAATACCTCCACATAGTTGGCGCCTGTTCTCGCTAACTTGTCTGCTTAATACAATTTGTAATTCATCTTTCTGTTTCAATGGATTCCACTTCCAGTTCTGCTTCGCTCATAATTCCCAGCTTCAGGTGCTTCGACGCTACCAATCACCGCCACTACTACTCCACTTTGCCTTCTTGTTCCCCAACTCCCAGGGGCGGTGCTGGTGGCTCTGCCAGCATCCATTTTATGGGCAATTCAACGACTATCGCCTACCCCAAAATCGTCACCGGCGACTGTGGCTACCTTCTCGATGATGTTCCTCACTTGTCTGATTATATTCAAGACCTCCCTGTAATTATAATATTAAAAAAAATCGTTAAGCATTCAAAAAAGTATGCTATGTTAATGTTTCTCACTTTATTTTACTTTTTTAACTGGAGCAGACATATTCGAATCCGTTGCAAGACAATCCTGCATATTCAGTTGTGAAGTAAGTTGTTTTTTTTTTTTTTTTTTTTTTTGAAATTTCTTTTAAACCTCTTTAGAACATGACAAGAATTGTTCTGTTTCACCAGGCAGTACTTCGTTGATGTTGATGATACTGTTGCCGAAGAGGTAAAAACCTCTTGTTATGTTTGCTTTTCTGCATTACGATCCGACTCAGCCCGCGGACCGTATCGTGAGAATGTAATTCGGAATTGTACTCTTTGAGCCAAGGGGCATGGGTCGGGTTGTGTCAAATACTATGGTACATAATTTGACACTGCTGTTGAAGGGGCTCAGCGAGCAATTAGTGCAGCGCATGTTGAATCAGAAAGTATTGAGAATGGTATCGGTCTTGTGAAGCTAATGGGCCGCCACAGCGGTAAATTTACACCTCTATGCGAATTATTTCAACTAGATGATTTGAAAGATTGGTTTTGATGATTTCCATAAGATTTGATATTGAAGAGTGTTTGTTGAAAAGACAGATGAAGATTGCATTCATTTTGTAGCAAATTGATAACCTAGATTGCATTCCCTGGGATTGTCATTGTTTCTTCAGGTCCTTTATCTTGTTTCTATGTTTTACTGATTTGTTAGATTTAGGAATTTGTCTTTCCAGTTTGGAATCTTTTCGCAACTTAGACTGTTTCTAATAGAATAGTTCTTGCTTACATCCTACACTAACTTTATACAGTTCTTGCTAAATGATATTAAACATAGGGTTTATAGCAATGTATGCTACTTTGGCAAGCAGAGATGTTGACTGCTGCTTGATCCCCGAGTCACCGTTTTATCTCGAAGGACCTGGTGGACTGTTTGAATACATTGAAAAAAGACTAAATGAAAATGGGCACATGGTTATTATAGTAGCTGAAGGTGCAGGACAAGAGTTACTTTCCGGAAACACCTGCACCATGGACAACATAGATGCTTCGGGGAACAAGCAGCTTCAAGATGTTGGATTTTGGATATCCCAGAAAATAAAGGTAAAGATGTTCTTGCACAACTTGTTGGCATTAAACAAGTTTTGCATGTCTTATGTTTAACTCGAGTTGGTTTCGATAAAAAAATTGTTAAGTTGGAAGTAAGACCATGTTAGGTTGATCTGGTGTTCATCTTCATTTGCCATTCATCAGCAATCCATCCATTTTTTTCTTATCGAAAGGCAGCAGCATATATGGGACGTTTTCATGCTTCAATGTCCATTCGACAAAACATTGATAGTTTCTGAAATACTGCTGCTTCATCTATACTTATTTTTCTCTACTATGTTGCAGGACCACTTCAGTAAGAAGCAAAAGTTAACTATAAATCTCAAATATATAGGTTAGTTTGTTGGTGAATACATGCATAAATACTCACATCCATTGCTCTCTGTTGAGAATTTTCTTTGATCCATTTCAAACAATTAACCAATCATCGCTTTGATTTTCGGCAGATCCTACTTATATGATCTGCGCTGTACCGAGTAATGCTTCTGATAATGTGTACTGCACACTCCTTGCTCACAGTGCAATTCATGGTGCAATGGCTGGGTACACAGGTTTCACAGTTGGCCCTGTTAATGGCAAACATAGTTGCATACCATTCCAAGTAAATTGTAAACCCGCCTTCGTTTTTTTTGGTCTGATCCATACAAAATGCTTAAGGACTCAGTTTATGTGTATATAACGAATCTTGGGTAACATGCAGCGGATTACCGAAAGACAGAACAAGGTAGTAATCACAGACAGGATGTGGACAAGGTGCCTGTCATCAACCAATCAACCAAGCTTCTTTAGCCCAAAACAGCCGTTTGAAAAGATTGGAGACGAAAAACATGGGGATAATCATGTTGAGGACTTAGCAATCAAGTAAAGAAACCTTTTGACTTAATTGTGTCATTGTGGCACCGGAGAATTTCAGAGTTTTGATCTTCTGTTTTTCCATAGATCCATACTGGTTGCCTGCAATACGGTTTTCTTTTCTTTTCTTTTTTATGTAACTTGATTCCCATTGTATTCTATTGAAAAATGGGTTTCTCTTGCAATGCGTTTGAGGACTCCTTTAATAGTAGTAGGGATTCTGTTTCTCTTACAAAATGGGTTATTGGTATTACCTCGTTTCATACTTGTCTTTTTCCTTGTTTTTCGTTATTCTGAGGTAGAGCGAATGCTTTTGTATTATCCACAAGTGACTAATATTAGCATATCTAAATTATTTTTGCCTTTGCCTTTGTATGTATCTAACACCAATTTATCATTTTGTTTTAAAATTTTGAGAATCTATGATCTTGCTTTATCTGGGATTCCCGAATACTATGATCGAAATTAAACGTTGTTAAGCTATGGTGTTAAGAGAAAATATAGATATTAGGCCATTTTTCGTGAAATTTGGGGTGGTGGTTGCTCTCTCTTTTGCTGGCTTTCTTTATCATCGACTTAAAACTCGAAAGATCAAACCATATTTGCCTCCTCCGCCATTGCTGCATGTTTCGGGTTTGCATTTTTAGCCTTTCTTTAATTCATCAAATATATATATATATATATATATATATATTATTAACTAAATGGGTTTTTAAAACTTGGTTGTTATTTTGATTTATATAGATTGTTTGGTTGAGATTGATTCCGGAGGAAATGATCGGCACAAAGAGATATTACCAACGTCTGAGCCTGTAAGTTTGCTTGGATGAATGAGGTTGTAAAATTATGGTGTTAAGTTTGGTGAACATGATAAAATGGTTTCTCTGACAGGAAGAAATGTCCATGCAACGAACAAGTGTTGATGCGTCGGTTGATCTTTCCCCAAGCAATAAACATGGGGAAGATGTGTTTCTGTTACCAGAGTTTTCAGACAATGTAGGGACATCCCTTAAGCTCCAAACTGAAACAGCAAGGTTAGAGTTAGACACTTCAACAACATCTAGAAGTGCAGAAAAGGATGATTATGAACAAGAAATCAAGTACCTGAGAAACATGGTGAGAATGCTTAGTGAAAGAGAGAGGAGTCTTGAGCTCCAGCTGCTGGAATATTATGGGCTTAAAGAACAAGAAGCAGCAGTTTTCGAGCTCCAAAACCAACTGAAGATCAACAAAATGGAGGCTAAGCTTTTCAATCACAAGATTGAGTCATTGCAATCGGAAAACCAGAGATTAGAGGCCCAAGTGGTTGATCATGCAAGAGTCATGGCTGAGCTTGAAACTGCTAAATCCAAAATTAAGCTTTTCAAGAAGAAACTTAAGCAAGAAGCTGAGCAGAATAGAGAGCAGATTTTAAGCCTTCAAAAGAAGGTTGCTAGATTTCAAGAACAAGAACTCAAGGCCTCTGCAAATAATCAGGATACTGAATTCAACTTGCAAAGGGTAAAAGCTTTGGAAATTGAGGGTGATGAGTTGAGGAAATCTAATATGAGATTGCAGATGGAAAACTCTGAACTCTCTCACAAGTTACAGTCTACCCAAATCCTTGCAAATTCTGTTTTCGATCATTCTGAGGTATTTGCTTCTCCTTGGTTGTAATATTATAGTTGTATTTGGATTTATAATATGTAACTTGTGGTTGCAGGTAGAAGCTTTAAATGAAATGAGCAACCATTTAAGGGAAGAAAACCAGGAATTGACAAAGCAAATAGAACAGCTGAGAGCAGAAAAATTTACAGACGTAGAAGAGCTGGTGTATCTGCGTTGGATCAATGCATGCTTGCGATATGAGCTGAAGAATTATCAACCCCTTGCTGGGAGAACTGTGGCCAGAGATTTAAGCAAAGGCCTAAGCCCCCAGTCTGAAGAGAAAGCCAAAAAACTCGTACTCGAATACGCCAAAGCCGATGGAGGAATTGGGGATAAAGGGATCATCAATCACATGGATTTCGATTGCGATCAATGGTTCCACTCCTCCTCCCAAACTTCATTCGCCACCGATGATTCTTCATGCGACAATTCTTCATCCGCTTCCAAACCCACCAATAAAATCAAGTTCTTCAAGAAACTCAGGAGATTACTACGGGGAAAAGACAACACCAGCAAAGCCGAAGAAGACGCCGATTCCCCCACCTCCAATTGTTCATCCGTGGATATCCCCCGATGGAGGAGCTTGAATCTGGATCAAACAAAAGAAGCGGAAAAACTCCGAAGAAACAGTGATTTCAGTTCATACGGATTTAAAAGACTGATATCAGGGAAGGATGATGATTTGGAATCACCGGTTGAACCCCCAAGATTGTATCAAGATGCCGATTCCGTCCTAAAGTTTGCCGAAGTTTTGAAACAACCAATACCCGCCCAAGGAAAGATTCCCAAGAAAGCCGCAAGCATCATGTAAATTCTTCTTTTTTTTCTTTGTTTCTTTTTAGTTACTTTGATGTAAATAACTTGATAATAAGGCACTCTCTATGTTTCAATATTATTGTACTAACGGGTTTTAGGGCTTTTTTACTGAAATAAATTAAAAAAAAATTATTTATTAAAATAGGTTATCAGCCCGATTATTTATGAAAATATAGTGTTTTTTTCATTCGCGCCTATCTAACAGGTGCGATTCATTATTTTATATTAAAATTTTTTTAAAATAAAATATTATTTTTTTTATTTTCGGATCAGTATGATACGAATACAAGTTGCGCCTATCTGAGAGGCGCAACTAATCGAGCCTTTCTCTGATGCGTAAATGGTTGTGCCTATCTCAGAATTTATGACCCAAAACAGTAAAAAAAATAACAAAATAATGATTTAAAATATTTAGGGACCTGTTATGGAATTTTTCCATTTTTAAATGGCTGCTGAAAAAAAAGGGCAAGGGTGCCGCTTGGCAGTATGGCGACACCAAATTTTAAATTTGGATAATTTCCTTTTAAGCCTTTCTTATTTATTATTTTCTTTTTATTTCCCTTCAACTCACTATATTATGTTTAAATAAACCATTAACCTACTTTTATAGTTAAATAAGCCCTTTACTTATGGTTTTTACTCATAAAAGCCTTATATTTTAATATTAAAGTAAATATATTTTACCAAAAGTAAAGCTATTTAAAAAAAATATAAACTAATTCACAAAATTTTAAATACTTATACCTAATAAAACCGAGTATTAAAAACAACTTTATAATATTACCAACTTTCATCGACTATATAATCCACAAGTTTGCCTTAAATATTAATGTCCACATCTTTCATGTGTTATTAAAATGCATACTTTATCCGGATGAAGTATGTATTAGCATATTCATTAATATGATTATATATATATATATATTTACGCATGTATCATATTACAAAAACAAAAATTTAAATACTTATACCTAATAAAACATGTATCTCATTACAACAATAATTATTTTCCAAATAACATATTATTTTATAATTTTATTTCTTATTTAATATTTTAATTTAATTTTATTAATGCATACTTTACCTGGATGAAGTATGTATTAGCAGATTCACTAATATGATTATATATATATATTTACGCATGTATCACGTTACAAAAATAAAATTTTAAATACTTATACATAATAAAACCGAGTATTAAAAATAACTTTATAATATTACCAACTTTCACTGACTATATAATCCACAAGTTTGCCTTAAATATTAATGTCCACATCTTTCATGTGTTATTAAAATGCATACTTTATCTGGATGAAGTATTTATTAGTAGATTCACTAATATGATTATATATATTTACGCATGTATCACGTTACAATAATAGTTATTTTCCACATAACATATTGCTTTATAATTTTATTTCTTATTTAATATTTTAATTTAATTTTTATAATGCATACTTTACCCGGATGAAGTATGTATTAGCAGATTCACTAATATGATTATATATATATTTACGCATGTATCACATTACAAAAACAAAATTTTAAATACTTATACCTAATAAAACCGAGTATTAAAAACAACTTTATAATATTACCAACTTTCATCGACTATATAATCCACAAGTTTGCCTTAAATATTAATGTCCGCAACTAATTCACATCTTATGTTGATGTAAATTTGAATCTTTTAAATCATTCAAAAATGATATTTTACTATTTTGGGTCAGAAATTCAGGGTGGTGCCGCCTATGCACACCCTCCACCAAGACAAATGTACCATTTTGGTACTTAATTTTTGAAACAACCTGTTTTGGTATTTTATTTTATTTTTTATATTATTTGGGTAAAAAACCCTA
This sequence comes from Gossypium anomalum, assembly GCA_025698475.1. Lineage (NCBI taxonomy): Eukaryota > Viridiplantae > Streptophyta > Magnoliopsida > Malvales > Malvaceae > Gossypium > Gossypium anomalum. The sequence goes on from CM046957.1 coordinate 15,477,177, forward strand.
CAAAATATTAAGCCAAAACTATAAACACTAAACATAAAATTTTATAATTAATAATTAATAACAAAAAAAAAATCACAATATCATAATTAAACTCTTTAAATTATAAACAAAATTATTTAATAAAAAATACATTACCTTTTTTTTTTTTTCTTTCTTCTTCTTCTCCTTTCTCTCTTTTCTTTCTCTCTTCAGGTGTGTGGATGGGGTTTGGGGGACCATACTTATAAGGTCCCCCATTTGTAACTTTTTCCCATTAAAGGGACTAGACGGCAGCATGGTGCAAAGAACGATTCTGCGCGATGGAGCTGGGAGGGGGCATGCATGTAGAGGCGGCAGGGAGGCACTGTGCGGGCAGAAGGGCCAGCGGCGTGGGCGGCATGCAGCAGCTGAAGGGGGACTGTGCGGGCAGCCCATTCGCGCCTATCCGTCTGGCGCGACTCGTTTTTACCTGTATTTTGACCCGTTAAACCGTATATATACCTGTATATATATTTAAATATTTTTAATAAAATAAAAAATAATATTTTATTTTAAAAAACAAAAAAATTAATATAAAATAATGAATCGCACCTGTCAGATAGGCGCGAGTGAAAAAAACACCCCATTCTCATATATAATCGGGCTGACAACCTATTTTGATAAATAATTTTTTTTAATTTATTTCAGTAAAAAAGCCCGGGTTTAGTCTAGTTAGCATTCATGTCAGCAGAGGAGCATCTGGCTTTTTTATATAATAATATAAAAAAATTTATAATATACCAAATTGGTATTTCAGTTAGATTATATATCAAAATGGTATACCAAAGGTAATGGAAGGTGGTATATAGGCAACATCATCTTCTTCTCTTTTTTTTTTTTAAATTATTTCTTTAATGTTAAAAAAATAATTTTATATTAACAGTGCCTTATTAGTAGGCGGCACTACAAAAAAAAAAATTGATTTCAAGTTTTAACCCGATATCAAAATACGCATAGGACAAGGAGAGAGGTGGTGCCACATTCACTAGCGACACCAGTCATGCCTCCCTGACAGGTGGCACTGGTGCCAGTAACCCATCCCATCCGTCATTGCGCAGTACACTGCAAATGCAGTGTTAGTCCCGTTGAAGCACAGAAAGAAAGAGAGAGGAGCAGATGAGGGACTTTATAACCATGGTCTAAGAAATTCTCTATATTAAATTTTGAATTATCTTCAAATTCATCTTCTACAATCCAATTTGAAAATTCTTCAAGATTTTCTTCCTCTTCAATCTTTATAACGGGTGTTGAATTTATAAATTCTCTTGGTAATTTCCTAACAACTAATTTATCCATCATGGCGTGTCAAAGACATTTTACTTCCCAATAAACTTTCGCGAACTTACACTTTCTCTCACTATTTTCCTTACTCCATATGAGATTATAAACTTTACGAAGTATATAACTATATTCCAACAGGTTCGTGGTACCAATGTCTTCCAAAGTTGGTTTAAAATGATTTGATGCTCCCGTTCTATTAATGTCCCTCTAAGGGGTAAGTATTATACTTTATTCTTTCTAATCAGTTCATGACCTTTCCATAACACTTCTTACATCTTTTTATTTACGGTAATAAGGTGTTGAATGATGTCATTTTCTAGTTTCATTCTATAATCTTGAAATTCTCTAATCATCTTATCAACTTTCTCTCTTTGTACTAAAATTATTGTTTGTACTAAAGTTGTTATCTCATTAGGAAATATTAGATTTATTGTCATTTCTACCAATATCTATGACAAAAAAATATTTTTTTTCGAATTTCAATATTTAGCTATTTTCTCTAATGTTATCACTAACTAACAATTAATTTATAATAGTTACTAACAAAATAACTTTAAAATAAATTAAAAAATAATAAAAGATTACATTTATAACCTACCAAATCACAAAAAAACATTAAACTAGACAAACAATTAACCTAATCACAAAAATTACTAACAAAATAACTTTAAAATAATTATTCCAAAAAAAAAACTTTAAAATAAATTAAAAATTAATAAAAATTTACACTCATAACTTAACAAATCACAATAAACATTAAACTAAATAAATAATTTATAATAGTTACTAACAAAATAACTTTTGTCGAAACCATTTTAAAATCAAGTTTTAGAAAAATGGGAATCGACTTTAAGAAAAACAAAAAACGAGAGTCGCCACCAATCTTTTTAGGTGTGATTGGATCACCTTATAAAATGTTTTGTTTTAAAACATTAATTTTGGTCTACGAAAGTCGAGAAAACGGATTTGGGAGTCGGTTACGTCTTTATGAGGAAGGGTTAGCGACCTCATGCGCCCAAAAATTGGTACCTAATTGATTATCAGGTGTCTTTAATGTCGGAAATTTGAAAGTTTTAAGATGCAATCCTCTTTAAAATATTTTGATTTTTGAAAATTGGGGTTCACTTGTATCAAAATATTGATACTAAGTTATCCTTTTTGGAAATCCCTATCTCGAAATGACAAAACGCCATATCCAGTAAGTTAGGACACAACGCTTTGAGATTCCAAGACAGTTGCTCGTATTTTGAAAATCTTAAAAACTTAGAAGGGTACTTAACTATTTGAACTCAACGAGAAAAGTTGCAACCCAGTAAGTTAGGGCACTACTTTTCTCGAAGCTTTCAAACACCAAGCATTGCCTTTTTATAACTTTGAAGTCTCGTTTTTAAAACCGATGCATGAATGAGCACATTAACATTATGGAATAGAATATTGCAATAATAAGTGAATAAAACATGCAGTTAAACAATACAATAGTAATAATACAAAAATCATATACTAGATACATACATGTTTAAAATTATATAACATCATATATACAAAGATACACATAGCATATATTAAAGATGAATAAGCAAAGCATACAAACATACAAAGTAATAATTAAGAAACGATGCATGATGTACAATTTTATATACATAAAAAAGATATCAATGTACATGTTCATAAAATATAACATCAAATAATAATTAGAAAATAACATTTAATACATAAATGATGTATATTATATAAAAACATAAAAGAATTAGTATATACATAAATATAAAATAAAGTGATTAATTGTTAACAAAATATGCTTATAATACAAATAAAAATATGATATTTAATAATATTTTTTAAAATAGTGTTTAATATACAATATAATATATATAATACAAAATTTATAGAAGGATAATAATTATATAAAAATATATCGGTTTCTTTTAAAAAATATATAAAATAAAAATAGATATATAAATAGAATTTTTAATAATATATGTAGAGTTTTTTTTAAAATAATTATAAAATAATTATATAAAAATATCACATAATACATAGGTGAATAATCAATGATGAAATATGTATATAATATAAGTCAAAAATAATAACTTACAAATTTTAAAATTATAAATAATATAATGAGTAATATAAGACATAAATAATATAATAGATAATATACAATGTAATAAAAAATAATAAGTAATATATAATAAAAATATAATAAATGTTATATAATAAAATATAATATAAATATATAGGAAAATAATATGTGATAAATAAAAATTTTATATAGATATATAAATAGTACTCTTAATAATAATATATGTATAGTTTTTAAAAAAATGAATAAATTATATATATATATAAATAAAATAAAAAGAAAAGGCTAAAATTGAATTTAAATAAAATTATAAGACTAATTTGCAAAATAGTAAAAATTCAGGGTCTGATTTGCAAGAATTAAAACGTTAAAGGACTCACTGGGCAATTTGCCCTAACCCTAAACGACACCGTTTTCTGGATATTGTTTTAAAAGCACTGATTGGACTAAATTGAAACAAAATTTAAAATATTAGAGCTGAAATAAAATGAAATTATAAATATTAAAATTACGAGAGGACCAATTAGGTAATTAACCCAATCTCCAAAAACACGCGGATCCTCCCCGGGTAGTCGGGTCAACACGCGAATCCTCAGGTCTTAAAACGTCGTCGTTTTGATAGGGTTATATAACCCCAATTTCAACTTTTAAAAATCATTTTAGACTAGCTTTAGAAAAAAAATAGAGAAATCCTCTGAGAGAAGAGGATTTGGGGTTTAGGGGTTCTGTCAAGCCTCCATTTCTGATCTTCTCACGCGCTCACGCGCCACCACGCACGGTGGTCGGAGGGTTAAAACCCTCGTTCCTTCGAGGCGAAAACTCAGGTAACTACTCCGCCTTACAATATTTATCAGTTTTCACCTAAGATTAATGCATATATTTGCTGAAAATAAAACAGAACATAGACTCCAATCACCTTTTTTAAGGAAACTGCTTGAACTTTTTGAATATCTGTGTATATGTATGTATTTTATTCTGTCAAAAATCCCGGTCCCTTTACATTGTTTTGATTCGGGCTTTTATAGCCACTGTTGTTATTACATAAACTGGGAAAGAAATCTTTTTATTTCTTTTCATCTTTGTTTTGTTTGTTTGCTGTTGTGGTTCTTTCCTTTCTTTGCAGGTGCTCGAGAGAAATCCGGCGAAGACGAAGGCCTGATGATGGTCTAACGGTGGCATTGATCTCGGCGCGACTCGGAGCCTGGAATCGTGGCCTTGCTGAGGGTAGCTGGAACGACGTGAGCAAACGCGTCTGTTGGGATGTCTTCTGGAATCTTCTGTTTGCGGCGCGAGGAGAAAGAGCTAGGGTTAGAAACCCTGGCTGGTAACTTAAGTTTTGGGCCTCTATTATTGGGGTTTGGTTTATTGGTATTCTGTTTGGGTCAAGGGTGTAAATGGGTCTGCTGGGTAGTAACCGGGTACACGGGTAATGGGTCTGAGGTATTTGATTTTGGGCCTACTGTTTGGGCTTTGTAACCTGGACTTGGACTGTTTAATAAATAAATATTTATTTATTTATCTATTTTATTTGGTTTTAAGGCCAGGTTAAATTTCGGCTATTACAGCTGCCCCTTTTTGCTCATTGCTGTATAACAGAAATCGAGCAAAGACTCATAAAAAGACCAAATTTGACTGGTCTTATCCAATTAATCTGCTCAATGTAAACTCAAAATTGTCATGTTGATATCTTTGATCTGCTCTCCGCCGAACACAGAGACGCCAAATCTGCTTCTTCGATTTGTTCCCTGACCATACAGAGATGCCAAATCATCTTAGATTTGCTTTGGCATAAGCACGCGAAAGCTAAATCAGCTATGTCTTTGGTTTGCTCCTTGTAAGCACAAAGATGCCAAATCATCCTGGATCTTTTTGAGAACATCTGAGAGTCAAATCTGCTATGTCCTTGATTTATTCCTTGTAAACACAAGAATGCCAAATCATCTTGGATCTACTTCAGTATAAACATCTGAAGATTAAATCTGCTATGTGTCTGCTCTCCGTCGAACATGGAGACGCCAAACTTCGATTTGTTCTCTGACAATACAGAGATGCCAAATCATCTTAGATTTGCTTCAACGTTAAACACGTGAACACCAAATCAACTATGTCTTCGATTTGTTCCTTGTAAGCACAAGGATGCCAAACTATCCTGGATTTATTTGAGAATATCTGAGAGTCAAATCTGCTATGTCCTCGATTTGTTCCTTGTAAACACAAGCATGCCAAATCATCTTGGATACACTTCAGTATAAACATCTGAAGGCTAGATCTGCTATATGTCTGCCCTCCATCGAACATGGAGACGCCAGACTTTGATTTGTTCTCTGACAATACAGAGATGCCAAATCATCTTAGATTTGTTTCAACGTAAGCACGTGAAAGCCAAATCAGCTATGTCTTCGATTTGTTCCTTGTAAGCACAAGGATGCCAAACCATCTTGGATCTTGCTTCAGTATAAACATCTGAAAGCCAGATCTGCTATGCTGCTGTCTATTACCCTACTGCTTAGGGGATTTAAGGCACGTTCTCTTTGATAACCTGTATAATGATTATGCATGATAATTAGGATGCTATGATCGAAGTAAGTCGAATGTTCCTAATTAAACATGCCATGATGCAAAAAAATGTTATGAATATAACCCCTATCCTAGACGTCATCACTCATTCCTTCATTTATCTTTTCTTTTCTCAAAGTATTGCTCTTGCTCAGCCTGTAGGCCTGTACCCTTCCTCAAATGCTATGATCCACTGAGGACGTCTGCAAAATAATCTTCCCTAGAATTGAATCGTTGGTTTTGTCTATTTTCCTTTTGGACTGGAAGAAAGAAATTCCTCGAGTTCCTTCATCCCTTACTTATGTGAATTTCTTGAATAATTGTCCTGTTTTAGTTTCTTGCATTATCTAGAAATTCCCAAAGTAATGCACAAAACTTTGTTTGTGAAGATATTTTAGTTCATCTATCATTATTTCAATGCAACATACTTAAAGAATGATAGAAAATGAATAAATCTCTAAGAATAATTGGATTTGAATGAATTTTCAAAAATACAAAGGAGGTGAATCTGATAGCATATCTTGGAAAGAAATAGAATCTAAAGATAGCAAACAAGATAAAAGTTAGATGCTCCAGATATCGCCGCTTGAGCGTCTATACACCAGCTCCATGAAATCTTTCTTGAGTTTGACATGTGTTTAAAGGATCTAAAGTACTTTGTTGATGCCCTAATATGTGACGTGTTTCACTCTTTGATGGAGTCAGATATAGCAAGATTGCTGTATGCCCTTCAAAATTTGAGCTGCCCTTTCGGGTTTTCAACTCAAAATCCCTTTGGTCACAAAGCACCCTTTGCGGGTTTTCACTTTGGCCTCTCCATTTTTCTCTTTTTTTTTTGGTGAAAATTCAAGGTGCCCTTTGCGGGTTTTCACCTTGGATTCTCCTCTCCTTTAGACAAAGTATTTTTTGACTGAGTCTGAATTTACTGGATTGGGTAAACTCTTCCCATCCATTTTTGTCAAAATCAATGCTCCTCCAGAAAAAGCCTTCTTCACGATGTATGGCCCCTCCCAATTTGGCATCCATTTTCCTCTAAAGTCCTTCTGAATAGGAAGGATCTTCTTTAGCAACAGGTTACCCTCATGGAATTCTCTTAGACGAACCTTTTTATCATAAGCTCGCATCATACGCTTCTGATACATCTGACCATGTCGGATGACTCTCAGCCTCTTTTCCTCAATCAAGTTTAACTGGTCATATCGGGATTGAACCCATTCAGCTTCATCTAACCTTATCCCTGTCAAAATTCAGAGAGAAGGTATTTGTACTACAATAGGTAGCACTGCTTCCATCCCATAAACTGACAAGAATGGGGTTGCCCAGATGAGAGAGTTCTCGACGGATGTTCGATAGGCGGGAGTGCAAGCAAGTGAGCTTCTCATGCCAATCTCTATAGGTCACAGTCATCTTTCCCACTATTTTCTTAATTTTCTTGTTGGCGGCCTCCACTGCCCCATTCATTTTTGGACGATAGAGAGAAGAATTGTGACGCATGATCTTGAACTGGTTGCAAACTTCTGCTATCGTTTTGTTGTTCAAGTTCAATGCATTGTCAGATATAATCTTCTCAGGCATTCTATACCGACAAATGATCTATTTCCTCAAGAACTGACTTACAGCAGACTTAGTAACATTCGCATAAGAAGCGGCCTCTACCCATTTTATAAAGTAGTCGATTACCACGAAGATAAACCGATATCCGTTCAAAGCTTTCGGTGATATGGGTCCAATGACATCCATGCCCCACATGGAGAAGGGCCATGGAGAAGTCATGACATGCAAAGGTGAAGGAGGTATATGAATTTTTCCCCCTAAATCTGACACTTATGGCATTTCTTGGCATAGTTGATACAGTCCCCTTCCATAGTGGCCCAATAATAGCCAAACCTCATGATTTGCCTTGCCATCGTGAACCCATTTGCATGCGTCCCACATACATCTTCATAAACTTCTTCTAAAATTAGCTTAGCTTCCACAACATCGACACATCTTAAAAGTACTTGGTCTTTCCTTCTCTTGTACAAAATATCCCCATCCATGACATAGTCACAAGCTAACCTTCTCAAAGTTCGTTTGTCATTTTCGGTTGCCTGTTCTGGATATTTATGATCTTTTACATATCGCAATATATCCTGATACCAAGGGTTATCATCCTTTTCTTCCTCTTCAATGTTACAACAGCTAGCAGGAGCCTCATAGACACTCATTTGAATTGGTATCACTTCTTCCTCTTTATTTGCCTTAATCATTGAGGCCAAGGTTGCTAAAGCATCTGCCATCTGATTTTCGTCTCGTGGGAGATAATTGAAGGTGATGTCATCAAACTCCTCAAGTAACCCCAAAACTACCTTTCAATAATTGATCAATTTAGAGTCCCTTGTCTTTCATCCACCTCTAAGCTGATAAATTACCAACGTAGAATCTCCATATACTTCTAGGGTTTTTATACCTCGCTCTATGGCTGCTTGAAGTCCCATGATGCATGCTTCATACTCAGCCATATTATTCGTGCAATCAAAGTCCAACTTTCACGTGAATGGGTAATGATCACCGTTGGGGGATACCAAGACTGCCCCAATTCCGCTTCCAACTGCATTAGAAGCCCCATCAAAATTGAGCCTCCATGGAGAATCTTCGGTCATCGCTATACACATTAACTCCTTATTTGAAAAATCAAAGTTCAATGGCTCATAATCCTCTAGAGCTCTACTGGCCAAAAAGTCAGCTACCGCACTTTCTTTTATAGCCTTCTGACTTACGTAGACTATATCAAATTCTGAAAGCAAAATTTGCCATCTCGCCATTCTTCCATTTAGAGCCATTGACTTCATCATGTATTTCAATGGATTCAGCTTTGAGATGAGCCAAGTAGTATGGTATAACATGTACTGTCTTAATCTCTGGGTAGTCCAAATCAGCGCACAATATAACTTTTCAATTGGTGAATATCTCATTTCACAGTCAATGAATTTTTTACTGAGATAATAAATTGCCTTCTCCTTTTTTCCCGACTCGTCATGTTGACCAAGCACATATCCCATAGAATTACTGAATACTGACAAGTACAGTATTAACGGTTTATCTGGGCTAGGTGGAGATAATACCGGAGCATTCAACAAATACTGCTTGACCTTTTCAAAAGCATTCTGGCATTCTTCATCCCAAGTACCTTGATTGTGCTTTCTAAGGAGGCGAAAGATATGATCGCATTTTTCGGTCAGTTGTGAAATGAACCGAGCGATGTAATTCAACCTTTCTAGGAATCTTCGAACTTTCTTCTGAGTACGTGGTGGAGGCAACTCTCATATGGCTCTGTCTTTGTCTGAGTCGACTTCAATTCCCTTTTTACTGACTACGAAGCCTAATAACTTTCCCGATCTGGCTCCAAAGGTACACTTTGCTGGATTAAGCTTCAACCGAAATTTTCTCAACCTCAAGAATAGTCTTCTTAAGACCTCAATGTGCTCTTTTTCTATACGTGACTTGGCAATCATATCATCAACATACACCTCAATATCCTTATGCATCATGTCATGAAACAAGTTCACTATGGCTCGTTGGTATGTTGCCCCTGCGTTTTTCAGTCCAAACGGTATTACTTTGTAACAAAAGGTGCCCCACAAGGTTATGAAGGTAGTTTTATCCATGTCCTCTGGATGCATCTTTATCTGATTGTATCCTGAGAAGCCATCTATGAAGGAGAACAACGAATATCCCGCTGTGTTGTCTACTAAAGTGTCAATATGTGGAAAAGGAAAATTATCCTTTGGGCTTGCTTTGTTCAGATCTCTGTAATCAATACACATTTGTACCTTTCCATCCTTCTTTGGAACAGGCACAATGTTAGCTACCCATTCGGAGTACTTTACTTCTTGCAAGAATCCTGTATCAAACTGCTTCTTGACTTCATCCTTTATTTTCAGAACAATATCTGGCCTCATTCTCCACAACTTCTGTTGGACTGGCTTATAATCTTGTCTTATCGGAAGGCGATGTACTACAATGTCAGTACTCAATCCAGGCATATCCTGATATGACCAGGCAAAGATATCTTTGAACTCTCGAAGTAACTCAACCAGACCATGCCTTGTGTCCTTGGTAATCAATGTTCCAATTTTCAACTCATTCCCTTCCTCTAGGACTATATTCTCTATTGCCTCTTTCTTATGTGGCATGATTTGTTTCTCCTCCTGCTTTACCATTCTTAACAGATTGAGAGATACGTCACAATCTTGAACATCTTTAAAATCCTGAGGTTCCTCTAAACACATGTCTTGCTCGCAAGAGAGAAATCGGGAGCGGCGATGACGATTGCTCATATCATTAATATCTAGGGACCTGTGGGGGTATGAAAGAATATATAAAGAATGAATGAAGCTAAGAATGATTGTTTATGTGCCATGAATAAAAGAATAAGAATTGCCAAAATTTATAAGAATATTAGTTGATAAAAAGTGAAACAATACTCGTTTAAATTGATAAAAGTTATGGTTTATTTAAATAATATTAGATGAACATAAGCCTATTTTCACAAATGTAATCTTACTACTCCTAGGCCCTAGAGTAATAGACATGTTTCGAGAATTACTCTGAAAAATTCCTAAAGACTATAGGAAGGTCCTCCGTAGTCCAATTGTTCAGAGAACTCCCCGGTTCGTAAGGGCAAATGCCCTCAAGGTTTTCTTGCTCCAATCTCTCATTATGTACAGCGTTGATCTGATGACTTTCTTCCCTCAATAATCCTCCGACTTAAAGGATTTGGATATAGGTGGGAATATCATCGGTTCTCACTCCACTTCTCCTCCGTTCAAACGCGCCTTTCTTCTTGCTTGGCGCTTCTCAATCTCTTGCCTATTGTGCTTATGGTCTGGCTTAAAGCCCAAACCAAAGCGATCTTTCTTCTCCATCAGTTTTGGGATTTGAATCCCTCCTTGTAACTGTCTTCCTAGTCCTTTTTCCGGCGATGCTCCCCTCCCCATTATCATTTGCAGAGCCATCTTTGTAACTACAGACATTTTAGGTACTGGCACCTCACTTCCTTCCAAAATGAAGGTTGCGTTGATGATTTCTAAAGAACAGAAAGAACACTCAATAGCCTCTTCATTTGCTTCGACATAAGGGGCCTTGCTAGTGACTGTTACTATAACGTCCTCCTCCGCATTGATGGTTATTAATCGTCCATCTGTTACTAATTTTAATTTTTGGTGCAATGAGGAGGGCACCGCTCCTGCCAAGTGTATCCATGGTCTCCCCAATAAACAATTATAGGAGGGTTTGATATCCATCACCAAGAAATCAACTTCATATGTATTTGGCCCAATTTCCAAAGGGATATCAATTCGTCCCATCACTTTCTTTTCGGTTCTGTCGAAGGCTCTTACCACATTGTGACATGTCTTCATATGCGAACTGTCAATGGGTAATCTGTTCAATGTGGATAATGGAAGGACGTTCAAAGCAGACCCATTATCAATTAGTACACTTGGAAGCGTGTATCCTTTGCACCGAGTAGTGATGTGTAAGGCTTTGGTTGACCCTATACCCCCAGATAGAATTTAATCATCATTGAAGTAGATGAAATTGTCAGTACTGATGTTCTTCACCAACCGGTCCAACTTGTTAACGGATATGTCGTGGGTGACATATGTTTCGTTAAGTACCTTCAACAATGCATCCCGATGCACCTCAGAACTCAGAAGTAGGGCTAATACTAATATACGCGCTGGCTGCTTACGCAACTGCTCGACCACACTATATTCGCTATACTTGAGAAACTTTAGAAATTCCTTAGACTCTTCCTCCCTTACTGGTTCATTGATGGGTATTTCGGTCTTTTTCTTTTTCTCAACATCAACATCTTTTATTTTTGTGGACTCCACTCTGATACCCCCTCATCATAACGCTTCCTACTTCTTGTATAGGAACCTTCATTCTGCACATCCTTAGATGCACTGGCTGTAATTTCCCCCTTGGGTACTGTTACACTACAGTCGTAACTCCATGGCACCCTCTTGTCATCTTTATAAGGGAAAGGATGGGTTTATGAATGACAACCTTGGGCTTGTTTTGTGCCCCCACTTCATTATTCCCCAGTAAGGAAATAATAATTCTTGGCCGGCTGGTTCCTTGTTGTTCATCTTCCAACGCACTTATTTCTCTTTTATAAGAGCTACCTTCAAAAACTTGTAGCTCTTTATTATCAATGAAGCCTTGTACCAAGGCTTTGAATTCTTCACAATTTTGGGTCTCATGACCCTCTTTTCTATGGAACTCACAGTAGTTCCCCATTTCTTCTCTTCCTTTCTCAGAGGTTATCATCCCTCTCTTCACCATCTCTTTCCAAACTACCTTCAAAGGCATCCTTACCTCAGCAACATTTTCCTTTATCCTTCTTTCACTAGCTTCGCCAATGGCATTCACTCCTTGATTGTCATGGTTTGGAAAATGATTCTCAGTATTTGGGGTACTATCAAATTTCACAACCCCGTTCTTGATCAACCTCTCTACGACTTTCTTGAATCCAGTACAATTTTTAATTGAATACCCCGATATTCCGGCATGGTACTCGCATATGGTATTTGCATCATACCATTTGGGATATGGAGGCTGTAATGGTTTCAAGTGGAAAGGGGCTATAGCATGCGCGTCATATAAGCTTTGATAAAGCTCACGATATGTCACAGGTATAGGCGTAAATTGCATCTTCTCATGCCTGGTGCCAGATTCCTGCCTTTGAGAGCCCTGTTACCCAACTGTGGCTACTTTGGGTTGACTAACTGTGACTGCTTTCGAGTTGAAGCTACTTGTATTGTTCACCTCATTGTCTTTTCTCCTTGGGGTCAATCTTTTAGCCGTTTCCCCCTCAATTTTGCCACCCCTTATGGCATTCTCTATCATCTCTCCTGCCATAACATGTCCGCAAAACTTTTGGTAGTGCTTCCAATCATATGAGTGATGAATGGAGCCTTCAGAGTGTTGATGAACAACATGGTGGTTTCTTTCTCCAACAGTGGTGGTTGAACCTACATTGACTCCTTCCTCCAACGTTGTGCATATTGCCTAAAATTCTCACTAGGCTTTTTCTCCATGCTTTGCAGAGTGATCCTATCAGGGGTCATGTCAGTCACATGATTGTACTGCTGCATGGAGGCTTGTGCAAGATCCCTCCATGAATTTATTCTAGTTCGGCTCAACTGATTATACCACCTGGCTGCCGCTCCCACTAAACTGTCTTGAAAGCAATGGATCAACAGCTGATCATTGTTTACATACCTAGTCATCCTTCTATAGAACATTGTGATGTGGTCCTCTGGGCAAGTAGTACCATTGTACTTCTCAAACTCTGGCATCTTGAATTTGTGAGGCAACACTAAGTCTGGGACCAAACTTAAGTCTTTGGCATCAATCCCATGATGATTGCCGGCGCCTTTCAAAGTCTTGAATTTTTCTTCCAGCCATTTGCAGCGTTCATCCAACTGTCTTGCAGCTTCGGCTTTCAAATCTTCATTTTTCATCATATCTAGGTCAGGAATGAGAGAATTAGTAGGGTTATCACCCAAATTAAATCCCGAGCCATTTAGGTAATTCATATGGATCCCATCATCAATTGGCCCATGTTGAGGCCTCACAGTGACAGATGGTCTTCTAGGAGGTGCTTCAGTTTGCAGTGGCACATGAGGTGGAGTAAAACCCGGAGGATGATCCTCACCCTCCTCATTAGTGATAGCCATGGGGGCTTTCCCTTTATCAGTGGCCCTTAGAAGCTTAGCCATTTCAGCCATCATATTCTTCTGAGCCTCCAGCATTTGTTCCCTCATGTCATTCTGCATCTTGGCCAACTGCTCTTGCAATTGGTCTTGCATATCTTTTTGCAATTGCTCGAACCTTTGATCCATACTCTTAGTTTTAGTGCGGGTGTCGTAAGGATGTGTGATTTCTAGATTTTCCTTTTCTACCTTTAGAAGTAAACTTTAACTACTTAAGGTCTTTCTATAACTTTGAATGCATATGATGTGATGTAATGCAAATGCATGAATACAAAAAGGCATCGATCTCGATTCAATCTCATTTAGAAAACTTTATTTAGAAAAAGAATATCTTTACATATAAATGGATTACAAATACACCTTTGCCCTAATGCCCAAAGTTCTAACTTTGTTTAATAAAAGGGCTAACTCTTGACCTTTATCAGACGCTGACTCATACATTATACTCAACACATCAGCTCGTAATGCTAAGTTTTGAACATATCCAGTAATCTCTCGGATCTGGGCTATAGCTTCGCCAATAATGTAATCCCTATCCATGACTTGACCTTTAACTTGATGGAGTTCTCCTTTTATACAATCTTTTTGGGCCTCGAGTTGCTCAATCCGAAGTTCACCATAATGTAATGCCACTTCCAAATCTTCAACCTTACTTTTTAGCTCCTCTAACTCGACCGCATGATCATGGTTTCGGTGCCAACGAAGGGATCTTCCAAGCTCATTTACCTTAGTCTTCAACCTTTTATTCTCTTTCTCTAATGCCAAATTTTACGATCGCATCTCTTGGAACTTCCTCTCCCAATACTCAGCTCTAGCTTTTTCCTCTTGAACTTTTTTCTGCCACTGCTCTGAAGACTTTTCTAACCCCACTCGCTTTAAAGATAATTGTGCTTTTTTATACTCCTCTTTTAAATCATCTCGGTCTTCCTCCACCTTCCTCTTTTCCTTCCTAACTTTTTCAACCTCTTTCTTTTGCAGGTCAACATCTAGACTCAGGTACATCTTCTCCTCCTCAAGCTTTTCTATCTTCTTTTCGAGTTCTAAATTCTTTCTCTTAAATTCTTGCTTTATGATATCAAGCTTCGATGGTATCGCTTGCAAGTATTCCTCCATTGGTCGAGTTTCCTCTATTTTTGTCATAGGGACATTATCATTGATCCTTCGTTTCCTCTACTCAACATATTCTGGAGTTGTAACAGGACCAATGGCCACTTCCTTCAACCGACAAGTCTTGTTCCAAGTGCTAGAAACCTCGATAACCTTCCTCTTGTAATCGGCTCCTCTGTATACAAACTCACTTTGAGTCAACCCATGAGTCGCTGGTACAAACTGTCTCAATCCGTACTGCCTCAATACGAGCAAAGGAGCATAACCAATGGCACCCCAAATTCCCAACAGGGGAACCCAATCAAAGCTACCGCATCGATAAAGTATCTCACCAGGAACCATCCATGGAGCTCTCCATTCAACATCCCTCGACTGAAGATTCCGAAGTAAAGCTACCCAATTTTCTTCTGGCACATCCACTTTCCTAGAAGATGCTACTATATCTTTCAACGGGGAGTAATTCTGAAAGAAAACCCAACAAATAATCCCATCAATCAATCGGAAGTGACTGAAGAACCAAGCCATGAGTAACTGAGCACACCCTACAAATCTGCTTGTACCAGCCTTCCTACACGCACCTAAGGACCTGAATGTCTCTGCCAAAATTGCAGGAATGGAAGTGACCCTTTTACTGAGTCGATGAAAAAGATCTGTGGTTGCCTCGTCCACATATCCCAAAGCCCTAGGGAAAACTATCAATCCATACAAACTTAAGGCAAAAATGTCTACCTTCTTTGTCTCATCGGGGTGTGTCAAAATCAAATCTTTCAAAGCATCCCACGAAATGCACTTGCACTCACCTTTTTCTTTAATTCTGGCCGTGATCCACTGCTCGCTCATCCCCGTAATGGTCATTAATTTCTTCAAAAAGGTAGGGACACAAACAGCTCGAGAATAGATCCTGTCCATCTAAAACCTGGGACAACGAAGTAAGGCGGTGTACTCCTCCACGGTAAGTACCAAGTCTACTTCCCAAAAGTGAAACAACTGTACGCCGGATTCCAAAACTGGGCAAGGGCTCGGAACAAGTGCTCATTTACCTGAATATCAAGCAAGTAAGGTAAATCTCCATAATTATCGTAGAATAAACGCTTAGTCTCATTGCCCCACTGATCCAAAATTTCCTTAAGCTCTTGGAGGTTATTCTGTGTGACACTAATACGAGTATAATCTGACAACTCCGACACATATCCCATAGTTATGCTGTCTCCCTTTTCTAGATGAGTTTGCTCTGACCATCTATGAACATCGGCGTTGCCCTCCACTATATCAAGAAGTCCGTTCTCTATAACAAAACTTCCTAACTTAGAGACTGACCGTGAATCGATACCTTTGTAAATGCAAAAATGTCATGCAAACAAAAGAAAAGAAATAGTCAGTATCACATGATATCAATAAATCTCAATGATAATAAGGGTAATATCTAAGGTTTAACTCTAACTAAGTTGGGCTCTTACGGTTTTTTTCTATATGAGGTTGGTTCTAAAGTTTGAGGTACTTGAACCAGCAGATTCCTCGATCCTCACCCATTATAGGCTCATTTGAATCGAGTTCAGTTCAGGGGGATACATTTCCCTATGGCTGCACGGAGATGAAAATCTCACGAAACCATAAATACAGATGTATCCCGAAAGTGATCCACTATCCTGCACGGAGGTAAAAACCTCACGAAGGCGTAGTTTCTCACTCCCACTTAAGGGTATGACCACAACGGTCATGCAAATGCAATATGTATCAGAAGATAGTAACACATGCAATAATACAAACACATGTAATGCAAAGAGGATTAAATTTTAAAAGTTTTAATTTTTGATATTAAGACAAGATATAATTAATTACATGGCTTGACTCTCTTATAGTCCCAGTGGAGTTGCCAAGCTGTCGAAACCATTTTAAAATCATGTTTTGGAAAAATGGGAATCGACTTTAAGAAAAACAAAAAACGGGAGTCGCCACCAATCTTTTTAGGTGTGATTGGATCACCTTATAAAATGTTTTGTTTTAAAACATTAGTTTTGGTCTACGAAAGTAGGGAAAACGGATTCAGGAGTCAGTTACGTACGAGAAAGGGTTAGCACCCTCGTAACGCCTAAAAATTGGTACCTAATTGATTATCAAGTGTCTTTAATGTCAGAAATTTGAAAGTTTTAAGATGCAATCCTCTTTAAAATATTTTGATTTTTGAAAATTGGGGTTCGCTTGTATCAAAATATTGATACTAAGTTAGCCCTTTTGGAAATCTCTATCTCGAAATGACAAAACGCCATATCCAGTGAGTTAGGGCACAACGCTTTGAGATTCCAAGACAGTTGCTCGTATTTTGAAAATCTTAAAAACTTAGAAGGGTACTTAACTACTTGAACTCAACGAGAAAAGTTGCAACCCAGTAAGTTAGGGCACTACTTTTCTCGAAGCTTCCAAACACCAAGCATTGCCTTTTTATTTTTGAAAACTTTGAAGTCTCGTTTTTAAAACCGATGCATGAATGAGCACATTAACATTATGGAATAGAATATTGCAATAATAAGTGAATAAAACATGCATTTAAACGATACAATGGTAATAATACAATACATGTTTAAAATTATATAACATCATATATATAAAGATACACATAGCATATATTGAAGATGAATAAGCAAAGCATACAAACATACAAAGTAATAATTAAGAAACGATGCATGATGTACAATTTTATATACATAAAAAAGATATCAATGTACATGTTCATAAAATATAACATCAAATAATAATTAGAAAATAACATTTAATACATAAATGATGTATATTATATAAAAACATAAAAGAATTAGTATATACATAAATATAAAATAAAGTGATTAATTGTTAACAAAATATACTTTAATACAAATAAAAATATGATATTTAATAATATTTTTTAAAATAGTATTTAATATACAATATAATAGATATAATACAAAATTTATAGAAGGATAATAATTATATAAAAATATATCGGTTTCTTTTAAAAAAAATATAAAATAAAAATAGATATATAAATAGAATTTTTAATAATATATGTATAGTTTTTTTAAAATAATTATAAAATAATTATATAAAAATATCACATAATACATAGGTGAATAATCAATGATGAAATATGTATATAATATAAGTCAAAAATAATAACTTACAAATTTTAAAATTATAAATAATATAATGAGTAATATAAGACATAAATAATATAATAGATAATATACAATGTAATAAAAAATAATAAGTAATATATAATAAAAATATAATAAATGTTATATAATAAAATATAATATAAATATATAGGAAAATAATATGTGATAAATAAAAATTTTATATAGATATATAAATAGTACTCTTAATAATAATATATGTATAGTTTTTAAAAAATGAATAAATTATATATATATATATATATATATATAAATAAATAAAATAAAAAGAAAAGGCTAAAATAGAATTTAAATAAAATTATAAGACTAATTTGCAAAATAGTAAAAATTCTGGGTCTGATTTGCAAGAATTAAAACGTTAAAGGACTCACTGGGCAATTTGCCCTAACCCTAAACGACACCGTTTTTTGGATATTGTTTTAAAAGCACTGATTGGACTAAATTGAAACAAAATTTAAAATATTAGAGCTGAAAATAAAATGAAATTATAAATATTAAAATTGCGAGAGGACCAATTAGGTAATAACCCAATCTCCAAAAACACGCAGATCCTCCCCGGGTAATCGGGTCAATACGCGGATCCTCAGATCTTAAAACGTCGTTATTTTGATAGGGTTATATAACCCCAATTTCAACTTTTAAAAATCATTTTAGACTAGCTTCAGAAAAAACAAGTAGAGAAATCCTCTGAGAGAAGTGGATTTGGGGTTTAGGGGTTCTGTTGAGCCTCCATTTCTGATCTTCTCACGTGCTCACGCGCCACCACGCACGGTGGTCGGAGGGTTAAAACCCTCGTTCCTTCGAGGCGAAAACTCAGGTAACTACTCTGCCTTACAATATTTATCAGTTTTCACCCAAGATTAATGCATATATTTGCTGAAAATAAAACAAAATATAGACTCCAATCACCTTTTCTAAAGAAACTGCTTGAACTTTTTGAATATCTATGTATATGTATGTATTTTATTCTGTCAAAAATCCCGATCCCTTTACATTGTTTTGATTCGGGCTTTTTATTGCCACTGTTGTTATTACATAAACTGGGAAAGAAATCTTTTTATTTCTTTCCATCTTTGTTTTGTTTGTTTGCTGTTGTGGTTCTTTCCTTTCTTTGCAGGTGCTCGCGAGAAATTTGGCGAAGACGAAGGCCTGATGATGGTCTAACAGTGGAGTTGATCTTGGCGCGACACGAAGTCTGGAATCGTGGCCTTGCTGGAGGGTAGCTGGAACGAAGTAAGCAAACGCGTCTGTTGGGGTGTCTTCTGGAATCTTCTGTTTGCGGCGCGAGGAGAAAGAGCTAAGGTTAGAAACCCTAGCTGGTAACTTAAGTTTTGGGCCTCTGTTATTTGGGTTTGGTTTATTGGTATTCTGTTTGGTCAAGGGCGTAAATGGGTCTGCTGGGTAGTTTTAGGCCTGCTGGGTAGTAACCGGGTACAGGGGTAATGGGTCTGAGGCATTTGATTTTGGGCCTACTGTTTGGGCTTTGTAACCTGGACTTGGACTGTTTAATAAATAAATATTTATTTATTTATCTATTTTATTTGGTTTTAAGGCCCGGTTAAATTTGGGCTATTACAACTTTAAAACAAATTAAAAGCAACATAAAAATAATAATAAACAAACTACACAATACTAACAAAATAATTTATCCTCATCATAATCCATTCTATTTAAAAAAAATACATTATCCTTTATTTTTCTTCTCCTTTCTTTCTTTCTTTCTTCTCCTTCTCTTCTTTCTTCTCTTTTACTATCTTTTTTTTTTTTTGTTAGTCTACTTCTCTTCTTCACCGGGGACCATTAAAAGGATCCCAAAACTGTTTCATAGGTGCCGCCTATCAGATAGGGGTCATTGGTGCCACCTACTGATATGACACCACCCCTATATACCATTTATGTATTTCTACACAGGCAAATACTAGACCTGAAACCTGTATTTCTTGTGGTGTCGCCTACCAATAAGACACCACTAATATGAAATTATTTTTTTAACATTAAAGAAATAATTTTCAGGAAAAAAAGGGTGGTGCCACCTATGCACTACCCTCCACTGTCTTTGGTATACCATTTTGATAAATAATCTGGTTGACATACCAATTTGGTATATAAATTTTTTTTTATATTATTATTGTAAAAAAGTCAGAGTATGTGGAATGAACATGTTTAAGTGTGTTTTATCTTTTATTTAAAGGTTTAGATAAGTTATGAATAATATATATAAAAATATTTTATATATTATTTAAAAATAAATAAAAGAATTGATTGAATTGATATTCTTGTTTGTAGAAGAAAAATTTTGTTCTTAAAAAGGTAAAAGACTTAAAAATATGAATAATTTGGAAAACAATAAAGCACAATAATTTTTTCCATAATTACTGATGGTCACCAAGCTAACTATAAATACGACTAAGGCAAGCGCACCTATCGAACAATAGTATAGTTATGATGAGTAAGGAATATCATATCCATAAGGACTAAAAGTACTAGTAATTACCGTTTTTCTATTATTTAGTTGACAAATTGGAGTGATTGTTTTTAATCTAAATTTACTAATCTAATTTAACTAAGAACGCAACAGAGATTGAAATAGGAAAATAATCGAAGATAACCAATGAGAAAGACAATACCCAGAAAAATCTACCTAGACTTCACCTATTATTCTGAATCCGAATTAAACGATTTATTCACTTGTGTCTTAATCCGTAAAAGTCCCTAAATTATATTAATATCTCTTTCGAGAGTAAGAACAACTGACTCTAGGTTGATTAATTGAAATCTCTTTCTCATTAGAACCCCTATCATCGCATTAACTCGATCTATGGATTCCCCTATTAGATTGACTCTAATTCGGTAGATTTATGTCGTCTTATTTCTATGATTGCATGCAACTTCACTCAATTATGCTAGATCTACTCTTAAACAGAGACTTTTGCTCCTCTGAAATAAGCACATTAAATATGAATTAATATCTTGAAAATATCAAAACACGAAATAAACATACATAATTGAGAACAAGAATCAAGTATTTATCGCATAAAAACAAAAAATTAAAAAATAAGATCATCATAGGTTTCATCTTGATAAAGGATGAGAAGGATAAACGCAAAAGCGGGTCGTAAAATTTGTCAAAGTCATGAATTTGACTTAAGGCTCTAGACGTTCAGAAAGAAACTTGGATTTTGACACAACCTGAAACAAAATTGAATCCAAGTTAGATAAAACAATTAAAATAAATAACTAAAATAATATAATAAAACAAAGATTAGTGATGCGAATAAAGAAGATAAATGGAAAGATAGAACGTGGCGTATAGAAGTCCTAAAAAGCCTTGGAAACATGAAGAATCCACAACCCCCTTCAAGTGGCTCTAATTTCCCTCCAAGATAGAAACCTTGCAAGAAAAAGTTTGAAGATGATCCCCACAATCTAAAAAGATTGTTAAAACTCTTCTAAAAGAAACTCAAGAGAAATTTTTGAAAAGAAAAACCCAGAGAGAATTTATTAACTCAAAAGAAAAATAAAACAATAATGAAATTGAATGTATTTTGTACAATGCAAAGACCTATATATAGGCTAGATAAATATATCTAAATAAAATTCCTAAGTATATTAGAACTCTAATTTAATCTAAACAAGAAGTAGTTTTAAACTAAACTTTCTTGTTAACATAAAATTCCTAAATAACTAAAAATACATAATATTATAAATAATTTGGAATAAAATAATAAGAGCTGATAAATAAAATATTATGCTTATATATAATAAAAATTAAGCCTAAAACTTAAACCTAATATGAAACGTCTAGGCTTGTGAGAACAATTAGGGTTCTTGAAGTGAAATGCCTAAGCTTGTTAGCATTTTCCACATGGGCTTGTCATCATAGATTGAGAGTTTAGACCGACAACATAATTAGTCTCTTCTAATTCATTATTACTCCATAATTCATTGTCTTGAAACTTCAACTCTTCTTCTCGAATTTTTTTCGTGATAAAATCTTGAACCACTAAGTTGAGTTTTGACTTTATCTGTTTAGATTTGGATCTCGTAATTGGGCCTTGAGGGAAACTAAGCTCATCTCTGTTATGGCATTTGAATTGGGCTCAGTTACTCGTATCATATCCTCTCTAGGTATTCAGGGAATTTAGTTCATAATCCTGAATAGAAACATCTCAAAGTTAGGATAACCACAAGACATAAAGAAACTCAATAAAAATTCGAAATAAATTAAATGGAGATCTTCAATCTTGAAGGAGATCCACTTCTGAGTTGATTCCGATGGCGTTCTTCGAGTATTTTCTTCGATCTTCTTTGATTGCCCCCTTATATCTTCTTCTAATTGGTATTTATAAACTTTAGAATGTTCATAAAGCCTAAAAGTTGAGTTTTTCAGCGTATTTGGGAAGCAAGGTGCGATATTGACACGGGCTGTCACATGGGCGTGTGGCCAGCTTGTGTAAAAATGCCCAGGTCGTGTGGATCCTGAAAACAACTCTATTTGTCCGATTTTGGCTCGTTTTTCGCTCTTTTCTCTCCCAAATGCTCTCCTAAATATAAGAACATGAATTTAAAGGATTAGAAACATCAAATTCACTAATTTGCATAATTAATCATCCAAAAACACATTAAGAATGAGATTAAAATATATTACTTTTATAACTTATCAATTACCAATTATGCAAAAAAAAAAATTATAATTGACTCACATAACCTAATTTCTAATTATATATAATATTTATTTAATTTAGAAAATTAAAAAAGAATGTATAAAATTTTCATTCTTCCTTTTACGGTTTTTCAAAATTTCTTAAAATAACGAAAATCACGTGTAAATATTTTTTTTCGACAATAATTTAGTCGTTCTCATAATACATACAATAATATATTATAAAGTGATTTATAAAAAATAATATATTATTTATATAATCTTAAATTAATTTATACAATGAGTCTTTTTGCATTTATGAAAACTTTTTGTTTTAATCTACTCCTCTGCTTGACAAGTGTCATCAATAATTGGATGACATCTTTGTAGTTCATTCAGGGCGAAATTAATAAATTTTTTTAGGCCGAAATTAAATTGTAATATTTATAATAGTAAAAATGTAATCTCACCATTTTAATAATAATTTTTAAATGATTATACCAAAATTTTATCATTTAAGGGGGTTAATGTGTAATTTTATCTTTACTAATTTTAAATCTTAAAAAGCCTAAATGGAAAATTTTCTATTTTAAAGAGGGTTAGACTCTTGCTAGGCCCCTAGCTACGCCCCCTAAGTTCATTGATGGGTCCATTTAAAAACATCCTTAAACACCATCAAATTATATCTCATGGTTCTAAATCATTTAAAAAATTTTACAAATCATATTTAAACATAATTTCAAGTTATAAACATGTTAAAACCAATTTATAACCCCAAAACTTGTCTTAACATTTCAAAGAGGTACATGCCAATAATCTATATAAAAAAAAAATTGATAATTAAAGAACAACCTTAAAAACTTGATGGGTGATGCGATGCTCCCAAACAAAGCTTCAAGCTTCTTGTACAAGGTCATTTTTCTACGTGTTTTAAACAACTAATGGGTGAGTTTTAAAAGCTTAGTAAGTAGTCAAAGATAAACCTACTTATCCTATTCCTTGTTAATTTTGAGCCCTTTTAAGCATGTCATATAAGATTCACTTAAGTCGCATTCTTGTAACACTAATCAATTCATTTAAATTAATCAAATTATGGGACTGAACTTACATTTTAATGATTCATTAGACAATAGCTTGTGAAAAGTTTGTATGGGGATTACTCTCCCTCGTAATTAAACCTTTGTTTCTTAGCTTTCAAAACATACATATACATTTCTTTTTCATTTATGACACTTATTCTATTGGAGCTGTAATATCCCTAAAGTTCCCTTGGTTGTAAGAAGTGTAAAATCGAGAATATATGTGATAAGATTTCTAAGGGTAAATAAATGCGAATTATCAGTGTTAGTAGAAAAGAGTATTGGATATTGAAGGAAGTTAAAACAAGTAATATGTTGTGAGCTAATGATTTGAAGCAAGGACTAAATCATAAAGAAGGGAAAAGTAATGGTGTCAAATCATAAATACTCAAAATTTGAGGGTTCAAAGTGAAAAAGTAGAAAAGTTTAGGTACTAAAGTTGTACTTTTTCCAAAGGTGTGAATGGAGAAATTGTAAATATTAAAAAATGTCAAGGAAAAAATGATCATTTTGCAAGAAAGATTGTTTTTAGAAAATTCTTAAAATGCTCTTGGGAGTATGGATGAACCAAGGCCATTGGATTACTTGGAGAATAAGGAGAGGAATATGGACCCTTCGATTGTAATTATAATGTTGGTGATATTTTGTTATTATTTAATTATAATTTTAAACAATATTTTACTAAGATATTTTATTATTTTAATTAACATATATGATAATTATAAAGGAAGTATGAAGAAAATACTTCATACTTTCAAAAAGCTGCCAACTTTCAATAAAGTGAGAAGAAATAAAGTTTGCATTTTATGCAATTTAGTCCTTTTTCATTAAATCCACTATTTTCACCTAAAATTCATGAAAATTTTCATAACCACCAAAAAGGAAAAGTGAAGTAGTGATCCTAGAGAGTTTGATTATCATTTTGGAAGCAAGAAGTTGGAGTTGGAAGTGAAGGAAGTTAAGAGAAGTTAGGAAATCAAGGTATCAAGGCTTGAAGATGAAGATGGGTGTGTGAGAAAGCATGGGTATGTGAAGAAATTAGTTAAGAAATTAAGGTAAGTGGTTTAAATTATTATGTTATATTTATTTGAGTGTTTAATTTGATGAGATATTGTACAAATTAATTTTGTATAATTATTTTCTATGTTCCAAGTAAAGAAAATTTTATGTTTATGTATGAAGAGAATGATGGATGATTTTAGGAATAATTGGATGGATGATTTTAAAAAAGAAAATAAGTGTCAGTGGTTTAATTATGAAAAATTGTAATTCAAATTTTGTTAGCGTGAATGATGAATTGTGTATTTGTGATGTTAAAAATGATAAATATTTATTTTGAATATTATTTGGATGAGTAAATTGAAAAATTATTTGTTAATGTGATTAATTTGATAAAAATTGAAGTAAGGACTAAATTTTAAATTTGAAAAAATTCTGAAATTAAGGATTTAATAGAGAGATTAAATTTTGGATTTTTATGATAAGGCTATAAGAATATGATATTTAAAGTAAATTAGCATGTTTTAGATTAAAAGGACTAAATTGAGAAATTTTTGGAAGTTCAAAATTTAAGAGTTGAAATGTGAAAATCTAGAATTTTAATATCATAGTTGTTATATATGGTTTTTTATTTGAAAATTTTGAAAAGAGAACATTATGTGGTAAAAAAAATGATGTTATAGGGACTAAATTGTAAAGATTTTAAAATCTAGAAATTTGAAAGAAAAGGGATTGACTTATAAAGATCTGGGAATTCTGGGCTGTTTTTGTAAGAAACAGATTATGCTTTCAGGGACTAAAATCATAAAGCAGGAAAATTGAACTTCAAAGACCAACTTGTAAAAACTGCAAAATTGGAATTTTATAGAATAACAATATTAAGGTGAAGTGAATTATATATGGAAAAGAATATGATTAAGAGTAAATGTAGCTGCCCACAACAATTCAACGGCTGCAATTCTCTTAGGTTGAGCTAGAAATGTTGTTAATACAAATTGGTAATTTGAGACCAAAGTATGGTCCTATCGAAAACAAAAAAGTGCCATCAATTTGGGCTTCTTTCTCAAAATATTGCCGAAGTTTAGCATGTACATCCAAACCACCGACCACCCATTTGATCCAGTCAAAACCCAGGATATAAAAACCCAACATCACCATCATCATGAACATATCATTAGTTTGGATGAATCTGGGGATTATAAAAGGAGTTCAATAATCATTTATATAGATTACAAATCCAACAGCCAAAAGAGAAGCATAAACTTTGAAAACAGAAAGAGAGGAGAAACATAAACATGTGCTAAGCAATTAGATTGGGGGTGACTTTCAAGTGCACGCTTTGGATTGAATCAAGGGGACAACAGAACTGGCTGATTGGGACTTGAAAAGTTTTAGAGAATGTTTCTTGGTTTTATTACCTAGATAAAGTGCACATTGAAAAACCCACTACCATTTAAAAAGCTCCAACAAAAAGAAAGCTTTTAAGTGCAGAGAATACATTAAACAAAGAGTAAAGGATCCTAATCACTACTTTCCGGTCCTTGACCTTAATCATAAGTGCAATAATTACTAACCCTTTTTCATATAAAGAAAGTTGTCAAGAAAAAGGACGAGTTTCTAACTCTAGATTACAGATGTAATAATGAAAAAGATAATCAAGGGAGTTGGAATTAGTTTCTGATACGGTAATACATGTTGTCAGACTGCTTTTCTTTTGCATGTTAATCAGTAGTGATGAAATATGAAAAGAGGATGAACTTTTTCATGGGTAGTGTTTTTTGAAGTCTATTGGGTGGCGGATATAATTATGGTTTAAGAGTAGAAAATTATGTGTTTGCATGGGGAGAGACTGGTTGATTGGTAAAGTATTGAAAGCAGTCATTGGGTGGCCTAGGTTCTCTAGTGCCTTGACTTGGGACCTGAGGAACTTTAGGTAATTTGCAGCCTCATCAAGCATTGATGCCGTATCCATCTTGTTCCCACCAGGGACCAACCTCTGCAAAACCCTAATTCTCTCACTTATCCTTTCCCTCCTTTGCCTTGCAGCCACTGTTTGTGGATCCGTTGAGATTCTCATGTTCTTCCTTTTTGGTTTCTCCATCACTTCCATGCCTAAGTTCACAGGCCTGAAGGCTGCAGCCCGATATATCATCTCTTTCATTTGTGCAATGGCCTCTGGGTCAGGTTCATCAATGGAAGATGATGCTGATGAACTTGGCTGTTGAAAATTTATGTTGGATGAGCTCGGGAGCGCCTTTTCTAATCTGGGTTTCTTTGCTTTTGGTGGGTTCTCATCAATAAGCCTAAAACCACCACTTGTTGCAGCGGAAATATTGGAGTAAACACGATTTAGACCAACTTTGAACTCACTTTGATCATCATTTCTTCTCTTTGAAGAGCCAGAGTTTGTTTCCGATTGTTTCATATTGTTGGTGTATTGATCCGAACAACTCTGGGACTCTCCGGATGAGACTGGAGTAGTAGTACTGGTAGTAGCAACAAAATTCCATAAGCTCTTGCAATCAGAGAATATCATTGAGAGCCCATCATCTTCAACTGATGTATTAGTGTTGCTATTAGTAGCTGAGAGCAAGCATTCAAGGGACTCAAGAGAGCTTGCTGTTGTTGTTGTACCACCAGCGACAGCGTTTCCATTTGGTAAACCATTGATGACTTGTGAGTGAACCGCCATGCTTCCAATATCAGAAACAGAAGCGTTTGATGAGCTCAAACCATAGGCTGAGCTATTCAACAATGGAGAAGAGCACCATTCTTGTGTTAAACCACAGGCTGATGCAGGAACTGGCTGCGGATTAACCATTTCAGATACTATATCTGCATCTGGATTCACAAGGGATGGCTGAGCTTCTTGGAGTTCTTGAATTGAATTAACGAAGATATCATCTGGCAGATTCATCTTGTCACCATAAACGGAAGAATTTGAGTTGGAAATTAGGAAACTGTCTTCTACATCATTTGGCTGACTGTTCCAAACAGGCAATGAATTTAATTCATCCCATTCCAAGCCATCCATGGCTGAAACTTCTTTTTCTGAGCCCAAAATAAAATAACTTCAACATATTAATCCAAGGATTGAAAGAAATGCAGATGAATATATAAAGTTGATAGAAATTTGAGTAAAAGTACATACCAAATCCAGATCCTACTGCAACTGGTTGAGTTTGGCTTCGACAAAAAGACGCTTACAAGTGAAAAATATTTGTTGCAATTCTTTTAACAGAGACTAAGTTGGATCAAATCCTCTCTAATTCTTGATCACGAAGCATCAGTCATGGAAACTGAATGATAAACATGAAACCATAAACAAACTCATGCATACGACGAGTTAAGGGAATTAGATTTTTCATCTACCTTAAGCTATTCTGGATACAAACATAGTTGACACACTCAGTAATATTGTTAAAAGGCATGCATGCTTATATAGATAGGTAAGGGAAACAAAAAGAAAAAGAAAAAGAAGAGAACTAGTATTATAATCCAACAAATACTTTGTATTAGGACTTAAAATAAAAGAAAAAAAGAATAGCTTAACATAAAATAATATAATTTCAAAAGTTGAAGAGAGGTGTAATCAGTAATGTGGAGTTTGGAAAAGATAAGGCTTTCGGGGTCAGTTTGGGGGGTGTGAATGGATATATATTTCTGCAGATGGGGAGCATTTGAGATATTAGTGAAGCATATTTAAACTATATAGTTTAATAATATATATATATATATATATATGTGTGTGTGTGTATATTTCTAGTGCGGGAAATAATCTGACATGACATCCTTTTGGTTGCTTATGGAAATTTCATGCGCACAGTAAAGTTTCAAAAAAAAAAAAAAATCTGCAGTCAAAACAAGCATCTATTTGACAGTATTGCATCCTCTTTCTAAAAGCTTTCTAATTAATCATGACCGGTATCCCAGTTTCCAGTTTTAACTATGGTACCTACCCACATATCAGAATTAAATACTCGTTTATAAGGGTGAGGTGAATTTAAACATTTCAGCACAGTGGCATCAATTAAACAGCAGCTACGCTTCATAGATTGCAATTTTGAGTAGTGGGGGACTGCCTGATATATGTTTGCAGGCCAAAGTAAAGGGATAATCAGAGGATCAGAGGCAGAAGATAATAGATAGACAGTGCAGAAAGCAAGTTGCTTACAGAATTTTGTCTCTTCAACCATTCCAATATACCATACATATAATATATTTTCATTTCACTTTATTAAATACAGATGGTTGTACTTGCAAGAGGGAAAGCAGAGAAAGAAATAGAATAGAGAAAAGAAAAGAAAAGAGAGTCGTACCCACATGCGCCCCATCATTACAGCTCAGTGAAGGGGTTCCCCTTTGTATATGCCACTGCCAACCATTCCCTTATATTGTCAACTATGTGGCGTTTTTCTTCACCAAATCTGCAGATAAGCAGTGAGAATATATACAAGGAAGGAGCATTAAATGAGAGTTTGAAGTAATTAGAGGTAGTTGGTCTTAAATCCTCGAGAGTTTGACGGTTGAACTTGATTTATCCTGTCACAATTACCAAACCATCCATGATCTTATTGAAAGATATGTTGGGTGCCACCTATTCTCAATCTTTTTCATGCTCATTTGGGAGTCCATTATTTTTAACATTTCCTTCATTCCATTCTGTTTAGGGGTACTAAAATTTTATTCAAGCAATTCACATCTCTGCGTTAATCAGGCTGGCCGATGTGTTGAAAACATTAAAATGAAGATAGGTCCACAAGTATTCTTAACTGGGGCCTAATATTTTTGTAATTTATCGGATGGTCCCCCTATCTCTTATCAAAATCCAAATTAATGCCGCTATGATCCTCTCTCCCGCGTTATTTCTGCAAAAATCCTAAACCGTTATGAACACGTGAAGGCAACACTCCGGATCACATGTGGCGCATCATGATTGGGTGCTTCCATAAATGGATAGCCATCTCCCACGTGGGCGAAATCTAAACAGGGGGACTGTGGGGACCATGGAGTTTTTCAATCATCCAAGACTCCAACTTTCAACGGTTCAGATTGTGATTTGCGTCTACATTATTTATCTTTCATCTTCGTATCTTCTTGCGAAAAAGAAGAAGAAGAAGAAGAAGAAGTTACCGGTATAATAATAAATATAATTTTAAATAATACCCATTCAAATTATAATAACTCGATAAAAAAATTATGTAATAAATATATTCTTAAAAATTTACCCTTGTACTTTAATAAAATTATTAATACAATACATAATACATGTTCTTTCAATTTATCCGATTTGATACCAATATTTTTATTGTATTCAACCTTTTGGTACTCAAATTTAATAGTGTTAAATTCTAACATGTACTGACAAGTGGACCCAAGGAAAATGCTGAATGGTATAGAAGAGGGACTTGTATTAAAATTTCCCTTTTTTTAACCTAATATATTAAATAAAACATAAATAAAATAAAATAAAATAAATATTTTTAATAAAATTCAATGAAATTTTAACATGTTTTAAGAAAAGTTAATTCCCTTCTAATATGTTTTTAAATTTCCATAATTAAAATAAATAAATAAATTTAATTAATTACTTGCATAAATTATACAAATGGTCATACAACAATGCTCTCGTTCTTGTTTTGGTCACCCGTCGTTGAATTGATAACGGAAAGCTTTATTCTAACTGGTATGCTAACACATTTAGTTCACATTACTTACATGTTTTATCAATTTGATCCTAATTCTAAATAATTAAAAAAATTTAACCCTTCATATTTACAAATTCTATCAAAATGATCCTCAAATTTTCTAACCAAAGCTTTCAGCTTTTAAAATAGAGGCATTCCACATCTATAAATTTGTAAAACCCAAAATAGAGGCATCGCTAGTTGAGAAAATTTCTTTTCTTTTTGGGTTTTACAAATTTATAGATGTGGGATGCCTTTATTTTAAAAGGTGAAAGCTTTGGTTTGGAAGTTTGAGGGTCAAATTGGTAGAACTTGTAAATTTGAAGGGTTAAATTTATTGAATTATTTAGAACTAGGATCAAATTGATAAAACATGTAAGTATTGTGAACTAAATGTGTTACTATACCAATTAAATAAGGCTTTTCGTTATCAATTCAACGACGGGTGACCAAAAGAGGAATGAATTCAAATATTAGTGCCTAAATTCAAATTTTTTAAAATTGGGTGAGCAAAATAGAGAAACAGGCATAGTTTGGTGACCATTTGTATAGCTTACCCTAATTACTTTTACATTTTAATTGTTAATTAAAAAAATTTTCTCCGTTGTGATGTCCCTTTCTCTTCCTCTTTTATTTTTTTTTTGTCGAAACCCTAGTTGCACTTTGTCATCATGTTTGTCGATGAATCGACGATTAGGGACCTCCGACAGATAACCCAAAAATCTCATTCTCTTCTAATAAAACTTATTATTTTTTTCAAAATCAACACCAAAACTTTCCCCAAGAATTCTCAAACTTTTGGTCCTTCAATCCGCTTTTGTGATTTTGATCGTTAAAGAGATAAATTTCAATGTATGTTCCTTTTCGCCTTGAGTGTAACGACTCGATTTTAAAAAATGTTGGAAAATACAGTTTCGAAACTCAATTCCGTAAACCGAGCCAGTGAAAATATGAATAGAAGGATTTACGAAATTAGTATGAAAATATATTAGTAAACAGTCACGTAATTTAATTGAGAAAACCATTAATTAAAGTACAGAGACTAAATTGTAAAAGTTTAGTCGCTATTGAATTTTAATTTATAAAAATGCATATGGACCCAACTAGCAATTAGCCAAGGGACCAAATGGTTATTTAACCATCAATGTGAGGAATTAGTGGATGTTGATATTCATCCACTTACTTATCTTTAAGAAGGATTAATTATTAGATTAATTAAGTTTTAATGTTAAAGTTTAAATTAACTAAGGTTGATTAACAACACTAATCTAAGTATATATAAATAAGTTAGTGGAGAGAAAGATAAAGTCTCCATCCTTTTAATTTGCTTTGGTCGTCCAAGTGAAGGGAAAAATAAGGAAATTCCCTTTTGTTTTCTTTTACAAATTGGTTCAAAATCCCTGAGGTAAACATGCTATTTCTTTTGAAATTTTATGTTTTCATGATCATCTAAGCTTGATTAAGCTTATTCGTACATTAGATTTTTCAATTGTTAAATGTTTATCAAATTGCTATTAATAGATATTTGGTGAAATTGAGTTTGATTTTGATGAGAACTTGAAGTATGAGTTTTGAGCGTGTTAGGACTAAGTTGAAAAGTAGAGAAAAGTGTTGAATTTTATTAGAAATTCAATTAAGCTATATAGTTAATTTATGACATTAAGGGCTAAATTGAATAAATTAAAAACTACTAATAAATTATGCAATATATTAGAAGCATAAGGTCCCTAATGAAAAGATACGAAATTGGATTTTGATTCGATGTTAAATATAAAAAAATATGAGTATTTCGGATATAAGGACTAAAATTAATCAAATGAAACTATATTTGATTATGTGATTTCATGTGATTAGGTGAAAACTAATATCGTTTCTAAACTTGAATTATCGTACGTAGATAAATACGACATTGGGCCATCTTGAGATAAAGGAAAGGCGAGAGTGGTAGACGAATAGCTAATCTCGATTTGTGCTTTTATGATTTGAAATCAATATATATGCCTTGTTACAAACTAGCTCAATTAAGGTAACAACCTTACTTGTCTCATGATTTGGTATGCATATGATGATATGAAATGGTATGTATTGAATTAAGCTTGATATAATAGATTTTGTTTGAAAATATGATGTGAAGATCATGTATATATGTATATGTTTGAAAACATTGGTTACCCTATTAACGGTCTCAGGTAAAGTCAAGTATAGTTGGTATGTCAAAGGATTAGTGTATGGGCATATTATGGTATGTCAAAGGATTAGTGTATGGGCATATTATACTTCGGACGTTTCAATGGGACATGAAATGCAAACTTAATACTAATTGTTAATTAGATTTCAAATTGATTGTCTTTATAATCTTGTTTCTATTTGAATTATTGGTTCAAATCATGTTAGCACCACTGAGCCCTATTGTTCAGTGTATGGTATTGTTAAATATTGAAGTCTCGAGGAGTACAACAACATCTAGGACTCAGCTTTTGACTCAACAATGCTTGTATAGATTTTTTTTGTGTGTTTAACGTGTGGCATGTACCTAAGGTCAAGAATTTATAATTAGGCTCATTTTGGATGTTTTGTTCCATTTGATAGAAAATGCTTACATGTTGACTATGATCATTTATATTAGTGGCATGTATATGTATTAAACTAGCAAGTTGATGGTTTGTTTGCCCAATTGGCTATATTATGTTGTTAATGAGTTATTTCTTGCATATATAGTAAATGAACATGTATGTACACTTGTAATTGTGTTTTGGTAGATATTTATGTTAGATTTGGTGCCTTGGATGTAATATATTTGTTTGTAAACTAGTAATTTTTTGAATAGATTGATTAATAAAATGGCTCACTAGTTGTCTAATGTTTAAACTAATACTAAGCGGTATTACACGGCCAAATCGTAATACGAAAAGATAACTTATATTAGTAGATGAATATAAACATGTCCTTAGTCTAATTGGAAATGAGTAAACCGATTGAAAGACTAATGTGTCATCTATCAAGTTCAATTGGGGAGATGCTTTGTCTTGGACATCGAAGCGAATGACTCCCAGAAGATAGGGACATAGATGTGACTGACTGGACTGATAGTATATCAGATTGGACCCAAGCAGAATAGATCTTGAATCTGTTTACAAATTTATTCACTTTTTACATTCAAAGTGTGGCATACCTTAATCATTATGGATGATGATCTATGTATGTGTAATTCGTAAACTTTGACGTAAGTAAAAGCCTGAGTTTAAATAGGTACGGAACTGAGAGTTGATGCATTGGGTATACGACTTCTACAGCATGTAGCATTATTCACAACTGTGGAATTCATATCCTGAGACATGGGTAAATGATATCCTCTCCTTGAAATTACATGGTTGATGAAAAGTAAATGTGGTCATGGGTTGTTCATCTTTGTGATGAATGATTTGATTATAGTTTGATAGTAATCGACTTTTCATGAAGGAAGATGTAATGGATACCATGAGATAGAATAAGATCATATTGGGAGAATGAATTTATCCTAAAGAGATTAAGGATATCATATGAGGATAACACACTTATGAAAAGTATATACGGACATTGATTGAGTTGCTTTCGTAATGATATGTTGTTGGAAAGAGCTCAGTCACGATACTATAGTGGAATGACTTTGTGACTAAATGAGTTTATAACTAATAAGCAAAAAGATGGAACTTAATTATA
Source organism: Gossypium anomalum (assembly GCA_025698475.1). Classification (NCBI taxonomy): domain Eukaryota; kingdom Viridiplantae; phylum Streptophyta; class Magnoliopsida; order Malvales; family Malvaceae; genus Gossypium; species Gossypium anomalum. The sequence goes on from CM046957.1 coordinate 15,511,261, forward strand.
AATCATTTGAGTCCTAATAGCATATATCTAATCGGTCCCTTCGCTAGCTCGTTGAAACCAGAAATGAATAGAAATAGATAGAAATGGTGAAAATGGAAAAATGAAAAAAATTTAGAAATGAATGTGGTTTTTTTCAAAATGAAAATGGAAATAACCTAGAAATGAATTTATGGTTTTTGAATTATATGAAGTTAAAAAATAGAAATAGATCACTTGGTTGTAGTAAACTCGTTGAATGTAAAAATAATAAATATATTTTATCATAGATTCTTTTATAGTAAAGTCATCAAGAATTTAATAGAATTAGAATTGGGTTGAGAAGATTATTTATTTAGGAAATTAATTAAGATGTTTATTTTGGGAAATATAAAAACAAATATCGGGTTGGATCGAATTATAAAGTATTGGGTTAAAAGTCCATGAAGTACTTGTAATTTGACTCGATATGAGAGAGGCCTAAAAGCCTTTCATGCTAAAAGGAAAGGATGACAAACCCTAGTATTTTTAACTAGGGTTTCCGCCCCTTATACTTCTAGTTAGACTAGGAGTTTGTTTTTCTATTTGAAATAGACTTCTACAATTCAGTAAGGGTTTTACTTCTTCTCCCTATAAATAGATGGCTCTGGTAGATAAAAATAACAGAACTCTAAGATATTGTTACTCTGACAAAAAATTGTGAGAGTTTATTCTCTAAGTGTTAAATCTATTTTCTGGAATAACAATATTGTCGATTTCTATTGAGAAGATATTTTCCTTTTCACACTAAAAGCAAAGAAAACTACTTTTGGTTTTGTGTTTGATTTGAATCGTTCGAGCACACGCTCGAAGTAGTTCATGATACGAGAATAGCGGAGAAGACCGTTCGGTTGAAAGCCAAGAACGACAAGGATCCGTTTAACCGAAAACCTAAGCGCGGTTTATTACTATAAATATCACAAATCGGCTTAATTTTCCAAAATTTTTATTTTCCGCTATGCAAGAAAATCTTTTTCAAACCAAATTTTTTCCAACAATTTGAAATGTTAATTTGGCATTTGTAGTACTGCCTATTTTATGTTGAGTTGAGTTGAGTTTCTTTGTCACATAAACAATTTGGTATTGATGTTTGGCAAGTTTGAGGCATATGATGCAGAATTGGGGAAAACTGTTTTCATAGTGAGGACATCCCTGTATTGGTGTCGAAAACATTGAGCCCCATGTCCTTAAGGTCATAATATTCCCCTGTTAAAGTCATAATGCCAAGTTCCCGTCTTCAAAGTCGTAACTCACCTTAGTTGAAGTCGCAACATGCATCCTTCGATATCGGGACATTACCCTTGTATTTAGAAATTTTTTTGTTCTATTCCCTTGTTTATTAGTGGCGTTTCCTAAGAGCTTACGTAAGCCCGCTTATAACTTGAATTTGAATAAATAATGTATTTGATTAATTTTTGAAACCTAATTGTTGTATGACTTGTCTATTAGATGTTAAAATGAAATCATAATTGCTTTAACAAAGAAAGTGGCATCCCACATCTCGGATCCAACGATTGGGTCAAGTTGGGGTGTTACATTAAACTACGCTTGCTACCATTCGAATTGTTGAATGGTGTCATGCATCTTCATAAGTTCCTTTCTTCTTGTAACAGAAGTCTATGTTTATCTCTTTTTTCTTTCCCTTCTTGTTAAAAGAAACTTTCCTTTTCTACAAATTGAAATTTTGGGATACCGTCGATGTGGACTTGAAAGATATGATTACCATCAATGCTCTTTAGTTCTTAGACAAGGAAGTGATTACTAGACATGATCATGGGTCCGACCGATGCAAATCTTTTGGCCCATTTTCTAGGCCTATTTTCTAAGCCAAATGTAACATCCCAAAAATCGGGGGTTAGTAGAATAGAGTTTGTGAATTGAAAGAGAGTTGTCATGCCTTAATTTTTGAGATTATCTATGCATTTTTAGGAAATAAAATAAGGTATTGGTTTGTTGGTTAAGTGTTAGTGAAACGTTTCTTGAAACCCAACTTCAAATCCCTTATCTCGCATTATTTTTATTATTTTGCAAATTTTGTCTTAAACCCTAGTATGTAACATGCCTTGTTTTTAAAATAGATATTGTAAAATTATTTCAAGAATGAGTAAAAAGCCTAATGGTTAAAATAAATATAAGAAAGCATGGAAATTAAATGAGATCCCAAGTTCCAATCCTTTCCATTACTAAATAATTAAATTTTGCTAAATCCCTTATTTTTTTTAATGTGTGTGCCATCCATACCCTTGAAACCTAAGTATAAATAAAAATTTTTATTGTATTTTTCAGCCTTTAATTCAAAATTTTCCTACCCTAGCCGTTCACCCTCTTCCTCTCCTCTTTTCTCTTTAATTTTCTTTCTTTCTCTCATTGTTGTTATCGCCTACAACTCCCATTTTACCATCTTTTTCTTCTTCTTTTTGCATCAAGATGATGCACCATCTCATTTAATCTATTGATTCCATTTTTCCTCATCTAAATCAGCCCTAAATTTGAAATCTTGAACCCACAGATTGATCCCGAACATTGCCAAGAAAGTGTCATTGCCATTTCTCTCAACTAACTTGGGTAAGATCTCTTTTCTCTTCAATTTCTTAATTAACCTTGTCAATTAAAAACTAAAATTTCTATATCTGAAATTTCAAAGGTATTTTTCCAGATTTTAATGAGATCTTAAACCGTCTTAAAATTCAGCCCTAATTTTGGCCACCATGGCTGGTGGTGCGTGCGCCTATGTACAAGAAAGGGGGCTGTTTTGTTTCTTGGGTCTTGCCCATATTTTTCCAGTATTAAATTGTGTTCTTGAAACCTCCTAATCAGCCTTTAATCATATGTTAATTAGTGAGAGACATTCTTGATCAATTAGCCAATCGGATCCCACAAATCGAGAAGCGTAAGTGCATTTAAGGATAACTAGTTTGTTATTTCGACATAGTTGTTGGGTAAATGTTATGAATTGATTAAATGACAGAATTTAATCATTAATTAGATACTTATTTTCCAGTATATTATTGAATTAGGAGCTGACCCAAACGCCCCAAATTTTTCGTAAAGGCGAAGAATGATTGTACGTACATTCGCATCAATATTGTGTAAAGAATCTAACTAGTTTCGATTCATAAAATAGTTATAATTTTAATGATTTGTTTGAACTCATAAGTGGGTGTTTGGGGGCTGGTTTAATGGAAAATTTTGTTGAATTTATACTGAATTTCGGTTTTGGTTCGTTTAAGGAATTCTTAAGGAAAATTGGAAGAATCACTAGTGTGCTGCGAAGAAACAAAAAATAGGGTGTTGGTCCTAAACTCATAAAATTGTTTTAAAATGTTAAATATCATGTTATATTTGATAAATTAGCTTGCTAGTTAGATTGTCTTAATAGGCAAATTATTTATTTTGTAAGTGGCTGAACCAGGTATGTTTCGAGCCTTAAAAGGTTGACATGTTGGTAAAACTGCTAGTTTGATAGTATGAATGTTTGTTTGAGTTTGTAATTGCATATTTGAGTTATGAGATATAAGAATGTTTGACTAAATGATATAATGCTTTGAGATATTAAGCTTATGTACGATTTAAACTCATGAGATATTTGTTATATTGTGTATTGAAAAGGGTGCTATTTATGCACAATGAAAATCCGTAAAGTATGTGAAATTGAATTATATTGATCGATATCAACACAATGGTAATTTGAAATATTAGAGAGCTGTTTCCATTTACTGAAAGTATGTGATTATTGAGGACATGCTGAGCATGTCAAATGAATGTGAAAAGTGTTGAGATATGATTATGTATGAATTGTGTGACATATTACATGTGCATTGGGTTGAGATTTTGTGATTGACGGAGGAGTTCCGTAGAGTACCGGTGGGATATTAAGTCCACATTATTCGTAGTCAGTACACTACACCTGGAGTATTGAGGGGAATGGTGATTTATCCCCTTTTTATTGGCAACTTGTCTACATTTTTACTGGTAGAATTTTCTGCATATTGTTATCGGTGGTTTTAACCACAATAGGCTTAAGCCCCTAATGTTTTAGAGTTCGGATGACGGGTTCTGGGGAACTCGTGGTATGTAGCGGACGGTATGGGTAAGAACTTTTTTGCATTGCATCATGCTCATGACATGCTCGAATGTTTTTTATTTATGATATGTGTTGTATTATGTTGTATTGAATGGTATCAAAATTAATGATTGTTACTCGAATGAATGATGTCCTATACTCATACATCGTTTGACATCAATTTGATAATGTTTGTGTAATGATATGAAATTCCTATGATGGTTCTGTGTTCTTCTATTAATGTTAATATCTTTCACTGTATTTGATATTTATGTTTGTTTAAATAATTGTTCGACTCACACTGAGCTTTTCATAAGCTCATCCCCCAATAGTGTTTAACTTTTTCGGTAAACCTCGAAACTAGGACCATACCTGGCATTTGGAGAATCACCTTGGACCTTAGACTATTTTTAATAAGTATTAATTAATCTCTATTAGTTTTGGTTTGTAATTTTTAAGTATTTTTGGTCTGTGGCTTGGTCACTTTTCTTTTGGGAATTTTTGCATGCATGAATTACTCAAGAATCATAACCGGATAATGCATGATATTGGACTTAAGTAAAATTTGATATTGTTCCCTAGTTTTCGCTGCATTGCAAAGGAACCGTTTTTGAAAAACAAATTGATAAGGCAACTAAGTTTCCAAAATGACTTGAAAAATGTTTTCCTGCTGCATTAGTTTAACACCGAGTTTTTTTAAAGAAGATTGACAAGCAAATGAGTTTTCTAAAACAACACTATCAACAATAAAATGAATCCTAAGTGTACACAACCTAACGAATGAATACTTTTAAGCTAACTCAAAGTACAACTAGGGTTTTCACTAAAATGAGTTTATTTAAGGTCTTCAAAAGTAACGTAAGTTAGCTTAGCCATTTCAGTGGCTAATGTAGTCTTCTCAATCTAGCCATAACGTCTAGGCCAGGTTTAGGAGGTTACACTAGGGCTTGATCAGGCCCGAAAAATGGGACTAAAATTTTTCCCAAGCTCGGCCTAGATAAAAAACTATTAAGCCTGAGCCAGGCTCGGCCTACCCGTATTAAATTTATTTTATATTATTTTATACATAATTTCTTTAAAAATAATATAATACATCAAATACATTAAAAACATTAAAATAAATGTTTTCCAAAAAATTGAAAATACATTAAAAAAAAGTCTTTGTACTTAAATAACACTAAGATAGTTGCAACTTAGCAAACAAATGTTTCTAAAATAGTAGCAATATAATAGCAAAATGGCAACAAAACAGTAGCAAACAGCAGCAAAACAACAACAAAAAATAGCAAGAAAAAAAATAGGCAAATTCGAGCCGGGTTGGGCTTGGGCCAAAAAATCTTACCAACGGCCTACCTGTTTAGAAAATGGGCCTTATTTTTTGTCCAAGCCTATTTTTCGGGCGTATATTTTTTGTCAAATCTTCCAACTTTTCGGGCGAGACTACAAGCTTGGGCGAATGACTCGACCATGATCAGGTCTAGTGGCTATTTGTAAGGCAACCAAAAAAATGTTTGAAGAGAGGTTCAAGAACTTATGGATCTTTACAAAGCTTAGGATTTTAGGGTATTTGTGATCGAGCCTCTGTGTACGTGCATCGAGCAAAGAAAATTACAAATGGATATAGAATGTGTAGTGTACTGCAAGTGTAACAAATTTAGTTTTTATATTTATATAAGACATAAAATGGAATACCTTACAAAATATTCCAAGGATGGAACCCACAGGAGATTGGGGATAAAATCGAATTACAAGCAACGAACATTCAAGATGAGAAGTCGAAGTAACTATTTATGTCACAACTATAGTATGAAAAATTATAAAAGAAATAGGTTTAATGCTAAAGCTAAATCTAAGGATCTAATTGCAAAAAAAAAATAAAAAAAATAAAAATTTGTAAATGAATCAATCAAGACAAAAACGGTAGCTGGGTAATTTATTTGTTGACAATTAATTCTCATATTAGGGAATTTAATGGAATAAATTTCTAATCAAATTAATTAATACTTCTCGGCCTATAGTTTACTCAATTTGCAATTTAGTCCAGTTTATCTCTCGGTCTAACTTAAACTAAGTAGGGACAACTGAATTTCTACACAATAAGGTCTCCTCTCAATCTCCTTTATCTATATTTTTACCAAGAGTCGTCAATTTCAAGCTTTGATTTTTTTATTCAATTTAGTCTAATTATTCAATTTAATTACTAAATCTTAACATAATTGTTCAAAACTTCGATTAACCAACTACCCAAGAAAATTAGCTCCTACCGATTTTAATCAACCAAGACCTAGTTAGTTTCAAATTCATTTATGAAATTAAATAAAATTAAAATTAAAAAGGTTTACAAATTCTCAGAGCTAATTTTGTTGAAGCCATTGTTTTGACGATTTTGATTGAGTGAAACATAAGATTACTCATTTTTATGATCCAACAACAAACTTTGAATAAAAAGAAATCATTAATATCTATTATTATTTAAAGGGCAGAAATAAGAAACAGAGAAAGAAAATTTTGCATGAAATTCTTCACCATGGCTGTAGCCTAAAACCAATAACTCAAGAACCCCTCCCCAAAAAAAAATATTAAGTGTTATTCATATTGCTTTTAATGTTGACCAAAAGTAGACAAGATCATCCCTATTTAAAAACAACAAAAAATGGCCTATTTTGACTAAAAAAAGCCCTTACAGAATTTAGACCGTAAAGCTTTGATGTGGCGACACCAATCTTGGTGTCACAACCTTGCAAACTGAATCTTCCTAGATCTACCTGGTAGCATTGGTGTTGTGACTCTAGTTCTGGTGTCGCAACTCCGAATCCTTGAATGACTGGACTCCTATAGCCTTGGTGATTGTCCTCAATGTTGAGACTTCAATGGCATATTGTCCATCACAATTTCACCTACAATGTTATTATTTCTTGAAATTCAACTCCTAGACTGGTGGACAACTTCAGTGTCGTGACACTAAGGTCTGGTGTTGCGACATTCATGGCAGTTTCAAGATTTCTTCATGTTTTGGCCTGAGTCATCTCTTGCACAAGCTAGAATTAGTTGTTAGACCCAAAAAGATAAGATTTTATTGTTTTGGTTACAAAATACACTAAAAATACACAAACTAATTACTAAGATAGAAATCTAACAACTATTACAACTCATAAAATAACACATAAAAATACTTAATTACAAGATCTTTAAGTGTAAAAAAGAACTTAATTTGTCATATCAAATTATGGTGGATCAAATTCTCCCACATTTAAGTCTTTGATTGTCTGCAAGCAAGCACAACAAGCACTAGAAACAAGAAACATGCACAAAAATGATCCTTGAGCAAGAATAATGAAAATGATTAATCAAGAGGTATATACAATACAATATTTATGATTGTTCTAACATGCAACCTAAGTATGATATCTAGAGAATTTACAAATTCTAAAGTAAATCGAGTTCACAAAATTAGAAGATGAACAAGTATAGAGGTAATTATACATAAGTGTTGTCCTGCATTTAAATCCATCAAAATAATCTAAATAGATACAATGCTTATTCAAAAGGGAACTCTAGTCATTCATTTATCATAAAAAAAAAAAAAAAAAAGTCAAGAATTCAAAAGTTGAAAAGTCAAGGTCACATAGGACTTCTAGGCTTGTAACGTTTTGAGGTTTAAGGATGGCTCGACTTTAAAGAAAGAATAACTTTGAAATGGTTCAAGCACCAGAATCAGTTTAACACATGACATTGTTCCCTAATCACCCCCAAATATAAGCAACATCCTCACTACCTTATGTCTCCTTCTCTCACCTACCTTATTTCTCCAAAATTTTAGAGATATTCAATTCAATTACCATAAGCATAAAAGCCTAGCAAGCTTGTGCAATAACAAGCGAAACAAGATTATTTTTAGTTTAGGGAAAATGTTAACATTATTTTGCTAAATATCTCTTTTTCACTTTCAATGCTTTTATTCGTTCTATGCTCTTTCATTATTCGTTATGCTTTTATTCACTTGATATTTTTCACTATGCACATTAAAAACAATGATATCTACTTATGGTATTGAATTGACTCTACTCTAGTTCACTTAAGTATAAATTCTTTTAAGACCACCATTATAATTCTACCTAAACACAAAATCCATGGTCCAATGTCCAATTCAATGCAATTAAAAAAAGGGGATAGAGAAATAGGTTTGAGTATTGACTCACAATTTTTTGGATTATGGTTTCAAAAGTACAAGTTTAGTAAGAAAAGTATAATAAGGCTTGACTACAAGTGCTAAGGGTAACATAACATTCATAGGTAGGTTATTTGGCTCAAGCTATTCAAACAATTTCTTAGGTCATCCCTAGACATTTCAACACTTATGAATTCAACAAATGCTTTTCCTATGAATCACAAATAATCTAAAGTTCCAAACATGTATATCACACTTATCTATATAACCATCTAACACATGGCATGGATTTCAACATACAAAGATTACCTCTAACCTATCGCATAATGTAATATATTGAACTAACTAATCTAACTCTAAAAGAATAAAATTCTTCTAGTATCGTTGTAACGACCCGATTTCTAGTGGTGATGGAAAATGCGATTTCATAATCTCGTTTCTGTAAAACAAGTCCATAAATATTAAATAGGGATATCTAAGGAGTTCGCATATTGATGAATTGAAATTTGGTTAAGTAATTTATCCAAAAATGTGGTTAATTAAGGCCCAAAGACTAAATTGTAAAAGTTTAGCCACTACAGATTTTTAATTAGGAAAAGGCTTGGGGACTTAAATAACAATTATTCCAAGGACTAAAATGGCTAATAGACCAATTATAAATGGATTATAGCAGGGTGTGATGTTGAATGTTATTAGCTTAATTTAATTAAAGATTATTGTTAATTAAACATGATTAAAGTGATTAATTAAGCTTAATTATAAATTAAAATAAAATTAAAACTTGACTGGGGAGATATTATCATCTTATCCAAACTCAACTGTCCACCATAATAAGCCAATGAAGAAAAGCTTTAAAACCTTATTTAAGCATTCAACCAAAATTTCAAATAAGTCCCTAGCTATTTTTCTTTAAATTTTATAGATTTTTTTGTATCATAAGAGCTTGATTAAGCTAACCCATGTATCCATTTTTTCAATTGGTGAGATTTGATAAGTTTTCATTGTTGAGAATTGGATGAATTAGGTGTGATATTGATAAAAATTAAGCTTAGATTATTAAAAGGACTAAATTGTAAAGCTTAACAAGCTTGATTGTTAGCTTGTTTACATTAGGGACCAAATAGAATAAAATGAAAACCTATTATGAAATTGTAGTATGAATAGAACGTCTAGGGTCCCTAATGAGTAAATGTGAAATCAGATTTTAATTTGAAGCTTTAGATTGAAAGTTATGCTTGTCCCCAATTTAGGGACTAAATTGAATAAATTGAAAAATATGTTTGAACTTGTATATGATTATGAATTGGAAGGAAATTGATAGTGTTATATGTTTTATGACTATTCATAGCTAACATTGATGCGGAACCTTTGAGAAGGAAAGGAAAAGCGAGAGCTCTTGATGAGTGACGCGAGATTACGGTTTGTACTTTTATGATTCAAGATAGATTAATTGCTTGCCTATAGTTGTTAATTAGATGATTGAATGTCAAGGTAAGTACATGGTGATATTGTAAATAGTTTTGATTTGGTTTGATATAGAATATCGATATAGAGGACTAAAATGATAGGAAAGACATGAATTATGTAAAATATGACATGTGATATGAAAATTGGATTGAAATATGCAATGTAATATGAAATACATGTTTTTGGTGATGAAATGGGAATTGTGATTATGAAAATGACATGAGATATAATGTGTATTGATAATGATATATGTATTAGATCGTAAAATGAAATTGAACATTGGTACCCTATTAGGTATTCAAGCTATGTTGGATATAGTTAGCAAGCAATAGGATTGGTTTGTGTATGGGTTTGTGTGCTAAGATGCACTTTGTGTGCCAGTATGCACTTTACGTGCTAGATTACCCTATTTCGGTTTATCCGATGATGCAGTTCAATGCAAGTTTGGTGTACTGGTTGGATGATCTATGTATCTATCTGAGTTTGAGTCATGTTAATAGGGTTAAAAATTTTATACTTGGTAAATAGTTTTGGAATGAAATGGTATGATGATATGTGACAAAAAAATGTACATATATGAGTTTGATAAAGAAAATTTATATCTTATTGTGCAAATCTATTGAAAATGAGCACTGAGGGTCGAAACGAGTACGAATGAGTTAATAGACTCCAAAAATGAGTTTGAATGGTGAGATATCATGGTAAATGATATGAGTATCATAGAACATTAATGACATATAAAGATATGTGATTATATTATTGATAATGATTGCTAATAAGAAATGGTAATGGTCAAATGGTATACTTAGATCACTCGATTTGTATATATATTGATGATGACTTTGTTATTTGCCTCATTCATGTACTCACTTATATATAGGATGTGAAATTGTTTGGTTTCATAGATTATAACTTGAATAGATTATGTAATTATGTTATATATGACCATTTATATATGTTTACGTTATCTTGAATCATGAAAGTAGCACTGAACCCTATCGCGCATACGATTTATTTATTTCGTGAGCAGGGGCAAGTATCCTCGAAGCTCCAAGAAAGTAAAGTTAGCATCTAGACTGCAACAATCAACTCAATCTAAGCTTGTGTAGTTCCTTTTTATTTTTTCAATGGCATGTACATAAAAATATTTGGTCCTAATGTTTAAATGGCTAACATGGTTGTATATAAGTTGTGTTTATACGAAATTGGTTTTAGTTGTGCATATAAATGATGTTAATAGGTTGGTAGTTATGTTTTTGACAAGTTTTGATTATGTTGGGGCCTTTGAGCCTATTAATGTTAAGCATGCTAAGTAGAAATCATTAGAAATAGGGACTTTGTGGTCTACCTGGGATGTTATGACTTCACACACTAAATTTCGAGAGATTAGCCATCTCTTCATGATGTCCCTTGCTTGAGGTCATGATGTCGGCCTTGTTTTATTTTGAAAACTTTACAATTTGGTCCTCTGGTTGGGAAGCTTGGCTATTTTCTTCCATGTCGCGACACCAAGCCTTGGAAGTCGCAACACCCACCTAAAATATTTTGAATTTTTTTTAGTTTAGTCAATGATTGATCCTGAGATGGTTTTGAGTTTTAATAAGCTCATATTTGACCTAGAAAGGATTTTTTATCATGTTTTATGCATGCAATGCTTGTATTTTGGTATTTAATGTTGAAATTGCTAATGATTGACTGTAGTTGCTCTGGTAATGAATTCAAATACATTGATATACAAATAGCCAATCACATCAATAATTACAAGCTCAAGCACCATCTAACAAACAAAAATTTTTTTAAAAAATCATTTATGAAAAATTTTATTAAAACAAGAAAATAAACATACAAAAACACCAAACAAAGCAAATAAATTCTATGTTTACCCTCACACTTAAATTGCATATCCTCCCCAATGTGCTCCTAACCTAATAGTAAGATTTTTAGGACTCCCTCTTTTTTGTGAAGCGATGCAAGGTAGTTTGAGGTAATCCTCCTCTTCATTAACACTAGAATATGTAGTGCAATCCTTTTGTGGGTGACTTACATAGAAAAGAAAACGAAAAACAAATAATCCAATTCCAAAATAAAATTATTCATAAGTTACATTCCCAAAAATAAAAAAAAAGAAATTCAACTTCAAGAACTTATGTCAGAGTTTAACTCTGACTTCATCAGCATCTTCCCCTTGTCTTCCCTTCTCTCAATCCTTTTGTATTACCTCTTGATCGATTGACGATGAGTTTTGTCCTCATCAGGACTATGGAAAACCACCTCTTTTGTTGAACATCGTTCCAGAATGAAAGCCTAATACACGTTATGGTATTAGGGGGCTTAGGCATGTCCTTCATCATAGCTTCCTTCTCTTCTTCTTCCTCCTCTTCCATGACAACCTCACTATGGTGGAAGGCAAAGTAAGGATTCACTGGCCATTTTGGGACATCCTATCCTTGCTGTTATGTATATCGGTCGATAAATGGCCATAGTGTGGACACCCATTGAGTAAGGAACATTACTCTTGAGGTCTTTCCGTGCTCACTACTCACTAATTGATGCTTCTTTTTATTGGCACCTTTCGCCATTTTGGTTTTTAAGGAAGAAGGAAACTCTATCTTCTACTTTCTCCACTGGTTCCACTCTTGAATTTGTTTGCGTTATAGTTCTTGATATTGAATGTACATTGAGTCTCCAATGAGACTCTTGGAAGGTTTGAGGAATTGCTCTATAGTTTCAATTGGAACATCAAATTTGCGACACAACTTCATTACCAAATGAGGAAAATAAATTCCTTGGTTTGGCTCACCGACGCACTTGCACATAAAGTGATTTATCCATATTCCCAAATTTATCTTCTTCTTTTTTTTTTTTTTTTTTTGCAAAATTGCATAAAACAATATGACTTGAAAAGTATTTAAATAAGAAACATTAAGAGAAGGATGAATTCAAGTGCATATAAGTTGCATCCATATCTTTGCAAGAGGTAACATAGTGACTTGATCAAAAGAAAGTGGAAAATTGGTGCTTGGCTGTTGTTTCCATGTCCCCCGATTTTCAATCAAACCCCCGATTTTCAATCAAAAAGTTCATTATATCTTTCATATTAATATCCTGAAAATATCTCAAATCATGAGATTCAAGATAATCATTTTTATAATACGTAGCGTTATTGATATAAATATGAGAATGGATTGGTTGACTAAGCATAATGTAATCCTAGATTGCCGTAAGAAGTTTTCTATTCAAATCCATGAATGTGAAATTATTGAAGTTAAAGGGGTAAAATCGAGTTGTTCCACTCGTATCATTTCATCGGTTTGAGCTAATAAGCTTTTGAATCATGGTTGTGAGGCATATTTGGCCTCTTTTATTAAGTCAAATTTTAATGAAAGTAAGATGGATAAGATCCGAATAGTATGTGAGTTTCCAGATGTGTTCCTAGAAGAATTGTCTGGATTACCTCCTAATTGTGAGGTTGAATTTGCAATTGATGTTTACCCTGGCACAACTCTGATGTTTATTGCTCCTTATCATATGGCACCAACAGAACTAAAAGAGATGAAAGTTTAATTGCAAGACCTTTTAGACCAAGGCTTTATATGTCCCAATATATTGCTTTAGGGAGCTCCAATTTTATTTTTCAAAAAGAAAGATAGGTCGATGTGGCTTTGTATTGATTTTCAACAGTAGAATAAGTTGACAATCAAGAACAGATATTCGTCACTGCGTATTGGTAATCTTTTTGATCAGTTAAAGGGTGTTGGATCTGGTGCCCTAAGTGTAGTGTTTTTGTCTATGTACACTTGTATTTTTTTTTGAACAGATTGGTTAATAAAATTATTCATGAATTAAATTAATATATTTTTTAATTGTCTTCAATGGTTTTAGCATGAAAAGAAAAATGGAAGCAAATATTAACTCATTGTTGTCTAATGATTAATGAATACTAAGTGGTATTACGCGGTCGGATCGTAATACAGAAAGGTAACTTATATTAGTAATACTAAGCGGTATTACGTGGTTGGATCATAATACGGAAAGATAACTTACATTAGTAGACGAATCTAAATATGTCCTTAGTCTAATAAAAAATGAGCAAATCGATTGAAAGACTAATGTGTCATTTATCAATTTTAATTAGGGAGATGCTTTGTCTTGGGCGTAGGAGTGGATGAATCTCAGAAGATAGAGACATAGATGTAACTGACTGGACTAACAGTACATCAGATTGGACCCAAGCAGAATAGATCCTGAATCCGTTTAAGAATTTATTCACTTTTGACATTCAGAGTGTGACATACTCTAATCCTGAGTGGATGATGATCTATGTATGCGTGACTCGTATACTTTGATGTAAGTAAAGGATTGAGTTCAAATAGATAATGAACTGAAAGCTGGTGCGTTGTGTATATGACTTCTGTAGTATGTAGCATCATTTATAACAGTGGAATTTATATTCCAAGATATGGTTAAATGATATCCTCTCATTGGAATTACATAATAGATGTAAAGTAAATGTGGCCACTAGTCGTTCATCTTTGTGATGAATGACTTAATTATTATTTGATAGTAATTAACTTTTCATGAAGAAAGATGTAATGGTTACCATGAGATAAAATGGGATCATATTGGGAGAGCGAATTTATCCCAAAGAGATTAAGGATATCCTATGAGGGTAACACACTTATGACAAGGCCATTTGACGAGCACTAATCAAGTAGCTTTTGTAATGGTATGTTATTAGGGAGAGCTCGGTCATGTTACTATAATGGAATGACTTTGTGACTAAATGAGTTTATAATTAATAGACAAAAAGGTAGAACTTAATTATAAATCATTTGAGCCCTAATTAAATATGTCCAGTTGGTTCCTCCACTAGCTCGTTGACACTAGAAATGAATTGAATGATGAATCAAATGAACAAAAATGAATAGAAATGGTAAAGCTAAAGAAATGGGTTAAATTCGGAAATGAATGTGATTTCTCACTTAGTATGAAAATGACCTAAGAATTAATTTAAGCTTTTCAAATTATTATTTAATTAAATAATTGTAGTTTGAAAATGGAATTAAAATAATTGGTCATTATGAGTTCTGTTGAATATAGAAATTAAATATAGTTTCTTTTACGGTAAAGTTATGATGCTTTTAATGGGATTAGAATTTTGTTGAGAAAATTATTTAATTGGAAAAGTAATTTAACAAATAATGTCTATTTTGAGTAGTACAAAAACATGTTCTGGGTTGGATTAAATTATAAAGTGTTGGGTTAAAAGTCTAGGAAGCATATATAATTTGACCCAATACAAGAAAGACCCAAATCCCCATCATAATACATATCTTATTAGCCTCTCTCTTTTATAGTTCAACTAGGGGATTGCTTTTCTATTAAATAGGCATGAAATGCATTCTACTAATTCAACTAAGGTTTCACTTCCACTCCATATAAATAAATGGCACCGGTAGGGCTAAAAACACAATAAGTTACACACAAATTTGAGATATTGTTATTCTGCTCGAAAATAGTAAGAAATTATTTCTAAGTATAAATTCTATTTTTCGGGAATAAAAGTTCTATCGGTTTCTATTAGAGTGACTTTTACTTTCCCATTGAAAGTAAAGTAAATAGTTTTTTATTTTGTGCTTCATTCGAATTTGTTCAAACCCACACTTGAAGTAGTTTGTGGTACGAGAATAGTAGAGAATGTCATTTGGTTGAAAATCAAGATCGACAAGGATATGTTTAACCCAAAACACGTGTGATTTTGAGAAAATTTTATTTCTAAAAATATCACTAACTAGCTCGATTTTCAAAATTATATTTTTTCGTTGTTCAAGAAAACCATTTTCAAATTGGATTTTTTAATCAAATGGTGCATCGGCATTCTTCAAGATTGATTTGAGATTCAGATATTATGAGTTAAAAGTGAAAGATAGTGACATGTTGAAAATAATGTTCCGTACACAATGTGGTCATTATGAATTTCTAGTGATGTCATTTTGGCTAATGAATGCTCCTGCAGTATTCATGGATCTCATGAACCACATTTTTCAGTTGTATTTGAATAAATTTGTGGTAGTCTTTATTGATGGTATCCTAATATATTAAAAATCAAAGGATGAACATGATAAGCACATGAGAATTGTGTTGCAAGTGTTGCAAGAAAATAAACTCTATAAGAAGCTGTAACACCCCAAACCCAGCTAGACATTATGGCCAAATCTGGAGATGTTACAAAGAAAAATTAGAAATTTGTTTCTTTTCCATTGAAAACATCGCACCCCTTTATTTAAAATAATATGTTGTTATACTCATTCGTAAAACCATCATTTGTTTACTCTTTAAACAAAACCATAATTTGCAGTGGAAGTATAAAAGTCGTTAAGTTTTGAAAATCGAGTATGTGTTCTCAAAAACATTTGTTTGCGTAAAACCATTATTTTCATAATTTGTTTTGTTGAGCGTTGCAAGAAACTTAAATCAATCCCAAATAAGAAAAAAAACAAAACCAAAAAAGTCCAGAGAGTCCCAAAATTACAAAATTCTCAAAAGAAAACCAGAAAATCAAATAAACTTTTAAGTAAATATAGTTTACGAACTAGTGGTCACAATTGAGCCTCCGTCGCACTGACCCGCCTATGCCTGAAGATCACGTGAATAAAACAGACAAACAAATGTGAGTTTTAAAAAAAACTCAGTGTGTAACTCAACAAAAACATAAATTAAGACTTTATCACATAGCTGAATAGATACAAACATAAATTAACCCACCCAGCCCTACACACTGCATACTGTCCATACGACACTTATAAGAATAAAGCGCAGCCATGCTGCCAGTATATTGATGAAATATCGCCTTACAGAATACTTCCTTCACTTATACATAACTCGCCCCTTACACAGATATAGATAAACATAATAACAAATAATATGTATGCTTATACATAATAGACATTATACACGCATAGGTGTGACAGATCAAATTAAACATACCATATCTTTTAAATCTCATATAAACACTGTTTAAGTTATTTTTAGTCTAAAAGAGTAACAAGTTTCATGATTAAGGGCTTATTTTACCCATACCGACCCTACGAAAGGCCCACAGTCGATCAGAATGATGTGTATGGCCCTAGGGAAAAGTTTTTGAAATTTTGGCCCATATGCCCGTGTGGGCCTATATGCCCAACTTGGCCTTGCCCATGTGGCATACCCGTGTGGGCCCGCACACCCGTGTGGCCTACATGCCCAAATCAACATAGGCTGTGTGACCCACATGGCCACTCGCACACCCGTCACACGGCCGTATGTTACACACGGCCGGACATATGCTTATGTGGCGTCAACAGGCTAGATTTTCATCTTTCATCGACCAACGTTTTCTCGCATTGTCGTTACACACCTGGTTCAATTCTAATGCAAAAGTAACCCTAAAACCACCGAACCCGACAACAAACAGAAAACACCCACACTTAATTCATTTGAGAAGTACCAGCCGCTTCTTGTCTTTTCCCTATTCAGAACGGATCGCAGAACCCGAATGCACAACTATTACAACATGAATGATGAACAGAGTTGAAGAATGAAACAATAGAAATTTTGCAGAGGAAGGAAAGAAGAGAGAAAAAGAATGTCAAAAAAGAGAGATTTTGGGAAAAAGAATAAAAATTAAATCCCACAAAATCCCAACTCCCCCACTATCCACTAACCAACCAACTCTTCCAAAACCAACCCACTAACTCATCCAACTACTATAGAGTATCAGTTCCATCCAACTTCTACTGCACAACTGGCACACACTCATAGAAGTAAAAATTAACATCCTCCGCCTATACGGGGGTTCAAACATAAGACCCTACAGCAAGTTAACACCTTACCACTTGAACTAACAGGCTCATTCTAATATGAGTCGACCAAAAGTAATATATAAGCCAAACCACTTGAGACAAGGCTGGGATAAAAATAGCATAAATTTCCAAGAGTGAGACTTGAACCCAAGACCTCAAACACACCATCAGAACACTTAGCCATCGAAGTAGATACATATTTATGAAAAAATTGACAAAAACAAATTTTAAGTAAATCAGGGCATTACAGATGCTCAGTAAACGTGAATTTTGGTTGACGAAAGTTGGTATTTTTGGGGCATGTTATATCGATCGAAGGAGTCCTTGTGGATCCCAAGAAGAGTGAAGCCATTTTGCAATGGAAGTCACCAAGAAATGTGATTGAACTTCAAAGCTTCTTGGGTCTAGCTGGTTATTATAGAAGATTCGTTAATAGATTTCCAAAATACCATTGCCTATGACGATGCTTCTAAAAAATAATGTGTCATTCGTGTGGAGTAATCAGTGCCAGGAGAGTTTCGAGAAATTAAAAACAATGTTGACAGAAGTGTATATTCTGACCTTGCCCGAACCAGGGAAAGAATATTTAGTATTCGATGATGCTTCACTGAGTGGATTGGGTTGTGTCTTGATGCATGATGGTAAAGTGATCACTTATGCGTCTCGATAGTCGATGTTGTATGGATGCAATTATCTGATGCATGATTTACAGCTAGTCACTGTAGTGTTTGCTTTAAAGATTTAGAGGCACTATTAGTATAGTGAAATGTGCTATATTTATATGAATCATAGAAGTCTAAAATATCTTCCCACAAAAAAGGAGTTAAATTTTAAACAATATTGTTGAATAGAATTGTTGAAATATTATCATTGCATAATTGGTTATCATCACGGAAAAATGAATATGGAAGTTGATGCTTTGAGTCGAAAATCAATAATTGAGTTGAGATCAATGTTCACTCAATTGAGTATATGTGTCGACAATAGCATGTTAGTTGGATTGAAAGTAGAATCTGTGTTAATTGAAAAAATTAGAAAGGCACAATTTGTCGAAGCTAAGCTAGTAGAGAAAAGAAGACTTGTTAAATAAGGCAATCGAAAGAATTTTTGTATCGATAAAGACAGTTGCCTTTGATTTCATAATCAAATTTGTGTACTTGACAATGCTAAATTGAAGCAATTGATTCTGCATAAAGCTCATGATGGTCCTTTTGTTATGTATCCTAGTGGTGCGAAAATGTATCGTGATTTGCAAGAATAATATTGGTGACCAAGTATGAAAAGAGAAATCGTTGAATATATTGCAAAGTGCTAGACTTGCCAACAAGTTAAAGCTAAACATCAAGTTCCCTCAGGGTTGCTTCAACGTATTTCAATTCTTTAGTGGAAATGTGAATAAATTGCAATGAGTTTTGTTGTTGGTCTACCAACTTGTCGAATAAAAGAAATGTCACCTGGGTAATAGTTGATATATTAACGAAATCTTCTCATTTCTAGCAGTGAGAAAAAATTGGTCTCTTGAGAAGCTTGTTAAGGTGTATATTCACGAGACAATAAAACTTAATAGTGTAATAATGTCTATTATCTCAGATCAAAATACTTGATTCACTTTGAGATTCTAGAAACAATTGCATGATTCTTTGGGTATGAGGTTGGATTTCAACATTTCTTTCCATCCCCAATCTAACGACCAATCTGAGTGTGTTATCTAGGTATTGAAAGATATGCATCGAGCTTGCATCATCAAGTTTGAAGCTAGTTGGGAACATTATTTGCCTCTAGCAGAATTCATTTATAATAACATTTCCCAATCAAGCATTTAAATGGCTCCATATAAAGTTTTGTATGGTCGATAGTGCAGAACACATTTATGTTAGTTAGACTTGAGCGAGAGAAAGATGATTGGGCTGAATATAATACAAGAAAAGGAAGATAAAGTGAAATTGATAAAAGATAGATTGAAAGCAACCTCAAATAGACAAAAGTTGTATGCTGACTTGAAGAGAAAGAAAATTGAATATGTCATAGGCGAGAAAGTATTTCTGAAAACCTTTCTGTGGAAGAAAATTTTACACTTTAACCACAAAAGGAAATTAAGTCCCAGGTATATCGAGCCGTATGAAATTATTGAAAGAGTTGGTCGATTGCATATCAGTTGGGTTTGCCATCAGAGTTGCAAAATAATCACAACATGTTTCATGTATTAATACTTTGATAGTATTAATATGATCCTTCCCATGTGATACCTATGGAAGCAATTGATGTGTAACCTGATTCGTCGTACAAGGAAGAGCGAGTAAAAACTTTAGCTCGAGATGTGAAAGGCTTGAGAAATAAACGTGTGCCATTAGTGAAAGTTTTACGGCATAGTCATAACACGAAAGAGGCTACTTGGGAGACGGAAGAGATGATGAAATCTCAATATCTCCACATATTTTTAGGTAAATTCTAATGATAAAATTTCTTAAAAGAGGGTAGAATAATAACAACTAACTTTTATCGGTGTTGAAAAATGCAATTTCAAAATCTCATTTTCGTAAATTGAGTTTGTAAGGATAAAATATGAATATGTATGGAGTTAGTATTAAAATAAATTGAAGAATGGTTAAATAATTTAACTGAAAAAATCGTTAATTAAAGTTTAGAGAATAAATTGTAAAAGTCCAATTGCTTTTGAATTTTAATTATGAAAATGCTTGAGGACCTAGTAAGCAATTATCTAAGGGATCAAAATGGTTAATAAAACATTGTTTTTCTATAGGATAGTGGGAAGTGATGATGATAGTCACTTAAAATGTTATAATTATAATTAAGAAGTGTGTATATATTAGATTAGTAGATTAATCATAATTAACTTAGTTAATTACATTTGTGGAATAGGTTGGCTAAGTCACGTTATACACACACCGAAGATTTGTTATTGTGTATCACTTTATTGTGCTTATGCACTACTTTGTCAGGGATTTGACCAGATATCCATGTATCCATTTATGATTGAGTTTGTTTAATTGGGCATAATAAATAAAAAAGTATCAGTATGAAATAGAAATGTATACCCTGACTTGTAATTAGAACTTTGGCCATGTTTATGATGGTTAAACTAAAGGAATGGGTGTCTATATTGGTACTTTTGAAGGAATATTAAAATTTCATGTTACCAATTTGTGTTTTTAATAATATTATGTTGTTAAAAAGCTTGTTATCAAGTTTAAATGTTGCTATGATTTATCATACAATGATGGTTTTTAGTATGCTTTCAATTTAGTAAATCTATTTTGCACCATTTGTTGGAAAAATAAGGTTAAGAAAATAATTATTTAGTTACAACAGCAGTTTAAATTTTTTTTCTTAAACTGAGCCATTATGTTATTTATAGCAATAAACCTAAAACAGAATTATACATGTATTTTGTGTGAGGTAGACTTAAGTCGATCCTGGCTTTTAATTGAACAATCTTCTCCACAATCCTTGAACCACAAATTGTGTCGAGTGTGGGCTTGAGCAATATGAACCAAGTCACAAAATAGAAATGATTTACTTACTTTTAGTAGGAAAGTAAGTTCTCTCTATGAACTGATAAATGTTCACAATTCCTAAAAAAGTAAATTTAGTCTTTGCAAATAAATTAACACCACTCTTTGGCAGAATAATGATGTATGAAATTGTGTGCAAATAGCTTAACTGGTGTGCTCCATTTATAGAGAAAAGTACAAGATTTTCGGTTGAATAAGTCTTTGATAAAAAATATTATTTTAATAAAAAATACACTTTCACTTTAAGTGTGTGAGAGAGGGTTGTAATGATCGACTTTTACTAGTGTTAGAAAATGTGATTTCAAAACCTCATTTCCATAAATCGAGTTCTATCGTAAGGATAAAATAGGAAGATGTATGGAGTTAGTATAAAAATATATTGAAGAACGATTAAGTAATTTAACTAAGAAAATCAATAATTAAAGCTCAAGGACTAAATTTTAAAATTTTAGTTGCTATTGAATTATAATTCTGAAAATGCTTGAAGACCTAGTTATCAATTATCCAAAGGACTAAAATGGATAATAAACCATTTTTTATATGGGATAGTGGGAAGTGATGATGATAGTCACTTAAAATGTTATAATTGCAATTAAAAGAAGTATGTATATATTAGATTAGTAGCTTAATCATAAATAATGTAGTTAAATATATTTCTAATGAAGTATATATATACCTTAAGTTAGTCGAAGATGAGAACATTCATCTTGCTCATTTGGTTTGTGTTGTCCTAAGCTAGAAAGAAAGAAAAAATATTTCCAAGCTTTCATCTCCATTTTTGGTCCCAATTAATCAAGGTAATCATGTTAGTCCTTTAAATTTTTTGTTTATAGATTTTGAATCATGGGGGATTAATTTAGCTAGCCCATATGTTTATTTCTTCAATTATTTGATGTTTAACGTTGCCATTATAGTGAAATTGATAAATTTTAGTTTGAATTTGAATAGATTGCTAGTTAGTAAGCTTGGATTATGATAAAGATTAAGTTAAAAATTAAGTTAAGGTTGTTGGAAGATTTTATGACATTAAGGACTAAATTGAATAAATTGAAAGTATAATGAAATTATGCTATAGATAACAAGTATAAGATCCCTAATAAAAGGATGTGAAATTAGATTTTGATATTATGTTAAATATAAAAGAAATATGAGTATATTAGATATAAGGACAAATGAATAAAATGTAAAATAAGCTTAATTATGTGTTTTCATGTGAATGAGTGGAAGCTAATGCCATTTTTGTAATTGAATTATCAAACATAGCTAAAGACAACGTCAGGATGTCTCGAGAGAAAGGAAAGGCAAGAGTCGTAGACGAGTGGCGGAAATACGGTTTGTACTTTTATGACTTGAGTTCAATATGGATATATACATGATCTGTTACAAAGTAGCTTATAGAGGTGAGCATTTTATTTGTCTCATGATTCAGTTTGTATATGATCATATAAAACGTCGAGAATTGAATTGAGATAAGCATGGTATAAAAAAGCATAGTATGAAACTATGATATGTGATCATGAACATACATGTATTGATTCATTGGTTACTCTATTCACTGTCTAGGCAGGTTGGGTACAGTTGACATGCCATAGAATTAGTGTAAGGGATTATACTTTAGTTTATACTGATGAGGAGTGGAGCACATATTATACTTTGGACATATAATGAGGTACGGAGCACACTTTACCTCGGTTATACTAATGATGCGCGAAACGCAATTTATACTTCGGACATTCCGATGAGGTGTGGAATACACTTTACCTTGGTTATACTAATGATGCGTGAAGGGCAATTTATACTTCAAACATTTCAATTAAGCACTAGGTGTCAGACATATTGGTAAGATGGTTGGATGATTTGTGTATTCACCTTAAGTCCATGCCTGGTTAATAGGGGTCATAAACCATGAGCTTGTTAGGTGATAGCTAATATGAAATGTTGATTAAAAATCGGACACAATATATGTATATGATGTGACAAATGATAGCATGTGAACAATCATACGAACTAGTTAAAAATGAGCCCTGAGGATCGATATGAATGTAAGATGAATTAGAGGATTCAAGATAGTAATGAGAAAAAGAAATGAATTGTGACATGTTGTGACATATATGAGAATGTGATATGATGGTAGAATGTATAAGATTATATATCTATTTTTAATTACCCAAAATAAATATTATTTATTCTATTAATTGAATTAATCAAATTAACTAAATTAATTTTTCAATTAAATAATTTTCTTAATCTAATTTTAATTTTGTTAAAGTCATAATAATAACTTTACTGTAATAGAATCTAAGAGGAAATATATTTAATTTCCTTATTCAATAAATTAATAATAAATCATTAATTTAATTTCATCTTTGAATCTAGTTATTTATTTTAATTAATTAAATAATAATTTGAAGAACCTTAAATTAATTTTCAAGTTATTTCTGTACTTAGCGAGAAAACACATTCATTGTACATAGTGATACATACGATCTATTTCTCTTACTTCATTGTTTCCATTCATTTCTATTTATTAATTCTACATGCAATTCGTTTCTAGTTATCTCGAGCTAGTGGAGGGACTAATTTGACATATATAATCAGGGCTCAAATAATTTATAATTAAGTTTCAGTTTTTGGCCTATTAATCATAAAACTATTTAGTCACGAAGTCATTCCACTAAAGTATCGTGACTGAGTGCTCCCTTATTATATACCATTACCAAAGTTACTTAATAAGTGCTCATCTAATGACCTTGTCATAAATATGTTACCATCATAAGACAACCTTCATCTTTTTGGGATAAGTTTGTTATCTCAATATGATCCTATTTTTATCTCATGGTAAATATTACATCTTCCTTCATAAAAAGTCAGTTATTATCAAATAGTAATTAAATCATTTATCATAAAGACAAATGACCTGTAGACACATTTAATTTTCATCTATCATGTAATGTCGATAAGAGGATATCATTTTCCCTTCATTGGGCTTTGAATTCCACTGTTGTGGAATGATGCTACGTACAACATAAGTCGTATACCCAATGTACCAACTTTTGGTTCCTTATCTATTTGAACTCAGACTTTCATTTACATAAAAAAATACGAGTCATGCATACATAGTCTATCATCCAATCAGGATTAAAATATGTCACACTATGAATGTCACAAGTGAATAATTCCATAAACGGATCTAGGATCTATTCTACTTAAGTCTTGTTCAATGTACTATCATTCCAATTAGTCATATTCATGTCTCTATCTTTTGGGAGTTATCCACTTCGATACCTAAGAAAAAGTATGTCCCCAATTGGACTCGATAGACGACATATTAGTTTTTCAATCGGTTTTCTCATTTTTGATTAGACTAAAGACATGTTTAGATTATCTACTAATATAAGTTATCTTTCTGTATTACAATCTGACCACATAATACTATTTAGTATTAGTTAAACATTAGATAATCAATGAGCCAATATTTCCTTCCATTTTGCTTTGTGTGCAAAACTGTTGAGGATAATATACAAAGGATAATAATGTAATTAATGAATATTTTATTAAACTAATTTGTTCAAAAAATATAAGTATACAAAGACAAAAATACTATACTAAAGGCACTAAATCCTAACACCATTTAGCTTAATGGAAAGCTTAAAATGCAGATTTGTTTTCCATGCCCATGTTTTGTAGATTCGTAATTTTTATTTGGGGTCGAGCAATTCCACTCTCAAAGGATCTCAACTAGCATTTGAGTTTGTAATGATTTTTAGACTTTTTCTATAATTTGGGCATGTACTAGGACCTAGACTATTGAACTTGGTTTTTGGTTGTTATATGTTGAGGTTTTATGTTGCTTATGGTTACTTGACACTTATTTGATGTGTTGGTAATTTAGTTTATTTTGATTTTTGTTATGTATTAGTAGTTTATAAGTTGTTTTGATTGTATGAAAATTTTATTTAAGGGGTTAAAATTTGAATTAGCATGTTTTCAAGTATGAATTTATGTGTTATAATCTTGTTTTGGTATCTTTGTCTTGCTCGCATAACTTTGGTTGCATGTTGGTTTACTTAGATGTATGTTTGAATGGCCAAATTGGTCCAAAATATGGGTTTTTAATATGAGTTACCGAAACATCATATCAACATATCAGTAGCTTACTTTGATGATGCAATACATCCGAAGCTAGTAGCTTTTGAAATTTCAGACTTGTATCAATACAAGTTCCTAATTATTGACACATCTCTAGATGTATCTGTGAAAAATAAAATAAAATAAAAATAAAGAACGCACAAAATTTTACGTGAAAACCCTTTCGAGAAAAAATCACAGGCAGAGGAGAAAAAAATTCACTATGTTGAATTCGAATTTATTATAAGAGGAATAGACTATGTCTATTCTCAAACACCTTATTCTAATCAATATCAAATAGATGGAATTTAATAAGGTTTAAAAAACCTTATTCTAAAATAAAATAAAAGAAGTGTAATTCTATATGGATTCTTCTTTTATTTTATTTTACCACTGTATTTTATTTAAATAAGAATTCGAGTCACTTAATTCTAACAATCTCCACCTTGACACGAATTCTCAATAAACAAGTTCTTCATCGCGAACTCTCAACGAACAAGTTCTCCACCTCTTCCATAAAACCCCTTAAGGGTTTAACTTCAACAATGAACACCAACCAAGTCTAAGCAATGCTCAAACTTGGTTATAGGAAGTGACTTAGTCATCATATCTGCAGGATTTTCATGAGTACTAATTTTGCTCAGAACAATATCACCACGAGCAATAATATCACGAATAAAATGATACTGAACATAATTGTGTTTTGTTCTCTCATGAAACATTTGATCTTTTGTAAGAAAGATGGCACTCTGACTGTCACAAAATACTGTGCTGATTTGAAAGTCTTCATTGAGTTCACTAAAGAGTCCCTTCAACCAAATAGCTTCTTTACAAGCTTCTTTACAACCATGTAATCAGCTTCAGTTGTAGACAAAGCGACTATAGTTTGCAAAGTGGCTTTCCAACTTATTACACAACCTCCGATTGTAAAGACATAACCTATAAGAGATCTTCTTCTATCAAGGTCTCTAGCAAAATCAGCATCAACATACCCAATGACTCTATCTCTAGTTCTTCCAAATTGTAAGCAAACATCAGTAGTACCTCGTAAGTATCTTAAAATCCATTGAACTACTTTCTAATGTTCTTTACCGGGATTCGCCATATATCTTCTAACTGCACTAACTGCATATGATAAATCTAGACGTGAACAAACCATAGCATACATGAGAGATCCCACTGCACTAGAGTATAGAACATGTGACATTTACTCAATCTCATCATCTGATTGTGGAGACAAAGCCGATGAAAGTTTGAAATGGGCTGCTAAAGGTGTACTAACAGGCTTAGCACTCTGCATAACTCTATGTGTTTTATCAATACCTCTACGTACGATTCGTTGAAATAGAAACTTTTCTTTTACGTATTCCTTTCGTTCTAGAAACTAAGTTGAGTTGATAAACTAAATTAGATAGTTATATATGAGTGAAAGAAAGCAGCTTATAAATTCACAGTAAATTAAACAAAAAAATAGTTATATATGAGTGAAAGAAAGCAGCTTATAAATTCACAGTAAATTAAACAAAGCCGATGAAAGTCTGAAATGGGCTGCTAAAGGAGTACTAACAGGCTTAGCACTCTGCATATTGAACCTGTAAAGAACTTTTTCAATGTACCCCTTCTGACTTAGGTGCAATTTACTTGCTTTTCTATCTCTATGAATCTCCATACCAAGTATCTTCTTTGCTGGTCCCAAATTTTTCATCTCAAATTCTTCACTTAGTTGGGCTTTGACCTTTCTTATCTTTCCTTTATCTTTTGCTGCTATCAACATGTCATCAACGTAAAGAAGTAGATACATAAAAGAACCATCACTATTTTTCTTAAAGTAAACACAGCTATCAAAACTACTTCTTTTGAAATCATGAAAAGTCATAAAGGAATCAAACCTCTTGTACCACAGTCTTGGTGACTGTTTCAAATCGTAAAGGGACTTTTTCAGCAAACAAACATAGTCCTCTTTTTCTAAGACTATAAAACCCTCTGGTTGTTGCATGTAAATGTCTTCCTCAAGTTCTCCATGCAAAAATGCAGTTTTTACATCTAACTGCTCAAGCTCCAAATCATACATGGCCACAATACCAAGCAAAGCTCGAATCGAACTATGCTTCACAACTGGGGAGAACACATCTGTGAAGTCTACTCCTGGAATTTGACTGTAACCCTTTGCAACAAGCCTTACTTTATATCTGGCTTCTTCAACTCCTAGAGTCCCTTCTTTCTTTTTAAACACCCATTTACAATGAGCAGTCTTCTTACCTTTAGGAAGTTTCACAAGATCTCATGTTTTGTTTTTGTGGAGTGATTCCATCTCCTCTTGCATAGCAAACATCCATTTTTCTGAATCTTCACAGCTAACCTCCTCAGAATAATTAGATGGCTCTTGATTCGCATCTATACCTTTAGCCACATTTAAAGCATAAGTAACTTGATCAGCCTTAGCATACTTCTTTAGAGGTTTAATTTCTCTTTTAGTTCTATTTTTGGCGATAGAGTATTACGGTGAAGAAACAACTCTATTCTCAATTTTTGTACTGGCTTGAGGAGTCGACTTTGTATTAATCTAATGCTCCACCTGCTTTTGATTTTCTTTATTGTAAGAGTCTTTAAGAGATAAGTTAGGTAGCATAGCAGTTTCATCAAAAACAACATCTCTGCTAATCACAACTTTTCTATTTTCAGGACACCATAACTTATACCCTTTTACACCAGCTTTATAACCAGGAAAAACACATTTAATGGATCTCGGTTCCAATTTTCCATTATCAACATGAGCATACACAAGACACCCAAAGATCTTTAAATTAGAATAATTAGAAGGATTACCAGACCATACCTCTTGTGGATTCTTTTTCTCAATGGCAACGGATGGAGATCGGTTGATCAAAAAACATGCAGTAGAGGCTGCTTCTGCCCAAAACGACTTTGGTAAGTTGGCATTTGACAACATACATCGAACCTTCTCCATGATCGTTCTGTTCATTCGTTCTGTAACGCCGCTTTTCAGTGCAAGATGATGAATGATCTGTCAAGTGTCTCATGATCCCTTCTGACTTGCACAATCTATTAAACTCATCAGAACAGAACTCTAAGCCATTGTCTGTGCGGAGGTATTTTATTTGTTTTCTCGTCTATTTTTCAATCATAATTTTCTAAGACTTAAATACGAAAAACACATTGCTTTTCTGCTTCAGGAAGAATGCCTAAAATTTTTTGAAAAAATCATCAACAAAGGTTAGCATATAATTAGCTCCACCTCTCGAAGGCACTCTGGATGGCCCCCACAGATCAGAATGAATATACTCCAACATTCCCTTCGTGTTATGGATTCCTCTGGTGAATCGAACTCTCTTTTGCTTCCCAAGAACATAGTGCTTACAGAAATTTAGTTTGCAATTTCCTTGCCCATGAAGAAGTCCTCTTTTGCTCAATTCTACCATGTCATTCTCACTCATATTCCCTAGGCGCATATGCAAAGTTTAGCAATATCATCATCTGACAAGGAAGAGGAAGCGACAGCTGTATCACCAGTAACAGTAGAACCCTGCAAAACATATAACTTGGCAGTCTTTCTTTGCCCTTTCATCATAACAAGGGAACCTTTGGAAATCTTTAAAACCCCACTTTTAGCTGTGTATCTGTACCCTTTTGAATCAAGAGTACTCAACGAAATTAAATTTCTTTTCAATTCTGGAACATGTCACACATCACTAAGTGTTCTGACAACTCCATCAAACATCTTAACTTTAATTGTTCCAACACCTGCGATTTTACACGAAGTATTATTTCCCATCAAAACAACACCTTCTGACACTATTTCATAAGTTGTAAACCAATCTCGATTGGGACTCATGTGAAAGGTGCAGCCTGAATCAAGTATCCAGTCTTCGCTTACTTTAGAATCATTGACAAAAGCGACAAGAAGTTCACCATTGCTGTAGTCTTCTACAACATCAGCTGCATCGAAATTTTCTGGTTGTTTTCCCTTTTGATTCCCAGCCTCCCTTTTAATCTTGTTCTGTAGCTTATAGCACTTAGATTTAATGTGCCATTTCTTCTTGTAGAAGTTACAAGTTTTACCTCTGTTTGAAGACTTCGATCTACCCCTAGATTTACCTCGAGGATTCCGTTCCTGTGTCCTTCCACGATCATTATTAGTATTCTGATCTTGTCTCCCACGAGCAATAAGACTCTCTCCCTGAGAGTCGGGTTTAACCACAAGATGCTTCATCTTATCATACAAGGTCAAAGAATCATAAACCTCATCAACTATGAGAGACTCGCGGCTATATAAAATCGTGTCTCTAAAGGTTGAATAAGACAGGGGCAACGAACAAAGTAGGATCAACCCTAGATCTTCCTTATCATACTGAACCTCCATGGCCTCCAAGTTTGAGAGAATTTCTTTAAACACTGTTAAGTGTTCGTGTACAGACGCACCTTACTCCAAACGATGAGCATAAAGACGCTGCTTCATATGCAACTTGCTTGTTAGAGTTTTCGACATACATATTTGTTCTAACCTCTTTCATAATGCAGCGGCGGTCTTCTCTTTCATCACATCCTGCAAAATTTCGTTGGACAAATGCAGATGTAATTGTGTTAACGCCTTTCGATCCTTACGCTTTTTCTCTTCATCTGTTAAAGTTGAAGGCATCTTATCTATCCCTAGCAGGGCATCCTCTAGATCCATCTGCGCAAGAACTGCTTGCATCTTAATCTGCCACAACGCAAATCTGGTGTTGTGATCTAACAGCGAAATTTCATACTTCAAAGACGTCATTACCGTGATCGAGATGAACAACCCAGAAGCTCTGATACCAATTTGTGAAAAATAAAATAAAATAAAAGTAAAGAGCACACAGAATTTTATGTGGAAACCCTTTTGGGAAAAAACCACGGGCAGAGGAGAAGAAAATTCACTATGTCAAATTCGAATTTATTACAAGAGGAATAGACTATGTCTATTTATAGGCTTGTAAAGCCATATTCTAATAAGACTCAAACACCTTATTCTAATCAATATCAAATAGATGTAATTTAATAAGGTTTAAAAAACCTTATTCTAAAATAAAATAAAAGAAGTGTAATTCTATATGGATTCTTCTTTTATTTTATTTTACCATTGTATTTTATTTAAATAAGGATTCGGGTCACTTAATTCTAACAGTATCAGTATAACCCTTTAATGTATCAATACATTGACCCTTGGAGCTAAAATATTTGATTTTTTTACACTTTTATTGGAACAGTGATCCATGTATCAATACTTGGCTCCCTAAATATGTATTTTGAGCCTCGAATGTTGTTCTAAATCTTATTAAGTTTTTTTTAATCTATGATACTTTATAAACCTCTATAATAATATATTTGAGTGTTTATCATGTTTAAATTCAAATTGGTAAATGTATGTTCGGTTTTGTTTAGGTTGCTACGATAATAATGTGACGTCTTACATTTAATCCTCGTTTTGGCCGAGTGTAGTGTGTTATTGGAATCTATTCATGAACAAGTTTTCCATCTCATTGAATGAGTGAATGGGGTCCTTTAGCAAAGCTAGATACTACAACCTTGCATGGTCTCTAAGGGTCATGGGGAAAGCTTTGCACTTTAGAGAATCAAAAGGAACCAAGATAGTCATGCAGTTATTGTTTGGATTAAATGATTTTAAGGGTCCTTTTGACTATCATATGTCTCTTTGATTGATTTAAAGGTTGGATATATGTATTCTATTGCTATTCCTGGGTCCCATTCCATCTTTACTGACTTTGACTTATGGAAAGACTACAATTTTTTCCTTAAGGCTTACATCTAGTCTTAGAAGAAATCATTCTGTTCCTGAGGTTCCTATAACTATGATTAGTATTGTGGATGTGTAGCAAGGTTTCTTTGTCTGCGAGGAGAAAATTGGGTAGCTCTTTATATTGTACTTATGGTTGGGGGGGCTTGTGGTTGGGGGTTCTAGTTTTCTCGTAAGTCTTCAATAATTTTCTCATTGTATGGATTTATGTTGTTGCTAGTAGAGTATAGTGCCTAGAGTTGCTCTTAAAAGATTTTCATTTTTTATTGCATTTTTGTGTATTGTTGGGAACTAGTGTTAGGATTCTAAAGGTTTGTCCCCAAGGGTTAAGTAGGGGTGGGCTTGGGGGGAGGGGGAGGATATGGTTGTTGGTTTAGGTAAACGATGTAATACTTGGGTGGCGGGTGTTGTAAGTATGCCAGGTAATAAAGATAATGTGGTTCATAAAGTGATGGGTGTTGAAACCAAAAAAAATAAAATTCATATGCTTAAAACATAATTAAAATTCGTAGTTAAGGAAATGGGATCAATCCCACGAAAATCAATTTGGGTAATTTCAAAAATCTTACAACCAAAGCCTTTTGGGGGAATTTTCATACCCACGACTTTTGCGTACCTATGAAAAATAAAAAGGGGGAGTTTAAAGTGTAATGTTGTTAAATAATAAAAATTGAAATAAAATAAAAATGAAATAGAATAAGGAAATTTCGAAGTAAAAAAAACTTAACCAATATGTTGAGAACTCTAGCCCTGGACATGACTTCGGTTTCGTTTTTGAACTAATCTAGAATTATGGATCCTGCTCCACTCTATGATAAGTCAGTTGTAGAGATCAATGAATAACCTCAAACCTCTAATTTAAGTTAACTACGAGAACAACTCGACAACTAACTCTTTCCAAACGAACAACCCCGCGACAACTCTCATGGTTTAATTCTTCAATAACTTTACGAACAAGAAGAACCCAACTCAAGTCAACGACCTCAATTGTGCATGCCATTTAAACTAAATCACTAACTCTTTTAACACTACCCAATTGCACCCAATTGAACCATACCAATTTGTTCTTTGGTAAAATAGAAAAATAATAACAAATTGAGTTATTCTACCAACAATGTATTTCACCAAGCATCAAACTAGGGGTCCTCTCGAAACAATACTCAAAATGATACTAATGAGGCGATCTTATCTTTATCATAAATCGAAGAATTAATGAATACCAAGGTGAAGAGTGAAACATGATTTCGAATCTCGAAAGAACTTTTATTAAATAAATTCGTAAATGAAAAACAAGTCCCAAAAATAGAAGACGTGTACTCCTCCAATCCCCAAAAAAGAAAAAATGTGCCCCCAAATAAAGAATAATAAAATGGTCCAAAGTGTTGTGCTTTATCCTAAGTTTTTCTAATTCTATTCAAATTCTTAAAGATAAAATCTATTATTCATCTAATTAAATAAATATAAGTTTAATTCTAATTAAACTTTTAGCAAAATATATTTATAAATAAAAATAGTAAAAAGTAAAATAATCCTAATATTTAAAAAGGCTTGTACGTCAAATTCTTACTCCCATGCCCAAATCTTCATGCGACCCATTTTCCAACTTATTCCCAACATTTTGGACTTGTACAAATAAATAGAATTTGAGCAATGAACACTAAAATTTGTTGTATCATGTCCAATAATTCATCAAAATAAAGTACACAAACATATCGACTAGGAACAATATCATAAAGATTCTATGATAAGCTTGAGGCTACAATTATTGGTATGATAATCGGGTTGGTCCTAGGTTGTCTAAGTTTGAGGTTGAGGTTCTAGATTTTGCCTTTAATCTTCTTCTTTATTGGTAGAGATATCGAAGCTGGAATGAGCCATGTCGTCCACACTCATTGCACCAATTGTTGATGGTAAGTGATAAAAGAGATTGAAGAGGTAGTTCACCTAATGTGCAAGAGAGGCAAGAGGTGTTATAAGAGATAGAGGAGCTTAGCGTTGTTGGGAAAGGAGAAGGGATTGGTCGGTGGAATTGTTGTTTTGGCTCCATTAGCTTCAAAGAGTTATTTAAAGGAGATGTTCATAGGCTATGCGTGTTGTCAAGGTCGGTAGGTTGTCACTCGAGTCACATAGCATAGAGCTTCTTGTTAGATCAAGGATGCAACTTGATGTGACGTGATTAAATGATACATAAATAATGAGTGACAACGGTCTTATCAGGTGAAGCCCGCAAGTTAATAAAGTGATTGTGCTTTAATGTGACCGTACTTCTTAACGAGGTATAGTACTTGATAGAATAGTCCCTTGGTAAGTATGACTAACAAGTTAATATCCTTATTAAGATAATATTTACATCCATTCTAAATGTTGGAGTTGCCATTTGTTATCGTGAATTTATCATCACTAGTATAGAAAGTTGGAGAATTATATTGTTTTGAAAATGAGAACTGAAAACTTATGCTACGGTTGGTAAGAGTATTATTTTTTACACTTGTTTTAGTATATGAGTTAGTAATAAACTAATTCAATTGGTAATATTTAGTCACTCCCATGATTTATTTGTAGTAAAGAAATTTTTTTTTTCGGTTAATTTTGAAGAAGTCTTTTTTTTTTTTAACAAGAGTTATTATTCATCTTTCTAATTTTAAATTTAAATATATACTAATTATTATTTATTTTATATCTAACTATTATACCACACGACATGAGTAGTTAAATACTGAAACAATCAACATTGTGGGGACTTTGGAAGTGGGCCAATTGAGAAATAAATCCCACTGGGAAGGACAAATTGACATTTCTGACAGTAGGGAAATGGCAATGCAAATTAATGGTGGTCCAATGAACAAGGCATGGCATGGGGCGCTGCGTTCTAAAAGACCTGGAAATTTTGCCAAAATTGCCAACCCCATTCCAAGTAAACGGGTCAGCTAATTAGAATCAGCCTCCCGATCATTATTGTCAACCGAAATTGACCTTCAACAGTTTGGTTATATAAATTCGGTCTAAGTTGATTATAGTAGGTCTGCTTCCCATTTATTATCTAATTATAATTCAGCGGATAGATTGACTTGCAATTTGTAAAAAAACAAGTATTTGATGTAATTGATTGTTCCCGGTTAGGTGATTAAAACTTTTTTGTTAACATTCCAAAATTATCCCATTCAATTAACTTTTCTCCTTTTTTTTTTTGACCCAATCCTACTTTGTGGTCTTTCACACTCCTAGAACTTGTCCAAGCTCCACGAGTGTTTGTTAATGTCCCCGGACAGCCCGAAAACAGAAAGAAAGAAGATCAAAGATAAGAAGAAATTAAAATTGGCGTCGGCAAAAGAGAGGCATTATTGTTATTATTATTATTATTATTATTTAGTGGCAGCGAGGTTTTCTTGTGCATGCATGTACTGAAGATTTGTCGCATTCAATGGCTTGGCCTTATTAAGGTGAACAACCCAGAAAAAGGGTTGATGGCGGTGGAGGCGGAGGGGCCCTTGTCTCTTCCAAAATGAAGGGTCGTTGTCCCCAACGTTTTGTAGGAGCAGCGTTCGATTTTATGAATAGGATCCTAAGAATTCTCCATGAATCATGATGCTGACCGTCGCCCTTTGTAAATGAAACCCTGACTACAACGTGATACCTATTTTTTTTTTCTATTTTTGGTGTTTTAGTGGCCCAGGCCGCAATAGAATAATATAAAAGTAAATGCAACTTATCTCCAAATAGATCCGTTTATGGTTTGGATAAAAAAGTTATGTTTATTTTAAATATGAGTAAAGTAAGTTTAAGTTAATGCTGTTTGAATTGAATCGAATTAGTTGAGATACCAATTTAAAGAAGAGAATTGAATTAGTTGACTCAAGACCGAGCAAAAAATTGGTTGAATTATATTTTTAATATATATATTTTATTTTTTTATGAATTATTTAATCCAACCAATCGGATTGGTCGGACTGGCGAATTGACGGCCTAACCGATTTGACCATCGATCTGGTTTTAAAAACCTTGATTCAAGCATTTAAGGCCTGAGCTTGGCCCGTTTATGAATTTCTAATATATTATATTATATTATTTTTATATATTATGTAATTTATAGCATATAAAAATTAATTTTATAATTATATATAATACCATCATGTAAAAATTAAAAAAAATTAACATGTCTATATATAAAATTTTAATAAATGAAATATAGATAATTATTAAATATTAAATTAAAAATAATATAAAAATTTTAAAAATAAAATGAGTAAATTTAAAATAAACTCGAATTAATTATTTACAAATATGCACAAATATAAATAAAATTTTAAATTTATATTTTTTTATAAATATGAAACATAAAAAATATTAATATCACGTACTAAATAAAACTTAGGGATGAAGTAAGGGATATTTACGGACGTAGGAAATAAAATGGTTTGGTTGGTATGTTTCTTGGGCGCAACATCCGCTTCATCAATCTTGTAAAGGGGAGTAGTAGTAGAAGGGATACTTTGACTTAACCATCCAACTCCTAAATCTTACTAAATGGTGAGAAGTCTCGGACTCACATTCCCTCACTAATTTACGCCTAACTGCTGCTTCCTAAACTTTACACTTTGTAAAACAATGTAAAAGTAACATGAATTGCATTTTTGATTCCTTAATTAAAAATATGGGAAAAATAATTTTTGTACATTTAATGGAAGAATAAAATAATCTATCACTTGTGAAGTTAGATGTTTATTTAGGTGTTTTATATGTAAGGCATAATAATAGATTAGACTTTCATTCCATTCGGCTCCTACTCTTTTATTTGAAGCAGATTGGCTCTCAATCTTTTATTCTTGATGTGGTACTAATTTTACAAATACACTATGCTAGTAAATAATTTAAAATTTATATAAAAAAATTTAAAGTTTTTAAAAAGTATAAAAGTTTTATTTTTCAAAAAAATAAATAATTAATTAGTTAAACTACTTTCAAAAAGTAGTAAAAACTATATTTTTTTTTTTTTCTTGTAGGATACATGGAAAATAAGGTTCAGGTTGTATATCTCAATTTTTTGTATTTTAGATTTATTTGTTAAAAATATTATAATTGAGAAAGCAAAATAATATAATATAAAAATTTTAAATTATGATGGTTCGTATTGGTTAATATAAATTAAGAACAAAAAATTAATATTTAAAATAAACATGAATTAATTATTAATATTAATTAAAATGATAAAAAAATTAGAATTAAAAAAAACTCATTTTATAATCATATTTAAATAAAAATTAATTCTTATGTCATATGACTAAATAGTGGAGTTATATTTTAACATATATATAATTTTATTATGTTAATATATTAGATTAAAGGAATTCATAATTAAACTGTATGAAAATCATGTATAAGTAACTAATCTTTTAAAAAAGTAATTCTAAAATAATATAATTAAAGAAAAAAATATTTACTTAGAAATTTTAAATTTTAATATTAAAATTAAAACATAATTTTGGATGACAACAAAACTGTACTTGATGTGGTTAAAAATAAATGCAATTATCTGAAAGAAAATTTTAAATATTTATGCTCTTGATTTTGAAAGTGTAGAAATAAAAAAATTAAAATTAAAATATGGAAGGAATAGAATAGAAAATAAATGCATCCCTTAAAAGGGAACCTACCATGAATTTTTTAACCGTTTTAAAGAGATATTAATATTGATTGTCATATATATGAAATAAATAACAAGAATGAAAAGGAATACCAAACAAAGTCATAATTAATTAATGATATCAAATTTATAATAAGTAAATAAAACAAACAAAATTAAATCATATCTTTAATTAAAATCAAAATTAAATTTAAAAACAATTATAATTATAATTATAACGAAAAATATAAAAGAAATAAATAAAAATAAAAAAATGACCTAAATAAAAAAGGACTTATATATATATATATATATATATATATATGTAAAGAAAACATAAATGTAAAAGCTTCAAAAGTGAATAGAGTCGAAAGTTATCAAACCAAAATGAATAGTTATTAACAATATGTCTCAAAACTTTTTTTTTTTCTATAAGTTGTTTATCCCTTTAAACATTTTCAAAAAATTTATTTTCGTAATTTCAGCTCCTGAGAGTGTTGGTGTGTAGAGATAAAAATGAATTTATGAAAAATTAATGAAGGTTTCAAGACGTGTATTAATGTCACTATTTTTAAGGTTCTATATGTCCTCACCTATACTTGGTGAGCAAATGAGTTTCAAGCAAATTAACCTGGAGGATACAATAAAACCTAATGATTATCTGTGTTTTGCATTTACGAAAATAGTTCATTGAGCATTGAGTGGAACATAGTAAGATTATCAATTTTTATAAAGTATTTCTGTAGTAATTTTTTATAAAATAATGTAAGAATAATAGAAGATGAGGAATAATCAAAAGAAACAAAAGTTTCTTTGTTTTGGTACGTGTATCATACAAATGAAAGTCCACTTCTATTTATAGGAGTTTTCATGTCTCTTCATAGGGACATAATTATCCAAGTGGATAGTCACATCTTTTAGCAATAAACATAATTATTCAATAGATACCCATTGAATAATTATGACCCTTTGTTAATAATTAACTGACATAACTCTAGGTAACAAGAGACATAACTCATTATTATGAATAGTGACAACCCTTGGTTAATAACCAAGTGACATAATTTTTTATATTTAATAGACATCTTATAATTATGAATAGTGACAACTCTTGGTTAATAGCCAAGTGATATAACTTTTGGGTCACTTGTAACTTTTCATTTGTAATTTTTGGAATATTGTAAATATTTTGAAAATATTCTAACAATCTCCCCCCATTTTTAAAATATTCTAGATTTTGATAACCTTGAAAATCAATTGCATAAATGAAGATGCCTTACAATTGAACCTTTACTTAGTGAAAACATGTTAAAATTAATCGAAATTGTATGGTAGACTATGGTTTGAACCAAATATTTCATTTGATTAACCAGATACATCTTACATAATGATTTCAACACCAGTCAATGCATAGTATCTAAGGACACTATTACGACAATGTGTTTATAACCTCTTTTCATGAGTGTTGTTAGAGCCAAGCCTTAAGCTCCTAGAAGCAACCACAGTTCCACTCATAGAGGTAGATCCTATCAAGAGTGTTCCTGTAATTATACCACTCTAATACATTTATATTATGGGTCTATTAAAAGTATACTACTCATCCTTCTTTTTACCATTATGAGTACCTAACACTTTTTATCTTGAGATGATATAATATATATTATTTTGTAATGCTAGTAGTCATATACTGATGATTTAATTTGTCCTATTGAACTCAAGACTTGACGTTATACCAAGCGTTTAGTCGAGTTTTTATCATGAGTGACTCAAATATTATAGGCTTGTACCTCATCCCCAAAAGTTTAAATTTCCAACATAGCTATGTTAATTTTCTATACTACATGGTTATACTTTATATTGATTTGTGTCTTGAAAGTTCACAAGACCAACATCTCCAACATGTTTAATTACCCATTTATTTGCAAAAGAATGCTATTAAGAAAATTCTTTGTATGATTAAAATCTAGAGTAAACTACATAGTTGGTCTCCCAACTTTTAGGGAACTTTCATTTTGCTCACCCAAAAAGATGCTTGTAATTTTGTCATTCAACTTTTAAGGCGATTTCATTTTAGCCTCCGAATCATTAAATCCTTAACAACGACCAGTTGTACATGCCGAGTCATATAATAAAAAAAATTAATTAATAGTTAAACCTGAATTTTAAAATCTGGTTCTCTGCACGAAACTTTTCTGAGAATTTTATCCATAAATCCAATACGAAAATTCAATTCTAATGGATTTAATTATTCTTGGACTATTGGGAAGCCACTAGAAAGCATTTTATGTCATTTGTAGAGTTTGGGGCTTAATCGTGTAAGAATACAAGATTAGGGGCAGAACGATAATTTCCCTTAAGGATGTCTTAGTCAATTGGGAACCAATTATGCTTAAATATTAGAGATTTAATCGTGTGTTGTGATAAAATGATTTCTGAAATCATTATAAGTGAATTTAGCCTTTAAAAAGAAATTTTGGCCAAATATTTTAGCTGTTCGATTTTTTGACCAAACTTTTTATTTTTAAATACAATCTCAAATAAAAAGGGAAAACAACCCCCATATTAGCCACTAGCTACCGACCATTACAAGAAAGAAGAAGAAGCTTCCATTTTTCTCTTTTTTTTTTTCCCTAAAAAATCTTCATAAAAACCATATTTGAGCCCTATCTCATCATCATCATCTTCATCACTCTTTCACCTAGGTTTTATGATATTAAAGTGAGAAACTAATCTAGTGTGAGAAATTTGAGGTTTTGAGAAAGTAATTGTTAGAGAGGGCTCTAGCAAGGGAAAAGAAAAGATTTTGGAGTGAAGGCCATTGGATGAACCACTCTCCTATTTTGTGATTGGAAATGTAAGTTCTCATGAAACTTAATATACTTTCTTACTTGTGCGTGTTAACATGTATATTAAATATGTTTATAGGTATTATAAATGTGTTAAATGTGCTCAACATTATATGAGTAAGGTTACATGGAAAATTTTATGTTTTATGCTCGCTATGAATGTGGTTAGTGATGATATTAAACTTAGAAAGTATAACTATAAAGTGATTGTTAGAATTAAGTGACCCTAATTCTTATTTAAATAAAATACGATGGAAAATAAAATAAAAGTAAAATCCATATAGAACTAGACTTCTTTTATTTTATTTTAGAATAAGGTTTTTTAAACCTTATTAAACTCCATCTATTTTATATTTACTAGGATAAGGTGTTTCAATCCTACTAGAATATGGCTTTACAAGCCTATAAATAGACATAGTCTATTCCTTTTGTATTGATTCAAATTTTCGACATAGTGAATTTTCTTCTCCTCTCGCCTGCGTGGTTTTTCCCAAAAGGGTTTCCACGTTAAATTTTGTGTTCTTTATTTTTATTTTATTTTATTTTTTTCACAATTGGTATCCGAGCTTCGGGTTGTTCATCTCGATCACGGTAATGGCGTCTTTGAAATATGAAATTCCGTTGTTGGATCGCAACACCGATTTGCGTTGTGGCGATTAAGATGCAAGCGGTTCTTGCGCAGATGGATCTCGGAGGATGCCTCTAGGGATAGATAAGATGCCTTCGACATTAACAGATGAAGAGAAGAAGCGTAAGGATCGAAAGGCATTAACACAATTGCATCTGCATTTGTCCAATGAAATTTTGCGAGATGTGATGAAAGAGAAGACTCGCCACGCATTATGGAAGAGGCTAGAACAAATATGTATGTCGAAAACTCTAACAAGCAAGTTGCATATGAAGCGGCGTCTTTATGCTCATCGTTTGGAGGAAGGTGCGTCAGTACCTAAACACTTAACAAAGTGTTTAAAGAAATTCTCTCAAACTTGGAGGCCATGGAGGTTCATTATGATAAGGAAGATCTAGGGTTGATTCTACTTTGTTCGTTGCCTCCGTCTTATTCAACCTTTAGAGACACGATTTTATATAGCCGCGAGTCTCTCACGGTTGATGAGGTTTATGATTCTTTAACCTCGTATGATAAGATGAAACATCTTGTGGTTAAACTTCGACTCTCAAGGAGAGGGTCTCATTGTTCGTGGGAGACAAGATCGAATCTCGATGATGATCGTGGTAGGACACAGAAAGAAATCATCGTGCTAAATCTAAGGGTAGATCAAGTCTTCAAATAGAGGTAAAACTTGTAACTTCAGAAGAAGAAAGGGCACATTAAATCTGAGTGCTATAAGCTACAAAATAAGATTAAAAGGAGGCTGCGAATCAAAGGGGAAAACAACCGAGAAAAATTCTCGTGAAGGCGATGTTGTAGAAGACTACAATGATGGTGAACTTGTAGTCGCTTCACAATGATTCTAAAGTAAGTGAGGAGTGGATACTTGATTCAGCCGCACCTTCCATATGAGTCCCAATCGGGATTGGTTTACAACTTACGAAACAATGTCTGAAAGGTGTTGTTTTAATGGGAAATAATGCTTCGTGTAAGATCGCAGTGTTGGAACAATTAAAGTTAAGATGTTTGATGGAGTTGTCGAACACTTAGTGACGTCACGGTATGTTCCAGAATTGA
The DNA here is from genome assembly GCA_025698475.1 of Gossypium anomalum. NCBI lineage: Eukaryota > Viridiplantae > Streptophyta > Magnoliopsida > Malvales > Malvaceae > Gossypium > Gossypium anomalum. The sequence continues at coordinate 15,552,429 of CM046957.1, forward strand.
AAAGAAATTTAATTTCGTTGAGTACTCTTGATTCAAAAGGGTGCAGATACACACCGAAAGTGGGGTTTTAAAGATTTCCAAAGGGTCCTTGTTGTGATGAAAGGGCAAAGAAAAACCGCCAAGTTATATGTTTTGCGAGGTTCTCACATCATTCTCGTGATGCAAATTGCCGCTTCTCTTCCTTGTCGGATGATGATATTACTAAAACTTTGGCATATGCGCCTAGGGCATATGAGTGAGAATGGCATGGTAGAATTGAGCAAAAGAGGACTTCTTGATGGGCAAGGAATTTGCAAACCGAATTTCTGTGAGCACCGTGTTTTTTGGGAAGCAAAAGAGAGTTCGATTCACTAGAGGAATCCATAACACGAAGGAAACGTTGGAGTATATTCATTCGATCTATGGGGACCATCCAGAGTGCCTTCGAGAGGTGGAGCTAATTATATGCTAACCTTTATTGATGATTTTTCCGTAAAAGTTTGGGCGTTCTTCCCGAAAGCGAGAAAGCGATGTGTTTTCCGCATTTAAGTCTTGGAAAATTATGATTGAAAAAGCAGACGGAAAAGCAGATAAAATACCTCCGCATGCATACAATGGCTTAGAGTTCGCGTTACGATGAGTTTAATAGATTGTGCAAGTCGAAGGAAGGATCGTGAGACACTTGACAGATTCGTCATACTCCACAAAAAAAACGGCGTTGCGAACGAATGAACAAAACGATCATGGAGAAGGTTCGATGTATGTTGTCAAATGCCAACTTACCGAAGTCGTTTTAGGCGACGACCTCTCATCTTGCATGTTTTTGATCAACCGATCTCCATCCGTTGCCATTGAGAAAAAGACTCACAAGAGGTATGGTCCGTAATCCCGCTAATTATTCCGATTTAAAGATCTTTGGGTGTCCTGCGTATGCTCATGTTAATAATGGAAAATTGGAACCGAGATCCATTAAATGTGTTTTTCTTGGTTATAAAGTCGTGTAAAAGGGTATAAGTTATGGTGTCCTCAAAATAGGAAAGTTGTGATTAGCAGAGATGTTGTTTTTGATGAAACCGCTATGCTTCCTAACTTATCTCTTAAAGACTCTTCCAATAAAGAAAATCAAAAGCGGTGGAGCATCGATTAATACAGAGTCGACTCCTCAAGTCGATACAAAAATTGAGAATAGAGTTGCTTCTTCGCCTCAATACTCTATCGCCAAAAACAGAACTAAAAGAGAAATTAAACCTCCAAAGAAGTATGCCGAGGTTTGATCTAGTTGCTTATGCTTTAAATGTGGTGAAGATATAGATGCGAATCAAGAGCCATCAAATTATTCTCGAGGCGATTAGTGTGAAGACTCGTAAAAATGGATGTTTGCTATGCAAGAGGAGATGGAATCAATCCACAAAAACAAAACATGGGATCTTGTGAAACTTCCTAAAGGTAAGAAGACTGCTTGTTGTAAATGGGTGTTTAAAAAGAAGAAGGGACTCCAGGAGTTGAAGAACCTAAATATAAAGCAAGGCTTGTTGCAAAGGGTTACAGATCAAGTTCCAGGAGTGGACTTCACAGATGTGTTCTCCCGGTTGTGAAGCATAGTTCGATTCGAGCTTTGCTTGGTATTGTGGCCATGCATGATTTAGAGCTTGAGCAGTTAGATGTCAAAACCGCATTTTTGCATGGAGAACTTGAGGAAGATATTTACATGCAACAACCAGAGGGTTTTGAGTCTCTCGAAAAAGAGGATTATGTTTGCTTGTTTGAAAAAGTCCTTTTACGGTTTGAAAGCTTGATCCCAAGGCGGTGGTACAAGAGGTTTGATTCCTTTATGACTTCTCACGATTTCAAAAGAAGTAGTTTTGACAAATGTGTTTTACTTTAAGAAAAACAATGATGGTTCTTTTGTGTATCTACTTTTTACGTTGATGACATGTTGATAGCAAAGAAAAGACAAAGGAGAGATAAGAAAGGTCAAAGCCCAACTAAGTGAAGAATTTGAGATGAAAGATTTGGGACCAAAGAAAGAAGATACTTGGTATGGAGATTCTTAGAGATAGAAAAACAAGTAAATTGTACCTAAGTCGGAAGGGTACATTGAGAAACTTCTTTGCGAGTTCAATATGCGAGTGCTAAGCCTGTTAGTACTCCTTTAGCGACCATTTTAGACTTTCATCGACTTTGTCTCCACAATCGATGATGAGATTGAGTACATGTCACATGTTCCATACTCTAGTGCGATGGGATCTCTCATGTATGCTATGGTTTGTTCACGTCCAGATTTATCATATGCAACAAGGTCAGCTTAGCGATATATATGGCGAATCCTTTGTGTAAAGAACACCGGAAAGCGATTCGGTGGATTTTAAGATACTTACGAGGTACTATCGATGTTTGCTTACAGCTTTGGAAGAATCAAGATGGAGTTATTGGGTATGTTGATGCTGATTTTGCTGGAGACCTTGATAGAAGAAGATCTCTCACAGGTTATGTCTTTACAATCGGAGGTTGTGCAATAAGTTGGAAAGCCACTTTGCAAACTACAGTCGCTTTGTCTACCACCAAGTTGAGTACATGGCGATTCATCGAGGCTTGTAAAGAAGCTATTTGGTTGAAGGGACTCTTTAGTGAACTAAATGAAGACCTTCAAATCAAAGCCTGATATTTTGTGACAGATCAGTGCCATCTTTCTTACAAAAGATCAAATGTTTCATGAGAGAACAAAACACATTGATGTTCGGTATCATTTTGTTCGTGATATTATTGCTCGTGGTGATATTGTTGTGAGCAAAATTAGTACTCATGAAAATCCTGCAGATATGATGACCAAGTCACTTCCTATAACCAAGTTTGAGCATTGCTTAGACTTGGTTGGTGTTCATTGTTGAAGTTAAACCCTTAAGGGGTTTTATGGAAGAGGTGGAGAACTTGTTCGCGATTAAGAACTTGTTCATTGAGAATTTGTGTCAAGGTGGAGATTGTTAGAATTAAGTGACCCTAATTCTTATTTAAATAAAATACGATGGAAAATAAAATAAAAGTAAAATCCATATAGAACTAGACTTCTTTTATTTTATTTTAGAATAAGGTTTTTTAAACCTTATTAAACTCCATCTATTTTATATTTACTAGGATAAGGTGTTTCAATCCTACTAGAATATGGCTTTACAAGCCTATAAATAGACATAGTCTATTCCTTTTGTATTGATTCAAATTTTCGACATAGTGAATTTTCTTCTCCTCTGCCCGTGGTTTTTTCCCAAAAGGGTTTCCACGTTAAATTTTGTGTTCTTTATTTTTTATTTTATTTTATTTTTTTTTTCACAGTGATCATAAAGACTGAATTATGAATATGTTAAATTATGTATGATACATTGACATGAAACTGAGGTTTGGACATAAAAATGAGAAAAATAAGATAAAAATAATGTGAAAGATGATACATCTTCAAGGGAGGGCTAACGATCCTTTTATTAATATGAATTGTATTGATGATTTATCTTTGGATGGTTATTGACGTGGAAAAAGAAATTATGGTTATTTCTTGAATCGTTCTTAAGCCCATGTAAACTTGGTAGAAAGGTTAGGGTATGATTGGCATGCTAATTAGGGTCTTATATGTGATATTTACTAGAGTTTTGTATTGGTTACGTGGAGTTCAAAGTTTTGTATTTGATACCTAGAGTTTCGATGTGTTACCTCTTGGTTTGGCATGTTATATGGACCACTCGGGATATACTACCTTTTCGAAGGATCTCATGATATACTTCGAGTTTTGTTGCATTTGGGCATAGCACCTCGATGTTCATATGGTGTATGCAAACTTTCAATAGTGTTCAAATCCTTTTTATTAAGATTGCAGTGGGTGCTAATCCAAAACTTGTTAAAAAAACTAACAAAGAAACACATATATGCATGCAAAGTAACATAATCTTAATAATTTTTTAAAAATTGTCTTATATTGATATGGAAGGAGAATATTGGTTATAAACATTTGAGTTATAACTATGTGAAATTATGAATGTTTGGTAGTTAGACTTGTTCCATATTTATGTGTTATATGTTTCTATCTTGCCATGTTATCATGATATGAATATATAAGATGATTTTGTTGATCTTGTGGTTGATTTTTTCTTCAAGGAAAGGTATGTATAGTGATTTCAATTTGACCTTATTAAACACTTTATTATGCTTACACGCTATTTTTTTATGCTTTGATTATCGTCTTTTGGATTCTTGAAGGCCTACTCAACTCGGAACACAACACTATCTTCAAGACTAGTAAGAGTATAAAGGCAGCATATTTGTAACTTGTGGCATGTACTTAGGGTGTTTACATGTATAAATATGTTAGTTTCATATACCATTTAGTGCTTGAAGAATTTGGTTATGTTCCATTGAGTTTGGAGGACTTTTTGATACTTTTAAACATTAGATGGTTGAATACTCCTTTTGCATGCATATATCTCTCCATTGTTTTGATCTTTGATTTTATGAGCATAAAACTTGTTTTCAATGATATTATGAATTTTTATTATATTCTTCATGATTTACTGTTTGAAATATTGGATTCAGTCCGCCCATAATGGGTTAGTATCCGAACCCAATTAATATTATTAAAGGTAGTTACGCCTTGGAGAAAACTACCATTGGTAGTTTATAGAGAAAAGGAAGTTTTCCTCTTTAATATATATCTACTTCGTTGACTGAGTCTTAGCTTGGTTGGCATCAATATTGTTGCCAGTGTAAGAAGACGTGGGTTCGAGCATGTTGAAGCATGTTTATCTTCCTTTTTAAGAGTTGGAAAAAAGGTTATGGGTAGTTTAGGCATTGTATCAATATATATAATTGCTTCAGCCGTTTAAAGAAAAAAATATAAAAAAAACCATGTAACAAATAGTAAAAAAATGGCTTTTCACCATTATTTGTTTAAACAACTTTCCACTATCATAAGTTAGATAATTCAATACTTGGATATCTCTAGATTATGAAGAATTTAGTTGTGAATTTTTAGGCAATTTCCATAATGTAATCTTGTCTCTAACTAGTGAATCAAGATTAGTGTCGCATCAAACGATCCTCTAAGTTTGTCAAATTTGATTTCACATTTATTTTTGTGTAATAAGTTATTAGACATGATAATATTCATCTATGAAATATTTGATGAAAGAAGATTTAGTTTTAGCATGACTTGTGGGGGAATTTTGAATGTATAAGGCCGTTCTTTAAGCATGTTCTAAGATTTCTAAGTTTGGAGGTGTTTTGGAGGATGATTATGGTGTTTTTGTTAATTTTTCAAACAGAGTAAAAGAAAAAACCCGAAGAAAGTAATACAAAGAAGTTCTCATCTCATACTATTTTAATACAAAAAACATTACATTTTTTTAATAAAAAATTCACCAAATACTAATTACTACCACTACACTTATTGAAACTTACAAAAAATAAGTAACTTGTACACTAAGTGAATCAACAAGACATGTCAATCAACACTTGTAAATGCCAGTGCATAAACTAAACATTAGTTTGAACTAAATCACTAAGGAATTAAATTGTAACCAGTATAGTCAGCCATAGTTCAACACTCCTCATTGGCTTCTATGCTGCAAACACCAATTTTCTTCCTTAGGCTCTCGAATTTGATTGCATCAAGGGGCTTAGTCAAGATATCAACTAACTAATTTTCAGAACTACAATGAACCAATTTCACCTCATTCATTTTCTCCACCTCTCTCACAAAATGGTATTTGATCTTAAAATGCTTTGTCTTGCAATGAAAGATAGGGTTCTTTGTAATTGTAACAACATATTGATTGTCACAAAATATCTCTATTGCTTCCCATTGAATCAGATTTAGGTCACTCAACAATTTTCTTAACCAAATGACTTGATTAAAAGCTACTGCAGCTACAACATACCCAGCTTCTACAGTTGACTGTGCAACTGTTTCTTGCTTCCTTGAGTTCCATAAAAATATACCCGAGGCAAATGTAAAAAAAAGATAGCCTGAAGTGCTCTTCATGTCATCCACTAAACCAACCCAACCATTTTCAGTATATCCCACAAACTTTAGCTTCTTCTGTAACACCCCTAACCCGTATCCGCTGCCAGAATAGGGTTTCGGAGCATTACTACCATTTGCAGATCACTAAAAAAATTTTTACTTAAATATTTACCAATTCAATGCATCAATAAATATATTACCATTCAATCAATGGCTTGGCACTTGCCTAAGCATCAACAATCAACACTTGTTAGTGTACTTACACATATTTCATATAAATTCTTATTTTCTCAATATGTCATATTTGAATTTAATACTCGACTTAACTTACATATTTTCCTTATGTTAACATATAAAAGATAATTTCATATGTACATGTCATGATACATATCATTCTCTTACCGTTTCTTTAATAACATATATCATTTATTTTATTATATCATCATTTTATGCACCATCATTTCCTTTTATCTTAGGTATATTTATTTTTCGGTAATAGTTCGTATTAAACTTAACATAATTTAAATTCCATGTACCTATACTTATTTCATTTATCTATCTTATTAATTATTTCATACAACTATTTTGTACATTTATTTCCATATGACCAATTCTGTAAATATTTCACATTCCCATTTTGTATAACCAATTCATTTAACCATTTGTTATATTACTCGAACATTAGTTGTTCAAAAGATATCTTGGCGTTTCTCTTCCACGATCTTATTTATCTTCGACATGATGCCATAGTGTCTTTCAACTATGGTCTTACTCATTTTCTCATCATGTTGCCATGGTATCATTCAACCATGGTCTTATTCATTTCCCCGTCGCGTTGCCATGGTATCTTTCAACCATGGTCCTACACATTTCATATCAAAGTTGCCATGGTATCTTTCAACCATGGTCTTACACATTTCATATCGAGTTGCCATGGTATCTTTCAACCATGGTCTTACACATTTCATATCAGGTTGCCATGGTATCTTTCAACCATGGTCTTACACATTTCATATCGAGAGCACACTCCCGCGAACCTCATCCTTACACAAGTGGGATTACCACCCGAAGCTAAATCACTCAATATAAACTCATAGAGTATTGTCGGGATTACCACCCAGCAAATCCTGCAACGACAATTACTCTAATGAGCTTGGATCCAAATTACACCGAGGCTAAATTGCACCCCAATTCGAGATTACCCGTCCGGCTAAATCCATTTTCCACATATTCTTGGGAGGGCTATATTAGGATACGATCACCCGTCCAAGCTAGATCCTTTTACAATTCCTTTTCGTGAGATCCATCGAATTTTTCTTTCATTCAACCGGATTTCTTCCCTTTATATCAAATATATCAATGTTTCATCAATTTTCATACAATGAACATTCAAATCATATTCACATCAATAACATACATTTCGGTATTTAAGAATATAATTCAAGTTACATGAACTTACCTCATTGCTTGTTTGTGTTTATAATTTCATTGATCCGATATCTTTTCTTTTCACGATCGAGTCTCATATTTGAGTCGCCTGGATCTCTTTTAAATAAATTGATCATCATTTTCATTCATTTCATATTCTAATGCATTTAATTAATGCTCTAAGCAAAATTACCATTTTGCCCCTAACCTTTAATTAATGACGATTTCATCCTTAGGGTCGGAAAATAAAATTCTTGCAATTTAATCCTTATTTCCAACTATTATTCTTATATATATTGATAACATCCATGAATTCTATAAAATATCAAAAATTTCTATAATTTCAACACTTTTCAATTTAATCCCTAAAACATGTTTTCCCAGATCTTGAACTAAATTGATAATTTCAAGTAAATTTTGTAATTTAAATAATAAAATAATCTATTTCATGCAATTTAGTCATTTCTGACTTTTTACAAAATTGCCCGTAAAGTTTTACTTTTTATTCAATTTAGTCCCTGAGCCTAAAACATGCAAATTAGCCATGCTAGATGAATATTCATACATATTTTCCTCCTCCTCCTCTCCATTCCACATCCTTAGTATAAACAACACACTTGTAGGTAACATTATCCATAATTTTCACTATCTACTTATGTGAATATTCAAGCTGTCCATCTGTGTCATAGTCACTAAATTATTTTTATCTTGAGCTACAGGACTCCAAATTAAGATCTGATAATTTTTCCTGAAACTAGACTCATATAAATTCTTACCATAAAAATTTCATAATTTTTGGTTGGGCTAATTAATACAGTTTATTCATTAAAATCTCCCCTATTCTGCTGTCTGACAGTTCCGACCCTTCTTCACTAAAAATTAATTATCTTCTTGTACAGGATTCAAATGATGTTCTCATTTGTTTCTCTTGAAAATATACTCATTCAGGATTCTAAAAATATAAATTTAAGCCCATAATTATTTTTATCCAAATTTTTATGATTTTACAAAGTCAGAACAGGGGAACTCGAAATCATTCTGACCTTGTCTCACAAAAGTTATTATATCTCATGATTTACAATTCCATTGTTTACATAATTTCTTTTATAAGAAACTAGACTCAATAAGCTTTAATTTCATATTTTATTCATCCTCTAATTCGATTTATATAATTTTTGGTGATTTTTGAAAGTTAGACTACTGCTGCTGTCTAAAACAGTTTTAGTGCAAAATGTTGATTTCCATTTTACCCCAAATTTCACAATTCATACAATTCAGTCCTTGCTCAATTAACCCCTCAATTAAGATAATTTTCTCAATTAATACTTTTTATAGACATTATAAGTTATTTCATAACTATTGAAATTCAGAATTTCCATATGGAACTCTAACTTCAAACTCTTTTACAATTAGGTCCCAAACATTCACTTTCTATTCAATTCTTTCAATAAAATCAGCATATAAATAATTTAAAGCTCTAATTCCATGCCAAATCATTATATACTTCCAGCACATATTCATAGAAACTTTCAATTTCTTTCATAGAATCAAAAACTAATGAATTCAACAAGTGGACCTAGTTGTAAAAGTCACAAAAACATAAAAATTTCAAGGAGAAAGAAAGAATTAAACTTACATGAAGCTAGATTATGAAAACCAGCTTGAACCCTCCTCCATGGCTATTTTTCAGCTGATGAATATGAAGAGAAATGAAGAGAATTCTAGATATTCCAATTTAGTCCCATTTTTATTTAGCCAATTTTGGCAATTTTCCAATTTTGCCCTTATTTCACCCATTTCCTGATTTTTCTCAGCTATTGCCGCCCAAAATATCTCCTTTAGGATTATTTTCACTTTAGGTCCTTCCTCATTTGACAATTGAGCTATTTAATCCTTCTAGCAACTTTTACACCCTTTTCAATTTAGTCCTTTTTATTTAATTAACCACCCAAACGTCAAAATTTTCTGACTAAATTTTAATACTACCTCACCAACACTCCATAAATATTTCTAAAAATATTTATGGCTTGATTTATGAAGTTGAGGTCTCGATACCTCACTCTCGACCCAATTTACCTAATTAATTCTTTTAAATCACCAAATTCACTAATTCAAAAATGCTTTTATATTCGCATTTGACTCATAGGTATTAATTTATTAAATTTTTAACTCACCCGTCAGATTTGGTGATCTCAAATCTCTATTCCCGATACCACTGAAAAATTAGGGTCATTATAATATCTCTAGCATCATTATTACTTTTTAGATTTCTCTCTCTTCAATTGACCATTTTGCCTTTCATTATCTTTTAAAATTCCATCCTTGAGTCATCATTTAATTTGGTGAAATTGCAATTTAGTCCCTTATAGTTCTTCATCTATTCAATTTGGTCCTAATTCATCCATTTTCCTTAGTTTTTAGATCATTCCACTCCTAAAATATTTACACTATTGGTCCTTCAACTTTTTCATATTTACACTTTAATCCTTTAAATTTTGAGTATTTACTCTTGGGCCACAAAACTTTTCTCACTTTTACAATTTAGTCCTTTCTTGAATTAATATATCATAATATACTTCTCAATATTGACATAACTCAAAATTTCTCTTTTTGTCACTTTATTTCCTTATTTTACTATATTACTGATAATATTTTACTGTAAAAATTTCGGGGTATTACATCTTCGCCTTCTTGAACCAAACTGAAAGCTTAAAGTCCCCTTTGTGTACCTTAAAACCCTCTTGGTTGCCTTAAAATGAGATATATTGCATCAATACATGAATTGAGACAACAAACTCACAACAAACATTATGTCTGGTCTTGTTGTTGTCAAATAAACCAAACAACCAATAAGACTCCTATAGCTCCTCTTATGGAATCTTTCAAAAACTTTTTTATTGTTAAGTTTTTCACCTTAATCTACTGAAGTACTTGCTGACCTGCAATTCTCCATGCAAAAATTCTTCAAGATCTTCAGAACAAAGCTTTTCTGACTTACGAAGATGCCTTGTTGTGACTATGATACTTTCATACTAAGAAAGTATGTCATCTCACCATGATCAAACATCTCAAACACATTTTCCATCTATTTCTTGAACTCAAACAACAACTTATTACTACTGCCAATGACCAACAAATCATCCATATACAAAGTAACAATCAATAAGGTCTCTTCTTTCGAACCCTATACTCAACAAATACTTATCAATTTTTTTCATACCAGACAAGGAGCTTGTTTCAGGCTATACAAGGCCTTTTTAAACTTGTATACCTTTAATTCATTACCATCAACTATGAATCTTTGTGACTACTCAACATCGATTTCTTCTTTTAAGAAGCCATTGAGAAAGGCTAGTTTAACATCAAGCTGATGTATTTTCCACTCCATTTGAGTTGTTAAAGCTAGAAGCAATCTGATGCTATTAACCTTGCTACTGGTGTAAAAGTCTTAGAGTAGTCCACACTATACTGTCGACTGAACCCCTATACCACTAGCCTTGCTTTCAACCTGTTTACAAAATCATCAACATTCAATTTGGTTTGAAACACCCATTTTACACCAATAACTTTCTTAGGAGTTGGTCTATCAACTAGCTCCTAAGTTTGATTTTTATGAATCATAGACATCTCTGTCTACATGGCTTCTTTCCGTCCATTTACCTTTGTAGCTTCCTCATAATTGGCAGGTTCCAAGATTGCAGCGTCACACCTGCCATAGACCTCTGAGATAGGTCGATTGCCTCTTATATGATAATCATCATACTCTTCAATCTCATGAACCTCAATTTCACCAGGTAACATATTTGATTCATGCTGACCTTTCTCAAATGACTCAATTTTTTTATGTATTTCAGTTCCATGTAGCATTTTCATTTAACTTCATGTCCCTACTCACAAACACCTTACTGGTAAAAGCATCAAAGATCTTATAACCTTTCTTGTTAATGTTATAACCAACAAAGATACCAGACTATGACTTTTTTTCCAACTTGTTTCTTTTGACAGCTAAAATGAGAGCATAGCATATGCATCCAAAAATCTTCAAATGTGACATTGAAGGCTTGAATCCAAACTAAGCTTCAAAGGGTGTTTCCCTTTCATAGCTTTAGTTGGTAGCCTATTGAGTAAATACACAAAGGTATTTATAGCTTCTGTTAAGAAACTCTTGGTAGATTCCTCTTAGACATCAAATACTTGGCCATATTCATCAATGTTCTATTTTTTTTCTTTCACAAACACCATTTTGTTGAGGACTATAGGTGGTGGTTAACATAAGGACTATAACCTATTGAGTAAATGTCAGTGCATAAACTAAACATTAGTTTGAACTAAATCACTAAGGAATTAAATTGTAACCGACATAATTAGCCATAATACAACAGCTTTAAACTTGATTTTTGAGTCTCTCTTGTCCAAGTTTTAGTACTAAGCTCACAAGTAGAGAAAACAAGGGAGTTTTAAGTCAATTTGTAGCTCTATAGGTTGTGGTTTCAGTACTTGACTTGTGGTATCGCAACAAGTGAGACGGACTAAAAAAATCTATAGTGGTAAAGACTTATATTAGTATAATTGGGGAGTTGTATCGGTACCATAATGCTTGCGGGAAACCACTGAATTGTTTTATGTTGTTTAGGCCTTTTGGAGTCTTTTTTGAGTTATGGTTACTTCTGATCAACTCTGAACCAATTTTAAATGATATCAAATTGTTTCTAAAGCCTTTTAATTGCCTAGAACTTGCTTTAGTGGTTCTATAAAAATGTTTTAAAGTTTCAACTCTTAAATAAGTTCAAGAATTCTTGCTCATATATGCTCCGATGGCATCTCCCATCTGTACTGATCATCAACATGGGTGAGGGGTGTTATATAAATTCTTAAAAATAAAATTTTAAAGACTAAATCTTAAATATGTGAAGATTACAGGAACCTATAAAATATTTTAACCTAATAATATACTTTTCAACAAATTTTGATTTTTTATGAATTTATGTTTAATTTTTATAGTCATTTTAATATGTCTAAAAAATCATATATTTAAAACATTTTATATTTTTATGAATTTTATATTTTATTTATTAAAATTTTTTAATAACTAATTTCATATATATTTTCACATGATCAAATAGTATATATATGATAAGTGGTTCTAACGTGGCACTATAAGATTGTTACAGGTCATTAACTAAATCATTTAAAAATTAATATAAAATTTTTAAAAAATCCAAAATTTATTAAAAAATTAAATTTTAAAGAATATATTGTAAAAATTGTAAAAAAAAGGAATTTTAAAAATTATAAAAAAAAGTTATAATTTTTTTGTATTTCACATAGTAGTAAAAACATAAAGACCTTAGAGATGAGAATGGAGGGAAGACTAGAGCTTGGCATGGATGATGCAACTATTTTAGAAGTTGGTAGGAAATTGTTAATCCTTGATAAAGTGAAGGGACCCAAGTATCCACAAATTGTTAATGTTCATGTAGGGGATGGAACAAATATACGAACATGCAAATTACCGGGGATGCAAGTAGTAATGTAGCATTGACCTCTTTTGTTGTGGCTATTTATTTATTTAAATGATTTTCAAATGTAACTAAGATTTACTACTTATTGAAAAGCTTGTTTATAAAAAAATTCATAGAATAAATCATGGTTACAATTTAGCAAATTTCACTCTTCTTCAACCTTATGTTTGCGTATGTACATGCTGTTGACATATACGATTTACAAATACAAATACATCAAGGATTTGATAATACTAAGAATATAATTTGTTGTTAGGTAAGTCTTATTAGATACAAACTATCTGTATTAAAAGTACATTTATTTGCTGATAGGCCGATTCGATTACTAATTGAGGGTTATATGGTACAACTTTTATAGCCCGTCCTATCGGCACACTATCTCAGTCATCATGATTCAATGCCAGGATTGTAGGTTCTGTAGGGAAAAGAGGAAGAGCATCCCCTTTAGCCCTTTTAGATGGATTACCACCATTATTTTTTTGTATTTTGCTTTCTTTCAGTGCAGGAAAATTTCCTACATAATATGAGATTGCTTGACTCATCTCCCTCCACATATTGCATGATGTCTCGTGAGTTATGGTGAAGTTTACATCACTTGTTGAGATCTTATTTCCCTTCAATCGTGTTAGAAATCAAGCCAACTTTTAAAGTCGGCATAAAAATTGTAGCCAAGAATTGCTATTGAAATTGGCTTCCAACCTTAGAGAAACGTGGCTTTGAAATTGATTGCAAAGTGGCTGAAACTTTACAAATTGTCCTGCTAAAGGATAAGCATTATCATGCTGGAAGTTTCATGAAAAATCAAAGGATAAAGATAATGATGGCATAAATGGTTTGAATTATCTTTGGTGGCAAGAATTGCTGAAGTTTAAGTTGGTTTAATAAGATTATAAATATAGTTCATGGGTTAGTATAATAGAAGTTGAAATTTTAGTAAGCCTTAAGAGTAAAAAGAAAGAAAAAGTGTTGTGAGTGAAGAGAAAAAGAAAACTAGCAGCAGATAGCATAGAGAGAAAAAAATATTAGTATTGTGTTTTATTTGTGTGTAATAAAAAATAGTATTTGAGTTTTTTTTTCATTACACTTCCAACAAGTGGTATCCAAGCCAGGTTTGTGTTAATGTCACAATGGCAAACATGATTCAACTACAGATCCTGAAATTAACAAAGACAAATTATGGAAATTGGAGCATCTAGATGAAGGCTTTGCTCAGTTATCAAGATTGTTGGGACGTTGTCAAAGAAGGATATGTCGAGCTAAAAAATGCAGCTGTCGAAGCAGCTTTGACAAATGAAGAAAAAATAGTATTGAAAGAAGCTTGTAAAAAGGATATGAGGACATTGTTCTTTATTTTTCAAGGTGTTGATGAATCAACCTTTGAAAAAATTTTAGATGCGGAGACATCAAAGGAAGCATGGGCAATTTTGTAAAAATCCTTTCAAGGACAGAAAAAGGCAAGAAAGGCACATTTACAAACCCTTAGAGCCGAATTTGAGACATTAAAAATGAAACCTTTAGAAACTGTTGATGATTATGTCATCTGAGTGAAAGCGGTGGTAAATGAAATGAAAAAGAATGGAGAAACACTTAATGATGTCAGAGTAATGGAAAAAAAATTGTTGTCATTAACACGCAAATTTGATAATGTGGTGGTTGCAATTGAAGAGTCAAAAGATCTGTCACAAATATCAATCGATGAACTTGTGGGCTCCCTCTAAGCCCATGAGCATAAAATGAAGAAAAATGACGATACTAAAAATTTGGAACAAGTCTTGCAAAGCAAGCTATCCTTCAATGAAACTGGAGCTAGCAATAGTTGTGGACAATGTACAAGCAATCGTAGAGGATATAGAGGTAGAAATAGAGGTGGAAGAGGGATATGTGGACGAGGCAATCAATGGCAATCAATTATGTGGTAGACGCCAAACAAGTGAAGAATATCAAACATCAAGTCGTAGACGAGGAGTTCGAGACCAAGGCCGAGTTCGAGGAAGAGGTAGATTTCAACAAGGAAATAAATCTCAGATACAATGTTATAATTGTAATAAACATGACCATTTTAGTTATGAGTATAGATCAACTCCTAAGGTGGAAGAGAGAAATCATATAGTAGCAGCTAAAGAACAAGAAAATGTGGAATCCAGTGTATTTCTCACTTATAAAGAAAATGAAAAATCAAGTAAAAGTATTTGGTATCTTGATAATTGTGCTAACAATCACATGTGTGGCTGAAAAGACCTATTTTTAGAGCTAGACGAGAATATTCATGGACAAGTAACATTTGGAGATGAATCGCACACCATAGTCAGAGGTAAAGGCGAAGTTACCATTACAAAAAAGAAAAGAGAGAAAAAGTACATATAAGATGTTTATTACATACTAGCTTTGAAAAGAAACATCATCAGCGTTGGACATTATATTAAGATATTGAGAACTGATAGAGGCGGTGAGTATACTTCAAAGCTATTTAAAAGCTTTTACAAGGAGCACGAAATTATTCACTAGTTGACAACTGCGTACACACTACAATAAATGGAGTCGCTGAAAGAAAGAACCACACTATTCTTGATATGGCAAGAAGCATGGTTAAAGGTAAGCATTTACCGCAAAATTTTTCGGTTGAAACTATTCAATATGCTGTTTATTTGTTGAACCGGTGTCCAAAAAATAGTGTGAAATATAAGACGTCAAATGAAGCTTAGAGCAATCAAAATCCAGGAGTTGGACATCTCAAGATTTTTGGATGCATCGCATATGCTCATGTTCTTGACTAGACAAGAAACAAGCTCGACAACAAAAGAGTGAAATGTATTTTCATTGGTTATGAAAAAAGAAGCAGGGCATATAGGCTATACAACCCTCTCACCAAGAAAGTTATTATTTCAAGAGATGTAGAATTTGATGAAGCTGATTATTGGAGATAGAGCAAAGAAGAAAAGAAAATTGAAAGATTATTTTTCAGTGATAACAAAGACGATGACTTCATCAATCAAGAACAAGGTGGCAATCAAATCCCTCCACCAAGTTCTGTTGCAACAACTCCTACAACATCATCATCAACAATCAACAATAGTAAGAGATGTAGAATTCGATGAAGTTGATTACTGGAGATGGAGCGAAAAAGAAAAGAAAATTGAAAGATTATTTTTCAGTGATAAAAAAGATGACGACCTAGAATAAGGCTACAATCAAAGCCCTCCACTAACTCCTGTTTTAACAACTTGCAACACCCCAAAACCCGGCCTATAAGTTTCGACCAAATCTCAGAGGTCACATTGACCACCGAAGTGATCTAAAAGTAATTTTACAAAATGAATTGTTAACATCTTATTTCGAACACAGTTTGCTGAGTTTGAACTAAACTATTTAACCATTTAGGATTCAAAAAAGAAAATTTAAGTTACGTGAAAAACGTTTGAAAATATAATTCCATAGTTTCTAAAATTCAGTCCAAAATAAAATTCATACAACAGTTCTTTTACTTAATTACAGTCCAAAATAGTTCACAAATTAAGACTTGAAGAAACACTTTGTTTGATTAATTCAAAACTGACCCATCTGAGACCTTCGGTATGCCGAGTCTAGCTACAGAACATGAGGGTATCTGAAAGGGAAAAAACTAAGGGGTGAGTTACACGAGCTCAGTGTGAGTCTAAAACCAAAAGTAAATAGCAAGTGACAAAGAATCAAACCAGTATACAGGCAAACTACGAAAATCTCGATCAAACGGTTAGACAAACATTCCATTGGCCATACAAATCACGATTACAATATTTCAAATACACACGTTGCTTAATCATGCAAGATTAAGCTTATGCAGAATGTGTGTAGCAAGTAAAAGAATCATAATCAGACACATATACTCAATGCAAATCGTATGAACAAGTTAAAACCCACCCAACCACCCAACCATTTGAACACCACTTCAACCACCTTGCACACCACATAAGGGCTATAGAAGGCTCGTCCACCCTGCACACCACATAAAATCGTAATAGGCTTATCCACCCTACACACAAGGTAATTTGGAATTATGCCACTAAAATAAAAATATGCAGCTGAGCTTCCATATGTATAGTACAGTGCGATAAACCGCTGTACAAAAGTATTGCAGTTAAAACTACCAAATCAGACTTCTCTTCACAACCAAATCCCAGAATTTTCATGCAAATGCACAATGCACACAACTTACAGACAGTCATACAGAAGTTGGTTACACATACTCAGACGAACAATTTCAGAACCAATAATGTTGGTACACTTTTCGCAAATGATAACCAATAGCATCTCAAACTCATTTATCAGGTCATATTAATACTTGACAAACAATTGAAATACACCTGATAATTGTAAATATGCACACAAACCTAAGCTGAAAATAGAGTCCTAACACACTTACAGAGGCCTAACCGAGAGCCAGATACACAAAAAAGTTAAATGGGTCATTTTTTACTTAGTACAAAAATTTGAGAAACAGGGTCACACGGCCGTGTGGAAGTGCCTAGGCCGTGTGGAGGTTAACAAGCCCATGTGGTGGTCTACACGCTCGTTTGCAAGCTGCACATGCTCGTGTGGAGGAGACACATGCCTGTGTTGAGGAGACACACACTCTTATGACCCAGTTACATGACCGTGTGAGTAGCCCGTGTAACTCTATGTCCAAATTTGTCAAAATAGTGTTTAGAGCAGACACGACCGTGTGAAAATCCCATACATCCGTATGGATAAGGGACACGGCCATGTGTCCAAGGCACACGCCCATGTGAAAATCAACTAAAATCCCTAAATCAAAGCTGCACGGCCATGTGGCACCAAAATTAGTCCAAAAACCCTAATTCCCAATTTTACATAGCCGTGTGAACTGCCCGTGTGCAGCACAAGCCCGTGTGGTCACCTATGTAGTCACGAAACCACACCAAAATAGTCTAAAATTGTGAATAAGAATCAGCAATGAAATCCCTAATTACTAACGGTTTAAAAACACACCTGATTTTGGTCTAAAGCCCCTAAAGAAAATGGCTGAAACGTCTCAATTCCACCAATTCCAAAAACTAGCAAACCAATCATACTGAATTAACATTAATCCAAATCACTACAATGAACCAACTATGAATTAATCTAAAACCCAAAAGGAAGTAATTAACCCATACCAAAACTTACTCGATTAAAAAACCCAATGAACGCAACTGCACACAACCGATTGTAACTAAGGATTCGGTATCAGATTTCTAAAGTTATGATGTTGAAAACAATGCATATAGCAAAATTCCTAAAACGAAGAAACCTCAAAATATGTTTTAAGATCAAACTGAAAGAGGAACAAGAAGGCTAAAAAAAACGTGACAAGGAATATGGAAAAGAACGTGAAAAACTTCCTCTTTCAAATTAGTTGAAAATGTTTGAGGAAATAAAATAAAATTTAAATAAATAAGTTTTTAAAACTTTAAAACTAAAAAAAACTTAATTCAAAAATAAAATAAAATCAATTCCTCTTTAACACACTTGAAGACTCGAACCAAGGACCCCAAATATAAATTAACACACTCCCACCACTAAACCAACATGCTCATTAAGATATTAGAACGCAGAAATGAACCCAATTGATTGACCTACTCTATGACCCTTACTACAAACCTCAAAATTTCTAACCCCAAATTTCAGGGTGTTACACAACTCTTACAACATTATCATCACCAATCAACAACAGTAAGAGATGTAGAATTTGATGAAGCTGATTACTGGAGATGGAGCGAAGAAGAAAAAAATTTGAAAGATTATTTTTCAGTGATAACAAAGATGACTACTTTATCAATCAAGAACAATGTGACAATCAAAGTCCTCTACCAAGTCCTATTGCAATAACTCCTATAACATCATCAACACCAATCGACAACAGTACCAGCAACTCAGAGGAAGCACTTGTAAGAATGCGTAGTTTACATGATATTTATGAGGCCACAGAACCCATAGAAACAACACTCAATATTCATTATTTTGTTTAATGACAAAATGTAATCCAATAACATATGAAGTTGCAATTGAAGATGTCAAATGGATGAAGGCAATGGATGAAGAAATTGTTGTAATAAGAAGGAATGACATGTGGGAGTTAACAAGCCTACCAAAAGGACATAGTCTAATTGGAGTCAAATGGGTGTACAAGATGAAGACCAATAAAGAAGGAAAAGTGGAGAAATACAAAGCAAGATTAGTTGCAAAAGGCTACAAGCAAAGATATGAAGTAGACAATGATGAAGTATTTGCTCTGGTAGCCAGAATTGACACTATAAGGCTTCTCATAGCAATTGCAGCACAAAATAAATGGAAGATTTATTAGATGGACGTGAAGTTAGTGTCGAGACCATTTTTAAATCGAGTTTTTGGAAAATGGGAATCGACTTTAAGAAAAACAAAAACGGGAGTCGCCACCAATCTTTTTAGGTGTGATTGGATCACCTTATAAAATGTTTTGTTTTAAAACATTAATTTTGGTCTACGAAAGTCGAGAAAATGGATTTGGGAGTCGGTTACGTACGAGGAAGGGTTAGCACCCTCGTAACGCCCAAAAATTGGTACCTAATTGATTGTCAAGTGTCTTTAATGTCAGAAATTTAAAAGTTTTAAGATACAATCCTCTTTTTTAATTAGAGTGTTTTAATTTGAAAAATTAAGGCTCACTTATTTCAAACGAGTCAAAACATCAGATCCAGTAAGTTAGGATGCAACATTTTAAAACCTTTGAAACTAAGCTCGTCTTTCGAAAATTTCTATCTCGAAACAACAAAACGCCATATCCAGTAAGTTAGGACACTATGTTTTGAAATCTCAAAATAATTGTTTAAGTTTTGAAAACTCAAAATCACTAAGAAGGGTGCTTGACTATTCGAATTCAACGAGAAAAGTCGCAACCCAAAGAAGTTAGGCACTACCTTTCTCGAAGTTTCCAAACATCAAGCATTGCCTTTTATTTTTTTAAAAAAACCTTGGAATATTATTTTAAATGATGTTTTAGGATGACATATTAATGCATCATGAAGCATAGATGTACAAAATATTCTAACATTTCCATACAAACATAAATAATATCAGTAAGACAAAACTAAATAACATGAACATACGTTTAATGAAAAAAATCATACTAGGGTAAATATAAGATAATAAACAAATAAAAACATGAGTAAACTAAAAGAAAAACATAATACATGCAAAAATTATACAATAATATATATCATAAAATAGCACATAAAAGAAATAATTAAACATAGCATATAAAAAAAATGAAACTATGCACTAATAAGATAAATGACATACACTAAAAAAATGAATAAATAGAACATTTACAAATTATAAAAATATAATGCAATAGTTCAAAATATATGAAATGATAATACAATATATACATGCATAGAAAATACATATTTGAAAATAAACTATATAAAAAGGTTAAATATTATAATATATAAAATACATAATCAAATGTATAAAAGATAGGAATAAATATACATACTTGAAAAATGAAGAAATTAAAATAAAAAAAAGTTGAAAAACTAAGATAGACGAAGAATAAAATAAGAACAAACCACAGAGAGTAAGAACGCAAGAGGGAGAGAAATTTGAGTGAATGCTCTCAAGAATTCTTATTACTTCCCAAAACTCAAGTGATTTACAATGAAGGGAGAGGCCTCTATTTATAGTTAAGCCTCCCCAAATCCAACGGTACAGATCAATTACATCAACGATTAAGATTAAAAGATATCTACAAATTAAATCTCCAAGATTACAAAATCATATCTTCTAAGATTGTATATCATATCTAAGATTGCAATCATATCTAAGATTGTATCATATCTCGGATTGCAATCATATCTAAGATTGTATCATATCTAAGATTGCAATCATATCTAAGATTGTATCATATCTAAGATTGCAATCATATCTAAGATTGTATCATATCTAAGATTGCATATCATTGAAGATTATATTTCCATATGAGTCAAGCTTGTAGATGGACCTTAATTCTTTTCAAGTAATGGGCCATTCCGATCGGGCCAAATTATATTTATAATTCTGGACTGAACTTGGGCTCTTTTTTTTTTGGGGGTTTATTATTTTTGTTTTTGGACTTATTTCTGGGCCCGGGCAAAATTGAGTGTCTACAACTACCCCTCTTTGCTCATTGCTGTGTAACAGGAATGGACCAAAGACTATAAGAGGACCAATTTTGCCCGGGCTCGCCGAGTCTTGAGTTCTTGATCCTTGATCTTCTTTAAATGGCCTCCTGACGCCTTCAATCTGCTTCACTGCAACTCAGGAAGGCGATATCTGCTATCTTTGATCTACTCTCCGTCGAACACAGAGACACCAAATCTGCTTCTTCGATTTGTTCCCTGACAATACAGAGATGCTAAATTATCTTAGATTTGCTTCAGCGTAAACACGAGAAAGCCAAATCTGCTATGTCTTCAATTTGCTCCTTGTGAACACAAGGATGCCAAATCATCTTGGATCTACTTCAGTATAAACATCTGAAGGTCAGACCTGCTATGTCTCTGCCCTCCATCGAATATGGAGAAGCCAAACTTTGATTTGTTCTCTGATAATACAGAGATGCCAAATCATCTTAGATTTGCTTCATCGTAAGCACGCGAAAGCCAAATCAGCTATGTTTTCAATCTGCTCTTCGTCACATACAGAGAGATAAGATCTATCATCTTGGATCTGCTCCCCGTCCATTACGGAGAGATAAGATCCATCATCTTGGATCTGCCTCGATAAAGGTCAGATCTACTACGTCTTTGATCTACTCCCCGTCGAATACAGAGAGATAAGATCCATCATCTTGGATCTGCTCCCCATCCATTACAGAGAGATAAGATCCATCATCTTGGATCTGCCCCGATGAAGGTCAGATCTATTACGTCTTTGATCTGCTCTCTATCGAATACAGTGAGATAAGATCGGTCATCTTGGATCTGCTCCCCGTCCATTACAGAGAGATAAGATCCATCATCTTGGATCTGCCCGATGAAGGTCAGATCTACTACGTCTTTGATCTGCTCTCTGTCAAATATAGAGAGATAAGATCGGTCATCTTGGATCTGCTCCCCTTCCATTACAGAGAGATAAGATCCATCATCTTGGATCTGCCCCGATGAAGGTCAGATTTGCTACGTTTTTGATCTGCTATTTGTCGAATACAGAGAGATAAGATCGGTCATCTTGGATCTCGCCCCGCCCATTACGAGAGAGATAAGATCCATCATCTTGGATCGCGCCCCGATGAAGGTCGATCTGCTATGTCTTTGATCTCGCTCGCGTCGAATACTGAGAGATAAGATCGGTCATCTTAGATCTCGCTCCCGCCCATTACAGAGAGATAAGATCCATCATCTTGGATCTCGCCCGATGAAGGTCGATTCTGCTACGTCTTTGATCTGCTCCTATCAAATACAGAGATAAGATCGGTCATCTTGGATCTGCCCCCGCCCATTACGTAGAGATAAGATCCATCATCTTGGATCTGCCTCGATGAAGGTCAGATCTGCTATGTCTTTGTTCTGCTCCCCGTCGAATACAGAGAGATAAGATTGGTCATCTTGGATCTGCCCCGATGAAGGTCAGATCTGTTACGTCTTTGATCTGCTCCCTGTCAAATATAGAGAGATAAGATCGGTCATCTTGGATCTGTCCCCCGTCCATTACAGAGAGATAAGATCCATCATCTTGGATCTGCCCCGATGAAGGTCAGATCTGCTATGCCTTTGATCTGCTCCCCGTCGAATACAGAGAGATAAGATCGGTCATCTTGGATCTGCTTCCCGTCCATTACAGAGAGATAAGATCCATCATATTGGATCTGCCCCGATGAAGGTCAGATCTGCTACGTCTTTGATCTACTCCCTGTAAGCACAGGAGTGTCAGATCTGCTATCTTCGATCTGTTCCCTATAAACACAGGGATGCCAAATCTTGTTTCTTTGATCTACATTGTCTCATAAAAGACATAACCTGTAGAATACGTATGAGTTCATGCCTAATAATTAGGATGCTATGATCGAAGTGGGTCAAATTCTCCTAATTAGACATGTTATAATGCAAAATGTTATGAATATGACCCCTATTTCGGACGTCATCACTCATTCCCTCATCGAATGTTTTATCTTTATACTTCTTGATGTATCAATCATACTCTGCTTGTGTGCTTTGAATCAACTTAGTCCTATTGTACCATTCTCCAAATGTTATGACCCGCTAGAGATGTTTATGAAATGATCCTTTCTTAAAATCAATATTGCTTAAAATGTCCAACCACCTTTTGGACTGAAGAAGAAATTTCCCCGAGTACATCCGACCCTCAAGTATGAAAATTCTTTAAACCATTGTCTTGTTTCAGTTTCTTGTATTATCTAGAAATTTCCAGAGTAGTATGCAAAACTTCATTTGTAAAGATATTTAGTTCATCAATCATTATTTCTATGCAACACACTTTATGAATAATAGAGGACGAATAAATTGATCTTGAGGATAATTTGAATGATTTATCAAAAAAAAAAAGGAGGTTAATCTAAGAATCTATTTTTGAGAAGAAAGAGAATCCAAAGATAGTAAACAAGACAAAAATTAGATGCCCCAGATATCGCCGCTTGAGCGTCTATACACCAGCTCCATGAGGACTTTCTTGAGTTCAACATGTGTTTAAAAGATCCAAAGTAATTCGTTGATGCCTCGATATGTAACATACATCACTTCTCGTCAAATCCGGTATAGCAAGATCACTGCATGACTTTCCAAATTTGAGCTACCCTTTCGAGTTTTCAACTCAAAACCCCTTTGGTCTCAAGGTGCCCTTTGTGGGTTTTCACCTTGGCCTCTCCATTTTTCTTTTTTCTTTTTCTTTCCTTTTTTCCTTTTTTTTTGAAATAGAAGTTCCAAAATTCCCTTTGCGGGTTTTTACCTTGGCTTCCCTTCTCCTTCAGACAAAGTACTCCTTAACCGAGTCCGAATTCACTAGATCAGATAAATTCTTCCTATCTATTTCTTGTCAAAATCAGTGCAGCTCTAGAGAAAGCCCTCTTCGCAACATATGGCCCTTCCTAATTCGGCATCCTTTTGCATGGGAAGGATCTCTTT
This sequence comes from Gossypium anomalum, assembly GCA_025698475.1. NCBI lineage: Eukaryota > Viridiplantae > Streptophyta > Magnoliopsida > Malvales > Malvaceae > Gossypium > Gossypium anomalum. Next base: position 15,576,491 of record CM046957.1, read on the forward strand.
CAGCACAAGGTTTCCTTTATGAAATTCTTTTGGACGAATCTTCTTCGTCATAAGTCTGTGTCATCCATTCTCGGTACATTTTCTTAGGATGAATACTTTCAAGTTAAGTTTACTAGAGGTATTCAATTCTTGACTCCATCAAAGCTTGGAGGAAAAATCTTAATTCATAAGCCCATGAGAAAGGGATTGCCCCAACAGCAGTCCTGGCTGTTGTTTGTCAAACCCTACAAAAAGATGGTTCAATGATTCTCAGCAGACAAGAATAAAGTTGCTGACTTTATTCTTCAACCTGGAAAGCTGAGGTACAGAGATTACTCCAGGAGCATACATCCCACCATGACTCGATGATGTTTCTGAAGCATCCCTAATCTTCATAAATTTCCCCAAACTATGAAGCTACCAAATGAGCGTAGCAAATAGGAGCTACAAAAAATATGGCTGTGGTGCTCCTTTGATACATATAGGATAGAGAATGAACAAACTCTTGCAGAACATCAGCCAAAAACCCAGCCTGGTCTAAGAGAACATGATAGTGGGTCTGCCTCTTAATTCCAATCATTCCAGCATAGGTACTAAGGTAAAAATCATTATTCTTTGGATGGCATACTTTGTTGTCGGTGTGATGCCATGTAGCACATTCTCGTGAGATCCTCACTGAAAAACTTGGTATGATGGTTTTTCGTACAACAATAACCACAATCTTTAGGGTTCCGCTTCTCGTCAAGGAAGTTGTAAGCCTCAATAACTTGATCAAAACTTGATTGAATTGAGACTCGCTAACCCTATCCCTGAAAATAATGATTTGATTAGGTTTCCTCTTCCCTGAACTTGTATAGAAGTCTAAGAGAGCTTCCTTCATGATACCGTCATCTACTTTGTCAGAAACTAGTTTTGAAGAAAGAATCTATTATTTTAAGCTTCAGAGACTGTGTACGGCCTGATGCCCCATAGCTGGAAATCAATGGCCACCGCCTGGAGCTAACCATTGCAAACTATTGACAAAGACATCGATCGCTCAGAAAGCCAAACAATGCACCCATTCCAAGGATAATGGTTGGAACCTTTGAAACAACTGGAATTGAAGGTGTTTGTCCCAACATAAGCATAAAGAGTAGGCGGTAGTTTCTTATGCTAATTTTTACCAGTCTCGGTCATCTTTTGTAATTTATTTTTTTCTTTTTCTTTTCTTTTGGCAACCTTTGTTGTACTGTGGTATGGCACATTATCTTTGAAAAGACTGCAAACTTTTGGCATTGTGAAGTTATATATAATCTTTTTTCTTTGAAATGGATGAGTTTTGACTTTGTAATATTGGCATATGAAGCTATCTCCTCCTCTTAATGGAGTAGTTGACGTCCACATAGATGAGTCATTGTCAGCTTGAAACTTTTGACGAGCTCGGGCCCATAACATACATGCCCCATAAGTCTTGACTCCTTTAAATTTGGCATTCATTGTACAACTGATGCGATTCCTTTCCATGGTGGACCAATAGTGCCCCAAAACCTCATTTTTATCCTGGCAATTGCAAATCCTCCTGCATGCGTCTTTGGACCACATTTTTGAATTCTCATAGTAGTCTCAACAAAGTCTTGTTTTGTCTCCTTAGCTAATTCTAATTTCGCAATCTTTCCTTCTTCTAAGGCTATATTTCCTACCACCACTTCATGGGGTAAAAACCATTTTCAACAAATTCAGAAACAAGTCACAATTTTTGTCACCTTCAAAGTACTGAGATTCCTCTAAACACATATCACACTCAAAAGGAACTCTGAATCTGTAGTATCATTGCCCATGTCATTGATATCTAGGGATCTATGATAGGCACACAAAAGAATATACAAGGAATAAATTAATTCAAGAATGACTATTTACATTAAATGAAAATTTATAAAGAATGTCAAAGGTCAAAAGAATCAGAATGAAAGAATATTTACTCGGATAAATAATAAAAATATGTTTATTGAAAATAAAAATGTCTGAACATGAGCCCACTTCTAAAAAGAAATCTTATTACTCCTAGGCTTTAGAGCAACAAGAGTGTTCTGAATATTACTCCGTAAAATTCCTAAAGATTACAGGAAGTTCTTCTGCAGTCCAATTGTTTAAAGAACTTCTCGGTTCATAAGGACGAATGCCCTTAAGGTTTCTTTGTTCAGTCCCTTCCTCATGTATGACATTGATGGGATGATTTTCATTTCCAAACACCCCCTTCTCCGGGTAAGCTATCCCTCCTGACACAAAAGTCAGGGATATATAAGGGAACATCGTTAATTCCCATTCAACTTCTTTTTCACTTAGCCGTGACCCTCTTCTCTCTCTCTCTTTTTCTTTCTCTTTTTAATAACTTTAACTAATTAGGGTATTTTTATAATTTTGAATGCAAATGATGCAATGAAATGTTATAAGATGCAAATGAATGCAAAAGGTATCGATCTCGATTCAATCTCATTTAGAAAAAGAATATCTTTACATATGAATGGATTACAAATACGCCTTCGTCCTATGGCCCAAAGTTTTAACTCAACAAAGCTAACTTTTGACAATGAGCTGACTGTAGCTTGTATTTCGTGCTCCATGTATCAGCTTGTACCTTCATGGTCCGTAAATGATCTACTACCATCCCAAATTTGAGCTATGGCTTCACCCATGAGATAATCCCTACATCTATGGACACCTCTTCCAATTTCTGTGAAGTTGTTCTGATTATCTTGAAAGAAAGATTGGCAAACAAGTAGGCATTCCCGCTAACATGTCGCTTTAAAATGATATCCAAAGACCTTTAGTGTTTCTTGAGAGCTTTCATCCTGTCCACGCAAAGTATTTTGAAATGCTTACATAGGTATCTTCTCAGCATAGTTAATCTCTACTTTAAAGGTCTTTAAATGATATGGTCTTCTTTAATCTCATTCTTTTGCGTCCATTTTGACAAACCATCAGGGCTTGCATTTCCATTGTCTCTGATAAGTGCAACATAGTGAACTCATGCTTGTTGTTTGGTCCTATAATATATAAGCCTTTTACCATCATAGGCACAATTCTTTCCATCCAACTCACCTTTGTAGGTCCATGCATTCTGTCAATCACTTTCCTTCCAACACTCTTACCATCGACCATCTTCATATGAAAGAGAAATGTTGTAATAGTGGGAATGTCCATCAGTACTCTTCTTGTTCACTTTGAAATGATTGGTGAGTACAGTACCTTCTGCCCTTTAGTTCCTGTAGCACGCCTTGCCATAGGGTTTCAAACGATCTTCCTCGTATCCAATTCTGCTTTGATTGGAAACAACATTAAGACGCATCAGTGGCGGAAGAGGCAGGAATTCCAAGACTGCCCCTTTTCCCTCCTGCTCTTTCCATTTTGGCTCACTCCCTCTCCCCATGACGTTTATCAACTTCCTCACAAAAGTTGGAATACAGTCAGCCCTTGAGTAAACTTTATCAACTTGAATCATAGGACAACGCCACAAAACCAAATATTCCTCCACCACGGGTATCATATCAGCTTTTCCAAACGTAAAACAACTGTATACAAGATTATAATACTGAGTGATGGCCCGAAACAAATTCACATCTATTCCCAAGTCCAGCAAGTACTGCAAGTCCCCATAGTTGTTGTAAAACAACTGTTTGGCTTCGCTACCCCATCGATCCCATATTTCTTTTAACTTATGCTGATTATCTTGTGTGACGCTGATATGAATGTAGTCTGACAGCTCTGACACATATCCCATGGCTAGACTATTTTCCTTTACTAACTGAGTTTGCTCTAACCATATATGGACGTTAGCGTTGCCCTCCACTCTATCAAGAAGTCTGTTCCCCATAATAAAACTTCCTAACTTAGAAACTAACCGTGAATTGATACCTTTATAAATGCAAAATGTCATGCAAACAAAAGAAAGGAAATAGTTAGTATCACATGATAACAATAAACTCAAAGATAATCTGCAAGGGTAATAATTACGGTATAATTCTATCTAGGTTAAGCTCTTACGGTCCTTCTATATGTGGTTTAGTTCTAAAGTTGAGGTACCCGAACCAGCAGATTCCTCGATCCTCACCCATTATAGGCTCATTCGAATCGAGTTCAGCTCAGAGGAATACATTTCCATCTGGCTACACGGAGATGAAAATCTCACGAAACCATAGGTACGGATGTATCCCGAAAGTGATCTGCTATCCTGCACGGAGGTGAAAACCTCACGAAGGCATAGCTTCTCACTCCCACTTAAGGGTGTGACCACAATGGTCATGCAAATGCAATGCGTATCAGAATATAGCAACACATGCAATAATACAGACACATGTAATGCAAAGAGGATTAAATTTTAAAATTTTAGTTTCTGACATTAAGACAAGAGATAATCAATTACTCGGCTTGACTCTCTTATTAGTCCCCAGTGGAGTCGCCAAGCTGTCGAGACCATTTTTAAATCGAGTTTTTGGAAAATGGGAATCGACTTTAAGAAAAACAAAAACGGGAGTCGCCACCAATCTTTTTAGGTGTGATTGGATCACCTTATAAAATGTTTTGTTTTAAAACATTAATTTTGGTCTACGAAAGTCAAGAAAACGGATTTGGGAGTCGGTTACGTATGAGGAAGTGTTAGCACCCTCGTAACGCCCAAAAATTGGTACCTAATTAATTATCGAGTGTCTTTAATGTCAGAAATTTAAAAGTTTTAAGATACAATCCTCTTTTTTAATTAGAGTGTTTTAATTTGAAAAATTAAGGCTCACTTATTTCAAACGAGTCAAAACATCACATCCAGTAAGTTAGGACGCAACATTTTAAAACATTCAAAACTAAGTTCGTCTTTCAAAAATTTCTATCTCGAAACAACAAAACATATCCAGTAAGTTAGGACACTATGTTTTGAAATCTCGAAATAATTGTTTACGTTTTGAAAACTCAAAATCACTAAGAAGGGTGCTTGACTATTCGAACTCAACGAGAAAAGCCGCAACCCAGTAAGTTAGGGTACTACCTTTCTCGAAGTTTCCAAACATCAAGCATTGCCTTTTATTTTTTTTTAAAAAAACCTTGGAATATTATTTTAAATGACGTTTTAGGATGACATATTAATGCATCATGAAGCATAGATGTACAAAATATTCTAACATTTCCATACAAACATAAATAATATCATTAAGACAAAACTAAATAACATGAACATATGTTTAATGAAAAAAATCATACTAGGGTAAATATAAGATAATAAACAAATAAAAACATGAGTAAACTAAAAGAAAAACATAATACGTGCAAAAATTATACAATAATATATATCATAAAATAGCACATAAAAGAAATAATTAAACATAGCATATAAAAAATATGAAACTATGCACAAATAAGATAAATGACATACACTAAAAAAATGAATAAATAGAACATTTACAAATTATAAAAATGTAATGCACTAGTTCAAAATACATGAAATGATAATACAATATATATACATGCATAGAAAATATATATTTGAAAATAAACTATATAAAAAGGTTAAATATTATAATATATAAAATACATAATCAAATGTATAAAAGATAGGAATAAATATACATACTTGAAAAAAGAAGAAATTAAAATAAAAAAAAGTTGAAAAACTAAGATAGACGAAGAATAAAATAAGAACAAACCACAGAGAGTAAGAACGCAAGAGGGAGAGAAATTTGAGTGAATGCTCTCAAGAATTCTTATTGCTTCCCAAAACTCAAGTGATTTACAATGAAGGGAGAGGCCTCTATTTATAGTTGAGCCTCTCCAAATCCAACGGTACAGATCAATTACATCAACGGTTAAGATTAAAAGATATCTACAAATTAAATCTCCAAGATTACAAAATCATATCTTCTAAGATTGTATATCATACCTAAGATTGCAATCATATCTAAGATTTTATCATATCTAAGATTGCAATCATATCTAAGATTGTATCATATCTAAGATTGCATATCATTGAAGATTATATTTCCATATGAGTCAAGCTTGTAGATGGACCTTAAATCTTTTGAAGTAATGGCGATCGGGCCAAATTATATTTATAATTCTGGACTAAACTTGGACTCTTTTTTTTTTGGGTTTATTATTTTTGTTTTTGGACTTATTTCTGGGCCCGGGTAAAATTGAGTGTCTACAGTTAGCATTTCTTAATGGCTACCTATAGAGGAAAAAGTCTACATCAAACAACCACCTGGATATAGTAAACAAGGACATGAAGACAAACTCTGTAGCTTGAAAAAAGCTTTATACAGGCTAAAGCAAACCCTGAGAGCATGAAACACAAGAATAGATGAATACTTTTAGAAGAACAGGTTCATGAAAGGCCCATACGAGCATGCCCTATATATAAAGAAAAATGAAGTTGGTGATATCATGACTGTGTGCTTATACGTGGATGATATGTTTTTCGCAGGAAACAATCCAGGTATGTTCAATGACTTTAAGAAAACTATGACTAAAGATTTTGAAATGAAAAATATTGGTGAAATGTCATACTTTCTTGAAGTTGAAGTGTAAAAAATGGAAGATGAAATATTTGTGTCTTAAAAAAAGTATGCAGAATAAATTTTAAGAAAATTCTGAATGAAAGATTGCAAGCCGGTAGCCACGCTAGCAGAACCAGGTATGAAATTAAATGTTGATTCATCTAGAGAGCCGATATATCTAATGTTTTTTAAAAGTATCATTGAAAGTTTAAGGTATTTGAATATCACGCGGCCAGACATCATGTACACAGTGGGAATAGTTAGTAGATAAATGGAGAAGCAAAAACAAGATCACTCGATTGTAACAAAGAGAATTTTGAGATACATTAATGGTACGATGGATCATGGTTTATTTTATACACACTCACAGAGTTCAAAATTGGTTGGTTATTCAAATAGTGATTATAGTGGTGACTTGGATGATTGTAAAAGCACATTCAGATGTTTGTTCCATATTTGCTTCGCGACATTTTCATGGTCATCGAAAAAGCAACAAACAATAACCCTTTTAACATGTAAAGCAAAATACATGGCTGTTGCAACATGCATGTGTCAAGAAATTTGGTTGAAGAATATTTTGGGTGAATTATCTATTATACAAGAAGGACTAATCACAATTTATGTTGACAACAAGTTCACAATATCTCTTACAAAGAATCTGATGTCTCATAGTTGAAGCAAACATATTGATACAAAGTCTCATTTTATTCGAGAGCAAATGAAGAAAAAAAATGTGGAGTTAATTTATTGCAGAACAAAAGATCAATTGGTGGACATTTTTACAAAGCCATTGAAAGTGGACGTATTCCATAAACCCAAAGAAAATCTGTAACAGCCCGATTTAGACCCTAATCGGAACGGTGGTTTCGGGACCATGAATCCGAGTCAGAAAAATATTTTTAAATTATTTTTTGTGTTTATTTTGTGTGAATTTGTATCTGTGAAATTTTCGTGATTTAATTTTATCGTTTGGGTATCCGATTAAATGAAAGGACTTAATTGCATAAATTGAAAATTTGCTAGTTTTAATTGTAAGGACTATTTTGGTAATGGCTTCTTAAATGGAAGCACTCGTGATGCAAAAATTCCAATTTTTTTCTCTATATATATTGTGGACGGCATTAGCTAAGTTGAATATATTTTCTTATTTAATATGTACAATATATATATATATATGTTATAATACTAAAATGTATATAATTATATGTATATAATATAAGTTACGAGTGGGAAACCATGTGCATGTGACATGGACGGATATGTCCTTGGCTAATAAGCTTTAGTTGTTAATTTTTAAAGGGGTAATTTAAGAAGCCAACCTTTAATTTATATAATATATGTTATAAAATAGAATAAGCCTAAGTGCTCTTATAATATCACCATAGCCGATTATAAACAAAAGAAGAAGAAAAGAGAAGAAACTAGGTTCGGTCATCTCCCAATTTCAAATTTAAGGTTTGTTTTAGTCAGTTTTTGATAATTTTTATGTTTTTGAGATTGTTGCTTCGAGTACTACAAAACCCATGCTTAAATTTTTAATTTTGATGAATATTTTGAGTTATGCCATTGATGAGAGCTTGTGATTTTTATTGTTTGATGGTGAAATATGAAAGATAGGTGTTGGGTTAATATATTTTGTATTGGAATTTTTGATGATTTTGAGTAATTAGGACTTAATTACAAAAATAAAATTTTGAGGGACTAAATTATGAAATTGATGGAAAATATGGACTTGTATGTATATAGGGAGCATTCGGCCTAACTAGAGTGTAGCTAAATTTTGTGTATTTTGTGTTTTGTGCAATAGGGACTAAATTGTAAAAATTATAAATGTTAAGGGTAAAATGGTAATTTACCTATTTATGTGTTTTTGGACTAAATTGAATGAAAATATGTTTTAATGAGCTTAATTTGGATATGTTTAGATCAAGAACTAAAGAAAACGGATTTGGATCGGGGAAAAACAAAAGTTGTCGACTAGCAGCCTCGTCCCGTTTTACGACGTCCGAGGTAAGTTTATAAGCAAATAGACGTGTTTATCGATAGTTTAATGTTATAATTATATGCTGTTATGAAATTTTAAGATCAAATTATGCTAAGGCCGAATATGTTAAATTGGGCTATGACATTCCCGAGTTTAATTCGCCCGAGATACGACGTCCGAAAGCCCTGTATGAACCTTAGGAATAGCTACGATACATATCTCATGAGTTAGGATTCCGATAAATGTGTGCGAGTAAGTCCATGGCATCTATTTGTGATTTTGATATGTGTTTACGAGTAAGACCCTGTCTGGGATAGTGGCATCGATATGCGGTGCATGTAAGACCACGTCTGGGACGTTGGCATTGTATGGATTATGTGATTATCTGAGTGTCCTATCCAATTCTGAATGGTTCATCAGGCAAAGTTAATTGTTTACGGATTGTGTAATACGAGTTAAATGGCCAGGTATGCGTTAGTTTGATTATTAATAAAAATAAGGTAAGTATATTCGGTCTATTGTATATTATTGAATAAGTGATAATTTTTGTGTATGTGCATTTATATGTATTCGGTCAAATGATTTAACATAGGTACATGGGATTATATTACTAACATGTGAACTAGGTACCTATTGATCATTCGGCTTTGAAGGTTAAATAATGTTTGTTAATCTTGATTATATAAGCATTCGGTTTAAGTAAAGTACTATTGTATACAAATGTACATGATATTGTTAGTTGAATTCTTGTTTTTATGCGAATAACTAAGTATATGTATTTAAGTGTATAATGATATTATAACTTAGGAAGTTGGGTTCACATTCGGCTATTGTGGTGGTGATAGTATTCGGTTAAGTAAAAATATGCATGATAATGCTACTATTTATTTCTCTTGTAAATTCGAAGTTAAACTTTGTTTAGTTTATAACATTCAGCTTAGCTTGAAAGGAATGATTAAATCTTGAAATTGTCTATTTGTTAGCTTACTTGTGTATTTGATTCTTTATTTTATAGATTTTGGAACCAAGCTACAAGCTCGGGAGACCGTCAGTCAAGTTCATCACACTATCCACTGTTTTGGTATCTTATTAGCTAATCTTAGATTATGGCATGTATAGGATGGAATATACTTTTGAAATGTTCATTTTTGCTATGTAACTAAGGCCATGCGAAAATGGCTTGTTACTTATGTTTAGTTTCAGTTTTATATGTGCTTAGTTTTGCTGTCCATGATTTTGGCTTGATATATGCTATGATGTTTGGTCATGGTTTGGTAGGTGGTAAGTATTTTGTGCAATGATGATGACTTTATATCTTAGGTGGAAATCGGTTTGGGCTTGAGTTATCGTTCAAACCTTTTGATAATTATATTACATGTTGTGACCTTTAAAAATACTTGTGGTTCAGTCATATGTTTAAAAATGATGATATTTTTTTACTAGGGTTTGTCATGTGTTTGCTATGTGACAATTATGTCATATGCTTGTAATAAATTAATAACCATCAACGTGTATACTAGGATATGTGTATATGAGATATTCGGTCACCTTAATTGAGTTGAAAATTTACTTATACTTTACTTGGACATACAATGATTACATTATAGATGCTATATATATATATGTAAATATGCATATGGTTGATTTCATTAAATGTGCAGGTTGCTTTTAAATTATATTTATTAGGTGTTATATGCTAGAATTAGTTAAGTGATGAATATTGTATGCGTTTTATGAATAAATGGTCAATTTTTCTACCAAGTGTTTAATGCTAAATATGACCGCTACCCTAGTGCTGATTGCATATTATGTACAAGTATATGTTAGCCTATTCGGTTATGGTGTAATGTGATAAACATTTATTTATGATTATTTATTAAAATGTATAAAATGATTGTATGATTTGACATGGATTCTAAGGATTTTCTCTTAAAGTTAAATTGTGAATGGTATTAAAGATTAATAGTTAAGAAATCTAATAGTCGATTCACTTTGTATTAAAGAATAAAACATGCAAGTTCATTTTGCCTATTATTTATGTCGCATATATGGTGGTTTGTATGCTTTTTATGGCTTGCTAAATTTTAAATGTGTATATAATTTAGTTACCATATGAACAACCACATAATTAGTATTAGAAGTATGTTTGTCCTTGTGTGTGTTAGATTAACATTACGCATGCAAATACTTTAATGCAATAAGTAATAAGTGGAGTTTAGTTTTGACTCATATATGCAAGATATATGTCATTACTTGCTGTGAAATGTTAAATTGATTTTATTGCCAAATATAAATGAATTTGACTTGGATGAATATATATATACATAAATGTCTGGAATTGAACTGTTGATCAGTAATGCCTCATAATCCTAATCCGGCGATGGATACGGACTAGGGGTGTTACAAAATCTTAGAATGAAAAGCTCGGTTTGAGGGGGAGTGTTAGAAATCAAACCAACTTTCAAAGTCGGCATAAAAATTGCAACCAAAAATTGCTATTAAAATTGTCTTCTAACCTTATGGAAACGTGGCTTTAAAATTGATTGCAAAGTGGCTGTAACTTTACAAATTAGCCTACTAAAGGATAAGCATTATCATGTTGGAAGTTTCATGAAAAATCAAAGGATAAAGATAATGATGGAAACAATTGTTTGAATGGAATTAGGAGGCAAGAATTGTTGAAGTTTAAGTCGGCTTAGTAAGATTATAAATATAGTTCATGGGTTAGCATAATAGACTCTGAAATGTTAGTGAGCCTTGAGAGTAAAAAGAAAGAAAAAGTGTTGTGAAGAGAAAAGGAAAACTAGCAACAGCTAGTATAGAGAGAAAAAAAATATTGTGTTGTGTTTTATTTGTGTGTAATAAAAAATTAGTATTGATTTTTTTTCATTACGCTTCAATCAAATTGGACTCCATTAAATGAGCTCATTTTCTCAATCGTTAAGCTAGAAACTGATGGGTTACTAATTGGAATATCGTAATGTAGAAAACAAGTTTGGCCTATAAGAGGGTTTTCAATTCCCTATTGGTGAGAGTTGGAAAAGCCCCCACAATTGCCATAAACTGGTGCCAAAAAACCTGTAGTTGGGGGACAAGGGTCAGTGTAGGGCTTGTAAACTAGTCCTTCTAAAGGAGACATTATAGGAACTAACCATTGACTTCCAGTTGGAGAGAAACAAGAAGGAGATGTCCAAGTATTTGTCGCCATCGGAGTTGACAATAGATTTGTTAGAATTAAATGACCCGAATCCTTATTTAAATAAAATACAGTGGTAAAATAAAATAAAAGTAAAATCCATATAGAACTACACTTCTTTTATTTTATTTTAGAATAAGGTTTTTTAAACCTTATTAAACTCCATCTATTTTATATATTAGAATAAGGTGTTTCAGTCTTACTAGAATATGGCTTTACAAGCCTATAAATAGACATAGTTTATTCCTCTTATAATCATTCGAATTTGACATAGTGAATTTTCTTCTCCTCTGCCCGTGGTTTTTTCCCGAAAGGGTTTCCACGTAAAATTTGTGTGTTCTTTATTTTATTTTATTTTCACAAATTGGTATTAGAGCTTACGGGTTGTTCATCTCGATTACGGTAATAGCGTCTTTGAAGTATGAAATTTTGCTATTGGATCGCAACACCAGATTTACGTTGTGGCAGATTAAGATGCAAGCAGTTCTTGCGCAGATGGATCTGGAGGATGCCCTGCTAGGGATAGGTAAGATGCTTTCGAAATTAACAGATGAAGAGAAGAAGCGTAAGGATCGAAAGGCGTTAACACAATTACATCTACATTTGTCCAATGAAATTTTGTAAGATGTGATGAAAGAGAAGACCACCGCTGCATTATGGAAGAGGATAGAACAAATATGTATGTCGAAAACTCTAACAAGCAAGTTGTATATGAAACAATGTCTTTATGCTCATCGTTTGGAGGAAGGTGCGTCTGTACACGAACACTTAACAGTGTTTAAAGAAATTTTCTCAAACTTGGAGGCCATGGAGGTTCAGTATGATAAGGAAGATCTAGGGTTGATTCTATTTTGTTTGTTGCCCACGTCTTATTCAACCTTTAGAGACATGATTTTATATAGCCGCGAGTCTATCATAGTTTATGAGGTTGATGAGGTTTATGATTCTTTGACCTTGTATGATAAGATGAAGCATTTTGTGGTTAAACCTGACTCTCAGGGAGAGGGTCTCATTGTTCATGGGAGACAAGATCGGAATGCTGATGATGATCGGGAAGGACACAGGAATGGAATCCTAGTTGTAAATCTAAGGGTAGATCAAAGTCTTCAAACAGAGGTAAAACTTGTAACTTCTGCAAGAAGAAAGGGCACATTAAATCTAAGTGCTATAAGCTATAGAATAAGATTAAAAGGGAGGCTACGAATCAAAAGGAAAAACAACCAGAAAATTCTGACGAAGCTGATGTTGTAGAAGACTATAGCGATGGTGAACTTCTAGTCGTTTCTGTCAACAATTCTAAAGTGAGCGAGGAGTGGATACTTGATTCAGGCTGCACCTTCCACATGAGTCCCGATCGGGATTGGTTTACAACTTACGAAACAGTGTCTGAAGGTGTTACTTTGATGGGAAATAATGCTTCGTGTAAAATTGCAGGTGTTGGAACAATTAAAGTTAAGATGCTTGATGGAGTTGTTAGAACACTTAGTGACGTACGGCATGTTCCAGAATTGAAGAGAAATTTAATTTCATTGAGTACTCTTGATTCAAAAGGGTACAAATACACAGCTGAAAATGGGGTTTTAAAGATTTCCAAAGGTTCCATTGTTGTGATGAAAGGGCTGAGAAAGACTACCAAGTTATATGTTTTGCAGGATTTTACTGTTACTGGTGATGCAGCTATTGCTTCCTTTTCCTAGTCAGATGATGATATTACTAAACTTTGGCATATGCGCATAGGGCATATGAGTGAGAATGGTATGGCAGAATTGAGCAAAAGAGGACTTCTTGGTGGGTAAGAAATTTGCAAACTAAATTTCTGTGAGCACTGTGTTTTTGGGAATCAAAAGAGAGTTCGATTCACCATAGGAATCCAGAACACGAAGAGAAAGTTGGAGTATATTCATTCTGATCTGTGGGGGCCATCCAGAGTGCCTTCGAGAGGTGGAGCTAATTATATGCTAACCTTTATTGATGATTTTTCCAAAAAAGTTTAGGCGTTCTTCGTAAAGCAAAAAAGCGATGTGTTTTTTGCATTTAAATGTTGGAAAATTATGATTGAAAAATAGACGGGAAAACAAATAAAATACCTCCGCACAGACCATGGCTTAGAGTTCTGTTTTGATGAGTTTAATAGATTGTGCAAGTCAGAAGGGATTATGAGACACTTGACATTTCGCCATACTCCACAGCAAAATGGCATTGCAGAACGAAGGAACAGAACGATCATGAAGAAGGTTCGATGTATGTTGTCAAATGCCGACTTACCAAAGTCATTTTGGGTCAAAGCAGCCTCTACTGCATTTTTTTGATCAACCGATCTCCATCCGTGGCTATTGAGAAAAAGACTCCACAAGAGGTATGGTCTGGTAATCCTGCTAATTATTTTGATTTAAAGATGTTTAGGTGTCCTGCGTATGCTCATGTTGATAATGGAAAATTGGAATCGCGATCCATTAAATTTGTTTTTCTTGGTTATAAAGCTGGTGTAAAAGGGTATAAGTTATGGTGTCCTGAAAATAGAAAAGTTGTGATTAGCAGAAATGTTGTTTTTGATGAAACTGCTATGCTACCTAACTTATCTCTTAAAGACTCTTCCAATAAAGAAAATCAAAAGTATGTGGAGCATCAGATTAATACAGAGTCGACTCCTCAAGCTAGTACAAAAATTTAGAATAGAGTTGCTCCTTCACCGTAATACTCTATTGCCAAAAATAAAACTAGAAGAGAAATTAAACCTCTAAAGAAGTATGTCGAGGCTGATCTAGTTGTTTATGCTTTATATGTGGCTGAAGATATAGATGTGAATCAAGAGCCATCTAATTATTCTGAGGCAGTTAGCTGTGAAGACTCAGAAAAGTGGATGTTTGCTATGCAAGAGGATATGAAATCACTCCACAAAAACAGAACATGGGATCTTGTGAAACTTCCTAAAGATAAAAAGGTTGTTCTTTGTAAATGGGTGTTTAAAAAGAAAGAAGGGACTCTAGGAGTTGAAGAACCCAGATATAAAACAAGGCTTGTTGCAAAGGGTTATAGTCAAATTCCAGGAGTGGACTTCACAGATGTGTTCTCCCCAGTTGTTAAGCATAGTTCGATTCGAGCTTTGCTTGGTATTGTGGCTATGCATGATTTGGATCTTGAGTAGTTAGATGTAAAAATTACATTTTTGCATGGAGAACTTAAGGAGGATATTTACATGCAACAACCAGAGGGTTTTATAGTCTCAGAAAAAGAGGACTATGTTTGCTTGCTGAAAAAGTCCTTTTACGGTTTGAAACAATCACCAAGATAGTGGTGCAAAAGGTTTGATTCCTTTATTACTTCTCATGATTTCAAAAGAATTAGTTTTGACAGTTGTGTTTGTTTTAAGAAAAACAGTGATGGTTCTTTTGTGTATCTACTTCTTTATGTTGATGACATGTTGATAGCAGCAAAAGATGAAGGAGAGATAAGAAAGGTCAAAGCCCAACTAAGTAAAGAATTTGAGATGAAAGATTTAGGACCAGCAAAGAAGATACTTGGTATAGAGATTCTCAAAGATAGAAAAGTAAGTAAATTGTACCTAAGTCAGAAGGGGTACATTGAGAAAGTTCTTTGCGTGTTCAATATGCAGAGTGCTAAGCTCATTAGTACTCCTTTAGCACCATTTTGCAGACTTTCATCGGCTTTGTCTCCACAATCAGATGATGAGATTGAGTACATGTCACATGTTCTATACTCTAGTGCAGTGGGATCTCTCATGTATGCTATGGTTTGTTCAAGTCCAGATTTATTATATGCAGTCAGTGCAGTTAGCAGATACATGGCGAATCTCGGTAAAGAACACTGGAAAACAGTTCAGTGGATTTTAAAATACTTACGAGGTACTACTCTTACAGTTTGGAAGAGCTAGAGATAGAGTCATTGGGTATGTTGATGCTAATTTTGCTGGAGACCTTGATAGAAGAAGATCTCTCACAGGTTATGTCTTTACAATCGGAGGTTGTGCAATCAGTTGGAAAGCCACTTTGTAAACTACAGTCACTTTGTCTACGACTGAAGCTAAGTACATGGTGATTACTGAGGCTTGTAAAGAAGCTATTTGGTTGAAGGGACTCTTTAGTGAACTCAATGAAGACCTTCAAATCAAGATCTGATATTTTTGACAAATCAAGTGCAATCTTCCTTACAAAAGATCAAATGTTTCATGAGAGAACAAAACATATTGATGTTCGGTATCATTTTGTTCGTGATATTATTGCTCGTGGTGATATTTTTGTAAGTAAAATTAGTACTCATGAAAATCTTAGAGATATGTTGACGAAGTCACTTCCTATAACCAAGTTTGAGATTGCTTAGACTTAGTTGGTGTTCATTGTTGAAGTTAAACCCTTAAGGGGTTTTATGGAAGAGGTGGAGAACTTGTTCTTTAAGAGTTCGCGATAAAGAACTTGTTCATTGAGAATTCATGTCAAGGTGGAGATTGTTAGAATTAAATGACCCGAATCCTTATTTAAATAAAATACAGTGGTAAAATAAAATAAAAGTAAAATCCATATAGAACTACACTTCTTTTATTTTATTTTAGAATAAGGTTTTTTAAACCTTATTAAACTTCATCTATTTTATATATTAGAATAAGATGTTTCAGTCTTACTAAAATATGGCTTTACAAGCCTATAAATAGACATAGTCTATTCCTCTTGTAATCATTCGAATTCGACATAGTGAGTTTTCTTCTCCTCTGCCCGTGGTTTTTTTCCCAAAAGGGTTTCCACGTAAAATTTGTGTGTTCTTTATTTTATTTTCACAAGATTTCCTGAATAAGGCATGTATTTTGGGTTGACGTGGAAGTACTCTTTGGTTGGTATCATCAATGGCAGAAGGAACAGGAAGATTTGCAACTGCATCGTCATTGCCACGTTTGATGCTAATTTTTTTTTGGAGAACTATTTTTAAGAAACAATGGCTGTTTAGGAACATAGTTAGATGGTGACTTCTTGATGGAAGACACATCTAAAGATGGTTTAGCCATGTGTAAGGTATCTTCAAGCAACATATGTGGTGATCCAGCAGTCAGCCTCTGAACCTGTACATAACCGATGCACAAGTAAATATGAAGTAAGATAGACATTTTTTTCTGAAATGCCTAGCAAGTTGCTATCACATTTACCCGCTTACCTTTATGAGCCGATGCAATTCGAAGACTTGCATGGTAAAGGCTCCTTGTTGGCTGAAAATAGTGATATGCCAATCATTTAGTATTTCATCAAGAAGAAGAGCTAGCAACGAATGTTTGAGTGCATATCAGAAGTAATAGCAAGATGCAATATAATATTTGATGGTAAGAGCCAAAACACAATTGCAAAATGACCTTTTTCCCTCTCATCTTATACCTTGTGAGTTATGCATGAAAACTATCTCAATCACCAAACTGAATTTACATTTTCCATGTGACATGATCGAAGGGACTACGTACATAAAATAGATCTAAGATTAAGATTAGCTTATGTCACTTGGACTTAGATGTGAACGGGCTAGTATGGGTATGTATCCAATAGGAGTGTATTTCTTTCTAATTTTCTCTATATATTTGGGGATCCTTGGAATGTAAGATCCGAATATGGGTCAGATGCAAATGTCAGACTCATGTACTGCAAGAAAATTGAAGATTTGAAGCAACAAGTATAGAAATGAAACTGTGCTAAACAAATTCTAATGTTCTTAGCTGCAGAAGATGTACATAGCAACAACAAAGGAATGATACTTACTTGTCAATAGCTCTTCTTACTTTCCAGAAATTCTTTTCGCCTATTATTCCCACAATATCATCAGGGCTTATATCAAAAGGAGATATGGACTCCACCATGGAAGCACCTCGGGCCTTTTTATGTCTGCTAATAGCCCCACATTTCTTTTCTTCAGGGGTCTGACTTCTATTTTCAAGCACATTTGAACTTCCATTATCAACTTCAGGTGATTCTCTCAAGCATGAATTGCTTCCCACCTTGGAAGCACTTTCTGTTAGAGAATGGCCCTCTATGTAGCTCATGCAACAAAAGAGAAATTCATGCACATAAGTCTTCCGAATGAAATACGTGCAACTGAAGATGTTAATGCTACTGTTTCATCTCAGTTTCATTTTGTTACTTTTTAACAATGTTTTGTAATTTAGTTCATTTTGAACTATGTTAAGATGAAAATTGATGTAACTTGATGGTAAAAAGCTAATTACCAGCTTTGTCTAAGTGTGCAAGTTAATATCACCTAGTTACAATGTAATAAGTGGAGTTAGGTAGTGTTTAGGTGATGAATTTGACTAGCCAATCTCTGGTATATGTAATGGCTTTAAGCCAAAGTTTCTTTTTGAATGAAATCATCAGATTTTCTTTCCATATGCTCCAATTTTCTTTGCTTTCATTTATGTTCTTATTTTCCTTTGCAAAATCTGTTTATTTCCTCCACAAGCAACGAGCCTTGTTGCTCAAGACTCAGTTTCTTTTTTTTCATTCTTCATCCGGATACATTATATTGTTGTTTAAGTCCAGACTGAAGCTTATACTTCATCCGGATAAAGTGTGCCAAAACACCAACACTTTCCAGGCATTTTCTAGCTTCTACCAAAATATTTTCCCTAAATATCATATCGTTTTGTGCATCCATATACATGTTATGCAACCAAGCATCCAGATCATCTTCACTGTTAAATATATCTATTGAGCTATTTGACAGAATTAAATTAGGCCTTTCCATGAGATTTTGATGACTTTGAAATAATCTTCCACTCCCATCAAATACATTTCCAGCATACCTTCTAGAATCTGAATCAACGGAATCACTTCCCTTCATCTTCTTTTCATCAACAATATGAAGTTGCATTAAAGAGCTCAACTTCAATTTAGAAAATCCCCATCCTTTGCTTTGCTGACTGTAATTGCAATTTTGATCTATTCCAGACACAGGGGTAGTAGAAACCATAAGGTAATCATTGAATCCGAGCTTTCTTGACGAAAATCTCTTCAAATTAGAAAATTTCACTTGTTGCAATGGATTGCTTTTAGAAACTTCTGGTATTGCAAGTGTAGTATCCAAACTATGGTTACTAGTAGCTTTCATGTAATTTCTTTCTTGATTTCCTTTTATTGTATTTAGTTTAATCCTAAGAATGGAATACGAATGAAACTTTTCAGCTAAAATCGAAGATTCATGGGAGTTATGGATTGGAACAAGCATACTCCTTTCATCCCCATCACTCTACAAATACAAACATTTTCTTGTCACACAAGAAACAACATGAAAGAAATTACTTCAATCCACATAACTAGGAATGTAACATAAATGTTCATCGTAAATGTGATGGAAGAGACTATGATGCTTAAACAAGTATTTGCTTAAATTTACAACACCCCACCTAGAAAATTTCCAAGAAAACTACAAACAAACGAAAAAAAGAAACATGGTTTGATGATATTAAAGGAACCAAGCTATTGTTATTATTATTTGGTGGAAGAGGCAACATTGATAGTGATCCTGAGTTGAACCTTTGGAAAGGGACATTAAGCTGCTCATAGAGAGCCATTTTATTCTGAGGAGGTGCCTTTGGTCCTTCATTTGTGTCATTCATCTGAAGCCTATGAAACATGGGACTCATCTCATCATTTCCTCCTCTCATCGTTATTCCTAGTCTTCACTCAAAAAATGGCTTATTCCACCATTAGAATATTCCCTTTTCATCCATTCAAGCCAAAGTTCAATGCAGACTAAAACTTTATCCCCATCCCCTGCCCCAATATTTTATCAAAATAAAATAAAATTCCAGCTAGCTAGAATCAACCTAATTGCAACAAATAAGTCTTTTGGATTTGGATTTGGATTAGGATTAATTCAACAATTAGAGCCAGTCACTTTGGAAAACTTCACAACTCCATTGACATCCAAACATCACCCCACCTCAAAAACATGTATTTTTTATAGATAACCATAAACAATAGAGAAAATCTGATAGAAAAAAATGCTTTCTAATTAAAATAAAAAGAAAGAAAAAAAACCATATTTAGATGACTTCACCACCACATCATTCCTTTTTTGCCTTAACAATAAAAACTATCAATAAAAGTTTTTGAGAACAAATTAAAGAAGTAAATAATATAGAAAGAAGAAAAAAATAGCACGAGAAGAGTGATAAAATTGTTTGTGTATACATATTTTTTAAAGAGAAAAGGGTTGCCTTGAAAAAATCTCTTTCTCTATCTTACCAACCAAAAGCAAAAAAGCTCAAGCACCATTGATATTGAACCAATTAAAAACTATAAACCAAAAAATTGAAAGCAATTTGTAATTTTGGGATGCACAGAATAAAACTAGGAAAAATGGCCACCCTAACCCCTACTTCTCTTTATCCTTTCGAGCACTTCTTGAAGTCCCATTTTGTCCATTGACAATGCCCAACATCTGCAAACATGTTCCCTCCTCATCATTTAGACGCCACATAACACAAATTGTATTGTTGACATGCCATATCTCTTGACATTTTTTTGTTCTAGGCAAAACAATAAAATGGGGTTTTAGGTGTTGGAAAAAACGCGTTAACGAACATATAATTAATTATAAATAAACACATATAAAATAAAATATAAATAAAATTATTTATAATTAATTTTTCAAATACGAAAATCAAACAAAATCATAATAAAAAGTTTAAATAAAGAAGAATAGAGATTTTATGAAATGTTGAGGCCTGTGAAACACAGTTTCCTTAAAACAGATTCGGCCACTCCTACGGTACTTGGAGAAACGTTGTTTGAATATCTCCCAGGATACAACAAGAATAGTGATCAAAGTAGTAGCACCTCTACAACGATCAATGAATGAACGTTGTCTTTTTCTATCACTGGAACGTTTGAAAAATTCGGAGAAGAAAGAAGAGTTTTGATAGCAACAGAAAATCAGTGTGAGACAGTGAAAAATTAGCAAAGAATTCTGAAGAAGTCTTAGCCTTTTATAGGCATTCAAAGTGGAGGAATTTATGGAAATATCCATGTATAAGGAGACAAAATCTGCATTAAAGGGGCAATTGAATCAATTTGATTAAAATCAAATCAAATTGATTAGAATCAAACAATTCAGGATATATCTCCTTTTATATAAGATTTTGTATATATTTGCTGAGGAAAAATTAAATTTCGTGTTGGGCTAAAATATTCGCAGGCCCATTTCAAGCCTGACCGGTTCGGACATATCACGTCGCCTACGTCGTGCAGGTATGCCCTAACCCCATCAGGTTTGGACTTGTACCCCCTTGCGCGTGAAACAGGGTTTCAAGCTTAGTCATTCAATCACCTTTCAAGAGGATTCCCATATATAAACTCATCTCACACTTGGTATTTAACCAATGTGGGATCTAAGCTTTTCTTTTCCTCAACAAATATTTCCAAGTCGCTTACTTTGAGCGTCAATTTCTCATTCATCACTCAACCATTTTGAGCATATGATATATTGTTATAACGATCTCATGGAATAGAATATGAAACCAAAATTTTATGATTCAACTCTCTACCTTTACCTATTGAGAATATACCTCAAACTTATCATAAAAATGCAATTTTTCCAACAATACCCCACATGAATGAAAATTGATTATTTTATCGAAATACATTGACTCGATGTGGTGATAGAATCTACGATCGATAGTTGTATAGGATAGGTAGGTATCCACCCTTGAACCTTCCCTTGTGAAATTGCATTTACTTTACTAGCTGACCAGTAGACGTGATGTCCTTGAACTATTTTGTCTTTTGTGTAAACAATGATATACCTCATATAACTACCTCCCTGGCAAGGTTTTAGTTCTCATGGGTATGTTCATATGGCCATGAACATCTCTTTGTTTTGCAAGAGTTTGAGAGAACTATGCCCCCAATAGTCTCCTTGAAGCAGCCCCACTTCACTCTCACATAGGTGACTTATGTTGTTCGGCTCACCGAAACACACAATGGTCATTAAAAGCATTGCTTAACCTATCCCATTTTTAGTCACTATTTACATCATAGGAATGAACTTGGGATAAGTACCCCCACAGTGACCTCATAAGGTCTATGCAATTAGGTTTTCCCTTTGAACCTAGATCTTGGGATCTCCAGTCAACTAGCTAGGGTTTTCCTTCACATAGCGTCTTTTATTTTCATAGGCTTTAGTAACATTCCTTTTGATGTTTTAACAACATGATCTCATTTTAAGCTTTTAGTTAGTAGATCCACAATGTTATCTTTTAATTTTTAAAAATTAATAGAGATAATTCCGTTTGAGATCATTTTTTAATGGTATTGTGTCGATGACGCATATGTCTCGACTTACCAATATGTTATGCTAGCAAGACACTCCCACACTTTCATGGTTGTAGGATGGTTTTCTGTAACATCCCGAAATAGGGCCTAAACGGAACAGTGGTTGCGAAACCACAAATCTGAGGTAGAAAAATTTATTTTATTATTATTTTGAGGTCTATGATATGTTTGCATGATTGTGTGAAAAGTTCGTGAAGAAATTCTATGCATAAAGTACTTAATTTGAAATTAGGGACTAAATTGAATAAATTGCAAAACTTGTGTTCTAGAAGTATTTTGCATAAAATTGAATTAGAATATTAATTAGGAGGTCTTAAATAGAATTTGACCAATTTTAAGTTCATGGACAAAATTAGGACATTGAAGGAATTTTTGAAAGTTTAGTAGTAAGGGCATTTTGGTCATTTAGGGGTAAAATGAATTAAAAACAAAATTAAAAGCCAATTTTTGTCCATCTTCTTCATTAGGACGAAATTTCAAGGGTTCTCCATAGCTAGGGTTTGTTTCAAGCTTTCAAGCTCCATGGTAAGTGATTCCAAGCCCCGCTTTTAATGTTCTTTACGTTTTCGGAGTCCCGGTAGCTCGATAAAGCTTATGCTAGCAATAATTTAAGTTAGGGTTCATATTTGGAAAAATACCCATAGGTGAAATTTGTGTATTTTGGTGTTTTATGATAGAATATGAGGTTTTAAGTTATGTTAGACAACTTGTACTACTCGGTTTTAAGCAAAAACGAGTAAAAGGACTTAATCGATAAAAATACCTAATAGTCATAAGTGCTTGTTAGAGTATGAATTCGATGCTGCCATAGAAGGGAAAAATGACCAGCATGTCATGAAACATAAGAAAATAGGCTGAAGTTTAATTTACGAGCTTTGGGGCAAAAGTGTAAATATGCAAAAGTTTAGGGGCAAAATTGTAATTTTTCCAAAATATGATTTTGGGTCAATTTGAATAATTTGAGTCCTAATTAGACTATATTTTAAATGATAGAGCAAGGAAAACTGAAATTCAAGCTAAAATGGAGAAAATTCCAAGTTGTGGACGAAATGGTAAAAGTAGCTATTTTTGCATACGAGGTAAGTTTACAGTAAATAAATGCAATATTCTTTTATTTTACATTATTATTGTAAATTTCCAGCATTTATATACTTATTTTATGAGAATATTTAATGTCAAATTAAAGGCAAAGTGACAGAGCAAAAGCATTAGGAAGCCCCGTTTGAACCTTAGGAATGTTAGGATATTGGGGTTGACAGGGACAGACAGAGGCAGAAAATGAGCCATGTAAGTCCATATCGGATATATGGCTTTGGAGACAGGAATGAGCCATGTAAGCTCATATTAGATATATATATATATATGGCATTGGAGACAGGAATAATTCATGTAAGTCCATGTCGAAGACATGGCATTGGCAGGATATTGATAGACAGGAATGACCCCAGTATCCTTAGTATTCCGAGTGGTTCAATGGGTCATTGTACACGTTAAATTACAGTCAATTATCAGCAAAAGGGAAGGTAGATTATATTTATGAATAAAGAAAGGTCAGGTAAGAAAGAAGGTAAGTAAGTAAAGAAGAAGGTAGAAAATGAGAAGTAAAGAAAGTTTATGAGGCTAGGTGACATTATGTATAATCATTCATTATGCTGAATGTTGTAATTTATTTGCTTGTAAGCTTAATAAGCCTAGTGCTTACTCTCTTTATTTTATTTTTCTTATAGTTTTTATCAAGCCACTCGGGGATTGAAGGAAACGTCGAAGACCCGATCACACTATCGAAGAAATCACATTGGTATAGTTAGACGTTTAGTTTTGTGTATGGCATGTATAGGAACTTGGTTTCTTTTGATATTATATGATCAATGAATGATGTGTAAATACTTGCTAGTGATTAACTAATAGAATGGCTGATGATATACATGTTTAATTGTATGTATGAATAAGTAGTAACTATCACATAAAAACTAAGAAAAATGTGAAAGTAACTTAAAAACAGATTCAAGTATCAGAAATAATGTGATTTTGAAAAATCACTAAAAATCGTAGAGACATGTTTTTATGGTGAATAATATATGAAATTAAAGCTTATTATGTCTATTTTCTTATGGAATAAGCAAAACAGGTAAAGGTATATATTTTATGAGATATCTAAGTTTCAGTGAAATAGGGTCAGAAAAAATTCTAGATCCCCTGTTTCAACTTTGGAAATTCACCATAAATTGTAAAAAAATAATTAGGTGGTGTAATTTATATGGTTAGAATCCTTATTGAATCTAGTTTTAATAAAAATAAACGCTATAGTTATATTAATTTTGTATAGGGAGAAAAGTGGTTCGTAGTTAGTAGAGGTCAGTCCAGTCGAATTCTAAAACAGGGGTAACTTTAACTAATAAAATGTACTAATTGGCTAAGTAAAAAATTCTAGAAAAAAATTAGTAGATATATATATGAGTCTAGTTTTAGGAAAAATTTACGGATCTTAATTTCAAGTTTTGAAACTCGAGAAATGAATTTTTAAGCAGCTATGATGCAAAAAAATAGTTTATTCCGAAAATTAAAATAAGTGGTTTAGAGTTGTTTAAAAGGTAAGATAAGTTTAGTAACACCTCAAGCTTGACTCCGGTGACGGTTTTGGGCGTGGGGGCGTTACATTTATTGGTATTAGAGCCAGGTTTAGTCGGTTCTCGGAACAGTTAGTGTGAGTAAATGTCTAGCTATACATGCCATACCTGTATTTTGGTAGTGTGACGACTCCTGACGATTTTTAAATATTTTGTTTTATTGTAATGGATCCCGAGCGAGCTGGTGATGATGATGTAGAAAGTAATGCGCCTGCTCCCGCGGAAGGGGTAGCGCCATCTGAGAATAGGCCAGTAACAGTTAATCAGGGAGGAGTGACTCGAGAAGCTATCTTCCAAGCTTTGAAAAATTGGTTTGCCGAGTTCGTTAAATGCGAATCCGGTAGTTAGACCTCCACCCCCTCATGACTCTCGGGCTACCCATGTAGCTCAAGCTTCCCATCACAGTACAATGATAAGAGAAAAGCCACCAGATTGATAGAATCGAAACAAGGGGCGAGAAGAGTTCCGAGCAACAAAACATGATGATGCAGAAAGAGCAAAATTTTGGTTAGAAAATACTATCGAGTCTTTGATGAATTATCTTGTACACCCGAGGAATGTATGAAATGTGTAATATCACTTCTTAGAGACTCACCTACTCTACGGTGGAAGACACTTGTATCGATTGTACCAAAGGAGAGGATCACTTGGGATTTCTTTCAGGAGGAATTTCGTAAAAAGTACATCGATCGGGGTTTATTGACCGTAAGAGAAAGGAATTCTGGAATTGAAACAAGGAGCTCTCTGTGTTCTCCAAGATAGATTTGAGATCCGGATACTATCACCATGAGTTAAAGAGTTAGATGTCCTGAAGATCGCTTTTCCGGACTAGGTATGGTCATTATGAGTTCCTTGTGATGCCATTTGACTTGACTAATGCTCCACCATTTTCATGGACTTAATGAACCGAATTTTCAGGCCGTACTTGGATAAGTTTGTAGTTGTGTTCATTGATGATATCTTGATTTATTCTCATGATGAGACCGAGCATGCAGAGCATTTGAGAACGAGTTTTACAGATTCGAGAGATAATCGGTTGTATGCCAAGTTTAGCAAAAGTGAGTTCTGCAGTTACGAGAAGTTAGTTTTCTTGGACATATTGTTTCAGTGAAGGTATTAAGGTTGATCCGAGCAAGATTTCAACCATTGTTGATTGGAAGCCTCCTAGAAATGTATCGAAGTTAGAAGTTTTCTTGGTCTTGCTTGGAGGATATTGTAGAGGATTTTCCATGATAGCTACCCGTTGACAAGATTTCTGCGAAAGGATATCAAGTTTGAATGGATTGAGAAGTGTCAACAGAGTTTTGACAAGTTAAAAGCATTATTGACTAAAGCTCTGTTTTAGTACAAACCAGAACCAGTAAGGAGTTTGTGATTTACAGGTGATGCGTCCATGAATGGACTTGGTTGTGTACTTATGCAGGAAGGGAAGGTAATTGCTTATGCCTCTAGGTAGTTAAAGCCACATGAGAAGAACTATCCGATACATGATTTAGAGCTAGCTGCCATTATTTTTGCGTTGAAGATTTGGAGACATCATTTGTACGGTGAGAAGTGCCACATATTCACTGATCACAAAAAGTTTGAAATTGAAGCAAAGAAGATGGCTAGAGTTGATTAAAGATTATGAGCTAGTGATTGATTATCACCCGTGTATGTGTACTGAAAGAATGATGAGCTTATTCGAAAGATCTTACAGGAAGCACATAGTAGTTTTTTTGTCTATTCATCCGGTAGTACAAAGATGTATAATGATTTGAAGAAAATGTACTTGGTGGGTAGGAATAAAAGGGACATTTCGTAGTTTGTTTCTAGATGTTTGATCTGTCAAGTAAGTAAAGGCCGAACATCAGTACCTTACCTTGTGTTTATTGCGACTGTGCTAGTCCCACGAGTGGAAATGGAATCAAGTTATTATAGATTTTGTGACAGATTGCCGTTTACAGAGAAAGAAAGATGCGGTATGGGTTGTGATTGATAAGTTAACGAAGTCGGCTCATTTTATCCCGATTCGTATGGATTTTTCACTTGACAAGTTGGCCGAGTTGTATATTTCGAGAGATAGTCGACTACATGGGGTAGACGAGGCTACATGGGAACTCAAGAGGCTATGTGAAAACAGTACCAAAATCTCTTCACAGGTAAGATTTTCGGGGACGAAAATCCCTAAAGGGGGGGAGAAATGTAACATCCCGAAATAGGGCCTAAACGGAACAGTGGTTGCGAAACCATAAATCCGAGGTATAAAAATTTATTTTATTATTATTTTGAGGTCTATGATATGTTTGCATGATTGTGTGAAAAGTTCGTGAAGAAATTCTATGCATAAAGTACTTAATTTGAAATTAGGGACTAAATTGAATAAATTGCAAAACTTGTGTTCTAGAAGTATTTTGCATAAAATTGAATTAGAATATTAATTAGGAGGTCTTAAATAGAATTTGACCAATTTTAAGTTCATGGACAAAATTAGGACATTGAAGGAATTTTTGAAAGTTTAGTAGTAAGGGCATTTTGGTCATTTAGGGGTAAAATGAATTAAAAACAAAATTAAAAGCCAATTTTTGTCCATCTTCTTCATTAGGACGAAATTTCAAGGGTTCTCCATAGCTAGGGTTTGTTTCAAGCTTTCAAGCTCCATGGTAAGTGATTCCAAGCCCCGCTTTTAATGTTCTTTACGCTTTGAGTCCCTAGCTCGATAAAGCTTATGCTAGCAATAATTTAAGTTAGGGTTCATATTTGGAAAGATACCCATAGGTGAAATTTGTGTATTTTGGTGTTTTATGATATAATATGAGGTTTTAAATTATGTTAGACAACTTGCACTACTCGGTTTTAAGCAAAAACGAGTAAAAGGACTTAATCGGTAAAAATACCTAATAGTCATAAGTGCTTGTTAGAGTATGAATTTGATGCTGCCATAGAAGGGAAAAATGACCAGCATGTCATGAAACATAAGAAAATAGGCTGAAGTTTAATTTACGAGCTTTGGGGCAAAAGTGTAACTATGCAAAAGTTTAGGGGCAAAATTGTAATTTTGCCAAAATATGATTTTGGTCAATTTGAATAATTTGAGTCCTAATTAGACTATATTTTAAATGATAGAGCAAGGAAAACTGAAATTCAAGCTAAAATGGAGAAAATACCAAGTTGTGGGACGAAATGGTAAAAGTAGCTATTTTTGCATACGAGGTAAGTTTACTGATGAAATAAATGCAATATTCTTTTATTTTACATTATTATTTTAAATTTCCAGCATTTATATACTTATTTTATGAGAATATTTAAAGTCAAATTAAAGGCAAAGTGACAGAGAAAAAGCATTAGGAAGCCCCGTTTGAACCTTAGGAATGTTAGGATATTGGGGTTGACGAGACAGGGACAGGACAGAAATGAGCCATGTAAGTCCATATCGGATATATGGCTTTGGAGACAGAATGAGCCATGTAAGCCCATATTAGATATATATATATATGGCATTGGAGACAGAATAATTCATGTAAGTCCATGTCGAAGACATGGCATTGGCGAGATATTGATAGACAAGAACGACCCAGTATCCTTAGTATTCCGAGTGGTTCAATGGGTCATTGTACACGTTAAATTACAGTGAATTATCAGAAAAAGGGAAGGTAGATTATATTTATGAATAGTGAAAGGTCGGTAAGAAAGAAGGTAAGTAAGTAAAGAAGAAGGTAGAAAATGAGAAGTAAAGAAAGTTTATAAGGCTAGGTGACATTATGTATAATCATTCATTATGCTTGAATGTTGTAATTTATTTGCTTGTAAGCTTACTAAGCCTAGTGCTTACTCTCTTTATTTTCTTTTTCTTATAGTTTTATCAAGCCACTCGGGGATCGAAGGAAACGTCGGAGACCCGATCACACTATCGAAGAAATCACATTGGTATAGTTAGACGTTTAGTTTTGTGTATGGCATGTATAGGAACTTGGTTTCTTTTGATATGATATGATCAATGAATGATGTGTAAATACTTGCTAGTGATTAACTAATAGAATGGCTGATGATATACATGTTTAATTGTATGTATGAATAAGTAGTAACTATCACATGAAAACTAAGAAAAATGTGAAAGTAACTTAAAAACAGATTCAAGTATCAGAAATAATGTGATTTTGAAAAATCACTAAAAATCGTAGAGACATGGTTTGATGGTGAATAATATATGAAATTAAATCTTATTATGTCTATTTTCTTATGGAATAAGCAAAACAGGTAAAGGTATTATATTTTATGAGATATCTGAGTTTTAGTGAAGCAGGGTCAGAAAAAATTCTAGATCCCTTGTTTCAACTTTGGAAATTCACCATAAATTGTAAAAAAATAATTAGGTGGTGTAATTTATATGGTTAGAATCCTTATTGAATCTAGTTTTAATAAAAATAAACGCTATAGTTATATTAATTTTGTATAGGGAGAAAAGTGGTTCGTAGTAAGTAGAGGTCAGTGCAGTCGAATTCTGAAATAGGGGTAACTTTAACTAATAAACTGTACTAATTGGCTAAGTCAAAAATTCTAGAAAAAAATTAGTAGATAGATATATGAGTCTAATTTCAGTAAAAATTTACGGATCTTAATTTCAAGTTTTGAAACTCGAGAAATGAATTTTTAAGAAGCTATGACCCAAAAAAATAGTTTATTCCGAAAATTAAAATAAGCAGTTTAGAGTTGTTTAAAAGGTAAGATAAGTTTAGTAACACCTCAAGCTTGACTCCGGTAACGGTTTCGGGCGTGGGGGCGTTACATTTTCTACCTTTCCATAACTTAAGTGGTGTCTTGTCCCTTTTCTTGTGGAGTACCTTATTTAAGAGGTAATTAACTCATAAAGACGCTCCCCCCTACATTTCCTGTGATAACCCAAAGTTTTTTAGTAGTGCGTTCATCTTTTCCTTTAGAGTCCCATTTTTCTGCTTGACTATTTTATTTGAGGAAAGTATGGTGGTGTTATCAAGTTGCGTAAATGATTCAACATATCCACCACCACGATCACTTAATCCTTTTATTAAGTTGGTTTTTCAACTTTTTGCTTATAGAGAATAAAATTCTCTATAGTCTTCATCTTTCCTCTTAAGCAAATATACATAGCAATGAAGGTAATAAAAATATTTATTCCTTCCTCTCATTTTGACCAAGCTTTACAAGCATTGCTATGTATTAGATCAAGTGGTTTGACCTTGTTAATTTTGCCTCAACACATGTTTCACATTTATAATATAATTATTGTGAAATGAAGGAATGTGCTTTAAGTTAATTAATGTACATAAAGTATCATAGTTAACATATCTGAGCCTACTATTATTCATAGTTTTGCTTTTACAGATATTGTATTTAACATTCCCCTTTTAGAAATAACATAAGTTCTTACGTATGTTAGACACATAGGTCCATGTCGAACACTACATTGGAAATTTCTTCCACAGTATTGGCCTCGTTAGATTTAGGTTTCTTTGGGATCCTAAAGTCAGATGACTTATGCCTCATCTTGCTGGAATTGAAGCATTTTCCTTGAAATTTTTACTTCTTGGAAACACCACATTTTGGTCTCAGTTTAGACCCATTCTACAGTTGTTTTCCCTTCTTGAAGTCATTCTTGACTTCTATGATGTTTGCCCTAGCAACATTGTCATTTATTGCTTTGTTAAGCCTCCTTTCCGTACTTCTATTGTCTTCTTCAATCCGAATTCTGACAATTAAATCTTCCACTGACATTTCCTTTCCTTTTTGCTTTAGGTAATTCTTGAAGTCATTCCAAGTAAGAGACAACTTCTCAATAATGGCTACCATTTGGAATGATTCATTTATCATCATTCCTTCAGCAAGAATTCCGTGAATGATCAGTTGAAGTTCCTACACTTGATTCACATCTAATTTAGAATCAATCATTACAAAATTCAAGAATTTGGCAACTAAAATTTTTTAGTTCCAACATCTTCGGCTTTGTATTTATGGTCCAACGATATCCATAATTCCTTAGTTGTTTTCTTAACACTATACATTTTGTACAGTGTATCCGACAATCCATTCAAGATGTAGTTTCAACATAGGAAATTTGAATGTTTCCAAGCTTCAACAGTAGTGGAAGCGGTAACTTCATCTACCTCGCCCTCTTTAATAGTAGGATTTTTAAAAAATTTGGCCAAGTTCAACATAGTCAAATAAAATAACATTTTCTGTTACCAAGTCTTGAAATTTTGTCCCAAGAAATTTGCAGGTTTCTCGTTGTGGCTTACAACAACTGCCACCAGCAATACTGAGTTTTCGATCGAAGATTGCATTTGAACCAAAGCTTTAGATTGCAAATTGATTGAATTGGTGGAAGTCTCCATTTTTCTATTAATAAACAAAACCAGAATTAGAAACTTCATCAACTTTTATCAGATGATAGATAATCTAATAAAACTTGAAAAGAAAGTTTATACGGTCTAATAAAAAATATAATAAAATAATGCACCAGGTAGGTAACCCTAAAAGAGAGGTGGTGCAGTTGGCACGCTTAAATACCAAGTCTGTCAAAGAACCAATCCTAGACATGCATTCTCATATTGTCGTTTTAATCTTGATAATTTTTTTTAATTCAATTTAAAGTCACAATTAAGGCCACCATAAAACAGAAAAATTTCTTTTTGATATGTTAAATGGCAGAATTAAAATTTTGAAACAAAATCAAAACACTTTTGTTAAACGGTAGGCTTAAATCCCGAAACAAAATTATATCACTAAATCAAAATAAAATCTGTTAAACGGTGGGAATAAATCCCAAAAGAAAATTATTTTATTATGTCTTTGTTTGGAAACAAAACAATATCGAATAAAATCTTGTTAAACGACGAGAATAAATCCCGAAATAGATTTTATTTGATTTAATCCGAATTTGAAAAAAAATCAAATAAAATCTTGTTAAATGGCAGGAATAAATCCCGAAATAGATTTTATTTAAGTTTTTTCCCGTTTTTTTCAACAAAATCCAAATGTAATAAATCCATTGAACAGCTGGAATACATCCCGAGACAAATCTTAATTTAGTTTTAATACTTAGTTTTGGAAATAAAATCAAAATTGGAATAAAATCGTTGAACGGCGGGAATCAATCCCGAAATGGATTTTATTTTACTCGTTTTTGGAAATAAATTTTGGAATAAAATTGTTGAATGACGGGAATCAATCCCGAAACGGATTTTATTTACCTTTAATTTTCTGTTTGGAAATAAAATCAAAATAATGGAATAAAATCTGTTAAATGGCGGGAATAAATCCCGAAACGGATTTTATTTACCATTAATTTCCCGTTTGGAAATAAAATCAAAATAATGGAATAAAATTCATTGAACGACGAGAATAAATCCCGAAACAAAATTTATTTACCTTTAATTTCCCGTTTGGAAATAAAATCAAAATAATGGAATAAAATTCGTTAATCGGCTGGAATAAATCCCAAAATGGATTTTTTTTACTTTTAATTTGGAAACAAAATCGAATAAAATCTGTTAAAAGGCTAGAAAAATCCCGAAACAGATTCATTTAATTTAATAAAAAATTGATTTTCCAAAAAAATATATATTTTTTCGCCTTTGGTGTCTCGTTTGTCTCGAATTAGAGAATTGCAAAAATAATCGAGCCTGTCTTAATATTGTTGGACAAAAACATGTTAGCGAACATATAATTATTTCTAAATAAACACATATAAAATGAAATATAAATAGAATGATTTATAATTAATTTTTCAAATGCAAAAATCAAACAAAATTGTAGTAAAAAGTTGAAATAAAGAAGAATAGAGATTTTACGAAACGTTGAGGCCTGTGAAACACAGTTTTCTTACGATAGATTTGGCCGCTCCTACGGTACTTGGAGAAGCTTTGGTAGAATGTCTCCCAGGATATAACAACAATAGTGATCAAAGTAGTAGCACCTCTACAACGATCAATGATCGAACGTTGACTTTTTCTATCAGTGGAATGTTTGAAAAATTCGGAGAAGAAAGAAGAGTTTTGATAGCAAAAGAAAATAGGTGTGAGAGAGTGGAAAATTAGCAAAGAATTATGAAGAAGTCTTATCCTTTTATAGGCATTCAAAGTGGAGGTATTTATGGAAATATCCATGTATAAGGAGACAAAATCTGCATTAAAGGGGCAATTGAATTAATTTCATTAAGGCCCTGTTTGTTTGCCAGCAAAATATTTTCCAGAAAATGATTTCTGGAAAATGATTTACTTTTTTGAAAATAATTTACTTTTCCGGTGTTTGGATGAATCTGTATAAAATATTTTCTGTTGTTTGGCAGGTTTCCTGAAAATATTTTCCAGAAAATTTGTTTTTACATATAATAATAAATTATTAAGCTAGAATATTAACCCTCATAAATTGAAAACAACCAAAGTCTATTCACACTTTTTTAGATAAACGTCAAACACAAATACTTTCAGAAGAAAAAGAGAAACCCATGTAACATAGGTTTTCCTTGTATACATAATGGAAGTTTATTAGCTTAATATTCATGACCACAAACTTTATTGTTCATCAATTTAATTTAACAGAGAAATTATTTTTTCTCAGACAAATGTATAATTTGAAGACTTTGAGGAAGACATTGGAGACTCTTGATTGCAATATCAGCTTTCTCTTTTGCCAACTCTTGTGCCTTGGACATATCCCATATCCCATATGTATAATACTCTAGCCTGTGTATCCATTGTGTTGGTGAATTTGAAGATGCCTTGGACATATCCCATATGTGAACAAGATTATCATGCCTCCATCAACGCGCGATTGTTGTCCGAAGTGACCATTTCACCCACAAACTTCTTGCCAATGTCCTCTGTATGTTTTAACAACATGGGATCTAATCCTTACATCATTGTTAACTATCATACCATCCATTCCTCCAGGTTGTAAGAAAGTGATTGTTCCATGCCATTGAACCCACTCTTGATCGGTGACAACCTCTCGAGTGTGCAACTGCAAGCATTAGAAAATAAAGGATTGTGTCGAATAAATGACAGAACTGGAAACAAAAACGAAATTCCTAATATTTAGAGATTATACAAACTCGCCTATTTGAAGCGCAATCCCATAATCAGATTTCGAATTGTTCAAGCCAATGGCAATATGCCGACCATCGTGAGCCCAACTCACACTTGTGACCGAGCCATTGTCATCATCAATCTATCAAGTTCCGAGTAGAACTATCTCAAGCATCCCACAAATAAATAGTGTTTCCAAGTGCTATTGCAAGAACATTGCTTTCTTTGCCCCTACCTAACAAATTCAAGTAAAAGTCATCCATAAGGTCGAGAGCATCCAATGTGCTCTCGTGCTCTCAAGAACCAAATGATGATCACAATGCATTAGCGTCTGCAAAAAACCAAAACCTAATGTCCAAAGTCCAAACTAGTTAAATTGCATATGTAGTATGTTCTACTTACTTGGGGAATATGTCTTAGGGGCTTCGAAGGTTTCTCTAGGTGAGCACAAGAAGTTGTGTGGTCGGAAGGAAGAGTTCAACAGTGTTGGTGGCTTGTTCTTGAAAGCCAAGACTCAAGTCCTATTCATGTTCAAGGCCTCAAATTAATTGCATCCTATAGGCGTCCCCCTGGTGGTGAGAAACTGTCTGGTTCTCATTGATCTTCCTCCATTCACCGACATGTAATGTGCATAATCATAGTCCATTGCCGAAATGATTTGGTATGAATCTATCGAGTTGCCAAGATAAAAAAAAACATCCAATTTGAATGTCATTACAAAGTGTAATTTATCAAGATATAATTTTAAGCAAATTAGTTTCCTAAAATAAAATTTTAAGACCTAGGTTTCATTACTATTTACGTATATTCCATTGTGAAATTGGAAAACCTTATAAATAAAGGACAAGAAAGCATTCATGTGAATGTCATCACAAAATCTAATTTATCATGCTCTAAAATTGAAGTCTTATTTGACATACATAATAATCCTGCTCAACTGTCCATGAAATGCCAACCCCACACCTACAATGCTATAACAACTATTTTTACTTCACATCATGCAGTGATCACTAACATCACAACATTGCAACTGGTCCATAAAAACACTAACAGAAAAAGTAAAGAGATGAACTCTCACCAGAGAATCAGAGGCATCTTTCTGGATTTTGCCACTTGAATTTCCAGTTTCAAGATTTTCTACATTTTTATTGGAACCTTCTCCTTGCAAAGTGTTCTGCACTTAACACCATTAGGATATAGTTCCTTATTTCACTATAGATCTAATTCTCCATTACTCATTGTACAAAATTCCTCACTAAAGTAAATAGTAAGGGAAAAAACTCACTCACCTCACAAACCATCAATTCAACATAAATCCTTAACACTACAAACCTTACCATTCATAGAAGTTCATATAACCAATAATCATCAATGTAAATTCTACAAATTACTCTATTCGAACAATCTATACCATGTATCTAACACTCATACAACTTCATGATTGATACAATTATTAGGTAATTAAAATGCAAATAAACATAAGAAGTTTACCTGTAATTCACTTGAATTAGCCAAAATACGACTCAAAGGCTCTCCTTTTAACAAAATCACAGGCAACCTATCAATGTCCCAACCAAGAACTTTACAAACAACCAATCCAAAAGCTCTATTGCTTGTCTTACACTTTGTTTTCAAAATCGACATACAATGATGTACAAGTCCAACACACACCTGGAATTTTTTACCTAAATTTTCATCAATGCCACCACAAACCAAGCAAAAGAACTCACCTTTCTCATGATTCTCCTCATAGTAGCCCCTCAACTCACTATTATTCACAAAAATTCTCATAAAAAAATGTCTACTTCATTCTTTTCTTCTTCTTCTTCTTCATCAAAATCATTATCATCACCATCATCGTTTTCTTCATCACGAACCCTGTTCTTGAAAAACTCTTTGCAACTGTCAAGAACCTTGTTTCGTATTTGCATGTTGGCAAACCTAGCTTGGTCTTAAATTGAAATAGGTCTGACCGTGGGGTCTGGTTTAGACTTGGGTTCTGGCCATCCAGGAGAGGAAGGTGATGTTGGTTTTAGAAGGACTGACCAGTCGAGCCAAGGGTCAGGTTAGGGGTTCGTTTGTTTGACACCAAGCAGTAGATCAGGGTGCAAAGGATGGGTGAGGGGGAAGGAGAATGAGAAAGGAAAAAAGCTTCAAGTAAGTTTACTGAGGAAGGAAACCTTTGGAAAATGTCATACCAAAATAAAATCGGTAACACATTTTACTAAAATCAACGCTTCTTTTCCTGTGTTTTGTAAAAGGTTTTACAATGAGAAATTATTTTTAGCCAGCCAAACATGGGAAAAGGCTAAAAAGCTTTTTCGTAAAAGCTTTTACCCCTAAACAAACGCAGCCTAAAATCAAATCAAATTGATTAGAATCAAATAATTCAGGATATATCTCCTTTTATATCAGATTTTGTATATATTTGCTGAGGAAAAATTAAATTTCGTGTTGGGCTAAAATATCTATAAGCCGATTTCAAGCTCGACTGGTCTGAACATTTCCCGTCACCTACGTCGTGCGGGTGCACCCCAACCCCATCTGGTTTGGACCTGTACCCCCTGCGCCGAGACAAGATTCCAAGCTTAGTTATTCAATCACCTTTTAAGAGGTTTCCCATATATAAACCCATCTCACACTTAGTATTTAACCAACGTGGGATCTAAGCTTATCTTTTCCTCAACAAATATTTCCAAGTAGCTTATTTTGAGCATCAATTTCTCATTCATCACTCAACCATTTTGAGCATATGATATACTTTGTAACGGTCTCATGGAGTAGAATATGAAATCATAATTTTATGATTCAACTCTTCACATTTACCTATTGAGAATATGCCTCAAAGTTCTCATAAAAATGCAAATTTTCCAACATTAGGTTCCTTAAACTTTAAAAGTTAAAAAAAAATTCGGCCCCTTAAAAACTAGAAAACAATATTTTAGACCCCTTTAAGCCTTGGGCCTTGGGCGACTGCACCTTTAGATGACCCGAAGGTCAAGCATGTCTTCAATGATTAGCCGGTGCTTGAAAAGGTTGAAAGAATTTGCATGTAATTATTAAAGTCAAAGGGAAGCTCCAAAGTGGTAAAAAGGTTAGTGACCAATTTTGTTTGACATGTGAGTGATTAACGAGGTGGCTATGCTTTCATGGCCACATGTCAGTTTTTGTTAAAAATCAGGCCAATCTTTTAACTAAAAATCCGCTAAAGGTCATATGTTTTTTTTATGCAAATGGAAAGGTTGTACCAGGTTTGGTCTTTGCCATGACTCGATTGGGAAACAAATAAAGATTATTTTTGACTTGGTTTGTCTTGGGTGTAAATAAAAATATTTAATCACATCCCATTAGTTGATCTATTTATATGTTTGTGAGATCAATTCATTTACAAGTTTTTTTAAAGGTAATTCATTAACAGGTTAATGACCGAGTTTGTTAGGATTTTATTGATGTTTCTCTCCAAGATGTTGGCGTACCAGATTTTCTTGGGAAGATGATTATGTCGGCTATCTCTACTTCTAGTATGCAAATTATGTGGAATGGGGTTCCAATAGAAAAATTCAAGCTCGCTAGAGGCATATATCAGGGTTGTCCCCTATCTCCATATTTATTTGTTTTATGTATGTAATGGTTAGGATATGATATTCATTCAACTATTTCTATTGAAAAGTGGCATCCTTTTCGATTATCTCAACCGGTCTGAAATCTTTCCCATCTATTCTTTGTTGACGATTTAGTTATTTTCAATAAAGTAGATATGCAACAAGCTCGATTGCTCAAGGATACTCTAGAAAGCTTCTGTGGTTTTTTGAGTAATTGCATCAATATTAGGAAATCCATTATATTCTTTTCAAAAGGAGTTGATGATAGCTTAGGACGCTCGATAAGTAGTTTGCTCAGTTTCCAAAGGGTACGAAACCTTGGTATGTGCTTGGGAGTGCCTTTATTTCATGAGAAAGTAACTAACAATATATTGAGGTTTGTGGTAGACAAGGTTCATAATAAGCTGCACAGTTGGGATGGCAAGTAGATTTTTTTTGTGAAAAGAGTTACCTTAGTGCAATATGTGCTATTCTCCATACCTAATTACTTTATGCAATCTATGATAATCTCTAAAGGAATATGTGAAGAGATAGAACATTTGGTTCAAAAGTTTATATAGGGGGCCTCGACTGGTAAAAGAAAGATGGCTTTAGTTAGTTGTGACTCTGTTTGTCAACCTTATTCTTGAGGAGACCTTGGATTTCACCACCTGAGAGACCAGAATACTTCATTTTTGATAAAATTGGGGTATAATTTAACGTCTAATGAGAATGTGCTATGGGTACGAGTTTTGCGATCGAAGTATGGTATGAAAGAAATGATGTTAATAAGTATTTAGTGAAGCATATTCTTGTTTCTTTGGAAGGCTCTTTCTAAGGTATGCCATTCCTCCGTGAAATTTTAGTTTGGTCTGTGGGGAATGGTAACTCTGTTTGGTGTTGGGGGGATCCTTGGATTCTGAACATAGGGCCATTGAATAAGCAAATACCCTCTTTTAGGAACCTAGAGTCAGATTGTTGGCTTAATGAAATGGTAACAAGAGACGGTGAGTGGAACCTTGATTTGTTTTGTGTTTGGTTGTCGAAAGATCTTGTGAAGTGAATTGTGAGCATTCCTCCTCCACATCCCTCAGTGGGACCTAACAGGATTGTTTGGCTTCGTAACCCAATAGGGTCATTTTCTATCAAATGTGCATATTGGTTATTACAAGAGAATCCTTAGCACCCTAAAAATGAGTTGTGTAAGCTTACTAGGAAGTTTTACGGGCCCCAACGAGTTTAGTTATTCATTTGGCATGGCTTCAAACGATGATTACTTACCAATGTGGAATGAGTTTGGTGAGGTATTGGCCAAGATTGTTCATATTCATTTTGTGGGCATGACTCGGAAGATACTCTCCATGTACTTAGAGATTGCTCAACTGCTAAGGAAGTTTGGTTGCAGGTAGTACCCGAAAATCAACAAATCAGGGTTTTTTTCAGTGATTTATTTAAATGGTTAGAATCCAACTTACATTTGCAATTGGAGTTGTCTATCATGTGGTTAATTGGTCTTGCATCTTTGGTTTGATTGTGTGGTGTATTTGGAAAAATAGGAATCTATTTGTTTTTAAGGGTTTATCTTGGAGTACTTTTGAGATTGTAAAAACTTCATATAGTTGGACAAGACAATATAATGCTACCAATAAGAAGGACTCGTTTTGACAGCGCGAATTGTCTCTTAGTCAACATTTATCAGGTAATTGGATTCACTTAAATACTAATGGAGTGATTAAAGGTGAGACAATATTTGTATTTACCAAGGGAGTGTTGCAAGATTAGGATGGGGTCTAGATTCTTGGATATAATTATTATCTAGAGGAGTGTTCAATTTTTTTTATGCAGATTTTTGGGGTATTCTAGATGGTCTAATTCTCCTACAGGGACTATTGGAAAAACTCTAGTTCGAAATGATTTTCTTGCATAGCGAAAAATTAAATTTTTGGAAATTGACTCGGTTTGTGATATTTATAACGATAAACCTTAGACCAAAATCGTACATGTGTTTTTGAATAAACAGATCCTTAATGCTTTTCTGTTTTTAAGCAAATGATCTTCCCCACTATTCTCGTACCACGAACTGCTTCGAGTGTGAGCTCGAACCAATCGAATCAAAACATAGAACTAGAAAATTTTTCGTTACTTTTGGGGTGAAAATGAAAATTCTCTCTTCAAAATAGAAGCCGACATAATTGTTATTTCGAAAAAAAACATATATAATAGTTGAGAATAAATTTTCTCTATTTTTCAGAAGAGATCT
Organism: Gossypium anomalum; assembly: GCA_025698475.1. Lineage (NCBI taxonomy): Eukaryota > Viridiplantae > Streptophyta > Magnoliopsida > Malvales > Malvaceae > Gossypium > Gossypium anomalum. The sequence continues at coordinate 15,615,999 of CM046957.1, forward strand.
AATATCTTCAAGTTATGTAAATAGCTCTACCGGTGTCATCTACTTATAGGGAGAGAAGGTAGAACCCTTGTTAAATTGAAGAGATTTATATTAAATAAAAAAACAACTTCATAGTCCAACTAGGAAAGGGAGAGAGGCTAATAGGGTGTGTTTCACCTTATATGTATTATGATGAGGATTCGGGCCTATCATTATATCGGGCTCAATTATATGCTCTTTTTGGACTTTTAGCCCAACACTTTATAATATAATCCAACCCAATACATATTTTTATATTTTTCAAAATAAATATTAATTTCCAATTAAATAATTTTCTCATCCCAATTTTACTTCTGTAAACTTATGACGATTTTACCATTGATAAAATTTCAAGAAAATATGTTTAATATTTCACCACTCCACATGTTCATTATGATTAGAATGGTTTATTTTCATTTTCGGGCTTTAGAACAACTCAAAAACATAAACTCATTCTTTCAATCATTTTTTAGTAATCCATATACATTTGCAAATGAATCATTTCTCATTTTCATTTCCATTTCCATTTTGAAAAAACCACATTTATTTCCAAATCATTTCTCCATTTTGGAAAAAACCATAATCATTTCTAAATGTTTTCCATTTCTCTATTTCTATTCATTTTGTTCATTTTCAATTCAACACGGAATTCATTTCAGATTTCAACGGGCTAGTAAAAGGACTGATTGAACATATGTAATTAGGGCTCAAATGATTTATAATTAAGTTCCAGCTTTTCACCTATTAATTATAAAATCCTTTAGTCACGAAATCATTCCATTATAGATCATGACTAAGCAACTACTCAGTGCTCGTCCAATGACCTTGTCATAAGTGTGTTACCCTCATAGGATATCCTTGATATGTAATAACCCATTTTTCAGTGGTGTCAGAAACAATTATTTTGGGGCCACAAATCTGATTAGTGAGTCTGTAAATATTATTATTTGATATTTACAAGTCAAATATTAGTATAATAAATTTTTATTTGATAATTTATGTTCTTTGAATGAATAGTTAAGTTCAAGAGGTGTGTCCCTGAAGTCAAGTGGTTTTGAAAAATGAGGTTTTAAGGCCTCGTTTCTATAAACTAAGTCCACAAATATTTTTATTAAATATTTATGGAGCGATTATATTTTGGTTCAGAAATTTTAACATTTAAATAGTTAATTAATTGGAAAGGACCAAATTGTAAAAGCTGCAAAAGTCAGTCGCTATTAGTTTAATTGTATTAAATGACTAAGGAACCATGAATTAAGGGTTTTAAAAGGTAAATATGCCTTTTTTATTAGTGGACAGTTTAAAGGTGTAAAGTTGAGAATTTTTAGTTAAATTACAAGATTATGAGGGTAAATTAAATAAATTAAATAAATAAAACATAAAAAATGAAAGACATCATATTGTTCATTTGGTTTCTCCCCACCGTAAAATCCATGGTTATTAACCTCCAAGGTTCGTTCAAGCTAATTTTTGCGCATGTAAGTCCATTTTGCACCCGTTTTGAATGATTTTTATGTTTTTGTGGTCGTTTTAGCTTAATTTATCCAGTCTTGCAGTCAATTTGTAAAACTGTTAGAAGTCTTGGGACTTCTCATGAATGAGTTTGAAGTGTTTTTTATTTTAATTGATAGATTATTAAAGTTGGTAGTTAAATATAGGTACTTTGTTAAGTGATTTTTAATTATATTAATGTTTAAGGATTAAATTGTTGAAATAGTAAAATTCAATGTAAATTGCATGAAATGAGGAAAAATATGAGCTGTTATAAGACTAAGTGAAAATTAGTTATCATGAATTTTAATTAAAAGTGGTTAAATGGCAAGTTTCGGGTTTAGGGGCTAAATTATATAAAAGGTAAAACATTAGGGGTAATTTTGTAAATTCTCATTGATAAGGGATATAAGTTGAATTTATTATATTATATTGTTTGAATGGTTTAATTGAATGAAAATTATTATTTAGATAAAGAAAACAAACCAAACAGATCTAAACCAAGGAAGAGCTAAAATGTCGGATTAGTCGTTGGCTTCATTTTTACTATTGTTTTTGTCGAGGTAAGTTCGTATAAGGATTTAAATTCATTAATTGATGTTTTGAATGTATTGATAAATATTATACTATGTATAGATTAGATTGATAGTTATTCGATATTTTGGTATTTTGGATTAAATTGTGATGTTAGGTAAATTGAATGTTACAATTGAAAAATGTACATTTCAAGTAAGTATGTTTGAATTGGTATAATGTAATGAAATTAAGGGATTTGAATATGTACATTGTTCCCATTTGAACCTTGTGAATACTTAGGATACAAATGACATGTCATTAGGGATTATATGATTTCGGGTGTTGGTCCTAGATATCTTACCGATGGCTGAGGTCCTGCATTTGTTGCGGATTCTCCACAGTTCATGTGAGCAATATCTTTTAGTTAACATCCCGACCCAAAGCTCGTGTGAGCATTTACTGAGTATCTGATGTTATTAAATTTGGTTCAATAGGTAATTAAGGTTTAAAACAAAAACGTACGTATATGAAATGAACTATGTTATTAAGAATATGGAATGAAAAGTTTAATATGTTTAATTGGATTAAGAAGGTAACAAACGAAATATGTGATGGATGGTTTATATATTGAAATCATTTTCATGATATGTGCCATGTTTCATAGGTTGATATATTCTTAAATATATCTACTAACTACGTGAAGTGTTGTGGATACGAAAGAAATATATCCATATGATCTAATGAGCAATGTTAAGGTTTATTCTTTTATGTCCAGTAAGTTTAAGTTTCCTTTATATGAGCTTACTAAGCACAAGTTCCTTACGTAGTTGTTTTTCTCTGTCTTGTAGATCATCAAAAAGCTCAATCAATTGGAATCACGTCGGAGAATGATCACACTATCCAATAATCATTTTGGTAGTTTTTGGTTACTTTGGTTTAAGGTTATAAATGGCATGTAATAGGGCTTGATTGTTAACTTGGCAATTTGGTATGTTTAAGTGGTGCTAGGCTTATGTATGTCTTAATGTTTTTTTAATTGATGGTTTGTAAATAGTGGTGTAAACAGGTGTGTTGTGAAAAACTTATGCATGCCCTTGTGATGGTAGGTAAATCATGGTTGAATGATATGTATGTTTGATTTGTCTTAATGAATAAACTTGATATGTTGGTTGGATTGATTTTAATATATGAATTGTGGTGTCTTTTGATGGCATATTGGTTAAGTTTATAGGATGGTTGATTTAGTATGTTTTGGAGTGTGTTTGAATGTGTTTTGGTCATATGAATGCATGTGGGAATGATATGTCTTCAGTGCAAGAATTGGTGCTTGATTTGGCTTATTTTAGGGGCAACTTATGGAGCACATGGCCTGGGACACAGGCTATCACATGGTTGGGTGCCAATATCAATATTATTTTAGGTGCAAGTTTTACACAGCCTATGACACGACCGTGTGACCATATTTTGATTATACACATAGTTTGGCATACGGCCTACGACACGGCCGTATGGCCCTATTTCGATACCCACACGGGCAGACACTTGGGCTGGGACACAACTATGTGTCCCATACTTCAAATGCTCACATGGTCTAGGCTATGTCACACGGTCACATGACCCCTGTTTCCAAAAATTTTCAATTTTTTGAAACTTTTTTGATTTATTTCAAAATGATCCCTGATTGTTTCCAAACTACTTTTAAGGTCATTTAAGCTCGATTTAAGACTAGTATTTGTACTTATGCTATGAATAATGTTTTGTGTTGAATATTTGACATTTATTTGATAAATGATTGCTTGAATGATCAGAAGTGATGCAATTTGTATTGTAATACTCTGTAACCCTAATCTAACGACGGAGACAGGTTAGGGGTGTTACATGATCTCTTTGCAATAATATCCGCTCTCCCAATATGATCCTATTGTAACAACCCAATTTTCAGTGGTGATGAAACAGTGGTTTCGGGACCACAAATTTCCATTATGTTAACTCTTAAATATTATTTTTAGAATATTTATGGAGTCACTAGAGTCGTACTAAAATTTGGTTCAAAAATATTAACGTTTAGATAGCTAATTAAAAAAAAGGACTAAATTATAAAAGATACAAAACATAGTAATTATAGCATTAAAGTAATCAAATGGTTTAATTAATAATTGAAGAAGGGCTTAAGTGATAAGTAAGCCTTAATTAACTTGGTTAGACGGCTAAATAAAAGAAAATGATAAAATAATGAAATTTTAATGGCAAAATTGTAATTTAGTTGAAATTAAAAAAACAAATTGAAAATTAAAATTTTCCTATTCATTTTTCTTCAACATTGGCCCAAACTGCCATAGGAGGAAGCTTTAAGTTTTAGTTTCTTCATCTTTATGCATATTAAGATCCTGTAGATACTCGTGGAAAAGGAAAATAGTAGAATAGTCTCTAAACTTCTGCAACTACTAAAATTCAGTTTAGATAAGTTCGTATGGTTTAGAATTTAACATTTATATGAATTGTTGAATAGTATAACATAGTACAATATATATTCAATTGTTGATAATGAATGATTATTTGAGATAAGTTATTGAATTTGATGTTCGGATTGGATTAAACGCGAGATAGAGTACAGTCGTGATTTGGTGTGTTATGGGGGATTGGAGTGGAAATCGTTATAGAGTGGTATGTATATATTTCCCGAGTAATCTAAAGTTCAAAATTTGTTACAAACTTTCGTTTTATACTCTTTGTTTGGCGTGTTTTAATTGGATTAGCTCTTATGAGCATTAGCGCGTTTCGGATAGACTAGCTCTTATGAGCATTGGTGTGTTTCGGTTGGACTAGCTCCTATGAGCATTGGCGAGTTTTGGTTAGACTAGCTCCTATGAGCATTGGTGTGTTTTGGTTGGACTAGCTCTTATGAGCATTGACGTGTTTCTGTTGGATTGGTTCGTGTGAGCATTTGGTGTGTTATGGTTAGACTGACAATGTGCTCCTATCGTAAGTTGTTCTTCAAATTGAAAATCTCGGTAAGGTAATATGTTTAATGAATTTGATAGATTTGTTATATATTTGAGTATTGAATTGAACATATGTGATTTATTGGTTAAGATTGTGAATGACAGGGAATCTTCTTGGTTGAATTGTTGTTTTTTGAATTGTTGTATTTACTTGGGTAAGATTTATCATTTTAATACGTCAAACTTACTAAGTTTCATTGAACTTACTTGTGTTAATCTTTAATTTTGTAGATACTTGAAAGGTTGGACGACCAGAACGACACTCAAGTCACACTATCCATAAATTTTGATAGTTTTTAGAACGTTCTTTTCGGTTTATATGGCATGTATTAGGTGTGCTTATCATTATAAATGTTTTGGATGTGTATAAAGTTAAGTATGACGTATGTACTTATTGTTAAACTATAAGATATGTGTGAATGAGATAGATATTTCAATGCAAATAGAAATGGTATTTGTTAATGATATGTGTATTTGAGGTACCTATGATAGGTACATTGATTAGGTGTTGATTTGATGAATTGATAAGTTGTGTTTTAGGTTTTATTTTGATGTACAAAAGTATATACTTGTGGTACCAATGAGGGTACATTGGTTAGGATTTTAATAGATTGGTTTGGAATGTTTTTGGCCTAATTAATGTCACTTTGAATAGGTGTTTTGGTTGATAAATGGTTTACTTAGGATCCAAGTAAGCTAGAAATGGTAAACTTGTTGTTTAAGGTTGATTTTAGGTTGACACAGCCTAAGGCACAAGGGTATGACTCAGCCGTGTGTGACACACGTCCATGCGACATGGACGTATGTCCCCTGTAGGTTTAAGGCTCACAAGTCAGGCAGTTACACGGCCTAACGCACGGCCTGGCACACGGGCGTGTGAGGCTATTTCAAGTGTTACACGGCCTAGCACACTGGTGTGTTGCTTGGCCATGTGACACAACTCAGAGAGTTACACGGGCTAGAACATGGCTGTGTGTCCCTATTTCAAAGGTTACACGACCTGAGACACGGGCGTGTGTCTCATCCATGTGAGGCACACGGCCGTCTGACCCCTGCAATCCAAATTTTTTGACTTTTTCTTAAACTTTCCATAAGTTCTCAATTTAGTCCCAGATTGTTTCTAAAGTATTTTTAGGGCCTCGAGGCTTGATTAAGGGACGTTATGAATGTAATTGAATGTAATTATATTATGTTTCCATTAATGTATGAATTGAATGATTTAAAGTTTCGTTTGTACAGTAATGCTCCGTAACCTTATTCCGACAACGGAAATGGGTTAGGGGTGTAACACCTATTTTATCTCATGACAACCATTACATCTTCCCTCATGAAAAGTCAATCACCATCAAATAGTGATCAAGTCATCCATTACAAAGATGAATGACCAGTGGCCATGTTTACTTTTCATCAACCATGTAATGCCAATGAGAGGATATCATTTACCCATGTCTCGGGCTATGAGTTCCAGTGCTGTGAATGACATTATGTACTACAGAAATCGTACACACAATGCACCAGCTTTTGATTCCTTATCTATTCAAACTCAAGCTTTTACTTACATCAAAGTGTATGAGTCATGCATACATAGTCCACAATCCACTTAGGATTTAGGTATGCCACACTATGAACGTCACAAGCGAATAGATCCATAAACGAATTCAGGATCTATTCTATTTGGGTCTAGTCCGATTTCCTATCAGTCCATTCATTCACATCTATATCTCTATCTTTTAGGAGTCATTCGCTCTAATGCTTAAGACAAGGCATCTCCCTAAATGGACTTAATAGATGACATATTAGTCTTTCAAACAGTTTGCTTATTTCCAATTAGACTTAGGACATGTTTAAGTTCGTCTATAATACAAGTTGTCTTTCCGTATAACGATCTGACCATGTAATACTACTTAGTATATGTTAAACATTAGACAACCAATGAGAAACATTTGCTTCCATTTTTCTTTGTGTGCAAAAACTAAGTGAGGACAATATACAAATTATTAATGTAATTTATGAATAATTTTATTAACCAATCTGTTTGAAAAAATTACAAGTGTACTTATACGAAAATACTACATTTAGGGCTAATAAACGCCTAATTATGCATATTGCTACCCCAAATACTTAGCATATTTATGGATATTTACAATTATATTTGTGGATTTTGGTGTTCTTAATCCGGTTACTTCATGTTTTGTACTCAAGAGAGCACCAAGAGTCAAAAGGAGCCAAAAACGAGCTAAAAGGGACAAAACAGACTAAAACGAGAAGATGACACCTCCTAAGCCTTGCCACACAGGCTGCTCACATGCCCGTGTCTGTCGAGGGTGTCGACCAAGGTTTTCACGATTCACATAACCTGGCCATTGAGCCCACACGGCCGTGTGAAATTTAGCGAAACGAACACGGCCTGGCAAACACGTCACACGGCCGTGGCACACGGGCGTGTCCCTTTTACAAAGAATTGTATTTTACACGGAAAAAAGGATGCTTAGGGAAGAAGAAATCCATTTCAAAGCCTATATAAACACCCTAAGTATGACCTACTAAGGCGGCTCTTCCAGAGCTTTTCTGGAACACAGAACCACACGCCAGAAATTACTTGAAGGAAGCCAGACGATCCATCCCAAAAGCCAGAGCTACTCCAAGACTGAAGATCTCTCTCAGAATCCCTTCTGGAGTTTTAGAGTTTTCTTCATGTTTTGTTATTTTTATACTTTTGAGATGTACTCTTATTTTATTATTAACTAAACCCCTTAAATACCTAAGGGGGATGAAACCTATGATGGATCTTGTTATTATTATCTGGACTGTATGATAAATACTTGATTTGTTCTTAATTATGTGTCTTAATGCTTGAGTTAATATTCCGGGTATTAATTCATGATTTAATGTGCTTATGTAGAGGAGGAATAGACCCTGCCTAAGAGTAGATTTGGCATAATTAAGAGGAGTTGATCGAACGTCTAGAGATAGGGTTACAAGATTTTACTGGATTAGAGTGAAACCTAATATGGGAGTCCATAGATCGATTTACTGCTTCCCTAGGGATTTTAATTAGAAAGATATTTCAATTAATTCAACTGAGGGTTAGGCGTTATTAGTCTCGAAAGAGATAATAACATAGGTTAGGGAGTCTCACGGATCAAGTCAAGTGAATAAATCGTCTAGTTTAGAGTCAGATAACAAGTGAAATCTAGATGGATTCCTCCTTGGGTGCCGTCTTTATTAATCGCTTCTCTTCAAGTCCTTTTCCAAATTTTCTCTTCGCTTTAGTTTAATTGGTTAATTAGTTTAATCAATTAGTTTAATAAACAAACCCTTTTATTCCTAGGTTAAATAATAAAAAGACAGTTATTACTAGTACTTTTGGTTCTCTTAGGTACGATATCCCGGTCTTGCCATTACTATACTATTGTTCGATAGGTGCGCTTGCCTTTTCGTCATGATAATAGTTAGTCTAGGTTTGATCTTCATTGTAAATATTTATTACTTGTTACGAATCACGTGATCAAGTTTTTGGTGCCGTTGCTGGGGAACTGAAATATTAGGAACACTTAATTTTTATTACTTTAGCCAGTTATTTTCCTTGCAATTTAACTTTATTTTTGTTTTATTTTACTAACTTTCTTCTTCTCTCCCCTGGTAGGTTCTTATAGTGTATGACTAGAAGAAACTCGTCAGGACCGTTGCTTTTTGACAAGGAAATTGATCGTACAGCTCGTAGAAATCGACGAGAAATCAGGTGCAGCTTAAGATACATAGAAGAAGAGCAAGAGGACGATATCTCAACTACTACTGAAGAGATGGCTGAAAATCAGGACAATCACGCTACCATGACCATACCATTGAATTAGTAAATCAGAATCTTGCTCCTCGTACTATGTATGATTATGCTAAACCTAATTTTACAGGAACTGAGTCAAATATAGTTAGACCTACTGTTGCTGCTAACAATTTTGAACTGAAACCTAACACGATTCAGATGATAAAGCAATTTGTTCAGTTTGATGGTTTCCAGGATGAGAACCCCAACACGCACTTGGCAAACTTCCTAGAACTGTGCGACACTTTCAAAATTACTGTCGTTTCTGATGATGCCATTCGCCTTCGGTTATTCCCTTTCTCACTAAGGAATAAAGATAAACTGTGGTTAAACTCACTACCACAAGGATCCATTAACACTTGGGAGAAAATGACTGAAAAATTTCTATTAAAATATTTTCCACCGACAAAAATAGCTAAGTTGCGTAATGATATTTCTTCTTTTGTGCAGATGGACTTAGAGACATTTTACGATGCATGGGAGAGATTCAAGGACCTTTTACGAAGGTGCCCACATCATGGATTACCGCTATGGCTGCAATTTCAAACGTTCTACAATGGTGTGAATCCTTCGACAAGACAAATGATTGATGCAGCTGTTGGTGGGACCATCAATAACAAGACACATGAATAGGCTTCTGAATTTATTGAGGAGAAGTCACTGAATAATTAACAGTGGCAAGTCATGAGGACTAAGCCAACAAAAAAAGCAGGCGTTTATAACGTCAATTCAGTCACTATGTTGACAAATCATGTAGAACTTCTAAATAAGAAAACTGATGGTTTACTTGGTTCTACGCAGGTACATCCAGCGATGAGGTGTGATTCAAGTGGAGGAGGTGTGCATACAGAATACCCACCATTCAATCCTACAACCGAAGAGGATCAAGTCAACTATGTGGGTAACAATAATTTTAGATCTCAGAATAACCCCTATAGTAACACTTACAATGCAGGCTAGAAGAACCACCCAAATTTCTCTTGGGGTGGTCAAAGAAATCAAAGGCCACAAAATCCTCAGGGTTTCTAACAACCACTTTATCAATAGGAGAAGAAGCCGAACCTTGAAGAGATGCTATCCAAATTCATCTCGGTGTCAGAAACCTGTTTCCAAAATACTTAGACAGCACTTAAGAATCAACAAGCATCGATTCAAGGACTCGAAACTCAGATAGGCCAGCTATCAAAGCTAATCTCCGAATGACCACAAGGGAGCCTACCCAGTAATACTGAACCTAATCCAAGGGAACACCTCAACGCAATCATTACTCAAAACAAGGAAGAATTCATTGCACTTGAACCAAAAACGAGGCAAGAAACAGTGGTAAGCAAAGGTAAAAGTGAGGTAAGTCATAACAAAACAGTAAATGAAGAATATAGACCTCGTGTCCTATACCCTAACATGGCAAGGAAAGATAGAACAGAAGAACAATTTGGTAAGTTCGTCAAACTCTTAAAGAAATTACATATTAACTTACCTTTTATTGAAGTTCTTTCGCAGATCCCCAACTCAGCAAAATTCTTAAAGGAACTTCTGACCAATAAAAGAAAATTGGACGCTACATCGTATGTGGAACTCAATGCAGTCTGCTCAGCTATTCTAAAGAATAAGCTACCTAACAAGTTGAAAGATCCAGGGAGTTTTACAATTCCTTACTTAATTGGTAGTTTATCAGTGAATAATGCTTTAGTTGATTTAGGGGCAAGTATAAATATTATGCCTTATAAAATGTTTAAAAGACTAAGTCTCAATAAACCCAAACAGACTAGGATGAGCATACAATTGGTTGACAAAACAGTTAGATTTCCTAAGGGTATTATTGAAGATGTTCTCGTTAAAATTGATAAGTTTATTTACCTAGTAGACTTTGTCGTCCTAGATATGGATGAGGATAACGAGGTACCTTTAATTTTAGGATGACCTTTTTTAGCAACTGCCAGAACAATTATTAATGTCGGCACAGGAGAGCTAACAATTTGTGCAGGTGATGACGCAGTAACACTTCAAGCACGCGACTCAGTCAAAACCTCTAAGACTCAGAATGATGCTATAAAATCTGTCGATGATAAAACTAATATTCAATCATCCTTGCAGGAATTTCCTCGAACCAAGCCAACAGAGACAGTTCGCTACTATCATGAAGAAAACAAAGACATCCATGAAGAACGAAGGCTACAGATAGAGGAGCTAGATGAATGGCGAGAGCACAAACCAAGAACACAGGATAAACCGAAACTTTACCAAAACAAGCCCGATTCCTCTCCTAATCAACTTAAGGTGGGCGATAAAGTCTTACTAGATGCCACAGATCCCCACATTGTCACTACCACACCAAATGAGGAGATCCCTCTTACGGTACTTAGTATTTTCCCATTCGATACAGTGGAGGTAAGTCACCCCAAGTTTGGCACTTTTAAGGTATACAATTCCCGGCTTAAGCTTTATTTTGACAAGAATGATAGCAGGAATGATGAGTACGAACTCCTTAAACCACCTTGACATTCAACAGTGAGGTAAGTCGAGCTTAGACTATAAATAAGCGCTTCTCGGGAGGCAACCCGAGTACTAACATTTTGAATTCTTATTTCTAACACTTTAAATAAATAAATTTTTGGAATTGCACAATCTTTCAGAACACACGGCCACCCAAACCGGCGTGCCTCTGGCCATGGCAAAATAGGGGAAGTAACACGGCCGTGCGATATGACCCTGTGGAAATAGGGAAAAGAATTCCCCAAAGCACGGGATGCGATAAATCCCCACGGCCGTGCGACATGGCCGTGGGTGAGGTTGATAGATGACCACGGGTGTGGGAATGGAAAAACACGAGTGTACCAGAGGCAAGGCTCAATTCTGTTTCTCTAACACGGGCGTTCGACACGCCCATGCCATTAAACTGTGGACAACAATCTACGGGCGTGCTACCCTCAAACACGGGCGTGGAAGAAGCAAACGAAGCTAAGCATGACCGTGCGATACGATCCTGTTTGACATACGTCCAAGACACACGGGCGTGTGATAGGAGCCGAGCACGACCTAACTTGCAAATTTCAAAAAACACGGGCTCAGCCTCAAAGTACACGGGCGTGGCGATAGGTCACACTGATAGGTCAGATGTCCCCATAGGGCATCACGACTATGTTACACATGAGGATGATCGAGCGCAGATGTGGAACTGATCCTCCTCAGTACCGTCTCTCTCATGCCATAGACGAGGAGGATCTTCAGGATATTCTTGATGATGTTCCCCCATAGCATGAGGAGCCTTCGACCACGTCACCTAGGGAACGACCAGTTCATGCGGCTGCTTCATTGGCACACATTTCCGACCGACTCGCTCACTTCGAGCAGTATTGCACTACACAATTCGAGATAATCCACGAGCGAGATCGGTGACACGATAGAAAGATAGACGATATGCAGGCCATGATGCAGCAGCTGTGCCAACACTTTCACATCGCCACTCTAGCACCACCACCTGAGGACCCCACTGACGAGGATCATTGAATCCTCCTATCTTTTTATTTTTCTCTTTATTTTTCTTTTTATGCTTAATTTCATTTCATTTCAATTTTATTATTAAAGATAAATATATATTAGTAAATTTTTCTTTCTTCATTTTTTTTTGTATTTCTAACAAGTAATCCCACTACACTCTCTTCCACACCAACTCTTAATAAGCTCTTCATGATTCTACAGACTTCCTAGCAAGCTGCTAGGAATATTTTACGGAATGAGAAAACAAACAGGGAACAATACAAAACGAATACCATGTTCAACGACCCAATTTCTTCATCTAGCTAAGAACAATGGTAGCTACTACTTTCCCCAAGCACTACAGCCTCAGAATCAAGCTTCGCATCCATATAACAAGGAGTTTCACCTCTTTCCCTCTTATGATTTTCTTTATTTTTGAATAGTCTATCTTTGTACATTGAGGGCAATGTACATCTTAAGTGTGGGGGGTGAACATAAAAATTATACCTAACTTTTTGCATTATTCTCAAATCCCTGAATGTGTCTTGTGCTTAAGTGATTTTCTCATAATATTGATAGAATGAATTCTGATTAATCTATAATTATTGTTGATATGTCATGGATTAGACCAAGGAAATTATGCATGAGTATTTGATTGTAGGACCTTAAAGAATCAAGCATGATAAGTTGATATTTTGAGAATTAAAATTTTTAGATTATTTTCCTGAATTGAGGTATTATCTTGAAATCTTAAGCATACAAGAATGACATCAAAAACCCAAATTTTTTGTGAGATTTTTGAGCATTTTTGAGCATATAGCTTTCTTTCTTGCTCACTTCTTTTGTGGTTTGAGTGTGTCAACATTGAACTGTTATTCTAGAACTTGTATCGATTATGCATATCAAGATCACACGTATGGTTTGATATACTGAGATGATAAAGGCACTTAGGATTTAACCCACTTACTCCATAAAAAGCCTTCTCACATAATTAAACCCTTAGTGAACCCTCTTTGAGCCTATTAACCCTTTTTTTTTATTGATTAACCCTCATCATTAACCCATTAACCTATTATTATTGAAATCGCCTTACTTAATTTGACCCTTTTTATCGAGATTGATTTTAATATTGTTACCTCACTATGATCACTAATTTTTGTTATTGAATCATGGAGTATAACTTATTTATTGTATTGACTTGATTTGTTCTTAAAAAAAAACCTCAGTTTTATTATTATAATTCTAGCAAGCTAAAGTTGTCATGAAAAAGAGAGCTCATGTAATATAGTCCTAGGTATTTGTTGTCATTCAGTAATCAAGTTTTTGATAGTTGGGTGATATATTGAAATCATTTCGATTCTAACCTTTGTTTCTTCAGCTTGTATCCATACCCGTAACCTAAACCCCGTTACAACCATGCAAAGACCTTTTGATTTGTATATCATATCATTTATAAGTGGTGGAGATTTGATTTTCATGCAAGCCTATAGTGATAACATCTCATGTTAGACAATCGAGTGCTTAATCCTAAACCTTAAACACTTTGAGTGATTTGAGTGAATCCTGAGTGAAGATGTCATCTCTTGTATGTTTAGGACTAAAGTTAATTACTTCGAGGAAGGAGATTACCTATAATTTTATTATCGAAATACTCGATTTAGATTGTTTGAGGTTTTTAATGCCCCTATAGTTGAATTCTCACTGTATGATTCTCCGTGGAATAATTTGTAACATTATCGGTAATGATTATGTGATTGAAAGGAATGAATTCTAGCAGTAAATGAGAGTTTTGCTTGAGGACAAGCAAATGCTTAAGTGTATGGGTATTTGATAAACGCCTAATTATACATATTGTTACCCCAAATACTTCGCATATTTATGGTTATTTACTATTAAATTTATGGATTTTGGTGCTCTTAATCTGGTTATTTCATGTTTTGTACTCAGGAGAGCACCAAGAGTCAAAAGGAGCCAGCAACGAGCTAAAAAAGGACAAAACAGACCAAAATGAGAAGATGACACAGCTTAAGCCTTGCCACACGGGCTGCTCACATGCCCATGTCTGTCGAGGGTGTCAACCAAGGTTTTCACGATTCACACGGCCTGGCCATTGAGTCCACACGGCCATGTGAAATTTAGCGGAACGAACACAGCCTGGCAAACACGTCACATTGCCGTGGCACACGGGCGTGTCCCTTTTACAAAAAGTTGTATTTTACAAGGAAAAAGGATACTTAGGGAAGAAGAAAGTCATGCCAAAGCCTATATAAACACCCTAAGTATGACCTACTAGGGGGCTCTTCCAGAACTTTTCTGGAACACAGAACCACACGCTAGGAATTACTTGAAGGAAGCCAGACGATCCATCCCAAAAGCCGGAGCTACTCCAAGACTGAAGATCTCTCTCAGAATCCGTTCAAGAGTTTTAGAGTTTTCTTCATGTTTTGTTATTTTTATACTTTTGAGATGTACTCTTATTTTATTATTAACTAAACCCCTTAGATACCTAAGGGGGATGAAACCTATGATGGATCTTGTTATTATTATCTGAACTGTATGATAAATACTTGATTTGTTTTTAATTATGTGTCCTAATGCTTGAGTTAATATTCCAGGTATTAATTCATGATTTAATGTGCTTATGCAGAGGAGGAATAGACCCTGCCTAAGAGTAGATTTGGCATAATTAAGCAGAGTTGATCGAACGCCTTGAGATAGGTTTACGAGGCTTTGCCAGATTAGGGTGAAACATAATATGGGAGGCCATAGATCGATTTACTGCTTCCCTAGGGGTTGTAATTAGAAAGCGATTTAAATTAATTCAACTGAGGGTTAGGCTTTATTAGTCTCGAAAGAGAAAATAACGTAGGTTAGGGAGTCTCATGGATCAAGTCAAGTGAATAAATCGTCTGGTTCAGAGTTAGATAACAAGTGAAATCTAGGTGGATTCCTCCTTGGGTGTTGTCTTTATTAATCGCTTCTCTTCAAGTCTTTTTCCAAATTTTCTCTTCGCTTTAGTTTAATTGGTTAATTAGTTTAGTTAACTAGTTTAATAAACAAACCCTTTTATTCCTAGGTTAAATAATAAAAAGACAGTTATTACTAGTACTTTTGGTTCCCTTGGGTACAATATCCCGGTCTTCCCATTACTATACTATTGTTCGATAGGTGCGCTTGCCTTTTCGTCGTGATAATAGTTAGTCTAGGTTTGATCTTCATTGTAAATATTTATTACTTGTTACAAATCACGCGATCAAGGGCACCAGATCCAACAGAAACGAGGGTATGATATAGTGTTGATTCAAACTGATAGCTTATAGGTGGTTAAAGCCATTGAAGATATGCACTCAATTGATTTGAATTCAGCCTTGGTTAAAAGAATCTAACAGTTGTTAAAGTATGAAAGACAGTGGGTGTTGAGGTATGTTCCTAGGAAGGATAACGAGTTGCTAATTGCCTTGCAAAATTGACTTCTGATAGGAAGGAATGTGTGCCAATCTTTACTAAGGCTCCTAAGGAGATATTAGCAAATTTATTTTCAGATAAAGAAAGGTAGAGGTGGTCACCCATCTGGTTACTGATACTGTTTTGGAATGGCATTTTTGTTGACAACATGACCTGATTTTGCTACAGCATTTTGCTGCAAACCCTTTTCAGGTACAGTATGTTTTTCAGATGAGTTTGAATTCTTTCCCTGGTTGGGTTTGGAGTTATCTTCTTCTACAGTGGTATCTTGAATAATGCCTTCCATCCAAGAGTAATTGTTTTGCAATGTTCCTTGTCTTACGTTCTTGAATTTTCTATATCGCTTGGAAATGCTCCTTGTGGCCTCAAATTCAAAGCATTCGTTATTTGCCCCATTTGATTCTCAAGAGCTTGGAGAGATGCAGCCTGACTCTGGATTATAGCATCATTTTTAATAATATATTCCTTCAACAAGGCTTCAACGGATGTCGAGGATGATGATGTTTGACCCTGTTGAAAATTTTATCTCGGTAGAGGATGATTATAACCAGGTAGGACATTCTGTCTTGCAACATTGTTTGAATTCCCCACACCTTGTTTATTCCAACCAAAAATCGAACACTACTTCATCCCTAAATTATAGGTGTTGGAATAAGGATTAATATTCCGGTTAAAATTACCTATGTAGTACACAGATACTGGGTTTGATGGGCATTCGTCAAACACATGATCTTCACCACAATAAACACATGATTGCTCGGTTGCTTTCATCTCCTGAACTGTAGTGGATTTCTTTTATAACACCCCTTAAACGTGTCCGACACCGGAATAGGTTACGAGGTATTACAAACATAAACGTAAGCAAACATGCAGAACTGAGTCATAAAATTTTGCCTAAATTAAAACCATTCATTTACATGCATTTTGTCCCTTATATGGGCCCACGATGCCCAAAACATACTTTAGAGGTGGTTCGGGACTAAACCCAGAACTTTCAAAACTTTTACAACACCCATGTGGTTGGGCCGTATAGATTTCACACGTTTGTGTCCTCAGCCTGTGTAACTCTCTGACTATGATGTCATCAGCCAAATAAGGTCATATGGCCACGGCACACGTCTTTGTCCTTGGGCTGTATGGTGAATTAAATTCCAAAATCAAGTGCAAACTTCACATGGCTTGGGCACACGCCCGTGTACAGAGGCCATGTATCTCACACGGCTGAGACACATGGCAGTGTCTCTACCCGTGTGTTTACTACTAGGCATTCTATTTTACATTAATTAGGGTGAAAGAAAAACACGGTCAGATCACACACCAATCGGGCAAGCCGTGTGTCACACACGGCCTAGACACACGCCCTTGTGTCTACCCGTGTGAGCAACTTTAAGGCTATTTCCCAAGCCAATTGCTACCCTTATTTATACAAACACATATATGGCTTCAATGATAACTTAACACTCATAAACATAGCTTATGCATGACATCTTCTCACATTATACTTACTTGTTTAAGACTCCCAATTATGACAATCAAATTTTACCATCACATATACGAATAAACAGTATTTCTTAGACTTGCATGCATGCATTTTCATACCATCTTGTACACACATATTATTCATCAACATTCCATCATCCATAACCATAGGCCATATCATAATGGAATTGGCACATATGTTCATAGATGAATAGGTTTACAACCCAATAAGTATTATGAGCCAAATCTCATGGCTATACACAGAATAAATCAACTAACATTATAAGCCAACACATTTGGCAAGACCAATATGACATATAACAAAAAGACTAGGTTCCTATACATGTCATAATCAAAATGTTAAGACTAACTATACCTAAATAATCCAATCGATAGTGTGAACGTGCCTCCGACATACTTTGATCCCCGAGCTAGCTTGATGATACTATAAGAAAATTGAAAAGATAGGGGGTAAGCATAAAGCTTAGTAAGCTTGCATGTAATTAATAAATAATAAGAACATGCATTTTTATACACATACATAACATAAATTGCCTTATCTCATTCTCAATAATCATTGTAGTCATACCCTACCTCATACAGTTTACATAATATTCAATAGAACTCAAGATCATAATTTCTTTATTCTCCTCTTACCAAAGTTTTATCATTTTGTAATCTCAATAACTACCAGCTTGGCATACTTCCCTGTACTCTTTCAACATGATCATACCTCGTCATTTCTTTGACAAATCCTTGGACTACCAGTTGAACCACTTAGAATACTAGGGCACTCAAAATTACCATACACAATAAGATGCCAATGCCATGTCCCAGACATGGTCTTACATAGGATCTCACATCGATGCCATATCTCATATATGGTCTTATACGAATTCTCATTCGATGCCATGTCCCCGACGTGGTCTTACATGAAATCTCATATCAACACCATATCCCAGATATGGTCGTACATGATAACCTCTACTGATGCCGATGCCATATCCCAGATATGGTCTTATACGGGATCCCATTAACCCAAATGTCTTAATTTGTATACCCTAAGTATTCTTAAGGTTCAACCGGCTTTCGTCACGTCAAATCTTTATTGAACAACATCATTAGTATTCACGAAGAAAAATATACAATTCATACAACATAAATTGCTAAATGCATAATAAAAATTTGTATCAATCACACACAAACTTACCTCGGTACAAAATATGGGTTACTAATTTGATCTAGTCCAAGATCTTGCTCTTTCCCCGGTCTAAGCCCAGGCTCTGTTTTTCTTGATCTATAATAGAAAATTTCACTTGTTTAATTACCACATTATTCAAAACAGCCCATAAATCATATTTTGGAAAAATTATAGTTTTGCCCCTTAAACTTTTACATAATTACAATTTAGCCCCTAGGCTCGTAGAATGAAATACGGCCAATTTCTTTATTACCCAAGCATAGCCGATCCATACTCGCTCTTATAACAACCCGTATTTTTTATCAAACCACATTTTTAACACTTATTTTTACAAGTTTTACAAACAAGTCCTTTTAATTTTTTTCATGAAAAATAGCTTAAAAAAAGATGTTCATCTATCACCAAACTTCCATATTCCTCCATTAATCATCAAAACACATGCATGAAACACATGGGTAAATTTTTGAACATAAACCCCAGCTCAAAATAATGGTAGAAATAGCTATATTATGCTTCAAGGATATCGAAAACATCAAAAACTATCACCATAATGACTTACATGTAGAGGGTTTATTGTGCTAAAATTTTCAAGCTTCCATGGATTTTTTATCCTTGAATTTTTGGTGGAAAAAGATGGAGAAGAAGATGACCATTTTATTTTTATTTTATTAGTTTTTACTTTTGTCATCAAATACCAACCCATAACCAATTTTTGACTTTTTGACTTTTCATTTTTTACACTTCATGTATAGCCATACACATATATAATGGCCTAATTACTCATTAAGGACCTCAAATTTTAAGTTCTATAGCTATTTAACACCTCTAGCCAAAGGAACACAACTTTTGCATTTTACGCGAATTGGTCCTTTTTCACAAATTAAGCATTCAAACAATAAAGTTTCTTAACAATATTTTTACATAATCCTATTATCATGCTGTAGACCTTAAAATACTAAAATAAATTTTATGACCTCAAATTTGTGGTCCCGAAACCATTGTTCCGACTAGGCCCAAAATCGGGATGTTACAACTCTCCCCCTTAAGGATTTTCGTCCCCAAAAATCTTACCGGTAAAGAGGTTTGGGTATTGTGTTCTCATGGTTTCCTTGAGTTCCCATGTAGCCTCTTCAACCCCATGCCTTTTCCAGAAGACTTTGACGAGGTCAATACTCTTATTTCTCTATTGCTTGACTTCTCGAGCCAAAATCTTAACCGGTTCCTCACCATAAGTCATATCTGGTCGTATCTCAACTTCAGTCGGTGTAATCACATGTGAAGGGTCTGATTGGTATCGGTGTAACATAGATACATGGAAAACATCATGGATCTTTTCCAATTCAGATGGCAAAGTCAACCGATATGCTACCGGCCCTATCCTTTCGATGATCTCGTACGGCCCAATAAAACGTGGACTAAACTTGCCTTTTCGACCAAATCTAATAAATTTCTTCCACGGTGACACTATTAAAAATACTTTATCACTGACTTAAAACTCAATTTCTCTTCGTTTTAAATTCGCGTAGGATTTCTATCTATCCGAAGCCACTTTCAAGCAATCTCGAATCACCTTTACTTTCTCTTCGGTTTCTTTAACTAAGTTGACCCCATGAATCTGATTCTCTCTAAGTTCCATCCAATATAATGGTGTTCGACACTTACACCCATATAATGCCTCATAAGGTGCCATTTTCAAGCTTGAATGAAAGCTATTATTATAGGCAAATACCACAACGGCAAGTACTTTTCCCAACTACCTTGAAATTTAAGAACATAACATCGGAGCATGTCTTGAAGTATATGTATTACTCTCTCTGACTGACCATCGGTCTGTGGATGGAAAGCGGTACTAAAATTCAACTTTGTACCTAAAGCTTTTTGTAGCTTTCTCCAGAACCACGGTGTGAATCTTGGATCCCTATCTGAAATAATCGACAAAGGTACTCCATGAAGTCTCACAATTTCTGAAACATACAATTCACCTAGCTTATCGAGTGAGTAGTCGGTACATACCGGAATAAAGTGAGCCGATTTTGTTGATCGATCAACTACAACCCATACAGTATTTTTCTTTTTCGGTGACAACGGCAATCCCGTCACAAAGTCCATATTAATCCAGTACCACTTCCACTCGGGAACCATCACAGGTTGAAGTAAATCCGAAGGTACTTGGTGCTCAACTTTCACTTGCTGAAAAATTAAGCTTTTCGAGACAAATTCTGAGATGTCTCTTTTCATACCCGGCCACCAGTACAATCTCTTCAAGTCGTTATACATCTTGGTACTACCTGGATGAATTGACATGCAACTACTATGTGCCTCATAAAGGATTTTCCCAATAAGCTCGTCATCACTAGGTACACAAACCTTATCCTTGAACATCAAACAACCGTTGGAACCAATCTGAAAATCTAATTCGACGCCCGACTCACATTGACCTCTCTTGGCTTGTAAATCGCTATCACTTATCTCTGCTTCACAGATCTCTTGGAGAAACATCGGTCTAGCTCTCAACTTTGCTAGAACTGAACCATCATCGGACACAATCAACTGAGTATTCATGGCTCTCAAAGCAAATAAGGATTTCCTACTTAAGGCATTGGCGACTACATTTGCCTTACCCGGGTGATAGACAATCACCAACTCATAATCTTTAATCAACTCTAGCCATCTCCGTTGTCGCAAATTTAAATCTTTTTGAGTCATGAAGTACTTTAGACTTTTGTGATCAGTGAATACCCGACACTTCTCACCATACAAGTGATGTCTCCAAATCTTTAACGCAAACACAATAGCGGCTAGCTCTAGATCATGTGTCGGGAAATTTTTCTCGTGTGGTTTCAATTGCCTCGAAGCATAGGCTATCACTTTTCCTTCTTGCATAAGCACACAACCCAATCCATTTAAGGATGCATCACTATAGACCACAGATTCTTTTCCCGGGTCGAGTTGCACTAATACCGAGGCCTCAGTCAATAATGCCTTTAATTTTTCAAAACTCTATTGGCACTTTTCTGACCATTCGAACTTGATATCATTTTGCAACAATTTTGTCATCTGAGAGGCAATTATGTAAAATCCTTTAACAAACCTTCGGTAATAGCCGGCTAAGCCCAAAAAGCTTCTAACCTCGGATATGTTCCTCGACGGTTTCCAATCAACAATAGTCGAAATCTTACTCGGATCAACTCGGATCCCATCACCCGACATAATATGCCCCAAAAATCTGACTTCTCTAAGCCAGAACTCACTTTTGCTAAACTTAACATACACTTACTTATCTCTCAAGATTTGTAAAACAGTTCTTAAGTGATCGGCATGTTCAGACTCATCACGAGAATAAATCAAGATATCATCAATAAACACCACAACAAATTTATCCAAATAAGGTCAGAAAATTTGGTTCATTAAATCCATGAAAATCGCCAGAGCATTCGTTAAACCAAAAGGCATCACTAAAAATTCATAGTGACCATACCTTGTTCGAAATGCAGTTTCTGGCACATCCAAGTCTTTAACTCTTAACTGATAATAACCGAACCTCAAGTCTATCTTGGAGAACACTGTGGCTCCCTTCAATTGATCAAATAAATCATCTATCCTCGGCAAGGGGTACTTATTCTTTATCGTCACTTTGTTGAGTTGTCGGTAATCAATACATAGCCTCATTGAACCATCCTTCTTTTTCACAAATAAAACTGGTGCACCCCAAGGTGAATAACTAGGTCTCGCGAAACCTTCATCCGTCAATTCTTGCAATTGGGTTTTCAACTCCTTTAACTTAGTTGGAGCCATCCTATACGGAGCAATAGAAATGGGTGTCACACCCGGAACTAGATCAATACCAAATTCTACTTCTCTAATCGGAGGCAATCTAGGCAATTCTTCCGGAAACACGTCCGGATACTCACATACTACCAGTACTAACTCAATCCTTAACTTTGACTCTTTTATATTCAACACAAAAGCAAGATAAGCTCCGTAACCCTTCCTTACACACTTCTAAGCGGTCATAGAAGAAATCACCACAGGCAAGCTATTCGACTCATCTGAATCAACCTAGAGAATATTACCATCTTCACATTTTAGTTCAATAAAATTTATCCCACAATTTATTACTACATCATGAGCAGTTAACCAATCCATATCAAAAATCACGTCAAACTCGTCAAACGAAAAAACCATAAGGTTAGCCGGAAAATAGTGACCTCTAATCATCAAAGGACAATTTTTACATACTTTATCAACTAACACGTATTTGCCTAATAGGTTTGACACTTTTATCACAAATTTCGTAGATTCAACAAGCATGCTCATACTAGACACCAATTTTATACAAATATAGGAATGGGTAGATCCCGGATCAATCAGAGCAATAAAAGTAGCATCATAGATAGAAAATGTACACATAATCACATCTGAGGATGAAGCCTCTTTGCGAACGCGAATGGCGGACGTCCTTGCAGGGGCTCTGTCCTCAAGTCTCACAGCAAACTCTTTAGGGGCATTCTTACTGCTAGCTCCATTACCCAGATTTTTCTGCAGTCTACTTCGACTAGTAGTGTTACCCGATCTTGCACTTTGATACCTCTCCCTTTCTGCCATTTCGGGGCACTCTCTAATAAAGTGGTCTGGGGAACCACACTTGAAGTAGGTCTTGTCACTCCCTCGACACTCACCGGGGTGATGTCTACCACATTGAGGACATTCTGGTCTACTTGGTCGAGCATTACTAACACTAGCAATTGAGGTGGTCTGGGCCTTAGCACTCGAATACTGTTTACCTCTATTTTTATTTGAAAACTCAACAGAAGCATTAGAACTAGGATAGAAGTCCCTAGACTTCTTCAATGTGGACTGAAATTACTTGCCCATAGATCTCTTCTTTGAATCCCTAGTCTCAGACTCGGCCTTTCTCTTCTCTTTGGCAAATTCCTCGGCCTTACAAGCTCTTTCAACGAGTAAAACGAACTCCTTTAGCTCAAGTATACCAACAAACATCCGAATGTCTTCGTTTAATCCATCCTCAAATCTCTTGCACATAATGGCTTCGGTCGACACATATTCCCGAGTGTATTTGCTGAGTCTCACAAACTCAAGCTCATATTCAGTTACAGTCATTCTACCTTGCTTCAGCTCAAGGAACTCTTTTCTTTTCTAATCTATAAATCTTTGACTGATATACTTTTTTCGAAACTCTTCTTGGAAAAATTCCCATGTTACCCTCTCCCTTGGTACAACCGACACAAGTGTCTTCCACCAATCGTAAGCCGAATCACTAAGTAGTGTGATTGTCACTCGCGATAAGTTTTAAAATTTAAAAATGATCGTACCTAAACTAACTATTATCACGACGAAGGCAAGCGCACCTATCAAATAGCAGTATAGTTTTAGCAAGACTGGATGTCGAACCCAAAGGAACTAAAAGTACTACTATTAACTTTCTTTTTATTATCTAGCCTGAGAATAATGGGGGTTTTAATTAACTACTTAACTAATCTAAGAATGCACAGAAAATAGAATTAGGGAAAATACTTTTTAAAAAATTCGATTGATTAAGACAATACCCAACGAAAAATCCACCTAGACTTCACTTGTTATTTGACTCTGAATCAGACGATTTATTCATTCAACTTGTTCCGTAGAAATCCCTAAGTTATGTTATTATCCCTATTCAAGACTAATAACGTCTAACCCTAGGTTGAATAATTGAAATCTCTTTCTAATTAACACCCTAAAGTTGCATTAACTCGATCTATGGATCCCCTTATTAGGTTTCACCCTAATCCGGTAAAATCTTGTCACCCTATCTCTAAGCGTGCAATCAACTCTGCTTAATTATGACAAATTTACTCTTAGACAGGGACTATTCATGTTCTGAATAAGTGCATTAACTTGAATCAATATCCTGAAATACCGAAGCAAGAATTAAGAACACATAATTAAGAACAAGTTAAATATTTATCATACAATTCAGATAATAATAACAAGATTCGTCTTAGGTTTCATTCCCCTTAGGTATTTAGGGGGTTTAGTTCATAACTAAAAAGGAAAACATCTCAGAATAATAATGAATGCAAAACATAAAGAAAACCCAAAACTCCTGAAGGGAAATTGAAAGGAGATCTTTAGTCTTGATGAATAATCTGGCTTCTAAGATGGATCAATCGGCTTTCTTCGAGTAATTCCTTACTTCCAACTCTGTATGTCCCCTTTAGTCCTCCTCTGGGGTGTTTAAATAGGATTTAGAATGCCTAAAAGCCCTCAAAATCGCCCTTTTCTGAATAGAACTTAACTTGGGCTTGACAGGGACACGCCCGTGGGACACGCCCATGTGCGATTGCTTCAGGCCATGGTCAAGGCTAAAAAATCAACACGTCCATCTTGAGGTTGTTTTAGGCCGTGTTCGAGCCTGTTAGAATGGCACGGGCGTGTGTGCTACCCGTGTGAGGAAGTCCAGGCCGTGTTATTTTCCCACGTCGGCCTATTTTCTCTTTTTTTGGCCCGTTTCTTGTTCTTTTTGCTCTCCTATGCTCACCTAAGTATAAAACATGAAATTAAAGGATTAGGAGCATCAAATTCACCAAATATTAGGAGAAATGATTCATAAATGTGTTAAGTATGGGATAATAATATGTATAAATTATGGTTTATCAAATACCCCCACACTTAAGCATTTGATTGTCCTCAAGTAAAATCCTCAATTCACAATTAATAATTTCTTTTTCTCAACTTATAATTCCTATCAATAATATCTCAAACTAATCCATAAGTAATAATACATTGAGAGTTCAACTAAAAAGCATTAAAGTTTCAAACATTCCAAGTCGAGCATTTAATCAGGAAAAATATATGCATCTCCCCTCATCTAAGTAATCACCATTAATTTAAAATCTCACAGAGTTTAAACATTCTTACTAAAGATTCACTCAAATCACTCGAAGTGTTTAAGGATAATGAAATATGCACTCAATAGTCAATATGAAAAGTTATTACCATAGGCTTGCATGAAAATCAAATCTCCACCACTATAAATTGAGATGATACATCAATCAAAAGGTCTTTAGAGGGTTGTAACGAGGCTTGGTTAGGGGGTGTGGTCACAAGCTAAAAAAGAAGGTTAGAATCGAGATTGAATTGAAAAATTACTTAACTAGAAAAATATTTAATCATCACTTGCGTACAACAGAGCTTCTTTTCAGAATATGGAATTTAAATACTTATGCTCAAAAACGAAAGATCACTACTAATATGTAAATATGTATGTTTTTTTTTCAAAACAAGTTAAATATCATAGACTAACTATTAAGAACACGACATAGCTAAGCAATTTATTCAAATCAAATCTCGACAAAAATAGGGATCAAATTAATTGAGGGGATTTTAACAATAATGAGTTAAGGGTTAATATTGAGGACAAATCAAGGAATGGCTTGTTAGGCTCAAAGAGGTTTCCTAAGGGTTAGTTGTGAAGGTAGGCTTTTCATGGCATGAGTGGGTTAAACTTAAGTGCCTCTATCATCTTGATATATCAAATCAAATGGTGTGGTCTTGACATGCATAATCAAGCAAGTTCTAGAATAACAATTCGATATTGGCGCACTCAAAGCAACAATAAAAGTGAGCATGAAAGAAATAATAGATGCTCAAAAGGCTCAAAATCTCACAAAAATTATGGCTTTTTGAAGTTTAAACCTGTGGATTTCAATTCAAGGTAATACCTAAACTTTGGGAAAATAACCTAAAATTTTAAATTCTCAAAAATCAACTTATCATGCTTAATTCTCTAAATGTCTTAAAGTTTAAATATTCAATACATGAATGCCTATGTTTTAATTCAAGATATATCAATAAAAATCATAAATTAGTCAAAGTTCATCCTAAAAATGATATGAGAAATTTACAAGAGAACAAGACAAAATTCAGGGATTTTTCTGATAGTGATATAATTTACCCCCCACACACTTAAGATGTACATTGCCCTCAATGTACAAAGATAAACTTAGTGGCAATTATAGATAAAAGATCATAAGATAGGGAGAGAAGGGAAACTTCCTGAATGTTAAATGAATGAACTCCCTAATTTGGAGTTATGTACAGTAGAGGAGGATACTCCGATGGTGGTAGAAGTTGGGTTCCACAAGTGGCAGTCGTGGATAACCTTTTCCAATAGTGTTTCAAGTTCCTAAGTAATAGTGAGCATCTGAGCTCTTTATAACTGTGATAGAATTAGGAACTTTTTAGAAATATAGAGGAATAGGATTACTCATGAAGGAATACTTGCAATTATAAAGTACTTAATAGTTATAAAAAATCCTAAAAAATGAAATGAAATAATTTTAAAGAAAGATAAAATTAAAAGAAAATAAGTATTTGGGGCACACGGTCGTGGGGCACGCAAGTGTTCCTTTTATTTAGCCCATATTTTTCTTGGGTTTCGAATTTTGGGCGTGTTGGTGCACACGGCCATGTCTTGCTTCGTTTGCTTCTCCTACGCCCGTGTGTGTAGGTCCACGCCCATGTTAATTTGACAGGTTTGACCACAGATGCTAGGCACGGGTGTGCTAAAAGCCCGTGTCAGTTTGGCAGACTTGCCCACGGCCAAATCACATGGCCGTGGCAATTTATCGCACCCCGTGTTTTGGGAAAAATTTTACTCTATTTTCACAAGGTCCTATCGCACAGTCATGTCTCTTTTCATGTTATGGACACGGCCTAAGGCACGCCCGTGTGCCTGGCCATGTGGATTTTAGGAACCTGCGTTCAAAGACTCGGTTAGTGATCTAGATATTAAAACTTGAAATTTAAATAAAATTTAAATAAATTAAAACCGTTAGTACTCGGGTTGCCTCCCGAGAAGCGCTTGTTTATAGTCTAAGCTCGACTTTACCTTGTCGGTGTGTTTAGGAAGGTTCGTGGAGTCATAGCTCCTCTCCATCGTCTTTAAAATTCTCACCGTTATAAAGTTTGAGACGATGTCCATTTACCTTGAAAGTGCCTTGTGATTGGTGACTTACCTCTATTGTGCCATATGGAAAAACAGCTTGAACTACGAAAGGTCCTGACCATCGTGATTTAAGTTTCCCAGGAAACAATTTGAGTCTTGAATTATATAGCAGGACAAGATCTCCGACTTTAAATTATTTTTGTTGCTATAAACCAGCTTCATGGTGCCACTTTGCTGCTTCCTTGTATAGGCATGAGTTTTCGTATACATTGGCTCGCCACTGATCTAGCTCGTTCAACTGCATCAACCTGTTTTCACCTGCAAGTTTGGGATCAAGGTTTAGAAATTTAATAGCCTAGAAAGCTTTACGCTCTAGTTCGAATGGTAGATGACAACTTTTTCATAAACAAGTCTGTAGGGTGATGTTCCTATGGGAGTTTTAAAAGTAGTTTTATAAGCCCATAAAGCATCATCTACTTTTATCGCCCAATTTTTTCTGTTTGATTCTACAGTCTTTTCAAGAATTGTTTGATCTCTCGGTTTGCCACTTCAACTTGTCCACTAGTTTGAGGATGGTATGGGGTGGCTGTTCTGTGATGAACTCCATATTTCTTAAGGGTTTTCTCAAATTGGGCGTTACAAAAATGAGTACCCCTGTCACTGATAATTGCTCTAGGTGTTCTGAATCTAGAGAAGAGTTTTTTAAGGAATCGTACTATAATCAACTGCTACTAAGATTTATTTATTCCTACATGAACTAAGGAATGGACCCATGAATTTGATACCCCAAACGTCAAATATTTCACATAAAAGCATATAGTTTTGAGGCATTTCATCACGTTTGGAGATATTACATGTCCGTTGGCATTTATCACAAGAAGTAACGTACCTATTGGCGTCTTTGAATAACGTGGGCCAATAAAAACCTGATTCAAGTGTTTTATGTGCGGTCTTGGTTCCACTGTAGTGTCCTCCAGTCGGCCCTGAGTGGCAATGTTCCAAGATCTTCGATGCTTCTGATCTTGTAACGCATCTCCTAATGACTTGATCTGAACATATGCAAAAAAGGAAAGAGTCATCCCAAAAGTAATTTTTCACATCATTAAAGAATCGCTTCTTTTGATGGTATGTCAACCCTTTTGGGATAATGTTAGCGGCTAAAAAATTCACAATGCCTGCAAACCAAGGTACCTCAGAATCTGATATAGCAAAGAATTGTTCTTCGGGGAACGAATCATTTATTTCAACTTCATCTAGTTCTTTGGTATTTGAGTTCTCGAGCCTGGAAAGATTATCAACTACGGGATTTTCAGCTCCTTTCTTATCTTGAATCTCCAAGTCAAATTCCTGCAGCAACAGAATCCATCGAATGAGTCGAGGTTTTGCATCAGTTTAGTTAAGAGGTAGCAAAGGGTAGAATGATCAGTGTAAATGACAACTTTAGACAATATTAAATATGAATGAAATTTATCGAATGCAAAAACCACAGCTAGCAACTCTTTCTCCGTGGTAGTATAGTTTTCTTGTGCAGCAGTCAAAGTTTTGCTAGCATAATAGATAGGTTGAAAATGTTTGTTTCTTCACTGTCCCAAAACTACACCTACTGCAAAATCACTCGCATCACACATTAGTTCAAAAGGTAGATTCCAGTCAGGTGCAATTATGATTGGAGCGTTAATTAATTTCTCCTTTAAGGTATTAAATGCTTCAAAGCATTCCTGATCGAAATTAAAAGGTACATCTTTTTCTAGTAATTTAGTCAAAGGCTTAGCTATTTTAGAAAAATCCTTAATAAATCTTCTATAAAAATCAGTATGTCCTAAAAAGCTTCTAATAGCCTTGACCGAACTAGGAGGGGGTAATTTTTTGATTGTTTCAATTTTAGATTTGTCCACTTCAGTCCCTTTACTAGAAATTTTGTGTCCTAATACAATACCTTCTTGAACCATAAAGTGACATTTCTCCTAGTTAAGCACAAGGTTCGTTTCCTCACATCTTATTAAAACTCATTTTAAATTTTTAAGGCAAAGATGGAAAGAGTTACCAAATACCGAAAAGTTATCCATAAATACCTCCATGATGTCTTCTACGAGTTCGTCAAATATGGCCATCATACAATGCTGAAAAGTGGCAGAAGCATTACATAATCCAAAAGGCATTCTATGATAAGCAAACGTACTATATAGGCATGTAAATATCGTCTTTTCTTAATCTTCAAGAGCTATTGGGATTTGGAAATAACCAGAGAGTCCGTCTAAAAAGTAGTAGTACACGTGCCCTGATAATCTTTCCAACATTTGGTCAATAAATGGCAAGGGAAAGTGATCTTTTCTCGTGGCATCATTCAGCTTCCTGTAGTCAATGCAAACTCTCCAAACTGTTATTGTTCTTGTCAGGGTTAATTCATTCTTTTCGTTGGTTACAACCGTCATGCCTCCTTTCTTAGGAACAACCTACACTGGACTTACCTAAGAACTGTCAGAAATAGGATAAATAATTTCAGCATCTAGAAGTTTAATTACCTCAGCTTTAACAACTTCTTTCATATTAGGATACAGTTGTCTTTGAGCTTGCACACATGGCTTATATTCATCTTCCATTAAAATTTTGTGGGTGCAAAAAGAGGGGCTGATCCCTTTGATGTCAGAAATTTTCCAAGCTATGGCCCTTTTATGTTCTCTTAGTACTTGGAGTAATTCCTCTTTTTCCTTGGGTTGCAAGTTAGAAGCAATAATCACTGGTGATGTAGAATTGTTTCCAAGGAATGCATATTCCAAGTGGTTTGGCAATTGTTTAAGTTTCAGTTTGGGAGGTACTTCAATAGAGGGTTTTTGCTTAAGTTCCTCGTTTGTCCTGATACCCTCATATTCTACTTGTCTTGAGATTGGTTTATCGGAGTTCAGTTCAGTTTTGACCTTACCTATCTCAGAATCATCATTATCTACCTCTTCGCTTTGGGCAAGACATAGTTCCAACGTGTCCTCATGTATGATTTCCTGAAAAGAATATTGAGTGGCATGATCAATAGAGTCAATAAAATAACATGAGTCATCTTGCTCCCTAGAAAATCTCACGGCATCATAGATCTTAAAAATAATCTCTTCGTTACCTACTCTAAGTACAAGTTTACCATCTCCCACATCAATAACAGCCCTAGCAGTGGCTAAAAATGGTTGACCTAAAATTAAAGGCACTTCAACATCCTCATCCATGTCAAGCACAACAAAATCAATAGGGAATATAAATTTATCCATTTTTACAAGTACATCCTATATAATACCCCTAGGATATTTAATAGATCTATTAGCTAATTGAATACTCATCCTAGTGGGTTTAGGCTCTCCGAGACCAAGTTGTTTAAACATCTTATATGGCATCAAATTAATGCTAGCGCCTAAATCAGCTTGAGCTTTCTCAACATTCAGACTACTAATTAAACAGGGGATAGTGAAACTTCCTGGGTCTTTCAGTTTGGTTGGCAGTTTATTTTGGAGTATGGTCGAACATTCCTCATTGAGTTCCACTGTAGATAAGTCCTCAAACTTTCTTTTATTTGTTAGAAGCTCCTTCAAAAATTTTGCATATATAGGCATCTGTGAGATGTCTTCAACAAAAGGTAAGTTGATATGTAATTGCTTAAAAAGTTCAAGAAACTTACCGAATTATGCATCCATGCGGTCCTTTTTCAACTTTGCTAGATATGAGACTGGTGGTTTATATTCCTTTGGCACTGGTTTGTCATTATTTTTGGGTTTTTCCTCCTCTTTTTCTCTCATCATGGCTTTTTGTGGTAACTTCTTTTCAGATTCGGCTAACACTTTTCCACTCCTTAGTGTAACTGCCTTCACATGCTCTTTTGAATTGGGGTTGGTGTTACTAGGTAAATTTCCTGGTGGTCTTTCAGAAATTAATTTGGACAGCTGGTCAATCTGAGTTTTGAGCCCTCGGATCGACGCTTGTTGATTTTTAAGTGTTGTCTCGGTATTCTGGAAACGAGTTTCTGACACCGAGATGAATTTTGTTAGCATCTCCTCAAGGTTCTGTTTCTTTTCCTGTGGATAAGGTGGTTGTTGAAAACCTGACGGATTTTGTGACCTTTGATTTCCTTGACTACCCTATGATAAATTTGAGTGGTTCCTCCAGCCTGCATTATAAGTGTTATTATAAGGAGTATTTTGAAATCTAAATTTGTTACCTATGTAATTCAATTGTTCGTTCTCCATGTTGTGGCCATAGGTTAGATATTCTGGGTTGCTTATTCCACATCCACTTGTATTGCATTGCATAACTGGATGTACCTGTGTGGAACCAAGTAAACCATCAATCTGTTTATTTAAAAGTTCCACCTAATTTGATAACATATTAACCGCATCGACGTTATAAATGCCTACTGTTTTGGTTGGCTTAGTCCTCATGACTTGCCACTGATAGTTATTCAGTGACATCTTCTCAATAAATTCGTAAGCTACTTTAGGTGTTTTGTTGTTGATGGTTCCACCAGTTGCTGCATCAATCATCTGTCTTGTCGAGGGGTTCACGCCATTATAAAACGTTTGAAATTGCAGCCATAGAGGTAACCCATGGTGAGGGCACCTTCGCAGTAGGTTCTTATATCTCTCCCATGCATCGTAAAGTGCTTCTAAATCCATATGCACAAAAGAAGAGATATCATTACGTAATTTAGATGTTTTAGCTGGCAGAAAATACTTTAATAAAAATTTTCGGTCATTTGTTCTCAAGTAGTGATTGACCCTCGTGGTAACGAGTTTAACCACTGTTTAGTTTTGTTTCTTAATGAAAAAGGGAATAACCGAAGGCGAATAGCATCATCAGAAACGCCATTAATTTTAAATGTGTCGCAGAATTCTAGAAAATTTGCCAAGTGAACGTTGGGATCCTCATCCTACAAACCATCAAACTGAACAAATTGCTGTATCATTTGAATTGTGTTAGGTTTTAGTTCAAAATTATTTGCAGCAATAGTAGACCTAACTATACTTGACTCAGTTCCTATTAAATTTAGCTTAGCATAATTATACATAGTACGTAGAGCATGGTTCTGATCTACCTGATCGGCGGCAATCGCAAGAGGTAGCAGATTTTCCTAATTTTCAGCCATCTCCTCGGTTGTAGTTGAGATATCGTCCTCTTTCTCTTCCTCTATATATCTTAGGCTTCGCCTTATTTCTCTTTGATTTCTACGAGCTGTGCAATCAATTTCTTCGTCAAAAAGTAATGGTCCTGACAAGTTTCCTCTAGTCATAAACTGTAAGAACCTACTAGAAGAAAGCAAAAGAAAATTTAGTAACAAAAATCAAAACAAAATTAAAATGGCAATAAAAGTAAATGGCTAAAGTAATAAAAATCGAGTGCTCCTAATATCTTAGTTCCCCGGTAATGATCGTACATAAACTAACTATTATCACTACGAAGGCAAGCGCACCTATCGAATAGCAGTATAGTTTTAGCAAAACCGGATGTCAAACCCAAAGGAACTAAAAGTACTAGTATTAACTTTCTTTTTATTATCTAGCCTAAGAATAATAGGGGTTTTAATTAACTACTTAACTAATCTAAGAATGGACAGAAAATAGAATTGGGGAAAATATTTTTCAGAAAATTTGATTGATTAAGACAATACCCAACGAAAAATCTACCTAGACTTCACTTGTTATTTGACTCTGAATCAGACGATTTATTCATTCAACTTGTCCCGTAGAAATCCCTAAGTTATGTTATTATCCCTATTCAAGACTAATAACGTCAACCCTAGGTTGAATAATTGAAATCTCTTTCTGATTAACACCCTAAGGTTGCATTAACTCGATCTATGGATCCCCTTATTAGGTTTCACCCTAATCCGAAAAAATATTGTCACCCTATCTCTAGGTGTGCAATCCACTCCGCTGAATTATGACAAATTTACTCTTAGATAGGGACTATTCATCCTCTGAATAAGCGCATTAACTTGAATCAATATCCTGAAATACCGAAGCAAGAATTAAGAACACATAATTAAGAACAAGTTAAATATTTATCATACAATTCAGATAATAATAACAAGATTCATCTTAGGTTTCATTCCCCTTAGGTATTTAAGGGGTTTAGTTCATAACTAAAAAGGAAAACATCTCAGAATAATAATGAATGCAAAACATAAAGAAAACCCAAAACTCCTGAAGGGAAATTGAGAGGAAATCTTCAATCTTGATGAATAATCCAACTTCTGAGATGGATCAATTGGCTTTCTACGAGTAATTCCTTGCTTCCTACTCTGTGTGTCCCCTTTAGTCCTCCTCTAGGGTGTTTAAATAGGCTTTAAAATGCCTAAAAGCCCTCAAAATTGCCCTTTTCCAAATAGAACTTAACTTGGGCTCGACAGGGACACGCCCGTGTGACACACCCGTGTGCGATTGCTTCAGGTCGTGGTCAAGGCTGAGAAATCAACACGCCCGTGTTGAGGTTGTTTTAGGCCATGTTCGAGCCTGATAGAATGGCACGGGCTTGTGTACTACCCGTGTGAGGAAGTCCAAGCCGTGTTGTTTTCCCACATCGGCCCATTTTCTCCGTTTTCAGCCTGTTTCTTGTTCTTTTTGCTCTCCTATGCTCACATAAGTATAAAACATAAAATTAAAGGATTAGGAGCATCAAATTCACCAAATATAAGGAGAAATCATTTATAAATGTGTTAAGTATGGGATAATAATATGTATAAATTACGGTTTATCATAGTGATACAACACATTTCATGCATTCTTCCGGTGTGCATGACAATTCTTCAGAAACTCGGATGGTGTTTTCAAGCCAAAACTCTACTCGTTCTGGATCATCATCGATGTTAGCTCAGAATTCTTCAGCTCCTTGCTTTCAAATTTTATCCACCAAAGTTCTATTCAATCTAATAAAATCCATGCCTTAGGGTGCTACAGGAACAGGCTGAGGGATAGGTGGGGTTGGAGGGGGTTGAGCGTTCGGGTTCGTCCGAACGAACTCCGTCTACCAGGCATCCATCATGTGGAGAAAGGCTTCTTGAGCCCCTTCTCCTCCTCTTTGACTAACTGTGGGAGGTCTACTCTCTTGCGGCATTGTCCATTCAGCGGAAGCAGACGTGTTACTTCTACGTCATCGGCTTCGGCTCGATTGGGATCCATTATTATATAAAAAACAAAATTTAAAAGGTCAGGAGTCATCACACTATCACAACGTATTTATGGCATGTATAGCTAGACTCGTACACACGCTACGTTAGTCCAAAAATTGACTAAACTGTAGCTCTGACACCACTAAATGTAACATCCATTACCCTTGTCTGACACTAGAACAGGTTACGAGGCATTACAAACTTAATCGTAAGCAAACATGTAGAACCAAGTCATAAAATTTTGCCTAAATTAAAACCATTCATTTACATGCATTTCATCCCTTATATGGGTCCACGAGGCCCAAAACATACTTTAGATGTGGTTTGGGACTAAACTGAGAACTTTCAAAACTTTTACAACACTTAGTGAATTTTTCACTCTATAAAGGATCACATACCCGTGTGGTTGGGCCGTGTGAATTTCACATGCCCATGTTCGTAGCCCGTGTAACTCTCTGACTCTAACGTCATCAGCCAAATAAGGTCACACGGCCAGGGCACACGCCCATGTCCTTGGGTCATGTAGTGAATTAAATTCCAAAGTCATGTGCAGACTTCACACGGCCTGAGCACACGCCCGTGTGCTGAGGCCATGTATCTCACACGGCCGAGACACACGGCCGTATCTCGGCCCATGTGTTTACTACTAGGCATTTTGTTTTGCATTAATTAGGGTGCAGGGGACACACGGTCAGATCACATGCCCATGGGGCAAGCCATGTGTCACATACGGCCTAGACACATGCCTGTGTGCCTACCCGTGTGAGCAACTTTAAGGCTATTTTCCAAGCCAATTGCTACTTTTATTTATACAAACACATATATGGCTTAAATGATAACTTAACACTCTTAAACATCGCTTATGCATGACAACATCTCCTCACATTATACTTGTTTAAGACTCCCTATTATGACAATCAAATCTTACAATCACATATACGAATAAGCAGTATTTCTTAGACTTGCATGCATGCATTTCCATACCATCTTGTACACACATATTATTCATCAACATTCCATCATCCATAACCATAGGCATATCATAATGGAATTGGCACATATGTTCATAGATGAATAGGTTTACAACCCAATAAGTATTATGAGCCAAATCTCATGGCTATACACAAAATAAATCAACTAACATTATAAGCCAACACATTTGGCTAGACCAATATGACATATAAAAAAAAGACTAGGTTCCTATATATGTCATAATCAAAATGTTGAGACTAACTATACCTAAAAAATCCAATCGATAGTGTGAACGTGCCTCCGACGTAATTTGATCCCCGAGCTAGCTGAACGATACTATAAGAAAATGGAAAAGAGATGGGGTAAGCATAAAGCTTAGTAAGCTTGCATGTAATTAATAAGCAATAAGAACATGCATTTCCATACACAGACATAACATAACTTGCCTCATCTCATTCTCAATAATCATTGTAGTCATACCCTATCTCATACAGTTTACATAATATTCAATAGAACTCAAGATCATAATTTATTTATTCTCCTCTTACCGAAGTTATATCATTTCGTAATCTCAATAACTACTAGCTTGGCGTACCTACCTGTACTCTTTCAACCTGATCATACCTCATCATTTCTTTGACAAATCCTTGGACTACCAGTTGAACCACTTGGAATACTAGGGCACTCAGAATTACCATACACAATAAAATGCCAATGTCATGTCCCAAACATGGTCTTACATGGGATCTCACATCGATAACATATCCCATATATGGTCTCATACGAATTCTTATTCGACGCCATGTCCCTGACGTGGTCTTACACGAAATCTCATATTAACGCCATATCCCAGATATGGTCTTACATGATAACTTCTACTAATGCCAATGCCATATCCTAGATATGATCTTTTATGGGATCCCATCAACCCAAATGTCTTAATTTGTATACCCTAAGTATTCCTAAGGTTCAACCGGCTTTTGTCACGTCAAATCTTTATTGAACAACATCATTAGTATTCACGAAGACAAATATACAATTCATACAACATAAATTGCTCAATGCATAATAAAAAGTTGTATCCATCACACACAAACTTACCTCAGTACAAAATATGGGTTACTAATTCGATCTAGTCCAAGATCTTGCTCTTTCCTCAGTCTAGGCCTGTAACACCCCCTAACCCCAAACCGTCACCGGAACGGGGTTAGAGGCATTACCGGACATATCAGACAACTTGCGAATAATTTACAATTAATATAACTTTCATAATATAATTTAATAATTAAGTCCCTTTATTGGACTCTCGAAGCCCAAAACACATATTAAAAGTAGAACGGGACTTGTTCGAGTATTCCGAAAAAATTTTCGTAAATTTTTTTTTACTTTTTTATAAAAATTTCGACAGTATTTCTGCTTATTTTTACCTAAAACCCCCTGCAATTTCAAACCAAAAACAACCAATACCAATGTTTCAAATTCACCTAACTAATATTTATATCATTAACATAATTCTAACTTAAATAACTATTATAACATCATTCAAAATTGATTGAAAACTTCAATCATTTAACAACTTAATATTCATGTGTCAAAATATCATATACCTTTCTTACCATTTCATTTAACCATCTAAACCTTATAATTCATCCTTCACAACCAAAAATAATATACATATTCAAGTGATCACACAATACCTATGTACATGCCACCTTTATCCAAAAGAAAAATACATCACCAAGTTTGTGCTGGAGTTGGGAATGTTCTGGATGCTGAGCCGGGACAATTAACTTCTACTAACCTGCGCACGGAAACAACAGTATGCTGAGTATGGATATACTCAGTGGTATTACCATAATTCAAAATATATCATCAATTATAAAAACATAAATATTAAAATACATAACAATTAATTTCTTATATACTAATTCATACTATATTTTTATTTTTTTCATCATTTCATAATAACAATTCAATTTAATTATTCGTCAATCAATGTATTTTTCACAAACTTGAATTTAAACCACTTATGAACATTTAGCTCATACTTTTCTCTTTCTATCACAATTCCAATTTCTATTCATAATTCAATTTCTTTTTCTCATTTCAATGTCTTAAATTCACATTTCAATTTTTCACCCTATTAACGCAACTCGGACTTTAATGGATACATGGATCCAACCAAACATGCCAATATGACACCCAGTGCCTCATCGGATAGTTCGAAGTAATAATTGACACCCAGTGTCTCATCGGCCTAGCCGAAGTAAAGTTGGTACCCAGTACCTCATCGAATCTATTTGAAGAAATATAGTGACACCTAGTGTCTAATCGACTCGAGGTCGAAGCATCCCAGAACACTTCCAATATATCCGACTCAGCCCGACTAGTTAATAGGGTATTCGATTCACATATAAATATCAATTCAATTCAGTCGCAATTTCACACATTTTCAATTCAATCATTTTCCACTTTTCAATCAATTTTTCACATATTCATAATTCAATACACTTTCTCAATTCAATATACTTTTCAATTATTCACATATAATCACAATTCAATTTAATTTCATACAATTTATTACTAATACTTACCATGCATATAAACTTAAAATTCAACACTTAATAATAATTAAATTCAAATTATAGTAATACTAACACGTATTTCTTATTCAATTCAATTTTCTAAATTCAGTTTAATAAAATTACTTACCTCAATATTTACTTACTATAAAATAAATAAATTTTAAATTAATACTTAATAATAAATAACTTGAATTATAGTAATACAAACCCGAATTTCGCGATTAGTCCTTGATAACTTTTTCCTTTCCTTTTTGTGCTAATGTCTCGGGTTCTTTGTTAGCTACAAAAATAATAATAATTTACATTATTAATTTCAGCATTAATTATAATAAATAATTAAATTTCTAAACAATTCCTACCTTATTCCCAATTTAATCCTAACTAAACTTACTTACTTTCTTAATTTAATTCACTCTTCATTTCTATTCAAATTTTGTCCAAACTCAAACTTAACTATTAAATTTCCAGCCTATTTTCCTAATTTTGAAACTTTTTCAATTTAGTCCCTACATCATAAAACTTATAGCTTCTTTTACAATTTAATCCTTTATTCAATTCTAACTTAAAACTCATTCAATCTAATCCATAATTCCATAATTTGTCCAACATAAACCCTACTTGAAAACCTATGAACTCTTGAAATATCAACTTAATTTCATCAAAACCTTGTTTTAAAGCTTCTAAAACATCAAAATTAACTAAAAAGGGCTTAATTGACTTATCAAATTAACTCCAAGCTTCAAAAACCCTATTTCCTTTTTCTTTCTTTTTCTTCTTTTCTTTCCCCTGTTTCGAATGCTCTCTGTTCTTCTTTCCTTTCTTTTGTTTCTTTTTCTTTTATATTTTATTTACGTTACTTATTTATTTAACACATATTATAATATTTTTATTTTAAATATTTATTAAGTATTTAATCATATACATACAAATGTACACTATCAATACCATAAATTGTCATCAGTTAATTTGTTTATCATATAAAAATCTCATAATCTAATTATTTATTTAATAAATATTTTTAACTTAATAACAATAATTAATAAATATCTATTTTAACATCATTTACATATTTTACAATTGTACACATATTTAATTCTACATTTGTACCAATAATTTTATTATATTTGTCATTATTTAATTTGTTTCCCAAACAAAAAATCTCACAATTTAATTATTTAATTAACAAATATCTTTATACTTAAATTACAAGTAATTAAGTATTTAAATTACAAATGTACCACTATAATTTTTACACATGTATATTTTTTACCATACATTTATCAACTATTTAATTTATTTAAAACATAATATCCATTAAATAATCATAATAATTAGAAAACCATAATAATAATTTTATATAAAACCATGATAATATTTAAATATATATAATACATATATTCAAGAAAAATCTTGATTTTTCTTTCATTTGCCGCCTCAATTTGTGTAAATGGCTTAGTTACCATTTTGATCCTTTTTATTTTCTATTACTCTAGAATTAAACTTTTACCTCTTATTCAATTTAGTTCTTTTTGCTAATTACTCTAAACTAAGCTAAATTCACCTAATTAAAACCAAATTAGACACACCACTAGGCTCATAAATACTTTTAATAATTATTTTCGAACTTATTTCACTAAGAGGGAGGCCCTATAGCTCACTTTTCCAGTTCCCGTGAATTTTGGGTCATTACAAGGCCCGAGCTTTGTTTTTTTTTTATCTATAATAGAAAATTTCACTTCTTTAATTACCACATTATTCAAAACATCCCATAAATCATATTTTGGCAAAATTATAGTTTTTCCCCTAAACTTTCACATAATTATAATTTAGTCCCTAGGCTAGTAAAATGAAATGCAGCCAATTTCATTGTTACCCAAGCATATTCAATTCATACTTCCTTTTATAACAACCCTCATTTTTCATCAAATCACATTTTTAACACTTATTTTTACAAGTTCTACAATCAAGTCCTTTTAGGTATTTTCATGAAAAATAACTTAGAAAAATATGTTCATCTATTACCTAACTTCCATATTCCTCCATTAATCATCAAAATACATGCATAAAACAGGGGTAAATTTTTGAACATAAACCCTAGCTCAAAATAATGGTAGAAATAGCTATATTATGCTTCAAGGATATCAAAAACATAAAAAAAAAAAAAAAACCTATCACCAAAATGACTCACATGTAGAGGGTTTATTGTCCTGAAAATTTCAAGCTTCCATGGGGTTTTTCTCCTTGAATTTTTAATGAAAAAAGATGGATAAGAAGATGACCACTTTATTTTTATTTTATTAGTTTTTGCTTTTTTCATCAAATACCAACCCTTACCCAATTTTTGACTCTTTGACTTTTCATTTATTACACTTCATGTATAGTCATACACATATATAATGGCCTAATTACTCATTAAGGACTTCAAATTTTAAGTTCTATAGCTATTTAACACTTTTAGCTAAAGGAACACAACTTTCGAATTTTACGCGATTTGGTCCTTTTTCACAAATTAAGCATTCAAACGATAAAGTTTCTTAACAATATTTTTACATAATCCAATTATCATGCTGTAGACCTCAAAATACTACTAAAATAAATTTTATGACCACAGATTTGTAGTCTCAAAACCACTATTCTGACTAGGCCCAAAATCAGGATGTTATATCTTTATTGTTTTAATCATATTAGCCAAAGGGGATACCGAAGCTGTCAACGAAGTGATTGCATCAAGCTCCATAATATTAGCAGCTCTCTTGCCTATCCCAACTCTTTTGGTCAGATATTGATAATCATTGTTGGCAATATTTTTCAAAATCTCATATGCTTCATTATAAGATTTATCCAACAAAGTACCAGTGGCGGAAGCATCAACTACCATCCTCGTATGTGCATTCAATCCATTATAGAATATATCCATCTGAGTATAGTGTTGAAATCCATGCATCAGGCATTTTTGAATTAAGTTTAAGTCATTCCCAAGCTTCATATAGTGTTCATCCTTTGATTTCTAAAAGATGTGTTTCATTTCTAAGCTAGGCATTCATATTTGGTGAATTATACTGTAGAAAAAACCTCTTGCAAATATCATTCCATGATACCACTGTTTCCAATGGAAAAGTGTTCAGCCATGGTCTCACATGATATCCTAAAGAATATAGAAACAGTTTAAGTCGTAGAGCATCTTCAGGAACACCCGGTTGTCAAAATGAGTCACAAACCTCTAGAAAAAGTCTTAAACGCAGTCTTGGATCTTCAGTAAGTAATCCATTAAACTATCCTACTATTTGTAACATCTAAAACATTATCGGTTCCAGCTCGAATTGCTGAACTTGAATTTGTGGTCTGACTATCCTTGGATTCAGATCATCCAAAATTGGCTCAACATGCTCTCAGGTTGGTCTATCTTGGTCATATATCACCCTATGAATAGGAGCATTAGCGTCTTAACCATTCAGATTATCATTCAGACTAGGTATCACCTTACGAATAAGAAGATTAGCATCCTAACCATTCAGATTGTATTGAGACCAAGATAATTCCTATTCCTAGCCATTTTCACAGTTATTTTTTTCTTCATCATAAAGTTCTTTCGATCTTTGGGTCAAAAGGATATTCTTTGTTAATGGGAATGCCTCTTCTCATGCACTGATGGCAAACATGTAGAAATTAAATAAAATTAAATTAAGTTAAATAAAAATAATGGAATTAAGTAAAATAACCAAACCAAATTACACCAATTTGTTGATCCTCGACAACGATGCCAAAAACTCATCGCATATGAATATGATATGCAAATTGTGCAAGTATACATGTCGACTCAAGCAATAAAGTGATAAGTAAGATCATCTCCATAGGGATTGGATTAGATATAAAAGTGATCAAGTTATTACAACAAATTATGATTACTGCTATGGCAAACAAAGATAAGTATGTAATGGTAATTTATGGGGATAATAATGTTTGTTAAATGTGTACTGCTTAATACTAGAAAATGCTCAAGCAAAGCAAGAGTAAAAATGCAATGCCATTATGAGAATAACTATGAGTATAATATGTAACAAACAAATAAACAACTAAATATGTGTTGGCAAGATGCTATGGCAAAGGATAGAGGATATACGATGTCGATTTGGAAAGTCAGGATTACTAAGAATCTACCCTTCCTATCAATAATGCCTCAGCAAAATCATACTCAATCTACTGCTCAGAAGAGCTCTAAAATGGTCTGCTTCTTTCGAGAGCAAAACCATAAGTTACCTTGCCTTAAGTGATATATGTCTATACGCCTTTAGCGTGGTATCCTCTACTATTTTATTTTCTTTCCATATGAATGCTACTCTATGTCTAGAGTCTACTACAAGTATCGGTCTAGTACTTTCCCATATCATTCAATTTCATTCCAACTAATCTAACCTTTTTAGAATTAGATTAGTTTATGGGCATGCTACACAATCTTCTATATCTAGAGATTGCACGCATACAATTTTGAGATAAAAAAATTGAATGAAACAGTAAATTAATTCAGATCTATGCTTTAACCATTAAAGAAAATAAAGGTCTCACCTTGTCATCCTAACTCTATGAGATTTAGTTCATGGGTTGGCAAGTAAAATTCAAAACCAAAATATCATCCAAAATCGTTTCAATCAAATCAATTCACAGGAGAATAGATTAAGAAATAATGGAAGAACTTTGGAAAAATGGCTTTCGCAAAACCAATCCACAATCTAGCAGTACAGTGTCCTATGGTGGCTGAAAGGGACTGCCTTCAATTTCCTCTTTCTGTCTTTACTCAGCCGCTACCCTCTATTTTTTCCTATAGATTTCCACTTTCTTAAGGTTTCTTCCTTTGGTTGTTTATAAGTTTTTTTTTTTCCGAGGGTAACTCTACTACCCATGATATCTTCTCCTTTTTAGGTAGATTTTTTTGGTACAAGTAGAGCTTGGCTGAGACTAGCATGCGTTGAGTGTTGACTCAATCATCTTCTTGGAATTGCCACGGCATACAATGTGGCAAACTGTCCAACCTTTACCCCAACAAACCTTCATTCCTTTATTTCTTTCTCTACATTTTGCACCTGCTAAACCACCAAACACAACCCTTCCATAAGTAACTAAAAGTACCTAGCATTTAAACATAGTCCAAGCTCCTAATGCAATGATAAAAACACTAATGAAATGTCCTAAAATACCACTAAATGTACCCAAGTACAAGCAATTGGCTAGGTCTAAAGGAGTGAAATATAACTCTTTTCAAGAGTTATCAATCATTCCGGTGATAACCTGCCCTTTTAGGTAACCCACATTTAATCTCCTTGACCATTTCTC
Organism: Gossypium anomalum; assembly: GCA_025698475.1. Taxonomy (NCBI): domain Eukaryota; kingdom Viridiplantae; phylum Streptophyta; class Magnoliopsida; order Malvales; family Malvaceae; genus Gossypium; species Gossypium anomalum. The sequence goes on from CM046957.1 coordinate 15,659,444, forward strand.
TTTAAATATCCTCACCTAGCCTTTCTCATGCCATTTGGCCCTAAAGGGTTCTCGTTTCCTCCACTATTTTTCGACAGACTTTCCTTCCAAGGTAATCCTGGGTGGGCTTCCTCTTCTAATAATCCCTACAGGCTTTTTCCCACGCCATATAGTCCCATCTTGTTATTCTTTCCTCCGTAGATCTCTGGCAAACTTTACTCTATGGAACCTAATAAACATTGTCATGGTGTCACTCTAGCAAGCTAGTCGTTATTATTCCATTTCATATCTAACCTTTATGCTCGAACACTGCAGTGTCCCCTCTACAAGTCCTGGAGCTTCGCACATCACAGTTTGCACTCAACAACACTAAGTGGAAAAATCTTACGAAAATTCCATTTCCCTATCTAACCCACCATTCCTTATATTGACTTTTAACCTTGATGTTCGAACACCATATTGTCCCTTCCGCAAGGTACATCTCGATTTGCACCCAACAACACCGGATTGCAGTAAACAAAAACTCTATTTCCTAAATCTTAACTTCATCTAAGCCGTCAATAATTTCCCCATACTTTGCCATTATAAACATGCAAATCATGCATTGCACACACACTATGACACTATAATTCCACACATGGTACGCCAAATATTCAAACATCAAGACGTATCCACATTTTATTCTTTTGATCCTTTAGGATTTGAATTCCTATAACAATATTAGCTTCTCCCAAATCCTTCATGCTAAACTATTGAGTTTCCAATGAGTAAAATGTCAACAACATATAGAACGAGAAAGGCTATCTTTTCATCCCCAATACATTTATAAATACAAGGTTCATCTATGTTTTGCTCATATCCAAAATTCTTGATCAATTGATCAAATCTTTAAATCCATGAGCAGGATGATTATTTAAGTCCATATATATATCTAAGTAGTTTTTAAACTTTATGTTCATTTCCTTTAGCTATATATCTAGTGGGTTACATCATATAGATTTTTTTCAATATAGTCAATCAAGAATGTTGTCTTAACATCCATTTGCTAGATCTCATAATCGAGAGTCACTACAATGGATAATACTATGCAGATTGACTTCAGCATGGCAACCAAAGAGAAGGTTTCTTCATAATCGATACCTTTTTTCTAAGTATAACATTTTGTTACAAGTCTGGCCTTGTAAGTTTCCACTTTTTCATCTACATTTCTTGTCTTCTTGTAGATTTACTTACAACCTACGGGTTTTATCCCTTTCGACAAGTATACAAGTTCTCACACTAAAATGGAATCTATAGACTCCATCTTAACTTTTATAACTATTTCCCAGAGCTTCAAATCAGCACTCTACATCACTTCATCATATGTGAGTGGGTTATCATCTTCTTGTCAACAGACTCAATGTTTAAAACACTACCACCAGATTGGAAGAACTTAGGCCTACAAGATACCCTCTCATTGCGATGAAACACCTTATGCTGCTGATAGTTTGCAGGTCTACTATCAAGAGTTGGTTTTGGGACCATTTCTATAGGGCTTTGTGTATTTCCTGAAAGTTCCTCAAGTACTTCTTTACTTTGAATTTTGAACTCATTCATGCATCTTTCTTCAAGGAAAGTAGCATGAGTTGACACTATCACAGTTTTCTCTTTCGGGTTATAAAATAAACCACCTTAGATCCTTTTGGGTATCCCACAAATATGCACAATTTTGTCTGTGAATCCAACTTCCTCGCACCTTTATCCAATACATGGGATAGGAATCCCTAAATCATTAAATGATTTAGATTCAGCTTCTTACCATGCCACAATTCATATGGAGTTTTAGATGTTGCCTCAGTTGGTACATCATTCAGAATATAACAAGTTGTTTGCAATGTATATCCCCTAAAAGATATTGGCAGCTTCGAATAACTTAACATCGAACGAACTATGTTAAACAACATTCGACTTCTTCTTTTTATCATGTCATTCTGTTGTAGAGTGCCTGACGTAATTAACTGGGATATAATCTCATTCTCTATAAGGTACCCTAAGAACTCATCTGATAAATATTCTCTACCTCGATCAGACTGAAGTTCCTTAATGGGTAAACCTAGTTATTTCTCTACTTTTGCACAAAACTCTTTTAATTTATCAAAGATTTCACTTTTGCATTGCATTAGGTACACATACCCATATATGGAATAATCATAAATAAGTGTTACATAATACTCATAACTACCTCTGGCACTGACGTTTATGAGGTTACATGCGTCAGTGTGCACATGTTCTAAGGGTTCATGGGGACACATATTTATTTTCTAACAAAAGGGACATGAGTCACAATTGTAATAGTTGGAGTTGACTTGTTAGAAGGAACCATCAATATTTGAACTTGATAAGGCAATAGACTAGGGCAAAACATGATTTTGGGGTGGAATAAGATTTGTATGTACTGATCTCATAGTGTCTAACCAGTTCCTTGTACTATTTTGAACATTTTTTACTTTTTAAAACCTATTTTTGGTATTAGATACCTCTAAAAACCTAAAAACCAATTTTAAATGAGTTCAACATAATTTTGAATTCCTAATATTTAATTTATCTATTTTATATGATTTTTATAAAAATTTTCAAAACTTCAACTTCCTAACTTAATGTAATGAATGACATATCCTAATTTGAGTTACTTTAGCAACGAATGTGACATCTTCCATTCGAAGTCACTGTCCCGATCGGGTGTGAGGTGCCACATTGTAGATGATTTACAATTTGCCCCAAAGTTTGTTTTGAAGAGATCTTACTTTTTAAAAAAGTTTTTACTTATCTTTCTAATTTCAAGTTTAAATTTGTCCCAACTATTCTTTATTTTAGATCTAATTATTATAATACATATATAATAAATAAGTTTTTTCCTTATGTTATTACATTAGTTACCAAACGAGACATTAGTGTGTAAAAACTCCACATGCAGAATTAAGATGATGAAATGCACCCTTTGAAGCATATTAAAAATATAAATATAAATGAATACATGCCATTATCTTAACCCTACCGGTAAATTTTTGTTTTTCATTGATAGTGTTCCTAATAATAATTTTTTTAGTTTTGTACAACAATTTGAATAATATTATGTTATGAGTCAACTATATTAAAATTAATTTTTATTCAAATTTGAATATATTCTAATTTAAGTTCTTTTGGTGCATCTAATCATTTCATTTAGTTTTATTTGAGCATCTATTATTTTTATTGTACTTGCAGTTATAATTGTTATTTCTTTAAAACAAACATTTAGTTATTTTAACTATGTTTAAATAATATAAGTGGACCATGTTGATATTATTTTAGTTTAACTTTCCATTCAATTTTTTTAACATAAATTATTTGTGACTAGTTTTAATTTTAAAAAAACATTTAGGTATCTTAATTATGTTAAATAATTTTAATAATATCATTTTTAATGTATTACATAAAATAAAAGTATATCACATAATAAAGTAAAACAATTAAGGATAAATTATATTGTAAGTCACTTCACTTTTAAAACTTTTAAATGGTCACTAACGATTTTTTTTTCATTTTCGTTAAGTGTTATTATGTGTCTGATGAGAAAGTGACATGACAGTTCAAAAATCGATATAATAACGAATTTAACCCTTAAATTTTACATATTGTATCACTACAGCAAAACAGACATTTAGCGGCGCTTTTTTTAGCCTTTAGCGGCGCTTCTAAGCGCCACTAAAACTTTTTGCGGCGCTTCTGAAAACGCCGCTATAGGCGGCGCCGCAAAAATTTGTGGCGTTTATTGAAAAAAAGCGCCGCTAAAAGTCAAGGCCTTTAGCGGCGTTTGAAAATAAAGCGCCGCTAAAAGTCAAGGCCTTTAGCGGCGTTTGAAAAAAAGCGCGCTAAAAGTCAAGGCCTTCACGCGTTTGAAAAAGCGCCGCTAAAAGTCAAGGCCTTCAATGGCGTTTGAAAAAAAGCGCCGCTAAAAAGTCAAGGCCTTTAGCGGCGTTTGAAACAAAAGCGCCGCTAAAAGTCAAGGCCTTTAGCGGCGTTTGAAACAAAAGCGCCGCTAAAAGTCAAGGCCTTTAGCGGCGTTTGAAACAAAAGCGCCGCTAAAAGCCATTGACTTCGCGGCGTTTGTATATAGAAAGCGCCGCTAAATGTCATAGCCTTTAGCGGCGTTTATTAGAAGCGCCGCTAAAAGTCATGTCCTTTAGCGGCGTTTTTCCCACAAACGCCGCTAATTTTGGCAGATTTGCAATACATTTTTACACCTATATTCAGCCCTTCCTGCATTAAAATCCAACCAAATACAACAAATATAGCATAAAATGCAACCAAAATAGCAAATTTAGCATAAGAAAATACAACCAAAAATATTAAATCTAAATAATACTTCAAATTTAACGAAAAATATATGATGTAATTAATAAAGTATGATTTAAAATATTCTTAGAATAATGTTAAACGTGACAAAGTTAAAAATATTCTTACAACGAGAAAACTAATGTCTAAGATGGCGGCTTTTGCGACTGTTGAAACATTTGCATCATCTCTTTGCAAGAAGTGTGTGAGGTCATCGTATTTTTTTCCTATGCTCTGCCTCCTCCCACACGCTGCCATTGCCTCCTCCCAGCATTCTTGCCATTGCCTCCCTCTCTACTGCCTCCGCTCTAAGTTGTTGCTGGAGTTCTTCATATTTTCGTTGAACCTCGGCAATTTGCTCAACTGTGTTCGCTTGCATCTGAGCCATCTGATCTCTTAACCTCTGAACTTCAGCTTTAGCTTGACTTCCTAAGGCATGTATTCTTTGAGAGCCGATCCAAAATATTGAGTCTGGGTAATACGGATCCTTGAAATCGAACCCGACTGCACCTTTCAGACCCAAAACTTCAAAGTGATAATTACATTATCAATGTTCTCAAGATTAACAAAACTATCATCAAAGCGAAACTTCATATTCCGCCTTCTTATCCTTTAGTTTCTCCTAAAAATCAATTAAAAGTTAGAAACGAAATATATAATAAAAAGGAATGCAACATAGCATTATTTAAAACTACTAACGATGAATTGAATTAAACAATTATAATTAAACATTATAAATATTTAGAATAAATCAAATAGTATTAAGTAAATATACCATAATTTCTCCACTTTCTGATGTCATAGGAGATCCATCTTTCTTCCTATATGTAATCTCAAAAAGTCAAGGCGCCCAACTTTTTGTCCAGATTTAACTTCCTACAATATAGTAGTAAAAATATTATTTAATATTAGAAAGTTATTAATATTTGAAAGAATTAATAAAATTTTGATACCTCACCCTCATTTCTGACAAAACTTCTCGACCTGCCAAAAAAGCGTGAATTTTTGTTTTTGCTCACGCTTATTCCAATCGCTCACGGTCCTACATAATGAAATTATTATTACGTATATAGTAAACACTATATATAAGAGTTTGGAAATACGTAATACCTCTCCTTTCTTTGAATTCCGAATCTAACCGCATCTTCCCATTGGTACCTCAAAGATTCCCATGGGACATTTCTTAATTTTTCCTCGAGGCTTATGTCTTTCTTAAAATATTGTTTTTTTAAAGTGCTTTTATTGTCTCTCCATTTTTTACCCAATGTCTTCTTGATATAATCATCGAGAGACCTCTAAAGCAAATCTATCCTAAAAAAACACAAGTTTAGAATGTAAATATGAATGAAACTTAAACCAAAATATTATAAATTACATTCACATTTTGTTACCTTAATATTAGCGAGAGCTGATTTTTGTTGCTATCGGGCATGTGATGCCATGATTCGTAGTTGATGGGCAACATATTGGCATTTCGTGCTAAAATGCCAATATAGCTTTGCTAAAAGTCGAGCTTGAGATCCAACAGGTGGCCATAAGTATTTCTACTTACTTTGACACGGTTGGCGGGATCTAAGTCGTATAAATCACTAAGCGATGTACGTCCTCGAACTCTGCGCGTCCCCACCATTTTCAAATGAAAAATGATATACTATTATTATATTAAAATTTACAAATAAATTAATAATAAAAGTCAACACATGTAAAATAAACGTAACATTACTTTGAAATTCTTCAGGCTCGTCAAGTGTCTCTGGCACATTTGAAGATCCAACAGCTGTCTGCTGTTCACTATTTCCTTCTTCCGAATTTGGAGTATTCTGGACAATACTTAAACCACGTAATCTTCTTCTACGCATTTTTCCTGCAATACACATAAAATAGTTAAAGTTTAGTAATAAATTACAACAATAATAGTACATATAAAATAGTCAAATTATATAACATGACCAAGATTAAAATTATAATATTACATATAATTAAAAAAATGTAAAATCTTACTACATCATTATTCGTAAATATCTTCATTCACATCATCTCGAACCCATTGATATTGTGTACTAGTACTAGGGATATTTTCATCTAAGTTTTGTTCTGGAAAAGGTAATGTTTCTGATCTTTCGACAATGTCATCTCTACTTCCATTACCCATGTCAAACAAGTCTCTAGGGGTGTTCCGGAGTACAACATACCAACCCTCATCAGTTGGATCTTTTGAATAAAAAACTTGTTTCACTTGAGAGGAAAATACATATGGCTCGTCCATCAATTGTTGTCCAGTGTGAATCAAGCGAGAGAAATTCACCATTGTAAAACCAAATTGATCTTTTTAATTCCTCGCAAGATATTAACATCAGCCCAATCACACCGAAATAAGATAACTTTCCATCTGCCATAGTAATCCAACTCAATAATATCGGTAAGAAGTCCGTAATACTCCACATTACCCTCAACCGGATTACTATCCCTAGCACTAGCATAACTTGTAATTGAAGAATTAACAACAACTCCACAATTTTGAGTTCTCCTCATTCTCTCGCGATACTTTGTATGAAATCTGTATCCATTGATGAGGAAGGCACTATATCTTTTTATTACTCTGTTCGGACCTTGGGAAAGCCATTTAATTTCGTCATTGACGTCCTTCCCACTCCAAACCTATTGAATCGAAAGTAAATTAAATAATTATAAATGTATTATGTAAAAACATTCTTATTTGATTAACTAAATTTCGCGATTATATGTAACTTATTAACTTTAGTTACATACCGTTTGACTTAACCATTCATGAAAAGATTCTGTGAATAACTTATTAATCTCTCGATGTTGTAATCTTCGAGAGCGTGCACGAGATCTCAAAATTTGTTTGTACTCACTATGTCAATAACAAGTTTAATTGGTTAGAAGATAAACAAATCAAAACGACGAATATGTAAGACAATTTTATAACTTACTTGCGCAACGGTTCCATTGAATCGTGGTGAAAAAGTACATATCGATGTGCCTGTATCCACGATATATCATCTAATTCTACAATTTCAACTTTGCCGATTGGTTCTCCATAACTTTGAAATAAATAAGTTTCGGCCAAGTCATGATCATTGAGCCCAGCATTTCTACTTGGTCTATTCAATCGTGTTTCAAAGATCTTCTAAATATCTAGAATGTAAGGTCATGCACTCTTACGCCAAGTAGCCTTCAGCAATTGATCCTTCGGATAACGCTTATTGCGACAATATGACTTCAATTTGCTTAGGAACCTAAACACGATATACAATATTTATCAAAAGCTGTAACTAAATGTATAGAGGTGAATGAGTGAATACTTGAGAAATAAATTAGCACCTTTCAATAGGATACATCCATCGATAAAAAACCGGTCCACCAAGGATTGCTTCGTGAGGAGATGGATTACCAAGTGCACCATAATAGTGAAGAAGGAAGGTGGAAAGATCTTCTCTAAATTGCATAAAGTCAAAGCCGCTCGATCTGTACTTTCTCAAGTTCTTCGACATTCAAAACTTTGCCACAAATAGCTTTCATTATATTGGATAGTTCAATTATACAGACGTTACATTTTTTGACATACAAAGATCGTAAAGCAATTGGGAGTAAATCTTGCATCAAGATGTGGTAATCATGTGATTTTAATGAATATAATCTTGATCTTTGAAATCGACACATCGAGATATATTTGACGATACGCATCAGGGACCTTTATATCCTTCAACACCATGCGAAAACTTCTTTCTCTTTCTTTGACATTGAAAAAATAGAAGCAAGCAACCGATATTTCCCATTCGGAAGTACTTGAGGATGAAGATCACGCCAGGATTCTCATGTCAACTAAATCAAGTCGGCTCTCAAGATTGTCTTTTGATTTTCCATCGACATTTAAAATTGTCCCAATTATGTTCTCGCAGACATTCTTCTTAATATGCATGACATCAAGATTGTGGCGTAAAATGTTGTGCTCCCAATAAGGCAACTCAAAAAAAATACTCCTTTTCTTCCACAACTCCGCCTCATTAGGGTCATCCTCTTCGTCGATTCATCATCGATTCATCCTCGATCTTCTCCTTGTTTGCGTGATAGGTGGTTGATTTATCTTCCCGTAACTAAAGTTGATATCTTTTAACATAAACAAGATTTCAGATCCAACGGTCTGCTTAGGAGCTCCTCTGTACTCTTCAGTACCGTCAAATAGAGTCCTCTGAAATCTAAATTTATGATTTTCATCTAACCACCGACGATGGCCCATGTAAGAGAACTTCTTCCCATTATACAACCACTTGAACAAGTTTGCGCAACTAACAAGGACAGAGCATAATGTCCTTTAGTACTCCAACCCGATAAATTGGCATAAGCCGGAAATCATTAATTGTCCACAATAAAGCCGCACGTAAATTAAAGTTCTCCTTTCTCAATACATCATATGTCTCAACACCCGACCATAATTGTTTTAACTCTTCAATAAGTGTTGCAAATAGATGTCAATATCATTTCCGGGACCTTTCACTCCAGGGATAATCATTGATAAAATAAATGAAGATTGCTTCATGCAAATCCATGGAGGCAAATTGTAAGAACAAGTACTACGAGCCAAGTCTTCGCATGAAGTACTCATGATTTTAAATGGATTAAAGCCATCAGCCGCTAGCCCAAGCCTCACATTCTGAGGATCGCTTGCAAAGCTTGGAAATTTACTGTCAAATGATTTCCAAGCTAAAGAATCCGCAGGATGTCTTAATAATCCATCATCGGTCCGTTGATCATTATGCCACGTCATAGATTCGGCTGTCTTTGAGGACATGAAAAGCCTTTGAAGTCTTGGTATCAGGGGAAAATATCGCAAGACCTTGACTGGCTTCTTTCTTAACTGTGCCCCACCTTCATCCGTATTCACATCTTCAGACACTATTCATCCAACGAGACTTACCGCAAACATGACAAGATTGTTGGTTTTTCCGATCACCCCAAAGATAACATGCGATCATTTGGGCAACTATGAATTTTATCATACCCAAGGCCCAAATCTATTATTAGTCTCTTCATATCTTGACAAGACTGGGAATTTTTGCAAACGGAAACATCTCTCTTAGAAACTCTAGCAAAGATTGTAAAAGAGTTTCCGGTCCACCTCCCAAACATTTTAAGTGAAATAGACGAATGCAGAAGGACAATTTCGAATATTTTGATCCCTCGTAAAGTTCTTCATTCATTTCATTAAGTAAATTGTAGAACTTAGCCGCTTCTTCATTTGGCTCCTCATTAGGTGCACTTGTTCCCGTTTCGCAAAAAACATTTCCAGTAATATTACAATCCTCAGATATAATAAAGTCAGGTGGAAACGATTGCTCACCATGACTACGCATATTAAATGCATCCCGCAACATATCTTCCATGTCATCTTGTCTAACATTCTGATGGTAATCAGTATCAGGATAAGTCGGATTAATCGTTGAAGAAGTTCCACTAGATGTACACTCTCCATGGAAAATCCATTTTTTATACCCCCGAATAAAGCCATCAACAATTAGATGTTCGTAGACAACTTCACGAGAATGCCAGTAGATGTTGCCACACTTCTTACACGGGCAAAGAATCATATTCTCTTGGCTTGCATTTTGAAATGCAAAATTTAGAAAAGTTTGTACTCCATTTTGATAGGCATTGCTTACCCTTGACAATTTCATCCAACTCCTATCCATTTTGTAGTTCTTGAAATCTAAAGTTGACAACATATTACAGTTACTTAAATGTTCTCAATTGATTTAAATCATATCATTATACTAAATATCAAGTTTCTAATGGGTATAAACTAATTCGAAAAGTTATGAGATTTTCAACTATAGATTTATGTATTATGTAAGTTAAGTAAATTTCGTAAACTAGTTATGTATGATATGATATATATCTAAGTATTATGTAAGTTATGTAAGTTATGATATGATATATATTTATGTAAATTATATATTTATCTAAGTTATATAAGTTATGTAAGTTATGTAAATTATGATATAAAATATATTTAAGTATTATGTAAGTTATGTAAGTTATATATTTATCTAAGTTATATAAGTTATATAAGTTATGTATGTTATATAAGTTATGTAAGTTATGTATGTTTAAGTTATATATTTATCTAAGTTATATAAGTTATGTACGTTTTGTAAGTTATATAAATTATGATATCAAATATATTTATGTATTATGTAAGTTTTTATATCACGATGTGGAAAATCACATGGATAATACATATCAAGTATGAAGTATCTACAGTGTAAGTAGCGGGATTAAATAATATTTAATTAAATAATATTTATAAAAATTATTTTAATTAAGTAATATACATGTCGTTCGTTTTTATTTGACAAATCACATGTGCGATTAAAATAGTCCACACTTAATTTAATTTGTGTTTTACAAGTCATCTTTTCTTAAGTACATATTAAAGCAATTGTGTGGACATCCGTATTTAGCTTAAAAGCTATGATTTAGTTTGAATAAAAGTTTAACTTAAATGGTAAAACGGACGATCCATTATTTAAGATTCATCGTGCGTGGCGTTGTTACACCTAGGAGGATCCATTATATCTTGCAGCTCGATATAAGGCAACCCGTCAGTTTTCCACCTATATACTTTGAATCTTTAAAATATTTAAACTTTGTAATTTTGATAAAATTGTTGCCATTTTGATAAAAATTAGTTATAACTTTCAAAGACATTTAAAAATATTAAATATTAAAATCAAACATTATTAATATAAAAAAATAGTAATATGAATATAATAATAATATAAAAAATCGTAGTTTAATTTTGATAAGTCAATTGGAAATAAATTAAGGTTATATAAATATTGGATAGTAGATGAGCTCGATAGAATTTTTTTTCAAGTCTTTTTTAATTTATTTAAGATTCATCGTACGTGGCGTTGTTACACCTAGGGAGGATCCATTATATCTTGCAGCTCGATATAAGGCAACCCGTCAGGTTTCCAGCCTATATACTTTGAATCTTTAAAATATTTAAAATAAGGTTGACATGTGCAGTTAAAATAGTCCACACTTAATTTAATTTATGTTTTACAAGTCATCTTTTCTTAAGTACATATTAAAGCCTTTGTGTGGACATCCGTATTTAGCTTAAAAGATATGATTTAATTTGAATAAAAAGTTATACATATCAAATGGTAAAACGAACGATAATATTTGTGATAAAACGAGATTAATATTTGTGATAAAGCGGACGAGAATATTTCAATAATAATTTAAATTTATGTTAAAAACCATATATAATATTTTATTAAATATTTGTATATTAGAAGGGACATATTAAATTGAAACAGTAAATTTTTTAAGATTCATCGTGACGTGGCATTGTTACACCTAGGAGGATCCATTATATCTTGCAACTCGATATAAGGCAACAAATCAAAGTTTCCAAATTATATACTTTGAATCTTTAAAATATTTAAAATAAGGTTGACATGTGCAGTTCGAAATATTGTTGTAATTATAACGGACAAGCAAGCTACATATATGGTAATAAAATTAATTCATACTTATTCATACTTCAAATAATTAATACTATAAGGTCGGGTTTCAAACTTATATATACTTTGAATCTTTAAAATATTTAAAACGTGCCTTAATAAAACGTGCACTGTCTACTCCACTCTCACCAAAGAAACAGAGGCTGAGTCTAAAAAGTAATATTTATTAAGTAATTTAAAGTGAAAATGCATAGAAATAAGGAAAAAAATTTAGCAACTAAACGGCCCAGACATGCATTACCTAACAAATGACAATGGTCATGGTGTATTTAGTTGCAACAAATATTATTTCAGTGCTCGATAGTACCTAGAAACGGATGTAAGATTATAAGAGTAGCACCAAATATATTTCAGTTTAAGCAAATATAAGAACTTTATCTATATCAATTATGCAAATTTTAATTCTAAGATTAAATGGCGACTTGTTGAACCAATACTTGCAGGAGGAGGAGAAGAAAGCGAAAATGAAGCATACACATCATCAAAAAATCGCAAAACGCACATCTTTTCAAACCATTTCTGCAAAAAACACAAAATCTTTTATGAGCATACAAATGACTTCCATCTCTGCAAAAAAATTGTAAATACAAGGCACATAACACAATTAGCAAATTCATCAATTGCTTTCTTCAAACATTGACTTTCCTAAAGTGCCCAAATCGAACACATTATCCAACATCTCAAAACAGTTTTGAGAATAAGTACAAGCAAATACTAGCATGCTCATTCCCACTCACACATGAATTTTGCAAGCATATTCTCTAAGCTCTCAGCTTCCTATTATTGACCAGTTTGTTCAAGTATATATTATTACATAAAACATCTTTCTGCATTCCATTACATGCATCAGTGAAGAAATGATATGATATATATGTGCTCGTCCAATTTTAGTTACAGGAATCTGAGTTTCCTAAAAGTCTACTACTATAATTTCCATTTGAAGTTTGGTTTTGGTTCTCCTAAAGATTCCAGTCAAACCTAGAATGTCTTGAGATGAAACATAAAGATTTAATAGTTACTTAAAATCTTAAAAAACAGGTTTATCTCAATGGCCTTCGGCATTGAGAGACAACAATCACAATTTCAGCGTTCGACATGGGAAAGAGAATGACACAGCACCGCAATAGGAGCTTGGAATATTCCATGATATATGTTGATGCTTGATGGCGATGATTTTATGCAAAGACAGGGAAAGAAAAGCACAATGTACAAGTGCACTACTCACTTTCTGTTTTTCTTAAGAATACAAATCAAATTACGATGATGGAAGATGCTAAGCCTTTAATCAAAAGATCATATGGATCCGAAAGAGAGCACGATTACGATAATGAAAGATGACTTCCATCATCTACGCACCATTCATTGCAGTATTGGCATGAAGTCCATTTGCATCTTCCAATGTCTTGCCATTAACTTCACTTCTCCGCCTCTAAACAAATAATAGAAAGCATAAATGCCAATCTAAATTGGATATCACCATGAAGATATTGGTGAACAAAAACTTTGTAATGAAAAAAATATCTTAGAACTTTTGACTTTGTCTCACAGAGCACTTAGAACAAGTGAGGATAAAATGATTCACACAGAACTAGACATGAACAGGTTAATAACCCAATGTGTAGGTTCCCAAAAGACCATGAAAAATTACTCTCGCAAGCAAGTAAAGTGTCTTTTTCTTGCATGCTAAAATTATTTTATTTGATTCAAAATGCATGAAAAGGAAAAATCAATATTAGGCTAGACTCTAGAGACACAGTAGGAGAAAATTAGAAAGAATCTTCACATAATTTCAATAATGGTGAAATAGAACATAATGTCAATAAAATCAGTAAATTCATCTAAACTGGTTTTACTGCAGAGATTGAAAAACCCGAACAACAACCCAGATAAGCTCAAAACTCAAAAGGTCCCTTTCGGGATGCGAGAATAGTAAATGCGCTTTTAACATTGATGCACCAGCAAATAAATGCAGAACTACCCGGACAACTCCAATTCAAACAATAAAAATAATAAACAAATGGATAAGAAAGCGGTCAAAGCACGACCAATTTCTTTACATAATCGAAAGAAAATGAATAGAGGAATTCAACAACAGAGTTACAAGTTTCAAAACCCAACATCGAAAAAAATAATAATAATAATAATTTAACCAAAAATCCAGACAGGAAAGCAATAAGAAGTCGATCAAGAAACAAAACCCAAATCTTAGAATCTCGAAAAAAAACTACACTACGTAGGACATACGAATCATATAACAAACCATTTCAAACAAAAAAAAGGCAACCAATACAGTAACTATGCATTAATCTGAAGGGGACTCAAAAACTAACCATTCCAAACCCATTGAGCGTATGACCGTCGACGAGAGGAAAGGGAAAATAGTTAGGGATTTTGGGGATGGGGGAACAGAATAAGGGAAAAAAAGGGGAATTTGGGAAAATATTAGGGATTTCGGGTTTGGGGAATTAGGGGATGATTTGGGGGAAAAAGAGAAGAGAGGTTTTAGGGATTTAGGGAAAGAAGAGCCGAAATGGGGGAAAATGACTTAGAAAAAAATGAAACTGATTTCGGGTAAAGGGGGAGAGAAAGAAATGACGCCGTTTGAAATATGGAAATTTTGTGGCGTTTTCAACAACGCGCCGGTAATGAGACCTTTTGCGGCGTTTTCAGCAAAGCGCCACTAACTCCTCTTTTATCTACACTACAAAACGACGCCGTTCTAACATGAGTTGTGGCGTTTATTACAGAAACGCCGCTAAAGCCATTACTATTCAGAGGAAACGACGCTGTTTTTCTTCAGAATGTATAATGAAATTTTATGGCGTTTTCTTGAAAAACGCCATTATTTCGATCTTTAGCGGCGTTTTATGTACAAACGCCACTAATACCTTAATATTTTATAAATATTGATCAAATTTTAAAACTATATATTTAGAATTTCTTTTCAATTATATCTAAATAATGTTACTCTGATGAATGTTAGTGTAGTACAATATCTATATTTCATATATTTATATTAGGTTTAGTTCAAATTCCCAAGAATCTCATAAAATTCTAAATATTAAACATTCAATAATAATATTATACCTTAAACTTTAAACCTCAGACAATAAACTTACACTCTAAACCCTAACTATATATAGTTGAAACTTTAATTTTGATTTAATACACATTTTAAAATACATATTATGTATTCATATAAATTAATTTAAAAAATACATGATGCTATTTATTATATCAATAACGCGTAAATATTTTACAAGATCTACATCAAATTACAGAATTCATGTACACAATTGCACACTAAACCACTTTTCATATATATATTTATATATATTTTTCAAATAATAATATATATATTTAACTTCTATACATTTATCTTCTAAATTAAAATCTAAAATTATACTCGATCTAATAAAACCCTAAACCTGAGACTCTAAACCCCTAAACCTTATACCACAAACACAAAATCACTAACCCCAAACTTTTAACCCCGGCCCAAAACCATTCGGTAACCTTAAACCAACCATAACTCCTAGACCATTAAGCCCAAACTATAAAGTACTTTAAAAACTGCTAACTTTAAACCATAATCGTATACATATTATTGGGAATTTGTGTGGCCAATGTTAGTGTAGTACAAATTAAAACACACATATATATATGTTTATATTCTTATATTAAATAATATGAGTATATACATAAAATAGCATGAATCTTAAATGTTCTTCAGTTAATTTCTAGCTAATAGTTCAACAAATGCTAATTCCACATAGTTCAACAAATGCTAATTCCACATTCATTTTCACCCTTTCTTAATAGCATTCCCATATGTAAGAATCTGAAATTAAAAATTATCTCTTAAGAAGTTAATAATTGTCCCATTGTAAACTTCAAATTAACCCTAACCTTTAAACCCTAAATCATAATCCCTAAACCCATAATTCATCATAAACCTTCAAATACTAGTTAACTCCTAAACCGTAAATCTTAAACCATATATATATAGTTAACTTATAAACCTGTTTAAACCCTAAACCATATATCTTAAACTATAATGATAATTAAATATTTAATTAATATTTTAAATTTAATACTATATATCTCTTTTACGATTATATAAGACAATACTTAATATATTGTATAACCATAAATTTTAATAATTATTATTTTAGGGGTTATATAAGATTAGTGTTTATGATTTTTGTGGGTTATATGACTTTTAGCGGCGTTTTACCAAAACGCGCCGCTAATGCCCTGGTTTTTAGCGGCGTTTTAAAAACAAGCGCCACTAATGCCCTTGTTTTTAGCGGCGTTTTACCAAAGCGCCGCTAATGCCCTGGTTTTTAGCGGCGCTTTGTGTAAAACGCCGCTAATGCCCTGGTTTTTAGCGGCGTTTTACGCCAAGCGCCGCTAATGCTCCCTTTTTAGCGGCGTTTTTTATAAAAGCGCCGCTAATGCTCTGTTTTTAGCGGCGTTTTTATTGAAACGCCGCTATTTTAAAATTTATGCGGCGTTTGTTGGTAAAACGCCGCTAAAAACGCCGGTAAATCCCTATTTTCCTGTAGTGTATTGATTTAGTAATAATTTTTTGAAAAATAAAACCTCAATTTACAAATCGATTTTGTCGATATTTTAAAAAATTAAAATAAATATATAAAAATAAATAAATACTTCAAATACATATTAAATTTAAATATATATATATAAAAGAAAAAAAAGATGGTTTTGACAAATAATGATAATACATAATGGCTCCAATTATTTTCCATTTGTTGAAGCACAAGGAAAGTTTCAGCAATGGCGGCCATGAATCTCGTTTCAGCTAGGGTTCGCTCTTTCAATTAAAGGTCAGTAAAGGGTTTTCAATTTCGAAATCCAAGGGCTACAAATTGGGACCGCGAGCTACTTTGGTAGAATCCGGAGGTAGAAGCCGGACCAAGAGGAGATGGTTCTTCGGTGACTGTAGGCGTCGAGAGGGGACCTTGCGACGGACCTTCAGGCGGAGGCCAAGGCCATGGCACGAGCCGTCAATGCCTCCTTTTACAGCCTCGAGCTTCTTGCCAACAAATATGGGTCACGACTCACGACCTGTCCAGGTTAGGCCCCAGAAAATATGGAAAAATAAAAACTGAAAATTGACTAATAATAATAGTAATGTTCAGTTCGATTTGGATTTGATTCTTTTTTTTAATTAGATTTGATTTTCATTTGATTAATAATAATTGACGATATTATATTTGAATCTATTCTAACGGTTGGAAGCGTGATGGATAATTACAAGCTGAAAGACTAATTTTATTACACAAATAACACAAATATAATTATCTTTTTAATTTTATACTGCTGCTAGTTTACAACTCTCTTCACTCGCAAAACCTTTTCTTTTTCTTACATTCGACATTAACAATTTTTGCCGCCTAATACTATTCAAACATTACTGTCATAATTATCCTTTCATCCTTAACCTTTAATATTTCATGAACCTTTCAGCACATTTATCATTATCATCATTTTAGTCCCTGGTGCTAGACCAATTTTGACAACTTACTATCCATCTTGCAAGCTAGTCTCTCTGTTGCCTCATCTACATACTTAAGACTTAAGAAATCATTAGTCAACTGCCACTTACTAAGCCACGTTATCTGCATACTTAGCTAACTTTAAAAGTCGGTTTGATTTCTAACACTCCCCCTTAAATCGAGCTTTTCATTCCAATCTTTTCTTTGAGTTTATAGAATACGTCTGCTTTCAATGGCTTCGTAAAAATGTCTGTCAATTGATCTTATGTTCTATAGTAAACTAACTCCACTTTTTTTATTCTTCACATGCTCTTAAATAAAATGACATTTTGTATCGATATGTTTGCTTCTACAATGAGACACTAGATTCTTTGCAAGAGATATTGTGGACTTGTTGTCAATATAAATTGTAATTGGGCTCTCTTTTATAATAGATAATTCAGTCGAAATATTCTTCAACCAAATTGCTTAACAAGTGCATGTTGCAACAACCATGTATTCTACTTCATATGTTGAGAGGGCTATTGTTT
The DNA here is from genome assembly GCA_025698475.1 of Gossypium anomalum. Lineage (NCBI taxonomy): Eukaryota > Viridiplantae > Streptophyta > Magnoliopsida > Malvales > Malvaceae > Gossypium > Gossypium anomalum. The sequence continues at coordinate 15,677,384 of CM046957.1, forward strand.
GTTACTTTTTCGATAACCATGAAAATGTCACGGAGCCAATATGGAATAAATATTTGGATGCGCTTTTACGATCATCCAAGTCACCACCATAATCACTATCTGAATAACCAACCAATTTTGAATTCTGTGAGTGCGTATAAAATAAACCATGATCCATCGTACCTTTGATGTATCTCAAAATTTTCTTTATTGCAATCAAGCGATCTTGTTTTGGCTTCTCCATATATATGCTAACTATTCCTATTACATGTATAATGCCTGGCCGCATGATAGTCAAGTACCTTAAACTTTCAACGATTCTTTTAAACAACATTAGATTTACCGGCTCTCTAGATGAATCAACGCTTAATTTCATGTATGGTTCTGCTGGTGTGACTATCGACTTACAATGTTTCATTCTAAATATTCCATCTTTCATTTGTTTCACTTCAACTCCAAGAAGGTATGACATTTCACCAATAGCTATCATTTCAAATTATTTAGTCATATTCATTGAACATACCTGGATTGTTTCCCGTGAAACTCATATTATTCATGTATAAGCACAGATCATGATGTCACCAACTCTATTTTTCTTCGTATATAGGGCATGCTCATATGGGCTTTTTGTGAACCCGTTCTTCTGAAAATATTAATTTATTATTGTGTTTCATGATCTCAGGGCTTACTTCAGTCTATATAAAGCTTTCTTCAAGCGATAAACTTTGTCTTACTATCCTTGTTTTCTATATCCAGGTGGTTGTCTGATGTAGACTTCTTCTTCTAGGTAGCCATTAAGGAATGCTCACTTCACATCCATCTAATAAATCTTCCAATTATTTTGTGATGTAGTTGTCGTGAGAAGCCTTATAGTGCCAATCCTAACGACCAAAGCAAGTACTTCATCATAGTCCACTCCATATCTTTGCTTGTTGCCTTTTGCAACTAGTCTTTCTTTGTATTTCTCCACTTTTCCTTCTTTGTTGGTCTTCGTCTTGTACACCCATTTGACTTCAATTGGACTATGTCCTTTTGGTAGACTTGTTAACTCCCACATGTCATTTCTTCTTATTGCTACAATTTCTTCATCCATTACCTTCTTCTGTTTGACATTTTCAATTGCATCTTCATATTTTATTGGATCATATTCTTACATTAAACAGAATAATTAATAATCGAGTGTTGTTTCTATAGTTTCTGTGACCTCATAAATATGACATAAACTACACATTCTTGCAAGTGATTCCTTTGAGCTGCTGGTATTGGTACTGATTAGAGATGATGATGTTGTAGGAGTTGTTGCAACAGGACTTGGTGAAGGGCTTCGATCGTCGTCTTGTTCTTGATCAATGAAGTTGTCTTCTTTGTCATCACTGAAAAATAATCCTTCAATTTTTTTTTCTTCTTCGCTCTATCTCCAGTAATCAGCTTCATTAAATTCTACATCTCTTGAAATAATAACTTTCTTGGTGAGAGGGTTGTATAACCTATATGTATTGCTTCTTTTTTCATAACTGATGAAAATACATTTCTCTCATTTATTGTCAAGCTTCTTTCTCGTCTGGTCAAGAGCATGAGCGTATACGATGCATCCAAAAATCTTGAGATGTCCAACTGCTAGCTTTTGATTACTCCAGGCTTCATTTGGCATATTATATTTCACATTTTTTTTCAGACGCCGATTCAAAAAATAAACAGCACATTGAATAGCTTCAGCCCAGAAAGTTCTTGGCAAATGCTTAACTTTAACCATGCTTCTTGGAATATCAAGAATAGTGCAGTTCTTTCTTTCAGTAACTTGATTTTGTTGTGGCGTCTACGAAGTCGTCAACTGTGAATGATTTCGTGCTCCTTGCAAAAGCTTTCAAATAGCTTTAAAGCATACCCATCCTCTCTATCAGTTTTGAGTATCTTAATATAATCTCCACTCTATTTTTCTACCATAGTTTTAAACTCGATAAACTTGTCAAATGCTTCTGATTTTGTTTTAAGAATATATATCAGACTTTTTCTACAAAAATCATCAAGAAAAGTAACATAGTACATGTTTTCACCAAGTGATAGTATATCAAAAGGACCTACTATCTCGGAGTGCACAATCTCTAATGGTCTCCTAGCTCGTCGAGATTTTCCAACTTCAAAACTCTGTCTGTATTATTTTCCTTTAATGCAAGTTTCATACAGTTGATCAGAAGGATTAATTTCAGGCAATCCATTTACCATCTTCTCCTTTGACAATAGCTTCAGACCAAAAAATCCAAAATACCCGTACCTTAAATGCTACAACCATGAATCATCTTTGATTGCATTCTTCATACATTTCACCTTTCTAGATTTAATATAAATAGTGAACAAATGGTTACGCGTCATATCAACTTGAGCAATTAATTTATCACTCTTATTTTTTAGGGTGAGCATGCAATTCTTAATATGTACTTCATATCCTTTTTCTAGAAGTTGTCCAAGGCTGTTGATGTTGTTTTTCAAAGCTGGTACGTAATAAACATCTGATATGTACTTCTTCTCTTTGTTCTTTTTTGTAATAGTAACTTTGCCTTTATCTTTGTCTGTGACGCGTGATTTATTTCCAAATGTTATTTGCCCGTGAATATTCTTATGCAACTCTGAAAATAAGTCTTTTCAGCCACATATGTGATTGTTGGCACAATTATCAAGATATCAGACTTTTTACTTGATTTTTCACTTTATTTATAGGTAAGGAATACACTAGATTCCATGTTTTCTTATTCTTTAGTTGTTGCTACAAGATTTCTCTCCTTCACCTTAGGAGTTTATCTACACTTATAACTAAAATGACCATATTTATTGCAATTATAAAATTGTATCTGAGATTTATTTCTTTTTTGCAATCTACCTCTTTCTCGATCTCGACCTCGAACTCGTCGTCTATGACTTGATGTCCGATTTTCTTCGCTTCTTTGGCCTCTACCATATGATTGATTGCCTCTTCTATATGTTCCTTGTCCACTTCTATTTCTTCCTCTATATCCTCCATAGTATCCTCCACGATTACATGTACCTTGTCCAAAATTATCGCTAGCTCCACTATGATTGAATGACAGTTTTCTTTGCAAGACTTGCTCCAATTTTCAAGTATCATCATTTTACTTCATTTTATGCTCATGAGCTTGAAGAGAACCCATAAGTTCGTTGATTGATATTTGTGATAGACCTTTTGATTCTTTGATGGCAACAACCACATAATCAAATTTCCATGTCAATGACCGCAAAATTTTTTACATTATTCTTACGTCATCAAGTGTTTCTCCATTTCTTTTCATTTCATTTACCACCGCTTTCACCCAGGTGACATAATCAACGCTTTCTGAAGGTTTCATTTTCAACGTCTCAAATTCAGCTCTAAAGGTTTGTAAACACCCTCTTATCCTTTTTACGAGCTTCTTTCAATACTCTTTTTTCTTCATTTTTCAAAGTCACTTAGGTAGCTGCATTTTTAGGATTAACATATCCTTCTTCAACAACATCTCAACAATCTTGAGAGCCGAACAAAGCCTTTATTTGGATGCTCCAATTGCCACAATTTGTCTTTGTTAATTTTAGGATCTGCAGTTGGATCATGTTTACCATTGTGACATCGACACGAACCTCGCTCAGATACCACTTGTTGGAAGCGTGATGGATAATTACTAGTTGAAATACTAATTTTATTACACAAATAACACAAATACAAATATCTTTTTTATTCTATACTAGCTGCTGCTAGTTTACAACTCCTTTCAATCTCAACACAAATCACAGGTTGATAAAACATTCGCCTTTACAAAGGTTTAAATATAGTCTTTTGGGTTTATTCTCATTGAGTAATAAAAGACTAAGCCCATTCATGGGTGTTGTTACCCAATTTATTCTTGTTTGTGTTAATAGTTGTCTTCGACATGTACGTGCGTGTTTCTTTTTAGGTACGGTTCATGTGAATTTATCAAAACTAAACGTAAATGCCCCTTTGTTTCAGCTATAAAAGGGAGTCTTCCCTCATTTGCAAGATGTATAGAAAATTATTCACCTTTCTTCTTCATTTCTCCTCTCTGCACCTTCGTAGTCTTTCTCTGTTTTCCAATTGGCTCTCTGCCTCTTCCAGATTTTCACTGTTTCCTCCCTTATTCTACCATTCCTTCTTTCCAAGAAAAAGAACAACGCTTTTGAGTTCCATCTTACTCATTCGGGTGTATAAATTTGGAAACACTGTATTAATTCTATTTTATTTAATTTTAATTATTTTTATAATATAAAAATAAATATTCAATTATAAGCTAGTTTAAAAAATCCTTAAGCTGTTGTATAAAAAAAATTAGAAAAGGACGAATCAAATCAACTCAAATTGCTGTAATTTAATTAAGTTGATTTGATTAATTGAGAAAATTTATAAATTTTAAGGGTTAATTTTTTAAAAAAATATGACTAAATCGATACAATATGTACAATTTGTTATTATATCAATTTTTAAACTCCCACATTACTCTCTCGTTAAACACTAAACGTTACTTAATGGAAATGGCTTAAGAAACAATCTTAATTAGTTGAGTGATCATTTTTAATATTTTAAAAGTTGGATGACAAAAAAATTTAATTAAGTAATCTACATTATAATTTAGCCAAAGAATAAATATGTAAAATCACATGTAGTATATGATAAAATCAAGAAGTAGTGTATATCTAACAGCAATAATTAGAATTACACCTTGAGTGAAATTCCTCTTTCATTTATTATTTATATTATTCAATTTTGGATTATACCTTTACTAGTATTTCAATAATATAAAAGTAAAAAAATTAAGTTTTCTAAAAAGGTCTACTCTCTCTAGCATGTCTCTGATCTGCTACTGGTAACATGTCTCTGGCTTTTTGTTTTCATTTTTTAAGTAGTTGGTTTGGTTGTTTTACTCTGCCTAGGGTTAATCTGGTGTTTTAGGTGGTACGAGGTTACAATCAAGGAGAATGAGATGGCAGAGTTTTAGTTAAATGATGGGGAAGAAGAGGTGATGTTATTGCCCACTGAGTTTGATTGTCATAAATCAATCTGTGAGTTTTGCTTGGTTGGTTGTTTCCTTACGACAAGCGTAGTCCATTTTCCAAAAATGAGGAGTACAATGGCGAACCTCTGGCATCCTTTAGGAAGTGTTAAGATCTCAGTTCTGGGGAAAAGAAAATATTTGTTTAAGTTTTTTCATAAGATGAACATCGAATGAGTGATACATTGGGCTTTGTGGACTTTCAATAATCATTTATTGATTATTCATCAATTCGAGGAGAACGAAGATCCGATGAAAGTTTCTTTAATTTTTTCTTCTTTCTGGGTTCAAGTGCATGATCTATCTCCATTTTTTTTCGGAGAATGTAGCGAAATAACTTGGAAATTTTATTGGTAGATTCTAGGAATATGATACGAAACAATTGAGTAGGAGAATGAACAATTATTTATGTGTTCGAGTTCAATTAGATGTTAGATGCCTATTGAAGCGGAAGAAAAAAATCATGATCTTTCCCGAGAAGTGTACTTATGTGAATTTTAAGTATAAAAGGTTGATGTTATTTTGTTTTCTATGTGGTTGCTTAGGATATAATGATTCTTTCTGCCCGACTAGATTTAACAAAGGTATGGAAGGAGCAAAATTTGGTTGGGATTTGACTTTGAAGGCACAGTCAATGAGAGCCACTACCATGAATAGTGTAGGGCTAAAGGAAGAAGGAGATAGAGAGGTGCAAGAAATGAATCATGAACAGTTTGATTTAGGGAGAAATTTAAGGGATAGGAAAAAATGAGAATCAAAGATGAGGGTCAATCTTGTATTGAGACTTCATTTGGAAGGAGTCCTGAGTAGTGATGTCATGAATTATGGGGAACCTTCAAAAGGATTGGGCTAGATAGACATAAAGCATGATTTGGAAGAAAGCTTGATTAAGAGTTGTGATAGAAAGAAAAGACCCCAAATGGATATTTTGGATCCTAACTTTCCAATACTATGGATTTGTTAGTGTCCAATGACGAGTAATCCAAAGCTCGGGTTCAATTTTTATTGACAGTTGTTAAGGGTCAAGTCGAGCAGTTGCAATGAATATACTATGTTGGAATGTTCGTAGTTTGGGGAATCCATAAGCTATTATGAGACTTCGGCACATGCTGAAGGTTTATAATCCCTAATTGGTCTTCTTTATGAAGACAAAATTAAATGGTATGCGAATGGAAAAAGTACGTAGAAGATGTAGATTTCAAAATAAAATTGATGTTTAAACTGAGGAGACATGAGGGGGACTTTTTCTTGCATGGAAAGAAATTACAAAGTCCAAGTGCGAAATTATTTAGAAAAATCATGTGGATATAGAGATTCAAGAAGATAAGGCAAGTCCAAAATGGAGATTAACGGATTTTTATGGAGCCTCAGATGTGTGAAATAGAAAGGATACTTGGAATTTGTTGAGACATATAGGAAGGAACCAACACTTGCCATGGATAGTATGTGGGGATTTCAATGAGATTAATTATTCCTATGAGAAAGTTAAGGGTGTCCCAATGGAGGAATTTCGTGAGGTGTTAGAAAATTGTCGGTTAATAGATATTGGATATTCAAAATTATGGTTTACATAAGAGAAGGGGAATTTGCCGGAAACAAGCATTAGAAAAAGATTGGACAAAGGAGTGGCAAATGTTGATTGATGACCATGTTTCTGATTATTGTGATACGACATCTGCCAAATTCTTTTTCGAATCTCTTTTCTCTATTTATTCAAAGAATCAGGGAAATAATAGGTAGGGATGAAAAGATTTCAATTTAAAGCATGGTAGATTGTAGAGGAACCATGTGAGGAAGAGGTGAAAAGAATATCAAAATCAACACCGGGAGATATCATTGAGAAGTTAGCGTCTCTACGAATTGGGTTGCAGAAATGGGCAAGGACCATTAGAGCAAAGCGGACAAAGCTTACAAAGACTTTAACAAGAAAGTTGGAGGAATTGAACAGTCTAGATAGGGATGATAAGACTCTTGCAGAGTTCATCGATGCAAAATTCAACCTTAATCTAGAGATCGGTAAGGAAGAAATGTATTGGGAACAGAGAGCATGAGTGAATTGGTTGAAGATGAGAGATAAAAATACAACTTTCTTTCATAATTTTGCCTCGCAATGTAAGTGTATGAATCGTATTGGTAGCTTGCAATATGAAGACAGGAATGTACCTACGGGTGAACTTGAGATGGAAGGGATTGTATAGAATTATTTTAAGAACCTTTTCTCTACAAAAAGGATTGGTGATATGAAGCATATTCTAGCTGTCGTGGACAGGTGTATTTCGAATAGTATGAATCATATGTTGATACCAAGATATACGTAAAAGGAGGTTTATTTGGCTCTGAAGGGGATGGGCCTAACAAAAGCGTTAAGGGATGATGGTTATCCGACACTCTTCTTTCAAAAAATTTGGCACATCATTGGGAGAGAAGTCGATGCCTACTGTTTGAGAGTCTTGAGTGAAAGTAAGGTTTTGGATCCTTTTAATTTTACCAATATTGTATTAATACCGAAAGTATCCCATCCTATGAATTTAACGAATTTTAGGCCGATAAGTCTTTGTACGGTTCTTTATAAAATGATTTCAAAGTCTGTGGCTAGCCGGTTTCAAAGAGTATTGGGATGTTGTATTGATGAAGCTCAAAGTGTATTTGTGTCATGGCGCTTGATAACAGACAATGTTTTTTTGGTTTATGAAATTCTGCACACTTTTAGGCAAAAATGAACAGGAAGTAAAAGCTTTATGACATTGAAATTAGATATGAGTAAATCTTATGATCAATTTGAATGGCCATTTTTAAGGAGGAGGATGTTACGAATTGGTTTTGCTAATTCTTGGGTGGATCTCATTATGCTGTGCATAGCTACTATTTTGTATTCAGTTGTAGTTAATAGGAAAACTGGAGAGGTTTTTAGACCTACTAGAGGCCTATGGTAGGAAGATCCATTAAGCCCTTTTCTTTTTTTGATATGTAATGAAGGGTTTTCATCCTTTATGAGATTAGCTATGAAGGATGGTTTGATAAAAAGGGTTAAAGTAAGTAGAAGGGGACATCAAATCTTTCATTTAATGTTTGCTGATGATTTCATTTTATTTGGAGAGGCTACTGAGAGGGGGGCTTATATTCTGAAATATATACTTAGGGATTATGAAGTATGTTTTAGGTAGATTATTAACCATGAGAAGTCAATTGTGTTCTACAGTTCAAATACTTTTGACAGGGCAAGGGAGATAGTATCGAAAATTATGAATGTTAGAACCTCAACAGATCTAGAGAAGTATTTTGGTTTGCCGAATATGGTAGGATGAAAGAAGAGATTGTCATTTCAGGTCTTGAAGGATTGTATCAAGAAAAGGATTGATAATTTGAGTACTAGACAGTTATCGCAAGGTGAAAAAAAGGTCTTCAAAAAAGTTGATCTTCAGGCTATACCGACGCATTCAATGGCTTGCTTTCTACTACCAAAGTCACTCTGTGGGGAATTGGAGAATATAATGACAAAATTTTGGTGGCAAAAAGGAAATAAAAAATCAGGGATTCATTAGTGTGAGTGGAAATGGTTATGTGAATTAAAAGAGAATGGGAGTTTAGGTTTTAGATTTTTAACAAAATTCAATTTAGCTTTACTTGGAAAATAGGGTTGGTGACTAATTAATTATCCGAATTTCTTGTTAGCTCTTACTTTAAAAGATAAATATTACTTGAATACTGACTTTTTAAGTGCCAGATTGGGAAATATACCTTTTTATAACTGGAAAAGTGTGTGGGTGGCTAAGGGCTTGTTATAGGATAGGCTATGCTGACGGGTTGGGACTAGAGTGAAAATTTCGATGATGGATGCTACGTGGATACCAGGGGCAGTAAACTACATGGTACAAAATATTGTTAGTACTTCAAGCATTAGCATGGTTGCGGATCTGATAGATGATAATAGATGTAGTGAATGATACCTGTAGTGAAAGTGATGTGAATAGAATTTTACGAATTCCACTAGCAAAGTAGTTGTACGATGATTTTATGGTATAGAAAGGGGAAACATCAGGGGAGTATTCTATGCGAAGTAGTTGCAAGCTACTTTTAAAAGGTGCCATAGACCCTATTGCTAATTACAATCAAAAAATTTACACGACTTTTTAGAAAAAATATAACACCCTCACTCGACCCAATCGCCGAATTTAGGTATAGGGTGCCACAAATGGACTGGATTAGACTAAACAAAAATTTTAAACTTAAAATTTGAATGACAGGCTTTATTAAGTAGTAATAAAGATTTCTTACAACAGAAACCTTAAATTAAAATAAAAACTATCACCAATTTCAAAATCTAAGGAAATTATTTATTTACAATATATTTGACCTAGAGGCGAAGCCTCTGAAGGTATCCCTATTATGTGCATGACTCCTAACTAACAATGTTACCTATTCCAACAAGGTCTGGCTTGCCCTCTCCCCCCTCCCTCGTGTTCTTTATTTCACGAATCCTATAACATAAGCCATATCTTCTGTAACTTCAACAGAACTTAGTGAGTTTCTTTGCATATATATAACTAAGTCCCATCATGCTGAGGTTTTAAATAGAAAAAACCAAACACACTACTCTTTGTTTCGTTTAGACAATCTCGCTTTAGAGTGTCAGATTCCTATTAGACTTTTGCATTTCTTTAATGGCAGATTGATTGCTGAGCGATCATTACCTAGTCAGCGTATGACCATTCAACTAATTTTGGTAGATTCTAGATAAATTATCATCCTTGCAGGTTCTCAATTTTCTTTACTCATATCACTTTTTGTTCTTTTTTTCCTCACACTTTCTATCATAAATATCTTTTTTAGTTTTATCATGACTCGTAAAAACACCATAGTTCTAGCGGGTAAACCAATATTCTACACATAAGGCCTACTAGAAAAGGCCCACGCCACACTGGCAGACTTAACCTTATTTCATCATTTCCTATTTCTACCTTACACTTGGGTTGAAATGTTGTTGGGGTTACACCCTTGTAAACAGCCCAAATTGCGATACCTTGCTTTTAAGGCGCATCAAATTTGTTTGCATTGGACTGTTTTAGCTTACCATTTCTAGAAGACTATTAAACGTTCGAGTTCACATTCTTCCTTATACAATGGTTCCTTATGGAACTAACTCCATAGTGGACACTTGCATTAGGTTTTCCCTCAAAGAGGAATAGTCTTGACAGACATATCTGTCACTTGGATTAACCTTCTTGGTACCTTTTTCTATCAATGGGTTTTAATTATCCCCTATTTACCAATAGATTATCCAGAGTACTTATGATCGAACCCATAACATACAGAGTTCCACTAAGCCTCTTCTAGCAGTACTTATTGGCCAATCTGTACCCGCGGTCCGCATATAAAATTCTGTTTCATTTGCCTATATATTAGGCATTATCGACACATCATTTACATAACTGATTTTAGCTGGGTTACCACCCTACACCTTACTGGCTTCCTTGTTCATCGTTTTGGCAGACTTTGCCCATTTTTGTTAACTTTACCCCTTCTTGGTGAATTCCTTAAATCCGTTGGCTAACTATCACTTGTCAACACTTGTATTTTCCCTCGTTTGTGTGATTTTCCAAAAACACCATACTACCCTGTGTTTAATGCCCCAACGGACACCTTATGCTGCCATATCTGAGTTATGGTCTTACTCATTAGGCTCCATGTTTAATGTCCTTCCGGACTTCCCTGTGTTCACTGTCCTGGCAGACTGCCCTATTTTTAATGTTTCCACGAACTCTCTATGCTACCAAAACCAAGCTATGGTCTTACACAAAATACCCCATGTTTAATGTCCTTGCGAACTCCATTGGTCGCCATAGTTGAACTATAATCTTACACCTAAAAACTCTTTGAGGTGTCACCTCAAAGGACTTTACCGCCATCGTGGTGTTACCGTAGAAAGCCTGTTGACTGCTGTCATGATGTTACTCTATGGAACCTAATAACTGTCATCACTGTGTCGCTCTAGTGAGCCAGACAATATCATTCCATTTCATTTTTAAACATAATGCTTGAACACCCAAGTGCCCCTCCGCAAGGCTCGGAGCTTTGCACATCATGGTTTGCATCAAGCAATACCAAATTGTGAAATTTAACGACAATTCCATTTCCCTACCTATCTGCTCATACCTCCAATTTTTCATTTCTAACTTTGATGCTTAAACACCGTAGTGTCCCTCCCACAAGACCCAAAGCTTCGCACATCACAGTTTGCACTCGGCAACACCGGATGGCGAAATACATAAACATTGTTTCCCAAATCCTAACTTCATCTAACCCATCAATAATCTCCCCTCTGTACCCCACCGTTTTAAACATGCAATACATGTATTTCACTTAAATACTATCATGGAGTATGTTATCCTTTTTTAGACATGGAATCATACTATTTCACAAGTCGACATATTTGTAGATACTTATATACTTACCTAACCTTATGCATACAAAACATTCTCAAGTAATAGTGATCATACATTGTCACAGTACTCAACAACAATTTAGGCTAATTATATGGCATCACAAAAATGGAGTATAGCCAAAATCATGAGTTTAACTCAGTATTTTTAGCTTAAAACTCAATTTTCCAAAAACATGCAAAACCCCTCAAAAGTTTTCTAAAAATCTTTAACTTCATTTTCTAAATCTTACATATACCGAAAGACTAAGAACCTTACCAGCTTACTAGATTCTCTAGTTTTTCGACTCAAACCTCATGATCACCGCTCCATGTAGAGCTTTCCGTAACTATCTCATCTTTGGAGAAACCCAAAGAAGAAGATAAAGAAAAGAAAAGTAAGCAGATCTAAGAAGATTTCACCCTAGGAATTCATTTCCCTACTATTTATAGCTTTTCACGAACACTCTTGAATTGTATAGAAACCCTCTACAGAAAATCATTTTGTCTCCCACTAAGGAACTTGCTGGTTTTAATCCAATTGAACCAAAATTGGACCTCAACCATATCCCAATCAGTCACTAATTTTTCAGTAGAGGCTAAAAAATAATAGCTTATTTCAATTTAACCCCCAATTATTCCTAATTTCTGGATGGTGTGTCATTGAAAGCACCAAATATATCCTATCCCTAAATAACAAAAAGAAATAGCATAAGGGGAGTAGGGCCAAATCCTCAGGAACTTGATCACTACAGCTTCTTGTTTCTCGAAATCCTAGGCGCAGTCGTGCCCAAGAAAAACAGCTGACATGGGAAAAAATAATAAAAAGACAAAATTTAGAGTATGGATGATTTGAAATTAAATAGATCAAAATCGTAATTGTGAAAAGAAACAAATTTGAGAAAAAGGGATTTTTTTTATTTGAGAGATTCCATCCTCTAGTTGTCTCGATCCTCTTTTGGTTCAATCATAGACTTTTAGGCGATCCTTCTTATGACCAAATAAGCCAGTTATAGTGGAAGAGGATGCCTACAACCACCAACTCCACTTAGGTTATATCCTTACGATCTAAAGCAACCTGACTCTAGCCAGCCATCAGTTTTATAGGACCATCTTACACTAGATCATTGTTTCTCAATGGCGAATGCCAAGCCTTTTCGCCTCTTGGGCTCCACAACCACTGACGCAGTAAGTTAGCGAATCAACTATGCAACTTTCCCAAAACATACAAAGTAGCCGCATTTACTTTTGAAAGGACATGGACGAAAGTGTCAGTCTCGTAATGCGAAGAAATGATGAATACTCATTGAGAAAGGTTAAGTGCAAGTTCTAAGCCTCATGAACTCTTTTTGAGTAATCTTGATAAACTTTGGCTAGATGAGTTTAGCTACTCATGCTTTCGGGAATAAAAACACAAGTTTAATAAAACAAAATTTTATTAGAAAGGAAAAGAAACAAAATACTAAGAGCCTTAGGGGGAAGGAATTTTTTTATAGAAATGATCAGTGAGTATTCATGCCACTCCATCCCCTATTTATAGTACATGAAAGACCCTAGTTAGTTCCTATTCAAACTCTAGATGATAATGTAAGAGATATAATTTGAAATTAAATTTAAACAATATAATAATCCTAACAATAATCCTAAAAATATAATTCAAATTTAAACAAAGTTTTATGTCCATAAATCTTTTCTTTGAAAATTTTCCCCAAGTCTTCCAAACTTTGTATTTTTGGCACTACTTCTTCCCTATTTCGCATGCTAACCCATTTTTTCTTTAAATTCATGCTTTTTCCCCCAAATTTTATTTTGCCTTCAATTTAGTCCCTACAAGATAAAAAACCATAAACAACCCAAATTAGTAGTATCATACTCATGTAATTAACTCATAAAAGTATGTCATTTTAGAGTATTATTATATTACCTTACTTAGCCCATGCTTGCCCTAAAGTATGGTTCTTATTCCACTATGTAATTTACATTTTACCATGAAAGAAGCATCACTCCAAAGTTTTATGAAAATTAGGCATAATGCATATGAAAATAAAGAGAACATTTAGCTTGCTTTAAGTAAAACTGAAAAGTACTCCAACTTAAACACACAAAAATTAAATCAACTTTTCATTCAAAAAAATAAATCGACGTGGATTATTTCATAAAATTTAGGTAATTTACTAAACTTACCAAGACACCCTATTTGTTCCACCCTTAATCCCCAAATTTAATTCTCTTCATTTCTTTTCCTTAAGAATGTATTTGCCATTTTGACGTGATGTGTAATGACAACCCAAGCACCCCACCCAGATTACTCAACCTAACACACTCCTAATTTATTTTTATTTTTGTCCATAATTTAGATTAGTGGAGATTTACCTAACATGCCACAAAATCTTTTAACGCGAAAGTAGGATGACAACCCAAGTACCCTACCCCGGTTACCTATTCAATCACGTTTTAAGTTGTGCTCATAACCACAAAATTATCAAATTTTATTCTATTTTATTTTTTAAAATGAAACAGAATTTTAATTTTGGAGGACTAAGAAAAACAATCAAGTGTCAAAAATAAGTTTTGGCAACTACCTAACAATGATGAAAATAAATTTAGTATACATTCGTATTAAGTGTGGTCTTTGCATTTAGATTCAATCGACTTTACTATAAGCAAGATAGGGTTAACTTCATTAATCATAATTATTTTAGCCTAATAGAAAAAAAAATAGTAGAGATGAAATCAACATAGCAAAAAAATAACTAACTTAGTAGACAAGAAACATGCTCACGGATCAAACAGTGGGTAATTCCTAGTCAAAATTTTGGGCATGAAAAGGGGCAGGATATACTAAAAATAAATGAATGTGGGCAAAAACAAGCACAAGGCAGCATCATTAATAACACAACAGAAAAAATAGCAGATAAAACAGGAGAAATAATAAGGAAGGCCTCCCTCCTACTTAAAACACATTACCCTCCATGTGCAAAATAATGTCAACAAATATGATGAAAAAGAAAGGGTTTAGAACACTCCTCATGTCGCTTTCGTTATGATTTTCGCTCATTTCCAAATTTAATTTTTTGTTTCCTCGATTCTCCTGGACATAAGAGGAGAGAACAAATTTTATTAACATGCAAGAAAATAAAGAAAAAAAATTAGGTTGCCTCCCAACAAGTACTTGTTTAACATCATTAGCTTGACGACGGAAGTAGTATTGTGGTTGTTCCAACTGAATATTTTTTATTGTATGGGGTTGGAAATTTGGTGCATCAAACAATATTTCAAGTTCACTTTCATGAAGTGACTCAAAAGTTTCTCCTACTAAGGAATTAATTATGTCGACACGGTTTACATTCAAAATTTCACTAAGATGACTAATAGCATCGTAAACGTTAAACTTCACAATCTCCCCGTCAAACTCCATCATGAGGGTTTCGTTGCGCACTTTAATCTTAATACTTGCGGTACTAAGGAAAGGTTACCCCAACAAAATGTCTAAAGTCCCAAGAGGATTATCCTCTTTTATTTTCACCACATAAAAGTATGTAGGAAAGATAAGTCCGTTGACTTTCACCAATACATCCTCAATGACTCCTTTGAGATGCACAATAGACCTATCCAACAATTGAATGATAAATGGAAAAAGGCATTACATTTATAGAGGCCCCTAAATCACATATAGCTTTTTTAATTCCTAAGTGGACTATTTTGCATGGTATTTCAAACATGCCACTATCTTTACATTTTACTCGCATCCTTTGCTATAACACCGCAGATACATTTTCACCAACACTTACCTTTTCATTCCCAGTCAATTTTCGCTTGTTGACGCAAAGCTTTTTAAGGAACTTGGCATATCGCGAAATTTGTTTTATGGCATCCAACAATGGTATGTTAATCTCGACGTTTCTAAATGTTTCGAGAATCTCTTTTACCTCTTTACTTCTCCGATGTTGGTTCAATCGTCCTGGAAACGGAGGTTGAATTGTGGGCAATGGAGGTTTCGTTTGAACTTGTTCATTGTACTCCTGATTTTCCTGGGCGAAATCTTAATCATAATTCCTGCCAGGATTTGGTTCCATTTCTTTTCCACTTCGTAATGTCACTACATTTGTGTTTTGTCTTGGTTTAGGTTCCGTTTGTCAAGGTAACTTTCCCTGTGAGTTTATTTTCTCAATTGACATGGTTAACTCTTTTATAGATGCCTCAATTTTTTTTTTGAAAATCAATAGTTTGCTATTGGAAATCAAGCACATTAGCTACTACTTTATTTATCATGGCTTCTAGAGAGGTACCTAGATCTTGCATTTGTTGTGGAAACTGGTTTTAATATGGCTGGTTATACCACAGGTTTGCCCCAAAACACAAGTTAAGATGGTCTTTCCATCCTGGGTTATATGTATTAGTGTAAGGGTCATATCACCTTTGGAGTGGTCCAGGAAAGTTCCCTACAGCATCTAAATAGGTCATATTATCGTCATACAAACTAGGACATACATCAGTTGTATGTTCGGGTGCTGTACAAATTCTGCATAGTCGAGCTAGTCCTGCTTTTACTGTAAAAGTTCATGATATTAGTAAGTGTATCAAATTTATCTTCTAAATTTGAATTACTTGGTGAACCCTTCTAGTGGGTTTAAGATTGTTTCGAAATTGTTGAATATTTGCAGCCATCATGGATATCAAGTCCGTTGCCTTTTAGGGGGTCATGTTGACCAATGCCCCTCCACTAGTGGCATCTATCATATTCATTTCCATGGGCTTGAAGCCTTCATAACAGTATTGGAGAAGAAACTATTCTATTATCCCATGTTGTGGGCAACTTGCACACAAATTCTTAAATTGTTCCCAATAATCGTAAAGAGACTCCACATCCTTTTGCCTTATCTGAATAATCTCGCTCATTATCTCATCTACGCACGACGCTGGGAAAATCTATTGAGAAAGGTTGTGATCGATCTAAGAGGTAGATAAAATAACTATTCCTTAGCAGAGTCTACTAGGGAAAAAGGGAAAGCACGTAATTTGATTTGATCCTCAGTTACACACTGAGGTTTCATGCTAAGACAAACCATATGAAACTCTTTTAAATGTTTGTGCAAACCAATTGTGTAACCTTCCCAAAACATACAAAGAGGCCGCCTTTGCACAAGATGAAAAGATTAATTTTGAAAGGACATGGGCGAAAGCGTCAGTCCTGTAATGCGAAGAAATAATGAATACTCATTGAGAAGGGTTAAGTGCGAGTTTTAAGCCTAATGAACTCTTTTTGAGTAATCTTGATAACCCTTGGCTAGACGAGTTTAGTTACTCATGTTTTTCAGGAATAAAAACACAAGTTTGATGAAACGAAATTTTATTGGAAAAAAAAAAGAGAAACAAAAGGCTAAGAGTCTTAAAGGGACGGAGTTTTTTTACAGAAGTGATGAGTGAGTATTCATGTCATTTCATCCCCTATTTATGATACATGAAAGACCCTAGTTGGAACCTATTCAAACTCTAGATGATAATGTTTAAGAGATATAATTTGAAATTAAATCTAAACAATATAATAATAATCCTAACAATAATCCTAAAAATAGAATTCAAATTTAAACAAAGTTTTATGTCCATAAATCTTTTCTTTAAAAATTTGCCCAAGTCTTCCTCACTTTGTATTTTTGGCACCATTTTTTTCCTATTTTGCATGTTGACCCATTTTATCTTTAAATTCACACTTTTTGCCCCAAAATTTTCTTTTGCCTTTAATTTAGTCCTTATAAGATAAAAAACTATAAACAACCCAAATTAGTAGGATCGTATTCAAAATATATATGTAATTAAATCATAAAAGTATGTCATTTTAGAGTATTATCACCGAATTTAAAGAAAACTGGGTTTGACAACTCTCTCACCCTAAAAGAAATTTGTCCTCAAAATTTCCTTTTCCGATCAGCCTTAGAAGCAGACTCAGAGAAACTATTTCCTTATTTTTTTCTCTCATATGGTTCACAAAAGTAATCACTTTTCATTCCTATAAAAACCTTTAACTTGGCTACCCTTTCATACATTCACTTTACACTTGCTCTGCCCAATTTGTGGATCCTTCAACACTTAACAAAATATGAATGTTGACTCGTTAGCAGGTATCTAATCTTTCCATTACTAGATACACTCCAATCCAGAAATTAGTTTCGCAAATCTTAATTTGGCGGACGCTCTAAGGTGAACATCACATGGCTGACATCTCCTTGATTTTAATTCTGGTGGGTAATCCAAAATTTTTAAATTTTTTTGTATGCGAACCCGGCCCACCTAATGGGTTAATTCCTTCTAATCACAGAGCAGCTAAGCTTGTCCAAGATATACTTTCTCTACTACCTTGGCGGGGTACCAAAGCTACCATTCTAATTTCGAAGTTCTACTCCAAATGTGACAAAAGCTTATCAGCCCTACTCGAAAAGTGCTATCATTGAATGGACATAAGACTATCTCTACTCTTCTAAGGGCTACACCCTAATGGGTAACAATTTGCTACAATCCTTGCCTTGGGAATACTAAATGATTCTTCCTTCTCTTGATACCAATAGGTGTCCTGTATGCATTGATGGACTTAAACGGTTCCTTATCATTCATCAAATTTTCCATAACTTCTCATACACGCTTTTGGTTATAAATAAACCAGAACGTTGAAAAAGAAGTTCATAAGTCTATAGACATTTGACTTGGCCTACCCACTTATTATCCCTCACTTTTCTTCTTCCTATCTTTCTTTTTCTCGTCTAATTACAATATTGGGTGTTGTTCCCTAGTATTTTTGTCACCGAAAATTTTGACAACAAACTCTCTTTATCTTTATCTTTATATTCGCTGAGTAAAATTAAATAGACAACATATGTAGGGTGAGGACTTTTAACTTACATAATCATATTCACCAAACACAATATGGTGAATCACCTAACCATTCAAGGAATCAAGCTACCCTACCTTAATTTTTCTTTCAAGGTGGTTCAAAAGGAGTATCGACTAGGCAATGCAATTGACTACCTCAGAACTGCTTTTTATGCATATCTCTTTGCTACTAACCCTCTTATCTCTTACAGTAGCTTTCCCTTTGATGAGATAGATCTTTCCTTATCTTGAAGAGGATGGTTTAACACGAGAGAATATGTATCTCTTTCGCTTATGATTAAGCAAGGACATGGCATGAATTTGCCTCTAAAAATGAGAGTCCTTTTCCACGAACTCTCCATTCCTTTCTTGGATTCTTCTTATAACGACTCCTATTGTAACATCGTGGGGAGACTACGTCAGTACCGTTCACTTCCCTTTCTTTTCCTTGTCAAGAGTTTGCCACCCTTCTTTAACAACCTGGTGATTCCTTTCAATTATTGACGGGGTGAGGAAAACCCTTGACTTCCTTTCAAACTAGAAGTGAAGCCAAATAAGTTTATTTCAAAAAGATCACCTATTCTGGCAAATAGTGTTGTGTACAGCTCCCTAAATTCATGAAAGTTCGTCTACCGCAGTTACATGGTTACATCTTCTCTCTCCACATAAAGGTCTAAATTCAACCTTTGAAGGTTTATAAAAAAAGGGTTAGAAGATGGTACTAGCCTTTAGAAGCTTTACCTTGATGAAATGGTGAGGTTTCAAAATGGGGTTTCTAAATCTTAGAGGAGTATACTGTGTATACCAAGTCTGGCATCCAAGTGTATCTTCCTCCTCATTTTTCTCATTTAATCCCCATTCAAACCTGACACAAGTGTCTTCCTTATTAAACTTTAAACTCGAGACTAGGTATAACCGCTGCTATAGGTCTTTCCGATGCAAATCTCACAACTCCTCTTGTATATGCAAACTTGCCAGTTTAGTCCTTGAATTCGACACTCCCACTCTTCTAGTTCCAATGAGGAGATTGCCAAAAGGGACGGAAAGAATCTTGCAACTTTCTCATTTTCAAAAATCCAGCGTGATCATTTCTACTCTTTTTGAAAGACTTGGCCAAAAAGAAGTAAGGACACTTTTGAGGTGACAACATACCTAGTAAATAAAAATGTTTAATTTCCTTTGTATATTTTCTTTAATGAAATTTTCTTTTCTTCATCACTTGTATTTTCAATCACTTTACTTAATTATCCTTTGCTAATACATTTGTTTCGATCTGTCAATTTAGGCACATACTTCTACATACAACACATAATAACTTAATAAAAGTAAGAACTCGATGACCTAGCCAGATTGAACATAATGCACATGAAGGGTACTTTTTCAATTCCTATATCCAGAGGACCGAATAAACCATGTTCTGATACCACAAAATTTGTAACATTCTCACTCGACCCGATCATCAAATTTGAGTATTCAGTGCCACAAATGGACCGAATTAGACTAAACACAAATTTTAAATTTAATAGTTTTAAAGATTGACTCTATTAAATAGCAATAAATATTTTTCACATCAGAAACCTTAAAATAAAATAAAAACTATCTACAATTTCAAACTCTAAGAAAACTATTCGACCTTGAGGCGAAACCTCTGAAAGTACCCCCATTATGTTCATGACTCCTAACTAATGATGTTACTTGCTCCAACAAGGTCTGGCTCAGTCCCCCCTCGAGTTTATTATCCCCTCGAATCCTGCAACATAAGCCATATATTTTATAAGTACAAATGAACTTAACGAGTTTCTTTGCACATATATATAACTAAGTCCCATCCTGTTGAGGTTTTAAATAGAAAAGACCCAAACACACTACTCCCTATTTCATTTAGACGATCCTGCTTTATCTGAAGTGTTAGACTCATATTCGACTTTCCTCTCTCTTTGATGGCGGATTGATTATTGAGCAACCATTTCCTAATCATAGTATGACCATTCAACTAATTTTGGTGGAATCCAGATGAATTATCATCCTTGCGAGTTCTCACTTTTCCTTGCTCATATCACCTTCTATTCATTTTGTCCTCACACTTCCTATCATGAATATCCTTTTTAGTTTTCTCATGACTAGTAAAAACACCATAGTTCTAGCGGGTAAAATGACAATCTATTTGTAAGGCCAACTAGAAAAGGCCCACGCCACACTAGCAGACTTAACCTTATTTCATCCTTTCCTACTTCTACCTTACACTTGGGTTGAAATGTTGTTTAGGTTACCTACTTGTAAACAACCCTAATTGTGATACCTTGCTTTTAAAGCGCATCAAATCTATCTGCATTGGATCATTTTAGCATACCGTTTCTAGTAAACTATTAACCATTCGAGTTCATATTCTTCCTTATACGATGGTTTCTTATGAAACTAGCTCCATAGCAGATACTTTCACACTAAGATTTCCCTCAAAGAAGAATAGTCTTGACAAATATATCTTTCACTTGGATTAACCTTCTTAGTACCTCTTCCTGACAATGGGTTCTAATTAGCCCTACTTTACCAATAGACTATCCATAGTACTTATGATCAAACCCCTAACATACAGAGTTCCATTGGGCCCCTTCCAGCAATTCTAAATGCAGTTCGCAAATAAAATCCTCTTTCATTTGCCTATATATTAGGCATTATTGACACAGTCATTTCTATAATTTACTTTAGTTGGTTTATCGACCTATACCCTACCGACTTTCTTGTACATACCTTTCGTAAACTTTGCCCATTTTTGTTACCTTTAACCCTTCTTGGCAGATTTCTCAGTTCCGTTGGCTAACTATCGCTTATCAACACTTGTATTTTTTCTCGTTTGCGTGATTTTACAATATCATCCTAGCAGACTACCTCACATATAATGTCCCGAAAGACTCCATATGTTGCCATAACTAAGCTATAGTCTTACTCATCAAGTCTCATGTTTAATGTCCTGTTAGACTGCCCCATTTTTAATGTCTTGGCGAACTCTCTATGCTTCTAAAGTCAAGCTTTGGTCTTACACAACATACCCCATGTTTAATTTCTTGGCAGGCTCTATTGGTCGCCATAGTTAAGCTATGGTCTTACACCTTCAACTTCTTTGAGGTGTTTCCCAAAAAGATCTTACTGTCTTCGCAATGTCGCTCCTAGAGCTTGCTAATCGTCATTACGATATTGTTCTATGGAACCTAATAATTTTCTTCATGGCGCCGCTCTAGCGAGCTAGCCGATATCATTTCATTTCATTTTTAACCTTGATGTTTGAACACCGAAATGCCCTTTCCGCAAGGCCTCAAGCTTCACACATTACAGTTTTCTACCAACAACATCGGATTGCGAAATCTAATAAAAATTTCATTTCCTTATCTATCCGCCCAAACCTCCATCTTGTCATTTCCAACATTGATGCTCAAACACGGCAATGTCCCTTCCGCAAGGCCTGGAGCTTCGCACGTTGTGGTTTGCACTTGACAACACCGGATGGCGAAATATAGAAACACCATTTCCCAAATCCTAGCTTCATCTAACCCGTGAATAATCTCCCCTCCGTACCCCACCATTTTAAACATGCAATCCATGCATTTCATTTACATACTATCATGGAATTTGCTATCCTTTTAAGACATGGAATCATACTATTTCACGTATGCCAACTTATTTATGCATACTTATATACCTACGTAACTTTATGCATACAAAGCATTCTCAAACAATAGTGATAATACATTGTCAAAAAACTCAACAATAGTTAAGGCTAGTTATACGACATCCTAAAAATTGAGTACAAAAATTCACTTGATGTTTCTTTGCCTCCCGTGCTTAGCTTTTTTGAATGCTAAATCTTCCATTCTCTTAGCAACTAAGCATTATGGCCAAAATCATAAGTTAAACTCAGTATTTTCAACTTAAAACTCAATTTTCCAGAAACATGCAGAATCCCTCAAAAGTTTTCTGAAAATCCTTAACTTCATTTTCTAAACCATACGTATACCAAAGGATTAAAAACCTTACTAGCTTACTAGATTCTCTAACTTTTCAATTCAAACCTCATGATCACCGCTCTATGCAAAACTTCCTATAACTACCTCTTCTTTGGAAAAAAAAAACTCAAGAAAAAGATGAAGAAAAGAAAGTAAGCAGATTTGAGAAGAGTTAACCCTAGGAAATCATTTTTAGCTATTTTTAACCATTCACGTACGGTCTTCAATCGTAAAAAAACTCTCCATTAATAATTATTTTGTCTCCCACTAAGGAACTAGTTGATTTTAATCCAACCAAACTAGAATTGGACCTCAACCATGTCCAAATCAATCAATAATTTTTTAATAAAGGCTACCAAATTACAGCTTCTTTCAATTTAACCCCCAATTATTCCTAATTTTCGGACTTAGAAGAAAGCCAGGTGTAACAAAAAAAAAATGAAATTTAGATCTGCTGAATTTCCATGAATTTTCTGCCTACTCTGAATACCCTACATTATAAGAGATTACTTGGAACCATAATGTGCCCCAGATGTGCAGGTGAAGTGGAGAATACAGAGTATGTATTCTGTGATTGCCCTGCGACAAAGGCAATTTGGCAGAAATTGAATTTTGTTTGGCCACCATCGGTAACAAATTCAGAATGCATAGAGTAGCTAACCTAGATTTTTTAAAACAATTCAACTAATCAATGTCGCCTCTTTTGCTGTACGTTGTGGGTAATCTGGACAGAAAGAAACAAGTTGTTGCGTAAAGAAAAACGAACACAATGATGAATAATAGCATATTTCATTAGAGCTATATACGAGAACTGGATAGGATATGGGAAAAGTTAACTAGCAGAGGACAGGAGATTGAGCGGTGGAGATTACTAGAGGGGTCGAATCTCAAAATTAATTTCGATGTCGCCTTTAACAAACAAGAAAACACATCTTGTTCAAGGATGGTGATAAGGGATTGAAATGGAGGGGTTCTAGAATATAAAACGGTGCTAAACAGGAACGTACCATCGGCGTTTGTGACGGAAGCTCTCGTATGTGCTCAGGTGGTTCAAATGGGTTTGGAAATGGATCTATCAACGGTGGAGGTTGAAGGTGATTCATTGTCAGTAATCAAAAAGAGTCAAAGTAATAGGGTGGACAAATAGGAAATATGTGAATCCATAAAGGACATACAACAGTTGAAAAGGGGTTTTCAGATATGCTGGTTTAAACACACCCCGAGAATGGCAAACATGGTGGCACATGCACTAGCTACAGAAGGATTAAAGAAAGGGGAACATATTTACATGAGAAGAGGAGTGCTCGAATATGTCGCGGTTCCGCTGGAAAATGACCGGAGATGGATAAGATTGCTAGACTGAGCTGCCTTTAGAGAATTGGTATCAAATCGGATGGAGACGATGGAGAAGATAGAGAGATCAGAAAGGAAGAAACTCAATACTCTCTCAAGAACCGTAACCGACTGAAGTTGAGGTGGGTGGCCTAGAAGCTTCTTGAGCACAACAGTTCGGATTTGGGTGGACTTTTGTTTTATTCTTTATTTCATTTTTTAGTTGTAGCCGGTGTTGGACCCAATGAAGTAGGCCTGGGCTTTCATCTGTTTATTAATAAAATCCAGTCTGATTATTTTTAAAAATAATAATATAAAAGTAAAACTTGCGAATACGAAATAGATGCACTAACCTTATGCATTTGATATTTCATTCCATTACTAGCTAAAAAATAGGGAAAATTGAATTTTATTACTATTTTCATTCCAACTTTAATTGTGGTTTGAAGCTCTTTATCGTGGTATTATTTTAATTATGGATATTACTGTAATTACATGGAATAAAAAATACATTATCTAATTAATTAAAAAATACATAAAATCATATGTAATTCATGTCACTTTAAAAAATTAATAATTTTAAAAACATAAGAAAAGAGAGAAAAAAAAAACTTCAATTTTCAGAATAAAAGTAAACTTATCACATTAAAAACATTTTTGAAGTAAATATTAAATTATTTATTTTTAAGATACATAATTTACATGAATACAATCATGCGAATTTTACTTATTGTTAAAATATTATTACTTTGGTTATATTTTTAATTTATCCAAAACATTTTTCTATACTTCAACCTAAATAATTAGTTATCTTTTATTTATTTTATTACTTTTTTTATTGAAAAACTGTTGAGATGACACATGAATTCAATGAAACTAAAATTGATACAACTTCATTTATTTATTATATTGGATAATATATATCACACTTATAGTGAGTAAAAATGTATTTATAAAATATTTATTTTTTAATCTAATAGGTTTTTTTTCCAAAAGAGAAGTAGTTTTTTTCTTGAAGAGAAAAAGTAGTTTCGTTTACAAATATATATATATATATATATATATATATTTGGAATTGTTTAGTTTTTTTTTTTTTTTAGAAAATATTTGGTACATTTTTAAGTGAGTTTTTAGATTCTATAAGTAATGTTAGGGAGTTAACAAATATCTTATAAGGGTATAGTTTAATATTAAAAATAAATATTTTATAATAATTTTTAAGACTGCTTAAGGAATAAAAATGCATTACCAGTATCAAATAGTAGTTTTTTTCTTGAGGAGAAAGTAGTTTCGTTTACATTTTTGTTTTTTTAGAATTGTTTAGTTTTTTTTTTTTATTTGGGAAAATATTTGGTACATTGTCTGCGGAGTTTTTAGATTTCAGAAAAAGAGTGCAGGGTTAACAAGTGTTCTATAAGGGTATAGTAAAATATTAAAAAATTAAATATTTTAAAAAAGAGATATGTTACCTTTTATAAAAAATGATTTCAAGTCTTTATATAATTGAGTTGGCAGTCGATCACCTCATTGTACCAAACCCATTCACTAATTTTGTAGGGATAAATATAAAAACCATACAAAAAATTTGTTTTAATGTGCATCAATATATGTGAACTTTGATTTGATATAATTGTATACAAGACATTTTAATTTTAATTCGATTTTCAAAAATCAACAACACTATTATTAATATGCTATCATTTTATATTCACTTATTATATGAACAAATAAATATTACTACCCAATATGAAACTAAATAGATTTTTTTTTAAATATATACAACTAAATAAAAATAAAAATTTAATGTTTATAATTAAATAATAAATAAATTATTTGCATCAAATTAAAATTTATATATCAAATACATTAAATAAAAATTTATTTATAATTATTAGATTTATCCTAATTATATACTATATATATAATGGTGAGAATAAAACTTACAATGGTGAGATTCACATGCTTGAAAATGAGAGTGGAGTTAAACTTATTGATTCACACTTTCTTCACCTAGAATTTGGACATGTTTCCCTACAATTCCCATGCATCCCACACATTGTCCAAATGCCTATATAATCATTACAACAACAAAAAAAAAAAAAAAAAAAAACTAGGAAGACCAAATTTTACATTGTAATACTCTGTAAACTCCCATGCTTTTTCAGGAAAGGGAAACAACATTTGATTTTGATTTTGATTTTAAGGTTGTTTATTTTTTAGTTCCACTTGGGTTGGTTTCTGTTATGGACTTATAAGGAATTTGTGCTAGTAGATAAAGATTTTCTTTTTTGTTTGAGAGTGCAAAATGGTGTTTGCTACACCTTACCAGACTTACATTCCTTTACCTTTTGACTCAGGTAAAAACTATGTCTTTACTTTGGTGTAAGCAATGATCTCTGCTTTGGTTGTTTGAGACTATTGGGTCTTCATTAACTCGAAATTTTTTGTCACAATTATGGGAACTTAGGTTTTAGATTAGTGCATATCCTGGTTTTCCTTATTCTTGTGTTGTCTTTTTGAGATGGTCTGTGAAAATTTTGCTTAGCCGATTTTACATTAAAATCGATAATGTATACAGATATATTTGGGATATGTGAGTTTGCATATGTTTAGAGGATAATATATTCGTGTATTTATGTTGATTGAAGAAATAGATATAATTATGTAATATAAAACTAATTTATACTTGTTTCTTTTTTGTGCTTTGTAGGTGAGGAACACAAGGATCATGAGGCTGTTTTATCAATGGTTCCAATTCATATTGTCACCCATGCATCTCAGCTTCCAAAAGAGTTTCTTTTTCCCTCTTCTAAAAACCACTTAATCGTTGGATTTGATTGCGAAGGTGTTCAACTCTGCCATTACGGAACTCTTTGCATTATGCAGGTTAGCTACTAAAACCAAATAACAAATGTGTCTTTGAGAATCAAGACAGGAATTGCGACTGAAAGAAACATGTTTGATGAATTGCCTACTCTTCTTATTTCTACATTTCTACTTATATTATCGATCTATAATAATGAACATGATTATGTTCAATTTTTTTCAAGATACATGTCTAGATGCGAGTTTTAAACACAAATAGTTGACGAAAAATAGTTATATAAATTACTGTTGGTTGATTGATGGATTTGTTCCCTTTGGTGGCAGCTTGCTTTTTTGGATGCTATATATTTAGTTGATGTAATTCAAGGTGGGGAAAAACTGATGAAAGCCTGCAAGCCTGCACTTGAATCTAGCTTCATCACAAAAGTAATCCATGATTGTAAACGAGATAGTGAGGTCTTGCAAAACATTTAATTATGTATTTATGTGGTTATAAAAGAAATACCTATGCTATGGACTTACAATCATGAACAATATCATGCAGGCACTGTATTTTCATTTTGGTATTAAGCTACACAATGTGATGGATACTCAGGTAGGTTCAAAACTTCAAATACTAACCCAATCAACTGGGTAATTTAGTTCAAGTATATGCTCTTAACTTATGGTACATGCTAAGATTCAAATCCTAGACTTTCTGGAGTGTTTGCATAAGCTAAGCTCCGGGTTCATTATTTTATCCCTTTGTCATATGCATCCCAGCAAGTATAAGCAGGGTCCATGTTAGAAATGAATGATAAGGTTGTTAGGCATTTATCTTATAGCATCTCTCTAAGATTGTCAATATGATACGTTCTGCAAAAATAGGCAATCCAATTTTCTTTACACACTGTGAAGCTACGACGTGGACTGGTTTAGCTGACTAATTTTCTAGCATTTTACCTATTTATATAATATGTTCTAGGCTAAATTTTGTTCACCATATGTATACAGATTGCGTATTCTCTTATTGAGAAGCAACGAGGACGACGGAGTTCATCAGATAACCCCATTTCCTTCATCGCACTCCTTGCTGATCCAAATTATTGTGGTACTATATAATTTTGTTATCCTTTTTCTAATTTCAGCATATATTTTTCGTTGCATTTCTGTCGAGTAAAATTATTTTACTAGTTAACATATTACAAAATTATTGCTAGATTTTGGCCTTTTACTAGATTTGTAGTTATCTTATTAGATACTAATTATAGACCATTTCATAGATTTTAGATACTAATTATAAACCAATAGACAACTAGTGTCATACTTTTATATGAGTGACAATTGTATGAATTAGGGATATTATCTCATTTCAATAGTTTAATACCATATTAGCAATTTCATCCTGAATTTCAGGATTTTCATTTGTATTTGATTTTTTTCAATATGAAAATGTTAATGTAACATTAAACTACTAGAAAAGAGATATAGATGACCTGGTGTCATTGTTTTATCCAATCTTTTCCCACCTTTATACGCTATGCAAACTGCCTTATTAACCGATGGCCACCTATAACCAACTTGATAGAATTCAAAGAAAATTTTTTTGGGGTGAGGTACTTGTATAATCACTTAGTAAATTGGGAGACAGTCTGTCAAAGGAAACGTTTTGGTGGTCTGAGGTTAAGGAAATCTAGGGAGAACAATTTAGCTTTTCTTGCTAAACATGGTTGGAAATTGCATATAAGGACTGATGCACTTTGGTGTGAATTTTTCTATAAAAAAACCTGCATTCTACTCAATTTATTGACAGTACGGAAACTGCGCGTGCGTCTTCTACTTGGATGGGATTACTAAGGCAAATCTTTTAGTGTAAACTACTGCTCATACCTCCATCATGGTTGATAACAATGGCGAAAGCTGCTAACACTAAATAGCAGCCATTATTTGGATGCGTACTCCTAACATTTTCGGTGAAAACTATCATATACAGGCCATCAAAATAAAGATATATCTAAACACTTTTTTACCTTTGGGGATGTGATCAAAAATGAAAGGAATCACCCTATCTTTTAGACAATCCAACTTTGAACCTGTGAAATCGAGTGAGAAAGAGAGAGGAAAAGGAACAAGAAGGGAGAAATTAAGTAGACTTTATTATTTTGGCTTTAATATCCATGGGAAAGAAGAGAAAAATAGGGGAAAAGAATTATATGAAAAACATTACTTGCATATTTACATTATGTTATACACCCTATTATACTAGTAACTATATACAAAAATAAGGAAAATCAAATATATGATATGCCTAATGTTATGCAACCTATCCTAGAATCATGACATAACAAATATGAGGGTTTACTATCACAACACTTCCCCTCAAGCTAGAGCATACAAATCATAGGTTCCTAGCTTGTTACATATACATTCGACGCAAGGCTTTCTAAAATTTTTAGTTAAAACATTTGATAACTAGCCATTTGAATGAACAAAGCTAGTAGCAGTACATCTAAACTCAATCTTTGGCCTTGCAAAATGGCCATCAATCTCTATATGCTTTATTCTTTCATGAAACGCTGGATTCAAGGCAATATCTAATGTTGCTTGGTTATCACATATTAACTTCATTGGGCTGACAGTTTCTTGTTTCAATTCTTGAAGTAATTATTTTAACCAAATTAGTTCACAAGTAACTTGAGCCATGATTTGATATTCAGAATCTGTGGTAGATCTTGCCACAACATCTTGTTTCTTACTCTTCCACAATATTAGATTGCCTCCAAAGAGAACACAGTATCCTGAAGTTGGTTGTCTATTTGAAGTAAAACTTTCCCAATCAACATCTAAATATCCAATAATTTGTATACTTCTATGATCATATAATAATCCCTTGTCATATTAAAGAATACATATCGTCGCATCCCAATGACTATTACTTAGATTCTAAAGAAACTAACAAACCACATTCACAACAAAAGAGATGTATGGTCGAGTGAAGGAAAGATAATTAAGTTTTCAAACCAACTTTTGATATTGACTAGGGTGTTTTAAAAGCTCCTCCTAATTTGAAACAAGTTTGACAGTAGGATCCATAGGAGTTTCCATATGTTTACAATCTAGCATTTAGTTTCCTTTAGAATATCTAAGGCATACTTCCTCTAGGAGATAATGATACTCATTTTCAACTAAGCCACCTCAATGCTAAGAAAGTATTTCAACTTTTCCAAGTCTTTTATCTAGAAATGATTAAACAAATGTTGCTTGAGATGTGAAATACCTTCATGATCATCCTTATACACAACTAAATAGAAACACTTTCCACAACTATTGTAACAATAGAAGATTAAATGATTTGATTCAGTCTACTTCATCTTAAACTCCAAAATAACAACACTGAAACGTCGAACCAAGCCCTAGTGTCACGAGGCTAGAACTTTAGTCTCACAATCCATACGGCATTGGGCGATTCTATCGTTTCAAACACACCTAAGTCAGCCTAACTCCCAACAATTGATAATTCTCGCAAAATTCCTCCATGGCACCAATTTATATAACGAAAGCAACACAAAGACAAAATGATGCTTAAAGGATAGAATATCTATAAAAAAAAACTATGCACAAGAGGTGTTTGAGTAAATGCTCTCAGTTGTATTCACTTTCTCAAAGAATAAAAAAATAATATATGATTTCCAACTGAGGGGGAGGCTCTCTATTTATAGTTGAGCTCTCCCAAATCCAGTGGTCAAACTAAAGAATACTTAAAAACAAAAGCATACAAACCAATTTATATAGTGAAAGCAACACAAAGACAAAAGAATGCTTAGAGAACAGAATAGCCATAAAAAACTATGCATGAAAGGTGTTTGAGTAAATGCTCTCAATTGTATTCACTTTTTCAAAGAATATAGAAACAATGGATGATTTATAACTGAGGTGAAGGTTCTCTATTTATAATTAAGCTCCTCCAAATCCAACGATCAGACTAAATTTAAACGGAAAAGATGAAGCATATCCCTACAATTAAGGGATTTACAAGATACATAATCAAATCATATCTAATCTTATCAAATATTCTTCTTCTCAATCTTCTAAGATTAGTTTCCCTATTTTCCAAGGTAGCCTAATTTTTCATATCTGCATCATTGGGCCACTCAAGCTTCAAATAGATAAGCTTATTTAACAGTTCTTTGAATTAGGCCAGTTCTCGTGGGTCAAATAATCCCAATCTAATCAATAGACCTCCATGGAATGTATTTTGTGTGATGGTCACGGGCTTTGAGCTGTGGCACATGACATTCTCCCCCACCAATTCTCACAACGCCCTCATTGCGCCTTCGAAATGGCACTGACTTGATTCTCCTTGGAACTTTCTTGTCCCTTTGGCTCTTTTCCAACTAGTCTAACTATCAAGTTGTCCCTTCCCTCGAAACTTTTACCTCAGCTTTCATCACCTCTTAGCTCAACCTATTCCACTCATTGGTACATCTTGTTGGCAAGAATCTATGGCTCTCACTTGCCCACATTCTGACTTGCCTCGATCGAAGTCCTCTTGATTCTTAAAACTAAACTTCGACTTGCCCACAGCCCCTCAACTTCCTTACTTCAGAACTTTAAAAGGGCTCCTACATTCTTGCCAAGCCAATAAGTTAGAAAGCAAAACACTACCAAAGTGTTTAAAATGTACCTTACTCATAGCATTTACTCGATTCAACTGCCTAGTTTGAGTCACCACTTTCCCAAAATCTAATGTACAACCCACCTTTCCCATAGGTGGTAGCTCTTTCGATGAATCAACAAAAATGAGCCTCATTAATCCTATCCTCTAAGTCCAATGCACAACTCACCTCTTATTTGGATAGAAGCCTCTCTGATGACTCAACAAGCTCCGTCGCATTTCTCAAGTTGAGCTTTTTTGGCTCTAACTTCAATATTTACATCACTACTTTTTCCCCTAAGTCTAATGCACAACTCACCTCTTTCTTAGGTGGAAGCCCCTCCGCAACAAGCTTCGTTGTTACCTTTCTCTTGACCATAGCTAACTTGGATTGCTCTAGACAGTTTTGCAACTCATGCGGATCATAACACAAGAAGCATTTCACTCGCTTTTTTTTATTCTTCTTTGCCCTCTTGGCTTCAACACCCATTGTGCTTGAACCAAGTCTTTGGGAGATTTGTCTAACCCATCATCCCCTTCAACGACAGGCTTCTTCAGACAATTTCGCAACCTATGTAGACGATGGTACAAGAAGCACTTCACTAGCTTCTTCACGCTCTTTTTGGCATCATTGGCTTCAACACCACTTAAGCTTGACCCAAGTCTCTCAGCCACTTTTTCTGACTTGTCATCTCTCGAAAGCACGGATATTTTCAAACATCTCTTTAACACATGTGAATCGTTACAAAGAAAGCATCTCATCTTGCTCTTCTTTTTATTGGGTTTTCTCTTTCCAACTCATAGTTTCCAATTACCACTATTGATGTTGTCATTGCCATTATCTTCCTCGTGGTTCCCCCCATATATGCTCCTTTCCTCGGACTTAGAATACTTAAGCTCGTCTTTTCCTAAACCTAATTTGACCAATAACTCCACTACCATCATGGCTTTCAATAGCTCTTGGATACCTTCTCGTTCCAATTCTTGTCTGACCCACCACGGCTTTAACCCATTCTTGAAGGAAAGAAATGCCTCATTGTCATTCATATCTGAAATTTAGAGCATGAGTTCCTCAAACTCTTGTACATACTCCCCAACTGTACCTCGTTGCGTAAGCAATTACAACTTTGCATGAGCTTCCTCCTCAGCACATATAGGATAAAATTGTCCTTTCAACTCATGTTGAAACTCTTCCCAAGTCCCAATCTCACTATGCCTTTTATCTGTGGACCTACTTTACCACCATAAAAGCTCAAAATTAATAAGAAACATGGTAGTAGTATTTACCTTAATAGCATTGTCTATGATGCCTTTGGCACGGAAGTATTGCTCCATTTTCTACAAGAAATTTTTCATATCTTATGCATACATTATCCCTGCAAACTCTTTCGGCTTCGAGATATCTACCTTGCAATTGAATGTTGCACTCGACACTCCATTCCCTACGTTTGCTTGACACAGAATAAGCTCTCCCTCAAGCTCCTCTATTCTTTTGCTCAAAGCCTTTGTCATGCCCATTGTTTCCTCCTTTAAAGCTATCACATAGCCTCAGGACCATCTTTCCTCTCCGTTAGCTTATTCCAAGTGGAATTCAGCAACTCTTGCACCTTTTCCATATTAGAACTGAGATGCATCGTCAAAAAGTCCCTGAACTACTCCCTCAAGTCATCTGTGCATCCCTGGACCACATTAAGTGCCTCTTTCACATCCCTTATGGACTCCTCGAGATTGATCACTTGTTCATCTACATCCAACAACATGTTCTTCAATAGGATTGGTTTTCTGGCCCACGAACGGGTCTCCTTTGACTCATTCTGATCGAAAACTTCTTTCAACATCTTAACGGTTTCTTTGCAACCAAAACTCTTATACCAACTTTCACAGGGCTAAAACTTCAGTCTCATAATCTGTGCGGCCTTAGGCGATTTTATCATTTCAAACATACCTAAATCAGCCTAACTCCCAATAATTGATTATTCTCGCAGAATTCCTCCAAGGCACCAATTTATATAGTAAAAGCAACACAAAGCTAAAAGAATGCTTAAAGAACAGAATAGCCACAGAAAAACTATACACGAGAAGTGTTTGAATAAATGCTCTCAATTGTATTCACCTTTCTTAAAGAATACAGAAACAATGGATGAATTGGTGATTTGAAAATGAGGGGGAGGCTTTCTATTTATAGTTGATTTGCCCCAAATCTAATGGTCTAGCCAAATTTACATCGACGAATGAGATGAAGCCTATCCCTACAATTAAGGGATTTATAAGATTTACATAATCAAATCATATATAATCTTATCAGATATTATTCTCCTCAATCTTCTAAGATTAGTTTCCCTACTTACCAAGGTAGCCTAATTTTCTATATCTGCATCATTGGGAGTTCTTTGAATCGGGTCAGTTCCCGTGGGTCAAATGACCCCTATCTAACCAATAGACCTCCATAGGATCCATTTTGTGCGATGGTCACGAGCTTTGAACTGTGGCTCGTGATGTTAGGAGATTGATATCATGTGAAATCAAGTGAGAAAGATAAAGGAAGAAAGAAGAATAAGGGAGAAAGTAGCTATTGTTACAACTTTACTATTTTGGCTATAACAACAATGAAAAAGAATAGAGAAATAGGGGAAAAGAATTATATGAAAAATATTACTTGCATATTTACATTATGTTGCACACATTGTTTATACTAGCAACTAGATACACAAATAAAGAAAGTCAAAGATATGATATGCCTAATGTATGCTAATCAGTCCTAGAATCGTGACACAATAAATATGAGAGATTACCACTACAACAGAACTAAATAAAAAAATCACAATAAAGAGAATTTCAAAGTGATATAAAACCTTGCTTAATTTGTTCAAAAGTTATATTGAGTTATCTACTTCTAATGAAATTTTCATTAGAATCATGGTACTCGAGACTACAAAGCAAGTTAACGACATGATCATAACAAAGTTCCAATTAGCTATTGAACTAGACAAATGCTAGTGTTCAATCTCTTTAGAAAATATGAAGTCTTGAATATGAAAATTTTTAAAACTTAAAAGGAATATAAATTTAGACTTGTGAAGATTATGCACAAGCTCAAATTACTTTGAAAGAAGATGACAGACAAAATGGTTATAAAAAGAGCTCTTATCAATTTACCTAAGAGATTTAAATCCAAAATCTCTTTGCTTGAAGACTCTAAATACTTGCCTAAGATTTCTTAGGAAAATTAAAAGAATTTTCTTCAGGCTTAAGTGTAAAAGAGGGCTATTAGTAAAGAACATTCTATAAAAGGTACATTTTGAGTAAAAATGGAAAAACAAAAAAATGCAATGTAGGTTTTGGAAATGATTAGGCTACATAGAATAAGTTTGTAGAAACAAAAATATCTAACGATGAGATCAACAAGCTAGAGTTATAGATATCATACTATAATAAGATGATTCAAGCTTTGTTGCTTTATATATACAACTAGAGCTTCATCAAGTGCATGGCTCATTGACAATGGATGCACTCATTATATGAAGCCTTACATCAACTTATTCATTAAACTAGATAAAAGTTGTTATTTTGAAGTCAGGATGGATAATAGTGAGCTCATTGATGTCAAAGAATGATAAAATGTGGCAATTGAGACATGGTTAGGTGGAAAGTTCATTTTATTTGGAAGTTCTATTTGCACCAATAGAATCTCTTTAATTTAGGAAAGCTACTAGAAAAGAAAAAATATTCTTCGGTGGCGTTGGGTTTAAATGTGGTGAATGAACCAAGAGCGGGTGAATTGATTTCTTCAAATTTTGGTTGGGAAATTTTGGCTCAAAATAAAAAAGGGAAAATTTTAACATACCTTAAAATCAATTCACAAAAAAATGAATCAAGATAAGAGTAAAGGGATAAAAAGGTTTAACATAGATTTATAGAGGTCCGGCCTCACTTGTCTACTTTTTCTCTCTTAACCTTACTTGTTATAAGGTTTTTAATTCACTAACTAGAATTGTTATCTTTTAATGACAATACATAACAATAGCTATTTTCAATTTAGGCTTAGATAAGAACTTTTAAGCTCTCTAGTTTTTAAGGTTACACTAACAATCTCTCACTTTATAAAGATATTTTAGTGTAAACAAGTAAACCTTTATAGAGTATTGTGTTTACAAGGTTAAGCTCTAAAACGATTAAAAATCACTTTTATAAATATTTGCAACAAAGTACTAATGTGTATATACAAAAAATACATGAGAAAATAAAACTCATAATTGTTTTTGCAAATTCACTCTTGATGATTGGATAAGTATCTCTAATTTATTGTAGTTTTTGTCGAAGATTGAATTATAGATATCATACTAGATTTTATATTTGGTAATTTACATAAATTAGGGATTAGGAATTTTGAAAATTTGGGATTTTCTTCAACATGAGCAAATAATGAAATGGGATTATGTTTCTTTCTCAACTTCGATCACAAATTAAAAAAGATTTTCTATCAAAATTTCACTTTAATAAAAAAGATTGTAAGAATACTAATGGGTGAATGGATGAAACTTTCTTTTTGTTTGATACTATTAAAAACAAGGATTATTTTTACTCTCTTTTCTTCATTATCATTGTCTAAAGATGAGAATGGTTGAAGGAGAAAACAAAAATCTTGAATTTATTTTTAATTTCTTAGTCATCAAATGACATGTAAAAATAATTTTACATGGCATTACACAATTGGATGGGACCATTGCTTATGTGGTGGGAAAGGTCTATCTAATAATTTCTCCATATTCATGTCTTCAATTTTTAAAATTTATCGTATCAATATATTCATATCGTGTCATTCTCGGTCTGTGTTCGTGCTTCATAGGTGACATAAAAAACCTATGAATAGATGTAATAATTCAAAAAGGTCTTTGATTGGAGAAATTTCTCAATGTTGATTCAATAGGCATAACTAAAACATCTCCTTCTTGTCAATATTACATTACTTTAGTTGTTTTCTTTTTTGAGGTTTTTTTATCAATGATCACATTATACATACATTTTTTTCCATTTTCAACTCTATTTTTTCTAACGCTTTCTTATTACGTCATTTTCCAATGGTGTAGCTATGTATTTTCTTTTTTCTTTAATAATTAAATCGATAGTATTACTCTAACCAACATAGCAAACTCAAACATTTTTCAATGTAGGTATATCATACATTGAGAAGAATGACATTCGTGTACTACTAAAGAAGGCAAGTGTATGCACCCTTTCATGGTTTAAAAATCTCTTCACTAAAACACAAAACCATTACTTTCAAGAATTGAACTTCGATCTACATCCTATTTCAATCAAAAGTACACATTTATTCAAATTCCATTGTATTTGATATCCATAGGATCACATACTTGCAGAGGCTCTAATCTCCCATATTATTCTGTTTCCATCACAGTTTTTGATTTATGGTTTGAATCTCTTAGTTGGTGAATTATATATGTGGTCTACATTCATGGATTCAGGACCCCAAATTTTGGACATATAGACCCTTATCAGAAATGATGATCCAAGCTGCTGTGGATGATGTTCGTTTTCTTCCTTATGTTCACCATAAGATAATGGAAAAGTTAAATGAGCAAATGTTATGGCAACTCGCTATTCGCGGTGCATTACATTGTCGATGTTTTTGTGTCAATGATAAAGGGTTTTTAGATTGGCCACCAATTCCGACCATTCCAGGTCCTCCAAAACCACCTTTGATGAATAAATGATTTCCTATTTATTATCATCTTTGTTGGTTTAATTCATAGTTAACATAGCTAACTCATGTGATACTTAGCCACTACTACCTATATAACATACCACTTCTTTCTTTACATATAAAATTTCCAAAATAAAAGCTAAGTTTCACCCTCAACTCTTAGATAACATCAAAGCAAAAGGAAATGCTCTTGAAGAAGAAACATTGTCAGTAATTAATGTACCTTCTGGGAGAATGGGGTTTGTTATTGGGAAGAAAGGTGCTTCAATCTTGTCGATTAAAAACTCATGCAAGTAAGTCTTCTCCTTTTATCTCTTCTAAACTATCAATGTAAAAGATTTCATTTGATTTAAAAAATTATAATCTATATTGCAGTGCTGATATTTTGATCAGAAGAGATAAAGGACCTTCAGACAAGGTTTGTTTATGAACTTAATTTGGCTATTCTATATGGCACGTAAATTGCTTGAATTTATATGTGGTTTGATATTCTTGCATATACCTTCAGGTGTTCATCATAGGACCTGTAAAGCAGGTGAGAATGGCTGAAGCAATTATAAAAGGCAAAATTTGTTGATAAAGCATTGGAAAAGCTTCTCATCTATATGTTTATACAAAACATCAATCTTTTTAACTAATAAAATTCTGAATGCTTAATGAACAATACACAGACTTTAAGTTGTTATCTAATGAACTCAATCTTCAAAAAAAACTATTCATTTCATTTTGTTATGCTTGCTTAATGTTTCTGTCGGTTGGTTATGGTCAATTATATGATATAATAACAAATTTATCTCTCAAACATTATAAGTTTCTTCAATTTGACCCTCGCTCTTTTATTTGGAGCAAGTTGGCTTTCAATTTTCTATTACTAATGTGACATTATTTTATCTTATATGATAAACCAAAAAATAATTTAAAATTTATAAAAAAAAATCAATCATTTAAAAAATCAAATATAACAAATAAAATTTTAATTTCAAAAGTTATGAAAAAAAAGGCTCTTCAAAATTAAAAAAAAAAAACAATAAAAGCTTTTCAGTCTTTCAATAAAAAATTCTATTTTTTAAAAAATAAAATGGAAAATAATCTTAATAATTTTTTTAAAAAATCATAAAATTTATGAAAATTTCCAAAAGTCATGAATAGAAATAATCATTGAGATTTTTTGGGGGTTATATGTGAAATTTTCAATTGTTAAAAAGCTTATTCGAAGGTTGTTTATCATTGCATATTGTACACACAAATTTAAAGTCAAAAGTTGAATTGAAAATTTGAAGTTAAATTTATTGAAAACTTTGAAAGAAAAGTTACAATCTGTAAAAAAAAATTTGAATACAAAGGAATTTAAAGAAATTCTCTTATGATTCTTCTCTTCAATTTGGCTTCTATCGAGTCATCTGACTTGATTTTGAATAGATGTAAATTGCTTCAAATGTTGATTCTGGATGGATGAGATATGCCATTGGAAAAATATAGAGAACAAGATGAGAGAGTTATGCCAAATGTTACTTTTCATAGCAATCGCACAAGATCCACATTTATAATAGGTCGTCTACAAGCACAATGTCGAATTTCAGGAATTACAAATGAGGCTTGTGTAACATCCACAAGTTCTTAAACCAAATTCATCACAGCCAATCCAATTTACTTCTTACAAACGACTAGGGCTATCTATCTTTTGCTTGTAGGGAGATATGTATTTACTATTTAGAAGGTTTGGAGGGACTATCCTTAGAAATAGAATTCAAAGTTAATGAAGTAGAGAGAGGAAGCTTAGTAGGTTTTTGTTGGAATTTCAATACTAAGGAAGAAAAAACTATAGAAAAGAAATGAGAAATTTAGCAACAAAATTGTCTAATAAAGTTTTATATATTTCCCACGTCTATTTTGAACAATACAACAAGGGTATTAATAACAAGAAAAACTACTAAATATGGAAAGAAATAACTTAAGATTTTCTGCTAATACATACTAAATATATTATACTAATAAATGCTAAATCTTGTTGAAAGAAAATATAATCTATAAACATAACTTGCAAGCAAGCTCTTCAAATCCTGTTCATATTCTTAGTTCACCAAAGTAATGAGCTCGCCACTTTCTGTGAACTCTCAATCTTGATGGGTTCACCAAGTGTGTTCACTGCATGAATGATCATCTCTTAACACTCCTCCTTTGCCTTCATGTTGCGAACACCAATTTCCTTTCTCAGTTTCTCAAACCTGGAATTTTCAAGTGGTTTGGTCAAAATATCAACAAGTTTGCATCTTGGCCAGCTTGCAAGCTTGTATTTTAATGAGCTCGCATTCTGGTGAGTTCATAATTTTGCTGCTCACATTTTATTCAGCTTGCATTTTGGATATCATCTGTGATAAGTTTCTATAATAGGCCTGATGCTTTTAATAGGAAGATCATCAAAGCCTTTATCTTCATCTTTATCTTCAACTTTAGTCATCTTCTCAATCGGTTTTGACTTGCACACTTGATTAAAAGAATTATAGTTCACATGTCCCTGTCTTTTGTGCCAACTATATGATTTATCCACTGAATTTGTATAGGCTCTTGAAGCCAGAAAGTTTCAATCCAACACAAAGCTTTTATTATTCATTGAGACTATCACCACTTCTTGTCCCAATGAATTTAATATAGTGCAACATTTATCTTTGAAGACAACAATGTATTTCTTTATCAATTAACCAATGCTAAGGAGATTATGATCAATTTAAGGAACTAAAAGCACATTTGTAATTATTTTAGTACCTGTTGGGTGCTGATCAGCACATCCACTTTTCCCCTAGTTTCTAAGAGTTCGCCATTACCACTTCTCACTTTAAGATTGCAACTTCTGTCAATCTTCTTGAAGATTCTTTCATCTAAGGTCATGTGGTTGGTGCATCCACTACTGATCAACCAACCTTTCGCGAATCTATTTTTTGATGCAGAACTTATGGCTGTGAACACCTACTTCTCCTGAATGTGATCTCCCTCAACTGCATGAGCCTGCACATTATGTTGAGGGGTTTGCCCTTTGTTCTTACATACCTTCTCCATGTGGCCAAATCGTTTACAGCTTCTACGCTGAATATCTGGCCAGAACCAGCAATACCTTTCTGAGTGTTTTATCTTTTTGCAGTAAGAACATATTGGGTTTTCTTCCTTGCCACTATCTCTCCATCTATCCACTTTCTTCTCTTTCCAAATTTTTTTACCCTTATATTTTTAAGGGTTCGCATCATCAATACTCAGGGCTCGCAATGCTTCTTCTTCTACGCGCTCACAATGCCTTGATGCTTTTCTTTGCTCTTAAGCATACAGGGCATTTATTAACTCTAAAAGAGAGATCACCGAGAGATCCTTGAGTATTCGAATGAGTAAATCTTCGATTGATACCTCTCAAGAAGAGTTGTTATGACCTTCTCAACGACCCTTCTATTTGTGAACTTTTCCCCAAGTAACTTGATGTTATTTACTATCGCCATAATCTTGTCTGCGTACTGCTTCACTGTTTCAACCTTCTTCATCTTCAAATTCTCAAAATCTCTCCTGAGATTAATGAGTTGTTGCTATCTAGTCTTATACAAACTTTGAAACTCCTCTTTTAGCTTATCCTAAGCTTATTTTAGGGTTTCGTAGACCATAATATGTGTGAATATGACATTCAAGACGCCATTTTGTATACAGCACATTGCCTTGTATCTTTTAGCTCACTCATCACTATGGTGTTTGATTTAAGCGACTGTCACGTTGTCCCTTAATGTTGCGAGCTCGACTTCAATATTCATAACCTCCCACAAGTCATAAGCTTGCACATATGTGTTTATCTTAACAACCCATATATGATAATTTTCGCCATTGAAAACGTACGGTGAAGGTGGTGAAAAACTCGCGGAAGCCATGTATAACTTAGAAAGAACAACAACGGTCCTTTAAGAAGGTAGCTTTGATACCAATTGTTGAAATTTCAATACTAAGGAAGGAAGAATTGTAGAGAAGAAACGAGAAATTTAGCAACAAATTGTCTGCTAAAGTTTTATATATTTCCCACATCTATTTTGAACAATGTAAGAGAGGTATTTATAACAAAAAAAAAATTGTTAAATATGGAGAGAAACAACTTAAGATTTTATGCTAATAAATGCTAAATATATTATACTAATAAATATTAAATCTCCTAGAAAGAAAATATAATCTGTAAACATAGCTTGCAAGCAAGCTCTTCAAATCCTGTTCATATTCTTAGTTCGCCGAAGTAATGAGCTCGCCCATCTTGATGGGTTCATCAAGTGTATTCGCTACATGAATGGTCATCTCCCAACAATTTTAAAAAGTAAAGGTTGCAGGGAGCTGGAATATTTCTAGGTTTAATGAAGTAAGGATGGTGATGAAGGTCCATAATATTAGAAAAAGCATGGATAAAAGTAAAGAGACAACCACAAATGAGACAGCCATAACCACAAGAAGTTACAAAGAAAAGGAAAATAAAGCTCTGGGGAAAAATTAGTACAAGGTTTCTCCCAAGTGAGATCTTCTATCATCATTCATGTTAGTAACACAGAAAATATGTATAAGATAAAATCATAAATTAAAAGAACGTTTTTTAAAAAATTGAAATTTACTTCCTTATCCAATGATAATATTTTGGTTTGTAAAGTTCTATTTTGGCGGTCCATGCACCCATGAATACTAAGCCCTCTTCTTCTAATCTTCTTCTTTCCTTTCCAAGTGGCATTTCATTTATTTATTTATTGAATAAAACCCATTTATATGTAATAAATAAAAGTCCATTTTTAAAACTAAAATTCCAAAAAATTTGTCTGAGAAATCAGTTGAGATTCAACGAGAGAATAGGTTCAGAGTTAGAGACTAACCATAAGTTTTTGATTTCATCTTCTAAGAACAATTCCCCCAGACCCAGAGGAATGACGGACATTGCAGCACAAGCTTCAAACATAACACAAACACACACACAATCTCGATTCTAATACTCAGAAAAGACAACAGCAGACGGAAATTCTACTTGTTACCAAATCCGAGGTTTCACTTTTCACTGCACTTTTTTTTCCTTTCCTTTTTGCTGTTTGATTACATTAATAACAATATCTTCCATTGTTGCCATATGTAATTACCTTGGTTTTTTCAAATACCCAATTTACAGAAACTCATACTTTTGCATATCTATATCAGTGATCTATATATGATGCGTTTGCAGATGTTCTGATCTTTAAAAAGGGTGTTTCTTGGTTTGGTTTTTTAAAGGAAAAACAAACCCAGAAAAGCTGGACTGATATA
The DNA here is from genome assembly GCA_025698475.1 of Gossypium anomalum. Classification (NCBI taxonomy): domain Eukaryota; kingdom Viridiplantae; phylum Streptophyta; class Magnoliopsida; order Malvales; family Malvaceae; genus Gossypium; species Gossypium anomalum. Next base: position 15,719,499 of record CM046957.1, read on the forward strand.
AGTTTGAGGGAATAAAGATGCAGGCAAGGATTGTGACAATGGAGGAAGGTAAAGACCAGGCATCTGCAATCAGAACAAGCATCTCCAGGACATTGCCATTGAGACTCCTCCTGTTTTGTTTGTTGTTCGCGGTGTTGGCCATTGGATTGTCGATCATCTGTATGTATTCTCTTCGGTTTTTCATCTTCCAGCAAACAGTAGCACCATCCACTTTTCGCCCATGGTTTGAAGAGGTTCATACCATAGAAAGATGGATTAGGCCTCCAACAAACTTGTGGCATTCAATCAATGACAATGAACTGCTTTGGAGAGCTTCATTTGTTCCTAAAATCAAGCAATATCCCTTTTTGAGGGTCCCCAAGATTGCCTTCATGTTCTTGACTAAGGGGCCATTGCCCTTGGCTCCTCTTTGGGACAGGTTTTTCAAGGGAAATGAAAGGCATTGCTCCATATATGTCCATGCTTTGCCATCTTATATTTCTGGCTATCCTCAATCATCTGCTTTCCATAGGAGACAAATCCCAAGTCAGGTATTATTACCCAATCTTTCATATTAACTTCTTTCTCTTTTTTTCTTTTTCTTCTGAACATAAATTTCATTACAAGGATATATTCATATTTTGGTGAATCATCATATCCCTATGAATGTTGAAATATGTGTGGGAAATACGATTACTTTGAGGAAAATGCATGGATTTCTCTAGTTGGAAGAAAATTCTATAAAGGGTTCTTGTACTGAGCAATTCTTTTTAGGTTTATTCCTTCTACTTGATTGTCTTTACTTTTTATATAAATATGTAATTTTAATTTTAGGGTTAATTTTTTTCATTAATTCTGTCAAGTATCTTAATGTAATTTATTATATTTAAAAATGTGTCATGTGACATTTATACTTTTGTATAGTTGGACAATTTTTTGCTCATTTAATAAAAATAAAAAAGATAATATTTGTCCAACTATACAAAAAATACTAGGATGTATATCCCATCATTATATGCTTATAAAAATAAATTATATCAAATTATTTGATGGAATTAATGAAAAATGTTAAAATATATATATATAAAATTTCACCAAACATATTTTACATTTTTGAATGTTAAGTTTTAATAATTTTGAGTGCTTAAACGAGGAAGGCAGTTCTAATTACCATTGGCAATGAGAACCGAGAAGCTTATTGATTCTTAAGGGTTTTTTTTTTTTTTTTTTTTGCACAGACTTTTTTTTTAGAAAAAAAAAAACTCGTATTCAACTCATCGGAGATGGGTAACACCCAAATCCGAATATGTTATTAGGCCTAATAGGAGCAAGTTGTTTTCTGAAAATGGAGGTTTAAATTATTTTTGTTTTCCTTTGCAGATGGTGGAGTGGGGAAAGATGAGTATGTGCGAGGCTGAGAGAAGACTCCTTGCTAATGCATTGCTCGATATCTCCAATGAATGGTTTATTCTCTTATCTGAGTCTTGCATTCCTCTCTACAATTTCAGCGTAATCTATCACTACATCTCGAGATCAAACCACAGTTTTATGGAATCGTACGACGATCCCGGACCTTACGGGAGAGGCCGCTACGATTCCCGCATGGAACCGGAGGTCACACTGGGTCAATGGCGCAAAGGGTCTCAATGGTTTGAAGTTAACAGGATGCTCGCTATTAACATAATTGAGGACAACAAATATTATCCAAAGTTCAAGGAGTTTTGCCAGCCATCTTGTTATGTGGACGAGCACTATTTCACCACAATGTTAACCATCCAAGTGCCTCATCTCTTAGCCAACCGGACCCTTACATGGACCGACTGGTCAAGGGGTGGCGCTCATCCTGCCACTTTCGGCAAGGATGATATGACTGAAGCTTTCTTTCAGAAAATCTTTGAAGGTCAAGCATGTCTTTATAATGGCCAGCCAACTTCCCTTTGTTTTCTATTTGCTAGGAAGTTTGCTCCCAATGCTTTGGATCCTTTGTTAGAGTTAGCACCCAAAGTTTTCGGGTTTTGACCTTTTGTTATTTGGTGCAAGTGTTGGATACTTATATGCATCCGCCAGGAGCATGTTTAATTTTATTTTATTTTTTTGAAGTTTTTCATGTATTTAGAAATTTTTTAAAGAGTTATATCTTCGTAATTATATTTAAACATGTATTGAGTATAAATATCGAGCACGAGTAGTTAAAAAAAGTAGCTGGAGTACCATAAAATAATTATTTAACTAGGTTTGGTTTTATTAAGTGTTTGTTTGAGTTTTAATATGCAATTTCCGATCTATGTTGCCAATGATTAATCCACAATTCTACCCTGAGTTCACAATCCAGCCTTGGGAAAACACTAGAGAATATCCTGAATTGAGATATTTACATGCAAAATTTATTGAATGTAATACTGTGTATTGCACATTATGTACACTATAATTATTTCTTATTATCTCAAATTTCAGATTTGATTGGCTACCAAACACCAAAGATAAACCACACATGAGATTTATTTCTTGTTGGGAATTATAGAATCAAAAGCAAAATCCAATTCAGTCAAATAAATATAAACATAGAATAAGATCATTAAGTAGCAGTTAATAATCCTAAGTATCGTTGTTTATTATATATAGAAGCCCATTCAAATGGATTCCAACATTTTTATTTTAACCACTCGCCTTGACAAATCGTCCTCATCAACCTTCTCCTGTGTCTTGGTTGGCACGGCATGAGCTGCTGGCTGCGGCAACCCCACTGAGACCTCCAAGCCGTAATCATCAGCCACTTGCTGCATTAGGCTGTTAGCCTCACCCTCTGGTAGAACCAGCCATAGCACTTTCCAATAACTTCCATATTCACAAACTACTTCTCAAATTAATCCGTGGTCTCGGACATTTTCTGCAAATTGCCCGTCCAAAAAAACAAAACCTCAAATTTTACGATTCCCACGTCAAAATTAATTTACAGTATAGAAAAAGCAAAAGAATTGAAGAATTTTACTTTCTTCGCAATATTCTAAATTTGGGGTTTTTTATTAAAATAATACAAAAAATTTAATTACAAAAATGAGATAGGTTATTAATTCTAGACTAAAATTAGGTGCCATCGGCTACATCAATTATAAAAAATAATATTTTAATAAAAATAAATATAATTAAAAAATTAAAAATAATATTTTAATAGAAAAAGGGATAAGTCAAATTGTCCGCGCACCCCTTTTCCCCCTCCTCACTTTTTTAGCTTTTTTTTTTTTTGAAGCGGTAGTAATATAATTTTGAATTGTATACTTTTATTATTATAATTAATAAAAATCATCAATTCAATAATTTATATGTGGTAAATAAGAAAAGAATCAATGGTTTAAGTTTATATGTTTTTATCAACAATTGGATTAGTTTTAATAATGTACAAGGATTAAATTTTAATAAATTAAAGTAAAGAGATTAATTTCTCAATTTTTTTATAAAGTAAAGAGATAAAAATTCATAATAAGATCTTTAAAACAAATTTAGCAATACTAGACATTCTATGATTATAGAAAACATATATCACAAGTGAGGACATCCAAGTTGGCATTTAAAATCTATTTGGACTGCCACGTAGGACCGCCGTTAGGGAGGTAACAGAGTTTAAATTTAGAGTAACCACTTCGTAACAAAACGATATCGTAAGTGACTAAAATGTAGCATTTCAAACATAAGTGACTAAAATGTAATCTAAGGCAAACAAAAGTGACAATTTTTGTAATTTACCTTAAAATTTATTAGCATTCCTAATAGCTTAAAAAGAAAAGAAAAACAAATAGAATAGAGGATATAAAGGGAAGTTAGATAAAAAGGTTGGTTTTTAAAGTTAATTAGGGATTTAGACCTTTTTTTTCCTAAATTTAATGATATAGGCCGATTTTAAAGAGACAAACAGAAAACGCTTCCAACAGAACGCGTTTTCTTCCTTCCAAAAATTATTTTTTTGTTCGGTGTTGGTAATTTGGGGAGAAAGATTTATTTGTATTTATTTTTTAGGGAAAAATTGTGATAGTTTTAATATATGCTTGAGTTCATAGTGATGCGATGGAGCTTGGAGACCCACACATTTCATGTGTTGTGTAGGGAGTGCATCATCATTTCTAGAAGATGTCACATTGCAACTTGGGCTCTCAGTTCACAATGGTTATAAGACCACGGATTAAAGTATAACTAAGGCTCCCAGTTGGTGGTGGTTACACGGTCATGGGTGACCGCCTCCCGACGTGTGAACGTTGAGGGTATAAATCGTAAAAATAAAAGATATAAAGTTAAGTGCAGTATCTGCAAGCGAACAAGCCAAATTATAATATAATTAGTTTACAACGAAATACTTAGTAAGTATTTCGAGGATCGTACCCAAAGGATTGCTATTTGAAGAAAATTATTATTAAGTTAATTACCAAAAATAATTACTAATCTAATTAATTCACAAATTAGTAATGTGAATTTAAAACAATAATAATTAACTAATTAAATTAAACTAAAATAACAATAATAAAATTAATTAACTAAAACTAAACCTAAGTTAAGTTATTGGCTTCTCCTATTCCTAGTTTCAACTATGCGAGCTACTCTAGCCTAGATCCAATTGTGTTACCTAATTATTAACTAAGTTAATAATTACATTTAATTAAGTACTTACCACCCTTAGTTAAGAATACCCTTTCTGTCTCATCTTCACTATGGATTACCACTTAAGATATCCTTTCGGTCTCACCTAGGCACACAAATACTATTTCAGTCTCACTGGTCTAAATATTCTACTAGGGTCGTCAATCCTAGTATACTAAGTTTCTTGAACAAATACCCAAATTTAGATAATTATTTACTTAATCAATTAATCAGATTAAACAATTAAATCATGCAAGATATTTATAAAGCACAAATTTATTCGAATATTTACACAAATATTCAATTAACAGAGTTAAAGAAAGAAATATAAATAATAGAATAAAAGAAGAAATAGAGAATGCTCATTGATTAACTGATGTAGAAGTGTGTTTCCGACACAGTCTCCACTCGCAATAGTCTCACTTGGGAATAGGATCTTCCAATTAAGTGAACAAAAAAATAACTAAGTAAAAACTAATAATGAAAGAAAATTTGAAATCTAAGCAATAAATTGTGTTCCATCCCTTCTTGAATCTGGTTATAATGTTCTTTATATAGGAAAAAATCAAAAGACTAAAGTGCCCCTTCGTTTATAATGGTATTAGGGTTTTAAGTTGGAAAAGACCCTTAAATGCCCTAAAAATCACAATCGTCGCACGCAAGAATTTTTGGGATGTGCAGAAGCTGGTGTTACAACACCCAATTCCGGTGTCGTGACATTGGAGTTCTGTTCGTCCTAGGATTTTGTTTTTGCTTCGATCTTCGATGTCGCAACAATGGTGTCATGGTGTCGTGACAATGGCATCAATTTCAGCTTGAATGTGCACTTGTAGCTCTGGATCCATCCTACATAACCACATAATCTTATTTAGATATAAAAATATTGTAAAAACTATAGAAAAACATAATTTACTGAATCAAATGATAAAAACATAAATAATTACTAAAATGTCTTGATTTAGCATATTAAACATGCTAAAGTTAGTGAAAAGGGGTGCAAATAATAGCCTAGATTATGGCAAATCAACAGGTTCAAGTATAACTCAAGTCTTCAGTTGAAAGTGGTTATACGGTCACGGGTTGCAAGTTTCATCCCACTAGAAGAGTATACTTTATAAACCCCATACATAAGTTTGAGATCATAATCATAGGGAAAAAAAGGGGCTCACCAATATTATCAACTTTTTTTTTCTCCGTCAAAGTAGTATGCTTAACCTCATTGTCCAAAACTTGTGTAAGAGGTAGGGGAAAGAGGACTTTCATGAGGGGTTGACTGTGACGATGGAGAAAAAGCTGAAACTCAAGTCAATGTGACAACGGTTATAATTATTAATGAGTTCTTTAATCACATCAAATTAGTGGGTTCAGATTTGATCAAAGAAACTAAAAAAAAAGTTAATTTTATTAAAGACCGTTTAAAGTTAGTTTTTGATGAATAGAAGTCTTTGCAAATCATAAAATAAAAGACATTGAGTATAGTGTGAGAGATAAGATATTTCTGAAAGTATCACCATGGAAAAAGGTTTTCTGATTTGGAAAGACAGGAAAGTTAAGTCCAAGGTTTATTGGACCATTTAAGTTTTGGAACATGTTGGACCAATAGTTTATCGGTTAGCATTACCACAAGAGTTGGCAAGAATCCACAATATTTTTCATGTTTTATGTTAAGAAGGTTTATATCGAATCCGTCGCATATTATTACACTAGACGCTATTGAGGTTCAACCAAACATGACATATGAGGAAGAACCAATCAAAGTTCTTACTTGAGAAGTTGATGAGCTTAGGAATAAGTACATTCCTTTGGTAAAGGTACTCTAGAGATATCATAATATGGAGGAAGCTACTTGGGAAAGTGAGTAAGTAATGAGACAACAACATCCACAGTTGTTTGAATCAAGTAGAATTTTGAGGATGAGTTTTTTTAAGGAGGGGACAAATGTAATATCCTCGAAAACCCATCAGTCATAATAGTATTATTTTGAGCAATTACAAGTCAAACTTTTTAGAATAAATAAAATGCGATTTATAAGTGTTAGTGGAAAAAGTAGTAGAAAACTGGAGAAAATTTAAAAAACAATTATATTGAGAAATATTAATCCAGAGTATAGACTAAATTGTAAGATTTACAAAGTGTTGGGGTCAAAGAAATGATTAATTTGAATTAGTGGTGAAATGTGTGAGGACATGGAGAATAATTTTATCAAGAGTTAACAGATAATGGTTATGGATAGATTTTTATGAATAAGTTATAATATTTTATTTTATATTTTATTATTATTGTTATTATTATATTTTATTATTATAATGGTGATATATTAAAGGAAAGATGAAGAAGATCCTACATCTTCTTCTTTATCTCTTTCATGTCACCAAAAATTAAGGAGAACGAAACTTTTCTTTCTTTTAAAATCTAGTCCCTCTTCATCATTAAAGGCCATTCCAAGTTTGAAATAATCAAATTTCCATAGAAACCTTAGTTAGATCAAGTTACCATAGCCTAACAAGCTTAGTTTTCAAGCTAGAAGTGGAGTGTTCATTTTTGAAGGGAGGGAAATTTTAGATAATGTGAGAAACTAAGGTTTTAAGGTAAGATTTTCATGATTTAGTACTAGTATCATGTTTATTACAATTATTTGAGGATGAAAATGTTATGAAATAATTATACTGATTTCTCATGTTTTATGGAATTACTATGAAATGAAGAGAAAGACAAGGGAGAATGATGACGTCACGAACTAACTAAAATACAACAAAGGCAAGTGCACCTATCGAATGGTAGTATAGCTACGGTGAGTCGGGAATATTGTATCCACGAGGACTAAAAGTACTAGTAATTACTATCTTTTTATTATCTAGCCGAATAAACTGAAGGGATTTATTTTAAAGTCTAAATTAAACTAAACTAATTACTAAATGACAGAGAGCAAATTGGGAAAATAATCGAAAAAAATTATGAGAGAGACAATACCCAAGAAAGAATCCACCTAGACTTCGTTTATTATTTTAAATCTGAATTAAACAATTTATTCCTTTGACTTGATCCATAGAAATCCCTAAATTATATTAATATCTCTTTTGAGAGTTAAAATAACTGACTCTAGGTTGATTAATTAAAATCTCTTTCTAATTAAAACCCCTATCGTCGTATTAATTCGATCTATGGATTCCCCTATTAGATTTGACTCTAATCCAGTAGATTTATGTCGTCCTATTTATCATGTAATTCAAAAAAATCAAATAATAAGATCTGTCATGGGTTTCATCCTCCCTAGGTATCTAGGGAATTTAGTTCATACTTTTGAGGGAAAACATCTCAAAATTAGGAAAACAACAAAACATAAAGAAACCCAAAAACTTCAAGAGAAATTGAATGGAGATCTTCAGTTTTAAAGGAGATCCTGCTTCTAAGTTGAATCCTGTTGGCGTTCTTCGAGTCTTTTCTATGTTCTACCCTACATCCCCCTTTAGGTTCTCTTCTAGTGTGTATTTATAGACTTTAGAATGCTCAGAAACCCTAAAAATGGTGCGAAATTGACACGGACTGGCACATGGGCGTGCGGCCAGCCCGTGTGGCTCACATGGGAGTGTGGCCAGGCCATGTGGATCCTGGAAACAGCTCTTTTTGCCTGATTTTGGCTCGTTTTTCGCTCCTTTCTCTCCCCTATGCTCACCTAAGTATAGAAACATGAATTTAAAAGATTAGGAGCATCAAATTCACTAATTCATATAATAAATCATCTAAAAAAGCATCAAGAATGGGATTAAAAACATGTTACTTTTATGGCTTATCAAAGAAGATGGAATGAGTGTAGGCAAGGGGGAACAAGTAGATAAATATTGAAGAAAACATAGCCTAAGTAAGAATACTGAGTACTTTAGAATTATTATTACTTAATTAGGTTTTGAAATTTATATGCTAATGTAAATGTTAATTTCATGTATTTGAGTATTTGTAACTTAATAAATATGTGAATAATTCAAGGAAGTGGTAAATAAATGTGGTTGTTGTTAATGTGATTATACGTGTAGAGAAAATGATTAAATTGTAAAATGTTGGAAAGTTATGTGTGGCTATGAAATTATGAAAACTTCATTTTTGCTTGTGATGAATATTGGATTTATAATATTGTTAAAGTCCTTGTAGACAAGTTTGAACTTTTGGGATATAGATGGCATGCTATTAGGAATTCCTTAGCACGCTCATGAATTTAGCACTTTGGTACTCGTTTTCTAACACTATTAGTGTTCGTGATAATCTAGCACTTATGTGCTCATGTATTCTATGATTACATTATGTATATCCTTCTTGTTCACTCGAGTCTACAAGGGGCAATGTAAGTGGTATATAAAATATAAGTGAATGATGAAAGTATGGTAAGTGAAAATGTGTTAGTTAACCTAGTTATTACTATGTATTTTATCTTTGGTTTAATTTTTGTATTCATGTTGATAATATTTATTTATTTATTTAATTATCTAATTGAATTCAAAGGTAAGATATGAATACTTTAACACTTACTAACATTTCTCGAGCTTAGCGTGTTATTTTGAACGCGTAGGTAAAGACTGTTTTGAAGACATCTTTTGAAGTAGCCATCCTCATCTCATCATCAACCAAGGATTGAAGTGTATAGAACTTAAATTTTAGTAATAGAGTGGCATGTACATAGGATTAGAACCATATGAATTTTTTTGTAAATTAACTAAGTGGTTCCAAAACTATGTCATGCATGCTTCATATCATTTTGTACCTTGAGATAATAATCCTTAGATGGATATAAATAAGTGTTATAAGAAGTTTTTGAATGCTAATTTGACATATATTGCGTCTTAAAAATGTTTAGAAGTGTTATGGAATGATTGATGATAGTTTATACTTGGTTTTAGAAGTGTCATCAGTAAAATGCTTCCAGCTAGAAGCGTTTTCCCCCGTGTTATATTAGGTTTTCTGGTTTTTTAGGGTATTGGGTTTTAAATTGATAAAATTTTTAACATAATAATTGTAATTATTGATTTCGATATTTAAAATATTCGTATTTACACTAATCATATATTCAAATTTTATTTTGCAAATCAATTAAAAATCGAAACTTGAAGTACTCGGTTTGGATGCAAAACTAGTTTTAAATACTTATCAGTACATTATTTTTGACAAGATGAGTTCTGAAAATATATCTCGGGAATCCTGGGATATCTGAAATGATTCTAAAAAAATGTCTCGGATAGTGGGGTTTGACATTTGTAGAGAAAAAATGCTCCAAGCAGGATGCACTGTTAGCAAAGTACTGAAAATGCATCCAACTAGACGCGCTTTTAATACTTCTACTAATAGTGCATCTTGCTTGGTGCATTTTTTCTCTACAAATTTCAATCCCCAATATCTGGAGAATTTTTTCAGAATTAAATAAGAGGCTATCCCTTGGGCTATATGTGTAACATATTTCAGTCTCTAATGGCATAATCCGAGGAAATAAAATTTGAAGAAGTTCAGAAAAGTAGAAGTTCACGGGAAAGGCATAAGTTGGAGCAACGATACTATTTGTATAAAAAGTAAGCATAAGCATTGATTTTTTGTGTTAATATTTATTTAAAAGATTAAATTTTTTTCATAATGTTCTTTTTTCGAACTTCTCTCGATAGATAATTTGGTTAAAATTGAGTGGATGGATTAATGCTATTATTTATTACGACGGTGAGGTCTATGACACTGAGAATGGCGTGGTTTTTTTTATTGAAGAATACAGCACGACTAGATTTTAACCAAAACATAGAGTTTCTAGAACTTCAAAAAAGAATTAGGCAAAAAATCTTCGGATCCAGCCAAATGAGAGTATCGTCTATTAAGTATCGATTTTGTGCTTCGGTCAATCCCGTGAGATATGGCGCTTTTGATATCAAAGGTGCTAGGGGCTTGGAGGTGATGGTGTAGACGCACATCAACAATGTATCACCATTTCTCAAGTTATATGTGCAATTTTCAAGGCCAAATGAAGGCATTCAGTAGTCAACATCTCCTCTTATTCGAAAGGCCAGAACGGTTGAAAATGTCGATAGTCCAACCACTTTGTTAGAAAGTTCCCATTATAATATCCCAAAATCATCAATGGGAAGAAACTCATCCATTTCGGCCTTAGATTTCGTGGGAGGCAGAATTGTTGGAAAAACCAGGTTTGAAAAACGTAGCAAAAAAAAAAATTTAGGGAAAATACAGTTTTAATTTTTTTTTTCCAAAACAAGATCTTGGTTATGATATCTAAAGTAATAAACACTTAATCAAAATTGTACATTTTCGAATTGTCTAAGACAAGCGTTTCAACCAAGTAGTCTTCTCCGTTATCCTCCACGTCTACCAAGTGTAGGCTTACTTCGAATCAGAAAATTTTTCACAAAAATTACTGGTGGGGTAATTTCGTAATTTCTCTAAACTTTTGGTTCAAATTATAAATTAGAAAAATATCTCTAGAAATTTGCTGAAATAATCTCTTTAGAGATTTTTTTCCCTACAACTTTCTCTTGAATTCAAATATGTGTCAAATAATGACCCAATGCTCTCTTAGTATAGGGAGAGTTTAGAGAGTTCAACTATGATTAAACTTAATTACTTTAATATTAAATTAATATAATATTTATCAAGATTAATATTAGATTAAATTTAATATTAAATCTTATTAAAATAGTAGAATGTTTATCTACAAGATAAACATTAAATTAAATTTAATATTAAGATAATCACTTTAAAATTAAATTAATAAAATGCTATTAAGATAAGTATTAAATTAAATTTGATATTAAATTATTAAAATAATATTATTTTTGGAATATTTAATATGAAATCAAATTCACTAGTAGAGTCCCAGTATGAGTATAACTCATTTACTCCTCAACCACCGAAGACTAACCACCGCCGACCACTAGAATACTGTCATTACAGTTCGGCACTGCCATGTCCTGTGATGCAGGGGCGACACCTTTACAGTACTCCGAGCCAATTCGGTTACTGTCGGTCCAGTCCGAGTCAATGACGACCCGACTGATCTAGTCTAGCCAACAGTTGGACCGTCGGCTCAGTTTTACATATCAAGCCTGGTTCAACTAGTTTTTGTGTCTTGGTCTCGGTTTTGGGCTCCCGGGCCCAATTTACGATCTTAGATCCAATTTTCAAGTTCGATTACCCATTGGGCCAATTGGCTGACTTGAAAATTAATTTCTAAAAATATCACATTAATTTTAATTAATTTGATTAATTTAATTTTACTTGATTAAAATTAATTTTCCCAAAAATCACTTAGATTTTCCAAATTATTTTTTCAAGAAAATTCTTTAATCAAATTCTCTGGTAAAACAATTCTCTCGATCACATAACATAATTCCACATCGAATAAACCGACTCAATTAAATTATTTCCAAAGTCCCAGAATTTTCTTTTGATTCAAATACAGTTCGATCGAGCTTTTGTTGAGCTAGCAGAGGGACCAATCGAACATATACAATTAGGCTTTAATAACTGCAATTATGTTTAGAAGCATCGTTCCAATAATTCGTAATTACTTAATCATGGAGTCAGTCTACAAGAAGTACCATGATTGAAAACTATTTATTGTATACTCTTTACAAAAGCAATTCATCCAACTGATTCGTCCAATGACCTTGTCATATGTGTGTTACCCTCATATGATATCTTTGATTCTTTTGAGTTAAATCCGTTCATTCAATACAGTCCTATTTTATCTCATTTTCACCACTGCGTCTTGTTAATGATTAATATGATCACTATCAACAAATGACTGTGATAAATTGCTCATTCGAAAACAAGCAACTCGTGGCTACGTTCCATATTTATCAATCAACACAATGCCAATGAGATAATATCATTAACTCTTTAATTGAGCTATGAATTCCACTATTGCTAGTAAAGTCATGCCATACACAATTCATGTACCCAACATGTAACACCCATAACCCGTATCCGTCATCAGATTAGGGTTACAGAGTATTATCATACAACTCAAAACATTCAATAACAAATAGTATCAAGTTTACCCAATTAATTAAAAATTTCATAAATAATTCAGATTGAGGTATAACTACATTTACGGGCCTTAAATCGAGCCTACGAGGCCCTAAAAGTAGCTTAGAAACAATCAAGGACCAATTCAAAACAAATTAGAAAGTTTAAGGAAAAACTAAAAATTTTCAATACAAGGGTCACACGGCCGTGTGTCCAAGCCGTGTGTCCAGGCCGTATGATAGAGCCCAGACTGTTTGGCTCCAAAGATGGTTGTGTGGCTATCCACACACCCGTGTAGCTACCCCACATGCCTATGTGCTCACTCGTGTGTCCGCCCATGTGTCCTCCCGTGTAACTCACTGACTTAGGTCACACAGTCGTGTCGCAGGTCGTGTGTCAGCCCGTGTGAACCGTGCACCTAACACGTTATGGGCACACGCCTGTGTGGGTTGCCCGTGTGTGACACACAACCGTGTAACAACCCGTGTCCAAAGCAATGTGTGCTCAAAAATGACCCTAAACTTGCCCATTTCACATCCAAGCTTAGGTACCTAAACATATTTAATAGCACGTTTTCTAAAGACTTTAAAGTGCTTTCAATAACACTCAAAACATGCCAAACCATCAACTTAAAGTCTAACCAATGTGTCAATGATGATACCACAATTCAATCACTTAGCATTTCACTACCTTAGTTACATTATACAAGCCACATCACACACACAAAACAAATTACTTTCAATCCAAATGTACCATACCTAAATCATGTCAAACTTACCATTTCATGCTTACCCACTTATGCTTAAACTTGGAATTAAACAATGCATACCCTATTTAGTTACTCATATCATAACATCAAATGCACATAAACACATATTACAAGTACTTAGGAACCTTTACAAACATAATCAAATGCTCCTATTACATGCCATATGAGCCAAATGTAATTCAAAATCTACCAAAAGATCATTAGATAGTGTGATTCTTCAACTTGATATGACCTACTGATTTTCACAAAACGTAATCTACAAAGAAAAGACAAATAACACGAGTAAACTTTTATGAAGCTTAGTAAGTTCGTCGATTAAATGATAAAGCTTACCGAATTAAACCTAATAATTCAATTAACAAGACTAGAAAATAGAGTTCCTTTCATTCACAATTCACAAAAGGTGAGTAATACTCGAACAACAACGCAAATAAATTTCCATATTTCAATAACATTCAATGATCAATAAAACATTGTTCGATGAGCAGTATATAGATATGAGTACATGGTTAACCATCTAGAACACACCAACCACTCATACGAGCCAATCCAACCGATAACATGTCTCAGCACTAAGTGTCTAGCCCGTAGGCTAACATCCTTCCCCATAACACACTAGAAAAACACTATAATATAACACAATAGTCCGCAACAAATGTAAGACCTCGGTATATTTAGTGAACAAAAGATATATAGAAATCATCATCACATCTCATACCAGTCCCGTACTGCGTACAGAATAACCTATTGGCATGTCAATTGTACTCTATCCTACGTTAACCCGGCTCAGAATATTTTATCAGTACACAATGTTATAACGATTCATTACTTCCATTCTCAATTACAAGCATTAATACATTATTCAACACTCAAAAATTAATTCATGTGACATATATTTAAATTGTACTAAAATTAAACGGGATGAACTTTCTAGACTAAACTACAGCAATAACGAAGGTATAGGGACTATTCTATAACTTTCTCTTTTCCTCAATTACTCGTTCTTGATCTAGAATAATAATTTTATTCAATTAACTAATTCTAACAACAAAATCAACTCATTTTATGCAATTAAGTCATTGTACATATTTTTACAAAATTACCCCTAACATTTTACTTTTATGCAATTTAGTCCTTAAGTCCAAACTCGCAATTTAACCAATTTCAACTCAAACCCAACTTAGCCGAACTATTTAAGACCTCACTACAGTTCATATTTACTATTAATTCACAAAAAGTACAAATAATTTTACTATTTTCATATTTTAGTCCTTGAACATTAAAATTACTAAAAACTACTTTACAAAATAATCCTATTAAACAACCAAGCTTAATAATCTATCACAAAACTTCAAAAACATACTAAACACATCAATGGAAAAATCCACAATATTTAACAGTTTTGCAAATTAATCCTCGGGTTAACTAAATCAAGCTAATAATATCTCAAAAACATAAAAATTACTAAAAGAGGGTAAGGTTTGCTTACCTAATCACAAAGTCAAAGCTTGGTCGAATGTGTTTCTTCCTCCTCTAGGGTTTCGATTGTAAAACATGAAAGAAGATAATGATATGAATTCTTTTAACATGTTTTGTTTAAAACCATTTATTTAACTAATTACAAATTTACCCTTTTAACATACATTTAATATTAACTAATTTTAAACCCATTATCGTCCACTAAAGTAGTGATGGTTTATTTGTCATTCAAGTCCCTTAATGAATCTTTCTATAGCTATTTGATAACTTTAACTAATAGAAATCCACCTTCTCAACTTTTACGATTTAGTCCTTTTTGCTTAATTAACTATCCAAACAATAAAATTTCCTGACCAAATTTTATTACAACACTAATGATTACATAAATATTAAATAATTAACATTTATGGACTGACACGTCGGAATTGTAGTCTTGAAACCATTATTTTTGACACCATTGAAAAATAGGTTGTTACACAACATACCAGCTATGGGCTCGATCATATTTATAGCATAAGCCTCCACTTATATCAAAGCACATGAGTTACATACATATGGTCAGTGGCTAACTCAAGATTTAGGCAACTCACACCATGAATGTCATAAGTGAATTAATTCACAAACGGATTCAGAATTAATTCATCTTGGGTCCAATCCAATGTATCATTCTATCAATGAAAACATCTATGTCTCTACCCGTGAAGCCAACTGCTCCGAGAGCCAAGACTAGCCATCTCCCCAATTAGAATTATAGACGACATAATAATCCTTCTCAGTATTTGAATCAAATGCTCACTTCAATTATTTTACGAGATTACGGACTTATTTAGATTATCTACTGAAGTAAGTTGTCTTTCTCGCAATGTAAACATTCTTACAATGCCACTTATCTTCAGTTTGAACTTAGACAATTAATGAGCTAATATTTATTTGTCACAATTTCACCATGCATGCAAAATATAAAAGACAGAAATACAAAAAACATAGTATTGAAATGTGAAATTAACTTTATTTATTTATTCATCATTCAAATAAATAGAAAATAGTTACATGTTTACTACAATATGGGCACATTTCCCAACAAGAACATCAAACAATCGGGTTTTGGTAGTAGAATGGAATACACAACCCCTACACGTACTCGATTAGTAGGTGGAACATGAACCTCGGTGGGTCAACGTTCAACGCTGGAAATATTTACTAGGGAATGGCAGCAACTTCCAATGGTTGGCAAACGACAATTGATTCTGGACATTTTAACAACTGTATGAGAAGGGATGATGTACTCCCTACGACATCCACCGGCGAGGGGACATCCAACACGGTAGATGTTAGTAGGTCTGGGAATAAGATGAAACAAATCTGATGTGGATCCAATTCGTTAGCCCAATACCGACGGTTTAAAAATTACATTATTTTCTAAACCAAGCCTATTCCAATTGAACCAAAAGACGGTGAATTGAGAGAAGATAAAGAAGAAGAAGATCCACGATTCATGGCAAACTCACCTCTAACCCACATGCATAATGTCTGTAACACCCCTTACCCGTATTTGACGCAAGGATAGGGTTCGAAGTGTTACCGGACTTAAACACTCACAAACATGCAAAACCAGACCATAAAATTTCATTTAAATTAAAAACATTCAATCACATGCATAATGTCCCTTACATGAGCTACCGAGGCTCTAAACATGCATTAAAGGCAGTTTGGGACTAAATCGAGAACTTTAAAAAGTTTTAGGGAAACTTAGAAAAATTTTCCTGAAATAGGGTCACACGCCCATGTGGACACAGGGACACACCCGTGTGTCTCCAACACGCCCGTGTCCTTAGGCCTTGTAACTATCTGTTTATGACGTCAGCAAAACAAATTAAACCACACGGCCAAGCCATACGCCCGCAGTGCTAGGTCAGTGTCCTCCACACTGGGTGAGACACATGTCGTGTCTCTCTGCGCCTGTGACTAGTACTTAGGCTATTTTCCAAGCCTTTTGTTACCATTAATCCCTCACATCTTTACACACATCAAAGATATACATCATGGCATCATTTTAATGATTTAACATACTTCACTAATGTATATTCTTAACTTTAACATGCTATCATTCACTTATTACACGTACTCATATAATATCAAACCTAGACACAACAATTCTATATTCATTGACCTTGTCATTTGATGACCACTTTTACCAAACTTTCATAACCATCAATTTATCAAGTAACTTCAATCAACATCAAGTATTCATGTTCAAACATTATCAACTTATTTCCATATTATACATTTATCACGTGGCTATGACCATTTCGATCGGTCAAGAAGCACCAGCCATACATATCCCACAAGCATAAACACATCATCGCATCACAAGTATTAGAACTTGTCATGGATAATTAGGCTTACAAGCCACAATCATAATAAGCCACATCCCATGGCTATATACAATGAATCAATATAAGCCAATACATATGGCTAATCATAACAGCATCTATCATAAAACTAAGTCCATATATATGCCACTCACTTGAAGACATTAAGATTCATCAATACTCCAAAGGAGGTAGCTTGATAGTGTGAGGTTGCCTCCGACAATCTCCAACCCCGAGCTAACCTGTCAACACTAAAGAATTGGAAAGGAGGGAGTAAGCTTAAAACTTAGTAAGTCCATATGAAAATAATAAGCAAATTATCAACATGATTCCATGGAAATATAATCATAATTACACTTTTACTTATTTTCTGGCCATGTTGTTTTCTCGAGTCATAGTTACTAAATTATTTATATCTGGAGCTACGGAACTCCAAATTAAGATCCATAAATTTTGCCTAAAACTAAACTCATATATCTTCTTACCATAAAATTTTCAAAATTTTTGGTCAAGCCAATAAGTACAGTTTATTCTTTAAAGTTACCCCTATTCTGCTGTTTGACAACTTCGACCTTTCTTTACTAAAAATTGATTATCTCATAGTACGGGTTTCAATTAATGCTACCGTCTATTTTTATTGAAAATAGACTCATTAAGGACTTAGTCATATGAATCCTAGACTATAATAATTTTTGTAAAATTTTTAGTGATTTTCCAAATTTGAGACAGGGGAGCCCGAAATCACTTTGACTCTGTCTCACAAAAGTTAAAATATCTCATAAGATGAAACTCTTTTGCTTACACCGTTTCTTCTATGTGAAACTAGATTCAATAAGATTTAATTTAATATCTTACTCAATCTCTAATTCAATTTTCAAAATTTTTGGTTATTTTTCAAATTTACACAACTGCTGCTGTCCAAAACTGTTTTATTACAAATTTTACTCTTACATAGTTTCACTTACTCTATTCCATCTTACCTAAAGTTCGCTCAACTATCGAGCACATTGCTCATAAATTTCCATAAACATATACTTGCACTTATTCATCACATGGTCATGTTCACATGTATTTTCACTTAGTCGATTTCCTGTTGAACTCATCAGAATAATAACAGATACACGGTTGCTTGCACATATTACCACCCTTGTAACCGAAGCTATCTAGTACTCATATTAGCCTGCACTTAGTACTACACATACGACCAACAATCGGGTAGACGTAGTAGCCTGCACTTAGTACTACACACGTGACCTAACCATCTGATACACGTAGTTGCCTGCACTTAGTACTACATATGTGATCGAAGTTTTCGGTACGCATAGTAGCCTGCACTTAGTACTACACATGCGACCTAACTATCTGGTACACGTAGTAGCCTGCACTTAGTACCACACACGTGACTTAAAACCATCTTAAACACATAGTAGCCTGCACATAGTACTACACATGTGTTCTCACAATGGATAATTTATATCATTTCTATTTCGAAGGTTCAACCGAGAAATTCCTCACTTTTCAACATTTAACAAATTCATTCATAGTCTATTTCGATTCGTAATTTACATAAAATGATCATTCTATAGGCAGCCACATCTCATATAATAATGAAATATAATAACATAAAAAGAATCGATATATTATTTACATACAAACTTACCTCGAATGCGAGCATGGCTATATATTCCGATTTAGTCCATAATCTTATTCATTTCCAATCTATGCCCGAATCTCATTTTCCTTGATAATTGAGCTTGGAAGCTTGAAAAACCCTAGCTATGTCTTCTCCATACAAGTTTCGGCCATGGGGTAGAAGATGGACAAAAATTGGCTTTTAATTTTGTTTTTAATTCATTTTAATTACTAGATTACCGAAATGCCCTTAACTTAAAAATATTCTATTTCACCCATTTCATGTCCAGTTTTGTCCAAAAAATTATCCAACGGTCTAATTGCCATTTAAGGGCTTCCAATTTAAAATTTCATAAAAATTAGACACCTCTAACATGTAGAACTCAACTTTTGTACTTTTTACAATTTAGTCCTTTTGACCAAATTGAGTGCCCAAACGTCAAAATTTTCGAACAAAATTTTCATGAAATCATCCTGTGAAACTGTAAACCATAAAAATATAATAAAAATAAATTTTAATATGTTGAATTTGTGGTCTCGAAACCACTATTTTGACTAGGCCCTAATTCAAGATGTTACAATGTCGATCTATTGACAAATGATGGGTTGGAGTTTGTAGAACTACCACCAAACTCCTACACAGGAGGTTGGGTCATGTAAGTTCTTTGTTGGATTCGGGTGATTTGGAAGTGGGCAAGGATTTTTGCGCTAAAGATGATTTTCTCGCTATTGTGAAGCAATACATCATCAAGAACGGGGTTAACTTTCATGTGGTTAATTTCTGATTAGAGAAGTTCGAGGTCAATTGTGCAATGTGAGGCAGTATATGCGTATTGAAAATCATGGCTTCTGTCAACAAGAAGTCAGGGTTATGAACGGTAAAAAAGTTTACCAATCCGCATACGTGTGTTGCCACTGGTATAGTGTCAATATCGATATATATTACGAAATAGCTGGATTACTTTATTTAATGTACTCATGGCGTTGCAGGTATTTCATGGGATCATCTGAAGTTGGATTTAGAGATGATCACAAGCATAATACTATTGATGGTGAAAGCAAACCCGAGGACTATTGTGTCGGTTTTAATTGAAAATATTCATAGCCAATTCAATTACATGCTTTCATACCACAAGGCATGGATAGCAAAGCAGAAGGCATTGGAGAAGATGCACAGTGGGTGTGACGCATCATACAACGAGGTATGGTAGTGGTGTCGGGTACTGGAGAGGTACATCCCAGGTTGCGTAACTGATTTAAAAGTGGGGCCCGTGTACTACAATGATCGCTTGCTCCGTGGATGCTGAGTGTTCCACAGTCTGTTTTGGACCTTCAAGCAATAGTTTCAAGCATTCTAGTACTACAAGCTATTGGTACAAATGGACAGTACCTTTATGTATGATAAATATACCTATCGACTGTTTTGGCTCTAGCACAATATGGTAATCGTAGAATCCTTCCAATTGCATTTGCAATAACACCAGGGGAGGCAGCAGATGACTGGGATTTCTTTTTGTTTAGGTTGAAGAGGCATGTATACCCCCAACTTGATATATGTGTCATCTCAGATCAGGGAATTGGAATACTATCTACAATTAAATGATAGGGAAGCATCTGGGACCACAGACACCATCGATACTATCTAAGGCACGTTGTGTCCAACTACTACCAGAGATATTCTTCTACAGCTGAGTGAGCACAAGTGACCAACATGGGTATGCAATCACTACCAATATTCTTTGGTTTGTAATAGTCTATTTGTTTTTTATATTCTTTGGTATGTAATTGTCACTATCCACTTGTATTGATAGGGTACGAGTTTGTGAAGGGTCGTATTCATAAGATGTTGGAAATCTTATGGTCAATTAACCATATGGGGGTACAGTATCTCTCTAACATACCCTTCGATCAGTGGACACAATCTTACGACTAGGGTCTATGATATGGCCACATAACTTTAAACATGACAAAATGCATCAATTTTGTTTTAGAGGGAATGCATCATTTGTTAATAACCTCGGTTGTGAAAGAGACATACTTCTATTTGGCGTAACTATTCCCAAAGCAAGCGGTGAGTTATGTTGGAAAATTGCACGGAGGTTACGTATGGTGCTCGAATGTGGTGAAACAAATTAAGAAAGCTACGACACGAGCGAACTGCATGCGCTCAGTGTGTCACTCGCATAAAGACCTATGGTTTTAGGTAACGGAGTTCGACAGATAAGACCAATGTATTGTTGGAGAGTGTACGGTGTACACCTAAGAAATAGGCCTTGCGACTGTGGTAGATTTGGCACATTTCATTTTCCATGTGCTCATATGATTGTAGCAATATACACTTTGAGCTCATGAGCTTTGTGGAGGAAGTGTACAAATAAAAAAACTTATACAACGTGTGGAGACACGTATTCCCACCAGTCTAAAATGAACATATGTGGTCACCTGTATCGAGTGCTCTGTTTAAGTTGTTACCCAATAGAAGATCGTGACGCAAACTAAAACGTTGATCGATGTTGACTCGAGTATGCGACAACATGGATATTCAGGACAGGTCAAACCAACCGAGGTTATGCGGGTGGTGTAGGAATCCTGGCCATACAATGTCATCATGCCCACATCGAAAGGATGATGCAAACTAGAAATCAAATATCAATTCCATTATAATATGTAAACGAGTGGTTTTATTAAATGATAACAAATATTAGCTTTTCATTTTGTGAAAAGATAACAAATTACAACTTTAATTTTGTAAAATGATAACAAATATCAACTAGCATTTTGTTAAATGATAATAATATTCCTTTAAAAACATAATAATAGAAATCATCGATACAATATAAATGTTTGATACAAGGATAAAATTAATTAATCACATGATGCGGTCGAATCATGCTACATCGTGATGGTTGACATTCATGCTACTGGATTCCTTATTGGTTTAGCTTTTGGGTGGGGTTATGGTCTCAGTAGCTCCTTTTCTTTGCCTTCGGTCGATTTTGATCCTTGCATTCTTCGTTGCCATCGTGAATCCTTCAGTTTAGAAATAAGTGGTTGGGAAGATGGCCCAGCTTGGTAGAACAAAGATCTTGGAGGTGTTTGCGTCACAAATGGTGAACAAGCATAACTATGTTGGGTCTCATACACCAATGGAATAACCACTGAACTCTCCGTCGGTGCCTAAAACATAGACGGCTTATAATTCGTTGTCAGAAAATTAGATGGCATGGGCATGTAATACATCGGGGATGGATGTCTAAGAGTCCAACCTAACATAGGACTAGATGCAAAAAAAATGTGGTGCAACATATGGTGCTTATGTGTGGCTGCTGATGATGGACCCGTCTCGCCAGCCCTTGGATTTAAAGGGGGTCGTCGTGGCCTACTCGTGTAGGGATGTTGACGCCCGCCACTTCCCCGTACAAATATGGCTTGTCATGGATCCTAATTCATGACATGTACTGCAGATCGCATGTTAGCTCTAGAACGATAATAGGTTGTGAGGAGGTAAAAAATCATGCTGATTATTCCACATATTGATATGTTGGGAATGGAATATCGGCCAATTCTCATCCAGCTGCCGCAAGTCGATAGGATGCAGATCATCAAGGTCTTGAGGTGCCACGGGAATCGATTGTCGAAATCCAAACTGCTGCAATATTCTTTCGGTCTTTTACATCTTAACGATAGCATACATTACCAATAGGACCTTTACGTGCCATACGTTGGGATTCACAAAGAATTCCTCAGAGATGACTTCTCGAATTGGTAAATTCTCATATGGTGTCTATTCAAACTATATTAATGTGATAAAAAATTAGTTATATTTATACTACTAAATACGAAATCGACTACGTTAAGATTATATAGTTCAAATTTAAATAAATACATACCTCCGCTTTCAATCGTTAGTCTAATAGAAGCCGTATTGTTCCACCTATTTAAATAACTTCTTAGCATAATAGTTTTAATCTAAATAAGTTTTATCATAGTAATATCTACTGAATTTTACTTTGTTACGAGTGGGAATGTATACGGGTAGTTTGCTCGAGAACGTAAAAAGGGAAACCAGTACGACACCCATGATTGTAGTAATAAAAGGTAACCATCAATTTTGATTTTTCTTACTTGCTTTGCCTGACACATCTCTCGGTACAATGTGGTCAACACGGTGAACCCTCAATTAAGTTCACCCGCTCTTCTAAAATCGACGAGTTTCAGTAGCCACCTTAGATGGACGAGATTTCGTGGCTTATTCGGCTTTAGGATGCACCCGATGATCTAAAAGATGTACATTTGAGCGTGTTGTTCTCTTTCAACTTCAATTGAATCCTCATCCAACCCTGCAATTTTTTTTTTGTATCCAAGCCATTTTGATCTGACCTCCATAAATTATCTCTAGAGCCAAACCCAAAAGGTCACCGCATACTACTCTCCAATCAGTAGACTGAACAAACTTGGCGGCTATTGACCCATCCACCGGTAACCTTAACTGTAAATGCACGTCATCCAGAGTAATAGTACACTCGTCGCATGGAAAATAAAATGTGCGCATCTCGAGTTTCCACCTCTCCACCAACGTGCTTACGAGTTTCGTATCCAACTTACACCCCTGGCCTACAAGGACCACGTGCCAAAAACCGGCTTCCCTCAAGTATGGTTCTATCAACGGTGATGGAGGACTGGGTAGATTACGAATATGGCATTGTAAAATTCGATCTTTCGCCTATTTACATAAAAAAATACAAAATATTAAGTTAAATTATAACAATGAAATAAAAAAAATTTAACAAAATTGATATTTATTAAAATTTATTTTTACCATTTGTAATTGATTGGCAAAAATGTGCTTGTCATCAAGACGGATTAGAGGCTCGGTCATTGCTAATTATAAAGAACACGAATTAATTTTTAATAAAAAATATTTTTAAAAAATATTAATAAAAAATCTAACAAAAATAGAATTTAGATAGAAATAGAATTTTAGTAATAAATTTAAGAGAGAATTTGAGAGATTTTTGAGAATATTGTGAGAAATTAGTATGGGTTTTATAGTTTTTTTTTTTTTTTTAACCGTAAGGGGTGCAACGGCTACTTAAAATAGATGTTGGAAATGTAGTCATTGGGGAGGGGGGAAGGGCGTTGTGCTGGACACATTTTTCATTACCGCCTACCTAGAAGCGCTTTCTGCGGTGACACGCAGAAAAACGCCCAAATTTGATGCATTTTTTGGTTTCTCTCGAAAATATTTCTAATTTTGGCGTTTATCTAAATCGGTTTATTTTCGTAAAATTTAAAAAATTTGGTTTATTTCTGTAATTTTAAAAATAATATTTATTGGTATTTTAGTCTAAAATAAAAGTATAAATATGATATATAATTAACGATTGCTAAAGATTTAATAATTGGTTGAGGAAAATAAGAGGGTGTAAACATTAGTTGAGCAACTAAGGTAGAATACTCTTCCTTTAATTGGGTAAAACGATAAAACCGGAGTAAAATAGAGAGTAAAGTATAATGTGAAACGGTGCGTTTCCAGGTGAATATTTCTATTAGGTTTTTATGGAGCTGAAGTAGTGTCCATGGAAACTGTGAGCTTCGATCTTCATCTCTGAGAGGAAAAGCAGAATCAAATCCAAAAATACACAAAAACATAAAAGGAGTATTTTTTCAAATTCATAACCATGACTGGTAATTCTTTTTTCTTTTTAATTCATTATTATTTAAACTTCACTTTTGCTAATCTAATTCTTGCATTGAATTGCTTATCAAATTTGTTTAGGCCGCCTTCCAACTATCTACAATGGAGCAATTGACTTTTTCCTTTTCCTTTTCTATGCATCTTAATAATCATTTGGGTTCTTTTAGGGTTTTCTTCTAGCAATTTGCTTTTGTTTCTTTAAAGAGTAATATAAAGCAATAAGCTTTTTTTAGATAATCAAAGATACCCAGAAGCTGCAAATGCAATGAAAATTTTTGGGGTTGAAATGCAATGTTCTTTTCTTTTTTAAATCATTCCGGAGCTTTTGAGATCTGGTTTTTGTAAATTAACATGAAATTTATCTCATAATGACCGAGTTTTTAAAATCAAAGCAAGTATTAGTGAAGCAAAAGTTGTAAAAGTACAGTCTTTGAGAGAAACTCAGGCACAGATTGGTGGCTTAATCCCATAAATCGTCCATCAACCTTAAGTTGTAAGAGAACTAACAAATATAGGTACACTATTCATAAAAGATACAACTTTACTTTCTTCCCTAGCAGCTATCTAAGGGAATGAAATATGATCAACCTGACATTTACTAATATTGATTACACTTTATTTAATCAATTGATGGAGGGATTTAATGCTGTTTTGAGATTGGTTAATGGTGTGCTTCCTTCAACATGAATTGACTTATCTGAGTTATGTTTACAGATCATTTGCAGGAGCAGGAGATGGAAATTGAAGCCCTGGAAGCAATACTTATGGATGAATTCAAAGGTTGCCCTTCTTTCTTGGGCTTGTTTTTTTTCTATCTGCTAGAATTTCCTGTCCCTCCTGACCTGTTATGATTGTTGTTCTCATATCAGAAATTCATTCTGGTGAAAGTGGGCTAAACACTTCGAATAGGTGCTTCCAAATAACATTATCTCCTCAGGTGTGTTTTATCCCAGAAATAACGTTATCTGCATTTCTGTAATATTCTAGTTTCTCATGGCGATCTTACAATGCCATGGCCTTGTAGCGGTAGAGTTGTTTGCTGAGTAATAATGCCCGTCTAAATGATTTAGTATGTTTGGCTTTTGTTTAAAGCTACTGTTTAAACAGCATTAGCTATTCTTAGTGACTCTTATGCCTTGGAAACTAATTTTCCTTTCATCTAATTACCTCGTTTTGTATTTAACAGGATGGTGATACAGATCAATCAACCACCCTACCAGGTTATTCTTTTAATTCATCTAACATATTGTAGCATACTATATTTATGTTCAGCCACACTTTCAGGCAGACAAAGATAAATTTATAACATCAAATTTGACTCAATTTGTTTTATTTGGGAATTCTTTTCACTGCCCTTTGTTCAGGATTTTCCTTTTCCTTGTGAATGTAAGCTGTTATCCTAACTTCTTTTGCAGTTCTGCTGGCTTTGATTTTCTCGCATACTGAAAAATATCCAGATGAGCCTCCACTTCTGAATGTAAAAAGGTCAGTATCTCCTTTCCGTGCAACAAGCCAATATGCATGGCACTGTCTAATAAAGATATTTGTGACAGTCCCCTGTTTTCTCAAATGATCTGAGAAGCAAAAGTTTCCCCCGTTTGAATCTAATTTAACCATCTTGATTGGAAGAAAGGAATAGCTTTTAGTCTAATGGGCTCTGCCTTAAAAACATGAAGTTATTATGAATTTTGGCCACTAGATTGAGAATTTTCCATCCTCCCCCTGTTTCATTTTCCCAACCTAGCATTAGCAAATGTTAATCCTTGTTGTGATCCCATTGTTGTTTTTAACATTTATCTTTTGTTTAAATTTCTTGCTGATTTCTCTATCAATTCAGAGGAGCTTATCTCTTGTGTTTGGGGTCTTGTTTAGAAGATTTTTGCCCCTCATGATGTCATTCTTCCTTATGAGCTGTTGTAAATAACCTGCTTTTTTGTCATTTCCTTTTTCCAGTATACGAGGAATACAAGTTAGTGACCTGAAAGTTTTGAAAGAAAAACTTGAACAAGAGGTAACCTTTCAGGGATTTATGTTTTGTAGTATTACTGGAATTTATAATTTACTATTTAAGCATATGTAAAGCATTCAGGAATTGTTCTTCCAAAAGTTCAGTTTTTGTTCTTAATAGAGTTAACATCATATCTTTCCCCAGCTCATCACTCTCTGGAAAATGTAAATCTCCTGATTGGAAGTGTTAAATTGCACAGAGAATCTCAAATCTTCCACACTTACCTTTAGCTAATTGAACTTTGTCTCACATCCATCTTCAGCGAGCAGTGGCATCTGTTTATCTGTTTAATAAATTAATCTGCCTTTGTAGTGGAAGGTTGCAGTAAAAAGTGTTATTTTTAGTTGGCATGCCAAATAGCATATTTTCCCTATATCTAAAGTGGTTATACAGCTAATTTGCCCAGCTCATGCAGATTCTCACTTGATTTTGTGCTTTTCAGGCATCTGAAAATCTTGGAATGGCTATGATTTACACTTTGGTTACATCAGCCAAGGAATGGCTATCTGAAAGATATGGTCAAGATGTTGATGCTGACAATGTTGAAGAAGAAGAATCAACAAAAGATGAGGTGTGGCCATTGACTATGTAGTTTTAATTTCCTCTATTCTTGTGGTCAGTTGTTTTCCAGATTCAAGAGTAAATATAACTTTTGTTTTTAAGTGATCTTTTAGCAAATTCTGTTGGTACTCATATACAGTTTCCACCTGCCATGCAATGTTTGCATTTAATGTGCATGGATACATTAGTCTTTAGAAGAACTACTTGCATGCCTTAATATAAAACAACTTAAGCCTACAGAGAGTGAATTTATTTTTGGCCTAAGGTGCTGCAATGCCCGCTATAGTTGCTACGCTGTTGTCTGATGATGCCTACTTGGGAGGAAAGATAGATTTCAAATTTATGCTTCAAATGTATAAATGTGATAGGTTGTGCCCAAGAAAAACTTGTCATTAATGGATATCATATCTGAGCATTAACTTGAAGCATGAAAGAAATGGAGTTATTGTTATTTTAAATGCTTTGTATTAGAAAAAGAGAAGGTGTGAAGCTCCTGGTTTGCTATGTCCATAATATCAGTGTCAAATGAATCTCAATCAACATCAGCTAGAATGTTGGCCAAATTGGACTGTTAATTTAGGATCAGTTTCTGCTGTCAGGATTGTGAATTTAGGAAAGAAAGTGCTAAGATTCCAAAGCTATACTATGCTGGTTTGCGATACAGCCAGACTTTTGGACAGGTCATATTTACAGAACAAAAGCATTGATGTTTTCCTGGTAGACAGTTTTGGGGACTTAGTTTGTTCTATTTTAGAAATATTCATTTTGTTAATGCTAGTTGGCATTTGGTAAGTCTTCTGAACAGAGGAAATTTGTGCTAATAATGATCACAAATCAGAATGCTGAGCACTATGTTTACTTAATACCAGGTATTAGTCTTTACATAATAAAAATTATCTTACCTTTTCCACCCTGCAGGTGATTATTCCACATGGAGAACCTGTTACTGTTGATACATTTTTAGCGTGGAGAGAAAGGTTTGAAGCAGAGTTGGCACTAGAGCGAGCCAAGTAAGTTTGTTAGGTGAATGCGTTTTGTACATATCATATATGGATATGCACACAGAGATACTTCTTAGGTTTTTTGTTAGTTATCAATTCTGCAAGTTTGGTAGTGTTAATCATGCTAAAGCTCCTTATGTTTGTTATCATTATTGTATAAAGTTCATTTTTGCTATTGAAGTGATTGGCCCGGGATAGGATGTAGAGTCACGTTATATGGGTTCATTATACCTTGTCTTGGAAATCTGGAATTAAATGGCAGCTATCTATGCTTGCTAGTACATGCAGTTGATGTTCCTGTTAAGGGTTCCATGCAATCAGGAAAAAAAACTGAATTGCAGTTTCTCCTCCTACGCTTTGAAACACAATTCACATCATGGAGATATTCCTTGAAAAAGGAACAACAAGAACAAAATCCTGGACAGTTTTACCTTCCAAGCGAACTTTGCTTTACTGGTATTTAAGCACAATGAGCACCTACATGAGAGAGATGACTTGGTCTATGAAAATATTCCTAGAACTTAAATTGCTTAAACATTGGTATGAATGGCAGACAAGAGTACATGGTCAACATGCTTATATAGAAAATTTGCCTAGTTTTCCCTTATATGGGTTATGTCTCGTAGCCACTTTCACTTGAAGTGTTGGATATGCATGCATGAAAAAAAAGTCAAACAACAAAGCTTGGAATGGCAGAAACAGTCCCATTCTAGCTTTCCCTTGTCTAGTTCAGTGCATGGAAAGCTTTTGTAGTTTGTTCTGGTTGATCTACTCTTCGTAATGATGTTTTATGTGTGGAAAAAAAAATCTATGCATCCATGCTATGAAAATTAGAAGGCATACATTAACCTGTGACAAATAAACTCTCCGTGCATCAATTTTCAGGCTAATGCCCGAATCTGCTCTTACGGCACCTAAAGAAAAGAAGCTCTCAGGCAGGCAGTGGTTTGAAAGTGGAAGAGCTACTGCGGTAACTTACTTATACTTCCTGATTTTTCCTCTCCATGACATTGTGGATTTACTATATTTATATCATTGCCAATTTCTTACCATGGGTTTAGTTGGATTTTAGAAACAAGACCCTCATTGGTTCCTTTAAATTGGCTAATAATCTCAAATGATTAGGTTGCTTTTGGGATGGCCTATTTCCAGTTGTGTTATCTATTGCTTAATGATTCTTTTCTAACATGTATTTCATCGATTTTGAGAATAGAATATTTAATTGTGAAACCATTATTATTTATAGGAATAAGTTATATCTTCCACTTATGTTGAATATGAGACTTAAATGATCCAAAAAAATCTGAAACTTAGTAAATTTGTGTCAGTGTTGAAAAAAAAGAACAGAAAATGCATATGTAAGATATTCTATTTAACGTTATTCAGCCAAGAGGTTCAATTGGATTAATTGACTCCTTCCCATGTTGAAAGCAATCACGATTCAGTGAAGACTGAATGCTTTTTGTGATACGATTCGTGATATGGTTAGAATATGCCTATTTAATCATGAAAGTGGCATCTTTAACATAGTCACTCTATCTTCTGCAGAAAGGTGCAGCTCGTGTTAATGAAGAATCAGATGAGGAAGACGAGGAAGATATTGATTTTGATGATGATGATTTCGAAGGTGAGTGCTCTTTGTCACACAAGCCCATAACTGGTGTTTGATAGTGCCAAGAATATTTGTTAAATGCTTTCGTAATTACAATATGGTTAAAGGTAAAACTGAAGCAAAATGGATGAAAGAAATGATTTAATCACTGTCTTATTGCAGATGATGAAGAAGATATGCTTGAGCACTATCTTGCTGAGAAGTCCGATTCATCCACGCACTCTTCAAAGAGAGCTGCCTAAAAGAACGTCTTGTGGTCTGAGAATTAAACATCTATTATCATCCATGCACTCTGAACGTCTTGCGGTTTGAGAATTAAAGATCTTTTATCAACTCCTATTGATAAGTGGGAACTGTAGTTTCATTAGAAACTTCCTCTCATTTTAATTTTGAAGTATGGTACCCAGGGAGGCGTCGATTGAAGGAAAGCAATTTATGTTGTACCATTATATTTCTGTTTAAAGCAGCACTTACAATGTAAAAAGTCACCAATTTTGCATATTACTGCTTGAGCTAAAATCAAATTATGATAGCTCGAGCTTGAGCGTTGAATCCTGAATTTTGAGTCAAGTTTGAGCTTCTTATAACTTGAGCTCAGCTTTAGTCCCAAATACTTAATTGAGTCATTAGACAACATTTACACAGTATGGCAGTTCCATGCATGCAGAGAAGGGTGCTCAATATAGAAAAGAGGCATCAAAGAACTTAAATGATCATCATTAGAAAAGTTGAGAAGAATTCTGAAAATAGTAAGAGTTTGTCATATTAATTTCTAATGAGCTTACCATAAGTGTTACTCGATTACGAGTCCCTTTGTAAGTGATTTCATACTATAAAACTCAATAATTTACGTTATAATAATAATAAATGTAGTAACTTGTAAATTTTACAATTTTGTACGAAATTCAGTAATTTTGTAAAACTTTTAGCAATACGTAAAAATTTTGAATTTGTGGTAAATTTAGTAATTTATAAAGATGGTAAGAAATTTAGTAATTTTAAAAGGATTTTGTTGTAAGGAATTCAATAATTTATTGAAAACATTACAATGTCATAACGATTTGCAATAATTTTTGATAGCCTATGCTTTGGCCTAATAGCAAGAAACTCACCTTTGCAAATTTGTCCCATAAAGCTCGATGGGAACAACGTGGTCATATTTGTATATGTTGTTTTTCAAAGCTAAAGGATTACAGGGGTACATTACTGGTGATTTAAGAAAGCCCGTATCTACAATCAATGGGATTCAGAGAATTCTCTCGTGATGGCTTGGCTCATCAATTCTATGAACCACACATTTTCAAGACATACTCTAACAAAAATATGCAAAGCAACTGTTCTTACAAACTCACGAGTTGACAATGATGCTCAAATCTGCAAAAACTGAAACACTAACCAGTTTCACAATATTTTTCTCGATCGAGTGGTTTGTGGCAGTAATTAGATTATTATCAAGATTTGTACTAGAAATGCTGTCAAATTCTAGAAATTAGTTGAGAATGAGCGAATATATGACTTTTTGGCCTGGTTGACCAATGAATATGATCAAATTGGGGTTCAGGTTCTTAGAAACACTCTACTCATACATGCAATAGAAATAAAGTGAAAGAAATGCTATGCTCTACATAGCACCAGTTGAAAATAGCAGTCAACCACCAATAACCCAAATAAAGATTTTTTGCATTGTGGCCATTGTGGGAAGCCATGACATACGAAGGGAACTTGTTGGAAGCTATACAGCCGACCCACTAGAGGCTAAAGGGGGAAAACAAGTGAATTCCACACGAGCTCAAGCAAATTTGTTTGAGAACATAGACTCATCCAAGGTAACACCCACTACCGAGTCTTTCTCTTCTATTATTGCCCAAATTGATTCCTCCAATGAAACATCCAACTTTGTGAATTAATTAATGCCTTTAATGCACATTGACACTGACTCCTGAATTACTGATTTTGGAGTGAATAGCTGCCACGATAAGAAACAAGTTATGAACAGATCAAAAGAATACAAACTGAAACAGAATGAAATATAAGAAAGATTAAGAAGAAATTCGGCCAGCCAAGAACAAAAGAAAACCCAGGATTTAGAAGTGTTTTGGGATGTTCCTGATTAAGAAGAAGCTGCCAAATTGAGATCTAAACAAGAGAAAGAAAGATATAGGCACATGACAGGATCCTCTAAAGGTCTACTTAATTAATCCCTATGTCAAACAAAGGATAGAGTGACAGTAGTTTATGGTTCTTTTTCCTCGATGTATGGAATAGGCTTTGTTAATTGTGCAGCGAATATTAATCGATCATATGTACTCCACGTTTCTATGTTCCCTGTTAACCTTTTATTTGTTAGTGCCTTCACAGAAGTCTTAAATTGTAAAATTGAATTTTTTTTCCCAATCATTATGTTTTTCAAAACCTTCAAACAAGGAGGAAGATTGACAGCAATAGATTGTATGATGACTTATATATGTTGGAGGGGAGTAGTGGTTCTATTCCATATCACGCATGTTTTGGAGGAAATAAGGATGTCAACCATGAAATTATACAATGGCATCTACAGTTAGAGCATCCATCTTTTTCTGTACATGAAAGATTATTTTGTGAGGCTCATCAGTATGCTAAACATATTAAAAAATCTAATCCTTTATGCAATAATAGAAGTAGTGGTCTTTTTTTTGACTATTCATTCTGATGTTTAAGATCCTATTCAAACTACCTAATTATCTGGTAATCGATGATTTGTTACTTTCATTGGCTATTGCACTAGGATGACTTGGGTTTATTTGATGGATCGAAAAAGTGATTTGCTTTTGTGCTTTTACCCTTTCATAACATGGTTTCCACACAGTTTAATGTTAGGATAAAGATTTTGAGAACTAATAATGGCATAAAATAAGTAGCTTTAGATGTTTATCTTAGTTTAATTTAGAATTTTATCTATTTTGGAGATTTTTAATTATTTTTTAGGAGTTTATAAATATTTTACTTACTTCACCATTATAAAGAATAGATATTTTATTAGTTTAATAAATTTTACTATGGGCTTTCTTTTTCAAAGTTTAGAGACTCACCTTGCTTACTTCTTTTTAAAGTTTGAGAAATTTACCTTATTTATTTCCTTTTCAAGGTTGAGAGATTTTCCTTCTTATTTTCTCGTTATTCATGTTTTTAAGTATAAGTTATCTCTGGGTGTGGGAAGGAATCATTTTGTGACATCCCACATCTAACCCAAACGATAAATTTAAATACTAAATGTCACAATATGCTGTTGAAGTAACTCAAATAATTAACCATCAAAACATGCAAGTTTTAAAATTTATTTTTTATATAAATATTGAAGATAAGTAAATTTAATTTTTGGACTTCAAAATCATGGTAAAAACATCAAAATCTGGATTTTAATGTTTCAAACTGTTTAATTCTCTAATGTGGCAATGTATATTGAGTCTGTGATTATCACCTTGTAGCATCAATTTTAATTTTTGTAAATAACTCACTCATCAAATTAATAGAAATGAAAACCTTAAAAAAATGATAATACAAAAAAAAAATGATTACAGTAGAAATTGTTTTTAGAAAAAGGTATTCATTGAAAAAGAAAAGAAAAAGAATTAAAGGAACTTTCTCTCTATCTTTTGACACGCTTTCTCTCTATCTTTTGACACGCTTTCTGTTTTTCTGGACTTGTTCTTGTTTTATTTTTACTGTTGGGGATTGGCTACTGTTTTCGTGTAGAAAGATAATGGATGACTCAGTTGCTGGGCTTTCATTGGATGATGAAGAGGACGAAACCCTTCAGTTGGAGGTGGAAGAGTCTAATCAAGAGATCTCGTATGAAAATTGTCTAGTTGGATTTTTTCTTACTTCTAGTGTTGTGCATTTCCAAGTAATGAGATCAACTCTGGCGAATGTTTGGCATCCAATAGGAGGTGTTTCAATTTCAAATATGGGAAGGGAGCGCTATTTATTTCATTTTTATCATGAAGTGGATGCTGAAAAGGTTATGAAGTCTGGGCCATAGAACTTCAATTCTCACCTTCTTATTCTTCATCGATTGAAGCCAAGAGAGGATCCTTTAGTTGTTCAGCTAAATTGGGTGGATTTTTGGGTACTTATATACGATCTTCCTCTTGGGTTTATGGCAGATTCTATGGCACATCAGTTGGGGAATTTTGCTGGGGTTTTCTGTGAATACGATACTGTTGCTATTCAATTGGGGCATAAACATCTAATGAGAATCAGGGTGAAAATAGATGTTCGGAAGCCGCTGAAGAGAAAAAAGAGGATTGCGTTGAAGAATGGCGATTCAGTATTTGTTCGTTTTGAGTACGAAAAGTTGACATTATTTTGCTTTCTATGTGGCAGATTAGGACATGGGGAAAGCTTTTGTCCAGTACAAGTTACACAACCACAGACAGAATATGTACTTAATTAGGATATTTCTCTGCGTGCTCAATCAATAAAGAGTCAGTCATGGAAAAGCAAATGGCTTGTGGAAGAAGATGGAAGGAAATCTCCTAATTTTGGTAATACAATGTTAATGGAGAAAAAGAGAAATAAAAGGATTCTATCTTCAAATTACATTAATAAAGGTGGAAATTGGGGTTCAATCGCAAAAGTTCCTATTTTTGTTGCTACTGAAGATAAAGGAAAGTCAACTGTTACTTTAGGCCCATCAAAAAGTGGGGAACGAGCCCAGACCAATATAGATTTTGATGAGGAAATGGTGGCCCATGAGGAAGACAGCAGTCCAATAATGTTCAGTGAGGGTCTTAAACGTCCTCGAGTACATGCTACTGTTTCACGAGTTTTTGGATACGAGGATTCGAATGAAACTTTTAGTACTTCTTTACAGGTACAAAATAATACACGAGGGGTAGGCCTTACTAAGCAGGCCAGCCGGGAGTCATGAAACTCTTAAGCTGGAATGTTCGAGGTTTGGGGAGACCTCGAATTGTTAATCGTCTCCGACACATGTAGAGAGACACAAATCCCACAATGGTTTTTTTAATTGAAACAAAGCTGAAGGGAAGTAGGATGGAAAAAGTTAGGCGTAAGTGTGGTTTTTCTAATAGAATTAATGTGGATTCGGATGGTTGTAGCGGGGGTTTATCTTTGGGGTGGAATAGTGATTGTAAGATTACTCTTCGGTCTTTTTCAAGAAGACACATAGATGTCATGATTGAGGAAGATTTGGATGGGCAAACTTGGAGATGTACGGGGTTTTACGGTGCTCCGGTAGAAATAATGCATGAAGCATCTTGGGATTTGTTACACACTTTGAATGTTTCTCTGAATATTCCTTGGGTTGTTTTAGGGGATTTTAATGAAATTGCATACTCAACGGAGAAGAAACGAGGTCTCCCTAGGAGGGAAAGGCAATTTTCGGGAAGTGATGGAGGATTGTGCTCTTACTGATATTGGTTACAGTGGTCAGTGGTTTACATGGGAAAGAGGTCGCACAAATCTCAATAATATTCGAGAATGCCTTGATAGAGGAATTGCGAACTCTGTTTGGTGGGATTTATTTCCCGATTTTAAGTTATATCATTTGTAGCATGCATTTTCAGATCATTGTCCTTTGCTGCTGAATACGACTGCTGAGAACCAACACCCGAAGCAGTGGCATTTCAGATTTGAAGCTTCGTGGCTTATGGAGGAATCGTGTGAAAGGGAGGTGAGTAGAATTTGGACTGAGAGTTCAGGGGATGTTCCAAGCAAGGTGAGAGCAATGGGAGTGGGTCTTGAGGGTTGGTTTCGGAGAATTAAGAAGCAGAAGTCTATCACGAAGAAGAAGTTGGAATAGCAGTTGTCTAAGTTGAATGAAGCTATTCCCACTGATGATATTTTGGGAGCTATAGTGGAGACTAAACTTGCACTTAACATGGAGGCGGATAAAGAGGAACTGTATTGGGAGCAGAGAGCGAGAGCGAACTGGTTGAAAAATAGGGATAGAAATACAAAAATTTTCCATCAGATGGCAATGGACCGTCATCGAAGAAATAGGGTGGGGGAGTTGTTGGACGGTGAGAGTAATAGATATGAAAGTAATGCAGAGTTATTAGTGCTGGCAACAAATTATTTTAACTCTTTATTTTCATCAAAAGGTGTTAGGGATCCCAGTTCAATTTTGGATTGGGTTGAACCGTGCATATCTCAACAGATGAATGAGAATCTTGAGAAGGTTTTTACGTATGAAGAGGTGTGTTCAGCTTTAAAAGATATGAGCCCCTTAAAGGCTTCTGGGGAAGACGACTTAGGGGGAATTTTTTATCAAAGGTTTTGGCACATTGTGGGCACAGATGTTGCTGATTTCTATATCGAAACGTTGCAGGGGCGTCATAACATGGCTGTTATTAATGGTACAAGAATTGTTTTGATTCCCAAGGTTAGTTCCTCTTGTTACATGACTCATTTTAGACCCATTAGTCTTTGTAATATTTTGTAAAAGATTATTTCAAAGATGCTGGCAAATAGATTTCAGAAGATTCTCCACGTGTGTATTGACGAAGCACAGAGTGCTTTTGTTCCAGAAAGACTTATTACTGATAACATTATAGTAGCATACGAAATTTGCACTCTATGAAGAAAAAGCGAGTAGGGCCTAAGGGATCATTTACTTTAAAACTTGATATGAGTAAAGCATATGACCAGGTTGAATGGTGCTTTGTGCAAGTTATACTTAAAAAGATGGGTTTCTCAGATAGGTGGGTGGAGAATGTCATGCGTTGTATTACATCGGTTTCTTATTCTGTGGTTATGAATGAGGAGGTGGGCAATTTGCTTATCTCAATAAGAGGTCTTTGCCAAGGGGATCCTATTAGTCCATATTTATTTCTCATTTGTGGCGAAGGGTTGTTGACTCTCCTCCGAATGACTACCTCTAGAGGTGCTCTTAGTGGCTTTCGGGTGAATAGGTATGCTCCTCGAATCACCCATTTATTTTTTGCTAATGATAGCCTTATTTTTGGAGATGCAACAATTTCTGGGGCTAATGCGATCAAAGATACGTTAGAGGCTTATGCACAATGCTCTAGACAAGAAGTTAATTTCGATAAGTCGGGGATCTTCTTCAGTTCTAATGTTGATCAGAACAAATGTGAGGATGTGTGTAGGGTTTTGAGGGTCAATTGGAATACTAACCTGGAGAAATATCTTGGTCTTCCTTCAATGGTGGGGCGTAACAAACAAAGGGCGTTTAAGGAGCTTAAAAAAAATTAACTAAAAGAGTTTCAAATTGAAGCTCGAGATTGCTGTCTTTGAGAGGATGGGAAGTACTTATTAGGGCTGTGCTTCAGGCTATTC
This sequence comes from Gossypium anomalum, assembly GCA_025698475.1. NCBI lineage: Eukaryota > Viridiplantae > Streptophyta > Magnoliopsida > Malvales > Malvaceae > Gossypium > Gossypium anomalum. The sequence goes on from CM046957.1 coordinate 15,756,548, forward strand.
CATTGTATACCACGAATTGTTTTTTGTTGCCATCGTCTGTGTAAGGAGTTGGAAGTGGTCATAGCCCGATTTTGGTGGCAAAAGAAGGCTGGGAGAAAAAGCATTCACTGGTGTTCGTGGAATGAGTTGTCTGTACCGAAAGAGGAGGGGGATGGGGTTTCGAGATTTGTCCAAATTCAATATTACTCTTCTTGCGAAACAGGGCTGACGTATAATGGAGAATCCGAGTTCACTTATTGCCCGTATTCTTAGAGCTAAATATTTCAATGGCTCTAATTTTATGGAGGCTCCTCTTGGGACGAATCCATCCCTTATTTAGAAAAATTTGGTGTGCTAAGGGTCTTTTGGGCTCGGGTTTGAAATGGAGGATTGGTTCTGGAACAGAGGTGTCAATTTGGCATGATTACTAGTTGCCAGGAAATGATCAACGACTTATTTCTATAAAAAAGGTGGTGGGGTTGAACTGGGTGTTTCGTTTAATCCTGCTAAATCCTAACCGATGGAATAGATATATCATTTATTCAAATTTTGCAAAGGAAGAAGCTGATAAGATTGTAAGTATACCTATTCCTACTACTTGTCAATCAGATAAAGTAGTGTGGTTTAATGATAAGTCAGGCACTTATTCGGTGAAGAGTGGTTATAAAATGCTATTGAATCAGTCCAATGTGAATGTCAATGAGAAAAAGCAATTCAAGCAGATATGGAGCTTAACATGTCCATTTAAAGTTCGTGTTTTAATGTGGAAATTTGTGAAAAATTATATCCTAAATTTTCAGAACTTACATTTTAGGAGTCTGATATCCAATAACCATTGCTCGTGCTGTCGACAGTTCTGCGAGTCTTCAATTCATGCTGTTCGGGATTGTATGACCTCTGCACAAGTTTGGTCAAAGTTGAACATTCAGTGGCCGAGTTCAATGGATAATTCCAATTTTAAGGAGTGGCTAAGTTGGTTGTTTGAGAATTCTAACAGTAATAGAAAAGAAGAAATTGCCATTGTAATTTGGGCGCTTTGGTTCTCTCGGAATAGATATGTGCATGAGAACAAGTTGCAAAGTGCTGAGGAATTAGTTACCTTTATTAGGGGCTTTGCTTTGGAACATCGAGATTGTGCATTGATTCTGAAGCATCCCAAGCCGAGATCCATGATTGTATGGATGCCCCCTCCGTAAGGATGGGTAAAAATCAATATTGATGCTGGGATTTCTGCAGCAAATAATTGAGCAGTTTCGGGATTTATTACCAGAAATGATGAAGGCTTTGTTATGGGGTCGGGTTTTAAGGGTCATAACTTGGTTCACTCAGTGGTGATTGCCGAAGCAATTGCAGTTCTTCACGAACTTCAATTCGCCCTCGACATGGGTTTTTCAAAAGTGGCCCTTGAGAGTGATTCCAGGTTGGCAGTTCAAAATATTCAAACGAGAAATGAGGACTATTTAGAAACCAGACCTTTTACCTGGGATGTGCAGAATTTGGCGAGGAACTTTTCTTCTTGTCAATTCTAGTTCATTGCGCGAGAAGGTAATAAAGCAGCACATGCAATGGCGGCTGAGGGTTTGCGAGCAGAGGAGGATTTGCTGTGGGTTGAGGATGCGCCTTCGAAAGCCATGGAAGCGGTCAATTCTGATCGACGATTCAGTCGACCACCATAGTCTTTGCTTCAGTTTTGCTGTTTAGGTTGAGAAATTCTGAAATTTGGCTGACTATCTCAACTAATCTTCTTTCTTGGGGTGATTCATTGCTGAGTTTAGGGGTTTTTTGCCGTTTGTTGGGAGGGTTATTGGACATGAGGAAAGCCTGAAATTTGTTGGCTGGAGAGGATGATGTTTCTATTTCCTTTTTCTTTCCGTTTTGTTTTTGTTTTGTTTTGTTTTTGTTTTTGTTTGGTTCATGTTGTGACTATTTTTGGATCTTCTCCGGGTGGTTTTTCAGGCCCATTAATAAACGGACTATTTTTCAAAAAAAAAGGTATTCATTGAAAATTTTTAATTGATGATATGTGCAGGGATGTTATTTATAGGAAGGGGGTGTTGATATGAGATATTGTATTTAATAATGTTAGGTTCGAAAAAATTAGGTAGGGAGGAATTGGTTTTTCTAGAAATTTCTACAAAAAATTTTTAAATAATAAGGAAATGAAAAAAAAACTTAGATAATTCGATTTATAGAAGTTCGGCCCCAATTACCTACCTCCACTATTTTGGTATACCTCAACCAATGATTTTCCAATTCACTATATTTAAATTATTACCTTTAAATGAAAAAAAGTATAACTTTTACAATCATTTATCTTTTTCACAAGACTAAGATAGAACCTTCACCTAACTTTTTGGCTAAATTAGGACTTTATAGCTTTTACAAGGCTCAACTGGCTACCCTTCTAAGCCCCTTCAGTATACTATTTACAACAAAGAGAAGATTAAGAAACCAACAATGAACCTCTATTAGGTGTGTATTTGTAAAATAAAACTCTAAAAATAAAAATATGAGAGTAAAAAATATATATTACAATAAGCTCTCAATGAAAAAAAATAAAAAAAAATGAAAGATTTTCTCTTGAACTTTTTGCTTGAATGTTGTTCTTTTAAGTCTTGAAGTGTTCTTGATGAGTCTTTATACTAAGAAAAAAGTTTTGTGGAAATTTATGGCCGTTAGGGATGTATTTAAGCCGTTGGAAGAAATTTCAAGCCAGATATTTATATCAACATAAGTGGGCAAGTACTAATACTTCTCGTGAAGTATTGATACTTCTCCTTAAGTATCGATACCAATATGTAGGTTTTCGCATTTTGGCTTACTGTCCTAGTTGTATCAATACAACTAGGCCTCAACTAGGCCAAAGTACTAATACTTCTTCTTGAACTTGTATAAAATGAGTTCAAATGCCTCAAAACAATTTGGCATTGACTCAAAAACATTTAGATAAGTTAAAAACACATTTAGAACATATTTTTGAGTATTTTACAAGTATTTGAGATGCTTTGAAAATGTTTGAATAAAATTTCAATCATATTTTCATTAAACGAATTTAAAAAAATAATAAATACAAATGTATGTTAAATATTATTATATCAAAATCTATATTCGGAGGAATACATTACAACTCAACAATATAAAAGGTTTAATGGGGAAGTATCAAGAAAATTTGTTGCTATGACGACAAAATTGGTAGATGAAACAATAGAAATTATATCTATTAAGAAAAACTTGTATGAGTTATATCTATTAAGCCATTTTTTGTTGGCTTTTCATTTTGAGTACTTATCCATTCATTGTTAATAAATATTATATTAATAAATATATATTTTTATTATATAATTATATAATTATTTTTGATTTTATAAATAAAAGAGTTATTAATTAAAATAAAAAAATTTGGAAACAATATATTTATTAATTAAAAATAAAAAAACTTGAAACAACATTAAATAAAAATTACAAATGTATTTAGAAAAGAAATTAAACCTGTGACTTAATGATAAAACCATTATTATATTTATTACGATAGTAATGCAATAAATTCTACTAAATTAACATACCGCTTTTTTCTAAAAAGAAAAAAACATATTGTTTCCCCTCTATTTCAGTTATCAATAATTATGTTTATAAACATAATATCAATTTATTAAATATAATTTTAATATTAGATACAATAAACTCATATATGACAATTAGTAATGTATATTTATTTTAGCGGTTATAAACCATTATTTGTAACAGTTATAAACTATTTTTTACAATTACAAAAATATTAAATACTTTTCTGACCGTTACATGGAAATATTATCATTTTGCCCCTACTAAATTATGTTTTTCCCCTTCTAAAATCCTATAAATAGGAGGTATTTTTCCTTCATTTGACATACAACTGAAAAACAAAGTTGTTTCTACTCTCTCTCAACTCTCTTTCATTCTTTTTAAAACTTTAGAATTTTTCTTAGATTGCATTAGAGTAAATTCTGTTTAGGAATTTGGGTTTTAAGTGGGGCCGTTTGTGACCGCTCCAAACTTTCCTGGGAATTGATCCTAGTGTGATTTTTTCGATTAATTCTATTTTCAGATTATTTCAGAAGAACAATACCAATTGAGTTTTACCTTCCTTATTTAGGTGTACGAATATTGAAGAACTGTGTTATTCTTGGGGGATGACGTCCACTATACAATTACATCAATCAGTGCAAATTCGTTTCTAAGGCAGTGATTCTTCCACAGCACAGTAATACTTTATTTATTTAATCTTGGTTTATTTTTCAGTCAGTGCTAACGTTTGTTTTGTAGTAGTATATTTGCCAACAATTTAGAAACAAATTACTATTACTGTTAAATGTGTTTGCCCCAATCAACAAATATATTCTTGATCTCTCCAAGCTCGAGCTTCTTGATGGACCTAACTACCGCCGCTGGTCCCAAAGGATGGTCATATTCTTCGAACAGCTTGAAGTTGATTACATCCTCTTCAATCCACCTGTCACCGAAGAACCCGAAGATTCTGTCATTGTTCCCAGATACTTGGATGTTAATGCCACAAAGGTCAAATTTGAAAAAGGACAACAAAATGGCCAGAGGTCACATGTTAAGTCACATGGCTAACAACCTTTTTAACCTATTTGTAAAAAACCAAGTTAGATAAGTCCATCTAGGGTACATTGGAAAAGAAATATGGAGCCAATGATGCTGGGGTCAAGAAATATGTCGTTGAAGAGTGACTCAAATTTTAAATGACCGATGGTAAGCTAATTATGGATCAAGTACGCATCTACGAGAAATTAGTCTCCGACATCCTAAATAAAGGGAAAGAGATGTGTGAAATTTTCCAAGCAAATGTTTTGATTGAAAAATTGTCAAAATCCTGGTTTGACTAACATAATATTCTTAATCTTAAGAAGCAAGACATTTCTCTGGAAGAACTGATTAGCCATATGATGATTGATGAAGCCAATCATCTCAAAGATAAGGCCTTAATTACCTCAAGTCAATTTCCTTTAAAAGCTAACATTATAAAATCTAGTTCTAGTTCTTATCCCAAATTGAACAGATTTAAAAATGCTGAAAGTTCAAAGAAGATAGTGAAACACCAGAACAAGTACGCTGCCAACTTTAAGAAACTAGGAAAGAATAAAAAACCCAACAATCCTGTGAAATGCTACGTGTGTGGCAGAGCTAGACATAAAACATATCAATGTTATTAATGCTCTAGAATGAAAACAAGCAAATCTAGTTGAAAATCCAAATAAGGTGATAGATGCTGTGGTTTTCAAAGTAAACCTGGTCGAGAATAATGCCAAATGGATTGTAGGCACAGGCACCTTCAAACATTTCTGCGCTAACAGAGAAATGTTCATCGAGTTTGAAAGTGTAGCTAAAGGTGAACAAGTTTATATGGGTAAATCTAGCAACTCAGAAGTACTCGGTAAAGGAAAGATGTAACAACCCTAACCCGTACCTGTCGCCAAAATAGGGTTTCAGAGCTTTACCAGAACATTCAGAACATTTTTCCATTAACCTAAGTAAATTACTATTCATTTATCGAGATCAACCATAATGTCCCTTAATCAGGCCTTTGAGGCCCAATACAAGTATTAGAATCGAGTTGAGGCTTAATTCGGACCTCTAAGAATTTTTTGCGAAATTACAAAATTTTTCTAAGGTGTAGGGCTCACATGCCTGTGTGGTCCAAGGGACACGCCCGTGTGACCCTGGGACGCGCCCGTGTTGGAGGTCGTGTTCAACCTTGTGTAACTCTCTGACTTGCACACACGGCCATGCCACACGCCCGTGTACTAGGCCGTGTGGTTAATTAATTTAATTTGAAATTAGGTGTAGGTTTTACACGGCCAAGACACACGCCCGTGTTCTAGGTCGTGTGGCACACATGGCTGAGACACACGCCCATGTCTTTGCCCGTGTGCCCAATTTTGAGCTTTCTGTTTCTCAAAATGTAACACTCCGAATTTTAGGCGTAGAAGTATTAGGTCTTGAGCATGGGAACAGTTAGGAGGCTGCACATAAATGTTTAATCATGGAAGAAAGTGACATAAACGCATGTTTGCTTCAGTGGTTAAGTGCTCTAGGAAGTGTCTGAGAAGTCTTGGGTTCAAGCCTTGGCTTGTGCAAAAGTTTTGTTTTTAAAGGAATAAAACCCTGTCTCTAGTCAATAGGCTTCTTAAAAAAATGTGGGTATTTTATGAAAAAAAGGGCTCGCTGGTCTAGGGGGTAAGTGGCGTGTTATCTATGCCAACGGACTGAGGTTTGAGTCCTACTTGGCGTAAGAAAGTGTTTTATTTTGTTGCTGCTGCTGTAGAGGTGTTGTGGCTTGACCGGAATACTGAAGAGTTGGTTTGGAATTTGAAATTGGTAGATAAGGAAGGGGGTGGATGGTTTTCGGGGAGTGGATTGAGGATTTTGGGGAGAAAAATAAGGATAAGAGAGAGTTTGAAGGTAACCAAAATGGGTGGTAGCAAATTCGGCTACTCAACTCATTCTTTGAGTTTTTTTTTCTTCTTTTTGTCTTTCTCTGTGATTTTTGCATTCTTTCCCCCCCATGTGTTGCCGTGACTCTCCTCTTACTCTTCTAAAATTGGTGCTTTGGCATAGTTTCTTTTCTTCTTTTCCAATTTTGCTGTCGCACGCACCTTCTTTGCTTTCTTAGCCGAATTTCGGCTTTATGCTCTCCCTTTCTGGCGCTTTCTTTTATCCCTACTGTTCTTTTCTCCCTTTTCTCTGGTGCTGCCGATTTGGCCATTGAATTTTTCTCATCTTAGTGTATCCTTTTCGATTGTTCAAGACAAGGAGTGCGTTCCACCTCCGCTGGTTATACGTTGGCAAGTGAAGGGTAGGTTATAATGATTTGGGGTAGTCATTGTTTGGGGATAAACCGTTTCTTTATATTTCTTTTGCTTCTGTTAGTGATTACACTTTGTTTTCAACAGCAAATCAAGTGGATTGAGACCCTTCCCATACCTCTTCGTAAGCAAACAGAGTTGAGACGTTAGGAGTATGCTTCGATCACTCTTAAAGTGAGTAAGTTGTTGGGTTGGTTTTATTTCGGCCATTAAGGTGATTAATGGGGTGTGTATTGATCAATATGTAGGTTCGGGATTTTTCTGAGGTGCTTACGAGCCATAGTCGATACAGGTGTGTACAAACACAAGTCCGATTATAGGAAACAACAAAAGTCAAAAAGTACGAGTAGTCGACACCACACGGGTGTGCGACTACCCGTGTGGTAGGCCGTGCAACTAAGTATGGGCGTCTAATCGACGGGGCCAACCATGAGCGATTTCATGGGCTGAGGTCGTATTGGGCTATATGGGGCCGAGTTGGGCCGTGTGGGCCCCACGGACTTGTGGACCCAACACGAGTAAACCACACGGACGTGTAGAAAATATTGGGCCAGGCTGTGTAACTCACACGGCCAAGGCCATTTCTGGGCTTTGTGGGCCACACGGGCCGCATTATGGGCTTTGGGCCCATTTTTACTATTTGATTGTTAAGGTTGCACGGGTCGCCTGAGACGGCTATGGACCTACTGTTAGGTCGGTAAGTATACTTAGACCCCCAAATTGGTAAAATGACTGTTATGCCCTATGTGCTAAAATGACTATTATGCCCTTATGAGATGTATGACTATAATCGAACATGCCATTTTATATATATTGCATACATGCATGATATTATGATATGTTGCATGGGGATGGGTTATTATGATTGGAGGAAGTGTACTGTACTGGCAACTCTATTACAAATACTGTTTAGTGCCGCAACCGGTGCTATTTTGGAGTGTAGGGATAGGTGGGTTGATTTTATCCCTACATGGAGTGTAGGGCTGGACGGAGTGGAGTGTAGAGGCTAGTTGGGTAGGATTTTTGATTGCATATCTGCACTATTATCATCCATCGAAATGGGCTAAGGCCCACACCGATATCAGCATCGATATGGGCTTAGGCCCGCATCAGTATTTGCTCACTGTGTGTTTGACTGTTTGTTTATTAAGGGATTAGACACTGAGTTTTCGTAAACTCACCCTTTTGCTTATCTGCGCAGGTAATCCTTAGGCGGATCGGTGCTGCGAGGGACTCGAAGGTGGCCACACAACCGTTCATATTTTCATATTTGATTTTTAATTTATAAGTAGTTTTATTTGGGTATTTTTATGTAATAAGGCCTCTTTGGGTTTTATTTTTAATTTGGGTTTTTAATTTGCTTTGGTTACATCTGCTAGTATTAGGAATTTGTGTTTTAAAATGAAACAACGTTTTTACAAAGTAAACGCAAGTATGCAACTGTTTTAAAAAGCTTCAACTATAAACGAGATTTTGAAATTAATAATGTTTTAAAGTAAATACTTTTTGATAATGACGCAAGTTTTAAAATCATCTTTTAGATCACACAAAGAGGCTAAATAAAGACTGGGCTTTTCAAACAAGATCATGCTTTACGAATAACACTTTAATGTAACATTGCCAGATTCGACCATAACGTCCAGGCCGGGTTTGAGGTGCTACACAAAATTAAGGTGCAAGAGACACACGGCCTAACCACATGCCCATGTTACCAGGCCGTGTGTCACACACGGTCTAGACACATGCCACTACATGCCTATGTTACCAGGCCGTGTGTCACACATGATCTAAACACACTCTCGTGTGGACAAAATGAAGCCATTTCTAGCTTCATTTCTCACCCAAATTTTCGTCTAAGACCTGCACTTGAAACACACATCCAAAACCAACCAATTCAAGCATTCAAATTGGGCAATCTCATTATTCAACAAAGTATACCACTACATGCGTATATGTTTATAAACTTACCTTGGAATAACTTAGGCCTTAGCATCATTTGATCACATATATATAACATATCAAACATGAATATAACATCATAACCTACTTAATCATGCCAAAATAAACCATTACTAGCCATTCCAATGGCTAGTTTACAAAACATCATTTTCAAGCCACTATTTGGCTAAGTTGTCCTATACATGCCATTATATCAAAATGATTTCTACTAAATATACCCAAAATGCTAGTTGATAGTGTGACGATGCTCCATTAATCTTCCGAAATTCACGAGCTTTCGAGTACTATAAAACAAGGGAAAATAAATGGAGTAAGCATTACATGCTTAGTAAGTTCATATAACAGAAACTAAACTTACCAATTTTATTTTTTTAAAATCTAGGCATACAATGTTATATTTCCATCCATTTGGCTAAATTGCCTAATCACATACATTCAATCAAACATGTTAGTCACCAAAATCTTCATATCAATCAAGTAACATAGATGAGCTCATCAAACAATATTCTTTCAGGTCATTATCATATCATCTGAAGATTTTCATGCCATGTCAAGAGTTATATGTCCATTGAATCATTAAATCCCAATAACCGCACAAGTAGTACACTCAAAGTGTACGATTCGATACTCTGTCAATTTGTTATTCAAGGGTACCCATTAGGGCACTTAACCAAGAAACATTCTCTCGAGCCACATATTGTATAACAGGATTACCAGTCCAGCTAAATCCCTTATATAACGTAAGCACAAAGGAGCTCGATTAGGATTACCAGTCAAGGCTAAACCCTAATCATAACGTATACTTGAGAGATATTATATCAGGATTACCCGTTCGGGCTAAGTCCTTTCTATAACAAGGTCATTGAGATTACTTGTCCAAGATAAATCCCGTATGCAACAAATGCAGGACCCTATTTGTTCGGGAAAGCGCATACCATCATCGGAATTCAACATTCAATCGAGACTTAACCCCTTTATCACCATTTCAACCATGCATTAAGATTCTCATTATAACATTCATGTAATGTACATCAATATAAATCACATTCCATACAACACAACATTCAATTAAACATATTTACATGTTGGACTAAGTTACACGAACTTACCTTGACACTTGTTCACGTAAAAGTCTACTAATCCGAAATCTTTTCTTTTTCTCGATCTAACCTTGAATTAGTGTTGCCGAATCTATATAAATGAATTTAACCATCAATTTCACACATTTCATATTTAAATGGACTCAATTTACGTCCTAGGCAAAATTACCATTTTACCCCTAATTTTTCCATAAATTTTAGTTTTGTCCCTGAGCCCAGAAAATGAAACTTGTGCAAATTAGTCCCTATTCCAAGCCTAACCAAAGCCCCATTACAAATTTTCCAGCACATGTATTCATAAAATTTTAGACTTTTTCATCAAATTTTACAACTTTTATTTTAGTCCCTAAATCATGTTCATAAAAAATCACTTTGTAAAAGTTGTTTATCTATCAATAATCTTTCATTTTCTACCATAAATTTCTAATTTCCAGCATATACATCCATGGCCCATTTTCATGCCTTGGTAACTTTTCAAATTAATCCTTCAAATAGAGAGATTAAGCTATCTCGGTTTCAAAAATACCAAAATTACTAAAAACGGGACAAGGGAACTTACCTAATTAGGCCTTGAAAGTTTCTTTTCTCTCTCCTAGGTTTCCATGTGTTTTAGGTTAAAGATGACATAAAATAAGATTATTTCTTTTATCATCTTTTTAATTAATTAAGTATTTTAGTATTTCCAATTTAGTTCTTGCCCTGTTTCTATAATTCCATGGATGAGTCACCAAGAAAAAATCTACATACTTTTATTAATGGTCTAATTACCATATAAGGACCTCTAGTTTTAAATTCCATAGCTATTTGATCCTTATAACTACTAGAATTCAACTTTTGCATTTTATGCGATTTAGTCCTTCTCGTAATTAAGCACTTAATTGATAAAATTTTCGTGTCAAAACTTTCACACAACATATCTACTATATTACGAACCATATAATAAATAAAAATAAATCATATTTTTGGGTTGGATTTGTGGTCCCGAAACTACTGTTCTGATTTCTCTAAAAAATGGGCTGTTACAAAAGATTTTTCTCAAACTTACTTCTGGAAAAACGTTAGCATTAAATAATGTCCTTTATGTACCTGTCCTGTGTAGGAATTTGATTAGTGGTGGATTATTGAATAAGGCAGACATTAAACTAGTTTTTGAATCCAATAAACTCGTACTTTCTCGTAATGGATATTATGTTGGGAAACGTTATCTGAGTGGAGGGTTATTTTTTATTGAGACTAATCTTTGGACATGTGGCATGATAGATTAGGACATGTGAATATTCATTCTCTGAAAAAACTCATAAAAATGAATCTACTTCCTAATCTAGATGATAGTAGCTTTAATAAATATGAAATTTGTGTTGAGCATACTAGACATTCCTTAAAGGCTACTTCTAATAGGAAGACTGAATTTTAGAGTTAGTTCATATTGATCTCGTAGACTTTAAAAACACAAAAAGTAAAAATGGAAAATGCTACTATATTACCTTTGTAGATGATTACTCTAAATACACAAATGTTTATCTATTAAGATCAAAAGATGAAGCTGATAAAACTTTTCTTCTTTATAAATCAGAGGTTGTGAATATGACACTAATTTTCTTAAAGAGGTTTGTGAGAAAGATGGAATTATACATGAGTTTTCTGCTTTTTATTTCCCATAACAAAATGACATAACTGAAAGGAAAAATAGAACTCTAAAAGAAATGATGAATGCTTTACTTCTAAGTTCTTGTTTACCTGACAGTATATGGGGGAAGGCCATATTTTCTGTAAACTATATTTTTAATAGGATGCCTCATAAAAAGTTAGATTGTACCCCATATGAATTGTGGAAAGGTTATGCCCCTACTTTGCAATACTTGAAAGTGTGAGGGTGCTTAGCAAAAGTAGGTTTGCCTGCTTTTAGATAGAACACTATCAGAGCTAAAATTGTTGATGTTGTTTTTGTTGGTTATGCTCTAAACAATGCTGCATATAGATTTATGGCTTTGCATGATTCTTCCATACGTGAATCTAGATATGCTGTTTTCTTTGAAAATATTTTTCCTTTAAAGAAATTTGGCATAAATCTTGATACAAAATTAGATGAGCATGTTTCTTCTTCTAGTACACATAATAGAAATATTCTTAATGATGATGTGGAACCTAGGAGAAGTAAAAGACAAAGGACTACCACTAGTTTCGGACCTGATTTCCTTAGTTTCTTTGTAAATGAGGTTATTGATTTAGACTTAATAAGTAATTCTATTGCTTATGCATTTTTGATAGATGAGGATTCAAAAACCTATGATGAAGCCATAAATTGAACAGATGTTAGTTTTTGGAGAGATGCTATTAATAATGAGCTTGAATCTATTATGTCTAATCACACTTGGGAATTAGTAAACTTTCTTAGAGGTTTTAGACCTATTAGTAATAAATGAGCCTTTAGAAAGTAGCTTAGACCAGATGGATTAATAAAAAAGTATAAGGCAAGTCTAGTGGTTAAAAGGGTTTACTCAGAAATTTGGAATAGATTATTTTGATACATACTCTCCTTTGACTAAGATCTCAACCATTCGTGTTTTGTTTGCCTTAGCTTCCATTCACAATTTATTGGGACATTAGATGAATGTGAAGATAAACAAATGATTTACTTTAAACCAATCTCACTATATAGAGAAAGTGCTAAAAAAATTTAATAGATTTGGTGTAATCCCTGTGAGAACTCCTTATGATTCTAGCATACAACTGTTAAAAAATAAATGAAACAATATTTCTCAATTAGAGTATGCTAAAATTATTGGAAGTCTTATATTCTTGATGAACTACACCCGACCTAACATTGCTTATGCAGTCAGTAGACTAAATAGATATACATATAATCCTAGCAATGAGCATTGGAATGTTAGAAAGCAATTGCTTAAGTGTAACAGGCCACTTTCAATGAAATCGGAACAGTGGTTTTGGGACTACAAATTTGAGCTGGTAAAAAAAATTTATTTTTATGTTTTTGCATGGTTTACATTATGTTAGGAATGTCATATGAAAATTTTGATAAGAAAATTTTATCGATTAGGTACTTAATTATGGAAAGGACCAAATTGCATAAAATGCAAAAGTTGGATTCCAGTAGCTAGAAGGATGAAATAGCTATGGAATTCAAAACTTGAGGTCCTTATATGGTAATTAGACCATTAAAGAAAAGTTAGTAGATATTTTTGGTGATTCATCCATGGAAAAATTAGAAAAAGCTAAGGACTAATTGGAAACTAAAATAATTAAAAGATGATAAATTAGTAAATAAGAAATATCATCATATTATTATCATCTTCATCCCCAAAATACATGGAAACCCTAGGAGAGAGAGAAGAAACTAATCAAGCTTAATTGGGTAACTATTCTTGTCCCGTTCTTAGTAATTTTTATATTTTTGATATCGGGATAACCTAATCTATCTATTTGGGGGATTAATTTGAAAAGTTGTCAAAGTATAGAATTTTTTCCATGTATGAATATGGTGAAAATTTGAAATTTATGGTAGAAAATGAAAGGTTGTTGATAAATAAACAACTTTTACAAAGTGAATTTTGATGAAATTGTGTTTTAGGGACTAAATTGTAAAGTTGTGAAAATTAAAGAAAAATTCTGGATTTTATAGAATAAATGTGTTGTAAATTTTATATTTAAATTTTGGTTAGGCTTGGAATAAGGAGTAAATTGCATGAATTTCATTTTCCGAGCCTAGGGACGAAATTGGAATTTATTAAAAGTTTAGGGGCAAAATGGTAATTTTGCCTAGGATGTAAATTGAGTTCAATAGAATATGAAATGTAAGAAATTGATGATTAAATTCATTTTATAGATCCAAATAACTCAAATTCAAAGCTAGATCAAAGAAAAGAGAAAGTTTCAGATTAGTAGATTTTCTTGTACGAATTATTATCGAGGTAAGTTCGTGTAACTTATTTATATATATTAACATGTTTGAATTAAATGTTATATTTAATTTGAATGAAGTAAATGTTTATGTAACTATATAAATGTTATAAATATATGAATGATCACATGATAGAAAATGTTATTAAAAATGTTGAATTCTGTTGGAATATTAAAAATCGATGGATACACGTAATTTCTCGTACATGAAATATGATTCTGCATATGTTGCAGACGAGATTTAGCTCGGACAAGTAATCCCGATATAGCCTCTCGAGCATACTGATATATATATAGTTTCTGCAAGCATCTTGATTGGTAGTGATTTTGCATTTGTTGCACATTACTGCAGCTCTTTGTTGACATACAATCGGTTGCGATCCTGCATATAGTGCGGACACAAACGTAGCTCTTCATGAGCATTCTGTTAAGTTCGCTTGAACTCTCTGTTACTTTATCTAAATCTCCTTAATATTATCTCTTCGGAGATATCGAAAAGCTCTATAAGCTTCCTGAGTAAAAACTTTTATGAGTTTCCTGGCTAGCTCAAATAAGTGTCCTGTTACATGATTATGTGGCTCATTTGAGCATTCTGACATGTAGCTCGAGAGTATGCTCCCTAAATAAGAATTGACGGCTTATAGATATTTACACCTTGAGTGTATATTTAAGTATCTATGGATATTTCAATAATTCAACGGATAACACTATTGACATGAGAAATTGATAAGATAAATAGAAACATGCCCTGAAGGTTTTTGAGTTATTTGATGAAGAATTATGTGATGACCTCATCTATGTTTGATTAACATTTACATATAGTATATGACTAACTTGCTTGATTGAATATATGTGTTTAGGCAAATTTGTCAAAATGATGAAAGCATGTTATTTGTATGCTTAGTGTTGTTAAATGTGGTTGGTAAGTTTCAATTCCTGTTATATGAACTTACTAAGCATATAATGCTTACTAGGTTTTACTTTCTCTGTTTTATAGTGCTTGGAAACTCGCTAAGGTTAGAGATCAGTTGGAGCATCATCACACTATCTACTAGCTTGTTTTGGTATAAATAGTAACCTCATTTTGGTATAATGGCATGTATAGGTAACTTGACCATTGTTGGCATATATGTGTAGTTTGTAAACTAGCCATTGGAATGGCTAGTAATGTTATGTTTTGGCATATTTATAAGGATATAATGTGACAAAAACCTATGTGTTAATTATACTAAATATGGTTGTTCAAGTTATGTTTAATATATATGTTAAACAAGGGTAAGTGTAACAGCCCGTTTTTAGTCAAATCAGAACAGTGGTTTTGGGACCATAAATCTAAAGTCAAAATAATCATTTTATTATTATTTTAATGCTTACAGTATGATAGTATATTTGTGTGAAATTTTCGTTAAGAAATTTTATCATTTGAATGCTTAATTTGGTAAAAGGACTAAATTGCATAAAATGCAAAAGTGATGTTCTAATAGCTAGAAGTATTAAATGAATATGAAATTAAATAGTGGAGGCCCTTATGTAGTAATTAGCCCATTGCTAATGATAATGAACATTTATGGACTTAAAATGGGTGTTTTAAATGATTATATAACAAGGTTAATTTTGTAATAGGTAATTAAGGTAAATTAAATAAAAACAACAAAATTTTATCGTCTTTTAGTCATCTCTTTCACGTAAAATTTAAGGGAGAAGAAGCTATTGTTAGGAATTTACATTCGGACAAGCTTTCTAGCTCAATAGGTGAGTGAATTTTGTCCTATTTTTAATGATTTATATGTTTTTGAGATCGTTACAGCTTAGTATAGCTAGCCCAGTGTGACAGCCCTAATTTGACCCTAGTCGAAAAGTGGTTTCGGAACCACAAAACTGAGTCGTGAAAATAATTAGATGTTATATTCTGTGCTTATTGTATGTGGAATTTGTATGTGTGAATATTTCGTGCCTTGATTTTATCAATTAGGTGTTAATTTATAAGAAAGGACTCATGTGATTTTAAAGTGGCCAAATAATGCATGAATTATTGACATGGGGGACTTGCATGTCAAATGGACCACTTTTAATATAGTGGCCGGCCATAATGATGGTTGATAGATAATATATGCATTTTATTTTAGCATTATAATAGTTAATGGCTTTATATTATGACATAAAGAATAATTAAAATAAGAAAAGAGTGATAAAAACAATGTATGTTCATCTTTCTTTTCCCCATTGCCATAACTAGTGAAAGAAAAATAAAAGAAGAAGCCAAGGCATTCGACCATGGTTATTTCATAAATCAAAGGTATGTTAATGTGATTTTTATGTAATTGTTTATGAAATTAAATTGATAAGTGCATTGTATAGTTAACCCATGGTTTAAATTCATGAATTATTGAACATATGTGCATTCGGCAATTTGTTAAATTGTGATAATTTGATAGCTTTTGGAAGGTGTTGTTTAGATGTTAAATTTGCTTATATGATGGTCGAATGAGTGTAATGTTAATGAATGATTAAGTTAAATTCATTGTTGAGAGGTATGAAGTTGAAGTTGTCGTATATATATGCTTTTGGGAAAGGAAATTTGTTTTTATTTAAATTAAGCATGTTCTTATTAAATTGAGCTTTGAATTGATGTAATTAAGTGGAAAATGAATAGATGGAGTTGTGAGTATATAAATTTCCTTAGTTGGGGCAAAGCATGTATTCGGCCATGTGGGTAAAATGTTAGATTTCGAACGTTTGAAGTTTTAAATTATAAATGGTTATTAGATGAGCCCTAAGCTTGTTAATCCTTGTTTGTGAAGTTGTCAATTGATATCTTAATTAGGGAATTGAATATTGTTTATAATTTGAGGTTATTGAAAGTCGAATTAGATGATAATAACAACCGGCTATTATGTTTATGTGAATATATATATGCTGAATGTAGTCTTGGATAAGTAAATTTTGATGTATTAGATTGGTAACATGGTTATGCCGATTGTGAAAATGTGATAAAGGTGCCAAGAAATAATTTAGTTGTTGGTTTTTTAAAGTGAATTGAAATGAAGTTTTGCCGAATGTGTTTATTGGTGTGTGAAAATTTGAATTGTAACATTAAATCGTTAGTATGTGTTCTATGATTTTCGAATATGAATTAAGGTAAATAATGTGGAGAAGGATGAGTTGAGTTGTAAAATTTATGTATATGAATTAGTGGTTAATGGACAATCAGTCAAAGTGGTTAATATGCATTTGTATATGTTATAATGGCCGATTGTAATCAAGAATAAAGATGTGAATGAATGGTTGTTCATGAGTTGTCGTATGTTTCTTATTAAGAAAAATTGTTAATGTTTTAATCTAAATAAATTAGTTAAGTAATTAAACAAACCAATTTATTTTACCTAGCTCAAGAGCAAAAGGAACTTAACTCGGAAAAGGGAAAAGCGAAACAAATGGAATAGTCGATTTGTAGTTGTCCGACGACATTTAAGGTAAGTTCTTAAGTGTTTAATTTGATTTTATACACTTATTGATTAAATGAAAATAGCTAAGAGGATGTTGTTTTTATTTAGCTAATATGCCGAGTGAGAATGAATTAATACTATAAACCAAAGATAGCTAGTATAGCTAAGTTGAATTGGATATGGAATTATAACATGTTAAATGAGATTTATGATCAAGGTACCATGTTGCATGGGTGATGAAAGAGGTTTCACCATTTATGATTATTAGAACCTAAGGGTAACCATGTTTGGAAGTGATATTATTATTAATGATGTGTGATTGCCGAATGTAATTGAGGTATGGAATTCGAGTATAATACCTTATATCAAATGTGTACTTTATTCGAATGATGAAAGCCTTTGTACAAATGTATATGTGTTTCGGCCATAATTGAAGTTGAAGCATAAGTTGTGAAAGTATGAAAGAACATGTGAATTGATTTTTTTTTTTTTTTTTGTAATGTGACATTCGGGCTTTGAGCCTAGCAGGCTATAATGTCGGTGAGATGATATCGGGCTTCGAGCCTAGCAGGTGAAATGCCGGTGAATGAGTTCAGACTTAAAGTCTAGCAGGCTTTGTGCCGGTGATGAATTCGGGTTTAAAACCTAGCAGGCTTAATGTCGGTGATTTGATAAAAGTCTAAGACTATGATACTTTGTGTTAGAACAACAATTGAATACATTCAATATATATTGTTGGCCAGCACGATCATGTACTTATATATGAGTTTGATTTGAATTGAATCATAAGTGTATAATGTGATGCATATGTGAATAAGTGTTATGACTATATCTATGATCATGATACATTCGGCCAAGTGTGAAGCTATGTGAAAATATTTGATTTACTTATGTTATATGAACTCAGATTCAAGTGAAGTTAATATGCTAAATATGCGTTAAATGTTTGTATATATTCGGCCAAATAGCAATATACCTAAGAAATGTCACTTGAGAATTTGATTAATCGATTTATAATTGAATTTAATTGTTTGCATTGCTTAAAACTTACTAAGCTTATGGAAGCTTACTCTGTTTGTTATGTTTCTCTATTTTTAGATCGTTGACTCCAGCCACTTGCTCGGGGATCGTCAGTAACTCGTCACACTATCAATCGTTTTGGTACTATTATGTTTTGGAATTCGTATGGCATGTACAGAATAGACTTAAGTGAATGATATTTTGAGAAGTTGTTGTATATAAGCCATGTGAATATGGTAACTTTTGAACGTCGGTATAAGTCTGAATTTCGATATTTGATTTTGTTTGGCTATGCATATAGTTGCTAATGAACTTATGTAAATCTGAATGTACAAATGTGGTGTTTTGGATTGATAACTCTTCATAACCCACTCCGGCGACGGATACGGGTTATAAAGGTGTTACACTCAGGGCCTATTTTGCAAAACTGTTAAAGGTTTAGGGTTTTTCCATTGATAAATGTTGATGAATGTTGATGTATTTTGATGTTTAATGGTAGAAAATGCATGTTTGTTGTTAGATAAACAACATTTGTAAAGTGATTTTTAGTAAAATGTCCAATTAGGGATAAATTTGTGAAATGTTAAAATTTGGTGATTAAATTGTGAAATAAATGAAAAATATGGACTGTTAGGGACCTAATTGAAATTCGGCTAGCATGGGTTGTGGTTGAATTGCATGAATTTTTGATTTTATGAAATAAGGACTAAATTGTAAAATTATTGAAATGTTAGAGGCAAATGTGTAAAATTACCTTAATGTATAATTTGGACTAAATTTGAATAAAGAGATTATCAATATTGATTACATTTAGATCAAGAAAGGCAGAATACAGACTTAGATCGAGGAAAGAATAAAGTTTTGGATTAATCGACTCGTTTCGCTGTTTTTGCATCCGAGGTAAGTTTGTATGCAAATAAGTATGGTTATATTTGTGTTTTAAATGATTTAATATTGTATAAATTGTGAATACGACATTTCGGACTTATTCGACTAAGATTCGACGTTGGAAATCCCAGTTGTCATTAGGGGTTATTATTGTTTTGGGTTCTGGTCCGTATGTCTTACCAGTGGCTGAGTTATCCAACATGTGTTACAGATTCTCGTAAGCTTATGTGAGCAGCACCGTGTAGCTTCATCATGACCGTCAGCTTGTGTGAGTAGACCCGTTGGTAGCTTTAGTGTGAGCATTATATGTAATACGAGATTGAGATAGCTTTGGCTATGTATGTGGCACTTAGGGTGCGAGATTCCCGAGTATCTGATAGTATTCCAAATGGTTCAACGGGTATGTCAAAGATGTGGATAAGTATGAGTTTGATACGGGATGGTATATGTATGTACATGAATCGAGCAATACATTGAAATAAGGAAAAAATATGAAAATTACATCTAACTTGTGAATGCAAATGTGGTAGGTGGGTGATTCATTATAAGCTATGTTATGTTATGTTTTAATTGCTTAATTTGAGCATATATGTTGAGTTGATTTAGTTATATGAACTTACTAAGCTTTGTAGCTTACTTTGTTTAATTTTCCATATTTTATAGTGAAACCAAAGCTAGCTTGGATTCAGGGATCGTCGGAGATTTCATCACACTGTCCTACTATCACCTTGGTACTTTTGAACTTAAGTATATTGAGTATATGGCATGTATAGGAGTTTGGTCATTTTGATATATAGGTTCGTAATGACTTTGGTCATTTGAAATGTCTTGAAAATGTTAAATGTTTTTGGTTTTGTGTATAGCCATGATAGTTAGCCTAATTTGGTTGGTATAGTTGATCATGTATATATATATGTGCATATTCCTTGTGTGATGTGTTGGATGATGGTTATATGATGCTTGTTGATAATAGGTATTATGGAAATGGTTGAGATTTGAGTTTGTTATGTTTGTGAAATTAGGCAAAATAATGCATATTTAGAAAATGACCATATTGATGATTTGATAAAGTGAAATTTGGCATGAAATTGGATGGCACAATGTGAGATTGTATATCTTGGATTAGTTGGTGTTAAAATGGTTTAATGTAGCTATCTGCAAATTGGGTGGCAAAATGGCTTGGTAAATAGCCTATTTTTGTCCACATGGGCAGAGACACGTGTGTCTCAACCGTGTGTGACACACAGTCAGGTTACACGGCCGTGTGTCTCTTGGTGTTGAAATTGAAATCAAGTCAGTATGCCCCACATGGTCTAGCACATTAGCGTGTGACTTGTCCGTGTAGCATAAGTTAGTATACCCTACAGGTTTGGCACTGCTTAGCACATGGCCTGGAACACGGGCGTGTGTGGCCATTCTTAGGTCACACAGGCTAGCCATACAGGCGTGTGTGTTGGCCGTGTGACCCAGGTCAGAGAGTTACACGGGGTCAGACACGGGCTGGGACACGGCCATGTGCTTCCATTTCGAATGTCCACATGGCTGGGCCACATGGGCGTGTGTCCACTGTATTTTGGAAAATTTTCTAAGTTTCGTAAAAATTTCCTGAGTTGTCGATTTAGTCCTGAACCAACCCGAATACACGTTTTAGGCCTTGTAGGCTTATACTAGGGACGATATGTATGTTGTTGAATGATGATTATTTGGAACTTGAAAATGTATGTGAAATTGTATAATGTGTTCAGTAATGCTCCATAACTCTATTCCGACGTTGAATACGGGTGAGGGGTGTTACAGTAAGATTATAATTATGATTGCATATGATAAAATATCATATTAGATGTTAAAATTGGCTTGGATTTAATGTTTGAATTGGCTGGTATATACTTGTAAGTTTTGGTGTAGGTTGTTAGCAAATTTGGGTGAAAAATAAAGCTAAGAAAATGGCTTTATTTTGTCCACACGGGTAGACACACGGGTACGTGTCTTGACTGTGTGTGATACACGACCTGGAACATGGGCATGTGGTTAGGCTATGTGTATTCTACATCTTAAAATTGAGAAACAAAATACTCAGAATTGAGCACACGAGCAGAGGCACCGACGTGTCTCTCAGCCGTGTGTGCTACATGGCCTAGAACACGGGCGTGTGTCTTGGCCGTGTAAACCCTGCACCTAATTTTTAAAAATTAAATTGATCACACGGCCTACTCACGTAGGCGTGTGGTTGGCCATGTGGTACAAGTCAGGGAGTTACACGGGATCTTACATGGCCTGCAGCACGGGCATGTCTTAGGGTCACACGGTCGTGTCCCTGGACCACACGGGCGTGTGTACCCTGCATCTGGGAAAATTTTAGAAATTTTGCAAAAATTCTATGAGTTCCCGATTTAGTCCCGACTCAATTCTAATACTCATATTAGGCCTCGAGGGTCCATTTAAGGGACGATATGAATAATCTCAGGAAATGAATAGTAAATGACTTGAATTATTTATAAATATCTGTAAGCTTTGGTAATACTCCGTAACCCTGTTTCAGTGACGGATACGGGTTAGGGGTGTTACATTAAGTACCTTAAAGGTACAATAACTTGGGAGTTGAATTTTATCGAATACCTTGCAGTTCTTGAGGGCTATTGTAATGCAAATTGGGTAACTGACAATGATGAGGTAAGCTCTACAACTAGGTATGTCTTTACTTTGGGTGGAGCAACCATTTTGTGAAAGTTTGCTAAACAAACTTGTATTGCTCGCTTCACAATGGAGTTAGAGTTTATAGCTCTTTCACTTAACCGGGCAAAAGGCTGAGTGGCGTAGGAACCTATTTGCAGAGATTCCTTTATGGGGAAAACCTATAGCTCCTGTATCTCTATTATGTGACTCATAAGCCACAATTTGTGTTGTTAAAAGCCCAGCTTACAATGGTAATAAAAGACATATTCGAATAAGATATGAATCCGTGAGACACTTAATAAAGAATGTAGTACTTGTGTTAGAGTACATGAGGTCTAAAAGGAACCTAACTGATCTACTAACCAAATAATTAAGTAGAAAAATGGTTCTTGATAAGTCGAGGGGGATGGGTCTTAAGCCCAGTGGTTGAGGAATTCATGGTGGATGCCCAACTTAGTTCTCTAAGTTCAATGTTGTCAAACAAAATCATGGAAAGACTCATAGTATATATTTTTCCTATCCTTATGGCGAATGATTTACATGTATAAGGTTGAGTTCTTACTCTTAAAGAATTCATAATCCAGAGTTTGGGTGGTCCTATTGAGACGGACTTGATGAATTCACCAATATGTGAGGTTGAGTTTATTTACTCTTAATGAGTTTATATCCTAGAGTTTGGGTGGTCTTAGTAAGATGGACTTGATGAATTCACCAAATTTAAATTTGAGAGGGTAAGCTTAATAAATGTTCTTAATGATTTTATAATCCTGAGTCGGATGGTCTATATTGAGATAGACTAGTTGAAATCACCTATATAAGTGTGATGAACTAGCCACCTTTTATGAAAGACATTGTCCAGTCTTTCTAGAGCACCTACCAACATCCAGATATGTATTGGCTAAAACATGTTGATTTATTGCGAAACATCAATTGGATCTGAGATTAGTTTTGTGTCATGAGTTAATCCCTATCTTAACAAGTTCAAGATTCGTTCACTTGTTAAGAGAAGAATTATTCATTTCACTATGTACTAGTTCAAAGCCACAAGATACTAGTGTTTAAGCGGCTAATTTCGCTATTGCTCTTCTCATATCTTTTCTTGTGTTTACAAAATTTCCAATTACTTTCCATTGGTGAGGGGATGCTAGTAATGCAAATTTATTTTAGCAGTTACAAACCATTATTTCCAATAGTTACAAACGTTTTTTTTTTTACAATTACTAAAATATTAAATACTTTTAAGACTGTTGCATGAAATATTACCATTTTACCCTTGCTTAATTACGTTTTTGCCCCTTCCAAAATCCTATAAATAGGAGGCATTTTTCCTTCATTTGACATACAATGGAAAAACAAAGCTTCTTCTACTCTCTCTCTCTCTCTCTCCTCTCTTTCATTATTTCTAAAACTTTAGAATTTTTCTTAAATTGCACTAGAGGAAATTCTGTTTAGGAGTTTGGGTTTTAGATAGGATCACCTGTGACCCCTCCAAACTTTCTTGGTAATTGGTCCTAATGTGATTTTTTCGATTAATTCTATTTTCAGATTATTTTAGAAAAGCAATACCAAATTGAGTTCTACCTTCCTTATTCGGGTGTACAAATATCGAAGAACTGTGTTAACCTTGGGGGACGACGTCCATTATACGATTACACCAATCAAGACGAATTCATTTCTAAGGCAGTCGTTATTCCACAATACAATAAAACTTTATTTATTTAATATTGGTTTATTTTCTAATCAGTGCTAACAAATTTGTTTTACAATAGTATATTTACCAACATATTTGCCAACAAGTACAACAAAAATATAGTCTTATTTAACAAAGTTAAAACTAGTTTAAAGAGTCTTATTGTGCTAATAAATAATGATGTCCCGCTAACAAAAAAGATCATCAGCTTGATTCAAATTCTCAGAAAAATAAAGTTGAATATTAAACATGGTAACCTGTAATTGTGAAGCCTCTTCCAATGATCTCTCCACCAAAGAACCAGGCATAGCACTCAACTCCAATCAGAGCAGCCATGCTTGCATTTTCAATGTTCCAAGCTTCCTTTGTTTTCAGAAGCTCTTTAAGGGAATCAAGCTCTTTCCAGAACGCCTCGTATCTTCTTGGAATACTGCAGTTACATCAACAATTTGTACCAACGTCATGGACTCATGGACATCTATACACAAGTATGATTGTACCAAACTACCATCTTCCAAATATATACATAACTTAGAAAACACACTCGAATTTGGGTAGCTAGTGCATTTGTCAATAAGTAATTATAGAAGACTGATCGGGTGCTAAGAATCAGATTATATCATGTCATATAACTTAAAGAAACAGCCAATGTGAGTAGCAGTTTTTAACACAATAATGGATCATTGGTTTCATGAACTTGCATCATTCAAGGAATACCCAAGTTGTCAAAAAGTTCCATTGATTGTCCCTGTAGATCTTAAACGACCAAAAGATGAAGGGATAAAGTACTAAACATGCATGAAATATTCAGCAGTAGAGTGAAAGTGAAAGGCTTTGGAAGAAACTACCTGGCGAGTCGAGTATAAAATAATTGTTTTGCCAACAATTGGCATGTTTCTACGCTGGATGGTTCCTTGATGTATGTTTTGTTCCGTTCCATCAGCTCCCTGTAATAAGAACTTCCATTCTTGGTCACCAACTGTGAAACTTGAATAGCCCGTTCCATCAGCTCCCTGCAATAAGGACCTCCATTCTTGGTCACCAACTGTGAAACTTGAGTAGCCCGTTCCTTCATCTCCTTGTAATAAGGACCTCCATTCTTGGTCACCAACCGTGACACTTGAATAGTCTTTGTTTGAAACTGTTGAAACCTTGACGCCATGGAAATTACCTTAAAAAAAAATCGTAATTGTATCATCGAATATATTATATTACAGTAATTCATCAATATACCTGAAAAGTGCCTGTAACTCTAGAGTAAAAATAAAACAAGAAATGAACAAAACGTATAAAACAAAAACACCAGTCAATCGAAACGAAACCTAAAAAAATGATGATGAAAGAGTGACCATTAAAATTTCAGAATAAACAAATCCCTATAATGACTTTTTAGCACTTTCTTCAAAGAAGACTTTTTCTTCTTTTTTTTTTTTGTACTTTTTATCTTTTCTTACTTCTTCCCTGCACTTGCTTTTTTTTTTTTTTTCTAAGATGCCAAACAACATGTAATGCATGAACCACCAAGTAAGCATTTGTGGAGAATTTGGAATCATAAACACAACGTAAGCAAAATTACCTTCTTTGTAAAAAGAATTTCTTCTTCTTCTTTGTCCCCCCGCCCCCTAGTTTATATATATAAAAAGCGTCGAGTGGGTGAAATTTGATGGAGTGACTTCACTGATATGAAGCCACGAAAATAGGGGAGGTTTAGTTGTTTACTTTGGACTCGTTTTTGAAGCATTCAAACGGTAATTAAGTCTTTTTGCACCTAATATAATCTTGGCTAAACTATAAAAATAGTCAATTTTGTTTGTTCCAGATTACATTTTAATCTTTTATGTTTGAAATGTTACGCTGTAGTCACTTATGTTAATATTTTATTACAAATTGATCACTCTACCGTTAAGCTCTGCTACCTTCCTAACAGCAATTTACGTGGTAGTCCAAATGAATTTTAAAAGCCTTTTATACAAAATTATACTTAAAACTCATTTTCTCAAAAAGGATACTTCACAATGGCACCTGGATTAGTTCAAATGAACCTCCGTATTGCCATTAATTTATATTTGAACTTCGTTTCCCAAAGAAATTGTATGCATTATATATATTGGCTTTGAAAAAATTCTGCTCTTTTCATGTTCAAATATCTTATCAGCTAAAGAGCTGTTTTTCTTGAGGACTATCTCTGCCACAAATTTGCGAAAATTTTGTAAATGCTGCATATGATCCTCGCATTTCCGGTGTCTATCTCCACATAGAACCTTTGAACTGCAGATGGGGAAAAGTTGAAGAAATTGGAAGGCATAATTTGAACTTTAAGAAATCAAGTAGATTCATTTAGTTCATTGTCCCACTTCAAGTTTGATATCCGTACACAAATTGAATTGTTGCAAAATTTTGGGTATTGTAAGCCACTAAAAACCAGTGAGTGAAGGAAAAGCAAACCAGTGAATTTTATCTGTACACAAACCAGATTTTTTTCAAATAAAAAAAAAAAAAAACATTTAAAAAACTAAATGATGCAAACAATTTCTTGGGAAAACGATGTTCAAATATAAATTAATGGCAATAAGGAGGTTCATTTGAACTAATTCAGGTGCCATTGTTAAGTAACCTCTAAATCATATAAATTTATTTTTACCTAGATTTTACTTTTTAAATGGGACAACATTAAGTTTTAGGGTATAATTTTGTATCCTATTTTCATAAAAAAAATTTAAAAACCTATTATCATCTTAGTTGGAGATCTAAGTCGACATTTAAAACCCATCTGAACTATCACGTAGGACTGCCATTAGGAGGTAATGGAGTTTAACGGCGGAATGACCATTTCGCAACAAAATACTAACGATGTAATAACAAATTTTAAAATATTTTACAGAATAATTAAATATGGTTTTAGTTTAAATGGTAAAATTAAATTATTAAAGTTATAATGTTTTTGGTTCAAATCTCATCATGTGTAAATATTTTTCTAGATTTTATATGAATAGAAAAAATTACTTGAAAATAATATCTATTGTTTTGTAAAAATTAGAGGCTTTAAGTAAATTCTCCATTGAGTTGGGATCCCAGTTGAAGGTTGACACCAATTCAATAAGAATCTTAAATACTATTGTAGACTAGTATAGGTTTTTTTTTTTTTTTTTTTTTTTTTTTTAAAAATAAAGGGCTTTTGGTAAATTCTCCACTGAGTTGAGACCTAATTGAAAAGTGGCACCAACTCAATAAGAATATTAAATATTAATATAGATAGGGATAAATCTAAAAAATAAACATGCATTTTGATCCAATGTGTAATTTGATATATGAACTTTGATTTGGTGCAATTATACACATGAAACTTTAATTTTTATTCAATTGTACATATTTATAGGAATAAATACATTAATTCATTTTTATATTAGATATATAATTTGTAATGCAATATGTGTATTTAAAATGGTGCTATATCGATAATTATGTTAGTAATTAGAAAAAATTGAATTAAATTAATATTTCATTATAAAATTACACAAAATTAAAGATAATAATAGTATTACACATGATAAGGGTAAAAAAAATATTGTAACAAATATATTATTAAAAGTTTGCATTAAAGCCAATTGATGATTTGGTTACAATGATAAAATTAATTGTTTATATTATGCATGGTATTTTGGGTTCAAATCTCATTACAATCAAATAGAGAGAGAGAGAGAGAGAGAGAGAGAAATTGATATTTTTCATGTCCGTTTCATGATTCATCTTCGGAGTTCATGACTATCTCTCTCAACATTATTGTTTCCAATCTACTAAAAATAAATAATACACTCACAAAACACTTAAAATATACTAGAAATTAAAAATAACTATAGTTACAAATAACTATTCAATTAAAAATAATTTTTTTATTATTTTGTAATAAGTTTAATGGTAAAGTATACCAACACTCACTCAACTTTAATCTCAATAACAAAACAATCACTTAACTTTCAATTCAGTCACTAAACTTTAAAAAAATAACAAATTAATCATCACTAATCATTTTCGTTATAGACATAATGGAACGGCCATTTTCCATCCTTCTCTCCCCCTCCCCTCTTGTCTTCTTCCCCCTATCACTACTCTCTCATCCTTCTCCCTCTTCTCCACCATCCCTCCCCTTACTCTGATTCTCTCCCTCTCCTCCATTGTCCCTTTGGTATCCTTCTCCATCACTATCTCTTTCCCTCTCCCTCACTAATGAAAACTACACAATCCGAATACCCCCTTCCTTAAACATCCACTCCTCTCAAACATCAAATCTAATAATAAAACGAAAATACAAAATTTCATCAAAGATTTCTTCTTCTTTTTTCCTTCTTTTCCCGATCTTATTCTTCGTTTGGAGAAAGTTTTAAACTAAAAATAATTTTTTTTTATTGTTGATTAAATTACTAAGTTGAAATTAAAAACAATTTATTAGCATATAAAAAATTATTACGTGATAATAAGTAATGTTAATTAATGTAATAGTATATCATGTGAAATCTAATTGACCTGGCCATATCTTTGAAAAATTCTATTAAAAATATATACTATTAATTAAAAAAAACAGTTAAATCTATAAAATCATCTAATATAACTAGATCAATTAAAAATAATAAAAAGTCAATTTTTTATAATTAAATATGATTTTATTTTAAATATGATAATAATTAAATTGTGTTAAAATATATATATTTTTTATAATTCATAGAAATTGAATCATGAGATTAACATTATAAAAAATTTTAATATATTAGTAATCTAACTGTGCCTATAATGTACAAGTTTATTGTTTTCCTCAATTTATATGAGAAAATAAATATATCTTTTATTAAATTCTATATTTTATAATTAAATTTAAAATTAATTTTTTTATTAATAAATACTAATCAAATCAATTCAATCAAATACAAATCTTTGCTTGACAAATAACTTACAAAGTTCTATTTGAGATATTAAAATAAAATAAAATTTGCTAAATTAAAAATTAGTATTTTGTGCCAGCTATGTTTCTCTTTTTCTTTTTCTTTTTTTTTTAAATCTATAAAATTAACGGATATGATCTGAAAATAAAAATAAACAATTATTTTATAAATAATTTGTGTTGGAAAATAAACGTCAAACATATATTTTTAGTGTTAGGAATTAAAGGTAAAGTCTATTAATATAATTAACTATAAATTGTTATGGAAATAATTATAAAAAATATTAATAATATTTCTATTATTAACTTTTAAATATAAAATTGAACGTTAGGTTTTACGTTTATTTTCTATAACAATTTATCAATATAAAATCATTATAGTCATTTTATTTTATTAATAATATTATAACTTAATTAGACTTTAGATCCATATTAAAATACACTTATTAGTTTATATTAATCATCACTTAATTAGTGTTACAAATATATATTTGGCATATGATATTGACAACTTATACTTACTTGGCACTTAAACCATTTTTCTAGACTTATCTATTACTTAAATTTGGAAATCGTTAATCAAGTTATTACTTTTTATTGGTACTTGACTAACATCATTAAATTTTGTACTGACAACAAATAGAATGTTTGATGCGTCCCATAAAAATAATGAAAAAAATATTTTTTTTTGAAAATTTTCAAAAAAAATTAGGAAATTTATTTATATTTATTTTGCTTGTATCATGAACCTGGACAATTGGTTCTTCAAATTCATTTGAACATGGATAATCATTTACCTAAGTTCACTCTAATTTTTTTAGCCATTTTATATTTTTTTTATAATTTTAAAAATAACAATATAAAATTTTAAATATTAAACTCATGTTTATAATTTTTTATTTTTAGAATTTTAGGATTTTATTTTTTATTTCACTTGCACAATGAAAATAGACAAATGACTAGTCAAATTCAAATGAGTCTCGACGACCAGTTGTCCAAGTTTATTTGAATGTGTATTTCTTTAGTAATTTTATACTTTGTATAATTTCAAAAAAAATAATATAAGAATATTTTTATAATAAATTCCAATTTTAAATATGGAATTTATTCTAAAAATATTTCTATATTATTTTTTGAAATTATAAAAAAATATAAAATTACGGGAGAAACACACGTTTGGAGTTAGCCTATACAAATCACTTTTTAGACAAACTAGACAATATTTATCCATATTCATTGTGCAGTTGAAATAAAAAAAATCTTAAAATTCAAAAAAGTTCTAAAATTTAAAATTTTATAAAACACATGAGCTTAATTTTATAAAAAAAATTATTTTTATTTTTGAAATTATAAAATTTACTAAAAAAAGCATTCATGATAGAATCTCAACAAATGGTTATGTAGGTGCAAATGAATCTTGACAATTATTTTTCCGGATTCATTATGTATGTAAAATAAAAAGAAATAAATTTCTTAAATTTTTAAAAGTTTCAAAAAAAAATTATTATTATTTTGACATGTGTCAACATTTCATTGGTTGTCATACCAAAATCTAGCAGTGTAAGTCATGTACTAACAAAAAGTACCAACTTGGCTTACCGTTTACAAGTTTAAGTACCAACTAAGTTCAAAAAATAAATTTAAGTACAAGTTGCGATGTTAAGGTATCTCTGTTCATATTAACCCTAATTAAAACTAAGATTTAACATTATAACTAGATGTATTAAAAATGTATTTTTATTCAAATAGGGTCTAAAGAATTATATATATATATATATATATCAACTTTTACTATTATTTGATAAGTTTTGCTTTAATCGCTAAAAAATATATCATTTATATTATTATTTGATATTGTTCGTTGTTGACACATTTACTATTATTTAAGCTGAATAATATTTATTAACACAATTGTGAATATGATATTTTGAAATATTATATTTATCAATTAATAATTAGTGGTATTAATAAAGAAACATTGATGAGTTAAAAGTATTTAGTATTGACGTTTTGATCCATATTTATAATTTAAATTTAATTACTATTATTAAGTCTTATGCGTTGTTAATCATCCAACTTTTTTCTATCTACAATTTCTTTTTTATGATTTTGTTTCCTTAAATGCTTTTTATTATTTTAATTATTTTTCAGAAATCAATAACATTTTTACTATAAATCACACTAACAATATTTTTTTTTGCATTTTTAAAATATATTATTTAATAAATAATAAATAAATACATATAATAATATATGACATTAGAAATTAATATTTGTAAAAAAAAAAAAGTTTTCACCGAATGGTGTGATGAAGACTTTTGAGTATTTAAACACCTTAATCCCTATTATAGGCTTCAACCCGAAGAGGGTCATGTTTTATACTGTATAATAATTCACCATATCGTTATGTTCGAATAAATTTTATTTTTACACTGAATTTCGAAATTTCAGTTATGACATTAAATTTGTTAAATTGAATTTTATTTTTTTTAAAATTTTACATTGCGAATATATTATCAGATCTATAATGTCATGTTAACTTGTTACTTTCCAATAATATTCAAAGAAAATATAGTGTCATTTTAATTAATGAATTTGAAGCAAGGTAGTCATGATCGTACTGTGGGTGTGCCATTTTTATCTTGGTATTGGTACA
The DNA here is from genome assembly GCA_025698475.1 of Gossypium anomalum. Lineage (NCBI taxonomy): Eukaryota > Viridiplantae > Streptophyta > Magnoliopsida > Malvales > Malvaceae > Gossypium > Gossypium anomalum. The sequence goes on from CM046957.1 coordinate 15,787,676, forward strand.
TGCCGGTATTGGCATGTTTTAGTGTACCATTTCATGTTTATCAATGTTTTTAAATATTATTCCCACATATATATTAGTTTTGTAGCGACTAAAAAATTTCGCTTTAGTCGCTAGTTGAGGCGATTATTTAAAAATTTGAAAACGAAATTTCGGTTTTAAAGAGAAAAGGAGTCACCACCGATCTTTTTTCTAGGTGTGATCGGACACCTAATAAATCCTCTTTTTTTTTTTTAAAGAAAATTTATTTTTGAACAAAAATGAAGGCCGAATTTGGGTCTACGCGAAAGTCCAGAGAAAAATAGGGTTCGGGAGTCAGTTATGCACGAGAAAGGTATTAGCACCCTCGCGACGCCCAAAATTGGTATCTTGTTAAACACGCGTTGTCTTAATTCTCAAAAATACAAGTTTAATTTAATGTTTAATCGCGATCCGATTGAAATACGAGAATTTGAAATTTTTAGTTTTTTAGAAGGACGTCTCGTTTTTAGCACGAGCCAATGATATCCACCCAACATAGCGATGAAATCAGTGACTTAGTGTTGAAATCGGTACGTTGCCTTATTTATTGAAATTAATTAAAAACATAAAAAAATTATCAATTGCAATAGGAATTTGTAAATAATGTAAACGATGATACAATTAATGAAAAATATTAAAATATAATATTAGAATAAAAATAACAATAATATTCACAATAAAGAAAATAATAAAAAAATAATGTTCTAATAATATAATAAAAGAAATAATGTATTTGTAATAATAGTAGAAAATACTAATATGTACATGAAAAATACATGTATATATATATATATATATATATATATATATATATGTTAATAATGATGATAAAAATAATACTAGCAATAATAATGAAATACAAAAAGCAAATATAATATAATAATATTATTAAAATAAAGTATTAAAAATAATACTATATATAAATATATATATATACATATATAATAAAAAATACACTAATAATAATAATAATAATAATAATAATAATAATAATAATAATAATAATAGTAATAATAATATGTATTAAATGGTAAAAGAATAATAGTAACAATAATTTTAAAAAAAATGATAATAGTAATAAAATACGATTATAATAATAATATTAATAAAAATAAACGAAAAAGATAGTAATAATAGTAACAATAATAGTAATAGTAAAAGGAATAATAATAGCAACAATAAGAGCGTTAATAATAGTAATAATATAAATAATAATATATATGTATGAAAATAATAATAATAATAATAATAATAGAAGTAGTAATAATTAAAGTGATCATGGTCAAGGCTTTGGCTTTACCCAAGGTCCGCCCGAAAAATGGGAGGGTTTGGGTAAAAATATAGGCCCGAAAAATGGGCTTGGGCAAAAAAACGAGGCCTGTTTAGAAAATGGGCCGGGCTCGGGTAAGAGTTTTTTGCCGGGCCTGCCCTGCCCGGCCCAATTATATATTAATATATATTTTTATTTTATTTTTAATTATTTTAAATTTTTAATGTAATTATTTTTATTATATTGTTAATTTGTGTATTGTTTTAAGAATTGTTTTAGTATTATTTTTATTTGTTTTAATATTTATTTTTATGTTTTTAAATATATTTGATTTATTATATTTTTAAATTTTTTATTTAATGAAATAAGGAAAAAATTTTAATATGGGCTGGCCGGGCTGGGCTCTCGGCTTAGTAATTTTATTTCGGGCGGGCTTGGGCAAAATTTTAGGCCCATATTTTCGGTCGGCCCTGCCCGCCTAGTAGACGGGCCTAAAATTTTGTTTGAGCCCGGCCCGAACCCGACCCGGCCCGGCCCGGCCCATGATCACCTCTAGTAATAATAATGGTATTAGAATAAAATAAATATAAATACAAGTATAATAATAATAGTAATAATATAATAAAACAACAAAAGTAATGAAAAGGACGAAATTGAATCTAAAAACAAAGTTTTGGGGCAGATTCAAAAAGAAATAAAGGGAAAAGGATCAAAATGCAACACACGTGTAACCTGGAAGGACCGAAACATAAATTATTCCTTCCCCTCAAAACGTAGCGCAACACGAGGAACCAAATTACAGAGCATAACAAATTTCGGGGTCAAATTAAAATAAATAGAAACTAGATTGCAGAACATAGAAAAAAGCGGAAGGGTCTAATGCGCAAATAGACCATTAAGCAAAAACACACGGATCCTGAGGCGGGTTCGGGTCGGACGGATCGGGTATGCTCAAAACGACGTCGTTTTGGGTGTTAATGGCCAACCCCAAAACGACGTCGTTTTAGGGGGCTATAAAAGTCATGTTTTTGAGAAAAAAAATTCATTTCCCCATTTGTGTTAAAAAAAAAGCTTCATTTTCTCTATTTTCTCTAGGTTTGCCCAGAATTCGGCGAGGTCCCCGACCGATCACTGCCGTAGTCCGCCGCCGGCCACCGTCGCCGGCCACCGCTCCGAAAGGTAAATTTTTTTTTATTCTATTTATTATTATTTTTTATGTATTTATAATATATATATATATATATATATATATATATATATATATATATATTCATGCAAGTCAATAGATTCAAAAAATAAAAATAAAATAATAAAATAAGCAAACAAAATCACCTTAGGTATTTGCTTTCGATTTTGGTATTTTTGATTCTCTGATTCGGTGTTATACTCGTGCTTTAGTATCACTGGGATTGCTATTCTGGTTTTTGCTTTTAAAATCGAATGTTTGTATTTGTGCAAAATTGCCGAATGTTACAATGGTTTTAGATTTGACTTTTTATAGCCATTTACTACTTGTTTCTTATTTGATTGCTCTGTTCTTTTGCAGGTGAATGGGCGATGGATGTGACGGGGCGGTCTTTGCAGTGGGCGGTGTGGTGGCGAGAGGCGCTATCGAATGCCCTAGGTGCGGCGCCTAGGGTTTGGAAGATGTGATTTTTCCCTTTTTTTTTGTTTTCTGTTTGGGCTAAGGTTAGTTTGGGTTTAAATTGGGCTGCATATTTGGGCTGCATTGTTTTGGGTTTGTAATTTTTGGTTTAATTTATGTATGTGTTTGGGTTTCTTTGAAGGGCTGGACAAATTTAGGCCCATACAAGTTTAATTTTTAATTTTTTAATAAATTATTTTGGTAAAAATATATATTATATATATGCAAATATATCTCTATATTACATCCATATAAATATATTTATATGTAAATATAAGTTTTAATTTTATTAAATATTCTATAATTTAATTTAATAACTATTAACTTTAAATGTAAGTATGAAAAGATTAAATTAGTTAGGATAAAAAACCTAAAAGTTAGTTTAAAATATCGAATTTTTGTACCAATCAGTACGGGTTGGTATGCACTGCTACAAGCTGGTATTGACTGAAATAGGTCGAACCCCACTGAAATGGCTAGAATTTTGATTGGAATGAAATAGAGACTACTTAGTACCGATTTAAGACAGTGACAGTATGTACTGGTCGGTACGACTGACACTTGTATGATACCGACTACTATGATTTAAAGGCTACCATTTAAGTCAAGATTAGAATTTCAAAATTCAAAATGTATAGAGACTAAAATGATCAAATTGGAGAGCGTAGACTATATTCACAACTTACGCAAAGTACAAAACTAATGTCACATCCCACAAACTAGGTTAGGAGAATTGGGTAAGTAAATCGGGGGTTAACAAATCGCAAACCGTAATTAGATTATATAATTAAATAATTAGAAATTAATTAAATAAAATATTAGAATAATTAGAATAAATAATTTTAAGTTAGGAAATTAAAATTAGGTATCCAGGAAAAAATTTGATGAAAAAGGATTTATAAAAACAAGGTTTGAATTGAAAATAATTTTAAAAGTAGTTTTAATTGAAAAGTAATGACCTATTTGAAAAAAGGGAAGAAACTACAAGTGGTTAAATGGGCAATGGCACAATTTAAAAAAATGGGTTGCCTATTTAACAATCCCCATATCTCCTTTCTTTCCCTTCCTCTTCTTATTCAAAAATTTGCCAAACACCAAATCAAAACTTTTCTCTCAAAATTAGTTCATCCTTTTTTTTTTAATTCCTAAGCTCTCTAAACACAAAATTTCTTTTCAATTTTGAAGAACACTCATGTTTTCATCCTTAAAATCCTCAAGAGGTCTTCACACGTTTTAGCTCGAATTAGCTCCATAACTCATCGATTTTGCAAAATTGAAGTGATATTCTAACCTTTTATGGTTAAACTAAGTGAATTGTTATTTCAATTTAATATTTAAATTATTTAATCCATATCTCAATATATCACTTGATTTTAAGTTGATTTTTGGCTTGAAAATAGTAGATCTTGTATTTCTTGGCTAAGCTTTGGTTTTAAAGTGATTTCTAACTTATTTTAATCTAATTAAAAGGTATTTGATCTTAATTTAATAAATCCTTAATGAATTTAAGCAAATTCAATGTTTTCCCCTTTTTAAAAGATCACATAAGGTTGATTTTTTTGAAAAAATTAAATTGGTGAAATTGGGTAAAATTGATGGTTTAGATTTGTAATTAGATGATATTTAGGATGTATGAAGTTGAAATATAAGCTTAGAAGTGGGATTTGAGTGGTTAAACATCTATTTCGACAAAACTAGTTAAGTTTTCGGTATAGAGGTTAATAGGCTTTGATATACGATTTTGGAATGATAATGGTGTTTATTGATGTTAGTAATGCCTTTGAAATGTGTTTGATGTGTATGAAAAGTGCCAATTAATTTGAGAGCCTCTACAGCCATGGAAAAAGGCAAATAAAAGTTTACCTGAACATGGTAGTTGAGGCGATGGCTGCTAAGGTGAGTGGTTTTATATACTACATTTAAACTCCAGTACATAGGCTAAGGTAACATATGTGAACCCCCACTTATGGTATGTGAACCTTGACTTCTTCCTTGTGCAAATCCTTAGAATTTTGGTTTAATCATTGAGTATATACATGTAACACCCTAAACCCGGCCTAGACGTTATGGTTGAATCCAGGAGTGTTACAAAGAAGGGTTTTGAAACCGATGATACTTTGATAAGTCAATGTTTAGTTATTTGATAAAGCGTCCAAGCTTTATAAAACATATTCAGTTATACATATATGTTACTGAAATCGTTACATGTTGTTCTTTAAAGTTAATCAATTATTTTGCAGCGAAAGTTTGAAAATTGTTTAAAACAAAACCATTCGCTCGTGTTTTCAAAACATTTATTTACATAAAATCACTATTTGTCAATCACCATAATTTTAAAAACTTAAACACAACCAAACCAAAACCAACAGTTAAAACCATACAATCCAGAGAGTCCCAAAATTACAAACTCTTAAATAAATTCAGAATTTAAAAAACCGAAACTAATGGTAATGGGGAAATAGTTTCCCAACGAGTGGTCACCGCTGAGCCTCTGTCGCACCGACCCGCTTAGGTCTGCGGATTACCTAAACAGAACAGACAAACAAATGTGAGTTTTCGTAAACTGAGTGTGTAACCCAACAGAGATAGTCATGTAACATACACAGAATTTCATATATAGTCAAATACAGATTCAGACCTAAGTCCATAACAAAAATAGATATTAGAATCAAATAACAGATCAGACGTACAGAATCCTACCCCCATCCTCTACACACCATCTCCATCCATCCCATCACACCATGTGGGGTTAAAAACACCCACCTAATCCTACACACCATATTGTGTTGATGCGACATATAATAGATAATATGCAGTTAAGCTGCCAGTATATAGGCGAAAGGTTGTCGTACAGATCACTTCCTCTACATATACAAATCCTACCCCAAACATAGATACAAAATACAGATGCAAAAATAACAGAATAAACATGCTTAACATGCTCGTATACAGATAAATACATACTTAACAGTACAGCCAGACATACATATCAGTTTCCTACTCAGATCAGACTATCAAAGTATCAGATCGTATGAATTAGGGTTTGGTTAGCCCTTACTGACCCTACAGGTGGCTCACAGTTGATTGGAACGACCTGTGTAACCTTAGGGAAATTTTCAAAATTTTGGGTCCACACGCCTAAATTGGCCTTGTTCATGTGGCCCACACGGCCTCGCCTAACACCAACACGCCCATGTGGGCCTACACGCCCAACTTGGATTAACCTGTATGGCTCACACGGCCACACTCATACCAACACATGGCCATGTCTCGTGCATGACCACACCTATGACATTCACACAGCTGTGTCTCACACATAGCCAGCCACACGGTCGGGCACATGCCCGTGTGGCTTCGACAACCCCTTTTTTCGGCTTTTTCCAAACCTTAATTTTTCATGTTTAGGGTACACACCTGGTTTGTTTTTGATGCTGCAGCAATCCTGAGCCCTCCGAAACCTAAGAATTAGCATCCCATTGACCAATTAGCAATAATCTACGAATCGACAACATAACCCGAAATAATGCACATAACTTTTCGTCGACAAGAATAAATACTAACGCGGTTTAGACCGTCGGAGCAAAACCCCCTTCTCTACAGCCTTCTTCTACATAAAATTTCGCAGAAATCAACTTCTTTATCTACATCACTACACTACTATGAAAAGAATAAACCAACAGCTTACTCAAATCACATAAAAATGCCAAGTTCCAGAGTGCAACGTGAAGAACAAAAGATGTAAATAGATTTGAAGGAGAAGGAAAACGAGAGAAAGAATCAAAGATGTAGAGAATGAGAACAAGAAGGAAACGTCAAAAAGAATGGAGAAACTGACGTCAAAATTTTCCTTTGGGAAGAGAGAGAAAATAAAGAAAAAAACAAAAGTAAAAACAAAAAAAATAAAAATAAGACAAAATCCCTAAAAAATTAAGGCATGATCTCCTATCAACCCAATCCCAACTACCCACTCTCTTATACACTTATACAGACTTCCAAACCCGTCCAAACTCTCTCAGACAACTGAAACAAAAATTATCATCCACGCTCACACAAGGATTCAAACACAAGACCTCCAGTAAGCTAACTCCTTACCACTCGAACCAGTAGGCTCATTCTGATATGAGTTTACAAACGATATTACATAAGCCCACTTAACAGGAATAAGGCTTGGATAAAAAAATAACAAAATTTTTCCAGAGAGTGAGACTTGAACCCAAGATCCCCAAACACACACCCAAAATACTTAGCCACTGAAGCTATACTTAGTTATGTTAGAATTTACAGACAAGATTAATTTATTCAGGATGTTACAATACATTGTGCGATTTTAATGGTGAAAAAAATGCATGAACTTATGATATATATGCATGGGTTTTATTTTATATATAGTATATATATTAATGGGTTTTGGTAATATACATATATATAAGTGTGTGAGGTTGTATATATATTATATGCATGTGTTTTATTATATAATATATATGTTTATAGGTTTTGTTTTATCTAGTATAGATAAATGTATATGGGACTTTTAATGTATGCTAAAATTTGACGTGACAAAGGTCACTAAATAGGTATGTATATATATGTAATATATATATTCATATATAGTTATGTAATGCTTGTAAATGGATATAAAAATAAATATTATAATATCAATTTTTATAACATATGAATTTTATTGATAATGATCATTTATGCATGCACGAACCCATAAGTGAATTATGAGTTTTACAATATTGCAAGATTTGATTAGTGCAAAATTATATTATTGTGAAATGTTAAGTGTGAGCTCAACTGTAGTTCGAGCCAATTATATTTGTGTACTGTTTTATATTGTGAACCATGCTAACTTGGTGAATTATATTATTATGGCGAACTGTGTTAATTTGGTGATCTGTATTAATATGGCGAACTGTATTAATTTTCCAAACTGTGTATTGTGAGATTTTGAGTTGTATTGTATGTAAACTAAGCTATTATGTGCCCTATACTAAATAAAATATGTGAACAATGATTTATGTGAGCTATGTCATGAATGATATATGAACTGTGTTATCTGTGTAATATATGTTGCATGAAAGTGATATTATTTGCAAACAATGCTCTATTGTGAATTGAGAATTGCAAACTGTGTTATAATGTGTGAGCTCTGTTTAATTGCGAGCTCTATTATACTGAATATTGTGAATGTGTTAAATATATATTTTGGCGTTATGACCTTATGGAACCATTGGACATAGTTGGCATCCCATAGGATTGTGAGTACTAACCCTTTTTATTGCGATGGGTACTATGGCCTGGATATGTGTTGGAGAGATAAAGGAATGTCAAGCATAGCTCTATTCATCATAGATAGCGTGGTATGTTTGGGGAGTGTGAGCATACGTGCTACACTTACATGGTGATAGTGTATGACTTTATAAGTTATGTGGCGTGTTTTGGAGATCCGTTTATCCAATGTGTGGTGATAGAGACCACTTATAGGTGGTGATAGAGTCCCCTATATGTTTCATAATCACAAAAATGCCAATTTATCCTTATTTGAAATATATGAGTTATGATAGAGTATGAACTGTTATGTGCTATGAATTGCTAATTAGAATGAACTTCATTTGCTATGTACTATTATTTTATATGAACAGATATTTTATGCGAATTGATAATTTATGTGATCTACCCTTTTTATGTGAATTACTTATTATATGTGCACTGCTTATTTTATAAGAACGGTTATGTCGTGTGGGTTACTATTTCGTGTAGACTATAATAATATGTGAACCGTTATAGTATGTCACCCTTTAACCTAACTGATGTGTTTATTTATAGTATGTTTGAGCACTTATTGAGCTTTCATAAGCTCACCCTCTTTTTTATAATATTACAATGACTTAGCTTGTGAAAAGGTGTGGGGGTGAGTCATCCAAGTGATCCAAATCGAGGCTATATCTAGATATGTCATTGTGTTCCCAAACCCAATGAGGAAGGCAATGTGGGGCCAAGTTATAGGATTTAGTATTAGACTTATAATTTTCGAGTTGTAATTGGACATTGTGGACTATTTAATCATTTGGTTTAAAACTTTTATCATTGCGTTAGATAGATGATTGAATGATGGATTATGATTGTTTGACAATTGGTTTGAATAATTGTTCGACTAACTTGTAAGTGCAAGAGTTGCTGGTCATTGAGGTAAGCCTTAGATGTTTTATGTGTGATTTGGATACAAACATGTGCTTGGTATGCGTGAGATGTAACACATAATTTGGTCAAGTCATGTAAACTATTAAAAGTCTACTAACTAACTAATTAATAATGTTATGAGGTTATACGAGATGCTTTAATAAATTTTCCAAAATAAGACTTATACGTTTAATCTTACAATACTAATTTTAAACTCTGTAAAATGGAGTTTGTAACACCTCTAACCCTTATCCGTCGCCAGAACAGGGTTATGAAGCATTACCTAAGTTTACAATTAATTCATGTCATTTACTATTAATTTCTGAAAATCAATCACATTCAATCATAATGTCCTTCATATGGGTCCTTAAGGCCCAAAATACATATTAGAATCGAGTCGAGACTAAACCGGGATCATAGAAAATTTTTCGTGAAATCTTAAAATTTTTCTTAGGTGTAGGGGACACACGCCCGTGTGGCCAGGCCGTGTGGCTCACACGGCCAATGACACACCCGTGTCCCAGGCCGTGTGGGCATTCAATGTGAGGTACACGATCGTGTTCTAACTCTTGTCCTTACCCATGTATCTGACTTAGGTCACACTGCCAGCCACACGTCCGTGTGCTAGACCATGTGGATAATTTAATTTTCAAAAATTAGGTACAGAGGTTACATGACCAGGACACACGCCCATGTGCTGGGCTGTGTGTCTCACACGACTGAGACACAAGCCCGTGTCTCTACCAGTATGCTTAATTCTGAGCATTCTGTTTCTCAAAATTTAAGATGCAAGGGACACACGGCCAAACCACACACCTGTGCGCATGGTCGTGTGTCACACACAGTTGAGACACACGCCGTGTGGATAGAATAAGACCATTTTTCCAAGCCTTATTTCTCACCCTTTTTACCTTGCACCTACATCAACACTTTAATATATTCACCAACCAATTCAATGCATATAAATCAATCTAATGATCAAGTTTTATGCATGATACATTTACTCATGCTTTCAAGTATCATCTTTATATTAAAATTATATACTTACCCAAACTTAATTGCATCTAATATATTAAACCAATCATATTCATATACTAAATATAATAAACTTCATGCATAATTATGCATCAAATTTACTATCACTAGCCATTCCAATAGCTAGTTACAACCAAAACATTTGCATACCCTCATTTATTATCATTAGCCTATGCATGTCATTACACCAAGGTAAGATTCCTATTTATACCAAAATGAGCTGGAGGATAGTGTGATGATGCTCAAACCAATTTCCAACCCTAGCAAGCTTTCGAGCACTATAAAATAGAGGAAAATTAAACAGAGTAAGCATTCAATGCTTAGTAAGTTCGTATAACAAGAATTTAACTTACCAATCATGCTTGTATAAATAAATATATATTATGCATCCCAAAACATTTTAGCCAAATGCCTAAGCATAAGTTCTCATCAAACAAGTTAGTATTATAATTCTCATGAATATCAAGAAAACATAGACGAGCTCATCATATAAAAATTTCCAAGTATTTCAAGGTATCATAGAGATAACTCATATTTAGCTCATATTTTCTTTCATTGGGAGTTTTATCCATTGCATCATTGAAATATCGATGGATACCCAAGTAGTATACTCATGGTATACAAATCAATGTCCCGTCAATTCATATACAGGGGTACCTTTAGGGCACATAATCAGAAAGCATACTCTCGAGCCGTATAACAGGATGCTCAGATGAGCCATGCAACAGGATGTTTATCCGGGCTAAACAGGAAACTCACAAGAGTTTAGAATAGGAAGCTCATTGAGATTAACAGGTAACTCCGAAAAGTTATTAACAAGGAGCTCCAGATAGCATAACAGGGAGTTCAAGTGGGCCATGTCAAAAAGCTCATAAGAGCCTATATCAAGACGCTCACGAAGAGCTGTGTTTGTGTCCGTAATAAATGCTAGACCACAACCGATCGAATTGTGTAACAGGATGCTCACAAAAAGCTGCGGTAGTGCGCAACACATGCGGGATCACTACCGATCAGGATGCTCGCAGGAACTATATAACAAGACACTCTAGAGGGCTTATAACAAGATTGCTTGTTCGAGCTATATTCTGTCCGCAACATATGCAGGACCACATTCAATATGGGAAATCATGTATCCATCGAATTTCATTATTCAAATGAAACTTAACATTTTCCGGACATTATCGGACATGTGATTATTTCATAAATTTATAACATTTATATAATTCACATAAATACATACCACACTCAATTCAGTCATAAAAATAAATACAATTTAGTTACACGAACTTACCTCGTCACTTGTTCGTTTATGAAAATCTACTAATCTGTCACCTTTTCTTTTCCTCGATCGAACTCTTTATTTAATCTTTCCGGATATATATAAATGAATTTAACATCAATTTAATCCATTTCATACTCAATTGAACTCAATTCACTTCCTAGGCAAAATTACCATTTTGCCCCTATTCTTTTTATAAATGACAATTTTGTCCTTAGGCTTGAAAATTAAAATCCATGTAATTTAATTCTTATTCCAAGCCTAACTGATTTTTACATATAACATTTACAGCACATATATTTCATAAAAATTAGAAATTTTTCGTGTATTTTACATCTTTACAATTTAGTCCCTAAATCACAATTTCATGAAAATTCACATTACAAAAGTTATTTATCTATCAACAACCTTTCATTTTCTACCATAAATTTCAAATTTTCAGCGTATTCATCCATGGAAAAATTTCTATACTTTAATATCTTTTCAATTTGATCCCTAAAATAGATAGATTAGGTTATTCTGATATAAAAATTACAAGAATTACTAAAAACGGCACAAGATTACTTACCCAATTAAGCCAAGAAAGTTTTCTTTCTCTTTCCTAGGGTTTCCATGTATTTAGGGATGAAGATGATATAAAATGATGATATTAAGTATTTATTTAATTTATCATCTTTTAATTTTTCCACTTTCCACATAGCTACTAGAACTCAACTTTTGCATTTTATGCAATTTGGTCCTTTCCACAATTAAACATGAAATCGATAAAATTTTCTTAATGAGATTTTCATGCATCATTTCTATCATAATGCAATTCAAGCAATAATATTAAAATAAATTTTCTTTCTAACTCAGATTTGTTGTCCCTAAACCACTGTTTCGATTTCACTGAAAATGGGCTGTTACAGAGTTTTTCCCAACATGCCACTATATATTACATTTTAAATCTAATTATATGTCTTTAAACTAAACAGTTTTCCAAGTCCCTACAAATATAGCCTTTTTAAAATACCCTACTACATGCATGTATGTTTAACTAAAGTTTTCGAGGTACTTGCGTGTTAAATATTAAATTGTGAATCAGTCTTGTTGTTGATTGTTGATCAGAGTAGCGCAACGGAAGCTTAATATTAGGTTTTTATTAAATATTTCATGATTAATTGTGTGGTGAGATTGGTTGGTTGGTGTGTTTTGTGGTGGTTTAAACGGAGAGTCACTTTAGTGGCTAAAGTGAAGTTTAAAATTCGGGTCGGACCGTCCCAACTGAGTTTGGGGCGCCACAACTAATAACAAAATTAAGCCTATAGTATAAATTGAATTACATCAACTGATGGGACATCTTGACCTTATGTATGAGACACCATTTCAAATTTAGCACTCTAATAAACAATGAGTTGTGGTACCAACTAACCTGGGCTTGATTTTAACTAAACAAATTGCATGACCTTAGGCATTTTCTCAGTTTTGAAATAGATTATCCAAGGATTAATTTAATCATTTTAGATTATTATTTAATTGGATGACTAAATTAAATAATTGTGTCTAAAGTAGATAATTAAACAATGGTTTCAATTTGGATCAAACTTTCTAAGTATCCGTGAGTTTGAGATCACCAAAGAAGATTATTTTGTAGAAAGTTTAGATTGATTAGAGTTCAAATATGATTGACTGAAAAGTCTAAAGACCTTTCTAAAAGGATACCTAGGACATAAACATCTCCCCGCAATATCACACAAAATTATACATAAGTACTATGATTGAATTTATTGTAATAAATATCACAGGAAGTTTTTTGTTTATTAAATATTTTTTAAAAAGGGTAAAGTACACCTACAGTTGCTCAACTTTGGTTATAATAACAAAACAATCACTAAACTTCAAAAAGTTACAGCTTAGTCACTAAAATTTAGAAAAATGACAAATCGGTCACTAAAGTTCATTTTTCGTACAAACGTAACAGAAAGCTAAGGTGGCCTGATAACTTGCCACATTGACCCAAGAACAAATAAGGACTAAACTAGAATTTTTTTAAAATAATGAAAATTTTGCAAAACAGGGATCACATTGTAACACCCAGAACGACAAAAATGTGCAAGTGTACACAATCGCAACAAGTAATAAAGTGACAAATAAATGTTGAGTTATCATACCCACAGGGACTATGAAAGAAAAATATCTATGAAATGTAAATCAAACACTTTGGTAATGGGAAAAATATGTTGTTTTCAAGAAGTGATTTAAAAACTAAGAATTAACTAAGTAATAAAAATAAAAAGTAAAAAAAAAAAAAATTCTAATGCACAATTTCAAAAAGATGAGTTTTAATCAATATGACATAATTGTATTAGATAGATTACACTCCTTAACTTAGAATTACTAAACCCATGTTCATGTTATTACGAATATTTTCACAGCAACTTGGTAATTTGTTAACCACTACACATACATACTTACTAAATTAACCAATTTCTTGAACATTTCTAAATGTCAATTCAAACAATTAATCAATATTTATAAGCACATATAAGATTAAGTGAGGTAACAATATATTTCTATATTGAAACAATTTAATCACAATAACCTTGCAAGTTATGCAAGGCTAATGTACCATTTAAAACCGTCGCTAATTTAACCTTTAGCTACCTTAGAAGATTAAAAATACACCAATTAAATATTATGTCAATTAATTACAATTTCAATATGTTTAATAATTAATTCATTCATTACCTTACATTTTATAATGCAAGTAGAACATAAGCATGATTTTATTTAATTGAACAACTTACCATGGCCTATAACAACACAAACATGATTTTAATAATTTAAGTGGTTAGAATGAAATCAATCTAAAATGAATTAAATTTAAGCCATTTTAAACAAGAACAACAACAAAAAAATTATTCATATTCATAATCATAACATAAACAAGAAAATTAAAGAGAAGGGAACTAGGAAGCAAATCCAGTATTTCTCTGAAGCTAGACTACTGCGCTCCTCTTCTTTTCTGCTCATTCTGTTGAACCGAGGCCTCCACAAAAAATTGAATGCTACTTCTCCAAGGTGGAAGAAAGTTATTTTCCAAGAGGGAAATCGGAAAAGGAATGAAACAAGAAAAATGGGAAAACAAAGAAGGGAAAATAAGAGAGAAAGTGAGGGAAAGATAGAGAAATGTGTGGGAATGAATGGTGCGTTGAATGAGAAGGGAAGAGGGGTATTTATAGGTGTGAATGGCTGCTAAAAATAGCAAATAAATTTCAGCCATTCACTTTCCCTTTGCCAGCCACACATGGTGCAAAGTTTGAATGTTTCAACTTTGCTATATTTAGCTTGGGGCAAAAAGATAAAGGCACAAAAAGTGAAGGGGTTTGAATAGCATTTAGGAGAAGCTCAAGGACTATTTTGCAAGTATAAAAATCAGATAAAATAAGCTTATTGGATCAGCCATAGGGATAGTTTTGGGCTGCCAATTTGCTTGGTGGATCAGTCTTCAATACTTAGCATACTGGGCCACTTTCTCCTTCAGGCTTTATATTAATTTTTAACTCAATTAATTTTGGATAAAAATTAAATATAAATTAAATATAATAATAATTATTTATACCGTCCTTGGCTGGAAAAAAATTAATTAGCCTTGCTCTTGGTGCACTTGATGTAAAAAGTACCCCAACAGTTCAAGCCTTTTGAAGTGTCTACCGAGCCAATTTTTACATTGTGCAAAACTGACAAAAATAAACCAAATTTGTGAAAATTTATTATAAAAATAATTAAAATTAAATATGTTAATAATTTAAGTGCAAATTAATTATTTTATAATTAAACTATGAATTTCGACAAAAAATACAACAAAATTGCATGAATTAGAGCTCAAAAGGTGCTGAAAAAGTCTATGTATTTTTGTGCTTCCAACACCCCAAATTTCTTAGTTTTTAATTTCGTTGGTTGTAAAGTAATTTTATTTGGTGTGTTAGTTAAGTGCCTTGAAATTCTGCTCTAAATCTTGAGTTTGAACCCCATGTTTTGTGATTTTTCTGATTTAAATTTTGTTATGTTCAAGTTTAGTCTTTGGGCTTATCTTTTAATTTTGTTAATTTGTTGATAAGAATGAGCCTTTGATTTAGTGCTAAGGTGTTTGTTAGCTTACCTTTTTGTCTTGTGTTTGAATCCCGTTATGCGCGAATATGAAATAATTTTTGTTTGGGTCTTTGTTGGGTATTGGAGTTCTATTTAAATTCTATAAAAAAATTCGATAGTTGGGATTTGGATGAAATTAGAATATCTTATTTATTTTATTTTATTTTTAATTTTAATTTCACTAAATCTTTATCCTTTTTCTTTTGTAAACCGTTAGAACCCCACTCCCCTTTTTGCTTTTCACCATTTTTTTTCCTTCATCCCTTTTCTTGTGCTCATTATTCTTTATCTCTTTTATTTTTCTTGTTCTTTCTTTTTGTTTTGATAATTTTTTGCGGGTTTCGTGTGGACTTTGGGTTACATCTCTATTTCGATCATAAGGCAATTAATAGTGTAAGTTCATCGTTGTTTTTTTTACGTTCATTTTCGCTTATACTTTGTTAAGAATGAACTGTAATGTTTAGTTTCACTCTATATGTTATTAAGTGTTTACTCGGTTTTCTTCTTAGCCGAAGGGGTTGTGAATCAAGACCCTCCGGTGGTATAATTTTCATTATTGTTCACTGGTTGGTGAAGGGTAAGGGTTCGAATTCAAATCTTGGACTATTCTTTATGGAAAATGGGGTGTTTTGGAGTAAGATTTTAGGATTGAATTGAGTTGTAATTGGTTTGTTTTAACGTGAATGTAGGGTTTGGAGTGCATTAATTGTCAGGTTCATCGTTTCGGTAATCAATTGTTGGAAACAACCAAAAAAATTAAACGAAACTCAATAAAATCGTAAAATAGGAGCTATTTTCGAAACTAGCCACTGCCATATGGACGTGTGGTAGATTGTGTGGCTAGGCCGTATGAAGCGCACGACCGTGTGTGTTTTTGCATCTTGTGTGGCTAGGCTATGTAGAGCACACGACCATATGTGTTTTTGCATCCCGTGTGGCTAGGATGTGAGGAGCACACAACCATGTGTGTTTTTGCAGCCCGTGTGGCTGTGAGATTTTGTAGACCGTGTGGACCACAAGGGCTAGCTTTTTGGTCAATTGAGGGACTCAATATTTTGATCTGTAGGATTCTTTTGGGGCCAGAAAAATGTAAGTTTAGTACAAAATATTATATGGACAAGCTTAAGAGGTATATTAAATATGATATGTTACAATTAAAACCATATACTATGTTATAGATTATATGAAAGTATGTGTGTACGCATGCCATATGATATATGATATGTGTAAGTATGATATATGATTATGTTATGCATGTGTTTTGGGGTGGGATATGATATGATGGAGGAAGTGTTATATGACAATTATACTACAATTATAGCGACTAGTCTGCAAATTTATATATGACAGCCCAGCTGCAACTATATGAGTGGCACACTGCCACATATTGGTGTGATTGGATGGATGGACTCTTGTTGTCCTACATGGTGTGATTGGCGGGACAAAGATGGTGTGTAGCGGATGGGGGTAGGACATGATATGTTTTGATATGTTATCCTATGCTATGCTATGTTACGATATGATATGTTATGATTCGTTATGATATTATAAGTTATACTTCGATTTGATTTCCGATATGGTATAAGACAATTTGATTATTATATTTAATTGTACTGAAATTATGGGTCAAATCACACACTGGGCTTAAAGCTCACACCTTGTTTGCTTCGTTTCAAGTGATCCTTCGACTTAGGATTGGATAGTGACTTTGGAGCTCGGGTTTCAGGATTTTGGTTTAAGTACTATGGACTTCATTTGTTTTGTTTATTATGGACATTGAGGACTTTTCTTGGGTTTTGTTTATTTTTGGGCATTTTATGATTTGTTTAGAACGTTAGGACCATTCTAGTTTTTATAACACAAAAAACATTACCTTTTAAATGACGCTTAACTAAAATAACTAGAAGAAAAAGAACCACGATTTTACAAACAATACATTATAAGGTTTTCTGCTGTAAGACTAATTGAAATTTTCTAAAGTATTTTGTCTCCCAAATGTTCAAGTAAATTGGTTTTGATTTTGGTAATAATATATAAGTAAATTTTATTTTCCTTGTACGATGTAGCCTCCAAAATCCAACTGTAAAGTCTACGGATTAATTTTTCAAAGCTTTTGAAAAGTGCTATAAAAAAGTGCTTTTGAAAAGTTTGGTTTAAAATTTGAGTGTTTAGCATTGCTGTCAAAAAGTGCTTTTGAGAAATAAAATGTCCATTTTAAATATGTTATTATGAAGTAACAAATATGCATTAAAATAATATTTAAATTAGTTAATATTATTATATTTTAGTAAGAATATAAAAAAATTATTATAACTTGTTGTTAATATTTTAATATATGAAATATAAATTTTAAATATTTTTAAGCAATACATATTAATTATTTATAAAATATAATTAGAATATATAAACTATATTTTAAATATTTAAATATAAACATTAAATATCTGTAATTAGTATTTTAAAAAATATTTTTTTTATTTTTAATTAATGATTTTAATACATTTGTAATTAAGCACCAAGAAAAAAAAAGGAAAGTACTATGTTATTGGAGGGGTAAAAAATAATTAAGCACTAAAAGTGCTTTTGGGAGATGAAAAGCTAAAAATTTTAGCTTCTGCTTTTCAGAAGTGCTTTTGAAAAGCACTTCTGAAAAGCTAAAAATTTCAGCTAAAAGTAACTTGTTTAGCACAGCTTTTCTTCCAAAAGTGCTTTTGGAACAAGAAGTACTTTTTTAAGCACTGTAGAACAAGCCCTAAGTCGGGTATGTGGTGTTCCACACACTGCTATGTGCTCAGGCTGTTTAACTCATTATGGCATTGTGGACCAAAATCAATTAATTCTTCCAGTAGTCACATGGTCGTGTCACCAACCTGTGTTTGACACACAGCTATGTGGCCAGACCGTGTAACAAACCAAAACCATGTGGTTCTAATGCTTCCTACATTTCGATGGTCACACAATCATGTGCTAGCCCGTGTGGTACATAATATGCCATTTGGTGTCTATTTCATGCCAAACTATATCAATAGCCTAATTGATGGTCAAATGGACACTTTAACCTACATAAAACCTTTTCAAAACATATACCAAAACATCTTTTAATCAATCACAAGTATACTCAACTCATTGCACATCAATTAACCATTTGGTAAATATGTCAATGTATGAATTCATCAAACATGTACAAAACATTAATTTAACTCCATCACAAATACCAATTTAACATGCCTCATTTGGCACTAAGCATCTCACCTCACCTACTTGAACAATATACCATTGAAAACATGTACACATTCAATACTTATTCATTTCCATACTATCAATTATGTATCAAACCAATCACTAAGACAAACAAAACATTGGCTTCCATCACTCATACACATACATTGAGATACAAGATATTCATATACATATCATGCCAATTTATCAATACCAAATTCACAACTTAATGCACCATACTTAATATCTAAACATAACATTGTAATTTATGAATTCCATCTATATTCATATAATTCATTTTAACCATTTATATGTTTTATTCTTAGCTTACCATATTAGCATCAAACTTACTTATATACATGCTTTATAAGTATTCAAGAACAAGTAATTCATATGGGCCATAGCCATTATTACTCAAGATGAACACTTATACATTTCAAACCTATATACATGCCACATAACTTAATCTAGAATGATTTAAAAGTCTACCGAGACCGAAGGTGGATAGTGCGAGCTCTGGTGTAACAAGTCGTTTTTCAATGGTGTCGAAAATGACAATTTCATAATCCCATTTTTGATGAGTGAGTCCGTAACTATTAATATTTAATAATTACGAGTCTATTTTAGTAATATATTAATTTTTTATCTAGGAATTTTATTGAATTGATAGTTAATTAAGGTATATAGACTAAATTGTAAAAGCGATAAAAGTTAATCGTTATGGAAATTTTAGTTAGTTGAGGGGCAAACTAAGTAACTGGGCCAATATTTATTAATGATTAGTGGAAGATGGCATCATCTTCCACTTATAGTTGTTTAATGATGATTATGGTTAAATAGTTAAGGTTTGTATTAGATTAATTAAGATTATTAACCATTAATCTTAGTATATATATTAAATTAAAAAGAAAAACATGAGAAATGCCATGCTCATTTTCTTCCATCGAAACTTAGAGAAAGAAATAGGGTTTGAGAGCTTTCAAATTTAGTAAGGGATTTCAAGCTCATTTCTTGTAATTTTTATGTTTTTGGAATCACATGAGCTTGATTTAGCTAGCCCAGAGATTAATTTGTGAAGCTGTTAAAGTGCAAAAAAGTTACCATGGATTAATCTTGAAGTTTTTGGTATAAAATTGTTAGTTTGTAAGCTTAGATATGAAAAAAGACTAGTTTGTAAAGTGAAAATTGTTAGTTTTGAACATAGGGACTAAAATGTAATAATTTTGATTTGGCATGAAATTTTGGTAATGATAAGTATTAGAGGGCTGTAGAATGATGAAATTGAGATTGATTTTGAAATCGATGCTCAAATTCGAAAGTTATGACATTTTTAGTTTTAGGCAAGAATTAAGCACACATAATTGAGAATAAATCTAAGTTTTTGTTGTGTAAAATAAAAGTCAAATGACAGAATCTATCATAGGGTTCATCTCCCTAGGTATTTAGAAAATTAGTTCATGCTAGCAAATAAAAACATCTAAAATACTATATAACTACAAGAAATAAAGAAACTCATAATAATCTCCAAAGAAAGTAATTGAGAGCCTTTATCTTAATGGAAATCTGCTTCAGAGTTAGCATTAATGGTGTTTTTCGAGTTGTTTTCTTGAATATTCTATGACGACTCACTCCTATCTTCATATTTTTGTCATATATAGGTCTCAGAATGCCCAAAAACCATAAAAATCGTGTTTTTCATCTGTTTGGAGTGCAAGTCACGAAATTGACACGGCCTGCCACATGGTCGTATGGCAGCCCATGTGGCTCACACGACCGTGTGGAATAGCTTAGCCCGTGTAACGCCCCCACGCCCGAGACCGTCGCCGGAGTCGAGTATGAGGTGTTACTAAGCTTAATTTAACATTTTTAGAACTTTGGATTATTTGTTTCTACATTCACAGTTTTTAAGCTACTTGTGTCACAGTCACAAGAAAAATCATATCTCAAGTTACAAAACTCAAAATTAAGATCCGTAAATTTTCCTTGAATCTAGACTCATATACCTATCTACTAATTTTTTTCTAGAATTTTTGGTTGAGCCAATTAGTACAGTTTATTAGTTAAAGTTACCCCTGTTTCAGGACTTGACTGGTTTGACCTCTGTTTACTACATGAACCATATTTCTCTCTGTACAAAATTCATATGGCTATGAGGTTTGTTTCTACTAAAACTAGACTCAATAAGGATTCTGAGGATATAAAATACACCACCTAATTATATCTTTAAAATTTATAGTGAATTTCTAAAGTTGGAACAGGGATTTAGAAACTGTTACGACCCTGTTTCACTAAAATTCAAATATCTTTTAACATATAATTCCTTTACCTATTTCATTTGTTTCATGTGAAACTAGACATAATAAGATTCAATTTGATGTATATTCCATCACCATATTCAATTTCTATGATTTTTAGTAAATTTTCAAACTCGGGTCAGTGTTGCTGCAGTATTCTGTTTATGGCAAATTTCATCCCTTTTATGAGTTTTTATGCACTAAGTATCTTAATAATTTTCCTTAACATCAAACATAATCTAAACTAACCATTTTCATAATTTATCATTGTCAAACATTTTCTCAACCATTCCATCACCATATCATAAGATCATTTACACAAAATAGGTATATTGCTATACATGCCATACTTAAATTTACAAACCATTTACCAAAAGTCTTCCTGGATAGTGTGACTCGAGCCTTCGACCTATCCCGACTCTGAGCTGGCTTGTCCAAAACTACAATGAGTAAGAAGGAGGGAGTAAGCATAAATGCTTAGTAAGTTCATATGCAAATAATAAGTAACATAACAAACAGTCATACCAATCAACATTAGCATGCATCACTAAAACACATATCACATTTCTAATCATTTTTCATCATCTTATTACCTTATCGTGATTATATCAATACTCAACCCGAGGGTTAAATACATACCTGTCCAAAATATCCATTTCACATCACTTACCAATACGTCTCTTTACATCTCGAATATTCCTCCAATTGAGTAGAACTTTACCCGTTGAACACATCGGAATATAATTTGGATACATGGATAACTTGCACATAAGTGCCATATATGAAATCAAGCAATCATGTAACCCGCCCATAAGCGAAACTCGGACTCAACTCAACGAGCTCGGGCGTTCGATCCATAAGTGAACTCGGACTCAACTCAACGAGCTCGGATGCCTAGTTACATCTCTCGAACTCCGACTCAACTCAACGAGTTCGAACATTCGCATCCATAAGTGAACTCGGACTCAACTCAACGAGTTCGGATGCTCAACCATCCTAGTGACATGTCACTTGTATCCTAATTTATTCCTAAGGTTCAAACGGGATTTTCCTCGAACACATATCCTTGCCATCTTCCGTAAAATACCAAACCAATACTCTTAGCACTTTATATTTAACAAATAATACAAATAATTTGTATTTTATTCAAAATAACCACAAAGCATATATCTCATAATAAAAATCAGCATATCATATAATTAACATCAATAATTTACAAATAACAATTATACTACATTATTTACACATGAACTTACCTTGGTACCAAAATACAAAGATTTTGCAATTTAGTCTACAATCTTTTCTTTTCCTCGATTGAGGTCGATTCCACGTCTTTCTTGATCTAAAATAACACATTTAGCTTATTTAATACTCACATTATCAAATTAATCCTTAACTCAAATTTTGGCAAAATTACAATTTTACCCCTAAACTTTTACATATTTACATTTTTGCCCCTAGGCTCGGGATTAAACTTTATTCCTTATTCTTATGTTTTACAACATGCTGATCACTTTTCTCTTCTATGGAAACATCAAATTCTCACTCTAACAAGCACTTATGACTATTAGGTATTTTTACCGATTAAGTCCTTTTACTCGTTTTACCTAAAACCGAGTAGCACAAGTTGTCTAACATAATTTAAAACCTCATATTCTATCATAAAACACCAAAATACACAAATTTCACCTATGGGTATTTTTCCAAATATGAACCCTAACTTAATTTATTGCTAGCATAAGCTTTATCGAGCTACTGGGACTCAAAACGTAAAGAACATTAAAAACTGGCTTGGAATCACTTACTATGGAGCTTGAAAGCTTGAAACAAACCCTAGCTATGGAGAACCCTTGAAATTTCGTCCTAATGAAGAAGATGGACAAAAATTGGCTTTTAATTTTGTTTTTAATTCATTTTAATAACTAAATGACCAAAATGCCCTTACTACTAAACTTTCCAAAAATTCCTTCCATGTCCTAATTTTGTCCATGAACTTAAAATTGGTCAAATTGCTATTTAAGACCTCTTAATTAATATTTCAATGCAATTTCATACTAAAAACTTCTAGAATGCAAGTTTTGCAACTTATTCGATTTAGTCCCTACTTTCAAATTAAGTATTTTATGCATAGAATTTCTTCACGAAATTTTCACACAATCATGTAATCATATCATAAACCTCAAAATAATTATAAAATAATTATTTCTATCTCGAATTTGTGGTCACGAAACCACTATTCCGATTAGGCCCTAATTCGGGATATTACAGCTCCTGTAGGTCGTTTTAATTTTTTGATTTTCGCTTGTTTTTCGCTCCTTTTGCTCCCAAATGCTCTTCTAAGCATAAAAACATGAATTTAAAGGATTAGGAGCATAAAATTCACCATTTACATCAAATAATCACCCAAAAATGCATTAAGAAGGAGGCTAAAAACATGTTACTTTTAGCACCTATCATTAATTATTTGAAAATTTCTATATAATTAACTTAACATATGTGAAAAGTTCTGAAACCATATTTAAATATAATCCCAGTTTTCTTCAAATCTCAATTGTTCCAACCATAAGGTGCAATCTTATAAAATCTTATAATATTGATAGTAATATTAGAAAATTTTTAATATTACAAATAGTGAATGCATCTAGTAATGTATCAGTGCTACCCAAGCTGTAAGAAGTCGTGGTCCAGTAAAAAGTTTCCCTTGATAATGTTATTATGTAGCCTATCCCTTTGTCTATGATATCTAGATTAAACACAAGCCATAAAACAGTCACACTTGTATAGTCTAATCATTTATTTCCTAAAGCTCAAGTAGACTAATATGAAATGAGTCTTATATCTCATGTTGACTCATTTAAGCATGGCTTTTAGGAAGGACAAGATGTGACTCCCATTATGTAGGAAAGACAAACCTTATATTGGTCACTAATAGTTTTTGTAATACATCTAGCTATGGAAGAAGTTTGATTGCATCAAAATATATGAGTCTCGATATTAAGAACTATGGTAACCTCAAGTCTAAGGAGTATATATACCATTATCACTATGAGAGTTGTGATGACTTTCACAATAATCTAAGAGCATTCTCATAACGGGTTAGTCCAGCACATTGTTCTTTATCATGTACTCATGTGTTTGACTTAGCATTTCATACCAATGAGAATACTTTGTCATCAATCAATTACATGTCAGTTTCAACGCACTAGTATTGCCCCAACCCAAAATAGTACTTAGCTTAGGATAATTCAAGAATTGTTATACTATTCCAAGGAGGTTATTATCATTCAAGTTATTTAATACAGATAAACATAGAATGTTCATTATAATGCCAATACATTTATCAATAAAACAACGTAAGAAAAAGCATGTATTACAACAATATCATAATTGGCCTTTGGGCATACTCCAGCATCAAGGTAGTATGCAAAAGGTTGGTATATTAGGTGTGTAACTTATACATGATGTGACTTCACTTAAGATAGTGGAATCATAGCTCATATTAAGAGTTAATGGTATCTTCCCAATAGCATTGCACAATTTATAAAAATGAAACATGGTTGTCAGTCATTTCTTTTAGACAAATCATTTAATAATTACCTTGGAAAGTGATAATCATTTTCATTATTGAAAGATACAATGGGACATTGAGATGAAAGTGATGAAACTAGGTGACCGGATTTAATTTTAAGGGATCATAAATACCATATGAGGATAATACACAAATGACAAAGTCATTGGATAAATATTTTCAAATATAATTTCATAATTATATACAATTGGAAACTCAGTCATGGAACTTTTAGTGGTTTGATTCTATGGTTTAATAACAATGTAAGTAATAGATAAAGAGTTGAAACTCAATTACATGCCATTTCAGGCCTCATTATATATGTCCAAACAGTCTCTTCACTAGCTCATGATAACTCTGAAATTGTTATGCATGTTAAACTATGAACAAATGGATATTAGAAATAGATTGCAAGAATTCTTATCAAATTAATTATATTTTCTTGGAAGAGATTATCGAAGTATTAATTTAATTATTTATCATTATTAGATAAATAAATTAAATAATTGAGTCCAAAGTAGATAATTAAATTAAAATATCATCATTGTTCAATTATTTTGGAGCGAAAATAATTTAGCATTAAGCTTTGCACATATTCTAATACACTAAAGTCGTTTTGATTTAATTAGAATTAGAATTAGATTGTGTAAAAATATTTAATTATAATTTTTTAAATTATTTAATTAATTTAATTATTAAAATTATTTTGGAACTTTAATAAATGCGTCATCTAACATTTTTTTTTAATCCAAAACAAGAGAGTGCAACAAAAACCTTAAAAGCTTAGCTTAATGTAGCCTAAGGAAGCCCAATTAGCCTAAGGGTAATCGGGAGGTTTCTTCCTCATGTCGTCAACAAGAGTCCCATGTGTAAGCAACTCTAGTGTTCTAATTATTTTGGGCTCTAAAATAAATTTAAACCCTTTCATATTTTTTCTCTATAAATTAGAAGGCAGCAAACACACATTCACATACTTTTCACCCAAGAGACACTGCTAAAGTTTTAGTAAAATTTATTTTATGAAATTCTATTTAGCATAAAATAAATTGAGAAAATTTTAGGTTTTGGTTTTATATTAAGATTAATATCATAATTGTTCATTCAAATAGAACAAATTATACTCTAGGGTCTAAACATAAGGTAAGAGTCAACTTTAGGGACGAAGAAACCAAAATTCATATTTTTGGATTTTTTTGGGTATCATGTGTTCTTGGTTTCAACTTGGAGCCTATTCTCCAAGCATCTATGAGTTCAAGATAACATAATTGTATGGTAGAAAGCTAGGATTGATTTGACTTCAAACTAGATTGATTGAAAATTCCAAAGACCTCCTTAAAAGGATCCTTACAACATAGACATCTCATTGTTGCATTGGACAAATTTGGAAATAGGTACTATGATTGACTTGATTTATCGCAATTGATATCATAAGAAGTTTCTATTTATTAAAATTTTAAAAATTTCGCTACACAAATATTTCCTATTTTTTGAGAATTAAATCAACAAATGAGACTCATGCTCCAAAATTAGTGAATTGATGCTTCAAATTTCTAACTAGGCTAAGAAATAGACATTTTTCACTTTCATAGATGGACTTATATCTTGAGCCAAGCAAGAGCTGCAATAAAGAGGTGTCCAAGATCTGACCAAAACCATGACTACAATTGAGTCTTTGATTGAGCTTAATGTTAAAAGAGTTAGACAAGTCAGTGTCTACCAAGCTTAAGGGGAAAAAAAGGCAATAGTAGGAAAATTGGAGATTTGAAAAAGCCAAGGAAAATTTTGAGATAATCTACTTAAATGACTATGATTTTATACTTCGATTAAATTTCCTTAACCAAATTAATGCTCTCCTTTTTTCTTTTGTTGATTCCATATGTATTATAAATCATCTTCAACAATGCATTGTGCTAGTGAATCGAGATGCAAGTGTTGGAACCAAGATGTTATTCACAATCTTGCTAACTAATGGTGTTCCTAATGATGAAAACATCGACTTGGAAATTCTAAACATTAATGAGACCCTTTTGGAGATGTTAGAGGTTTGACAGTCCTTTATCAATAGAAAGCCTATTGAGTTCCCATTGGAACTACAACCTATGAGAGAGGTGGATTATGCATCAAACTTTGTGGGTAAAAAAGTGTCAATGCAACATAGGTAGTCAAAACAAAGTAAATGCATTGAGGGAGGTACATGTCAAACATTATTCTAGTGCTATACAGTGTGGTTTGCCAAAAATGTCGGATGTAGGTTAGGCAAGACCGAGTCCATCAACTTGTGGGTTTGTTAAGGCTTGGTAGAGAAACAAATGTCCTTTTAGAGTTTTGAAAAGGGTAGGGAAAGTGGCCTATAAAAGGATAAGCCAAGACAATTTGTCCAATGGAAGGGACTACTTGACAGTGAGGCTAATTGGAAATTAGCCAATGCATTATGTCAATTTTGAGATGAGATAAACTAATTTCATTTTAAGGACGGGACGATGGCACAGTTAGACTAAATGGAGGAGAATATTACAACTTGCAGACGACAACCTGTTGCGAAGACATTCATATAAGTTAATTGGGTTTATTTAACCCACTAGGATTAGCTCAATCATCGGAGCATTCTAGAAATCCCATCTATTTGAAGCCCTATGACCTAGGAAACAATCTACTAAAATTTAGTTACCAAAGTAATTTGAATTTGAAGGATAGAGGTTAACAAAGAGTTCAAATTCCTTATAATTATATATAGTAAATAGGTTTGAATCTTAACCACTGATGTAATTCAATATATATATATATAGTTGATTTGAGGGGAACTCAAAAATAAATAAAGACATCCCCTAACCTCACGTATACCTTTCATCATTCAATAATCAAATAAAGAGAACATTTATTCTTAGCTTTCTCAGATGTTTTATTCACCTGGTAGCTTTTATCCTAGCCCTATGTTAACAAAAACAAGGAAACAAATGGGGTTGATTTCCCTTGAATCACTTTATTTTATTGACCTCAATTTAGAGAAAAAGAAAATAAAATTCCTTTAGTATTTGTAGTACTTTTTATCACATTAATATTTTACATAAATTATTTTTAATAAATCACCATTGCTTAACATATAATTAAAAAAAATCATTATAATAAATTGTTTCTTTTTTGTTTCCACAGTTTATTAGACAAAGTTTGTAAAAATTACTTTATTTTCTTTTCTCTTTGTGATTTTAACTATCCAAACATAATGTCAATGCACTTGTATCATTCATCATTTAATAATCATCAACTTAGTAGCTTTTAATTTTATTTTATTTTTTTGTTTATTTCAACTTAGTAGCTTTTCACTTCGGTTTAAGATTCTCTAACTTAAGTAGCTCGCATAAGTAAGTATCTGATAAACCAAACGATTAAGTGATTAATTTGTAAATTGATATTTTCATTATTGTAACAATTAAAAGCATATCATCTTTTGAATTGATTTAAAGATGGGGGAATTTTGATTACTAGTAGGGTTTGTATAAAACTAGGTCCTTAAATTTAGTATTTCTTAACAGTAAATAAAAATTAATATTATTGTCAAACATAATTAAGATATTAAATGTTAAGGATTTTGATTTTTAATAAATGAAAACTTTCATTAACAATCTAGAAGTATCCAAGCCCCATGTTACATAGACGTATCCGGAACAAAAGCATAACATCCTGCTTTGATTCACAGTCAAGCTGTAAGGTTACTTCAAACCAATTGAGAAGAGAAGCAAAAATGATATATTTATCTAAAACTAAAGGATGAAGTTCCAAACATGAGAAAAGAATCAATAAAAAAATTGCACCGTAAGTATTAACAGCTCCTTCCCACCATGATTTTGAGTAAAACCAAAAAAAAAAAAAAAAAAAAAAACCTACATTTACCTTAAACCTAAGTGGCAAATATAGAAGAACATCCTTTAGTTTTTACTTGTAGTGAGAGCTACCATCACATTTGCTGCTAACTTCAACCCAACACAAATCTAAAAACATTACTCCCATCTTCTATTTTAAAAGAAGATCCAAGGGGAGGAGGAGGAGGTAAAAAGGAAGAAAATTGCGAACAAACTGAAGGAATTTTTGGATGAGACACGAGAAAGAGGATTAACTGTGCACACCCGGGAGCAATCATAGGTTTGCATCCTCATGGATCTGTGACAGCCGCTTCTTGATCTTGAGACTACACCATGTGCTACAGATTTTAAGGGGCACGGAGTGCAAGACTCAATTTGGCCTTTAACTCACTGGTTGGCGGGAAGGGGAAAGGAGCTTTCGCCATCAACAACCGAAAAAAGTTTTAACCAAGCAATTACATTCTACTTGGATCATTTTTATGCATAGTACATGTACAAGCTGTTTGCAGCAGCACAGGCAATCGAGTTTTCAGTTGGGTGCCATGCTAGGTGCAGTAACTTTGTTGTGAAATCGAAAGAATTTCCATTCGCATCCACTCCGGGAGTTTCTGTTCCTGATACGATAAATTCACCAACATAAAAGCATCAGATTACAATTCAAGAACTGAAGTACTCATTTAACAACAATCAGAAATGAACAAATCATAACCTCGTCTAACAACACGTGTTATACTGCTCAGGGGTCTGGAAGGCCTTGAGGGAGTCTGAACTTGTCTCCTGGAAAGACATGGATGTTAATAGCTACTAACATTACAGAAATCGCAATTAAGAGCCTTCTTTTTCCAATGCTTGAGTGAATCTTTGATCTGATTTTATTTTATTTTCAGAAGGCCTGAACTGAAGATTACCTCATTGGATTTTTGCTAGCTTCCAAAGTTGTTGCCTCGGTGCTTCCAGGGACACAACCAAATACACGGAATAGATTGCTGAGAGCAGAAGGGTAATATATATTATGTTATGGAAGCACATAACAACAACAAAAGATTAGGAGACAGGCTTTTGGACAAAAACAAACCTGTAGGAGCCTGTTGCCACTCGCAATCCATCACCACTTAGGCAACATTCAAATTTGTCAAAGATAGAATCATTTTCATACAAATCACAAAGCTGAAACAATTAAAGAATGCAATAATTAGCTATGACAAAGCACACACATATATGGTTAATTTCATCATCTGTTTCAGAACATAGAATCATACCTTAGGTCGTAAATATTCATGAACCTGGAATGTTGCAACTGGACCAGAATCCATATTGATATCCCACAACTGACAACCAAGTGATATATAACCAGGTTAGATCCTAAAATGCCAGTTAAACAAGGACATATCAAATGTATACGATATCAAGAACAAAACAAGCAAGTTAAAAACCAACATCGAAAGTCTTAAAGCTGAAAAGTAGGTAGAACAGTAAAAATTTTAACAAAACAAAGTAGATACTGATTTAAATTAACGATATTAAGAGGGTTTCATATTAAGAATGTTCAAAGATTAAATATTAAAATAAAATGACATGCGATTGATTCAAACAGAGAAAAGGGTAGGAAACCACAACAGCTAAATGATTGAATTGTAGATTCACGCGCTCAAGAAATGAATAGAAGAAGCTATCATGACATTTACCCTTAACCCCCCACCACTTTCATGCCTTCAAGATAAAAGCTCTCTACAAAACAAACAAAATTGTTTGACTATCTGAGTCCAAGCAAAATTGTGAACAATCCAGACCATTTCGATTTTGATCACTTTCTGTTAATTGTTTAAAAACTAGAACGTTTTATCAGACATATTATTGCAGCAAAAGGCCATTGCAGGTTCATGCTTTCTGTGTATTACATTGTATCAACTACAGTCAAATCGTTTCAATTTCTTATTAAAAAGGTTACAGATAATCAAGTCAGGGATTAAATGGTACATAAAGTAGGTGCAGCATGCTTACGAATAATTACACGCATAATGTTACACGCGTGCAAAGTATAACTATATATCAATAGCACAAACAAGAAAAAAAACGCAAAGCAAAACAAGAATAGAAAGAAACAAAGCAAAACCTTAAGAGTCATATAATCACGGCTAAGAATATATCTTCCGTCCTTTGCAAATTTAATATCTGAGATTGAGGCAATTATCTCTGTAAAAAATGATCTAGAACCAGGTGCCTCCGGTTCTTCAAACCTGTTGGCATAGAATGGTACTTATAATTTAGAAAGGATACTGAAAGCAAATAGTAAATATATATACCTTCACCTATGAGGATCTACATAAATTTTTGGCGCAAATCTCAGTAAATTCAACAAAAGAACCTAAATGGTAAAACACTTGCAATTTGGCATGAGAATCACACAAAGCTGATTGCCGCAAATCAATGAGGCGAATTGAGCCCTTTGAACTACTATATGCTAGCATATTACAGTGGGTAGGGTGAAACTCTGCTGATGTTATAACCTCTGCAATGATAGACATTCAATAACCATTACTTTTGCAAATATATTGAACAGCACTGAACTTGCATATACGTTAAGTGAAAGCAGCAGACTAAAGTACCAAAATAGAAGAGGCTTACCGGTTAAATCCTCCATGTTTGCAGGCTTTACATCAACAATATTGAAACTTTGATTGCTAATTTCCAAGTTCCAAAGATTTATACGTAGATCATCGGCTGATATAAAAGTTTCTCCATCACTAGGAATTATAAGAGAGACAGAAAGAGATAGAGAGACCATCAGTATATCTTCGCCCAAGCTAATATGAAATGCAAAACACTGAAATGGGAAGTGTTTTCAAACATTCACAAACATGCTTGTCACTATTTACCAGTGACATACAAACTGTATACAAGCCAAATGCTTAAACATCACCATACGGATTTCAAAACAAATTACATGAATAGGAATAACAATAGTGCAGAGACATGGTGAGCAGACAATTAAACTTCAAGACACGTACTAGATAATTCTGTGATAAGACCAATACTTCTAGATCCAAATATTCCATGAACTAAACAATCTGATGTTTCAAGGGTTGCATGAAGCATGTTCAGTTGATATAGGCCATTAACCAAGTTCTCATTCAAATGTGATGGCTCCAAGGCCTAAAAAAAGAGATGAATATCCATAGCATTTATGTCCTATGGTTCAGAAGTTCTCCGGTTTTCTCAAGATTATGAATCAGCCTTCATTTCTAAAGCATGAACAGTGTCCCCCAAGACCATTTCAGAATGACAGCTTCTTGCTCGGACATGACAACACAAGTTCAGCAACAGAAAGTTATCAGGAGGGAACCAGGATTCATTATATCATTATTTAAAGAAACAATCATCCTTTTCCATTACAACTAGAGAATCATATGCCTTCTGCAGAATGCAAACTTTGAATGGGAAGAAAAAGAGGGGGGAAGAGAGCCTAGAAGCGCAATCAATAACAGTTTAAATCTATACTCCAATCCAGAACCTAAACTAGATAGCATCAGTTTCTCAAGAGACATCTCATAATGATGCTGCCAAAAAAAAAAAAAACACTAATAATAATAAAGAACAAAGATACAATAAAGGTTAAGCAATTTATCAGGCTAGAAATCTTGGTGAGGGAATTCAAGAGACTATGCTAATGAAGACTAAATTTTCCATAAGAGAAGAAAAATGTAAGATGTGTGATTCTACTACATATTATCCCAGAAAAAGAATACCTCTTCAATTGATTTTCAGATAATAATAACATACGGAGCCAAAACACCACAAAATTGCAATAAAAACAAAACCCACTAGCTACCTGTTATTTGAAATAGAATTGATGTGATAATCATGAGCATGGCCGTATACCCGTCGACATCTAGCCACTAGGTTGGTCTCCTGACTTGTTACCTAGATGTAGTGAAGATTAAAGGTTAGTGCAGAGTGATCAAGAAGCATTTAGACAATAAAAGAAATGTTCCTGATTACTCAAAAACAAAATCCTAACACTATCCTCCTGCCAGAGAGAGAGAGAGGTTGGTCTCCTGACTTGTTACCTAGATATAGTGAAGATTAAAGGTTAGTGCAGAGTGACCAAGAAACATTTAGACAACAAAAGAAAATGTTCCTGATTACTCAACAACAAAATACTAACACTCTC
The DNA here is from genome assembly GCA_025698475.1 of Gossypium anomalum. NCBI lineage: Eukaryota > Viridiplantae > Streptophyta > Magnoliopsida > Malvales > Malvaceae > Gossypium > Gossypium anomalum. Next base: position 15,820,346 of record CM046957.1, read on the forward strand.
CCCCAGCGAGAGAGAGAGAGAAGGTGATCTTTGAAAACCAAACACTCTTCCCCATCCAAAATCCTAACACTCGTTTGCCTCCACCAACAAAGAACAGGGCAAAGAATCATGGGCTTTGCCCCTAATTCAGCTAGGCACTTCGTTGAACTACAGCAACTTAGAAACAATGGGTGCTACAAAGAAGGTCATCACCCTACTTAGCACTTTTTTTAATCAGCTCCCTAACCTTGAGATTATCAACACTCATATAGCTCAAAATGCGTATAGATTTTAGCCTAAAACTTAATCACTGCAAGTAGAGAAAAATGATTGCATAAGTACAACTACCACAGGTAAATGCAACGATGGAAGGCCTCCTGGTGGGAAAGAGAAATCATGGCTCAAATTGTTGTAGGATCCGTCAAGGGAGCTTCCATTTGCAAGACATGGTTTAAGGCTACTTGAATTACTTGAACTAGCAATGCTGCCATTTCCTACAGCTTTTGATGGATCCAAATTCATGTCAGAAATTTTCTTGACTTTCTTTTCTTGTACCTGTTGAACCCCATACAAACAGCAGATAAATAAGTGTGTTCGAAGGCAAGGGCAGAGGTACCCACAGATCAAAATACCAATCATGCTCAACACTAATGCTCAGAAGAACAGATAGGATAAAATGAGAAATATTACCAAGTGTGCTTTACTCTTTTCGAAGCATTTGTTAGGAAGTATTTTATAAATCAATCTATCTATGCACCAGAAACTTTGCAGCGGCTTTGCAGAATATATTCCATTATAAATGAATGAGCATTCTCAAGTACCAGCCACTACTTATTGCAAACAAAGTGATAATATGCACAATCAACAATCAATCTGAAACAAGATAGAGTTAATACAATAGTTAAAGCACAGATTTCCTTCCTACCTTCCAAAACTTGATGGTTTTATCATTGGTGGAAAGGAGAAAAAGGGCACTATTGGCTGTTTGGCACCATCTGATTTTGTTTATTTTTTCCTCTATTTCCAAGCTCTTGAGGTAGTCAAACTGAAATATCCAAAAGGAAAATGAGATAGCTAAACTGGAAAAAAATTCAGATGAAGTGAAGCAAAAAAACTTAAGCCTAGTGGACTGTAAGTTCTATGGTTGTGCGTGCGTGCGTGTGTGCATGCATCATTGCATCAAACAGCAATGCGAGAGCACCTCAGGCTCATGGCTCTGGAACTCTGTCTTATAACGAAACTCAGGGTGCCGACTAATTAGATAATCCATTCTCTCCAGATCCCTTCTTGATACACCATGCTACAATTACAGTAAAATAACTTATTAGAAAATTGCAATCCAAGAAAAAGAATAAGGTAATATATGAACAGAAACAATGGTAGCAGAACCTACATCCTTTGTATCTGTCCTCTCAAAGAGAACAACACGGCCCCCACGGTCACCAGTGGCAAGATGATCCCCAGTTTTATCAAATTCAATAGCAGAAATAATATCAACTGCAGGAGCACAAAATTTTTCTTAACAATACAATTGTACTGCAGTAAGAGCAATTATAAATTTTTATCAAAACTTTGTACATAGAAACTGCATTGACTGGAAAAGAGAAAAAGGCCCAAATTTATTTTCTTTCAATGAACACAACTCTCGGTCTCTACTCTCTTGACATAATTTTTATTTTCCACACGACATCTTTCTCTCTAAGGCAAAAAAGCAGGTTAACATTGGATGAATATAAACTATTTTTGCCAAGACATAACAAGAATGATCCACAGCGTTGTAATGCATATTCTCATCGCCCTTGCATCATTATTATTCTACCAAGCTTAGAAAAATGTCATTGTGGCGATAACAAGCTTAATTTGGAGAGACAAGAAGAAAAAAAGAGAGCTACTGAACAGCTAGTGAGAAAGTCCAAGATAGTTCCTTTCCAAAAAACAAAAAAGAAAGAAAAAAATCCTAGCCAGAGACTATGATTCATTGCCTCCCTAGAACTCAAAATAGAATTTTGCAATGATTAGCTATGCTTGAGTTATTGCATATAGAAAATAGTTATCAATTCAACCAGAGTCAACAGAAATGTTTCTGAAAGCTATCCATATCTCACTAAATCCAACCCGAACTATTACCATGCATACTTTGATGTTTCTGAAAACCTAAGGTCACTAGTCATCTGTTTCAGTAGCATGCTTCAAAGTTTACCCACATTATACTTACACAGGATTGAATTCAAATTGTTAAGCCAAGTTTCGGTATTGAGTACTAAATTGATCAATAAAAATTTGAAGTAGTATCTAAACAGCCAAATATCTACCAATCACAGAATTATTTCTTTCCTAGGAGCAGCACACAATCTTACATCAATCAACTCATAATCTAACCCATTTTCTGACTGTCCCACTTACTAAGAAGTTTACCATACCATAACATAACCGATTCATATTAGAAATAAACCACCACCAAATAAACCTAGGAATCTGAATCCCCATCATACAAATGGTATACCCGTGCCACATCAATGCTGTCATTCATCCATGAGTTATGATTTGTGCCATAAACTCATGAAACATAGTCTATCTCCATCTTAACAAAGTGATAATACCCAGATTCCAATTTCAATTCAAATCTCAAAACTGTTAATCAATTGACATGCACTAAAACCCCCAAACCAGAAAAAAGGTACATCAATTATTAAAATCAAAACGATTACCATGAACACACAAAGAAGGCACAACTTTTTGTGCATGCACCATCACAAACTTCACCATCTTCACTTCCACACTATCTTATTTCTAACAAAATACCCAGAAATTATTCCAAGCATTATTTGGAACCAAAATAAAGCAAAAACCTTACCAAAAAAAAAAAGTCACAATTTCTCATACCCATTAACCTAAACAATAATTACTCAATATCCCATGATCCCAAATAGATCCAAAGCACCAAAATAAACCCTAGTTCTAAAAAAACCTACAAATTACCGATTGGATCCAGAAACAATAATAATTTACCTTCTTGAACTTCTTCTCCAGCGGTTCTTTCACCAAAAACCTGAGAGAATTTCCAATCCAACGGTTGTGGCGGTCCTGCCGGAGCTGCGACCACCTCATCGCCTCCGTGCATTTCTCTCTCTTTCTTTTTTTGGGTTTGCCTTTCTGCCTGTAATTTCACTGTCTAATAATCAATCACGAAAATTGAAAACAAAACGGCCTAGATTCAACCACACTCCCAAAATCAAATTGAAGATCGCATCTTGAGTTAGCTATTCTTGTTCTCTCTTCCTCGTTAAACTCGAAAGGGGTAAAAATTGAAATATTTGTTTCGATTTCTATAATTCAACCATTGACAATAACCCAAAGAAAAACAAACAACAGACACCCAAATTTTCTCCCTCTTCCTGAGAAAAAATATATATTCCTATCTTTTTCTCTTTGCGAAGGAGAATTTTGGATTTTTAGGAATTTTTTTTTTCTTAAAAGGATTGAAATGACTGAGCAGGGAAAATAGAATTCTCTCTCAATAATGCAAGCTTCTTTTTCTCTATTTAATATTTTTTGTGTATCTGCTAGCGTTACATGCTGTCATGTTTTCCAATTTGACTGTTGGTTTTGATTGCGTGATTCAGTAAAGAGGCGCCGTTCGATCGAAGAACGACGGGTATTAGTACCAGTGAAATTTTAGGAGTCCAGTGAGTGAGACCTGTGAATTGTTTATTCTCTAATTATACGGTTTCATCGAGCTAAGTTGATTCTTTTAAAGGTTTAAATTTGTCAAACGTCCTCTATTCTTTCACAATTTAAAATTTAATCCTTATATTTTAATTTTGATATTTTAAGTCCCCATATTTTCATTGATTTAAAATTCTTGCTCCTGCCATCCAATTTTGCTCTAGAAAAACTTTTATAGTCCTTAACATTTATATTCTTTTATCAATTTGGCCCTTAGTTTTAAAAATACATAAAACATTCTAAAAAATTAAGAAATATCTTTTTACATATTTTCAATTAAAATTTATATTTTATAAAATTATGAAAATATTAAAAAATATTTAAAATTCAAAAAAATATTTTTAAAAAATTCAAAAAAAATCATTTAATTTAATTATAATATATATATATATATATATATATATATATATATGAAGTAAATGGCAAAATCATTGATTAAAGAAAGCATAAGAGAGTAGCGAGCGAAAAATGGACGATAAAACTAACCTAGACCACCAGGCGATCCCCTTACACCCATACACCCATCCTAATATCCATTATTTGCTAGCGCTAAATCATCAAGTAAAATACGAGTTAAAAAATGTGGAACTGAATCTCAAATATGCAGATGAGCAGGAAATAAAGCTATTCTAGTCAACTCCTGAACCTAATGAAAAGTCACATAACTATATTGATTCTTAAGGCTAATACAATCCCCACAAAATACACTATATAAATTTCCATAATCAAATTATTACCTTTGAATTTTGTCAAATGAGGTTTCTCTTCCAATACCCACCCATTTGATTGCTAGAAGAGTTAAGGCATCTATGGTTATATACTACATAATTCTTTTTTCAATGTACATAACCTATAACCCATGGAATGATATTGAATTAACAAGTTATGGTATTTTACATTTGGAGAAGCAAAAACCGATGGTAATTACTAGTTTCTTAAAAAAAAAATGTCTAGTTGATAAATTATATGACCTTTACATAACAATAGAAGAATATTATGCTAATCAACAACCATAAAGAGATTGGTAGTAACAACAAACCATTAACATCCTTAAAATTAAGTAACCAGTGACATGAACACCAACAGGTGGCCTGAATTGAAAGGCATAATTTTTTATTTTAATATTTTTATTTTTGAATGAGTTTCTAATTATTCTGTAATTTTTGATATTTTTAAAAAATATATGTTTATTGAAAATGTGAAAACAAATATTTATCATTTATTTATTTTACAATGTTATGTATTTTTAAATAATAGGGGTTAAATTGATAAAAAAAACTATAAATATTGAAAGCTATAAAAGTTATTTTTGCCTTTTTTTTTTCATGATTGTCATGTCCACAACTAAAGGCAAAGTTAGATGGAAGTTAGTAAAAGCATAAAATATTTTAAATAAAAATATAATGTACATATATTAAAATTTAAATGTTAAATGAGTATAGAAATTTTTATATTTTTCAAAATAAAATATTTATTTTCTAATATTGCTTATTTCTTGAAATTTTATTTAACGAATCATACCTTTCTAATTTTATTTTTTGAACAGTCATTTCGTTTTATTGATGAAAAGAAATATGAAGCAGATTGGATTTAAAATATCGTACAAGACATTGATCTAAAATAAAGCCAATGACTTTTACAAGATGAAGAAAACTCGAAGGCTAGTGATCTGAAGCACCAACGTCTAAAGACAAGGATCTGACAAGCTTTCAACACAACTAACCACGTCAATTTGTCCGAGGAGGCACTCGTTTTTTAGGGGTATTTAGTGTTATTTTTTAATTTTAGGGTTAAAAGTAGTTTTGAAATTATAAGCAAGATGCCTGGTATTGCTTTTAAGAAATACTTTTAAGACAAGTATTTCTAAATAAATTGTTTTTTAAGAGAAAAAGTGTCTCTTAAGAAAAAATTGACCTAAAAGTACTTTTTTGATAAGTTAAAAATTTTAGTTTCTTTTTAAATTTTTTCTCTCAAAAGTATTTTTAAGAATCATTCCTAAACAACTTTTGAAGTCATTAGTGCTTTTAAAAAACACTTTTGAACACAAAAACAAAAATAGTTTTTTCTAACTTGCTTTTAGCAAAAGCCCTTTTAGAAACAAAAAACAATTTTAACTCTAATAAAGTATTTTATATAATATTTATATTGGGTATGAAATTATTTTTCTATTGAAATTTATTTTAAATATTATAATATTATATATTTAATTTTTTATTGGTTGTATTTTAAGATTTAATATAGTTTATATATTCGAATTAAATTTTATAAATAATTAATATTAATTGCTTTAAAATGTTTAAAATTTATTTTTTATATATTAAAATATTAACAACAAATTATAATAAAATATTTTCTATTTTCTTATTAAAACATCATAATATTAACTAATTTAAAAATTATTTAAATGTATATTTGTTATTTTATAACACCAAGTTTAAAATAGACATTTTATTTCTCAAAAGTACTTTTTGACAGCAATACTAAATACTTAAATCTTAGACCAAACTTTTTAAAAGTATTTCTAAAATTTACTTTTCCAAAGTACTTCTTAAAAGCAATGCTACACTAGCCCTAACCTAATATGATGGCAAAATTTAAATCACTTTTCGATTTTGAAATTGGAGTTGATTTTTTCATTCGAAAGGTGAATACGGGAAGAGACAAGTGGGTTTTTATTTTGGATAACGGATATAGAACGGATATGATAATTACTTGTCCCACCTAACCCACTCCACTATATGAAATTATCATTTTATCTTTATACATAATCTATTACAAGAGTACAAATGTAACAACGAGATATAGAAAAAAAATTTATATATTTTATGTTTAAATATTTACTTTACTTTAAAAATATAGAAAATATTAAAGATAAATAGTAAAAACTAAATTGAAGTGAAGCAAGTTGGGGTAAAATAAGGATGAATATATTCAACATCTATAGAGGTAATAATAATTTTCAAAATTATATATACTTAATGAAACAGAACCGGTGATAGAGTAAAATGAGTCATCTGCGATGATAAATATATCAACATTTACCCCCACATCGCTCCATGCCATTCCTATTCCGTACTCATAACTATCAGAAAAGTCATGGAGGATAAGAGTCCCCTAGCAAGTCTTTACTTGCCCTACATTAGATCCTTCACAATAAGAAGGTCCTATCAATCACGTTTATACAGTACTGCCTAGAAAACTAGCAATTGCAAAATCGTTGATCATCCTTCTCACAAGAGAAGTCCAGGTCATCGTCCACTCACCTCCAAACTCGACCCTATGTTTATGAAAAAGACTCATCGTAGCAACTCGTCCATCACTAAAGAGTCTTTAAGAGGAAGCACCAACATCTAAAGACCCTACTTGCCGGTGACGAGACCCGAAAAGGATTAGAGGACTACTAGCCTTACAGAAGGCAAAGCAAAACTAGAGAAAAGAAGTCATGGAGACTAAAGAAGAGGAGCCCAAACTAGAAAAAGAATGGCTCGAGTTAGGAGAAGAAGCGATGGGCAATAAGGCTACATGCTACATCAATGGTAGCCTAGAAGGGGAGTAATGGTGAACCTCACTTTTAAATCTTCTAGTGAAATTTGCGACCCTTTAATGAAGAGGTTGAGAAATCAAGTGATCAAACGAACAAAGATAAAGTCAGAGGTTATGAAGCTAGTTTCTTGTAATTTCTATGTTTTTGAAGTCCCGAGAGCTTGATTTAGCTAGCCCATGTACCAATTTGTAAAATTGTTAAAGTTTTCAAAAGTTACTATTATTGATTTCTAGAAGTTTTTGGTAATAAATTATTAGATTTTAAGCTTAAATATGAAAAAAGACTAGTTTGTAAAGTTTAATTGCTAATTTTTGAACATAAGGACTAAAGTGTATAAATTTTGAATTTGATGTTAAATTTCTATAATTGTAGATAATAAAAGGTTATAAAAGGATGTAAGTGAGATCAGTTTTGAAATCGAAGCTCAGATTTGAAAGTTATGGAAATTCTGGTCTTGAGGACTAAATTGAATAAAATGAAACATATTAGATAGCATCTGAATAATGAAATTGAATTGATACATGCTTATATTAGGATGTTATAAGATATTTTGAATTGATAACTTGAAATGAATTATCATATAGATTGAGAATTAAATCAAATGGAGGATAATCGAGAAAAAGTCAAAGTTGCGGATTAGTCCTCAACATCTTGTTTGTTTTTGTTTTTTCCAAGTAAGTTCACATGAAGTTTAATAATTTGGTCAATTAAAATATTGAATTGTATTTATTTTGTTTGTAATTTAAATTGTTGTGAATTGAATGATTAGCATCAATTGGACTAAATTGCAAAGTATGAAAATCATGGTTATTATGGAACGACACAAAGTATTGTAATAGATATCAAAATTTATATGAATTGTGTATAACGTATATATGACTATAGGGTTTGATATGATACGCAAATGATAATTAATGCTCATGTGAACTTAGTAAACGATTAGGATAGGAATGGCATACCATTAAAGTCCAAAAAAGAATCGGGTGTTTGATTCGGGATTTCTTTATTTGAGATCCAACATGTGTTGCAGATTCTTTGAAGCTTGTGTGAGTAGTATCGAACTAAGCTTGTGTGAGTAACCCTGATCTGAAGCTTGTGTGACAGCCCAAATATGTCAGCTTGTGTGAGTAAATCAGTCTCGTTTATCCAAGTTCAATTTACTATAATTCTCCAGGGCGAAAATGGTAATTAAAAATATAAATGAAATGATTGATCATGGATTGAAATGTTGTGTTCACAAATTGAGCATAGTTAAATAGTATATGAAATAATATGAAAAGGTTATATGTGTATATGATTTTGGAATTATGGTTTGTTATGCAAATGAACTAACATAGTGATTGTGTGATTGAATTGTGCATGAAAGTATTATGTTGCCAAAAGATGCCATGTTTGTACCACTGTGTTTCAATTGCTTAAATTGTTGTCATTTCAAGATAAGTTAAGTAAAATTCATTTGAAATTACTAAGCATTTGATATGCTTACCCGTTGTTTTCCTTTCTCCTATAGATTGTCAGCTTGCCAAATGTGTCGATCAGATCTACGAGAAGCTCACACTATCTATGTTTGATTCAGTAGTCTTTTGATTATTTTAAAGTTCAGTTATGTGGCATGTATATAGGTGTTTGTTTTGGTTAATTTGGTATAATGATATAGTTTGATACCTATGTTAAATACAAAGTTTACAATATAGTAAAGTTTGTAATATGATGTGCTTTTGGGTAAATGGTTTGAATTGAGCAATGTGCTTATTGGAGTGGTAATTTAGCTTATATGTTTGAGTTTTGAGTGAAATTGATTGAATTTTATGATTTGAACAAGGATTTAGGTGATAATATTAAAAAATGTAGAATTTGAAATTATTTTTATGAGGTATCGATACCTTGGGAAGGGTATCGATAATTTAGTAATTTTCTTTAATTTTCAAAACATTGAACCGTAAAATGGTATGGATATAGGGGTAAGTTATCGATACTTTATTGAAGGTACCGATACTTTATGAAAGGTATCAATACATTTGATTTTTGTTAAATTCTTTTTGAACTTCGAAGCTCAAATTGGTATCAATACCAAGCAAGGGTATCGATACTTGATAAAGAAATGTTGCAAAAAGATCCCTATTCAATCTCGGGTTTACTTTATAGCATACGTAGGCTTGTATAAAACCCAAAAAGATTATACATTATGTTTATGAACTTAAATGTTTATGTTTGCATAAATTGTGCGATAATTTAAATGTTTTGCGTTCATAGTTGCTTCGGCAATAGGTGTGACATCCTATAGCTCGGATTTGATGATTGGGTCAAGCGAGGGGTGTTACAAAGTTTGAGAGGCACAAGCTTAGATTTTGTGATTCTAAACCATTTCCTAAAAATCTAGAAGGCTAGAGTTGAAAAGGGAGAAGAGAGAAGCCTCTTGGTGGTGGCGGCTGATTGAAGAAGACCACCAAAGTAGTGAGTGGTGGCAGTGACAACTAAGGTTTTATTTGGGAATAAGATGGAAAATAAAGCGGAATAAAAAGAACAAGAAAAAATGGGAAGAAAAGAAAAAGAAAAAGAAAAGGAAATAAAGTAAAAAATCTAAGTAAAACATAAAATAAAAAAAAAGTTTAGGTCATAACACCATTAAACATTAAATATCTCAATGACAAAAATAAAAAAAATAAAATGTTAGTAACTAAATTAAAAATTTTCACAGTTGAGTGACCAAAATAAAAACACATTAAAAGTTTAGTGACTGGTTAAGTAGTTTACCCAAAAAAAAGTCACCTGAAATTAGGAGGAATTTTAGGAGAACTGTCAAAAGCTTTCAAAAGGTGTTTTCTCATTTGCTTATTTGGGTTTCACTTCATATGACAAAAATTGAAGAAAAATAACCCAAACATATTTTGAATCCTTTATTTAGAAAATGTTTCTTTGGTTATTTAAATTGTAAAAAATAGGCTTTGGTGTTGTTGCTTAGGAATCTCAAGGATAGAAATGAAAAACTATAGAAACTCAAACTCAAAAATTAGATGTTTTGGAAGGAAAGACAAAATAAAATGATTCTTGATAGGAATTTTATGAAATTAAATATATTATGTAAAATTATATTTTGGCCCCTTAAAAATTTATGATTCATCTCTGCATTTAAAGTAATTTTTTGGCTTCACCCCTGATTCATGAGTTTTTTGGTTTCATATGTAATGTTTGGTCAAGTTCATTAGTTATTTCTTAGATTTTGGATAAATACAATGGCATATTTGACCTTCTATTTTATAAAATCTTCTAATGTGATACTTGTAACGACCCGATTTCTAATGGTGTCAGAAAATGCGATTTCAGAACCTCATTTTTGTAAATCGAGTCTGTAAAGGTAAAATGAGAATATTTATTATGAGAATATATTAAAGTTTAATTAAGTAATGTAACCAAGAAAATAGTTAATTAAAGCTTAGAAACTAAATTGTAAAAGTCTAATCACTATTGAGTTTTAATTTAGAAAATGCTTGAGGCCATAGATAGTAATTATCCGAATGATTAAAATGGTTAATTAAACAATTTTCAGTAGTAAATAATGGAATGTGGTGGTGGTGGTGGTGATGATGATGATGATGATGATGATGATGATGATGATGATGATGATAGCCATTAATTTTAAGTAATTGTAATTAAAGAATAAAAATAAGGTTAATTAAAGTATTAGTCATGATTAACTAATTTAATCTACATCTAATTAGAATATTAATACCAAAATTTTAGAGGAAGAAAAGATTAACTTCTCATCTTCCTCTCCCAAACCATCCACTATTAGAGAAAAGAAAAGAAAACCTTATTCATCGTCAAGCATTTGACCACTCAAACTAACTAAGCTAATCAAGCTACTTGCATTAATTTTTTATAAATTATTGATCATGAGAGCTTGAATTAGCTAGCCCATGCATCAATTTTTTCGATTAGTTGATATTTAACAAGTTTCCATTATAGTGAAATTGATGATTTTAAGCTTAATTTGAAGAAATTGATAGTTAATAAGATTAGATTGTGCTAAGGACTAAATTGGAAAGCTAATTAAACTTTTTAGATAAATTTGTAATATTAGGGGATAAATTGAATAAATTGAAAACTATCATGAGATTATGCTGTAGGTGAAAATTTTAGGGTCCATAATGAAAGAATATGAAATCTGATTTTGATCCGATGTTAGATATCAAGAAATATGTGTATCCCGAGTATAAGGACTAAATTGAATAAAATGAAAAATATATTGGCTATGTATTTGGATGGAATTGGATGTAATCTCATATTGTTTTTATTATTAAATTATCGAATGTGGCTAAAGATGACATTGGGCCATCACGAGAGAAAGGAAAGGCGAGAGTCCTAGATGAGTAGCAAACTAATTCGATTTGTACTTTTATGATTCAATTTCAGTAAATAAACACATATAAATTTGCATACTTACACATATGTTTGATTCAATACTACCTATTGAGGTAATCATAATACTATTGCATGATTCGATTAATGTATAATGATATTGAATGTCGAGAATTGGGCTGAATTGAATATAGTAGAAAAGAACATGATATAAATTGATAAGTGATATGTAATTTGAATTGATGAAAAATGTCGTGAATTGCATTGAAATGATCATGGTATAACCGAATAGGGAATGAAATTGTGATATACGAAATGTAATATGAATATGTTATGAAACTTCGATATGTAAAAATGTATTGGTAATATAATTGAATCATTGTTACGCTATTAACTATTCGAGCAAAGTTGGGTATAGTTGGCATGCCATATATTTAGATTATGTACGAGTTTGTACTTCAATTTGTTCAATGATGCTGTAACAGCCCGATTTTGGGCCTAGTCGGAACAGTGGTTTCGGGACTACGAATCCAGCATAGTAAAACTTGTTTTTATTATATTTTCATGGTTTACAGTTTTATGGAATGATTTCATGAAAATTTCGTTCAAAAATTTTGACGTTTGGGCACTCAATTTGGTCAAAAGGACTAAATTGTATAAAATAAAAAAGTTGAGTTCTACATGCTAGAGGTGTCCTTTTGTTATGAAATTTTAAATTGAAGGTCCCTAGATGGTAATTAGACCATTTGTTAAGTTAGTGGACAAAAATAGACATGAGGTAAGAGAAATTTCATGTTTTAAGTTAAGGGCATTTTGGTCATTTGGCTAATAAATGAATTAAAAATCAAATTAAAAGCCAAATTTTGCTCATCTTCTACCCTTGGGCAAAAATTTCAAAGGGGAACCATAGCTAGGGTTTGTTAATCTTTCAAGCTCGATTGTAAGTCCATTCTAGCCCTTTTTTAATGATTTTTATGTTTTTGAGATCCTTGTAACCTAATCTAGCTATTTCAAGGATTAATTTGAAAGAAAATCAAAGTTTGAAATTTTACCCATGAATAATATTTGTGCATTTTGATGTCTAATGGTAGAAAATGCAAGTTAGATGTAAGATAAACAACTTTTGTTAGGTGATTTTTGATGAAAATGTCAAAAGGACCTATTTGTAAAAAGATTTCAAAATGTGTATAAAAGTGTGATTAAATGGAAAATGTGAGCTATTATAAGCATGAAAGAGGTTCGGCTAGGCTTGGGTCTTGATGAAATTGAATAGATTTCATTTTATGAGCCTAGGGACTAAAATGTAAATATGTCAAAGCTTAAGGGCAAAAATTTAATTTTTCCATAATGTAAGTTTTGGACTGAATTGAGTAATGTGATTTGTAACGCCCCTAACCCGTATACGCTGCCAGAATAGGGTTTCAGAGCATTACTACCATTTGCAGATCACTAAAAAAAATTCACTTAAATACTTATCAATTCAATGCATCAATAAATATATTACCATTCAATCAATGGCTTGGCACTTGCCTAAGCATCAACAATAACACTTGTTAGTGTACTTACACATATTTCATATAAATTCTTATTTTCTCAATATGTCATATTTGAATTTAATACTCGTCTTAACTTATATATTTTCCTTATGTTAACATATAAAAGATAATCTCATATGTACATGTCATGATACATATCATTCTCTTACCGTTTCTTTAATAACATATATCATTCATTTCATTATATCAACATTTCATACACCATCATTTCCTTATATCTTAGGTATATTTATTTTGGTAATAGTTCAGTATTAAACTTAACATAATTTAAATTCCATATACCTATACTTATTTCATTTATCTATCTTATAAATTATTTCATACAACTATTTTGTACATTTATTTCCATATGACCAATTCCTGTAAACATTTCACATTACCATTTTGTATAACCATTTCATTTAACCATTTGTTATATTACACGAATATTAGTTGTTCAACAGATATCTTGGCGTTTCTCTTCCACGATCTTATTTATCTTCGACATGATGCCATAGTGTCTTTCAACTATGGTCTTACTCATTTTCTCATCATGTTGCCATGGTATTTTTCAACCATGGTCTTCTTCGTTTCCGTCATGTTGCCATGGTATCTTTCAACCATGGTCTTACACATTTCATGTCACGTTGCCATGGTATCTTTCAACCATGGTCTTACACATTTCATCTCGAGTTGCCATGGTATCTTTCAACCATGGTCTTACACATTTCATATCAAAGTTGCCATGGTATCTTTCAACCATGGTCTTACACGTTCATATCAAAGTTGCCATGGTATCTTTCAACCATGGTCTTACACGTTTCATATCAGGTTGCCATGGTATCTTTCAACCATGGTCTTACACGCTTCATATCGAGAGAGCACTCCATGAACCTCATCCTTACGATGGGATTACCGGTCGAAGCTAAATCCACTGTAATATAAACTCATAGAGTATTGTCGGGATTACCACCGAGCTAAATCCTCTGCAACGACAATTACTCTAATGAGCTTGGATCTGAATTACCAGTCGAGGCTAAATTCGGACCCTAATTCGGATTACCCGTCCGGCTAAATCCATTTTCCACGTATTCTTCGGAGAGGGCTATGTCGTTAGGATCACCCGTCAGGGTTAGATCCTTTTTACCAAATCAATTCCTTTTGAGAGATCCATCGAAATTTCCTTTCATTCAATCGGGATTTCTTTCCCTTTTTATCAAATATGTCAATGTTTCATTAATTTTCATATAATGAACATTCAAATCATATTCACATCAATAACATACATTTCAAGTATTTAAGAATATAATTCAAGTTACATGAACTTACCTCATTGATTGTTAAGTGTTTATGATTTCATTATTACGATATATTTTCTTTTCCATGATCAAGTCTCGTATTTGTGTCGTCCTGATATTTATAAATAAATTTGATCATCATTTTCATTCATTTCATATTCTAATACATTTAATTAATGCTCTAAGCAAAATTACCATTTTGCCCCTAAACTTTAATTAATGACGATTTCATCCTTAGGGTCGGAAAAATAAAATTCTTGCAATTTAATCCTTATTTCCAACTATTATTCTCGAGATATATTGATAATGATCCATGAATTCTATAAAATATCAAAATTTTCCAAAATTTCAACACTTTTCAATTTAATCCCTAAAACATGTTTTCCCAGATCTTGAACTAAATTGATAATTTAGTTAAATTTTGTAATTTAAATAATAAAATAACCTATTTCATGCAATTTAGTCATTTCTGACATTTTTACAAAATTGCCCATAAAGTTTTACTTTTATTCAATTTAGTCCCTAAGCCTAAAACATGCAAATTAGCCATGCTAGATGAATATTCATACATATTTTCCTCCTCCTCCTCTCCATTCCACATCCTTAATTTATACAACATGCAACAAGTAACATTATCAATAATTTCACTATTTACTTATATGTACATTCAAAACTGTCCATTTGCGTCATGGTCACTAAATTATTTATATATTAAGCTAAAGAACTCAAAATTAAGATCCGTTAATTTTTCCTGAAACTAGACTCACATGTATTCTTACCATAAAATTTTCAGAATTTTTGGTTTAGCCAATTAGTACAGTTTATTCATTAAAGTCACCCCTGTTCTGCTGTCTGACAGTTCTGACCCTTCTTCACTAAAAATTTATTATCTCCTTGTACAGAATTCAAATGATGTTCTAGTTTGTTTCTATTAAAACTACACTCATTCAGGATTATATAAATATAAATTTAAGCCTCTAATTGTTTTTATTCATTTTTTTATGATTTTTCAAAGTCTGAACAGGGAACCTGAATTCATTCTGAACTTGTCTCACAAAATTCATTATATCTCAAAATTTACAAATCCATTGCTTACACTGTTTCTTCTATGAGAAACTAGACTCAATAATATTTAATTCCATATTTTGTTCATCTTCTAATTCAATTTATACAATTTATGGTGATTTTTCAAATTTAGACTACTGCTGCTGTCCATAACTGTTTTAGTGCAAGATATTAATTACCATGTTATAACACCCTTATTTTCTTTTTCTACATCATTTCTCATCACTTTCTCTTATTTTCTTTTCACTAACATATCAAGAACATAGGACCTTATGTAAGAAAACTCTACTATAATATTATTTCCATGATTTATCAACAATAACAAACTTAAAAACATATTAAAATCTTGATGTACTTACCTTATTCTCTTGATACCAAGCTTTAACTTGATTTTCTCTCTCCTCCAGCTTCTATTTCTTGAATCCAACTTGATATTCTAACTCCCCATGCTCTCCTAACATTTTTCTCTTGGTAGCTATAGAAATTCATTTGATTTTTGGGTGAAAATGGTGAATTTTTGATAAAGGACCAAATTGTAAAGAAAGTAAAACTTTCTTTCTTCCTCTCTTTCTCTCACGTTAGTTTGCATGGAAAGGAAAGATGATGAAAATTCTTCATCTTTCTTTCCTTATATACTAAATAAATAATAATAAAATAATATTAAATATCTCATAAAATATTAATAAAATAATATTTATCTAATTAATTAATTTAAAATATCATTAACATAATCATTACATTCTAAAATTCTCTCTCTTACTAATTGACCATTTTGCCCTTCATGATCTTTTAGAATTCCATCCTTGAGTCATCATTTAATTTGGTAAAATTGCAATTTAGTCCCTCATAGTTCTTCACTTATTCAATTTGGTCCTAATTCATCCATTTTCCTTAGTTTCTAGATCATTCTACCCTTAAAATATTTACACTATTGGTCCTTTAACTTTTTCATATTTACACTTTAACCCTTTAAGTCTTGAGTATTTACTCTTAGGCAACAAAACTTTTCTGACTTTTACAATTTAGTCCTTTCCTGAATCAAGATATCATAATTTACTTCCCAATGTTGCCATAACTCAAAACTTCCCTTTTTATCACTTTATTTCCTTATTTTATTATATCAAGAATAATATATTACTATAAAGATTTTCGGGGTATTACATTTCTCTCCCCCTTAAAATAAATTTCGTCCTCGAAATTTCTTTAGTTTTATTGACCATGAACTTTATTATCATTTTATTCTTTTATTTTACTTATTCAAAAAAATGTATAATCTAATTATCTTAAAATCGTCCCTTCGATTTCATATACTTATGTATATATATTTTTAATTCATTAATGACCTATAACCCTCATATCGTTCTTCAAACTCTTATCATAAATATGGAACTTTTCACTTGAATATACTCTTCATTATTCCTTCAAATTTCACTTATCATCCTCCCTTACTTAATTCACCCTTTAACATGATGTATATCTATCAGTTTATAACAATTACCCAACTATAACAGCTATGTTCAAATGTCTTATTTATTATTTATTTTTTTTTCATTCACTAATTCATTGACTAGTATAGTCATTAATAATTTCACATCATTCAGTTCACTCAAGAAACTAATTCGAAAGAAATTTTTAGTTAACTATTTTGTAAATACCATATCTGAATAAATCGATTTTCCTATAAATAACTTCTTTCTTTAAAAGTGGAACTATATATTTCAGCTAGTTTTTAGAAAAACATGATATCTCTATTTAGAACCCATCTTTACTTATTAACTCATTCTCTAGGTTCAATCAGTATTATCAATTGCTCAACTATTAAACTTTTCATTTTCTACTTTTGAACTTAATGAATATAAATCTCATGAATTTCATTGTATATAACTCAGACTAGTAAAGGGGTATAGATCATAAAGTCTCATAATTTAATTTTCACATATTTACTCATATAACATTTTTCATTCTTAAGTCTTCAGAAACATTTATCCGTATTTTTTTACGAGTTCTGCCTTATCATAACTAACATTTTTTTTTTTACTCAGAGATAATCCTTTATCTTGTAACGAAAATTTCTTTACTTTTTACTTAGCAGAGGCCCAGTAAACTAGATAGAACACTTCTGATATACGGGACTTATACAGAGGTGCATTATTATGCACTAATGAACAGAGAGCACTGAAGTGCTATACAGAGAGCACTGGCGTGCTAATAATCAGAGAGCATGCTGAGGTCCCTTAGTATCCTAGTAGTTTTAATCTTGTCTACTTGGGCAAATTGTTTTATACACGTATATCACTATTACACCTTTCGTATAATACTTTTACATGCTTTATAATTTAATCCTTGTACCAATAATTCATAAACTTATATCTTCTATATCTTCAATACATGTAATACATTTCAAAATTCACAATTCATTCATAATTCTCTAATAATCCTTATCATGTACTTCATATATTACATTTATATATTTTGTAATTTAGTCATCAGCACAATATTTCATGTAGTAATATAATTTGCTTTTAATAATACATATAACATAATATTCATCATCGACATGTATTATAAAACATTTATTCATGCTCTCTTTTTTTTTTAAATTGAAAAACATCTCTTTCTATAAGTAAAACAAATCTCATTAGAGTCGAGAGATATCACACTATCACATATTTTAATGACATGTGTTTTTAGACTTCACATATACTACGTTTGGTCCGAGAACCGACTAAACCATAGCTGTGATACCACTAAATGTAACGCCCCTAACCCGTATACGCTGCCAGAATAGGGTTTCAGAGCATTACTACCATTTGCAGATCACTAAAAAAAATTCACTTAAATACTTATCAATTCAATGCATCAATAAATATATTACCATTCAATCAATGGCTTGGCACTTGCCTAAGCATCAACAATAACACTTGTTAGTGTACTTACACATATTTCATATAAATTCTTATTTTCTCAATATGTCATATTTGAATTTAATACTCGTCTTAACTTATATATTTTCCTTATGTTAACATATAAAAGATAATCTCATATGTACATGTCATGATACATATCATTCTCTTACCGTTTCTTTAATAACATATATCATTCATTTCATTATATCAACATTTCATACACCATCATTTCCTTATATCTTAGGTATATTTATTTCGGTAATAGTTCGTATTAAACTTAACATAATTTAAATTCCATATACCTATACTTATTTCATTTATCTATCTTATAAATTATTTCATACAACTATTTTGTACATTTATTTCCATATGACCAATTCCTATAAACATTTCACATTACCATTTTGTATAACCATTTCATTTAACCATTTGTTATATTACTCGAATATTAGTTGTTCAACAGATATCTTGGCGTTTCTCTTCCACGATCTTATTTATCTTCGACATGATGCCATAGTGTCTTTCAACTATGGTCTTACTCATTTTCTCATCATGTTGCCATGGTATTTTTCAACCATGGTCTTCTTCGTTTTCCGTCATGTTGCCATGGTATCTTTCAACCATGGTCTTACACATTTCATGTCACGTTGCCATGGTATCTTTCAACCATGGTCTTACACATTTCATCTCAAAGTTGCCATGGTATCTTTCAACCATGGTCTTACACATTTCATATCAAAGTTGCCATGGTATCTTTCAACCATGGTCTTACACGCTTCATATCAAAGCTGCCATGGTATCTTTCAACCATGGTCTTACACGCTTCATATCAGTTGCCATGGTATCTTTCAACCATGGTCTTACACGTTTCATATCGAGAGCACACTCCGCGAACCTTATCCTTACAAAGGGATTACCATCAAAGCTAAATCCTTTGTAATATAAACTCATAGAGTATTGTCGGGATTACCACCCGAAGCTAAATCCTGCAACGACAATTACTCTAATGAGCTTGGATCTGAATTACGACCGAGCTAAATTCGGACCCTAATTCGATTACCCGTCCAAGCTAAATCCATTTTCCACGTATTCTTCGGAGGGCTATGTCGTTTAGGATCACCCGTCCGGGCTAGATCCTTTTTACCGTCAATTCCTTTTCGAGATCCATCGAAATTTCCTTTCATTCAATCGATTTTTCTTTCCTTTTTATCAAATATGTCAATGTTTCATTAATTTTCATATAATGAACATTCAAATCATATTCACATCAATAACATACATTTCAAGTATTTAAGAATATAATTCAAGTTACATGAACTTACCTCATTGATTGTTCGTGTTTATGATTTCATTATTCGATATATTTTCTTTTCCATGATCAAGTCTCGTATTTGTGTCGTCCTGGATATTTATAAATAAATTTGATCATCATTTTCATTCATTTCATATTCTAATACATTTAATTAATGCTCTAAGCAAAATTACCATTTTGCCCCTAAACTTTTAATTAATGACGATTTCATCCTTAGGGTCGGAAAATAAAATTCTTGCAATTTAATCCTTATTTCCAACTATTATTCTCATATATATTGATAATGATCCATGAATTCTATAAAATATCAAAATTTTCCAAAATTTCAACACTTTTCAATTTAATCCCTAAAACATGTTTTCCCCCGATCTTGAACTAAATTGATAATTTCGTTAAATTTTGTAATTTAAATAATAAAATAACCTATTTCATGCAATTTAGTCATTTCTGACATTTTTACAAAATTGCCCATAAAGTTTTACTTTTATTCAATTTAGTCCCTGAGCCTAAAACATGCAAATTAGCCATGCTAGATGAATATTCATACATATTTTCCTCCTCCTCCTCTCCATTCCACATCCTTAATTTATACAACATGCAACAAGTAACATTATCAATAATTTCACTATTTACTTATATGTACATTCAAAACTGTCCATTTGCGTCATGGTCACTAAATTATTTATATATTAAGCTAAAGAACTCAAAATTAAGATCCGTTAATTTTTCCTGAAACTAGACTCACATGTATTCTTACCATAAAATTTTCAGAATTTTTGGTTTAGCCAATTAGTACAGTTTATTCATTAAAGTCACCCCTGTTCTTCTGTCTGACAGTTCTGACCCTTCTTCACTAAAAATTTATTATCTCCTTGTACAAAATTCAAATGATGTTCTAGTTTGTTTCTATTAAAACTAGACTCATTCAGGATTATATAAATATAAATTTAAGCCTCTAATTGTTTTTTATTCATTTTTTTATGATTTTTCAAAGTCTGAACAGGGGAACCCGAATTCATTCTGAACTTGTCTCACAAAATTCATTATATCTCAAAATTTACAAATCCATTGCTTACACTGTTTCTTCTATGAGAAACTAGACTCAATAAGATTTAATTCCATATTTTGTTCATCTTCTAATTCAATTTATACAATTTATGGTGATTTTTCAAAGTTAGACTACTGCTGCTGTCCATAACTGTTTTAGTGCAAGATATTAATTACCATGTTATAACACCCTTATTTTCTTTTTCTACATCATTTCTCATCACTTTCTCTTATTTTCTTTTCACTAACATATCAAGAACATAGGACCTTATGTAATAAAACTCTACTATAATATTATTTCCATGATTTATCAACAATAACAAACTTAAAAACATATTAAAATCTTGATGTACTTACCTTATTCTCTTGATACCAAGCTTTAACTTGATTTTCTCTCTCCTCCAGCTTCTATTTCTTGAATCCAACTTGATATTCTAACTCCCCATGCTCTCCTTAACATTTTTCTCTTGGTAGCTATGGAAATTCATTTGATTTTTGGGTGAAAATGGTGAATTTTTGATAAAGGACTAAATTGTAAAGAAAGTAAAACTTTCTTTCTTCCTCTCTTTCTCTCACGTTAGTTTGCATGGAAAGGAAAGTTGATGAAAATTCTTCATCTTTCTTTCCTTATATACTAAATAAATAATAATAAAATAATATTAAATATCTCATAAAATATTAATAAAATAATATTTATCTAATTAATTAATTTAAAATATCATTAACATAATCATTACATTCTAGAATTCTCTCTCTTACTAATTGACCATTTTGCCCTTCATGATCTTTTAGAATTCCATCCTTGAGTCATCATTTAATTTGGTAAAATTGCAATTTAGTCCATCATAGTTCTTCACTTATTCAATTTGGTCCTAATTCATCCATTTTCCTTAGTTTCTAGATCATTCTACCCTTAAAATATTTACACTATTGGTCCTTTAACTTTTTCATATTTACACTTTAACCCTTTAAGTCTTGAGTATTTACTCTTAGGCAACAAAACTTTTCTGACTTTTACAATTTAGTCCTTTCCTGAATCAAGATATCATAATTTACTTCCCAATGTTTCCATAACTCAAAACTTCCCTTTTTATCACTTTATTTCCTTATTTTATTATATCAAGAATAATATATTACTGTAAAGATTTTCGGGGTATTACATGATTAATAAATGAGTTAAATTTCTATTATAGATTAATAGAAACGAGGTTCGGACCTAGATCGGGGGAAAAACAAAGTATTTGACGATTAGGTACATTTTCTACTATTTTTGTACCGAGGTAAGTTCTTATGTAAATAATGCATTGCTTTAATTATATTTTAAATGTTTTACTATTGTATGAATTATGATCGACCATTGAGAGTGTTCGACAAAGTCACGACAAGCGTGGAATCCTGATTGAACCTTAGGAATAGATTTGATACAAATCTCATAACATTAGGGTTACCAAAACTATATGTAAGACCATATTTGGGACATGACATCATTATGAAATTTCGTGTAAGACCATATCTGGGATATGGCATCGGTATGAGATTTCGTGTAAGACCATAGCTAAACTATTGGCATTGATACGACATCCCATGTAAGACCATATCTGGGATATGGCTTTGGTGTAGTACCATGTGTGCGAGATACCTGAGTATCCTTCAGTATTCCAAGTGGCTCAACGGGATATGCAACAAGAAGTCAAAGTTGTAAAAGACTATGGTATGTTGCAAATTGGTACAGGTATGTACATAAAACTCATGCTTAATGAGCTCGATATGTGATGAATCCCTCGGTAAGGTTGTGATTGAGTAAGTTTGATTGTAACAACCCGATTTTACGGCTAGTCAAAATAGTGGTTTCAAAACCACTCACTCGAGGTCGAAGAAATTATTTTTAATATTATTTTATGTATTGTAGCATGATTAGATAAGTGTATGAAAATTTGGGTGAATTAATTTTAGTGATTGCTTGCTTAATTGCGAAAAAGGACTAAATCGCATAAAGTGCAAAAGTCCTATTTTGATAGATAAGGGTGTCAATTAGCTAAAGAACTTAAATTTGGAGTCTTTAAAGGGAAAATAGACCCTAGAAAGAATGCTAGTCGGCCATAGGAGACAAAAGAAAGAGAAATGATCAAAATTAGGTGGGTTGGTGACCAATTTTGACTGGAAATAAAATAAAATAAGGGGAAAAAGATATCATCTTTTTCCTCTCCTTCTTCACCACCAAAAATAGCAGCCATTAGAGGGTTTTTGAGCTTCAAAATTTTCAGCCACTTAGTCTCTCTACAAGTAATTGATTTTGATGATTTTTATTGATGATTTTTGCATTTTTGGACCCCTTGAAGCATGAGCTTTCAAATGAGGGGACTATTTTGCAAAATGAACAAGAGTCTAGGGTTTTCCATGAAATCTTGTGTGTGTTTAACTGAAATTTTATGGAAGAATATGAGTCTTAGATGTGTAATAAACAACTTTTGTGAAGGGATTGCTCATGACAACCCTAATAGGGACTATTTTGCACAAGTTGTAAAATAAGTAATAAATGTGTGAAATAGTAGAAATTTTGGGCTGCTATAAGAGTAAAAAGGGTTCAGCTAGGCTTATGATATGAAGAAATTTGATAAAAATTAATTTTCGAGCATAGGGGTAAAATGGTCATTTTGTGAAAGTCTAGAGGCAAAATAGTCATTTTGCCTAATTATGAATTTTCGAGTGTCTAAATTGATGTGCTGATGAAATAAATGAATTTTATTAATTTAGATCAAGAGAAGCGTGATTCGGGTTTTGATCGAGGTAAGAACAAAGTTTACGTGGATTAAGCTCGTCTTCATCATTTTGTATCGAGGTAAGTACATATGTGAATAATGTGTTATTGAAACTTACTTTGGAATATTTTGATAATATACATGTGTAATTGGTTTATTGTTATCATGTATCTAAATTCTACTCGTTGCCATGAAAGTATAAATGACATGTTATGTGAGTAAATTACATTGCGAGCAAGTGCGATGCTATTCGGTTAGATATGAAATCCCATTGAACCTTAGACATAGCATAGGATACAAAGAGGCATGATATGAAAATTATGTAATCTGAACTTATTAGTTGAGTCTGAGTTCATGAGATGAATGTTATAGGTAACATAGGTCCGGGAACTGACTTTGTGTGCAGACTCGTGAGTAGCTCAATGAGCGAACGTTACATGATAGCTATGGGGTCTGGGTACTGACTTGAAAAAAAAGCCCGTGAGTAGCTCAAATTATGAACATTTCATAGCACGAGGTAGCTTTGACTACTTATATGGCACTTAGGTGCAAACCCCCCGCATATCCATTTGTATTCTGAGTGTTCAACGGGTAATTCGAAGATTTAGTTGGTGAAAATTTCGATGAGGTATGTATACTAAACTCATGGGTAGGGCCTGAGTAGGTGACGAGATGCATTTAAGTATGCATGAATGAAAGGAAGAGTAAGATAGAGATGTTAAGTGATTTATATCTTTTACGCATGACAAGTTACTGTTTGACGAGTATGATTTTCTTTTAATTACACTTTATTTGCATCTATGTACTTACTAAGCTCCCACTTTACCCTCCTTTCTTTTCTTTCCTTATAGTGCCGCCAAGCTAGCATCGGGGATCCAATGACGTCCAAAAGCTTCGATCACACTATCACCTGAGGCTTAGTATAGCTAGTTTAATTGTTTTGATTCTGGCATGTATAGAGACTCGAGTATTTTTTTTAGTGTTTTGTTAGTTAGCCACAATGTGTTGGCTCATATGATAAATATGATACTCATTTTGTATAGGCCACAAATGCTGGCTAACACTAATTATTATTCAATGTATCGGTGCAAATTTCTTATGTATGTGGCTATTTTGGTTATGTATGTTATGCTTGTATTGGTCTTGGTTGATCTTGTGTAGATAGGTGTATGTAAGGGTGGCAAAGAGGCTTGGTAAATAGTCTTATTTTGTCTACAGGGGTAGACACACGGGCGTGTGTCTAGGCCATGTGTAACACACGGTCAACCCTATGGGATTGTTGTTTGACCGTGTGTCCCCTGCAAGTAAAATTTACAAGTCAGTATGCATGGTAGTAAACACACGAGCAGAGACACGGCTGTGTGCCTTGGCCATGTGGCCCTTAAGGATTGCTGACGTCAGAAACATAATGTTTAAGTTTTTGCACACAGGCTAAGACACGGGTATGTCATGGTCGTGTGAGGGATGCGGTCCATAGACACGGGCGTGTATCAGGCCGTGTGAAAACCCCTGTAGGTTCGAATTGGAAAATAAATCCACACGGGCCATCAGCACGACCATGTCTAAATGGTCACACGGGCGTGTTGCCCTTCCACACGGGCGTGTGCCTGTAACGCCCCAAAAATCCCGAAACCCAAAAATCTCAAAACCCAAAAATCTCGAAATCTTAAATTTTTCTTTTTGTGCTTAGCAATCCCGGTTAAGTGTTAATTACACGTCAGTAGGTCTTGGTCAAGGTTTGAGTTTGAATCTAAGGGTAGAAGAAATTATAGTTTAATAATTAAAAGGGCCTTGTTGGCAAGTAGTTGGGCTTTTAAATAAAGATAGGGGAAAATGACATCAAAAAGCGTTGTGGTGGAGTGGCTAAGTGACGCCACTTAGAGTGTAGGGAAGTGGCGTTAATGGCTAGCAAGGAGATCCTAGGTTCGAATCCTAGCTTAGTATTTTTAGGAGTTTAATTTTGGCCTTCTAGAAGGTTGGAAGTGGCATGAAGATGGACTCTAAGGGGAGTGTTCAAGAGAGAAAATTTAGGAAATAGATTGGGGAGTTATCAGGGAGAAAAATGAGGAGATGAGAAGGAGGAAGTGATGGAGTTGAATTGGGAATTGAGGGTCTGGCAACTGGGCTATAAGCTATAAATATGTGCTGAGTTTGAGATCCTAGGCTAATGCCAAATTCTTCATTTTTTTAAAGTGTCGATTGGCTTTTCCATCTTTGCTAGCTGATTCTTTTTCCATTCTTTCTCTCCTCAATTCTCTTCTGATTTACCCTTTAGGTTAGCTGATTCCTTCTTCCACTCTTCTTCTTTAATTTGTGCCGAATAAACCTTATTCACCATATTAGTTTAAAAGCTAAAAAGTCGAATCTTCCTTAGGCCGATTGCTCTTTTGGTGTAAGTACCTTATCTCTTTTTCGGCTAGTATTGTTAATACCGATTACTCCTCTCCCTCACTCTTTCTAATCGACTTTGGTAGGGAATTAGTATTGGATCTCGAATCTTAGCTCTCTGTCGAAATTGCTCTTTAAGTGTTTGCGGTTTTGGTAAGTATTCTTCTTCCATTGGCTAAGGTGGCCGAATGTTCAAAGTTAAGGTAAGGGGACTTGTGTTGGATAGAGTCACCTATTATTTTGGTTTTAATAGTTAAGATTGGTGCAGATCTAGGAGTTGATCATGGTTAATGATTTAAGAAGGGGCTGTTATACTTATCGCGCAAGATGAGGTTAAGGTGAGGTTTCAGTTTTAGTAAAGTTATGTATTAAGCATGAGATTAATTGAAGGGTGATATCATTTGTAGGTTGGTGACTAAGGGAATCGCAGCACGCTTGCCTATCAGGTATGTACATACATTGCACACACACTACGAATCAGCAAAAGCCGAAATGCCAAAATGCCGAAAAGCCGAAAGTGTGGCTACGGTAGTCTTGAGAGTGCGTGAACACTCATAAGGAAGAGACCGATAGGTTGCCTGAGACTCACGGGTGATTCAGCGGGCTTGGGTTGTGATTTGGCCATTCGGGCCGGAATGGGCTAAATGGGCCTGATGGGCCGTTAGGCCCATAATAGGCAAAAATCGAATATTGATGTTATGTGATGGGAATTTGTATGCGTGCATGAATATGAATGTGACTGGGCCAAGCGGGCCATATAAATGTGATTTGGGCCTAATGGGCCATATACAGGTGATTTGGGCCTAATGGGCCATAGGAATATGATTGAGCTTAATGGGCCAGATACAGGTATGTGAATTTGTTTGGGCTTTGTAAGGAGTTTTGGGCCTAGCATATGATAACTACATAGGACTTAATTAATATTCTGCGGCCGGGATAGGCCAAAGGGTTAAGGTGTGGCAACGGGTATATACATATCTAGGATTGGATCTAGGGAGAGCTTGGTACTTAAGCAGTCTTAATGACTCACCTCCTCTTTTCTAGAATCCTACTTGGTGCATAGTGTTCATTCATCTTAGCTCACGGGATTTGTTAACGAGCCAAGGTAAGTAAAAACCCGTAATAAAGAAAAATTACTGAAATGCCCCTAAGGGTAAAAATGACTAAAATACCCCCAAGTGTTGTGTGTAAGATTTATGATTGCTACATGCATTCTTAGGTATTCATGTGATATCCTGTTTAGGTTGCATTGGGTTGGGAATTATGGAACGGAGGGAGTATATGAGGGTCGCATGGTTGCTTGACAACCGTGGATCCACCGACGGCTTTTAAGCTCAATATGTGATTGGCAGCTTGCTGCAACTTGGGTAGTTCTGCAACCGGGCTACCATTGATGTGTATCAGTTGGGTGGGTCATATTTATATCCCCACAGGTTGTGAAAAGGGGGACGGAGCAGAAGTGTATCGGTTGGATTATTGGGGTGGGTTGCACTGCATTGGATGTTTGATGTATGATGACTTTTGAATGCTTATTTTCGTCGAGGGTTGTACACGCTGAGTTTGTCACCCCCTCTTTTATTTTATTTTCAGGTGATGCTCAGTAGAAGGTTCGATGTCAAGAGGGACTCTGGGTGGCCGACTAGCAAGATAATTCGGACTTTATTTCTTTTTAAGCATTTAAGTTTTTTTTGTTTCTTTTTAAGTATGCTCAAACTAGATTGTAATAAGGTTTTCATTATGTTATTATTACTTGAATTATCATTACTATTTTCACCGTAACTATGAGAAGTTGAACATGGATTTCTTAAATTATAGTATGTTTTCTATGATTCCGCAACTAAATTTCTAAGTGCTTTATTTTTAACCAATCTTATGTTTGAACAAGTTTTTTTTAAATAGTTAAGGTTTCTTTTATTTTAAGAAGGGTTTTCAATGAAAACACGGTTTTCACTAAAACACTTCAATGTGATGCGTTAGATTCAGCCATAAAGTCTAGGCTGGGTTTGGGGTGTTACAGTGCCCCTAGGTCAAATGGTATTTTTCAGAGTTCTGTAAAGGACCGGATCGGTCCCGTATGGGTTCCAATGGATGTTTTTAGCCTCATAAGCTCATATTAAGGAGTTTATAATAAAGATTGAAAATTTTTTAAATTTGACCAAGTTTTTAGTTATATGAGAACGTTTATATGCATAAGTTCAAGTTAGGTAATGCCTCATATTTCATCCCGGCGTAGCGCACGAGTGTGGGGTGTTACATTTAGTGGTATTAGAGCTACGATTTAGTCAATTCTCGGACTAATGTAGTGTGTGTAAGAGTCTAGCTATACATGGCATAGATAAATTGTGATAGTGTAACGGCTCCTAATTTTTTCTTAAATTATGTTTTCATATAGTAATGGATCCTGATCGAACTATGGCGAATGATGTAGAAAGTAGTGCACCAGCTCTCACTGAAGGGGCAGTGCCATCCAATAATCGACCTCCCATAGTTAGTCAGAGAGGAGGAGAAGGAGCTCGTGAGGCCTTTCTCCAAATGATGAATGAATGGTACACGGAGTTCATCCGAGCGAACCCGAATACTCAACCCCTTCCACCCCCAACTATTCCTCAACCTGTCTCCGTAGCACCCCAGGGCATGGATTTTGTGTGGTTGAATAGACCTCCAGTGGAGAAGATCCGGAAGCATAGAGCTGAGGAGTTTCGTGCTAATAAAGATGATGACCCTGAAAGTGCAGAATTCTAGCTTGAGAATACCATCAGGGTATTCGATGAATTGTCTTGCACTCCCGAGGAATGCTTGAAGTGTGCCATATCCTTGTTGAGGGACTCGACATACCACTGGTGGAAGACGTTAGTCTCAGTGGTGCCTCACAAAAGGTTTACATGGGAATTCTTCCAAGAGGAATTCCGAAAGAAATACATCAGCGAGAGATTCATGGATCAAAAGCATAAGGAATTTCTTGACTTGAAACAAGGCCGCATGACGGTTACTGATTATGAAAGAGAGTTTGTCCAACTTAGTAAGTATGCTTGGGAGTGTGTATCCTCTGAGGCTAAGATATGTTGAAGGTTCAAAGACGGACTTAATGAGGACATTAGACTGTTAGTGGTGTCCTTGAGTTGAAGGAGTTCGTAGTACTAGTTGATCAGGCCTGTAAAGTCGAAGAGTTGATCTAGGAAAAGAAGAAAACCAAGGCTGAGACTAGAGATGCAAGGAAGAGGCATGCGAGTAAGTCATCTCCTTCTCAGTCTAAGAAATCCAAAGACGTCTACTCTCGTTCTCACGCATCTGGTGGACACTCGTACCGAGATCGTAAGAAGCAAGATTCAGATTTTAAGTCTCGGGCTACATCAGTGGCTAGTGTGGGCAATGTCAGATCTTCCAAACCAGGGTGTCAACATTGTGGTAGAAATCATTTCAGCAAATGTAGAATGAACGATGGATCCTGTTTCCGATGTGGTTCTCAAGACCACTTTATTAAGGATTGCCCAGAGATGACTGATAAAGAAAAATTTCAAAGTACAAGGCCAAGTGGCACCAATTCTAAAGGAAGTCCTTAGAAGAATGTTGGAGTTGGGGCTGGCAGTAAGAATGTGACGAGAGGCATTACCGTAAGATCTGAAGCTAGAGCTCCGGCTAGAAGCTATGCCATACGTACACGTGAAGATTCATCCTCTCCTAGTGCGATCACCGGTACATTCTCTCTCTATGATAATACTGTTATTGCTATGATTGACCCTGGTTCTACTCATTTGTATGTGTGTATGAAATTGGTGTCTAGCACAAATATGCCTGTTGAGTCTATGGAGTTTATGATTAAAGTGTCAAACCCATTAGGCAAACATGTGATAGTCGATAAAGTATGCAAGAAATGTCCTTTGGTAGATAAAGATCATTGTTTTCCAACCAATTTGATGCTGTTACCATTTGATGAGTTTGATTTCATATTGGGTATTGACTGGTTGACCTTCCATGATGCTGTAGTAAATTGTAGACAAAAGGTCATTAAATTGAAATGTGAAAACGGTGAAACCCTTTGGGTTGAATCAGGTGAGCCAGGGAACTTGCCTATTGTAATATCATTAATGTCTATCTAGAAATGTTTGAGGAAGGATGTGAAGCTTATTTGGCTTTTGTAATGAATACTAAGGAATCTGAGTTGAAGGTTGAGTTAGTGCCAGTTGTAGGTGAATATGTAGATGTATTCCTGAAAGAATTGCCCGGTTACCCCCTAATAGAGAAGTTGAATTTGGTATAGAGCTAATGCCAAGGACCACACCTATTTCGATTGCTCCGTATCGGATGGCCCCGACTGAGTTGAAAGAACTAAAGTCATAGTTGTAAGAATTAACCGACAAGGGTTTCGTGAGACCAAGCTTTTCACCGTGGGGTGCTCCGGTGTTATTTGTGAAAAAGAAAGATGGATCTATGAGGTTGTGTATAGATTACTGGCAGTTAAATAAGAGGACGATTAAGAACAAATACCCGTTGCCACGAATTGATGACTTGTTTGATCAATTGAAAGGAGCAACATGGTTTTCTAAGATAGACTTGAGATCTGGCTACTATCAACTACGAGTTAAAGAAACAGATGTGCCTAAAACTGCTTTTAGGATGCGGTATGGCCACTATGAGTTTCTTGTCATGCCTTTCGACTTAACAAATGCTCCCGCCATGTTTTTGGATTTAATGAATAGGATATTTTGGCCATAGCTAGATAAGTTTGTTGTTGTATTCATCGATGATATCCTGATCTATTCTAGAGACAAGGTAGAACATGCCGAACACTTGAGAACCATTTTGCAAACTCTGAGGGACAATCAGTTGTATGCCAAATTTAGTAAAAGTGAGTTTTAGCTTCAAGAAGTCGGCTTTTTGGGTCATATTGTCTTGAGTGATGGCATTAGGATTGATCCCAGTAAGGTTTCTACTATTGTTGAATGAAAACCACCATAGAATGTGACTGAGGTTAGAAGCTTTTTAGGGTTGGCCAGTTTGTAAAGGACTTCTCTATGATTGAAACTCTCATGACAAGGTTGCTGCAAAAAAGAGTTAAGTTTGAATGGTCGGATAAGTGTCAGTAGAGTTTTGAGAAGTTGAAGATGTTGTTGATTGAGGCTCCAGTACTAGTACAACCCGAATCAGGAAAGGAGTTTGTGATTTATAGCGATGCTTCTCTAAATGAGTTAGGATGTGTACTTATGCAAAAAGGCAAAGTTGTGGCTTATGCCTCGAGACAATTGAAGCCTCATGAGAAGAATTATCCAACACACGACTTAGAATTGGCCGCCATAGTATTTGCTTTGAAGATCTGGCAACATTATTTTTCGGAGAGATATGCCATGTATACACCGATCATAAAAGTCTTAAGTACTTGATGACCCAGAAGAATTTTAATCTGAGGCAATGGAGATGGTTGGAACTATTAAAAGATTATGAGTTGATTATAGACTACCATCCGGGAAAAGCAAACGTGGTCGCTGATGCGTTAAGTAGAAAATCATTGTTTGCATTGAGAGCAATGAATGCCCGATTGGCCTTGTCAGAGGATGGTTCGGTTCTAGCAGAGTTAAAAGCTAGACCGACGTTTCTTCAAGAAATTTGCGAGGCTCAGAAGAGTGATAGTGAATTACTATCCAAGAAAACCCAGTGCGAATTGAATGTTGAATTAGATTTTCGAATTGGTTCCGATGGTTGCTTGAGATTTCGGGACAGGATTTGTGTTCCTAAGGACACCGGGTTAATTTAGAAGATTTTAGATGAGGCACGTAGTGGTTGTTTGTCAGTACACCCCGGGAGTACGAAAATGTATAACGATTTGAAGAAAATGTATTGGTGGCTGGGGATGAAAAGAGATATTTCAGAATTCGTATCCAAATGCCTAATATGTCAACAAGTGAAAGCCGAGCACCAAGTACCTTCGGGTTTTGGAAAAAAAGCTCCAAGAAGCTTTAGGTACAAAGTTAAATTTTAGTACAACTTTCCACCCACAGACTGATGGCCAATCAGAGAGAGTAATTCAGACCTTGGAAGACATGTTCCGGTGTTGTGTATTGGAATTTCAGGGCAGTTGGGAAAAGTACTTACCATTGGTGGAGTTTTCTAATAACAACTTTCAGTCGAGTTTGAAGATGGCACCTTATAAAGCGTTGTATGGGCGTAAGTGCCGAACGCCTTTGTATTAGACTGAGCTTAGAGAGAGTCAGATTCACGGGGTCGACTTAGTTCAGGAGACCGAAGAAAAAGTTAAGGTGATTCGTGATTGTTTGAAGGTTGCTTTCGATTGATAGAAATTCTACGCGGATTTGAAACGAAAAGAGATCGAGTTTCAAGTCGGTGATAAGGGTAAATTGAGTCCGCGTTTTATCAAACCTTATGAAGTGATTGAGAGAATTGGGCCAGTAGCCTATCGGTTAGCCTTACCATCAGAATTGGAAAAGATCCATGACGTATTCCATGTGTCCATGTTACGCTGATACCGCTTTGACCCTTCACATGTGATTTCTCCGACTGAAGTAGAGATTAGATCGGATATGTCTTATGGTGAGAACCTGTTAAGATCCTAGCTCGAGAAGTTAAGCAACTAAGAAATAAGAGCGCTCCCCTTGTGAAAATGCTATGGCAGAGACATGGGGTTGAAGAGGTTACATGGGAGCCCGAAGAGATCATGAAAAGCCAATACCCAAACCTTTTTATCGGTAAGATTTTTCGGGACGAAAATCCCTAAAGGGGGGAGAGTTGTAACAGCCCGATTTTAGGGCTAGTTGGAACAGTGGTTTCGGAACCACTAACCCAAGGTCAAAGAAATTATTTTTAATATTAATTTATGTATTGTAGCATGATTAGATAAGTGCATAAAAATTTTGGTGAATTAATTTTAGCGATTGCTTGCTTAATTGCAAAAAAAGACTAAATCACATAAAGTGCAAAAGTCCTATTTTGATAGATAAGGGTGTCAATTAGCTAAAAAACTTAAATTGGGAGTCCTTAAAATGAAAATAAACCCTAGAAAGAATGCTAGCCGGCCATAGGAGACAAAAGAAAGAGAAATGGTCAAAATTAGGTGGGTTGGTGACCAATTTTGACTAGAAATAAAATAAAATAAGGGGAAAAAGATATGATCTTTTTCCTTACCTTCTTTACCACCGAAAATAGCAGCCATTAGAGGGGTTTTGAGCTTCAAAATTTTTAGCCACTTAGTCTCTCTACAAGTAAGTGATTTTGATGATTTTTCTTGATAATTTTTTCATTTTTGGACCCCTTGAAGCATGAGGTTTCAAATGAGGGGACTATTTTGCAAAATGAACAAGAGTCTAGGGTTTTGCCACGAAAGCTTGTGTGTTGTTAACTGAAATTTTTTGGAAGAATATGAGTCTTAGATGTGTAATAAACAACTTTTGTGAAGGGATTTCTCATGAAAACCTAATAGGGGCTATTTTGCACAAATTGTAAAATAAGTAATAAATGTGTGAAATAGTAGAAATTTTGGGCTACTATAAGAGTAAAAAGGGTTCGGCTAGGCTTATGATATGAAGAAATTTGATAAAAATCGATTTTCGAGCATAAGGGTAAAATGGTCATTTTGTAAAAGTCTAGGGGCAAAATAGTCATTTTGCCCAATTATGAATTTTCGAGTGTCTAAATTGATGTGATGATGAAATGAATAAATTTTATTAATTTAGATCAAGAAAAGCATGATTCGGGTCTTGATCGGGGTAAGAACAAAGTTTACGAGGATTAAGCTCATCTTCATCATTTTGTATCGAGGTAAGTACATATGTGAATAATGTGTTATTGAAACTTACTTTGGAATATTTTGATAATATACATGTGTAATTGGTTTCTTATTATCATGTATCTAAATTCTACTTGTCGCCATGAAAGTATAAATGACATGTTATGTGAGTAAATTACATTGCGAGCAAGTGCGATGCTATTCGGTTAGATATGAAATCCCGTTGAACCTTAGACATAGCATAAGATACAAAGGGGCATGATATGAAAATTATATAGTCTGAACTCATGAGTTAAGTCTGAGTTCATGAGATGAATGTTATAGATAACGTAGGTCCGGGTATTGGCTTTGTGTGCAGACCCGTGAGTAGCTCAATGAGCGAACGTTACATGATAGCTATGGGGTCTGGGTACTGACTTGATAAAAAGGCCCGTGAGTAGCTCAAATTGTAAGCATTTCATAGCACGAGGTAGCTTTGACTACTTATATGGAACTTAAGTGCAAACTGCCCGTGTACCCATATGTATTTCGAGTGTTCAACGGGTAATTTGAAGATTTAGTTGGTGAAAATTTCGATGAGGTATGTATACTGAACTCATGGGTAGGGCTTGAGTAGGTGATGAGATGCATTTAAGTATGCATGAATGAAAAGAAGAGTAAGATAGAGATGTTAAGTGATTTATATCTTTTACGCATAACAAGTTACCGTTTGACGAATATGATTTTCTTTTAATTGCACTTTATTTGCATCTATGTACTTACTAAGCTCCCACGCTTATCTTCTTTTCTTTTGTTTCTTTATAGTGCCGCCAAGCTAGCATTGGGGATCCAATGACGTCCAAAAGCTTCAATCACACTATCACCTGAGGCCTTGGTATAGCTAGTTTGATTGTTTTGATTCTGGCATGTATAGGGACTCGAGTCTTTTGTTTAGTGTTTTGTTAGTTAGCCACAATGTGTTGGCTCATATGATAAATATGATACTCATTTTGTATAGGCCATGAATGCTGGCTAACACTAATTATTATTCAATGCATTGGTGCAAATTTTTTATGTTTGTGGCTGTTTTGGTTATGTATGTTATGCTTATATTGGTATTGGTTGATCTTGTGTAGATAGGTGTATGTAAGGGTGGCAAAGAGGCTTGGTAAATAGGTTTATTTTGTCCACACGAGAGTGTGTCTAGGCCGTTTGTGACACACAGTCAACCCCATGGGCGTGTTGTTTGATCGTGTGTCCCCTGCACATAAAATTTACAAGTCAGTATGCATGGTAGTAAACACACGGGTAGAGACACGACCATGTGTCTCAGCCGTGTGAATGGTACGGCCTAGCACACGGGCGTGTGCCTTGGCTGTGTGGCCCTTAAGGATTGCTGACGTCAGAAACATAATGTCCAAGTTTTTACACACGGGCTAAGACACGGGCGTGTCATGACCATGTGAGGGACACGGTCTATAGACATGGACGTGTGTCAGGCCGTGTGAAAACCCCTGTCGGTTCGAATTAGAAAATAAATCCACAGGACACGGGCATGTCCTAATGTACTTAGGCCGTATGAGCCACACGGACCATCAGTATGACCATGTCTAAATGGTCACACGGGCGTGTTGCCCTTCTACATGGGCGTGTGCCCTTAGGTCAAATGTTATTTTTCAGAGTTCTTTAAAGGACCCAGATCTGTCCCAGATGGGTTCCAATGGATGTTTTGATCCTCATAGGCTCATATTAAGGACTTTATAATAAAGATTGAAAAATTTTTAAATTTGACCAAGTTTTTAAATTTGACCAAGTTTTTAGTGATATGAGAACGTTTGTATGCATAAGTTCAAGTTAGGTAATACCTCATATTCCGTCCCGGCGTAAGGCACGGGTGTGGGGTGTTCCATTGATTAAGAGAGTTATATTAACATTTATGTTAATTTACTTCAATTTAATTGTATGTTAAATGTGAGTTTATAATGCTTATTATTTGCATGGGAACTTACTAAGCTTTAGAGATTACTCCTCTTTCTTTTCCCTTGTCTTATAGTGTCACCAAGCTAGCTCGGGGATCAGAGATTGTCGGAGATCCAGTCACACTATCAACTTAATATTTTGAATTATGGCATGTATAGAGACTTGGTTATTTTGTTATGTGTCATAATTGATTTAGCCTAATGTGTTGGCCTATATTTTGAATTATGGCATGTATAGGGACTTGGTTATTTTGTTATGTGTCATAATTGATTTAGCCTAATGTGTTGGCTTATATTGGTTGATAATTCATTTTGTAAATGGCCATATGAAATTGGCTAATATTGGTTTAAGCACTTATGCATATGATGAGGTTTTCATGGATGTGGAAAATTGCATGATTTGAGTTGACTTATATGTAATGTTTGTGTATGATAAATGATAGTATGTGAATGAGGGATTGATGCCTTGGTTGTGGCTGGTTTGGTTGAATGTACATATTTGGAATGGTGCTATGTGTTGTTGTGTAGGTTGTGCATGGAAATGTGACAAAATGGCTTGGTAAGTAGCCTTATTTCTGTCCACACGGGTAGACACATGGGCGTGTGTCTAGGCCGTGTGTGACACATGGCTCACCCCATGGGCTTGCGTTCTAGCTGTGTGTCCTTGCACCTTAGTTGTTGCAAAACAGAATGCTCAATATTGAGCACACGAGCAGAGGCACGGACGTGTGTCTCAGCCGTATGGATGACACGGCCTAAGGTACGGGCTTATGCCCTGGCCGTGTGAAGTCTGCACCTATTCTATGAAAAATTATAAAAATTAAATCGACCACACTGCCTAGCACACGGGCGTGTGACTTCGCTTTGTGTCTTTAATTTGTTCTTGGATGACAAAAAGAGAGTCGCACGGGTTAGGGACACAGGCGTGTGTGACCACACGGCCTACCCATTTCAGACGGGTCCTAAGCCACACGGGCGTGTGGCTTTTAAAACATGAAAAGTTTTCTAAGTGTTGTGAAATTTTCCAATGTTCTCAGTTTAGTCCCGAACCGCTTCCAATGCATGTTTTAGGCCTTGTAGGCTTGTTTTAAGGACGATGTGAATGTAAATGAAAATTTTTAAATTTGGATGGAAATTTACATCTCGATTTTGTATGATTGCATGTGTATATGTCCGGTAATGCCTCGTACCCTGTTCCGGTGTCGAATACGGGTAATGGGTGTTACAGATACACTATGTGTGCTAGTATATTTACTTCAGTTTGTCCAATTATGCTTTTTTGCGCCAGTATATTTGCATTAGTCTATGTAACGTCACGATGCTGGAGTTTTCATGTCGTGATAAGAAATGGATAGTGAGTTGGATTGCGAAATTAACTCGATAGTTTTAAATCTTTACATTTTAGTCCTCATTTGACCTCGGGTTATCAAAAGAGCTTTCATAAGTTCGTATATGACTTGGATGAATGTATATCGTATTGTAATGATATTATGAGCTAAGTAGTATGTGTTAACTATGAAATTGAATTTTATTTGATCGTAGTCGTTCTGGCAATGAATGTGGCATCTAGTAGCTTGGACCCGACAACCAGGTCGGGTATATGGTGTTACATTAAGTGGTATCAAAGCTATAGGTTTAGCAGATTCTCAGACTAAATCAAGCTTGGAATTGAGTCTAGAGGCACATGCCAAGGTCGAGCTGAGATTTGGATACTGATTATGAATTTTTCTATTTTATAGTTGAAAATGTTTGAGGAATCTAGAAATTCTATTGAAGATGAAATCAACAGTGGTAATAACTCTGTTGAGGGTGAGAATTGGATAGAGATCAAGGCACTTAACGAAATAGAGCTGATAGAGCTCGTCGGAAGGGTTGAGGTAATAAGTATCTATTTCGTACGACAGCAGAAGTACTTTAGAAAGTAGCGGGAGCTACTTCATAAGCTGCACCAGTAGCCGCAACTTGACAAGCTCTTATAAAAGAATTGTGGAAATACAAAGCAACTAAATTCAAAGGCTTGAAAGGTGTTGATCCATTCTCAAACAACATCAGAGTAGAAGTGGACAAGGACCACAGTCTAATTTCTATAATCCTTTATGGCGTAGTCATCCAAACATTTTTTGGAGTAACAAAGGAAATGGACCAAACAACACCTACATACAACATAGACCAAGTCAATCCCAAGGGTTCAATTAACAAGTTCCTAAACCACCATAAGCTGAATTATCTAATAGTTTGGAGAATTTATTTAAGGCGTACATGGTGAAAAATGACGCCTTAATCCAAAGCCAAGCAGTAACACTGAAAAATTTAGAGAACCAAATGGGTCAATTATTTATGGAATTTCATAACCGACCACAAGGAGCCCTCACAATCAATACAGAAAATCCAAGGAATTTGGGTAAGGAACATTGGAAGGTAGTTGCTTTACGAAGTGGTAAGACTTTGGAACCTAAGGAAGCTAAGGAACCTAAGATGAACTTATCGAGAAGGAAGAAAGTTAACCAACAGTTGAAATTCCTACACTAGAAGAGCCAAAACCTACAAAGCATGATGAGGTAAACTCTAAATTAGTAAATTCTGATGAGGTAACATCTTTTTTAGATGCAGATTTATCTCCTCAGAAAATTTGTCCAATCCAACCTAAAGTTTTATCACCTC
Organism: Gossypium anomalum; assembly: GCA_025698475.1. Classification (NCBI taxonomy): domain Eukaryota; kingdom Viridiplantae; phylum Streptophyta; class Magnoliopsida; order Malvales; family Malvaceae; genus Gossypium; species Gossypium anomalum. The sequence continues at coordinate 15,858,618 of CM046957.1, forward strand.
CGTATCCTTAAAAACTCCAATCAAAGAAGTAGAAACAGGAGGTGCAATTCAAGATGTTTTTGGATGTTCTAAAGCAATTCACATCAATATCCCACTAGTGGAAGCTTTAAAACAAATGCCAAATTATGTCAAGTTCATAAAAGACATCTTATCGAAGAAGAAGAGGCTTAGTGAGTATGAGACTGTAGCCTTAACAAAGGCGTGCAGTGCGTTCTTACAGAATAAACTACCTTCGAAACTGAAGGACCCCGGAAGCTTTACTATACCCTGTAATATTGGAGAATCTTATTGTGGTAAAGCTTTGTGTGACTTAGGAGCAAGCATCAACTTGATGCCTAAATCTATTTTCAAGCTGTTGGGAATTGGTGAAGTAAGACCCACAACTATGACATTCTAATTGGCAGATCGATCTTTAGCATATCCCAAAGGAAAGATCGAGGATGTTTTGGTAAGAGTAGATAAGTTTATTTTGTAACAGCCTGATTTGGGCCTAATCGGAACAGTGGTTTCGAGACCGCTGCCCCGAGGTCAGAGAAATTATTTTTTTGATATTATTTTATGTGTTGTGGCATTATTATATGAGTGCATGAAAAATTTGGTGAAACAATTTTAGCGTTTGTGAGCTTAATCGCGAAAATAGACTAAATCACATAAAGTTCAAAAGTCTTGGATTAATAGCTAAGGGTATTAAATTGCCATGAAACTTAAATAGGGGTCTTTAAAGGGCAAATAGACCCTTAGATTATAGCTTAGCTGGCCATGAGACAAAGAATATTAAATGGTCAAAATGTTAGGTATTTGATGACATAATATGTGATAAAATAATACCTTAAAGCCTAGCCTTCATCTTTTTCATCCATCCTTTCTTCTTGACCTAAAATATCAACCATTAGAGGAGTTTTGAAGATTAAAATTTCAGCCACTTAGTCTCTCTACAAGTAAATGATCTTGATGGTTTTTCTTGATGATTTTTGTATTTTTAGAACCCTTGTAACATGAGCTTTCAAATGGGGGGACTATTTTGCAAAATGGTTGAAAGTCTAGGGTTTTACCATGAGTGTGTTCATGTTGTTTTCTAAAATTTTATGGAAGAATATGAGTTATGGTAGTGTAATAAACAACTTTTGTGAAGAGATTTCTCATGAAAACCCTAAAAAGGACCATTTTACGTAAGTTATAAAATAGGTGATAAATGTGTGAAATATTGAGAATTTTAGACTACTTCTAGTATATAAAATAATCGACTAGGCTTGGTTAGTGAGAAAATGTAATAAAAATTAATTTTTGAACCTAGGGGTAAAATGGTCATTTTATGAAAGTCTAGGGGCAAAACAGTCATTTTGCCCAATTATGAATTTTTGAGTGTCTAGACTAATATGCTAATGAGATGAATGAATTTCTATCATTTTAGATCAAGAATTACAAAATTCGGGCCTAGATCGGGGAAAAGCAAAACAAGTGGACTAAACCGAACTAGTTGTCTACATTTTGTAATCCGAGGTAAGTTGTATGGAAATAATACAACTACATTGTTATTATATGTTTTTGAGTTGATATAGCATAAATTGCTTATTGGTGGAAATAATTATGTATGATGAATATTGGGATAGTAGAACTCCCGTTTGAACCTTAGGAAATAAATCGGATATTCATGCCATGACATTCCGGTTATTTGTGTACTAGTGTAAGACATGTCTGGGACATGCATCGACCACATTTATGAGAGCCGGTGTAAGACCATGTCTGGGACATGGCGTCGGTATTAAGATGAGAGCTAGTGTAAGATATGTTTAGGACATGCTTCTACTTTGAGATGTAAGCCAGTGTAAGACATGTCTGGGACATGCATCGGCTACAAGATGTGTCAGTGTAAGACCATGTCTAGGACATGGCATCGATATGAATATATGAGAGTCAGTGTAAAACCATGTCTGGGACATGGCATCGACTTGATAGATGAGCCAGCGTAAGACCATGTCTGGGACATAGCATCGGCATTATACCCTATGTTTGAGGCTTAGTGAATATCTGATAGCTTTTCAAATGGTTCAACGGTGAGAGTTACAATTTAACTTAAACGAAAAAACTATAACCATGTTGTAAGTGGTACAGGTAACTATTTGAAATGTATGAGATGTAAGCTTAGTATATGTTATGTGAATTGTATTGGATAGTGACGAGTAAGTTGTGCTTATGCCTACTTTTGTATTATGAGCATGATGTTGGATGGTACAGTTGTTGTATATTTATTTTCATGCAACTTATTAAGCTTTATGCTTATCCCGTTTCTTTCTATTTTCTTATAGTGCCGCCTAATTAGCTCGTGGATCAACAAACGTCGGAGGCATCGATCACACAATCAATCGAAGCACTTGGTATAATTAGTTCTTAAATTTCGATTATGGCATGTATATGACTCTTTGATTTTGTTTTAGTGTCACATTGTTTTAGGGCCAAATGTGTTGGCTTGCTTTAATATTTGACTCAATTTGTATAAGGCCATGAAAAATGGCTAATTATGAATGCAAAGTGGTCTTTCATGAATTGTATATAGGCCTTAACTATGGTTGTTTGGTTGTGAAATCATATTAATTTTGGACTTTGTTATGTTGGTTGGTGTTAGATTGTTTTTCAAGGTGACAAAGGCTTGGTAGATAGCCTTATATTGTCCACACGGGTAGACACACAGGCGTGTGTCTAGACCGTGTGTGGCAGCCCCATGGGCGTGTTGTCCAGCCGTGTGTCCCCTGCACGTAAAAATTTCAAGTCAGTATGCATGATAGTAAACACACGGGCAGAGACATAGTAGTGTGGAGGACACGGTCTCTGGCCATGGGCATGTGCCTCGGCCGTGTGCCCTAAATTGTATGCTAACGTCAGAAACAGAATGTCAAGGTTTTTAGACACGGGCTAGGACACGGGTGTGTCATGGCCATGTGAGGGACACGAGCCATAGACACTGGCGTGTGTCATGCCGTGTGAAAACCCTTGTAGGTTCGAATTTAGAATTTAATTTACACGAGTATGGGACACGGGCGTGTCCTTAGGTGCTTAGGCCGTGTGTGTCATACGGGCCATCAGCACGACTATGTCATAATGACCACACGGGCGTGTTGTCTTCCCACATGGGCGTGTGCCCTATTTCAAGGGTTATTTTTCTAAAGTTGGTTAAAGACCCGAGCTGGTCCTGAATGGTTTCCAATAGATGTTTGAGGCCTCGTAGGCCCATGTTAAAGAGGGTTTAGACAAAGTTTGAAAAGTTTTAAATTTGATCAAGGCGTGATAATTCGAAAACATTGGAATGCATGTGTTTAAGTGTGGTAAAGCCTCGTATCCCGTCCTGGTGTAGGACTCGGGTGTGGGGTGTTACATATTTTTCTTGCTGATTTCATTATCTTAGATTCTGAAGTAGATAAAGAAGTGTCGATCATCCTAGGGAGACCTTTCCTAGCCATATGAAGAACATTAATAGATGTACAAAAAAGTGAACTCACCATGAGAGTTCAAGATGATTAGGTAACATTTAATGTTATTAAAGTAATGAAATTTCCAGATCCAAAGGAGGAATGTTTAGTGATGGAGGAGTTAAGAACCTTAGTTTCTATTGAATGGGAGAATAATTTGTGAAGGACCCATTGGAGAACACCTTAGGGTCTGAGCCATTGGAAGATTAAGAAGGTAATGAAAATATAGCCTTGATAGAAGTCAATCCAAGGAACTATGTTTGAACCATTAGAGTTGGAAGCTTGGAAATACACGCAACTAAAGTTGTCAACCAATGAACCAACCAAACTCGAACTTAAGGTACTTCTTTCTCATTTGAAATACATTTATTTAGGGTAACAGTTCTACTTTGACTGTGATTATTGCAATAGAACTAACAGAACACCAAGAGGAGCAGTTGATCAAAGTTTTAAAGAAATTTAAAATGGCTGGACCATAGCTAATATTCGAGGAATAAACCCTTCTTTCTGTATGTATAAAATTATCTTAGAGGAGGGTGAGCAAGCTAGAATTGATGGGCAAAGGAGACTCAATCCTATCATAAAAAAGGTAGTTCAAAAGGAAGTTATCAAATGGTTTGGTTCAGGAATTATCTACTCCATCTTAGATAATTCATGGGTAAGTCCAATATAGTGTGTACCAAAGAAGGGTGGAATCACGATTGTTGAGAATGAACGAAATGAGTTAATCCCAACGAGAACGGTCACTGGTTGGAGAATTTGTATTGACTATAAAAAATTGAGCAAAACCACTCGGAAGGATCATTTTCCGTTGCCTTTTATGGATCAGATGTTAGATCAACTAGTAGGTAATGAATATTACTATTTCTTAGATGGATATTCGTGATATAACCAAATAGTTGTAGCCTCAGAAGACCAACAAAAAATGACTTTTACTTGCCCGTACGGTACATTTGCTTTTAGGTGAATGCCTTTCAATTTATGTAATGCACCTGCCACATTTTGGCGATGCATGATGACAATATTTACTAATATGGTAGAAAATTTTGTTGTGGTTTTCATGGATGATTTTTCTATTTTTGGTAATACTTACGATGTTTTTTTGAGTAATTTGGCAAAGGTACTGAAGAGATGTGAAGAGACAAATCTTGTCTTTAATTAGGAGAAATGCCATTTTATGGTTAGGGAAGGGATTGTTTTAGGACATAAAATTTCTAAAACGAGATCGAAGGTGGACGTAATTGAAAAACTATCCCCACTAGTTAGTGTGAAATGAGTTAGAAGTTTTTTAGGCCATACCAGTTTTCACTGAAGGTTTATTAAAGATTTTTCAAAAATTCCCAAGCCTTTGTGTATGCTTTTAGAGAAAGACACCATTTTTTTATTTTAACAAAGCATGTTTGGAAGCTTTTGAAGAGTTGAAATTTTTTTTAATGTTAGCCCCAATAATCGTTTCCCTTGACTGGAACTCACCATTTGAGTTAATGTGTGATGCAAGCAATTTTGCTGTTGGAGCTGTGATGGGTTAAAGAAGAAACAAAGTAATTCATCCTATCTACTATGCAAGATGAACTTTGACAGGAGCCCAGCTTAATTACACGATAACTGAAAAAGAACTCTTTGTTATAGTTTTTTCTTTTGACAAGTTTCGTTCTTATGTCATAGGTTCCAAAGTCACAATATTTACCGATCATGTGGCTATTAAATTCTTACTCACGAAAAAAGATCCTAAAACGAGGCTAATTCGATGGATACTTTTACTCCAAGAATTTAACCTTGAGATCCAAGGTAGAAAGGGTGTTGAAAGTTAAGTAGCTGATCATCTATCGAGGTTGGAACAAAACTCGGTAACTCATTCACTTGTTCCAATTAACGAGAATTTTCCAGATGAGCATATCTTCGAGGTAAGCTGAATTCATGAAATACCTTGGTTTGTTGATTATGCGAGTTATTTAGCATGTGGAATAATTCCTCGAGAAATGACATTCCAACAAAGGAAGAAATTCTTTCACGATAGTCGATATTATTTTTGGGAGTATCCATTTTTGATTAAACAATGTGCAAAAAACATAATCAGGAAGTGTGTAGCTGGAAGTGAAATTGATAAGATCTTGTATCACTATTGTAACAACCCGTTTCCAGTAAAATCAAAACAGTAGTTTCGGGACCACAAATCCAATTTCGAAAGATAAATCATTTTCATATTATTTTATGATCTACAGAATTATAAAATTATCGTGTGGAAATTTCGTTAAGAAATTTTACTGATTACATATCTAATTTAATGAAAGGACCAAATTGCATAAAATGTAAAAGTTGAGTTCTAGTAGCTATATTCAAAATTTTTGATGTCCTTATATGGTAATTAGACCATTAAGAAAAAGTTAGTGGATATTTATGATGAATCATCCATGGAAAATTAGAAAAAGGAAAGGACTAAACTTGAAAGTGGAAAAAGTAATGGACGATAAATAAATTAAATAGAAATATCATATTATTATTATCATCTTCTTCCCTAAAAATACATGGAAACCCTAGAAAAGAGAAAGCAAGCTTTCTTGGCTTAATTAGGTAAGTAATCTTGTCTCGTTTTTAGTAATTTTTATATTTTCGAGATCGGAATAGCTTAATCTAATCTATTTTGGGGATTAATTTGTAAAGATATCAAAGTATAGAAAATTTTCCATGGATGTAAATGTTGAAAATTTGAAATTTATTGTAGAAAATGAAAGGTTGTTGATAGATAAACAACTTTTACAATGAGAAATTTGATGAAATTGTGATTTAGGGACTAAATTGTAAAGATGTAAAACTCATGGAAAAATTATGATTTTTGTGAAATTCATGGGCTGTTATTGTAACATGTTAAATTTGGCTAGGCTTGAAATAAGGATTAAATTGCATGAATTTCATTTTCTGAGCCTGGGGACGAAATTGTCATTTATTAAAAGTTTAGGGGCAAAACGATAATTTTTCCAAAGATGTGAATTGAATTGAAATGAACATGAACTGATGTTAAATTAATTCATATAGATCCGGATAGACCAAATTTAGAGTTAGAACGAGGAGAAGAGAAAATATCGGATTAGTAGATATTATGTACACGAACAATTGTCGAGGTAAGTTCGTGTAACTAAATTATGTATATTTATATATTTGAACTGAATGTTGTGTATATGTGAATTGTATAAATACTATGAATATATGAAATTGATCACATATTTGAAAGTGCCTGATAAAAGTTAAGTCCCGTTTGAAATAATGAAATTCGATGGATATAGGATTTCCCGATTGGTTGTGGTCTTGCATATGTTGCGGACACACCATAGCTCTTATGAGCATTCTGTTATAAGACCTCTCAAGCTTTCTGTTACATGGTTTTTGCGAGCATTCGGTAGTGATCTTGCATGTGTTAGGGACTATCACAGTCTTTGTGAGTGTCCTGTTATATGATCAGTTGTGATCCTGCATATATTGCAGACACAAACGCAGCTTTTTGTGAGCGTCCTGTTATATGATCGGTTGTGATCCTGCATATATTGTGGACACAAACGCAACTCTTTATGAGCATCCTGTTATATGATCTGTTGTGATTTTGCATATGTTGCAGACACAAACGCAGCTCTTTGTGAGCGTTCTGATATGGCTCGTTTGAACTTTTCAATATATGGCTATCCGGTGCTCCTGATTAAAGGCTCTTCGTGAGCTTCCTGATTAAAAGTTCTTTGTGAACTTCCTGATTATGGCTCGTATGAGCTTCCTGTTATATAGCTCGGATAAGCTTCCTGATAGGCTCTTTGTGAGCTTCCCAATTAATGGCTCTTTGTGAGCTTCCTGTTATATGCTCGAGAGAGTGCTTCTTGATATGTGCTTCAAGGAGAACCTCTAAACATGAATTGACAGATTTCTAATTTGTACACTCTGAGTGTATTACCTATGTATCCATCAATATTTTAAATGGTTCAACAGGCAAAATCTTGACATGAAACGAATTATTACTAGCATATACATGAATTATATAAGCATGAATTGTACATGATATTTGAACACATGATGAGGAAAGTATATGAATATAAAAATTTGATTAATGTTGAACTCATACATGTTTCTTGTTATTCATGAAAAATATATGATTAATCTGAGTTAAAAAAAAAATATTATTGGTACAAGCCTGAAGTACATGGAAACGATATCACATGATATATTAAAACATGATGTATTTGATACATGAATGTGGAATATGCTTGATGATTTTGTTCATTCATGATATGTTGAAAAATGTGATGGAAGAAATATGTGTATGAATCTTGCCTGATGACTATGTACATTCGTGAATTTAAGCTATTATACGGATTATAGTGACTAACATGGTTAATGAGGATATATGTTTAGGAATTTAGCCAACACGACTTGGGAATGAAATGTATGTTTACCTTATGTTTATAAAATAGTGGTAAGTTGAATTCTCGGTTATACGAACTTACTAAGCTTAAATGCTTACACTGTTTTTAATTTCCCTGTTTTAAAGGAATTTGGGAGCTTGTTGGGTTGGAAGCTTGGCGGAGATATTTCGTACTATCCATCAGCCCATTCGGTGTAAATGGTAAAAATTAATTCTGGTTATAATGGCATATGTAGGTTAATTTGGCCAATGATGGCATGATAATGTTTTGGTTGTAACTAGCCATTAGAATGGCTAGTATTAAGCATATTTTGGTGAAAATTGTATAAGGCCTTATTATGTTTCATGTGTTTGAAATGGTTGTGTGATGAAAAGCATATAAACATAATAATAAATGGCTTTAAGTAAGCATAAATTAGAAAATATATTTATATGTATATATATGTGTATTTGGTAATTTTAAACACTTGAACATAGGAAATGATAAGTCATGCAAAAGACTCGGTTTTGGCTTGATTTGAACATTTTATTTTGACTTGGGAATGTGTTAAAATGTCAATGTAAGTGGAAGACATATTTGGATGAGAAATAAGGCTTGGAAATGGCCTTGTTTTCGTCCACATAAGTAGACACACAAGCATGTATCTTAATCGTGTGTGACACACGGCCATGCACACGGGGGTGTGGTTTGGCCATGTGTCCCTTGCATCTTAAAAATTGAAAAAAAATGCTCAGAATTGGTCACATGGGCAAAGACACAGGCATGTGTCTTAGCCGTGTGAAACACACGGCCCAACACACGGGCGTGTGTCTTGGCCATATGAATCCTGCATCTATTTTTGAAAATTAAAATTGTCCCCACGGCCTAGCACACGGGCGTGTGGCTGGCCGTGTGACCTAAGACAGTATCAACCCTAATTTGAACACGAGCTGGGGCACGACCGTGTGCCTCACATCGATTGCCCACACTTCCTAAGACACAGGCGTGCCACTCACACGGCCTGACCACATGGGCTTGTGTTCCTTGTGCCTAGGAAAATTTTGTAATTTTGTGAAAAATTCTTTGAGTTTTCGATTTAGTCCCGACTTACTTGTAATGCATATTTTGGGCCTCGAGGGCTTTTATTAGGGACTTAATGATTGATTTCTGATATGAATACTATATAAATGTGAAATGTTTATTATCTGATCTGTAATCTATGTTAATGCTCTGTAACCCTGTTCTAGCGACGGATTCGGGTTAGGGGTGTTACCATTCATCTCCAAGTGGGGATGTAACATCTCGATTTAGGGTTTAGTCAGAATAATGGTTTCAAGACCACATATTCGAAGTAGAAATAATTATTTTATGATTATTTGATGGTCCATGATATGAATGCATGTTTGTGTGAAAATTTCATGAAAAATTTTTATGCCTAAAGTATCTAATTTAAAGTTAGGGACTAAATTAAATAAGTTGCAAAACTTGTGATCTAGAAGCTTTGAGCATGAAATTGCATTGGATTATTAATTAGAGGTCCTTAAATAGCAATTTGACCAAGTTCTAAAATTTTGGACAAAAAATGGGCATGAATAGGAAAAAATTGAAAGAAAGGCCTTAAGGGCATTTTGGTCATTTGGTTAATAAAAGAATAAAAAGGGAAAAAGAAAGCAAAATTTGTCCATCTTCTTCTTGCTTGTGCCAAAATTTCAAGGGTCACCATAGCTAGGGTTTGTTCATCTTTCAAGCTCAAAAGTAAGTGCATATTAGTCTCGTTTTGAATGTACTTTACATTTTTGAAGTTGTCATCAACCAATCTAGCTATTTCTACCATTATTTTGAGCTAGAGTTCATGTATGAAACTTGACCCATGTGTGACATGGTTGTATTTTGATGTTTCATGGTAGATTATGAAAGTTTGATATGTGTTTAACATCTTTTACTAAGTGATTTTTAGTGAAAATGGTTAAAAAGGACTTGTTCGTAAAAGATGAAGAAATTGGTAGTAGAAATGTGTTTTAATGAGAAATACGGGCTGATATGAGTTGGAATATGAATCACCTAGGCTTGAGTAACCAAGAAAATGCATGCATTCCATTTTACGAGCCTAAGGACCAAATTGTAAATAAGTGAAAAGTTAGGGGTAAAACATGATTCAGGTCTTAATCGAGGGAAAAACAAAGTTTACGAGGATTAGACTCATTTCTATCATTTTGTATCGAGGTAAGTTCATATGTAAATTATTCAACATGTACATACTTTAAATGCTTTAATGTTGCATGTATGGTAAGTACATATTTAATTAATTTAATGTTGTATCATGTGTTTAATGCCTAAATTTTATTATGTAACATGCTTTGATTATTCCATAAGTATTTGATTGGTGCTAAGAGTATTGAAATCGACACTTCGAACAAGTTCGACAGAAATGTGGTATTGAAGAATCCCGTTTGAACCTTAGGAATAGTTTAGGATACAAGTGACATGTCACTAGGAACTATGTGATCTGAACTCATTTAACTATATCTTAGTTCATGATATATGTGACACATGTTTTGGCGTTCGGGTACTGGTCTCGTATATTCTATTGGTGGCGGGATAGTCCGGCATGTGTTGCAGATACCTGACAGCCTATATGAGCAGACCCGTGAGTAGCTCGAAAGCGAGCAACATGTGATGTGAGGTAGCATTGGCTACATACGAGGCACTTAGGTGCGAGATTTCGATGTATCTGATAGTATTCCGAGTGTTCAAAGGGTAGTTCAAGAGAAGCTCAATGAGTAATCTTAATGATTGCATCAAGACGGTAAAGTTAATCATTATGTGCAAGTGGCACATGTATGTATACCGAACTCATGAGGATGACACGAGATATGATGAACTTGTGGTGAGAATATGTATATATATATATATGTAGATGAAGAATAAGTTAAAGAGATTTGATAAAATGCAAGATTATATTCATTATGTTAAATGTATGATTAATGCTTGTTTAAGTTGCATATTATTTGCATGTGAACTTACTAAGCTTTAAAGCTTACCCTCCTTTCTTTTCCTTTCCTTATAGTGTCGCCAAGTTAACTCAGGGATCGTGGAATGTCAAAGACTCGATCAGACTATCAATTGGATTGGGTATAGTTAGACTTATCATTTTGAGTATGGCATGTATAGGAACTTGGTCTTTTTTTATGTGTGATATTGATTGGTCAAATGTGTTGGCTCATGATGGTATTGTGATTTTTTTGTATATGGCCATGAAAGGTGACTCATATTGATTATTTGGGTTGTAACCCTAATTATTTATGCATGCATGCAAATGTGTTTATGCTTGACGTGGTTGGATGCTTGTGGATGATATATGAGATGAACGGTATATGTATTTAATGAATAAATTGGGGCTAAGAGGCATGACCATAATTATAGTGTAATTGAGTAACTAGAAAGAAGCGTTGTAAAGATGAATAAATATGAAATTGGTGTGGAGTGCCCTATAGTAGCATGATGATTGGAGTATGTGATATGTCCACATTATAAATCCATGGAATAACCATTAATGTGTTTGTTTGTGAAATTAAATGTGCTATGTTGTATGCTATGAAGTAGGATTAAGAATGTGAGTGTTTAAGGGTGGCAAATGGCTTGGAAAATAGCCTAGAATTTGTCCACACGGGTAGAGACACGGGCATGTGTCTGGGCCGTGTGTGACACACGATCTGCCCCATGGGCGTGTGATCCGGCCGTGTGTCCCCTGCACCCTAATTGTGCAAGTCAGTATACCCAGTAGTAAACACACGGGCAGAGACACGGCTGAATGTATTAGCCGTGTGAAGGACACAACCTCAGGACATGGGCGTGTGCCCAGGTCGTGTGAAGTTTGTACTTAGTTTTTGGAATTTAATTTGACACACGGCCTAAGCACACGAGCGTGTGACTTGGCCGTGTGACATTATTTGGTTGTCGTTAGAGAGTTACATGGGCTGAGGACATGGGTGTGTCCCAAGCCACATGGGCGTGTGTGACCATACAACCTATCCACACAGGCATGTGACTCTTCAAAATATGAAAATTTTTTAAGTTGTCCCGAAGTTCTGAAAGTTCTCTGTTTAGTCCCGAACAACTTCCGATGCATGTTTTGGACCTCGTAGGCTCTCATAAGGGACAATTTGCATGTGACTGAAAATTTTTAATTTGGGTTGGAATTTTTATGGCCTGGTTTTGTATGAATATGTATGTTTAAGTCCAGTAATGCCTCGTACCTTATTCCGGGGGTAGAATACGGGTAAGGGGTGTTACAGGGGACACTTTGGTGGTTCACACACTACAACCAAAATTTTACAAGCAGGATTCTTTTTGCCTATAGTGTTCATGAATGCATATGCATATGTGAAAAATTGTGATAGATGCCAAAGGGCCGAAAATATATCAAGGAGGAACGAGATTTTCTAGGCCCATTCCCTTCTTTTTATAGTAATAGGTATATATAAACTTTTTTCAGCACCTTTTGAGCTCTAATTCATGCGGTTGCGTAGTAATTTTTGTTGAAATTCATACTTTAATTATAAAATAATTAATTTTCACTTAAATTATTAAAATATTGAATTTTAATAATTTTTACAATAAATTTTCACAAATTTGGTTTATTTTCGATAGTTTTGCATAAAAAGTGAAAATTAGCTCGGCAGACACCTCGAAAGGCTTAAATCGGTGGGGTAATTTTTGTATCAAGTGAATCAAGAGCATGGTTAAATTGTTTTCTATCCAAGGACAGTCCAATAATGATTATTATATATACTTTATATTTAATTTTTATCCAACATTAATTGAGTGAAAAATTAATATAAAGTCTGAAGAAGAAAGTTGCCCAATGTGCTAAGTATAGAAGACAGAACCACCAAAAAATTGGGCAGCCCAAAATCGTTTCTATAACTGATCCAATCATCTGATTTTTTTTCTGATTTTTATACTTGCAAATCAACTCTTGAGCTTCCCCTAAATGCTATTCAAACCCATCCACTTTTTGTGCCTTTCACTTTTTGCCTCAAGCTAAATATAGCAAAGTTTGAAATATTCAAATTTGCTCAATGCATGGTTGGCCAAAGGAGCTTGAATGGCTAAAAATTATTTTCTATTTTTAGCAATCATTCCCACCTATAAGTACCCTTCTTCCATTCCTCATTTCACGCACCATTAATTCCCATATATCTCTCTCTTTCACTTACTTTCTCTCTTCCATTCCCTTCATTGTTTTCCCATTTCCCTTGCAGATTTCCCTTTTGAAAAAGAGCTTTCATCCACCTCAGAATAGCATAATTCAATTTTTCATGGAGGCCTTGGTTCAATAGAACAAGCAAAGAAGAATAGTAGCGCACTAGTCTGGCTTTAGAGAAATACTAGATTTTCTTCCTAGTTCCCTTCTCTTTAATTTTCTTGTTTATGTTGTGATTATGAATATGAATAATTGTTGTGTTGTTGTTCTTGTTCTAATTAAAATGACTTAAATTTTATTCATATTAGATTGATTGCATTCTGTCGATTTAAGTTATTAAAATTATGTTTGTGTTGTTATAAGCCTTGGTAAGTTATTCAATTAAATAAATTCATGCTTATGTTATAATTGCATTACAAAATGTAAGGTAACGAATGAATTAGTTATTAAACTATTGAAATTGTAATTAATTAACAAAATATTTAATTGGTGCATGTTTAATCTTCTAAGGTAGCTGAGGGTTAAATTAGCAACGGTATTAACCGATACATTAGCCTTACATAACTTGCAATATTATTGTGATTAAACTGTTTCAATATAAAAATACATTGTTACCTCACTTAATCTTATATGTGCTTATGAAGATTGTTTAACTGTTTGAATTGGCATTGAAAAATGTTCAAGAGATTGTTTGATTTAGTAAGTATGTAAGTGCAGTAGTTAACAAATTACCAAGTTGCCGTGAAAATATTCGTAACAGCATGAACATGGATTTAGTAATTCTAAGTTAATGAAGTAATTGATCTAACACAATATGTCATATTGATTAAAACTCATCTTTTTGAAATTGTGCATTGGAATTTTTTACTTTTTATTTTTATTACTTATTTAATTTTTAGTTTTTAAATTACTTATTCAAAACAACGTATTTTTCCCATCACCAAAGTGTTTGATTTAGATTTCATAAATATTTTTCATTCATAGTCCCTGTGGGTACAATAACTCAACATTTACTTGTCACTTTATTACTTGATACGATTGTGTACACTTGCATATTTTCGTTGTTCCAGACTCCTAGAGCTATAATTAACGATGAAGGATCTCACTTTGTAAATAAATGACTTAAGTAGTTACTCGAAAAGTATGATGTGAAACATAAAATTGCCACTGCCTATCATCCACAGTCAAATGGGCAAGTTGAATGGGTTAACCATGAGACCAGAAGAATCCTTGAAAAGGTAGTGTGACCTAATAGAAAATATTAGTCTCGAAGGCTCAATGATGCTCTATGGGCCTATCAAATTACTTTTAAGACACTGTTAAGAATGACTCCTTATCGGTTAATCTTAAGAAAGGCGTGTCATTTGTCGCTTGAGTTGGAGAATAAACCTCACTAGGCTTTGAAATAATTAAATTTGGATGTTAAACAGGCCAGTGAGAGAAGGATTTTATAGCTTGATGAGCTTGAAGAGTTGTGTTTTCATATGAGAATGCCAAGATGTATAAAGAAAAGACTAAGAGATAGCATGACAGGCGTATAGAATCTCATGAATTCAAAGAAGGTCAGAAAGTGTTGTTGTTTAATTCAAGGCTAAGGTTATTTTTGGGAAAGCTCAAATCCCGATGGAAAGAACTTTATACCATCCATAAAGTTTATCCATATAGAGTTGTAGAATTGTATGGCTACAATGGAGGTATATTTAAAGTTAATGGTTAACGTCTCAAACACTATTAGAATGGTGAAATTGAGCGAATTGAAACCTTGTTGAATTTAATGGACCCTTGACTTTCAATATTTTTATTTTTAAGAAATGACATACTTAGAAATTATTTTTCTTGAATTAGTACATTAAATTAAATTATCTAAGGCGATTGGAACATAAGCGGGATCATTTGTGACCCCCTCCAACCTTTCTTGGGATATTAATTTAATGTAATTTTCTGAGAAGAAATTTTCTAAGTAATCTGAATTTTTTTTTAATTTTAATTTTAATTATTTGTTTATGCTTAATAAGAGGGTCAGTTTGACCCAAGTACTAATTAGTTTATTTTCTAGTTTAGTTTAATTTTTCAGCACAAAAAATAATTGTAGTTTAGGCTTGAGGCCCAGAACAACGAAAAGGAGGAAATTATCCATTATTGTTGTCTAAAGGGTTCCCCAAAACCCTAATTTTTGTCGCCATTTCCCTTCCCTCCTTACCTTGCTACCTAAGCATCCTTTGTAGCTAAATTGTTACTACAAATTCACCCTAATTTACTACAATATAAACCCCTCTCAACCATCATATTTTTCACACCATTCAAGCAATTAGCTTAAACCATAGCCACCTACTTTTCTTCTCTTTGTCATCAGCCTTAAATCCCAAAAGATCTCCCCAATTTTATTTTTTTTTAGCTAAACCATCCTATTGTCGTAGCAGCATCATCACCAGAGCAACCTTGTTGCTGCCGCAATACCGTTGCTGTCGCAACATCGTCACCATCACAATGCCATCACGGTTATAATTTTTCACATTGCCGATTCCTTTTTTTTCTTTGCTCAAATTTCTCTTATTTTTTCAGGAAAAGTTACCATGTCTCGCAAAGAACAAGATCTTTCAAAACTTCTGCCAAAAACCCAATTGTGATTCAAGATGAGGAAGCAAGGAAATATTTGATTCTATCTTCAAACATCAGCCTATGATGCCGAAAAAATGTTTCAATTTGGATAGCAATGATGAGATGATCATGCCATTATCACTTCGAAAAACGATTGGTCCTTTAAATTGGGAGCAATTTTGTGATGCACAATTAATGCCTGACGAGGATTTAGTGCGAGAGTTCTATGCCAATTTGACCACGCTAGATGCTAATGAAGCTCTTGTTTGTAAAAAGAAGGTACCCCTTACTTCTAAGTCCATTAATGATTTGTTTAACTTACCTGGTGTTGAAGAAGATGAGTACTCTACTATGATGACAAATATCAATTGAGATTTTATTAAATAAGTACTTAATGTGGTTACAAATTTGGGATCCCAATGGATTATAAGAAAATATGGTAGTCATTCTTGTTGAAGGGAATATTTAGATTCAATGGCTAAGGTATGGTTCTACTTTATTCGATATAGCTTCATGCCTATCTCATATAGTTCTACCATCTCAATGGATCAAATGCTTTTGTTGTATGCGATTATGACTAAAAGGTCTATCAATGTTGCCTATCTGATCCTTGGTCTAATTGGGCCTGCTAAAAAAAGGCAGGAAGTGCCTAGTTTCCATCATTTATTACTTCAATTTGCTTGAGGGCCCAAGTAAGATCAAAAGCAAACCTGAAGGACTGTTATGTTCAAGGTTGCATAACAAGGCATGATCTTGAAAGGTTAGTGGAGAATGTTGAATTGTTGAAGCAAGTTGAGTGAGATGGACCAAATGAACCAGAATCTGATAAGTCGTCAACCAAATTTGAACTGAAAGTTGATTCAATAAAAGAGATAGAAGCACAAACTGAAGAGGAACCAAACCACTCTAAATTGAGGGTAGAGCCAAATGTTGCTGAGCCAGTGGAGCCATGTTTTAATCCTGAGTTGACCATTCCTACTTTTTCAAACACTATGAAGAATTCAGAATTTTCAACTACGATGGGTATGTGGAAATCCATGCATAATCAACAATAAGCTTACAAGAGATATGCGAAAGTTAGAGATGATACCATACGAAATACTTTTAAGAATACCTCTAAATGTTTTGTTCCTGATTTTCCAGATCATATCTTTAAGACATGGCAAGAAGAGATTGTGGGATCAAGTGTGACAAAGAAGGAAAAGGAAAAAGACATGGAAGATGTGTAACACCCCTAACCTGGATCTGTCATCGAAACAGAGTTTCAGAGCATTACCAAAACTTTCAGAAACATTTACAGATAAATCATGCAAGTTAATATTCAAATTCTGAAATCATTCATAACGTCCCTTAAATAGACCCTCGAGGTCCAATACGAGCATTAGAATCAAGTTAAGACTTAATCAGAACCTCTAAGAATTTTTCGCGACATTTCAAAATTTTTCTAAGGTATAGGGCTCACACGTCCGTGTGGTCCAAGGGACACGCCTGTGCTGGACGCCGTGTTCGACCCCGTGTAACTCTCTGACTTGTGCACACAGCTGTGCCACATGCCCATGTGTTAGACTGTGTGGTTAATTAATTCATTTCGAGTTTAGGTGCAAGTTTCACACGGCCAAGACACACTCCTGTTTTCTAGGCCGTGTAGCACACACGACTGAGACACACGCCTATGACTCTGCCCGTGTGCTTAATTCTGAACATTTTGTTTCTCAAAAATTAAGGTGCAAGGGACACACGGCCTAACTACACGCCCATGTACCTAGCCGTGTGTCATACACGGTCTAGACACACGTCCGTGTGTCCGCCCGTGTGGACAAAATAAAACCACTCCTAGCTTTATTTCTCACCCAAAATCACACCCATGACCTACACTTGAATCACACATCCAAATACCAACCATTTCAAGCATTCAAATCAAGCAAATTCCATCATTCATCATGGCATATCATTTCATGCATACATGTCTACAATCTTATCTTAGTTCAATCCATGTATTAAACATGATTTGATCAATGACTTAACATATATGTAGCTACCGTATTTTGACATCGTAAGTATATTTAACCAAACCATTACTAGCCATTTTAATGGCTAGATTACAAGCATCATTTACATTTACATGCCAATATGGCCAATATATCCTATACATGCCATTACAACAATAATTGATTTACCATATTGTACTGACATAGGCTGATGGATAGTGTGAGTGATCTCCGCCGAGCTTCCAATCCAACAAGCTTCCGATTTACTCTAAAACAGGAAAATAAAACTAAGTAAGCATAAAATTCTTAGTAAGTTCGTATAACATGGTACTGCACTTACAATTCATTCTATTTTGAGGTAACTATGTAAGGCATAATCAATCAGTTTGATCTCAAGCCCTACACATATTCTCATTACCCTTGTTAGTCATATATTCCACACTAACATAAAAACATATATGGGCTCAACAACAATCAAGTTTCCAAGCACATATGCTTTCCACACCATGTATTCATTCAATATTCATAATTCATCTCATTATTTCAAGTATAATTTCATAATAGTTCATTTCGACTTCATATCATTTCATATCAGAATTTTACTCATATTACTCGGAATATCAAGGTCACGATTAGTACACTCAAGGCGTAGAAGTCCATAATCAAGAATGAACATATATTCATCAGATAAAATCCATGTACAAATATCATCATCACATGTTTTCATATATCATTTTTCATATATCATCATTTTCTTGTATTTCAGACGGATACGTGTAATAACTCATTTTATCATTCATATCTTCTCGTGTCTGGAATTGTCACCCATTGAATTTGTTTGGAATATCAATGGATACGCAAGTAGTGCACTCGAAGTGTACAAATCAGGATCCGTCAATTCATGTCCAATGGTACCCATAAGGTACTATATCAGAGAGTACACTGTCGAGCCATACATGTATACAACAGGATTACCAGTCTAAGCTAAATCCTTTTTATGACATATGATCTAAAGAGCTTGATCTGGAGTACTCGTCTGGGCTAAATCCAATCTATAACATGTGCTTGAGAGGACTCATATTAGGATTACCCGTTCAGGCTAAATCCTGTCCGCAACAAATGCAGGACCTCATTCATTTTGAGAAATCATATATCCATCAAAGTTTCCATTTATTCAAACACAACTTAGCATCTTTCAATCATTATCAAGCATGTGGTCAATCTCATATATTTATGCATTTATTCAATTCAAATTTTCACATTCAACTCAAGCATAAAATTTAACATTTTTATCATTTATAGTTTGTCGGGCATTATAATTGATCGGGCACTTTCATTTATCGGGCTTTAACAAGTATGTGATCATCTCACATATTTATGGCATTTATAAAATTCACAAACACAACATTTAATTCAAGCATAAAAACATATACAATTTAGCTACACGAACTTACCCCGACAATGTTCGTGTACGTAAAATCTACTAATTTGATATTTTCCTCTTTCCTCGTTCTAGCTCCGAATTTGCTCTATCCAGATCTATACGAGTAAATTTAACATTAATTTACCATATTTCACATTCAAGTAGACTTAATTTTTATCCTAGGCAAAATTACCATTTTGCCTCTAACCTTTCTATAAATTCCCATTTTGTCCCTAGGCTCGTAAAATGAAAATTGTGCAATTTATTCACTGCTCCAAGCCTAACCAAAATCCTATTGCAAAATTTACAGCACATGTATTCATAAAAATTCAGAATTTTTCATCAAATTTCACAACTTTACATTTTAGTTCCTAAATCACTTTGTAAAAGTTGTTTATCTATCAACAACCTTCCTTTTTCTACCATAAATTTCTAATTTTCAGCATATTCATCCATGACCCATTTTCCATACTTTGATAACTTCTCAAATTGATCCCCCAAATAGATAGATTAAGCTATCCCAGTTTCTAGAATATCTGGAACAGTAGGAATAATAGAGTCTTCTGAGAGGTGGAGAATGAGGCCAAAGTGACTTGGGATAGAGCTGCTGCTTTAAGTCAGGACTTTCATATTTTCAATCTTTTGGAGAAACTGATACTCCCTAAGCCGGCTATTGAGAGAGCGTGGAAGAAACCTGGTCAGTGGGTGGTTAAAATTAATTTCGATACTTCTACGAACGGTGGAAAAATAAACTTTGGCTTTGTGGCGAGGGATCACGATGGCTTTGTTCTTGGTGGTCGGGCAGGTGTTTGGGACAAAAACGTTCAAGCCGAATTGGCTGAGCTGTATGTGCTGGAAGAAAGCATGATTTTTGCAGGAGCTAAAAATTGGCTGAAGCTGGAATTTGAATCTGACTGCGTCAGCTTGGTGAACCGGCTTAACAGGACGACACCTAACTTTTCTACTATGGGCTTCCGCATTCGAAATAGTTTAAATTTGTTGGATCATTGTTTTAATTTCAAATTTGTTTGGGCCCCTCGATGTTGTAACAAAGTTGCTGACTTTTTTTGTAAATGGGCTACTATTAATAATTGTACTAAGGATTTTGATATGGATTATCCGTTGGAAATCCATGACATTATTTTAAATGATGCAATAAATTGAAGTTGGCCTTCGGGTCTTTTTCCTTAAAAAAAAGCTATCCTGGTTTTAAAAATATCAAAATTACTAAAAACGGGGCTTGATTACTTACCCAAATAAGCTTGATAAGTCTTCTTCCTCTCTCTTAGGGTTTCCATAGAAATATTTGGGGAAGAAGATGATAAAAATGATTTTTATTTCTATTTAATTATTTTATCATCTTTAATAATTTTGGTTTCCAATTTAGCCCCTAGCCTTTCTCTAATTTTCCATGGACGAGTCATACCAAAATATCTACATACTTTCTTTAATGGTCTAATTACCATATAAGGACCTTAATTTTTGAATTCCATAGCTATTTGATCCTTCTAGCTACTAGAATCTAACTTTTGTATTTTATGCGATTTGGTCCTTCCCGTAATTAAACACATAATCGGTAAAATTTTTTATCAAAATTTTCACATGACATTTTTAATATAATAAAATAAAAATAAATTGCATTTTCGGCTCAAATTTGTGGTCCATAAACCACTGTTCCGATTTCACCGAAATTGGGCTGTTACAGGATGACACAAATTAAAAGAGGGAAATTTCTTTTTCTTAAGTATTTATTTTAGGCATTTACATTTCTTTCCTTGGTTAGTTTTCTTTTGTTTTCGCACAAAAAAATTGCAAACATGAATAAATTAAGCTTAATGCCTCTTCATTATAAACAGCAAAGTACTGTGGTAATGGGAATAAACATTTCTAGGATTGGATTATTAAGAAAGACTCAGTACTTAAACATTCTGCATGACTCACCTCTCTTTCCTTGCAATCCTATCTGGTGTTCAGTTTTCATTCATTATTTTGTTTTTGCAATGAGAACATTGCTTCTTTTTAAAGGGGGTAAGGCAATATTTGCATTAATTTTAATTTTTTTTCTTCTTTTGAAGTATGATTCAATTTTTTCACATAAGTATGCTGAAATAAAATGATGTCTAGAGAAAATTTTTGTTCATAAGTTAGCTCAAATGCAAGTATGATTTTTGATTTTATTTGAGGTTTTTTTTATGTTATCTTAAGGTATGGAATGCTTGTATGTTATTAGGTCTTATGTAGTTCTTGCCATGAAATTTTAATTTCCTTAGAGATATAAATGCATGAAGGTTTAAGTCCTCAGAATTGACTTAGTAAATTCCTTGAGGCGAAATCCTAAGAGGCATAAGAATCTAAACATGATTTAGCCACAATTTTCTTTGGATCATTTGGGCCTTTCAAGCCTACCATATGAATTTAACCTTTAAAACTTTAGTTTGAGCCTGTAAGCCTATTTTATTGTTATTCACCTACATCATAAGCAATATTACCATCTTTTTATGTTTTATCCGATTTTTGCATCTATCTTAACTATACTTATCTTGGTGAGCAAAGATTGAGGAAAAATTCAAAAAGATATATATGTTCTAAAAAACAGAAGAGAGAAAGAGAAAAATCTCTATTGAAATCTCTCAAAGCAAAAAGAGCAAAATAAATACTCAAAATATTAGGAAGTATTGTTGGGCAGAAAGCTTTAAATTAAGTTTGGGGGTAGTAAAACCCGTTACTAGGAAGGATGTATCTCAAAAATATCCAAGGCAAAGTTAGGCTTAAGATAATTGAACCTAAAATTTAAGTTCTCTTTATCCTTACCTTGAGCCTAACCTTATTACAACCTTATAAAAGACCTATTGGTTTTGATAATTATGCTGACTACATTAGTGGAGACAAATTGCTAAGTTCAACATATGAGGACCACTAATTAAATCTTGTGATTGTTTTGTCTAATTGATAAGGAGACTTTGATTGAATGGTGAACATTATGTATGAACTTGAATAGCATGCACTCTATGACTTATGCTAGCATTTTTCCCGCACTTAGTATAAAATTTTGAAATAATGTTTGCATATGAGCGACTTATCAATAAAAAGAGTTTGTGAGAATGATTTTGTTGATGTATTGGTTGATTCTGCTTAAGGATTCTATTTAAACCTATTGCAAAATTGTCTTATCTAAAATTTTGCTTTACGTTACTTGGGACTAGCAATGGATTAAGTTTGGGGGTGTATAACCTTTAATTTATATAGGTTTTTTTAGTAGTTTATAACACCTTTTTACTTAAAAGTAGTATTAATCCCGATTATTTGATCACTAATTGAGTGAATTTTGTTTATATTTCAATAATGGACATGATTTAAGGAAGAATGTAATTTTATGTTATTTTGTATTAAATTATTGCATAATTTAATTGTTTTTACTACATATTAATTTTTGACTTTATTTAATGTAGTTGGCCCAAGGATATGCATGATTTATTTATAAAATAAAGTTACATGGAGATGCCCAAATTCACTCTACATGGATGGCAAGCACATGTAAAATGGGTCATGAAGAGGTTGCTTTTGATCCAATTCAAAATGGATCAATTGATGGACAAGTCTGGTAAACAATTGGGTCACCAAACCGTCCAAACAAGAGAAAAGAAGCCTAATTTGACATGATATTTGTGATCAGCCCAAAAATTAGTTTTGAGAGATTTACTAGAGATCCCTACCATTGCAGATGAATCAGAAATTAGCCCACAAGATTTGGCCTTGAAACCATCAAACTCTTACTTAATTCAAGGATGATTTCATGCTTGAATCAAGTAATCAACATCCATTCCCTTCCTCAATATATGGTTGGCCAAGCAAATCAGTGAATGGAGAGATTTTTCACACTATTTTTAGTAAACTCATCCACCAACCTTTACTATAAATACCTACCTCCATTCCTCATTTTAGTCATCCTTCATTTCATAATCATTTCTCATTTCTCATTTGTTCTCTTTCTTCCCACGTATAAGCATTCATAATCCCCTTCTCCCTTAGCCAGCAAAATCTTGAGAAGATACTCTCTTAGCTTGCCACCTTGAAAAGCAACTTGTAAAGGAGCAACATGAGGATTGGAGGAAACCACTTTGATCAGATTATGTAGAATTGTTGAAACAATTAGATTTTATCCTTCCTTATCCTTGTTTACTTTTAATCATGTTTGCAATGTGTTTTGTTATCTTGTCATCAATGATCGTTGCTTAAATTTGTTTAGCTAGAATGGTTGCATTAATTTAATAAAGTTCATTTAAATTGTGTTTATGATGTTCTGTGCTTCAATCATTCATGTTTTCAATTAAACTCAAGTATGTATTTCATTCATACGTGATTGATTACATTAGAATTAGTTAAGTGATCCTAACCAGACGACGACTAATGGATGTAATAATTGAAAAACGCATGCTTAATTTAGATCCTAACTCGACTAAATTGAAGGTTCATAATAACTCAAAAGAGCTCTATTATCTTGCATAGATTTTAGGTTTATGTGATTAAATTGTTTCAAACCTAACCCATCCCTATTACTTCACAAGAATTCTTAGAAATCCTTAGTTGGATATGATCAGTAAAATGCATGTTTTTCTAAGTAAAAGATTCCAAAAGGACTTAATTTTTGTTTCAAACTCATAAAAGATCGAGTTGCCTTGGATTATTTTTCCGGAACATTGTAAGCATAATGAAAATGAACTAAGTTGAATAATGTGACTATTCTAGCCTATACATGTTATTGTTGTTGAAATTTGTGATTTCGCTACTAAACCCATCTCATTCATTCTATTGCATACGTTGCATTTAGATTAATTTGCATTAGGAATCATCTTGAATCTAGTTAATTATTCTTTACATCCATCACTCAAAATATTGTGTTTTTATCACCAACTTGTGAACTTTAATTTTACAATTAAATGATTAACATACGCAATCCTTATGGAGATGATAACTCTTTTACTTACTTATTAATTGATAACGACTACGTACACTTGCACAAACCATGCAT
Source organism: Gossypium anomalum (assembly GCA_025698475.1). Taxonomy (NCBI): domain Eukaryota; kingdom Viridiplantae; phylum Streptophyta; class Magnoliopsida; order Malvales; family Malvaceae; genus Gossypium; species Gossypium anomalum. Next base: position 15,882,708 of record CM046957.1, read on the forward strand.
TACAGTACTCAACTAATTCATTGTAAAAACTATATTACAACTCGACCTGTATACTTACGGTTATTAGCTCGTAGTTTTTTATTTTATTGCAGTATTCATACTCTGGCCGTTAGTACGCCCGAAGGTGATCAAGTTGTTGGCGCCGTTGCTGGGGAGGCAACATCACTAGTTTAAATTTAATCTTTGAATTTTAATTAGAATAATGAGGAAAATTTTAAGTTATAGATACAATTCTATTTTATTTATTATTATTAATCCTCTCTTTCTAGGTTAGTGTATGACTCGTAGTAGGGGCACGCCTATTATAACAGCCACAAATCCAGAGAGAATAATCTGAAGAAATTGCTGACAGCAACAGCAATAGCAACAACGGATGTAAGATCCACCACCACTTGCTGCAGGTAACGTACCACGTGAAAATTCACAGTTTGGCAATGCTAACGATAACACTAGGAAACCCACCAGCACCATAGTTACTCGCAAATGTACAAATGAACCGAAACAAGAGAACCCTAAGGGATTATGCCTTACCAAGTCTGAACATGGTTCAGGAAAGTATAGGGAGGTCGATGATTACAACTAATAATTTTGAGATAAAATCGGTGATGATTGAGAATAATCTACAGTTTAGGGGCACTATGACAGATGACCCTAATCAAAATTTAAAATGGTTTCTCCAAATCTATGATACTTTAAAGTATAAGGGGTTCACTAATGACACTATTCGTCTTTGGTTGTTCCCCTTTTCTTTAATTGATAATGACTTTTCTTGGTTAGACTCACAAACACCAGGGTCGATCACGACATAGGATTAACTTGCTGGAAAGTTCTTATAGAAGTTCTTCCCAATTAGCAAAGCAGTTCACCTAAGATGAGAGATTGCTATCTTTAAACAGATAGAGGGAGAAAGTTTCTATAAGGTGTGAGAATGTTTCAAGATTTTGATTTAACAATGCCCACACCACGGATTTCCTGAGTGGATGCAACTACTGGTATTTTATAATGGGTTAGACGCGAATGCACGATTTGGATTAGATGGAGCAACAGTAGGAGCCCTTATGAATAGGATGTACAAGGATGTGTACGAAATTATTGAAAACATGGCATTAAACCCCTATCAGTGGTCAATTGAATGATTCACATATGGCAGAGTAAAAAAGATCCTATTCCTTTCGAGACTTGAAGAAAAACAAAAGTGGGATGAGGATGAATTCATAAGTTTCCTAAACATGTTTGAAACATTAAATGTTAATGTACCTTTGATTGAGTTAATTGAAAAGGTTCCCCAATACGTTAAGTTTTTAAAGGAGATGATGGCAAGGCGTAAGAAAATTAAGGTATGATAATAAGTTAATTTAAATGCTTCTTGTAGTGTGATTATTTCAAGACAGGTACCTCAAAAATTGAAAGACCCCAGGAGTTTTACTATTCCCATAGAGATAAGGAGTATTCATTTTAATAGAGCTCTATATGATTTAAGAGTTAGTATTAATTTGATGCCTCTATCAATTTTTGAAAAACTTACATTAGGGGATCTTAAAACTACTTAGATAATATTACAATTGGTTGACAAGTCTTCAGTACATCCGAAAGGGGTATTGGAAGATGTGTTAGTTAAGGTGCGAAGCTTGTTAGTTAAGGTGCGAAATTTCATTATCCCTATAGATTTTGTGGTACTTGATTTTAAAGAAGTTCGTGAGATACCGATCTTACTAGAAAGACCATTTTTGGCCACTTCTATATCCACCATTGATTTAGAGAAAAATGAATTGACTATGAAGATCAATGGTGAGGCTAAAATTTTTAAATTTGGCCGTCAACCAAGCAAGAAAGATAGGAGAAAGTTAGGGGAGCAATGAAACAATTATTTATCTCTAACATTCCCGAGTCAAAGGCCACGCTTCCTTTTATTCATGCAGAAAGAATAAACAGGTTTAAGGAAAGGGATAAGTGGGCACAAGTGGAATAACACGATGGATGATGGACTAATACAGAGAAAATGGAAGAATCATCCATTGGTGAATTGATGATACTGTCAGATGAATCCGGTAGTAAAACTTTAAAAAATATTCAAATTTCTTAATTGTTTTAAATTATTGTATATTTAACTAACCGTAGAGTTTAGATGTTATCTTTTAGGCGTTTATTGAAGACCGAGACATCCTTAAAGATGGAAAGTTGGGTTGACATAGAGTCAGTGTCACAACACGACAACCCCGTGTCACGATACTTTGTACAAAATGCAAGAACTGAAGAAACCAACTAAATGTCACGACACCACACTCTTATGTCACAACATAGAGGACAATTTCTTCAAATTTCCAAACTAAAAGATGTGTCACGACACGGGTTTACAGGGCTGACTCGACCCATCTATGCAACCCAACAGATTAACCCTTTATTTACTTGACTTTAAACCCCCAAAACACCTATTTCTTAACGTAAAAACATACTTAACTCATATTTAAACATACTTTACCCCATTTAATCCCTTAAATTTCCCAAAACCTATAAAACCCTAAAAAATCATTCTTTTCTTTTGCTTTTTAAGTTGTTTTGGGGTGCTTCTCCTTTTTGTCTTACTTGTGAAGGGTAAAACCGAAACCACTCCAAGGAACGATGGGTAACAAAGTGTAACAAGGAATCCAACGATATATCTGAGGTTAAGGGTTTCTAAACCCAACTTTTACTATTCCATTGAGTTTGTTTGCTTAGTATTTCATTAGTTTTTCAAATTAAAACATCCTGCTTTCTAGAAAAATTAGGCGAACTATGGAAACAAAGCCATCGATGGCTCAAAATTCCTCTATATTCTTAAATCTGAATATTAAAAAAATATTTTAATGAACTTCAAAGTAAAAGATTCATTCAAGAGAGGGGATTTGATCCATCCATGATTTTGTGTAAATAAATATGGCCTTTAGTCATATACAATAGGTGCGAATGTTTTTGGATAATCCCTAAAGATAGTGTTGTGGTCCCTGTTATTCAAGACTTTATGCATCATTACGGGACCAAGAGTCTAGAAACACTGAAGGTCATATGTGGGAATCAGTACTTGTGCAAGGAAAAGATGTTCAAGTAACCCCTCAAATTATTTGTGAGTTTTATATTGTTCCATACTACGAAAAATTTTATTGAGAAAGTTGATTTAGAGTATTTTCGAGGCATAGATATGGATAACATTATAAAATTTCTAACTGAAGGAAGGGGCGAATAGAAATATCTCTCAGGTACCAACACTTCCATGTCCTTTCATTAAGCTATAATGTGTCCAGAGTCTAAGATGTGGATTCAATTTATATGCACACAAATAATACCTACTTTAAATGTTTCTAATGTCAATAGTTTTAGAGAAGTTTTGCTCTGTGCTATTTTGTAGAAAATATAACACCCCAAAATCGAGCCTAGGTGTTTTAGGGGTAATTTAGGAATTTTAGCCTTAGAGTTTCGAAATTTTGTGACATGGTATATTTGTAATGTTTTCGATTATGGTTTTTAGAAAATTAAATTATTTTTTGAAAAAAGTGTTTTAGAAACCTATAATTTTTTAAAAAAGGACTGATTTGTAATAGGGTTAAAATTTTGAGCATTTATGTTGCAGTTTTACCAAATTTTAAAATTGAACCTAAAAACCCCCACCTACAGCTTGTTTCATGTTATTTTCTCTTCTTTACTTGCTTGTGTCGTCCATTTTCTCTTCCAATCTCTTGCCTTCAATTTTCTTTGTGAAATTTTCATTTTTTTTATTTCCATCATCACCCAAGTCTTTAATCTTCATAATATTTCAAGAAAACACTCCAAAAATTCTATTAATTTCTTCATCTTTTCCACTTGTGGGTTTCTCGGATTTGCATCAGAAACTCATTTATTCTTCCATCAAAGGTAACCATTCACTTTGCTATTAGTTTGTAATGTTAATTGACCTTTGAAACTGAGTTTTGAGTTATTAAATTGCATGTTTTAAATAAAAGCCAAAAATAGAGTCGTTAACTGCGAATTTTGGATTTTCGAGTAAGAATGTGATTTCAAAGTGTTAATCAATAGGTTTTGACATAATTAAGAGGTTTCTAGAATTTCTTTGAAGTTTCATTAGAGATTTCTTGTAACACCCCAAAATCGGCCCAAACGTTACGACCAAATCTAGCGTAGTCACATGATAGTGCTCTTGAAAACATGTTGATACCTTAAAAATTGTTCCAGTTATTATCTATCATTCAGCTTGACAAACATGTATAGATTAATTTACTTGAACCCATATCTTATACGTAAGCTTTTTAAACTGAATAATTTCGAAACCATTTTCATTTACAGAAAATCTTATTTTGTTTTAGAAAACTGTACTTTGTTGCGTTGCAGTTTATGAATCCATTAAAACAGTTCAAAAAGTCCCAAATTAAAATAAAAAATCCGTACTGGCTTTAATACATTAAAACCTTCCCAAATAAATATTAAAACCGTGATAAGTCATAAAACCGTAAATTTTTCATGAAACAGAAACAGTGGTCACCGTCGAGTCTCCACTGCACCGATCCATCTACTGCTGGGGATTACCTACACAGATTAAACAGAAAAGGGTGAGTTTTCGCAACTCAATGTGTAACCCCCACAGAAATCACAGTACAGAGTACATATCAGATATCATGAGTAAACAGTCCGGACCGAAGCCCTTTACAGAATTAGTTAGGGCTTAGCCCACTCAAATACAGAATCAGAACAAACTGAGGGCCTTAGCCCATCTCAGATATAACATTCACAACAGATCAGAATAACAGAACATGCCCACCAACCCTACACACCAACTCTGTCCAACCCAACACACCATGTGGGGATAAAATCGACCCACCCATCCCTGCACACCAAATATGGGGATAAAATCGACCTATCCAACCCTACACACCATAAAGTACCGCAATGCGGCACATGTAAAAAATATGCAGCTTAGCTGCCAGATGACAGGCTTATGAAGCCTACCAAATACTTCATTCTCTTCACCAAACCCACCCCAATGCAATGTATCATACAATATGGCATGCTATAATGCAGGTAAACAGATCATACATTTATATTCAGAACAGTACAGGTATACACGCTACATGTAATATATTAGCGCATACTTCACAATATCATAACACAGAACAGGGGTCTAAGTAATGCTTACCGACCCTACGATAGGCCATAGTCGACTCGGGCGACCCGTGCAACCTTACAGTTCGTTACAGAAAAATAGGCTTACACGTTCATGTAGCCTGCCAGTTTGGGCCTACACGCCCGTGTGGCCCACAAGATCCAAATTGGCCCTGGCCGTGTGGATTACATGGCTTGGCCTAGAATTCCACCCCCATGTGGTTCACTTGTGTGGGCCTACACGCCCGTGTGGCCCTCACTGCCCAATTGATTGAGCCTGTGTCTCGCACACGACCCCACCGGCCATCACACAACCATGTCAAGTGCTCGTGTCTTATGCACACGGCCTGGCTCGTTGACCACACGCCCGTTTGGCGTTGACAGATTTGTTTTTAGGCTTTCGTCGATTCTTTTTTTTTGGGGTTTCAAGTACACACCTATAACGTTTTCAATGTGTAAGCACTCCTAAGCCTCAAGAACCTAAAAAGAACGTCCAATAAAACTCAATTAAACTCTTAAATTGATATTTGACATCTAGTCGAAAGGCATACTTCTAACCATTTAATGGAACCCTTACCTTCGAGTGAAACGAGCAATCCTCGCACTTAATTCGTCACTTGGGATCGATTTAACGTTCCTTGAATAACTCCTAACACCAAAAAAGAAACCCCTCTTAGAGAGTAAACAGAAACGTTTAAAGAGGTAAAAACTGAAACTTACTAATACCATGTTAAGGCTGAATTAGCAAAATTAAGGACTTTTCAGTCTAAAGAAAACGATAGCAAGGAGGAAGAAGAAGTGAAAAATCAGCAGCAAGGGGGAAAAAGTGAGAGGAAAAAGGGCAGAGATTTTTTGAAAAGAAAGCCAAAATTTCGAAAGTGGGAGAAATAAAAAAATAAAATCCCGATAACCCCCAAAATCCCATAATCGTCTCCCTTAATTCCCACTACTCAAAATCCTTCTATGACACAACTCTAATTCGAGACTGAGCAAAAATACTACCTTTGCCTATGCAAAGATTCGAACACAAGACCTCCAACAAACCAACACACATCTTAACCACCAGACCAGTAGGCCCATTCTGATATAAGCTTACCAACAATTAAATAAAAGCCTATTAACTTGAGATAGGCTTGATTCAAAAAAATACCAAAATTTAGCCAAAGCTAGGGCTTGAACTTGGGACCTCTTACACACACCCAAAACATTTAACCACTGAATCAGATACACAGTTGTGTTAAATACTTGCAGGAACATATTTATAAAATTTAGGGTGTTACAACTCTACCCCCTTAAAGAAAATTTCGTCCTTGAAATTTTACTTGATCAGAAAAGGTGAGGATACTGTTGTCGCATCGAATCCTCAGGCTCCCAAGTGGCCTCCTTAGTGCTATGATTTCGCCACAGCACCTTCACTAAAGGGATAGATTTTCTATGCAGAACCTTAACGTCTCGGTCTAAAATCTAAACTGGCTCCTCCTCGAACGTCAAATCTGGTCTAACCTCAATGTCCTTCACCGGAATAATATGTGTGGGATCAGAGCGATAGCGTCTCAACATCAAGACGTGGAACACATCATGTATGCGATCTAACCCTGGAGGTAGCTTCAACTGATATGCGACTGGCCCTACTCGCTTCAGAATTTAGTACGACCTAATAAACCGATGGCTCAGCTTGCCTTGCGGCTGAACCTCAGAACCTTCTTCCACGGCGAGACCTTAAGGAAAACCATGTCCCCCACAGAATACTCGATGTCCCTTCTCTTCAAATCAGCATAGGACTTCTGTCTATCAGAAGCTGCTTTAAGTCAATCTCGAATCAAGTGGACTTTATCCTCAGTTTCTGATACCAACTCTAGACCCAAAACTCATTGCTCACCCAACTCAGTCCAGCATAAGGGAGTGCAACACTTACGACTATACAGTTCCTCGTAAGGTGCCATATGTATACTAGACTGATAACTATTGTTGTAAGCGAAATTTGCTAATGGAAAGTACTCCTTCCAACTGCCTTGGAAATCTATAACGCAACCCTTCAGCATGTCTTCTAGTATTTGAAAACCCCTTTCTGACTAACCATCTGTCTGAGGATGGAAAGCAGTACTAAATTCTAACCTCGAACCCCAAGTCTTATGAAGCTTCTACCAGAATTGAGATGTAAAACGAGGATCCCTATCAGAAATGATCGAGACAGGTACCCCATGTAGCCTCACTATCTCAGAAATGTAAATTTTGGCCAACTCTTGTAGGGAGAAGTCTATCCTAACAAGAATGAAATGTGCAGTCTTGGTCAATCGGTCCACGATGACCCAAACAGAATCCTTTTTAGTGGGTGTTAAGGTCAACCCACTAACGAAGTCCATTGTTACTCGCTTCCATTTCTACATTAGTATCTTAATCAGCTGCAGCAAACCTGAAGGTAACTGATGCTCAGCCTTAACTTGCTGACAAGTCAAACAGCGAGCAACAAAGTTAGCAAACTCACGTTTCAACCCTGGCCACCAGTACAACTCTCAGAGATCTCGGTACATCTTGTTCCTATCGAGATACATAGCATAAGGGCTACTATGCGCCTCCCTCAGAATCGACTGTTTCAAGTCATCATCATTTGGTACATAGATCCATCCTCGGAAACACAATACCCCATTATCATTAATCCTAAAATCCGTAGTAACCCTACTCTCAATCTGACGGAACCTCAACTCAAGAGACTTATCTCCTATCTGTTTATCCCTAATCTGATCAATCCATATCAGTCTTACTTGTAGATTAGCCAATAGACTCCCATCATCGAATAAACTGAGTCGAGCGAACATCACACTCAAATCGGTCATAGCCATACGACTTAACGCATCGGCCACCACATTAGCCTTACCAGGATAATACTCAATGCTGCAGTCATAATCCTTAAGCAGTTCAACCCATCGACACTGCTTAAGGTTTAGCTCTTTCTGAGTGAGGAGATATTTGAGGCTCTTGTGATCAGTGTAGGTGGTACACTTCTCACCGTACAGATAGTGCCTCCAGATCTTAAGAGCAAAGACTACTGCTGCCAACTCCAAATCGTATGTTGGATAATTAGCCTCGTGAGGCTTAAGCTGACAAGATACATAAGCAACAACTTTACCACCTTGCATCAAAGCACAACCCAGACCCACATGCGATGTATCAATGTATACCACGAAGTCCTTACTAGGCTTAGGCTGTATCAAAATAGAAGCTTGGTTTCGAATAGTCTTAAGCTTATCAAAACTCTCCTGCTGTGCATCAATCCAAACAAAAGGAACTCCCTTACGCAGCAGCTTAGTCATTGGAGCTGCGATCAAAGAGAACCCTTTTACGTCCCTTGAGCCTCTAGCAGAACGTTTCTATACAGTCTACTAACCTGCATAGATTTCCCCAAAGGACTTAATACAGTTATCTCACTAGAAGTACTTTCAACCGCAATCCCCAAGGTTTTAGATACAGTACTAGCTACGTATGAATGTGTAGAGCCTATGTCTATCAATGCAAGATAAGGTACATTAAATATTAAAAACGAACCCGTAATGACGTCCATAGCATCTTGGTCATCACGGTGACAAGCAACATAAACCAGTACAGGCTGTCTCGCCTTAGTCAGTCCAGCACCTCTACCCGATATTCTCTATCCTCGGCCAATACCGTTACCACCCCTGGCCTGACCTCGGCCCCTAGGTGGCTACGAAACCACTCTCGGCGGCTGTACAGTCCCAGTAACTAGAGCTTGCATCTGATCAGTTCTCAACGGACAATCTCTCACACGATGCTTTGTGGACCCACATCTCAGACATGCCCCAGTAGTCCTCCAACACTAGCCCGGATGGCGTCTACCATAATGTCCACAAAGTAAAATCCCAGTCTGTGCAGCAGGAGGCCCAAATCTTATTGGCCCATCAGATCTAGCATTTTTCCTAGGCCTCATCGCAGCACTCGAGGGCTCTAATTCCCTCTTATTCTTTCTTTTCTCTCGGTTCTGGCGCTCAGCGCGATTAACCTCCTCAGCAATCTTGGCCTTCTCGACCAACACAACGAACTCACGCTGTAATACCCCCTACCCGTACTCATTGCTTAATAGGTACGAGGCATTACCGAGTTTTACTGAATTAATTTTTTTTTATTCAATATAGCCCTTTTATAAATATCTAAACTTCCCTGTAATATTAAATCGAGACCAATCCACATCAATCAAATCAATTTAACATATTTTCATGATAGATTCATGCATTTATATAAGATAACGTCATCACATATCTATAACTAGGTTTGTTAACCATACTAATGGCTAACTTTACATTCATTTCACGTTAACATTTACTTTGTTAGATTATACATGCCATTGATTCCCAAAATAAAGTTCCTTTATTTACCGAAATCCCGAGGTTGATAGTGTGATGTGTCTCCGACCAAATCCGACCTCCGAGCTCTTAACACTACAAAACAGGAGAAAAGGAAACAGGGTAAGCACTTTGTGCTTAGTAAGCTCATGTAACAAGAATTACACTTACCTAATATTTTCGGTACAATACAATAAACATTACATATATCCATTCAATGCATCATTACCCTAACATGCACAAACTCAACATTCAAGTTAGTACGATAATTTCCATGTATCAATAATATATATCATGATTGATGAGCTCATCATTACTATGATTTCCATTCCCTTTTTATTTTTCCATATTTATCCCGTTGAATTACTCGGAATTTCGATGGATTTTTCAGAGGTACACTTTTAGTGTACAAATCCGGGTCCGTCAATTCATATTCATGTGCGCACATTTCCATTTCAGAGAGCACACTCACAACCTCAACCTTGCAAATGGGATTACGGTCCCAGCTAAATCACGCAATATAAACTCATAGAGTATTGTCGGGATTACCATCCAGCTAAATCCCGCAACGACAATTACTCTAATGAGCTTGGATCCACTTACGATCCGAAAAATTGGACCCTAATTCGGATTACCCGTCGGGCTAAATCCATTTTCCACATATTCTTCTGGGAGGGCTATATCGAGATAGGATCACCCGTCCGGAGCTAGATCCTTTTACCACAATTCCTTTTCGAGATCCATCGAATTTTCCTTTCATTCAACCGGATTTCTTCCCTTTTTATCAAATATGTCAATATTTCATCAATTTTCATATAATGAACATTCAAATCATATTCACATCAATAACATACATTTCAAGTATTTAAGAATATAATTCAAGTTACATGAACTTACCTTGATACTTGTTTGTAAACAAAGAAAAATCTACTAATCCCGAACTTTTTCCTTTCCTCGATCTAGCTTCGTATTTGAATCTTCTGGATCTAAATAAATAAATTTAATTATCAATTTAATACATTTCATGTTCATATGCAACATTCTCTATAATTCAACTATTATTTATAGTTCATTCAAAGCTGTCTACTTGAGTCATAGTCACTAAATTATTTATAACTTGAGATACGGAACTCCAAATTAAGATCCGTTAATTTTTCCTGAAACTAGACTCATATATATTCTTACCATAAAATTTTCAGAATTTTTGGTCTAACCAATAAGTACATTTTATTCTTTAAAATCACCCCTGTTTTGCTGTCTGACAGTTCTGACTCTTCTTCACTAAAAATTAATTATCTCATTGTACAGAATTCAAATGATATTCTAGTTCTTTTCTATTAAAACTAGACTCACTCAGGATTCTATACATATAAATTTAAACTCCTAATTATTTTTATTCATTTTTTTATGATTTTTCAAAGTCAGAACAGGGGAACCCGAATTCATTCTGACCTTGTCTCACAAAATTCATTATATCTCAAAATTTACAAATCCATTGCTTACAATATTTCTTCTATGAGAAACTAGACTCAATAAGCTTTAATTCCATGTTTTGTTCATCTTCTAATTCGATTCCTACAATTTTTGGTGGTTTTTCAAAGTTAGTCTACTGCTGCTGTCCAAACTGTTTTAGTGCAAGTGTTTATTACCATTTTTCCCTAAGCTTTTAATAAATGATAATTTCGTCCCTACTCAATTAGCCTCTCAATTGAGCTGATTTTTCTCAATTAACATTCTACTATATCACCTTAAACTAGTTTACAACTTTTAGGAATCAGAATTTCAGAAATATAGTTTAATTCCAAAATTTTCACAATTAGGTCCTAAAAATCAATTTCCATTGAAATTACCTAATAAAATCATCTCATAAACAATTTAAAGCTTTAATTTCATTCTATTTCATCATAAACTTACATAACTCAACCATAGTGACTTTCAATTTCATCCATGAAATCAAAACTAATCAATTTAATAGTAGGACCTAGTTGTAAAAGTCTTAGAAACACAAAAATTACAAGAAAAAGGCAAGGATTAACTCACTTGGTGCAAAAATTATGAAATACCAGCTTAGAGAACCCTCCTATGGCATTTTTAGCTGCTGGAATTGAAGAGAAATGAAGAGAAATCTAGATATTTCCTATTTAGTCCTAGTTTTATTTAGTTAATTTTGCAATATTCCAATTTTACCCTTAATTTATCAATTTTTCTGCTGATTTCATACCCTTGCCGCCCAGCCCAAATAACTTTTGGGTCTAATTGCCTTTTAAATCCTTTCTCATTAGACTCTTAAGCTATTTAATCACTCTAGCAACTTTTACACCTATTACAATTTAGTCCTTTTATTTAATTGACTACCCAAACATTAAAATTTCCTAACGAAATTTTAATACCACATTAATAACATTTCATAAATATTTATAAAATTATTTTCGACTCGGTTTTTACGAGATAGAGGTCTCGATAACTTATTTTTACCTAATTTCTTCAATAATTCTTTTTTAACTAGCCACTAAATCGATAAAATTTTTCTATCAATATTTTCATACGACTTTCCTATCATATAAATTTTCATGCAAAAATATTAAAATAAATTTCTCTTTAAATCGGATTTGTGGTTACGAAACCACTATTCCGATAACCTTGAATTTAGGCCATTACAACTCTCCCCCCTTTAAGGATTTTCGTCCTCGAAAATCTTACCAGTAAAGAGGTTTGGGTGTTGTTTCCTCATTGTCTCCTCCGGTTCCCATGTCGCTTCCTCAATCCCGTGCTTTTGCCACAACACTTTCACCAAATTTATCTTTTTATTTCTTAGCTCTTTTGTCTCCCCGTACAATATCTTGACCGGTTCTTCACTGTAAGTCATATCTGGTTGAATCTCCACTTCTGTCGGAGAAATAACATGTGAAGGATCTGATCGATATCGTCGTAACATAGATACATGAAAAACATTATGGATTCTATCAAGTTCCGGTGGTAATGCCAATCGATAAGCGACCGGTCCAATTCTTTCTATGATTTCATAGGGCCCGATAAATCTTGGACTCAATTTACCCTTTCGACCGAATCGGAGAACTTTCTTCCAAGGAGACACTTTCCGGAATACCTTGTCACCAACTTGAAATTCAATCTCCTTTCGTTTAAGGTCGGCATATGATTTTTGACGATTAGAAGCTGCTTTTAGACTATCCCGAATAACCTTTACTTTTTCTTCTGTTTCCCGGATCAAATCAACCCCATGTATCTTCCTTTCACTGAGCTCTGTCCAATATAACGGTGTTCTACATTTTCTCCCATACAAAGCTTCATATGGAGCCATTTTAATATCTTGGATTGATAATCATTATTGTAAGCAAATTCAATCAAAGGTAGATATCTCTCCCAATTACCTTCAAATTCTAGTATACAACATCGGAGCATATCTTCCAATACTTGAATTACACGCTCGGATTGACCATCCATGCGAGGATGAAAAGCGATCTTTGAAATACAACCGAGTACCCAAGGCTTCTTGCAATTTGTCCCAAACGAGACGTAAATCGGGGATCTCTATCTCGATATAATAGAGACAGGCACTCCATGTAACTTTGATAATCTCGGATATATACAGATTCAACTAGTTTATCTAAAGAATAATCCATACGTCTTTAATAAAGTGCGCTTTGACTTTGTCAATCGATCAACAATCACCCAAATAGCATCTTTTTTCCTCGGAGACAAAGGTAGCCCCGATACAAAATCCATAGTGATTCTTTCCCATTTCCATTCCGGTATAGTAATTGGTTGAAGTAACCCACGAGGGTACTGATGCTCGACTTTTTAACTTGTCGACATATTAAACACCTTGATACAAACTCGTAGATATCACGTTTCATTCCCGACCACCAAGACATCTTTTTCAAATCATTGTACATTTTATTACTCCCGGATGTACGGACATAGTACCGCCGTGAGCCTCGCGTAGAATCTTACAGTATGAGCTCACGAATTACGAGGTACACATACCCTACCTTTGAATAATAAACAACCATCGAACCAACTTTGAAATTCGGGATCATTACTTGACTCACACTGTGCCCGTTTAACTTGTAACTTCTCATCATTCTTCCGAGCTTCACATATTTGCTGTAAAATGTCGATTTAGCTCTCAATTCAGCTAGGATTGAACCATCATCATCAATGATAACCGAGTATTCATAGCTCGTAAAGTAAATGTGAGATTTCCACTCAAAGCATCACTACAATATTAGCCTTACCTTGGATGGTAATCAATAATCAAATCATAATCTTTTATCGCCTCAAGCCACTGCTACTGTCTCAAATTCAAATCTTTCTGTGTCATCAAATATTTCAAGCTTTTATGATCGGTATAAATATGACATTTCTCACCGCACAAGTAATGCCGCCATATCTTCAACGCAAATACAATAATAGCAACTAATTCAAGATCATGTCTTGGGTAATTTCTTTCATGTGGTTTAAGTTGTCTTGAAGCATAGGCTATTACTTTACCTTCTTGCATCAAGACACAACCTAAACCATTTAATGAGGCATCACTTGTAAATAACAAATTCCTTACCCGTTGAGCCGCACTAATACAGTGCTTTCGTTAATAGGTCTTTCAATCGGTTGAAACTTTGTTGACATTCATCACCCACTCGAACTTTACATCTTTCTGCAATAATCGAGTCATTGGAGAAGCTATCATAGAGAATCCCTGTACAAATCTCCGATAATAACCAGCTAAACCCAAGAAACTTCTAACTTCAGATACATTCTTCGGTGGACTCCAATTGACAATAGCTGAGATTTTACTCGGATCTACCCTGATGCCTTCGGCAGATACAATATGTCCTAGAAAACCCACTTCTCGAAGCCAAAATTCACATTTACTGAATTTAGCGTACAATTGCTTCTCTCGCAGAATTTGTAACACAGTTCTCAAATGTTCTGCATGTTCTTCTTCATCCCGAGAATAAACCAAAATATCATCAATGAATACTACTACAAATCTGTCTAAGTGCAGATCCGAATATCCGGTTCATCAAATCCATGAATACTACAGTGCATTAGTTAGCCCAAACGGCATAACTAGAAACTCATAATGCCCGTGCACTGTTCTAAAAGTCGCTTTTGGCACATCCGACTCCTTTACTCAGAATGATAATAACCCGATCGAAGATCAATTTTTGAAAACACGGTAGCACCTTTCAAATTGATCAAATAAATCATCGATCCGGTAACGGTACTTATTCTTTATAGTTACTTTATTAAGTCAGTTGGTGAGTCGATACACAATCTCAAAGACCCGTCTTTCTTTTTCACAAACAGAACCGAGCACCCCAAGGTGAATGACTCTACGGATAAAACCCCACAACAAGTTCTTGTAATCGTGTCTTTAACTCCTTTAATTCTGTAGGAGCCATACGATACGGAGCTATGGAGATCGGAGTAGTTCCCTAATCAAATCTATAGAAAATTCCACTTCTCTTTCGGTGGCAATCCCGGTAATTCCTCTGAAACACATCGGAAAATGCACATACCATCGGAACTGTCTCTATTTTTGACTCAGATACTTTGGTGTCAAGGACATAAGCCAAGTAAGCATCATACCCTTTTTAACATACCTCTGTGTCTTGCCATTACACGAAATCACATCGATAACCCTCTCTGTCGATCGATTTAACCCAAGTAACTCACCATTCGACATTTTAACATAATATATTTATGTCTACAATTTACTCTTCGCATCATCTTTGGGTTAACCAATCAATACCCAATATCACGTCAAATTCATCAAATGGCAATAACATCAAATCAGTAGAGAAACAATAACCTCTTACCATCGAGTGGACAATTTTTACAAATTTTATCCACTAACACAGATAGCCTGTGGGTTCGAGACTTTAACCACAAATTCATGAGGTTCAACAGATAAATTTTTAACAATTGCAAGTTTAACACATATATATGAATGCGTAGAGCCGGATCAATCAATGCGATAATATCGGTGTCAAGTAAAGAAAATGTACCAGTAATAACATCGGGTGCTGAGGTATCTTCTCTGGCACGAATGGCATATGTCCTAGTAGGTGCTCGTACCTCGTGCCTACTGCGATATCTTTTGTAGCTCCTCGACTACCGTGACATTACCGGATGGTCGAGGTGGTCCGCCTCTCAACCGGGATTACTCGGCTTCAATATCTGTTCACTTCTTTTTCAACCTTTTCTGGACAATCTCTGAGGAAATGGTCAAAAGAACCACATCGGTAACAAGCCCCACTCTTAAATCGGCATTCACCAAAATGAGCTTTATTACAGTACTGGCATCTCGGTTTAGGAGTTCCGACACTGGCCAACACGGGTCACGGATGGGGTAAAAGCCCTTGAATAGTTCGGTGAAAACCTCGCTCTTTGCCCGAATACCCAATAGCTGAAGTAGAACGATCCTGATATTTCTTCAATTTCTTTGAAGCGTAAAATCGATTTTCCCGTCGGTCTTTTACTAAAAATTCGAGCTTCCCTCTCAGCCTGTTTCTTTTCTTTGCTCAATTCTTCTGCTTTATAAGCTCTCTCTGCCAATGTAGCAAACTCTCGAATTTCAAGAATTCCGATCAGTAACTTAATGTCTTCATTCAACCCTTCTTCGAATCGTTTGCACATTTCAGCTTCTGACTGTACCCATTCTCGAGCATATTTACTCAATCGAACAAATTCTCTTTCATATTCGATCTCGATCTATTGCCTGTTTTCACTCAAGAAATTATTTTCTTTTAGTCAAGGAACCTCTCGGTGATATATTTTTTCTCAACTCGAACTCGATCTGAAAGAATTCCCATGTAATTTCTTCTTCTTTCGAACAAGCTGAAGCTTTAGTATTCCACCAATGGTAAGTCATGTGTCTTTTAGCGATGAGATGGCACATTTCGGACATTCTTACAGTGTACAAGATAATTCCTCCGAAACCAGAGTAGTGTTTTCTAACCGAATTCAGCCCGTTCGAATCATCATCAATCTTTGCTCAAAATTCTTATACCATATTTTCGGATTTTATCTACGTGGAGCTTTCCCTTTTTCGACAGATTCGATGCACTGCACTGTGGGATCTCGGAACCGGTGGAGGAGCGGAAGGGGAGCTTGAGCTTGTTGCACTACGAGGTTAGTTCTTAAATATTGACTAAACCATTCATTCATCACTTGAAAGAAGGCTCGCTTTGCCTCCTCCTCCTTGGCCCTCGATATGGGCCTTGTACTACTAGTTACTTCGACTTCCCTTTGTGCCCGCTCCGGGCGGAGCATGACTCCCGCTTCCTCAGTTTGAGCTCGGTCGGTAGACATTTACTATAAAAAAACACATTTAAATGGTCAGAGATATCACACTATCAATAATAATTTAAATGGCATGTATAGCTAATTTCAGTGTTTGCTACATCGGTCCTAGAACCGACTAAACCGTAGCTCGATACCAATAAATGTAATACCCCTACCCGTACTCATTGCCTAATAGGGTACGAGGCATTACTGAGTTTACTGAATTAATTTTTTTTTCTTTTTTTCTTTTTATTCAATATAGCCCTTTTATAAATATCTAAACTTCCTGTAATAATATTAAATCGAGACCAATCCACATCAATCAAATCAATTTAACATATTTTCATGATAGATTCATGCATTTATATAAGATAACGTCATCACATATCTATAACTAGGTTTGTTAACCATACTAATGGCTAACTTTACATTCATTTCACGTTAACATTTACTTTGTTAGCTTATACATGCCATTGATTCCCAAAATAAAGTTCCTTTATTTACCGAAATCCCGAGGTTGATAGTGTGATGTGTCTCCACCAAATCCGACCTCCGAGCTCTTAACACTACAAAACAGAGAGAAAGGAAATGGGGTAAGCACTTTGTGCTTAGTAAGCTCATGTAACAAGAATTACACTTACCTAATATTTTCGGTACAATACAATAAACATTACATATATCCATTCAATGCATCATTACCCTAACATGCACAAACTCAACATTCAAGTTAGTACGATAATTTCCATGTATCAATAATATATATCATGATTGATGAGCTCATCATTACTATGATTTCCATTCCCTTGTTATTTTTCCATATTTATCCCGTTGAATTACTCAGAATTTCGATGGATTTTTCAGAGGTACACTTTTAGTGTACAAATCGGTCCGTCAATTCATATTCATGTGCGCACATTTCCATTTCGTAGAGCACACTCCATGAACCTCAACCTTGCAAATGGGATTACGGTCGAGCTAAATCCCTGCAATATAAACTCATAGAGTATTGTCGGGATTACCAGTCCAGGCTAAATCCCCTGCAACGACAATTACTCTAATGAGCTTGGATCTGAATTACCAGTCTAGGCTAAATTTAGACCCTAATTCGGATTACCGTCCAAGCTAAATCCATTTTCCACATATTCTTCTTGAGGGCTATATCGGATAGGATCACCCGTCCGGGCTAGATCCTTTTTACCGTCAATTCTTTTTCAGAGATCCATCGAATTTTCCTTTCATTCAACCGGGATTTCTTCCCCTTTTTATCAAATATGTCAATATTTCATCAATTTTCATATAATGAACATTCAAATCATATTCACATCAATAACATACATTTCAAGTATTTAAGAATATAATTCAAGTTACATGAACTTACCTTGATACTTGTTTGTAAACAGCAAAAATCTACTAATCCCGAACTTTTTCCTTTCCTCGATCTAGCTTCGTATTTGAATCTTCTGGATCTAAATAAATAAATTTAATTATCAATTTAATACATTTCATGTTCATATGCAACATTCTCTATAATTCAACTATTATTTATAGTTCATTCAAAGCTGTCTACTTGAGTCATAGTCACTAAATTATTTATAACTTGAGCTACGGAACTCCAAATTAAGATCCGTTAATTTTTCCTGAAACTAGACTCATATATCTTCTTACCATAAAATTTTCAGAATTTTCGGTCTAACCAATAAGTACAGTTTATTCTTTAAAATCACCCCTGTTTTGCTGTCTGACAGTTCTGACTCTTCTTCACTAAAAATTAATTATCTCATTGTACAGAATTCAAATGATATTCTAGTTTTTTTATATTAAAACTAGATTCACTCAGGATTCTATAAATATAAATTTAAACTCCTAATTATTTTTATTCATTTTTTTATGATTTTTCAAAGTCAGAACAGGGGAACCCGAATTCATTCTTACCTTGTCTCACAAAATTCATTATATCTCAAAATTTACAAATTCATTGCTTACAATATTTCTTCTATGAGAAACTAGACTCAATAAGCTTTAATTCCATGTTTTGTTCATCTTCTAATTCGATTCCTACAATTTTTGGTGGTTTTTCAAAGTTAGTCTACTGCTGCTGTCCAAACTGTTTTAGTGCAAGCTGTTTATTACCATTTTTCCCCTAAGCTTTTAATAAATGATAATTTCGTCCCTACTCAATTAGCCTCTCAATTGAGCTGATTTTTCTCAATTAACATTCTACTATATCACCTTAAACTAGTTTACAACTTTTAGGAATCAGAATTTCAGAAATATAGTTTAATTCCAAAAATTTTCACAATTAGGTCCTAAAAATCAATTTCCATTGAAATTACCTAATAAAATCATCTCATAAACAATTTAAAGCTTTAATTTCATTCTATTTCATCATAAACTTACATAACTCAACCATAGTGACTTTCAATTTCATCCATGAAATCAAAAACTAATCAATTTAATAGTAGGACCTAGTTGTAAAAGTCTTAGAAACACAAAAATTACAAGAAAAAGGCAAGGATTAACTCACTTGGTGCAAAAATTATGAAATACCAGCTTAGAGAACCCTCCTATGGCGTTTTTAGCTGCTGGAATTGAAGAGAAATGAAGAGAAATCTAGATATTTCCTATTTAGTCCTAGTTTTATTTAGTTAATTTTGCAATATTCCAATTTTACCCTTAATTTATCAATTTTTCTGCTGATTTCATACCCTTGCCGCCCAGCCCAAATAACTTTTGGGTCTAATTGCCTTTTAAATCCTTTCTCATCAGACTCTTAAGCTATTTAATCACTCTAGCAACTTTTACACCTATTACAATTTAGTCCTTTTTATTTAATTGACTACCCAAACATTAAAATTTCCTAACGAAATTTTAATACCACATTAATAACATTTCATAAATATTTATAAAATTATTTTCGACTCGGTTTTTACGAGATAGAGGTCTCGATAACTTATTTTTACCTAATTTCTTCAATAATTCTTTTTTAACTAGCCACTAAATCGATAAAATTTTTCTATCAATATTTTCATACGACTTTCCTATCATATAAATTTTCATGCAAAAATATTAAAATAAATTTCTCTTTAAATCGGATTTGTGGTTACGAAACCACTGTTCCGATAACCTTGAATTTAGGCCATTACACACGCTCCTTCTGTAGAGCTATCAGCACCCTCAGGTTATCCCTTAGACCGTCTTCAAAACAGACACATCTCTCATATTCAGTCGCCACCATGCCTCACGCATAACGACTTAGTCTTAGAAATTCGGCCTCATACTCGGCCACTAAACGATCTCCCTGGGTGAGATTAAGAAACTCACGCCTCCCAGCATCAATATAGCTGGCCCCAACATATTACCCTGGAATGAAGTCTTAAAATAATCCCAGGTCAATCGGTCAAGCTGAGTGCCCTCCTTAATCGTGAGCCACCACTAGTACGCCTCATCACGAAGTAGAGATACAACTTCCTTGAGCTTCTACTCAGTAGTAAAGTCCAGGTCATCCATAATTCTCTTCGTGGCCTTCATCCAATACTCGGCCACATTAGGGGCAACTCCAGCTACACCCCTGAGTAACTCAGCCCTATTGGACCGGAGCTGTTCCGTAATCGACCCTCGGTCCCCAGATCCAGTGTTGGGACCAACGACCCTCTCCAAAATTCGTAACATGGCTTGGAACAGTGTGTTATCCCCAGCCACACGATCATGAGACCCAGTCTCTATAGCAGGTAAGATCAGCGTCTCGCTCGTATCCAGATTAGGTAGATTTCCAAATGATGATGACCTAGTTTGAGCCCCTCTTCGGCCTCTGCCACGACCTTTTATACCCCGTCTGCAAGTACCTCGAATGCTCATCGTATATTTCAAAATTTTTCTGGATTAACAGTTTTATGCAATAGTTAATAGTTTCGATATTTATTAGCAGGTATTTTATACAGAACAGTATCAGAAGTTTAGAGTTTGTTTTCGTAAGTCGCAATCACACTACAGTTTTCAGTTTACACTACTTAGAATGTTTTCAGTACAGTATACTACCTAAAGTAGTTTCAGAATATTCCAATCACATTTTTAGACAATACAAAACAGAGTTTTTGAAACCTTACAGGATCGGCGCCGGAGCCTCAGTGTACCACATACTTGTTCCAAAAATATTTCAAAATATTTACAAATCATTTCTTTATAACCAATCTTAAAACCCAAATCCACAGTTGAGTTTTGTAACTTGGCTCTGATACCACTAAATGTAACACCCTAAACCCGGCTTGGACGTTATGGCCGAACCTAGCGATGTCATATGGAATAGAATTCAAAAATGAAGTTGTCGAGTTAAAACCATTCCTGTTAATTAGTCTTTGTCTTAATTCAAAGTAAAATGCATGTTATGTCAAAATCATATCTTTTAGCGGAAGCTTTGAAAATGTCTATCTTAGGAAAACTATTTGTATTTAAGAAATCTTCATTTTGATTAAAAATCAAGTTTCGTTAAGTCCCGCAGTCTAGAACCACGAACTGCTTAAAAACCCAAACTAAAATCAACAGTTTATAAAGTCCAATTACATAAAATTAAACCCAGAATTAATTATAAAATAAATACCAAAACTGAAATTAAAATTGTCTAAGTATGCGTGGCCACCGTCGAGTCTTCTGTTGCACTAATCCGTCAAGTTTGGGGATTATCTAAGCAGATTAAACAGAAAAGGGTGAGTTTTCGTAAACTCAGTGTGTAATCCCCCACATAAATCTCATAACAGAATATACATCAGATATTGTGAGTAAACAGTCCGAGCCGAAGCCCTTTTCAGAACACTTCCTCCAACATAACATTAACCCAACCCTGATGCAATGCAACATATAAAAATGGCATGCTAAAATGCAGTTTATCAGATTATTCAACAGTTTTGATTAACATGCTAAGTATCACATGCTTATATCATACATCATATAATCAAATCACAAAATTAGGGTTTAAGTAATACTTACCTACCCCACGATAGGTCACAGTCAACTTGGGCGACCCGTGTAACCTTACAGTGTTTTCCAAAAAAATAGGCTCACACGCCCATGTGGTTTGCCCGTGTGGGCTCACACGCCCACATGGCCCATACGACCCATGTTGGCCTTGGCCATGTAGACTACACGGCCTGGCCCAGAATTCTACACGCCAGTGTGGTTTTGCCGTGTGGTTCCACTAGCTCGTGTGGCCCACATGGCCCAACTGGTCAAGCCCATGTCTCGCACACGGCCTCACCAGCCTTCACACGGCCGTGTCATGTGCCTGTGTATTGTGTGCACGGCCTGGCTCTTCGATCACACACCCATGTACTTTCACACAGCCTGCCACACGGGAAACCACACGCCCGTGTGGCGTCGACAGAATTATTTTTTAGCTTTCACAGATTCTCATTTTCTATGTTTTCGAGTACACACTTGAATTTTGATTTGCTGTAAAAACACTTCCGAGCCTCTCGAGACAGCTACGAAGCGAACTCTACTCCGAATCAAATTGACGAAGTGTTAGTACGAGCCTCACGAGTAACCTTACACACGCCCCTAACAGTGAACAACAAAATTATCAAAAGGAAGAGAGGAAGAATATTCGAAATAGGAGAGAAGTAAGGGAATTTCAGTAGCAAAAAGAGAGAAAAGGGAGGATGGTAGTCGAAATTTGCAGGAAAAAAAAAGCAGAAGGCTAACCTAACTGCAACCCCCTAATCCACATCCCTTAATTCTCTCCACTAACCCCTCAACTTAGGCTTTCAGTAAAACACAAACTCTTAGCCGAAATTCGCAGCAAAATAGTCCCCTTGCCACTACAGGGATTCAAACACAAGACCTCCAGCTTCACAACACACCCTTAACCACTAGACCAGCAGGCCCATTCTGCCATGAACTGACCAACTTTTAATTACAAGCCTATTGAACAAGGTTAAGGCTTAATTCAGAAAAATACCAAAGTTTGCCCAAACTAGGGCTTGAACTTAGGACCTCACACACACACCCAGAACACTTAACCACTAAAGTAGATACAGATTTGTGTCACATTTTAACAGAATAAAAAATATCAATTTTTGGGGCGTTACAAATGGTATCGATATGATATCACAAGTATTGATACTTGGGGTAAAATTATCGATATTTTTGAAAAGTACCGATATTTTTTTGGTTTTGGTTTTAGTCAAGAAACATAATGTTGGTTTGGTATCGATTTTTCATACGATATCAATATCGTGTAAGGAAAATATCGATACCTATGTGCCAGTATTGATACCTACGTACTTGATTGGAAAATTTTGCTAAGTGGCCCATATGTATGTACAAATGTTTTTATATGATGCTTAAGGTATGTTTAGCAAGAATTAATGGTAATTACGAGCATGTTTCACTTAAAAATCGAGAAAATACTAAAATCCATAATGTTTCTTTTAGAATGAGCTTTTAATTGTTGTGATTGACATGGGACAGTGGTGTGACTCGAGAAAAAGCATGTCTGTATCGGTAAATGGATCCACCAAAACATGAAAAGGTGTATTAGTAGCCAAAAGGTAGGATTTTTCTTTCCCTATCAAGTGATGGCCTTATGAAAAATGGCGGGTGTACCTATGACATCCACTGAGTAGTCACTGAAACCTTCCAAAAGTATCATCAGGGACACCTTATTCCAATAATACATTGAGCTGCGAGCCAAACAAATAAAATATTGGAACAAGTAACAGCAAGAAGTAACAACTACACCAACTTTGTAACACCCCCTACCCGTGTCCAACGTCGGGACATGATACGAGGCATTACCAGACTTAAACGCAAACAATCATGCAATCCGAGCTATAAAATTTTGTTCTAAATTAAAAGCAATCAAATATATTCATAGTGTCCCTATTATTGGCCTAGAGGCCCATAACATGCATTTAAAATAGTTTGGGACTAAACCGAGAATTTTGGAAAGTTCTGGGAAAACTTAGATATTTTTTCTCATAAAACAGGGTCATACGCCCGTGTGGACACAAGGGTACACCCATGTCCTCAGGCTGTGTAACTCTCTGTTTATGACTTCAGCACACAAATTGAACCATATGGCCAGGCCACACGCTCATGTCACCAGGCCGTGTCCCTCACACGATTGAGACACATGGCTGTGTCTCAGCCCGTATGGCCAACACTTAGGCTATTTTCCAAGCCTTTATGTTACCCATAATTCCTTACAACTTTATACACGTCATAATCACAATTCATAGTAGCATTTTAATGATTAAAACACTCTTTATTGTGACATAACATGACATTTTCAAGGCATCATACACGTTTTACATATTCTCACATTATACTGATTCTAGGCATACCATATCTCATTCATTTGACCAAGCCAAACACTTTACCACTTATTCTCTTATACCATGATTATCAACTTATCCATCAAGCATTCACATTCAAGGCATTATTATCTTACTTGCCATATTATGTCTTAAACATAGTCATGACCACTTCGAATGGTCATGAAGCATTCATCACACATGCATGTCACAAGACCAATCATGCATGGCCAACCATCATGTTCACATTATTTCATCATAAACATTATAACGTAGCATGGATAGATAGATTTACAAACCATACTCAATATGAGCCACACCCTATGGTCATATACAAATAAATCAAAATAAGCCAATACATTTGGCCAAATCATAGAACACATAGCATAAAAACTAATCCCTATACATGCCACACACTTGAAACTTCTCAACCTATGTATCAATATCTCAAGGTGATAGCTTGGTAGAGTGATGTTGTCTCCGACGTTCTCCAACCCCGAGCTGACCTGACAACACTAAAAGAAATGGAAAGGAGGGAGTAAGCTTTACGCTTAGTAAGCTCGCATGAAAATAATAAGCAAGGAATTAATATGCTATTTCAATTTCTCTCTATTTATTCAAAATCCAGTCAAGTTGTTTTCTTGAGTTATAGTCACTAAATCATTTATATATGGATCTACGGAACTCAAAATTAAAATCCATTAATTTTTCCAGAAACTAGACTCACATATATTTTTATCATAAAATTTTTAGAATTTTTGGTTTAGCCAATAAGTACAGTTTATTCATTAAATCACCCCTATTTTGCTATCCGACAGTTCTGACCTCTCTTCATTAAGAATTAATTATCTCATACTACGAAACTCAGATGATGTTCTTGTCTATTACTCTTAAAATTAGACTCAATAAATATTTTAATCATATAAACTATAACCCGTAAATACTTTCCTACAATTTTTAATGATTTTTCCAAGGTTAAGACAGGGGAGCCCGAGATCACTCTGACCTTATATTACAAAAAATTAAATATCTCATCATATAAGATTCCTTTGCTTACATCGTTTCCTTTATCTGAAACTAGACTCGATAAGATTTAATTTCATCTTTTATTCAGCCTCTAACTTAATTTTCACTATTTTTGGTGGATTTTCAAAGTCAAACCACTGCTATTGTCCTAATCTATCTTAGTGCAACATAATGATAACCGTCACAAATTTGTCATAGAAATTATTCTCATAAGTATCACTCATTCATTTGCACTCTTATCATAAGTCCATTTCATTTCACATGTCAAACGCATACTCATGGGTTTTGAGTACATACCTGTGCTATCTCTTAGCACAACCACTCATCCAAACAAGACAATCATATGCATCATACTAGTATCAACTAAGCATAGATGAGTTTATCATTTCAAGTATTTCCATTCCATTTCTCATATTAATCCCGTTGAATTCCTCGGAATCTTGATGGATATCCTATTTACCATCAAATCATGCAAGTGATCATTATCAAGTATGCACTCCCGTGAACCTCACTCTTACGGCGGGATTACTAGTCCAGACTAAATCCCTCGTAGTATAAACTCATAGAGTAAATGTCGGGATTACCAGTCCAGGTAAAATTTAGACCCTAATCGGATTACCCTCCGGGCTAAATCCATAATGCAAACATATTTTTCGGGAGGCTTGATCACTATAGGAACACCCGTCCAGGTTAGATCCTTTTTAACATCAATTCATTTCTAGAAATCCATCGATTATCCTTTTTATTCAATCGGGATTCTCTTTTCATCAAGTATATCAATATGCATAGATGGTCATGCAATGTACATTCAAATCAACACATTTTCATGTTTATTTGAGCATAAATCCATACAATCAAAATAACATGTCACCTTGTTTCTATACAAACTTACTCATTTCATTTAAAATATCATATTCCACCAAATTTCTATTAACATCAAATTCAATACAATCATAGCAAGATATATTTCATGTATAACAATAATAACATGAATAATAGGCTTATTAAATCACGCGAACTTACCTCGAATACGAAAATGACAATGTTACCATTTTAATCCATAACCTTGTATTTTCCCGATTTAAGCCCGAATCTCGAATTGACCCAAAAATCATATTTTGGTAAATTTACAATTTTATCCTTAAAATTTAGTCCCTAGGCTTGTAAAATGAAATGTGTTTAATTTCTTGATTAACCAAGCCTAGCCGAACCATATTCAAGCTTATGACAGCCCACATTTCTCATTAAAATAGATTTTTAGTTACCTATTTTACACCTTTTTCAATTTAGTCCTTTTTAGGCTTTTTCATGAAAAATCACCTAGTAAAAGGTGTTAAATACACTCCAATCTTTCATATTCTACCATTAGAAATCAAATTAATAGCATGTCATGCATGGATAAATTTCTAAACATAAACCCTAGCTCAAAATAATGGTAGAAATGAGTAGAGTATGTTACCGGGATTTCAAAAATACATAGAACGTTAAAAACGGGGCTCGAGATCACTTTCTATTGAGCTTGAAAGCTTGGAAACCTTAGCCATGGCTCCCCTCTTGATTCACATGGCCATGGGAGGAAGATGGGAACATTTGGCCTTTAATTTTTGTCTTTTAATTCATTTTACCCTAAATGACCAAAATGCCCTTTTTACCATTCTTTTAAATTTTACCCTTCCAAGCCCATTTTTGTCCAAATTTTTAGAACTTGGTCAATTTACTCTTTAAGGACCTCTAATTAATAATCTAATTTAATTTCATGCAAATTACTTCTAGAACACAAGTTTTACAAATTATTCGATTTAGTCCTTAAAGTCTAATTAAGCACTTTTCACATAAAATTTACTCATGAAATTTTTGCACAAGCATAGATACATATCATAGACCTTATAATAATCATAAAATAATTATTACCAACTCAGATTTGTGGTCTCAAAACCACTGTTCTGACTAGGCCCTAATTCGAGATGTTACAAACTTCATCCCAAAGGATGACATAAGCTCAACAAGAAGTTAGTGAGAGTAGTCATCCAAAGTTAGATGGATGATTCAGTGGATGCAAGAATCAGGATCAATTTTTAAGAATTTACAAGGCAAAATAACATCCGGGTCCCCAACTATACACTTGACATGTTTGGGCCAAAAAATATGGAACAAGAATAATAGAGGCAAGATAGTGAGGAGGATAACGAGGATAAAAAAAAGTGAAGAGATGGATTTTGAAGAGGATGATTGAACATTTTTATTTTTGGGAAAACTTGTATTAATTTTTGGATACTTTTAATTTTAACTTTGTAGGAGTAGGGCTAATAATAGTTTTTTTTTTCATTTTATTTAAGTTTTCTTTGTAGGAACCCAGCACAAAGGAGACATAAACAATTTGAATTTAACACAATCAAAGGAGGAAACACCCACCATTAGTAGTTAGAGCGACCACGGTTAATCATTTAACTTCTTTCCTTATCTATTTATGGGCTACACATTGAGGACAATGTGTCAACTAAAGTGTGTGTGTATGGGGGGAGGGTAACAGAGAAAACTCTCTTATTTTCAATTTCTACATTTTTCTTTGATTCTTTCTTGTCTTTGGTGTGCTTGAGCTTGTAGAAATACAAGTGATTGGTTAGGAACATGTACATAGGTTGCTTATGTTTACAAATAAATTTTGTATTATGGTAGGTGATTTTAATTTTTTTATTATTAGATTATTAAGTTCTATATGTTACACTGTAAATAAGCATTAAACAATCAACTATTCCAAGTGATTTAGAAAATATAAGGAAACGAGCATGCTGGTATGAATGATAAATGGTTGAATTTGTATTTGTTTGGTCGATTAAGTTTCTGCATGTTGAGATATTTAGGGATGACCTAAGGCATTGTTTGGAACACATTCAGAGCCAAAAAGCTATCCTATTTATATTTCACCTTTAGTACCGATCTTTGACCCTGTTGACACTCCTTGATGAACCTCGTTACAAACCATCGAGCTTTAAATGTTAATTTGTATTTACCCTTTATCTTTAGTCCTGCACTGCACGACTATAAACGTCTAGCCATACGTATTGATGCTTAAGTAGATACATCACAGCGGAGTTTGTAAAAATAAAGTGAAATAGGAAAGATTGGTGTGATTGGGAACTATAGGTTAGTCTGAAAGTGCAAAAAAAAAAAAAAATTCAAAAAGAAATACGAGTAGAAAAAGTTCGTAAAAAGAAAAAAAATTCTTGAATTAGATATATTGAAAAAAAATAAAAGTCACAAAACAATAAAAAAAGCTTGTTCCTGAGTGCACAGAAACTCGTAGGCTAGCCATAGTTAGTATATCATGCTATGATTTCTTATACATGGAGAGACAAGGATGGTGAGAGAAGGAGAAATAAGGCGGTGAGTAGGAAAGGGTCACTAAGGGAGAAGAATAATAATAAATACAATGTGCCAAACTATTTTCGTGTTTGTAACCCTCTTGATGCTTACTATCTTTGAATTCCATACCTGTCCTAAGCCTCAGAAGCTACATGCCGAATAGTCCTATGTGATCTAAATATCCTTATACATGAATGGACATTATACTAAACAAACGCATAAACGACTATTTGTATTTTGCTCAGATAATCAAAGTACTTGTATAATTTATTGATGGATCTCTACAAGTGATGTAACAACCCGTTTTTAATGGTGTAAAAAATAGTGGTTTCAGAACCACAATTCTGACTAGTAAATTATTATTTTAATATTTATTTAATATATACGAGAGTATATTAAGGCCGTATTAAAATTTCATTAAGAAATTTTGATGTTTAAATGGGTAATTAGGTGAAAAGGATTAAATCGTAAAAAGTGTAAAAGTTGAATTCTATTAGTTAAAGGGGTCCAATGGATATGGAATATTAAATTTTTAATGTTAATGGACATTTATGGGTAAGATTTTATTAATTTTTAAGTTAATAACTAAGGTTAAAATGGTAATTTAATAAATAAACTTAAACTAAATCAAACAAAATTTGTTTCATCTTCCTCATTGAGTCTCTCCATCAAAATTGAAAAAGGAAATAGCCATTGTTAGGGCTTGAAGGTTCGGCTAGCATAGGTGCTTGCATGGTATATGATTTTGATCCCATTTTTAATGATTTTTACGTTTATGAGTTTATTTTAGCTTAATTTAGCTAGCCCGGGGGATTAATTTACAAAATTTTTAATGGTTGAGGGACTTAAAATGGTTGTTTTTTAATAGGTTTTGATGTTAGTTGATAGATTATTAATCTTGATTGTAAAATAAGCATGTTTTGTTAAGTGTTTTATGATGAAATTGTAAATGGGGATTAAGTTGTTAAAAGGGCAATTCATGGGTTTTATTGTGAATTGTTGGTAATAATAGGTTGCTTCTAGGTCCCTTGTAACATTGGTTACCATTGATTTAGGTTAAAATGAGTAATATTCAAGTTATGAGTTTAAGGACTAGATTGTGAAAAGTTAAAATGTTAGGGGAAAATTTGTAATTTTGCATAAATACGAATTATTGATTAAATTTAATTCTAGAAGTACTTAATTGAATGAAATTATTTATTTAGATCAAGATAAACCATAATCAGACTTAAATCGAGGAAAAGCTAAAGCTTTGGATTAGTTTGATTCTACTACTTCAACCCTAGTTAGCGAGGTACGTTCGTATGAGCTATGATCATTTTAATATTAGTTAAATTGACTATTTGCTATGTTTTGTAATATAAACGAATTTGAAATATAAATGTATCAATGATATGATGAATTGACGGATAACGAGTCTCGTTTGAACCTTAAGAATTCTTAGGATACAAATAACATGTTATTAGGGATTTCATGTTTTAGGTGCTAGTCTTGAATGTCCTACCAATGGATGAGGTCCTGCATTTGTTTTGGATTCTCCACGGCTCGTGTGAGCAGCATCATGTTGCTTACATTCTGACCCATAGCTTGTGTGAGCAGGCCCATTTCACAGCTCGTGTAAGCATTGATGTAAAGGAAAGGTTACGATTATATGTAAAGGCACACCATGTGTGAGCTATCCCGAGTATCCAATGTAATTCTAAATGGTTCAACGGGTAAGAAAATGAAATGAAATGGTAAGTATTCAAATAGAATGAATCATGATCTTATAAAAAGATTTATGAGCTAAATGATGTATTTACATATGGAAATCTACTTATTTTATGGTTGAATTCATTTGTATCATGAGCAAATGTACTAACTTGTGAATTTGATGATGTTGTATAGGCTTATACTAAGCTTATTGTATTGGTAATCATTTATTCCTAATCTATGAATTGTATTAATGAAATGGTAAGGTATGTTTAAGTTTATACGAGCTTACTAAGCACCCATTGCTTACGTAGTTACTCTTCTTTGTGTTATAGATTATCGAAAGCTCGATTAGTTGGAAACTCATCGGGGACCTATAGGACTATCCAACAACCAATTCGGTAGATTTTGAGTAAATAATGGCATGTATAGGACCTTTGTAATGTATGTTTTGGTATGTTTAAGCTTTTGAGGTTATGTTGGTTTGGTAAACTTTATTATTTTATCAAGTTATGTCATTTTGGTCACTTTTAAGTGCTTGTATATAAAGTCTTTGTTGGTATGTTGTGGTGATATGCAAATGATCATATGTGATGTTATTTGGTAGTTAAATAATTAGGTTTGTATGCTTGGAATATGACAACATTAACTTGTATTGGTAAACGATGTGTTGATTCAATTGTGGTGCCTTTGAATGGCATATTGGTTAGATGAATTAGGATGTTTGAAATGACATGTTTATGTATGTTTGAATGATTTTTAAATCCCTTGAATGTGCGCTCAAATGAAATGGTTAAATGAGTATGATTTGGCATGTAAATGGCTTGATTTTAGGTCAATTTTTGGGATCACACAGCCTGGGACACTGCCGTGTGTCATTTGTAAAATCCTAGTGTTTTAAGTCAATGACTTGCACGGCCTAGACACGGCCTAGTACATGGCCTAATACACGACCTGGTACACGGCCTGGTACATGACCGTGTGTGGCAACTCAGAGTGTTACACCACCTGGCATACGGCTTGCGACATGGTCGTGTGACCCTACTCAGTGAGTTACACGGGTAAGGACAAGGGCTGGGACACGACCGTGTGACCCATTTTTTCTAATTTTTGTAGCTTCTTATGAAAACCTCTATTTTGTTTCAAATTAGTCCCAAATTGCTTCTAAGCTATTTTTAAGGCCTTGAAGGCTTGATTTAGGGACAAAATACATATGTTTGTTATGTTTTGAATAAGATCAATTTATTTAATATTATGATGATAATTTTTTCTTTTTGATTGGTAATGCTCTGTAACCCTAATTTAACGACAGAGACAGGTTAGGGGTGTTACAAGTGAGACACTTAATACTTTTATATTTTGTAATGTATTGAACTTAGATGTTTGAGATCAAAAGTGGCAAGTCAAATACTCATAATGTTAAAGTTGTTAATAAGCATGAAATGCCTAAGTCATATGCTCTGAAGTCAATACTTGTATGATATTTGCTCAAGGGTCGTCGATTTTATTTCTTAATTTTTTTTATGTTGCTTGAGGATAAGCAATGACTTAAGTGTAGGGGAGTTTGATCTGTTGTAATTCGATGTAGCAGATTAAACTAGTTTTCATATTTAAGGAGCTTGAATACAAACATTTTTGTTATGTTTTATTTAAGTTTTCTTAGTTTTACTTACATTCAATAAAGTGTGCAAATTGAGTCTTTTATTGACCTTAGGGGCCGAATGAGGCTTAAGGGTGAGCTAACACACTTTGTGAATGTGTAGGAGACCATTAGAAGTCATACTAAATGAATACTAGTCATAATGTCGCAACACAGATGACTTACTATCGCAACACAGGGAATAGAATGGATAAAGATCAAGTATCCCTTCGCTGTCGTGACACGGACTAAAGGTGTTGCGACATACCCCTGAAGACATCTCAAGGAGGAGCATACCATCACCTCTGTCGTGACATAGGTCCTGGTGTTTCACGACATCGACTCTATGATAGGAATAAAACATGAAGCATAGGTATTTTGGTTTGCACAATCAAACTGCAAACTCGAGGACGTCAGCTAACCTAGGATTAAGGATGACGTCCACCTAAAAGCTATAAATAGGCTCCTTTGGCATATGTTATGGACACCATTCCTTTAGCCTAAATTTCACTTTGTAAAATTTAGTTTAGTTTTCTTTCATTCTTAGGTTTTAGATTTCTTTCATTTGTTCTTATTTCAAGAGATTTGAATTGTGGAAGCATTCAAACTTTATGGATTCACAATTAATTTCAATATAAGCAGGCGCTTTCATTTACTTTATTTTGTCGATTCAATTAGCATGCTTTTTTTTTATATCAATTTCATATTGTGTATGAAAGCCATGAGGAACTAATCCCTCTATGGAGGGTTAGCGAGTGGAGTTATGGTCTATTAACTATTTTGTAAGGTTACTCAACAGATCAGCTGTTTAGGAAAGGAAGAACGTGAACATGCCTAACAACCTAGGAAGTCATCAAGCTGGGAATTAACCCAAAATTGGTATTGCCCATCCGTGAACACCTTCACCCCTAGCCATTCTGGATTGTGAGGCTGGAAGATAAGTAGTTTATACTGACTCATTGTGTTAGTGGAAGATCAGAAGATCCTACTAGGGTAGCGACTAATTGATTGACGAGGAACCCGCAACAACAATTGATGGGGATTACCGAAGTGAGCTAGTCACTCATAATCAGGATTTGATTCATTTTGCTTTTCTATCTCTTGAGATTTTCTTTCTTTTATGCTATTGTCTTTTTATTATTATAAAACCTTAAGAAAACCTTTTCTATGTGCTTGTACTATAATTTATTTAAAGTACTAATTAGATCTTTTAGTGTTTAGGTTAGAATTGATCTAGCACTTACCTCCCTTGGGTATGATTTTTAGAGTATAAACCTACTTCCTTGTAAAAACTATATTACTACTCAACCATTATACTTGCGGATACTGCCTCGTAGTTTTATACTTTATTACAGTATTCACACTCTAGACATTAGTACTTCTATAGGCAGTCACTTTTTTTTTATTTTTCTTGTCAGTTGTGTGCTTGAGCTTGTAAAAATACAAGTGATTGGTTAGGACCATGTACATAGGTTGCTTATGTTTACAAATAAATTTGGCATGATGATAGGTGATTTTAATTTTTTTTATTAGACTACTAAGTTCCATATGTTACACTATAAATAGGCATTAATCAATCAACCGTACCAAATGATATAGAAAATAAAAGGAAACGAGCATGCTAGTGTGAATGATAAATGGTTGAATTTGAGTTTGTTTGATTGATTAAATTTATGCATATTGAGATATTTAAGGGATGACCTAAGGCATTGTTTGGAACATATCCAAAGCCAAAAAGCTTACTTATATTTTTTCACCTTTAGTACCAATTTTTGTTGATGAAGCTTATTACAAAACCCAAGTCTAAATTATTAATATGTATTTTCCCTATTTCTTTGGTCTTGAATTGCACGACTACACACGTCTAGCCATATGAATTGAGGGTTAAGTAGATACATCACTGCGAATTTTGTAAAAATAGAGTTAAATAGGAAAGATTGGTCTTATATAGGAATTATAGGTTAGCCTAAAGTGTAGAACAAAATAAAAGTTTAAAAAGAAAATCAATACATGTAGAAAAAGTTCTTAAAAAGCAAAAAGAATTTGTGAGTGAGATGAATTAAAAACGAAAGGGACAAAGTCACGAGAATTAGAAAACCTGATTCATTAGTGCACAGAAACTCGTAGGCTAGCCATGATTACTATATTATGCTATGATTTCCTATGTGGAGAAATAAGAAAGGTGAGAAAAGGAGAAATAAGACGATGAGCAGGTAAGGGTCGCTAAGGGGGGAGAATAGGGATCGATACGATATGCCAAACTATTTTTTTATTTGTAACCTTTTTGATATTGCTATTTTTGAAATTCATACCTATCGTAAGCAACAAAATATTACAAGCTAAAAAGTCCTATGTGACCTAGGTATCCTTATGCATAAATGGACATTATACCAAACAATCACATAAGTTTCTATTTGTATCCTGCTAGGATAATCAAATTACTTGTATGATTTGTTGATAGACTTCTACATGTGAGACCCCTTACTGTTGGTATACTTTGTAATGTACTGAACTTAGATGTCTGAGGTCAAAAGTAGTAAATGAATTATTCATCATGTCAAAATTATTCGTAAATATGAAATGCGTAATCATGTACTCGAAAGCCAATACTTGTATCATACTTGCTCAAAGATTGTCTTTACTATTTCTTGTTTTTTTTTTTTTTTGTGTTGCTTGAGGAACACAATGACTTAGTCTAGGGGAGTTTGATCTATCGTAATACGATGTAGATGACTAAACTAATTTTCTCACTTTTGGAGCTTGAAAACAAGCATTATCATTAGGTTTTGATCATGCTTTAGTAAGTTTAATTAAAGTCAATAAAATGTGTAGATTGAGTCTTTTATTGACCTTAGGGGCTGAATGGGGCCTAAGGGTGAGCTGATGAACTTTGTAAGTGTGCAAGAGATTATTAGAAGGTGTGCTAAACCGATGCTAGTCACTATGTCGCAACACAGAGGGTTCGATGTCACAACATAGGGAGCAGTGTGAAGAAATTCCAAGACTGCATTCGATGTCGCGACACAGTCTAAGGGTTCGATGTCTCACATGTAGAAGTTTATTGACACTGTTCCTGATGTGTCTCGACATTGACTCTGGATGGGAATTAATACGAGTTAGGGGTGTTTTGGTCCACACAATCAAACTTAAAGCTCGAGAACATAAGCTAACCTAGGGTTAAGGACGACGACCACCTTAAATCTATAAATAGGCTCATTTGTCACATATTATGGACATCAATTACTTAGTTTAGAATTTCTCTTTTAATTGCGGTTTAATGTTTCTCTTTTCTTAGGTTTTAGATTTATTTTTAGTTTATTATTTGTTTTATTTTGGGAGATCTGATTTGAGGATACAATCAACTCTTGTGGATTCACTTTTATTGATAATAAAAAATTAGATATTTTCTTAAACCTTATACTTTCGATTCAATTATCATGATTATGCTTTATATCTATTCTATAGTGTTTACAAAAACCATGAGGAACTAATCCCTTTATGGGGGATTACCGAGTGGAGGTATGATCTATTAAACTATTTTGTAGGGTTACTCAATGGATCAGCTGTCTGGGAAAAGAAGAACCTAAACCCTAAGCTTGACGACTCTAGAAAGTCATCATGGAAGGAATTGACCAAAAATTGGTATGGCTTATCCGTGAACACCTTTACCCCAAGCCAGTTTGGATTGTGAGGTCGAAAGATAAGTAGTCCTTGCTGACTCGTTATTTTAGTGGACATATCGGAAGATCCTGCTAGGATATCGACTAGTTGATTGATGAGGAACCTGAAGCAAAATTTGATAAATATTACCGAAGCGAGCTAATCACCACAACCAGATTTGATTAATTCCCCTTTTTAATTTCTTAATATTTATTTATTTCATAAATTTTATTATTATAAAAATACCCAAAATCCCTTTTATTTATATTTGCGTAATATAACCTATTTCGAGTACTAATTAGATCTTTTAATGTTTAAGTTAAAATTGATCTAGCACTAGGCTCCATTGGGTATGATCTTGGAGTGCTCACCTAATATGTTGTAACTATATTACAACTAGACCCGTATACTTGCAGATAGCACCTCATTTATATATCTTTTACTATAGTATTCACACTCTGGACGTTAGTACATCTGGAGGCGGTCAAGCTTTTCTTTAGTGGTTGCCATGGTTGTTATTTTATGTTTGTTAGCTTAGTTTTTAACATGACTAACTAAAATACTAAGGGGTTTGGTTGATGGAGATGTGGATAAGTTAAATTTTGGTCAAGGGACTAAATTGCAAAAAATTAGACTAAATTGAATGAACATAAAAACTTAGGATTAACACCCTTAAGGGAAGATTTAGGTAAGTGAGATTGAGATGTAATCCTGTTGAACACCAATTCTTTAGTCCCGGGTTACTCGATGAGATCTAGGTAAAACAAAACCACTTTAGGAGTTTAAGTAATTTAAAACCTTAATTGAATGATTAGTGAACCACATAAAAGTCAACCATCCACCTTTGTTAGTTATTTGTGAATTTCATAACTTTTCATTATTTATAATTTAGTGCTTCAGGTAGTTAAAAGATAATTCAGTTAATCACTCTTCACTTTATGATTTGTCGTAATATAGTTGAACATCCCGCCTAGCAAAGTCCTGGCTATTTAAGTGTCGTTTATAAAAGTAAGGCTTAAGGGTAAGTTTCAAGTACTCAATGTTAGGACTAGATTAAGTGTAAGGACTTTCTGAGTGTTCCAATAATGCCCTAGTTTGGCGGGCTCTGAACGAAAAGAAAGGAACCCATGGCAAACTTTCGTATGTACAGTGTATAGGATATTATGAAAGAATAAGCTTATGACTAATCCTAAAGAAAGGTAAGTATAATGAATCAAGGACTGATGATAAGAATATATATGAATATGATGCATAGTATAAAGAAGTACTATTGGCGAAGTAGTGTTCACCTAAAAGCCCTTTCCAGCATATAGAACTAGCAAACTCTGACATTAAAATAAATAGGTAAGAATTCCTCGTTAGATTATCATGATAAGTGAAAT
Organism: Gossypium anomalum; assembly: GCA_025698475.1. Taxonomy (NCBI): domain Eukaryota; kingdom Viridiplantae; phylum Streptophyta; class Magnoliopsida; order Malvales; family Malvaceae; genus Gossypium; species Gossypium anomalum. Next base: position 15,919,570 of record CM046957.1, read on the forward strand.
AGAAGTGGTAATTACAAAATGAATGGTTATAAGGTATGAGTCCACGCCAGTGATATAGTATATCCAGTTACCAATGTGGTCCCATGATACCTAAATTGTAAGGAAAGCTGGTTAGGAATTAACCGAACATGAACTAAAAGGGTTAAAGGCTAAAGGAGTAATCAAGTAAGTTATTAGAGGTAGCAAATTATGATAAGGCCACTCAATCTTGATGTGATGTTTGCCAAGTTCCCGTAGAGACTTTGGTTAAGTTAAAAGGACACTCTGGTTGGGTTAGGTAAAAGGTTATCTTTTTTCCCTTTTTCCTATGAAAAAAAACATTTAGGGCTAAAGAGAGATAGAAACATTACTTTAAGCTGAGCTCAGAATCCTAGATATTTCTAATGATTTTTTTCACTACAAGGTATGTTTCATGACTCTGTCTATCAAGGAAACATAGATATATAAGTATGATTGAAGAAACATGGCTTTGAGAGATGTTTGGGTTTAAAATGATGATAATGGTTACCCAGATGGGTTCTAAAAAAGTGTTTCTACTCTATTGGACAAAGGAGGTTGTAGCATCTTACTGAATGATGGATTTGAAGGCTAAGTTACCCTTTGAGGTTATTAGGTGAGTCCTTAAACTTACTCATGCATGTATAATTTGCCTTCTAGAAACTTCTATGCTAACTAACCAAATCGTGAAATAGAAACTAGTAAAGTATGATGTGATGAATCTATTGAGGAACATAAGATTTATGAACTTACATGTATGGATAACATGAAGTTTCGTGGTCAAAGTATGAAACATGAATCTTGAGGTTAAAGGATTCTTATGTCTAGATAATAGAAATGTGTTAATGTGTCTGAAAGGTTTGGATGTGTCTGTTACGAGTAAGTCAAGATATGATGTGTTCATGAAAGATGGGTCTAAGTATAAAGAGTCTGTGTCTGTCTCTAAATTCATCAAAGGGATATGTTGAGACTACAAACTCAAATATCTAAAAGGACAAGTACATGGCCATAGTTTTGAGGGACCATATCGTGTATGACCGTAACTGGTGGGTTATGGCATCATATGGGGAAGATTAAGGAAGGTTATTACCTAACGTGGTTCTATGTGTGTCCTAGAATGATGAGGGGTAAACCACACTAAGTGTGAGTTTAGGCAAATCCCTATCATTTAAAACACCAGTTAAAGGCCAGCCTTTGTGGCTGGTACTAGATGTAAAGGATGCCTTTGTCACAAAACTCTAGACAAGAAAGTCTTATGGCGAGCACTAGATGTAAAGTATGCCTTTGTGGTGAAACTCTGGACAAAAAAGCCTTTGTGGTGAGTACTAGATGTATACAATGCCTTCGTGGCAAAAATCTAGACAAGAAAGCCTTTGTGGTAAGTACTGGATGTAAAGGATGCCTTTGTGGAAACCTCTATTTAAGAATGCTTCTATGGCAAATCTTTGAAAGGAAACTCCTTTGTGGAAATCTTTGTTAAAGGAAAGCCTCTGTGACAATCCCCGTAAAGGAAGCCTTTGTGACTACGTCTGAAAAGAAATGCCTTCATGGTACAACCTAAAGAAAAGATGCCTTGGTGGAAACTTTGTAGAGGAGAGCCTTTGTGGAGAATACAAAGGAAGCTTTTGTAGTTATTTAAATAAAGGAATGCCTTCAAGGTAAATTCTGAATGAAAGGTGTGTAAAGAATTAGGAAAGAATGGCATGAACAATCATCTGAAGGCAAAGAAAAGATAGGACTTTGAGGGTAAGGTAAGTGTAAGAGATAATTTATGAATAAGTAGCAGAAACTAAGTATCCAGCGAACTCTAAAAGAAACGCAAACCCCACATAATAACAAGAAAAGAACATTGAAGCTAGAGCGCGCCAAAATAGGTGGCGAATCCGGGATATGTGTTATAGGCATGTATAGAGAGAACCTTGAAAATAAGAAAAGTCTGTGTACTCTGTGTTAAGTAACGGGCATAGTCAACCCTATCTAAGTCTTTTAGTAAGGTAAATTAAGTGATTATGGACTATGTGAAGAAAAGATTTACGAAGGGACATAGAAAGTGAAGAGATATTAAGTACAGTACGATCAAAGGAAATAAATAACCATTTTAGTTTGGACCTCAAATCTGGAGCCTAGTAGAGTGAAGGCTTAATGAATAGGAAAGGAAGATAAGTCTTTAAAGACCTTGGGAGGAAGACAAAGGTCTAAAGTAGAAATGAGTAATTACAACCTGATAAAGGAAATCATAGTAAAAACCAATAGAAGGAATACTGAAAAGTCAAAGGACACATGAAGGACATGCGAAGCATTGATCACGCTTTATATAATGAATCAGGTATTTGAGGTTTAACTCACTGAGTTCTTATGAACTTATGAAAGTTATTTCATGTTTCAGGTTGTAAAGAATTTTGTGCCAGAAGGGATGATGCCTGGGCTATGCCAAAAGGAAATGGCGTGATGGGCTATTATGCACACAGAGGAAGTTAAGTAGCGAGTTCAAGTTAGAGAATAAGTTGTTTAAGCAGTGTTCCAATATGTATAAAGTAGGCCAAGAGATTAAATAGAAATCAATGAAAATTGATTATCATGAATTGTACATGTAATCCGTACAATGTATGTCCACAAAAGACTGTCATATTCATAGATAGAACTTATACATAGGAAAAAAGTTTAAGTTACATCTCTTATAGGACGTAACACCCAATACTCGGATATGGTTCATCGGGTCACACGGGCATGTGCTCAACCCGTGTGGGAATGGTCTTGACCATGTGGATCCTTAAATCAGCCCGTTTTGTCCTTTTTGGCCCATTTTCTGCTCCTTTTGTTCCCCTATGCTGACCTAAGTATAAAAACATGAAATTAAAGGATTAGGAGCATCAAATTCACTAAATTAAATAATAAATTATCCAAAAACGCATTAATAATGGGATTAAAACATGTTACTTTTATGATTTATCAGTTAGAATGATGACCAAACGCTATATGATTATTAGCATGTATGAATGCCTAAGGAATTAGGTTCATGTACTAATTGGATGAAAATCCATGTTCTTACTGGTTGATCATGATCACCCCAAGGTGGCTTGATTCAATGGGTGTGGGAATTATCGTTGCAACAGCTTATGAATGTTTTTAATGTTTAATATAAGACACATGCATCATCTTAATACATTGACCACCTTCAGACGTACTAACGTCTAGAGTAAATTTTTTGTAACCAAATATGAAAGTTAGGTAGTTTCCACAAGTATACGGGTCAGGTTGTAATATAATTTTCACAATGAAGTAGGTGAGTACTTCAAGGATCGTACGCAAGGGAGGCGAGTACTAAATTAATAATAACCTAAATTTTAATAGATCTAATTAGTATTTTAATTAAATTATATTACGATAGAACATAAATTGAAAAGAATTTGTTTTATAAGAAAATAAATAAATTGCATAAAAGAATAAAATGGAAAGCAAATTTGTTGATTCGATCAAATCTAAGCATGGGAGACTAACTTGCATCGGTGGTCATAACTAATTCCTATGTCAGGTTCTATTCAATCAACTAGTCGTTAACCAAGCAGGATATCTCTATTTTCACTAAACTATTGAGTCGGCAAAAACTACTTATCTTTCGACCTCACAGTCCAAACCAGATTGGGGTGAGGGGTTCATTATATTTTAATTAAGTTTTCATAGTTTAGTTTAAATGAAAAAAAAGTGTATTATGAGGCGTAAAGGTGAGCTAATATACTTAGTAAGTGTGCAGGAGACCATCAGAGGCCATATAAACTCAATACTAGTAGTTGTGTTGCAACACGAGAAGTTTGATGTCGCAACATAGGGAGCAAAATACAAGAATATTAGGACTGCCTTTGGTGTCGCAACACAACCATGGGATGTTGCGACGCACCCCTAAAGCAACCTTGAACCTGAGCATACTACCTTCGATGTCGCGACGCAGGCACTAAAGTGTCGCGACATCTACCCTAGACGAGAGATATTTACGAGCCAGATGCATTTTGGTCTGTACAATCAAATATTTAACACGAGAGCGTTAGCTGACCTAGGGTTGAAGATGATGCAACCCTAAATTTATGAGGGTCATTTAGCACTTGTTATGTATGACTTTCAAATTTGAGAATCTTCTTTGTAATTTCAGTTTTCAATTTTTCCATTTTCTTAGGCTTTAGGTTATTTCTAGTTTTTTTATTTGCATTTTTTGGGAGATTTGATTTGTAGGCTCGATCAACTCTTTCTGGATTCTGTGCTTCACTAAATATAATTTAGGATTCTCTTAAACCTTTACTCTTCAATTCATTATTTATGTTTTTTTAGCATCATGTTTATTGTGTTCATTAGATCCATGAGGAACTAATCCTTTTATAGGGGATTAGTGAGTGGAGGAGTGATTAAAAGATTTCTATGTAGCGTTCCCTTAGCGGATTGACTGTTTGGGAGAGAAAGAACTTAAACCCTAGGCTTGACGACCTTAAGAAGTCATTTAGGCAGGAATTAATCCAAAATTGGTATGGCTTATTTGTGAACACCTTAGCCCCAAACTGGTCTAGATTATAAGGTCAAGAGATAAATAGTTCTTTTCAACTTATTAGTTTAGTGGAAGATTGAGAGATCTTGCTAGGTTAATGACTAACTGATTGGATAGGAACCCAAAATAGTAATTATTTATGACCATCAAAGCGAGTTAATCACCTATAGTTAGATTTGATAAAGTTTACATATTAATTTCCCAAAATCTTTTTATTTATGCTATTCTCTATGTTATTACAAAAAACCCCCAAAATCTCTCTTTATGATTATTCCTAATATAATTTATTTAAAGTACTAATTAGATCTAGTTGTTTTTAGGTTAGGATTAATTTAGTGCTAGCCTCCCTTGGGTAAGATCCTCCGAGTATTTACCTACTTCATTGTAACTATATTACAACCTGACCCGGATACTTGCGTGACTACTTATTTCATATCTTTTGTGCATGATCTTACTAGATTGATTTTAATTTTTCCATTTATTACAATAATTATGAAAATTTTAAATTATAGATATGATTTTTACTTTATTTTTACTAACATTTTTGTTTTGCTTTTTGGTTTCAGTGTATGACTCACAATAGGGGAACACTTATAGAGGCAACTACCGATCAGAAAAAATAATTTGTAGGAATCGTCGATAGAAATAGTAGCAACAGTAAATGCAAAACTCGCCACCTACTATAGGCAATCTACTACACGATAATTCGTTGTTCAATGACGCTAACAACAATAACCTACAAGATTTACCACCACCACTACAACTACCCACAAATATACCTATTGCATGAAATGAAAGAACCCTAAAGAACTACGCGCTACCAAGTTTAGAGATGGTCCAGGGAAGTATAACAAGGCTAGCCATCACGGCTAATAATTTTGAGATTAAACCATCAATGATCCAGTATAATTTCCAGTTCAGAGGCACAATGACAAAGGACCCAGATCAGCATCTAAAGCAGTTCCTTCAACTTTGTGATACTTTTAAATATAACGGGATCACTGATGATTCTATTCGTTTTTATTTGTTCCCTTTATCGTTAGCAGATAACGCTTTCTCTTGGTTAGAATCATAGGCACCAGGATCTATCACGACATGAGATGAACTCGCAGGAAAATTTTTACAAAAATTCTCTCTTATCAGCAAGATGGTCTAACCAAGGAGGAGATTGCAATGTTCAAACAATTAGAAGAAAAAAGTTTTCATGAAGCCTAGGACTGTTTTAAAACATTGATCCAGAGATTCCCACACCATGGATTACCCAAGTGGCTAAGACTGCAAATGTTCTACAATGGGTTGAATGCACAAGCACGGTTAGGATTAGATGGAGCAGTAGTAGGAGATCTAAAGAATAGAACATACAATGACATGTATGAATTGATAGAGAATATGGTGATGAATTCCTGCCAGTGGCCAACTGAGCGCTATACATATGACTCAAAACCATCTATGGTAAAAGCTATCCAGGAGGATGATAGATACCAATAGATTGTGGACTGACTCAATCGTATAGAATTCTCGACCAATGCATCATCAATATATGGAGGAGATAAACCTCTCTTCCATTACATCAACAACCCGACTGAGGATGTGATCAGAAATAGGGGTGGAAACCATTTTTCAAATACTTATAATCCCAAATGGAGAGACCACCCAAACCTGAGATGGGGCAAAAACAAGGGAGGAGATAATAACTCTAACCAATTTAAAAATGCTAATTATCAACCTCCTTATTTATAGAAGCCTCAAGAAAGGGTCAACCTGAATGGCCATATTGTATGTGGTCAACACCTGGATCGGATTGAAAGTGAGATTCAATCAATAAGGATGGAAGTGAAATAGGTACAGTCTAAGCGTACCAATACGACGAAAACATTGACTAAGCTCGAAGATTAGATGAGCCAATTAATGAGCATGACAAGAGATATCAAATAAAAAATTGGAACAGGATTCCTGAGAAACACAGAAAATAATCCTCGGGGAGAGGGGAATGAGAATGTGATTTAGGAGTTTTACAATTCCTACAAAGATAGGGGATATTTATTTTATTAAAGTATATGTGATTTAGGAGCTAGCATAAACCTAATACCTCTATCTATATATGAAAAAAGTGAGCTAGGGGAACTTATAAACATTCAGATCACACTACAGTTGGTTGATAGATCTTCAATGCATCCAAAAGGAGTATTGGAAGATGTGTTAGTCAAGGTGTGCAGCTTCATCATCCCGACAAATTTTGTAATATTAGATTTCGAGGAAGACCGTGAGGTACCCATCTTGTTAGGTAGACCATTCTTAGCAATGTCAAAGTCCACCATTTATTTGGAAAAGAATGAATTAACCATTAGGATCAATGGTGAAACAATAATTTTTAAATGTGGTTACCAACAAGATGAAATAGATACAAAAAGATTAGGGAGACAATGTTATGAAATATCTACAAAGATCCATAACAACCCTTAGCCAGGGGAAGTATTCTCTATGATTAATGTAGGTCGAAAAAGTAAGTTTAAAAAGCAGGACAAGCACAGGAAAGTGGAATGGCACGATGGATGCCAGACGAACACTGATAGAAACGAAATGAGAAGAGCATCCACGGGCACACTAATCGAGTTGACGGATAAATCCGACAGCAAAACCTAACATATTTTTAATTAAACTTTAACCTTATGTATATTATTGTATATTTAAATAACCAATTAGTTTAGACTTTAACTATTATCAAATTTTTTATTTAATAGAACCTGAGGAACTTTGAAAATAGGAAATTTGGGTTAAAACAGAGTCGGTGTCGCAACATGGCATCCTCATGTCGTAACACCGAATCCAAAGCCAAAGAAATCAGGAAAATAATCTCAATGTCGCGATACATAAGACAATATACTCATTATTCCAAAATTTTAGAGTGTGTCGTGACATTGAATCCCGATTTCGCGACAACAATAAACTGCCAGGGGTGTCATGACATGGAACCCCTATGTCGCAACATCGCTGTAATTTTTTGCAGGGTCGACCCGATTGCGTAACTCGGCTAATTAAACCTAATTTTTATCGGTTTTAAACCTTAAAATCTTTATTTTAAAACATCAAACCCCTTTTAACTATTACACAAAACCTTATTAACCTTTAAAACCCTCTCAAAACTCTCAAACCCTCTTAAACCTTAAACACTCTTTTATTTTTCCCTATTACTCTACTCTAAAATTTCTCCTTCTAATCTTATTTGGTGTAGAGGCAAATAGGAAGCACTCAAGGGAACAACAACAATCGAGCTTTATAAGAAATCTTAAGAGAATTATACGAGGTTAAGTGTTCCAACTCTCAAGTTTATTATTTTATTCCCTTTAAATATATTGTTTGATTTTCTTGGTATTTACAAGATAGAAATATATTCAATATGCCTTCTAGGAGAGTTAGGAAAATTAAGGCACAAGAAACATCAATGGTTGCAAACCCCTTGAATTTTTGAAACCTCAATGTCAAAAAATACTTCCTTGAATTACAAGGAAGAACATTTATTCATGAACAAGGATTTGAAACGTCGATGGTTCTTTACAATGAAATTTGATCACTAGTCAGGTCCCATAAATGGGAGCGATTCTGTGCCACTCCCAAAGAACCTATTGTTATCCCACTTGTCCAAGAATTCTATGTTGCTCTTAAAGACGAGGAAATTCAGCGACCTCGTGAAGTCATGTGGAAAACAGTAACAGTAAGGGGTAAGGATGTGCCATTCTTCCCGAAAAAGATTTGAAAATATTATGATGCTCCATATTATGAATCTAATTACTTGCAAAATATTGATTTAACGAGATTTAAAGACATTGATATGGAAAGCATCTTAAAATACTTAACTGAAAACTGAAGAGAATGGAACCTCTGACTAGATACTAGACTTCTGAAAAATTTCGATTAAGTTATAATGTTTCTGATAGCTAAAATCGAGATGCAATTTACTTACACTAGACTCACCACTACTCTTAATGTTTCTAATGCCAATACTTTCCGAGCCATTATGCTATATGGAATTTTGTAGAAAGGACAAATATGCATTAGGGAATGGATCCATCATAGCATGAAGCATTGTGTGAGAGGCCAGAAAGTTGGAATTTTCTTTCCCTATCTCGTGACAACTCTTTGCAAGAACGCAGAGGTTTCAATGGAATAGAATAAGTAGTTCTTGCACCCAACAAGAAGTTTAATTGATGATTTTATGTACACTCAGTATGTAGAACTCAACCAAAACCATATTATTGTTTGGAAAAGGAGAAAAGAAAATATGGATGTCCCAGCTGCACTCAAAAGGAAAGTAAAATCAAAATCTCAAAAAAAGAGGCAGGTGGGAGTAGTGAAGAAAAACTAGATGGAATGATAAGATGGATACAAGAAATGGGCCTAGTACTACAAGAATTTCCACGGTGAAACTACTTGAGGGTTCTGAATTATCCATCAGACATGTTCATCCAGATACAAACCCATCAAAAAGAAGAAAAGGCAAAATATGAGGAGACGAACTCAGAAGAGGAGACTTTCAAAAGGAATAGGAAAATTATGAGGTGGCATTCCAGCCACAGTATTCCACGCCAAAGGATCCTATCATTCATAGCCTGACCCGACATTCAAATCTGTCGGGGGTGGTGGCTCTTTCTGATGAGATGTCTCAGGGAAAGAGAAAGCACCTATGGAGAGGGGGAAGTTATCCTATTTTAAGGATTCAAATGATGATTGAATTGAACCTTTTTATTTTAAAAGACTATAATTAATTTTGGGAGAATTTTTATTTATTATATTTAGTAGTAGAATTAATAGTAGATTGTTATTTGTTTTATTTTTTTGTTCTAAGTTTTCTGTGTAGGAACTCCATGTAAAAGTAACATAACAATTAAGAGCTCTCAACAAAAAATTGAAAGGAGCACCTACCAATAGATTATGAACTACCACGATCAATTGGGTAACTTCTTTCCTTATCTTTTTAAGGCTACACATTGAGGACAATGTATTATCTAAAGTGTTAAGGGTAACATAGAAAATTTGTTTTAATTTTTATGCTTTTCTTTTAGTTTTTTTGTCAATTGTATGCTCGAGCTTCTAGAAATACAAGTGATTGGTTCAGAGCATGTATATAGGTTGATTCTATTTACTATAAATTTGGCATGATACTAGATGATTTTAAATTTTTTATTATTAGACTACTAAGTTCTATATACTACACTATAAATAGACATTGAGTAATTAAATGTACCAAATGGCATAGAGAATACAGGGAAACAGGCATGCTAGTATGTATGATAGATTGTTTAATTTGTGATTGTTTGGTTGATTAAATTTGTGAATATTAAGATACCTAGGGATGTCCTAAGGCATTGTTTGGTATACACCCAGAGCCAAAAAGCTAACCCTATTTATTCATCTTTAGTACCTATATTTGAGCCAGAAAAAACTTCTTGATGAACCTCTATACAAAACTAGAGCAAAAAATGTTAAGTTGTATTCGCCCTCTTTCTTTGGTCCCGAACTACATGACTATAGACGTCTGGCCATATGTATTGAGGGTTAAGTAGATACATCATGGCGGATTTCGTAACAATAGAGTGAAATACAAAAGATCAGTGTAATATAGTAATTATAGATTACCCTATAAGTATGAAACAAAAGAAAATTTCAAAAAGAAAATCAAAACGAATAGAAAAAGTATTTGAAAAGCAAAAGCATTTGTGAGTGAGATGTATTGAAAAAGAAAAAAAAATACAAAGTCACAGAAATAGAAAAACTCATTCATTAGTGCATAGAAACTCGTAAGCTAGCCATAGTTGTTGTATTATGTTGTGATTTCCTATGTGGAGAAGTAAGGAAGGCGAGAGGAGGAGAAATAAGACGGTGAGCGGGTAAGGGTCACTAAGGGGGGATAATAGGGAACAATACGATGCATCAAACTATTTTCATGCTTGAAACTATTTTGATGCTTACCGTTCTTGAATTTCATACCTGTTCTAAGCCTCAGAACGTTACAAGTCGAAAAGCCCTATGTGACCTAGGTAGACTTATTCATGAATTGACATCATATTAAATAATCGCATTTATGATCATTTGTATTCTTTTAGGATAATCAAATTACCTGTATAATTTATTGATGGATCCATACATTTGAAAACCTTAATGTTTGTTTGTCTTGTAATAGATTGAACTTAGGTGTTTAATATCAAAGGTGGTAAGTTGGCTATATATATCATGTCAAGAATATGTGTAAATATGAAATGCCTAGTTATGTACTCCAAAGTCAACATTTGTACTATACTTGTAAGGTCCTGAAAATAGGTCTAGTAGTTTCGGGTAAGTTTACCGGGTTCTGAGTGAAAATTAAGAGTTAATTAGGTTTATTAGTGATTTTTTTTTAATTTAGTTAGCTTAATTTCATTAAAAATCGGTAAATAATATTCTGAAAAAAATATTTTTAGAAAAATTAATTTTATGGTTTTAAATATTTTTGGGTAAAATAAATATTTTGGGTCTAATTAGAATTGAAAAATAAATTAAAATAGAGGTTGAATTGAGAGAATTTAAAACATTAACTAAATAGGACCATTTTGCAAAATAAGGGAAATGTAAGAGTGGTTTTATAGCAAATTATCCTTATTTTCAGAATTTTGGAGGGAAAGGAGTATATTGTAAAACAAGATAAATGTGGGAGTGGCCTGATGGCAATTTCTCCAATTTTTGAAAATTAGGTGGGGGTTTAAAAACACTACAACTACGTCACTTTGCACACCATTTTCACTCGAATTAAGAGATTTTTATCTCCTTTTTTTTCTCATTTTTATAGACCACATATCAGAGAATAGATCTAAAATTTAACTCTCTCAAAATTCTCTCCAAAATCTCCATAAAAGTTTTCCAAAGTCAAGCAAAAGTCATCTGAAATTTCTTCAAGTATCTTGATTCAATCTTCTAAATTGATGATTTGAGAACAATTGAAGGTAATTCTCAACTCTAAATTCATTTTTAAGTTGTTTTCAATCATTATTTGCTATTTAAATTGATTAAAATGGATTTTCAAGTTTTGGTTTCTTCTTTCTTGAACATGGAACTCAACAATGGTGAATCTATGATTTTGAGTTGGAATCCAAGTTTTAATGGATTTCTAAGATAAAAATATGTTTATTAAGAGTTTTTTAATCATAAAACAAGAGATCAAACTCGTTTGGTTTATCAATATTGATAAATTCATTTTTAATCAAGAAGATGAGTTAATTTTTCATAAAATTTTAAAATGATTTAATAGATGAAATTAACAATTAGCTTTTATGTTAATGGACTAGGAGTGAAGTTTAGAAGTGGTTTGTGATGTTGAGACGGTCATTTAGTTGATGAATTTTATGTTTTGACATAATTTTGTAATTTCGATAAGGTACACTAGAAAAACGATTTAAATCTGTATAGTTTATGAAATTTTGACTTGCTTGATGTGTAACACCCCCTAACCTTTATCCGTCGCCAGAATAGGGTTACAGAGCATTATCGAATTTCTCATACCAATTATGAACACTACATAATCATCTAGAAAACACATCATAATTTAATTCTATTGTCCCTCTTTTGAACCCTCACGTGTTAGAAACAAATCGAGACTTAATGGGATACTTCGAAAATTTTTCGCAAAATTTCAAAAATTTTCTTAGATGCAGGGCACACATGCCCGTGTGGTCAAGGGACACACCCGTGCGGTCAAGGGACACACCCGTGCTGCAGGTTGTGTCTGATCCTGTGTAGCTCTCTGACTTAGATCACACAGCCAGCCATACGCCCATGTGCTAAGCCATGTGCCTCACACGGCTGAGACACATGCCTGTGTCTCTGCCCGTGTGAAATTACCTGAGCATTTTGTTTGAAAATTTTAAGTTGCAGGGGACACACGGCCAAATCACACGCCTATGTGTTAGCCGGGTGTCTCACGCGGTCTGGTCACAGACCCGTGTGCCAGGCTATGTGGACTCAAAATGAGCCTTAAACATCAAGTTTACCAACTCTGCAATCTTGAACAATAAGCAATTGAAAAACCAATCGTTCAACCAATTCAAAACACATTTAAATACGTCTAAAACATGTACAAACAATCAACCTATTGACCTAACCAATGTACTTTATAGGTACTTCACATATACTAACCAAATCAATCCAATTTATACATCATTCACCTATAAAAATTTCCATTCATGAACTCATATTTCTTGTCTATCATTTACATAAATCATTTCACTATTCAATTCCAATTTCAATTCACAGACAATATCATTCAGTATCGGTCAATTTGCCAATTCATTATATACCCCTATTAACACCACTCAGACTTTGGCGAGACACATCGGATCAACAAAACACACCAAAGATGGCACCCAAAGGCCTCATCAGATAATTCAAAGTAATAGATTAACACCCAGTGTCTCATCGGCCATGCCAAAGTAAGTTGGTACCCAGTACCTCATCGAATTTATCCGAAGTAATAGTTTGACACCTAGTGTCTCATCGACTTGTGGTCGAAAAATCCCTAAACTCTTCCACTCCTATGGCATGCCAACTATATCCGACTCAGCCCAATATAGTTAATAGGGTTCCAGTTTCTCAATCAATATCCAATATCCATATTAATCACATATTCACATAATATTCAATTCAATACCAAATTATTAACACTTACCTCAATCTACTTACCATACACATTAAATAATAAATTCAAAAATTATGTATTAAGTTTGGATTATAGAAATACAAACCATAATTTCTAAGTCACTCCTCGTCGACTTTCTCTTTTCCTTTCTTAGTCGAGGTCTCCTGATGACGTTAGCTATGAAAATTAAAACAATTTAAAATCATCAATACGCACAATTTCACATTGAATATTTCAATTTATACTTAACTTTTACCTAAATTACAATTTAGTCCTTAATCAATTCTAACCTTATTTCCTTCACAATTTATTCTTTATTTTCATTCAATTTTCACTTAAACTAAACTTAACTCTCTAATTTCACCATAAAACCCTAAATTTTGAAATTCTTTCAATTTAGTCTTTAATACTCAAAACTTATAATTTGTTTTACAATTCAATTATTTTCTGAATTCTAACTTAAAATTCTATCAATTTAAACCCTAATTCTTCAATTTATTCAACATGAAAAATTTCTAAAATTCCACTAATTTCTAAAATTTCAACTTAAATCAAGTAGTATTTTGTTCTAGGATCCTAAAAAATCAAAATTACAAGAAAATGGGCTAAATTGACTTACCAATTAAACTTCAAACCTTAAAACCCAATTTTCCTTTTCTCTTTTCTTTCTTTCCTATTTTGTTTCACTCTTATATTTGTTTCCTTTTTATCTGTTTGTTTTATATTTTAATTTTAATAATAATATATTATATTATATTATATTATAATAATAATTAATTATATAATAAGCAAGTATATATAAATATTACACATGTCAATACCAACACCAAACACTTGTGAATTTTTGGTTTAATTACTTATTTGGTCCTTTAAATTTTCTCTATTCTATAAGTCAACTTTTATTCTATTTGCAATCTAATCCTTAAACCTAATTACTCCTAATTTAGACAAATTCACCTATCCAAAACCTAATTAACCACACAACTAAATATTTTTAATAAATATTTACGAATCTGTTTTACGAAAACGGAGATCCGAGAATACACTTTCTGATACCCGTAAATTTTGGTCATTACATGATGTTAATGTTAGTTTGTAATGCATATTTTGTCTTTGTTAAAGCTTCACACCGAGATGAGGATGATGCTAATCGGATTTGAGGCTCAAACTTACCTAGTTCAATACACTTTTGTTTGGAAAACAAAGTGTAGAGGTGAATAATTTTAAAAGCTATTGGTAATTTTGTCTAGTTATATGTTAAATTGAAGTTTTAAATAGCGTTTTTAATGACTTAATTGCATCTTATCTGGTTGGATTTGCAAAAATTAATTTTATTTTCCAAGATCATTATTCCAATTGGCTTTTAGAAAATTGTGTGTTAAGCTTTTAGCATGATTAATTTGGATTGTATGGATTGTCAATTGGAGCATGAGTTATTGCATTTTTGAGCACTTCATGTTGGTGTTATGATTGTTTTAAGATTCATGGACAAAGGCATTTGTTGTGCTTAATTATATTGATGTTGAAAATGTTAAGCTACTTGCTTTTAGTGGCATTTTTACATCTAAAATTAAGTTCTTAAACATAAGATTTTATGCCTTGTATGTATGATTATATTGGCAACATTGCATGGTGGATCTATTGGGTATAGTTGGCATGCCATGGGATTTGTGAGTACTCACCATTATATGTGTTATTTATGAGCATATGGCTCAAGAAGATTTGGTTTTTAGAGTAAATAAGGGAGTGTTGAGCTTGTGTCTCCACTCAACGGGACTGTGAGGCAATATAAGGGAGTGTGTGGCTTTGACCTGCTCAACTCGAGACTGTTTCTGATATATAGGAGTTTCGAGATCCGTTTATCCAATGTATGACCATATATTTAAATATTGCCATGAATGTATTATGTCAATATAAGTGTATGTTTATAAGCTAAATTATAATTACATATGCCATATTATATTGGAATTTTATTCATGGAATAGCATATGTTATTATGGTTCATGATTGAAATTTTAATTTTTAATTTGCCTAGATTTATGCATGAATTGGGTGTGATTTACTTATTGTTTTAATGATCATTCACTAAGCTTTTTAAGCTCACACCCTCACACCTTTGTGCAAAGACTTTACCGACTTGAGGAGTTGAGGAGTGAGTGTAAGGCCGATCCAAGATTAAGGCTCGGTTAAGGATTCTTCTTTAGAAACAATAGGGGGCATTGTGGCACTTATTAAGACTAGTTTTAATTCAATTGAACTGGATATTGGACATTTATTTTGGTGATGTTTTATGTAACTCCCCGAATTTGGGCCTAGAAGTATTGGGCCTTGAGTATGGGTCCGTAAGGAGGTTGCATATAAATAATTAATTGTGCAAGGAAATGTCACAATTAAATGTCTACTTTGGTGGTTAATGGCCTTGAGAAGTGTTGGAGAAATCTTGGGTTCAAACCTAGGCTTTAGCAAAATTTTGGTTTTAAGTGAATAAAACCCTAGATGCTTGGAAGTAGGCCTTTTATAATATTGTGGGAAATAAATGACACAAGGAAGCATGTGGTCTAGTGGTTGTGGCGTCCTTAGGGTTGCAAGAGAGCCTAGGTTCAAGTCTTAGCTCTTACAATTCATTTTGGTTTTTCTCTTAAATGAATCTGGACGCTGGCACATATATCTTAAAGTCAATTATGGACATTTTTTTTCACACAAAGAGCATGTGGTGGAGTGGCAAGGTGGCGTGTTGTGTAACTGTGAGGTCTAAGGTTCAAATCTTAGGATGCGTAGTGGAGAATTTATTTTGCTATTTAAGCTGTGTAAGAGGTGGAGTTGGACTAAAACTCTGTGGTTGAAGTGGTCATAAGAATGAGGAATTTTCCTAATGGTTGAAAGTAATCCCACATCGAGAAGCTAACATGAGAATTGGTGAGAAGCTGGCTTTAAATAGAGCGAACCAGATGAGTTGGTGAGCAAGACTCAATGCAGGATGTGCCAAGGTTGGTGATCGTGGACTTTGGCACATTCTCATAAGCATGTGTGTATTCACGCCCTTCTTTGTTGGAAGTTGGCAAAAGCCAAAAACTTAAAACTTCATAAACTCAGTGTGACAAGCCCGTGCCCAACACCCGTGGGCGAACCTACCAAATTAACACAAGCGTGGGAATCGCATACATGGGCGTGGGAGAAGCGAACAAGGCAAAACACGATCGTACGACACGGCCATGTGCATCAACACATCCGAGATACATGGGCGTGTGTCGAATTTCAGATGCGCCAAAATAGGAAAAACGTGAAACACACGGCCTAAAATTGGGGCACACGGGCGTGTCCCCTGGCCATGTGCCCTAAAATCTATAAATACCCTGCACTATTCATTGTCTTCCCCACTCAAAAAACCCTAACCCTAATTGCTGCAAGTCCACACGGCCTCCACACCACACCTGTGCGCCGCCTCCAACTTCATTTTTTACGCATTTTCTCCTCTTCCTAGCATTTGTTTACTTCTTCCTTTTCTATTTTATTGATTTTTAGGCCTATTTATCATGATAATATGCAAGTTTTTAACTTTATTTCTATATTTTCATCATTTAAATATCATAATCTAGAATATCCATCATTTGTTTTAAGTCGTTGCCTGCATTCTTTACTCCATTCATTTAGTTAGAAGTAAATCTTTCATGATAAGAGTAATTGAAATTTTTCATGCATTTTGTGTGTGGCCATTCTCTTATCCATTTAATATATTGCCTTACATTCTTTGTTATTTCTGCTTCAGGCCACAATGCCTAAAGAATGTGTTAATGAATTTTAAATTGTTGTGGCTGAAAATATCTATGAAACTTTCTTCTTACAATCTAGCTTCACTTTCTGATGCTCCAAGGCAATTCAATGACTTTCATTACAGGTTTTCGATGTCATCTTCACGAGGAAAGAAAGCCGCCGTTCCCGCTTCCAAGAAAATGAAAGGAGCATCATCCTCCTCGGGGCCTACCGCAGAAATTCGCCACCCATTCCTCCAATTTCCTAATGGGCCCCAAGAGGAACTTTTTCAAATATTACGGGCCTGACCTGTAACAGCAGGCTGCTGCATCGATTGGGCTACTGTCGAACAAGTCCAGTTGGCTGACGTAATCTGGGCCCTCCTTACTACCGATCGATTAAAGTTATTTTTGAGGATCATCGAGCCAACATACTTAGAGTTGACGATGGAGCTATGTTCTACGTTTCATCTTCAAATTGTGATGACAAACTACAATGATCCTGGCACATTACATTTCGCTTAGGCGGATTAGTCCACCAACTAAGCGTTCCCGATTTTGGTACCACATTGGGTCTTTATACCGAGGAGTTCAGAGAGGAGAATGATTTACACGCTCTTGACCGCCACATCCATCGTTCTCCCTCACGTTGTTAGGACGCCCTCGTCCCACGTTCGGCCACCTACGACCCCAGTCACACCAAGGCATCATCTCTCCCTCCACCCCTAAGTTACCTTCACTCTATCTTATCTCACACTCTGACAGGACGGAGAGAGAGCACCGACGTCGTCTCTACCCATGACGTCTATTATTTATAGTGTACGTCCAATGGGCATGCCATCGACCTTGCCTACTTTATCGCCCTTGCCATACGCCACCAGACGGAGCGACGTCGGAGGGGGGTCATCTCCATTGGCCCCTACGTGACTCGACTGGCGCGACACTTCGGACTCCTCAACAGTACGCCCCAAGAATATCCCTTGACCCTTATTGGTCAGATGTCTCCACAAGGCATCTCGAGTATGCTAAGCATGAGGATGATCGAGAGGCGCCGAGGAACTTACCCTCCCCAATATCGTCTCGTTTAAGCTAACGAGGAGGAGGTTCTCGAGGACATTACTAATGATGTCCTTACCCAACATAAGGACCCACTTCCCCACCAACCACCACCACCTTCTCGGCCAGTTCATGCGGCGGCTTCATACGCTGACATCTCTAAGCGCCTTAACAGATTCGAGCAGTAATATTTTCACAGATTTGACAACATTGATGCTACTCTACAGCAGATTTCTCAGCACCTCCACATCTCATCGCCAGACTCACCTCGCGAACCATCTAGCAATGAAGATGTTTAAAAATTTTTGTTTTTTATTTCTTATTTTATGTTTTTATTTTTATTTTTGTTTAAGACAGCTTTTTATTTTTCTTTCATTTTATTTTTATTAGGATTTATAATATTTATCTGACAATTTTTAATCTCAGCTAATCTTTTACAAGTAAATCATTTTTCCTAATATCCCCTAAATAGTTCCTGCTTTTATCATAGTTATCAAAGAGCTCCAAAAGCTCGCAATCATTTAGGAACTTCAAACTTCGATGAAAAAGGTTCGCCACGGTTACCATGCCCTGCTCAATAAGGAGATATCATATTCTTTTGGCACAACATTTGTGGTACCCAAACCACTACTACCACCGGAGTATCCTCCTCCACCTTCATAACTCCGAACTAGGACACTCATTCACCACTCAGGAAGTTTCAATTCTCTCCCTCTCTTATGATTTTATATTTTTCCATATATCTAACCTTGTACATTGAGGACAATGTACGTCTTAAGTGTGAGGGGGTAATCATTTCATTATCTGAAAATCCCTAAATATTGCTTTGTCCTTTTGTAAATCTCTCATATCATGTTTAAGATGAATTTTGATTTACTGAAAATTTTGATTGATATATCTTGAATTAAAACATAGGCATTCATGCATTGATTGTTAAACTTTAAGACGTTATAAAATCAAGCATGATAAATTGATTTTTAAGAATTTAAAATTTTAGGTTGTTTTCCCAAATTTAGGTATTATCTTGAATTGAATCCCACAGATTGAAACATCAAAAAGCCATAATTTTTGTGAGATTTTTGAGCCTTTTGAGCATCTATTAATTCTTTCATGCTCACTTTTATTATTGCTTTGAGTGTGCCAATATTGAATTGTTATTCTAGAACTTGCCTAATTATGCATGTCAAGACCACACCATTTGATTTGATATATCAAGATGATAGAGGCACTTAGGATTAACCCACCCATGTCATGAAAAGCCTACCTCCACGATTAACACTTAGTAAACCCCTTTGAGCCTAACAAGCCATTCCTTGTACTACCCTCAATATTAACCCGTAACCCATTATTGTTTAAATCCCCTAAATTAATTTGATCCCTATTTTTGTCGAGAGTTGATTTGAATAAATTGCTTAACTATGTCTTGTTATTAATAGTTAATTTATGATTATTTGACTTGTTCTTAAAAAAAAAGCATGTATACATATCAGTAGTTATCTTTTGCTTGCAAGTTTCACTCCATAGTCAAAGAAGAAAGCTTTGTTGTACACAAGTCATGATTAAATATTTTTCTAGTTAAGTAATTTTTCAAGTCAATCTCGATTCTAACCCTTCCTTTCAGCTTGTGACCATACCCCCTAATTAAGCCTCGTTACAACCCTTTAAAAACCTTTGGATTGATGTATCATCTCGATTTATAGTGGTGGAGATTTGATTTTTATGCAAGCCTATGGTAATAACTTTTCATATTGACTGATGAGTGCTAATTTCATTGTCCTTAAACGCTTTGAGTGATTTGAGTGAATCTTTAGTGAGGATATTAAACTCTGTGAGGTTCCGAATCAATGATAACTACTTAGAGGAGGGGAGATACCTAAGTTTTTCATGATTAAAATACTCAATTTAGAATGTTTGAAGCTCTAATGTTCTTTTAGTTGAATTCAAAATGTATAATTACTTATGAGATGGTTTGAGATAATATTGATAGGAATTATAAGTTGAGAAAAAGGAAATTTTAATTGTGATTCGAGGATTTTGCATGAGGACAAGCAAACGCTTAAGTGTGGGGGGTATTTGATAAACCGTAATTTATACATATTTATAACCCATGCTTAACGCCTTTTATGAATGATTTCTCCTTAGATTTGGTGAATTTGATGCTCCTAATGTCTTGATTTCATGTTTTATTCTCAGGTAGGCATAGGAGAATGAAAGGAACGAGAAACAGGCTGAAAACGGAGAAAATGGGCCAATGCACGAAATCAACATGGCCTGGAGCTCCTCCAGGGGCAGATCACACGGCCGTGTCAATTTGGTAGAATTAAAGCACGATTCACACGGGTATAACACATGCCCATGTACCTCGAACACGGCCTAAAGTTATCGCACATGGGCGTGTCACACGGGCATGCCCCTGTCGAGCCCAAGTTGAGTCCAATTCAGAAAAGGCCACTTTTGAGGGTTCTTAGGCATTCCAAAGCCTATAAATACACCCTAAAAGAGGAAGAGAGGGAAGACGAAGAATAGGGAGTAAGAAATTACTCTAAGGAAGCCGATTGATCCATATCAGAAGCCGGAGCCATTATCAAGACTGAAGATCTCTCCTCAACTTCCCCTTCAGGAGTTTTGGGTTTTCTTATTATTTTGTATTTATTATTATTCTGATCTGTTTTCTTGTTTAGTTATGAACTACCTAAGGGGGATGAAACCTATGACAAAACCTTGTTATTATTTCTGAATCGTATGATAAATATTTGACTTGTTCTTAATTATGTGTTCTTAATTCTTGTTTTGGTATTTTAGGATGTCACTTCAAGTTACTACGCTTAGTTGGAGGAGGAATAGACCCTGACTAGGAGTAACTTTGTCATAA
Organism: Gossypium anomalum; assembly: GCA_025698475.1. Classification (NCBI taxonomy): domain Eukaryota; kingdom Viridiplantae; phylum Streptophyta; class Magnoliopsida; order Malvales; family Malvaceae; genus Gossypium; species Gossypium anomalum. Next base: position 15,940,437 of record CM046957.1, read on the forward strand.
TTAAGCGGAGTTGATTGCGCGTCTAGAGATAGGGTGATAAGATTTTTCCAAATTAGGGTGAAACCTAATAAGGGAATCCATAGATCAAGTTAATGCAACCTTAGGGTGTTAATTAGAGATAACTCTCGGTTATTCAACCTAGGGATTAGACGTTGTTAGTTTCGAGAGGGATAATAATATACAGTAGAGATTTCTACGGAACAAGTTAAATGAATAAATTGTCCAGTTCGGAGCCAGAATAACAAGTAAAAGTCTAGGTGGATTTTTCCTTAGGTATTGTCTCAATCAATTGCTTTCCCCAAAAGTAATTTCCCAACTTCTATTTTCTGCAAGTTTTTAGTTTAATTAATTAGTTAGTTAAAACAAATCTCTTTTATTCGACTAGATAATAAGAAGACAGTCATTACTAGTACTCCTAGTCTTTTGGGTTCGACAATCCGGTCTTGCTAAAGCAATACTACTGTTCGATAGGTACACTTGCCTACGTCGTGATAATAGTTAGTTTCAAGAATGATTCACTATAAATTTATAAAACTTATCACGGGAAAATCACGATCACTGTGTTAATGCCTTGATGATGTGATATGTTATTGTTTGGTGAATGTATGATAAAGTATGGATTAGATGCTAAAGGAAAAGAGATGACCTAATGACTTAAAATGACTGTAGACATGAATACCAAATTTGAAGTTATGGTGACAAGTTTGATAATGCATGAAATTGGTGTGGAATGCCTCTAAATGGTGTAACAAAACAATCGTGCCATAGGATGACCTTATAAAGATGTGAGAGTGTCATGGTGTGGAATATTTGGGTGCCTAAATATGTCATATTGCATGTTATAAAGTGTGTTTGAATGAATGAGTGTTTGAACGTGACTATTAGCTTGGAAAATAGCCTTTAAATGGTCCACACGGGTACACACGGGCATGTGTCTAGACCGTGTGTGACACACGGTCTGCCCCATGGGTGTGTCGAATGGTCGTGTGTCCTATGTACCCTAATGTTGCAAGTTAGTATGCATGGTAGTAAACACACGGGTGGAGACATGGTTGTGTGTCTCAACCGTGTGGAGGGCACGGCCTGGTACATGGGCGTGTGTCTTGGCCATGTGCCCGTAAATGCACGATGACATCATAAATAGAATGTCCAGTTTTTTAACACGGGCGATGACATACGCGTGTCTAGGTCGTGTGAGGGACATGGGCCAGGGACACGGGCGTGTGGTCAGTCGTGTGAAAACTCGAAAAACCCCATACGAGCCTTAGGTATAGTTAGGATACATATGTCATGACATAGGATCCGATATGTGATTTCGTGTAAGACCACGTCTAGGACGTTGGCATCGACTTATGATTTACATGTAAGACCATGTCTGGGACATTGGCATCGTATTTGATTTCGTGTAAGACCCTGTCTGGGATAATGGCATCGATATTGGACTACATGTAGGACCACATCTGGGACATTGGCATTGTATGTGCCTTCCGAGCTATCTGCGTATCCATATGATTCTGAATGGTTCAACGGGCATTCTGAGAAACAAATAAATATATGAGGTGTATATCCAATTTAGGTACGGGGAAATGTATAATACATTTGAGAACAAAGATAAGTATATGTACAAGTGATGATATGTGTTATAAGTAAGAGAAAGTATGCTATTTGTGCAAATGAATTAAGTATATGAAAAATGTTCATGAATTATGTGAATTGTGATAGTATTTGACTATGAAGGATATGTATTTAAATGATGTTTATATGTTTTAATTGAAAAGTTTATTTGTATATGGCTTATGAAGCTTTTGAAGGCTTACTCTATGTGTTTTTTAACTATTTTATAGATATCGTAGCTACTGGGAGCTCGGGGATCATCGAGGATCGTCACCACACTATCGAACTATATTTTGGTACCTTTTGAAAATGTATATATATTGAAGTATGGCATGTATAGGCTAGAAGTACTTTGATTATGTTTTGTGATGTGTATATATATAGATATAGCCATGTGATTTGGCTTTTCTATGGTTGTGTATATGAATGAGTTCTTATTATGAAATATGTGATACAAATTGAACAATATGATGAGTTTTGAATGGCCTAGTGAAATGGTCAATTTGGCAAGGTTTTGGAATGTGAACGAATGAGGTGAATTGAGATTATGAAACTATATGTTTTGGTATGTTTTTGATTTATGGAATGATATGAATTAGTATGTGATATGAACATGAAATTGGTTGTTAATGTTATGACATGAATGATGTATGTTTTGGTTTTGAAATTGGTTGAAATTATAGTGCAAATATGCTTGGTATGATGCTTGTAGGTTTGACCCAAATTGGGTGGCAAATTGGCTTTTCAAATGGCCTAATTTTGTCTACACGAGCAGAGACACGGGCGTGTTTTTCAACCGTGTGTGACGCACGGTCATGTTGCACGGCCGTGTGTCCCCTGGGGTACCCTACAATTGTAAGTCAGGCTTGGGCATGGCCAAGGCAAACGAGCATGTCTTGTGGCTGTGTGAGTAAGTCAGTATGTATGCCCTGTTTTGACATGGCCTAGACACACGGGCGTGTCTAAAGCCGTGTGAGGCACACGGCCTGTTCACATGGGCATGTGATCTATTTAACTTAGAAAAATGTTTCAGTTTCAAAAATTTTGTATGTGCTCGGTTTAGTCCCGACCCCTTTCTAATGCATGTTTAAGGTCTCGATGACCTATATAAGGGACACTATATTGATGCTTAATCTTTGATGCTATGATAATTGTGAAATAAATGTTAAATGTTTCGATTATTCGGTAATGCCTTTAACCTTAGTCCGGCAATGGATACGGGTTAGGGGTGTTACACGTGAACTCAGTTTACCTTTACGACCAAAGCGGAGAACTTTCCTCCAAGGTGACACTTTCGAAAATACTTCGTCACCATCTTGAAATTTATTTTTTTTCATTTCAAATCAGTGTAGGACTTTTGACAATTAGAGGCTGCTTTCAAACTGTCTCGAATTACTTTCACTTTTTTCTCGGTTTCCCAGACTAAGTCAACTCCGTGTAACTTTTTCTCACTAAGTTTTGTCTAGTACAATGGAGTTCTACATTTGCATCCATACAAGGCTTCATACGGTGCCATTTTAATAATAGACTGATAACTGTTATTATAAGCAAATTCAACTAAAGGCAAGTACTTTTCCCAGTTACCTTCAAACTCAAGTATACAATACCGAAGCATATCTTCCAAGATCTGTATTACCCATTCAAATTGACCATCTATCTGGGGATGAAATGCAATGCTAAAGTATAACTGAGTACCCGGAGCTTCTTGCAATTTACTCTAGAATTGAGCTGTAAACTGAGGATCGCTATCTGAAATAATGGAGACAGGCACTCCATGTAATCTGACAATCTTAGAAACATACAATTCAGCCAATCTATCCAAAGAATAATCCATACTTACCGAAATAAAGTGTACAGACTTTGTCAACCGATCAACAATTACCCAAATGATATCTTTCTTCCTTGGACACAAGAGTAATCCCGCTACAAAGTCCATGGTAATTCTTTCTCATTCCATTCCGGTATCATAACTGGCTGTAATAGTCCAAAAGGCAACTGATGCTCAGGTTTTACTTGCTGAAATATCAAACACTTAGATACAAACTCAGAAATATCTCGTTTCATTCCAGGCCACCAGTACATCTTTTTCAAATCATTATACATTTTATTACTACCGGGATGTACAGACATGTAACCATTGTAAGCTTCATTCCAAAACTTCTCTATCAATTCCAATTTTTTTGATACACATACTCTGCCTCTGAATAACAAACAACCATCAACCCTAACCTAAAATTCTGAGTCAGGAGTCGATTCGCTTTGTACTCATCTTGCTCGCAACTTACTATCATTTTTCTGAGCTTTAGAGATCTGTTGCAAAAACATTGGTCTAGCTTTTAACTCAAATATGATTGAACCATCTTCAGACAATGACAATCGGGTGTTCATTGCTCACAAAGTATACAGGGATTTTCTGCTCAAAGCATATGCCACTACATTGGTTTTCCCCAAATGGTAGTCAATAACAAGATCATAATCTTTCAATAACTCAAGCCATCTGCGGGGTCTCAAATACAAATCTTTGTATGACATCAAATATTTCAGACTTTTATGATCAGTGAATATGTGACATTTTTCTCCAAACAAGTAATGCCGCCAAATTTTCAATACAATGACTATGGCTGCCAATTCAAGATCGTGTGTCGGGTAGTTCTTTTCATGTGGCTTCAGTTGCCTTGAAGAATAGGCTACTACCTTACCATCTTGCATCAAAACACATCCTAAACCATTCAATGATGCATCACTTTAAACTACAAATTCCTTACCTGATTCAGGCTGAACTAACACAGGTGCTTCTACCAATAAAGCCTTTAATCCGTCAAAGCTCTGCTGGCATTTCTCAGTCCATTCAAATTTCGCATCTTTTTGTAACAAATGAGTCATCGGAGAAATTATCATTGAAAAACTTTTTACAAATCTCCAATAGTAACCAGCTAATCCCAGAAAACTTTAGAATTCAGACACATTCTTCATCGGCTTCCAATTAACAATGGCTGAAATTTTACTCGGGTCTATTCTGACACCTTCAGCAAATACTATATGCCCAAGAAAACTAACTTCTCGTAGCCAAAATTCACATTTGCTGAATTTGGCATACAATTGTTTCTCTCACAGGGTTTGCAACACTATTCTCAAATGTTCAGCATGTTCATTTTCATCTTGGGAGTAAACCAAAATATCATCTATAAATACCACCACAAACTTGTCTAAATATGGGCTAAAAATTATGTTCATCAAATCCATAAACATTGTAGGTGCATTCTTCAAGTCGAATGGCATTACAAGAAACTCATAGTCTCCATACCTGGTTCTAAAAGTTGTCTTTCGATTCTTTTACCCGTAGCTGATAGTAACCAGAATAGAGATCAATCATTGAAAATATAGTAGCACACTTTAATTGGTCAAACAAGTCATTGATCCGAGGTAATGGATACTTGTTCTTTATTGTGACTTTTTTGAGCTATCTGTAATCAATGCAAAGCCTAAACGATCCATCCTTCTTCTTTACAAATAGAACCGGTGCACCCTAAGGTGAGAAACTAGGTCAAGCAAAACCTCTGTTAATCAACTCTTGCAACTGTACTTTCAGCTCTTTCAATTCAATAGGAGTCATTCTGTAAGGTGCTATGGATATAAGTGTTGCACCCAAAACAAGATCTATAGAGAATTCCACTTTTCTATCTGGTGGTAAACCAGGTAATTCTTCTGGGAATGCATCGGGAAATTCACATACTACCGGCACTAACTGAATCTTTGACTCAGATACTTTAATATCCAGCACATATGCAAGGTAAGCATCATAACCCTTTCGGATATATTTTTGTGCTGATATTGCTGAAATCACATTAGGTAGTCCATCTAGTTTATCAGATTCAACACGAAGCAATTCACCATTTTCACATTTCAATACAATATATTTCTGCTTACAATTTACTACTGCATCATATCGGGTTAACCAATCCATTCCCAATATCACATCAAATTCATCAAACGGCAATATCATCAAGTCAGCCGAAAAGCAATAACCTTTTACCATCAACGGACAGTTCTCACAGACTTTATCCACCATAATGCACTGGCTTAGGGGGTTTGAAACTTTAACCACAAATTTAGTGAATTCAATAGGTAAATTTTTAACAGACACTAGGTTTGTGCATATGTAAGAATGTGTGGAACCAGGATCAATCAATGCAGTAATATCAATATCAAGTAGAGAAAATGTACTAGTAATGACATTCGGTGCAGAGGCATCTTCTCTAGCACGAATAGCATTTGTCCTTGCAAGTGCTCGTGCCTCTGATCTAACTATTGTATCCTTGGTAGTACCTCAACTATCGCTAACATTACCGAGATAGTGGGGTGGTCTACCCCTCAAGACAGGATTACTTGGCTTTGGAGCTGGTTCTATCTCCTTTTCAACTCTTTCTGGACAATCTCTGAGAAAATGGTCAAGTGAACCACATCTAAAACACGCTCCACTTCTAGACCGACATTCCCCATGTTGGAATTTGTTACAATGTTTACATTTCAATTTGGGATTACCGACACTACCCACACTGGTCACAGATGGATATGAAGACCTCGGGTTAGAACACTGAGAGCCCCGCTCTCTTCCAGAATATCCCGTAGAGGTGGTCACACGATCATAATAATTCTTTAATTTCTTAGAAGCAAATGATTGTGACTTACTCATGGTTCTTTTTTCAGAAACCTGAGTCTCTCTTTCAGCTTGTTTTTTTCTTTACTCTGTTCCTCAGCTTTATGTGCTCGGCCGACTAGCGCCACAAATTCCCTTATTTTGAGAATCCTAATCAATAACTTGATATCTTCATTCAGGCCCTTTTCAAAGTATTTACACATTTCAGCCTTAATTAAAACCCATTCCTTAGCATACTTGCTCAACCGAACAAATTCTCGTTCGGATACGGTTATGTTCTCTTGTTTAAGCTCTAGAAATTCTTTCTTTTTCTGAATCATAAATCTCTGACTCACATACTTCTTCCTCAATTCAGCTTGAAAGAATTCTCTTGTAACATTCTCTGTTGGTACCACTAAAGTTATGGTATTCCACCAATGATAAGTTGTATCTTTCAGTAGGGATACTACATATTCAAGACATTCTGTAGGTGTACAAGACAATTCATCAAAAACCTGGATAGTGTTCTCTAGCCAAAACTCAGCCCTTCCTGAATCATCATCTGCGGTAGCTCTAAATTCTTCTGCCCCACGTTTGCGGATTTTATCTATAGGAGGCTTACTAATTCTAACAAGTTCGGTACCCTGTGGTACCTCAGTAATCAGTTGGGGAGTAAGTGGGGGAGGTCGTTGTACAACAGGGTTTGTTCTCAAGTAGTGGGCAAACCATTCATTCATCATTTGAAAGAAGACTTACTTTGCCTCCTCACTTCGGCCCTCAAACACGGGCCTTTCACTACCAGACGCAAATGCAGCTCTTTGAACTAAAGCTGAAGCATTGCTCTCAGCATCCTCGGATTCAGCTCTAGCTTGGTTGGATGACATTACTATATGAAAAACACATTTAAAATTATTAGGAGTCATCACATTATCACAATTTATATAATGGCATGTATAGCTAAACTCGTGTTTGCTACGTTAAGTTTGAGATTCAACTAAATCTAGCTCTGATACCACTAAATTAACACCCATAACCTATACCCGTCACCGGAATATAGTTTTGGAGTATTATCAGAACATTCAAAACACTTTTCAATTAATCTATGTAAATTACTATTCATTTACAGAGATCAACCATAACGTCCCTTGATCGAGCCCTCGAAGCCTAGTACGAGCATTAGAATCGAATTAGGACTTAATCGGGACTTCTAAGAATTTTTCACGAAATTACACAATTTTTCCAAGGTTCAGGGCTCACATGCCCGTGTGACCTTGGGACACGCCTGTGTTGGAGGCTTTGTTCGACCCCGTGTAACTCTCTGACTTGCACACACGGCCATGCCACACGCCCATGTGCTAAGCCGTGTGGTTAATTAATTCAATTCGAAATTAGGTGCAAGTTTCACATGGCCAAGACACATGCCCGTGTTCTAGGCTGTGTGGCACACACGGTTGAGACACACGCCCGTGTTCTAGGATGTGTGGCACACACGGAGACACATGCCCGTGTCTCTACTCGTGTGCCCAATTCTGAGCATTCTATTTCTCAAAATTAAGGTGCAGGGGACACACGGCCTAACCACATGCCCATGTTACCAGGCCGTGTGTGACACACGCCCGTGTGTCTACCCGTTTGGACAAAATGAAGCCATTCCTAGCTTCATTTCTCACCCAAAAATTCACCCAAGACCTGCACTTGAAACACACAACCAATACAAGCCATTCCTAGCTTCATTTCTCACCCAAAAATTCACCCAAGACCTGCACTTGAAACACACAACCAATACAAGCCATTCCAAGCATTCAAATTGGGCAATTTCATCATTCAGTAAGGCATATCACTACATGCATATATGGTTGTAAACTTACCTTGGATGAACTTAGACATTACTCAACATTGATCATATATTCTTAACATTTCTCATGTATAAACATATATCATGATAATCCACCTAGTAATACCAAAATGAACCATTACTAGCATTCCAATGGCTAGGTTACAAAATAACATTTCAAGCCACTATTGTCCAAGTTATCATATACATGTCATTATACCCAAAATGATTCCACTATATATATCTAAAATGATAGTTGATAGTGTGACGATGCTCCAACGATCTCCAACCTTCACGAGATTTTGAGCACTATAAAATAGGGGAAAAATAAATGGAGTAAGCATTACATGCTTATTAAGTTCATATAATGGAAACTAAACTTACCAATCTTGCTTATTAAAATCTAGGCATACAATGTTATTGTAACAACCTGTTTTTAGTCAAATCAGAACAGTGATTTTGGGACCACAAATCTGAGGTTGAAATATTTATTTTATTATTATTCTAAGGTCTATAGCATGAATATATGATTGTGTGAAAATTTCATGAAGTAATTTTATAGTTTAAATGTTCAATTTGAGAAAAAAGACTAAATCGCGTATAGTGTAAAACTTGTAATCTATTAGCCAAAGGTGTTTAATAGCTATAGAACCTTAAATTTAAGGTCCTTAAGTGGTAATTAGACCATTTCTTTTGTGAGTGGATAATTCTGGGCTTATATTAAGTGATTTTGATGGTAAATATCAAAGGTTAAAATAGTAAATTAGTTCTTAATGAATAATTAAGTAAAACAAAAACATTTCTAAATCTTCATTCATCTTTCATTACCAAAATTGAAGATAAAATACACCATTATTAGGGTTTTCATTCGACCAAGCTCTCTAGTTCAATTGTAAGTCCATTTTTGTCTTGTTTTTAATGATTTCTATGTTTTTGTGATCGTTGCATCTAGTACTAACTAGCCCAAGGACTAATTTACAAAACTGTTAAATATTTTGAATGATGCTATTGATGAATACATGAGTATTTTGATGTTTGTTGATAGATTTTCAATAGTTTTTGATAGTTAAACAAGTTTTGTTAAGTGATTTTTAGTGAAAATGCAAAATAGGGATTGAATTGTGAAATGTGTAAACTTAGAGGCTAAAATGTAAAATAAATGAAAAATATGGGCTTCTAGGGCATAATAGTAATTCAGCTAGCATGGGTCTATTGTGAATTTCATTAATTTGTGATTTTATGAAAAAAGGATTAAATTGTGAAAATTATGAAATATGTGGGGCAAAAGTGTAAATGTGTTTTAAAGTGTGTTTTGGACTAAATTGAATGAATAGATGATTAAGTAAGTTAATTCTATATATATTTAGATCAAGAAAGGAGAAATATGGACTTGGATCGGGAAAAAGATAAAGTTATCGACTAATCGACTTGAGTCGCCCTTTTAGCATCCGAGGTAAGTTCGTATGTTATAATTTCATTTTAAATGTATTCTATATGCTTTGATATAGCATAAATTGTGATTATGTAACTTCGAACAAGTTTGGGAATGACTCGACGATGATTCGACAGTTGAAAGCCTGGTTGGACCTTAGGAATAGCTTAAGATGCTAGTGACATGTCATTAGGGATATTTTGATTTGGCTTCAGGCCATGATATAGCACTTCGGGTGCGAGATAAACCAGTTTGGGTTTGGACCATGCATATCGGCTGATTCGGCTTAGGGCCATGATATCAGTATTTCGGATAAGTTACCTTGATTTGGCTTCGGGCCATGGTATAGGTACTTATCATGTGAGACCCTTAAGTATCTGACTTCTATTCTGAATGGTTTAACGGGTAAATGTAAGATGAGAATTACGGGATGGTGCAGGTATGTGTATAAACTATTTTAGTACTGAACCAAAGAAATGAGAATGAAATTATATAGTTTGTGAATGAGTATATGAAAGGTTTGTTAGTTAGTAAGCTTTATGTTGTTTTATTCAATTTATTGAATTATATTTGTGAGATTGTATTGAGTTTATTTCATACGAGCTTACTAAGCTTCATATCTTACATCATTATTTTTCTATGTTTTATAGTGAATTCAAAGCTAGCTCGGATTCAGGGATCGTCAGAAACATCGTCACATTATCTACCTATCACTTGGTACCTATGAATTTTGGTATATTAAGTATATGGCATGTATAGAGACTTTGGTCATTTTGGTTATGTTTTGGTAATGACTTTTGCCAAATGAATTAGCTTGTAAGTGTACATGTTTTGGCAATTATATATAATCACATGAGTTAGCTTATGATGGTGAATTTGATGATGTATATAAGTGTGCAAATGACTTTTGTTTTGAGTTGGTAAATGATCTACATTGTGTGTTTGAGGTGGGTTCATGATGCTCATGGATGTTAGGTAATTTTGAATGTTAATAGGTGATGATTTGTGAATTGATATGTTTGGGAAATTGAGTATGATGATGCATATTTGTATATAGTCATTTGATGTTTTGAGAAGACAAATATTGGCATGAATTTAGATGACAATATGTGATATTTATTTTTTCTAATGGTTGGTGTTGGAATTGGTATAAATCATGCATGATTGGAATTGAAATATATGCCTATTGATGATATATTGTGTGCCATTTTGGTTGTGTAGGTATATGTATTTTTGGGTGGCAAATTGGCTTCGTAAGTAGCCTATTTTTGTCCAAACGGGCAGAGACACGGGCGTGTGTCTCAGCCATGTGTAACACACGGTCAAGTACATGGCCATGTGTCCCCTGGTGTTGAAATTGAAATCAAGTCAATATGCTCCACATGGCCTCACACACGGGCGTGTGACTTAGCCGTGTGGCATAAGTCAGTATACCCTACATGTATGGCACGGCCTAACACACGGCCTCGCACATGGGCGTGTGTGGCCATTTTTAAGGTACACGGGTGTGTGTGTGTTGGCCGTGTGACCTAAGTCAAAGAGTTACATGGGGTCAGACACGGGCTGGGACATGGCCATGTGCTCCCATTTTGAATGTCCACACAGCCTGTGACATGGGAGTGTCTGGTGGCTATGTAAAACACACGGCCTGGCCACACGGGCGTGTGTCCTCTATTTTGAGAAAAAAATTTCAAGGTTTCGTGAAAGATTCTGAGTTATCAGTTTAGTCTCGAACCACTACCAATGTATGTTTAAGGCCTCGTAGGCTCATATTAGGGACAAATTGGTTGAGATTGAATGATGAATGATTGAATTGAGAAATTGTGTGCTAAATGGATATTTAATTGTTTTATAAGTCCGGTAATGCTCCTTAACTCTATTCTGACGTTGAATACGGGTGAGGGGTGTTACAGTTATGTTTCCATCCATTTGGCTAAATTGCCTAATCACATACATTCCATCAAACATGTTAGTCACCAAAATATTCATATCAATCATTTACCATAGATGAGCTCATCAAGCAATATTCTTTCAAGTCATTATCATATCATATCAACATTTTCATGCCATGTCAAAAGTTTTATGTCCATTGAATCATTGAATTCCGATGGATACTTAAGTAATACACTCAAAGTGTACTATTCAATAATCTGTCAATTTCATATTCAAGGGTACCCATTAGGGCACTTAACCAAGAAACACTCTCGAGTCATATATCGTATAACAGGATTACAAGTCCAGGCTAAATCCATTATATAACGTAAGCTCAGAAGAGCCCAATTAGGATTACCAGTCCAGGCTAAACCCTAATCATAACATATGCTCAAGAGGTATCATATCGGGATTACCCATCTGGCTAAATCCTTTATATATCAAGGTTAATGGGATTCCTCATCCGAGCTAAATCTCGTCCGCAACAAATGCTGGACTTTATTAGTTTTGGGAAAGTGCGTATAATCATCGAAATTCAACATTCAATCAGGACTCAACCCCTTTTTCACCATTTTCAAGCATGTATCAAATTTCTCATGATAGCATTCAAGTAATGCACAGAAAAATAAATCACATTCCACACAACACAACATTCAATTAAACATTTTTACATGCCAGATTAAGTTACACGAACTTACCTCGACACTTGTTCGCGTAAAAAGTCTACTAATCTGAAATCTTTTCTTTTCCTCAATCTAACCTCGAATTAGTGTTTTTCGGATCTATATAAATGAATTTAACCATCAATTTCACACATTTCATATTTAAATTGACTCAATTTACGTCCTAGGCAATATTAACATTTTGCCCCTAACTTTTTCATAAATTAGGATTTTATCCCTAAGCTTGGAAATTGAAATTTGTACAAATTACTCCCTATTCCAAGCCTGGCCAAAGCCCCATCACAAATTTTCCAACATATGTATTCATAAAATTTTAGAATTTTTCATCAAATTTTACAACTTTTCATTTTAGTCCCTAAATCATGTTTTCCTCAAAAATCACTTTGTAAAAGTTGTTTATCTTTCAATAATCTTTCATTTTCTACCATAAATTTCTAATTTCCAGAATATACATTCATGACCCATTTTCATACATTGATAAATTTTCAAATTAATCCCTCAAATTGAGAGATTAAGCTATCCCGGTTTTAAAAATACCAAAATTACTAAAAACAGGACAAGAAAACTTACCCAATTAGGCCTTGAAAGTTTCTTTTCTCTCTCCTAGGGTATCCATGTGTTTTAGGTTGAAGATGAGATAAAATAAGATGATAACTTTTATCATCTTTTTAATTAATTAAGTATTTTGGTATTTCCAATTTCGTCCTTGCCCTTTTTCTATAATTCCATAGATGAGTCACCAAGAAAAATCTACATACTATTCTTAATGGTCTAATTACCATATAAGGACCTTAAGTTTTGAATTTCATAGCTACTAGAATCCAAGTTTTGTATTTTATACGATTTAGTCCTTCTCGTAATTAAGCACCTAATCGATAAAATTTTCGTGTCAAAATTTTCACACGACATGTCCATTATAATACGGACCTTATAATGAAATAAAAAAAACCTTATTTTTGGGTTGGGTTTGTGGTCTCGAAACCACTATTCTGATTTCACTGAAAAATGGGATATTACAATTAGAAATTCATAGTGACCGTATTGCACATGTAATGCTATTTTTGGCACATCACTATCTTTCACTTTCAACTGATAGTATCCAGATCTCAAATCAATTTTGGAGAATACTAATGCACCCTTCAACCGATCAAACAGATCATCGATACGCGGCAATGAATATATGTTCGTAATTATCAACTTATTCAACTACTAAAAATCAATACAGCGTTGCATTGATTCATCTTTCTTTTGACAAATAATATTGGAGGTCCTCAAACAGATATACTAGGACATAAAAAGCCTCAGTCTAGAAGATCTTTTAATTGATTTTTTAGCTCTTTTAGCGTTGTTGGCGCCATACAGTACAGAGAAATAGACACCCAAGTAAACTTCAATTGCAACTACAACCTCACAATAAGGAGGTAATCTTGGAAACTCTTCTGGAAATATATCCAAAAACTCACATATTATTTCGATCTTATCCATTTTTCTTTTATTCTAATTCAAGTTAATAACATCAGCCAAATATGTCCACAACATTGATCCAAAAGCTTATTATCTTAAACCAATGAAATGATATGAGTAGAATCACACGATCATACGCCTTTGACTTCAATGATCTCACCTTCATAACTTTGAATAGAGAACTTCCTTTTAATATAATTTATGACCACATTATACTCGATCAATCATTCCATTCCCAAGATTACGTCAAAATCACCAAATGGAATGATCAATAGATCAATTGGGAACAATTTTTCTGGATCTCTAATGGACAATGTTTGCACATTTGGTTAGTGAGCATAGATTGTCCTAAAGGACTTGAAATAGCTATTGCTATGCTTGAAAATTCATATTTCAATTTTTCCTATTTCAAGAAGCTAAAATTAACATATGAATGCATAGAGCCAGAGTCAATTAAAGCATGAATGGGTGCATAACATAAAAGAAATATATATGCTACAACATCGATAGCATCACCCTCATCTCTGGTTCAAACCATATAAGTTCGAACAGGAGCCCTACATTTATAATGTTGTGTTGTAAAATTAGTTTTTTTTTTGTTTGACTAACCCTCGCAACTAAGCCGCCACAGGTAATTCCCCAACCTCTAGCTATAGGAGCAAATCTCTGAGTAGTAATAGGAACATCATTAACATTATACTCAGTCAACCAGTCCATTCCCAAGATTACATCAAAATCACTGAATAGAATGAACAACAGATCAATTGGGAACAATTTATCCTATATCTCTAATGGACAACGTCTGCACATTTGGTTAGTGTGCATAGATTGTCCCAAAGGACTTGAAGTAGCTATTGTTATGCTTAACAATTCATATTTCAATTTTCCTAATTTTAAGAAGCTAGAACTAACATACGAATGCATAGAGCCAAGGTCAAATTAAAGCATGAATGGGTGAATAACATAAAAGAAATGTACCTACTACAACATCTATAGCATCACCCTCATCTTTGGTTCAAACCACATAAGTGCGAGTAAGAGCTCTACCTTCAGAACGTTGTGCTATAGAATCAATTTCTTTTCTTTGACTACCCCTCACAATTAAGCCGCCACAAGTAATTCCTTAACCTCTAGCTATAGGAGAAATCTCTAAGTAGAAACAAACATATTTAGGCAATCCCAAGCTAAATGCTCAAAGGATCCGCATCAAAAACATGCTGCCGTGTTTTTCCAACATTCACTTTTGTGCCTCTTTTCTCAATACTCAAAGTTAGGGATACTGACATCTCCCATGGGACCCCCAATACTGTCTATTGATACTAATGGTTGCCTAGCTCAATCTTCCTCTGATTTTATATTCAATGGAGTTGATCTCTAAGGACTTTAAGACTCTCTAGCTCGCTTAGGAAAAGGTTGCGAACTAATGGTCCTGACTCTCTTTTTGAATGCTTGAAAATTTTGAACTTTCTTATCCAAGCTCATGGCTTGCTCAAACATCTTTGCTTGTCCAACTAAATCAGTGAATACTTTAAGCTTACGCGGAACTAGCTAAACTTTAAGCTCATCTCTCATACCTCAAAGGAACCACTTACAACTTTCCTCCTCGGTTGGCACTAACTCAAGGGAATATTTGTTGAGTCATAAGAACTCTCACTCATAGTTGTCTACTAACATATCACCATGTTTCAGCATCATAAATTCATGTTTCTGATCATTCAGATACAACGCATGACAATTTTTTTTTTGAAACTTGAACTAGAAGAAAGTCCAAGTAACTTGGTCCATTGGTACATGACGGGTGGCATTTAGCCACCATTAATATGCATCTTCTTTAATAAGAGATATCACACAAGCACCACAATAGGTCAGTGAACATTCTAACTGCTACAAAACCCACTCGGTTGATTCTAGCCAATTCTCAACAGAATTAGAGTCAACGCCTTTCAACCCTTTAAATTTAGTTGTTCCATATTTTCGCAACTTTTTTATTAGTGCTCACTGTGCTACAACTATCAGTGTAACTTGCAGAATAGCTCTTGTTACTTTTTAGAGTATAATCGCTATTGTAAAGAGTAAACCCTCATCACCTTAACCCTCTCGGCAAGGTCTATCGGCTCTATTTCTGAGTCAAGCACTGGGTTGATCATTACAGTGTGCGTCAATCTCTACTTGGTTCTCAGCCTCAATGGAAAGATAATTGTTGTTAATTTTTTCAATACAATACCTCAATTTGACAAACATCTTTAGGTATAAAACAAAACAATACATAATTAACATCCCAATCTCGACTTAGACTCAACTTGACCATGGCATGTACCTCTAGGGTCAATTTCGAGCTTGATTTAATTTAAGAATTGGCTAAACCTATAGCTGATACCAATAAAATGTAACACTCCATACCCAATCCAATAATTGGGTCCGAACTACAGGATGACACATTCATTATCAGAGCAACTACGATCTTATTTAAAAATCAATTAAACGGTGTACACATGCTATTAAGCTCAATACATAATTAAAATATGTTATATAATCAAATTTGGGATTTAAACGAGCTTACTAAAGCTCTTTTAATGAATCGAGGTTGGTTGAGGATTAAAATGTAACATTTTTAAAGTTATCGAGTTGGCTTCACGACATCTATGGTATCATTCACGAATTTGACAAAATATGAGTGCCATTGCAACATCGAAGGTCTGTAGTCATGATGCCACTCTTTGTGTCACAATTTTGAAGGCCTATCGTCGTGACGCCACCTATTATTTTCACAACATCACTTAAGCATCAATTCACCTTAACTCCACACATATGACCATTTTCAAACCTCAACCATTTAAACCTTATACCATTTACATGAATAATTAAACAACTCATATCTTTAAATTTAAATTGACACTTACTATTCTAAGTTTAAAATGACCATTTACATTATAAAACTGACTCAGCCTTAGATACATGCCATTTATTGAAACATAAAGAAACTATACAAATTGTTGCGTCAAGAACTGCATACTGGATGCTGAATTGCTCCTCGGGACTTCGAGATCTACTGATACCTACGTACGGAAAAAACAAACTGTATGTTGAATGATAAAGCTCAGTGGTACTTTCATGATTCAAGTCAATAAAACGATAACACTAACATGCATAAACACAATCAATACATTATCTAATTTCAATCGTTTCATGTCTCACATACAAATTTTATGTACAATCTCATTTGGCAATTCATATGAACATATAATTTCATCATTTCAAATAACAAATCTATTCCACTTTAATATCATAACATAACAATTGTTCATTTCATTATTACATTCTTTCTTGAATCTGTTGATCTATTAATATCAAAATCAGCCCTCAGGGCTCGTATAAACTAGTTCACATGACCTTTCACATGTTTTCATTTGTTACACCAATTTATATCACATTTCATATTGATAATCATTTAGCTAGTTTATGTTCTATAACCCCTATTAATTGGATAACGACTCAAGATCAGATTTATGAGTCATCCAACCATCATACGAATCTAACATTTTGTGCCTGATCAAACCGTTCAAAGCAAATATTACGCTCTGTACCTCATCGATGTAACTAAAGTAATATGTGCTTCACACCTCATTAGATGCCTAAAGTATAATATTCGCTCTGTGCCTTATTAGTATAAATGAACTATAATATCATACACAAATCTAATGTAACACCCTACCAGGCGAAGCCTTAGTGTCTGGATACTGTTTAGGGAAATAAAACGGATTAGATAAGTTTCGAATATGTATAGTGTTAGAACTAAACCAAGTATAGGAACCCTTTGAGCACGCTTGTGACACCTTGATGTTGGTGAACACTAGGTTGGCGTACAGTGATCAAAAAGTGTGTCTGGTTAGTAAAGATTCGCTTAAAAGCTTTGATGGCACATAGAGTGGGTGGACTCCATTATGGATATGGGAAACAATCTTTATGATGCAAATTTACGTTAACAGTGTAGAGTATCCTATAAGGTTGGCTTTGAGCCAGTCAAGATGGAAGGAATAATAGTCAGGAACCAACCAAATGAAAATCGAGATAGTTAAGGACCAAAGGTAGGTATTCGATTAGTTTTCTTAGAAATTGTAGATTTGGATAAGACCACCCAACACTGATGTGACATTTAACAAGTTTCAATAAAGAAGTGGGTTGAGTTAAGTGTTTAAGATAGGTTAAGAAGAAAATATATTCTCTTTTCCTTTTCTGGAGATAATAGGACTAGAAGAATGGTAAGGTACTCCTTCAAGCTAAGACTGAGACCACGATGTTTGAACAAGATTTCCTTAAAAGTAGGGTAATTCTTAGTATTTGGGCGAGATCTTAACTTAATAAGTAAATTAAGTGTTACTTCAATTGGTGAAGTGTTGTCTGCCCCACTGATGCTCTTAACGTGTTAAATGGACACGTAACCAATATTGGATTATGGGAAGAAACTGTCTTAAAAAGGAATAAATCATTATGAAAAATAAGTCTAGTAAAGTATTAAGGAAGCTCGGATAATAGGTTCATCACTAAGAAGCCGTGATGCACCAAGTGTGATTAGTTAAGATATTAGATACGCTCAAATGTAAATGACTAAGGACAAAGGATAGATTAAGGCCTAAGGGTATGTTATGTAAATATATGTATTCTCGTACACATCTCTTTGCAACTATCAAGCATTTATCTAGTAGATTGTAAGGACTGGGACGCGTGTCAAATGTCCATATAGACAAAGTTAAAATATCAAGGTAACCTACGTAAGAAATGGGGGACCTTTCTTTTTCTTCTTCTTCTTCTTCAATAAGTAATCTATGTTTATAAAAATCTGAGAAACTGAAAGAATTCTTCTCATCCTTCAAGTTGAGTTGAAGATATGAATTTAGGCTCTAAGATACCCCTTGATAAGGGGTTGTCGATCTACTATAAAAGTCTAGATCTAGTGTTTAGAGCTGTTAAAGCTGCAAGTCAGGTGAGTCTCTAAGACTAACTCTTACATATATGTTTGTAGTTTAGATATTTCTGAGTTGAGTGACTAAAGCATGACTCTATGACTTTAAGAAGAAAAGGAATGGTATGCTTGCATATATATCTAAAAGCATGAACATGTTTTTCCCAATTTAGTCACGATTTGAATGAGTCTGATATGAAGTGTATTGCATCTGTAGGCATGAATTCATCTATCAAGAATAAGTTTGAAAGGAATAAGTCTGTCAACTATGAGTCTACATAGTGAGCCTGTGTCTGTCTCCGGAGTTATCTAAAAGGGTCTGTCGAGACTAAAAAAATGAATCTATTATAATGACAAGTCCATTGCCATGGCACTCTAAAGGCTATATAGTGTAAGACCATGGCTGGGCCATGGCATCATATGGAATATGTAAAGGACGGTAAAAACACCAATTTCTATAAAAGTGAGCCTTTGTGGCTATCTACTAAAGAAAGTTTTTGTGGCGGTCTCTATTAAAGGAAGCCTTTATGGAAATCTCTATTAAAGGAAGCCCTTATGGCGATCTCTGTTAAAGGAAGCCTTTGTGGTGATCTTTTTTAAAGGAAGTTTTTATGGCTATCTTTGTTAAAGGAAGCCTTTGTGGCTATCTTTGTTAAAGGAAGTCTTTGTGGCATCTCTGTTAAAGAAAGCCTTTGTGACAATATTTGTCAAAAGACGCTTTCATGGCAAGACTCTAAAAGGAAATCCTTTGTGGCTATCTTTGGAAAGGAATGCCTTCGTGACAAAATCTGAAGAACGGATCTCACGATGACCATCTGAAGACAACATCTTTAGGCAGACATTGAATGAATGGCAAACCTCGTAAAGTTACAAAGGATGAATAAAAAAGCTAGGGCCCACCAAAGTATATGGCAAGGCAAAGATACGAGTTAAAAGTATGTATAGAGAGTGCATTGAAGTAAGAAAGATCTAGGCGTATCCTAGGTCAAGTATTGGGTGAAGTCTACCCCGCCCGAAGATAATGATAAGACTAGTAAGTATAGAATAAGATATTAAGTTTGAAAACAAGGTAAATGAAGAGGTTGAGGGCTATGTTAAGTGTAGTAAGCTCAAGAGAAGGGAAATGGTTCTTAAGAAAGAAAGATGATAGTCTTAGTAATGTGCTCGCCAAAAATGGAAGAAAGGTCAAGAAATACCTAAGGATGTGCAAAATAACATATATAACATATAATGAATGAAAATGATATTCTAAGGTTTAGCTCACTAAGTTCTTATGAACTTACAAAAGTAGTTTTTATTTTTAAGTCTGTAAAGGAATATGGATCGAGAGACGATGTCAAGGTTACGCCA
Source organism: Gossypium anomalum (assembly GCA_025698475.1). NCBI lineage: Eukaryota > Viridiplantae > Streptophyta > Magnoliopsida > Malvales > Malvaceae > Gossypium > Gossypium anomalum. The sequence goes on from CM046957.1 coordinate 15,960,342, forward strand.
AGGGAGCGGCACGTTGGGCTGTTATGCATACAGAGGAAAGCAAATGGCGTGTTCAAGTCTACGCATAAGTTCATTAAGTAGAAATCCAATATGTACTCAAAAACATAAGAGATAGAATAGAAGTGGTAGTATTTTATTATTCTAAAATATAGATGAAATCATATAATGTACGCCATAAGAGATTTTGTTACACTCATAGATAGAAGATTACATAGATAAATAAATAAAATTCAAGTTACATTTGTATAAGGTGTAACACCCAAGATCCAAATCTGGTGGATCGAATTAGGTTGAGGGCGTTACAAGGTTTGGTATCAGAGTACAATTTAGTCAATTCTTAGACAAAGGAAGATGAAGGAACCCTGTATGCATAGCACATCGCCCATGGCTTAGTCACTCAGGTATGTGTCGCCAACTCTACCTCTGTGCAAAGCTAGTTAAAATGCAATGAAACGACCAGTAGGGTTATTGGGAAGAAAGGTCACTGAACAAAATGGTTGGCATGTTGGAAAGGAGTGACCTTTCAAGTCAGATGACAACCAGAGACCTCGAAAAGCTAATGCCCAGTGCTAGAGAAGGTCTCGATGGTGATTTTCTTTCTAGCTTCTCCCCATGGAACAATGACAAGAACATGCTTATTATGTATGGTGACGTTTTTGCACCAAGTGGCATTATATCCACCAGGATGTCATATGATATTTTGAAGAGTCTCCTTCAATTGCGAGGCACTAATAGAAGTCCCTCGCAAGAATGGATAGTGGGGAAATTGAATAACCCATACTAGAATCTAAGTTTTTCATTTGGCTAATATCCACCAATGAGCACAATGGATAAGGCTTTAAATAGTGTCACTCTGATAGCTTCTAAGTGGCCATCTAGATTCATGACAAGAACTTTATTCTTGAGGAAAGTAACCTCAAGCTCTAAAGGATTCATATATGATCAAAAGGTTAGAAGTAATATTTTCTTTGACAAAAGGTAGCCATCTGTTAAAGGGAATATTGAACCATTCTGCAAGAGTTGTAGCATAAAGGAAAGGATTAGAATAAGGAAAAAGGAGTCTAAAATAGAGAAGAAAAAGAGGTCGAAAGGATTTAACGAAAGAAAGAAAGAATTTTGGCTAAGCAAGTAAAGATATTAGCATAAGTGTTTAGCATGCCTAATTTATAGGAAAAATCAACCTTGTTCGAGAAGTTGGATTGGCAAAAATAGTTCGACTACTCCAAATAAGGTAGCGACAACTAGCATAAGAAATAAATGCTAAAAAGGTACTATAGTTTGGCGAATAGATAAAGGTGAGTAGAGGTGAAGGGCCCCTATTTTGGCACACTATGGTAGCATAGTCCACAATTTTACAGACTTCTAGCAAACTAAAGTTTGGCACATAAAGTATCTGCTTGTAGAAGTATCTAAGGATTTCATCTTAGGATATTCTTCAATTAAAGAAAAAGTATGACAACAAATAGTATGCCTTAAAGTTTTGGCTGAATATGAAGCGCCTACTAAGTGTATGAAAAAATTTTGGAAGATTAGATCATCTTTAAAAGCATGCCTTATGAGAGTTACTGCCAAAGGTATTGTAAGCTCAATTTGCTCGAACACTATGTAAGATGAGTACTGTAAAGTGATTGGTTGGGAGTCAACTGAATGGATTCATTAGTCAAACCACATTTGCACTGGATTCTCTTTTATATTTTTCCTAGTTTTTGTAGGGCATTTAGTGGATAATTTTTCTATGCAGTTGAAACTTATCAAGATCCACTAAGAGGAACAGAGTATATATAGTAGGAAGGGAACATTTCAGATGGTCTTTTTTTCTTCTGCTCTACGTTATGGTTCTTCTTCCTAAACCTAAACAATCTATTCTTCTCTGTTAGGATTAGAAGCTAAGATTTTTGGTTTAATTAGTGGATGTTTGAATCTCCTAGTAATTTCTATAACTCCGCATGTTGAGATTTTGAAAGACTAAGGATGTTAAGAGGCATAAACAATAGGGTGTGATTAGGAGGCCCTACATAGGGGTCGTCTATAATTGAGATGTTAGTAAACTATCTATAAATGGGATTTTAATGGTGTGATTTGGGGAGGACGATCGAATTAGGATCTCTGAGCGACATTAAAGGTGAGTTTTAGGTGAGTCTTCATCTTGACTCGTGTATGGTAAGTTACAATGGTTATTCGTATATTGATGTCTTATCGGATAATTGGTGAGGGTATTTATGTGTGAAGTATTGTAAAGTTTCTGCATGTTTACTAATGAGGTATATAATGTATTGCATGAATAGGATGATGTGTGGTAAGCATGGATGTGAAATTAGATATTGGAAAGTATGAATTTTTTGAACGTGTGAATGAAATCTAGGTAAGTGTTTTCTGTGTTAAATGATTAATACATCCATATGTGTTGCCTCTGGTATAACAGGTACATTGTTAATCGGACTAGCAGATCACAAAACAAAATGCGTGAGACCTTGTGATAGAGGCACATTGCATTTTATGATAATGAAGATGTTCATGGTGTAGCCACTGACGGGTTGTAAGCCAGACTGGTTGATCACAACATGAAGAAATGTGTAAGACCATATGGGTGAGGCCCATGGCATTAACTAAGATAAGGTCCGCCAGGACAGTAAACCGATAAGTCCCCTAAAAGCCTTAGTGGCTAGTATTCTATGATGCATTTATGGTGTATGCTATGATGCCTTTGTGGCATATTCTATGATGCCTTTGTGATGTATTCTGTGATGCCTTTGTAGCGTATTCTATAAAGCCTAAGTGGCTAAAAACTATTAGCCGCCATCATAGTGAGGTCTGGACATTCATTTAAAGTAGTTCTGAAGGAGTTTGTTTTATAGTGTCATGTTTTACAACTTCACTATAGTATCTGTCAAAATATGAAATTCAATGTACTCAAAATTAGGAGTGATTAAAGTGTCCGTCAAGTCTAAGAAAGTCCACATTATGTATAGAAGTTATCTAAATTCTATGGCATTTGCCAAATATGAATATTTACACGTTATGTGTAGAGGTTATCCTGAGTCTAAGTTGTCCGCCAAACTTGGGCGTCCTCATGATATGTAGCATGGTTGTCTGGGATTCCCTGGGATGACTAGGAATTTTTCATCCACCAGAATGAGTTGTGGCCTGATATTATTTAAAATATGATCTGACCGGTATCTTAAGAGCTACCAATTTCAGTATGAGAATCTGCCAAATTAGGATTTGTATAAAGTTCACCTTAAAATATCAATTAGTATAAGTACCAGCCAAGAATAATATCATAAAGTACACCATAATGGGTGAAATGTTTAGCATTTGTCTGTGCGAGAATCCATTGAAAGTAGATTTTGTATGAATATCCTTTTGAGGAATGCATCCGCTTCTAAAAAGGTAATGAGATCCATATTGAATGGTGTAATCTATAATCTGCCTAATGAGCGAATTGTGTATGCGATGATCAAGTATGGAAGTTGGCGTATATGTAAGTGTCTTGAATTAAAAAAGTATTCGCCAAAGACTGAAAAGAAATCTAGAGTCTTCAAGTGGAGGAATTCAACAATAAACGTTCAAAGGTAACCGAGATTAAAATTCACTAAGTTTGTATAAACTTACAACCGCCTGATTATGATGCAAGTTCTGATTAAAGAGTTGGTACGCCAGGAAGGACCAATCCAGGAAGAAATGCGACAGGGTGGTAGTTCGAGTTACGATATTATGCATACAAAGGGCACCATAGAAATACGGTGCTTAGTACTCTACGCCATGAGAAGTTTGTCTTTAACAAAGTTTTAAGTTGTAACGTCATATGCTGCTTTTGAAAATATGATGTAATTATTAAACTTTCTCTTTTATTATTCTTCCAATTTTAAACAGTAAATAAAATAACAAGAAGTATGTTTTAGAATGAATGTACACCTTTCATAAAAATTTTGCTAAGTGTTTAAGTTCGGTAACATCTGATATCCGGATCCGACAATTCGAGTCAGTTATAAGGTGTTACATCACATACCCAATTTGTAACATATCATGTATATGCATATATTGAACTCAAATAATAAAAGTATGAATTGTAGTTTCTGTTTCTCGTCTACGACTCTCACTTTTCATTTCTCTTGATACGACCTGACATCATCTTTAGCTCCATTCAATAATTCAATTATAAAAAAACTATATTAGTTCACACTCAATCACATTAAAACACAATATCCATATAGTTTGCATCTTATTAATTTTAGTCCCTATATCCAAGATTTCGTATCTAACATCGAATCAAAATCTGATATCACATCCTTTCATTAGGGGCCTTATACTTTCTACCTATAGAAAAATTTCATGATAATTTTTAATTTATTCAATTTAGTCCCTAATGTCACAAAGTTATCTAACAAGTTTAACTTAATTTCTAACTTAATCCTTATCATAATCTAAGCTTACTAACTACCAATTTCTTCAAATCAAGCTCAAAATCATCAATTTCATTCTAATGAAAACTTGTTAAATACTTAACAATTGAAGAATTTGATACATGGGCTAGCTAAATCAAGCTTCCATGATCAATAATCTATAAAATTTTAAATAAATGACTTGTTTACCTTAGAAATCTCAATGGCCAAATGTTAGTTTTAAACTTGAAGTTTTATGTTTTCTTTTAATGGCTTATATGATTTTGAGGAGGAAGATGATAATGTTTTTGTTTCATCTTTCCTTCCATTAATATATATATAGTAGGATTAATTGATTAATTAAGCTTAATTAATCATGATTTCCTTAAGTAATTAAGTTAAATATTTACTTACATCATCATTATTCTCCATTATATTATAAGAAACAAAGGTTTAATAACTATTCAGGTCCTTTGGATAATTGCTAACTAAGTCTTCGAGCATTTGCTAAATTAAAACTCATTAGCGATTGGATTTTTAAAATTTATCCTCTAAGCATAATAACTCTATAAATATTCTTATTTTATCCTTATTGACTCAGTTTACGGAAATGGGATTCTGAAATCGCATTTTTCGACATCGAAAAAAGTCGAGTCATTAAATTGGTTCTGGTTATCATGATACAATTTATTTTGGGAAACAATATGTTGTGCTTCAACCCAAAAAACTTGATGACCCAAAGAATTTTTTGGGAAAATATTTGTACTTTTAAGTTTTATCTTTTTCTAGGATGGAACCATGGAAATTTTCGGTTGGTTAGAGTCGATTTCATTTTTCAATTATGATTACGATTTTTTTTACGAATATTGTTTATAATTGAATGTTAATAAATCTATATTGCATGTCAAATAGATTAGGAAAAAAAGGCCACTTGATCGTCTATGCACATTGAATCATTCATACCTGAAACCGAAATTGAAAGCAACATGAGAATTGTCATACCGCTAAGCAGATAATGGACAACCTGGAGGACATGTTTGGAGGCCAAGTTTTCTTGGCTCGATAGTTCACTATAACCGGTTTGATGAACTCTAAACATAAGCCTGGTACTCTGGTAAAAAATCATATGCTTACACTTATGGGATTCTTTGCAAAGGACAATCGGTAGAATTGGGTTATAACGCCCAAATTGAAATGGTGTTTAAAGCTTTGTGTGAGGACTTTGTTGTCTTTAGGACCGCTTACAACTTAGGAAACAAACAACTTATCCTTACACAACTCCTAAAAGAGATATAATATTATGAGTTGATGACGAATGGGGACAACAATTCAAGGAAAAGCTTAAGCAAACTCAGCAGCTACTTCTACTTGAAAAGGGATTGGAAAGCAGGTTAAGGGAAAGAAGAAAGCTAAGACTTTGGTTTTGCCTAAAACGAATAGGAAAAAAGCCTAGATAGCCTAAAGACTTGTCTATGTAAAAATGTTTCTTGTCTAGTAAGAAAGGACACTTCAAGATCAACTATAAAGAGTACAAGAATTATCTAACTTCCAAAGGAAATTGTAAAGAACTCTTAGTCATTAAAACTTGTTTAATAGAAGATTCATTAGACCATTAAGTCATTGATTCATGAGTCACTAATCATGTTTGTATTTCTTTGCAAAGGTTCAAGGAAATGAGAAATCTACGATATAAGAATCTCTCATTATGAACCGAAGATGAGAGCAATGTGGCGACAAAAGCTGTGAGAGAAGTACATATTTATTTTGATGGCTTTAGGAAGATTGTTTTAAAAACATTTTTTAATGTACCGAAAAAAATTAATTTTTGTTTGCATGTTTATTTTGAGATGGCTATATCGTGACTTTTGATAAAGAAACTGTAATTCATAAAAATCGTTCTTTTATCTATAATAGATTGATGCAAAATAATCTCTATTTTCTCTTATTTTTTATTTTCTATAAAATATTTAATATAGTTTTTTTGGTGAATTACAATAGGAAGGCAAAGCCCTAATAGCAAAGCGACTGGCGCAACTCGAATCCAAATCATACTTAAGGCGATGAATACACTGATTATGAGGCCAACACATGAGATCCATATTTAATATAGTTTTTAATTAAGAATAAGTATTAAAAGAAAAAGGAAAACTATAATATATAAACACGTGGTGTGCTTGAATGAAGGAGGCATGGAAAGCGGCTGTGAAAAGGGGGCAGGGGATTTAAGCCAAAATTGATGCTCGAAAATACTTGATTGTAACATTACTTTATTTTAAGTATTGTTATTTAAAATTAATTTAAATTTTAACTTATGATTTAAGGACATTAAAGAACTTAATCCCAGCAAATATAATAAAAATAAAAAATTTATTTAATTCACTGTTCGTAGAGTTAAAAGAACTCCGCAAACAAAAATGAAATATTATTATATATATTGAAAAATAGTAAGAATAAATTAAAAATAAATTAAAATAGATACGTATGATATATTAAATCCTATCGATAGAATTAAACAACATGTACACAATATTAACCCTAAAAATAACAGTTCTTACTAAAAGTTACGCATTGAGCCGACCCTGGATATTTTGGTAGTCGGCATAATGTCGGCATATTTTCTTCTTCCATTACTGACTAAGTTGGCAGTGTGATCATGATTAAAGGGACTGAAATTGGGTTTCACTCATAGCCATAAACCTTTTACTTACTGTAAATGCCGTTTTTCAGCCGTAACATCCTCAGACCAACACTTTTTTTTCCTTTCTCTCTTTACTTCAGTCTTTTTCTAAAGATTTAGATATGATTTTGCAATTAATTTCCTGGTTATGTTTCAATTCCATCGCTCATCAACACCACCACTTACACTGTCTATCCTAGTTTCTATTTTATTTTCTTTTAAGAAAATAAAATCCTCTGTAGGCCCTTTATCCTTTTTTATCTTAAGGTTAAATTTTTTTAGTTGATTTTAAAGTTATTATAAATTAATATAAATGATATTTATAGTTGATATTTTCTTTAAGAAAATATAGAACGAAAGAGAACAAAATTGAAATTGAAACCCATGAAAAAAAATAAAAAAATATAATTAATATTTATCCCTATAATAGAAATATATTAACTTTAGCCTTTCAACTTTACAATTTGTGTCAATTTATTACTTATTCATTTATTTGGAATAAATTGATCCTCAATCTTCTATTATAATCACTCAATTAGAAATTGTACTAAATAATAATGCAGCAACTTACATGGTTGTTTACATAATTTCACTGTAGATATGATACTATTTTGTCTTGTATTTTATCTTGATAAATAATTTAAAATTATTAAATAAAAATTTAAAATAAAACACTTCAAATAAATTTAAAAACATAGAAAATATCTAAAAGTCTAAAAATTTTATAAAAAAATGAAAACATTATGGGTAAATTACACCAACAGTCACTCAACTTTGGGGTAGCTGACAAAACAATATCACCTAGGTTTCATTTCAGTCACTCAACTTTAGAAAAATAACAAAACAGTCACTAACGTTATCAAAAAGTGAAAAATCAGTCACTTATTAACATTTTTTGTTACTATCTTAACAGGACCGCTGATGTGGCAAGTTAACTAGTTGATGTGGCTAGTTAACTTACCACGTTGGAAACCCAATAAACCCAATTAGCTGACATGGTAGATGGACATGGAATTTACCCAAAAATTGCCTAAAACCAGGGCCCATAATGGAAAAAAAATTTTGGCAAACGGAACTTGGAAAAGCTCTTAGCTACCATGAAGCTTGATTTTTTTCCATGGTAGTGAAAATTGAAAATCAACGGTGAAAATGTTGAGGCTAGCATCAAAATGGTTACTTGGGCTAACGTCAAGGGAAATCCCATCACAGCCCGTTCATCGGCATTGTTTTGGTCGGAGCTCCTGCTTGTGGTGATGTTATGAAGCTTCAAATCAAAATCGACAACAAAAAAAAAATACCAAATAGTAAGCATCCAAAATCAAACCAACAAAAAAAGAACAAGAATCCCAAATTGGCCTGCATCAAAAGAGAGAACTAAAAAAAAATAAATAAAAAAGAAGAAAATCAAAAGAGAAGAAACCCACACCCATTTAGGGTTTTGCGGGTTGGAAAACTTAAGCTACTAGTTCGATGATCTGAGTGGTCAAGAGTCATGGTTGGTCAAAGAAAAGTTGTGGCCGAAATATGGTGGTGATTAGACGGTGGAAGGGGAAGATTTGTTGAAGCCTTATTCGTAACTTTAAGGTCTTAATCTTGTGATTTTGAAAGCCTGTAGGAAATCTGAAGTGAGATTTGAGAAGAGGCAAAAAGAAGCCATTTGGTGATGACGATTGGCCAAAGGAGGCCATGAACGACGACGACTAGAGTTAAGAAAAAGAAAAGAAAAAGAGAAGAGAAAAGAAAAGAAGAAAAAAAAGGGAAAGAGATTCAACAGATAGCAGCGAACTGAGTGGTGGCTCCATCTTGGAGGAACAAAATGATCGTAGCTAGAGTATGCCAATTTCTTCTTCTTCTTCTTCTTCTTCTTCTTCTTCTTCTTCTTCTTCTTCTCCTCCTCCTCCTCCTTCTTCTTCTTCTTCTCCTCCTTCTTCTTCTCTTCTCTTCTTCTTTTTTGTTGCCCAACTAGGGCTATGGGGCTATTTAAATGACAGCTAACCCTCCGTTAAATGTCATGTCACTTTTTCGTTATGTCTATAACGAAAAATGATTAAAATGGCTGTTTTGTTATTTTTCGAAAGTTTAGTGACTGGATTGAAACCAGAGTGATTGTTTTGTCAACTATAACATAATTGAGTGATTGTTGGTGTAATTTACCCAAACGTTATTTTATTTAAATATAATTATAAATATGTAAAAATATATTTATTTTTTTATTATTTCAAATCTTCCGTGAAAATCAAGCATAATAATACTCAATATGGGAAAATCCTTAGGTAGTGATTCGTATGATGGAAATAGATAACTTTCAAGGGAATTTAATCAGTTGCAAAGTAATTCCAACTTTTGGTATTTCAATTTTTTTTACTTTCTTTGAAATCTTTTCCTTAGCAATTGCAATCTCATAGACATGGCAATGTAATACCCATTATAAAATGTGGGAAAATCATTTTCCAATGTAAATTGAAAAGTTAAAAATATATTAAAGACAGAATTAACCCTATTTGATTTTGGTTTAGGGTATTAATCTATTAAACTTAACAAAAAAAGTTATTACCTCATTTATATTACCAACTCTTTTGTTATTTCAACGGATTCTTTGAAAGTAAGTTTTTTTTTCTAATTTTATTTTTGATATGCATATTTAATCATCTACATAGTATATTGTTTACATATTATATTTATTTTCTATTGTTTTCCTCTCTTTCCTTTTCGGTATATTGGTTGAAATTTCAATTGCATTATAGTATTCATTCCACAAAAAATTTATATATGCATTTTTATATTTAAAAAATACATGCAAAATAAATTTGAAGTAATTTTGTTTTCAATTAAAATTATAAATTAAAATAATAGTTTTAAAATGTGTCAATTAAACATATTAAATATTATTATTAAATATTTAATCCAAAGATTTATTACTAACAAAGTTTATTGTAAAATACTTGTTAGAGTTGTGTGACCCAAATTCTAAGAGATTGCTTGTAAGTCAAGTTAAACAAAATATATTTTCTTTCTAGAAGATTTAGTATTTATGAGTATAATATATTTTGCATTTATTAGCATAATATATTTGACTTTAATTGGAATTAGGTTTTTTCAACCTATAAATAGATGTAGTCGAAACTCCTCTTGTAATCATTCAAATTCGATATAGTGAATTTTCTTCTCCTTTGCCCGTGATTTTTTCCCGAAAGGGTTTCCACGTAAAAATATGTGTGTTCTTTATTTTTATTTCTCTTTTCTTCACTATATATTGTCATTACTGAAGTTCTATTTTTACATAGTAGTATCAGAGCTTCTGGGTTATCCATCTCGATCACGGTAATAGCGTCTTGGAAGTATGAAATTTCGTTGTTGGATCGCAACACCAAATTTGCATTGTAGCAGATTAAGATGCAAGTAGTTCTTGCGTAAATGGATCTGGAGGATGCCCTACTAGGGATAGATAAGATGCCTTCGACATTAACAAATGAAGAGAAGAAACGTAAGGATCGAAAGGCGTTAACACAATTACATCTGCATTTGTCTAACGAAATTTTGTAGGATGTGATGAAGGAGGAGACCGCCAATGCATTATGGAAGAGGTTGTAACAAATATGTATGTTGAAAACTCTAACCAGCAAGTTGCATATGAAGTTGCATATGAAGCAACGCCTTTATGCTCATTGTTTAGAGGAAAGTGCGTCTGTGCACGAACACTTAACAGTGTTTAAAGAAATTCTCTTAAATTTAGAGGCCATAGAGGTTCAATATGATATGGAAGATCTAGGGTTGATTCTAATTTGTTCGTTGCCCCCGTCTTATTCAACCTTTAGAGACACTATTTTATATAGCCGCGAGTCTTTCACAATTGATGAGGTTTATGATTCTTTGACCTCGTATGATAAGATGAAGCATCTTGTGGTTAAACCTGACTCTAAGGGAGAGGGTCTCATTGTTCATGGGAGACAAGATCGGAATGCTAATGATGATCATGGAAAGACACAGGAACAGAATCCTTGCAGTAAATCTAAGGGTAGATCAAAGTCTTCAAACAGAGGTAAAACTTGTAACTTCTTCAAGAAGAAAGGGCACATTAAATTTGAGTGTTATAAGCTATAGAACAAGATAAAAAAGGAGGCTACGAATCAAAAAGGAAAATAATTAGAAAATTTCGGTGAAGCTGATGTTGTAGAAGACTACAACGATGGTGAACTTCTAGTCGCTTCTGTCAACAATTGTAAAGTGAGCGAGGAGTGGATCATTGATTCGAGCTGCACCTTCCACATGAGTCCCAATTGAAATTGGTTTACAACTTACGAAACAGTGTCTGAATGTGTTGTTTTGATGGGAAATAATGCTTCATGTAAAATTAAAAATGTTGGAACTATTAAAGTTAAGATGTTTGACTGAGTTGTCAAAACACTTAGTGACGTGCGACATGTTCCAGAATTGAAGTGAAATTTAATTTCTTTGAGTACTCTTGATTCAAAAGGGTACAGATACACAGCTAAAATTAGGGTTTTGAAGATTTCCAAAGGTTCCCTCGTTGTGATGAAAGGGCAGAGAAAGACTGCCAAGTTATATGTTTTACATGATTCTATTGTTACTAGTGATGCACCTGTCTCTTCCTCTTCCTTGTCAGATGATGATATTACTAAAATTTGGCATATGCACCTAGGGCATATGAGTAAGAATGGCATGGCAGAATTGAGCAAAAAAGGACTTCTTGATGGGCAAGGAATTTGCAAACTAAAGTTCTGTGAGTACTGTATTTTTTGGAAGCAAAAGAGAGCTCGATTCTATGGTGGAATCCATAACACTAAGGGAACGTTGGAGTATATTCATTCTAATCTGTGAGGGCCATCCAGAGTGTAACATATCAAAATAGGGCTTAAATGGAATAGTGGTTGCGAAACCACAAATTTGAGATAAAAAAGTTTATTTCGATTAATTTTTATGATTTACCAAGTGATTAGATGCATGTGTTAGAGTATTGATAAGAAATTTTATAGATTACATATTTAATTTGCCTATTAGGGCTTATTTGCAGAAGTTGCTGTAACAGCCCGATTTAGGGCCTAAACGGAATAAGGGTTTTAGAACCACAAATCCAAGATAGAAATAATTATTTTATAATTATTTTGAGGTTTATGATATGATTTCATGATTGTGTGAAAATTTCGTGATGAAATTCTATGCATAAAGTGCTTAAGTTGAGATTAGGGACTAAATCGAATAATTTGCAAAACTTGCATTCTAGAAGTTTTTAGTATGAAATTGCTTTGGAATATTAATAAGGAGGTCTTAGATAGCAATTTTACCAGTTTCTAAGTCTATGGACAAAATTGGACATGGATGGAATTTTTGGAAAGTTTAGTAGTAAGGGCATTTTGGTCATTTAGTTATTAAAATGAATTAAAAACAAAATTAAAAGCCAATTTTTGTCCATCTTCTTCATTAGGCCGAAATTTCAAGGGTTCTCCATATCTAGGGTTTGTTTCAAGCTTTCAATCTCCATAGTATATGATTCCAAGCCCCGTTTTTAATGTTCTTTATGTTTTTGGAATCACGGTAGCTCGATTAAGCTTATTCTAACAATAATTTAAGCTAGGGTTCATATTTGGAAAAATACCCATAGGTGAAATGTGTTTATTTTGATGTTTTATGGTAGAATATGAAGGCTGAAATTATGTTAAACAACTTTTGCTAAGCGGTTTTAAGCAAAAAATGAGTAAAATGGCTTAATCGGTAAAAGTTGTTATTGTTCATAACTATGTGTTAGAGTGAGAATTTGATGTTGCCATAGAAGGGAAAAATGATCAGCATGTCATAAAACATAAGAATAAGGGATGAAGTTTAATTCCCGAGCCTAGGGGCAAAAGTGTAAATATGCAAAATTTTAGGGGCAAAATTATAATTTTTCCAAAGTTTGAGTTAAGGGCTGTTTTGAATAATACATTAATTAAATAAGTAAAATATGATGTTTTAGATCCCGAAAAATGAGATTTGAACCTAAAATGGGAGAAAAATCAGAAATCGAGAAAGTTGGTAAAATGGCCGTTTTAGTATCGAGGTAAGTTCATATGTATAATAAGCATTAATTTATGCATGTTTCAATGTAAAATTGATATATTTACCATGATTTCCGAGGTGTTGAAAGTAAGTATAATTATGATGATTTAAATGTTCAATATTAATTCGACATGGAAACGAGAAAGTATGTAAGTTTGTATGTAAATAATACATTATCTTTATTATGTTTTTATATTTCAGCATATTTTATGTATTGTAGCTGATTTTTTAATCATAATTGACTATTGGAAGTATGGAATCAAGTATTAGAAAGAGAGAGAAATCCCGGTTGAACTTTCGGAAAGATTGGATGATACAGATGGTATGTAGCTAGGTCACATGTATGGTGCTGAGTGCACATCATGTGCACAAGAGAGCTACGAGACATTATGATGTAGCTAGGTCACATGGGTGATACTATGTGTACACCACGTAGACAAGAGAGCTACGGGATATATGTAGCTAGGCCGCATGCGTGGTTCCAGGTGAAGGACACCATGTAGACAAGAGAGCTACGAGATAAACTGGCTAGGTCACATAGGTGGTACTAAGTGTTCACCATGTGTACAAGAGAGCCAAAATTATGTGTACAATCAAGCTAGGTCACATGAGTGGTGCTAAGTGAAGGCCACTATGTGTACAATAGAGCTTCGATTTTAAAGGTGGGTTGTGTGCGATACCACTACATATCTGTTATTATTTCGAAGCGTTCAACTGGAAAATTGATTAAATAAAATTGTGTATGACTTTGTGGTGATAAGTGTAAGTATATACGTGTGTAAATTATGAGCAATATGCTCGATATGCGATTGGAAATTTGGAAAGATTGTTATGGGTAAGTGATGAATACAATTGAAGTGTGAAAGATCAAAATTGACAATAAAACTGTTCTGGATAGTTGTAGTGACGTGAATCTAAAAATTTACCAAAAATAGTAGAAATTGAATCAGAAACTGAATGAGGTATCAAATTAGAGCTTAATGAGTCTATCTTCATATAACAGAAACAGAGCAAGCAAAGGAATTCTATATTATGAGATATTTAAGTTTTTGAGAGACTGGTTCAGAATGACTATGTGATCCCCTGTTCTGACTTGGAAAAAATCATTAAAAATTGTACAAAAATAATTAGGGGATATAATTTATATGCTTGAAATATTTAATGAGTCTAGTTTCAAATGAAATAAACTAGAACATCCTTTGAATTCTGTACGAGGAGAAAATTGATTCGTAGTGAAGAGTGGTCAGAACAGTTGAGCAGTGAAACAGGGGTAACTTCAACGAATAAACTGTACTAATTGGCTAGACCAAAAATTCTAAAATTTTTATGGTAAGAATACACGTGAATCTAGTTTCAAGGAAAATTAATGGTTTGTAATTTGGAGTTCTGTAACTCCAGAAATAAATAATTTAGCTGCTGGTACTCTGCTAGACAGCTTATCTTGAACCTGTTTATGATTGTAATAGTGAAAGTATGTGTGTTTGTGATGGTAATATTCCGAGAACATATTGTGACTTTGTTTAAAGTTGACAATGTATTATTTATTACTATTTACACACTTACTTACTAAGCTATAATGCTTATTCCCTTCCTTTCCTTTTTCGTATAGTGTCGCAGATGTTAGCTCAAGTTGGAGGTTGCCGGAGGTTAAATCACACTATCAAACTATTGATCGATATATATAAAGGTTTTAAAGTATTTTTAAGTCTGTGGCATGTATGGAGACTCGTTTCATTGTTATTTAGTTACTAGGAATTGGCCTAAAATACTGACCTATGTGAATTGAAGGTCTCTATTGTATAAAGTCATTTAAGGTAGATAGTCTTGATTATGTTATTAATTAAATGATGCAATTTATGAATGTGCATGCTTGCCTATGTGTGTGGTTGAATTAAAGCATGATATGGGCCTTGTAAGCTCTTTTTAAGGGACAACTTGAATGTGTTTGAAAAAGTTTTAAATTATAGTGAAATTATGAATTGATTTTTATACGATGATTAGTAATTAAGTCCGGTAATGCCTCGTACCTTGTTCCGGCGTCGAACATGGGTAAGGGTGTTACACAGAGTGCCTTCGAGAGGTGGAGCTATATGCTAACTTTTATTAATGATTTTTCTAAAAAAGTTTGGCCATTCTTCCTGAAGCAAAAAAGCGATGTGTTTTCTGAATTTAAGTCTTGGAAAACTATGATTGAAAAATAGTGTAGAAAACAAATAAAACGCCTCCGCATAGACAATGGCTTAGAGTTCTGTTCTGATGAGTTTAATGAACTATGCAAGTCAGAAGGGATCATAAGACACTTGACAGTTCGTCATACTCCACAACAAAACAGCATTGCAGAACAAACAAACAGAATGATCATGGAGAAAGTTTGATGTATGTTGTCGAATGCTAACTTACAGAAGTCGTTTTGGGCCGAAGCAGCCTCTACTGCATGTTTTTTGATCAATCGATCTTCATCCGTTGTTGTTGAGAAAAAGACTCTACAAGTGGTATGGTCTGGTAATCCTGCTGACTGTTCTGATTTAAAGATCTTCGGGTGTCCTGTGTATGCTCATGTTAATAATGGAAAATTAAAACCGAGATCCATTAAATTTGTTTTTATTGGTTATAAAATTGGTGTAAAAAGGTATAAGTTATGGTATCCTAAAAATAGAAAAGTTGTGATTAGCAGAGATGTTATTTTTTATGAAACTGCTATGCTACCTAACTTATCTCTTGAAGACTCTTCCAATAAAGAAAATTAAAAGTAGGTCGAGCATAAGATTAATCTAGAATCTACAACAGAGTCGGCTCCTCAAGCTAGTACAAAAATTCAAAATAGAGTTGTTTCTTCACCACAATATTCTATCGTCAAAAACAGAACTAGAAGAGAAATTAAACCTCCAAAGAAATATGCTGAGGCTGATCTAGTTGCTTATGCTTTCAATGTAGCTGAAGATATAGATGCAAACCAAGAGCCATCTAATTATTCTGAGGTGGTTAGCAAAGTGGATGTTTGTTATGCAAGAAGAGATGAAATCACTCCACAAAAACAGAACATGGGATCTTGTGAAACTTCCTAAAGGTAAAAAAGTTGTTCGTTGTAAATGTGTGTTTAAAAATAAAGAAGAAACTCCAGGAGTTGAAGAACCCAGATATAAATCAAGGCTTGTTGTAAAGGGTTACAGTCAAATTCCAAGAGTGGACTTCACAGATGTGTTCTCCCTAGTTGTGAAGCATAGTTCGATTCAAGCTTTGCTTGGTATTGTGGCCATGCATGATTTGGAACTAGAGCAGTTAGATGTAAAAACTGCTTTTTTGCATGGAGAACTTGATGAGGAAAAGAAGACTATGTTTGCTTGCTGAAAAAGTCCCTTTTACGGTTTGAAACAGTCACCAAGATAATGGTATAAGAGGTTTGATTCCTTTATGACTTCTCATGATTTCAAAAAAAGTAGCTTTGACAGTTATGTTTACTTTAAGAAAAACAATGATGGTTCTTTTGTGTATCTACTCCTTTATGTTGATGGCATGTTGATAGCAGCAAAAGATAAAAGAGAGATAAGAAAGGTTAAACCCCAACTAAATGAAGAATTTGAGATGAAAAATTTGGGACCAGCAAAAAAGATACTTGGTATGGAGGTTCTCAGAAATAGAAAAACAAGTAAATTGTACCTAAGTCAGAAGGGGTATATTGAGAAAGTTCTTTACAAATTCAATATGCAGAGTGCTGAGCCTGTTAGTACTCCTTTAGCAGTCAATTTCAGACTTTCATTGGCCATAATCAGATGATGAAATTGAGTACATGTCACATGTTTCATACTCTAGTGCAATGAGATCTTTCATATATGCTATGGTTTGTTCACGTCCAGATTTATCATATGCAGTCAGTGCAGTTAGCAAATATATGGCAAATCCCGGAAAAGAACATTGGAAAGTAGTTCAGTGGATTTTAAGATACTGACGAGGTACTACTAATGTTTGCTTACAGTTTGGAAGAACTAGAGATGGAGTCATTAGGTATGTTGATGCTGATTTTGCTGGAGACTTTGATAGAAGAAGATTTCTCACTGGTTATGTCTTTACAATAGGAGGTTGTGCAATCAGTTGGAAAGCCACTTTGCAAACTACAGTTGCTTTGTCTACCACTGAAGCTGAGTACATGGCAATTACTAAGGCTTGTAAAGAAGCCATTTGGTTGAAGGGACTCTTTAGTGAACTCAATGAAGATGTTCAAATCAATACAGTATTTTGTGACAGTCAGAGTGCCATCTTCCTTGCAAAAGATCAAATGTTTCATGAGAGAACAAAACACATTGATGTTTGGTATCATTTTGTTCGTGATATTATTGCTCGTGGTGATATTGTTGTGAGAAAAATTAGTACTCATGAAAATCCTGCAGATATGATGACTAAGTCACTTCCTATAACCAATTTTGAGCATTGCTTAGACTTTGTTAATGTTCATTGTTGAAGTTAAACCTTTAAGGGGTTTTATGAAAGAGGTGAAAAACTTGTTCATTGAGAATTCGTGTCAAGGTGGAGATTGTTAGAGTTGTGTGACCCAAATTCTAAGAAATTGCTTGCAAGTCAAGTTAAACAAAATATATTTTTTTTCTAGAAAATTTAGTATTTTTGAGTATAATATATTTAGCATTTATTAGCATAATATATTTGACTTTGATTAGAATTAGATTTTTTCAACCTATAAATAGATGTAGTCGAAACTCTTTTTGTAATCATTCGAATTCGACATAGTGAATTTTCTTCTCCTCTGCCCATAGTTTTTTCCCGAAAGGGTTTCCACATAAAAATATGTGTGTTCTTTATTTTTATTTCTCTTTTCTTTGCGATATACTGTCATTACCGACGTTCTATTTTTACAATACTAAATGCATAAATATTATTTTATTTAACAATGGTAAATTTGTAAGTTATCATTACATTCTCAATGAAAGATTTTGTGAATCAAATGTGATAACGTAACTTTCCAGGAATTTTAATCAATACTTTTTAATGTATATTAAACGTTGCAAAGTAATTTTCTCAACAATCACATTTTACTGGAATTATAATATGGGAAAGCACTATATGTTATTTTGTCGGGTTCTTTTTAAAAGATTAAAAATATTATATTTTTTAAATAATTTTTTAAAATTTTTATAAGATCTTAATTTTTAATTTTTTTAATTTTAAAATTTTATATTATTTATTGACGTGAAATTAAAAGAAAAAATTTTTCCACATCGAGAATAAAATACATTTGGATCGTTATGTGTGCCGCTACGTGAGCATCCATGAACATCAAGTGCGATTTCTAACATAGTTATTAAATTATAGCAAATTTTATCTAATTTGACTTAAAACAAATATTAAGGATAATTTTTTTAAATAAAAATATAAGTTAAATAGTTAAATTTAACTTAATGCGAACCCAACATTATATTGATCCAATTAATTTATTGTCAAGAACCCAGAAGCTTATATCTCACGGGAAAACAAATCCCAAAAGCTTATATTGTTTCATTTTTTATGATAATGATAATGTTAATCTTTTTAAGAATTTATTAGTAAGAGAAAGATGCTGGTAAATGCTAACCTCTTTTATAAATAAAGAGATTATAAAAACCCTCAGAATAACCGTTCAAAATGAAGCACTCCTGATTTGAGGCATCCAACTTCCACGTGAACTTATAAATAATTGAAAGAAAGAACTCAATCATCACCCCTCAAAACATCAAATATATAAGCATAAGAGTGAAACAGGATAGAAAAACACTCATCACTAAGCGAAAATCATTTCACCCCCAAGCTTTAAATAATGCAGGTCTCCTCACCCCCTACTTTAGCAATAGCATCAACCTTTCCATTACCTTACCTGTGAACAAAGTTGTAACAGTCTCTTTTTAATTGTGTCAGAAATAGTGGTTTTTAGGTCACAAATCCAACGAGTGGGTCCATAAATATTATCATTTAATATTTACGAGTCAAATATAGTAATATATTGAATTGTGATTTTATAATTTTTGCTAATTGAACGAATATTTAAGTACAAGTGGTTTGCCTCTAAAGTCAAATGGTTTTGGAAAATGAAGTATCAGGACCTCATTTCTGTAAACCAAGCCCGTAAATATTTAAATTAAATATTTACGGAGTTACTATATAGGTGTATTGAAGTTTGGTTCGGAAATTTTAATGATTTGTTACTTAATTAAGAAAAAAGAACTAAATCGTAAAAGATGTAAAAATTAATTGCTATTGATGTTTATTAGCTAAATTGCATAATTAATGTTGGTTTAGGGATCTAAATGGGAATCAGACCCTAGGGTAATGTAGTGAACGGTAATGCTTTGTTTTAAGTGAATTTTCTTTATGTTAAAATAATTTTAATTAATTATAATATTTGAAATTAAGTAAAACAGAAACCAATTTTTATTTTTATTCATCATTTTCCACCGAAATAAGAAAATATAGCATGAGAAGCCATTGTTAAAAACTTCCAAGGTTCCGCCATTGATATTCTCTTGCATGGTAAGTAATTTTTCACTCGTTTCTTGTAATTTTTATATTTTTGAGATCGTTACAATTAGGTCCAGTTAATTCGTATCACCGATTTCAAAACTGCTAAAGATTTTAAAACGTGTCATTGATAAATCTTAGATTTTTTTTTATAGAAATTGGTAGATTTGGAAGCTATGAAATGTTTTAGGATTATTTTATTAAGTGAATTTTGTTAGTTTTGCATTTAAGGACTAATTAACTTAGCATGAAAATATTGAAATTTTTAAGTGATTGAATGAAATTAGAATCGGTTATGTGTATTGGGCCTTAAATTTAATTTTTTTAATAGTTTCGATTTTAGGGACTAAATTGAACAAAGTGTAAATGTTCAGGGAAAATTTATAAAATAGAAATTATGAGTCATATACATAAAAATGAATATGATAATATATTTTAATTTAATAAATTGAATTTAATTATTATATAGATTAAGGATTGAACCGTATGGAGGAAAATTGGGAAAAAAGGGAAATTGCAGAAATAGTCCTTACGAACAAATTTGTTGGCTGGTTGTATTAGATAAGTTCATACGGTATGTTTGTGTTAAATTGTTATGTATTTAAAACTATAGTTGTAAATATTTTTAATTGAAATTCGGGTCGTTTACAATTCAGTACAAAAAGGTAAGATAGAAAATTAAATTGAACAGAACTGAAGATAGTATAATTCGATAAATTAAGGAATTGACTTTGAATTGGACTGAAATATGATATGTTATGTGATAAAGTGATGATTTGATAAAAATAAGCTGAATTAATTTTATTTAAATTGGTTGTATGTGAAAATAACTTAATTGAATAGATTCAAAAATATCAAATATTATTTGAAATGTGGAATTATACTAATCTAGTGATGAGCTATGATATATGTATGGGATTCTTCATTTGGTTGATTTAGATGTTGATTGATAATAAATTGAGTAACGAATACCCTATTAATTGTTCGAGTAAAGTCAGATATAGTTGGCATGTCATAGGATATGAAGAGTTCAGGGTTACTTCGACTACGAGTCAATGAGGCACTGGGTGCCAACATGCTTTGGTTATACCGATGAGACATTGGGTGTCAAACTATTTGATAAGCGCTGGGCACAATTATTTGCTTCAGATTTATCCGATGAAGCATTAGGTGTCAAAATGGTGTGTTGTTTGGATCTATGTATCTGTCCGAGTCTGAGTCGTGTTAATAGGGAGATAAAATATAAAAAAAATGATGATAATGAATAAGAATTTGAAATCAATGAAATTGTAAAATTGAATGTGAGATATGGTATTCAATATTGAGATGGAAAATGGATCAAAAATGGAAGAAAAATGTGAAATGAAATGTCAATTTGTGAAATGAGATGATATGATGATCGGATGATATATATACATATTGAGAATCGATTATACAAGCCTGGGGGCCAACATGAAAACATGATAAATTGATGAATGTGATTCAAAATTAGTATTATCGAATAAAGTAGTGATGGATATTTAATTGACATTCAATATCTTTTTAGTATAAAGATTAATTATTATGATTTGGATTGAGAAATGAAATTATGAAATGAAAATTAATGTTTGGCATTAATTTGAAATGGGATGTATTTTAGATAAATATATTGTATGATAAGTTAAGATAGTGAATTGATTTAAATTGTAACACCCCGAACCCATCTCCATCGTCGAATTAGGGTTATGGAGTATTATGACACATATTGAAACATTTAACATCATTAAACTATTCATATATTAATTTAAATATCAATAATCAAAACTAAATATTATTCATAGCACAAATACATTTACAAGCCTAAAATCAAGTTTATGGGGCCCTAAAAATTAATTTAGAAACAACCAGGGACTAATTTGAATCAAAACTAAAAATATGAAAAATTTAAAAAATTTTGGAAATAGGGGTCACACAGTCATGTGAAAGAGACCAACTTGTGTGGCCTCAAACATGGACGTGTGGCAACCTCACACGCTTGTGTACTCAGACCGTGTAACTAATTGTGACCGTGTGAAAAATCATGCACCTAAAATTAATAAGGCACATAGTTGTGTGGCCAGGCCGTGCGTGACACACGACCGTGTGACAGCTCGTGTCTCAGGTCGTGTGCACTGTAAAAAAATTCCAAAACAAGGCAAACTTTCATCTAACTCTTAAGTACCAAGCCAAATAAAAATCAAACATTTTCATACTTTAAAAACACATTCAAACAAGCCTAAAACATGCCAAAACATTCAACCTAAGTGCCTAACCAATGTGTCCTCATTGACACCACAATTCAATTATCAACCTCAATTCACATATCACACCAAACTAATTTGCATTCAAGTTCATAAGTTCATACATAAAACTCATGCCAAACTTACCATTTCTTCTTATTTTTTTCACATTCATTCATACCATGATTGAAACACTTGCTTAAGGTTTATATCAAATGACCAAAACAACTTATATGAACATATTCACACCAAGATTAAAGGCACATACACAAGCAAACTAATACCAAGCTTAAGCATCTTTGTATCAATCTCATATATAATACATGAAATAAGTATTCAAAACATATACAAAACACACCTATTACATGCCATGTAACCCAAAATAAACGTATCAAATTCTACCAAAATGTATCTGGATAGTGAGATCTTCAAGTTGATCCAACTACCAGACTCCAGAAAAAGTTTTCTACAAGGAACATGAAAAATGACACGAGTGAGATTCAATAGAGCTTAGTAAGTTCAACAGTTGAAACAATAAAGCTTACTGTATAAACATAGTTATTTCATTAACAAGATTAATGTCACATCTTGAAAACCGGGTTAGTAGAATTGAACATTAGATGGGTTTGAGAGAAAAATCGAATTTTATGTCATAGAAATTAAAATAGGATAAAATAAATAATTAGTTAATAATAGTAAAAATAATAATAATAATTAAATTAAATAATTATGGTATTAAGAATCGGGGAATTAGTAAAGATTAATATACACTAATTTGGAATAGTGATTAAAGTAGAGGTTAAATGTGTAAATTAAAAACTACTGGTTAAAAGGGGAGCTATTAAAACAAGGGAGAATAGGGGAGGACTTAAAAGGAAAATAGCCCAATTTTAAAAAATGGTTAGTTGTTTACAAAAAGCCACGCCCATCGTTCGTGTATTTTTTATTTTGTTTTTCTCCATTTCTTTTTCATTTTTAAATTTTGTTAGAACTAGATCGGAGAATTTTCTCTCAAAAATTTATACATCTCTTATATTTTCTTGGCATCCAAACACTATTTATTCTTTCAATTTTGCAAGAAAATCACTCTTTCTTCTCCAAGTTCTCACCCAAACTTACCTTTATATTTTTCATTTTCATAATTATTGCATACTGCTACATCCATTTTAGGGAATGGTGCAAAACTAGTGAGACGAATTCCATGATTTTTTATCAACAACTCATTATTTTGTTCAGACATCAAAAGGCATGAAATCAATTCAGAATACCTTTTAAAACTTTTTTCACGGTATTGTTGTTGCAGAAGCACATTGGTAGTATGAAAGGTTGAAAATGTTTTCTCTAATAAGTCCTCATCAGTTATGTTTTCTCCACATAATTTTAGTTAAGAACTAATTTTGAAAAGTTCCGAATTGTATTCACTTACAGTATTAAAATCTTGCAACCGTAAGTGCAACCAATCATAACGAGCTTTAGGGAGTATAATCGTTTTTTAACTATTAAATCATTCTTTCAAATTATTTCACAACACAAGAGGGTATTTCATAGTGAGATATTCCACTTTTAATCATTCATGTAGATGATGATGGATGAAAATCATTGTTTTTGCCTTACCTTGATTAGATGTTTCTTCATCTACTAATATAGTATTTCCTAGACCTTTAGCATTTAGGTGAATTTCAGTATCTAGCACCCATGACAAATAATTCTTGCCTGAGATGTCTAAAGCCACATATTCAAGTTTGGCAATATTTGACATTATAATCACTTGAATCAAAATAAAAAAAAAATTAGTAAAATAATAAGCATTCTCAAACGTAAAATAATTCAAATTATATATACCAAATTTGCGAAATAATAATATGTATGTCAAATATTGGCATAAAAAGGAATAGTCATAATAATAACTTAAAACAAATTGCATTAATTGAAATTTCTTTTAGTAAAATAAAATGTATATATAATTATCATTATAACATTTGAGTTGTAAAAATAAATGTGCAAATGTTACCCAAAGCAAATATTTCATCTAGAAAATAAAAGAAAAGAATGATGAAAATATGTATATCGTATATAGTTTAATGGAGTTATACGGGCAAATTATATAAAGTCGAAATGACGTGAACTTCACTATGAACTTGTAGAAGCTCATGCTGATAACGTGTTATAGAAAAATTAATAAAACAATGACAATAAGTAAAAAGCGGATGAAAAATATGAGAGAATTTTTATTATTTAATTTTCACTTATAAGCTCCTATACATTCAATTAATAAATGTGAATTAAGTTTTCTTAATTACTACATTTAATCATCTATTGGTTATAAATGAAGTAAAGAGTTTTATCCCATTACTTTAATAAATGTTTAAAGGAGTTATAGACATCCATTTAATGTATTTACATCAATAAATATATTATCAATTATTTAATTGAATAAGGATATTAATGTCATTTTATACTTATTGCATTTTCCTAAACATCATTTTACCTTACTAAACAATGTAACATTATTACTCGCTTATTCAATTCAAATCTCTATTGATTCTCTATTTTATTCCTATTGCATGCTATACTATTATTTTATTCTGTTTCAATCAACTAAACATGTCGTAAGGATTGTGATGTTGGATGAATTGTAGCAGTGAATGACTATATATGTCAACAATCCACTGTTTTTATACTGCTTGTTTTGTCTTCAGCAGAGAACACTTAAGCTGCCCCCCATTTGACGCTTTGTTTCATTTCTCATAATTCCCACATTCCACGCCCATCAACTCTTAGCCTTTGTTTAATTACTCATAATTACTAACTTTCAATTTTTTTTAATTTATTTCTAATAAAAAAATAAGGGTAAATTAAATAAATATTTAAAGATTGAAGGTTAAATTTGTTATTATACTTTATATATAAATACTAAATTTTAACATTGAGATTTTGTTCACTCATTTAACGTACAAGGACTAATTTATCATTTTTCAATAAAAAGACTAAATGTAATCCAAAGTAGAATTTTATAACAATTTTACATAAACTAAAGGTGATAGAATATGATAAATTATTTAAAAATTATGGCAAATTAAATGACAAGGTTTATGGAGTGATGAATTGGGTTGGGAGTTTGAAAAACAAAGGGGAGAATCCATATTTCTGGCCTTTTTAACCATTTATTGGGCTTAACCTAGACTAGTACTTAAACTTCATTATAACAACAATCAAACCATTTTTAGCATATAAGACTGATTTGCTGCAAGTTTAGTTTATATTTTGACCAAATCTATTAGTATTAATATATTAATATGAGAAGATGTATTTTTATTTTCTTATTTTATATTAAAGTATTCTTTAATTTAAATATTTATCCTATAATTTAACTTAAAAAATAATTAATAGTTAACTAAATACGAAATGTGATAGAATCCATACTAATTGTGTTAAATTAATGTTAATCCTAAGAAAAAAACTGAAGCCCTCGAATTGATGGCTTATGTTAAAATTGAGTCAGATTTCGAAAATTCTTAGTGTTGCAGCGTACACTTCTCATCAGTTTTCATATAAAATAGAACTTAAAATCGGTTATTCTGATAAAATAAAAAAGTACATACATTTTTGGGTAAATTATAGCAAAGGTTTAACGCCATACAAAAATTTCTGACCAGATAACCAAATTTTTAATATGATACTTAACTTTCTAAAAATATCTCATTAAATATTTTAATATTTTGGCATCTATTAAAAATTTTGATACCCTTCCAAAATTTCATTACTTTTTTAAATATGTTGGACAAAACACGTTAGCGAACAAAATTATATAAACATAAAACTTTGTTTGTTTCACTAAAAATGACTTCTAGAAAATAATTTATTTTTCTAAAAAAATTAATATTTTCTGGTGTTTAGATAAATTTATGTAAAATATTTTTTATTGTTTGGTAGATTTCTTAAAAATATTTCATAAAAGTTATTTTCAATTAAACAAACATACATTTGAGATTTTCTTATTTTTTTTCTTGTTTAATTGAATTTATTTCTATCTATAATTTTATATTTTACATTGTTTTTGCATATATTAAAAATATTGTGTTAAATTCAGGTTCATTACAACGTCATTTTTTAATTACATGACTACCAAGTAAGTATTTTTTATTTAAAAATGTAACATCAACAAAATTGACAAAAAAATTTAATGATGTTAACAATTGGACTTGATTTTCAAATTTGAAAAGTAAAGGGGCTAAATTCTTGAAAATAAAAGTACAAAGACTAAATTACAAATCTGTGAAGTATACATAGACTTATGACATATTTTAACATTTATACTATAAAACATTTATTATTAATATATTTATAGTTGTAATAAATATTTGTTATTAAAATATTAATATTAAATATTTTCAATAATATGTGAATAATATTATTTAAAATTATTATTTTTAAAATTTATTATTAAAATAAAATTAAAATATTAAATACTTTATTAAAATAATAAATTATATTTATTATATTAATAATTTATTATATGACTAAATATAAATAATTAAATATCTATGTTGAATAATATTGAAAAATATAATATTTTAATAATTTTAAATATTTTTAAAAATAAAAATAAAATTTATTATCAATATAATAATATTAAACTTGATTTAAGTTTATTTTTATATAAAAATAGAATTATCTATAGAGGAGCTTTTTTTGGGAAAATAATTTACATTTTTTAAAAGGGTAAGACATTTTTCCTATAAAAATAACTTACTTTATGTTGACCTGTAAGACATTTTTCGTTAATCAAGCTGATTTCTGTGAAACAAACATTTTCCGTAAAATATTTACATGTAAACAAACATACCCTAAATAAAAAAATATTTATATATAAAATAAAATAAATTGAATAATTTATATTTAAATTATCGAATATGAAAAACTAATACATAACATAACAAAACCATAAATCAAAAAGAAGAAACGAGTTTTACTAGATGTTAAGACCTGTTTTACACAGTTTCAGCCGCTCCTACAGTACTTGGAGAAACGTTGGTCGAATGTTTCCTAGGATACAACAACACGATGATTGAAGCAGTAGCACCTCTGCAGTGATCAACGAACAAACGATGCATTTTTTTATCACCAAAACATTGGAAAATATGGAGAGGAAAAGAGAAGAATTTTGGAGAGAAAATAATCTCGGTGAGAAAGAGTGAGATTGAGCAAAAAATTCTGAAGAAATCTTAGCCTTTTATAGGCATTCAAAGGGGAAGAATTTTGAAAAATCCATGTATAAGAAGACAAAATCTACATTAAAAGGGCAATTAAATCAAATTGGTTAGAATCAAATAAAATCAAGATATATGTTCTTTTAAATCAGATTTTGTATATATTTACTAAGAAAAATTAATTTCGTGTTGAGCTAAAATATTCACAGGCCTATCATTTCGCATCGCCCACGTCGTGCAAGTGCACCCCCAACCTCGACAGGTTTAATCCTACCCATACGCTCGAGGCAATAACTCAAACTTAGTCATTCAAATGTTTTTTAAGTGGGTTCTCATATATATACACATCTCATATTTGATACTTAACCAATGTGGGATCTAAGTTTTTCTTTTCCTCAACAAATATTCTCAAGTAGCTTACTTTGAACATCAATTTTTCATTCATCACTCAACCATTTTGGGCATATGATATACCGTTGTAAAGATCTCATGGAGTAGAATATAAAACCATAATTTTTTATTCAACTCTTAACCTTTACCAATTGAGAATATGCCTCAAAATTCCCATAAATTACAATTTTTGCAACAAAATATTTAGGCATACCTTAAAAAATTTTGTACAGCATATTGGGACAAAAATTTGATCCATCCTAATAAATATAATTATACCAAATTCCATTTTTTATTTGATTTAGCAATAATTATGATAATATATAGTAAACAAAATACTGTATATTTAATTCATATTTAAATATACCAAAACATATAAGGCGATACTAAAATATATTTTGATATAAAAAATTTCTAAACATAGTATATTTAAATAATATATAATAAAATATATTTAACTTTGTATACTAAAATTTGTAATCAAATACCAAAATGTATAAAATAATATTAATG
Source organism: Gossypium anomalum (assembly GCA_025698475.1). NCBI lineage: Eukaryota > Viridiplantae > Streptophyta > Magnoliopsida > Malvales > Malvaceae > Gossypium > Gossypium anomalum. Next base: position 15,988,327 of record CM046957.1, read on the forward strand.
TTGGATGAATTTGCATAATTTTTGTTGGTGTGTGTTTCCTCCAAAATTTTATCTTCAAAATTTCTTTTTCTTCCTCCTGTAATTCAATAGCCTGAACCAAAATTGCTATATTCATACTAAAATTGAAGATACAAATATCTTTGACCGAAATTTGATACCCATTAAAGTAATGGTATCACCATAAAAATTTTGATATTGCGTTAAAAATATTGGTATTCGTTAAAATTTTTAGCATTAATTAAGAATCTGTATTGCGTTATAAAAAGACGTAACTAAATCATTTGCATAACTGATTTATTTATTAAAAATCAAAAGAAGGAAGTATCGATCTTATCGTGAAAGGGTAGAACATGGATTCTAGTGGACTACAAGAGATTTTGGTTTTAATTTTTTTATTTATAATTTTTATATATTTTTTAATTTTCTACAAAATTTATGTACTTCTTTTTTCAATTTTTTAAAAAAATGTATTGAAATATTTATAAATTTTAAGGTAAATTATTAAAATAGTCACTTTTGTTTACCTCATATTACATTTTAGTCACTAAATCGTTAGTTCTCATTAACAGTGTAACAACAAGCTGATATGGCACATTAGATCATCATTTCAAATAAAAATTTTAGATTAAATTATACAATTAGTCCCCATCATTTTTCGTTTTGAGCAATTTAATTTTTTTTCTGTTCTTTTAACTTTATCTCTTTTTTTTTTGTTTTTTTTCCATTCTCTTTTGCTTCTCCCTCCGTTTCCCTCTTTCCTCAATCTCTTTTAACGTAGTTTTTTTTTTATGTTTTCCATTTATTCAAACTTTTTTATGTTTATGAAAAAAGAAAAGGCGAAAGCTAAAATCAAAATAAAACTTGCTTTGCATATTCTTACCCCACAATTACAAACCCTTATCATCCATCATCGCTTTAACAAACTAATTTAGATCTCTCAATAACCTAGTCCACAAGCTCGTCTCACTCAAGGACCTCGCCAATCATGACCTATGGCAATCCACCCTCAACAAAGTTTCCTGAGCTCGTTCCCTTAACCTCCTAACCAACAATATACTCACCCTCTCGAAACTACGTTGTTTCACGGATTCTTCGAACGAGCTCTACACTCTCAATTGTTGGACAAAACACGTTAGCGAATACAATATATAAATCAACTAATATTTATATATAAAATAAATTATAAATAGAATAAATTATATTTAAATTGTCAAATACATAAACCAATAAAAACTGTAAGAAAAAGTTGAAATCAAAAAGAAGAATAGAGATTTACTAAACGTTAAGGCCTGTTTAACACAGTTTCCTTAAGAAAAATTCGGCCATTCCTACGGTACTTGGAGAAACGTTGGTCGAATGTTTCCCAGGATACAACAATACAATTATCAAAGTAGTAGCACCTTTGCAGCGATCAACGAACAAACGTTGCATTTCTCTATCACTGAAACGTTGGAAAATATGGAAAGGAAAAGAAGAATTTTGAGAGCAAAATAAATTCGGTGTGAGAGAGTATCATTGTAGGAAAAAATACTACAGAATTCATAGCCTTTTATAAGCATTTCGTATGGTGGAATTTTGAAAATTTCCACAAAATTTGCCATTAAAGGAGCCAATAAATTAATTTGATTAAAATTAAATCAAATTGATTGGAATCAAATAAAATAAGATAAATGTCCTTTTATAACAGATTCTATGTTTGCTGAGGAAAAATAATTTTGTGTTGGGCTAAAATATTCACAAACTCATTTTGAGCCCAACCGGTTCAGACATTTCACGTTGCCCACGTCGTGCTGGTGCACCTCAACCTTCACAAGTTTAGACTTGCACCCCTTGCTCGCAGGGCAAGATTTCAAGTTTAGTTATTCAATCACCCTTTAAAATGGTTCTCATATATATACACATCCCACACTTGGTATTTAACCAATGTGGGATCTAAGCTTTTACTTTTTCTCAACAAATATTTCCAAGTAGCTTACTTTGAGCATCAATTTCTCATTCATCACTTAACTATTTTGAGCATATGATATATCGTTGTAAAGGTCTCATGGAGTAGAATATGAAACCAAAACTTTATGATTCAACTTTCCACCTTTACCTATTGAGAATATGCCTCAAAGTTCCCATAAAATACAATTTTTCCAACATCAATGACTAAAACAACCACCATACAAAACTTACCCTCAGCTTTACCCAAACCAGTTAGGTTTCATGCTCCCTTTCTCTCTTCGGTTCATCCATGCTCGACTTCCAATCAAGCTTGCTTGGGAATATCCAAGAAGGTTTAGATCAATTTTATCGTTTGCTTAATTTTATTCATCAAAAAATAGAAGAAAAGGAAATGAATAATCTACACGATTCTGTAAAAGTTAGGAAACAGAAAAAATTTGTTTTGAATATAAAGAATTCAATTTATGTTTAGACTTGATTAATGATTTTTTATATTGATTAGTTAGATTCAATTTCAGTTTCAAAATTAGGTTATATTCAAATCGAGATTTGACTCAGAATGATTGATATTCAGTTTTGAGTGATATTTAATTTAGAAATCATGTGAAATAAACAAGGACTTAGTTTATCTGGTGGGTAAAGATTATGTTTTTGCAGTGAAGAATATGAAAAGAGAGAAAAATAAAGGGGAAGAAGAAAAAGAAAATAAAGAAACAAAAATAAGAAGAATTAAATTGTTCAAAAAAAGTATAAGGATTAGTTTTAACAAATAAAAAACATAGAAAAACTACATTAAAAGAAACGGAGAAGGGAGGAAAACAGAGGGAGAAGGAGAAGAGAATGGAAAATAAGGAAAACAAAAAGGAAAGTTAAAAGAACATAAATGAAAAAAATTAAATTGCTCAGAATGAAAAAAAATAGGGACCAATAGTATAATTTAACCTAAAATTTTTGTTTGAAATGATAATTTAACGTGTCATGTCAGCTTACCGTTACACCGTTAACAACAATTAATGCTCAGTGACTAAAATGTTACAACATGATAATACAAGTAACTAAAATGTAACATTTCTAACATAAATGACTAAAATATAACCTGAGATATACAAAAGTAACTATTTTGATAGTTTACCCTAAATTTTATATTTTAAAATTCTATTTAATTTACTTACAAGTCTTCACAATTTTTTGATTTTTATTGTTTTTAAATGATTTGCTGACGTGGCATAAATCAAAACAATGCTACATCAACAATTAAATACACATGGTGAACCACATCAACAAAAGTCATTAATCATTAGTCAACCAACGTCCAGATTAGCATCTCCATCCACAAATGATCAATTTGAATAAAAATGTAACAATAAAAGTGCAATTGAACAAAACTAGAATTAGGACAAAATTGAAAAAAAAAACATGAAAACATTAAGGGCAAAATTTGCAATTAAGTTTATAGATTTTGGTATAGGCGTAGAAATTTAGTATCCATTACAAAATTTTGGCATCGCCTTAGAAATATCGGTGTCGCGTTAGAAATTTTTATTTTTGCTAGAAATTTTGGTTTTAGATTAGAAATTTAGTATTGCATTTGAAATATTGGTATCTCGTTAGAAATGTTGTTTTCACTTAAGAAATTTGATATGTATTCGTTGGAAATTTCGAAATATTGTTATTCGATTAAAAATAATGGTATCTTGTTAGAAATCTTGGTATTATATTAAAAAATTTTGTTATTAATTTATAATTGATTAATCTATATTATGACAGAGTCTCAACTCAATATTAAATTACTAAAATACCCTTATGTAAAAAAAACAATAAAACAATAATTTAAGGGTTAATTGTCTTTTTATACAAAATCTAGAAAAAAAATCATGTTTACGAAGGATTTGAACCTACAACAACAAAATACATTCTCTTTGTCATTTCAACTAAAGTAACATTTAGTTTTTTATGCGACTTTCTTAATAAAATATTATATGATTATTTTCACCCACATCATATTACGTCATAATCTTATTAATAATGTCGTCTATTGAATTAATGTTACAAATTAATTTGATACCAATTCAAAAAAAATTATAATTCTATAATAAATTAATTTGAGTACATTTAAATGTGATGTATTTAAATTTCCTTTTACTTACAATTTAAAATATTTTTTGTTTCAATTTTTTATATATTACATATATTTTAATATTATTAATTTTAAATCTTACATTTCATGTTATTTTTAATGTGATTTCTTAAACTCTTTTAAAAGTTTATTTTAACTGCTGGTCTATTTTTTGGTCCCCAATAAAGCTAATGTGGGAATTTAAATATTTTATGTATTTTGAAATAAAAATAGTTTTATTAATTTTAACAAGACTACCTTTCAAACTGGAAAGATAAAGTTATGGGCTAAGGAATTTTATTAAGATGTAGTTATGGGGTTTTTTTATTTCAAAGAGATTAACCTCGTAGGAACATATTTGGATTATATTTTAACTTCTCTATTAAAAGGATAAATAAATTAGTTCATGTATGTTAAATATATGAACAAAATAATTTCTCCGTTAAAGGTTTATTTTGGTATTTATGTGTAAGATATAATAAAACATTTAATTCTAAATTTTTACGAATTTATTTAATTTGATTTCTACTCTTTTATTTGAAGTAAATAGGTTAAGAATTTTGAGAAACATGGAGCAATGGGGTTTTTTAGTTTTAAAGAAAAAAAACCTATTTTACTTCTAATAAAATAGTAGGGATCAAGTTGAATAAATCTGTAAAGTTGACGGCTATTATTATATTTTATATATAAGTATCAAAACAAACATTTTTAGGTTCATATTTTAACAAAATAACTATTTTATTTTATTCACTAATTTAATTATTTTTTAGTAAAAAGACAAATATAATGTAATATATAGTATGAGAGTTTTGTGATATTTTTTACCCTAAAAATCTTATTATGGCTATTTTACTTAAATGACTCAAAACAATAAACAATTATAAAAATAATCATATATAAATAACTTAAAATGAATAATGAAATTAAATTGGGTGACTTAAGTAGTTTTTATCACGTTAATTTTTAACTCAACCATTATTTGATAATTGTATCATATGTTAAAAAAATATTTTTTGAGGTGTTAGAAAATTAATGGTCAACACCCTTATATTTTTTTTTCAACTTGTAGCATATTGATATTTAGTTAGACTAATATTTAAAAAAATTCTGGTTACTGGAGACATCACTTTTTTCTCTTTTACGTACTGATACACTGATGGCCGGTTTATATTTATCGGATAACTTTGTTTTCTTTCCCTTTTTTTAACTGGATCCGGCCCCTCACAGGCCAAGGCCTGACATGCTAGGCCTGACGCCAGCCATCAACTTCAGGGGCCCGCTTCTCTAGGTCTGGCAATGTCCCATCTTCTTTTCTTTTTTCTTTTTAACTTAAATCCTATTCATTTCTATTTTTTATTAACTTTAATTTTCTTTACTTTCCAATTTATTACTTGAATTTCATTTAATCCATTAAATTAATTTGTCCTTTAATTATTTAATTTTTAATTAAAATCGTATTTAAAAAAATGAATTATCCTTATTTTAATTAAATTCAAATTTTTATAATTTATATTTATACCTATAAAATTATATTTTAATTAAATTCCATTGTTTAAATTAAGATTCATCAAAAAATAAATAATAAGAGTGTGGGTAAATAAAATAAAAAAAATCCTTTAATTAAAAGTTTTTATAATAATCATGGAATAATAAAAATTCACTTGTCATATTCGTCTTCTTCGAATCCAGCATTATGGGAATAATAAAAAAAATTTTGTTGACTTTGAAAGGCACAATCTTTTTTAATTGTATTTATTATTTCTCTATCGAAATGAACATAAACAAACAGAATTTGGAACTCATCTTTAATAATATTTGTTTCCCCGTAAACAAACAAAAACACTGAAATCAGTTTTCAACTAATAAAGCAAACAAAAAGCTCAAATGGAAAACAAAACAACTTAATATATTGAAGGAGTGTAGGCCATCAATATTCCAGCACCCAATTTTTTTTTTTTTGTTCCTAAAAAAAATAGTGTCAGCCTTCTACTTCCTCTGGCCCAATTTTTTTATCTGATAAATTGGGTACCGGTCATTTGTTTGCCGGTACCCAAAAAAATAATTTTTAAATGAAAAAAAGTGGTGCCGGCCATTTATTGTCTAGTACTTAAATTTTTTTAGATATTGATATAAATGTATATCAATATGCTATGGTTTGGAAAAAAATAAAAGGGTCCCAACCATTAATTTCTTAGCACTCAAAAAAATTTTTTTAACACCTGACACGATCATCAAACAATAATTGGGTCGAAAATTAATGTGGTGTCGGTCACTTAAGTCCCTTAACTCAATTTTACTGTTTATTTTAAATTATTTAGATGATTATTTTTTAATCTAAGTTATTTTTATAATTATTTATTTTTTTGAGTTATTTGAGTAAAATAGTCCCTATTATTAAGGTTATATGTTTTATGTAATTTTTCAGTTCTTAAATAAAATATTTTATTTTAAAATAATATTCAAGTTGTCACATCTACTTTTAATCTACGATATATTATCAAACACGTGGACAAATTTTTTTGACTCTTTAACCACTAAACGGCGAGTGAAACTTTAATGAAAGTCATCGATTTTTTTAGTAGTTTTCGATCCCGACTTTTAAGTTTTTAAGCAGAGGCTCAATTATTATTTTTATTTAATTTAAAAATATTTAGCATTTAAGCTTAAAATACAAAATTGTGGATATAAATAAAGAAAAGAGATTGTATGAAGTTGTGATTTTATGTCATTTCTATCTCTTTTTAATAGATGAATAAGAAATCAAATTTTTTCTCGTGATTTTTAGTTGAATTTGAAATTCTTTTCAAAAGGAAAAAGTTAAAAATTAAGAGGAAAAATCTAATTTATCATTTTTTTATTGAAAAGAATTAAGGATAATTTGAAATCACAGTTCTATACAATTCTTTCTCATAAATTAAAATGCTTTAAAATTTAATGAATGCAAATTTATTTGTAATATTACATATATTTTTTAAATTTAAAATATTATTTTTATATAATAATAGTACTTTAATTTAGGAAATATTTTTTTGAAAAAAAATATATTTATATGTTGTATTATTAATATAATTTAAAATTATATAGATAATTTGATCTATTATTTAACTAAATTACATAGTATTTATTATGAATTATTTATATTAATTTTAACTAAATTATATAATATTTATTATTAATTATTTATACTTTGACCAATAATAAAGTAATTAGATAAAACCACATAAATTTACGGTATGCATATTGATATGATTTCACCACCTTCCAGGTTGAGAATTTTCTACGGTTAAAATTCCTAACCAATCAAACAGAATCCTCCTATTAATAGAACTCCACACCCCATCTTTATCTGACAAACGGCAAATCCTCTCTACTTCTTCTTGTTCCTTTGATTTTACTTCACTTTCTAGCCAACCAAACACCACAAGAATGGGTGTGGAATTCGAAAACAGTAATTGTACGAACCTCATTTTCACATATGGCACCTTGAAACGGGGCTTTGCCAATCACGTGCTCCTTCAAGATTTGATGCGAACGGGAGACGCCGTATTCAAAGGCACTTACAGTACCCTGGAGAAATACCCGCTCGTTTGCGGGCCATACCGCGTCCCTTTCCTCCTCAACATGGCCGGATCGGGACTCCGAGTCACGGGAGAGTTGTACGCCGTGTCGGCTCGGGGGCTGGACCGCCTGGACGAGTTGGAAGGCACGAGTCGCGGGCATTACGAGCGGAGGCCCATCCATCTGACGCCAGCTGGGGAGGAAGAGCTATTACCGTGCGCAGCTCAGGCGTATTACGCGCAGAAGAGTTACGAGGAGGAGATGTGGAAGAGGAACGGGAGAAAAGGGTTTGCGGTATATTCGGAGAAAGAAGCCAAAGGTTATGTGAAACGTAAGGATAGGCCTCAAAATCTCAGTTTCTTGGATCATATTAGGATCTTCATTTCGTCTCCTTCTGATTAAATCAATAAACATAAACAGTTCGAGAAAAATTTTGAATGTTGTAATGCTTGTAAAATTTTTCTCGAGATTTCAATGAGAAACGAGATTGAATTTTCTCAAATTTGTTGCCATTTTTTGAGTTTGTAAAGTTACTTAATGGCGTTTAGGTGCAAAATTTTGGGCTTCCATTAAAATTTAGGAGCATTTTGTATTATTTTCTTCTTCATTCAATTCTCTTTTGGCCTCTAATAGATACATTGCGAGAAAGGGTTTTAAAAGTTTAGGTAGTTGGTAAAAACATTAACTTAAATATTGGATGAAATTAAGCTAATATAATGAATAATTATAAATGGGTGAAAATAATTGATAGAAGTATTAAGGATAAATTTTACAATTAGTCATCTGATATTTTTTTTATTTTGGTCATCAAATTACAAAAATTTTCATTTTGTCACTAACATTATCTTTTGTTTCGGTTATATTCCTACCCATCACAAAATTCGCCTGGTTCTGTTTAATAAGCTTTACGATCAAAGGACGTAGCCTATTAACAGTTGCCTTCGTGATTATTTTATATAGAACTGTACATAGACTGATTGGTCTAAATTGTGTAATCCTTTCCGGCCCTTGAATCTTCGGTAGTAAAACATGTAAGGTTCTGTTGATTCTAGGATCCAACGAACACTCCTCCATCACCCACCGCACCAGTGTATAAACCGAAGCCCCAACAATATCCTATTGTGCTTGATAAAACTTGGCATGAAAACAGTCTATCTCCGGTGCTTTAAGCAGAGCCATTCTAAAAATTGCACTTATAAAATATTATCTTTTAAATATTATTTACTTGAAATATAATATATATTATTCATTTCTTTATTTTTTATTTTAAAACAATAAGCGTGTAACCTCTTAACCCTACTTGTGGAGTTAAAAAACTCTACTTGATGTGTATCAAATAATTATCCAATTATTATTATAAAAAATATATTTTAGTATCTAAATTAAAAAATTATAATAATTAAATAGTGCAATTAAAATAGTGATCATTATTGTTTATGGGGAAAGTCTTTGAAAGGAAATTGCTATACTTTTTCTTTATGTACATTATAGTCATGGCCTTTTTCATTAAACATCGATCTCAAGATGTAACACCCCTTAATCATAACCGACACCGGAACAGGGTATGAGGTATTACCGGACTTATCTCGAATCATTCAGTTACATTTCACAACATAAACTTGCATACAATTTAAAACTTTTATACATTCATCCACATTGTCACTTATAAGGTTCTACGGTACCTTAAAACATGCTTTAAAGGAGTTCAGGACAAAATTGATAACTCGAGAAAACTATACAAAACTCAAAAAATTTTCCCCACTGCATGGGTCACATGCCCGTGTGCCCAACCCGTGTTACTCACACGGCTAAGAGACACGCCCGTGTCTCACGTCGTGTGGATACAGGGTATACATATTGACTTCCTCATACGGCCAGACCACACGCCCGTGTTCAAGCCATGTGCTCGGCCGTGCCAAAACTAGCTTGAATTCTGTTTGTGACGTCAGCAATCAAATAAGGGGCACACGACCAAGGCACACACTCGTGTCCTCAGCCCGTGTGGCAAATAAAATTTCAAAATTAAGGTGCAGACTTCACACGGCCAGGGCACATGCCCATGGTGCAGGCCGTGTGTGAGACACACGCCCGTGTGTCTACACGTGTGGACAAGTTAAGGCTATTTTCCAAGCCAACTTGTCACCCTCAATTTATACACATAAGCACAAATTCACTAGCCATTAACATGGCACATTTCAAACATGAAATAGGCTATCAAACAACCTCATTCAAGTCTAAATCAGACAATTCCTATCATCAACTAAAACATGCTTCATGACCTACTAAATCAACAACTAAATCACTTGCCAAAATAAGCCATCACTTAGGCATTATATATACATCACATAACATGAGCCAAACTCACAATTTAAAGCCAATCAAAATGACCACAAACACACTTCATTTTCAAGCCAAAATATACCATTATGACATTAGCCTATACATGCCATCTACCAATATATACATAACTTCAAAAGTACCAAAATATTGATTGACAGTACGATGACGCTTCCAGACGATCCCCGAATCCGAGTTAGCTTCGTTAATCTATAAAACAGTGAAAAATAAACACAGTAAGCTTTAAAAGCGTAGTAAGCCATATACAATATATCATCTCATGCATCAATATCTTTCTCATCAATTTAGCAAGTTATACATGAGCACATATAAATGCATAAACAATTTCACAAACCTACTTCAAGATATACACATTCAATTCTATAATTGAATCCATCCAATACTTTCCGTTTCAATACTCAAATGAGTCTCGTACGTACCTGAGTCACTTGATTCACTTACACTTTCTTTCCTGACTTAACTTTGCCTGTTGAACCATTTGGAATCATCAAGGATACTCGGTAATCATTTATAACTTGTACAATGCCATATCCTTGATATGGTCTTATATGTTATCACTTATTGATACCACTGTCCCACACAGGGTCTTACACGAAGTCGATTAACGATGTCGATGTCCCACACATGGTCCCACACATGGTCCTACACGTAATCATAATACAATGCCACTGTCCCACACAGGGTCTTACATGTAATCACATCTTAACACCTAATGTCATGACATTTGTATCCTATACTATTCTTGAGGTTCGTACGGGGCTTTCGGATGTCGTAACTTTGTCAATTCTTTCGCATATACAATCATTCGGCATTCATGGCAATTCAATGACAAAACAACATAAACATTTCAATGTAACAATATTTATTTGCATATGAGCTTACTTCGTACGGAATGAACAGAACGTACGGCTATTCAATTACTTTTGATTTCCCCCGATCTAATTCTGTTTTCTTTGGTTCTTGATCTAATTACAATCAAAATTAACTTATTTAATCACTTATTCATTAAAATTCACTTAAGAACACATAAATGGGAATTTTGCACTTTAACCCCTAAAGTTTCACATTTCTTACAATTTAGTCCTCATTTCACAAAACATAAAATATTCAAAATTCACTTTAATCCTAGCTTAGAAAATTTTCATATAGCTTCATAATAGCCCAAATCTTTCATTTATTCACACATTTACCCACACAATTTCACATTTTTTCAACTAAAACCCTAATTGACATTTTTGTCAAAAATCACTTTACAAACATAGTTTAATTTCTAACAAACTTTCATATTTCAACATCAAACATTTAAGAGCTCAACACTCATAAATGGCATTTCACAAAATCATGAACACATTCAAAAATTAAGACATGGGCTAGATAGAATACGAAGCAACGATCTTAAAAACGTAAAAATCATAAAAAACTGAGCAAAGAACATACCTAAATTAAAGGACCAAAGAGCCGAATACATGAAAGCTCAAAAGCTTCTTTATTTTGCTGATTTTCGGTTGAAAAATATGAAGATGATGACTAAAAATTAATTTTGGTTTTATTAATTATAACTTATTTTATTAATTACTAAAATACCCATGGCATATATCACATAATTTCAACTACTACATGTCCAAGATTGTCCACCACTAACATTTATTGTATAATTTACATGCAAGGACATTACTTTAACAAACCATAGCAATTAGGCACTTTAACAAATGGTATGCAACTTTCACACTTTACGCGATTAAGTCTTTTTTCGTAATTACATATTCAAACGCTAAAATTACTTCACGAAACTTTCATACGTAGCAATTAACATGTTCTAAACACCAAAAATAATATTAAAATAATTTTATAACCTCAGATTTATGGTCCCAAAACTACTATTTCGATTAGGGTATAGATCGAGCTGTTACACAAGAAGCTTTTCTTTTAAATCGTCTCAAAACATGTCTCAAGGGACACACTCTCTAAAGTAGGTTTATCGGTTATGTTAGTCACTATTATCTTAAACTGTGTCTCATCATATTCACTTCAAGTATTCTAAAATAGTGCGGTCATTGATGCCTTTAGACCATCCCGGGGTATTCGATAGGGAGATCCTCTATCGCCATATTTGTTTGTGTTGTGTATGGAGAGACCGGGTCACCTAATAGAGGAAGCAGTGAGTCAAGGGAGGTGGAAACCACTGTTGCTATCTAGGAGAGTCTCGAAATTGTCCTATTTAATTTTTGTAGACGATCTAATGTTATTTTGTGAGGCTATGCCAGAACAAGTTGAGAGTAAAACTGAAATTCTAGACACATTTTTTTTATTATTCGGGACAGAAGGTGAATAGAAATAAATCTCAAAGTTTCTTCTCACCTAATGTACCAAATGAAATAGCTGCAGATATCTGTAGGAAGGTGGGGTCATTAAAAAACTAGCTTGTAATTTTATTTGGGGATCCACATGTGAAGCAAGGAAACCAACATTGTTAAGTTGGGTCGAATGTTGCCAATGGATTAATGTTGGCGGTTTTTGTGTGCAAAGTCTAGCTACTCAAAATAAGATATTTCTTGATGAAGTTAGGCTTTTAATTGCTCACTAGGAATGATGCTCTATGGGTAAAAATTGTGAGAAATAAGTATAATGTTTGTGGGATCCTTCCTAATAGTATTGCAAGAAGCAAATGCTCAGTTTTATGGAGATTGTTAGCAGAGATATGGACAAATGTGATTAATAATGTCTATTAGGCTATAGGGGATGGGTGCCTTACATATTTTTGGAATGACAATTGGATTTGTTCTGTAGGTCCACTCAAAACTTTCTTTAGATGATCAGATCGACTAGATGACACTTTACGTGTTTAAGATGTAGCGGGTGGGAATGGTAACTGGGATTGGGTTCGTTTAAAGAGCTTTATTTCATGTCACATTGTTTTACAGATAACTGCTATTTTGCCTCATTCGATTGATACGTGTCCTGACCGACTTTCATGGAAATGGGCGAAACAGAGTAGCTTTTCATCGGCAGAAACATATAGAGGTATTCATCAATATGGATCAGTTGTGAACTCTAATGTTTGGAAGTTGATCTGGAAGATCAATGCGCCTCAAATGGTTAAGGTGTTCATGTGGATCATGTGGAAGAATATGTAACGCCCCAAAATTTCTATTTCTGCTTTTGTGAAAATGTACACAAATCTATATCTGCTTCAGTGGTTAAGTGTTCTGGGAGTGTGTGAGAGGTCCCAAGATTAAGTCTTAACTTTGGTAAATTTTGGTATTTTTCTGACCTAAGCCTTATACCTGTTCAGCGGGCTTATAATGAGTTAATTGTAGAAACATATCAGAATGAGCCTGTTGGTCTATTGTTAAGAAGCGTGCTGATATGTTGAAGGTCTAGAGTTTGAATCCCTGCGTGAGCATAAGGACTAATATTTTTATTTGCTCGGTCGGTTGGAGAGTTCTAATTGTGTTAGACATCTGAATGGTAGGGCGTTTGGTAGAGAGAATTTAGGGGAATGGATTTGGAGGTTATCAGATTTCCTGAGCATTATAGGTATCTTTTTGTAAAATTTGGTTTCCATCTCTTTTCCAAAATTCTCTGACGCTGTTCCTCTATTTTTTCTTTTCTTTTCTTTCATTGTTGCTGAAATTTCTTTATTTTTCCCCCAATTCATCATTTTCTCTTGATTCTGCATCGTTGTTAGCACTCGCGCGGGTTCGATAAGCTCCTCTCCTATTTTTCTGTCAAGAAGTTCTTACCAATTGTTTAGTAATCTATTTTCTTCTGCTATTAATGCCATAGGAGGAGGCTCTGATCAGTGAATTTCATATTTCTGGTTTAGCGGTGTTAACGAAGGTTTTCGTCGATGATAAGTCGAGTTACTGTGGATAAGTTATTGCTGAAACTTGTTATTTAATTTACTAAACCGATTTTGGATGCTTCTTTATTAGGTTTTTGGGCTTAGGGAGTATTTTTCACATCAATCGAGACTAGATGTGTACCGAAATATAGAAAATGAGGTTCGAAAAAAAGTTAAAAAACCCCACTGTCGATGCTACACGGGCGTGTGGTCGCCCATGTGGTAGGCCGTGTGCCATAACACGGGCGTGTGTTCGATGAGGCCAGGCCGTGCATGCACAACACGGCCGTGTGATCGCCAGGCAAACTGTGTGCGACACACGGGCTGGACTGATGTGGACCGTGTGAGCCTATACGGGAAAACCACATGGGAGTGTGAGATTTTGGGCTAGGCCGTGTGGATGGGCAAATTTAGACCGTGTGGGCCACACGAGCGTGGGGGCCACACGGGCTGGCCACATGGGCATGTGAACCCATTTTTATTGAAATGACTATTAAGGTTGCACGAGTCGCCCAAGTCCACTGTGAACCTTCTGTAGGGTCGGTAAGCACTACTTAGACCCTTATCTATGTGGTAGTGATTGTATGTATTATGTACTGAGCAGGTATACCGAACTAAATGTGTAACTGGCAAACCTGTGATAACATGACATTTAATGGTATGTTGCATTGCATTGGGTTGGGTTGATATGATTTGGAGGAAGTGTATTGAAAGGCTTTTAAGCTTAATATATTGGCAGCTCAGCTGCAAATTACTGTTTTGTGTCGCATTCGGTACTACCTAGAGTATAGGGATGGGTGGGTTAATTTAATCCCCACAAGGAGTGTAGGGTTGGACGGAGATGGTGTGTAAAGGCTGGTTGGGTAGGACTTTGTTACTAAATAATGCATGACTGCCACTGATACTGTGATGGGCTAAAGCCCTATTGCATATTTGATACTGTACTGAGGTGGGCTAAGGCCCAAACTATTACTAATACTAAAAAGGGCTTAGGCCTAGGACTGTTTTAATTGTGCACTGTGATTTACTGTTATTTGTTTTCTGTGGGATTACACACTGAGTTTACGTAAACTCACCCCTCTCTGTTTAATGTGTATAGGTAATCCCCAAACTTGATGGATCGGTGCAGTGGAGGACTCGATGGTGGCCATACGTATTTTTAAACCGGTTTAATTTCAGTTATGGTATTTATTTCTTAATTATTTTTTGGATATTTTTATGTAAACTAAACTTTTGAACTGTTTGTTTTTATTTTGGATTTTTAAGCTGCAAACTCAATAGAAACCCGGTTTTATTAAAAATGACAATTTTACTAAATGCGATCAGTTTTCCTTAAATGTCACGGTTTTAAAAGCTTCCGTTACAAAATCAGTTTTGTACGAATCAAATTAACGAGAAAATAAGTTTGCAAATGTCAAGAGATAAATAAAAGCTAATAAATGAAAACGGTTTTTAATTTGGATAATTCAATTTTCAACTCCATTCCATTTGACATCGCCAGATTCGGCCATAACGTTTAGGCCGGGTTTGGGGTGTTACAGAATATACTTTTGCATAATGGGAGAGTGTGCAAGGAGGCATACGACGAATGAAAGCCACTGTCTGAGATGTAGCAATGCCTATGAATCAAGATCCATGCGGTGCAAGATTGCATATTTCCTAAGACTATTTGACCGTTAGTTATGCCAACTCATGCATGGGTAATATTTTTCGCTACGCCGATGAACGAATGGATTTTATGAAATTTAGATAATGCTGGGGAGTGTAGTAGTCAATATTTTGAATTGGTGTAATTTTTTTTCCTATAATATGTTGGTTGTTATGGAAGAATCGGAATACACATGTGTTTTCAAGTTGCCACAGTAGTTCCCAGAAAATAATTGGTAAGGACATTAGTTGGGTAATGAATTACGCAAGGGTGTCTTCTTTTGTGATTCAGACTAATCCTATTGCTACTGTTGTACATTGGTCAGCGTCAGCTAGAGGTTGGGTTAAACTCAACACAGATGGAGTAGTTTTGCTAAATAGATCTTATGCTGAGATTGGGGGAGTTTTTAGAGATGTTGATGCTAATTGGCTATGGGAATTCTTAATGTTGCTAGGTAAGGACGCAATTTTTAAGATTGAAGCGAAAGCTATTTTGGAGGGTTTTCGTTTAGAGTGGGAGAAGGGGATTTGTCAATTAGAAATTGAAAGTGATAATGCTCTTTTGATAGAGACGATTGCAGAAAGTGGTGCAGTTGATAGTTAGATGATGGATTACGCGGTATTCATCAAATGATGTGTCGAGGGTGGAAGATTTGTTTTCGCCATGTCCCAAGAACTTACAATGTAGTCGTTGATCATATGGCTAAAGTTACGACAATAAGATTCACAGAGGTCTAAGTATTTGAGGTTCTACCTCATTCTGTGTGGGAGTTAGTTCAACCAAACTTTATTAGCTTTACAAGGGATAATGTGCCATCTCAATAATATCGCTTAATGTTATTTTATTTTACCAAAAAAAGATAATATTTTATAAATCAAATAAAGAGAAGAGAAGAAAATAAAGGGACAGAATAGTGAATTCGATCTTTGATGGTTTTCCTTGTGGGTGATAAAAATTGAGGGAGAAGAAGAATGAACGATTACATTCAAGATAGGGACAACAATTATGGCACGTACTAGGTGGCGACGGAGGGTAACAGAAGAGGTACCCGTAATAGTAGCACCATTGAAAAAGGGTAACAACAGTGATAACGAGAATAAGAATAAGAAACAACGAGCGCAAGGGGTTAACAAGAAGTTAGCTATTGCGACAACGAGGGAAGTGACAATTAAGGAGGAGGAGAATAGGACTAAATTGATAAAATTGTAAATGTAGAGGGTTAAATTTATTTAATCATTTAGAATTAGGACTAAATGATTGAATGTGTAAGTGTTGAGGATTAAATGTGCAATTATGCCAATTAAAAAAGCCATGTCATCATTTTCGTTAATGATTTATCATAGGGTGAGCAAACAAAAATACACTAATAAATGAGTCACTAATTGTATAGTTTACCCAACTATAAATAAAGTCACTTTCTTATGTACTAATATTAAAAGATAAAGTTAATTAGAGTTGATTTAGTAGCCACACTTTTTTTCTTTTGAATTAGGTTAAGGGATTTTGAAAGTTATTAATGTTTACAAGATTAGTTCATTTCATAAAAAAAGGAATTTTCTCCTATTTATAGTTAAGTAGTAACAAATTATTGTTAGGTAGTATAACATATTGTGTTACAGTAATGATAAAAAAAATAAGGATTGAATCTTCCTACTTTATTTTGATATGATTTGATCTCTTATTATTAATGTTATTTTTTATTAAAATTATTAATACTATTAAAAAATTGTTAGTAGACTAATATAATTTTTTATATAATAATCGGTGAAATCATGAGATTGAGTTGAATTTTTTTAATTAAAAAAGTAGTGATGAATAACCTTTTTTTATCTACCATTTGAGTTTTACTGTATATGTTTGAGATTCATGATTACTCTTTTTAACAATGTCATTTTCAAGGTTTTAATTTGTGTTCTCTCCTTGACTCGACAGTAAAATGAGACAAAAAAAACCAATTTTTTGCAATAGGGTTTTAGGCCACCTTTTAATTATTAGGAAAATAAGTCAATTTTGCACAATTAGCTATCACACAAGTGAAAGCGTGCTCTATTGAACTCGAACGCAAACCACCCACAAGAAGCTACACTCATTTATAAAAAGGACCATATCTCGGGATACAAAAATCAAAATCAAATGATTCAAAAGTCGTTTCGAAGATAACTCGAAGATCTGCAATTTTCGCATAAGAATTGCCCAAAAGGTGGTTAAAAGGTCTCAAAAAGTCGAAGTTACCCTTGTCAAATCGAGTAGTTAATATCCAACTTATTGCAAGGAATTGCACTGCTTTACAAAAAAAATGACCATATCTTAGCTACAAACCTTGAAATTAGGTGATTCAAAAATTATTTCGAAAAGAGATCGAATTTCTACATATAGGCACAATAATTACCCAAAAAGATTACCAGAGCATCTTAAAAAGTCTAGTCTAAGTTGACCTTATAGAACATTACGAGACTGGTTCCAGATTCTCACATAAGTTCAATCTTTGCTTTCAAATGATCAAATCTTTTTCACTTTTCTCTAACTCATGGATCATACATGTGTGGGCATCGTTCCAAACACAAATATACATAATAAATCAGAATTCTTTAAAAAAAATTATTCCTAAATAAGCTCTCTTATTTAGATGAATGAGTGAATTGTCAACTAATGATTTTTAGTTCTCATCAATTCATTGATTTTCATCAATCAATAGCCTTTTCTCTTCATCCATTATGAGATATTTGTAGCGAGCTTATTAGAGTTCTAATTATTTAGAACTTCTAATAAAATAGAGATTCCTATGCTGAGTATAACAACAATGGGCAACATACTTAATCCCACAAGGACTCCTTGTGGCGCGTACAAGCTTGCTTGGGCGGTAAGCATATTCTCCCATATGTGTCGGGCTACTTTGACCCTGTTGGGTCACCTTAAGGCTCACATATAAATTTTGGACTCTTCATTAATTTTAGTTAATAAACCAAAATTAATTTTCCAATTAAATAATTTATACAAGCCCTATTTTAATCTCTTTAAATTCACGACCACTTTACCATATTAAAATGCATGTGTAATTTTATTTTATTCTAAATAATTAGAACACATGATCTCTTAATTTGGATCCAGCTTAGATTCATCATTTAATCAAATTAAATAAATATTCAAAATGACTGAATTAATCCCAGATCATGCTAATCATTGAATAGAGAAAACACTTATTACTCCAGTGAGTAAATCCAATGAACCATTTCTCCTTGTTCAACTGTTTATGGTTCCTACAAGCATTCATGTTAAACGCAATCCGTTAAATAGTTGTGTTGAGCTAGTGGAGGGACCAGTTTTGCACATATATGAGCTTAAATAATTTGTAATTAAGTTTGAGCTCTTCATATATTAATCACAAATTATTTATTTATAAAGTCATTTTACTAAATTACCATGACTGAACTCCTTATCATTTACCATAATGAAAGTTACAGATTTCAAACTTTAGTCCAATGACCTTATCATATGTGTGTTACCCTCATAAGATATCCATAACCATTTTAGGTTAAATCTGTTCATCTAATTCGGTCTAATTTATCTCATGGTCATCATTGTACCTTCTACAAAAAAAATGATCATTACTCAAATTAGTAATGGTAAAATTATTTGTCTCAAACAAATGACCCTTAGCCAAGCTCCATTTTCATAATCCATACAATGCTAATGAGAGGATATAATTTACTCTTTTATTGAGATATGGTTCTACTATTGTGAGTGAAGCCATATCATGCATAAGTCATGTACCTTACATACCAACTTTTAACCCACTATCACGAGAGCACAAGTTTTCAATATATTAAAGCGCATGAGTTACACACACATGGTCATTCACTTAGGATTTATGTAAGTTATACCATGAACGTCACAAGTGAATAAATACGCAAACAGATCCATGGTTAATTTAACTTGGGTTTTGTCCAATGTAATTGCAATTCAGACAATCATATTCATGTCTCTATTTATGGGAGTCAATCTTTACTCTGATAGTCAAGGCAAACTATCTCCCTACTTATAGATGACATAATAGTCACCTATTATTTAAATCATTTGCTCATATGATTTTGTAGATTAATGAAAATTTAGATTACCTAATAATATAAGTTATCTTCTCACATTATAATTTGTCCATATAATGCAACATAATATTAGTTAAACTTTGGGTAATCAATGAGTCAATATTTGCTTATACATTTTGTTTTACTTTCAAAAATCATTTAGGACAATCCAAAATAAAGATAATGAATAACATTTGTTGACTGTTTGATCATTTTAGTAATTTATCAATTATGATGAAATTATTACACTACGGGTACAAAAATCTTAACATAATGTGCTTATACACAAATTAGTTGTAAAATTATTTTAAGACATATTTGAGCATATTAGAATTTAAAGAAAAGTTAATTCATATTTAATAGTATAAAATGAATTTACGTTAAACAATAGTTATGAAAGAGTTCATAATATAAAGTTAATAACAAAGTTTTATTAATGCCCTTGTAAGTTAGCTAGGAAATTATTGAATAGATATGACATGCCATAGGATCACAATAGTAATATTAGAGATGTACGGGTTAGCGCTTTGCAATCTTAGAGAGTTTGAGTGTGATTTCTATTGTACTACATATGCTTCACAGTATAGTTCACAACTATATATTGGCACTTTGCCCTCTAGAGAGTTTGGATGGTTTACAACATTTACTGCCTATTTGGATAGTTGGTTGTATTAGACCTGTAAAATTGTTAAAGTGTAAAGAGAAAACTTTAAAAGTGAGCTAGATAAAAAGTGATAAAGATACAAAAATCTAAAGATACTTTCAAAATTCTTAAAGACAACCCAATTGATTCATAGCAAAGTTTCATTGTAAAAGCATACGGTCATAGCAATTAAAAGTACAATAAAAAAATTTAAAAGAGATTCTCCTTGATAAATAACCAAAGAAAGATACTAAAGTGTTACACTGGATAACAAAAATATAATCATAATTTTAAAGAGTTTCCATAGTGAGGATAGTTTGAAGAGTTTTAAATGTGTAATAAAGTCATTAGCATCCATGTTAAAAGAGATTCAACAGATGATAGCATAGTATAAGATTCAAAAGTCTAAGATGATAAATGAGAATTAGTGGTAAAAATTGGAAACACATGTTTTAATGCTTACTGAATGTATTAAATTGAGGTCTATGATTAATGTTTATAATTGATATATTGTATATTTAGAGCCTATATGAGCACCATTGAGCTTTAAATAATGCTCAACATTTGCACTTGTTTTTTCTTCATGTGTAGGTAGTCTATTCTTAAGGAAGAGGAAGCATATTACAAGCTGCATCAAATTAGGAAGTCGTCACCACTTTGGATGTATATATCTTGTCTTGATACGTGTAAAACATGTAACCAAAACCATTCCATCACATTTGACATCCTAAAATAAGTTCAAAACATGCTAATTAAACAATACAAATACACAATTTGGTATCCTAAGTAAAATTTCTAGCTTATAAAATATTAAAACAATTCAAAACTCTCAATCAAAAAAATTAAAGAAACATTATACTAATAAACTAAAGTGTCCAAGCTAATGTGTACCAATATGTCCATTAGGCAAACCATTATAAACCAAATAAAAAGACTCAAAGTACTGAATGTCCTAGGTAAATGTCATAACTAAGCTAAACTAAGAAAGTCTTTATGAAAAGGAAGTGTGGAGACTATAAGGCGATAACACACAATCATGAACTTCTTGGCTTATCTAAATTTGCACAAGGAACAAACAATTTGATATGTCGAGTGAAACGCTTAGTGGTGTCCATCCAAATTCTAAAATGTCATATAGAGAGGCTAACTCACATGTATTCTACAATCAATTCATAAAGCAAACGTACTTGCATAAATGAAAATCAAATTTAAATTATTAAAAAAGTTTCCATTGTATATTATAGTTTTTATTATTTAGCCCATATAAACATTTATGGAAGTCATATTGGATACATAATTATCAAATCGAACCCCATCAATAGGCAAGGCGCAATGACACAATATAATGTTTATGTTACTCTGATCTATGCAAAGCACATCTTAGCCAACCTTACCTTGTGAGTCTGTAAAGCATAACAAATACTCCTAAACGCATAAGCAACTTGTATAAACACATATTTAAAGAGCTCTATATACTCTATGTCATGCTAACTATACCTGATAAGCTTTGTATAATGTTATAAGGACTATCAATTTATTGACAAATAATTGTCTCATTATTTTAATACGAGAATTAATAGATACAATTAAGAACATGCAATTTCATACTGGTAGTAATTTGAAACTCTATCATATTATTCAATAACCAAATTATCTAGTTTTAATAAATTCTAATGTCCTAAGCAAGAATATTACCACATACTACATGTACAAATCAAAATTTAAATGACACAAATTGATATTCCAACAATCTATTAGTTAAATCTCTCGAGCAATCACTTTGCCCTTAGCTTTTGACAAATTTTCCACTTCTTTTGCTTCAAATCAAAATTCAATACGCAAATTACTAACAAAATCAATCACAGAAATACTCTAAACGATCTAATTAAATGTAAATAATGCAAATGATGTAGCCAACTTTGCTCTTCACTACCGCATTGAAAAACCCAAATAGTTTTTTACCCAAAGATCACAAAACTATTCTCTCATGAATTCTCTATTGATTTTCATTCCTTTTAAATACTCCTATCCTTACCCAGAACTTATTGAGAAGACACCAAAAACCAAGCTCAGCTTCTCCTCTTCCTCTCCAACAAGAATTTGACGACAATGAGAAAGAAGAGAATTTTATTTTCACCCATCCAATCAAAAACTTTTGACGACAATGAGAAAGAAGAGAATTTTAGTTTTCACCCATCCAATCAAAAACTTTTCCTTTAATACGTAAGTGCTCAACAAATAACATTTACTGATCTCGATTCAATGATTTTGATGCAAGAAATTGAAGAAATGTTGAAAAAAATTGATATGACATAAATTATTTAAGAACTTTACCAAACTTATCTCGGATCAACACAAAATTTGATACCAATTTTTTTGGAGCATTACAATGTTTGCATCTTGGGGTGGGTGTTGTCTTGCCGTTAAGTGGTCATTTTGGTGGAATTTTTGTATGCCATATTAGTGTTTTAAAGCATTGATGATTATCTAGTAGTATGGACCATGAAATAGGTTTTTATTGTACCTCAAGTTGGATAATTTGTTATGTTCTTATTTGACTTTATAGATGAACTCGTCTAGGTGAGAATTGGAAGCATTATGTAGGCCATTAAAGTAATTTCCTATAAAATTAGGGTGTTTCTCAAGTCAATAGAGACTTTTCTTGCAAGCAAAGAAACATTAGAATGACCTTTCTTGTGTATTGTTGCACTTAAGTATCGGTACCAAGGTAATGGTATCAATACCTCTAAGTCAGTAGCTAAAATTCATTTTTAAAGCAATATGGTAATGAGACTTGCCCCCGAAGTCTCGCTACCTGGGACTCAAGTATCGATACCCCTAGATTAGGTATCAATACTTGTAAGCATCGAATCGAAATTAGAAAATTAGGGGATCTAGGTATCGGTACTCAATGGGTAGGTATCGATACCCACATGTAGACTTGTATCATTACTTCCTATAGAGGTACTGATACTTCATAGCTTACTTTCTAAACATAGATAAGCCAAATAATTGAGCCCAAAATTATTGATAAAGTCATAATTCACTTATATAGTGCCATTAATATCATCTGACTAATAGAGAGATATAGTTCACTGATAGTATTACCAGAGACACCTCTAAGTGTCAAATGTAGCACATCTAATCGAGGTTGTTGTTGACTCGGGTTAGGGGGTGTTACACTTAAAACCCCAACTAAAGCCAAATATATTTCTAGTTGGTACAAAAAAAATGACATTTGTCCCATTTTATCGATTGTCCTTGAAAGAACAACCTACACTTGCAACCAACATACAAAACTAGCCATACTAAGAAGTGAGACATCATAAAGCAATTTTATCCCTATGTTAATGATGTGCAATAAAAGGTCGAGACATCGAAGAATATAAATATAAAAAATGAAATTTATACTATTAAATTATAGAATATAAATTTCTTAGAATGTTTGAGATTTACTTTCCATTAAACTAAATTTACATTTTCAAGTTCCATAATTATAAAATTTTCTCTAACTCATTACTTCGTTTACCATTAAATTTGAGATAAGTGGTTTGTAAGAGGCTTATTATGGTATTTTCATTTCTTTGAGTTGGTATCCAATTAATTTGTGGCACCAACTCAATCAATGCCATTATCTATATATACATGATGTGGGTGAAAGAAAACATTTTATGTAAAAAAATTAATCTTTTAAAATTTACTTAATAATTATTATTGGAGTAATAGTGAAAGACTTATTTATAAATTTATTAAATATTCAATTCTTTTATTTAAAGATTATATAAAAGTATAAAAAAAGATAAAAACACCATCAAAATAATAATTTAATAGAAAATGTATATTAGTATTTTTCTAGCTGAGTTATACCCGATTACCTGTGACATCAAATTCAATGAGAGATTTAAATAATAGTATAGATATTATTTTTTATTCTAATGTATAAAAGTAAATAATTCTAAATTAAAATGATAAAAAGTAAAAAATGGTAAAATGTATGAACTAAATGTGCAAATTTAAAAGTGATTTATCTTTAACTTTAAAAAAAAATATTTATCTTTTAAAATTTATTTTTTAACTCCATCTATAATATAATTGTTAAATAATATATTTATTTTTTATGATTCAATTCTCAACAATAGGTAATAAGAAAATTATATGCCAATGCCTCCTCAGTAGTGATTGAGGGTTTTTTCTTTTTTCTTTTTTTTTTTAATTTTTAAGTTTAGTATTGAAATCTTGAAATTATCATTTTTTTCTCATTATAATTATTTACATTTTTAATGTAAAATTTAAAAATTTTAATTAAAAATTAATTTTATTAAATAAAATATGATTAATAGATTTTTCAATGTAAAATTTGAATATTTTATAAAAGTAATATCTTAATTAATTTTTTATGATTTTTATTTCGCTTAAAAATAGAAGTGATTTTACTAAAATTTTAAGTAAAAGATTGTTATAGAAAACTAATTTAATAAAGAGTTCATAGTTTATGGTTGTTGTTGATTTATATGAAAAATTGTTATAAAGGATAAAAATAAAATATAAAATATCAATTTTATAATAAACTTGACTATTATAATAAAATGTTGTAATCAAAAGTGGTTATTAGAGAGAGAGAGAGCTAGCTAACATATTACTCAAAAAAAAAAAAAATCGGTTAATGGTTTAAAGGTTATCGTTTATGTCAAGATTAAAATTTCGAAATTCCAAAATATAATGACTAAAAATGATCCTATTTGAGAATGTAAATTAAATCTGCAACTTTAAGCATAGCACGAGACTGATAGTAAATTTTAACCAAAAAGATTTAATTGCTACCATTTGGGTCAAGATTGAAATTTTAAAATTTAAAAATTACAAAAAACTAAATTTGACTAATTCAAAACATGTAGAAATTAAAATTAACTAGATTAAAATATAAATACTTACTTAAAGATACAAAAACTAATAATACAATTTCACCCTAATATATATTTTTATTTCTATGATACTTATGAATGTATGTGGTTGTTATTTATTAATTGGTTGTTTGCTTTTTGAGAGAAATTTTTGTAGAATAAATTAATTAAAAAATTTATTATAGAAAGGATAGAATTTTTAATCCATATTTATAATTTTTTACGAGTTAGTGTTTTTTAAGAGTTTTCAAACATATTGATGTATACCTTAAGAATAAAGATGTAGGATTGAAGGTTAAATGATTTTTTTATATCATTTAATTATTTAACTATGCTTAATGTTGCTTGAACCTTTCAAAGTGCATATTAACTTTTGGTACTGAGCTTTATACTTTAATAATAGGGAAGCATGCTTAGACCTTGAAAGTGTCAAAGCCATTACTACATTGGGTAATGCTACTTTATTCCACAATATGATTAATTTATTTGCAAGTAACATGAAAGTAATGAATAATAAATTTATAATCATAAATTTTTTTATATCTTTTAATAAATTAATTCTTCTTAAAAGACGAAGTAATTTAATCTCTTTCAATTTCGAAAATAAGCAATTAAGGAGTGTTCACTTCTTTCATCAATTTATTCTACTTTTAATTTGTATAATAACCCCCAATGTTTATACATTTGTGAATTTTATCTTAATTAAAAAAAATTAAAAAACTTAACCTTTAACATTTTTATAATTTGTCAATTGGGTACTGATTTTAAACTTTTTGATATCTAATGAAGGCTAAATTTTGTTGACTTTCTAGATTTAGTACCAAAATGACAGAATTTATAAATGTTTAAGGTTAAATTTGTTATTATACCAATTAAAAGTTTGATAAATTGATAGAAAAAATAAACGTGTTAGAGACTAAATTGTTCCATTAGTTTAAGAGAGATCAACCTGCTCAATATCGAAATTAAGAGAGACTAAAGAGATCTTTTTACCTTTAAATGATCCTCTTAAACTTATAAAAAATAATAAATAATTTGACCAGAATTAATTCTTAAAAACCAACTTACACTCATTTTTATTAAATTTAAAAAGTAATGCTTTAATTATAATTTACTTTGCATATAATATATAAAACTGTAACACTCCCCTTTTCATACCAACCCACAACTCAAATGAAGTTTAGTTTTCTTGTTCTCCAAAGCGCATCTTTCTTCTTTGTTGCATTATTTATTTTTAACAAGCATGCTTTGATAATAACATTTCCCTAAATAATTCATTCTATTTAATTTATTATACTTTGTTTTAGAACCCACTTGTATAGTTTTTACAATAAGATTTATAACTTTTTAGTCTTAGGCTAAGAATATTATATTTTAAATATGAGATTTCGTGTCCTTCCAGATTCACAAGTTTGCACTAAGCAAAATTAATTTTAGTTTTCAATAGGGTCCATCAAATAGATACATTGGGTGAGATGCAACTGTATTTTATAAAAAAAGAAGCAGCAGCAGCAACCACTTATTAAATTAATAGTATGTTTGGCTCAAATAAAAAAAGAATGCAATAATTATTTTGTGGGAATGAAATAAAAATAATAATAAGTATTAAATGTTTGGTAGGCATCAGATTAAGAATAATAAACTATTATTTGGTTGATAACAAGTGTTGTAGAATAGTTGAGTAATAAACGTAAAATATTCTCTTTTTTTTACCCCTGGAATGAAACAATAATAATCCATATAATTTTTTAAAACTAATAAAATATGTTTACAAAATTTTTAATTTGTATAAATTAATATTATTGAATAACTATTGCCCAATTTATTTTTTAATCATTTTATTTTCCCTCTCCTCTCTCTCATGTCTATCCCTTCTTCTTTTTATTTATTTATTTATTTATTCAACCCCCATAACTGCCATCGCCATGCACCCATTGTTTCTCTTTTGTCTCTCATCTCTTTCATGCCTCTGTTGTTCATACACAACAGTACTACTCTATTTCCAAAGCAAACATCCAAATCATAAACAAACAAAATAACAGACAAAACAATGAATATTTGAAAGGGAAAATAGTTGCTTTCATCGACAGCATTATTATATTGTATAGATAGTATACTTCGCTTGCGGACCTAATAAATTATGAATGATATGCTCTATAATTACAGCTCTCATGTCTATGTTATATCAATTATACATTTGGTTACGCTATCAAACTCATACAAGCTATAAATCATGCCTCATTGGAACACATCTCACCAACACCATCACCATTACATATCTCTTTACTTGAGGAATCCTCATTTCGATTACAGATGTAATAATACTGAGAAGATGAGATACATTTTCAGGTTCGACAAGTAGAAAAAAAGATCCATATCGTTTCTCATACAGTGGCCATGTCACTCGCAGGGCCCAAGTCGCTCAGAAATAAGCATGGCAGTCTTTGTAAATTGTAAACAAGAGCTAACCTTCTTCAGCAACTTCGTTTCTGCCTGTTAGTTGTTCTGTCCTGCATTAACATGTAAGGATATTAGTACACCACAGCCGAGAATATTAACATGTCTAACCTAAACCCTAAACCCAACTAGGAAAATAAGACCATAAGAAACTCAATACTCGATAGACTAGGGATAATACCATCCCTGACGTATAGCTCAAGGGCCTACACCATAGACAACCTCACCTGGGTAAGGCAGAAACAAAAAGAGATGCTAATATATGGGTCTCCAGAATCAACTTAACGTCTAACCTAAAATCAATTGAAAATAGTTGAGAGGCCCAACCACAGAAAACCCAAAGCTTAATGAATGTGAGACAACAGCACCTAATCACGTCGCTGACCAAAGATGCTAATGTATTGGTCACCAAAAGCCTTTTAAAAGCTGCACAGCAGGTCTAATTTCTGGCAGTGATAAGATGACTGCCACTGAACTCAGAAATAGTGAAGATGAAGACGGAAACCACTGAATTAATAGACTCGACTACAAGAGCAGAAACCTTGGGGGAATTTGAAAGGGAGAGGAACAGGAAGAACAAGCATTGAAACAATTTTAACTTCAAGCACTTCCACTGATTATGAACTGTATGGTAAAAGTGGAACTAAAAAGTCCTTGACTTTAGAGTTAGGCCAATATGTTTGCAAGTCTTCAAACACCAGCTCTAAGCTTTATAGTCATACAGGTGCTCCTGCTTCTCCACATGGCATTCATATTGTCATCAACCACCATTGTTTTCTATCATACACTTAGACTATCAGCCTCACTATAACAGTCACCCTCTATAACAGGGTCTCATTATAACAGACAAGTTTGTAGCAGAACTGATTTTTTCAGTTTTATTCTTAACCTCTATAACAGCTTTTCATCTATAACAACCATAAAGTATACTCTTTACTAAATTAGTTCTCTATAACAGCCTCTTGTCTCAAATTTTAGTAAAAAAAAGTTCTATTCCTAGGCAAAAAAAAAAAAAAAAAAAATTTAGTTAAGATATTATTTCCATAAAATGTTTAAATTTTATATAAAAATATATTAATAATATTTTATTAAATGAAAACAATCTTTAATAAATGGAATTATGTTTTTCAGTTCTATTAAATACATGATCTAAATCTCATTAATTAATATTATTAATATATTATAGATTATAATTTGAAAATCTACAAAAAAATTTAAATATGATTTGAATCTCAAATATTGTTTATAACATTCAAAATTTTGGCAAACAAATGGAGTTGTTATAAAGAGAGTTGACTGTATTTATAAGCATCAATAGGAAAGTGTTGGAACCTGTCCTAAGTGTCATATACAAGGTCCTCAAAATTTTGATCCAGGTACAAAAGCAATGATTCTGTCAAACTCAAATTTGCTAAGTCAATATCTAAAGTATTGGAAAGATTAAAACATATTAAGAAAAGGGCTCCTCACAATGATTAGGTGAAATTCTAGTAAAAAGAAGATACTAGAGTGGTCCTTTGTCTGAGGTTTTACATAAAAGAGTTATTCTACAGAATATCCCCTACATGCACCCCCTCCACCCCACCCCATCCAAAAAAAAAAAAAAAAAAGAAACAAAATTTAAGACAGCCAAAAGAATTACCACGTTGATGTATGACTAATACCAAGCCCATTGCAGGTAAGAATCATTCCCTTAAATCTGGCAAGATATTCCTGCATCACAATTACAGTTACCCAGACCATTATAATGTGGAATCAACTGATTAACCTAAAGAAAACTATGCTGATAATTCTAGACTATAGGTTAAAGTAAATTCTTACCCGCAAAGTATACTTATCAATTTCATATATTCCAGTTAAATCATACTCAAAGCGCTTATCAGGATCGATTAACACTGCGAAAGGATATAATGATAAGATCATAATATATCAGCATAACATTTCTTTATATAGTTGGGTGAGAAAGCATGATTGTGGAATGATTGAGTTGCAGTCAAATATAAAGGAATCATATGGCAAAGAGAGAGAGTTTTTATTCCAGCCAAGCAGAAGCATTACCGTTATAAGCTTCGTTTATCTCTTGGAATTTTGCAGTAACAGCACTATCACCCTTGTGCTTATCTGGATGCCACTTCTGTAACAACATAATAAAAATGTTCTCTAGTCAATTCAATTGTAATAAACAAAGGAAGTTTTAAATAAAACAAAAATGTAAAAGCCTATCCATGAAGCAATGGCAAGAAATAAAAGATATGGTTACGGAAAGGGGGAGAGAAGAGAGAGAAAGAGACCACTGACCAGTGCAAGCTTCCGGTAACTTAACCTGATGTTCTCATCAGTTGCATCATAATCTACTTCCAAAATTTTGTAGTAATCCTTGAATAGAAATCAGAACTATTTATCAGATGCATGCTGACATAACTATAGCATAAAATGAAACAAATACTCACTACATCCAGGAAAAAAGGGACAATTAGCATATGGCAAACATGCTGGTTAAAATGTCCAAGAACTAACACAGATTGTTGCACAACAACCCCTTGTTTGAAATAACCAGATACGGGGACACAAATTGGTAATTGTTACTATTAAAGAAATTACCACGCAAAACAGCATTAACACTAATCTATAAAAAAAAATTACATTAACAGTCATCCCCATTCCCATAAACAAAGGGGAAGGAAGAGTGGGAGGGGGGGGGGAGGAAGAGCTACTATGAAAATATATGTATAAATGAACTAATAAAACCAGGAGCCACCTAGCAATCCATGTATTCATGTCACGTTTGTACCATTTTCCCATGTCATAACTCGTAATTGGGCTTAAGGTGTTATATATTCATATAAAATTGACAAGTTAACGATTTGCGGTCAATAGAATGACACATTCATGCATTTGTGTGGTGTTTGTAATTTTTTTCGTGTTGTACCATGTTTCATATATTTGTCCTATGTTTTGTGGTTGTTTCGTATCCAAAATTGCCAAGTCTAGAAAAACATTAAAGTATTTCAATTGATGAAAGGAATTTCTGCTGCAGCTTTACATCGCAGGCAACAATCAATGTGAAGGATAGGAAAAGACATAATCAATGCAAATATTAACATCAGAAGACCCAATGCAATGCATTTATACTAAAATGAATATACACCGACAACTTTTAATGGCTACTGCCTCAAGACATTCTCTAAACCAACAAAGCAATAAAGAACACACACAAATATAGTGTACAAAGTTTACTTTTGAGGTAAATGTAAACATGTTTACCACCACATGCTGTTGCAATACGATAGCACTGTCAATTCAGAAATGAGTCCAGTAAAAGATTGCAGAAAACTATATAGCACCACTTTTTCTAGATTTAAGTCACTGAAAACACTCAATAGTTTCCTTCAAAAAAGTAATCTATAAACTATGTTACTTGGAATAGAGTGTGAGTGTCTGACGTGGTTATGGTAAGACCTTTCTAAGGTTCTCCATCTATTTGAAGGATCTGAGAGGTTATATCCCACTTCCATGTGTCAGACACGAGTCTTAGACATGGGTACTTCAAGAAGAATGAAGAGTTTGAGCAACATAGTCTATAAATGCATTGCAAAAACAACTTTCACATATTTTTTTACGCAATGCACTGACCAAATAATTAGGAATTTCAAATCCACGTAATACCATAAAAAGGTAGAATTTGTTACTTGCTATCATTTTACATAAGAAAGTGAATCTCATTCATGATAATCAAACAAAATTAGAAATGGTGTAATGCTTTTCCACACCTTAATTTCCAAGAAAAAGAAATTGCTAACTTAGACTCAATCTATGACAAAATGTAACTAGACAATTCCTAAAAAAAGAAGAAATTTGGAAATGATACTCTAATGAATTCGACCAATCCATTAGCATTTTCTTCTTCCCATAAAGTAAACAAACCCATCATAATTTTTCCCCCTTCTAATTTTTCACTTTTTCCTTTGAGCATTTAACTTTGCCTCCAACTCCATTAAAGAGTTTTATTTTAAACATAATTTCCAAAACCAACCATAACAGTTCTATCTTAACTTCTAACATGTAAAATATCACAAATTTTAACAGTCACATAAAAACCAAACCCAGTAATAGAGTTCAGTTGTGCACAAATAAAAAGAAAAATTAAGCAGTAAAGAAGATAAAGTCAAAGAGTTTTATTTGGATGATTAAAAAGCTATGCCACTAAGTCAAATACATATTTTGGAAGTCAAAAGATTTCAGCAAAACTAAAACTTGGAAAAGAAAAAGAAAAAACAAAGAATACCTTGGAAGTGGAATTATCATTGCCTTCCATCTGCAAATATAATGAGATTGCTAAGCTGAAGCCTCATAATAATTTTATCAGAATTTTCAATGCTAGAAAAAGAAAGGGAATTGGGAATATTTTTTTGGAGATTTTTTTTAAGGAGAGGTTAATCGGATGCCACAAGTTTGAATATGGAACTGGGACTTATCTCAATGCTTGTAGCCTGAAACAAAAATATTGGGAATCTGGTACGTGCAGTGCACGCGTCGACCAAAGACAGGAACCTCAAATCTAGAGAGGTAGGTGAAGAAATTTTGAGGATTTTTGGATTATTTTTGAAAAACCAAATTAAGGAAGAAGGATGAATAGAACTATTTTCTAATGGATAAAATAATGTTTAATTTAAGAGTAATTTCTCCATAATTTTTTACACTTCACATGGAATGTGGATCTCTAAAGTATTGAAAATTTTTATGTTTATTGAAATAATAATTTTCAATTTTTTAATTTTAATTTAGATTATTGAAAATAGCTTTCAAAAAATGATTCCAGGAAAATGAAATGATTTTTTTGTAAAAACTAATTTTTTTTATGTTTAGATGATTCTGTCTAAAATATTTTTTTTAAAATTATTTTCTAAAAGTTATTTTTAGTGGAACAAACTTATTATAAATATATTTGTTACAAAATATTATAGTAGAGTCGGAATTTATTTTATAATAAGATAACATTTTTAAATAATTAATATCTTATATAAACTTAATAATAAACAATATCTAATTAAAACTTAATTTAAATTATATATATTACATATATGAGAATCAATGTGACACATTAAAGTTGGATGAAATAAATGAAACTAAGCATAAATTAAACAAATACTCATTTTTATATAATTAATATTCACATTTCATACTATAAAACATTTATTATTAAATATTTACAAATTTTAATATATATATATATATATATATATTTATTATTAAAATATTAATATAAATATTTCAATAAGAATATTATTTAAAATTTAAAAATTATTATTGTTAAAAATTATTATTAAAATAAACTTACAATATTAAATAATTTAATAAAATAATAAATTCTATTAATATTTAATAATGTTGAACATTATAATATTTGATATTGATATATTAATATTTTTAAAAGTTTTAAAAATTAAAATAAATAAATAATAATAATATAATAGTCTTAGGTTTGTTTTAAGGTAAATTATAAAAAAAAAATTATTCATAAAAGAACTCATTTTTTAAAAATGTCTTATGTTTTTTAAAAGCATAAATCAATTTTTTAAGAAGAGTTTTATTTTGCGTTGAATACAAGTTATTTTCCATTTATTAAGTTATTTTCAATTAATCAAATTGTTTTCTATAACATTTTCCACACATAATTTTATGTGAAACATATTACCTTTAATACTAAATTTTCGAAAAGGATGTTGAATATAATAAGGAGATATTTAAAAAATTAATTAATTTATTTTTTAAAATTATATTTTGTTTTTATTAAAAAGGATGAAATATTCAAAATAATTATATTCGACTTTTATCCGAGAATATAAAAATAATATGAACTATTATGTTAATAAAACTAAAAATTATAAAATAAATAAAATGTTAAAAAAATTAGAATTACCATAATCAAATAAAATAATTATATTTAGTACATATTTTTTACTCATATATCTAAAATTATATCTAATTATGTTGTGATAAGAGTTGTGGTCACAATAGTTGAAACAACACGAAGGAAACTTTGCACATTAATTTTGTTAACGCGATTCAAATTTAATCTACGTCTACAAAAACCTTACTCAAAAGACTAATTCACTAATAAACGCGGTACAAAGAACAATGATTTAAGCTCAACCCCCTTTTCTTTAAGTTGCAACTTCACCTTTGCACATACAAGGGTCAGTTTGTTTCATTGAAAATGGCTTTCGAAAAATGATTTCTGGAAAATGACTTACTTTTCTAGAAAAATTAATATTTTCTGGTGTTTGGATGAATCTGTGTAAAATATTTTATTTTGTTTGACATATTTCTTGAAATTATTTCGTAAAAGTTGTTTTTAATGAAACAAACATACATTTGAGTTTTTTTTTATTTTTTCATTGTTAAATCGAGTTTATTTTATATCTATAAATTTATATTTTACATTGTTTTTGCATATATTAAGAATATTTTGTTAAATTCAGGTTCATTACAACGTCATTTTTTAGTTACATGACTACTACGTGAGTATTTTTATTTAAAAATGTGACATCAACAAAATTGACAAAATTTTTTTTAATAATGTCAACATTGGACTTGATTTTCAAATCTAAAAAGTAGAGGGACTAACTTCTTGAAAATAAAAGTACAGAGACTAAATTACAAATTTGTGAATAGTACATAGACTTATGACATATTTTAACCTTTATACTACAAAACATTTATTATTAAAATATTAATATTGAATATTTTCAATAATATATGAAGAATATTATTTAAAATTATTATTTTTAAAATTTACTGTTAAAATAAAATTGAAATATTAAATAATTTATTAAAATAATAAATTATATTAATTATATTAATAATTTATTATATGTCTAAATATAAATAATTAAATATGTATATTTAATAATATTAAAAAATATAATATTTTATATTAATATATTAATATTTTTAAAAATAAAAATAAAAATTATTAATAATATAATAATATTAAGCTTGATTTAATTTAATTTTTATATAAAAATAAAATTACCAACTCTTTTCCAGAAAATGACTTGCGCTTTTTAAAAGGGTAAGTTATTTTACAGGAAAAATGGCTTATTTTACATTGACATGTAAGTAATTTTCTGTCGACTAAGTTATTTTCTGTGAAATAAACACAGAAAGATACAAAAAAATATTTTCTATAAAACCTTTTACATATAAACAAATGAACCTTAAATGTATTACTACCCACTCATTTAATCACTTAATACAATGACTATACACTTAATAACATAGTTCTCTCCAACAAATAAATAAAGTGTAATTCACTTAATTTTTCTCTCTTCAAGTTGGTAATGTTTTATCAATTAAATAGCCAATTTATTAGTCTCTGATAAAACTCCTCGCCATCCTAATCATTTGAATTCTAAAGTTCCATCCTATCTACTTTTTCTAAATTGGATGCTTTATTGTGACATCTCATACTTTATTTAATTATCGAATTTAAATGTGTGACATCACGTTACGTTATTGATGCAATTTAGATTATCCCGATTAAATTAATAAATAATTTAAGCATGTAATGATGGTGTAATTCAAAACTTTTTTCTATTACAAGTATAATCATGCATTATAAATGTTTAATAGCCTTATTAGACACGTCTTGGTGTTACTCAAGGTCAAAGACGAAGCCAAGACTCGAATCCAAACTCAACTATCAAAATTTAACTAAGTCTCTCAAGACATTGTGAGTAGTGTCTCAAGACATGCTTCTCCTGTTTTGAATCCTACATTCAAGTTTATGTAACAACCCATTTTCAGTGAAATCGGAACAGTAGTTTCGGGACCACAAATTCGAGCCGAAAAGAAAATTTATTTTAATACTATTTCATGGTCCGTATTATGATAGGAATGTTATATGATAATTTTGATAAGAAATTTTTACCGATTATGTGCTTAATTAAGGAAAGGACCAAATTGCATAAAATACAAAAGTTGGATTCTAGAAGCTAAAAGGATCAAATAGCTATGGAATTCAAAACTTGAGGTCCTTATATGGTAATTAGACCATTAAAGAAAAGTTAGTAGATATTTTTGATGAATCATCCATGGAAATTTAGAAAAAGGGCAAGGACTAAATTGGAAATCAAAATAATTAAAAGATGATAATAGAAATATCATCTTATTTTATATCATCTTCCCCAAAATTTTCATGGAAACCCTAGAAGAGAGAGAAGAAACTAATCAAGCTTAATTGGGTAAGTATTCATGTCTTGTTTTTAGTAATTTTTATATTTTTAAAATCGGGATAGTCTAATCTATCTATTTGGGGGATTAATTTGAAAAGTTATCAAAGTATAGAAATTTTTCCATGGATGAATATGCTGAAAATTTGAAATTTATGGTAGAAAATAAAAGGTTGTTGATAGATAAATAACTTTTACAAAGTGAATTTTGATAAAATTGTGATTTAGGGACTAAATTGTAAAGTTGTGAAAATTTAAGAAAAAATCTGAATTTTATAGAATACATGTGCTGTAAATTTTATATTGAAATTTTGGTTAGGCTTGGATAAGGAGTAAATTGCATGAATTTCATTTATCGAGCCTAGGGACGAAATTGGAATTTATGGAAAGTTTAGAGGCAAAATGGTAATTTTTCCTAGGATGTAAATTGAGTTCAATAGAATATGAAATGTGAGAAATTGATGATTAAATTCATTCATATAGATCCGGATAACACAAATTCAAAGCTAGATCGAGGAAAAGAGAAAGTTTCGGATTAGTAGATTTTCTTGTACGAATTATTATCGAGGTAAGTTCGTGTACCTTATTTATGTATATTAACATGTTTGAATTGAATGTTATATTTAATTTGAATGAAGTAAATGTTTATGTGACCATATGAATGTTATAAATATATGAATAATTACATGAAAGGAAAGGTCATTAAAATGTTAAGTTCCGTTTGAATAATGAAAATCGATGGATACATGTGATTTCCCATATATGAATGTGATTTTGCATATGTTGCAGAAGGGATTTAGCTCAGACGAGTAATCCCGATATAGCCTCTCCAGCATCCTATTATATAGTTCCTACAGACATCTTGATCGGTAGTGATTTAGCATGTGTTGCGCACTACCGCAACTCTTTGTGAGCGTCCTGACATACGATCGGTTGTGATCCTGCATATAATGCAGACACAAATGCAGCTCTTCATGAGTGTCCTGTTATGCTCGCTTGAACTCCCTGTTACCTTATCTAAAACTCCCTGATATTATCTCTTTGGAGATATCTGAAAGGCTCTATGAGCTTCCTGAGTAAAACTCTTATGAGTTTCCTGATTAGCTCGGATAAGTGTCCTGTTATATGATTACATGGCTCGTTTTAGCATCCTGATATGTGGCTCGAGAGTATGCTCCCTAAATAAGAATTGACAATTTATAGATATGTACACTTTGAGTGTACTATTTAAGTATTCATCGATATTTCAGTAATTCAACGGACAAAACACTTGACATGAGAAAATGATGAAATAAATAGAAATATGTCCTAAATAGTTCTGAATTATTTGATGGAGGATTATATGATGAGCTCATCTATGTTTATTTGATGTATAAATGTATTATATGGCTAACTTGTTTGATTGAGTATATGTGTTTAGGTAAACTTGTCAAAATGATGAAAGCATGTTAGTTGTATGCTTAATATAATTAAATATGAATGGTAAGTTGTAATTCCTGTTATACGAACTTACTAAGCATATAATGCTTACTAGGTTTTATTTTCTCTGTTTTATAGTGCTCGGAAGCTCGCGAAGGTTGGAGATCAGTTGGAGCATCATCACACTATCGAATATCTTGTTTTGGTATAAATAGTAAACTTATTTTGGTATAATGGCATGTATGGGTAACTTGGCCTATGATGGCATATGAATGTGGTATAATCCTACATACAACACCAAAGCGAATCAATTAACAAATAAAAAATAACCTAAAATCCACCCCATTTTCTTAAAAGAAATCAATCCCTATATGTACACACGAACACTTACTTCATAAGAACAATGTCAGGACAATAAATACTCTGTTGGAGAATTTCGATTCTCACACCCTTCTCCTAAAAATAAATCCATGAGAACACTTATCACAACGTAGAATGAGCAATAAAACACCAATAACTCAATTCTTGCTCAAGAGTAATTTAAAGCTAAAATAATATAAAAATAATTTAACGAACTTACACCATGCTTGAACTACGACCGATATGTAAATATCACACATGAACACAGAAGAAAACAAAATGACAACAAGCAAAAATCAAAGAAGAAGGAGAAAAAAAAACAAAAGAAAGAATAAAAATAGATAATGGGGGAGAGAAGAACGTGAGAGTGAGAAGTGGGTGAGATAATTTGGGATAATTTCATAACTACCCATATCCCACTAAATCCCATTAATTAACCACCCACTAAATTCCCTCATAGTTCAAAACAAAAACAATTTGCACTTTGTACACATGTGGACTCAAACATAAGACCAGAGGGTAAGCTAAAGCCTTACCACTGAACCAACAGGCTCATTTTGTCATAACTTGTATAGAAATAATATTTGATTCAAAAGACCAGGGATGAGAATTGAGCTAAAAATTAACAAAATTTCAAAAGATAAGATTTGAACTTAGGACATGTCACATATATACAAAACACACAACCACTGTACCACATTAAATTACTTGTAATAATTTTCACAACCTTAATCCAAAATAGGGTGTGACCTCTTTTGGTTACACTAACTAGTTTTTGGGATGTGACAAAGGTCTGGTTTAATTCACTTACTTCCTTCTTTTCGTGGATGTGCAAGTGAAGACCCTTATAAGCACTTGAAAGAATTCCATGTTGCATGCTTTAAAATGAAACCACATGGTGTGACCAATGAACAAATCAATCTTAGAACTTTTCCCTTTTCTTTAAAGGATCAAGCAAAAAATTGGCTCTATTATCTTCTCTTCGGATCAATAACAACATGGAATGAGATGAAGAGACTATTCTTGGAGAAATTCCTCCCTGTGTCTAATGCAGTCAACATTAGGAAGGAAATTTATAACATAACGCAAGTCATTGGAGTGACTTTGTATGAGTATTGGGAGAGGCTCAAATGATTGGGTGCCAGTTTTTCCTATCATCAAATTTCAGACCGACTCCTAATCCAATAATTCTATAAAGGATTGTTACCAATGGGTAGAAGTATGATTGATGCAGCAAGTGGAGGTGCTTTAGTGAATAAGACACCTGAAGCAGCCAAGCAATTAATTTTAAACATGGTTGAAAATTAATTGTAGTGCAATCTCACTAAGGAACAGGAAGAAAATCCCCTCGGGAACAACTCTACTTGAGGAAGATGAGAAAGGAAGAGTGTGAAATCAAAGTTCCATCCAACATGTCACCAAGCATAAAATTCAATCCTCCTTTATTTCTTTCATCTAATAAACCATTACCTCCTTTTCCTAGCAGGTTAGCTAAACTAAAAGAAGATGGGCACAAAGAAATCTTGGATACATTTAGGAAGATAGAGATTAATATACCATTGTTGGATGCTATCAAGCAAATACCTAAGTATGCAAAGTTTCTGAAGGAATTGTGCATGAACAAAAAGAAGTTGAAAGAAAAGGAGAAGGTTGTGGTAAGTATGTATCAGCTAACTTGTAAAAGAATATGCCAGAAAAGTGCAAGGATCGAAGTATGTTTTCATTACCTTATGTTATTGGTGATACGAAAATTGAGCATGCTATGTTAGATTTAGGAGCTTCTATTAATGTGATAACTCTTGAAAAGAGTTATACTTCAAGCCTCTAGATTGAATTAATTGTTTGTAATTAAGTAAATATGTTTGCATTTTTATATATTTTTAGAACATTACATAAAAATGCTTGGATTGTGCTATAAATGCTATTATTTGTTACTTTTATTATTGGGGAAGAAAGGTTTTGTTTGTGGTTGGCATCATGTAACACCCCAAACTCGTATCCGTCGCCAGAATAAGGTTACGTGGCATTACCGGATAATACACTTCATTCATATACATTTATGCAATCATAATCAAAATCCATTCAACACATTCCCAATGTCCCTTATAAGGCTCTACGAGACCTTAAAACATGCTTATACATAATCCTTTCTTGTTTAATATACATAATACAATATGAACTCACCAATTTACTTTCATTCAATTCTCACATAGGTTCTGTGCGTACCTGTATTACTTATCCCGACCTTACTTTAATTCTCGTTTTCACTAAGCCCTTTGAACCATTCGATATTTCGCACACTAAGTGCCATTCTCAATATCTCGCACACTAAGTGCCATTCTCAATATCTCGCACACTAAGTGCCATTCTCAATATTTCGCACACTAAGTGCCATTCTCAATATTTCGCACACTAAGTGCCATATTTGATGTCTTGCACACTAAGTGCCATATATATATCCGAAGCTACCTTAAATTGCACACTAAGTGCCAAATTTAGCTGATATGTCGTCAAACTTAACAGTAGTCACATATATACAATTTATACGATAAAAAAAGCATTAAAAGCATAAATATAACAATGCTTAATGCATACGAACTTACCTTGATTGTCAAGACGTCGAAATGGATCAACTAGTTTGAAACTTTGTTTTTCCCTCGATTTGAACTCGTATGAGGCTTAACTTGATCTAATCAATCAAATTTAGCTATTTCAATTCATATTCTATTCATTACAACCCAATTTCATATTTTGGTAAAATTACTATTTTACCCCTACACTTTTACCCTTTTTACAAATTAGTCCCTAAGCTCGTAAAATGCAAATTTAATTAATTTCATCATAGCCCAAGCTAGAAAAATTTCATAAATTCTCATAACAACCCATATTATTCATTTATTCATACTTTTACCACACAAGTTATCAAATTTCACAATTTAGTCCAAAATTGACATTTTTACTAAAATTCACTTTATAAAACTTGTTTATCTAGCTCCAAACATTAATAAACTATCATAAAACATCTAAATAACCAAGCATTCAACAATGGCATCATTCCAATACTTTAACAGTTTTGAAATTGGAGATACGGGCTAGCTAGATTAAGCTACAACGATCACAAAAACGTAGAAATTATTAAAAACGGAGTCAAAACCGTATCTATTTGAGCAAAAACACCATGGCCAAATGTCAAGCTCTTCCATGGCTGTTCTAAACCCTATTTTCGGTTGTAAAAAGGATGGAAGATGATGATATTAAGCTTTTTTTATTTATTATTAACCTAATTACCTAATTACCTGTTTACCCTTTAAAAACATTAATAATTACACCAAATGAAACTCCACTAACCTCCTCTATCTCATAAATGGGATGTTTACCACATAAGGACCTCCAATTTTAAGTTCTATAGCTATTTGACACCTTTAGCTTATAGAACACAACTTTTACGCATTATGCGATTTAGTCCTTTTTACTGAATTAACCACTTAAACGATAAAATTTCTTTACGAAAATTTCACACAACTCTAATATCATGCTGTAAATATTAAAATAATAATAAAATAGATTTTTCAATGTCAGATTATGGTCCTGATACCACTGTTTTGATTAACCCTAAAAACGGGCTGTTACAACTCTTCCCCCTCAGGGATTTTCGTCCCTGAAAATCTTATCAGAGAATAGATTAATGATTTGCTTTCACTAGCCTCATCAATTTCTCACATAGTCTCAAATTTCTCAACTTTTCAATCTTACAAGCAAAAATTCTTATTTGTATCATCATGTCATATATATAAGAAACATATTATGGATCTTCTGAAGTTCTGACGGTAATCTCATACGGTCTCATTCTTTCAATAATCTCATGCAGCCCAATAAATTACGAACTCAACTTCTCTTTATAGCTAAATCGAGTAATTTTATTTCCACTATAATACCTTCACAAATACTCAATTTTCTAACTGTAATTTAATGTTTTTACATATCAAGCCCGCATATCTGAAACTGTTTTTAGACTGTCACGAATTACTTTCATTTTCTCTTCAATTTCTCTGTTAAAATCAATCCCGTGAATCTTTTTCTCACAAAGCTCAATCATATAGCAATGGAGTTTGATAATTGCAATCATACAATACTGCATACAATGCCATTTTTATACTCATACGATAGCTATTAATATGCTCAAACTCAACCAACCGTAATTGTCTTTCTTAATTGCTTTCAAATTTGACAACACAATAACGAAACATTACCTTGTGAATCTGAATCTCTCCCTCAGATTAACCATCTGTTGAAGAATGTAATGCGATGCTAAATTGTAATCGTTTATCTAAAGCTTATTGTAGTTTTCTATCAAATCACAATATAAAATTCAGGTCTCTACCTGAAATAATGAAGTCTGGCATACTGTGTGATCTGAAAATCTCTGATATGTATAACCCAGCTAATCTATCAAAAGAGAAATTCTTACGTACGAGGATAAAATTTGCAGACTTCTTGAAACAGTCAACAATAGTTCAGGTAACATTTGTCTTTTACAAAATTCATCGAAATTCTATTTTCATTACCACTCAGATAGCAACACATGCTGTAACAGTATTAAAAACACTTGATGATCAACATTAGCTTGTTGATAAATCAGACATTTGGATACAAAGTCAGAAATATCATGTTTCGTACTCATTCAGCAATACAACTGTCTCAGATTATTTTACATCTTAGTACTACCCAAATGAATAGATAATTACCATTGTGCTAAATGTCACAATTGTTGCATAATCTCTGGAATTCTTGGTACACTAACTCTATCTTGAAACAACAAACAATCATCGGCCCCAATCTGAAATTTCTAAATTAGGAGTCAATTTATGCTGAATCCCTATTTAACTTGCAATTCACTGATACATTTCTAAATTTCACAATTTTGCTGAATGCTTTCAACTCAGTTAATATCTATCCATCATCCAATAAGATCAATCGCGTATTCATAGTTCGTAAAGCACACAAAAGTTTCCTACTCAGAACATCCGTGACTGTAATCATTCCTCCCTGGATGATAATCAATTACTAACTCAAAATCCTTCGACGATTCAAGCCACCTTTGCTATCCCAACTTCAGATCTCTCTGTAACATCGATTATTTTAAACTCTTGCAGATAACAATTAGGTTACATTACTCACCAAACAATCAATGTCACTGACTATTCAACGCGAATACATTATCAATCATCTCTAATTCACATGTCGTATAACTCTTTACCTGATATAGGCTAAACCAAAACTGATGCTTCAGTTGATAATGTCTTCAACTGATTACCACTTTATTAATAATTATCATATCATGCAAACTTCGCAAACATGTTGATTTTCTCAATCAAAATAACTTTAGAAACTTTTCTCCATAAAACCGTTCCGATAAATATAATTCAATATCATGTCTTCTGGAATATGAATTCTTCATTCGGACTATTTATCAATTAACCCATGAATGTACAAAAATTTATTTACGGACCTGAGGATAAACTCAAACACATATAACTCTTTTAACCTTTCAAGAAAATAACTCAAATAAGACTAAACCACTGAATTGGTCTCGACTGTCAAACAGTAACTTTTCAATTATTAATTAACGGAGCTTTGAACTATACCGAAGTCACAACCATCAGATAGATTAAAATCATAGTGCCATAATAAAGCCTACATCTTAACCGCACAGTTAGGTAATGTCCCAGCTATTAATAATGCATTTTGAACACAAAAGAAATTCGAATATGATTTCAGTAGCAACCAGTGCAAAAACACAACCTCTATGAATCTGATAACTATACCACTGTACTCTCATAATCAAACTAGAAATTTTTGTCATACTAGATATAATCATCTTCATCAAAATAATATCTCTTGCAGATAATCACGTAGAATCATAATAAAATCGAGGTAGCAAAATTTCAAAATACTGAGCTATATTGAATTTCTGGAAATTACAACCCATATAGAATGATAAAGATTTCGATGATATCCCAAAAAATTTCCAAAAGGAAAAATGTCACTCATAAGCACTGAAATCCACAGTAACAGAAGTAATATAATCTTCATGTATATTCCACAGACTAATAACCAGTAGAAACAAAATACTAGCATCATACGGGTTTTACCGTCAATTTTCCTATCTACACGAGGGAATAAAATACCAGAGGAAGATAGAGTAATATCGATTATAACTCAAACAAACCAACAATGCTTTCTTCTATCAATATGTTTAGCTAGTGTTTTCATACGATAAGAATTCCTTATGAAATTAAACAATCACATATATTTCTGAGAATAAATGTACACATAGAATGCCTAGAAGAAACCATAGTATTTGGCTGACTATAACCACTGCACTTAGCCATCATTTCAGTTCAAACATTATTCCACTGTCTAATTCTGTCATCACTGATTTCACATTATCTCATCACTGACAAAAATCAATTCAGAAGAACTTCCAGTTAATACATTCTTTAAATATCATACTTGAATGTGTTGTTTCAAAGTCAACTTTTTCTTTAATAGTGACATTGCATAATTCGAATGGCCTTCAGAACGATCCAATATCTCTTCTAGTACCATCTCTACTTGCTGAATCATTCTCTTATTTGATCACGGTATTAATCCTTCAATTACGGAACTCTGTACTTCCACACTTGTGAGCTTATTCAATTTAATATTACGGATTTCATTGTAATACTTTACTGGTAAGGGGTGAGGGTCGTAAAGCCTCAAATTTAACTCTCATACATATATATGTATATAACATAGCACTTATCAAATAAAAAATATCATGTACTCTCATTCATACCTTTGTGAGTTTCAGCTCATCATAAACACATTTTCATTCAAATATTTGAGTATAACATTCTGTACTATCGGAGTTAACTCGGTTGGAAAGCACGTCAGTCTAATTAAAACAATTCTCGTCAAAATCGAGAGATATCACACTATCACAAGTTAAATATGACATGTATAGCTAGGCTT
Organism: Gossypium anomalum; assembly: GCA_025698475.1. Taxonomy (NCBI): domain Eukaryota; kingdom Viridiplantae; phylum Streptophyta; class Magnoliopsida; order Malvales; family Malvaceae; genus Gossypium; species Gossypium anomalum. The sequence goes on from CM046957.1 coordinate 16,032,908, forward strand.
TCACTTGTTACGTTAGTCCTAGAATAGACTAAACCGTAGCTCTGATACCAATTAAATGTAACACTCAAAACCCGTATCCGTCATAGAAATAGAGTTACGAGGCATTACTGGATAATACACATCATTCATATGCATTTATGCAATCATAATCAAAATCCATTCAACACATTCCCAATGTCCCTTATAAGGCTCTACGAGACCTTAAAACATACTTATACACAATCTTTTCTTGTTTAATATACATAATACAATATGAACTCACCAATTTACTTTCATTCAATTCTCACATAGGTTCTGTACGTACTTGTATTACTTATCTCGACCTTACTTTAATTCTCGTTTTGACTATGCCCGTTGAACTATTTGATATTTTGCACACTAAGTGCCATTCTCAATATCTCGCACATTAAGTGCCATTCTCAATATCTCGCACACTAAGTGCCATTCTCAATATTTCGCACACTAAGTTCCATTCTCAATATTTCACACACTAAGTGCCATATTTGATGTCCTGCATACTAAGTGCCATATATATATCCGAAGCTATCTTAAATTACACACTAAGTGCCAAATTTAGCCGATATGTCATCAAACTTAATAGTAGTCATATATATACAATTTATACGATAACAAAGCATTAAAATCATAAATATAGCAATGCTTAATACATACGAACTTACCTCGATCGTCAAAACGTCGAAATGGATCAACTAGTCCGAAACTTTATTTTTCCCTCGATATGAACTCGTACGAGGCTTAACTTGATCTAATCAATGAAATTCAGCTATTTCAATTCTTATTCTATTCATTACAACCCAATTTCATATTTTGGTAAAATTAATATTTTACCCCTACACTTTTGACCTTTTTACAATTAGTCCTTAAGCTCGTAAAATGCAAATTTAATTGATTTCATCATAGCCCAAGGTAGCTGAATTTTATACATGCTCATAACAGCCCATATTATTCATTTATTCACACTTTTACCACACAAGTTATCAAATTTTACAATTTAGTCCAAAATTGACCCTTTTACTAAAATTCACTTTATAAAACTTGTTTATCTAGCTTCAAACATTAATAAACTATCATAAAATATCTAAATAACTGAGCATTGAACAATGACATCATTCCAATACTTTAACAGTTTTGGAATCGGAGATACGGGCTAGCTAGATTAAGCTGCAACAATCATAAAAACATAGAAATTATTAAAAACGGAGTCAAAACCGTACCTATTTGAGCAAAAACACCATGGCCATTCCACTAACCTCCTCTATCTCATAAGTGGGCTATTTACCACATAAGGATCTCCACTTTTAAGTTCTATAGCTACTTGACACCTTTAGCTTATAGAACACAACTTTTACGTATTACGCGATTTAGTCCTTTTTACAGAAATTAACCAGTTAAATGATAAAATTTCTTTACGAAAATTTCAAACAACTCTAATATCTTGCTGTAAATATTAAAATAATAATAAATTAGATTTTTCAATGTCAGATTGTGGTCCCGATATCACTGTTCTGATTAACCCTAAAAATGGGTTGTTACACATGAGGTGCATGATAAAGAAGAGAAGAGAAAAAGAATAGAAAAATGAAGGAGGTGAAATATTTCCATGATGTTAAATTAAGCTTTATTTGATAAAAGATTTTGATATAACAAATTAAAAGTGTTTTTGAATATAAGCTGAATTTAACAAAATTTTTAAATTTGAATTCTAAGAAATAAAATTGTTAATACATACGATAAAATCTTAGAAAAATTTTGAAACAATTTTAAAATCAATTAAAATTATTTTTAACCTAGTCAAAATGATCCCAATTAAGTTAAAATAATTTTAACACATCAAAATGATTTTCTAACAAGTGAGAATTGCTCCAGGCAAAAAGGTATTGATACCATTTGGCCTAGTATCGATAAATTTTTTGAAAATAATCATTACCCTTAGTAAAATCGAGATCAAAAAGGCATTTTTTCAAAAACCTAAAAGTTATCAATATCATGATTCTGGTATCAATATTTTTCAAAAATAATCGATACCTTATTTAAAAATGATACCAAACTTGTATTCTGTTTCTCAAAAACCCTATAAGGTATCGATCCAGTATTGATACCTTTTGAAGGAAGTTTCGAGAAAATATTTTTGAAGTATCAATTTTTTCATTCCAATGGTCACTGAAACAACATTTATGACAAAAATTCATAGTGACCATATCTCGTCTGAAATGCAGTCTTTGGTACGTCCGAGTCTTTAACTTTAAGCTGGTAATAACCGGACCTCAAGTCTATCTTTGAAAATACTGTGGCTCCCTTCAATTGGTCAAACAAGTCACCGATTCTTGGTAAGGGTACTTGTTCTTTATGGTTACCTTATTGAGCTGTCGTAGTCTATGCACAATCTCATCGAACCATCTTTCTTTTTCACAAATAACACCGGTGCTCCCTACGGAGAATAACTGGGTCTCGCAAAACCTTTATCCGTTAACTCTTGTAACTGGACTTTTAACTCCTTTAACTCTTTCGGAGCTATCCTATATGGAGCAATAGAAATGGGCACTATACCCAGAACTAGGTCAATACCAAAGTCAACTTCCCTAATTGGAGGTAATCTAGGCAATTCTCCCGGGAACACATCTGGATATTTGCATACTACTGGTACTGAATCGATTTTCAAACTTTGTATTCAACACAAAGGCAAGATAAGCTTCATAACCCTTTCTCAGACATTTCTGAGTAGTCATAGAAGAAATTACTACAGGCAAGCTATCCGATTCATCTGATTCAACCCGAAGAATATCACCACTTTCACATTTCAATTCAATGATTTTCTTTCCACATTCTACTACTACATCATGCATGGTCAACCAATCCATACCAAGTATCATATCAAATTCATCAAACGACAAAAGCATGAGATTAGCCCAAAAACAATGACCCCTAATCATTAAAGGGCAATTCTTATATACTTTGTCAACTATCACATGCTTGCCTAGAGGGTTTGACACTTTTATCATGAATTCTGTAGACTCAACGGGCATATTCATGCTAGACACCAATTTCACACATACATGTGAATGGGTAGATCCCGGATCAATCAAAGCAACAGCAGAAGTATCATAGAGAGAAAAAGTACTTGTTATTTCATCAGGGATGAAGCCTCTTCACGAGCGCGAATGGCGTAAGTCCTTGTAGGTGCTCTACCCTCGGGCCTCACAGTTGGTTCCCTAGGTGCACTCTTACTACTCGTTCCATTCCCCGAATTCTTCTATGGTCTCCCTTTAGAAGTAGCATTGCCCGACCTTGCACTCTGAAATTTTTCCTTTTCAACCGTCTCAGGACAATCCTTGATAAAATGATCATGTGAACGGCACTTGAAACATGCCCGGCTATTCATCCAGCATTCATCGGGGTGGCGTCTGCCACAATGTTGACACTCAGGTATATAAGGTCGAGCGTTACCCACACTCGCTATCAAAGTAGTCTGGGCCTTATGACCTGAATACTGTTTCCCATGGTTCCTGATTGAAAACCTAGCTGAAACACTCGATCGAGTATTAAACTCTCTCAGTTTCTTAGTTGAGGACTGAAATGATTTACCCATCTGTCTCTTCTTCGAATCTTGAAACTCTAACTCCGCTTTTCTCTTCTTTTAGCCAATTCCTCGACTTTACAAGCTCTCTCCACGAGCACAACAAATTCTCTCAGTTCAAGTATACCCACCAACAACCGGATGTCTTCGTTTAATCCATCTTCAAATCTTTTACACATGATGGGCTTTATCGATACACATTCTCGAGCATATTTGCTCAGTCTCATGAATTCACACTCATATTTTGTTATCGTCATTCGGCCCTGTTTTAACTCGAGGAATTCCTTCCTTTTCTGATCAATAAATCTTTGGCTAATGTATTTCTTACGGAATTCTTCTTGGAAGAATTTCCAGTTAACCCTCTCCTTTGGTACCACTGATACAAGGGTGTTCCACCACTGGTAAGCTGAGTCTCTCAGGAGGGACACAACACACTTCATGCATTCCTCATGCATGATAACTCATCAAACACCCTAATGGTATTCTCGAGCCAGAACTCTTCCCTCTTAGGGTTATCTTATTTACTAGCTCGAAATTCTTTGGCTCTTTGTTTCTGAATCTTATCCACTAGAGGACTATCCAGTCTCACAAAGTCCATACCTTGAGGTGCTACAGAGATAGGTTGAGGAATAGGTGGGGGTGGAGGGGGTTGAGTGTTCGGGTTCATTCAAACGAACTCCGTATACCAGGCATCCATCATATAGAGAAAGGCTTCCCTGCCTCTTTCTCCTAGACTAACTGTAGGGGGTCTACTATCAGACGGCGCTGCCCCTTCAGTGGGCGCAGGCGCGTTACTTTGAGCATCATCCGCCACTGCTCTATCGGGATCCATTTACTATATGAAAACACATTTCAAAATCGTCAGGAGTCGTTACACTATCATAATATATGTATGGCATGTATAGCTAGACTCATACACATGCTACGTTAGTCCAAGAATTGACTAAACCGTAGCTCTGATACCACTAAATGTAACACCCCTTGCCCGTATCCAATGTTGAGATAGGGTTTAAGGCATTATTGGACTAAAACATAAACATTCACGCAAAATCGAGTCATAAAGTTTTGTTCAAATTTAAAAAAAATTAATTTCATGCAAATTGTCCCTTACAAAGGCCTACGAGGCCCCAAAAATACATCGAAGGTGGTTCAAGACTAAATCAAAAACTTGAGAAAACTTTAGGATAACTTAGAAAAATTTTTCTACTTTGGGGAGTCACACACCTATGTGGGTAGGCCGTGTGGTCACACACGTCCGTGTCCTTAGCCCATATAACTCTCTGACTATGATGTCATCAACCAAAATAAGGTCACACGCTCGTGTGCTTAGGCCGTGTGGTGAATTAAATTCTAAAATCAGGTGCAGACTTCACACGGCCTGGGCACACGCCCATGTCCTAACGCCGTGCCCTCCACACAGCTGAGACACACGACCGTGTCTCTACCCGTATGTTTACTACTGGGCATTCTATTTGCATTAATTAGGGTGCAAGTGACACACGGTCTAACCACACGCCCATGGGGCAGACTGTGTCACACACGGCCTAGACACACGCCCGTGTGGACAATCTTGAGGCTATTTTCCAAGCCCTTTTGTCACTCTTAAATGCTCATTCACTCATTCATCTTTGATGGCATGCAACATAGTATATTAAATCACTCAAAAGCTCATAAACATGATTATTCTATGCCTTTGTAATGTCAACATATCAACTATCCAAAACATCATGCTTTCATCTGGCATTCCACACCAATTTCATATTCAATCATCATGCTAAACCTATTTTTAATTTACTCAATTATACTATAGTTTTGGTCATACTTATTAACCATGATTCATTCATTTAGCACATGAGCCATTCATTGCACATCTCATCCGCAAGCAACCACATCGAGCATAATATACTGCATGCATGCATAATTGATTAGGGTTACAACCCCAAATAATTAATATGAACTATATCACATGGCCATAAAAAAATGAATCAAATATTACCATAAGCCAACACATTTGGCTAGCCCAATATGACATATAACAAAAAGACCAAGTCCTTATACATGCCATACTCAAAATGTTGAGACTAACTATACCCAATGTCCGGTTGACAGTATGATTGAGCCTCCGACGTCCTTCGATCCCCGAGTTAGCTTGGCGATACTATAAGAAAATGGAAAGGAGAGGGGAGGAAGCATAAAACTTAGTAAGTTCACATGCAAATAATTAGCAACATAATCATAGATATATATAAACATTAATGATATAATATAGATTTACTTATGTGTTATCATAAATTCATAAGTATAACTCAAATTTGTAGACATAACTTACACATTTTCAATCTTACCAAAAATTCATCACATATCGAGCTCATTCATATGAGTTTTTCGTACATACCTGTACAAACTCAAACCACATTGTTATATTCACTCATCATTGACTTACTTGCCGATTAACTCATAAGTTTACCCATTGAACACTCGGAATATTATTGGATACACGGAAGGCTTGTATATAGTGCTTCAAACGTAGCCACATGCTACCTCATATAACAATCATACATTGCTCGCTCTCGAGCTAATCATGGGCCTGCTCACACAAGCTGACAGTCAGGACGTAGCTACAGGGGCTACTCACACAAGCTGACAAGTACCCGCAACACATGTCGGGCTACCCAGCCACCGGTAGGACGTATATGACTAGCACCCAAATTCACACAGTCACATATACACATAATCTCATGAGCTCATAATCACATAGTTCTTAGTGACATGTCACTTTGTATCCTGCATTATTCCTAAGGTTCAAACGAGATTTTTCTCGATATCACATATTCGTCAGACTCATTCACAATATCATTCTCATTGTTCATAATATCATTCATGCACTTGTCGTAATAATTTATCATAGAGACTCATACATTAATAAAATATTAAAACATGGTGTATCATTACATTATTTACACATGAACTTACCTCGGTACAAAATATGGTTAATTTATTTGATTTAGTCCAAAATCTTGTTCTTTCTCCGGTTTAGGTCTGAACTCTGTTTTTCTTAATCTATAATAGCAAATTCAGCTCATTTAATCATCACATTGTTCGAAATAGACCATAAATCACACTTTGACAAAATTACAATTTTACTCCTAAACTTTCACATAGTTACAACTTAGTCCCTAGGCTCGTAAAATGAAATGTGTTCATTTTCTTTGGTACCCAAGCCTAGCTAAACTTATATCATACCCATATCAGCCCATATTCTTTCTCAAATCAGATTTTTAACCACTTGTTTTATAACTTTTACAAAAAGGTCCTTTTTAGGTGTTTTATGAAAAATTGCTTGGTAAAAGATGTTTATCATGCATCAAACTTTCATATTCCTCCATTAAACATCAAAATACAAACATGTCACACATGAGTCAAATTTCATACATGAACCCTAGCTCAAAATATGGCTAAAAATGGATAGATCATGCTTCAAAGACTTCAAAAATGCAAAGAACATCAAAAACGAGGCTAGAGAGCACTTACAATCAAGCTTGAAAAGATAAACAAACCCTAGTTATGGTGACCCTTGGAATTTCGGCACAAGAAAGAAGAAGATGGACAAATTTTGTTTTCCTTTTCCCTTTTTATTCTTTTAATTACCAAAAGACAAAAATGCCCTTAAGGCATTTCTTTCAAAATTTTCCTATTCATGCCCATTTTTGTCCAAAATTATAGAAATTGGTCAAATTTCTATTTAAGGACCTCTAATTAATAATCTATGTCAATTTCATGCTTAAAGCTTCTAGAACTCACATTTTGCAACTTTTGCAATTTAGTCCTAAATGTCAAATTGGACACTTTATCAATGAAATTTCTTCATGAAATTTTCACACAAGCATGCAATCATACTATGGATCATCAAATACTTATAAAATAATTATTTCTATTTCAGATTGGTGGTCTCGAAACCACTGTTCTGACTAGGCCCTAATTTGGGATGTTATAGGACAAGCTTGAAGTCACCCATGAAGGGACAATTAGAGCCAAGAAGTTTAAGATAAGTCTTCTTACCCTTGATTATAAATTATTTAAAGCAAAATCGGAAGAAAGAATCAATGGGATGTCTGATCGCTTTACTTATATCATCAATGGTCTCAAAGCTCTTGGGAAGACATATCCCAATAAGGAGATGGTAAAGAAGATGTTGAATAGTATCCCAACATCTTGGGAACCTAAAGTGACGACAATAGAAGAGTAAAAGGACCTCAACTCACTCTCTCTTGATGAGCTCATTGGTTCTTTGTTGACATATGAAATGAAGATCAACTACAATGCAAAGGAAATCAAAGAAGTTCCAAAGAAGGTGGGAGTTGCTCTGAAATCAACAACTTGTGAGAAGAATGAAAAATCTAAAAATGATGATGATGAAGAAATGACAATGTTTGCATAAAGATTCAAGAGGTTCATGAGGTCCAACAAAGGAAAACAATTCCAAAAGAAGGAAGGACTTAAGAATGAATCTACTAAAGAGAAGGACCTTATCATATGCTATGAGTGCAAGAAGTCAGGACACATCAAATTTAAGTGTCCTCAATGGAAGAAAAGAGGGTCAAGTAAACAAAAGTTTAAGGCTCATATTGCTACTTGGAGTGATGAGGATTCATGTAACACCCCTAACCCGTAACCATCACCAGAATAGGATAAGAGGCATTACTGGACTCGTAACACAGTTCAGAAAAATTGAATATCAATTATCATCTCATTTCAATAAATACTAGTTATTCATGTTCAATACAAACTTAAACTGATCATACAAGGGCTAATTCGTGCATCTAGGACTAAATTGATAACATGTGAACTTTTCAGAACTTATAAGAATTTTCAACTTTTCAAAGGTCACACGCCCGTGTGAATAGGTCGTGTGCCCCACACGGCCTTAAACACGCCCGTGTGTCTAAGCTGTGGCGAAATAGAGTATACATACTGACTTGTCCACACGGCCACAAGACACGCTCGTGTGCCATGCCATGTGTAAATTAGGGAGGCTACTGACTTGGCCACACGGCCGACCACACTCTCGTGTGTCAACCCGTGTGCCACACACGACCAATAGACATGCCCGTGTGTCTAGGCCTTGTCAAAACTGGAGGGTATACTGCCTTTAATTCGTAGGGTACCCTAGAGGACACACGGCCGTGTAGCGTGACCGTGTGTTGCACACGGCTGAGACATACGCCCGTGTTTCTGCCCTTGTGGACAAAAATAGGCCATTGGAATAGCCAATTTGCCACCCCAATTTGGGTCAACCTATAAGAAAAGAAACAAGTATATTTGCACAACCAATTCAGCCAAATTCCATACCAAAACATAAGCCATTCATCTCATATCAATTCCAACCAAAAACATACTCATAAACCTTAGTAATCTATATCAAAACATAAGACAAAAGTTTGTCAAAACATTTCTTTCAATACACCCTTTAACCTCATGCTCAAACTTACCAAAACTTACCAATATTACCATTTCTTTTATCCAACCAAAACATACCACAATTGAACATTGGCATCACATATCATATACCATTATCAAACTATAAGTTCAAACATAAACTAGCCAAATCACATGGCTAAGTATATACATCACAAAACATAATCCCACAACTACTAGCCTATACATGCCATACTTTAAAATATACATTTTCAAAGTTCCAAAATGAGGTTCGATAGTGTGGTGACAATCCTCGACGATCCCCGAGCTCACAGTAGCTTCGATATCTATAAAACAATGCAAGCACACATAAAGTAAGCTTTCAAAAGCTTAGTAAGCTCGTACTAAAAATCATCAACAGAGTATAAAATATAAAACATCAACACATAGGTGTTCATAAATTCTCAATTCATCTATCCAATTATACCAACACCATCCACATGTTTATACCATTTCAATAAACTTTATATACATAATACCATCTACTACATAGGTATTATACGTACTTGAACCTTCCCGTATTCATTCATTTTCATTCTCACCTCTTGTTAGGATATTTTTAACCTTCCGAAGATTATTCATGCTATATCAATCCGCACACTTAGTGCCTTAAGGGTTAGCCAAAGCTATAATAATTTCGCACACTTAGTGCCATCTCAATTAACCGAAGCTATCTCAGTATCGCACACTTAGTGCCAAATATAATTGACTTATCATCGTATTCATCCAAAACCAAATATATACACAATCTATGTATAATCAAAGCATCAAAATATACTTGTAACATCATGTTTTACGTTCGAACTTACCTTGTACTCGGAATTGTTGACTCAGATTGTTTACTCAATAACCTTCGACTTCCCTTGGTCTAAATCTAAATTCCTCTTTTCTTGATCTATATGTACTCAAAATTAACCCTTTTATTCACCAAATAATTCAAAACAATCCGTAGACACATATTTAGAGCATTTTGCAAACTAGCCCTCATATTTTCACATTTTGACACTTTAGTCCCTAGTTCAGAAAATCACAAAATACACAAAATTTGTTTGTACACAAGTCTAGCCGAATTTTCATAGCTCTCATACAAGTCCATACATTTCATCTATTTCACATTTTAAACCCTTAAAATAACAATTTTACAATTTAGCCCAAATTACTCAAATTCATAAAAAATCCAAAGACAAAACATGTAAACCCAACATCAAACTTTCATATTTCAACATATAACATCACAAAGCTCATGAATTCATCCATGGAACATTTCAAAATCATTAACAAAATCACAAATTGAGGCATGGGTTCGATAGTATACGAAGCAACGATTATAAAAACGTAGAAATTATCAAAAACTGAGCTCAAAACATACCTTAATCACCAATCACAAGTGCCGAACCCTAGCTCAATCTTTTTCTTCTTAATTTCTTTGATAATTTCGGCCAACAATATGAACATAACAATAATCTATGTTTTTGTTTTATTTAATATAACTTAAATCACTAAATACCTATTTTGCCCTTTATAATATAAACATATAAACTTATAATGGTTGTCCATAAAAGTCCATTAACCATGTTAATGGTACAATTGCAATATAAGGACCCTTGCTTTATAAAGCCAAATCAAATAGGTACTTTTAACAAGTAGCGGGCAACTTTTACATTTTTACGTAATTAGGTCCTTTTATCAAATTAATCACACAAACGATTACATTTTTAGATGAAACTTCCACACATGCTAATTCACACATCATAAACACGAAAAATATTATTTAAAAATTTTTCTGACTCAGATTTGTGGTCTTAAAAGCACTATTTCGACTAGGGTCTTAACCGGACTGTTACAATTTATCGAACAATGAAGATCAAGAAGTAGCCAATCTTTGCCTTATGGCCGTCGATGATATTAAGGTAACTTCTAACTCATCTACTTTAAATGGCTATTCTTTTAATGAGTTGCAAGATGCCTATGATGAATTAGGTTTAGAATTTAAAGTCATGATGTCAAAACATAAGAAAAATGTTTCAAAAGTGAAAATTGAAACTGACTTAATTTTTGAAACCAATCATGAACTTGAGGAAAAAGTAAATAAAATGCAAGAAATTATTAATGACTTTGAAAAGAAAAATTTAAACTTGTATAATTTACTTTTGAAAGCTCATGAAGATCATCAAAAGCTACTTGAGTTGCTTAAGAGTGAAAAAACTCACCCTAACAAAGTTTTAGAAAAAGGAGAAAATTGAAAACAAAACTTTGTTAAAAATAGCTTTAATTTCTATAAACATAGAGGTCCCCAAAATTTTTACAAGAGAAAAGTCATTAAAAGTGTATGGGTCCCTAAAGGACTCATAACTTCTCAAGACAGGAGCTTGATTTCAAAATAGATACCTAAAGGGACTAAAATTATAGGAACTAATGCTTATGGACCCAAAAGAATTTGGGTACCAAAAATCAAATCTTAGTTCTATGTTTGTAGGAAAAGGAGCATTGCCTTTAGATGGGTTACTCAAAGAAAAACTTATGGTACCTCGACAGTCTATGCTCAAGACACATGACCAGTGACAAGAGTCACTTTATCAATTTGAAGCCAAAAAGTGGAAGAGAAGTTACATTTGGTTATAACTCTACAAAAAAGGAACAAGCTCCATTGGTAAAAACTCTTCTATTATTATTGAAAACGTCTTGTATGTCAATGGTCTTAAGCATAATCTTTTAAGTATTAGTCATGAAACACCCCTTACCCGTGCCCGACACTGGGACAAGATACGAGGCATTACTAACTTAATCATAAGCGTACAAATTTTTTCGAGTCGTAAAAAAATACGGGCAAATTGAAAACCTTTCGAATTTCACCTTTACAACTCTATTGTGGGTCTACGAGGCCCAAAACGTATTTAGAAACCAATTCGGGATCAATCAGGATCTCTTAAAGAACTTCAGAAATTTTCACTAAGGATAGGGGCACACGCCCATGTAGGAGGTGATACGCCTGTGTGATCGGCTTGACATGGCCATGTTGGTGGCCCGTGTAGCTCACACAACTTGGTGTTAATTAGGACATGCCCGTGTCCCTAGCCCGTGCGAAATTAAATTTTTAGTTCAAAGTGCAATGGTTTTAATGGTTTTCACGGCGGCGCTGCACACGCCGTGTTCCTCGCCCGTGTCTCGCCTGCGACACGCCTTAACACGCCCGTGTCTTGGCCCGTGTTGAAAAACTGGTGTATTCTGTTTCTGACGTCATCATACCCAAAATGTCACATGGCCAAAGCACACGCCTGTGTGCTAGACCGTGTCTTCCACACGGCTAAGACACACGACCGTGTCTCTGTCCGTGTGATGAATACTAGGCATACTCACTTGAAATTTTTACGAGCAGGGGACACACGGCCTTCTCACATGCCCATGGGGTTGTCCGTGTGTCACACACGGTTTAGACATACGCCCGTGTGCCTACCCGTGTGGACAATATGAGGCTATTTACCAAGCCTCATTGCCACCCCTTACATACCTGGTTCCATACAATTTTCCAACACTATCAAACCACACATTTCATTTGACCAAAAACGGCCAAAAAGGCATTCATTCATAAGGAAATTTACCCAACCAAAGAGATAATATCTTTGTATATAATCAAAATGAATATTAACCAACACCAAGGCTAAAGACAAAGTGTGAAAACTTATCCCAAGCTCACACACTTGTCCAATGTTTAAGGACACAAAATAATCTAATCTAAGTCCTATACATGCCATATTCAAAAATATAAATCCAACTATACCGAGGGTTTAGGACGATAGTGTGATCGATATCTCTGACTTCGAGTGATCCTTGAGCTAGTTAGGCGGCACTATAAGAAAATTGAAAGAAAGGAGGGTAAGCATAAAAGCTTAGTAAGTTGCATATAAATAAGTACACAACAACAATTCATCAATGATCATCATACTCATACACAAGGCAAGCAATAGCATAGCTTACTCATTTCCATCCATACAAGTCATGTGCTCTCTAATGAGCTCATTTCTCATACGTACCAATTAGGTACCTTTATCACTCACAACATGGTTACGATTTCCTTAATAATTCATAACATACTTTCACCAATGAACCATTCAGAACACTACCAAGTTTTTTATAAACCTCAACCTTAAGGTAAGATGCCGACGCTATGTCCCAGACATAGTCTTACACTAGCTCACATCTCAAGTCGATGCCATATCCCAGACATGGTCTTACACTGACTATCACTACCGAGGCCAACGCGTGTCCCAGACACGTCTTATACTAGCTCACATAAGTGACCTAAATGTCATGGCTTGAATATCCGGGTTATTTACTAGGGTTCCAACGGTAATTCTACCATTTCATTATCACTACGCATCCTTAATTCTCATTACATTTCTCATTACCACAATCAAGCAATTTATGCTATATAAATTTAATCACAATATAATAACAATGTAGTTGCATTATTTACATACAACTTACCTCAGATTATAAAATGCACTCAACTAATCGGTTTAGTCGATTCGTTTGGCTCTCCCCCGATCTAAGTTCAGATTTGGCCAATCTTGTTCTATAATAACAAAATGCACTCATTTAGTCACTAATTACAATTAGGTAATCATAATTCACATTTTTGGTAAAATGACCATTTTGCCCCTAGACTTTGGCAAAATGACCATCTTACCCCTATGCTCAAAAATTAATTTTTATCAAATTTCCTCTTATCTTAAGCCTAACTAAACCTTTTTTACTCTTATAGCAATCCCACATTCTCACTATTTCACACACTTATAATCTATTTTGCGACCTATGCAAAATAGTCTCTTTTGGTGTTTTCATGCTCACACCTTTCACAAAAGTTGTTTAGAACTCTTCTAAGGTTCATTTTCTTCCATAAGATTTCAGAAAACAACATGAACTCTCTCATGGTAAATCCGTAGACTTATCACCATTTTTTAAAATAGTCCTCTCATTCGAAAGCCCATGATACAAGCGTGCCAAAAATGTAAAAATCATCAAGAAAATCATCAAGATCACTTACATTATGAGAGGAATAAGTCGTTGCAAATTTTTAGCTTTCAAACCTCCACATTTGCCGATATTTTTGGTGGAGAGAGGAGATGGAGAAGAAGAAAAATGCTAGATAGGCCTTAGGCATTATTTTATCACCAAATCATGACATCACTTCTCTAAACTTTGACTATTTGTTTAAAATTCATCTCATGGCCGACCAACACAATTAAAAAAGGTTTAATTGCCCTTTAGAAGCTTTAAATTTTAGTTCTCTAGTTATTTAACACTTTTGGTACTAAAATGTAACTTTTTCCTTTTATGCTATTTAGTCCTTTTTCGCAATTGGGCTCTTAAACATCAAAATTAACTCACCAAAATTTTCATGCACTAATATAATCATGCCATAACCTCATAATAATAATAAAAATAATTTTCCCAACTTTAAATTTGTGGTCTCAAGACCACTGTTCTGACTAGGCTCTAAATCGGGCTGTTACAATTCTCGCCCCTTAGGGATTTTTGTCCCCGAAAATCTTACCGGTGAATAAGTTCGGGTACTTCTCTATCATAGCCTCCTCGGGTTCCCACATGGCTTGTTCGACTTTATGTCTATGCCACAAAAATTTTACGAGTGCTATACTCTTATTTCTCAACTGTTTAACTTCCCGAGCCAACACTTTGACTGATTCTTCTCCATAGGTCATGTCCGGATGAATCTCAACCTCTGTCGGCTCAATCACATGCAAGGGGTCAGAGCGGTATCGGCGTAGCATGGACACATGGAGTACATCATGGATTTTTTCTAATTTCGATGGCAATCTTAACCGGTAGGCTACTGACCCAAATTTCTCAATCACCTTATAAGTTCCGATAAAACGCGGGCTTAATTTACCCTTTTTGCCAAATCTGATGACCTTTTTCCAAGGATATACTTTAAGAAATACCTTATCACTGACTTGAAACTCAATTTCTTTTTATTTCAAATCCGCGTAGGATTTCTGTCTATCCAAAGCGGCCTTTAATCAATCACGAATCACCTTAACTTTTTCTTCGGTCTCATTGACTAAGTCGACCCTGTGAATCTGACTTTCTCTTAACTTAGTCCAATATAAGGGCATTCGACATTTTTGCCCGTACAAAGCCTCGTAGGGCACCATTTTCAGACTTGCTGATAGCTGTTGTTGTAGGCGAACTCAGCCAATGTCAAGTATCTTTCCCAGCTTCCCTGAAATTCGAGAACACAACATCTCAACATATCCTCTAAAATTTGAATCACTCTTTTCGATTGCCCGTCGGTTTGCGGGTGAAATGCCGTACTAAATCTTAGCTTTGTTTCCAATGCTTGTTGTAGTTTCTTCTAAAACCTCAAGGTAAACCTCGGGTTTTGGTCTGAGATAATCGATAATGGCACTCCATAAAGCCTCACAATCTCAAAAATGTATAAGTCGGCTAGTCTCTCGAGGGAGTAGTCAGTACGAACTGGTATGAAATAAGCCGACTTTGTTAGCCTGTCTACAACAACCCACACTGCATCTTTCCTTTTTGGGGTTAACGGCAAACTGGTCACGAAGTCCATGGTAATTCAATTCCACTTCCACTCGAAAACCGTGATGGGCTAAAGTAGACCTGAAGGTACTTGATGTTCAGCCTTTATTTTCTGGCACACTAGGCACTTAGAGACGAACTCAAAAATGTCTCGTTTCATTCTCGACCACTAATACATTTTCTTAAGGTCTTTGTACATTTTAACACTTCCCGGGTGGACGAAAAAACAACCACTATGTGCCTCTCTCAAGATTTTCTAAATCAGCTCATTATCCTTAGGTACACAAACTCTGTCTCGATACATTATACATCCATCGACATCAAAACTAAAGTCTTATTCAATTTCCGATTCACACTAAGCCACCTTAGCTTGTAATTTTTTTATCACTTTTCTGAGTTTCACGGATCTCTTATAGAAATGTCAGTCTAGCTCTCAATTCTGCTAAAACCAAACCATCATTAGACACTGTCAACTGAGTATTCAAGGCTCTCAAGGCAAACAACGATTCCTACTCAGTGCATCAACGACTACGTTTACCTTTCCCGGATGGTAGTCGATAATCAACTCATAATCCTTTATCAGTTCTAGCCATCGGCGTTGCCACAAATTCAACTCCTTTTGAGTCATCAAATACTTAAGACTCTTATGATCGGTGAATACTCAGCACTTCTCGCCATACAGATGATGTCTCTAAATTTTCAGCGAGAACACGATGGCGGCCAACTTCAAATCGTGCGTCGGGTAGTTCCTCTCATGTTGCTTCAATTGCCTAGAAGCGTAAGCTATGACCTTACCCTCTTGCATAAGCACGCACCCTAAACCATTCAAGGAGGTGTCACTATAAATTACAAACTCCTTGCTCGACTCTGGTTGCACTAATAATGGGGCTTCCGTTAACAAAGCCTTTAATCTCTCAAAACTTTGCTGACACTTTTCTGTCCATTCATCTTGACGTCTTTCTGCAGTAGCCTAGTCGTCAGTGTGGCTATCAAAGAAAATCCATTTACAAACTGCCTATAATATCTGGCCAAACCCAAAAAGCATCGAACCTCTGTCACATTCCTCGACAACTTCCACTCAACAATGGTCGAGATTTTGCTTGGGTTAACTCGGATCCCGTCGCCTGACACAATGTGTCCTAGAAACCTGACCTTTTTAACCCAAAATTCACTCTTACTGAACTTGGCGTACAACTGCTTATCTCTCAAGGTTTGCAACACAACCCTCAAATGATCCGCTTGTTCACCCTCGTCACACGAATAAATCAATATGTCATCTATAAAGACGATGACAAACTTATCTAGATACGGCTTAAAAATACGGTTCATCGATCCATAAACACCGCTGGGGCATTAGTTAAACCAAAAGGCTTGACGAGAAACTCATAATGCCCATATCTTGTCCAAAATGCAGTCTTCGACACATCTTGCTCTTTAACCCTTAGTTGATAATAACCAGACCTCAGATCGACCGTGGAAAATTCCATGGCTCCCTTTAACTGATCGAATAAGTTATCGATCCTTGGAAAAGGATACTTGTTCTTCATTGTTACCTTGTTTAGTTGCCTATAGTCGATGCATAACCTCATTGACTTATCTTTTTTCTTTACAAAGAGTACCGGAGCACCCCACAGAGAATAGCTCGGTCTCGCAAAACCCTTATCTGTTAGCTCTTGCAACTGTGCTTTCAACTCCTTCAACTCCGCTGGAGCCATCCTATGTGGAGCGATCGAGATGGGTGCTGTTCCGGGGACTAATTCAATCCCAAACTCAACTTCGCTCACTGGAGGTAATCCGGGTAACTCTTTTAGAAACACATCTGTGAACTCGCAGACTATCAGCACTGATTCAATCTTTAACTCTGACACTTGAGTATTCAGCACAAAAGCTAGATAAGCCTCATACCCCTTTTTCAAATATTTCTCAGCAGTCAATGAAGATACTACTACAGGTAGATTATCTGACTCATCTGACTCATCTGATCCAACTCAAAGAACATCCCCATTTTCACATCTTAACTCGATTACTTTTCATCCACAGTCTACTACAACACCATGGGAGGCTAACCAATCCATCCCAAGGATTACATCGAATTCATTAAACGGTAACAACATCAAGTTGCTGGAAAACAATGGCCTCTAATTGTTAAAGGACAATTTCTACATACTTGGTCCACTAACACATGTTTGCCTAACGGGTTAGACACTTTTATTACAAACTCACTACTAACATATTCATGCAAGGTACCAATCCCATACAAATGTAAGAGTGGGTAGATCCCGGGTCAATTAAAGCAACAACAATTATATCGTTGATAGAAAAAGTACCAGTGATTACATCGGGAGACTCTGCCTCTTCGGGAGCTCGTATCGCATAGGTCCTTGCAGGAACCCTGCCTTCGGATCCCACCATAGTATCTCTAGGGGCACCTCTGCTACTCGCCCCGCTGCCCGGATTCTTCTGAGGTCTACCCTTCAAGGGAGTACTGTTTGCTTTCACCTCTTGTTTTTTCTCTCTCTCTCATCTAGTTCGGGGCAATCATGAATGTAATGATCTAGTGACCCACATTTGAAGCAACCCCTACCGGTTCCTCGGCATTCGCTGTAGTGTCATTTCCCACTTTACGAACACTCTGGCTTATTCGACCGAGTACTACCGACACTTGTAACCAAACTAGTTTGGGCTCTATATGCCTTGTTCTGCTGGTTATTGTTTCTGTTTGAATACCCCACTGAAGCTTTCAATCGAGTAGAGAATTCCTTTGATCTTTTGGAGGAGGATTGATGTGACCTCCCCATCTGCCTCTTCTTTGAATTTCACGACTCAATAGCCGCCTTTCTCCTCTCTTTTACTAACTCCTCTGCCTTGCATGCTCTCTCGACAAGCACCACAAATTCTCTTATTTCTAGGATGCCCACAAACACTCGTATATCCTCATTAAGGCCATCCTCAAACCTTTTACACATTACGGCTTTTGAAGACACGTATTCCCATGCATACTTACTAAGCCTCACAAATTCACGCTCGTACTCTATTACCGATAATCGGCCTTGTTTTAACTCTAGGAACTCTTTCCTCTTTTGGTCAATAAATCTTTGGCTAATGTACTTTTTCCAAAATTTCTCCTGAAAATATTCCCAATTGACCCTCTCTCTCGGTACCACGGACATGAGAGTGTTCCACCACTGATAAGCTGAGTCTCGTAGGAGTGACACGGCACACTTCACACACTCTTCAGGTGTGCATAATAGTTCCTCGAATACCCTTACGGTATTTTCTAGCCAAAACTCCGCCTTCTCCGAGTCATCATCTATGCTAGCTCGAAATTCCTTGGCCCCTTATTTTCGGATCTTATCCACCGGAGGCTTCTCTCTTTTAAACATGTTCACACCTTGCGGAGCCACCGGGGTGTATTGAGGGATTGGAGGAGGTGGGGGAGGGGGGTGTTAGGGTTTGCTCGAAAAAACTTCGTGTACCACTCGTCCATCATTCGGAGATAGACTTCTCTAGCCCCTTCGCCTTGGCCCATATTCACGGGCTCGCTCTCTATTGACGCGGTTACTTCAGCGGGAGCTGGCGTATTACTTTCCACATCATCCGCCGTGGCTCTATCATGATCCATTTACTATATGTAGAGAAACATAAGTTATAATCGTTAGGAATCATCACACTATCAATACACAATTATGGCATGCATAGCTAGACTCGTACTTTAGCTAGGTTAGTCCTAGAACTGACTAAGCCATAGCTCTGATATCACTAAATGAAACACCCCTTATCCGTGCTCGACACTGGGACAGGATACGAGGCATTACTAACTTAATCATAAGCGTACAAATTCTTCCGAGTCGTAAAAAAAATTAAAAACCTTTCAAATTTCACCTTTATAAATCTATTGTAGGTCTACGAGGCCTAAAACGTATTTAGAAACCAATTCAGGATCAATCAGGATCTCTTAAAGAACTTTGAAAATTTTCACTAAGGACAGGGGCACACACTCGTGTAAGAGGTGACACGCTTGTGTGATCGGCTTGACATGGCCGTGTTGGTGGCCCGTGTAGCTCACACAGCCTGGTGTTAATCAGGACATGCCCGTGTCCCTAGCCCGTGCGGAATTAAATTTTTAGTTCAAAGTGCAGTGGTTTTCACACGGCCTAGCACACGCCTGTGTTCCTAGCCCGTGTCTCCCCGCACGGCCTTGACACACCTGTGTCTTGGCCCGTGTCGAAAAACGGGTGTATTCTATTTCTGACGTCAGCATACCCAAAACGTCACATGGCCAAAGCACATGCCTGTGTGCTAGACCATGTCTTCCACACGGCTAAGACACACGGCCATGTCTCTATCTGTGTGATGAATACCAGGCATACTGACTTGAAATTTTTACGAGCAGGGGACACACGGCCTTCTCACACGCCCATGGGGTTGTCCATGTGTCACACACGGCTTAGACATACGCCCGTGTGCCTACCCGTGTGGACAATATGAGGCTATTTACCAAGCCTCATTGCCACCCCTTACATACCTGGTTCCATACAATTTTCCAACACTATCAAACCACACATTTCATTTGACCAAAAACGGCCAAAAAGGCATTCGTTCATAAGGCAATTTACCCAACCAAAGAGATAATATCTTTGTATATAATCAAAATGAATATTAACCAACACCAAGGCTAAAGACAAAGTGTGAAGCCTTATCCCAAGCTCACACACTTGTCCAATGTTTAAGGACACAAAATAATCTAATCTAAGTCCTATACATGCCATATTCAAAAATATAAATCCAACTATACCGAGGGTTTAGGACAATAGTGTGATCGATATCTCTGACTTCGAGTGATCCTTGAGCTAGTTAGGCGGCACTATAAGAAAATGGAAAGAAAGGAGGGTAAGCATAAAAGCTTAGTAAGTTGCATATAAATAAGCACACAACAACAATTCATCAATGATCATCATATTCATACAAAAGGCAAGCAATAGCATAACTTACTCATTTCCATCCATACAAGTCATGTGCTCTCTAATGAGTTCATTTCTCATACGTACCAATTAGGTACCTGTATCACTCACAACATGGTTACAATTTCCTTAATAACTCATAACATACTTTCACTGATGAAGCATTCAGAACACTACTGGGTTTTCTATAAACCTCAACCTTAAGGTAAGATGCCGACGCTATGACCCGGACATAGTCTTACACTGGCTCACATCTCAAGTCGATGCCATATCCCAGACATGGTCTTACACTGACTATCACTACCGAGGCCAACACGTGTCCCTGACACGTCTTATACTAGCTCACATAAGTGACCTAAATGTCACGGCTTGAATATCCAGTTTATTTACTGGGGTTCCAACGGTAATTTTACCATTTCATTATCACTACGCATCCTCAATTCTCATCACATTGCTTATTACCACAATCAAGCAATTTATGCTATATCAATTTAATCACAATATAATAACAATGTAGTTGCATTATTTACATACAACTTACCTTAGATTACAAAATGCACTCGACTAGTTAGTTTAGTCGATTCGTTTGGCTTTCCCCCGATCTAAGTTCGGATTTGGCCAATCTTGATCTATAATAACAAAATGCACTCATTTAGTCACTAATTACAATTAGGTAATCATAATTCACATTTTTGGTAAAATGACCATTTTGCCCCCAGACTTTGGCAAAATGACCATTTTACCCTTATGCTCGAAAATTAATTTTTATCTAATTTCCTCTTATATTAAGTCTAACCGAACCCTTTTTACTCTTATAGCAATCCCACATTCTCACTATTTCACACACTTATCATCTATTTTGCAACCTATGCAAAATAGTCTCTTTTGGTGTTTTCATGCTAACACCTTTCACAAAAGTTGTTTAGAACTCTTCTACGATTCATTTTCTTCCATAAGATTTCAGAAATCAACATGAAATATCTCATGATAAATTCCTAGACTTATCACCATTTTGCAAAATAGTCCTTTCATTTGAAAGCCCATGATACAAGCATGCCAAAAATGTAAAAATCATCAAGAAAATCATCAAGATCACTTACATTATGAGAGGAATAAGTTGCTGCAAATTTTTAGCTTTCAAACCTCCATATTTTCTGATATTTTTGGTGGAGAGAGGAGATGGGGAAGAAGAAAAATGCTAGATAGGCCTTAGGCATTATTTTATCACCAAATCATGACATCACTTACCTAAACTTTGACTATTTGTTTAAAATTCATCTCATGGCCGATCAACACAATTAAAAAGGGTTTAATTGCCATTTAGAAGCCTTAAATTTTATTTCTCTAGTTATTTAACACTTTTGGGTACTAAAATGCAACTTTTGCCTTTTATGCGATTTAGTCCTTTTTTGCAATTGGGCTTTTAAACATCAAAATTATCTCACCAAAATCTTCATGCACTAATATAATCATGCTATAACCTCATAATAATAATAAAAATAATTTTCCTAACTTCAAATTTGTAGTCCCGAGACCACTGTTTCGACTAGGCCCTAAATTGGGCTGTTACAAGTTAATTATGAGATAAATGTTTCAATGTCATATTTGAGTGTAAAGGTTGTAAAGTTATTAATATTGCTTCTAATAAGATTATGCTTGCAGTACATAGGATAGAAAATATATATATGGTGTATCTAGATGATATGCATAACTCTAGGTTATGTCTTATTGCTAAAAATAAAAATAGCTCTTTTTATGGAATAAAAAACTAGGACATGCTAGCATGAGCACATTCTATAAATTAGTTAAAAATGACTTAGTAAGAGGATTACCCAAAATTGACTTTGATGTGAATAATGTTTGTGATGCTTGTATTAAGGGTAAACATAAAAGAGTTTCTTTTAAACCTATTAATGATGTATCAACTAGTAGAGTTCTTCAACTAATTCATATAGACTTGTTTGGTCCAATTAGGACATCTAGCTTGGGTGGTAAACAATATGCTTTTGTACTTGTTGATGACTATTCTAGATTTACTTGGGTTCTTTCTTAAGTACTAAAGATGAAGCTTTAAAAAAATTCATCACATTTTCAAAAATGAACCAAAATGAAAAATGTTACTCTATCACTAGTATTAGAAGTGATCATGGAACCAAATTTCAAAATCTTGGGTTTGAAAATTTTTGCAACTTAAATGAAATTAGCCATAATTTTTCTGCACCTAGAACCCTTTAACAAAATGGAGTTGTTGAGAGGAAAAATAAAACTTTAGAAGAAATGGCTAGAACCATGCTTTGTGAAAATAATTTACCAAAATATTTTTGGGCAGAAGTAACAAACACGACTTGCTATGTGATTAATAGAGTAATGATTAGGCCTATTTTACAGAAAACTCCAGATGAACTTTTTAAAAACAAAAAGCCTAACATTAACTATTTTCATCCTTTTGGATGCAAGCGTTTTGTCTTAAACAATGGAAAAGATAATCTTGGAAAATTTGATGCAAAAAGTGATGAATGAATTTTTGTTGGTTATTCTTTAAATTCTAGAGCTTATCGAGTCTTTAACAAAAGAACTTTAGTAGTAGAAAAGTCTATACATGTTATCTTTGATGACTCTAATCCTCCTTCTAGAAAGGATTTTTGTGTTGATGATGATGATGTAGAATTTTTTAATAAAGATGATTAATCATCAAATGACAAAATTTAAGAACAAATACAATGTACTCTAGAAGAACTTTCAATTGAGGAAAGAGAAATCATTCATCCAAGAGAGTTCAACTATGTGAACGATGGTATGATTTTGGGAGATCCTTCCCAAGTAAAAATCATCATCTTCTTCCTATTTGTTTTCTCCACAATAAAAAATCACCATTGGAGGTAGATAGGGTTCGGTGAAACTTAGTCTCACTTGCATGGTATGTAAATTTGCGCCGTTTTTAATGATTTTTATGTTTTTGAGGTCATTTTAGCTTAATCTAGCTAGCTCGGGATCAATTTGTAAAATTGTTAAAGATTGAGGGCTATACCATGAATACTTTTGTATGATTCTTGATTTTTAATGATATGTTATGAGTCCTTGTTGATAAATAAATAAGTTTTGTGAAGTGATTTTTAATGAAAATTGCATTTAGGGACTTGTTTGTAAAAATAGTAAAAGTTCATGTTAAATTTATGAAATGACAATTTGTCTGGGTTTTTTTAAGTTCCTAGAGAATTTGGTTAGATTTAAAGGAGGATTAAAATGTTTAGATTTTAATTTGTGAACTTAAGGACTAAATTGTAAAAAATTAAAATGTTAGGGGCAAAATAGTAATTTTGCATAAATATGAAATATGGACTAAATTGAATACTAGGGGTATTAAATGGATTGAATTTGATTATTTAGATCAAGATAGATCACGTACGAATTTGGATCGGGGAAAAGCTAAAGCCTCAGATTAGTTCGACTTCGTTTTTACGCCTTAGTCGTCGAGGCAAGTTCGTATGAATAGTTATAGTTTGAATGCTATTGCAAATAGTATGTTAATATGTTATTTATTATGTGAACTGATCAATATATAAGTAAACCAATGTCAGGACGGTTATAGAGTCCCAGTCGAACCTTAGGAATTCGTAGGATACAAAATTGTAACACCCCTAACCCGTATCTTTCGTCAGAATAGGGTTACAGAGAGTTACTGGAGTTTACATTTCAAAAATATAAAAAATTTTAATCATTTATTAACTTAACTTCAATCATAGCAAAGTCAATCAATAACATATATATTGTCCCTTATACAAGCCCTCGAGGCCTTAAAAACGCATTAGAAACAAATTAGGACTAAATCGGAAACATATAGAAATTTTAGGGAAAAGATTAAAATTTTCAAAATGAAGGGGTCACATGGCCGAGAGACACTCCCATTTCTCAGGCCGTGTGGAAATTCAAAATAGGGACACACGGCTGTGTCCCAGCCCGTATCCATGCCTGTGTAACTCTTTGACTTGGGTCACACGGCCAAACCACACACCTGTGTGCCATGCCATGTAGCTCTCGAAATGCAACCTTTAAAAAACTACAGGGGACACATGACCGTGTGTCACACATGATTGAGACACACGCCCATGTCTCTGACCGTGTGGATGAAAAATAGGCCATCTTCAAGCCATTTTTCTCACCCATTCATGCACACACCTATAACCAATTTACCACATATAATCAAACACTCAAAAGTACACCAAACCATGCTATAACAAGCTATCCAATTAAGGTAAATAAGCATACAACCTATGTGTCCAATAAAAGCCTCAATCATAATCATTAAACATGTATATCCATATACATAAATTGGCCAAAAGTTCAACTAACGTATGACTAAACTTATGTCATAACTTACCATTTTGTTTACCTATCAAATTTTACACTAAAAGTACCAACATGCCATTTTACATCTAGCACCAATAACCATACATGTCGTCCATAACAATTATACCAACTCACCTCATTCTAACATATCAAAAGACTATTTATAATATACATTTTTATTTACCATTTGAACATCCATTGTATAGTTATTATGCACCTCAAATATACATATATCTAACTTAAACATAATTAACCATAACTCATTCATATATATAGTTTAATTCCATACCAAGTTATACCATAATTGGCCACATGCCAACATTACATTCAAACATACCAATTTGATTATTCAGAACGCCACTTCAAATGACCATATCAACTCCAACCATCAAGGCCATCTAACTGACACAAATCTAACCATATCTAGATAGTTCCAACAATCAACATGTATACAAACCATATTTAAACCATGCACATCTTGTAACAACTCATTTTCAGTGAAATCGGAACAATGGTTTTGGGACCACAAATCTGACCCAAAAATAAAATTTATTTTTATTTTACTAGATGGTCCGTATTATGATAGACAGGTCGTGTGAACATTTTGATACAAAAATTTTATCGATTAAGTGTTTAATTATGAGAAGGACTAAAATGCATAAAATGCGAAAGTTGAATTCTAGTAGCTATAAGGATTAAATAGCTAAGGAATTCAAAATTAGAGGTCTTTATATGGTAATTAGACCATTAACGAAAAGTATGTAGATTTTTGGTGACTCATCCATGGAAAAATTAGAAAATAGTAGGGACTAAATTGGAAATTGAAATAAATAATTAATTAAAATATGATAAAAAAATATCATCTTATTTTGTCATCTTCAACCCCAAAATTATATGGAAACCCTAGGAGAGAGAGAAGAAACTTTCAAGGCTTAATTGGGTAAGTTTCCTTGTCCTGTTTTTAAAAATTTTGATATTTTTGAAATTGGGATAGCTTAAACTATCTATTTGGGGGATTAATTTGAAAAGTTATCAAAGTATGAAAAATGGGTCATGGATG
Organism: Gossypium anomalum; assembly: GCA_025698475.1. Taxonomy (NCBI): domain Eukaryota; kingdom Viridiplantae; phylum Streptophyta; class Magnoliopsida; order Malvales; family Malvaceae; genus Gossypium; species Gossypium anomalum. Next base: position 16,058,907 of record CM046957.1, read on the forward strand.
TATATGCTGAAAATTAGAAATTTATGGTAGAAAATGAAAGGTTGTTGATAGATAAACAACTTTTATAAAGTGATTTTTGATAAAAACATGATTTAGGGACTAAAATGTAAACTTGTGAAATTGAAGAAAAATTCTAAATTTTTATGAATGCATATGCTGTAAGTTTTGTAATGGGATTTTGGTTAGGCTTGGAATAGGGAGTAAATTGCACAAGTTCCATTTTTTGAGGCTAGGGACAAAATTGGAATTTATGGAAAAGTTAAGGGCAAAATGGTAATTTTGCCTAGGACGTAAATTGAGTTCAAATAAATATGACATATGTGAAATTAATGATTAAAGCTATTTATATAGATCCGAACAACACAAATTCGAGGTTAGACTGAGGAAAAGAAAAGGTTTTGAATTAGTAGATTTTATATGCGAACAAGTGTCGAGGTAAGTTCGTGTAACTTAATCGAGCATGTAAATATGTTTAATTGAATGTTGTGTTGTATGGAATGTGACTTATATTGATGTACATTACTTGAATGCTATAATGAAAAATTTAATATATGCTTGATATGGTGAAAAAGGGTTAAGTCCTGATTGAATATTTTATTTCGATGAATATATGCGCTTTCCCGAAACGAATAAAGTCCTGCATTTGTTGCAGATGAGATTTAGCTCGGACGAGTAATCTTATTGACTTGTTATAGAAAGGATTTACCCTGGACAGGTAATCTGGATATAATACCTCTCGAATATACGTTATATAAAGGATTTAGCCTGGACTGGTAATCCTGTTATACGATATGTGGCTTGTGAGCGTATTCTTTGATTAAGTGCCCTAATGGGTATCCTCAAATAAGAATTGACAGATTATGGAAATGTACACCCCGAGTGTACTAGAGTATCTATAGGAATTTCAATGATTCAACAGACATAAAACTTTTAACATGGCATGAGAATTATGAGATGAAATGATAATGTCTTAAAAGAGTATTGCATGATGAGCTCATCTATCCTTACTTGATGTATATGTAAACCTTGTGACTAACATCTTTGATTGAATGTATGTGTTTAGGCAATTTAGCCAAATGGATGGAAAACATGATATTGTATGCTTAGATTTAATAAACGGGATTGGTAAGTTTAGTTTCCGTTATACGAACTTACTAAGCATGTAATGCTTACTCCGTTTTATTTTCCCCTGTTTTATAGTGCTCGGAAGCTCGCGAAGTTTGAAGATCATTGGAGTATTGTCACACTATCATCTAGCTTATTTTGGGTATACTTAGTAAAATCATTTTGGTATAATGACTTGTATAGAACAACTTGGCCATTAGTGGCATGAAAATGATGTTTTGTAACCTAGCCATTAGAATGGCTAGTAATGGATTATGTTGGTATGATTAAGTGGGTTATTATGATATATTCATATGTGATATGTTAAGTATATGTGATCAAATGATGTTAATGCCTAAGTTAATCCAAGGTAAGTTTATAATCACATATGCATGTAATAGTATGCCACGATAAATGATGGAATTGTTTAATTTGGATGCTTGGATTGGTTGGTATTGGATGTGTGTTTCAAGTGTAGGTCTTGGGTGAAATTTTGGGTGAGAAATGAAGCTAGAAATGACTTCATTTTGTCCACACGGGCAGACACACGGGCGTGCGTCTAGACCGTGTGTGACACATTGCCTGGTAACATGGGCATATGGTTAGGCCGTGTCTCCCCTGCACCTTAATTTTAAGAAATAGAATGCTTAGAATTGAGCACACGGGCGTGTGTCTCAGCCGTGTATGCTACACGACCTAGAACACAGGTGTGTGTCTTGGCCGTGTGAAACCTGTACCTAATTTTAAATTAAATTAATTAACCACATGGCCTAGCACACGGGCGTGTGGCATGGCCGTGTGCATAAGTGGAACGACAAAAAATGTGCAAGTGTACACAATCGCAACAAGTAATAAAGTTATAAGTAAATGTCGAGTTATCGTACCCACAGAGACTGTAAAAAGAATTATTTATGAAATTAATTGTAAAACACTTTGGTGAGGTAAAAATAATTTGGTTTTAAAAGGTGGTCAAAGACTATTTAAAAACTAAGTAAATAATTAAAATAAAACAAAGGAGTTCTAATGCAGGATTTCAAATAAGATATAATCAAGATAAAATACTTGTGTTGGATTAATTACATTTCTTTAACTTAGAATTATCAAACTTATGTTTATATTACTACGAATAAATTCACGGCAACTCGATAATTTGCTAACTACTGCTCATACATACTTATTAAATTAATCAATCTCTTGAACATTTTTCAATGTCAATCCAAGCGGTTAATCAATCTTCACAAGCATATAAAAGATTAAGTGAGGTAACAGGGTATTTCTACTTTGAAACAGTTTAATCACAAAAATCTTGCAAGTTATGCAAGGCATATGTAGCGCCGAATACAATGCTAATTTAAACTTCAGCCACCTTAGGAGAATAAACATGCACTGATTAAGCATTGTGTCTATTAACTATAATTTCAATAAGATTTAATAATTAATTCATTAGTTACTTAACAATTATATTACAAGAATAACTTAGGCATGATTTTACTTAACCAAGCAATTTACCAAGGTCTATAACAACATAAACATCATTTTAACAATTCAAGCAGGCAAAATATAATCAACCCAACACAAACTTAATTTAAGCTAAATTGATTGAAATAACTATTTCAATAGCATAAATATTCATAAACATGTTCGTCAAAACAACAACAAAAACTAAAGAGATAGGGAACAAGAAGCAAATCCCCTATTTCTCTGTGGCTTGACTAGCTACTTCATTCTTCGTTCTTCGTTGCCCTCGGCTATCAAGGTGGCTTATGAACACCTAATTTCTGCTCCAAAATGGCTGATGAGAGCCTCTTTCCCAAGAGAAGAAATCAGCACTTGAACAAAAAGGGAAATGGGATGGAAAAAATGGAGAGAAAAGTGAGAGAGGAGAAGAGAGAATGAGAGAATGTTGTGGTATTGAGGGATGGTTTGAATGATCAAAAAGGAATGGCTTTTATAGCTGATTTTGGCTGCTAAAAATATTGAATTTCAGCAGCCAAAGAGCCCCCCTATGGCCAGCCATCTACTTGGAAAAAGTTGAGATTTTCAACTTTGCTAAAAATAGCCTGGGGCAAATCTACAAAGCCATAATTAAAGGTGGGGTTTGAATGCAATTTGGAAGTCTTCCAAGGGCCTTTTTGCAAGCATATTTTATCAGCTAAAATGCTGATTTGGGTCAGCATATGGACGGTTCTGGGCTGCCGAATTAGTGGCTGGTTCGGTTCAGTCAATATGGTTCGACCAGTGCGGTTCAACCGGACCCTTTCTCTATAATTAATTAAAAATAATTTATTTAACCCAAATTAAATAGGGGATAAATTAAAATTAATTAAATTATGAATTAATACACATTTCTGGACCGTCTTTGCTGGAAATTAATGTGCCTCGATACTTCAAATTGCTTCTCAATTTTGTGCTTTCAACAGTGTCAGCCAAGCCAATTTTCGCCCTTTGCGCGAATCTGTTGAAAATAGTCAAAATTAATCAAAATTAAATATAAAATTAACTAAAATTCACCATGTTCATATTTTTAACACAATTTAATTATTTTATAATATTTAATTATTTTTCGACAAGAATTTAACCAGTTTTGCACGAATTTATGTAAAAATGGGTATGAAAAAGTATATAAATTTTTGTGTTTCCGCACCCCCAACTTAATTCATTGCTCGTTCTGAGTAATGCACAAATTTTGAAAAGAATTTATCGCAAAAACTTTTGAAAAACTCCTTCAGAACAACATTCTCCCTAAAATTATGAATTTGATATACTCATGCTCAAAAACAAGAAATATGATAGTTATGCTACTTAAGTATAACGTTCAAATTAGATTCAACAACTTATTATAATAGAAAATTTTAGACTAAATTATTTTGTAAAAAAGACATGTTAACCATTACCAATTTGATATTTATTCCTTTATTCAAGACTAAGTTGCAATCATTAAGCTTAACTTATGTCTTCATAAGTTGATCGTAGTAATTTCTCTCCACTAATGTAGGTAGCATTAGGACTTTGAATCAATAAGTCCTTATAAAGGTTGTAACGTGGCTAGGCTAGGGGTAGGTGAAAGATGGATAAATTTTGGCTTAAAGCCCTAGACTCAGCATTAATCGAACCTTCAGAATTTTTACCTTTGACATACCAACCTGACTTTCATATGCTCTTTTGTACATCTCTTTCAAATACATGTGCTCTTTTTTTTGTAAACTAACACGAGCACTTAGTTTGTGTACTGCAATTCTCGAGCAATTGATACTTCTTTTCAACTCCCCCAAACTTATTTTCGAAGAACATTTTGACTAGTACTGAGCCTAGTGTTTGGGACAAATTTAAGATCCTTAAGCGAAAAGTAATGGCTAAATATTGCAAGGGTCGAAATAAAATTAGACCATATAGTCTCAAAGTTGGGTTTCAAAGGATAAAATTTACCATGGTGGGCTTGAAAAGCTCAAACGGTCCAAACAATAGTTGCCTGAATCATTTCCAACGTTCCATGCTCCCTAGGATTTTGCCTCAAGAAACTACTAAGTCAATTCTAAGGACTTAAGCTTTCATGCATACCTAACTTTCCTAAAGAACTAAAAATTTTATGGTTCGAATTTGCATGCTTTATTAAAAATACATTCATGTCATTATTAAGCTAACATAATAATTTATTGAAATAATAGAACTTTATTCATACTCAAGTTTAGCATACTTAACAAAATTCAAATTTTTGAACAAAATATATCCTAATCATAATTAAAAGAAAAAAAAATTATTCTAAGTGGAAATTTTGGTCCCCCCAACTTAAAATGAACAATGTTCTCATTGTTTAAAGTGAATAAATACTATACACCAGGTAGGATTCCAGAAAAGAGGAGGTAAGTCAATTTGACTGCTTATGTACCAAGCTCTCTCTGAATCCAATCCTAGACATGTATATATCTATTGCCACACTTTATATTTTGTGACTTGTTCATATTTACTCATAATTTCCATCTCGTGTTTTATTATGCAAAAATAGAAATTCCTAATTAAACTTAATCCGAAAAATAATCTAAGTACAAAAATAAAGTAAAGTCAAGAGCCCTCCCTTTTATTTATTTGCAGATCCTTCCAAATTGGACTCATCTTTTGGTCCATCATTATTGGTTTGCATGAATCGCTTTGCTCCTTTTTTGATAATGAACTCCATGGTTCAAATATGAAATCTGGGAACTCAGACACAAAAATAAATGGGTCATTGTATATTTTCTGAAAAACACTTCTCATCGAGTCATCCCTTATTTTTGAGTATCTCCAGTAGGCTTGTTGCTACCATTGCATATGTTGCATTAAGTCCATCAATTTTGATAGCTCATCTCAAAGGTCTGGGCTAGGCGGTTGAGCTCTAAATATTGAAGTTTTAGCATGAGGTTTAGCTTCTGGCTCCACTGATTCTACCTTATCAGGGACTTCAAATGATTGCATCGTGGATTCTTCTTCTTCATCAGGGTCCCCAGGTTCCTCACTTCTTTCAACTCGTTGTTGTAGAACTGAGTCTCCAGCGACTCGGTAGAGGTCCCAATCTGTGATTGTGCCTTGGCTATACCCTGTCTTCTTTATATTTGCAAGAATTTCAGCTTTCAAGCATAGAATTATTATTGTAAAGGGGAAGTGAGCAAGGCCAGAGCGTTTAATGGCACAATTTTGTATTTCCCTCAATATGATCTTTCCCACATCAATGGTCTTACCAGTTAAGATCGAGTACAATAAGACCATTCGCTCTAACGAGATTGTAGTCCCATGTGAGCTAGGCATAAGGCTGAATCGGACGAAGTAAAACCATACCTTCACGAGTGGCATCAAATATTCTCTTCGACAAGTGTGGATTCCTTGTTTTGACACAGCCCACGTAGAATCCTGAATTGTCAGTTCCCCGAGAATTTCTTGCAAATTCTCAGGCTTGATATTGCTCATTAATGTGGAATATTCATCATTTTTGAAATCAGGTATTTCAAAGAACTCATTAATAGCATTTGAATATATCGGTACCTTGATTCCGTGAACTGGAACTTCTGTCATTTCTCTTGAAGTTAAATTCGCATAGAACTCACGAACTAGCTCCTCATCCACACTAGGTCTCTTTTCACAAAACAGTTCCCAGTTGAGGGTTTCAGCAACTTGATGAATACGTGCCATAAAGTCTTTGTAGTTTCTTTCCTTTAATGTAAAGCCTTTCTCTGGATGCATCTGTTGATTTTTGAAGATACTTTCGTATCTCACTTTGGCTTCTTCACAGTGGAACTTGATTTGTGTTTCATCAATTTGAGCGGAAGCACGAGTTCTCTTGCGAGGCATGTTTAACCTAATCATAAGATGGGAAAATTATTTTCTCAAAAATTTAATAAAAATTATTAATAATTCAATGAATTGAAAAATTAACTAATTGAATAAAATTAAAATTTAAGAGAAAATTAGGTCTTACCACGTCTTTTTTTTTTTAAGAACTCTTAAAAATAATAATAATTATGAAGAAAAAGATGGCAATTTAAAAAAAGGGTTGGAAGGCTTGGCTAAAGGGCTTGGTGTGCAAGGTGGCTAGGTGCTTGGACGGATGATGCGTGTGGGAGCAGCAATGCAGCAAGTAGCCTTCGGCAGCAGGCCTGGTGTGGGCACTAAGGCATTGGGCGCTCGTGCGTTGTGGCTGGAGCGAGGGCGTGTGCGGATGCAAGCTCGAGCGGACTCGGCCGGGCGATTCTTTGGCGCGCAAGCAGCGCGCGCTGGATGGCGCTTGGCGCGAGCTGAGGCTGGAGCAATAGGCGGGCAATGGAGTTGGACGTGTGGCGATCTGCTGGGCGTGTGCTAGTCAGTTAGCTGGGTTAGGCTTGCGGCACTTAGGGGTTTGGTGTTTTGGGGTTTTGAAGATGAATGAATGGAGGGAGAAAGGTTGATGGTATTTATAGATGGAGAAATAAGATTTGTAGTAGAATTCTTAGAAAATTTTAATGAAAAAAAAATCGTAAGTTCTAATTCTACTTAAAGTTTAACAACAATTAATAATTAAATATATATATATATATATATATGAAATTATCAATTGCCATTAATTTATTAAGATAACCATAAAATATAATTAAAATACGGTTAATCCTAATTCTAAGCTAAGTTGATAAAAATTAATATATAAATTATAATAAATATAATTATATATTAAGGTTTATCAAATTAATAAATAATATTAAAAATATTTATTCTAGATACTTTTTGAAAATATTTACAAGGAGAAATACCTAGTTTTTATTATTTACAAAAAGAGAAATCAAATTTTAGAAATAATTCAATTAAGTCCTTAGACTTAATGAAAATTTAAAATTGAGTTGCAAATTAAAACGTGGATCAAAATTGACCCTTTTATTTGAAAAACTAAAAATTTATTTTCCCATTTGGGGAATAATTTCTTAGGAAATTATGTCAAAATAAATTACTAGGAAAGATTGGAGGGGTCACAAGCAGTCCCGCTTAAGTTCCAATCTCCTAGACAGAATTTATTTAAACATACTAAACCCGAAAATATACCCTAAACCATTTATTCAAAAATAAAAATGAGAAATTAAGTATCTGATAAGATGAACAAGATTTTATCCCGTTCAATTTTATCTCCCTAATAATGTTTCAGGCCCTGAGAATTAACTCGGAAATTACCTCCCTTACTTTTGAGTTCAACAACTCCATATGGATAGACTTGATGAATCGTAAATGGACCGGACCAACGTGATTTTAACTTACCTGGGAAGAACCTTAATCTGGAATTGAACAACAAGACTTGTGACCTGCTTCAAATTCTCGAACTCGAATGTGTTTTTCATGCCATTTCTTGAGTCTTTCTTTAAGTAATTTGGCATTTTCATATGAAAACATTCGGAACTCTTCTAACTCATTAAGTTTGAACATCTGTTTCTCTTTCGCGAGCTTAGGATCCAAATTAAGCTGTTGAAGAGCCCAGTAAGCTTTGTGCTCTAACTCCAAGGGTAGATGACATGCTTTCCCAAAGACCAACTTGTAAGGTGACATCCCTAAAGGTGTCTTGTATGCTGTTCTGTAAGCCCACAAAGCATCATCCAGCCTTTTGGACCAATCTCGTTGGTTCGGGCAAACTACCTTCGCAAGTATGTTTTTGATCTCCTTATTTGCCAGTTTAGCTTGCCTATTCGTCTACGGATGGTAAGCTGTTGCAACCTTGTGTTTCGCTCCGTGCTTGTCTAATAACCATTTTAATCACTTGTTCACAAAGTGGGACCCTTTATCACTAATGATAGCTCTTGGGGTTCCAAACCTTATGAACACGTGTTTCTGCAAGAACTTCATTACAACCTTTGCATCATTTGTCGAATAAGTTTCAGCCTCGACCCACTTGGACACATAGTCTATTGCTACCAATATATACTTTTGACCAAAAAATGGAGGGAAAGGACCAAGAAAGTTGATACCCTATACGTCAAACAATTCTACCTCAATGATGTTTGTTCGAGGCATCTCATTTCTATTGGTGACATTTTTGACCCTTTGACATCGGTCACAACACTTTATGTACGCATATGCATCCTTGAATAGTGTTGGCCAAAAGAATCTGGCTTGCAATACTTTGGCTGCCGTATGAGTACCTCTAAAGTGTCCCCCACTCAAAGCTGAGTGATAATGGTATAAAATCTTTTGTTCATCATCTTCTACCACGCATCTCCTAATCATCTGATCTGTATAATTTTTAAACAAATATGGCTCTTCCCAGAAATAGTACTTCACATCGTGAAGAAACTTTCTCCTTTGTTGATACGTCTTATCAATTGGCATCAAACCACAAGCTAAATAGTTAGCAATATTAACAAACCAAGGGGTATTATGGACATGACTTACCTTCAGTAATTGTTCATCTGGAAACATTTCCTGAATTAGTATAATAGGAGAATTCCCTTCTTGCGGCTCTAATCTAGACAAGTGATCTACTACTTGGTTTTCTACTCCCTTTCGATCTTGAATTTCTAGATCGAACTCTTGAAGTAGAAGCACCCACCCAATCAGTCTCGGCTTAGCATCTTTTTTGGCAAGTAAGTACTTAATTGCCGAGTGGTCCGTATAGATAGTTACTTTGGTAACTACAAGATAAGATTAAAACTTGTCAAAAGCAAATACAATAGCAAGTAACTTTTTTTCTGTTACCATATAGTTTAGTTGAGCTTCTGTAAGAGTCCTACTTACATAGTAAATGGGATGAAAAACTTTGTTCCTTTGCTGGCCCATGACAGCTCCTATCGCGAAGTCGCTCGTGTCACACATTAATTCAAATGGCAAATCCTAGTCTGATGTGACGATTATGGGTGCCGTAACTAATCAACACTTCAAATCCTTGAAAGCTATTAAGCATTCATCATCGAACTTGAACGTTGTGTCCTTCTCCAATAATTTGCACAATGGTTTAGCAATTTTGGAGAAGTCCTTGATAAATCTTCTTTTTCATCGCTTCCTTCATGATGGGGTTCAATCTTCGTTATCCATCAATCATCCCTTTTTTGCCATCTTTCAGGATAATCTTGTGCATGCATACAGATGGACTAATACTATGAATATAGGCTATGGTTCATCCAATAGCCTTCTTGAATTGTTTCAAGACTAAGATAAGTTTCTCTTCTTGCTCAATAGTCAATTCTGCTGAAACAATCACAGGTAGAGTAGAAGCGTTACCTAAATAAACGTATTTTAAATGTGAAGGTAATACCTTGAGTTATAATTTAGGTGCTTCTTTGATTGAAGCTTTTGGTTGAGCATACTCCCTCTTCTCTAACTCCAAAGATTCAAAACGGGATTGCGAATTAAATCCCCTTTGATTAGCCTCTAGCAAAGCTAAGTACTTATCATCCTCTTCATCATTTGGAGGGTCCGATGTCAAAATTCTTTCCAGTGGATCCTCAACAGAGTTGAGTTCCTTTTCCACTATTAAATCCTGTAAGTCGGATACTACAGAACAATCATCAATCGTATCAGGAAATCACATAGACTTAAAAACATTAAATGTTACCTGATCATCCTGAACACGCATCGTAAGCTTGCCCTTCTGAACATCAATAAGGGTCCTTTCGGTTGCTAAGAACGGTCTTTCTAAGATAATTGGTACTTCTTTGTCTGCTTCAAAATCTAGAATCATAAAGTCAGCAGGAAAGATGAGTTTATTACACGTACCAATACATCCTCAACTTTTCCTTCTGGATGTGCTAAGAATCGATCTGCTAGTTGAAGTGTAACCATAGTAGGTCTAACTTCACCTATCCCCAACTTTCTAAATATTGACATAGGCATCAAGTTTATACTTGCACCCAAGTCACATAGTGCCTTACCATAATATGTTGCTCCAATGTTGTAAGGTATGGTAAAACATCCAGGATCCTTTAGCTTTGGGGCTAGTTTGTTTTGAAGATATGCACTGCATTCCTTCGTTAGAGCTACCGTCTCAAATTCTCCAAGTTTTCGTTTCTTGGACAAGATATCTTTCATAAACTTGGCGTAGTTCAGCATTTGTTCAAGTGCTTCTACCAACAGGATGTTGATATGAAGTTGCTTGAGTACATCAAGGAACTTCTTGAATTGAATTTCCTATTTCTGCTTCTAAAGTCTTTGAGGGTAGGGTGGTGAAGGGTTTATTACTGGAACTGGTACGGGTTGATTTGTCTTTGGTGGCAATTCTGCATCTAACGCAGTTGTTAGTTGATCAGAATTGGGTGGTTTTGAGGTTACTTTTTTGATTTTTGTAGATTCTAGTTCTGGTGAATCTAGGATTTCAACACTTGGTTGAACTTCCTCTGAGTCTTGAGTGTCAGCTAGCTCCTTTTTAGCTTCGATAGTGTTGGGCTCTACTATCTTTCCGCTCCTCAATGTTAACGCTTTGCAATGTTCATTCCTCGAAATTCTTGGATTCTTTGTATCACTAGGTAAAGCACCTTATGATCTGTTCCTAAGTTCAGTTGCAAGCTGGCCCATTTGGTTTTCCAGATTCTTCAATATAGCTGCTTGGCTTTGAATTAAGGCATCATTCTTTGCCATGTATGCCTTCAGCAAATTCTCCAAGCTATTGGATGGTTTAGCTTGAACTGGTTTCTGAACTTGTTGGGAAAAACTAGGCGGCTGAGTCGGTCTAGGTTGGGCATAGTTGTTACTGGTTCCAGCCCCTTGGTTACTCCAAGAAAAATTTGGGTGGTTTCGCCACGATGGGTTATAGAAGTTGGATTGCAGTCCTTGGCTTCCTTAATTTTGTTTTTGGTTACCCATGTAATATACGGATTCGGGGTTCGATGGACATTCTTCGAACAAATATCCTTCCCCACAATAAACACAGGCTATACTCTCAAATTGGTGAGGTGGCTGGGCTGTAAAACTGTTAGACCCATTAGTGGTAAGATTCTTAAGCATTGAGGATATTGAAGATACCTGAGATGCGAGTGAAGTGAAAGCGTCTACTTCATGTATTCCAGCAACTCGTCTTCCTGATGCTACTCAGTCGGTTGGCCATTTGTAATTGTTGCTGGCGATCCTCTCAATGATTTCATAAGCCTCATTATAAGACTTAGAAAGGAGAGCACTATTAGTAGAAGCGTCCACTACCATTCTCGTGTGAGCATTGAGACCATTATAAAATGTCTCAAGTTGCATGCAATATGGGAGTCCGTGATGAGGGCACTTTCATAATAACTCTTTGTACCTTTCCCATGCCTCATACAGGGATTCATCATCCATTTGTTGGAAGGTAGTGATCTCGTTCCGCAACTTAGCATTCTTGCTAGGCGGTAAATACTTCATAAGGAATCTTTCTGCTAACTCTTGCCATGTAGAAATTGAGTTTGGTGGCAATATGTTCAACCAGGCTCGAGCTCTGTCCCTTAGTGAGTACGGGAGCAGCTTCAATCATAATGCATCTTTAGGTACCCTAGCTAATTTCAAAGAGTCGATCACCTTCATAAATAGTCTTAAATGAAGATGAGGATCTTCGGTAGGCATTCCACTGAATTAGCCCACTGTCTGAAGCATCTGGAACATGACTGGCTTTAGCTCGAATTGTTGTGCCTTGATTTTGGGTCTCCTAATACCTAAATTAAGATCATTAAACACTGGCACAACATATTATCTTAAGGCTCTATCCCTATCATTAGCAATAAGGATAGGATTTTGAGAAAGGTTTGCTCCATTTCCTTGATTCATATTCTCAAAATTCATTCCTTCATTCCTTCTCTGATTCGCTTGTCTTCTTCGTTGTCGATAGATTCATTCTATGTCAGGGTCTACAGGGAGTAAGTCAATAATCTGGTCAATAAAATTAAGTGAGTTAAAAATTAAATAGAATAGTAAACCAAAACGTAAAACTAACAAATTCACAAATAATGGCTTTTTTTTTAAAACAGTCCCGACAACGGCGCCAAAAACATGGAACGACGAAAAATGTGCAAGTGTACACAATCACAAAAAGTAATAAAGTGACAAGTAAATGTCGAGTTATCGTACCCACAGGGACTATAAAAAGAATTATTTATGAAATTAATTGTAACACACTTTGGTGAGGTAAAAATAATTTGGTTTTAAAAGGTGGAAAAAGACTATTTAAAAACTAAATAATTAATTAAAATAAAACGAAAGAGTTCTAATGCACGATTTCAAATAAGATTTAATCAAGATAACATACTTGTGTTGGATTAATTACATTTCTTTAACTAAGAATTATCAAACTTATGTTTATATTGCTACGAATAAATTCACAGCAACTCGGTAATTTGCTAACTGCTGCTCATACATACTTATTAAATTAATCAATTTCTTGAACATTTTTCAATGTCAATCCAATCGGTTAATCAATCTTCAAAAGAATATAAAAGATTAAGTGAGGTAACAGGGTATTTCTACCTTGAAAAAGTTTAATCACAGAAGTCTTGTAAGTTATGTAAGGCATATCGCCGAATACAATGCTAATTTAAACTTCAGCTATCTTAGAAAATTAAACAGGCACTGATTAAGCATTATCTCTATTAACTATAATTTCAATACGATTTAATAATTAATTCATTAGTTACTTAACAATTATACTGCAAGAATAACTTAGGCATGATTTTACTTAACCAAGCAATTTACCGAGGTCTATAACATCATAAACATCATTTTAACAATTCAAGCAGGAAGAATATAATCAACCCAACACAAACTTAATTTAAGCTAAATTAATTAAAATAACCATTTCAATAGCATAAATATTCATAAACATGTTTGTCAAAACAACAACAAAAATTAAAGAGATAGGGAACAAGAAGCAAATCCAGTGTTTCTCCGTGGCTTGACTAGTTGCTCCGTTCTTTGTTCTTCGTTGCTCTCGGCTATCAAGGTGGCTTATGAACACCTAATTGCTGCTCCAAAATGGCTGATGAGAGCCTCTTTCCCAATATAAGAAATTGGCACTTGAACAAAAAGGGAAATGGGATGGAAAAAATGGAGGGAAAAGTGAGAGAGGAGAAGAGAGAATGAGAGAATGTTGTGGGATTGAGGGATGGTTTGAATGATCAGCAAGGGGTGGCTTTTATAGCTGATTGTTGCTGCTAAAAATAGTGAATTCCAGCAGCCAAAGAGTCCCCCTATGTCCGGCCATCTACTTGGCAAAAGTTGAGATTTTCAACTTTTCTTAAAATAGCCTGGGGCAAATCTACAAAGCCATAATTAAAGGTGGGGTTTGAATGCAATTTGGAAGTATTCCAAGGGCCTTTTTGCAAGCATATTTTATCAGATAAAATGCTGATTCGGATCAGCATATGGATGGTTCTGGGCTGCCGAATTAGTGGCTGGTTCGGTTCACTCAATATGGTTCGACCAGTGCGGTTCAACTGGACCCTTTCTCCATAATTAATTAAAAATAATTTATTTAACCCAAATTAAATGGGGAATAAATTGAAATTAATTAAATTATGAATTAATACACATTTCTGGACTGTATTAGGCTGGAAATTAATGTGCCTCGATACTTCAAATCGCTTCTTGATTTTGTGTATTCAGCAGTGTCAGCCGAGCTAATTTTCGCCCTTTGCGCGAATCTGTCGAAAATAGTCAAAATTAATCAAAATTAAGTATAAAATTAACTAAAATTCACCATGTTCATATTTTAACACAATTTAATTATTTTATAATATTTAATTATTTTTCGACAAGAATTTAACCAGTTTTGCACGAATTTAAGTAAAAATGGGTATGAAAAAGTATATAAATTTTTGTGTTTCCAACAAGTCAGAGAGTTACATGGGGTCGAACACGGCCTCCAGCATTGGCATCTCCTAGGGTCACACGGGCATGTCCCTTGGACTACACGGGCATGTGAGCCCTACACCTTGGAAAATTTTTGAAAATTCGTGAAAAATTCCTAGAGTTCCTGATTAAGTCTCGACTCGATTCTAATGCTCGTATTGGGCCTCGAGGGTCCAATTAAGAGACATTCTGAATGATCTCGATTAATGAATAGTAATTTTTATAAATTATTTGTAAAATGTTTTGAAAGTTTTGGTAATGCTCCGAGACCCTGTTTTGACGGCGGATATGGGTTAAGGGTGTTGCATTTAGTGGTATTAGAGCTACGGTTTATCTGATTCTCAGATTTGATGTAGAAAACACGAGTTAGCTATACATGCCATTATATAAATTTTGATAGTGTGATGGCTCCTGATCATTTTAAATGTGTTGTTCATATAGTAATGTCATCCAATCGAGTTAGAGCTGAATCTGAGGAAGTTGAGAGCAATGCTTCAACTTCAGTTCAAAGAGTTACGTTTGTGTTTGGTAGTGAAAGGCCCGTGTCTGAGGGCCGAAGTGAGGAGGCAAAACAAGCCTTCTTTCAAATGATGAATTAATGGTTTACACAGTATCTGAGAACAAACCCTATTGTACAACGACCTCCCTTACCTGTTCCTCAACCGGTTCCTGAGGTACCACAGGGTGCTGAACCTATTAGAATTGGTAAGCCTCCGATAGATAAGATCCGCAAGCATGGGGCAGAAGAATTTAGAGCTATCGCAGATGATGATCCAGAAAGGGCAGAGTTTGGCTACTATTAAAGTTTTTGATGAATTGTCCTGTACACCTGCCGAATGTCTGAAATGTGCAATATACCCACTGAAGGATACATCTTATCACTGGTGGAATACCATATATTCAGTTCTACCGAGAGAGAACATTACATGGGAATTCTTCCAGGTTGAATTCAAAAAGAAATATGTTAGTCAGAGATTCATGGATCAGAAAAAGAAAGAATTTTTAGAACTCAAGTAGGGAAACATGGCTGTATCTGAATATGAACGAGAATTTGTTCGGCCGAGTAAATATGCCAGAAAATGGGTTCTAATCGAAGCTGAGATGTGTAAATGCTTTGAAGAAGGTCTAAATGAAGATATCAAGTTATTGAACAAAATTCTCGAAATAAGGGAATTTGCGGTGTTAGCCGGTCGAGCACACAAAGTTGAGGAATGAAGTAAAGAAAAGAAACAAGCTGAAAGAAAGGCTCGGGTCTTTGGAAAAGGAACTATGAGTAAGTCATAATCATTTACTTCTAAGAAATTAAAGAAGCATTATGATCGTGTGACCACCTCTACGGGATATTCTGGTAGAGAGCGGGCTCTCAACGATCTAACCCAAGGTCTTCATCTCCATCTGTGACTAGTGTGGGTAGTGTCGGTAATCCCAAACTGAAATGTAAATATTTTAGTAAATTTTATCATGAGGAATGTCTGTCTAGAAGTGGAGCTAGTTTTAGACGTGGTTCATTTGACCATTTTCTCAGAGATTGTCCTGAAAGAGTTGAAAAATAGATAAAACTAGCTCCAATGCCTAGTAATCCTATTTCGGGAGGCAAACCACCCCGTCATCCCGACAATGTTAGTGGTAGTCGAGGTACTACCAGAGATACAATAGTTAGATTTGAGGCACGAGCACCTGCAAGAACATATGCTATTCGTGCTAGAGAGGATGCCTTTGCACTAGATGTCATTACTAGTACATTTTCTCTACTTGATACTGATATTACTACATTGATTGATCTTTGTTCCACACATTCATACATATGTACGAACTTAGTGACTGTTGAAAATTTACCTGTCAAATTCACTGAATTTGTGGTTAAAGTTTCAAACGCCCTAGGCTAGTGTGTTATGGTGGATAAAGTTTGTAAGAATTATCCGTTGATGGTAAAAGGTTATTACTTTCTGGCTAACTTAATGTTATTGCCATTTGATGAATTTGATGTGATCTTGGGAATGGATTGGTTAACCCAATATGATGCAGTGGTGAATTGTAAATAGAAATATATTGTATTGAAATGTGAAAGTGGTGAATTACTTCGTGTTGAATCTGATAAACTGGATGGATTACCTAATGTGATTTTAGCAATATCAACATAGAGATATGTCCAAAAGGGTTATGATACTTACCTTGCATATGTGCTTGATACTAAAGTATCCGAGTCAAAGATTCAAACAGTGCCAGTTGTATGTGAATTGCCTGATGTATTCCCAGAAGAATTACCTAGTTTACCACTAGATAGAGAAGTGGAATTCTCTATAGATCTTATTCTGGGAATAACACCTATATCCATAGCACCTTACAAAATGGCTCCTATTGAATTGAAACAGCTGAAAGTACAGTTGTAAGAGTTAATTGACAGAGGTTTTGCTCGACCTAGTTTCTCACCTTGGGGTGCGCCGGTTCCATTTGTAAAGAAGAAAGATGGATCGTTGAGGCTGTGCATTGATTACAGACAGCTCAACAAAGTTACAATAAAGAACAAGTATCCATTGCCTTGTATTGATAACCTATTTGACCAGTTAAAATGCACCACTGTATTTTCGAAATTGATCTCCGTTCTGGTTACTATCAACTAGGTAAAAGATTCAGATGTGCTAAAGACAACTTTTAGAATCAGGTATGGACACTATAAGTTTCTTATGATGCCATTCGGCTTGACAAATGCACCTGCAATGTTTTGGATCTGATAAACAAAATTTTTAGCCCACATTTAGATAGGTTTGTGGTGGTATTTATAGATGATATTTTGGTTTACTCCCGAGATGAAAATGAACATGCTGAGCATTTGAGAATAGTGTTGCAAACCTTGCGAGAAACAATTACACACCAAATTCAGAAAATGTGAATTTTGGCTATGGGAAGTTAGTTTTCTGGGGCATATTGTATTTGCTGAAGGTGTCAGGGTGGACCCGAATAAAATTTCATCCATTCTTAATTGGAAGCTACCGAGGAATGTGTCAGAAGTCCGAAGTTTTCTGGGACTAGCTAGTTACTATCCGAGATTTGTAAAAAGTTTTTCAATGATAGCTTCTTCGATGACTCATTTACTATAGAAAGATGTAAAGTTCGAGTGGACTGATAAATGCCAGCAAAGTTTTGACAGATTAAAAGCTTTATTTAAAGAAGCATCAATGTTAGTTCAGCCAGAATCGGGTAAGGAATTTATAGTTTACAGTGATGCGTCATTGCATGGTTTAGGCTATATTTTGATGCAAGATGGTAAAGTTCTAGCCTATGCTTCATGACAGCTAAAGCCACATGAAAAGAACTACCCGACACATGATCTTGAATTGGCAGCCATTGTGTTCGCATTGAAAATCTAGCGGCATTACTTATTTGGTGAAATATGCCACATACTCATTGATCATAAAAGTTTAAAGTATTTGATGTCACAGAAAGATTTGAACTTGAGACATAGCAGATGGCTTAAATTATTGAAAGATTATGACTTTGTCCTTGACTATCATCCGGGAAAAGCCAATGTAGTGGCAGATGCTCCGAGTAGAAAATCTCTGTATACCTTACGAGCAATAAATACCCGATTGTCATTATCTAATGATGGTTCAATTGTAGATGAGTTAAAAACTAGACCAACATTCTTGTAGTAGATATCTGAAGCTCAGAAAAATGATAGCAAAATGAATACAAAGTGAATCGGCTCCTAGCTTAGAATTTTAGATCGGGCCCGATGGTTGTTTGTTATTCAGAGGAAGAGTATGTGTACTGAAAAGTTCAGAACTAGTACAGAAGATTTTGAATGAAGCTCATAATGGTAACATGTCTATTCATCCTGGTAGTAATAAAATGTATAATGATCTGAAAAAGATGTACTGGTGGCCGGGAATGAAATGAGATATTTCTGAGTTTGTACCCAAACGTTTGATATGTCAGCAAGCTGAACATCAGTTGCCTTCTGGATTATTATAGCCAGTTATGATACCAGAATGGAAATGGGAAAGAATTACTATGGACTTTGTATCAGGGTTACCCTCATCTCCAAAGAAGAAAAATGTCATTTGGGTAATTGTTGATCGATTGACAAAGTCTGCACACTCCAGTATGTATGGATTTTTCCTTGGATAGATTGGCTGAATTATATATTTCTGAGATTTTCAGATTGCATGGAGTACCTATCTCCATTATTTCAGATAGAGACCCTCGGTTTACATCTCGATTCTGGAGCGAATTGCAAGAAGCTCTAGGTACTCAGTTACATTTTAGTACTACATTTCATCCCCAGAAAGATGGTCAATCTGAATGGGTAATATATATCTTGGAGGATATACTTCGATGTTGTATACTTCAGTTTGAAGGTAACTGGGAAAGGTATTTGCCATTGGTTGAATTTGCTTATAATAATAGTTATCAGTCTAGTATTAAAATGGCACCGTATGAAGCTTTGTATGGTAAAAAATGTAGAACTCCATTGTATTGCGCAGAACTCAATGAGAAAAAGTTACACGGAGTTGACTTAGTCCGTGAAACCAAGGAAAAAGTGAAAGTAATTCAGGACAGTTTGAAAGCAGCCTTTGATCGTCAAAAGTCTTATGCTGATCTGAAACAAAAAGAAATAGAATTTCAAGTCAGTGACAAAGTATTCTTGAAAGTATCGCCTTGGAAGAAAGTTATCTGGTTTGGTTGTAAAGGAAAATTGAGTCCACGATTTATTAGACCATATGAGATTACAGAAAGAATCAGACTGGTTGCATGTCGGTTAGCTTTACCAGCAGAACTTGATTAGATACATAATGTTTTTCTTGTGTCTATGCTACAAGGGAATCGATCTAATCCTTCACATGTTATCTCTCCGATGAAGGTAGATATTCAGCCTGAGATGACATATAGTGAAGAACCGATCAAAATCTTAGCCCGGGAAACAAAAGAGCTAAGAAATAAAAAAGGTAGCATTAGTAAAAGTTCTTTGGCAACGACACGGTATAGAAGAGGCTACCTGGGAACAAGAGGATACTATGAAGAAGTAATACTCGAATCTTTTCCCTGGTAAGATTTTCGAGGACAAAAATCCTTAAGGGGGAGAGTTGTAACAGCCCATTCTTCAGTGAAATCAGAACAGTGGCTTCGGGACCACAAATCTGACCCAAAAATAAAATCTATTTTTATTTTACTAGATGGTCCGTATTATGATAGACATGTCGTGTAAAAATTTTGATACAAAAATTTTATCGATTAAGTGTTTAATTAGAGAAGGACTAAATCGCATAAAATGGGAAAGTTAAATTCTAATAGGTATAGGGATTAAATAGCTATGGGTCAAAACTAGAGGTCCTTATATGGTAATTAGACCATAAAAGAAAAGTATGTAGATTTTTGGTGACTCATCCACGGAAAAATCAAAAAAGAGTAGAGACTAAATTGGAAATTAAAATAAATAATTAATTAAAAGATGATAAAAAGAAAATATCATTTTATTTTGTCATCTTCAACCCTAAAATTATATGGAAACCCTAGGAGAGAGAGAAAAAATTTCAGGGCTTAATTGGGTAAGTTTCCTTGTCCCGTTTTTAGTAATTTTGATATTTTTGAAACCGAGATAGCTTAAACTATCTATTTGGGAGATTAATTTGAAAAGTTATCAAAGTATGAAAAATGGGTCATGGATGTATATGCTGAAAATTAGAAATTTATGGTAGAAAATGAAAGGCTGTTGATAGATAAACAACTTTTACAAAGTGATTTTTGATGAAAACATGATTTAGGGACTAAAATGTAAACTTGTGAAATTAAAGAAAAATTTTGAATTTTTATGAATACATATGCTGTAAATTTTGTAACGAGATTTTGGTTAGACTTGGAATAGGGAGTAAATTGCACAAGTTTCATTTTTCGAGCTTAGGGACAAAATTAGAATTTATAGAAAAGTTAAGGGCAAAATGGTAATTTTTCCTAGGACGTAAATTGGGTCCAAATAAATATGAAATATGTGAAATTGATGATTAAAGCTATTTATATAGATTCAAACAACACAAATTCAAGGTTAGACTGAGGAAAAGAAAAGGTTTCGGATTAGTAGAATTTATACGCAAACAAGTGTCGACGTAAGTTCGTATAACTTAATCGGGCATGTAAATATGTTTAATTGAATGTTGTGTTGCATGGAATGTGACTTATTTTGATGTACATTACTTGAATGCTATAATGAGAAATTTAATATATGCTTGATATGGTGAAAAAGGGTTAAGTCCTGATTGAATATTGAATTCCGATGAATACATGAGCTTTCCCGAAATGAATAAGGTCCTGTATATGCTGCGGACGGGATGTAGCTCGGACGAGTAATCTTATTGACCTTGTGATAGAAAGGATTTAGCCTAGATGGGTAATCCAAATTTAATACCTCTCAAGCATACGTTATATAAAGGATTTAGCCTGGACTGGTAATCCTGTTACACGATATGTGGCTCGTGAGTGTATTCCTTGATTAAGTGCCCTAATGGGTACCCTTGAATAAGAATTGATGGATTATGGAATCGTACACCCCGAGTGTACTACTTGAGTATCCATCAGAATTTTAATGATTCAACGGGCATAAAACTCTTGACATGGCATGAGAATTATGAGATGAAATGATAATGTCTTGAAAAAGTATTGCATGACAAGCTCATCTATCCTTACTTGATGTATTTGTAAACCTTGTGACTAACATGTTTGATTGAATGTATGTGTTTAGGAAATTTAGCCAAATGGATGGAAAACATGATATTGTATGCTTAGATTTAATAAACAGGATTGGTAAGTTTAGTTTCCGTTATACGAACTTACTAAGCATGTAATGCTTACTCCATTTTATTTTTCCCCTGTTTTATAGTGCTCGGAAGCTTGCAAAGGTTGGAGATCACTGGAGCATCGTCACACTATCATCTTGCTTATTTTGGGTATACTTAGTAAAATCATTTTGGTATAATGGCATGTATAGAACAACTTGGCCATTAGTGGCATGAAAATGATGTTTTGTAACCTAGCCATTGGAATGGCTAGTAATGGCTTATGTTGGTATGATTAAGTGGGTTATTATGATATATTCATATGTGATATGTTAAGTATATGTTATCAAATGATGTTAATGCCTAAGTTAATCCAAGGTAAGCTTATAATTACATATGCATGTAATGGTATGCCACGATGAATGATGGAATTGTTTAATTTGAATGCTTGGAGTGGTTGGTATTGGATGTGTGTTGCAAGTGCAGGTCTTAGGTAAAAATTTGGGTGATAAATGAAGCTAGAAATGACTTATTTTGTCCACACGGTCAGACACATGGGTGTGTGTCTAGACCGTGTGTGTGACATGGCCTGGTAACATGAGCATGTGGTTAGGCCATGTGTCCAATTAAGGGACGTTTTTAATGATCTCAGTTAATGAATAGTAATTTTCATAAATTATTTGTAAAATGTTCTGAAAGTTTCGGTAATACTCCGAGACCTTGTTCCGACGACAAATATAGGTTAGGGGTGTTACACATCTATTCAAATGCTTTCCAAGGCATACCATATCTTGACCATGTGAGGTCAATTAATCATATATCACTTTGGCCATTCAAACATGCTTTAACACATTATCAAATTAATATATATCAACAATGTACCAAATGTACAAGGCTACATCACATAAAGCGACATATACATGCCAAACACATCAATTAACATTCAACTAATCATCAACCATAAGTTTACCTATACATGCCATTATAAATTTAACCAAAATATTCAAATCTACTGATATAACTGCTGGATAGTGTGATAAATCTCCGATGAACTTCCAACTCGATCGAGCTTTCAATAATCTAAAAAGTAACGAAAAAAAAACTACGTAAGTAATGAATGCTTTTCAAATATGAAATTTATACATATGAAGAATAATCATATAACAATACTACAAGGTTCATGAAACCATAACCCACAACTCACAAAGTGAATAAATCCACAACATCACATATACATATCATCCCTAGCATAGTAGGACTTTTTAAAACTTTAAACTCTTTCAAATTTTCTTATTTTCATTTGCATTTCATTACTTTCTATTGCATTTACTCTCATTAGCTCAAATAACAACATCAATTCAATTCATCATTCTACACTTCAGGTATGAACTTACTATTTCATCACCTTTCCACACCCGTTTCATATGTATAACACACAAGACATACATATATCATTCAAGCATAGCCACAAGCTAGTGCATTAAAACATAGCTCCTTTTGGAATTAGTCACATGATAAACCATTTCACAATAAATTACATAATTTAAACTTTACCACTTTTTCATGTACACAAGCATATTTCCATTGGAGCACTTACCATTTCAGTGCAACTTATAAGTAAACATAATACCATTCAATCAATAGTTTGGCACATGCCTAAGCATCAAACAACAACACATGTTAGCCATGTAAATACATATATAAACCAATAATCATGGATGAGCACAACAATTGATTAATTTTCATATACATGTATCATCCAATTCAATTTTCCATATACCATGTAACAACATTTCCATGTAATTCATATGTGTCCCTGTAATAGCCCGTATTGAACTCTTACCATTTCATATTAGAATATTGCCTGTTGAACCGTTTAGAATAATGTTGGATAATCGGGATAGCTTATACATAGTGTGCTAAGCTGAAATCTGTCAATTCCTATACATGTATGCTTATACGAACTGTGAATCGGTATGCTCTCACGAGCTATAAACCAGTAAGCTCATACGAGCTGAGAATTGGTAAGCTCTTACAAGCTGAGAATTGGTAAGCTCTCACGAGCTGGGAATCAGTAAGCTCTCACGAGCTGGGAATCGGTAAGCTCTCACGAGCTGAGAATCGGTAATCCCTAATGACATTTCATTTGTATCCTACGAATTTCTAAGGTTCAAACGGGACTTGGTAATTATCGTAGGTCGTTGGATATGCACTCGGTAATTATATATGACAAATCATAACATTTATATAATTCAGTTAAAAACATATAAACACAATTTAATTACACGAACTTACCTGACTAAATTACAGAAATACCAAAGTTCTAGGCATTTTGGTAATTTTCCATTTTCCTCATTTTCCACCCGATCTTGATCTAAATTAATAATCTCATGAAATATATTAATTAAGATGATAAAACAATTCATTTCATGCAATTTGATCATTTTTTACATGTAACACCCCTAACCCGTATCCGTCGCCGGACTAGGGTTAAAGGCATTACCAGACAAAATGAAATGATTAACATACATTTCATAAACATCAAAGTATCAGAGATCAAATATCAATATAGAGTCCCATATAGATCATCGAGACCTTGAATAAGCATTAGAAAGGGGTCGAGACTAAACCAAACACATACAAAATTTTTCCAAAACTTAAACATTTTTAAAGAAGTACAGGTCACACGCTCGTGTGAATAGGCCGTGTGCCTTACACAGAATTAGACACACCCGTGTGTCTAGGTCATGTCAAAATAGGGCATACATACTGACTTGCTCACATAGCCACAAGACATGCCCGTGTGCCTTGACAGTGGTCGAGCCTGACTTGGGCCACATGGCTAACCACACGCCCGTGTGCCTTGGCCGTGCTCGAGCCTGACTTACAATTGTAGGGTACCTCAGGGGACACACGGCCGTGTAACATATCCGTGTGTCGCACACGGCTGAGACACACACCGTGTCTCTGCCCATGTAGACAAAAATAGGCCATTTGAGTAGCCAACTTGCCACCCCAATTGGGTCAAACCTACAAGCACCAAACCAAGCATATTTGTACACCACTTTCAGCCAATATCTATACCAAAACATACATTATTCATGCCTTTACATTATCAATAAATTACAACCTTTATTCGTCAACCAAATCATACCAAAACATATGTTTTAATATATCATTCAATCTCATGCTCAAAACTTATCAACATTGACCATTTCTTTTGGTCATTCAAAACATACCATATAATTCATAATGCCTCACATATCATAAAACATTTCCAACCATAAGTTCAAACAAAAACTAGCCACATCACATGGCATGATATATATATATATACATTACAAAACTTAATCAAAACACTTCTAACCTATACATGCCATACTTCAATATATTCATTTTCAAAAGGTACCAAAATAAGGCTCGATAGTGTGGTGACGATCCTTGACGATCCCCGAGCTCACAGTAGCTTTGATATCTATAAAACAATGCAAACACACACAAAGTAAGCTTTCAAAAGCTTAGTAAGTCATATACAAGTAAACTTATCATTTAAAGCATATAAACATCATCAAATTACTTATACTCTGTAGCCAAATACCAACACTAACTTCATATTCATATACTTAGATCATATTTCATCATCTGTAGATATACTTACCTTTGACTTTCAAATATAGTACACAATTTGAACGTACCTGAATCGGATACAATTTCAAAAATTCATTCATTTTATTGGAATACCAGTTTGAACCGTTCGAAAATGTAAGGATACGCAGATAGCTCAGAAAGCATATACAATGCCAACGTCCCAGACGTGGTCTTACATGTAATCAAACATCAATGCCACTGTCCCAGACAGGGTCTTACACGAAATCAAATACGATGCCAATGTCCCAAACATGGTCTTACACAAAAAACAGGAGTCGATGCCAACATCCTAGACGTGGTCTTACACGATAACACATATCGAAATCCTATGTCATGACATATGTATCCCAACTATTCCTAAGGTTCGTACGGGGCTTTTCGGACATCGGAACTTTGTCGATACTTTCTTGGATAGCACATATTGAGTTTGAATATTCATTCATCACAATTCAATATCATATAAATACTAAGAATTCAATTCAAACATGTTTATTTGTATATCGACTTAGCTAGTACAGATTCGGATAGATGGAATCGGTTAATCGACAACTTTCGACTTTCCTCGATCTAATTCCGTATTCTTTAATTCTCGATCTATATAAGTTCAAGTTTAAGTCATTCAATCACAATTTCATTCAAAACAATCCATAAACACATATTTAGGGCAATTTGCAAACTAGCCCTCACATTTTCACATTTTAACACTTTAGTCCCTAATTCACAAAATACACACAATTTGCATATACTCATGCTTGGCCGAGTATTCATAGCATTCATACAAGTCCACACATTTCATTTATTTCACATTTTAGTCCTTCAATTTACAATTTTCACAATTTAGCCCATTTTACTCAAATTCATCAAAAATCCAAAGACAAAACATGTTAACCCAAAACATATCTTCCATTTATCAACAACTAACTTCACAAAACTCATAGTTTCATTAATGGCATATTTCAAAATCATCAACAAAATCAAAAATTGAGACATGGGCTTGATAGTATTCAAAGCAATGATCACAAAAACATAGAAATTATCGAAAATCGATCAAAACACATACCTCAATCACCAAAATACGTAGCCGAACCCTAGCAAACTTATTTCTTTCTTTTTATTTTCTGAATTTCGGCAATGGTGACGAATATATCACCTAATTCATGTTTTTCTTTTATTAATAATAATTTAATAATAATTTTCCTATTTTGCCCTTTTATAAACCATTATTTAATCAATGGTTATTTAAGTCCATTAACATTTTCAATGGATAAATAACAACATAAGGACCCTTGCTTTAGAAAGCCAAATCAAATAGGTGCTTTAAAAAATAGAAGGCTACTTCTAAGTTTTATGCAATTAGGTCCTTTTTGTCAAATTGAGCACACGAACAATTAAATTTTCTTATGAAATTTTCATACATGCTAATTCACATATCATAAGTACGGAAAATAATATTTAAACATTTTTCTGACACGAATTTGTGGTCCCGAAACCACTATTTCAATTAGGGTATAAATCGAACTATTACATGACATTTTTGCAAAATTGCCCCTAAAGTTTTACTTTTATTCAATTTAGTCCTTGAGCCTAAAACATGGAAATTAGCCATTTTTACCAAAAATTGAATCTAGCCGGATACTTATGGCATCAAATACAACACATTATTGCAATAATTTCACATCAAGTCCTTGTGCTTTTACTATTTTAACAATTTAGTCCCTAATTAAAAAATTCATCAAAAATCACTTAATAAAATACTTTTAAATATCAACCAGCATTTCAAATTCATAATTTAAAATATAAGATCATAAGATTCATCAATGGCAACATTCAAAATCTTTAATAGTTTCAAAATCGATGGTACGGGCTAGCTGGACCTAGTTGCAACAATCTCAAAAACATAAAAATTAAAAAAAATAAACCCAAATTTAGCTTATATGCAAAGGAGGACTTGGTCGAATGTTTAAGCTATCATCCATGGCTTCTTTCATTCTCCAATTTTGGCAAAACTAAAGAACAAAGATGATAGCATAATTTTTTTATTTTTAATATAATTTAATTTATCAAATTACCATTTTAACCTTGATTAATAATTAAAATAAACATCAAATTCAAGCCCATAATTGTCCACTAACACCTTGAATGGTCTAATTACCATTTAAGTCCCTTTTCCTTTATTCAATTAACCATTTAATCACTCAAATCAAATAGCAATCAAGTTTTACATCTTTTACGATTTAATTATTTTTAATTAATTAACCATCGGAACATTAAAATGTTTCAATGAAAATTTAAAACCACCTTAATGACACTCCGTAAATATTTATAAAAATATTTATGGCTTAGTTTATAGAAATGAGGTCCCGATACCTCACTTTCTAAAACCATTTGACCTTAAGGTCTTACCACTTGAACTTAATTAATCCTCGAAATAGTATAAATTATCAAATCAGAAACCTTTTCAAAGTCACAATTAACTTGTAAATATTAAATAATAATGTTTATGAACTTATTCACCAGATTTGGTGGCCCCGAAACCACTGTTTCTGACACCACTGAAAAGTGGGTTGTCACACAAATGACATGTCATTAGGGATTTCATGTTTTGGGTGCTGGTCTTGAATGTCCTACTGATGGCTGAGGTCCTATATTTTTTGCAGATACTTCACAGCTCGTGTGAGCAGCATCTTATAGCTTACATTTTGACCCACAGCTCGTGTGCGCAGACCCGTTTCACAGCTCGTGTAAGCAATGAGGTAAAGGAAAGGTTACTGTTATATGTTTAAGCACAATTCGTGTGAGCTTTCCCGAGTATCTAATGATATTCTAGTTGGTTTAACTAGAAAGAAAAGGGATTGAAATGGTAAGTTTCCAAATGGTATTATACATATGTTCATGGAAAGGATGAATAATTCAAATGAAGTCTTTTCATATGGAAATGACTTATCATGTGGTTAATCCGAATGAGTTATGTATAAATGCACTAACTTGTGTATTGATGATGATGTTTAGGCTTGTGCCAAGCTTGTGGTTTGAGTTACATTATGCTTATACTTATTGTTATGTAAATGAAATGGTAAGTTATGTTTCATTTTCTATGAACTTACTAAGCATTATGTGCTTACATAGTTTATTTCCAATGTTTTATAGATTATCAGAAGCTCGTCGGAGATCTATTACACTATCTAGCATAAATATCAGTAGTTTTTGAATGTTTTGGCTAAGGTTATAATGGCATGTATAGGTTGAATTGTAATGTCATTGTGATGAATGTTTAGTTAGTGGATTGGCTTATAAAAGTTGTAAATGTTATCTTGGTTTGGTACCCTTGATGCCTTGATGGTTTTTGTCATTATGCTATCTCATGTTGCATATTTTGGAATGGCTTATGTTGTATGTTTTAAGGTTGTTTGAATGTGGTAAAGTTATGGCATGTTTTGAAAGGTATTGATCTAGTAATTAATGATGGAAAAGTGACCAAATATGCATGTTTAGGTAAGTTTTAATGTTTGCATTTAAGGTGCCTTGAATGACATACTGGTTAGTTGATTTTAGGATTCTTGAATTGGCCATTACATGTATGTTTTGATAGGTTTTTGATGCTTTGATTAGGTGCACATAAGGCCTAAAGGTCTATGCATGAAGTGGTGCTGGAAATGGCTTGTTTTTGGGCAAATTTATGTCCATACAGCCTGAGACACGAGCATGTGACTCAGTCATTTGTGACACACAGCCTGGCGACACGAATATGTGTCTCCTATAGGTTCCTTTTCATGGAAATCAGTTAGTTACACGGCCTAACACACGACTTGACACACGGGTGTGTGAGGTAATTTCAAGAGTTACACGACCTCGCACATGAGTGTGTGACACAGCCGTGTGACCCTACTCAAAGAGTTATACGGGTGAGGACATGGGTTGGGACACAGTCGTGTGTTCCTAGTTCGAAGGTGACATGGCCTGAGACACAGGCGTGTGTCTCAACCATGTAAGGCACACGGCCTGGGCACACAGCCGTGTGACCTCTGTATTTTAAAATTTGTAACTTTTTCATAAACTTTCCAAATGATTTCAAATTGGTCCCAAATTGTTTCTAAGGTGTTTCTAGGGACTCGAGGGCTCGATTTAAGGATGATATGTATGTGAATGATTATTTTATAATATGTTTTCGATAATGAATGAAATGTATGTTTTAATGTTCTGTTTGTATGGTAATGCTCCATAACCCTCATCCAATCGAGCTGATTCCGATGAAGTAGAAAGTAATGCGCAAACCATTATTCACGAGGTAGCATCTAGTGGTAATAGGCCTGTATCTGAGTGCCAGGGAGGAGAGGCTAAAGAAGCCTTCTTCTATATGATGTCTGAGTGGTTCTTAGAGTTCATGCGAATGGACCTAATGGCTCAACGACCTCCACCCCCACCTGTACCCCAACCGGTCCCTTTAGTTCCTTAGAGTTTGGAACCAATATGAGTAAACAAGCCTCCAGATGATAAAATTCAAAAGTATGAGACTGAAGAGTTTCGAGGTATAGCTAAAGATTATCCGAAGAGGGCCAAGTTCTGGTTAGAAATTACGGTAAGAGTTTTTCATGAATTATCGTGTACTCCAATTGGATGCTTGAAATGTGCTGTCTCTTTGTTGAAAGACTCGACTTATCAGTGGTGGAACACCTTGGTTGCGGTTGTACCAAGAGATCGAGTAAACTGCAAATTCTTTCAAATAGAGTTTAAAAAGAATTATGTGAGTCAGAGATTCCTCGGTAAGAAACGCAAAGAGTTTCTTGAGTTGAAGCAAGGTCATATGTCAGTTTTGGAGTATGAGAGGGAATTTGTGTGACTTAGTAAGTATGCCCAGGAATGTATACTGACAGCGGTTGCTATGTGTACTCGACTTGAAGATGGCCTAAATGAAGATGTCAAGCTGTTATTTGGGATTCCAGAGTTAAAAAAATTTGTGGTTTTAGTTGATTAAGTGCACAAGGCCGAGGAACTTAGTAAAGAAAAGAGAAAAGCCAATTATGAGGCTCGTGATTTAGGAAAGTGAACTTTTGGAAAATTATTCTCATTTCCATCGAAAAAGTTAAAAGAATATCATGGTCGTTCATCAGCTTCGTTATTCTGGAAAAGATAGAGGAAAATAACATTCGAGCTCAAAATGTTAGGCTAATCTATAGCGAGCATGGGCAGTGTTACAAGCAAAAAGCCTGAATGTCAATAGTGTAATAGACGACACTTGGTGAGTGCAGACTAAAAGTGAATCATGTTTTAAATGCTGTTCTTATGAGCATTATCTCAGAGATTGCCCTGAAAGGTCCGACAAAGAAAAGACTCAGACTACTCAACTGAGTAATATAGCTACGAGATCGAGACTACCCCGAAATACTAGAAATGCTGGTAACAATCATAGTGAGATGAAAGATGGTACTATGAGATCTGAGGCATGAGCGTCAACTAGGGCTTACGCGATTCGTGCTCGAGAGGAAGCTTCAACACTTGACGTGATCGCCAGTACATTTTCTATCTTTGATACTAATGTTAATGTTTTGATTAACCCAGGGTCAACGCGCTCATATGCATGCACAACTTTAGTGTCAGATAAGGAATTACCTTTCGAGTCTATTGAGTTTTTGGTTAAAGTAATAAACCACATTTTCTATCTTTGATACTAATGTTAATGTTTTGATTAACCCAGGGTCAACGCACTCATATGTATGCATAAATTTAGTGTCAGATAAAGAATTACCTTTCGAGTCTATTGAGTTTGTGGTTAAAGTAATAAACCCTTTAGGTCAGTATGTGTTAGTTGATAAAGTTTGTAAAAATTTTCTTTTGATGATTTAGGCTTGCAACTTTCCAGTTAATTTGATGCGATTTTGGGTATGGACTGGTTAACTTTGCATGATTCTGTAGTGAACTATAGACAAAAGCATATTGTGTTAAAATGTCAAAATAGTGAAAAGCTTCTTATTGAATCAGATAGACTAGATAGTATATCTAATGTTATTTCAGCTATGATGACACAGAAATATGTTAGAAAAGGCTGTGAGGCATATCTCGCTTATATATTTGATTCCAGGGTTTCAGAATTAAAGTTAGAATCAGTTTCGATTGTATGTGAGTTTACAGATATGTTTCCAAAAGAATTACCAGGGTTACCGCTGACCAGAGAGGTTGAATTTGCTATTGAGTTAATGTCAGGAACACATCCGATATCGATAGCTCCGTATATAATGGAATCTACAGAATTGAAAAAGTTGAAAACACAGTTGCAAGAGTTGACAGATAAGGGCTTTGCTTGGCCTAGCTTTTCTCCTTAAAGTGCTCCTATTTTGTTTGTCAAGAAAAGGACAAGTCAATGAGATTATGTATCGATTATCGAGAGCTTAAAAAAGTTACGATCAAGAACAAGTATCCATTACCGCGTGTCAATGATTTGTTTGACTAATTGAAGGTGCGACGGTATTCTCGAAGATCAATCTTCGTTCTGGTTATTATCAGCTACGGGTTAAAGACTCTGATATGCTGAGAACTATGTTCAAAACCAGGTATGGACATTATGAGTTTCTTGTGATGCCATTTGGTTTGACTAATGCACATGGACTTGATGAACAGAATATCCGTACCGTATTTAAACAGATTTGTTGTTGTGTTTATTGATGATATTCAGATCTATTAACGAGATGAGATAGAGGATGCCCAGCATTTGAAAATTGTATTGCAAACTTTATGCGAAAAACAATTGTTTGCTAAATTCAGCAAATGTGAGCTCTGGCTTCGAGAAGTCAGATTTTTGGAACATGTGGTATCGACAGATAGTATTAAGGTTGATCTGAGTAAAATCTCAGCTGTGGTGGCCTGGAAACCTCTAAGAAATGTGTTAGAAGTAAAAAGTTTTCTAGGTTTAATTGGATATTATAGAAGATTTGTCAAGGTATTTTCAATGATTGCTACGCCATTGACGAAACTGTTGGAAAAAGATGTTAAGTTTGAATGGTCGGAGAAATGTCAGCAAAGTTTTAATCAGTTCAAAGCTTTGTTAACCAAGGCACCTGTCTATGTTCAGCCAGAATCCGACAAAGAATTTGTAATTTATAGTGATGCTTCATTGAATAGTTTAGGCTGTGTTTTAATGTAAGAGAGCAAAGTAATAGCGTATGCTTCTCGACAGTTGAAACTACACAAAAAGAATTATCTGAGTCACAATTTAGAGCTCGTAGCTATCGTATTTGCTTTAAAGATTTGGCGACACCATTTGTACAGAGAAAAATATCATATCTTCACAGATCACAAAAGCTTGAAGGATATGATGTCACAGATTTGAACTTGAGACAATGCAAATGGCTTGAATTGTTGAAAGATTATGATTTGATTATCGACTATCATCCAGGAAAGGCTAATGTCGTTGCTGATGCACTGAGTAGAAAATACTTGTTTACTTTGTGAGCTTTAAACACACGGTTAACATTTCTTGATGATGGTTCAATTTTAGCTTAATTAAAAGCTAAATCGACATTTTTGCAACAGATTTACGAAGCTACAAAATGTGATGATAATTTTATCACTAATGGAAATAGATTGAGTCGACATCTAATTTAGATTTTCATGTTGGTTCCGATGACAGTTTGTACTCTAAAGACAAAATTTGTGTTTCGAGAAATTTTGATCTCATTCAAAATATTTTACAGGAAGCTCACAGTAGTAGCTTATCGATTCATCCTGGTAGCAATAAAATATACAGCGATTTGAAACAGATGTATTGGTGGCCATATGAAATAGAAGATTTCAAAATTCGTATCAAAATTTTTAGTTTGTCAACAAGTTAAAGCCAAGCATCAGGTACCTTCTGGTTTGTTACAACCTGTGATGACTCCGAAGTGGAAGTGGGAACGTGTTACAATTGGTTTTGTATCAAGACTACCTTTATCTCCGAGGAAGAAAGATGCTGTATGGGTTATCGTAGATCATTTGACAAAATCTATGCATTTCATTCTAGTGTGTATGGATTTTTCACTTGAGAGGTTGGCAGAGTTGTACATTACTGAGATTGTTAGATTGCATGGTGTGCTAGTTTCTATTATCTTTGATAGGGATCCACGGGTTACATCTCGATTCTGAAGCAAGTTACATGAAGCTCTAGGTACTCGACTGCGTTTTAGTACAACATTTCATCCACAGACTGATGGTCAGTCTGAACAAGCAATTTAGATTCTCGAAAATATGTTTTGATGTTATGTTTTAGAGTTTGAAGGTAACTAGGAAAGATTTCTGTTGTTGGTTGAATTTGCATACAACAATAGTTATTAAGTGAGTATTAAAATGGCACCGTATGAAGCTTATATGGTCGAAAGTGTCGAACTCCGTTACTGGACTGAACTGAGTGAGAAAAAGGTATTCGATGTTGATTTCATTAGAGAAATTGAAGAAAAGGTTAAAGCAATTCGAGACAGTTTGACAGTGGCTTTAGATCGACAGAAATCTTATGCAGATTTGAAACGAAAAGATATACAATTTCAAGTCGGTGACAAAGTATTGTTGAAAGTGTCACCTTGGAAGAAAGTCCTTCAATTTGGTTGGAAAGGAAAGCTTAGTCAGCGGTTTATTGGGCCATACGAGATCATTGAGAGAATAGGTCCAGTAGCTTACAGATTGGCTTTGCTGTCAGAGTTTGAAAAGATTTATAATTTTTTCCATGTATCAAAGTTACGATGGTACCGATCAAATCCTTCTCATGTGGTTTCACTTGTTGGTGTTGATATACAACCACATATGACGTACAGTGAAGAACCAATCAGAATTTGAGCTTGGGAAGTTAAAGAATTGAGAAATAAGAGTATAGCTTTAGTTAAAGTTCTCTGGCAACGTCACGGAATAGAAGAGGCTACTTGGGAACCGAAAGAATCTATGAAAGTGCAATACCCGAACTTATTTTCTGGTAAGATTTTTGGGGATGAAAATTCCTTTAGGGGGAGAGTTGTAACAGCTCATTTTTAGTGAAATCAGAATAGTGATTTTGGGACCACAAATCCAACAAGAAATTTTATTATTAATTTAATGTCCATGGAATGTTAGTGAGATCCTATCAAAATTTCGTTAAGAAATTTTGATGTTTACATGATTTATTAAGTGAAAAGGAATAAATCATAAAATGTGTAAAGGTAGAGTTCCATTAGTTAAAAGGATCAAATGGCTATGGAACTTTGAAGTGAGTGGACTTAGATGGTAATTAGACCATTTCTATAGTTAGTGAATATTCATGGCAAGGTTTTATTGAAATTTTGAATGTTTTTATAGGGAAAAATGGTAAAATGGTAAATAAAGATAAAATCAATAAGTATAAAATCATCATCTTCTTCCCATTTGTTTTCTCCTCAAATGAAAATCACCATTGGAGGTAGCTAGGGTTTGACGAAGCTTAGTCTCACTTGCATGGTATGTAATTTTGCCCCGATTTTCATGATTTTTATGTTTTTGAGGTCGTTTTAGCTTAATCTAACTAGCCCGGGGATCAATTTGTAAAACTATTAAAGATTGCGGGTTATGCTATGAATGCTTTTGTATGATTCTTGATGTTTAATGATATATTACGAGTCCTTGTTGATAAATAACAAGTTTTGTGAAGAGATTTTTGATGAAAATTTCACTAAAGGACGTTTTGTAAAAATAGTAAAAGTTCATGTTAAATTTATGAAATGATGATTTGTATGGGTTGGTTTAAGTCCCTAGAGAAATAGGTTAGCTTGAAAGGAGGATTAAAATGCTTATATTTCTGTTAGGAGCAAAATAGTAATTTTGTATAAATATGAAATATGGACTAAATTGAATACTAAGGTTATTAGATGAATTGAATTTTTCTATTTAGGTTAAGATAGACCACGTACGAATTTAAATCAGGGAAAAGCTAAAGCCTTGGATTAGTTCGACTTCATTTCTTCATCCTAGTCGTTAAGTTAAGTTCGTATGAATAGTTATCATTTTAATGTTATTTCAAATAGTATCTTAATATGTTATTTATCATGTGAATTGATCGAGATATAAATAAATCAATGCCATGATGATTATCGAGTCCTAGTTGAACCTTAGGAATTCGTAGGATATAAATAACATGTCATTAGGGATTTCATGTTTCGTGTGCTGGTCTTAAATGTCCTATCAATGGTTGAGGTCCTGTATTTGTTACGGATACTCCATAGCACGTGTGAGTAGCATCGTGTAGC
The DNA here is from genome assembly GCA_025698475.1 of Gossypium anomalum. Lineage (NCBI taxonomy): Eukaryota > Viridiplantae > Streptophyta > Magnoliopsida > Malvales > Malvaceae > Gossypium > Gossypium anomalum. Next base: position 16,093,918 of record CM046957.1, read on the forward strand.
TTACATTTTGACCCACAGCTCGTGTGAGCAACGATATAAGGGAAAGGTTATGATTATATGTTTAAGCACACTTCGTGTAAGCTTTCCCGAGTATCCAATGATATTCTAGTTGGTTCAACAGGCAAGAAAAGGGATTGATAGGGTTTTGATGCTTTGATTAGGTCCACATAAGGCCTAAATGTTTATACATGATGTGGTGTTGGAAATGACTTATTTTTAGGCAAATTTATGTCTACTCGGGCTGAGACACGATCGTGTGGCTTAGTTGTGTGTGACACATGGCCTGGCAACACGGCCGTGTGTCTCCTACAGGTCCTTTTGCATGGAATTCAGTTAGTTAGACTGCCTATCACTAGGCTTGGCACATGATCATGTGAGGCAATTTTGAGAGTTACACGGCTCGGCACACGGGCGTGTGACACGGTCATGTGACCCTACTCAAAGAGTTACACAGGTGAGGACATGGGTTGGGACACGATCATGTGTCGCTAGTTCGAAGGTTACACGGCCTGAGACATAGGCGTGTGTCTCAGCCATGTGACCCCTGTATTCTAAAATTTGTAACTTTTTAATAAACTTTCCAAACGATTTCAAATTGGTCTTGAATTGTTTTTAAGGTCTTTCTAGGGCCTCGAGGGCTCGATTTAGGGATGATATGTATGTGAATGATTATTTTATAATATGTTTTTGATAATGTATTAAATGTATGTTTTAATCTTCCATTTGTACGGTAATGGTTCGTAATCCTAATCCTACAATAGATACGGGTTAGGGGTATTACAAATGCCATGACAATTCCAGAAAGATGATGTAGCACTTAGTCCAAGTCACTCTCAGCCAGCTGTACTTGTACCAAATAAACCACCTTGAAAAAGAGGAAGCAAAAGGTGTGTGCTGAGAGGGAGGGACCTACCCTATAAAGATGGAAAGAGAAAAGAAGAATCTAGAGATGGAGAAGAATTAGAGAACAATTTTTTCTCTCTGCATCAGGTTCTCGTGAAATCTCAGAGAAAAAGTGGAGAGGGTAGTAGCTTATAGAGTAGAAGAATTACATATGCAAGGAAGGGGAAGAGAAATATGCCCATGGTTTTGCATCAAATCTCAATATTAGAGTAAAAGCTGGAGTAGCAAAAGCTTCTTATAGTTTTGCCATTATTTTCTAATTTGAACTTTTTGATTCATGAATTTAAACAATAAAGTTGAATGATTTTGTTATGAATTTGAATGTTCAACCCATGAGCTAATTCTCATTTGGTTGGAATTATTAGGGCGAAATTTTATTATCTTTAATGCCCATGGTTTGATTCTGAGTAGGATACTATTTCATTCGATTTGTGATTATTTTAAATGCATGCATGCAAGCTCTAGACATAGATGACTGTATGGTATGTTATTAGATTTGATTTAATTCTAGAAAGATTAATTAGATTGGATTATAATCAGTTGATACAGGCAAGTATTTGAAAGAATATTTGCAGCACTCTAGATGTAGAAGTTGCAAGTTATATAGGGATAAGGAGAAAAATATGGATATCATTCTTGAGTTCTGTAGACATACAAAAACTCAAACTGATAGCTCAAGGTCTGACTTTCAAAAGAAGGAAACTACAGTAGTAAGTCCCTGAGCAGTAGAATGGTCAAGATTTTTCCATGGCATTATTATGTTATAAAAATAAGCCCGATTAATTCCAACCTTTATCATTCAACAGTACAAACTCTTTCACACTTATTCTTTGCGAATTGCCACAGCATTTTAATTGCCATAGCATATTTTCGTTCATAATTGATTTTTTATTAATCTATTTCATTACATTACATTACAGTTTATTTAGCCAATTTCATAGTAATAGCATAACCAATTATTTTAATCAATTCCAATCCTTGTGGAGACTATACTTACTCATCACTTTATTACTTGATTCTACGTGTATACTTGCACATTCACATTACACATTCACACACGACATAATGTCATGTCATTTTCTATTTACCAAGACTTGAAATTAAATGACTTGGAAAAGACTGGTGTTGCAATTCAATTAACTGATTTTTTTTATATTCACCCTCTTGGAGTTGTGAGGATGTGTTGGTGCAAGTTAATTAGCTTATATTTCCTATAGACTTTTATATCTTGGAAATGGATTGTAATTCCTCATCAAAATCCGCTTTCAATTTTGTTAGGGGGACCATTCATGAAGACAATTAAGACCAAGATTATGTAGATGAGGGTACTCTCTCCATAGAGTTTGATGGGGAGATTGTTAAATTTAATGGTCTTGATGCAATGAAGTACCGTAATGATGTGCATTCTCTTTGTCAATTTGATACGATTGATTCATTTGTGCAGGATGTCTTTGTAGAAGAGAGTGTTAGTAAAGGGTTGGAATTAAATGCACAATCCATTTTGGAAGGAATTGATGATGAGATTGGTGTAAAAGAATAATTTTAAGCTTCATTGTCTGAACCAACAAATTCGAATGTTGAAATTTCTACTACCACTAATAAAATGTTACCTTTTATTGTGCAGGCACCAAAACTGAAATTAAAAGACTTGCCAATCATAGAAAATACAAGTATTTGGGTGCAGGTGAGACGTTTCCAACCATAATCTTGAAAGGACACAATTAAACAAGAGGAAAAGGTGGCTTGAGCTTTAAAGGAGTACAAGGCTACAATTGGATGGACTTTAGCCGATATTAAAGGTATTAGTCTGTAACAATCCTAACCTGTCTCTGTCATCGGATTAAGGTTACAGAGCATTATCATACAATCAAAAACCATTTAACATCGTAAAATTAAATAAATTAAACTACTTATAAACCAATCAGTCATATGCATTTTTGTCCCTAAATCAAGCCTTCGAGGCTCTAAAAATAGCATAGGAGAAATTCGGGACTAAATTGAAACAAAACAGAAGTTTTAAGAAAAAGTTGTAAAAATTGGAAAATAGGAGTCACACAGCTGGGTAACATTCGAACAAGGGACACACGACTATGTCTCAGCCCGTATCCTCACTGTAACACCCCTAACCCGTATTCGTCACCGAAATAGGATTCCGAGGTATTACTGAACAATACACATCATTCACTACATAACACATGCATTTATGCATTCATAATCAAAATACATTCAACACATTCACATTGTCCTTTATAAGGCCCTACAAGACCTTAAAACATGCTTAAAACAGGTTCGAGACTAAATCGATAACATTTGAAAACTTCAAAAAGCTTATAAAATTTTCATGCATACAGGGTTCACACGCTAGTGTGAGCAGGCTGTGTGCCTCACATGGCAATCAGACACGCCCGACTCACAGGTCCTGTGGAAACAGGACATACATACTAGCTTGCATCACATGGCCGGAGACACGCCCGTGTGCCATGACCGTGTGAAAACTGGAGGGTATACTGACTTGGGTCACACGACTGACCACACGCCTATGTGCCAGCCCGTGTCTCATACACGACTAATAGACACGCCCCTGTGTCTAAGCAGTGTAACTTACTGACTTGTTTAACTAAGATTCAGGGGTCACACGGTCGAGTCACAAGCCCGTGTGCTCAACCGTGTGGCACGAATATAGGCTTGGTTTAAGCCATTATTCCCACCTATCATTCATGTACCTAAAAGCATTAATTTGGCATTATCTTCACATACAATAGGTAACCAAAAATGACCATTTCATGCACATTTCATGCCATTTACAAACTATTCTTTCAACCTCCTAAAAACATAACCAAAAGCATACCAATTCAATATGACATTACCTACAATTTCAACTATCTTATGCATTATTCTCATCATCTTATCAACTAATTCATGCCACAAAGCATACCATTTCATCATCTCAAAATCAATCCACAACATACCATTTTCAAAGAAATAATACACCAATTAACATCTAGCTAGTTGAACAACTCATAACCATCACAAGAACCATATCAAATATGCCAAAACATAAGGCAACTATTACCACATATATCACTTATCAAACTCATAAATCAAGCCAACTTAAATGGCTAAATACATACCAACATGACATCATTTCACAAGCCAATACACATGGCTAATATCGTATCTCAAAAATTATCATCAACTCATTAGCCTATACATGCCATATACTATATTTGTATAGTATCAAAAGTACCAAGAAGTAGTCAATAGTGTGATGACGGTTCCTGGTGATCCCTGATGTCTGAGCTAGCTTTGATAATCTATAAAACAGGGAAAGAACACACAAAGTAAGCTTTAAAAGCTTAGTAAGCCATATACAAATAAAATTACCACATGAGTAAACATCATTCCCATCAATATGGAAAATATGAGTAAGCACATATAAGCTTTCAAACCGTTCCCAATGTATACATATTCAATATCATAAATGAATTCATCAAATACTTCTCTTTTCAATACTCGTAGGAATCTCGTACATACCTGAGTCACTTAACTCATTCACACATTCTTTCTTGAGTTGACTTTGCCCGTTAAACCTTTCAAAATCATTAAGGATACTTGAAAATCACATATAGCTCGTACAATGCCATATCCCAAATATGGTCTTACATGTTATCACATATCGATGCCAATGTCCCAGATATGGTCTTACACGAAATCATATAACGATGCCAATCTCCCAGACATGGTCTTACACGTAATCACAATACAATGCCAATGTCCCAGACATGGTCTTACATGTAATCACATCTCGGTAATCCTAATGTCATGACATTCGTATCCTATACTATTCCTAGAGTTTGTACGAGACTTTCAAATATTGTAACTCTGTCGATTCTTGCTCGTATTTGCTATTTCAACATTCATAGCAATTTGATGACAAATAAACATTTATAAATCAATTTAAAGGTATTTATTTGTACACGAACTTACCTCGTAGTCGAAATAGAGGGACTGGATCGACTATTTGACAACTTTTGATTTCCCCTAATCTAAATTCAATTTCTTTCTTTCTTGATCTATATGGATTCAAGTTTAGCTCATTTAATCAACTATTCATTCAATTTCATCCAAAAATACCTATTTGAGCATTTTACACTTTAGCCCCTAAAGTTTCACATTTATTCAATTTAGCCCTTATTTCACAATTACACAAAATTCACACAATTCAACAAGACCCATGCTTGGCCGAATTACCATAGTGCCCTTAGCAGCTCATATTTCACATTTATTTCACATTTCAACCACCTAATTTACACTTTTCACGAACTAATCCCTAAAATGCATTTTTGTCAAAATCACTTAACAAAACATATTAATCTAACATTTATCTTTCATTTTTCATCATTAACCATCATAAAGCACATAGATTCAACAATGGCACTTCACAAAATCATCAACAAATTCAAAAATTAAGACACGGGCTAACTAGGACTCAAGGCAACGATCACAAAAACGTAGAAATCATAAATAATAGAGCTCGAAACATACCTCAATCAAAAACAACAAGAGCCGAACCCTAAAACAACATTTTCTTCTCCTTTTTCTCTTGGTGTTCGGTTATGGATGATGATAATGAAGCTGATTTTTCACTTATTTTATTTAATTAACCCTAATAACCAAATTACGATTTTAACCTTAATTAAAACCATTTAAAAACATTCATTTAATGGCCATTTATGTCAATTTCCACTATCCATGGTCTATTCACAACATAAGGACTTCATATTTAATCAACCATAGCAATTAAGCACTTTAAACAAGTAGAATGCAACTTTTGCATTTTACGCGATTTAGTCATTTTTCTCAAATTGAGCTATTAAATGATAAAATTATTTCACGAAACTTTCACACATATATAATTACATCCTATAAACACAAAAAATAATATTAAAATAATTTTTTGACATTGGATTTGTGGTTCTGAAACCACTGCTTTGGTTTAGCTAAAACTGGGATGTTACACTCACCCGTGTAACCCACTAAGTAGGGTCACACTGCCATGTCGCAGGCCATGTGCCAGGCTGTGTAACTCTCTGACTTGGAGCACTAAGAAATTTCAAATGACACACAGTCGTGTGACAGCCCATGTGACCCCAAAAATGTACCTAAAATCAAGCTATTTCAAGTCCAATTCATGCATAACTAACCATTCCATTTAGGCACACTTTCAAGGGGTTAAAACATCATTCAAACACACATAAACATGCCATTTCAAACATTCTAAATCACCTAACTAATATGCCATTCAAAGGCACTACAATTGTATAAAACATTATGAATCAAACCAAAGAAATTTAACCACATCTCAAGCACACAACCTAGTTCACTTAACCACTACATTCCACCATAATTGACCATCAAGCCATCAAAAACATACCAAAAGAAACTTATTTACAAGCACTTAAAAGTGACCAATATGACATAACTTGGTAAGGCATTAAAGTTCACCAAACCAAACATAACTTAAAAAGTTTATACATACGAAAACATCCATTACAAAGATCTTATACATGCTATTATTAAACTTGACCAAAATACTCAAAAGCTATCGAATTGGTTGCTGGATAGTGTGATAGGTCTCCGACGAGCTTTCAATCGATCGAGTTTCCAATAATCTATAAAATAAAGGAAAGTAACTACGTAAGCAACGAGTGCTTAGTAAGATTGTATAAACTTAAACATAACTTACCACTTCATTAACACAATTCATAGATTAAACATAAACCATTACAAATGCCATAATCTTAGTAAAAGCCTATTCAAGCACCATCAAGCTTACAAGTTTGTAGGTTCATCAACATCACATATAAATTCATTTATATCATAAGTAGATTTCATAAGATACATTGCATATTCATCAACCTTTTCATAAAACCATGAACATTTCTATTAACTTACTTACTGTTACATTCCTTTTTCTTACCCGTTGAACCATCTAGAATGTAGCCTTTCCTTTACATCAATGGTCACACGAGCTATGAAACGGGTTTGTTCACACAAGCTGTGGGTTAGAATGTAAGCTACACGATGCTGCTCATACGAGCTATGGAGAATTCACAACAAATGTAGGACCTTAGCCATCGGTAGGACTGTAACACCCCAAACTCGACCTAGACGTTATGGCCGAATCTAGCAATGTCACATGATAGTGCTTTAGAAATCACAATGACGTTAAGACCATTTCTCTGTAGGTACCTTATTTCATTATCTTATGTTATCTTCTAAAACATGTCATTTGTTTCCAATCGTTAACCTTTTTCAAACTTTTAAACTTCGCTAAAGCTTTTAAAAACATTTTCATAAGTGTAGTAGTTTCGTAAAACATTTGATTCTTTTGAAAACCTAAGTTTTCCTACTACTAGCAGTAAAAATCGTAAAACATTGCAAAATCCTAAATTAAGCAAAAATCTATAATGGCCTTAATTACATCAAATTTTCCCCCACATATAAATTAAATCATAAGTAAATAGAAAATGGTCCAAGAGGAAAACTATGTGGCCACCGCTGAGTCCTCCGCTGCTCTGATTGTCTACTACTGGGGTTACCTAAACAGATAAAACAAAAAGGGGTGAGTTTTCACAAACTCAGCGTGTAATCCCCAAAGATAAAACATGCATCCAAACAAACATCAAAATATAGTCTGGGGCCGGGGTCCATTATAGAACTAGTCCGGGCCTTAGCCCACTCAGATACAGATGCGAAACATATCATCAAAGTCCTACCCACCAGCCTCTACACACCATCTCTGTCCAACCCTACACACCATGTGGGGATAAAATCAACCCACCCATCCCTACACACCAGGATGTACCCAAATGCGGCACATAATCTGTAACACCCCTATCCCGTAACCGTCACCAGAATAGGTAAGGGGCATTACTAGACAAACAGAACATTACAAATCAATACAGAATCACAGATATCACATAATATTAATGCATAAGCAAGTCAACAATTCATTCCTTATAGAGGTCTCAAAGACCTAAGACACACTTTTAAAAAAGGTTAGAACTAAACCGAACACATTAAGAATTTTCAGAACTTAGAAAAATCTTTTAATACTATTGAGGTCACATGTCAGTGTGACCAGGCTGTGTGGTACACACGGACACCATACACACCCATGTGATCCAGTCGTGCCAAAACAGAGTACATATACTGACTTTTACACACGGCCGTGTGATACTTAGCTGGCTACTGATTTAATCCCACGGCCATATGACACGCCTATGTGTCTAAACCGTGTGATCTTAAGAGGTTACTGCTAAACATACAAGGCCACAAGGCACACCCGTGGTCCCTGGCCGTGTGACACAATGCAGGCTTGGTTTAACCCAACTTGCCACCCCTTTTTGGGTCATTCCTACAAGCAATACTAAAAAACATTCATGCCACAATTTTTAGCCATTACAATGCTCAAAACATGCTTCATTATAACTACATCATTATCATTCAATAACCTATTCAAATCCATAGCAAAACACATTAAGAATCTTATTATAACAACATGTCAAAATGTTCATTTCATAACTCACTTATGGCACCTTCTAACTCATGCTTAAACTTACCATTTCCTCAATTTGGCATTACAAACTATTTACCAAAACTAAGCACAAACATACCATTTCCTAGCCAACTCTCATGGCATAACATATATACATACCAAAGCTTAAATACATAAACATTCTAGCCTATGCATGCCATACTTAGAAATATTTACACTTTCAAAAGTACCAAAATGAGTTCGATAGTATGGTGACAATCCTCAACTATCCCCGAGCCTTCAAAGAGCTACGATAATCAGTAAATGCATGCAAATCACACAAAGTAAGCTACAAAGAGCTTAGTAAGCCAAATACAACGAGTCTAGATATTAAAGCATATAAAGTAAAAGTCAATGGCAAGAATTCACAACCAATTCACAGAGTAATTCATGAGCCTAACCATCCTCATTTGCTTGTATACATGTCATGTTTCATTTCCATGATTTTGTACATACTCCATATTTATTATTTCACAGAAACAGAGTCTTCCATATTCAAAAATTTAGTACGATACAAACGTACCTCTATAGATTATACATTTCATATATTCATTCCTATATCTCGTACTCTATCATCAGATGGTTCAGAAACGATACAAATACTCATAAACGGGTTCGGTATCAATGCCTCTATCCTAGACAGGGTCTTATGCGAAATCTCAAATCGAGGCCTGTGTCCCAGACACGGTCTTACACGATATCTCAGATCAATGTCAATGTTCTTTTAGAAACATACAGAACTTTTCAGATACTAGCATATTATCGGAGTTTTCTCAGAATTCATTCATCAGGCTCTCAAGGCTGTCCAATATAGATTTCAGTTTGTATGCACAGAATTTAGTCAATTTAACATGTAATTGTAATTTTACTCACCTCGTACGGATTTCGTAAGGAAACGAGTCGACTATTCAACTATTTTGGACTTCCCTCAATCTAAGTCCGATTTTCTTTGTTCTTAATCTAATACAATTCAAATTCAACCATTCATTTCATTCAAAATAATACATGAACACATATTTAGGGCACTTTGCATTTTTGCCCTTACATTTTCACACTTTGACAATTTAGTCCATTTTTCACAAAATCACAATTATGCAAAATTCACCAAGACTATAGCTTGACCGAATATATATAGCTTCCATACAAGCCAAAATAACATATTTAATTCACAATTTAGTCCTTCAAAACCTCATTTTCACAAATTAGCCCAAATAGCTCTATTCCATCAATAATTTAAGAACAAAACATGATAATCTCTCATATTATCTTTCATAATCCATATAAAAACATTACAAAGCTCATATCATTAATGGCACACTTCATAATCTTCAACAGAAACAGAAATTCAGACATGGGTTTTGAAGAACACGAAGCAACGATCATAGAAACATAGAAATTATCAAAAACAGATGAAAACTCATACCTTAATCTTCCAAGATTAATGCCGAACCCTAAATGGCTATGAAAGATTTATTTTCTTTCTTCAAATTCGGCTAGATGATGATAATGGAAGAAAAAATGGCTTTTATTTTATTTAACTTATAATTAACCAACAAATACCAATTTTACCCTTTATTAAGCCATATAAAAATCACTTAATGGATGGTCATTAATGTCCATTAACCTTAGTTATGGCCTAATAACATCATAAGGACCTCTCCTTTAATAAGATAAGTCAAATAGACACTTTTAACATCTAGCACACAGCTTTTACATTTTATGCAATTAGGTCCTTTCTGCAAAATCGAGCACAGAAACAGACAAATTAAATCACAGAAATTTCACAGATGCAAATTCATTCATCATGGACACAGAAATAATATTAAAATATTTTTCAGACTCAGATTTGTGGTCTCAAAACCACTGTTCCGACTAGGGTCTAAACCGGACTATTACATAACCAAATAATTGTAGCTGAGCTGCCAAATATCAGGCTTAAAAGCCTTTTAGAATATTTCCTCCAATAACAACCCAACCCCGATACAATGCAACATACATAAATGGTATGCTAAAATGTAGTCTATCAGATTACTCAAACAGTTCATATTTACACACTAAGAATCACATTCTTAAATCATACATCACATAATCAGATAACGAAATTAGGGGCCTGAGTAATGCTTACCGACCCTATGACAGGTCACAGTCGACTTGGGCGACCAGTGCAACCTTACAGAGTTTTCTAGAAAAATGGGCTCACACGCCCATGTGGCCTGCCCGTGTGGGCCGACATGCTCGTGTGGCCCACACGGCCTAAATTGGCCTTTGCAGAGTGGATCACACGGCCTGGCCCAAAAATCTTACACGCCCGTGTGGTTTACCCGTGTGGGCCCATACACCTTTGTGGCCTACATGGCCCAATTGGTCGAACTCGATCTAGTACACGGCCTCACCGGCCATCACACGGCCATGTCATGCGCCCGTGTCTTGTACGCACAGCCTGACTTAATCACATGCCCGTGAACTGCCACACGCCCTACCACACGGGCGACCACATGCTCGCGTGGAATCGACAAAATTATTTTTTGGCTTTCATTGATTTTTAGTTTCTGTGTTTTCGGGTACACACCTATTATGATTTCGCTCCTACATGCAATCACGAATATTCAAAACCTAGAATAGACATTACCAAAGTTGATTTTAGCAATACAATTGAGAACCAAATCAGAAATATTTCTCAACGAAACCCTTAGAACATAGGAAAAGTGGACTCGCCACTTACCGAAGCCAGCCAAAAACCCAACGTTCAAAACTCTGCAAAAGCACCAACCGCTACTTGATTTCCACCTAATTCGAAAGAACCAAAACAAACTTTTTTCAAAGAACCAAACACGAAACGAGAGAAAGTGGCAACACAAAAACATACCGAAACGAGCGAGTTCAAACACCAAACACGACGGAGGAAACATAAGAAAAAAGGAAGAAAGCAATGAGAAATTCGGCAGCACAGCAAAGAGAATTTTACAGGGATCAAAATTTTGAAAAAGATTAGAATTAAAACTGATAACTTCCTAAATCCCTTAATTATCTCCCTACTAACCTACTACAGAGAATTCCAACTGCACTGAAACACCGACGTTGAGCTGAACAAAAATAAACTCCCTTGCTCGCGGAGGGATTCGAACTCAAGACCACCAGTATATTAACACTCCACTTAACCACTAGACCAGCAGGCCCATTATGATATGAAATTACAAATACATAATGATAAGCCCATTGCTCAAGTATCAGGCTTAATTCAGAAAAGTACCAAAATTTACCCAAACTAAGGTTTGAACATGGGACCTTTCACACACACCCAAAACACTTGACCGCTGAAGTAGATACACACTTGTAAAACAATTTAACAGAATTAGAACATGAAATTTGGGGGGTTACAACTCTAGACCCTTAAAGAAAATTTTGGTCTTGAAATTTTACTTGATCAGAAAAGGTGAGTATACTGCTGACACATCGATTCCTCCGGTTCCCAAGTGGCCTCCTCAGTGCTATGATTCTGCCACAGGACATTCACTAAGGGAAAAGATTTTCTTCAAAGAACCTTAAAGTCGCGATCTAAAATCTGAACCAGCTCCTCCTCAAAGGTTAGATCTAGCCGAACCTCAATCTCCTCCACAAGAATAATGTGTGTGGGATCAGAGCGATAGCGCCTCAACATCGAGATGTGGAAAACATCATGAATGCAATCTAACTCTGGAGGTAGCTCTAACTGATACGCGACTGGTTCCACTTGTCTCAAAATCTGATGCGGCCCAATAAACCGAGGGCTTAGCTTGCCCTTGCGACTGAACCTCAGAATCTTCTTCCATGGCAAGACCTTAAGAAAAATGAAGTCCCCCACAGAATATTCTATCTCACATCTTTTCAAATCACCATAAGACTTCTGCCTGTCAGAAGCTGCTTTCAGTCGATCCCTAATCAGTATCTTTAGTTTTCGAAACCAACTCTGGACCTAGAACACGTCGTTCGCCCAACTCAGTCTAACATAAAGGAGTACGACACTTACGACCATACAGTACCTCGTAAGGTGCCATCTGGATGCCAGACTAGAAGCCGTTATTGTAGGCAAATTCCGCTAATGGCAAGTACTCCTCCCAACTGCATTAGAAATCTATAACACAGCTCCTCAACATGTCCTCCAGTATCTGAATCACCCTCTCCGATTGAGCGTCTATCTGAGGATGGAAAGCACTATGTCTAACCTCGAACCCAGAGCATCATGAAGTTTCTTCCAGAATCAGGACGTGAAACATGGATCCCTATCAGAGATGATCGACACGGGTATCCCATGAAGCCTCACTATTTCTGATATGTAGAGCTTAGCCAATTTCTGCAGAGAGAAGTCCGTCCTGACCGGAATGAAGTGAGCAAACTTGGTCAATCGATCTATGATAACCCATACAAAATCCTTCTTAATGGGTGCTAGAGGCAACCCACTAACGAAGTCTATCGTTACTCGCTTCCATTTCCACATCGATATCTTAACCGTCTGTAGCAAACCCGAAGGTAACTGATGCTCAGCCTTAACTTGCTGATAAGTCAAACAGTAAGCGAAGACGTTAGTAACTTGATGCTTCAACCCTGGCCACTTGTACAACTCTCATAAATCTCGGTACATTTTATTCCTGCCGGGGTGCATAACATAAGGGCTGCTATGCGCCTCCCTTAGAATCAACAATCTCAAATCTTCATCATTCGGTGCACAAATCTGACTGCGGAAGTACAATACCCTATCTTATCAACCCAAAATCAGTAGTAACACCACTCTCAACCTGACGGAAACGTAACTCAAGAGACTTGTCCCCCATCTCTTTATCTCTGATCTGATCAATCTATGTCGGTTTCACCTGAAGTTCAGCTAGCAGACTTCCATCATCGAAAAGACTCAGTTGAGTGAACATTGCTCTCAGGTCAGTCATAGCCCTATGGCTTAATGCATCGGCCACCACATTGGCCTTACTAGGATGGTACTCGATAATGCAGTCATAATCCTTAAGTAGTTCAACCTATCTACGATACCTAAGGTTTAACTCCTTCTGAGAGAGGTGATACTTGAGGCTCTTGTGATCAGTGTAAATGATACACTTCTCACCATACAAGTAATGCCCCCAGATTTTCAGTGCAAAAACCACTGTGACCAACTCCAAGTCATGCTTCAGATAGTTTGCCTTGTGAGTCTTGAGCTGACAAGATGCATAAGCAACCACCTTCTTGTATTGCATCAAAACACAACCCAGACCTACATGCGACACATCACTGTAAACCACGAAGTCTTTACCGGGCTTAGGCTATATCAGAACAGTAGCCTGAGTCAAAACTATCTTGAGCTTATCAAAGCTCTCCTGCTGTGCATTAGTCCAAACAAAAGGAACTTCTTTACGCAGTAGCTTAGTCATCGGAGCTGCGATCAAGGAGAACCCTTCTACGAAACGTCTATAATATCCAACCAGCCTCAAAAAGTTGCGTATCTCAAACACATTCTTCTGCCGTTTCCAACCCAACACAGCCTCAATCTTACGAGGATCATCTCGTATCCTCTCAGTAGAAACTACATGTCCTAAAAATATCACATCCTAAACCCAGAACTCACACTTGTTGAACTTCGCATACAACTGTTTCTCACGAAGAATCTGTAGAACCACTCTGAGATTCTCATCATGCTCATTTTCTGTCTTAGAATATACTAAGATTTCGTCGATGAACACCACCACAAACTGATCTAGGTAGGGCTGAAATACTTGGTTCATTAAATCCATAAAGATCGCTGATGCATTAGTCAAACCAAAGGGCATAACTAGGAACTCGTAATGTCCATATCGAGTCCTAAATGTCGTCTTATGCACATCGACCTCCTTGACTCTCACCTGATGGCAACCCAAACACAGATCAATCTTAGAAAACATAGAAGCCCCCTCTAAACTGGTCGAATAAGTTGTCTATCCTCGAAAGTGGGTACATGTTCTCAATCGTTAGCTTGTTCAGCTGTCGATAATCGATGCACATCCTCATCGACCCATCTTTCTTCTTTACAGATAGAACAGGTGCTCCCTACAGAGACACATTGGGACGAATGAACCCACGGTCTAATAGTTCCTGAATCTGAGCCTTAAGTTTCGTCAGCTCTTCCGGAGCCAATCGGTAAGGGGCGATAGACACCGAAGCTGTACCAAGAATCAACTCAATCCCAAACTTTACCTCACGATTCGGAGGCAACCCCGATAGTTCCTCAGGAAACACATCTGGAAAATCCCTCACAGTTCTAATGTCCATAACCGAGGAGTCCCCTAAATCAGGAATACTGACGTAGGCCAAAAATGCCTCACACCCTTTTCTCATTAACTTTTCTACTGCCAAAGAAGAAATCACATTTGTTAGATAGTCACGTCGTTCTCCAATCACCACTACCTTACTGTCCTTCTCGATCTCAAGACAACCCTTTTTGATGTACAATCCAGACTCACCCGATGTTTAACTAGCCAGTCCATTCCCAAAATCAAATCGAACTCCTTAAACGAAAGCTCCATTAGATCAGCAAGAAATACTGTCCCTTGGACCTCTAACAGGATGTCTCTAAACAGTTTACTTACTAGAATGGACTGTCCCAACGGAATCATAATAGTTACCTTGCTAGAAATACTCTTAACCGAAATGCTCAAGGTTTCAGACACAGTACTAGCTACGTATGAGTGTGTAGAGCCTATGTCTATCAGTGCAAGGTAAGGTACATTAAAGATTAAAAAAGTACCCGTAATGACATCCAGAGCATCTCTATCCTCACGATGACGAGTAGCATAGACCAAAGCAGGCTGCCTCACCTCAGTCGATCCAGCACCCCTACCTGATGCTCTCTGTCCTCGGCTCATGCCGTTACCACCCCTGGCCTGACCTCAGCCCCTAGATAGCTGCTGAATTACTCTCGACGGCTGTCAATCCTAGTAACCAGAGCTTGCATCTGATCAGTTCTCAAAGGACAATCTCTAAAATGATACTCTGTGGACCTACATCTCAGACATGCCCCAGTAGTCCTCTAACACTCACCCAAATGGCATCTACCACAATTTCCACAAGGTAAGATCCCAGTAGGCGCAACAGGAGGCCCAACTCTCACTGGCCTATCAGATATGGCCTTTTTCTTAGGCCTCATCCCAGAACTTGAGGCCTCTGAATCCCTCTTGTTCTTACCCCTCTCGCGATCTCTGTTCTGGCGCTCCGTGCACTTTACCTCCTCAGCAATCTTGCCCTTCTCGACCAGAATAGCAAACTCACGCTCCCTCTGCGGAGCTATCAGCACCCTCAGATTATTCCTAAGGCCGTCCTCAAAATGGACACATCTCTCATATTCTGTCTCCACCATACCTCACGCATAACGGCTCAGTCTCAGAAATTCAGCCTCATACTCAGCCACTGAACGGTCTCCTTGGGTGAGATGAAGGAACTCACACCTCCTAGCATCAATGTAGCTGGCCCCTACATACTTACCCTAGAACGTAGTCTTAAAATAATCCTAGGTCAAACGGTCGGGCTGAGTGCCCTCCTTAACCGTGAGCTACCACTGGTATGCCTAATCACGTAACAGAGAAACAGCACCCTTAAACTTCTGCTCGACAATAAAGTCCAAGTCGTCCATGATTCTTTCTGTGGCCTCCATCCAATACTCGGCCACATTAGGGGCAACTCCAGCGACACCTCTGAATAATTTAGCCCCATTAGACCGGAGTCGCTCTATAACCGACCCACGGCCCCTAGATCCAGTGTTGGGCCCAGCGACCCTCTCTAAAATCTGTAGCATGGCTTGAGACAATGCATCGTCCCTAACCGCACGATCACGAGACCCAGTCTCTATCACAGATGATAACGGTGTCTCACAGTATCCAAGTTAGCCAGATTGCCAAATGACAAGGACTCTGCTTGAGCCCCTCTATGACCTCTACCATAGACTCTAGTACCCCGTCTACGAGACCACGTGCACTCATTGTAAATTTTAGAATTTATTTGTATTAACAGTTTTATGCATTAGTTACAGTTCCAATATTTATTAATAGACATTTTATGCAGTATAGTATCAGGATATTCAGAGTCGGTTATCTTGAGTAGTAGTCTCACTATAGTTTTCAGTCTACTGTACCTAGAGAGTTTTCAGTGTAATATACTACCCAAAGTAGTTTCAGTATATTCCAATCATATTTTCTAACAATTGTAAATAGAGTTTTAGATAACTTATAGGATCCTGGAAACGGTGTACCACATACTTATTTCAAAAATAATTTAAATTATTTACAAATCATTTCTTTAAAACCAATCTTTAAAACCCACGTCTACAGTCGAGTTTTGTAACCTGGCTCTGATACCACTAAATATAACACCTCAAATCTGGCCTAGACGTTATGGCCGAATCTAGCAATGTCACATGATAGTGCTTTAAAATCGCAATGACGTTAAGACCATTTTTCCGTAGGTACCTCATTTCATTATCTTATGTTATCTTCTAAAACGTGTCATTTGTTTCCAATGGTTAACCTTTTTCAAAATGTTAAACTTCACGGAAGCTTTTAAAACCATTTTTGTAAGCGTAGTAGTTTCGTAAAACATTTAATTCTTTTGAAAACTCGAGTTTTCCTACTACTAGCAGTAAAAATCGTAAAACATTGCAAAATCCCAAATTAAGCAAAAATCCGTAATGGCCTTAATTACATCAAATTTTCCCCCACATATAAATTAAATCATGAGTAAACAAAAAATAGTCCAAGAGAAAAATCGTGTGGCCACCGCTGAGTCCTCCGCTGCTCCGATCCATCTACTACTGGGGATTACCTGAACAGATAAAACAGAAATGGGTGAGTTTTCACAAACTCAGTGTGTAATCCCCACACATAAAACATGTATCCAAACAAACATCAGAATACAATCTGGGGCCAAAACCCATTATAGAACCAGTCTGGGCCTTAGCCCACTCAAATACATATGCAGAACAGATAATCAAAGTCCTACCCACCAGCCTCTACACACCATCTCTGTCCAACCCTACACACCATGTGGGGATAAAATTAACCCACCCATCCCTACACATCAGGCTGTATCGAAATGCGGCACATAATCAGATAATTGCAGGTGAGCTGCTAGATATGTTGTGGACATTTATGAGATTGGTTTAATTGAAATTATTAATGTTTTAAAAGGGTATATTGGTAAATTGGTAAATAAAGATAAATAAAATAAAATAAAATAATGGTTATCATCTTTTTTCACCATCTTCAACCAAAATTTAGCTAAAGAATACACCATTTTTGAGCTTTGAAGGTTCGACCATAGTTCCTTATGCATGGTATGTATTTTCACTCGATTTTTGTTGATTTCTATGTTTTTGAGATCTTTGCAGCTTAATCAAGCTAGCCCAGGGACTATTTTGCAAAACTGTTAAAGGTTTAGGGTTTTGTCATTGATGAAATTATATGTGTTTTAATGTTTAATGGTAGAAAATGCACGGTTTTTGTTAGATAAACAACATTTGTTAAGTGAATTTTAGTGAAATGTACAATTAGGGATTAAATTGTGAAATGTGTAATTTTTGGGTTAAATTGTGAAATAAATGAAAAATATGGACTACTAGGGACCTAATTGAAATTCAGATAGCATGGGTTGTAGTTGAATTGCTTGAATTTGTGATTTTATGAAATAAGGACTAAATTGTAAAAATGTGAAATGTTAGGGGCAAATGTGTAAAATTTCCTTAATGTATAATTTGGACTAAATTGAATAAAGAGATTATTAAATAAGTTTATTTTGATTACATTTAGATCAAGAAAGATGAAATACGGACTTAGATCGGGGAAAGAACAAAATTTTGGATTATTCGACTCGTTTTGCCATTTTTGCATCTGAGGTAAGTTCGTATGTATTAAACATTATTATAATTGTGCTTTAAATGCTTTGATATTGTCTAAATTGTGAATGCGAAATTACAGACTTGTTCGGTGAAGATTCGGCATTGGAAATCCTCGATTGAACCTTAGAAATATTTTAAGATGCAAATGACAAGTCATTAAGGGTTATGTGATTTGGGTGTCGGCCCGTACATTCTACGGGTGGCTGAGTTAACTGTCATGTGTTGCGAATACTTGTCAGCTTGTGTGAGCAGCACCGTGTAACTTCATCATGACTGTTAGCTTGTGTGAGCAGACCCGTTGATAGCTCAAGAGAGAGCATTATTGAGATATGATATTGAGATAGCTTCGGCTATATATATGTGTAATTTAGGGTGCGAGTTTCCTAAGTATCCGATAGTATTTTGAATGGTTCAATGGGTATATCAAAGGTAAGAATGAGTTTGTGGTATAGGTATGTACATGAATCGTACAAGCTTTGAATTGAAGAAATTGATTAATTGTACATTTAGTAATATGATTAAAGATATGAAAGGTTTGTTAGTTAATATAATTTATGTGTTGATATATATATTCGATTGTTTGAATTGTGTATTTATAGTTAATTGATTTTAATGCTATACGAAATTACTAAGCTTTATAGCTTACTTTGTTTATTTTCTATGTTTTATAGTGAAATCAAAGCTAGCTCGGATTCGGGATTGTCAGAGACTTCACACTATCCTACTATCACTTTGGCACTTTTGAACTTAAGTATTTTGACTATATGGCATGTATAGGATTATGGTCATTTTAATATATAGTTTGGTAATGAATTTGGTCTTTTGAAATGCCTTGTAAATGTTGATGTTTTCTTTTGTATACAGCCATAAGATTTGGCTTAATTTGGTTGGTTTAGTTGTGAATATATATATGCATATGGCTTATGATGTGTGTTTGAGGATGGCTTTATGTTAATTATTGATAAATAGCATAGTGAATATCAAATGGTGTAAATTTAAGTTTGGTATGTTGGTGAAATTAGGTAAATGTTTGGAAAATGACCATATTGATGGTTTGAGATAGTGAAATTTGATATGAATTGGAATGGCATATTGTGGTATTGATGTATTTTGTATTGGTTAGTGATGAAATGGTATGATTATGCTTGAATGAGGTTAAGAATGCCTATTTTTATACCATGAATTGTGTCATTTGGTTTAATGTAGGTATATGCAAATTGGGTGGCAAAATGGCTTGGTAAATAGCCTATTTTTGTCCACACGGGCGTGTGTCTCAGCCGTGTGTGACACACGGTCAGGTTGCACGGCCGTGTGTTCCCTGGTATTGAAATTGAAATCAAGTCAGTATGCTCCACACGGCCTAGCACACAGGCGTGTGGCCTGGCCGTGTGGCATAAGTTAGTATGCCCTACAGGTTGTGTGGCCATTTTTAGGGTACACGGGCTAGTCACACGAGCGTGTGTGTTGGCCGTGTGACCCAAGTTAGAGAGTTACACGGGATCGGACATAGGCCGGGACACGGCCATGTGATCCCATTTTGAATGTCCACACGACTTTTGACACGAGCGTGTCTTTGGCCATGTGAGACACACGGCCAGGCCACACAGGCGTGTGTCCCCTGTATTTTGCAAAAATTTTCTAAGTGTTCCAAAAGTTTCATAAGTTATCGGTTTAGACCCAAACCACCCTGAATACATGTTTTAGGCCTCGTAGGCTTATACTAGAGACGAAATGTATGTTGTTGAATGATGATTATTTTGAAACTTGAAAATGTATGTGAAACGTATGTGTAATTGTATAAAATGTTTGGTAATGCTTTGTAACCCTATTCCGGCGTTGAATACGGATGAGGGGTGCTACATCTCTATTTCCAGAATTCATAAAAAATTAATAAAATATGTTTATTTTACTAAAAAACATCAATCATCTATCAACTACCATCAAAACTCATTAAAAAATCCATGGAAAGTCCCTCAACCTTTAACAATTTTGCACATTAACCCCCGGGCTAGCTAGACTAAGCTAAAACGAACTCAAAAACATAAAAATCATTAAAAACGGGGCTTGAATTCACTTACATCCAACAAAACAAGCTTGGTCGAACCTAGCTTTCTTCTCTAATGGTGGAAACGGTTATGGCATGAAAAAGAACAAGAAAATGATATCTTTTCATCTTTTAATTACTTAACATTTTAACTTAATTATCAATTTACCAAATTAACCTTTTAAAACTATTAAAATATCATTAAAACCTATCCGTAAACATCCACCAACACTTTAATTGGTATATTTACCATTCAAATCCATTAAATTTCATTTCTATAGCCATTCAGCCCTTTTGAACTAATAGAATTCAACTTTTACATCTTTTATGGTTTAGTCCTTTTTACCTAATTAACCATTTAAGCATCAAAATTTATTAATGAAACTTTAATACAACTTAATATAATCTCTTAGACATTAAATAAAAAATAAAAATAATAACTCACTTGTCGAAATTGTGGTTCCGAAACTACTATTTTTAACATAACTGAAAATAGGTTGTTACATAGCCTATCAATTTGTATGCATAGAATCTTTCTTGAAGGTGATGCTAAACCCTCAAGGGAACCAAAAGGGAGATTGAATCCAACCATGAAATAAGTGGTAATGAAAGAGTTACTCAAGTTGCTAGATGAAGGTATAATCTATTCAATCTCAAATAGCGAATGGGTAAGCCCCATTCATGTTGTCCCAAAGAAAACCAGGATTATTGTGGTAAGAAATTTAAATAATGAGCTTGTACCTATGCAAGTGTAAAATGGTTGGAGAATGTGCATAGATTTTAGGAAGCTTAATCAAGTGACTAGGAAAGATCATTTTCCCCTGCCTTTTATAGACCAAATGCTAGCTAGAAAATCTTTCTTCTTTTTTCTTGATGGTTTTTCAGGTTTCTATCAAATTCCTACTGAACAAGAAGATCAAGAAAATACAACATTCACTTGTCCATTCGAAACTTATGCCTATAGGTGGATGCCTTTTGTTCTTTTTAATGCTCAAAGTACGTTTCAAATATGCATGCTGAGTATTTTTTCTGAATATATTAAGAAATACGTAGAAGTGTTCATGGATGGTTTTATGGAATATGGGGATTCATTTGATGAGTGTTTAGATAATTTAACCAAATTTTTGAAAATATGCATTGAGACTAACTTGGTTACCAAGGCATTTTATTGGGACATGTGATTTCTTCTAAGGGTATAGAGGTCGATAAAGCAAAGGTGGACATAATTGCAAACTTACCTTACCCTAAAAATGTTAGGGAAGTACGATCTTTTCTTGGATATGCAGGGTTTTATTGCAGGTTTATCAAGGATTTCTCCAAGATTGCTCTGCCATAGAAAAATTTATTGCAAAAGGAAGTTCAATTCAAGTTTGGGAAAGAATGTAAGGAGGTGTTTGATAAAATCAAGGAATTTTTGACAAGTTCAATTCAAGTTTGGGAAAGAATGTAAGGAGGTGTTTGATAAAATCAGGGATTTTTTGACAAGTGCGCCTATTATTCGACCGTCTCAATAGAATTTACCATTTGAGATCATGTGTGATGCAAGTAATTATGCCACATAAGTGGTTCTAGGACGAGTTGACAATAGAAGTCATGTCATCTATTATGCTTCTAGGACTTTGAATACTGCTCAATGCAACCATTCCACTACAAAAAAAAGAGCTTTTGCAGTTGTTTTTTGATAAACCGTAATTTATACATATTTTTACCCCATGCTTGGCATATTTATGGATGATTTCTCATTGATTTCATTGAATTTGATGCTCCTAATACTTTAAATTCATATTTTATACTTAGGTGAGCTTAGAAAGGCGAAAAGAGTAAGAAACGAGCCAAAAACAGACCAAATGGGCTTAAAACAGTGTTTCACACAGCCTAAGCACTTCCACACGGGTGATCCACACGCCCGTGTGACATGGCCCTGTCGACTAAAAATCAACTTAGTATTACACACGGCTTGAGCACCTTCACACGGGCGTGGCACACGGCCGTGTCCCTATCGAGCCCACGTCTAGTTCTACTTGAAATAGGCAAATTTTGGGATATTTTGGGCATTCAAAAGTCTATATAAACACCCCAGATGGAGATTAGAGGGGGACGGAGAGTAGAACGCAGAAAATACTCGAAGAAAGTCATTCGAATCAGCTCGGAAGCAGGATTACATCAAGACTGAAGATCTCCATTCAATTTCTAGTAAAGTTTCTTGGTTTCTTTATGTTTTGTTGTTTCCCAAATTTTGAGATGTTTTCCCCCATTATTATGAACTAAACTCCCTAAATACCTAAGGGAGATGAAACCTAAGACGAATCTTATTAATATCTGAATTATATGATAAATACTTGCTCTTATTCTTAATTATGTGTTCTTGATTCTTGTTTTAATATTTCAAGATATTAATCCAAGTTTGATGTGCTTATTCAGTGGAGCAAAAGTCCCTGTTTAAGAGTAGATCTAGCATAATTAAGCAGAGTTGAATACAATCTTAAACATAGGACGACGTAAATCAGCCAAATTAGAGTCAAATCTAATAGGGAAATCCATAGATCGTGTTAATGTGACGATAGAGGTTTTAATTAGAAAGAGACTTCAATTAATCAACCTAGAGTCTGTTGTTTTTAGTCTCGACGGAGATATTAACATAAATCAGGGATTTCTATGGAATAAGTCAAGTGAATAAATCGTCTGATTCAGAAGTAATAAGTGCAGTCTAGGTGGATTCTCCGTTGGGTATTATTTTCTCCATCGGTTTCCCTAAAGTCTTTTCCAACTTTTGTCTCTGTCATGTTAATTAGTTAATTAGGTTAGTTAAATTTTAGGTTAAAACAATTCCTCTTTATTTTTTAGGCTAAATAATAGAAAAAGAGTTAATACTAGTACTTTTAGTCCTGGTGGATACGATATTTTCGGTCACATCAAAACTATACTACTGTTCGATAGGTGCGCTTGCCTTAGTCGAATTTATAGTTAGTTTTACGACCATCAAGTTTTTGGCACCGTTGCCGGGGACTAAGATATTAGGAATGCTTAATTTTTATTACTTTAGCCATTATTTTTTATTTTTTTTGTTTTTATTTTTTTTACTAAAATTCTTTTTTATTTCTGGTAGGTTTTTTATAGTTTATGGCTAGAAGAAACCCGTCAGGACCTCTACTGTTCGATAGTGAGATTGAAAGCACAGCTCACAGAAACCAAAGAGAAATTAGGCGAAACATACAATACATAGAGGAAGGACTGTAAGAGTATGCCCAAAGATCAATCACGAGATGGTTGTAATAACATACTTGATTTATCATGTTTATTGATATAAGGCGTTGCCATTATTATTTCAGTTTCTTTTCTGTGTACATAAATAAACTGTTTTATAATAATGTCCTGAGAATAATATGATTATCCTTAAAAGATCCTTAGTCAAATATTATTGTTGGCTAGGCCAACAATAATGCATTAAGACTAACATGTAGTTGATTGATGATAAAGAGTTGTCATTGATATGGAGTGTCAAAATCAATGAATGAATATGTGTGTTAGAGAACAACACATTGGACTAACCTGCTATGAGTATGTTTCTTGGATTATTATGTAATTGTCACAACATTACTCATAATGATTAATATGTATATGATCCTCATACTTGAGATCATCATTATTCCAACATCGTGAGTTGTATATTTTGATATAGTCAAACGAACATAGTAACTGGTTGTTCTATAAAGACTGATATTGGATATACCACAATCTATGTAGAGGGATATGATTGATCAATATAGGATAAGTCCCTCCTACATAATGGGAGTAATATCTTAGGTCACTTGATTGAGTGAGACTAGAAATGAATGGCCATGCTCAAATAAGTTGATATGAGATGTCATACTTATTTGTGTATCATATTTCACTTAAGGTATCAAGAAACATGGGATGGACTATGCAAGTGTGACTATTCCATGACTTGTGCCCATTCAAAAGATATAGGACTTAAGGATTAATGCATGAAAGGTTAATCACAAAAGGTTATGTTGAATCATGACTTCTCGTAACTTAGGTAGCAATGATGCATTGCTAGATGCCACTCATTGTTTGTAACATTAGAATCGTTCTAATATTACTGCTAACGTTACAAGAATGTATAGGGTCACACCCTATGGTTGAAATGAACGGAGTAAAACATAGTTGGTATTGTATTCTGATTGTCAGATGAATTAAATTAATTATAGAATTAATTTAATTGGGCAATCAAATTGTTGAACATACTATATGTACAAGGATGTTGTACACATAATCAGAACATAATTTCAATAGTGTATGAATTTGGTTCGTATATAAGTTTAAATAAATATAGTTTACTGAAATCTTTATTATAATTAATGTAATTAAAATTTTCGGTTAAATATTATTATATTTATTTTAATAATGACTATTATGTTCAGATTAATTTTAATGAATTAATATTCATTAAAAAGATATACCAATTAAAAGGGTGTTATATATGGCAAGGGTAAAAACCCTAAAGATAGAATACATAAATAAGCCCGAAACTATGCTAAAGGGTCTAACAGCCGTCAAGCATAAAAATCACTAAAATAGTTTCTGAGATTTTTCTACCGTTCATTGTCAACTGGGTGGACTATGTAGAGGCCGACATCAGAAAAGTTGCGGCTTGGTTCGATAGTGGTTCAGGATTCCCGTTTCCTATGCGTCGCTGTCTACTTAGACTGAAGTTTCGGTAATTTCAAAACCTTTTATCACCTCGATACGTTCCTTACACATGGATCCATGGTTTGGATCGCCAGAATGTTTTTAATTATTTTATTTTTCCGCTGCGCCTTGGAGGCACCCGTTCTTCAACAGATGTCGAGCCACTTGTGTGATCTGGACTCGGTTTAAATACTTGGGTGATGCAATTGTATGAGATGCATGTTTTAATTTTATTATGTTTTTCTGTTTAAATCGTTTAAGTAGAATCTAATAACTGTTCCTTTCGATAAGTGATTAAATGTTAATCATGGTATTATGGCCTATTCGGTTTTATGTTATTCTTTGTAAACCTTAATAATTACATTTATGATGTAGCGGTGATTTTACAATTTCCAATGAGAGTTTCTTCGCCGATGGAACAAAGGGTTGTTCCGATATGAAACCTCAAGGATTAAAATCCTAAAAATATGATTCTGTTGATAAAAGTTATCAAATCGTGAGGTTTCATTCGACTAGAGTATGTGGTTGATTTACAGAGGCTCTCTCCCTGCACCCCTGAGATAGGGATCGAGCGACTCTGATCGCGGGCCTTGGCCTCCTCCCTTCGACCGCCTCAGATCCCCATCATCTTCCAGTATGTTTTGTAATAAATAAAACTTAATGGGCCATAAAAAGGTTGAAAGGATATTTTAATATTTCACTGGACTAAACGTTGAATGATATATGCTATTTTTGAAATGCACGGTGTTTGAAATGCATAGTTATAGCCCGATGACCCATTTGATAAAAGGTTGTAATTTTATAAATATGGCCTGCGTGTCGTGCCTTACTACTATTATTTTGTATTTCTCTTCTCATCTTACTCCCTCGTATGTAAAACGAGTTTCTGATTTTTGTAATTTGTAAAAGTTACTGTGGACTAGACGAGAAGAAAGATGGGCCGACTAGTGTGGATCGACAGCTTGTGAAACAGCTTACACCTTTAGTTTCCCTTTTGGTTCTCCCATTGGCTTGGGTTGAACCACCATAGTTTATGGGCTATAACTATTGCATTTATTTATTGCTTTACTTATTCATGTATGAAATGCTATGGATGTCTAAAGCATGCAAATTTGGTAATAATAAACCCCATTAATTGATGAAATCAATTAAAAGATTAAATGGACTAAAGTAGACCATAATTGGTGAGATGTAACACTCTAATAAAATCCCTCTATTAAAATATTAAGTCAACATGGCCTTCCAATTTATGCCCTCGTTAAGGCCTCGATCAATACTATGTAGGTTTTGCCAAAGCGAAGTACTAGTATTTATCTTGGTTAAACACAAAGAATAAACAAGTGATATTCGCTAGTTAAAAATTGGTTAATGACTTAATTAGGTTATTCTAATAGGATTAGAAACCTAGAGGCAAGTAATTTGGATAAATCATAAGATGATTAGAAAAAGAGTTGTTCACCAAATTGTAGGAGTTACATATGATGTAATTAGCAAGTGTTGCTTACCTAAATAACCATAATCTTGAGAGTAAAGCCAAAGCTGACTTAAGAGGAGGTGAAATATGAATCCTTGACCCACTAGAAATACTTTCAAGAAAGTCTTTCCGAAATTAATATATGAGGGTTATTAATTTTGAAATGGAATAGTGGGAAACATCATATAATAAAGTCCTTTTAATGATTGATATAAACTTGGTAAATTTATTCACACACATATTTTATTGTTGTAGATATATTATGGCTGCAAACACTAATACACTCTCATTGCGATCGGTCCTTAAGAAGGACAAATTGAATGGTTTGAACCTTCTTGACTGGTTCAGTAACTTGAGGATTATCCTCAAACAAGAACGGAAATTATATGTCATTGAAAAATTACTTCCTGATGAACCACCTGCTAATTCCTCGAGGGCTGATAAAGATGCTTACAAGAAGCATCTCGATGATATGGTAGACGTTGGATGTCTTATGCTTGCCACTATGAATCCTGAGCTTCAAAAGCAACATGAGGATATGGTTGCTTATGATATGATCGAGCACTTAAAAGAACTATATCAAGGGCAAGCAAGGCAAGAGAGGTTCGATATCTCTAAGGCCCTATTCCAATGTAAAAATTTGTGGTGAAGGAAGCCCAATAGGACCTCATGTCCTTAAGATGATTGGTTATATTGAAAGCCTGTCTAAGCTTGGGTTTCCATTGGGCCAAGAGTTGGCCACTGATGTTATTTTGCAATCGTTGCCAGATAGCTATAGCCAGTTTGTCCTCAATTTCAATATGAATGAAATTGACAAGACTCTGCCACAATTGCTTAGCATGTTACGAATTGCTGAAGGCAACATGAAAAAGGTTAGACCCAAGCCCATACTGATGGTCCGTAACAATAAGGGCAAGGGAAAGGCCAAAATCCTGACAAAGCCTAACGGCAAAGGTAAGCCCAATCTTGGCAAAGGAAAGGCTACACTGAAACCTAAAGGTGGGGTGTCTAAGGAAGGAAACTGTTTTAATTATGGTGTGACTGGACATTGGAAGCGGAACTGCCCTGTCTATCTTGAGGAAATCAAGAAGGCCAAAGCAAGCGGAATGTTTACTTCAGGTATTTATATTATTGATATTAATTTATCAACTACTACTTCTTGGGTATTAGACGACTTTGGCTAGAGGAGATGTGGACCTGCGAGTTGGAAATGGAGCAAGAGTTGCTGCATTAGCTGTGGGAACATATACTTTATCTTTGCCTACTGGACTTGGTTTAATTTTAGAGGACTGTTATTTTGTGCCCAGTTTGACTAAAAACATTATTTCAATTTCTTGTTTAGACAAAATTGGTTTTGAGATAATAATTAAGAATAATTGTTATTCATTTTATCTCAATAATGTTTTCTATGGTTCGGCACAATTGATTAATGGCCTCTATATTTTAGATCAAATGAATCCCATTTACAACATAAATACTAAAAGATCTAAAATAAATGACTCAAATCAAACTTATCTTTGGCATTGTCGTTTGGGCCACATAAGTGAGAAACGCATATCCAAACTCCATAAAGATGGTCTCTTGGATTCATTTGTTTTTGAACAATTTGAATTATGTGAATCTTGCTTATTAGGAAAAACGACTAAATCTCCTTTTACTGGTAAAAGTGAACGAGCTAGTGATTTATTGGGCTTAATACATTCAGATGTATGTGGACCAATAAATACACAAGCCAGAGGTGGATTCCACTACTTCATTACTTTCACTGATGATTTCAGTACATTGGGCATGTTTATCTCATGCGCTATAAATCTGAAGCCCTTGAAAAGTTCAAGGAATTCAAAAATGAAGTACAAAATCAACTAGGCAAAACTATTAAAACACTTCGATCTGATCGAGGTGGAGAGTATTTGAGCCTAGAGTTTGATGATCTTTTGAAGGAATGTGGGATTGTCTCACAACTTACTCCTCCTGGTACTCCTCAATGGAATGGAGTTTCTGAGAGAAGAAATCGAACTCTATTAGACATGGTTCAATCCATGATGAGTCATGCTGATCTACCGACTTTCTTTTGGGGACATACACTTGAAACAACTATTTTCACACTAAATCGTGTTCCATCTAAATCGGTTCAAAAGACGCCATATGAGATGTGGACTAGGAAACGTCCCAGTATGTCTTTTATGAAAATTTAGGGTTGCGATGCTTATTTACATCAGACGTCTACTAAGCTTGAACCCAAATCTGAAAGGTGTATCTTTGTGGGGTATCCGAAAGAAACCAAAGGATATTATTTCTTTAATCCCACTGAGAACAAAATGTTTGTTGCTCGGACTGGTGTCTCCCTAGAGAGAGAATTTGTTTCTAGAAAAGGAAGTGGGAGAAAGATTGAACTTGAAGAAATTCAAGAATCACAAGATACCACTGAACCAGAGGTAGAAAAACAGCAAATTTCGCAAGAAATTGAGGAACAAGTAACTGCTGTAGAAACACAATCACCACGTACATCTTTAAGAGAACACCATGCACCTGAGAGATATGGATTTCTCATTACAACGCATGGTGACATTCTTCTTATAGATCAAGATGAGCCTAAGACTTATCAAGAAGCAGTGGCGAGCCCAGACTCTGAGAAATGGCTCGAGGCCATGAGATCTGAGGATGGATTCCATGTATGAAAACCAAGTATGGACTTTGGTTGACCCACCCGAGGGGTTAAACCTATAGGGTGCAAGTGGGTTTTCAAAAAGAAAACAGACATGGATGGTAATGTACAAACATACAAGGGGCGATTAGTCGCTAAAGGTTTTCGTCAAATTCATGGTGTTGATTATGATGAAACATTTTCTCCTGTAGCTATGTTTAAATCCATCAGGATCTTGCTTGCCATAGCTGCATTTCATAATTATGAAATCTGGTAGATGGATGTCAAAACAGCTTTCCTTAACGGGAAACTTGAAGAGGATGTGTACATGACACAACCTGAAGGTTTTGTCAATCCAAAGGATGCTGGAAAGATATGTAAGTTACAAAGACCCATTTGTGGATTAAAGCAAGCTTCTCAAAGTTGGAATCTTCGTTTTAACGATGCAATCAAAGAGTTTGGTTTTATCAAAAATGAAGATGAGCCATGTGTTTACAAGAAAGTTAGTGGGAGCACAATCACATTCTTGGTACTGTATGTGGATGACATACTTATCATGGGCAATGACATACCTACCTTACAGTCTATTAAGACTTGGTTAGGAAGTTGTTTTTCTATGAAGGACTTGGGCGAAGCCACTTACATCTTAGGAGTCAAGATCTATAGAGATAGATCAAGACGACTACTAGGTCTAAGTCAAGGTACATATATAGATAAAGTATTGAAAAGGTTCAATATGGAAGAATCTAAGAGAGGATTACTACCTATGAGACATGGTATTTCACTCTCGAAGGAAATGTGTCCTTCAACTCCACAAGAGAGAGAACGCATGAGTAAAATTCCATATGCTTCTGCTATTGGATCTATCATGTATGCCATGTTATGTACCCGTCCAGATGTCTCATATGCCTTAAGTATGACGAGCAGGTACCAAGTAGATCCCTGTGAAGGTCACTGGACCACAGTCAAGAATATCCTTAAGTACATGAGAAGAACTAAGGATACGTTCCTAATATATGGAGGTAAGGAAGGGTTAAGTGTAATAGGTTACACTGATGCCAGCTTCCAAACTGACAAGGATGATTCTCGATCGCAATCAGGTTTTGTGTTTTGCCTTAATGGTGGTGCTATGAGCTGGAAGAGTTCAAAGCAAAGTATAGTAGCCGATTCTACAATAGAGGCCGAGTATATTGCAGCTAGTAAGGCAGCGAAAAAAGCTGTTTCGATCAAGAAGTTCATTACTGAACTAGGGGTTGTGCCTAGCATATCAGATGCTATAGAACTTCAATGTGATAACAATGGAGCTATTGCACAAGCTAAAGAACCCGGATCTCACCAGCGATCCAAACATATACTTAGGCACTACCATCTTATTCGAGAGATTATCGATCGAGGGGATGTAGAGATATGCAGAGTACCTACAGATAATAACATTGCTGATCCCTTGACCAAGCCTCTGACACAGCAGAAGCATGATCGTCACACTAAGTCACTTAGTATTAGATATATGAGTGACTGGTCTTAGTGCCAGTGGGAGATTGTAAGAGTATGCCCAAAGATCAATCACGAGATGGTTGTAATAACATACTTGATTTATCATGTTTATTGATATAAGGCGTTGCCATTATTATTTCGATTTCTTTTACGTACACATAAATAAACCGTTTTATAATAATGTCCTGAGAATAATATGATTATTCTTAAAAGATCCTTAGTCAAGTATTATTGTTGGCTAGGACAACAATAATGCATTAAGACTAACATGTAGTTGATTGATGATAAAGAATTGTCATTGATATAGAGTGTCAAAATCAATGCATGAATATGTGTGTTAGAGAACAACATATTGGACTGACCTGCTATGAGTATGTTTCTTGAATTATTATGTAATTGTCACAACATTACTCATAGTGATTAATATGTATATGATCCTCATACTTGAGATCATCATTATCCCAACATCGTGAGTTGTATATTTTGATATAGTCAAACGAACATCATAATTGGTTATTCTATAAAGACTGATGTTGGATATACCACAATCTATGTAGAGGGATATGGTTGGTCAATGTAGGATAAGTCCCTCCTACATAATGGGAGTAATATCTTAGGCCACTTGATTGAGTGAAACTAGAAATGCATGGCCATGCTCAAATAAGTTGATATGAGATGTCATACTTATTTGTGTATCATAGTTCACTTAAGGTATCAAGAAACATGGGATGGACTATGCAAGTGTGACTATTCCATGACTTGTGTCCATTCAAAAGATATAGGACTTAAGGATTAATGCATGAAAGGTTAATCACAAAAGGTTATGTCGAATCATGGCTTCTCGTAACTTAGGTAGCAATGATGCATTGCTAGATGCCACTCATTGTTTGTAACATTAGAATCATTCTAATATTACTGCTAACGTTACAAGAACCTATAGGGTCACACCTTATGGTTGAAATGAACGGAGTAAAACATAGCTGGTGTTATATTCTGATTGTCAGATGAATTAAATTAATTATAGAATTAATTTAATTGGGCAATGAAATTGTTAAACATACTATACGTACAAGGATGTTGTACACATAATCAAAACATAATTTCAATAGTATATGAATTTGGTTCGTATATAAGTTTAAATAAATATAGTTTACCGAAATATTTATTATAATTAATGTAATTATAATTTTCGGTTAAATATTATTATATTTATTTTAATGATGACTATTATGTTCAGATTAATTTTAAAGAATTAATATTCATTAAAAAGATATACCAATTAAAAGGGTGTTATATATGGCAAGGGTAAAAACCCTAAAGAGAGAATATATAAATAAGCCCAAAACTATGCTAAAGGGTCTAGTAGCCGTCAAGCATAAAAATAACTGAAATAGTTTCTGAGATTTTTCTACCGCTCATTGTCAACTGGGTGGACTGCGTAGAGGCCGACATCGGAAAGGTTGCGACTTGGTTTGATAGTGGTTCAGGATTCCCGTTTCCTAGGCGTCGTTGTCTACTCAGATTGAAGTTTTGGTAATTTCGAAACCTTTTATCACCCCAATACGTTCCTTACACATGGATCCATGGTTTGGATCGCCGAAATGTTTTTAATTATTTTTTTCCGCTGCGTTTTGGAGGCACCGGCATTCCAACAAGGACAAGAGGATGATATCCATACTACCAACGAGGAGATGGCTGATAATAAGAATAATCTTCTACCTCCTGCGATTGCAGCAAATCCAATAGAACAAAATCCTACCCCGCGTACTATGTATGATTATTCTAAAACTAGTTTAACAGGAACTGAATCGAGTATAGTTAGACCTGCTGTTGCTGCAAATAATTTTGAACTGAAACCTAACACGATTCAAATGATACAATATTTTGTTCAGTTTGATGGTTTGCATGATAAGGATCCAAACACTCATTTAGCAAATTTTCTGGAACTCTACGACACTTTTAAGATTAATGGCGTTTCTAATGATGTCATTCGCCTTTGGTTATTTCCCTTTTCATTGACCAATAAGGCTAAACAATGGTTGAACTCGTTACCACAAGGGTCAATCACTACTTGGGAACAAATGACCGAAAAATTTTTGCTTAAATATTTTCTGCGACTAATACGGCTAAACTGAGGAATGATATCTCTTCTTTTGTGTAGATGGATCTAGAAAAACTTTATAATGCATGGCAGAGATACAAGGACTTATTGAGAAAGTGCCCTCATCATGGGTTGTCTTTATGGTTATAGGTTCAGACTTTTTACAACGGTGTGAACCCCTCAACAAGGCAACTTGTCGACGCAGCTGCCTGTGGAACATTAAACAACAAGACACCTGAAGAGGCTTACGAATTTATTGAAGAGATGTCACTGAATAACTATCAGTGGCAAGTCATGAGAACAAAACTGACAAAAGCAGCCGGTTTTTTTAACCTCGACGGAGTTACTATGCTATCTAACCAGGTAGAACTTTTAAATAAAAAGATTGACAGTTTGTATGGTTCTACTCAGGTACATCCAGTGATGAGGTGTGATTCAAGTAGAGGAGGAGTACACACAGATTATCCAACCTTCAACCCTAGCACTGAGGAGGAACAAGTTCAATATATGGGTAATAATAATTCTAGACCTCAAAATAACCCATACAGTAACAATTATAATGCAGGTTGGAGGAACCATCCCAATTTCTCATGGGGTGGTCAAGGAAATCAAAGGCCACAACACCTCGCAAGTTTTCAACAACCATCTTACCAGCAGGAAAAGAAGCCAAACCTTGAGGAGATGATAACAAAATTCATCTCGGTGTCTAAAACTCGTTTTCAGAATACCGAAACAGCACTTAAAAATTAGCAGGCGTCGATTCAAAGGCTTGAGAATCAAATAGGCAAGTTGGCAAAGATGATTTCCGAACGACCACAAGGTAGCTTGCTGAGTAATACTGAAACTAACCTAAGGGAGCAGCTTAATACGATTACTGTTCGAGATGAAGAAGGGTTAGTTGAACCTGAACCAGAACCAAGGCAAAGATTTGTGGTAAGTAAAGGTAAGGATGAGGTGGACCATAGTGCACTAAAACTGGTAAGTAGAGAATATAAACCTCGTGTGCCATACCCCAGTACGACAAGGAAAGACCACACAGATGACCAATTTGGTAAATTCCTTAAATTATTAAAGAAATTACATATTAACTTACCGTTTATTGAAGCTCTCTCGCAGATGCCAAACGCAGTTAAATTTTTAAAGGAGCTTTTAGCAAATAAGCGGAAGTTGGATGATGCGTCGTGTGTGGAGTTGAACGTAATTTGCTCAGCCATTCTACAGAATAAGCTACCCAACAAGTTGAAAGATCTAGGGAGTTTTACGATTCCTTGCTTAATTGGTAGTTTAAATGTTAACAAAGCCTTGGTTGATTTAGGGGCGAGCATTAATGCCATGCCTTACAAAATGTTTAAACAACTAGGTCTAGAGAAACCTAAACAAACTAGGATGAGCATTCAATTGGCAGATAAAACAATTAGATTTCCTTGGGGTATCATTAAATACATACTTGTCAAAATCGATAAATTCATATTCCCAATTTATTTTGTTGTTCTAGGCATAGAAGAGGATAATGACGTACCTTTGATTTTAGGACGACCCTTTTTAGCAACTACTAGAACTATTATTGATGTTAGTACAGGTGAACTAATACTTCGTGTAAGGGATGACACGATTACTCTCCAAGCTCGTGATTCTGCTAAAATATCTAGTAATCGAGATGATTCGGTTAATTTAAATAATATTACAACTCAAACTTCTTTGCAGGTGCCCTCTAGGAAGAACGTGATGGAGCTTCATTCTAACCCATGCCACAAAAATAGAGTGACTCACGAAGAACGAAGGCTTCAGATCGATGAACTAGATGAATGGTGAACGCATGTCAAGGAGAAACTAAAAGCACACAAAAACTCAAAGCGACACCACGAGGAGCGTAGGGATGAAACAAAGCAAATTAGAGTCGAGGATAAAGTATTGTTAGATGAAAAGGACCCCCACATTGCTACTTCAGAGCTTAATACGAACAAAGTGACCCCTTTCACGATACTGAATGTTTTCCCATGCTGTACAGTCGAGGTAAATAATTCTCAATTTGGCACTTTTAAGGTAAATATTACTCAACTTAAACTGTATGCGGATAATAGAATTGATAGTGAGAAAGAGGAGTCTCGACTCCGTGATCCACCGTAATCATACGAATGAGAGGTAAGTCGAGCTTAGACTTTAAATAAGTGCTTCTCGGGAGGTGACCCGAGCACTAACACCACTAACTAGTTTATTTTAGTTACTTTTAATGTTTTTGTGTAGGTACAGTGGCCCACACGGCCTGGACACACGGACGTGTCCTTAGCCGTGTGGAAATAGGAGTACAAAATCCCTAAATATCGAGCCACATGGTCATTAACTTGATCCACACGGCCGTGTGACACACACGGCCTTGACACACGGGCATGTCCTAGGCTGTGTGAAAACTGGAGCTTATTTTTCAAATTTTAAACAAGTCAAGGAGCCACACGGGTATAGCACACAGCCGTGCGTTCAGACACACGGGCATATGGGATGACACACGGGCGTGGGAGAAGCGAACAACATCGCACACGGCCATGCGATAAGACCACATGAACCACATGACCAGGACACACGGGCGTGTCCTCAGGCCATCTGAAAAAAGGTCATTTAATTTTCACAATAAACACGGACTAAACTCGAGCTACATGGGCATGTGACACGCCCGTGTGGTCTAACACAGGTCTCACATGGCCGTGCCCCTTTTTAAACCCCCCAAAACCCTATTTTTTTCCCTTGTCTTCTTCTACCTCTCAAAAGCCCTAGCCGCCAAAACCCCCCATTTCCCCTTCCGTCTGGCCAACCACTCCTCACCTTTCCCTACTGCCGTACTCCCCACTCTTCCCCCTTCGCGCACACACACGCACTAGCCTCGTGCCTTGCCAATCCCACACCCGAGCTAAGACCTCCATCACCCCTCGTGCCCAACCCTTAGCCGTTCGGACACCCTCCTTCAAACAGACCCCCCATCATACACCCAAGGTCTTCCCTTCCCCCCTGCACACAGCACCGACACCTCACTCCCTCGTCCATAACCCGCGCCAACCCCTTAGTCCTAGCAGACCCAAACCCAAGCCTCCCGAACCACCGACCGCCACTCCGACCACCAACCACCGACGGTCCATCCCTTTCTACCCTTTCGCATTTCTTAATTATTTTATTTATTTATTTGTCTATTTTAGTCCTTATTATTTTTATTATTGTTAATAGTCATTATATTAGTTTAGTTATTATTATCATTGTTTTAGTTTTTTTTTATTTTCTGTTTTATCTTATTTTATTATGTTAGTATTTATTCCATATTTTTTTCATGTTTGCATCTATCGGCATATTTCACTCCGTGAATTTTCTTTATATATTATATCACTTTTTTTTATTCCTTAGTATTATTATTCTATTACTCCATAGTTGTAAATAGTCTTCCATTTGCTATTACGAGTGTTCGGGCATATTCCAAGGAGTTCATCCAAAAATTCAGGGCAGTTTCGCTTCTCTCCCTTTCTTTTGATATTACGCTTATATTAATATTATATATTTTTGTATATTGAGGACAATGTACATCTTAAGTGTGGGGAGGTTATTTATGTGATTATAAGAAATCCCTGAATTTTTATCTTGTTCTCAAATAATTTTCTCATATCAGTATTAGAGTGATTTCTGATTGATTTATGATTTTTATTGATATGTTTTTGAAGTAAATCATAGGTAATTGTGCATTGATTGTTTAAAATTTAAAGACATTAGAGAATCAAGCATGATAAGTTGACTTTTGAGAATTAAAATTTCTAGGTTATTTCCCTAAATTGAGGTATTATCTTGAAGTTTTTTAATTTACAGGATTGACATCAAATACCCATAATTTTCGTGAGATTTTGAGCCTTTTAGAGCATATATCTTTCTTGCTCACTAATTTTATTGGTTATGAGTGAGTCAACATTGATTTGTTATTCTAGAACTTGCTTCGATTATGCATGTCAAGACCACACATTTCATTTGATATACAAAAATGATAAAGGCACTTAGGTTTTAACCCAGTCACCCCATAAAAGCCTACCCACATAATTGACCCCTAGTGAACCCCTTTGGACCTTAACTTTTATTTCTTGATTTTTCCCTTAATAATAACCCACAACTTAACCCTTTTGGATTCATTAAGAATTTCTCCCTTTTCATTGACTCCTTTTTATCAAGATTTGATTTAATTAGTTACCTAACTTTGTTCGTTCATTCCAGTTGCTGAATTATTTCTTATTATGTATTTTCCATTATTGTACTTGTTCTTATTCTTAAAAAAAAATTGTTATATTCATTCAGTTACATGTCGTTCTAAAGAGCTTGGATAGATTAAAGTCATTATATTGAGAGAAGAAAGCTCATTTCATTTGTTTTGTATAGTTTGACTTCTGGCAATCGTTTGTAATTCAGTAATTAGCTTTATTTTTCTAAGTTTAGTAATTTATTGAGTTAATCTCAATTCTAACTTTCTTTTTCAGCTTTTATCCACACCTTTAACCCAAGCTATATTACAACCCTTTTAAAGACCTTTTGATTTGTGTATCATCTCAATTATAGTGGTGGAGATTTGATTTTCATGCAAGCTTATGATAATAACTTTTCATGTTTGACTATTAAGTGCTTAATTTTAAACCTTAAACACTTTGAGTGATTTGAGTGAACCTTTAGTGACGATGTCATCCCTTGTCAAATCTGAAATTAAAGATAATTACTTAGATAAACGGAGATGCCTATAATTTTATGATTAACATGCTCAACCTTGATTATTTGAAACTTTAATGTTCTTTTAATTAAATTCTCAATATATGATTACTTGTGGATTATTTTGAAACATTATTGATGAAAAGTATAAATTGAGAAGGATTTATTTTTAATTGTGAGTTGAGGATTTTGCTTGAGGACAAGCAAATGCTTAAGTGTGGGGATATTTGATAAACCGTAATTTACACATACTTTACCCTATGCTTGGCATATTTATGGATGATTTCTCCTTGATTTCATTGAATTTGATGCTCCTAATCCTTTAAATTCATGTTTTATACTTAGGTGAGCATAGGAAGGCGAAAAGAGCAAGAAACGGGCCAAAAACGGACCAAATGGGCTTAAAACAGTGTTTGACATGGCCTAAGCACTTCCACACGGGTGATCCACACGCCCGTGTGACATGGACGTGTCCACTAAAAATCAACTCAGTATTACACACAGCTTGAGCACCTTCACACGGGCGTGGCACACGGTCGTGTCCCTATCGAGCCCAAGTCTAGTTCTACTCGGAAAAGGCTAATTTTGGGCTATTTTGGGCGTTCAAAAGTCTATATAAACACCCTAAAGGAGGATTAGAGGGGGACGGAGAGCAGAACATAGAAAATACTCGAAGAAAGTCATTGGAATCAGCTCGGAAGCAGGATTACATCAAGACTGAAGATCTCCATTCAATTTCTAGCGAAGTTTCTGGGTTTTTTTATGTTTTGTTGTTTCCCTAATTTTGAGATGTTTTCCCCCATTATTATGAACTAAACTCCCTAAATACCTAAAGGATATGAAACCTAAGACGAATCTTAATAATATCTGAATTATATAATAAATACTTGCTCTTATTCTTAATTATGTGTTCTTGATTCCTGTTTTAATATTTCAGGATATTAATCCAAGTTTGATGTGCTTATTCAGTGGAGCAAAAGTCCCTGTTTAAGAGTAGATCTAGCATAATTAAGCGGAGTTGAATGCAATCCTAGACATAGGACGACGTAAATCTACCGGATTAGAGTCAAATCTAATAGGGAAATCCATAGATCAAGTTAATGCGACGATGGGGGTTTTAATTAGAAAGAGATTTCAATTAATCAACCTATAGTCAATTATTTTTAGTCTTGACAGAAATATTAACATAAATCAGGGATTTCTACGAAATTAGTCAAGTGAATAAATCGTCTGATTCAGAAGTAATAAGTGAAGTCTAGGTGGATTCTTCCTTGGGTATTGTTTTCTCCATCGGTTTCCTTAAAGTCTTTTCCAATTTTTGTCTCTGTCACGTTAATTAGTTAATTAAGTTAGTTAAATTTTAGGTTAAAACAATTCCTCTTTATTTTTTAGGCTAAATAATAGAAAAAAAGTTAATACTAGTACTTTTAGTCCTCGTGGATATGATATTTCCGGTCTCATCAGAACTATACTACTGTTTGATAGGTGCACTTGCCTTAGTCAAATTTATAGTTAGTTTTATGACCACCATTTTTGCTTCAGATAAATTTAGATCTTATGTGCTTGGTTTTGAGGTTGTAGTGTATTCTAATCATGCAACTTCGAAGTACCTATTTTAAAGAGATAATCAAAACCAAGGTTGATAAGGTGGATTTTTCTTCTTCAAGAATTTAATCTGAAGATTAATGACCAAAAATGAATAGAGAATTTTGCTGCAGGTCACTTGAGTAGATTGACAAGGGACAAAGATAATCTGCCTTTCGGTGAAAACTTTCCAGATGAGCATTTGTTCCAAATCAAAGGGTATGATTCCTTAGTATGCAGATTTGGTCAATTATTTAGTTACAGGACATCTACTTTATAATCTTGGTACGTCTATGAAAGCAAAGATAAAAAGTGAGTCTAGATATTATGTGTTGGATGATCCATACCTATGGAAATTTTTTTCTGATCAAATGATTAGGAGATGTGTGCCTAAAAATGAATTCCAATTTGTTTTAACCTTTTTCCAAGATTATGCTTGTGGTGGACATTTCATACCTAAACGAATTGCTAAGAAAGTTTTAGATAGTGATTTGTACTGGGAAACTTTGTTTAAAGATGATTATCAATTTTGAAAAAGTTGTGAGAGATGTTGTAACACCCCTTACCCGTATTCAACGCCGAAACAGGGTACGAGGCATTACTGGACTTAAACCCAAGCAAACATACATTTTTGAGCCATGAATTCTCGTCTAAGTTAAACCTTTTTGTATTTAATCATAAAGTCCCTAATACGAGCCTACGATGCCCAAAACATGTATTGGAAATGGTTCGAGACTAAACTGAGAATTTTATAAAAATTTACAAAACTTAGAAAAATTTTGCCCTAAATAGGAGTCACACGCCCGCGTGGCTATAAGACGTGCCCGTGTGGGCAGGCCGTGCAGTCACACATGCCCGTGCCCCTAACCCGTGTAACTCTCTGTTTGTCACCCAAGAACAAATTGAAGACACACGGCCAAGTTACATGCCCGTGTGCTAGGTCGTGTAGTCAATTCAAAATTTATGATTTTTCATTAAATAGGTACAGACTTCACACGCCCGTGCCTGAGGCTGTCGCATCCACACGGCTGAGACACACGCCTGTATCTCTACCCGTGTGCTCAATTCTGAGCATTTTGTTTCACAAAATTAAGGTACAGGAGACAGACGGCCTAGACATATACCCGTGGGGGAAGCCGTGTGTCATACACGGCTTAGACACATGCCTGTGTGTCTACCCGTGTGGACAAAAATAGGGCTATTTACCAAATCTTTTTGCCACCCTTTAATGCACCTACACAACATAACATAGCACCAATTCAAGCATACACATACAACCAAATCAGCCATAACCAAGACATCAAGACATCATTCACATGCTACCATCTATCATACACAAACAACACATACTCATCAGCTCAAATCATGTAAATTACCACGTCCATGAAAGGCATCATCATATAAATTACTTATGCCAATAGTAGCCAATTTCAAATGGCCTTATACAAAATGAACTTTCAACCAAAATAAGCCAACACATTTGACCAAATCAATTATGACACAAAACAAAATAACCAAGTCCCCTATACATGCCATAACTCAAAATGTTGAAATCATTGATACCAAAATAATTGTCGATAGTGTGAGTGGATCTCCGACAGTCTCCGATCCCCGAGCCAGCTTGGTGACACTATAAGACAAAGGAAAGGAAGGGGAGTAAGCTATATAGCTTGGTAAGTTCCAATGCAAATAATGAGCATCATAACTACACATTTAACATGCAATTAACATGATGAAAATTGGCATGAATGTTATTAAAATCCCAAAATCATAACTTACTCAATCATAATCCTACCAAGAGTTCATCACATATCAAGCTCATTACTTATGAGTTTTACGTACATACCTATACCAACTTTCAACATAACCATATCCTTTCACAACTTTGACATTCCAATTGAACGCTCGGAATATTAACGGATACTCAGAAATTTTGCACATAAGTGTCATATATGCAGCCAAAGCTACCTCACATCTCATAATACATATATGCTCATTTTCGAGCTATTCACAGGCCTGGTCACACAAGCTGTCAGTCAGGACGTAGCTACATAGTGCTGCTCACACAAGCTGTCAGGTATGCACAACACATGTCGGGCTACCCAGCCACTGGTAGGACGTACCAGACCAACACCCGGATTACATAAACACATTGGTTCCTAGTGACATGTCACTCGTATCCTATGCTATTCCTAAGGCTTAACCGGGATTTCTCACTTGCCGAAACTTTTTTTGAATACGTCCAAAGAGTCAACCACTATTCATACAATATTAAAGCATTTAAAACATAAATATAACAATGCATTATTTACATACGAACTTACCTCGTTACAAAAATAGTAGAATTTGACCTAATCGTCAAACACTTTATTTTTCCCCTAATCTAGGTCCAAACCATATTTTTCTTGATCTATAATGACAAATTTAACTCATTTAATATTCACATTGTTCAATTCAGTCCAAAAATCATATTATGAAAAAATTACATTTTTGCCCCTAATGTTTCCCATTTTTACAATTTAGTCCTTAGGCTCGTAAAAAGAAATGTGTTCAATTTCTTCAAAACTCAAGCCTAGCTGAACCATTTTCATACTCATACTAGCCTATTTTTTCATTTAATCACACTTTTACCACTTATTTTATAACTTTTATAAATAAGTCCTTTTTAACATTTTTACCGAAAATTACTTAGTAAAAGTTATTTATCTAACACCAAACATGCATTTTCTACCATTATACATCAAAATACACAAATATCTATCATGGGTAAAATTTTAAACTTTGAAAATACTTCAAAATAGTCCTTGGAAAAGCTAGCTTAGGTTACAAAAATCTTAAAAACATGAAAATCATTAAAAACAGGGCTAGAATGGACTTACAATCGAGCTATGAAGATGAAAAAACCCTAGATATGTCTTCCTTAGGGGTATTCAGCCATGGGAGAAGATGAACAAGATTTTGGCTTGATTTTTGCTTTTTAATTCATTTAATTACCAAATGACCAAAATGCCCTTTTCTTAAAACATAAAATTTCTCTACTTCATCCACTAACTTAACAAATGGTCTAATTACCATATAAGAACCTCTAATTTAAAATCTCATAGCAAATAAACACCTTTAGCATTTAGAACTCAAGCTTTGCACTTTTTACAATTTAGTCCTTTTTGCTAAATTGAGTGCTCAAACGTCAAAATTTTCGAACAACATTTTCACAGAGTCATTCCATAAAGTTGTAGACTAGTGTCAAATTTTTATGTGTCAAATTTGTGGTCCCGAAACCCGTGTTCCGACTAGACCCAAAATCGAGCTGTTACAGATGTCAAAGAGTAAGAGCACTAACATGCAAGAATGAAATTCCCCAAGTTCCAATTCTTATTTTTGAAATATTTTATGTGTAGGGTATTAATTTTATGGGTCCTTGTCCCTCATCTTGTGCATTTTTTGTATACTCCTAGTTGTGGATTATGTATCAAAATGGGTGGAAGCTAAAGCCACTAAAACTAATGACTCTTAAGTTGTTGTAGGTTTTATCAAGGCTAACATATTTAATAGGTTTGGGGTTCCAAGAGCAATTATCAGTGATCAAGAAACTCACTTTTGCAATAGATCGATGGTAACTTTAATGAAGAAGTATGGAATGAATCATCGAATAGCCACTGCCTATCACCCTCAAACCAACGATCAAGTTGAAGTTTCTAGTAGAGAAGTTAAATCCATCTTGGAGAAAATGGTGAATCCAGGTAGGAAGGATTGGAGCTTACATTTAGACGACGCTCTTTAGGCTTATTGCACGACTTACAAACTCCTATAGGAATGTCTCCTTACCGATTACTTTTTGGTAAAGCATGTCAGTTACTGGTAGAAATCGAGCATAAAGCCTATTGGGTTGTTCGAAGGTGTAATATGGACTTAGACAAAGCTGGGATGTCAAGGATACTATAATTGCAAGAATTAGAAGAGTTGTGATTGGATGCTTATGAGAATTCAAGAATTTACAAAGAGAAATCCAAGTTGTTTCATGATAACATGCTTATTAGGAAAGAATTTGAGATTGGTCAAAAAGTGTTGTTATATAATTCTCGATTCAAGTTTATGCTTAGTAAGCTTCGTTCTCGATGGTTGGTCTATTTGTTGTTACTAATAGTTTTCCTTATGGTGTAGTGAAAACTAAAAGCTTGGATTCAGATAAAATTTTCAAAGTAAATGATCATAGATTGAAAATTTTCCATGAAGCTGAAATTGCCCCATGTCTCATTAGCGTTTGTCTGGATCACCTTACTTATTTGGATGACTAAAATGTTTCATGGCCCCATCAAGCAAAATGACGTTAAACAATTGTGACATTGGGAGGCAACCTAAATGATTTATTTATTTTTTCTACTTTTTATTTTCTTTCAGTTAGTTTATTTTGTTTTCAGTTCTTAGGAGTTTTTAATGAAGAAGTTCAATTTCTAGGCAAGTGATTAATTTTAACAAGCACAACATGTTTGTTGAAGATGAAGCATTGAGGGGTTCCACCTCCTTGTCCACGATCACCCTAGACTATCTCAGTCCGGATCGCTTGCAAATTAGGGGAGTTTCCTTTTCATTGGTAAAGTTTAGGTGTGGGGGAAATTTTTGTGATATACATGATTATTATTGTTTTAGTTTTTCATTTAAGTTTTGTGACTTTTTTCTCTTACTTTTTGAAAATTGTGTTTTTGTGCTTGGATTTTGGTGTTTTTCAATTCATGTATGCTATTTTTCTTTTGAAACCTTGAGTCTTTTATTTGA
The DNA here is from genome assembly GCA_025698475.1 of Gossypium anomalum. NCBI lineage: Eukaryota > Viridiplantae > Streptophyta > Magnoliopsida > Malvales > Malvaceae > Gossypium > Gossypium anomalum. Next base: position 16,137,829 of record CM046957.1, read on the forward strand.
TATCTTGGAATACCTTGTAAGTTTTGGATACATTTTTGGTTGAGTTTTACTGCTTGAGAGAGATGAGCATGATTATTGTTTTCTTTAAATTTTTTATGGTATTACATTAGTTTACTGATTGAAAAATGCAGAAGACTTCATGCAAATTAAACACTCTAGTGAGCTTTTACGCCTAAGAGCAATTCATTATATTATGCTTCTCTTGTGTTTGTTGAGTGTGTCAAACTTAGTGTGTTTATTCTAGAACTTGCTTATGAATGCATTTTAAGACCACATTTTTTGGATTGATACTTTAAGGTGATAAGGGCAGTTAGGTTTAACCAATTCTTAGACTGAATAATAATAAAAAAACACATACCCTTGTGTTTTTCCTTTTAGTTAGCCAATTGGAGCTTATTTTCTATTTGTTTTATCTTAACACATTGTTTAATCCAAAACCTTTTTTGTTACCCCTATTTTTCTACCATTGTCAAGATAAGATGGAAAATGTTGCATGGTATTTATTTATCTCAAGAAAAAAAGAAGAAGTGAAAAAGAAGAAGAATTGAAGTTTGTTCTTTTGGTAGTATGCTTTGTGTTGTTATGTGGCATTGGTATCATGCAAGTAAATAACTCTTTGTCTTGATTGTGAAACCTTTAATTTTTCCTTTTACCTTACCCTTACCTAAGCCTCGTTTCAACCCTTATTAAGTCTCTTTGATTTTTGCATGATATTCATGTGTAGTGGTGGAGACTTGATTCATTTGCAAGCTTATGGTAATATCATGCTACGTTTTGATTTTGAGAGTTAAATGAACCCTAAACACTTTGAGAGTATTGAGTGAAACCATGTGAGGATCTTAAGCCTTGTTGCATTTAATTTTGGATGGATTAATGAGATGCTTGAGTTTTTATTACAAAATTTATGTTTGTAGTGCTTATTCTCTTGACTGTCACTATGATTCAATTCATTGATGAGTGTTTAACTTTATTGGTAATCTTGGATATTGAATGAGATGAAGATGAGGTAGAAGGGAGAGTTGGTTGTTGAGTTGAGGTATGCTTGAGGACAAGCATGAATTAGGTATGGAGAAATTTGATAGATTATAATTATATATACTTTGTTGTGTTTAAGCCCCTCATATTCTAGTTATATTGAGTGTTTAATTGTGAAAATTGTGTCTATTTTGATGCAGGAGTCGCAGATATTGAACTTAATTGCTAAATTTTGGTTAAATCGGTGCATCAAGGGAATTTTGATAAAATAGTGGACTTGTGACATAGGCCAATTTCAAAGCTATAAACTTTAAGGACTTAATTAAGGAGGCTTGAATTTATAAAGGACTAAGATGGCAATTATGCCAGTTTGAATTTGAATTTCACTCAAACATTAAATGCGACCGAGTTGTTTTGTTTTGTTAGGATTGATTTACTATTATTAGATTTATTTTTACTATATATATGTATGTTGAGGAGTAGCCAAGAGAGGAAAAAATGATTAGTTTTGAATGCTTTTTCTTTTCACTTTCAATTAGCAGTTACTTGTGAATTTTTGTATCACCATGTGTGGCTAAACTTTTTTTTTTTTCTGATTCAAAAGGGTGAATTAATTCAACTGTGATCTTTGAGGCTTGCACTAAACCAGAATTTCTTCAAAAACCCAAGTAATCTTTATTTCTTATTTTTATTCTTATAAATTTTTTATACTGATTAAATTGATGCCTTAATTCTATATTAAATTTTCTATTGCTATCCATGAGTTTGTGATCTGTGATTATCATAAATGATTGATATAAGTAGCAAGGAGTTGGCATATGTATGTGTTGTTGCGGCTTCTTCAATTTCATAGCTTGCATGATAAACTATAGGGAAATAAAGGTACAGGATTAATTCAATCGTAGCTATTTCAATTAATTGATTTTGGTTTAATCCTTCTCATGATTCTTAATGCTATCATTGAATTTAATATGGAACGCTACCGTGCCCAATTGTTCAATGGCAAGCTTTGATTTGAATACTTGATTTGAATCAATTATATCATGATTTTTGCGGCTTTTTAGAATAAGTACACAAAGTATTTGGGTATGAAAAATTGATTTTTAAGCCTATGATCAAAATTACAGTTGGATGGAACTTACACCTTTGGATTGGAAGTTTTTTAAGAATTGATTTTCATTAATTTTAGTATTCAGCTTTTAATTAATTTCTTGTTCATCTTTAACTATTAGTTCGGTAACTCAAAATTCCCCCTTTTTTTATTTTTTAAAACTTTGAGACTTTAATAAATTTAGCTCTCTTAGATTTGACTTGATTAGACTATTTCTACAAATTAATTTAGAAGAATCAATGTTTATTTTGAAGGGCTTCGACAATCCATTCACTCTCCCGATCGAATCTAAATCCGACTATAGAATATCATTCTAGGAGTCTTAAACTATCCAAAAACACATCTTTTTCTCAAAGTTCTCTTCATTCTCCCACTAATTTTTTTTAAACTCATCAATGTCCATTAACACTAACCTTAACAAAACTTGATTCTAACTCCATCCATAGCTTATTTTCTTCACTATAGCCTCATTTCTATTAAGAACCAAGTCCATAAATTACTAAACTTCTATTATCAATCTTTCTCTTCATGAGTTTTCCAAGTATAATTCTTTACAGTTTCATCCTTCAAGTAAATAGGCTTTACTCAACTATCATCTAAAGCTATGAATTTAACTTAGATTGAAAGAAATCAAAACTAACCTTGGTCAGGAGACCCACTACAATGGTGAAAACCTAAGAAGAAATTTTCTTTCTCTATTTCACGTTGAAGAAGCTGAGAATGAGCATTTCACATTTATTTTTTCTTATGTTACCAACCATACAATAATATGTATTCATAAATATCTAATATTCAATGACCATTATTTTTGCATGAAATATTTAGTGGAATTCAATAGCTAAGATAAAGACTCTCCACTAACATAATTTAGCTATGGATTTATTGCTCACAAATCCTGGGTAAAACCACACTTTAATGAAGACTTGCCTAATGTCTCATTTAATCCCCTCTAATCTATCCACTTTCTAATTTAATCCTTAAGTATTAATTAGTTATTCCTCTAATAAAATTACTTAACAATTCTTTTTTTCAATTCCGTTCTTGCCGCGAAAATCTCTTGATTAAGTTTTTGGAAAGGCTCAGTTCAAGAATCAACCTCAAAATCAAAATTTTCAACATTGGCAAAAAACAAGTCATTACATGCTAAGGCATTGGCTCAGGGAAAGGGCACTCGGCTTCGTTTCGTGCTCTGTTCAGCTCATTTTAACTTATTGTTCTATTTCTAATGGTCCTTAAACTCGAACCTTAAGCTTTCATAAACCTAATTCAAATCACAAAACACTTAATTAATTATCAAATATTAAAATCATATAAAAATCAAACATAATTAAATAAAAACTCAAACAAACGCAAATAAGATATCAATCATACAAAACGAGCTAAAATGCAATATTTTATTAAAAAGTCAAACGAAATGCTAAGTAGAAGGGCCTAAAATATATAAAATATGAGCACTTACCAAATTTTGACAAAAAAATTTTGCTTCTTAAATTAAATCTACAAATATTAAACCAAACAATTAACTTTATCATGAATTAAATTTTTTATATTTATTTTTTATATATAAATTACATGATAAGTATAATATATATTAAATAAGTTAGATCTAATTCTGAATCTCATTTTGTTTAATTAATCTTCTAAATTCAATTTTTTTCAGACACAAAGAATTAATTTGATAAAAAAAAACCAAGTTAATTCAATAAAGCTCAACCCAAAAACTGGGAGTTTTAGGGAATTGGAAGGACTTCAACTTTAACATTGAATTCACAACAATTTTTGTTTTGCTATCTATTGCGGGCCGGGGCAGAGTTAGTAGAAAGCTGGCAAGTGACTCGGTTATCTTAAAATGAAAAAAAAATTTTATTGTTTTGTAATTTATAAAATTTTAAATTAATAATAATAAAATTATACTTTAGTCTCTAAAACGATAAAACTTTGATTTAATCATTTAAAAATTATAAAGATATAGGTTATTAAAATGGTAAAATTACATTTTTTCTATCATAAAATTATACAACTTAATTTCACCCCAAAGTAAATTCTTGGCTTCGCCCCTAATCGCCAACAGTAATAACTAATCCCCTCGCCGATGATTAATCTCCTCATCATGAATGCTCTCTGAAGAGGTAAACAGTTGACTATGAAATATCTTTCGTTCCAATGAGTAGTGATCAAACTCTAACCACATAGTTAAGGGATAAAATAAGCAACTATTACACCACACCTCATAATTGACTTAAAATCATTTAGAGTTGAAAAGACATCCATTTCATCATTTATTTATTGCACTATATGGTCGTGGTTGGTTTGCGAGGCGTTGTGTTAAATAACACCCAAGTTCCAAAATGATAGATGAAATATAGAAATTATTATAACAATGTGTTTCGTTTATGAAAATTGTGATATGTATTATTCCTCTTATCTTATTCTTGCTATGGGTTAAAACATAAGTTTTGTTAATGTATCAATTTACCCTTATTATAGGCTTAGTTGACTAAAACAGACATATATATATGACTTTTAGTTTATAATTTTATTTATAAAATTTAACTTTAAATTATATTCTTTGTAATTATTTTTTGACAAAAAATTTATAAATTTTAACATATATCTTGAATCAATTATAAATTTTAAAATATGACATATCAAGTTGACCTTGAGCGTTGACTGATAAACTCCAATCAACGTTGCTCAATGTCAATACCGATTAACGTCCAGAATCAACGTGTCACGTCCTAAAATCTATTTATATAATATATATATATAACATATCTCTCTCTCTCTCTATATATATATAACAATATTTTTATAACAACTATCAAAATCTCTCAACCATTATTAAACTAGTTTGCATACCTATGTGATGTACGAGTTGAATTTATATTTTAATAAATATATATTAAATTAAATTTTGATGTAATGTAACAATAAAAGTATATAAATCAATTTATATATTTTTAAAAAAATTAATAAATATACAAATATTAAAAGTGATAAGTTAAAATAACTTAGCTGAAAAATAATATATATATGAAAATTTACTTGAGTTGTAACCTCAATGAATAGTAATTGTTGAACACAATTTGCTTAATGTCTATTGTTTAAGATTTTGTATTGAAAGTAATTAATACATATTTTTTTCTTAAGTAATTTGTTACATTTGAAATTTTGTAATTTCATTTATATGTTGTCTATAATTTTTCAAAGATATCATTTGGTGAAAGAGAATTCTATTGTAATTTTCATTATGTAATATCTTATCTAAGTAAGCTTGTTTATAAGATTGTATAATAATGGGTCAAAGAGGATTGAGCAACCCAAAAATGTTATAGGTAGATTCTTCAACTTTTTTCATTGTAACTTAACCTGTAAAATTACATAATTTTGAATTTAAATAAATTCCAATAGAATGGTAATGTGAGTGAAAACATCTCTTAGAAGAAAGGTGTTGCGACACTGAAACTTGGAAGTCACGACACCCCAGACAGTGCTAAATTGAAGAGGATTAAGGCCCTTTGTAGTGATACCACAATATCCAAGCATGCGTATTGCAATATCCAACACCCAAGGAATCCCCCAAGTCAAGACTCACGAGGATATCTGCTACCAGACCATGGGTATCGCAATATCCCTGACAAGGAAAACAAAAAATGACTACAAGGGCAGTCCTTGTCCAACATTTTCCCCAAGCAAAATTAAACGTTCAGGGGCAATTTGGTCTAAATTTTTTAGTTGTAATCAGATATTAAAAGCCACTTTTGGCTAAGAACATGAGTGAAGTGTAGGGAGAGCTTTTTAGTCTGGCTTTTTCTTTCATCTTTTAGTTTAGGTTAGGGTAGTTTTCTTCTCCATAGCAGTAGGATTTAGTTTTTCTACATTTTCTTTATTTTCCTTGCATTTTCTTAGTTGGGTTAGTTTTTACTATAGCTTAAGTTCATTTATATATTTAGCACCTTAAACTCTTTTGTAATCACATTTTAGTCCTCGTTTAATATCAGTAAACTTTTCTTTCTTTTCACTTGTTAAAAATCATAGCTTTAGTATTATTTTTTTTTGACATAAAAGACTGAGTTTTCTTTATTCATTTCAGAAACAAAGTTTATACAATACTAAGGCTTTTCAATTCATAAAAGCCTATTTAAATTAACCCCAAAACCCAATTAATAAAGTTCACTCCCCAACCGTCATAAAATATCATTAAAGTGACAAAGAAAACTCCTGAAAAAACATCTAGATTAAAGTTCCTCTTTAATGTGTAGTTCCTTTCTAGAAACGAAAAAGACTTGCTAGATACCTTTCTTCTTCACCCTCTCTCACTTTCCCCAAATACTATTTTGAAACAATAGAAGCCCATCCAGATGTTCCCCCTCCCCTTCGACAATCACGTTCCACTGTTTCTTCTGCAAAGCTAGGTACTTTGTCTAGCATGATTGTATTTTCCCCTTCCTTAATCCTTCTGTGGCTAACAGATGTGCACCATCATTTGTCGACCGGTGACCATGAGTAAACTTACAGAAATGGAAAATTTTGCTCAAATGCTGCCCATCATTGATATACGCACATATTTCCAACCTCATAGGTCAATCTATCTAGCTTTATTATTTTTATTCATCTACCTTGCTTCCATTGTTGTGCTCTCTAAGCTTGTTCAAGTAAGCTTGGACATTTATTCACTTCTTTTTAAGTTTAAGTTAATGCTTTCATTGCTTGAATTTTTTTTTTTTTTGTTGGCTTAGAAATGAGTAGGAGTAGCTAAACCTTAGGTGGTTGGTTGATAGAAATGTTGCTTGGTTAGTTATTGGTACAGGGACTAAATCGTAAAAACTAGACTAAACTGAATAGTTTTGAAAACTTAGGATTGACGCTCCTAAGGGAAAGTTTAGGTAAGTGTGATCGAGAAGAGATCTTATTATGCACCAACTCGTTAGTCCCGGAGTAGTTGGAAAGGTCGAGAGATAAACCGGACTAATTTGTCTAAGTTGGTAAAGTTGAGGTCGAGAGGTAAAATGGAACCAATTTAGGAGTTTAAGTGGTTTATATCCCTAATCCAAAGATTAAATAGCAATATGGAAGTCAACAAATCATTGTATGTTACTTAATTGTTGTTTCTTTAATTTTATTTATTTTACAATTTAGTCCTATTCTATTTTAGGTAACTAATTAGTTTAATTAAACCTCAAATTATGCATTGTCATAATATAAAAAGTACTTCTGAATAGCTAGCTAGACTCCTTCATTGCATGCTTGTCCAGTAAGAATCATTCAAATGTGTACTCCTTTGGGTTCGATCCTTAGAATACTCTAGTGTTCTATTGTAACACTGTAAATATTACAACTGACTTGACACACTTGCAGATACTTCTATATTATTGATTGTTGTAGTGTTGATTCTCAGCCCCGGTTCATGCCGTGGTGCAACAACTCTTCATGAGTTTTCTAAGTATAATTCTTTACAGTTTCTTCCTTCAAGTAAATAAGATTTACTCAACTATCATCTAAAGCTATGAATTTAACTTAGATTGAAAGAAATCAAAATTAACCTTGGTGAAGAGACCCACAACAATGGTGAAAGCTTAAGAAAAAGTATTTTTTTCCCTCTTTCATGTTTAAAAAGAAGACAATGAACATTTTTCATTCATATTTTCTTATGTTACCAATCATATAATAATATTTATTCATAAATATCTAATATTCAATGACCATTATTTTTGCATGAAATACTTAGTAGAATTGAATAGTTAAGATAAAGGCTCTGTACTAACATCATTTAGCTATGGATTTATTGCTAAAATATCCATGGTAAAACCACATTTTAATAAGGACTTGCTTAATATCTCATTTAATCCCATTTAGCTATGGATTTATTGCTAAAATATCCTTGGTAAAACCACATTTTAATAAGGACTTGCTTAATATCTCATTTAATCCTTTCTAATCTATCAACTTTATAATTGAATCCTTAAGCATTAATTAATCATTCCTTTAATAAAATTACTTAACAATTCTCTTTTTTAGTTCCATTTTCACCCCAAAAATCTCTCGATTAATTTTTTGAAAAGGCTTGGTTCAAGAATTGACCTCAAAATCAAATTTTTTAACATTGGAAAAAAATGAGTCATTACATGCTAAGGCGTTGGCTCAGGGCACTACTAACATGTTTAAATTTGTAGAGTACACCTCCACCAGCTGGGGTAGTTCCACCAGCTCCTATTTTACCAGCCCCATCAGCTCCTTTCTCAAACTATTGCATATGAAGCATCTGCATCATCACCACCAGCTCCTTCAACACAGCCAACTCCTCTCACCATGCCAACCTCTTCAACACAGCAAATACTTACAAGACTTCATAGTAGGGAAAACAAGTTCTGTAAGGGATCGAGTTATACACTGATGAGAGGACATGGATGCAAATTTTGAATGTAAGTAACCGGTTATTAAAGTTTTTATTGTATTTTGGTGACATGTTTTTTAATTATGTGTTTTATGCATTGTAGCCTAATATGAGAGGGGAAACCATAATGACTGACCCAACCAAGTACACCAGTAAAAGGAAGGGAAACAACAACAAAGGCACTGCTGGTGGGACTCAAGAAACTAGGAACATAAAAAAGGCTAAGTCCAAAGACCCACCCAAGCACAATCGTAAGCTATAGGGGTAGTTGATGTCAATCCATGTTTAATTTGATGGTTTTAATTTGTTAACATACAATGGATGGTTTTATTTTGTTGAATCATTTTGATGGATGTATTTTGGTGGACAATTTTATTTTGTTGAATCATTCTGATAGTTGTATTTTGATGGACAATTTGTATTTATCCTTTATATATGATGGTGGTAATGGATGATTTAATTTTGTTGATGTTAATTTTCATATATGCAGACAATTTTATCTTCTCTTTTAAACGAGTTACTCTCGATCGCATTCTTCACATTTTTTCAATATTGAGCTCATCATTCTCAAGTCTTAATCTTCTGTTCTCTGTCAATAAATTCTTATTTTCTAGCATTATTTCATTGATTGTGCATCCTTCTCCTTTTGCAGTTAAATCTGTCCCCTCACTGTTACCTTCAACCCACCGAAAAAAATCACATCCCCCAAACTTCATTTATTACATTCAACAAAATGAAAAACAAAATATTAAAAAAATAAGATTACACCTTAAACCCAAATTGCAACAAAATTGGTAGATAAAAAACATAAACCTTAATTTACTCATTTGAAGTTCGAACACATAAAGAATTTTCTCCCTTTGTTCTTTTGAGTATTCACGTTGCAAACAAGAGCCCTTAAATCGCAATGGCAATACACAACACTTCTCTACCCATTTGATTTTCTGTTCATTGAAGAGGGCATGGTAGAGACGTGAGTGAAATGGAAAACATTGGAGATATGAACTAAAGAAAATGAAAGAAAACATGGGAATGAAATTATAGAAATCAGGGAGTTGACTGAGACAAATTTGATAAGATTTTATTTCTTTCTTTATTTAGGATTGAGTCAATCCTTGATTATAATTTGATGAGATTTTATTTGCTTCTTTATTTAGGATTGATTCAATCCTTGATTATAGGGATTCTTCAACTCTTTCCTTGTAAAGATTCATGTGTTGTTGGTTATATATATTGTAACTCTTCTATTGTTGAAGATATACAGAAATTCTTTCATAATTATGTTTATTTAAATGGTGTCAAAGCCTCCATCTGATTCTAAAAAGGGTGACAATGGTTCTCATGAGAAAAACAACAACCCTACAAGTGTTTTCCCAATATAGGAAAATTCTCTAATCACCCTAGAACGCCTTGATGGAACCAATTATATTGAGTGGTCCCTAAATGCCCAGAATAAGATTCGTGGAAGAAAGCGTTGGGGTTTTATTTCAGGTACATCCCTTACTAGTAATAGTGATTAGATAATTGATTCAGGTACAACAGATCATATGACTTGTGATAGACAAAAATTCAGTCAATTATCTAATTGTTCTATGAATACTATCACTAATGCTAATAGAGTTTCTTCTCTAATTGTTGGTGTTGGTATTGTCCCATTATCTCCTTCTTTTGATACAAAAATGTTTTATTTGTTCCATCATTAAATTGTAACATTCTTTCAATACAAAAATTAACCAAATCTCATAACATTTCTTGTATTTTTTCCTACTCATTGTATTTTTTCAGGACCTTTACACCAAGGTGAAGATTGGCAGTGGTAGAGAAAAGGGAGGATTGTTCTATCTGAAAGATGGTTTTCAATATTTTATCAAAGTGCAAGATTATGTGGTACAAGAGAATTCAGTTGACAAGAAAAAAGAACAGATTTGGTTATGGCATAAACATTTGGGACATACATCTTTCTTCTATTTGAGAAGATTATTTTCTTCATTATTTGTTGGTTTTAGTGTTTCAGATTTTTCTTGTAAAACTTGTGCCCTTGCAAAAGGTAATCGTTCTCACTCTCCGTTAAGTGAAAATAAAACAAGTATGCCATTTTTCTTGGTTAAGTCCATTGTTTGGGGGCCAACACCCATTTCAACTCTTAATGGAATGAAATGGTTTATTTCTTTTATTGATGACTGCACTAAGATGACTTGGATTTATCTAATGAAAAAGAAAAGTGATGAAAGTTTTATTGTTTGCCTTTTTCATCAAATGATTTTAACTCAATTTGGTATGTCAATAAAGGTTTTTAGATCAGATAATGGAGCAGAATATCTGAACCACGAACTAAAAGAATTCATGGGCTTTGTTGGCATGATTTATCAAACGACATGCCCTTACTCACCACAGTAAAACGGTGTTGCAGAATGGAAAAATAGATAGCTCTTGGAGGTCGCTCGATCCTTGTTAATTAAAGGACATGTTCTATCTTACTTATGGGGTGAAGCCTTAAGTTCTACAGTTTATGTAATTAATCGTACTCCTTGAAGTACTCTTGATTATCGACGACCTCTAGATGTATTGTTTAACCATTGCAATATTCCACCTGTTATTCATTTGCCTTCCAAAATTTTTGGATGTGTTGTTTACATTCATTTGTATCCCCATCAGAGAAATAAGCTTGAATAGTATATGGCAATTATCAAAAGGGATATAAATGCTACAATCCTTCCTCTAAAAGGCTTCATGTCACTATGGATGTTGTCTTCCATGAAAATGAGTTTTTCTACTATGCAGATTCTTCACTTCAAGGGGAGAAACATAATGAAGTGATTGAATTTGATGATGTAGTGCAGGAATTTCTCCCATTGCATGAAAAGAGTATTGATAAAAATACTGAGCTAGGTGGATGTGATGAATTACAAGATGTTCTTCTCACAGATAGTACTAATCCTTCTACACCTCCAAACTGACCATGTCAATCTTCACCTAAGGTAACTTCTGAATACCATATTCCAGCTCGTGCTAACCGTGGTATACCTCTTGCTAGATATGAACCTGATTGGAATGACGAAAATGTGCAAGTGTACACAATTGCAACAAGTAATAAAGTGACAAGTAAATGTCGAGTTATCGTACCCACAGGGACTGTGAAAAGAATTATTTATGAATGCAATTAAAAATACTTTCGTGAAGAAAAATATTTTGATTTGAGGAGGTGATTAAAAACTAAGATTTTTAACTAAGTAAAATAAATAAAGAGAAAATAAAAGTTTCAATGCACGATTTCAAAATATGATTTTAATCAAGATGACATAATTGTGTTAGATTAATTATATTTCTTAACTTAAAATTACTAAACTCATGTTCATGTTGTTACGAATAAATTCATGGCAACTTGGTAATTTGCTAACTTATGAACATACTCACCTACCAAAATCCTATCTCTTGACTATATCTCTATTTCAATTCAACCGATTAAACAAATTTTAATAAGCAAATGCATTAATACATATACATACTTATGAAATTAAAAATAATCTCTTGTACATATCTCTATGTTAATTCAAACAAGTAATTCAATATCATAAGCACATAAAAGATTACGTGAGCTAACAATGTATTCCTACCTTGAAACAGTTTAATCACAATAATCTTGCAAGTTATGCAAGGCTAATGTATCGTTAGATACCGTTGCTAATTTAACCCTCAGCTACTCTAGATGATTAAACATGCACTGATTAAGTATCGTGTCAATTAATTACAATTTCAATCCATTTAAATAATTAATTCATTAGTTTCCTTACAATTGTAATGCAAGAATAACTTAGTCATGGTTTTACTTAATCATCTTACCAAGGCCTATAACAACACAAACACAATTTTAATAAATTAAGTGGACAAAATGTAATCAACATAACACGAATTAAATTTAAGCCATATTAATTAAATTAAACATATCAATATCACAATTATTCATAAATATGTTCATAACAACAACAATAAAATTAAAAGGATAAGGAACAAGAATCAAATCTAGTGTTTCTTCGAGGCTTGACTAAGTTGCTCTACTCCTTCTTCTCTGCTTGTTCTTATTGAACCTAGACTTTCACGAACACTTGAATGCTGCTCCAAATGGTAGTTGAAGAACTCTTTTTCAAGAGGTAAAATCAGCAAGGGAATGGGGAAGAAAATGAAGAATAACGAAAGGGGATTGAAGAGAAAAAGTGAGAAAGAAGTGAAAGGATGAGAGGTTTTGTAACTCCCAGAATAATTTATTTCTGATTTTGTAAATATCTGACACAAACTGTGTATCTGCTTCAGTGGTTAAGTGTTCTGGGTGTGTTTGTGAGGTCTTGGGTTCAATTCCTATTTTGGAAATTTTTGTTATTTTTGGTCCAAGCTTTACCTTTGTTGAGTGGGTTTATAGAAAATTGTCTGTTAATCCACATCAAAATGAGCCTGCTGGTTCAAGTGATAAGGGAATTAGTGTGCTAGAGGTCATGTGTTTGAATCCCTGTGTGAGCATGGATGTTATATTTTTAATTTTTGCTCGGCCATCTGATAGAGTTTTGATAGAGCTAAAATTTTGAGTTGTGGGTGGTTATGATTGTGGATGTAGTGGGATTTAGGTAAACTCATCTTTTTCCCAAAAAATCTTTCTCTTTGGAATCTAACGTCTCTCTCTCTTTCTCTGCGATTTTTTTCTCTTTTCCTTTTCTTCTTGCCTTTTCCTTGTTTTGGGAAAATCGTTTCCTAATTTTGGTGTTTCGATTCAAGATGTTCGTACGTTGGTAAGTAAGGGTTAGTATATTTTGCGCGAGTAAGGAGTTTTCTTTAAATATGTTTAATGTATTCTTGAATCTTTCCATTGGAATTAAAATTGTGTTTTAACAGCAGTGAATCGTGAAGAACGAGACTTTCCTTTCGTGGAATCGTAATTGGAGTTGTTCAGGGAATCGGGTAAGCGTTGAATACTCAAATTTTGCCTTTGTCTATCTCTAGGAAATTTGGTTTAATATTGTTTTAAGCGATTAATTCAGGGTTTAATTGGTCAATGTTAGGTGCTGGTGGTCTCAATAGTGTTTTTGCATTGAAACGGTACCAGGTGTGTTCCCAAAATGCAAAAAAAAAGGTTTTGACAAAAGCCAAAAGTGCATACTATCGACGCCACACGGGCATGTGGTCACCTGTGTGGTAGGTCGTGTGCGAGACACGGCTGTGTGGTGCTGTGGGTGTGGCCATGTGGGCCACAAGAGCTAGGCCAAGTTGGGTGTGTGGGCCTACACGGGCATGCCACAAGGGCGTGAGGGTTTTGGGCCAGGCTGTGTGGGCCACACAGGCATGTGAGCCCAAAATTCTAAAATTTTCCCTAGGGTTACACGAGTCGCTCCGATCGACTGTGGACCTACTGTAGGGTCAGTAAGGGCTAATCAAACCCTAGATTATGTGATCTGATCTTCTGATAATTTGCTTTGAGTAGGACATTGTTACGTATGTCTAATTATTCTACTATATATTTATCTGATATCTATATGCGAGCATGTTAAGAATGTTATTTCTGTATCTGTATATTGTATCTGTATTTTGTATCTATATTTGGGGTAGGATTGGTATATGTGAAGGAAGTGTTCTGAAAGGTGACCCTCCCCTATATTCTAGCAACTTAGCTGCATATTATCTGATATGAGTCGTAATGACACAATATGGTGTGTAAGGATGGGTGGGTGTTCTTAACCCCACATGGTGTGTTGGGATGGTCAGAGATGGTGTGTAGAAGATGGGGGTAGGATTCTGCATATCTGAATCTATTATCTATTTCTATAAAGGACTTAAGTTCGATCTAAATCTGAATGTATATGTGATTTCTGTATAAATGGTATGTCTATTTCTGTTGGGTTACACACTTAGTTTATGAAAACTCACATCTGTTTGTCTGTTCTTTTCAGGTAATCTTCAGACTTAGGCAGATTGGTGTGACGGAGATTCAGCGGTGACCACTCGATCGTAAACTGTTTAAACTTAGTAATTTATGGTTTATTTAAAATTTTGGATTCATTTGAAAGCTTGTAACTTATGGGACTCTCTGGACTGTATGGTTTTTAACTTTTGATTTTTGGTTTGTTGATAATTTGCATGTTTCAATAAAATGTTTTATGAAAACGACGATTTTATGCAAATAAAGGTTTGTCTAAAAATATAAACCGGGTTTCCAAAATGTATCGATTTTATTAAACCTCCACTGTAATATGTGTTTTGGAAAAACCCATTCCATGTGACATTTCCAGATTCGGCAATAACGTCTAGGTCGGGTCTAGGGTGTTACAGGCTTTGAGATGTGTTTCAAATGAGCAACCAATGGGGGTTTTTATAGGTTGAGTAGGCTGCTGAAAATAGAAAAAACCAGCAGCCATAGAGTCCTCCCATGACTGGCCACACATGTGGCAAGTTTGAAGGTTTCAAACTTGCTATTTTAAGGTAGGGGTAAATCTTGAAAGGCATGAATAGTGGAGGGGTTTGAATGAAAATTCAAGGAACCTTCAAGGGATATTTTGCAAGTCAAATAATCATCCAAAAAAGCTGATTGGCTTAGCATGTGGGACAGTTTTGGGCCGCCCAGTGCTCGGTCGGATCGATTTTCTCGGTTCAGCTCAACTGGGCCTCTTTTCATAATTAATTAATAACAATTTATTTAAACCAAAATAATTTGGATTAAAATTAAAATTAATTATATTATTCATAATTTGGACCGTCTTTGGCTAAAAAATTAATTCACCTCAATGCTTCACAAATCGCTTCTCGATTTTGCACTTCTAGCATTGTTGCCGAGCCAATTTTTACCCTTTGTGCGAATCTATCGAAAATGATCAAAATTAATCAAAATTTATTATAAAATTAATTAAAATTCAACATGTTAATAACTTAAGTACAATTTAATTATTTTATAATTAATATATATTTTTCAACAAGAATTACTACGAATTTGCATGATTTTGAGTTTAAAAGGGCATGAAAAAATGTGTATATTTTTGTTTTTCCACACCCCCAAACTTAATTCATTGCTCATCCCAAGTAATGCACAAATTGAAAAGAATTTCTCGAAAACACCTTTGAAAAATTCCTTCAGAAAAACATTCTTCCCAAAATTATGAATTTAGTATACTTATGCTCAAGAACAAGAAATTTAATATTTATGCTACTTAAGTATACATATCATTCAAATTAATCTCAGTTATTATTATGATAGCAAAAATAGACTAAATTTTTCTCAATAAAGGCATGTTAAACGCCTACCAATATGATTTTATTCCCTTATTTAAGATTAAGCTGCAATCACCAAGTTTAATTTATGCCTTCATATGTTGAGCATATCAATTTCTCTCCACTAATATAGGTAGCATAGAAACTTGAATCAATAGGTCTTTTAAATAGGTTGTAACATGGCTAGGCTAGGGGTAGGTAAAAGATAGGCTTAAAACCCTAGCCTCAGCTTCAATCGGACCTTTGGAATATATACCTTCAATACACCAACTTATTTTGCTCTCACATGCTCTTTTATACATCTAGTTTCTTTCAAGTACGTATGCTCTTCTCTTTTTTTTCTCTTTTTTTTTCACTAGCATTTTGCTATATGTACTACAATTATGTGAGCATTTGGTACTTCTTTTCAACTCCCCTAAACTTATTTTCAAAAAATATTCTGAATAGTACTGAATCTAGTGGTTGGGACAATTTAAAGATGATTAAGAGAGAAGTGATAGCTAAAGATTGCAAAGATTCAAATAAAATTAGGCCATATAGTCTCAAAGTTGGGTTTCAAGGGATAAAAATTCATCAAGGTTGGCTTGAAAGGCTCAAACGGTCCAAACAAAAGTTGCCTAAATCATTTTTAACATTCCATGCTTCCTAGGATTTCGCCTCGAGAAATTACTAAGTTAATTCTAGAGACTTAAACTTTCGTGCATGCCTAACTTTCTTAGGGAACTAAAAATTTTATAGTATGATTTGCATGCTTTATTAAGAATACATTGATGTCATAATTCAGCCAACATAACAATTATTGAAATAATAGAATTTTATTCATACTGAAGTTTAGCATATTTAACAAATTTCAAATTTTTGAACAAGATATAACCTAATCATAATTTTTAAAGAAAATTTTATTTTGAGAGGAAATAATTACAATTTTTCAGTCCCCCTTACTTAAGATGAACAATGTCTTCATTGTTAAAAGTGAGCAGATACTATACACCAAGTAGGATTCTAGAAAAGAGGAGGTGAGTCAATTTGACAACTTAAGCACTAAGCTCTCTCTAAATCCAATCCTAGACATGTATATATCTATTGTCACACTTTGTACTTTGTAACTTGTTCATTTTTATTTATGATTTCCACCTCTTGTTTTATTATGCGATAAAAAAATCCTAATAGAACCTAATCCTAAAAAATTAAATAACCTAAGAACGAAAATAAAATAAAGTTAATATGCCCCCTTTTTTATTTATTTGTAGATCCCTCAGAATCTAACTCATCTTTTGCTCCATCATCTTTGTTTTTGCATGAATTTCTTCCTTCCCTCTTCAATAGTGGACTCCATGGTTCAAATATGAAATCTGGAAACTCAGGCACAAAAATAAATGGGTCATTGTATATTTTTGTAAGAGCGCTTTGATAGTGTACTTACCAAGGTTATTTCTAGGAAAGCTTTTGATAAAGTTTTATGCAAGTTAGGCATGTGTGATATCCATGCACCAACTTGAGGGGGAGTGATAGAAATCAATGAGTTGATTGAGACAAATTTGATAAGATTTTATTTCTTTCTTTCTTTAGGATTGAGTCAATCCTTGATTATAGGGATTCTTCAACTCTTTCCCTATAAAGCTTCATGTGTTGTATGTTATATATACTATAACTCTTCTATTGTTGGAGATATACAGAAATTCTTTCATAATTGTGTTAATTTAGGTGAAAGAGGGGAAATTTTAAGAGAAAATGAAATAGGAAAAAATGAAAGATGTTGAAAAACAAAAGAGAAATAGATGGAAAATGTTGAAGATGAAGGTGAAAAATAGATCCAAAGAAAACGAAAGAGAAAGATGTTGGAAAATGGTGAAGAAACACGGGTAAAAAAAAAGAAACACGGGTCAAAGGGGGGGTTGGGATTGCAACACGTGGTGGCGCACGAGTGGTCAGTGCTGCCATGTTAGCAAAATGTTAACGACGTTAGGTTCAAGTACAAAACTAGTAGACAGAAAAAAAGTTCAGGTACCAATCTGGGACAAAACAAAATCATAGTATCAATCTAGAAGAAGTGAACAAATTCAGATACTAATTTTATATTTAACCCATTCTTTAATTTATTGCATAACAACTTAGCCCGTAAAATTACATAATTGGAATTTAAATAAATCCTACTAGAATGGTAACGTGGAAAAAAATATTTATTTTAAAATAATAATTAGTATAGTTTTAGTAAGGATGAAAACAGAAAAAAGAAGTTGTTAGAAAATTAAAAATTCCATTAATTTTGCATCCATAAAATTAGATTTGTGAAATATTTAATAAATGTGGATTTAATTGAAGTTAATATGTATATATTTGTAAATTTAATTAAATTTTGGTAGAAATTGTAAGGCAATATAAAATGAGTTACTTTAATTATCAAGACTTAAATGAGCATTTATAAAATATTTTGGATTATTAAAGCTTGCAAATTAGAAATGTAATTTGTTAAGTCTGATTTAAGTTTACCTTCTTCTTGAGAGAAATATCAAGAAGCCAAATAGTATAAATATGTGAACAAAATTTCAACTTAATGATGATCAATTGCATATGTGTCCACCTATAATTGTTGATATATGATTAATTTTTAACTATTTAAGAACGGAAAGTTTTCAAGGAAACTAAAACCTCTCCACTATTACCGGAAAATCAATTAAAATTCCCATACCAAATATTAAAATTTTTATTGGAAACACAATTTTATAATAAAGTATTTTGTAAAAATCCCTTAAAAACTTGTAAAAATCATTAGTTAAAAATTCTAAAAATTATAATGTCAAAAATTAATTTTATAATTTGTATGATTTTTTTTACAATTTTTTATGATTTTATAAAAATAGATTTTGAAATAGAAAATTATAAAATCATAAAATTATTAAAATAATCGAAAAATCATAAAATCATAAGATTGAATACGTAGAATATGAGAAAGTATGTGATGTTTTCATGAGGGGGAGTAAATACGTGTTGCACTCTTTTTCCCTTAATTGAGGTTTTGTCCCATTGAGTTTTCCTGATAAGGTTTTTAATGAGGCAGCATATTATGCGTATTATAGATTATGTACTCTTTTTCCTTCATTAGGTTTTTATCCCACAGAGTTTTTCCTAATAAGATTTTAACGAGGCACATTATCTACCAATGGACATCCAAGGGGGAGTGTTATGAATATCTTATTAAGTGGATGTCCATTATGATCAAGATAAAATTTTGATGTACTTTAAATTCTAATAGTTATTAGAATTAGATCTCTACTTCTTTTATACTTCTTCTGCCCATAAATAGATATTCTGATTAAGCATTATAGACATCCCTTTGATTAATAAAGCATATTCTCTATTGCTTTCATATTTTCTTTGTTCTTTATTCTCCCCAACTCTCTTTATTTTATAAAACGTTATCAACATGATGATTCTCTAGTTTTTCAAAATCTTTTGAAGTCGCCCTGCAAATCAAATTCCTTTTCACCTTAAACTTTCTCCCTTACAACTTCATCTTTAGGATGTTGAAATATTCAATCTCAGAATGGATTGTGGTTCTTATTCCCGATCTTTGATTTATAATTGTACAAGCATGGGTAAAGAATAGATCTATCAAGGTGATGACGATGATGTTAAAGATCTTCAGGTATATTTTACTATATTTTTTGTATTATATCATGTT
Source organism: Gossypium anomalum (assembly GCA_025698475.1). Classification (NCBI taxonomy): domain Eukaryota; kingdom Viridiplantae; phylum Streptophyta; class Magnoliopsida; order Malvales; family Malvaceae; genus Gossypium; species Gossypium anomalum. Next base: position 16,157,236 of record CM046957.1, read on the forward strand.
TATTATAATTGGAGACTAATCATGACAACATTAATAGATAGTTTCTAATTTAAAATCCATGTATATTTACGATGGTGATTATGAAATAAAGAATCTATTGGGACGTCTATAAGATCATCCTAGTAAATCTATTGCATTCCCCGAAGTGAATGTAAACATAGAAAAAATAAAAGATATACTCATGGACCACTAAAAGTGGGAATATAGTAATAAATAAGAGAACAATGAGAGTTCTTAAGATAACTCTTCAAAGGGTAAAGATAACTTACGTTATCAATGTGATATGAAATATTATTAGCCACATACGTGGTGTATGCCCAAATATTTTATTTCTGTTAATATTCTTTGAGGAAGGATATGAAAATGTAATAATAAATTTTATCATTACAGATAGAAAATATTTATCTTATTTGGTACTGAAACAAACAAATATTATTCAAATATTTGATAGTACAAAATTAGTTGAAAGCTCCAAAAGAGCTAATATATCAATATCTAAAAAGCACAAAATTTGTGATGGTTAATGCATTACTTCTAAAAGATATTTGTAATGGATCTCATATTGAAATTGTGAATGAGGAAAATATTATATTTCATATGAATAAAAAAGGGAATTGGGTTATTAATTTATATTTATTTTATAATATTTGTGATATTCTTTTGTCATCATCCCTATTAAAGGGTTGAAAGCCAAATATTTAACTGTGAAAAATCTACTTATGAGCAATAGAATATGATAATTCAATCTAAAGCTCATTATGGTTGGATGCACCTGAAGTTGCAAGTTTTTAAAAACTTTGAGTATAACTCTACAGTATTCAAAATAAGTTCTCAATTAAAATTACATGGAAAAATATTACTGATGAGAACTTGTAAAAGAGAAAACTTATGTATGAAAAGTCATTGGTTATGTACCTTTTGTACACCTAAAAAAAAGATCCACTCTCAAAGTTTGTTATTAATAGATTTTTGGGCACTTGAAGATTTTGGCATATTCCCTGAATCAAATACTGCATACAATTATTTGAAAATTATTTTTATTGACTTGGTGGCATTATAGACTTCACATTGATTTAGACATTTCTAGTAGTAAATGTCACAATAGTACGTATATGTAGATACAAATTAAAAGGAATGATAATAAAATTAACAATTTGTTACAATTTAGTACAATTCAAACACATGTTGAAGTAAACTAGAAGTTTACTAATACAAATGCATTTACTACTTGGCGTGACCAGTTAGACCATCCTGTATCATATGTAATGCAAAAATTAATTGAGAATTCATATGGACATTCATTAAAGAACCAAAATATTCTTTAATTTAAAGAATTCTCATTTGTTGCTTGTTCTCAATGAAAATTGATTTTTAGAAACTCACAGCTAAAGTTGAGATTTAATGTCTTACATTTCTGAAATGAATATGGGTCCATTCATCCACCATGTGGATGGTTTTGATATTATATGATTTTGGTAGATGCATCTACAAAGTAATCACATACGTTATCAACTCGTAACCTGTAGTTTGTGAGATTGCTTGTTTAAATGATTAATTTCAGATTATGCAATTAAAACAATTCATCTTGCTAATTTTGGTGAGTTTACATCCCAAGTTTTCAATGACTATTGCATGTCAATTGGGATAAAAGTTGAACATCCTGTAGCTCATGTTCACATACAAAATGATTTAGCTGAATTGTTTATCAAATATCTCCAACTAATAGCTAAATCATTACTTATGAGAACAAAACTTTCTATTTCAGCATGAGATTGTATTGATTTACATGTTGTACGCATCAAGCCAATCAATTATAAATACTCCCCATTACAATTGATTTTGGTCAAGAGCCAAGTATTTCTCATCTTACAATTTTTGGATGTGCGGTATATGTTCCAACTGCTCCACCACAACGCACAAAGATGGGTCATAATAAGAGATTGGGAATGTATATTTATATAAGTCTCCTTATAATATTTTTGAGCTATTAATTTGATATTTAGTTATGCCATGAGTTGTTTATTTTCCCAACATTAGGGGGAGAGAATAAAAAGTTGGATTAATAAAGTACTTGAAATGAATTATCCATGTCTAAGATTCTCGTACAAAGCAGCGTAAACCAGAAGTTCAACAGATAATTCATTTTACAAATCAACTGCCAAATTCATTAAATCTCACATACCAGCTGAAAATGCTTCAATACGAATTGATGTCCTAATAGGGCAAACTATTAGTGCAAAAGAAAGTAATTCATGCTTGAAGTGTGAAAGACCTGTCGGTTCCAAAGATAAAAATCCTCGTAAAAAAAAGAACAAACATTCAAGAAGGTCATATAGTGGATGTGAGGGTTCCTGAAGAGATCCATGACATAACTAATTATAAAACTCAAGAAGAGATTCAAGTACCTAAAAGTGAAAATGGAAATGATGAAAATAGAGACACCTTGATAAGTTATGTCAATACGAGAAAAAGATGGAACCGAAAAAAATGTAATTGTCGACAACAATTTTGCTTATAATGTTGCTATTGAAATAACAAAAGAAAATGAGGATCCTGAGCCTAAATCTACTAAGGAATGTAAAAATAGAAAAGATTGGCCAAAATAGAAAGATGCAATTCAAGCAGAATTGAATTCACTTTCTAAACGTGAAGTTTCTATAGTCCAAACACCTAAAGGTGTAAAAGCCAGTAGGATATAAATGGGTATTTGTGTGAAAACGAAATGAAATTGATGAAGTCATAAGATATAAAGCTCGACTTGTAACACAAGAATTTTCGCAAAGGCCCGACATTGATTATGAAAAGACATATTCTCCTATGGTGGATGCAAGCACGTTTAGAGATCTTATTTGTTTGGCAATATGTGAAAAACTTGACATACATCTAATGGATGTTGTTATAGCCTATTTATATGGTACACTTGATAGTGAAATTTATATGAAAATCCCTGAAGGATTTAAAATCCCAGAAGGATATAGAGTTTCTTGAGAAAATTGCTCGATCGGATTAAAGAAAATTTTATATGGATTAAAACAATTTGGACGTATGTGGTACAATCGTCTTAGTGAATACTTGTTCAAAGAAGATTACAAAAATGATCCAATTTGTCTATGTGTCTTTATAAAAAGGTTTGGATCAAATTTTGTGATAATTGTTGTTTTTGTTGATGATCTAAATATTATTGAAACTCCTAAAGAGCTTCAAAATACAATAAATTGTTTAAAGAAAGAATTTGAGATGAAAGATCTTGGAAAAACAAAGTTTTATTTTGGCTGAAAAATCGAGCATTTAAAAGATGAAATTCATGTTCATTAATCAACTTACATGGAAAAGATATTAAAGAAATTTTACATGGAAAAGCACACCCATTAAGTACTCCGATGGTTGTACAATCGTTAGATGTGAATAAAGATCAATTTCATCCTTGCGAGAATGATGAAGAGTTTCTTGGTCCTGAAGTACCATATCTAAGTGCCATAGGGGCATTGATGTATCTTGCAAATAACACAAGACCTGATATAGCTTTCGCTGTAAACTTGTTAGCAAGATTTAGTTCTTCTCCAACATGTAGACATTAGAATGGAATTAAACATATATTTAGATATTTTAGAGGGACCATTGATATAGGGTTATTTTATTCAAATGATTCAAAATTCCTATTAGTTGGCTATGATGATGCTAGATACTTATTAGATCCACATAAAGGTCGATTTCAAATAGGATATTTATTTACACGTCGGGGTATTGACTTATCATCGCGTTCAACAAAGCAAACATTATTTGCTGCTTATTCAATCATGCAGAAATAATTGCAATGCATGAGACAAGTCGAGAGTGTGTTTGGCTAAGGTTATTGACTTAATATATCCAGATGATATGTAATTTGCCTTTACAAGAAAAGATGTCAACTATCTTATATGAAGATAATGCAACATGTATAGCTCAATTGAAGGGTGGTTACATCAAAGGTGATAGAACGAAACATATTTCACCAAAATTATTCTTCACCGTTGATCTTGAGAAAAGAGATGATATAAATGTTCAACAAATTATTTTAGTAATAATTTAGCATTTCTTTTTACTAAGGCATTGCCAACTTCAACATTTGAAAGACTACTACAGAAGAATGGAATGCATCAACTCAAAGATGTAATGTAATGTTGCCATTAGGAGGAGTCTAAAACAAGTTGTACTCTTTTCCTTTAACAAAGGTTTTGTCCCATTCGGTTTTTCTAGTAAAGTTTTTAATGAGGTAGCTTGTAATAGAAGATTGTGTACTATTTTTTCTTCATTAGGTTTTTATCCCACAGGGTTTTCCTAATCAGGTTTTAACGAGGCACATTATCTACAAATGGACATCCAATGGGAGTGTTATGAATATCTTATCAAGTGGTTGCCCATCATGATCAAGATAAAGTTTTGATGTACTTTAAATTCTAATAGTTATTGCCTATAAATAGATACTCCATTGAAGTATTGTAGCCATCCCTTTGATTAATAAAGTACATTCTCTATTGCTTTCATATTTTATTTATTCTTTATTCTCCCATCTCTCTTTATTTTATAACATAGAAATCATTAATTAAAAATTCTAAAAATTATAATGTAAAAAAATAATATTATAATTTGTATGAATTTTTTACAATTTTTATGATTTTATAAAAATAGATTTTGAAATAGAAAATTATAAAATCATAAAATTATTAAAATAATCGCAAAATCTATGTATAAATTTCAATATTTGGATAGACATATCTAATACTTTATTGTTTAAAATAGCTTGAAGCATAACTTAATCCAAAAATCGAATTTTATATATATATATATATATATTAAAAAAAGGTGAGAAAAAAAATCATGGCAACATTCATTTATTCGGTTATAAAGTGAATTAATCTTCAAAACCAATTATACAATTCAATTGAAATTCTTTAATTGCAAAAAACTGCAACCTTAATCTAATAACAATTTTAGTCAAAATTTATTATAATAATAATAATAATAATAATAATAATAATAATAACCCTGCAAGTATATGAATTAATGATACAATATCCAAAGTTTTTATTGAAAACAAATTGTAGTATCCAAATCCCCAAGGGTAAAATTGAATTGCACCAAAGCAATTTTGAATGTCCAAAGTAATTGTGGGAAACAAAAAATTGAACAAATCAATTTTTATCAATTGACTAAATATATATATATATGCTTCAAGCATATGAGTAGAAGATCGACAAAATTAAAAACCAAAAATCAAAACTCTAGAATTTTAATATAAATTCAAAAGATTTAATCCCTCTATGATTGGAACATCAAATCTATATATCAAATCTATAAAATATCAAGAACGAATTAATTTAAAAATAATATAAAATCAATTCAATCTCAATAATTCGACATGACGAGACTTAGATATCGCTTGTTAGAACTATAAAGCTCTTGATACAAAATTGTTGGGGATTGACCCAATTAAGTAATGAACAAGTAAAAAATAGTGAAAGAAATTCAGAAATTGAACATTCAAATTTAATATGAAAAAACCCCTCCAAAGAAGATAAAAAACGATGGGCAAATATAATTTTACTATAATGGCAAAAGATCAAAGAGTACAAAAAATGGAGATAAAAAACTAAACCACAAAACCCGAAAATTAAAAACCTTCAAAACGTAAACAAAAAATTCTCCAAAAGTGTTATGAGTTCTAATTTTTAATAGGTGTCTTTTATAAGGTTGTAAAAGAGTCTATTTATAGGCTTAATTCGTAGGTCAAATAATAATAAAATGATCTAGACGAATCAGAGTTTGACTGAAACAAATAAATATAGTTAACCGAGAGATTATCTTTTAATTTAACTGAAATAAGTATCTTTTAAATTTAACTGAAATAAGTGGCATACTCAACAAATCTCCACGATAACTTGTATTTCAATAACGCCATCTTTATCAAAGTCGGCCAAGGGCCTATCTTGAACTATGCAGGGAATTAACTGAGTCGAATCTATCCTTAGAAGTTGGAAGACTTCTAGCCTTCGACTTGTGCACTGCCAAATCAAAACTAACTCAAGTATGATTTTCACGAATACAGTACCCTAATTTTTCAAAACATGCATCCAAAAGAAAACCTCTCTTCAATGAACTGGTCATACATTTTTCCCTCCTATGACCGAGTTGCATTTGCTCCAAACGAGTTGACTTCGACTCCGTAATGGACGAGGGACGTCCAATTTCACCGGTCACTGTAGAACCTTCTAGAGTATAAAGGCTGATAGTCCTTTTACCTTTTAACAAAACAAGGGCCCTATGAGACACCTTAATGTCGCTCAACTCGATGTTGATTCTGCAACCTTTTGGGTCTAAAATACTCAAGGAGATGAGATTTTTTCGTAAATCAGGTATATACTTGACATCTGAAAGTGTCCTAATCATCCCATCATGCATCTTGATTTTAATAATATCAATATCGATTACCTTACTGAATGAACCATTTCTTATGCGCGCAACTCCACCTTCAAGCGAACTATGTGTGGAGAACCATTCTCTGTTTGGACACATGTAGAAAGAACATCCCGAATCTAGATCCACTCAGACGTAAGCTCGAAGCTTTCTCTCATTGGCACTAACAAGAAATCATCACCCCATTTGTCGGCCAAATTAGCACCAGCTACATCTTTCTTGTTGCTCTTAACAGCCATCTTATTTCGTAGTTTATAACAATTTGCTTTGACATGACCTAACTTTTTACAATAGTTACACCTTTTGTCTTGCTTTTTTGATGCTACCAAAACGGAAGCTTGCCTATTTTTCTTGCTATCTGAACCAAACTCATTGTCGAGTTTGTCTTTACTTAACAAATGACACTTCACATCCTTGAGCAAGAGTTTGTCTCTGCCATAAATCAGGGTTTCCCTGAAAAACTTGTATGAAAGGGGTAAAGAGAATAATAATAGCATAATCTGATCTTCATCGTCAATCTTAACTTGAACATTATTTAAATCGTTCAAAAGAGTAATAAATTGACTAATTTGATCTCTAAGAAGTTCGCCTTCGTTCATGCAAAACGTGAATAGACGTTGTTTCAACACTAAATGGTTAGCTAGAGACTTAGTCGCATAAAGAGTTTCTATCCTTTTCCACATGGCAGATGAGGTTTTCTCCATCAATACCTCCTGCAATACCTTATTCGCAAGGCACAACTAAATTGCAGGGCCTTTTCACCAAGCTCTTCTCATTCTGTTGATCTAGATTCTCAGGCTTTTTCCCGGTAATGACCTTTTTCAGGCCAGTCTGAACTAGAATTGTCATAATCCGAACTTGCCATAGATTGAAATTTGTGAAGCCACAGATTGAATTTTTTGAAACCATCTAACTTCTCAATGTCAAACCTTGTTGCTATCATCTCTAAACAGGCTAGACCTGCCCATGGGTAGGGTCGGCCCATCCAAAAAGTGGGAGGGTTTAGGTAAAAATATAAGTCTGAAAAATGAGCTTGGACAAAAAAATAAGGCCCATTTAGAAAATGGGTCGGGCCTCGAGTAAGGCTTTCTTGGCCTGAGCTTGGCTCGGCCTGCCCAAATATGAAAAAGAAAAACCTAGTTTTTTGTTTTTTTACTGTTTTTATTATTTTCTTGTTATTTTCTTCTTCTTTTTTCACTATTTTGCTACCATTTCACAATTATGTTACTACTATTTTTTTGTTATTATTTGGATATTGTATACCTCTTGTTTTGTTGTTAATTTTGTTACTATTTTTCACATTTGCTTATTAAGTTACATTTATCTTAATGTTATTTAAGTATACATATTTTTTAATTTATTTTCAATTTGTTGGGAAACATTTATTTTAATGTTTTTAGTATTTTTGTTGCATTATATTTTTTTATAAAAATTATATAAAAAATTAATATTAGCAGGTTGGGCTCGGGTTTTAGTATTTTTATTTGGGCTAAGCTTGAGAAAAATTTTAGGCCCAGTTTTCGTGTCGGACCGGGCCCGGGCCTAACAAACAGGCCTAAACTTTTTGTTGGGCCCAGCCCGACCCTTTAGAACGAGTCAATTTGCAGAAATCAAACTAGCTTCGATACCACTTGTTGGGGATCAACCCGATTAAGTAACAAACAAGTAAAAAATAGCGAAAGAAATTGAGAAATTGAACACACAAATTTAACGTGGAAAAACCCCTCCGAAGAGGATAAAAAACCACAAATAAAGATAATTTTACTATAATGACAAAAGAACGAAGAGTACAAAAGATGAAGATAAAAAATTAAACCCCGAAACCCACAAAATTCTCCAAAAGTGTTATGAGTTCTAATATTTAATGAATGTCTTTTTTAATGTTGTAAAAGAGCCTATTTATAAGCTAAATTTGTAGGTCAAAAAATAATAAAATAATCTATACTAATAAGAGTTTGATTGAAACAAATAAACAGAGTTTAGCTAGGAATTATCTTTCAAATTCAACTGAAATACGTAGCATACTCAACAAAAACTTAATAAACTAAAATCTGTCATGTCAAGTCGTCACAAATATATGAAAAAGGTAACTCTCTCACTCTTTTCTGAAGATGAAAATTAGATCACTTTTAATTTGAGTTAATATTTTATGAGAATAAATAATAATATATAAATATTCTTATTTTATATATACGGTGTCCATATTATCAACCATATTATGTTCTCTAGTAGATCACACAACTTAAAAAAAAAATTTGAACATTCACGGCTAATCAATACACGTTTACTTATCACCAAGGGCAAAAGTTCAAATTTTATCTTGTTTTCTAAAAATATCCAATATGCAAGACCTCATTTTAGGTTTATAGGAAGTTAAGCTTTTTCTAATGATTAGGCGTAGAAAGTACCAATTAATAACTCAACACAACTAAAATCCTTCTTCTTTAATCCCTAAATCCAATCAAGTTTAAACCTCTATTCTTACTTTGAGTGTGATAATCTACCACCAATTAATATATATAAATATAAATATATATATATATATATATATATATACTAATGCCATGTTTAACGATATAACACAGAATCGTATTTGCATCTTAATATTTCAAATACATTTTAAGCCAAACTAAGTAACTTTTAGTGTGATAATCTACCACCAATTAATTGAGAAGTTAAATTCTAATAACATTGATTTGCGTCAAAGAAACCAAATGGCAGTATATATATTTGTTAAAGTAGTATATAAAAGAATCATATTGAGCAGCAAATTCTAAAAAAAACAAAACAAAAACCTAATTCCAATGATAAACCCCTGGCTGAGAGGAGTCGACTAAATGAAAACAAAATTAAATCCAACCAAAACTCATATATGCGACACTTTTTTTTTTTCACTTTATGGTAAGGAGTAAACAAACAAATTTATAAAATAATACAACTCAAATCCAACAAAAATAAAAACACTACTAAACTAAAATCTAGTTATACCTTTTAAAACTGCAAAATCAAAAATATAAAAGGAAAAAATAATTAAAAAAATCAAATAGACGATTCAATAATTGGTCTGTACACTACAATAAAATAGCTCTAATACGACATTTTCTTAAGTGTCAGAATAGACTTATCGACATACGCTTTGATCAACTCTTTATATAAGGGTCAAGATATGAATGCTTAAGACAACAGTTAAATAAAAGTTGACTTTATCTAAGACTAGGTCAACATTTGTTATACATTTTCCAACTATATAAAAGTGTTGTTATATGAAAAACCTACAATAATTCTTTTTAGACTACACCATCTTTTTTTTAATTGTTTAAATTTGTACGTTTAAATAACTTTTTTAGGTTGACAAAATCTAATCTTACTTTATAGGAAAGTTGGAAAATATTAAGCTTTTCCCTCAAGAATACAAAACTTTAGTTCTTTCTCTCATTTATTCTGTATGCAGATTTTCGGGTCTTTTACTAAATTAATCTAAAAAAATTTGATATTTACAAAAATGACTCAAGTTCAAAAACAATCACAAAAATAACCTAAAATGAACAGTAAAATTGGGTTTTGGCCTGTCAATGGCCGGCACCAACTCGTATTTTGCACCCATGATTGCCAAATGATTGTGTCAGGCTTTAAAAAATTGATTTTTTTAGTTTTGGTCTGTCAATAGCCGGCACTAGGGTATTGTTTTTTAAAATCGTATCATACTGATATACAAAATACGAGTTTTAAAAAAATTTTGGTCTTCTTTGCTTTGTCAATGGCCACACACTGATCTAAAGTTTTTAAAAAAATTTTTTTGGTGCTAGCTTTCATCAATGGCCGACAATTAAAGTACAAAAAAATATTCAAATTTTTTGGTCTTTGGCTTTGTCAATGGCCGGCACCAAGAATGATTTAAAAAAAAAATTTGATGTCCGAAAATACGAGTTTAAAAAAATTTGTCTTTGGCACATCAATGGCTTGCACAAAATAAAAAAATTCAAATTTTTTTGGTGCTGGCCTATCAATGGCCGGCACCAATACGAGTTTTTAAAAAAAAATTAAAAATAGTACTTGGTGCCGGCCATTGACAGGCCAGCACCAAAAATTTTTTTTTAAAAACTCATATTATCGGACAGCAAAAAAATTTTTTTTTTAAAACTCGTATTGGCGCCGGCCATTGACAGGCCAACACCAAAAAAAAAATTTTAAAAACTCATATCTGGTGCCGGCCATTGACAGGCTAGCACCAAAATTTTTTTTTAAAACTCGTATTTTGTATACTAGTATGATACAATTTTAAAAAAAATACCCTGTTGCCGGCTATTGACAAGCCAAAACTAAAAAATTTAATTTTTTAAAGCCTGACACAATCATTTGGCAATCATAGGTGCAAAATACGAGTTAGTGCTGGCCATTAACAGGCTAAAACCCAATTTTATTGTTCATTTTAAATTATTTTTGTAATTATTTTTGAATCTGAGTAATTTTTGTAAATATCAAAATTTTTTAAATTAATTTAGTAAAATAGCCCAGATTTCCCTTTTTTTCCGCTGCATCTATCCATTTCTTTTACAAGCAATCAAAGCATCAAGTCACTTGTGGCTGCTACCATTTCCCTACCCATTCACCACCGTCCACTTGAGCACCACATCCCCCAGCTCCTAAACCTACCAAGCTAAGCTTCACGCGGCCCTGAGGAAGCTGGTCTGGAAACGGTAAATCCCAAAATCAAATCCCTAAAGTTACCCCCGTTCGACCATGTATATATTGCGTACTGTATTTATTGTGAGTTGGAATTTAAACCTAGGTCATTGTTTTTTCATTCTCCAACAAATCTAGGGGGAAGATTTATATGTTTATTTTGTTCTTTTATAGATTGTCTGTAAATAAAAACATCGCCATTTTCTTTTGTCTTCCAAGTTTTAAAGGAGGATATCCAAAACTCACCCACCACTAGAAATGGTAGTGGATGCAAAACCTTCAATTTTCCTTACCAATAGAACATATCAGATTCTATTTGCTTTTTCACTTACCATTAATGATATTTTCTTTTTCCCTTCTTGAGATTTTTAATATATCTATTTAACTAATTCAAGGACAAAACTGCATAAACATGTGACAATGTGCATCATTTTTATTTCATCTATTTTCCCATGCCCTGTAATATCATATATGTTCATTGTCTTCTTGTTACTATATTGTCTTTTTGTCATGGTTATGCAACTATAATGGATAGATTATGCCTGCTTTTCCTTTATTTCTTGTTTCACCTTTTATAGCCTATAAATTTATGAGAAATGACAATTGTGTTGTTTTTATAGCCTATAATGGATAGATTCGTTCGAACGCTCTCCCCTATATATATATATATATATACATACTCTAATTTTTTTCCTAGGAAAATGGCTGGCTAAGCTCGAACATTAAGAGGTGTACGAATTGAGGCAAATGTTGTTGGTTTCAGCTTCTTAGTTGATTTTGTGAAGTGAGTACTTGATTATTTTTTTTCTGGGGATTTTTTACAACTTAGAAGTAGGGAGAAGTTAATACTAAATCTTCGATTGCTTGCATCAATGCCGGTGACTGTCTAGTAAATGTTGTCGCTTTAAGTTTTATACTTGACCTTTTTGCCTTGTGGATCAATTAGATGTATGGAATGCAAAATGTAAATATATGATCTATGGATATATTAGATCCATCATCACACTTGAGAAAAAGGTAAATCCTTAGCTTTCTGTATAACTTAGATCATAATTCTTCAACTGATCCTGTAAAATAACACTTAGGTGTCGATCTGGGCAAACCTTGTCTTTCCATGATGATATACTTAGACTTTTCTCAGTTGCTTCTAGTTCTTTTTTTCTTTCTTTTGTTAGTCTTTGCCTTAATATGCTTGTCCACGTCTATTTTCCATCTTCTATATTTTCTTAATCTTTTATACGCATTCTTCTTCCATAGGATCTTGATGAGTTCAAAACCATTCTTAAGCCACGCCTCCAATTAATTGTCCAAAATGATGAGCGTGAATGGTTTATTGTATTTGTGTCTAGAGCCCATCCCAACAATGATCAGGCCACTAAAATGGAAAAGAAAGTATATGCCAAACTTGAAGTTGATTTCAGCTCCAAGAAGAGGGAAAGGTAAGCTTGCAGCTCTCTGTAGCTTGTATACATTCTAATTGGTGGCATGGATAGTGTTTATGCTGTTGCTGATTACTTAGACTTAAGTGTCAGTTTTAATCTATAGTATGGCTAGTCATCATATAAAAAATTTGATATGACTTTCCACTCCCTTTATATTCTGCCATTCCTAAAGATTTATTTCCATTATGTTAAGCATTTTTTTGCACTTAGCTCACCCATGTTGCAAACCATTATTCTAATGTTATTCAAATAGAAAAGTTACATTGTTATTTTTGCACTTGTTAATGCAGTTGAATTTCAGACTAGAGGACCTAATGATGAGGCTTCAGTTCGGATGATGATGAATGAGGCATGCTGCATATTAGCTGATGGGGCATATGACATGTCAACAATTAACTAATTTTTTAAATTAAAAAGTAAAAGAAATGATAAATTTTTAAAATAAAAATTATTTAAATTATTTAAAAAGTATAAAAATTATGAAAAAAAGTTTTAGTATTTTTTAATTTAAAAAAAGTTAATTAATTGTTAACGTGACATTCATATGGCAATTCACGTGTATGCTATGTTAGTAAAGTTAAAAAAAATTAATTTTTCTATTCATTTTAGTATGATTTGACAAACAATATAAGTTTAAGAATTAAAAGAGACGAAGGATTAAATAGAAGGCTAAAATAATTTTTTTTTTTATAAAGTTTAGATAACCAAAAAAGTCATTATATCTACATACTTTTATTAGGGGTGAGTGTTTGATCGAATTGAGTGAAAAAAATTTCAAGTTAATTGAGTTGACGAGTCTTATTTTATCATTTTAATTCGATTTGAAATTTTTTTCGAATCAAATGAAGTAAAACGAAATCCGAGTTGAATCGAATCAAGTGAAATTATTTGAATTAAATTAAAAAATTAAACATGTCAAATTAAAATTTTGTTACAGTATATTTAATTTCTGTTGAAGCACATAAATTTGAAATCATATATATATTTGAAACTTTTTCAAAGCAAAAAAATAATAATAAAAGATATTTTAGTATGATAAACTTGAATATTTTATTAACTTATTTAGGTGCCAAAATTATTATTTTAGAAAAAAATTAAAATTAAAATTTTGTTTTATATTCTTTAGAATTTTTTTAAAAACTTTTATAATTTTTTTTAAAATATATAAATTTTGGAAATTTTTATGAATATTTTGAATTTTAAAATTTATTTTGAATTTTTTATGTATTTTTTGTTGAAAGAGAGATAAATTAGCTCATTTTCAAAATTGATAAGAAATAAAAGAGTATTTACGTTAATTTATTATTTAAATTAATCGAATTATAAATTTTAACTCAATTTGAATTCAAAACTCGAATTATATATTATTCGGTTATTGTAACACCTTAAACCTGGTCTAGACGTGCAGTCTAAGTTTAAAGAGTTATATTAACGATATTCAAATACCACACATATAACACAATAATACTAAATCGTATGTCGCATAATATTCATCACAAAGATTAGTTAAGTATATAATCATCCAAAAGTCATACTATCATAGTTTACCCAAATTTCTAAAGTAGTATTTAAATGAAAGATAAAAGTTTGACCGAGCTTCCCAATGCCGACCCTTTCAAGACTAGAACCACCTGAAATCCAACCAACAATAAAGTGAGTTGTGAACTTAATGCATAAAGAAGTTTGTTCATATAAACACATTTACCAAACAGTGTCTGTATTCAAAGATGCGATCTGATAACAAAAACATTTCTATTTCAAATCTAAGACAGATTAATTTCATATGTGGAAACAATTTCAGTTTTATATACAGATCAGATTCAAATGCAGATATTCTTAACCCCCATTCGTTACACACTATCTTCGGCCATCCCAACACATCGTTAAAGGTGTTCAATGCCCAACCAACCCTACACACCATACAGTGTCTGTCTGACACGTTTACAGGAACACAGCTTAGCTGCTAAATCGTAATGCGACGAAGCGCCGGGATCAGAATTATACATATAGTGGCTTAGTCACTAATTTAGAACAGATCATTTCATTCTTTACAATATCCCAACCCATGCATGTGCAGAGAACCAATATCCACAATATGTATTCAGTTATCCTAAATTGTTTCACAAGTAGATAGCACAGTTCAATATCAGACTAAGTATCACAGTGCACATACAGGTATAGAGTTCAGTCAAATTCAAACCATTCATACCATGGGGACGACAATATCAGTCTTAAGTAATATTTACGACCTCAAAAACAGTTTTCGGGCCTTTTTATATACGCCACACGGTCTGAACACACGCCGTGTCCTTGCCAGTGTGGTTTACACGGTCTGGGCACACGTCCATGTCCTTGCACGTGTGGTTTTAAAGCATAAATCAGAGAGTTACACAGCCTGGACACATGGCCATGTCCTTGCTCGTGTGACTCACACGGCTTGGGCACATGCCCATATGCTCGCTCGTATTGTTGTAAGTCACAAACAGTGAGTTACACGGCCTAGACACACACCCGTGTCCTTTGCCCGTGTGAACCCTGCACTAATATTGTCACACACAGCCTGGACACACGCTTATATGTCTTGCCTATGTGGCTCCAAATTGATGAACAGTGAGTTACATGGCCACCCACACAGCCGTGTGGCGTCGACAGCCACCATTTTCGGTGATCGAGACTTGCAAAAATTAAAGTTTCCGGTACGCGTTTGAAGAGATTTCGAAGTAACAACAACGTAAAAGATCCTCGAAGCCTAGAACAACCATTCAGTTACACAATTCAACCATTTAATCAACAAAATTTCCCAATTACATACATAATGTCTATGTCAAAAGTTTCAACATGAAACCTTCAACGGACCCAAACTTACCAGAACTTCAGCGACAATCATGAAAACTGTCGTGTTGCTATTCCTTATTGCCAATATTCTCACCTATTAGGGAAACAAACGATCATTTATTAGAGATTCTCGTAACTCACAAAATACCCAATTCAAAGCAAGTTACAGAAATGAAAGAAAATCGCGGAAACGATCACATTGATAGTTACTTACTCGATAGCTTTCTGACCAACAGCTAACAACAAAATTTCAGTTAATCCCGTATCCCTCACGACTACGATTAGCAAAAATAAAAGAAACAAAAAAGAACGAAGAAGAACAGAAGTGACGAAGAAGAAAAGGGAATAAAAATTAAAGAAGAAAAGAACGTTAATTAGATTTCTAACTTCCAAGCAAATTTCAGCATTTGACAAAAAACAATATTCCTTTTCGTTCTCTCCGAAACTTGAACTATTTAATGCATGATTAAGAGTTACTTTTAAAATAATAAAACTATTAATGACGTAACTCAAACTCTAAACCTCGAACACAAAAATAGAGCATAGAACCAATGATATTAAAATTTAATCAATGTAAATTCTCACAATTAAATGTTTAAAATTATGGGCGTTAGAGTTACACACACTTAACTTTTATAATGAGGCAGTTAGATATAGCTTTGATTTTTGTGCGCTTTTTTTTTTTATGACTTTGATTTATGATGAGACACCGAGATGGAAACAAAAATTGTCGTGTTCTTTTAATAAATGAAGAGTAGATAGGTTTTTCTTTCTTTCTTCTCTTATTGTGTGGTCTATATCGAAAGGCTCATCGTTTCTGTTTTCAGTTTGCTGTTATTCACAAAATTTCATGTTTTCTAATTTGATTTGACCATGTTATTGTTGATGTAAAGATTGTTAAATTAAGCCTGGTAAGAGATATCAAATTCTTCTTAAGGAAATTATGATTGTTCGATGTAGAAAATTTGTGGATGTAAGGATTATTAAATTCTGTCTGCTATAAAGTATTATTTGTTGACCCTAGTGATTTTGCAGAGGGTTCGAATAGATTCCCAATGAATTTTCATTGACCATGGCATTGTAGATGTAATAATTGAGGAGGTATTATTGGTTTTATTAATTTAACAATCTATCTATTTTGTGTTTTCAGAAGACAGATATGGATGGTATTCGTCACCTTTCGATTAAGGCAACCGATCTGCTTGAATCCTGTTAATGCATTGACTTTGAAGCAATAGCATTAATGCTATCTCATTTAATACATTTCCACTAGATACCTGTTTATTTATATGTATGCGTCTGTATATGCTATATACCGACAACCATATTTTTACCAATCTCTCTCTCTCGCTCTCTCTTAATCTCCTTTGTTAAGCTGCTTCCAATCATGACTACAACAAACTCTAATGTTATAACATGCAAAGGTAACTCTCTCTTACTTGTTTTGTATTGCGTGTTTATGGCCCTTGGATTTTCAAAAGCACCCAGAAATTGGTCGGAATTTTGATTGATTAGTTTGGATCTTTGAAATTTAATGTGGCAGGCATTGTAAGTTGGGGAAAAGGAGAGCCATTGAAGGTGGAAGAGATACAAGTAGAACCACCAAAATCAAATGAAGTTCGAGTTAAAATGCTATATGCCAGTGTTTGTCGTACTGATTTATTGTTTGCCAATGGATTCCCAATCGTTAGTACTCTTCTTCTTTATTCACTTTGTTTTTGCTTTTGTTGGAGTAAAATGCACAATCATTCATAATTTTTTTAACATTATTGTTTAACTTGGTAGATATGCCATTGTTATTAATTAATATATATTTTTCAATCCTTTCAGCCTGCTTTTCCTCGAGTGATGGGTCATGAAGGTGTGGGGTAAGTTTTTCTACTTGTTTTATATATATATATATATATATATATGTATATTATATTATATTAATAATTGTTGCAGGGTGGTGGAGAGCATTGGAGAGGGAGTGACAGGACTAAGGGAAGGGGACCTTGTGATTCCGGCCTATATAGCGGAGTGTAAAACATGTGAGACTTGTATGTCTGAAAAGACCAATTTATGCTTAAAATACCCATTAAGCTACAATGGGTTAATGCTGGATGGCAGTTCAAGGATGTCCATCAGAGGTCAAACTGCCTACCATGCATTTTCATGCTCAACATGGTGCCAATACCTGGTTATCAAAGTCAACTTCCTTATCAAGATTGACCCAAAAACTCCACTTCCGGATGCTAGCTTCCTTTCATGTGGATTTTCAACCGGATATGGGGCTACATGGAAGGAAGCAATGGTTCAAAATGGCTCATCTGTTGCTGTTTTTGGCCTTGGAGCTGTTGGCTTGGGGGTACCTACCTTTTTTTTTTTTTTTTTTTTTTTTTTTTTTTTAGTTATCTCGGGTTAATATTTGATGAATTAAATCAGGATGCATTGAATGCAGGCCATCAAGGGAGCCAAAAGTCATGGTGCTATTAAAGTAATTGGTATAGATAATAACCCAATGAAAGCAGCAAAGGGCCGAGCATTTGGAATGACGGATTTTATAAATCCCGAGGAATCTGATAAATCTATTGCCGAATTGGTGAAGGATTTAACTGCTGGAATGGGCGTTGACTATAGCTTTGAATGTACTGGGGTTCCACCCCTCATCAATGAAGCCATTCAATCCACAAAATTGGTACTGACACATCACTATCATACACTATGTTATGTATGAAAAAGGAAACCTTTTTTTTCTAACAAATTCCTCAAATATGATTTTTTTATTATAGATTAAAGGAATTTATTCTGTTCATATCCGGGATTATGATGGTTAGGGAACAGGAAAAATCATACAGATGGGAGTAGAAGAGCCAAATATGAACATAAACATCATAGGGCTTCTCGTTGGAAGAACATTGAAGGGGTCGATTTTTGGAGGGCCGAAAGCCCAAACCGACCTTCCAATTATATATTCAAAATGTAAAAACAGGGTGAGTATAATCCTTCATAAATGTTTTAATTTGTTGTTGTTTCTGAACAGGAAATCCAGCTTGATGAACTTTTGAGTCATGAGATTAAGCTGGAAGACGTAAACAAAGTTTTTGAGTTGTTGAAGCAACCAGATTGTGTCAAGATTTTGATCAAAATTTGATCCCTATTGCTCTGGTTTGCCACAAATAAAGCAATGCCATGTTTAAATTGCTGTTTTCTGTTCCTGTTTTTTAGTAAACTCAAACTTGTTTGTATTGGCTTAAAAATCTTTATTTTTTGTTTCAGAAGCTTAAATTCCTTTACAAAAATAGTATTTCTACAGGTAATTTTTCTTAATAAAAGAAACCTTAATTTCAAAATTTTAAAAATGGATGAAATCACCCATATTTATTGGCCATCTTTTTAAAAGATAATTAATTACATGAATCATATAAGCTAAATTATGAATCCAAATCAAACCTAACGAGAACTTCAGTGCCCATTGGATAGTTTCACCGGGGTTTCAACTTTTTATTAATTAAGGGTAAATTACACCAATAGTCACTCAACTTTGGGGTAGCGGATAAAACAATCACTCAACTTTCGAAAAATAACAAAACAATCACCACCAATTATTTTCCATTACAGACGTAACAGAGCTACCATTTTCCGTTACAGGCGTAACGGAATTGCCATTTTCCATCCCCTTATCACTGCTCTCCCATCCTTCTCCCTCTTCCCCACCATCCCTCCCCCTACTCTGATTCTCTCTCCCTCTTCCCCTCTTCCCTACCATCCCTCCTCCTACTTTGATTCTTTCCCTCTCCTCCACCGTCCCTTTGCTAACTCTCTTCCCTACTCTGATTCTTTCCTTTTTATCCATTTTACCACATTGTGAATATGTTTGGAGCACACATTTTTAGTATAATCCTTTCTTATTTCTCGCCCTTTCATTTTGTTGTTATTGTCATCAGGGATCAATAATCATACAAATCTCGGTGATCTCCTATTTTTCTTCAAATTTATGTTGTTCTGTCCCCAAAACACAAACTCAATTATGTCAGAATCATCAAATGGATACCACACATAGCTCAATAGATAAAACGTAAATTTAGAGACACAAAGACAACTTACATGTTGAAACAGCCTTGACATTTCACATCTTTCACCAAACAAAAGCCAACACCCAAAGAAAAAAAGTTAATCCCAACACATACATATATCTATATATGTACTGAGAAATGTTTTTTTTTTTTTTTTGAAAATTACCATAAAGAAGGAATTGAGAGTCTGGACTAAACACTTGAGTCTGTGCTTCTTCTTCTTAAGTTCTGCTGGAGGATTGAGCAAATCGATTTCATTTTGGAGAACCTAATAATTTCGAAGTTATAAACAAAACTCAAATCTATCAGGTTCAGTAATGAAAAAAAAAACCAACATGAAAAGAAAATAATAACAGAACAAAACAAAACAAAGAGCAACTTCAACGCACCATTTTTGGTTTAGCGGCTTGGGTATTTCAACAGCAACTTATAAACCCTCGAAATCTTGAAAGGCGATAGAGGGTTAGCAAAGGGACGGTGGGGGAGAGAGAAAGAATCAAAGTACGAGGAGGGATGGTGGGAAAGATGGGGAGAGGGAGAGAGAATTAGAGTAGGAGGAGGGATGGTGGGGGAAAAGGGAGAGGGATGGGAGAGTAGTGATAGGGGGATGGAAAATGGCTACTCCGTTAAGTTTGTAACGGAAAATGGTAGCTTCGTTACGTCTATAACGGAAAATGGTTAGTAGTGACTGTTGTGTTATTTTTCAAAAGTTGAGTGACTGAATTGAAATCTGAATGACTATTTTGTCAGCTACTCCAAAGTTGACTGACTGTTGGTGTAATTTACCCATTAATTAATTAATTTTAAAGAAAGAGACAGATAATATGGGTGGTTCCTATAAGTTTTTTTAAACTAGTCACTTAATTAATTGAGATTGTTTTTTTAGGGGTGAGCAAAACTCTATTCAACTCAAAAAAATCGAAAAAAAAATTTTAAATTTCGAGTTAAACGAATTGAGTTATTCGAGTAAACTCGAATTATTTTTTTGAATTTCAAGTTCGAATCGAGTTTAATTTTCGAATTCGAATAACTCGAATAATTCGAATAAATTGAGTACCAAACTATAATATTTTATATTTTTACCCCAAACTTTTTTACTTTTCCTCTAATATTTTTACTCCCTCCCACTTTCCCCTCAAATCTTTTACTCCCTCCCATCCCACCCCTGATTTTAGAGGTGTGCATGGTTTGGCGCCCATCACCCGCCAAGGCCCGCCCGAAAAATGGGAGGGTTTGGGTAAAAATATAGGCCCGAAAAATGGGCTTGGGCAAAAAAAGAGGCCCATTTAGAAAACGAGCCGGGCCTCGGGCAAGATTTTTTTGGCCCGGCCGGCCCGATTTTAATATTAAATTATTTTTATTTTAAATTTTAAGTAACTTTAGTTTTTTTTACTTTAGGTTTTTTTATTGTTTTTAATGTTATTTTGATATTGTAAAATTTTTGTTATTAATATAATTTAGTTCTTAATTTAGTTCTAATTTATTTCAATTTTTTAATTTTAATATAATTATTTTTATTATATTTTTAATTTATATATTATTTTAAGAATTATTTTACTCCCATTTTTTTAATATTTTTTTTATGTTTTAAATGCATTTGATTTATTATATTTTAAAGTTTTTTATTTAATAAAAAAAAGTAAAAAAAATTTAATATGGCCGGGCCAGGCCGGGCCGAGCTCGGGCCTATCATTTTTTTCTCGGGCCGGGCTTGGACAAAATTCTAGGCCCATATTTTGGGCCGGGCCGGGCCCGGGCCTTGAAAACGGGCCGAAATTTTTTTATGGGCCCGGCCCGGCCCATGCACACCTCTACCTGATTTACCCCAAACCCATTTTCTCTCCAATTTTTATTGAATATTTTCCCCCATTTACTCCCAAATAAAAAAGCATCCAAACAACCTTCAAACCTAAATAGTAATAATTTTATTTATATTTATTATTTATATTATTAAATTAAATTTCACATTTTATACTATTTATATTATTGAATTTTTTAATCATATTTAATCTTTATAAATTTATGTTAAAATTGAATTATTGATGATGCTATAAAATATTCGTGTTAAAATTTTATGTTGGTATCAATTTCACATTTTATCTTTAGGATAACTTTTATTAAAAAATCACATTTTTTTATATTTAATATATTTTTTAATTTCAAAATGCACATTGACAAAAATTAGAAGATAATTAAAGCAACTAAGCAAGTAAAGAAGCTAACCTGTATATAAAAGATTAATAAATAAATTATGAGGAGACGAAAGTTAATAACAAATTTGATTAAGATGGGCAAATTTGATTACGGTGGATGATAGTGGTTACAAGGACTTAAAGTCATTTTTTTAAAAATTTAATTCGAACAAATATATTCGATTCGAATTCCATCTCACTTGACTCGATTCGAGAAAATTTCAAATCAAGTTAGGATGATAAAATAGGATTCTTCAACTCAATTAACTCGAAATTTTTTTATTCGATTCGATTTGATCGAACGCTCACCTCTATCGAATATCATGTCCAAATATATATAGTACCCATGTACAATTTATAAAAGTTAAAGTCGAATTCAAACTCTAATTTAATAAAAACAATATTTTTATAAAGATATTAAATTTGTAATAATATTTTAAATTTTGCTAGTTATAATTATAGAATTTTACATGTTTTGTTTGCTTTATATACGAAAAAAATTATTCACTTTCTATATATTTTGCTCTTTCAAGTATTGGTGTATGGTTGCTCTTTAGTCTTTGATGGTTCTCGCCTACTCTATTTTGAATGATTTCTTAAGTTATTGCTTATATTTTCAACTTATGCAAATATTGAGATTTATTTTCTAAGCTTTTAGGTAAGAATGAATAAATTATATTTTTTTCTCTATTTTCTTATCTAAAATTAATTTTACTAGGTTGTAAAATTAATATTCAAGAACTTTTATCTTATTCAAAGATCCAACATGTATATTTTATTTGAATAAAAGATTAACTCATGAAATTGACGAGTAAAATATTATATTTTTCATTATATATTTTAATTTATTGCAAATCTTAGAATTAATTTGCATTGATTATATAAAATATGTTAATAGTTGTTATTCCATTTATTTGAATAAATTTAAATAGTGAATATCCATTTTGGTTAAATATTCATAAAATAAATAACACATTTTGTAAGCTATATTTTTAGGGTAAATTAGACATATATGTCGATTTTAAAACTTATTTGATGGATTAGGAAGAATTTCACCATATTTATCTGAATAGGCTGTTGGACGCGTTTTCCCCTCTCTCTCCAACAATGACATCTGCCAACTGTTGAATTCCAATGGCCATAAAAAAAAGGCAAACAACCACATTTTCATGATTCAGCTGAAAACATGTCTAGTTGAGCGCACTTTCAGTGCATCTTTCTACCACATCATTGAAAGTGTGCCCTAGGCAGAGCATTTTCACTCTACCATTTTCAACTCACTTGAAAAGTTTTATTGAACCATGGGAATCTCGATCCTTTTTTCATATATCTCGAGAATCCTGAGATATTTTTAGACATCCATAACTATGTTTTAAAATTTCCTCCTTCACTCGTTGCCATCCGTTTCCCTATATAAAGGGAGGGTTATGCTCTCCCTAGGGCATAACTCTTTCAGTCACCTCCCCTCACCCCTAAAACCTTCTCTAAACCATTGTTTATATTTTTCTTTCAATTTTTTAACTTTATCAATTGATAGATTTATTTCTATTTTGGGGAGTCGGTGTGCTAGTTTTAAGATGTGTTATGCAGTGGCGCTCTGAGACCTACATATTTCATCCACTGTGTTGGGATGGAACCATTGCATTAGAAGCCCATCTCATTGCAACTCAAGCTTCGAGTTCGCAGTGCTTATATGGTCATGGGTTGTAGTCTAACTACAGGTCCTAGTTGACGGATGTTAATGTGCGGTCACAACTTGGAGTATGAATTAGAGGCCCACTTGACAATGGTTATGCGACCATAGGTTCAAGTTCCAGCTCACAAGAAGAGGATGCTTTGTTAAACCGATACATAAGTTTGACATGATAACTGTAGGGAAAAACACAAAGGCTTTCCGATATAACCCATTTATTTTGTTTCTTCGTTAACACCAAAGGCAATATCGTTAACCTCCCTCTTGTTTGAACCCAGTGACGAAGTTGGGGGCAAGTGCATTGTCAGAGGGTGAGCGACTATCGCGTTGGACAAAAGCTGGAGGTCGTTTTGGCTCAACAATGGTTGTTGCGATTAAATCACTTACTAATAATTACAACTACTATCGCCTTGACTTGACTTGACCTCCAGCTACCGCTGCACCCCGACTCAGCCTCCAGCTTCTCTCCACAGTCACCATCGCTTCTATCCAACTCTGTTACCATTTCAGACAATATGAAGGTTACCAATCCTACTTTTGGTGGAGATGGAGAAAAAAATAAGTTGGTTATACTGCAAAGCCCCTAAATTTTTCCCTATGATTATCATATCAAATTTCAGTATCGGTTTTACAAAAAATCCTCTTATGGTGAGGCGAAACTTGAACCCATAACCGCATAACCACTATAAAGAATACTCCTAAGTTATACTCCAAATCATGACCCCGCATTAACATCTGTCAACTAGGAGCCCTACTTATACTTCAACTCGTGATAGTATATGCACCGTGAACTCAGGGCCTGAGTTGCTTGTGATGGACTTCTAAAGCAATGGTTCCATGCCGACGCAACAGATTAAATGTATGGGTCTCCAAGTGTTATCGCATCATCGTCAACTGAAATATACCTTTGAGCTTTTACAATGTCTACCTCAAACACAAACACAAATAAATCGACCTCTTATTATTTCTATCCCTAAACCCTTAAAAAACCATAACAACACCCTAAAATCCAACTATTACCCTAAAGTCCCTTGACCCAAACCCAAACCCAAACCTTAACCTAAACCAAACAAACCCTAAAAATAAAACCCGATTAAAGAGAGAGAAGAAAACACATCCAACTAGTAAATATGGTGAAAATCGACCTATTTCGATAAATATGGTAAAAATCGAACTAACCCCTCAAATAGGTTTTAAAGTAAACAAATATGCCTAATTTAGCCATATTTTAAGGCTTTTAATGGATTTTTAGGGGAATATTTGGTATATAAAGTCATGTTTTGTGAGATAGAAATTAGACAATCTAAAATACAAATAAACTTAAATTATATTTAAATGTTGTAATAGATAATCTATTAAAATAATATAATTATAATATATATTGTTTTAAATTTTTACTTGCATGCATTAAATTTCAAAATCACTATTTACTTATAATTTTTTATTACAATATTATTCTATATGATGCATTCTCATGAGATATTGAAAATATTTATTTGAATATATGCAAATTGGATATTTATTTTGTGTTTTAGTTGGCATTTAAATTGAAAATTTATTGCCAAGATTTAATATTTAATTATTATTTTTTAGAGACTTTGTTTTGTGTGAAAAAAGATGCTTAGTATTCAGTCCCAAATAATATGGAGGAACAAAAGTTATAAATCACTTATATCCTTACAAATAATAAATCACCTATATCCTTACAAATAATTCCTAGAGAATTACACGGGGTTGAACACGGGAGTGTCTTAGGGTCAGACGGGTGTGTCCCTAGACCACACAGGCGTGTGAGCCCTGTACCTAGGGAAAAATTTAGAAATTTTGCAAAAAATTCTTTTAGTTCTTAATTAAGTCCCAACTTGATTCTAATACTCATTTTGGACTTCGAGGGTCCATTTAAGGGACGTTAAGGATAATCTCAGAAAATGAATAGTAATTGATATGAAATATTTGTAAATGTTCTGTAAATTCTAGTAATACTTCATAACTCTGTTCTGGCGACGGATACTGGTTAGGGGTGTTACATCGTATCTACGAGGACTAAAAGTACTAGTAATTATCATTTTTCTAATATTTAGCCGACAAATTGGAGTGATTGTTTTTAATCTAAAATTACTAAACTAATCTAACTAAAAACGCAATAGAGAATAGAATAGGAAAATAATCGAAGATAACCAATGAGATAAACAATACGCAGGAAAGAATCCACTTAGAATTCACCTATTATTATGAATCTAAATTAAACGATTTATTCACGTGTGTCTTGATCTGTAGAAATCCCTAAATTATGTTAACATCTCTTTCGAGAGTAAGAACAACTAACTCTAGGTTGATTAATTGAAATCTCTTTCTAATTAAAACCCTTATTGTCGTATTAACTTGATCTATGGATTCCCCTATTAGATTTGACTCTAATCCGATAGATTTATGTTGTCTTATTTCTAGGGTTGTATGCAACTCTACTCAATTATGCTAGATCTACTCTTAAATAGGGACTTTTGCTCCACTGAAATAAGCGCATTAAACATGAATTAATATTTCAGAAATATTAAAACAAGAAATAATCATACATAATTGAGAACAAGAATTAAGTATTTATCATGTAAATTAGAAATCAAATAATAAGATTCATCATAGGTTTCATCTTTCCTAGGTATCTAAGGAATTTAGTTCATAATCCTGAATAAATACATCTCAAAGTTAAGATAACCACAAGATATAAAGAAACTCAATAAAACTTCGAAAGAAATTAAATGGAGATCTTTGATCTTGAGGGAGATCCGCTTCCGAGTTGATTCTGATGGCGTTCTTTGAGTGTTTTCTTTGATCTTCTTTGATTGCCTCCTTAGTTCTTCTTCTAATTGGTATTTATAGACTTTAGAATGGTCAGAAAGCCTAAAAATTAGGTTTTTCTGTGTATTTGGGAAGTAGGCTACGATATCGACACGGGCTGGCACATGGGCATGTGGCCAGCTCGTCTGGCTCACACGGGCGTGTGGCTTGCCCGTGTGGAAATGCCCAGCCGTGTGGATCCTGAGAACAACTCTTTTTATCTGATTTTGGCTCGTTTTTCACTCCTTTCGCTCCCAAATGCTCTCCTAAGTATAAAAACATAAATTTAAAGGATTAGGAACATCAAGTTCACTAATTTTTATAATTAATCAACCAAAAATACATTAAGAATGAGATTAAAATATGTTACTTTTATAGCTTATCAATGAGAAGGACTAATTTCATTTGAATGGATTTTTGCAAAAGTTACTCATTGAGTTCTAATGTAAGTTAGCATATCTCATCACTCGAGACAAACAATGAATTAAATGTGGGGGTGTGATAACTCTAAATTATATAGACATTCAACCCCTTCTGACTATTAATTCATATAAAATTTGAGTATTTTGATAGCAAATTTTGTATTTGTATTACAAATTTGTAAAGCAGGACATAATTAAAGTTAAATTTGTAATATTACTTATTTACATGCTAATTTTACATTTTTTTTCCAATTCGATGCTAACGTAGGATGGTAGCTGATCAACATGGGACATCCTAAATTCATTTGTTGGACTTTCAAATCATTTTGACCAGCTCCCAAATGGGCCATTAAAGTGGACAAGCCTACTGCCAAGTATAAAGTTCAAATCGTCTACTAAGGGAGGAAAGAGCCAATTTGGTCATAGGGGGTCCAACTGTCCATAGAGATGTTTAATTTAGGCACCCAAGACTTTGTAAAATATACAAAATAAGCCACAAAAGTTTTCCATGTGTCCATTGAACTCCCCTCCCTCATTTCAAGGTGCATTCTCCCATGAATCAAGCATGAAACTAGCTACATTTAGCAAAGTCATCCACCATCCTTCCTTAACACAAGGGGTCGGTCATAGGAGAGAAGATTTTAAGGCTCTCACTTCTTAAAAATAGCTAGCCTCTTCAACATAAGCTCACTAAGGTCTCAACACAACCTTTTCTATTTGGTTGCTATGGAAATTCTTAAGGTTTTGGGTTGAAGTGGTGAAATTTGATAAAGATAGATCACATTGCAAGGAAATGAAAGTTTCTCTTTTCTTCTTTTTCTCTTACATTTTGGTAGCATGGGAAATATAAAGATTTTTCTTCATATTTGCTTGATAATTATCTAATAATAAATAATAAAAATAATAAGATTATCCAACATTATAATTTCAATCCAAGAACTTATATTTCATCTCATTTCCCAATAATTTCATGAATTAAAAATAAGGAATATAGATTTTTTTTTTATCCAATGGCTCATATCAAATCCTTCGTCATTAAGCAAATTCAATGGTTTAAATTTAACACATTAAAGGCATTTTTGTAATTTGATCAAAGATTATCTCATTTACAAAATGATTAATTTGCCCCTTTCAATTTTTAATATTTACAATTGTGGCATTCACAATTTTGATAAAATTTCAATTTTGGTCCTTCAACCTTTCTTACTTTTAATTTAACCTTTAACTTTTAAATATTTATAATTTGACCTTGTTACTTTTCACATCTTTACAATTTAGTCTATACCACAGATTAATTCTCACAATATAATATTGTTTCAACTTTCTTTGATATCCAATATCCTTCTCTACTAACACCGATATATCTCATTTCATTTACTCGAGGAATTCATTATGTATGTTGTAGGTATAGCACCCTTATTTGTTATAGTGATTTTAGGGATGTTACAACAAGCATGTAAAATCTCACTCCTAAGCCCCAAAAAAGTTATAGCAAACCTATTTTTTTTCTTATAGACATTACCGAACAAATATTGAAAAAATAGTAAATAAAACCAAGCATTTATGATTCAACAAACGAATTATGGAAAAAAAATATTTGATGAATTAAGCATAGGTTTATCAAAGGATCATAGTGAAAGCCTCTCAGTGTAGAACTTTTATTTGTAATGAAATTGTACACACCCATATAATATCAATGGCAGGAGAACATATAGACGCTAATTGCAAAATAAATTAGCAAAATTTAATAAAAAATTTTATATTTTAATATAATATGTTCTATCCTAAAAATTAATATAGTAATTTATGATTTTATTAATTAAAAGTTTTTTATATTTTTATATAAGATTGTTTGAAAAAAACTTTAAATTAAATTCTTACAAAATATTTGGAAAAATATAAATATAAATTAAGAAAAAATAGAAAACCTTATATATATTTATATTTACAGAAATGTTTAATTTTTTACTCTAAATTTACTATTTTGGAGCCAAATTAATGTTTAACCCTAACATAGTATTTAGAAAGTCACCTAATAATTGGATTTGGGTGTTATTACTTATAATTACATAGGGATTTCATCTTTGAATAATCATTATAATTTGTAGATATCAATAAATTGGTTGTAATTGAAACACCTCAATTACAATTTATAATTCTTAAGGGGAGAGTGAGAATTGAAATAATTTCGCAAGTAATTACTCCAAAATTCAATTATCCTATAGCTTTCCAAATATGTGTACATGATTTAACTTTAAAAAATTATTTTTTATGCAAGTTTAAATTATAAAAATTATATTATAAGCATAAAGGGATGATTGTTACCAAAAATATCTAAAGTTTTATACTATAAATCCTAAAAGATTATATTATAAAAAAATTTATATGTATTTTATAAAGTTATAAAAAATATTATTTAAATCATAAAAAATTCCTAAAATTATAATAAAAAATATTATAAAAATAATTTACATGTTATAAAAGTGTTAATATATACTTATTTATAAAAATTTATGGTTAAAAAGTATGGACATAACTTATTTACATGTTCATGTTATTTATTATAAAAAAAATAATATAATTATTTATAAAAAACCGTTATAATTTTTTGTCATAATTTATTGATAAAAAATAACTTCCTAAAGTTATGAAAAAATATATATTATTTATAAGAAGTGTTTTGAAAGTTCCTAGACACTTTATAAAACATTTTTTTAATAAATGTTATATATTATAATTTTATATTTTTTGACTTGATTTACTTATTATAAAAAGTGTTATAACATATCATAATTTTTCTCCAAATTAAGTGTATATAAGTTTCTATAATCAAAACTACGATTGTTTGCACTGTGAACTCAAATTTAATGTGGTAGATATTAGTTATGCAAATAAAAAAGTTTTCTTACACCATATTATGAAGTATGATACCATTTGAGAGAATCGAGCTAAACACAAATACTAGAGATATCTCACGAACTCTTTAATTTAAGACATTCAAAACTTCGAAATGTTGTTGGGAAAACATTTGGTGTTTTTTAAAAAAAAAAAGACTTTTCATATTAACATTACCTCGCAAAAATAAAAGTTAAATCATATTAACATGTTGTATACTTTATAACTTCATTCATAGGTAGAAGAGTAAATAAAAGAAAGAAATATTGATAATTTTAATGATATAAATTCAAATTCAAATGATGATAAGTACATATTAAATGTTAAAGGAAAAATAATACTCCAAATATGAAATGTTAAAGCAATTAAATAAAATTGTATATGATGTTAATTTTTCTGATTATTTGTATAGGTAATCGTATTATCGATTACTTTCATAAACTACATATTACTTAGAATGATTTAATTTCAATTTTTGTTGCTCTTTTAGAAAAAAAATTATCGTATTAACATTATTTTGTAGTAGTTAATATTTTTAAAATATATAACTTATATAATTGTAATTTGTATTACCAAACATAAAATAAAAAATTGTAATTTAGTTACATTTTGTTAGCTAAATACATCTAAAGAAAATACAACTCTTTATACAGTAAAACCTCGATAAATGAATATTCGATAAATTAATAATCTTGGTTAAATAATATTTTTTTTGGTCCTGACTTGGGCCAAGGGAATAAAATAATAACCTCGCTAAATGCATAAGATAATAATTTTAAAAAAAATCCTTAAGGCCCCAATGAAAATATAAAATAACAATTCACTAAATATACTAAAAATTTTATATACAATACATAAAACTAAAGTGTTTTCTAGACAACTCTTAACTTTTTTCAATTTTATTCTTTGCTAAAATATGCATCTATAGTTAAGTATTTCTTCTTTCCATGTGAATTAAATACGATTTCATCTTTAACATTTAGAAGGGTATAAACCAAATCTGTTATATTCTTCTCATGTTGTATTAAATAATTCTTCAAGTTATCCACAGCTAGAAAAGCCTCTTTTAGAGAAACACGTTGTAAAACACTACTGTCCTCTGGATCTTGCTCGTCATCAGCTGGCACATCCATTATTCCTTGAATAATTTCTTCATCCGTAGATGGCTCCATCAAATATTCATTTTCACTTGGATAATTCAGAATCTGTTCAACTTTCATGGCATTTATATAGTGTAAATCAGATACTTCTTTTAATTTATGAATACCTTGAACATCACCAATTTCTTGTTCGAGAGGCATATCCTCCTTGGATTGAATTTTGCAATGCTGGAATCAATTTGCAATAGTTGTAGGCTTCACATCAATATTTCAAGCAGCATTAATAAAATGGATTGCATCCAATACATTAATCTTTTCAGGATTTATTTCTCCTTTCTCGTAACCTTTCAAGATGCTAGAATAAAAGTGACTCTGATAATAAATCTTAACTGCCCTAATAATCCTAGCTTCACATGGTTGAATTGTTTATGTTGAATTTAGAGGCAAAAAGAATAATTCAGCGTTTCTCAAGCCTTCAATAACCTTAGGATGGGCTGGGCAATTGTCTACTATAAGCAACACCTTTCTACCAATCATTCTAGCATCAAACCAGCAAACAAAATTTTGAAAAAAGTAATCCAATCATCATGCTTTTTTGTTGGCTCGATAATGACAGTTAAGATTGTCAATATGTTTAAAGCATCTAGGATTAGCAAACTTACCAATAACCTAAAGAGACACTTTATCTGAACTATCCCCATTACAACAAACCACAACAGTAAGTCTTTCCTTATCATTTTTTTTTCTTCCTTCTAATTGTTTTGTATCCAGTGAATGATCTGTTTGCAAACGATAAAATAAGTCTTTTTCATCCGTATTATAGATATCCTTCCAATCAAAATTTTCTAATTTAGCTCTTATTTGAGGTAAAACATCTTCAATATTCTCCATAACAATTGAATCACTTTCACCAAATCTTCTATAAGACTTAATATCATGTCTTGCCTTGAACCGTTCTAGTTGAGAAGTTAAATTCGAAATTTGCATCACCACTGATTTTCTGCAGAAACTCTTTTGCTTTAATTTGAATAATTTTTCTAGTCATGTCTACTTTATCTTTATATTGGAGAAACCACTCATACAATACATTCTCTAATTTGAGATATTTGGCTTATTTGTGCCTTTTTGCTATTCTTTATCTCTTTTGATAAATATTTAGATGACATTTTATGAATATTTGATATTGTTGATTGATTAATAGAGAAATCAAATATTTGTTAACCTACTATTGTAAATCTTTTTTACTTGAAAAGAGATGCTCATTTTTGTACTCACATAATGTTTTTCTCATCTCATCTATCAATGTAGACTTTTTTACACATTTCAAATGAAAAGCCACATAGGAAAAGAACATATAAATTACAATATTTTATTATATACATATATTTATTTATAATAATTTTTTTAATCTATCTAGTGAATATATACATATTGAATTTTGAAACATCAATTCTTTTTTTTCTTTTTGGTTACATAAACCAATTAACTTTGATTCATTCAACCTATATGCATATTGAATTTTGATAAAAAAATTAATAAATTAATAAATATTAACTTATCAATAAATTAATAAAATATTCATTTATTAATAAACTAATAACTTTGATAAAATAATAATTTTTTCGAGTCCCAAGAGTATTATTGTATAAAGGTTTTATCATAATTAAAAAAACAAAATTACTACCTTAATTATTATACATTCATTCAATTACTCTGTCCAAACAACTAAATCTTTTAATCTAAATAAATGACAAATTTTAATTAAGAATTACCTAACTTACCTTAGATTCAAAACTAAGCAAAACTTTATGTTTAATAATAATTTAATAATAATTGTACCTTTTAAGTGTTAAGAGAGAGTGGGGAAGGGGGTTTACTGCTAAGTTCTGTAATTATATGGGTTATGAACAGATGGAATGTGAGTTTCTCCTAGAATGCCCCAATGGAAGAAGTTACGTGAGCTAGTGACCTGGTATACAGTATTACAACATTCATGTAAGGCCGCCAACAGTAACGCTTATAAACAAACATAGGATCACCATCATACTATTTGTTAGGGAATCCCCCAAACAGTAGTAGGGAAGTATTCACACCATGGCTTTCCGGCAAGAGCTGCTCAGTTTTAGATACAGACTTCGCATTCCCTTCTGTCTCTGGGAATGGGAACGACAGGGAAAGGGAAAGCGAGGCAGACACATCATCCGCCTCTGCCTTTGCTGTTACCTTATCCAGGTTCTCACTTTTGTCTGCTGTTCCAACAAAGAAAGGCAGGATCCCCTTATCTGGTGGTCTCATCTCAGCCCCCAAAGCAAGCTCAAGATTTGGAGAGGCATCCCCAGCTCTGTCCTCATCTTTTACCAGAAGCTCTTCCCTCCAGTCCATCCGAATTTCCCTAGCACAATCTGAACCCATGGGAAAGAACTTTCCGCCACTTCCCATGTCCTTGGGGACACCTTTTTCTTCGCAAGCAATGTTACATCTCCTCTCTTTAACATAAGAGCCAGAACCCAGACCATGTCTATCTGATGCGGTACTATCACTAAATGTGCCCTCATCTCTAGCACCGTTATATTTGTATATTCCAGTGAAACCCGTCTTCAGCTTTTTGTTATCACTTCCTCTATCTATGGAAACTCTCCTCACTTCACTCCATGGCATTCTTTGACTTGACTCGGTAGACATTTCTGGAACTGCTTCTGTAAGATCCAAGTATGGGCGTTTCCGATGATTCAACTGCCAACTGCTAACATCTCTCTTTGAATAGGTATTTACATCAGCATATCCATCATCCCTAGACTCTCTAATTTTAACATACTCTCCATCAATCTTCCCCACAATAACTGCCTCTTGCTTTCCAGTAGGGCGATCTTTTAAAGATGGATAATCTTCTTCTACAGGCATTTGCATTTCCTCTTTCTTAACTTCAAACGACCGAATATTGGTTTCTGTAGCTTGATGGCAAGGCTTGAGTTCTGTGTCTAATCTACAATCTGAAACTTTGCCATCATCCTGCAAAATAATGTCAAAGTCAACATTTATGGAAAAGAGTTTGTCCTCTTACCGTTTGCCTAAAACCCACAGCAACAAGTTCGATATAATATAAACAAATCAACAGGCAAAATCGTCAAATTTTAACACTTCTTTCAATCAACCCACCTCCCCACCTCACAATAGAAGAAACAAATAACCAAAAACAGTAAAGTTTTAATGATTAATAGTCCTTCTCAGTGGGAAAGATGGACTTCAGACACTATTGATCCTATGATGAAGGTCGGAATCATAAATTATCTGCTCAGTAACATCACTCAGAATCAGGACTACAACCCAAATCATTTTCTCCCATATTTATAGCTCAGTTTTTAGCTGTCCAACAGAACAGAGAATACATTAGATAATAAGAATACTAGCTTAAAATATATCAGATACAAGTCTTAAAATAAGCAGATAATTGATAACAATATACCATGAAAAAAGAAAGAAAATAATTAATATTTGAAGTTGAAACACTGATTAGTACAAAGTAGCTCAACAATTCCTGTTAAGCATTTAACCAATTTAATGAAGGTCGACATAGACTACCCATGATAGAAACCACCAAAAAAAGGAATATTGTATTATTTCCTCCCTTTTTCCCATTCTGGGGGAGCAGGATGACAGCAAAGGGACAAAACATGCAAAGTCCAAATAAACAGCCAAACATTGATTCAAGAAAAATGAACAAATATACAGCCAGATATTGTACCCATGCACTGACAACAGGATAAAACTACCGCCATCCATTAGAAAAAACCTGCCTTATTTACAGGCAAGGCAAGCATTCTGTATTTAACCAATAAAAATTGAGGCAACCTGCAGCCCATCGTATAAGAAAGATTCACATTGAAGACATAAACATAGAAATCAGATATGCAACAATAATAGATGAATGCATGGAATTTTGACTGCATGTTGATTTCTAAGGATGTGTTATAAAAAGCAACAGCACCCCGTGAAATTTCAGCTCAGTCCTATGAAATATTTAGAAGGCTAGATTTTACACAAAAGAACCTTAAGATAAATTTTAACAGCATTAACATTAGAAAAGAGAACCAACAACATTTCTCAAGAAAGATGAGTAAATCTATAAGCAATTTTCATCATAAAATGCACCACACATTCATTGAAAAGCTAGGAAGAGAACTGGATTCTTAATTTCTTGTATTGGAGTAAGTTAACTCATTAGACTTCATTATGTCACTAACACTCTAGCTGATTGTAGGGTTGACTAGCAAATAATGGCAAGAAGAAATCAACTACAGCAACAAGAACTTGACGTTGTTCAAGTAATATACATTGACAGAAGAACACATTACCAGAGGACTAGTGGATTTCATGTCTGGATGAACCTTTATGCTGTTTGTTGCGATCCTTGACAAGTATTTGTTATCAATGTTTCCATCTTGCTCCTCCAACTTTGCTTTTATCCCCACATATGTCTTCCCAAAAGAAGAGACCTTGCTATCAGAAACTCTTTCTGTTGAGAAACAAGTCTTCTCAACAG
The DNA here is from genome assembly GCA_025698475.1 of Gossypium anomalum. Classification (NCBI taxonomy): domain Eukaryota; kingdom Viridiplantae; phylum Streptophyta; class Magnoliopsida; order Malvales; family Malvaceae; genus Gossypium; species Gossypium anomalum. Next base: position 16,192,381 of record CM046957.1, read on the forward strand.
CACTGGTTACTACTACATTGCATGAACTGTCACATGCTGCGGATTCATTCTCCACCGGCTGAGGGACATCAGTAGATTTCTCTCTCTCCAGATGTACCATACTTGCATCAGGAATGCATACACTCTTTGAGGTATCTGAACAATTTGCTCTTCTTCCCTTGAAAACACCCCAGAGGAATGATAATGTATTCCACCCTGCAAAAAGCAAAGCACAAATTTTATCATCCAGTTTTTGCCCTCTCAGTAAGAAAATAGAACATATTAAACGTAAAAACAGCAAACAATAGAATACTAACAAAAAAGACTTTTGAAAATAAGAGAAAAAAATCAAAATATAAGATGAGCTAGTTTTTTCAAAAGGTGAAAGTGAGATCCTGTCAAATAGAGTCAGGAAGCCATGCAACAGAAAACTCAGCAAATTTAAGATTATGAAATAGTCCATGATTTGATATATAAAAGATCACAGTTCTAAAATGGTTCTGAGTTTAAGTACGTTAAACTGATTTGATATCAAAGAATTTCTGCACAATGTCACATCATATAGGTGGAATGGAAGGTTTTATACAGCATCCAACTATTTTATGATTAAGAAGCTATTCACTCTGAGTTATACTAATGCAGAAATAGGAAGTCATGCAATGAAGACCACGACACAGACTTTATTAACTCCAAGCAAAAGGGTATTTTGTAAATGATACCATTTCTGTCAATGTTATTTAATAAAAACCAAAAAGCAAAAGGGTTTGTATTGGTACACTGGCAATGGAGTTTTTTAACTGCACAAGTGAAGTTAAAAGATGACAATTCTTCAAATATATATATTTATTTACTACACCCTACACCCTACACCCTACAGCCACATGTCACTCCCATAACCCTGCTTGTGCAGTATAAAAACTCCATTAGCAGTATACCAATTCCAAAAAAGAATGCCAAAACCTCCAATGAAACAAGGGAAAGTGTGCTAAAGAAAAGTAACCACTTGCAATCCATCAAAACACCTATAATCTAAATAGAAATTCCAACCTTTGATTAAACTTATACAACCATAAACATGTTCTAATGAAGAATGCAGAACCAAAGTTGATGAGACAAATAAAAAAAAAAAAAAAAAAAAAAAAAAACGCTTAGTAGCAAAAGAGGATTTCAATGTTGCCTTATGCAGAAATTATAACCAAAAGCCATTTCTTCTTCCTTTTCCCCATCACAGGGATACTATGTTTGAAACACCAAGAGATGACATAACTCAGAACTCTGACTATGATTTGGTCAAAAAATTTAGCCAACCCAAAAGGAAAATTACAGGGTAATAAACGGTGCTTAAATATCTTTGTTTTGTAACAAGCCTTACGCTGGCAACTTTCAGGAAGTTTGTTGGATGGGAATATTAGGAATTCAACACCTTCAAAATTTCCTTTGAGGGCAAGATCGTTCTTGACCATGGTATCCAAAAGGACCTTGTAATACTTCTCATAACTGCAACATAAGCAGAAGAATTTATTTTTATCAAAAAGAACAAACCAATTAGAAATTGCAACAATGATCAAATCAATAAGAGAAACGAGAAGAGGTGCAGAAGGTGTGAAGAGGGGAAAAAACAAAGTGTATTTGAATCTACCTTTCAAGGTCCTTGGCAAAGAAGTATAGAGCAATATTATCTTCTTTAGGGCCACTGTTATGAAACTGTGTAGGCCAAGTGCTCAGGCGAGGTACTTCATTCAAGGGAACTTCAAGGGGAAAGGTGTTGACAACTTCAATCACTTTAGGTGATGCAAGGGTTGAGAGATGGGCCTGAATTCCACCACAAAAGTCAGGAGGTTTTCCCATTTTATGCACCTGAAAAGCCCCCCTGCATAATAGTAACAGAATCATCCTCATGTAAGAAACATCTCAAGGCACAGTACACAGCAATAAATGAAAGTACAGCACAATGGAGCATCTTTATCACACGAACATGCAAGAAAAGAAAGGAAAATAGTCAAATAGAAGAAGAATCCTACTGCCAGATGCATTCATGTTCTGGGATCGCAGACATCTCAGAGACAGCAGACTCTGCAACTAAAGGAGGGGCATTGCCAACAGAAGAAACTACAGAGAGAGCATCAGTGCAATGTGCATTAAGCAACTTCATATTACCGATGGAAGTCTGATTTTGAAGATTGGTTTGGCTTTCATGTGTACCTTCAACAGAAATCATATTCTTTGCCTTCACAGAAACTGATGATGGATCTTGAGAAGTTCTTTCACAAATTCGAGGCCTCAAACGAATAGCTGCTTCAATTGCAGCTTTTAACTTATTGCCTTTGTTTATCTCCTCTTTAAAATTCCTGGGAGCTGATTCATCAGCTCCAGAAGCCTGAGAGACTGAGCAATATTCAGCTGTATGACCCATTCTCTCACTCTGATTTGTCAAATCTAATGACCAAGACAGCCCATCTGATATAATTACATTATTATTACTAGGTTGCCTCTCAAATGTCCATGAAGTACTTGACGAGGGTTCTTCCTTCAGGCTAACTTGGTTTAACTTCTGTTCAGAAGAAATGCCCCCATTGGTGTTTGAAACTCCAGAAGCTACAAAGTAAAAAGGAATGCTCTTAATTGGTTGCGATCAGTCAAAAGAAAACAATGACAAAGATGAGGTAAGAAATGGAACATACAACATGACATTCTAGTTTAGCTGAACACTAAAATAAAACATAAACTCAGTAATCTCTCCATCAGAATGTCAAAACATACCAGAAATAACTGCATTTTCTACACCATTACGAGCTAGATTGCTGCTTGATCTTGATAAAGTACTTGGTTTTCCATCAGACCGAACAGCCTTAGTTTCTCGGCTGTTGCTTGCAGACGAATGAGAAATTGTATCTGTGCGAGTTGTCAGCTTCTGATCAACTTTAGGTGTGGAGACAGTAGAACTAGAGCGGTCTAGTTTTGATAAATTCTTCCTTTCTAATGATATCTGCTCCTTAACTTGCTTTAATCCTTTCAGATCTTGAACATGAGGATATTTAGATGATAGCATTTTAAACTTTGATTCCCCAGTACTTAATCGTCCTGAGTTTGTGGATTTAAATGACATAGATTTCCCCATCACCCTAGAAGCTTCCTCCTTGCTATTAAGGGATGCATGTTTTCTAAAAATTTTCTCTTTTTGAAAAGCAACTTCATCTACAAGCTTCACTTTCGTTTTGGAATTTAAGGCATTAAACGAATTGGATTTTAGTAAGGTACCTGTATCAAATAGAACAGCATACCAATACTGAAGTCAAAATATATATAAGGTAAACAATTTAGCCAACAAAATCAATCATCTTACCTTTTGGTGATTGCAGCCTTGGACCAGAAGCAGGAGAGCACATGGTTTCCAACATGTCGTTACCAGAATGACTGCCAAGAGAAAGTTGTGGAGATGGCCTCACTTTCCCCTTGTCCATGTTCTTGAAAGAACCCTCTCTAGACAATGCAGATGCTTTACTGGGGCTCAATGATTTCGGTGATCCCATTTTTTGTTCAACAGCTTGTCTTTTCGAAGCTGAAGCATCCTCTAAATTTTCTGCATGTCTCTTACCTAAGTTCTGTGTAGTTGAGCTAAGTTTTTTTGCCTTTTTCCCCTCAGAATCCAGACCTTGAAAATTCAATTGTGTAAGGAGGTTAGTACATGCTCTGGCCAGAGTGACATTTGTTATTACATATGCTTCATAACTAACCTTGCTTTTGGCTTTCAGTTTCTTCAGCCAGCTTACATTCTTCACAAAGCCAATCACCTTCAGGAACTTTTTGAAGCATTTCTCGCATACAGTAACTGGTCAATAGCATTAATAATGTAAAATCTAACAATCAATATAGCATGCAGATAAGAATTAAATAGAAATGTAATAAAAACCTGCTAAGGAACACAAGGATAAAGGGATGTTTATTCTTACGTATGCTCTGCACCATCAGCACACTTGCTACATACAGCGAGCAAATCTTCTCGTCCAGCATCCCCACAAATATCACACACCTTAACCTATTCCGGACAAATTGAGCAAACAAAGAAAAGATAAATCAATAAAACTATTGATATAGAAACAAGTATTAATAGTTTCTTAAAAATGGCAAACAGATCTAGCAGCCCTACAAGGTAAAAGCAAAAGGAATGCTTCTCTTTAATGATATAATTTTGATGGAATCCAGCTTAATATTCTTAAACCATGAGAAGGACCTACACTTTCTTAGTGACAGCACCTCCAAGTGCAAAGGGAAAACCAATTAAAATATGGCATCTTTAATATCTTTCCTCTTAGGTTCATTACATTAAGCTAAACAGAAGACATCCACAATCTAAGTCCCAAAAAATCTATGATAACCAGTCATGCATGCATAATTTCTGCATTACAAGAATCAGAAAAAAAAATAATATTTTTACTCACATCGAGTTCAGTAGCAACAGATTCACAACTCTCATCTCCAGAAGCTGCTTGCAAAGGAGACTCCAGCTTGCCAGGCAACTCGACCAACTCATTTGACTCATCATGCTCATCTTCATTCAAGCTTTTACCAGCTTTATCCAGTGGTTTCCTGTCAGTATCTGCTTCTGACTTCAAATGGATTTTGGTAGAAATCTCAGAACTGCCTCCAACAGTACTCTTGTCACTTTGAGAATGTGAATATGGACTTTGGATCCTCAGTGAAACTTTGCTGCCATCTACCTCCTTTACAGAAGGAAGTTCAGACAAGCCTACCTTCTGGGAAGAAAGCACTTTTCCAGATCCTAAACTACAAACCGACACTGAACTTCGAGATGAATTGTTACTGTCTAAATCCTTGTTACAATAACTGAAAGCTGTGTTTGCACCACTGGCTCTATTAGCACGTAAAGAACTATCATCATGGCCTTCAATACCTTTGGAACCATCATACTTGTTTGAGAAGTTTCTCCGAATCCCAACATCTGATGATGCATCAGATGGCCTTGTAGTTGCTTTACTGTCTATATTTTCAGAGTAAGAATTGACACTCAGTAAATTGCTTGCTTCACTGTGGGTATGCTGTAAGCTGTCATTTGTTTTATCCTCATTGATAGAATATTGAGTTGCCACAGCAACACTATCAGTTTCATCAGAAAACTCATTCTTCTTCGATCCCATTTGAGATATACTAAGATGCATACACGATGAACAAGGAGCAGAGCACACGTTGCAGGTTCCAGATTCTGCTTTTGTATGAACCTTTTGACTCAGGGAACACCTAACTAATCTTTTCACAGTTTTTGGTGGTACCTATGGAAAAAAGGCAGAACTAAGTATAAAAAAATAGAAATAAGCAGAAAGCTAGATATCTATGCCTTTAAACAGACATGTACTTTTCATCCAAATAAAAAATAATTCATCTTATCCAACAAATCTAATAGCAAAAGTTCTACTTTGGCAAAAGAAAGAGGTGTATTTGCAAGAAAATGCGCTCGATAGCTAGAGATTGTCTAGAAAGGTAAAACAAGGAATAAAATAAAGCACCAATCCAATCCCTAATGATTCTAAGAACCATCTAAAATAGCGGAACCATTTAAGATAAGGATGGGTTCTGGATAAACAACAGGCAACTTGAAATGCATACAAATAGAACAAGCAATAATCAAAATACAAAGAGAAAAGACTGTCACAAATGAGATATAATAAATAATAATTTCCATAGTCCATTTATATCTCTTGATATATAGGTTTTAAATACATGGATTTTTGAAGGTTTTGAAATCAGAACATCACTACATACATTAATGCAATCCAACATCTATCTAACTGTTACTCAAAGCATCATTTTTTATTTGATACCTCTTTGGACAAGAAATGTAAGAGTATAACCCTTGAAGAGGCGGACAGGCTAAGAAGCGTATAATCTTAAGCTATTTGACAGGCCCATCAATGAGACCATGCAGAAGCCATTCTGTAGGACTGTATTGAGAAATTATTTCTGCCTCATCTTTTCCTTCAGTCCTTTTACATGTTTTCTGTTTAACTTTCTGATATGTTTTTATCAAACTTCAGCAATCAAATTATATGCAGCCTAGATTTACTTTGTGGAACATAACTTTCGTTTAGTAAGACTTCCCCTTCATATCATGTCCTAATAACAATGACATATATTAATAAATATAACCTTACGCAAAGCCCATCCTCTAAGTCAACTTGCAGTTGCAATCACAGATTCTCCAACCTAGCATCATACATAGTGCTTAATATTAAAACTTTACCATAAAGACTCCTCTCATCTTCGTTACCCGGACTCGGCAATTTGGGGTGAAGTACCCGTGTCGACACGATCCGACACGGACTCCGACACGGGATACAGGGTAGATCCGGACAAAACCAGCGGACACGGCGGTGGGTGAGAACTGAGATGAGAAGAGAAGAGAAGAAAAGAACACTGATTTGCAGCGATGAGAGAGAGAGAGAGAAGAGGGATGATGGTAGGAGGAAGATGATGATAGAAGAAAGAGAAATGACTGTTCAAATAAATGAACCAAAAATTAGGGTGTAATAAATCTGTAACCTATATTTATATTTATATTTACACGAGTACTTTTAGAAAGAGACAATACCATTATATATAAGATATAATATTAAATTTAGCTTTATATATTTTTGTTAATTTGATATTTTTTAATTAAATTTGATATTTTATTTTTTTTCAAATTTAATCATTAATTTTTGAAAAATAATTAAATTATTTTTTATCAGAAATACTAATTAAAATATTAAATTTTTAAACACAATAATTTACATGTATTTCATGTTAATTTTTGAATTTTTATAATTTTTTTATATTTTTTATAATTTATATTTTATATTTGAATATTTTATAATATTTAAATTATTTATTAACATGGCATATATAGTATCATGTTATCATGAAGTGCATCTGGTTTATTACGCAAACATCATTAAAAAATAATAATAATTAATTTGATTTTTTTAAAGATTAATAATTTAATTTAACTTAAAAAATAATAAATGGCAAATTAAAGAAAATGTAAATGTTCAAAGTTAAATTTATCACCATGCCTAAATATAATATAATAACAAGATACACAAACATTTAGGATAAATTAAGTATTGAAAATTTAATTTAAATTTAATATATAAATTTTGTTTGATTATATTAATTAAAATTAATTTTAACTTTGAAATTTTTTTTCAAAAAATAATAATAATCAGAAAAAATATAAATTATAAAGAAAATATTAAAATTAATTAAAAATTTAGAAAAAGAATATAAAAATATAAGAAAATTATTTAAAATATATACAAATTTTATTAAAAATTATAAAAAAATAAAAAAATTTCCTTTTAAATGTACTTTACTACATTTTATAATTTAAAGAAAGATAAAATTAATAAAGATACAAAAATATAGAAAAAGTATAAAATTTATTAAAAATATTAATTTATTAAAATTAAAATTATTATAATTATTAAAAATATTTAAAAGTTATTGTACCATATTTCAACATAACCATTAGTTGAATTAGAAAGGTTGAAGAATCCCAATCAGAAAACCCCTATTGTTTGAAGTTAAAGTTTGAGGATCCATGATGGGTGTCGATGATTTCATGGTATTAATGTCATTGCCAAAGATTAGCCCGTAAAAATAATAGTAGAGATGACGAAGAAGCAACAATTTTGAGCCACTCATTATTTCCATGATTCTCTATTTTCCTACTAAGTTAATCTCTTTGTAACACCCACTCTCGACTTGATCATCCAATCTGAGATGAAAAATGTCACATTTGTTGCCAAAGCAACTACTATTTTATTTCAATATTTAATAGATAAGTCACACAAGTAATTTAGTTTCAAAACTTAATAAAACACATTATTTATTTAGATCTGGGTTATAAGTGAACTTATGAAAGCTCTTATGAAACACCCATAATAAACGAGGGACTAAAACATAAAAATTTCTAAATACAGAGGTAATTTCACAACATTGAGAGAGGCATGTCGCAACTCTAAGGGCAAAAGCATGATGCTGCGACTTCAATTAAGACGAGTCACAACATCAAAGACAAAAACTTGACGTTGCGGCTTTAGTAGGGGAATGTTGCAACATTGAAAAGAAACAGCTCAACGGTGTGACACCAACAAGGGAATGCCATAACTATGAAGACAGGTTCCCCCAAATATTGCATATTTCATCACAAACTTGCTACCAACCCTACTGATCTAAATGAACAAAAACTCAACACATCTTATTTTTAAGCATTAATTCAAATGCCAAATTACATTCTTGGTACACTTAAACAGCTTTTACTCATGATCATATATATATTTACATTCATACTAAATTCAAACATGTTTATCATTTACTTGGCATATGAACAACATTCCAAATTCAATTATAACATCGCATACCTACTATTTTATATGATAACCATCAAAGCTAACATTTCCAACCCTAAATACCAAAGTGACAACTTGAATCTAAAAACAAACTTAAAGGTTAGGTACATGCCACTTGCAACTAACATAACAAAACTATACAAACTTGCTGAGTTAAGAGTTGAATCTGGATGATATCGATCACTTTGAAGCTTCGAGATCTATAATACCTATGCATAGAAATAAATAAACCGTACGTTGAGCAATAGGGCTCAGTGGTGCTAACATGATTTGAATCAATAATTCAAATAGAAATAAGAAACAAATACAATCAATATGTGATCAACTATCAAATAATATCAAGTTTACATTTCATGTCTCACGTGCCTAACTTCTTACCATATTCCATTTGACATTTCATACAATGATTATATAATCATTTTATCATCATATCTCAATTACAAATATATCACAGCATGTTATAAAATTCATTTCATTTTCATTTTCTATCACACCTCAAATTTGATTAATCTGAACTAGAGGCGCGTAAACGTGAAGTTGTCTATTTTGGCGCACTCTGGTAGGCAGGTCACCAAATTATAAGCTTTTGGAGAACTAATGTCTTGGCAAATTAAGTATCTACCCATGGAAGTATATCAAGATTTAGTTTTTGACGTGTTCTTCAATAAGAGAAAAAATTCGATAAAAGAAAAAAGTAAGCTTTGTGTAGGTTACCACCAAAGGTATAGTTTGTCTAATTTGTTCAAGCACCGTGAAAAACAAGTCTTGGTAACTAGATTTGGTTATAAACTAATCCAACTGACTGTACAAATAGTTTTTTGAACAAAACTGTCATTTATGCTTCTTCTAAATTTTGTAGGTCATTAGGAAGGACATATTCTAAAAATTTTTAGCACTTGTCAAATTTCACTAAATGGAAGTGGATTATTTATATATATGTGTGTAAGGTTCATAACAAAGTTTCTTCTTCCTTCAAAATGACTCTTTAGTTCTTAAATACTAAATATTATTTACTAGTTATTCTTCTTAAGTTAACTGGAAGCTAAGGATTCTTTGAAATAAACAAAGGATGTTACATCTCCTGGTAAGTCTAGTAACTCTACATGTTAAGAGTAAGGATGCTATGAAGTATATAGACATTAGGTTATGATTAAGAAGCCCTGCATAGGGATTTTTTGTAGATGAAATGTTAGCAATCTGTCTGTAAATGGGTTTTAATGGTAAATTAATGTCCTTTAAACAATTGTTGTTATTGGTTTGAACTGGATGTCTAAATTTGGAGTTGGTAGCTGCAGTAGGTAAATTTCAAGTGAGTCTCTAGTATCAACTCCTACAAATCCTTATAGACAAGTCATTGTGAGTGATGTTCTAGAAATGATATATGAGTACATGAATGATTCTTGAAAATAAATATGAAATCTTGGTATAGTATCCTTGTGAGTTCAGTATGTAATGAATTGTATGAATGGGTGTATAATATTTTGAGAAACGACTATGTATGTGTGCCTAAAATGTATACTGTGATGTGTGATTGTGTCGATGTGTGTGAAACGTGTATTAAGTATGATTTGGTAAAGAAGATGAGTATAGCCTATCTGAATGGGTACTTATGTAGATATACGAGGTATGTATGTAAAAAGGTTTATGAAATAGGGTGAATTGAGTATTATGAAGTTGTGATGTGAGTCTTGACATCGTGGTGCAATTCAATAAAATTTATCGGGATAGTAAACACGAGTTAAGATATGACATTTTTGAAGAAATTTCATGGCCATGGCACATTCCAAAAAAGGCAGATGAGCCGCGTTTATCCACTAGGGTTTCTACGTGTTCCTAGGAGATAATGGGCAAACCTTATGCAATGTGAGTTTAGGCAAATCCATATCGCAAACACGACAATTCATGGAGTGTCTGGGCGGCATTTTGTTAGCCTTTGTGATGTGCTCTACGAATTGCCTTTTTGGTGTATCTTGTATGTTTTGCCCTTACGGCGTATTCTATCTGACCCTTGGTGACATATTCTGGTAAGTCTATGTTAAGGATATAATCTGTCTGAAGTTTTTGAGTGAATAATTCTGTGATAAAATTGAATAAGTCTTTAAGAAAGTTTCTTGGAAAAAAAGTATGATTCAGTATGTTCAAAGAGGGTATCTATCGTGGTTATCTGTCAATTTAGTATATGGGCGTATTCGATATAAGAGTCTGTCAGTTTGAGTTACTGATATTATTAAGGTGGAATTTCGAGCTGTCTGATATTCATTTTATCTGTATAGTATCATGTCTTGTTCTAAACTCTGATGGAATCTAGCAGATGTCTTGTGCTTGTAACAAAGATGAGCATAATTCTTTTGAACAATCTAGAGTGTTCCTCATTAGTATGAGTATGTATTGGGTTGAATTAGGGTATGATCTAAATTATGATCTGATCTAGCGATATCAGTATGGGTATTTACCAAAAGTATGAACAATAAGTGGTATCTGCCAAGAATAGTACTTATGATTAACTGTTCTAGAATGACCGTTGAAAGTTGTCTAAAAAGAAAAGAAAAGGTAGTATCAATTGTCAAGACCTAGAGTTAGCCCATTAGTTGGATGAATGATGATACGGTAAGAATTATAAGTGGCGTATAAGTATGAAATTATATAATTGACAATGTGAAAGTATCCACCAAAGATAGATATGGGAAAATTCAAATACTTAAGAATGAAGAATTTATCAAGAAAGACTAAAAGGTATGTTGTGTTCAAAACTCACTAAGTTCCTCTAAACTTACTAGTGTTATGTTTATGTTTCAGGTATTATTTTTTAAGTGAGAGTGCTAGGAGAGACAACGCTAGAAATGCACTAGAGATGCTACAAACGAGGATACTATGCATACAGTGGACTTGGTTGGACAAGTGGCATATTGTAGAATTACGCCATATGAGTCTGTTTTATTAAACTTATGTATTGTAATAAATTATTATATATATGATGCATTATGTTTAAATACATTTTCTTGTTTCTTTAATTATAATGATTTATGGTAAGCGTTAAGGAAAATGTCTTGTGTTAAAAGTCTAAGAAAGCTGTTTAGAAATTTGTTAAGTGAATTGTGTAATAACACCCAAGATCCGGACCCAGAGAATCGAGTTGGGTTAAGGGCCTTACATTTTCATTTTCTCATTTCTTTATCAAATCCACTAATTCATTTTTACAACCAGATCAGCCCTCAAAATTGTATTAACCAAATCATGTGTCATTACATATGCCATCATTTATTGTTTAAACATCAAGTCATCAAGATACCATTATGCAATTCAATAACCAATGACATTAAATAGAATAAATGTTTCCATAATCTCTATTAATGGAACACAGGTTGAAGACAGATACGCAGATCATCCAACCATCACACTGATATATTTGGCACCTAGTGCCTCATCGATACGTTTGAAAGTATAATATGTGCTCCGCATCTCATCGGTATAGACCAAAGTATATAAATGTGCCTAGAACCTTATCAAAATGTTTGAAGTATAATATACACTCTACGCCTCATCAATATAAATTGGATTATAATATCGTACACTAATCCTATGGCATACCAACTATATCCAACTCTATTCGAGACCATTAATAGGGTACAATTATTTTCAAGCAGATATACATGATTCATAATTCATACTTTCATACATAACCAATCATATCAAGCTCAATTTGATACATATAATTTCATATTATCATATTGATATCCACTAAACTAACTAATAAATTGACTAAGGCAAATGCATCTATCAATTAATAGTATAGCTATAGTGAGCACATATATCGTTCCCTTGAAGACTACAATTATTAGTAATTTTCATCTTTCTATTATTTAATCTAATGATTTAAAGGATTGATTAAAACTAAAATTAACTAACGAATGCATTAAAGAAATAAAACCCAAAAACAATCAAATATCAACCAAGTGACAAAACAATACCTAGGTAAGAATCCACCTAGACTTTTTCAATAATTCTCAATCTAATTTATGCAATTTCTTTTCTTAGTTTCTTTGATTTGTAGTAATCCCTAATTTATACTAATATCTCTTTCGAACATAAGAACAACTAACTCTAGGTTGATTAATTGAAATTTCTTACTAATTAAAACCTCCATTATCGCATTAATTCGCTTTATGGATCCCTCTATTAGATTTGACTCTAATTTTGTAGATTTATGTCGTCCTATTTCTAGGATTGCATGCAACTCTATTCAATTATGCAATATTTAATCACAATAAGGGTCTATTAACCTCAAACTTATGCACATCAAACATGGATTAATACTCTAGAATTATCAACCCAAGAGCAATTGAGCATTCATAGTTGAAAATAAAAAACTAAGGTTTAATTGCATAAAACTAGAAATAAAATAATATAATCCATCCTAGGGTTCATCTCCCCTAAGTATTTAGAAAATTAGTTCATACTTACAAGAAGAAACACCAAAAATACAATATAACCACTAAAATAAAAGAAACTCATCAAAACTCCCTTGTAAATCAACTTGGACTCTTGAATCTTGATGGAGAATTGCTTTGAAATCAACTTCAATGGTGTTATTCGAGTAATTTTCATGCTATTCTATGACGATTATTGTCTCCGCCTTGTATTTCCTTATTTATACATTCTTAAAGTGCTAAAAAAAACCTAAAATCGCAACTTTCACCTGTTAGTGCACATGGTTCTTGAAATCCACACAGCTTGGACAGATGCCCGTGTCACTTAGTTTGCTCAATGGAATAAACTGAAAATGCCAAGAGGGGGTGAATTGGCCTTTAAAAATTTTGGTGAAAGCAAATACAAAAATGAAACAATGAACACAAAGAATTTAGAGTGGTTCGGCCCCAATTGCCTACTCCACTACCTTAACTTTCCACCACTAAGGATTTTCCCAAATTCACTAATTTTGTTCAACCTTTGAGGACAAGGTTTAACCTTACAACTCCTTAAGATTTCTACCCCAAATCTTAAGTTACAAACCCTCTCAAAGAGATACAAATAAGCAAATAAAGAAACAATCCTTATAAGATTAAGTTGTTTGCAAAATGAAGCTCAAATACAATAAAATACACTTGAGAAATAGAATAAAGATAAAGTTCACAAGTTTATGTAAGAAGAATGTGAAAGTATTAAGCTCTAAGGTTGTTAGATTGATGACTTTTGCTTGAAAGTGCTTTTCTTGTTGTTGTAGCTTTCTGGAAGATGGTATTTATACCCCCTAATAGATTTTCAACTGTTGAAGTTGTTGGTGTAGTGAATATAGCCGTTGGGGATGTAAAACCAAAGCATTTATTTTACCTACAACTACGAGTATCAATACCAAATAAAAGGGCATCGATAATTTTTGTAATACATGCTAAGTCAATGACCGTTGGGATTTATTATTAGATACCAAATAATGTTTTATTGATACTTTTTGAAATATGTATCGATATCAGTCGATACTTTGTAGGTTTTGTAAGAAACATAATGCTATTTTGGTATCATTTTTAAGAAAGGTATCAATTATTCTCAAAAAGTATCGATACAAAAAAAATGGTATCTGTAACACCCCTATATCTGTCGCCGGAACAGGGTTACTGAACATTACAGAAATTTACAGATCAAGTAAACAAATATTTCACATCATATAATATTGATATTGGAAGTCAATCATAAAGTCCCTTATAAGAGCCATTGAGGCCCAAAATACACATTAGAAATAGGTCGGGACTAAACCGGGTACTCAGAAAATTTTTCAGAAAATATCAAATTTTTTTTAAGTTGCAGGGGATACATGCCCATATGGCCAGGCTGTGTGTCTCACACGGTCAAGAGACACGCCCGTGTCTTAGGTCATGTGGGCATTCGAATTAGGGACACAGTCGTGTCTCATTCCGTGTCCAAACTTAGGAGCTATTTGACTTGGGTCACACGGCCAAGCCACACGCTCGTTTGCTAGGCCATGTGAGCATACTGACTTGCATTAGTAAGGTGCAAGGGTCACACGCCCGTGTGCTAGGCCGTGGAATAATTTGAGTATTCTATTTTGTAATTTAAATATGCAGGCGGCATACAGCCGAACCATACACCCGTGAGTAAGGCCGTGTGAACAATTTTGAGTATACTGACTTATGCAAATTTTAAAAATATAAGGGAGGCAGCATACAGCCGAACCATACGCCCGTGAGTAAGGCCGTGTGAACAATTTTGAGTATACTGACTTATGCAAATTTTAAAAATATAGGGGACACACGACCGTGTTACCTGGCCTTGTGTCACACGCGGCTGAGACACAGGCCAATGTCTCTTCCCGTGTAGACAAAAATAGGCCATTTCCAAGCCACATTTCTCACCCAAACTTGGTATCAACCTAGACACAACAATTTGCACATTCACAAGTCATAACAAGACCTTCAGTTCAAACCAAAATCAAGATTTATACCTAACATATCATCACATATATTCAAGTATCTAAACTTACCAAAACAACCATTTACACATATATGCATATTTTACCAAATATGCTATCTCAAGCCTATCATCAATATGCCTATATGATTTCCATCATTCAACCATTTCAAACACACATTGTATATATTAAGGCCATATATATACATATCAAAATATACCATTCACAAGCCATACCAATAGCTAATTTCAACCAAACATTTACATACCATCATTGACCAAATTTAGCCTATACATGCCATTATAACCAAAATTTAGTTTGCTATATATACTGAAAAGACTGATGGATAGTGTGATGTAGCTCCGACCAGCTTCCAACCTTAACGAGCTTCCGAATTACTATAAAACAAGGAAAATAAAACAAAGTAAGCATTTAATGTTTCGTAAGTTCGTATAACATGTAATTTAACTTACCATTTAATCACATTAAAGTAAGCATTCTAGGCATATTCAAATCAAATTGGTCAAAAGCCCTAACACATATCCTCATCAACGATGTTAGTCATATATTTCATTTGAATATCAAGAAACATGTATGAGCTCAACAATAATCAAATTTCCATAAACATATACTTTCCACATCATGTGACCATATAACATGTACAAATCATATGCATGTATTTCAAATATATTTCCATAATAATTCATCTCGAATTCAGATTGTCTCATATCAAAACTTTGCCCGTTGAACCATTTAAATACCGTTGGATACACGGGTAGTACACACAAAGTGTATAAATCTGTAATCCGTCAATTCATATACAGGTATGCCCGTGCGAGCATGTAATCGGAAAGCTCCTTCAAGCCATATAACGGGAAGCTCATGTGAGCCATGTAATGAGAAGATCTTACGAGCCAAATATCGGGAAGCTCATACGAGCCATAAACGAGAAGCTTAAAAGAGCCAAATTCGGGAAGCTCATGCGAGCCATTAATCGGGAAGCTCATGTGAACTAATTAACGGGAAGCTCGTGAGAGCCAAATAACGGGAAGCTCGTGAGAGCCATATATTGGGATGCTCATAAGAGCTATGGTGTGTCCGCAACACATGCAGGACCACAACCAATCGAGAACCCTTAATGACAATATCCATCGAATTTTTAAGGTTTAAACGAGACTTTGTACTTGTCAAATATTTTCGGATATGTGATCAGTACTTGTACATGGCAATTATACATTTCACATATATATCAATATTCAATTCAAAACGTACAAGTATACAATTTAGTTACACGAACTTACCTCGACAAGTGTTTATGGATTGTAAGCTACTAATCCGATACTTTTTCTTTTCCTCTATCCAATTCCGTACCAGATCTATCCGGATCTATACAAATGAATTTAGTTCAATTTAATACAATTCACATTCAATTCAGTCCAATACACATTTTTGGCAAAATTACTATTTTGCCCCTATACTTTTAATTAATTATGATTTTGTCCCTAGGCTCAGAAAATGAAATTCATACAATTTAATCCTTATTCCAAGGCTAGCCAATTTTCATATATCACAATAGCAGCCCATGTATTTCATAAAATTTAGAATTTTTCCATGAATTTTCCATCTTTTCAATATAGTCCCTAAATCATAATTTCATCAAAATTCTCTCTACAAAAATTATTTATTTATCAGCAACCTTTCATTTTCTACCATAAAACTTCATAATTCAGCTATATCCATCCATGGAAAAACCCTAATACTTTGATAGTTTTGCAAATTAATCCCCGAGATAGCTAGATTAAGCTCTTATAATATCAGAAGCATAAAAATCATTAAAAACGGGACAAGATTACTCACCTAATTAAGCCAAATAAGCTTGTCTATCTTCAAGCTTCATAACTAGGGTTTCCATGTATTTTGATTTAGGAAAGATGATGAAAATGATGATATTTTATTATTTAATTCATTTATCATCTTTTATTTTATCATCTTTCCAATTTAACCCTTTTACTTTTCTTACATTTTCGATGATGGTTTGGTATCCCTATATCCTCGTCAATCTTGATTTGGGAGATCTCTTGGGAGTTGAATATTATGATACCCATGATTGTATATTGCGATATCACTGTGAAGGGCCTTAATCATATTTAATTCAGCACTGCCTAGGGTATCACGAATTCCATGCTTTGGTGTTGCGATGCCCTTTTTTAGGCGCTATTTTCACTCACGTTCGGGCCTTCGATGACTCCCTACAACACTCAACCAACCATTAGGTCCTCAACAACACATTTGGCCATTTCGGATATCAAAATTAGTAAAAACACAACATTTCATTTATTAAAGCCACAAATGAAAACTAAGTAAAAACATGAAAAAAAAACATATAATTTGCTCGGAAACAAGCTCGTCATGTGTAATGAGGAGCCTAATTTGACACGTCAAATTACTATAGATCGAACTCCCCCACACTTAAATCTTTGCTTGTCCTCAAGAAATCTTTGCTTGTCCTCAATTAATCACACAAAACATGCAAACGACAACCCTTGGACTATATTAAGCAAAAAGGTAGCATGTTAGTTAAATATCGAACTTGTATAAGGACCATATCAGACACAACCTAAGATTGATAGTTAGTTAACTCAAATATTCCTAAAGCAAACGAGCTTAATTCAACAAATTAAAATGTTAAAAAACCAAGAGACAATTAAAATTAATATGTGTACAATCGTGTTATCCATCAAAATAAACTATATAGATATATTATAAACACACAAAGTGAATAAAAAGTGTTCATTAGAGAAAACACAAGCAAGTTAAGAGAGTTGTGCAAGTGAGATGTTCAAGTCACTTAGGTCTTTTGGCTTGTAATGTTTAGAGGCTTTGGACGATTTTGATTTCAAGCAAAAGGTAGCTCAAAACGGTTTCAAACACTAGAAACAGTGAATCACATGAGATTGTTCCCTATTTGCCCCTAATTTGATCGTAAAGCTCACCTCCTTATTTCTCATTCTCTCGCTTTCCTTATCTCTCCAAAAATTTAGGAGATAATGTCTACTATCTATGTATACATGTATCTAGAAAACACTGATACACTATGAGCCGAAAGATTTTTTTTAAGCTTGAATTTAAATTTTCATTTGAGCTCTTTTTCTATATTTTTCATTCTTTCACTCACAATGCTTTTAATAGTCACCATGCTTTTAACTCTTACAATATTTCAATTTTCACGAGTCATTTTTTTAAGTATACTTAGAAAGAGTCTATATACACTATATCAAACAGTCTCTCCTTGTAACAACCCAATTTCGGTAAGCTCAGAATAGTAGTTTCGAGACCACAAATCTGAATTAAAAATAAAAATTATTTTATTTTATTTTATGGTTGGCATCATGACAGGAAGGTCACATGAAAATTTTGATATGAAAATTTTATCGATTGTGTAGTTAATTAGGTAAAGGACTAAATTGCATACAATGCAAAAGTTAGATTCTAGTAGCTATAGGTATCAAATAGCTATAGAATTCAAAAATTATAGCTATAGAATTCAAAAATTAAGGTCCTCATATGGTAATTAGACCATTAAAGGGTAGTTAGTAGATATTTTAATGACTCATCCATGAAAAAATTAGAAAAGGGAAGGGACTAAATTGGAAATCACTAAAATTAAAAGATAATAATTAAATAAAAAGAAATATTCATCTAATTTCATATCATCTTCCCTAAAATTTCCATGGAAAGCCTAGGAGAGAGGAAGACAACTTACCAAGCTTGAAAAGGTATGAAATCAAGTCCCGTCTTTAATGATTTTTATATTTTTGAAACCGGGATAGTCTAATCTCTCTATTTAGGGTATTAATTTGAAAAGTTACCAAGGTATGAAATTTGGGTCTGAAAATTAGAAATTTATGGTAGAAAATGAAAGTTTGTTCATAGATAAATAACTTTTACAAAGTAATTTTTGATGAAAACTTGATTTAGGGACTAAAATGAAAAATAGTAAAAACCCATGGAAAATTATAAAATTTGTGAAAAATGTGTGCTATAAATGTTGTTTATAAATTTTGGCTAGGCTTGGAAAGAGGGTTAAATTTCATGAATTTCATTTTCTAAGCCTAGGGATGAAATTAAGCTTTTTGAAAAGGATAGGGGTAAAATGGTAATTTTGCCTAAGATGCAATAGAATGCAAATGTATATGAAATGTGATAGATTAATATTCAAATTTATCCATATAGATCTGGAAAGACCTATTATAGAACTAGATCGAGGCAAGTAAAAGGTTTCGGATTAGTTAAAATTCAAAAACGAACCATTTTCCAAGTAAGTTCGTGTAACTTAACTATGTATGTTAAATACTTGAATTTAATTGTATGATTGTGTTGATGTGCATGAGATAACATGCATTATGAAATAATCATAAGTTGTGAAATATGGACGAATTGCCATGTTTTGGTTGAATGTTGAAATTCGATGGATTAAGGTGACATGCTTGAACGAGAATAATATTCCACATGTTGTAAAAAGGATTTAGCCTGGATGGGTAATCCTGATATAAGCCGCTCGAGTCTATACTATAGATTGGATTAAGCCCGGACGGGCAATCCAAATTAAGCTCTTTCAAGCATATGTCCTAAAAAGGATTTAGCCTGGACTGCTAATCCTATAACATAATATGTGGCTCGAGAGTGTGCTTGTAAGTTTGTGCCCAAAAGGGGTACTTTTGAGTATACTAACCTGATGTCCATCGACATTTCAATAGTTCAACAGAAAAAGAAATCTTGAAACAGGGAAAGGTGAGAAATTTTTGGAACTGTAATGTGATGAGCTCATCTAGGTTTACTTGATATTCATATGAGATTATGTGACTAATTTGTTTGAATAAGTGTATGTGTTTAGGTAACTTACCCAAAATTGATGCAATATATATTTATGTGTGCTTGTGTTAATAAATGAGACTGGTAAGTTTATTTTCCGTTATACGAATTTACTAAGCATAAAATGCTTACCCCGTTTATTTTTCCCTGTCTTATAGTGCTCAAAGCTCGCGAAGGTTGGAAGTCGGTCGGAGCAATCATCACACTATCCACTATCTCATTTTGGTATAAATAGAAATTTCATTTTGGTATAGTGGCATGTATAAACTTAATTGGCCAATTATGGCTTGATGATGATGTTTGTAATCTAGCCATTAGAATGGCTAGTAATGGTTGTTTGATATACTTGCAATACCATGTTATGCTAGATTTATATACATATTAAGTGGTTGTTTTTAGTAAGTTTAACATATGGATTAAACTAAGGTAAAATTATAAATATGTATGCATGTAGAGGTATGCCTTGTAAATGATGAAATTTGCTTGAGATGGATACTTGAAACGGTTGGATTGTATTTGGTATGTTTAGTGCAGGAACATGGTAAATTTGGGTGACAAATAAGGCTAGGAAATAACTTATTTTTGTCCATACGGGCAGGCACATGGGCATGTGTCTTGGCTGTGTGTGACACACGACCTGTCCCATGGGCATGTGGTCCAGTTGTGTGTTCCCTGTATATTAAAAATGAGAAATATAATACTCAGAATTGGGCACACGGACGTGTGTCTCAGCCTTGTGGTCGACACGGCCTTGAACACGGGCGTGTTACACGGCCGTGTGAAAACTGCACCTATGTTTTGAAAATAAAAATTCACCATACAGCCTAGCAGACGGGCATGTGACTTGACCGTGTGACTTCAATTTCTTCATGCTTTAAAAATCAGAAAGTTACATGGGTTAGGGGCACGGACGTGTGTAGTACATGGCCACGGGCGTGTGAGCCCTGCACCTAGGAAAAATTTTGGAATTTCGCAAAAATTCCCTAAGCTCCCGATTTAGTCCCGATTTGATTCCAACACTCGTTTTGGGCCTCGAGGGTCCATATATAAGACGATATGTATGATCTTGGATAATGAATAGTAATTTACGTAAATTAATTGAAGAATGTCCTGAATGTTTCGGTAATACGCCAAAACCCTATTCCAACGATAGATACGGGTTAGAGGTGTTACATTTAGTGGTATTAGAGCTACGGTTTAGCCAATTCGTAGAATAACGTAGCAAGTACGAGTCTAGCTATACATGCCATTATATAAATTATGATAGTACAATATCTCCTAACCACTTTTAAATGTATTTTCATATAGTAATGTCTTCCAACCAAGTTAGAGCCGAGACTGAGGAAGTTGAAAGCGCTACTCAAGCTTCCGTGCAGTAAGCTGCATCTAGTGGTAATAGAAGGCCCGCATCTGAGAGCAGAAGTGAGGCGGCAAAAGCAACATTCTTTGAATTGATGGATGAATGGTTTAGTGAATATATGAGAACATATCTTGCTGTTCAACAACCTCCCCCACCTGCTTCATAAAATGATGAAATGCCACAGGATGTTAGATTTGGTAGAATTGTAAGGCTTCGGTAAACAAAATTAGAAAACATGAGGCTAAAGAATTTAGGGCTACAGCCAATGACGATCCAAAGAGGGCCAAGTTCTGACTGGAAAATACTATCCAGGTTCTAGATAAGTTATCATGTACACCACTGAATGTCTGAAATGTGCGATATCTTTGTTGAAAGACACAGCTTATCATTGGTGGAAAACCATATCTTCTGTGGTACCTAAGGAAAATATTACATGGGAATTTTCCCAAATAGAGTTTAAAAAGAAGTATATTAGTCAGAGATTCTTGGACCAGAAAAAAGAAGGAATTTTTATAGCTCAAATAGGGGAATATAACAGTGTCCGAGTATGAATGGGAATTTATTAGATTGAGCAAGTATGCTAGTGAATGGGTTCAGATTGAAGTTGAAATGTGCAAACAATTTGAAGAAGGGCTAGATGAAGATATCATGTTGTTAATTGAAATTTTAGAATTAAGAGAATTCGCAGTGTTGGCTGAACGGGCATACAAGGCTGAGGAATTAAGCAAAGAAAAGAAGCAAGCGAAAAGGGAAGCTCAGGTTTCAAGTAAAAGATTTGTAAGTAAGGCGCAATCATCTGTTTCAAAGAAATTAAAGAATTATCATGAGCATTTTTCTACCTCAAGAGAGTAATTGGGAAAGGAACGAAGCTCTAAAAGCACCAATCCGATGGCTTCATCTCCCTTAACCACCAGTGTTAGGAGTGTTGGAAACCCCAAACCATGATGCAATATCTGTAATAAATTGTATTTCGGAGAGTGTCAGATGAGAAGTGGGGCTTGCTTCAAGTGTGGTTCTCTCGACCATTTTCTTAAAAACTTCTCGAAAAGGGTTGAGAGAGACGTCGAACAGACCCCGAAACCGAGTAATCTCGCCTCAAAGGGTAGACCACCACGACACTCTGGAAATGTCGGTGGTAGTCATAGTGCTACAAAGGATTTAATAGCTAAATCTGATGCTCGAGCTCCGGCAAGAACCTATGCAATACGTGTAAGGGAAGATGCTTCGGCACCAGATGTTATCACTAGTACATTCTCTCTACTTGATACTGATATTATTGCTTTTACTGATCCTGGTTCCATGCACTCATATGATATCCTATTATTAATTTTCATAATTTCCCTAAATTTTTGTAGTTTATTCAATTTAGTCTCTAAAATTGAAACAAGCATACTTTCATATTTAAACCCCAAAATTTAAATCCAACTTCAATATCATCCTTATGCAACTCTCAAACATCTATGTTTATAAAAATTTCATGTCAATTTCAACATATTTCATTTTAGTCCCTAAACTCAAAACTAACACAATTCACTTTACAAAATAGTCATATTTCATATCAAAGCTTCAAACTCAACCATTTAACATCCAAAAAGCTTCAAAAACAATAATAGTAACTTTTATAATCTTTGACAATATTATGATTTAGTATCCTGGTTAGCTAGATTAAGCTACAACGATATTAAAAACATAAAATTTACGAAAAACGAGCTTAATTTGCTTAGCATGCACCAAGGCCGAATGAACTTGAAGAATGACTATGGATTCCTTAGGTTTCTTTTAGGTTTTCAATTGGGGAAGAATGAGTTGAAAATGGATGACACATTTTGTTTATTTTCAATATAACATAAAATTTAATTTTTAACTATATTTTTACATAGAAATTTCACACCAACTGCCAGTATCTTTTAAATGTGCTAAATTTGCTATATTAACACTTGCACTAATAACATTTAATCTAGTTAATTAGTTAATCAATAATAATTAAATTTTACAGTTTTTATAATTTAGTCCTTATACTCTAATTAACTAACCGTTTAATAAAATTATCGAATCAGAACTTAATATATCTTTATAATAAACTATTAAATGTTAATAAGTAATATTTATTGACTCAATAATTGAAAAATGGGGTTCTGAAACCACCATTTTAGGTGGCACTAAAAATGGGCTATTACATAGTAGCCCAAAACAAAAACTATTCGTCAAGATCTGTCTTATTGGATATATGTAATTATTGGTGCAAGACGTGCTATGGGAATTATCTATGGGTTTTCTTTCATAAGTACATAAGGAAGAATCCATAAGGATTATCCTTCAAGGTAGTTATTGCTCAAGAGTCCGCAAGACCTCTATTGAAGAAAGAATCTATAGGTATTATCCACCATAATGTTAAAATGTCTATACATCTGTATTTCTGATCACACGCCTATGAAATCTCATAAGAGGAAGCCTTATACAGGAAATACCGCACATAGTACAAATGTGAAATCCACTATTTTTGAGTCGTCAGTAATAACTCCAGGACAATCAGATAAGCTGGATTACTCTCCAAAATATACCAAAAAATGAGTTAAGCTCTCATCAAGATAATGTGTTAAGTACAAGCTAAGTAAATTTGTAAGACATCAAGACTAAGCCAATAAGATCGATGAACTGACCTAACATATAAAACCAAACATTAACCCAGAACCACGAAGAGCAAGCTTATTAACGTTATGAAGATACAAGGTATGGTTATCTCACTAATTTCTTTTCAACTTACTAGTGATTTGTTATGGATTGTAGGCATAATGATTGATATAAGGATTTAAGTTGGGGCTGGGCCAAAAATTGTTAAGCTTAGTGTAACAGCCTGATTTTGGGCCTAGTCAGAATAGTGGTTTCGAAACCACTATTCTGGGGCCGGAGAAATTATTTTTATATTATTTTATGTGCTATAGCATGATTATTTGAGTGTATGAAAATTTTGGTGAAATAATTTTAGCGATTTCATGCTTAATCTCAAAAAAGGACTAAATCGCATAAAGGGCAAAAGCTTTGTTTTGCTAGCTAAATATGTTAAATAGCTAGAGAACCAAAATTTGGGGTGTTTAAAGTGCAAATATACCCTAAAAAGGGTGCTTGGCCGGCCATAGAGAGAAAGAATTTGAAAAGTCAAAATTGGTGGGTATTAGGTAGCTTATTTGGTATTAAAATAAAACAAAAAAAAAGATGTCATCTTTTCATCTTTCTTCCTTCCTCCACTGAAACTACCAGCAAAATAGGGGTTTTGACAGCTCAAAATTTCAGCAACTTCCATCCCTTGGAAGTAAGTGATTTTGATGATCATTTTTGTTGATTTTTGTGTTTTTGGGACCCTTGTAGCATGAGCTAACTAAAAGGGGGACTATTTTGCAAAATGGTTGAAAGTTTAGGGTTTTTCCATGAGAGAATTTATGTTGTTTGCTGAATTTTTATGGAAGAAAATGAGTCTTGGTTGTTTAATAAACAACTTTTGTGAGAGAAGTTTGCATGAAAACACCTAAAAAGGGCCATTTTATAAAGTTGTAAAATAAGTTGTAAAAGTGTGAAATAATTGAAATTGTGAGTTGCTATAGTTATAAAAAGAATTCGGCTACGCTTGGTAAATGAGGAAATTCGATAAAAATCGATTTACAAGCCTAAGGGCAAAATCATAATTTTTGTAAAGTCTAAGGGCAAAACGATCATTTTGCCAAATTGTGAATTATAGAATGTTTTAATTAATGTAATGATTAAATCAGTGAATTTCTGTAACACTCCTAACCCGTGTCCGATCGTCAGTTTAGGCGATGAGGTATTACTGAGCTAAAAATTTAATTCCATTTCTATAATTTATCAACTAAGAACATCAATTGAGCTGAAAACATATAGATTTTTTAGTTATAAAAATATATACACCATTTTCACATGGCCAAAATATTTTCAAATGCAAAACATAACTATTACCGGTCTAACCTATACATGCCATATCAAGGCCAAAATGCAACTATACCAAAAAGAGTCGATAGTATGATGAACTGCAGATGATCCCCGAGTCAGTGACCGATATCGACAATCTATAAAACAAAGAAATAAAGAACAGAGTAAGCTTTCGAGGCTTAGTAAGTTTTAAGCATTTCAATAATTAAAGCATGTCAATTATAACGAACAACAAATATTATAAGACTCGTATTCAATTTACAATCACTAGGCCGAATATACACAATTATACTACATATAAAGACTATTAGCCGAATATATGTATATACACAAAGAAATTTTTAACATATGCTTCACTTAACCTTATGGCTCAAACAACTGATTTAATTCACACATTTTCATATAATGACAGACATCGACCGAATAGGTCATTCTCTTATTCATAAATATAATAACCTTTCACACAATTATGTCGTTATTTGATATTAATCATTCACCTAGAAATCAATTCACATATATAAGTACGTGATACATACCTGGACATTATCATATATCACACATAATCAATAATAGTTTGCTTCGAACATTCGAATTTGTAATCCCCTCGAATCACCGGCGTTAAGCCTACTAGGTTTACAAACCTGAATCCAGTTGCTAGCACAAAGCCTGCGGAACTTTAAGTCCGGATATAGTACCAGCACGAAGCCTACGGGATTTAACCCGGATATATATATATTACCAAAGACGAAGCTGCGGGATTTAACCGGATATGTATTACCAAAGACGAAGCTGCGGATTTAACTCGATATGTATTACCAAAGACGAAGCTGCGGGATTTAACCGATATGTATTACCAAAGACGAAGCTGCGATTTAACCGGATATGTATTACCAAGACGAAGCTGCGATTTAACCGGATATATATATTACATATCAAGTGCTAAGCGTATTTATCCACATGATAACTCAGGCTCACATAACATATCACATTTGTACTTCATTTGAATATAAGCACACAAAGAAACACACCTTCAATATAACCTCGGTTCAACACTTATACGCAATAACACATAACCATTTATTTGTCTCGAAACAACTCCTACTATTCATTCAATCATATGCCATATACTCAATTTATTTATCATACTTATTTCATTATATCAATTATCTAATAACTCAGAATTACTCAAAACTTACCTCGGATATGTTTGAGCGATTCTGAGATAGGCTACTCGATTGCTTTCTCTTTTCCCTTATCTGATTTCGACCCTTTTTACTCTTGATCTTGATTTAAAACAAATAGATTTATTCAATTACTTATCGATTAAGCAATTTAATTTAATACATGTATATCATATATTTATGGTACAAATGACCTTACTAGCTAGCTATTTAAACATCACACATGTGCCCTACTCATGCACAATCGAACATATTTCTAGGTTACAATCAACAACTACATTTATCCCCAAATAATAGATTAAAATTATCAAGGAACATTTTTACTAACTTATTACCTTGCATATTCGAATTTCATAAACTAATTTGCATACAAATTTCACGTATTTTATTATGGAATAAGTGCCGAATTATAGTTTGTAATAAAGTCAAAATATATCTCGTATCATAGAAATGAACTTACAATGACCTAGAATACATTCTTGCCAAATCTTAACATTTTAATCTCTTTTTTATTAACGAACCACATTAGCTAATCATTCCAATTTAAGATATAATTACATACATTGTTTATACATTCATATCAATTGACTTCATTCATCAAGACCTCTAATACGAAATGCAAAACATCCAAAATTTGCTAGAACCTAAAGTCTTTGGCTGAATATTACTAAACTCAAGCCACCATATTTATTTTTTTTATCCCGAAGTCACACCCACAAATCACATTCGGCACTTCTCATTCAAAAATTCACAATTATTCAAATTCACTTACAAGCTCATTTATATGACATCTAAAGCATTAAACAAATTTTTCATCAAGAATATAACATGACCGATTACCTATTTTTTTTTTCTCCCTAAATTCCAAATTCGACATACCCAATAAATCAAATACCAACCTCAACTTTTAAACTAAATAACAAGCAACATAACACATCCAACATGTTTATCCATGCTAATGACATCAAGGCTTCTACTAATATAAAATTTAAGTTTTTTAGCCGAATTTTAAATCCTCCAAAACCTAAATTCAATCCAAGAAATATGTAGCATTCAAACTAATCATCTAAATTATGCATACATTTCTAAGGGTGGCATTAAACATACCTTCTTCTAGCAATCACTATTGCCGAAAATTAAACAAAAATTTTTATTCTTTCTCCCTTCTAGTTTCGGCAATGGAGGAACAAGATGAATCACTTTGGTTTTTCCTCCCACTAACTAATATTCTATTATCTTTTATTCATTAATTCATTTATTAGATATAAAAAGGTTAATATAAAATATATATTATATATAATTAACAATACCATGGCCGGCCACTATCCAATAATGGATTATTTGACATGCAAGTCCCCTTTTTATTAATATGCATTAATATATCACTTTTAAAATTAGCCTATCACATTTCACAATTGTCTCACATAAGTCATATTAAAATTTCACATGCAAATGACAAAATTAAAGCATGAAACTTTCACACATGCATTTACTCACATAAAAAACATAGAATATAACATTTAATTATTTTATAACTCGGTTTTGTGGTCCCGAAACCATTTTTCGACTAGGGTCAAATTAAGGCTGTCACAATTTCATTATGTTAAATCAAGAAAATCGAGATTTGGGCTTAAATCGAAAAGTACGAAGTTATGGACTAAAATGGAGTAATTAGCCGGAATTGCATTCGAGGTAAGTCCGTGTGACTAAATAAACATGTTATTGTTAATATACTTCTATTTTGCTATGATTGTATTGAATTATATGTTGATGGGGTTATGTATGAGAAAGTGATACCAAATGTTAATAACATTTTTGTAATGATTGAATACATTGGAAATTTGATGGAATATGATATTCCATTGAAACAAGTAAGTTGTGCGTAAATATTACAGTTTTATCGTTATTATGCATTGAATGTTTGATTTTGCATATAATGCTTGAATTTGGTTATGAGTATGGTAAGATGAGATTTATCGTGATAAACTCCCGGTTGAACCTTAAGAATAGATTGGATATTCATGCCATGACAGTCGGTTGATATGTGTGCTAGTGTAAGACATGTTTGGGACATGCATCGGCCATATTATGAGAGCTAGTGTAAGACCATGTCTGGGACATGGCATCGGCATTGAGACGAGAGCTAGTGTAAGACATCTCTGGGACATGCATCGGCCTCGAGATATACAAGCTAGTGTAAGACATGTCTGGGACATGAAGACCTGTCTAGGACATAGCATCGACACTGATAGATGAAAGCCAGTGTAAGACCTGTCTGGGACACGGCATCGGCCTCGATATATGAAAGTCAGTGTAAGACTTGTCTAGGACATGGCATCGACTTTGATGTGCTAGCCAGTGTAAGACCATGTCTGGGACATGGCGATGGCATTTTACCCAATGTTTGAGGCTTAGTGAATATCCTGTATTGTTTCAAATGGTTCAACGGGAAATTTACGATTTAAGTCACAATGATATAGTTTATGGCTACGTTGTAATGTACAGACACTTACATGAAATTGATGAGATGTGAACTCAATTCATGTTGTAGGATTAGTAAGGAATGAATATGAGCATGTTGAGTAACACAGGTATGTATGCCAAGCTCATGAGAAATGGTTTCGATTTATGATGCACATTTGGTGAAGATGTAAATAGGTAATTCATGCCTATGAGAATGATTTTGTGATAACCTTGTGATAATAGGTCTATACTTATGATGTATAAATATGTATCTTTACCAATGTGGTGAAAATGAATTAATAAGGTGTGATAAACTTAGTATCATTAATTTACACAAAAGCAGTTTTGGATAGCAACCGTAGTCCGAATTTGAAAATCCACCAAAAATTGTGAAAATTGAGTTATAGGCTAAATAAAATATTAAATTAAATCATAATGAGTCTAGTTTCACATAGAAGAAACGGTGTAAGCCAAAGAGTTTCATATTATGAAATATTTAAATTGTTGTGAGATAGAGTCAGAATGATTTCGAAATCCCCTATTCTGATTTGAGAAAATAATTGAAAATTGTACAAAAATAGTTATGGGTTATAATTTTTATGCTTAGAATTATTAATGAGTCTATTTTCAAAATAAATAGATGAGAACATCATCCGAGTCTCGTGTTATGAGATAATTTATTTTTAGTGAAGAAGGGTCGGAACTATTGGATAGCAAAAAATGTGTAACTTTAAAGAATAAACTGTACTTATTGGCTAGACCAAAAATTTTAAAAATTTTATGGTAAGAAGATATGTGAGTCTAGTTTTAGGAAAAATTAATAGATCTTAATTTGGAGTTTTGTAGCTCTAGATATAAATAATTTAGTGACTGTGACTCGAGAAAATAGCTTGACCTGAACATAGGTAAAAAGATAATTATGATAGTATTACCTTGAGATAATGTTGTAAGAATTAGTGGAAGCATATTGATAAATTGCTTATTATTTTCATATGGACTCACTAAGCGTGAAGCTTGCTCCCTTCTTTCCATTTATTTTAGCTTGTCAGGTTAGCTCAGGGTTGGAGATCGTTGAAGGCAGCATCACACTATCAAGTCACTACCTTTGGAATAATGAAGCACATATTAGAAATTTCAAGTGAGTGGCATGTATAGGGATCTAGTTTTATGACATGTGTTATTATGCTTTGGCCAAATGTATTGGCTTATATTGAGTTATATGTATATGGTCGTAAGATGTGGCTCATATCGATTTTGGCGTGTAAACCTAGCTATTCATGTCATGTCTAATGTTTATGATGTGATTATGTTTGTTTGCCATGCATGGTTGGTGATATGACATGCGTGTTGGATGTATGCTCTATGACCATTTGAGGTGATCATAGCCATGTAGTAATTGTATGTTATAGAAACAACATAACGATGGTTGAATATGAGTACTGAGGGATAAGTTGGTAACTTAGCATAATGGTAAAAGTGGTCATCAAAATGACGGGCCTTATGAATGTGAATTAATGAATCTAGACTTGGTATTTTATGAGTTAGTGCGTTACATATAAGAGGATATGTCAATGTTATGAATGTGTCTTAATAAAGGGTGTTTAATCACTAAAATGATGCCACAATTTGAGATTTTGATGTGCATAAGGCTGTAAAGGATTATGGGTAACATAAAGGCTTGGAAAATAGCCTAAGTGTTGGCCACACGAGCTGAGACACGGCTGTGTGTCTCAAGCGTGCGAGTGACACGGCCTGGAGACACGGGCATGTAGCTTGGCCCTGTGGTTCGATTTGCATGCTAACGTCATAAACAAAGAGTTACAAGGCCTGAGGACACGGGCGTGTCCCTGTGTCCACAAGGGCATGTGACCCTGTTTCATGGGAAAATTTTCTAAGTCTTCCCAAAACTTTCTAAGGTTCTCGGTTTAGTCCCTATCTACTTTCAATGCATGTTTAGAGCTTCGTAGGCTCGTGTATGGGACATTATGCATGTGTATGAAAATTTTTGATTTGAACGAAATTTTGTAGCCCAATTTTTGCACGTTTGTGAACGATTAAGTCCGGTAATGCTTCGTACCCTGTTTCGACATTGGACACGAGTAAGGGGTGTTACACTTAGGGGGTTTGCTTCTTTGTTGTAATATGCATACAGCGAAGTGACTTAGAGGCAGGGTCTCAAGGTCAGTGTTGAGTTGTAATTATGTAGGGTTACAGGATAAAATTTTAAGACTAAATAAAATTTTTTACATATTAAAGTTACTTTTGTAAAACCTTATACCTTAAGTATAAATGTATTAAATTCATACAGTCAGTGGAGCTACTTATTTAATTGTGTTTAGATAACATTGGTATTAAATTAGTTTGTGTATCAGAATGTTTAAAATGAATATGTTAGTTAAAACCGGATTGGAGCATAGCACCCTATAGCCTAAATCCAACGGTCGGGTTGGATATGGGGTGTTACAGGTCGGGTCGAAGCCACGTTCTAAAATGAACGTTCTCCCTTGGATTGAGATAAAAAAATTTCTATCTCTTTGTTTATAAATCGATTTGGAACCACCACTGGTGGCAAAGGGGGCCCGGTTGGGACCTAGTTCGTTTAGGTTGTCTAGGTGGCATGGTATATGAGACTTTTCTCTAGCTTTAATCAAGTAGGAAATTAGAGCACTAACCAACTACCCAACAACAACAACAATGCAACAATATTCAATAAAAAGTTCACTATTTCAAAATTTGCAATTATTTGAACATGGAACAAAATATCATTTAAGACTGACTACAATTTCCAAGAGCAAGAGAAAAATGGAACTTTTAACCTCGAATGTTGTTGTTGAAAGTAATGTGGCTTGAATCGATTTAATACCATTGTTCCCAAGTAAGAAGAAAGGAAACCCAAAAAAAAGAAGAAAAGCAAGAAAAAAATAACAAAAAAATAGAAAAAAATAAAAAGATATTAGAAAGAGATTTGAGAGAAAATGAGAAGCAAAATGAAAGGGAAAAGTGTTTAGGGCGGTCAGGGCCTGAAATTTGAAGAAAATGGGGTTTTAGGAGTGAAAATAGGGGTAAACAAGTGGATTGCGATACTCAAACCCTGATTTTTGTGTGATGCAACATAGGTATCATGATACCAGGGTTGGATATCGCGATAGCCTTTGAAATTTTTGAACCCCTCATTTTGAAACTGTCTCGAGTATAGCGATACCACTAGGCGTCGTGTCAAAATTCTAATTTTCAAAACTGCCTGGGATATCACGGTACCGAGGTCAATATTGCGATACCCACAAAGGATTTTGCCTCCTCTCGAAACTGATTGAGGTATTAAACCTACCAAGTTCAGAAATTAAACATGCAACAAATTTAAACCTAAACTAGAAAAGAAAATTAAATAGAGTCCATGCTCGTATCAGTCAAATATTTACAAATTAAGCTTGAATTGCCCATTTAACAAATTAAGAATGAGTTATTAAGAAATACATCACGCCCTCACCATGATGCTTGCAGATCGTTTCGGACACTTGAATGCACTTTGATCTCTTAAACCAAACGAGGTGATGCACAGATCACCTCAATATGGCTGCCTTCCTTTTCACCCAGATGCCTTTTGGTTTCACTCATGAAGTTGCAAAATCACACCACTCCAAGTATCTCGTGAAGTTAGCATCATGATTAGAAGATATATGAACAATTTAACACTAATGTTCTGGAGAAGGTGACTTCTTTCTAGAGTTAGACTCGAGGTCGACACACTTAAAAATTTCAACCTCACTATAACAGCTCGTTTTTGGTCAAATCGGAACAGTGGTTTTGGGACCACAAATCTGAAGTGAAAATATTTATTTTATTATTTATTAAGGTATACAACATGATAGAATTATTGGGTGAAAGTTTCGTAAAGAAATTTTATCGTTTGAGTGATTAATTTGGTAAAAAGGACTAAATCGTGTAAATCGTAAAACTTGAGTTCTAATAGCTAAAGGTGTCAAATAGCTTTAGTTTTTAAATATGTGGCCTTAAATGGTAATTAAACCATTTGAAATGTGAGTGGAAAATTTTGGATAACCATTAAATGATTTTTAAGTTATATAATTAAGGTTAAAAATGTAATTTATTAAATAAAGATTATTATAATAAAACAAAGTCAAAAATTTGTTTATCTTTATGCTTGCTGCTGATTTTAAAGAAGAAAAGAAGCTAAATTTTGGGGGTTTAATATTTGGTCACTTTGAAGGCTAGATTAAGGTATGATTTTAGCTCGATTTTTAATGATTTCTATGTTTTTAAGATCGTTGCTTCGTATTCTAGCTAGCCCGTACCTTAAATTTCGAAACTGTTAAAGAGTTATCATGTTGCCATTGTTCAATGCTTGAGTAATTTGATGATTTATAAAATATTTGGAAGGTTTAATGTTAGATTAATAGTTTTTGTAGAGTGATTTTTGACAAAAATGTCAAAAAGGGATTAAATTGCATGAATTTACAATTTTTTGTGATAATGACTAAATTGTAAAAAT
The DNA here is from genome assembly GCA_025698475.1 of Gossypium anomalum. Lineage (NCBI taxonomy): Eukaryota > Viridiplantae > Streptophyta > Magnoliopsida > Malvales > Malvaceae > Gossypium > Gossypium anomalum. The sequence goes on from CM046957.1 coordinate 16,225,514, forward strand.
GTGAAAGTTTAAGGGAAAATGTGTAAAATAGCCCTAATGTGTGTTTTGGACTAAACTGAATAAATAGTTGATTAAATATGCTGATTTTGATAATATATATATCAAGATAAGTCAAGATTGGGATTAGATCGGGGAAAAGGAAAAGCGGATGAATAGTCAATAATTTCCATCCGAGCAACTCGAGGTAAGTCCGTATAATTAGAATCGAACTTTTAAATACTTGTAATTATTTGAAATGAATGTATGTAATTGGGTAAATGATCTACTTGAAATTTGTAACACCCCTATCCCGTAACCGTCGCCGGAATAGGACGAGGCGTTACCAGAAAATTTGGAAGCAGATCAAAACAGTAAAATTTTGAACATTTTTTTTCGTGAATAAAGATTATTCATTTAATTAAATTTCTAAACATAAATAAAGATCAAACTTATAACTTATAAAAATAGACTTCCAAAGGATGCCATATTCGCATGGCTTATAAATAATAGTTATGATATCATTCTAGTATAATCTATCCTATACATGCCATAAGCTAAATCCAAATCACAAGGTTTCCATAATAGTAGATAGTGTGATGAAGTCTTGTGATCCCTCGAGCTGGTAATCGAGTCCATAATCTATAAAACAAAGACAAAAGACAAACGGAGTTAGCTTACATAAGCTTAGTAAGTCTTAAGTAAAACGATAATTTTGCAGAATCAAATTCAATTATCATTTATCACTCGATTTTTTTTTTCTAATCAATGAAGGCACTCTAGAACTCCATAACGAACTATAATTTCAATAACCACATCATTTAGTTACCACAATTTATTTCATGATAATGACCAAAATGGTCAAATATTCGTATGCTCACATGGCACACTTAGCTCATAATTACACTCCAATCTAAATGCCTCTATTATAGTTTAATCGAATACATTCTTATGGCATAACACATTGGCCAAATGTATCATAATCACATATACTGTGGTCACATTTGCATTCATACACTCATTCACATATGCATCGCTTTGTATACTTTTAATCTAATCCGAATTGAAAATCACATACAAGTACACGATACATACAGCCAACTTAATGTACTGAACATCTCTAATCGCGTCGTTTCATTACTAAGCCTCATCGTCTTAGACTTTGCAGAAACCCCGTTTAACAATATCAAGAGATCTCACCATTCCGTCACATAGTTCAAACCTCATGCACGCATATATAGTTTATCTATTTCTTCCAAATTTAATTCGCATAGTCTTTCGCATTTAGAAACCTCATATCTACTTCTAATTCAATCAATCAAACTAAAACATAATACTTTTACCACGTTTAGTTTCCATATTTAGAAGCACATAGTAACATCATAATTTATCATGAATAGATTCATAGAGTCACTACTCATTTAGCATAACATATACTCTTTCAATAATCAAAATCACTTGCTCAAACGTACTCGTTTCATGCACATACATATATATATAAATTTAATTCCTTATTTCATAATCGTATCAACTTTCGAGTATTTAAACGTGGCATGTATTGAATTACAGTACGTATGGGTACGCAAAGAACCAAACATAAACCTTATCACATATACGTAGGTTGAAAAAATACAATCCTTCCCTTACATTTGTACATCTAGCCGAATACAATTTATTCTCAATTCATAAGGCCTTTTTGGCCGAATATGCACAATTATATATATAAATCTCAGCACATACTTTTCTTTACTTAAAGCTCATACGATAAATTTAAATCAAATACTTTTTCATACTAACAACCATTGACTGAATAGATTATTCCCTTATTCAAAGATATAATAATCATTCCCACATATGTATCGTTCTTTAATACTAATAATTCACCGAAACGTTGGCCGAATGTACATGAGTACATTCATGAAAGCTTACATGAGTACATTCATGAAAGCTTAGTATATACTACATTATACAAGCATACCAAGACTGATTAGATCATCCTCATTTTCGCAATATAATAATCAATCACATATACGTTTTTCTTGAATACTAGTTATTCACTTTGAGGTAAACTTACAAATGAGGAGGTAATATGTATCTGAACATCTTAAATGTATAATACTTACTTGATGGTAGCTCACTGCGAACATTCAAGATCATAATCTTACGTAATTCACCAGCATTAAGCCTGCGGGACTTTAAACCCGAATACAATCCCAACATGAAGCCAGCGGGTCTCTAACCCGGATACAATCTCAGCACAATTCATTTAATATATATTTATATTTTTTACTAACCTTGGCTTCATTAAATATCTAATGTGCATTTCACAATTGGTCATTCGGCCTTATCACATATTCCCTTACACATATATCACATTAACCATTCGGCCTTATCTCATGTATGCACTTTCACATTCATCACATTGGCCATTCGGCCTTATCACATATACACACTTTCATATTCATCACATTGGCCATTCGGCCTTATCTCATGTATGCACTTTCACATTCATCACATTGGCCATTCGGCCTTATCACATATACACACTTTCACATTCATCACATTGGCCATTCGGCCTTAAGCTAGATATTACGCCTTGTCATTTTATTTCGTCTTAGGTACAAAATCACATTAGTAAATTGATTCAAATACGAAAAATTTTCCATTCGGCCTTAGAACATATCATGGGCACATCATATTTTTCAATTTAGCCATTTCTATAATAGTATCCATTAATCAAAACTCAAAATAGGTTTAATTACTTAGAGACTTACCTCGAATGTCGTCGAATGACTACGGATCGGCTATTTGGTTAGTTTAGCTTTTCCTCTATCCGAATTAGGCTCCTTAAGCTCTTGAGCTTAATCTAAAACAAATTTAACTTATTAAAAACCCATTGTGCTTGCTTATGGCCGAATACCACAAGAAATTTAATAGGCCATATAACTACTTTTAGCTCAATATAAAATAATCGTACGCATCTTTAATCACCTTAAACAATTTACTAAGTATTATAGAAAATCAAAGCATACTCATCGTTAGCCTTATTCGGCCATCTCAATACGTTCTAAGTGACCATATGTATATACGTCTAATTTAAAGTGCTTTACATTAATAACACCATATCAACAATGTATAATGCCGACCCCTTTAAACCAATTATCCATACAAATATTATTTGTACACATTTCCTTACCTAAATTTCACATTCGGCAACCACTTAATCAACTTAACAAATTTTCTATACTTCAAAACCACAAGTAAATATCATAATTTGTATCATTACATCGATTAAACTAAATCATGCATTAGCTTTTAGCACATTCGGCCATTAAAGAGACAACCCAATTAACATTCAAACCTTTTTAAGCTTAGATTTCCCAAGGCCGAATATCACATAAAGACCTTTAATACACATGCAAAATTTACACTTTAACTAATTATACATATACTAATAAACCGAATATTATTTAAACAACCATTTGAATAATTCTTTATCACATGTTCACAATTGGCATAACCATGTTACAAATTCAATACATAAAAATCTTCTTATCCAAGGCTATATTTGACCTATATGTATTTTCTTTACAACCAATCATCAACAATTAAGCACATGTTTAATGGCCGAATGCACATACCTCTTACTCATTCTTAACAGATTTTTTTTATTATTATCAAGCTTCCATTTCCACTTAACTAGATTTTGCCATAGGCTTGCTCCCATACTTGAGACCATTCAAATAAATTTTCAAACTTAATCCTTCATTTCATTTCTCATTTTAGCACATATTTGGCTAATATATAAATATATGCACATGTGACTAAAACAAATTGAACCATTTTGAACACAAATATTAACTAAAATACAACCATTTCACATGTTTATTATTATGCTTATAATTACATATTTTCAATATAAGCTAAATCATGACCGAATTATCACTATAAGTGACATCATTAACAAACCATTTCCAAAACATATAACACCTTCAAAGATACCCATACAACCTATAGCCAAATGCATCATTTCAAATCATAACAAAAATTAAGTCATGGGCTATGAAAGGAGCTTAGCAATTAACTCAATTTCACATAAATTATCAAGAAATAAAATCAACATACCTCCAAATTAGAATACCAAGGCCGAATACCCAAGAACCCTTTTGTTTTACTTCTTCTTTCAATTTCGGCAAAGATGAAAGAAGAATGATGAAAACTTTGTTTTTCTCACCTATTTTCTTTTATTAATTCATGTTTTCAAATTATAAACTATTAAATATTATTTACTAAATATAATATACACATAATGCCAAAATAATAACATCATTACCATCCACTAATGTTAAAAGTGGGCCATTTGACATGCAAGTCCACAACTTTAGTAATTTAACATTTTACTCACTTGGACATTTGCCTATCATATTTTTAAAGTTTCTCAAATATGTCCTTTTTAGCTAATTTCACATCCAAATGGCAAAATTAAAACATGAAATTTTTACACATACTTATTCACAAATAATGAGCATAGAATATAACAATTAATTATTTTTGTGACTCGATTTTGTGGTCCCTAAACCACTTTCCGACTAGGGTCGAATTAGGGGTGTCACAAAATTCGACTGCCTTATTGATATAGTTTGATGGTTACCGAGCCCCGTTTGAACCGTAGGAATTCGTAAGATACGAGTGACATATCACTGGGGTTACTGTTTAAGTTGAGATCCTGCATGTGTTGCGGACTCACCGCAGCTCGTATGAGCTGCCGATATATCAGCTTGTAAGAGCTTACTGTTCTCAGGTCATCAAAGCTTACTGTTTTAGCTCAATAGAGCTTACTGTCCATTAGCTCAGGAGGAGCTTACCGATCATAGCTCGAAAGAGTGAATATGATGATGAATTGACGGATTACCGATTAATACACCTAGTGTGTATCACCCGTTTATCTATCGATATTCTAATAGGTTCAACGGGTATAAATCCTGTTATTGGTTATGTGAAAAAGCTATGTGTTATCGGATGAATTACTGTTATATGGATGAAGTACTTTTTAAACAAATGAGTTACTGTTAATGAATGATTTACTGTTTATATGATTGAGAGTGAAATGTTACAAATGATGTACATGATATATGAATTTGATATGATACAATGTATTGATTATTAAATTGAGATAATGGATGATTACATATATTTATGTGATTAACTTGTTGGTGAATGCTTGTGTATAGGCATTTGGCAAGTGCATTTGATATACTTTGTTTAATTGTTTGATTATGTATAAATGGTAAGTTAAATTCTGAATTATACGGGCTTACTAAGTTATAAAGCTTACTTTGTTTCTTTTCCGTGTTTTATAGAGGTTCGATAGCTCGCTCGATTCAGATAAGTCAGTGTTACGCACCACACTATCCAGTTGCCGATTGGTACCTTTGAACTCATGGATATTTGTAAATATGGCATGTATAGGCTAGTTATAAAGATGATAGTTATGGTTACTTGAGCTTGTGATTTTGGTACATGTTGTGGTATAAGATAAAGCCATGTGATATAATGTTTTGGTTGTGTATAAGTATTCAAAATGGTATTTTTTTCCAAGTAGTAAATGAAATAGAAATATGCAATGTTGTCTTAATATGTGATAGGCATATGAATGGAAAATGATTGTAGTTGAATTGCTTTAATATGTGTATGAAATGTTATGGATTGGCTACCTATTGAGTTAGAAAATGTTGCAATTTATGCTTGTGCAGGTATGTAAAAAGTAGGGTGGCAAATTGGCTTTGCAACCACACGGGCAGAGACATGGGCGTGTGTCACGGCCATATGTGACACACGATTATGTTACACGGCTGTGTGTCCCCTAGTATTGAAATTAAAATGTAGTCAGTATACTCCACACAGTCTCACACACGGGCATGTGATAAGCCGTGTGGTACAAGTCAGTATACCCCCTATTTGGCACACAGCCTAGCACACGGCCTGGCACAGGGGCGTGTATGGCCACTTCGAAGGGCACACAGGCTAGACACATGGGCGTTGGGTTGGCCGTGACCCAAGTCAGTATGTACCCCCTGTTTTCACATGGCCGTTGACACGGGCGTATCTAGTGGCCGTGTGAGACACACGACTTGCCCACACAGGTGTCTGTCTTTTGTTTTAAGAGAAATTTTCAAAATTTTGTGAAAGTTTTATAAGTTATTGGTTTCGTCCCGAACTACTCCTAAAGCATGTTTTAGGTCTCGTAGGCTATTATAAGGGACAAATTGATTGAGATTGAGTGATAATTGTATGGATTGATTGAATGCATGAGAAAAGTACAGTTATATGTGTTATAGGTCTAGTAATGCTCCGTACCCCTATTCCGACGTTGAATACGGGTTAGGGGTGTTACACTCACCACTTATGTCCATTGTCAACTCCCCTTTTTGACATCTATGGTACCTCTAGAGGTTGCTAAAAATGGCCTTCCTAAGAGGATTGATATCTTTAAGTCTTTCTCAAAGTCAAGCACGATAAAATCCACCTGGAGAATGAATAGCCTACCTCTAACTAATGCATCATCAAGGAAACCTTTGGGATGTACTAAAGAACGATCAGCAAGTTGCAAGGTCACTGAGGTCTGTCTAAGGTTCTCTATTCCTAATCGAAAATAAATTGACAAGGGCATAAAGTTAATGTTATCCCCAATGTCACAAAGGGCTTTCCCAAGTTTACCCCTCCTATCTCTATTAGTATGGTAAAGCTCTCGGGGTCTTTGAGTTTTGGAGGTACCCTTCGAGACATTACAGCACTACACTTCTTATTTAAGATAATTTGTTCTTCTCTCCCAATTTTCTTCCTCCTAGACACAACTTCACTAAAAAATATGGCATATCTCAGCATTTCTATAGAAGCTCAAGTAAAGGAAGGTTAACATTTAATGCCTTAAACATGTTGAGGAAGCTCAGAAATTCGTCACTTTTTTTCTTTTTCCTCTCTCCTGGCCTACTCAAAAAAGGTATCGGTACTTGATTTGGTGGTTTGGTTGGCTTATCTTGTAGCTCGAATTACTTTGGTCCAACTTCCACTTCTACTTTTTTACCTACCCCATCTCTAACATTAGGAATATGGGTGCTATCTTCTTTTTCTCCTTCCTCATTTCCACTCACTAGTCGAATCAATTCCTTAATTACCACTCTAGACCTAAGAGTAATAGCATTGGCATGCTATTTTCCCTCTCTCTTTAGGTTAGGTTCAGTGTTGCTTGGGATACTAGAGGTAGCCTTGTTCTGTATCATGTGAAAGATTTGGTCCAGTTGACCTTTCATTTAGCGTATTTTTGCTTGGATTGCATGTAGTACTTGTAACACCCCTTACCCATATTCGACACCAGAATAGGGTACGAAGCATTACCGGACTTAAAACACAAGCAAACATACAATTCTGAGCCATAAATTTTTGTCTAAATTAAAACCATTCACATTCAATCACAATGTCCCTATTACGAGCCTACGAGGCCCAAAACATACTTAGGAGGTGGTCTGGGACTAAACCGAGAACTTTAGAAAATTTTACAACACTTAAATTTTTTTTCACTAAACAGGGGTCACACGCCCGTGTGGATAGGGGACACACCAGTGTGGGCAAGCTGTGTGGTCATACACACCCGTGTCCCGAACTCGTGTAACTCTCTGGTTGTCACCTAAGAACAAATTGGAGACACACGACCAAGTCACATGATCGTGTGCTAGGCCATGTGGTTGATTTAATAATTATGATTTTTCATAAAATAGGTGCACACTTCACACATCCAGAACACACGCCCGTGCCTGAGGCCGTGTCATCCACACAGCTGAGACACACGCCCATGTCTCTACCCGTGTGCTTAATTCTGAGCATTCTGTTTAGCAAAAATTAGAGTGTAGGGGACACACGACCTAAGCACATGCCAGTGGGGCAAGCCGTATGTGTCACACGACCTAGACACACGCCTATGTGCCTACCCATGTGGACAAAATTAAGGCTATTTACCAAGCCATTTTTCCACCTTTTGATGCACACACCTAACAACACAACATAGCACCAATTCAAGCATTTATGTACAACCAAATCAGCCACAATCAAGACATCCACATGTCAATTACATGCCATCATCTATTATACACAAACATCACATACTCATCAACTCAAATCATGCAAGTTTCCACATTCATGAAGGGTATCATCATATAAATTACTTAAACTAATAGTAGTCAATTTCAAGTGGCCTTATACAAAATGAACCTTCAACCAATATAAGCCAACACATTTGGCCAAATCAGTTATGACACATAACAAAATGACCAAGTCTCCTATACATGCCATAAGTCAAAAATGTTGAAATCATTGGTGCCAAATTACCTGTTGATAGTGTGAGTGGATCTCCGATACTCTCCGATCCCCGAGCTAGCTTGGTACACTATAAGACAAGGGAAAGGAAGGGGAGTAAGCTTTAAAGCTTAGTAAGTTCCTGTGCAACTAATAAGCATTATACCATACATTTAACATACTATTAGTATAATGAAAATTGGCATGAATGTTATAAAATCTTTTTGTCATACTTACTCAATCACAACCTTACCAATGTTTCATCACATATCGAGCTTATTACATATGAGTTATACATACTTACCTGTACCAACTCGCGACATAACCATAGTCTTTCACAACTTTGACATTCTCGTTGAACACTTAGAATATTAACGGATACTCGAAAATCTTGCACATAAGTGCCACATATCTCGCCAAAGCTACCACATATCTCATAGTACATATAGACTCGTTTTCAAGCTACTCACAGGCATACTCACACAAGCTGTCAGTCAGGACGTAGCTACACAGTGCTGCTCACACAAGCTATCAGGTATCCGCAACTCATGCCAGACTACCCAGCCATCGGTAGGACGTACGAGACTAGCATCTGGATCACATAAACACATGGGTTCCTAGTGACGTGTCACTCATATCCTATTCTATTCCTAAAGCTCACTTGAAACTTTATCCAATACGTCCAAAGAATCAATCACAATTCATAAAATATTAAAGCATTTAAAACATAAATATAACAATGTATTATTTACATACAAACCTACCTTGGTACAAAAATAGTAGAATTTGACCTAATTGTGTCAAACACTTTATTTTTCCCCCGATCTAGGCTCGAACCTCGTTTATCTTGATCTATAATAACAAATTTAACTTATTTAATGCACACATTGTTCAATTCAGTCCAAAAATCATATTATGGAAAAATTACATTTTTGCCCCTAATGTTTCACATTTTAACAATTTAGTCGCTAGGCTCGTAAATTGAAATGTGTTCAATTTTTTTCAAACCCAAGCCTAGTTGAACCATTTTCATACTTATACCGGCCAACATTTTCCACTTAATCACACATTTACTACTTATTTTATAACTTTTACAAATAGGTCCTTTTTGACATTTTTACCGAAAATCATTTAGCAAAAGTTGTTTTTCTAACAAAAAACATGCATTTTCTACCATTAGCCATCAAAATACACACATGTCTAACATGGTCAAACCCTAGACCTTAATCATAGCTCAAATTAGTGCTAGAAATAGTAAGTCGAGTTACAACGACTTCAAAAATGTAATGAGTATTAAAAACGAGGCTAAAACGGACTTACAATCAAGCTTGAAAGCTTGAAAAACCCTAGCAATGTCTTCCTCTTGTAAATTTCGGCCAAGGGGTAGAACATGAGCGAAAAATGGCTTTTAATTTGCTTATTAATTCATTTAATTACCAAATAACTAAAATGCCCTTTTTGTAAAACACTAAAATTTCTCTTACTTCATGTCTATTTTTGTCCACTAACTTAAAAAATGGTCTAATTACTGTCTAAGGACCTTCAATTTAAAATTTCATAGCAATTAGACACCTCTAGCTTCTAGAACTTAAGTTCTGTACTTTTTTGCAATTTAGTCCTTTTAACTAAATTGAGTGCTCAAACATCAAAATTTTCAAACGTAATTTTCATAGAATCATTCCATAAAACTGTAGACCATAAAAATATAGAAAATATAAGAAAAATAAATTTTTCTGCATTGGATTTGTGGTCCCAAAATCACCGTTCTGACTAGACCCAAAATCAGGCTGTTACAACTCTCCCCCCTTTAGGGATTTTTGTCCCCGAAAATCTTACCAGAAAATAGGTTTGGGTACTATTTTCTCATAATTTCCTCGGGTTCCCACGTAGTCTCTTCGACCCCACGTTGTTTCCATAACACTTTTACTAAGCCTATACTTTTATTTCTCAATTGTTTAACTTCTCGAGCTAAAATCTTGATCGATTCCTCACCATAAGTCATATCAGGTCGAATCTCAATTTTTGTTGGAGAAATCACATGTGAGGGGGCAGAATGGTATCGTCGCAACATCGACACATGAAACGCATTATGAATCCTTTCCAACTCTGTCGGTAAAGCTAAACGATATGCCACCGGCCATATTCTTTCAATAATCTCATACGACCTAATGAAACAGGACTCAACTTGCCTTTACGGCCAAATCTCAGAATCTTCTTCCACGGAGATACTTTCAGAAATACTTTATTATCAATTTGAAATTCTATCTCTTTTCTTTTCAAATCTGCGTACAAGTTTTGTTGATCTAAAGCGGCTTTCAAGAAATCACGGATTACCTTCACTTTTTCTTTAGTTTCTCTAACCAAATCAACCCTGTGAATCTGTTTCTCTCTAAGCTTTGTCCAATACAATGGAGTTCGACACTTGTAGCCATAAAATGCCTCATACGATGCTATCTTTATACTCGACTGAAAACTATTGTTATAAGCAAATTCGACCAACGGTAGTTATTTCTCCCAACTACTTTCGTACTAGAACACAACATCGGAGCATATCTTCAATAATCTGAATTACTCTTTCGGATTGACCATCAGTTTGCGGATGAAAAGAGGTACTAAAATTTAACTTCGTACCCAAAGCCTCTTGTAATTTCTTCCAAAACCTCAAATTAAACCTTGGATCTCTATCCAAAATAATAGAAATAGGCACTCCATGTAATCTCATAATCTCAAAAATATACAATTAAACTAACTAATCAAGTGAGTAGTCAGTACGTACAGGAATAAAATGAGCCGATTTCGTCAATCTATCAACAACAACCCAGATGACATCTTTCTTTTTAGAGTCAAAGGCAAACCCATTATGAAGTCTATTGTAATCCTATCCCATTTCCATTCGGGTACCATCACTGGCTAAAGTCAACCCGAAGGCACTTGGTGTTCAGCTTTTATTTGTTGACAAATCAAACATCTCAAAACAAACTCCGAAATATCTCGTTTCATACCTAACCACCAATACAATTTTTTAAAATCATTATACATCTTTGTACTACCTGGATGAACTGATAAACAACCACTGTGTGTAACACCCCTTACCCGTATTCGACGCCGGGACAGGGTTCGAGGCGTTACCAGACTTAAACATTCAAAAACATGCAAAACCGGGCCACAAACTTTTGTCCACATTAAAACCTTTCAAACACATGCATATCATCCCTTAGACTGGCCTTCGAGGCCTAAAACATACATCGGGGTGGTTCAGGACTAAACTGGGAGCTTTCGATAAACTTTGGACAACTTAACAAATTTTCTTACTTTGGAGAGTCACACGCCTGTGTGGGTTGGGCCGTATGGTCACACACACCCGTGTAACTCTCTGTTTGTGACATCAGCAAATAATTTAAACCACACGGCCAAGCCACATGCCCATGTGCTAGGCCGCGTCCTCCACACGGCTGAGACACATGGCCGTGTCTTTGCCCATATGGCCAACACTTAGGCTATTTTCCAAGCCTTCTGTTACCATTAATACCTCACATACTTAAATACATTATAGACACATATATTGTAGCATCAAGTAGTTACTTAAACATCCTCCATTAAGACTCAATTGTAATATTTATATGTCGTCATACATATGTTTTACTTTCTCATTTTATACCAAGTTTAAACATACAAATTTACAATCAATTGAACATGTCATTTTGATTATCACTTATACAATTGTACCATGCTTGATATTATTTCACATTCACAAACGACATGCCTGCCTAAGTCATTCCACACCAATTTCATTTTCCAGCATTATTGACTTATTCCCATATCACACTTTTATTCTCTGATTATGATCACTTCGCTTGGTTATCAGACATTCATTAAGCATACATACCGTAACACTAACCATTCATATCAAACAAATATAATCACATGACCATATTGCAAGGCATCAATACATAGCTTGGATAAATAGGCTTACAAGCCATCACCCTTATAAGCCACGTCTCATGGCTAAACAAAACGAATCAATTTAAGCCAACATCTTAACCAAATCAAAAGAATACACATCATAATAACTAAGTCCCTAAACATGCCACTCACTCAAATATACCTAAAGTTTATCAATACCCCAACGGTAATAGCTTGATAGTGTGTTGCTGCCTCCGACGCTCTCCAACCCAGCTGACCTGACAACACTAAAGAAATGAAAATAAAGGGAGTAAGATTTACACTTAGTAAGTCCATATGAAAATAATAAGCAATATGCCAACATGCTTCTCGAGGTAAAACGACTATAATTACACTTTTGCTTATTTTCTGGTCATGCTTTTTTTCTCAAGTCATAGTTACTAATTTGTTTATATCTGGAGCTATGAAACTCCAAATTAAGTTCTGCTAATTTTAACTGAAACTAGACTCAAATATCTTCTTACCATAAAATTTTCATAATTTTTAGTTTAGCCAATAAGTACAGTTTATTCTTTAAAGTTATCCATTTTTCGCTATCTAATAGTTCCGACCCCTCTTCACTAAAAATTAATTATCTCATAATACGGGACTCGGATGACATTCCTATCTATTTCTTTTGAAATTAGACTCATTAAGAATTTTAAGCATATAAATTATAACCCATAACTATTTTTTTACAATTTTAAATGTTTTTCTCAAATCATAACCTATCTGATATTCATTTTCTTACACCGTTTCTTCTTTGTAAAACTAGACTAAATAAGCTTTAATTTCATATTTTATTCAGCCTAAAATTCAATTTCCACAATATTTTGTGAATTTTCAAAGTTGGACTACAGCTACTGTCCAAAACAGTTTTTGTACAAAAATGATGATGACTAAGTTCATCACACCTTCATTTCTTTTAAATTAGAAATTTATACATTTATAAACATATATATTAGTCCACCAAATTAACACAACATCATTTCACAATACTCATGGACTTACCATTCGTGGATTTCACATTCAATTGAGTTTTTGTACATACCTGTACTCATTAGTAACATAACTCAAGTTCGTTCTCACCAATGACATACCTCATTAGGACCATCATCAAATCCTTCCTTGAATTACTCGTTGAACACTAAGACCACTAATGGATACATAGAAACTTGCACATAGTGCCATATACACAGCTAGAACCAACTTATAGCGCATAACGTATGTAGCTAAAGCTACCACATACTATATAATGCTCGTATTTAAGCTACTCACGGGTTTGTACACGAAGTCAGCACCTGGACCCCAAAGCATTAACATGATATGCTCATTCAGCGAGTTACTCACAGGCCTGATCACATAGTCAGCACCCGGACCCACATTACATATATCACTTATCTCATGAAATCAGACACAACCCATGGGTTCAGACCACATTATTTCTTATGACATATCCCGTGTATCCTATACTATTCCTGACGTTCAAACGGGGTTTCTTGTGTAACTCAATGTCGACACACTTGCTCATAATGTCATTTATTCTTCCATCATACATTTTATACTTTCATGATAGCAATAAAACATTTAAATGTACATATTATCAAAGCATTAAAATATGCTACAACATCACATTATTTGCTTATGTACTTACTTGTTGAATCTTCATCAAGGATATTCGTATAATCAATTCGTATAATCAATCATACAATTTATATAATAATAACAATAAAGCATTTAATATTCAATTATAACATTGCAATATTATTATCACATGAACTTACCTCGAAAGAAAATTTCGGCCAATTATTTCATTTTAGTCCATAACCTCGTGCTTTCCGATTTAAGCTCGAATCCCGATTTTCATGATTTGCAAGGGATGAAAGTTGCTAAAATTTTGAGCTTTCAAAACCCCTATTTTGCTGGTATTTTCGGTGGGGGAAAGGAAGAAAGATGAAAAGATGACATATTTTTCTTTTTGTTTTATTTTAAAGCCAAATAAGCTACCTAATACTCACAAACTTTGACTTTTCAAACTCTTTCTCTCTATGGCCGGCCAAGCACCTTAATAAGGGTCTATTTGCACTTTAAGCACCCTAAATTTTGGTTCTCTAGCTATTTAACATATTTAGCTAGCCAAACAAAACTTTTACCCTTTATGCGATTTAGTCATTTTTCGCAATTAAGCATGAAATCGCTAAAATAATTTCACCAAAATTTTCATGCACTCATATAATCATGCTACAACACATAAAATAACATTAAAAATAATTTCTCTGGCCCTGGAATAGTGGTTCCAAAACCACTGTTCCGACTAGGCCCAAAATCAGGCTGTTACACTGTGTGCCTCGTGTAGAATTTTTGAATAAGTTCATCATTTTTCAGTACACATACTCTATCCTAAAACATCAAACAATCATTTGAATCGATCCGAAAGTCTGTATCACTACTCGATTCACACTGAGCTCTTTTGGCTTGTAATTCACTATCATTTTTCTAAGCTTTACAAATTTGCTGAATAAATACCGGTCTAGCTCTCAACTCGGCCAAAATTTAACCATCATTAGATAAGGTCAATCTCATATTCATAGCTCTCAAAACAAACAAGGACTTTTTGCTCAAAGCATCTGCGACTACATTCGCTTTTCCCAGATGATAGTCAATCACGAGATCATAATCCTTCAGTAACTCGAGCCATCTCCGTTGTCGCAAGTTTAGATCTTTCTGAGTCATCAAGTATTTTAAACTCTTATGATCAGTAGAGATATGGCATTTCTCACCGTACAAATGATGTCGCCAAATTTTCAAAGCAAAAACGATGGCGGCCAATTCCAAGTCGTGTGTCGAATAATTCTTCTCGTATAGTTTCAACTGTCTCAAGGCATAAGCTACCACTTTGCCTTCTTGCATCAACACACAACCCAAACCATACAATGATGCGTCACTATAAATTAGAAATTCTTTTCCCGATTCAGGTTTACTAAAATCAGTGCTTCAATCAATAATGCTTTCAATTTCTCAAAACTTTGATGACATTTTTTGGACCATTCAAATTTAACATCTTTTTGCAACAACTTGGTCATAGGAGTAGCAATCATCGAAAATCCTTTGACAAAACATCGATAATATCTAGCTAAACCCAAAAAGCTTCTAACTTCAGATGCATTCCTCGGCGGTTTCCAATCAACAATTGTCAAAATCTTACTTGGATCAACCCGAATACCATCACCTAAAACAATATGTCTCAAAAATCTGACTTCTCGGAGCTAAAACTCAATTTTATTGAATTTAGCAAACAACTGCTTATCCCTCAATATAACATCACGAATTAGGGCCTAATCGGAACAGTGGTTTCGGGACCACAAATCTGAATACTCATGCTTGTTTGATGTTCATACGATGTTGTACACTTGGTTTACTTGATTAAGTGAATGTGATAAGTAAAAATTCATAAAGGTATGAATGACGGGTTCATAATCGCATGAAACAGATAAAATGTCATTGTTCCCATTATACGTCGAATTTCAATAAATTACGTTGATTTACTTGAACGAATACATGTGTTTAAGTAACTTACCAAAAATATTGATGGAATAAACACCTATGTATACTTGTTTGCATGGTCGCAATTGGCAAACTCATAAAGCTCGAGTAAATGTGTTAGATTGATTGAATTAAGTTACATGATTGTAATGATATGTATATGATGAAGTGCGAGATGAAAGTTTAGATTGTAATATGCTTATTCATGTTTGTTTGGCCCTCGTATGATGTTATGTGCATGACTCATTTGAGTAAATGAAAATGATTAGTAATATTATTCAAAATCCATAGAATGCATGAATAAGTGCATTGTTTAAATAAGGTAATTGGAAGGTTTGTGCCATACAAGTGTGAATAATAATTTTCCTGAAGTGAATGATATGCTTGTGAAAATGTTACTATGATGATGAAATAATGTTATATGTATATATGTATGAGAGACGAGTTAGGGACCTTATGACCCCACCCCCTTACCAGAGTGGTGTTTTGTAAAGGATTTTATGAGATCAGTGTTGAATAAGCTCACAAGTATGAGACCAAAGAATTCAGCTGTAGAGTGATTATAAATATGACCAGAGATTAAATTGGATTGATAAGTGAAGACAGAACTAGTAAGGTGCGATGTCAAGAAATGTATTAACTGGATCTTCTTCAATGAGAATCATAATATGGAATTTGTGATGGCAGAAATAGTTAGAGGAATAAATTTTGAAATGTAAGATATCTGAATGTGGTAATTTCCGTGAGCAGGTTATGACTGTCTCTCTTGGGGTACTCTATGAGTTCATTTGTTCTTGGAAGTGTTACTGGGGCTATCTATCTTTGGATAAATTGTTATTACACGAGGATGTTTTCTAATCTTGACATTAGACGAAAGCATTGATAACCCGATTGGTTTATAATCGGTATTACTCTATTTCTCTCTAGTATTTTATTATGTTCTGTCTGTTGGGATTTTATGAGAAATTGCATATGATGTTATAATTCTGTTTCTTCTAATGGATGCTCTATTTGATATACATAGATGGGAAGGTATATTATCTTTGTTGCATTTAATTCCAGCGGGTTGGATTGATGTATTCTTCTGGACTTCTTTTCTTTAAAGAATTATCGAGATCCTTCATATTTTTCTTATGAGCATTATTCTGGGTCTTTCATTATGATATTGTATCTTGGATTTCTTTATCTTGGATTTCTTTGTCTTGGACTTCTTTATCTTAGTTTTCATGTCATCTTTATTCCTTAAATTTTCGATTGTGGCTCATTCTAAAATGTGTTCTTTGGCCTATGATGACTATGTTAAATATGATCATGCTTCTGGTTGATTATAGTAATGTAGTGATTCCAATATTTGGATTTCTCTAAATCTTCGTGAAAAATTTGACATCAGCAAGGACATAAGTGGTGAAAATGCGAATTTCAATTGGTATGGTGGAATTCTTTTCTCAAGTAAGTTAATTGAAGTTGATGCCTTCAATTGAGATATCCTTGTTACTTGAGTTAATGCATTTGAAATGGTTTTTGATTAGCATGATAAGTGAACTTTGAATGATTACATGTTGAATTGTTCTATCGACTGGAAAAGAGGATTTCTTGAAATGTCATTTATTGATGATTAAGACCGACTTGGTTATTCAATCGGTATTGGTTATTGTTTGAATGATTAAATGAGATATTCATGTCCAGGAATAAAATTTCATTTCTTTACAGATAAAGACTGATGGTCTGAATGAAAAGTGTATATTTCTAAGAAGACTTTGATTTGATCTTAAAGTTGCTAAGAATGATAAAATTTTCATCTTATGAAAGTGGAATGGTCTATTACATATTAGTAAAGCTTTGAACAGATGAGAATGTTGTTAACTAAAGCTTTTGAACTGGGTTAGACTGCATTGAGCAAAGACTTCTTCATTTTCAGTGATGTGCCATTAAGCGGAATATGATGTTTTTTTAAGACTATAAGGTAATGAGATAACTTAAAGTATCCAATGTTATGGAAAGATCTGAATCTGAGATAGCATAGATGATTTGAACCATTGAAAGATGATGAGTTAGTTACTGTATAATCTTTGAGTAAAGAAAAATATGGTTACAAGTGCTTGGGTAGAAAATCCAGAGTTTATTCAGAGAGTTGCAAGAAAACTCACAAGAGTGATGTATTGGTACTTGAGTTTGGAACGCGACATTTCTAATCTTTGTGTTTGGATACATGATTTATTATCAGGATTATTCTTATCTTTGAATGAGAAAAATGTTTTATGGCTTGTTGCTAAATGTTTGATGAAATCTGCAAATCATTTCAGTATGTGTTGAATTTTTGCTTAACGGATCAATGGAATCATGTATCTCTGAGATTGTCAGATTTCTTGGTATGCTAGTTCTCTTTAAGCGGATAGAGATCAAGATTCAGTTGATGTGTCATATGACGAAGAATTGCTCATGACTTTAGTATGAGAAATTAAAGAGCTAAGAGTTAAGCATAGCCTGAGTAAAAGTTATTTACCAATGATTATGAGATAGTGGAGTTTATGTGAAAATCAAACCACTCTTCTGGTAATATTTTCGGGGACGAAAATCCCTAAAGGGAGGGAGAGTTGTAACATCCCGAATTAGGGTCTAGTCAGAACAGTGGTTTCGAGACCATAAATCTGACACAGTAAAATTTGTTTTTATTATATTTTTATGGTATACAATTTCATGGGATGATTTCGTGAAAATTTCGTTCGAAAATTTTGACGTTTGGGCACTCAATTCAGTCAAAATGACTAAATTGTAAAAAGTACAAAAGTTGAGTTCTACACGTTAGAGGTGTCAAATTAATTTGAAATTTTAAATTTGAGGTCCTTAAATGGTAATTAGACCATTGGTTAATTGTTGGACAAAATAGACATGAAACGGGTGAAATAGAATATTTTTAAGTTAGAGGCATTTTGGTAATCTAATAATTAAAAGAATTAAAAAGCCAAATAAGCCAATTTTTGTCATCTTCAACCTTTGGCCGAAATTTTGCATGGAAGCCATGGCTAGGGTTTGGTTCAAGGTTCCAAGCTCATTTGGAAGTGATCCCAAACCTCATTTTTAATGTTCTTTACATTTTTGAAGTCCCGGTAACTCGATTTACCTATTTCTACCATTATTTTGAGCTAGGGTTCATGTTTAAAAATTTACCCATGAGTGATATGCATGTGTTTTGATGTCTAATGGTAGAAAATGAATGTTGGGTGTTAAATGAATGACTTTTGCTAAGTGATTTTCGGTGAAAATGCTTAAAATGACTAAATCGTAAAAGTTACAAAGTTTGTCATAAAAGTGTGTTCTAGTGGAAATTACGGGCTGATATTGTTATGAAAATGATTTAGCTAGGCTTAAAATGCAAAGAAATTGAATAAAAATCATTTTACGAGCCTAAGGGCCAAAGTGTAAAAAGTGAAAGTTTAGGGGTCAAAATGCAAATTTGTAAAAGTATGATTTTTGGACCCATATGAATAATGTGACTAATTAGTAAGCTAAATGTGAAATTATAGATCAAGGAAAATGAGATTCGAGCATAGATTGGGAATGAATGAGATTATGGACTAAATCAGAATAAAAAGCCGTGCTTACATTCGAGGTAAGTTCGTATGTCAATAATAATGCAATAATATCATTGTTTATGCTTGAACTTAAATTGATGTGTTAACATTATGTGGTGAATAATTATATAGTCGATATGATGATTGTATTATGTGACAAATGCCTAAATATTATTATGAGCAATGCCATGTTTATTTCATGAATATGAGAATGGTGAATTTGTAAGCATGAATAATATTATGGTTGTTGTTCACGACATGACCTACAAGTGTGATACGGATGCTATGTGCAAGTTTGGAAAATCCCGTTTGAACCTTAGGAATAGTTTAGGATATAAGTGACATGTCACTAGGAATTAAGAAATCCGAGCTCATTGAGCGGTCTGAGTTCGTGATATATGTGAGAATCCGAACTTGTTGAGTGGCCCAGGTTCGTGATATATGTGGCATCCGAGCTCATTGAGAGGTTTGAGTTCATTATGGATGAAAGTATTCGAGCTCGTTGGGTGGTCCGAGTTCATAATGGATGCGGTTCATGTAACATCCGAGCTCGTTGAGAGGTCCGAGTTCATTATGGATGTGTTACATGTTATGAAGTAGCTTTAGCTATGTATGTTTATGTGGCACTTATGTGCAAGTTTTCGTGTATCCAATAGTATTCCAAGTGTTCAACGGGTATTATAATGTATGATGCGATGAAAGTCCCGAGATGGGCATGGTAATGAAGGTAAAGTTATTCGATATGCTACGGAAACGTACAGATACGTATGTTATACTCATAAGTAATGCCTTGTTACAAGATGATATATGACGAAAAGATATATTCATATGTGTATATATATATATATATATATATATATATATATGAATATTTGATTAATGATATAGAATGCTTGAATGATGAATAATCTTGGTGATCATGTTATTGTGTCATCCTATGATAGTTATCATAATATTGCACTAAAATAGTGTTGGACAGCAGCAGTTGTGTGACTTTAAAAATCTACTAAAAATTGTCAAAATTGAAATAGAAATTGAATGAAATAGAAAATTAAAGCTTATTGAATCCAGTTTCATATAATTGAAACGATGTGAGCAAAAGAATTTCATATTATGAGATATTTGAACTTTTGTGAGACAGGGTCAGAGTGATTTTGGGCTCCCCTATCTTAAATTTGGAAAATCACTAAAAATTGTAAAAGAATAATTATGGGTTAGAATTAATATGAATAAATTATTAATGAGTCTATTTTCAATATAAATAGACGGGAACATCATTCGAATCCCGTACTAAGAGATAAATAAATTTTAGTGAGGAAAGGTCGAAGCTGTCAAACAGCGAAGCAGAGGAGACTTTAAAGAATAAACTATACTTATTGGATAAACAAAAAATTCTGAAAATTTTATGGTAAGAAGATACGTGAGTCTAGTTTCAGGGAAAATCAGAGGATCTTGATTTGGAGTTTCGTAGCTCCAGATATAAATAATTTAGTGACTATGACTCTAGAAAAACAGCATGACCAGAATATAAATAAAAGTATAATTATGGTTATATTATAATGGAATCATGTTGATAATTTACTTATTATTTTCATATGGACTTACTAAGCTTTAAGCTTACTCTGTCCTCTCCATTTCTTTAGTGTTGTCAGGTTGACTCAGTGTTGGATATCATCAGAGGCAGCATCACACTATCAAGCTATCACTTTCGGGGTATTAATGAATCTTAAACGTCTACAAGTGAGTGGCATGTATAGGGACTTAGTTATTGCTATGTGTTCTTATGATTTGGCCAAGATGTTTGCTTATATTAGTAAATTGTATATAGCCATGAGATGTGGCTTATGATGGTCATGGCTTGTAAGCCTATTTATCCAAGCTATATATTGATGCCTTGTGATGTGGTCATGTGATTATATTTGTTTGATATGAATGGTTAGTATTACTCTATGTATGCTTGATGAATGTTTTATAACCAAACGAAGTGGTTATAATCAGAGAATAAAAGTGTGATATGGTAATAAGTCAATAATGCTTGAACATGAAATTGGTGTGGAATGACTCAGGCAAGCATGGTATAAGTGTATAAGTGATAATCAAAATGACATGTTCAATTGATTGTGAATTAGTGTGTTTAGACTTAGTATAAAATGACTAAGCAAAACACATGTATGATGACATATGAATATTACAATTGAGTCTTAATGGAGGATGTTTAATCATTTACTTGATGCTACATTATATGTGTCTATAATGTATTTAAGTATGTGACGTATTAATGGTAACAAAAAGGCTTGGAAAATAACCTAAGTGCTAGCCACATGGGCAGAGACACGGCCATGTGTCTCAGCCGTGTGGACACGACCTAGCACACGGGCGTGTGGCCTGGCCGTGTGGTTTAATTTGTTTTGCTGATGTCATAAACAAAGAGTTACATGGCCTGAGGACACGGGTGTGTTGAAAACACATGGGCGTGTCCCTGCGTCCACACTGGCGTGTGACCCTGTTTCATGAAATTTTTTCTAAGTTTTCGCAAAACTTTCCAAAGTTCTTGGTTTAGTCCCAAACTGCCTTTAATGCATGTTTAGAGCCTCGGTAGCTCGTGTAAGGGACATTATGAATGTGAATGAATATTTTTAATTTAAATAAAATTTTATGGCCCGGTTTTACATGTATGTGTATGTTTAACTCCGGTAATGCCTCAAACCCTGTCCCGGCGTCTGATACGGGTAAGGGGTGTTACACTCAAAGTTTGCAATACAGTTCTTAAGTGCTCAGCATGCTCGGACTCGTCTCGAGAGTAAATTAGGATGTTATCGATGAACACAACCACAAACTTATCTAAATACGGTCGAAAAATCTGATTCATCAAGTCCATAAAAACGGCAAGTGCATTAGTTAATCCGAAAGGCATAACAAGAAATTCAGAGTGCCCGTGCCTTGTCCTGAAAGCAGTTTTCAGCTCATCTGAATCTTTAACTCTCAACTGATAGTAGCCAGATCTCAAATCAATCTTCGAGAATATTGTTGCTCCTTTCAATTGATCAAACAAGTTATCAATCTTAGGTAAAGGACATTTGTTTTTTATAGTCACCTTGTTGAGTTGTCGGTAATCGATACAAAGTCTCATAGATCCGTCTTTCTTCTTTACAGATAACACTGGAGCACCCCAAGGAGAAAAACTTAGTCTTGTAAAACCTTTATCTGTCAACTCTTGCAACTGGGCTTTCAATTCTTTCAATTCAGTCGGAGCCATCCTATATGGAACAATCAATATCGGTGAAGTCCCAGGTACTAAATCAATAGCAAATTCCACTTCTCTGGATTTCTTTGACTGAGATTGAAATGACTTACTCATTGGCCTTTTTCTTGCATCTCTAGCCTCACTCTCGGCCTTTCTTTTCTCTTTGCTTAGTTCTTCGGCTTTGTAAGCTCGTTCAACCAATAAAACAAATTCTTTTAGTTCCAAGATTCCAACTAACAATCGGATATCCTTATTTAGCCCATCTTCGAACCTTTTACACATAATAGCCTCGGAGGAAACACACTCTTGGGCATACTTACTAAGCCTAAAAAATTCTCGCTTATACTCTGTCACTAACATTTGGCCCTGTTTCATCTCAAGAAATTCTTTACGTTTCTAATCGATGAACCACTGGCTGATATATTTCTTTCAGAATTCCTCTTGAGAGAACTCCCATGTAACCCTCTCTCTCAATGCCACAGATACTAGTGTCTTCCACCAGTGATATGCTGTGTTCCTCAATAATGATATAGCACATTTCAAGCATTCTTTGGGTGTGCATGATAATTCATCAAACACCCTGATAGTATTCTCAAGCTAGAACTCGGCTCTCTTGGGATCATCATCTACATTAGCCCTGAATTCCTCAGCCCCTTGCTTTTGAATCTTATCAATCAGAGGCTTATTCTATCTTACCAAATCCATGCCTTGAGGAACTACGGGAATCGGTTAGGGATAAGAAGGGGGTGGAGGATGTTTAACATTCAGATTTGTTCGAACAAACTCCGAATACCACTCATTCATCATGTGGAGGAAGTCTTCTTTAGCCCCTCCTCCCTGACTGACCCTGGGAGGTCTATTTCTAGATGACGTTGCCCCTTGAGCGGGAGCTGGCGCATTACTTTCTACATCATCAACTACATCTTGGTCGAGAATCAGTTGGGAATAAGGTGGGGGTATAGGATGTTGAGCATTCGGATTTGTTGGAACAAACTCTGAATACCACTCATTCATCATGTAGAGGAAGACTTCTCTAGCCCCTCCTCCCTGACTGACCGTGGGAGGTCTATTTTTAGATGACGCTACCCCTTGAGTGGGAGCCGGAGCATTACTTTCTACATCATCAGCTATAGCTCAGTCGGGATCCATTTACTATATAAAAACACATTTTAAAATTTTCAAGAGCCATCACACTATCACAGTTCATATATGGCATGTATAGCTAGACTCTTACAAACGCTACGCTAGTCCGAGAATCGACTAAACCGTAGCTTTGATACCATTAAATGTAACACCTTTTACCCGTATTCGACGCCAGAATAGGGTACGAAGCATTACCAGACTTAAACACAAGCAAACATACAATTCCGAGCCATAAATTTTCGTCCAAATTAAAACCATTCACATTCAATCACAATGTCCTTATTACGAGCCTACGAGGCCCAAAACATACTTAGGAGGCAGTCCGGGACTAAACCGAGAACTTCAAAAAATTGTACAACACATAGAAAGTTTTTCACTAAACAGGGGTCACATGCCCGTGTGGATAAGGGACACGCTCGTGTGGGTAGGCCGTGTGGTCACACACGCCTGTGTCCCGAACCAGTGTAACTCTCTGGTTGTCACCCAAGAACAAATTGGAGATACACGGCCAAGTCATACGCCCGTCTGCTAGGCCGTATGGTTGATTTAATAATTATGAT
Source organism: Gossypium anomalum (assembly GCA_025698475.1). NCBI lineage: Eukaryota > Viridiplantae > Streptophyta > Magnoliopsida > Malvales > Malvaceae > Gossypium > Gossypium anomalum. The sequence goes on from CM046957.1 coordinate 16,249,843, forward strand.
TTTTCATAAAATAGGTTTAGGCTTCACACGCCCAGGACACACGCCCATGCCAGAGGTCGTGTCATCCACACGACTAAGACACACGCCCATGTCTCTACCTGTGTACTCAATTCTGAGCATTCTGTTTTGCAAAAATTAGGGTGTAGGGGACACACGGCCTAAGCACATGCCCATGGGGCAAGCCGTGTGTCACACACGGCCTAGACACAGTACCCGTGTGGACAAAAATAAGGCTATTTACCAAGCCATTTTGCCACCCTTTGATGCACACACCTACACAATACAACATAGCACCAATTCAAGCATTTACTTACAACCAAATCAACTGCAATCAAGACATCCACACGTCAATTACATGCCATAATCTATTATACACAAACATCACATATTCATCAACTCAAATCATGCAAGTTTCCACATTCATGAAGGGCATTATCATATAAATTACTTAAACCAATAGTAGTCAATTTCAAGTGGCCTTATACAAAATGAACCTTCAACCAATATAAACCAACACATTTGGCCAAATCAATTATGACAGATAACAAAATGACCAAGTCCCCTATACATGCCACAACTCAAAAATGTTGAAATCATTGGTACCAAATTATTTGTTGATAGTGTGAGTGGATCTCTGACAGTCTCCGATCCCCAAGCTAGCTTGGTGACACTATAAGATAAGGGAAAGGAAGGGGAGTAAGCTTTAAAGCTTAGTAAGTTCCTATGCAAATAATAAGCATCATACCATACATTTAACATACTATTAGTATAATGAAAATTGGCATGAAAGTTATAAAATCTTTTTTTTTCATACTTACTTAATCACAACCTTACCAAGGTTTCATCACATATTGAGCTCATTACATATGAGTTATACGTACATACCTGTACCGACTCGCGATGTAACCATAGTCTTTCACAACTTTGACATTCCCGTTGAACACTCAGAATATTAATGGATACTCAAAAATCTTGCACATAAGTGCCACATATGTAGCCAAAGCTACCACATATCTCATAGTACATATAGACTCGTTTTCGAGCTACTCACGGGCCTGCACATATAAGCTGTCAGTCAGGACGTAGCTACACAGTGCTGCTCACACAAGTTGTCAGGTATCTGCAACTCATGCCAAACTACCCGGCCACTTCTACGACATACGAGACCAGCACCTGGATCACATAAACACGGGGGTTCCTAGTGACATGTTACTCGTATCCTATTCTATTCCTAAGGCTCAACCGGGAATTCTCGCTTGTCAAATCTTTGTCGAATACACCCAAAGAGTCAATCACAATTCATACAATATTAAAACATTTAAAACATAAATATAACAATGCATTATCTACATAAGAACTTACCTCGGTACAAAAATAGTAGAATTTGACCTAATCTTCAAACACTTTGTTTTCCCCCCGATCTAGGTCCGAACCTCGTTTATCTTGATCTATAATAACAAATTTAACTTATTTAATACACAGATTGTTCAATTCAGTCCAAAAATCATATTATGAAAAAATTACATTTTTGCCCTTAATGTTTCACATTTTAACAATTTAGTCTCTAGGCTCGTAAATTGAAATGTATTCAAATTCTTCAAAATCCAAGCCTAGCCGAACCATTTTCATACTTATACCAGCCCATATTTTCCACTTAATCACACTTTTACTACTTATTTTATAACTTTTACAAATAACTCCCTTTTGACATTTTTATCGAAAATCACTTAGCAAAAGTTGTTTTTCTAACATCAAACATGCATTTTCTACCATTAGCCATCAAAATACACACATGTCTAACATGGGTCAAACCCTAGACCTTAATCATACCTCAAATTAGTGCTAGAAATAGGTAGATCAAGTTACAACGACTTCAAAATGTAATGAGCATTAAAAACGGGGCTAGAACGAACTTACAATCGAGCTTGAAAGCTTGAAAAACCCTAGATATCTTGTAAATTTCAGCCAAGGGGTAGAAGATGAGCACAAAATGGCTTTTAATTTGCTTATTAATTCATTTAATTACCAAATGACCAAAATGCCCTTTTCTTAAAACACTAAAATTTCTCTTACTTCATGTCCATTTTTGTCCACTAACTTAAAAAATGGTCTAATTACCATCTAAGGACCTCCAATTTAAAATTTCATAGCAATTAGACACCTTTAGCTTCTAGAACTCAAGTTCTGCACTTTTTTGCAATTTAATCCTTTTAACTAAACTAAGTGCTCAAACGCCAAAATTTTCGAGCGAAATTTTCATAAAATCATTCCATGAAATTGTAGACCATAAAAATATAAGAAAATATAAGAAAAATAAATTTCTATTGCGTTGGATTTGTGGTCCCGAAACCATCGTTCTGACTAGACCCAAAATCAGGCTGTTACAGTACTTCCTCGATTTTACTCACCCGGATTAGTATAGAAGGGTCACTACTATATGTGGGTTTCCTATTAGGTTCTTGGAGCTGCCGATAAGGCTATGAAGGCTAGTATAGAGGATTAGGTTGGGGTTGGTTGAAGATGGGTACTCCTTAATTAGAGGGTTCCCCTTTGTTCCCTCCCTACCTAAGATTGGGGTGGTCACATCACCGTAGATTATAGGTGTTTGAGAATGGATTATACCCTCTATTGAGAATCAGTTTTGATGGTATATCATATTATGCATGGATCATTGATGGTAAATCTGCGTTTAAGTGAATTTTGAACTGTGCATCGTATGTGAATGCTTTGGTAACAATAGTAGCATCATGTAGCTTGAGCTCAACAACCTGGCCGAGCAAGGGGTGTTACATTTAGTGGTATCAAAGCTATGGTTTAGTTTATTCTAAGACTAAATATAGTGTGTGTTGAGCCCAAAATTGCATGCCATAATAACATGTGAGAGTGTGATGCAATATGATTTGATCTAACTTTGTTTTCTTATAGATATATTATGTCATCGAGTTTAATCATGTCGTCTAAGATAAGGTAAATTGTACTGCACCCGCTTTTGATCAGGGAGCTTGTAATAGCTGTTCAGCTATTTAACGTCACAGCAATAATATGCAAGCATACACTGTCGATGCAAATATAGTAGATAGATATGAGTCTGTTGGGTATCGATCCCACGAGGATGGTTGTCATTTGTCTATCAATGTCAATGCAATAAATAAATAGAATTGAGATAAATTATGAGAGTAGTTGTTGAAGTAATAACTTGAAAACAATAAGATAAAATATGATAATGATAAACTAGGATCCCTAACATGAATATTCAATAGAATACTAAGTGCTCACAAGGTATAAAAGGATAGGTGATTGTCAATGCATTAAATTGCAATGAAAATCTTACCAAGATTAACTTCTATATTTAATCTAAGACTTAAACATGCACATTAGCCACACCTTCCGATGATGGCAATGGAACACTATTAAGAACAAGTGGATTAAATTCCTCTAATCCTCAAGCAACTTCTATTGTCATACTTGTTAGCTTGAATTGTTGCTGTACTTTCTAGTGTCAGTGACAGCAATAACACTTCCATGCTAAAAACTTTCAAACCCAAAGATTAAATAGTAGAAGAAATATTTAATAAAATAATACTTAACCTAGAAATCATGTATATTTCCATACAAACATAAAATAGAAAGTAATCACCAGTGTTTAGAAAAGAAATATAAAAGAAACAAGTGGACAGTACTATTCCTAGAAAATCTCGACTTGATCTTTCAACTCCCTCTTATGTCACACTCAGGGCTCCTCGTCAAGAGCTAATCTGCATCCCTTTCACATCGATTCACTCGTAAGAGGCTTAAGCTGTGTAACAGCCCCATTTTGGGTCTAGTCGAAATAATAGTTTCGGGACCACAAATTTGACGCAAAAAAAATTATTTTTACTATATTTTTATTTTCTACAGTTTTATGGTATGATTCCATGAAAATTTCGTTCAAAAATTTTGACGTTTAGGCATTCAATTTAGTCAAAAGGACTAAATCGTAAAAAGTGCAAAATGTGAGTTATATAGGTTAAAGGTGTCTAACTGTTATGAAATTTTAAATTAGAGGTCTTTAAATGGAAATTAGACCATTTTTTAAGTTAGTGGGCAAAAATGGACATGGTTAGGTATGTTTCTAAAGTTTCTCATTGAGGGCATTTTAGTAATTTAGTAATTAAATGAATTAAAAAGCCAAATTAAAAGCCAATTTTTTTCCATCTTCCTCCCCTAGTTGAAATTCACAAGGAGAAACCATGGCTAGGGTTTTTCAAGGTTCCAAGCTCGATTGTGAGTCCATTCTAGCCCCATTTTTAATGATTTTTATGTTTTTGAAATCTTGTAACATGATATATCTATTTCTACCACTAATTTAAGACATAATCAAAGTTTAAAATTTCACCCATGATTTATATTTATGTATTTTGATGTTTAATGGTAGAAAATGCATGTTAGTTATTAGATAAATGACTTTTGCTAAGTGATTTTCGATGAAAATGCCTAAAAAGGACTTATTTGTAAAAAGTTCAAAAATGGGCGTTAAAATACGAATAAAAGAAAAATGTGGGATGCTATGAGAATGCATAAGGTTCAGCTAGGCATGGTATTGAAGAAATTAAGTACATTTTATTTTATGAGCCTAGGGACTAAAATGTAAAAATGTGAAACTTTAGGGGTAAAAATGTAATTTTTTCCATAATGTGATTTTGGGCTGATTTGAATAGTATAATGATTAAATAAGTTAAATGTGATATTATAGATCAAGAAAAAAGAGGTTCGAAATTAGAATGGGGGCAAAAACGAGTATTTGACGGTAGGTCCTTTTCACCATTTTTATGCCGAGGTAAGTTTGTATGTTTAATAAGCATTAAATTATATATGTATAAATGCTTAATTGGTATAATTGTGGTAAATTTTATATTATTGAAATGAAATATGAATGCTATTGAGTACGATACTACGGAAATGATCGACAGAGATTCGATACAGTGAAAGTCCGGTTGAACCTTAGGAATAAATAGGATACAAATGTCATGACATTAGGGTTACTAAGATTACGTGTAAGACCATATCTGGGATATGGCATTAGTATGAGACTTCGTGTAAGACCATAGCGGGCTATTGGCATCAATACGAGATTACATGTAAGACCATATCTGGGATATGGCATTGGTACGGTACTATGTGTACGAGATTCCCGAGTATCCTTTAATATTCTAAGTGGTTCAACGGGAAATTCAATGGGTATGTCAAAGAAGAGAAAGAGCATGTAAGTATTGCGAATTAGCACAGGTATGTACATAAGTTTATAAGCATTGACTTCATGACATTGTGAGTTTATGGTTTCCACGAGAATGTTTTTTGTGAAAGCCTTGTGATTATTGGTCCATGCTTGTGATGTATGAAATACATGGTAAATTCGGTTGGCGATCGTGTAATTGGCTTTCGGGCTAAATTGAGTTATGATATAGCATGTTTCATTCACATAAATTGTGATTTATCAGATATGAGAAAAAGGAAAGATAGGCATAATTGTCTATTAAAATGACTATGTGAAGATATGGGCTTTAAGCAATTGAAAGATGCTAAAATATATGCTTGAAATGTGAATACCCATAATTGATGTGCAAGTTTATTATGAGGTTTGAAATGATTGGTCGATTTTAGTAATATGTTATAATGGAGAGATTACGGTTGCTAGGCTAATGTCAAGACATGTTAGAGTATGCTTGCAAATTGATAGAGCAAACAATGTAACCGAATAAGTTATAACTGTGAGCTTTATAGTAATTTATATAATCTTGTGTTTATATTGTTGGTCTTGGTAAATTCTTGGTAAGAGTTGGTTATTATGTGCATACTGACTTACTAAGCTATTTAACTTACCCTCTTCTTTTCTCATGTTTTATGGTGCTGTCAAGCCAGCTCGGGTTAGAGATCGCCGGAGATCCTATCACACTATCAAGTTATCATTTTGGGTATTGATGAATTCAAGTATTTTGAGTTTAGGGCATGCATAGGGACTTGGTATTTTGGTCATATGTGTTGGCTTATAATAGTTCATGGTTCATTTTGTATATAGCCTTGGAAGTTGGCTAATGTTGGTTATGAGTATATTTATATTAATGTCATTTGTAAATGTGGAAACTTGCATAATTTGATGTAGAGAGGTTGATGTTTTAAGCATGATTAATAATGGTATGAGAATAACATGTTATTATCTTGGTTGTGATTGTTTGGCTGCTCTTACATGTTTGAATTTGTGCCATGTGATGTTGTGTAGAGGTGTGCAAGTGAGGGTGGCAAAACGGCTTATTTTTGTCCACACGGGCATGTGTCTAGGCCGTGTGTGACACACGGTCAGCCCCACGGGCATGTGATCTGGCTGTGTGTCCACTGCACCTAAATTGTTGCAAAACAAAATGCTTAGTATCGAGCGCACAGGTATGAGACACGGCCGTGTGTCTCAGCCGTATGAAGGACACGGCCTCAAGACACAGGCATGTGTCTTGGTCGTGTGACTTCAATTTGTTCTTGGGTGACAAACAAAGAGTTACACGGGTTAGGGACACGGGCATGTGTAACCACACGGCCTGCTTACACGGGCGTGTCCCTAGCCACACGGGCGTGTGACCTCTATTTTAGTAAAAATTTTCTATGTGTCATAAAATTTTCTAAAGTTCTCAGTTTAGTCCCGAACTATTTCCAAAGCATGTTTTGGGCCTCGTAGGCTCGTATTAGGGACTTTATGATTCAATGCAAATAGATTTAATTTGGACACAAATTTATGACTCGGAATTGTATGTTTGCTTGTGTTTAAGTCTGGTAATGCCTCGAACCCTTTTTTGACGTCAAATAAGAGTAAAGGGTGTTACATTTAGTGGTATCAGAGCTATGGTTTAGTCGATTCTCGGACTAACCTAGCACGTGTCAGAGTCTAGCTATACATGCCATATATAACCCGTGAAAGTGTGATATCTCCCGACTCTGATGAAATTGTTTTGTTGAGACAGAGATGCTTTCCAACTGAGCTATTTTCAAAAATACTGAAAGTGATACTAAGATATTTGAAAATGTGTTTGTGATGAGCCGAAACTTGGAAAGGTATGAATAAGAGTTCATGATATGTATGTGATGATGTACAAAATGAAATAACCATAAGTTGAGAAATATGGGTAAAATGTCATTGTTCTGGTTGAACGTTGTGGTTCAATGGATTATGGTGATTTTATGAAATGAAATGAAAGTTTATATTGTTATAAGCTCAATCATGTTTGTTTGGCATTCGTATGATGTTATGTGCCTAACTTGTTTGATTAAGCGAATGCGATAAGTAAACTTACTCAAAATTTATGGAATGTATGTATAAGTGTACATGTTTGAATAAGATAATCGAAAAGTTCATGTAACATAAATATGTATGTTAATTTGCCTGAAGTGAATTATATGACTGTGGTGATGTTATGATGATGATAAATGTTAAGTCACATGTGTGTATATATGAGAGTCGAGTTAGAGGCTTTACGACCTCACCCCCTTACCAATATAGTATTTTATAACGAAATTTCATGAGATTTATATTGAATGAGTTCATAAGTGAGAGACTAAAGAGTTCAGTAATGGAATAATTAATAATGTGGTCAGAGCTGAGAATAGTTTGGCAAGTGAATACAATTTTGGAAAAGATGCCAAGTTATTCTAAAAATCATTCGGATTTTGCAATGTCACGATTAAAGAAAGAGTTAATCTCGACTAATCAACTCATTCAAGTATGATGTCTAAAGTATGTAATTGTTGGAATTTCTTTCGGATTGATTTTCGTTATTGAATGGAATAATATGGGATTAGATGACAAAATTAGTCAGAGAAATGATATTTGAATCGTAAGGATGTCTGAGTGTAACAGTTGTAATTGAATGGATTATGATGATCTCTCTTGGGTATTTTATATATTCATTTATCCTCAGAGATATATGCGATTGTTTGTTTTCTAATGAAATTCTTATCGTATGAGAATGCTAGCTGATTATAATGTTAGATGAAAGCACTGTTGGTCTGGTTGGTTGACGATCAGCATATCTTATCTCTCTTTTTGGGGTTCTATTCTATTATGTTTGAAAAAAAACGATGGTGAAAATGTATGTGAGGCTTTTCTCCTGTTTCTATTGGATGTTGTTTTGTTTTATGTATATATTTGGAAAATATATTATCTCTGTTACAATTGATTCCAGAGCATGTAAGCATTGTTTTTCTTGTGGTTTTTTCTAAGGAATCATCAGGATCTTTATTATTTTCTTATGAGTTATGTTCTCAGACTTCCAATATAGTATCGCATCTTGGATTTCTTTATCTCGATTTTCTTATCATCCTTATTTTATGAATTATCAATCTTCGCTCATCCTTAAAGTGTGTTCTTTGGCTTGTGATAAATATGTCTATTGTGGGTATATTTCTGGTTCGATCTTAGGAACGTGGTGATTCTGGTATCAGGATTTCTCTAATTTTCGTGAAAGGATTTGACACCAGCAAAGGTATAGATAGTGGAAGCTCAAGCTCAAATTGTATGATGGTTTTCTTTTCTCAGGTAAGTTTGATTAAAGTCAATGAGTTCAATCAGGATATTTTGTTTCCTTGAGCTAAAGCAGTGGTAAAGATCTTTGATTAGCATGTTAAGGGAATTATAAAAGATTGTATGTTTGAGTTGTTTATCAGCATGAAGAAAGGAGTATTTTGATAGGTTGTTATTTGATAGTCGAGATCGACTCAGTTGTTTTTATCTGAGCAAGCTGGTCAGTTGAAAGGTAATTTGAGTTATATGCATTTAAGTTTATCCTCAAGTAAGAAAATAAAATCTTGTACATTCATGGGTGAATAGACGGATAGTTTGAAGGAAGAATTCATATTCTAGAAAGTATGATACGGAGATATACCTATTAGATTTGTTCTAATCGAATGATGTCGTTATGAGTTAAAGTTGTTCCGATTAATAAAGTTATCACATTGATGAAAGTTTGAAAGGTCTGTTGCTTGTTAGTAAAGTTGAAAACAGTTGAAAGTGTTATTAATCGAAACACTAGCTTTGGGTTCTGTTTGAATTGAGAAAAGAATTCGTGCTTTTACAATGAAGCACTATCAAACAGATTGGAATGTGTTTTACTACAAGAATGTAAAGGGACAGTTTATGCTTTCAGATGGTTAAAGTCTTATTAAAAGAATTATTCAGCGAGTGACTTAGAGTCAGCCACTAGTATGTCTGTGTTGAGAAATTGATGACATCGTTTTTTCGACGAAAAACGTCATACGCTTCTTGATCCCAAGAGTATTAAGTGTCTAATGTTACAGAAAAATTTGGAATTAAGATAACGTTGATGGCTTGAACTATTGAAAGATTGTGAATAGTTAACGGTTAACCTTTGGGGAAGTAGATATAGCTGCAGATGCTAGAATGAAAAGCCTTTGTTCATTTTGTGAGTGTTGGTTACATGATTAATCTTATTTAATGGAATCATAAATTTAGCTAAATTAAAAAGCTAAAGCGATTTTTTCTTTGCAAGGTTGAGAACCTTAGGAATGTGATAGTAAGTGGTAAACTAAACGAGTACAATGTGAGACGACTTTTGATTCTAATTTTTGTTATTATTACTTCGAGATAGAATTTGTGCAATGAATTATCCAGAGCTTATGCAGAAAATGTTGTACAAGACTCAGTAGTAGCTTGTTTTTTCATTCAGGGAGAAATAAATATGCTGTTATTTGAAGAAGATGTTTTGATGATCGGGAATATAATCTGAGTACGAAGTTGCATCTTGGCAATGTAATTCATCTTTAGATTGATAGTAAGCCTGAGAGAGTAATTTAGATCTTTGGCGATATGCTCCGACACTGTGTTTCAGAGTTCAAAGGTGATTGGAAAAAGATATACGAAGTGCAATTGATTTGTGATTCTGAGGAAAAAGGTGAAAATGATTTATGAAAGTTGAAAGCAACTTTGGACTGACATAAGTGGCATACAAATTTGAAAATTTAAGATATTGGATTCTAGATCAATGATAGAGTACTTCTGGAAGTATTGCCTCGAAGAGGACTCCTCGATGAGGTAGAGGAAACTACGAGAACGTTACCCTAATCTCTTTTCTGGTAAGATTTTTGGGGATGAAAATCCCTAAAGAGGGGAGAGTTGTAACAACTCGATTTTGGGTCTAGTCGGAATAGTGGTTTCGGGACCACAAATCTGACGCAAAAAAATTTATTTTTACTATATTTTTATGGTCTACAGTTTTATGGAATGATTTCGTGAAAATTTTGTTCAAAAATTTTGACGTTTGGGCACTCAATTTAGTTAAAAGGACTAAATTGAAAAAAGTGCAAAATGTGAGTTCTATAGGCTAAAGGTGTCTAACTGTTATGAAATTTTAAATTGGAGGTCCTTAAATGGTAATTAGACCATTTGTTAAGTTAGTGGACAAAAATGGACATAGTTAGGTATGTTTTGAAAGTTTTTCATTAAGGGCATTTTAGTAATTTGGTAATTAAATGAATTAAAAAGCCAAATTAAAAGCCAATTTTTGTCCATCTTCCTCCCATGGCCGAAATTCACAAGGAGAAACCATGGCTAGGGTTTTTCAAGATTCCAAGCTTGATTGTAAGTCCGTTCTGGCCCTGTTTTTAATGATTTTTATGTTTTTGAAATCCTTGTAACATGATCTATCTATTTCTACCACTAATTTAAGACATAATCAAAGTCTAAAATTTTACCCATGATGGATATTTATGTATTTTGATTTTTAATGGTAGAAAATGCATGTTAGTTGTTAGATAAACAACTTTTGCTAAGTGATTTTCGATGAAAATGCCTAAAAAGGACTTATTTGTAAAAAGTTCAAAAATGGGCGTTAAAATACGAATAAAAGAAAAATGTGGGATGCTATGAGAATGTATAAGGTTCAGCTAGGCATGGGTATTGAAGAAATTGAGTACATTTCATTTTACGAGCCTAGGGACTAAAATGTAAAAATGTGAAACTTTAGGGGCAAAAATATAATTTTTCCATAATGTGATTTTGGGCTAATTTGAATAGTATAATGATTAAATAAGTTAAATGTGATATTATAGATCAAGAAAAATAAGGTTTGGAGTTAGAACGGGGGAAAAACGAGTATTTGACGTTAGGTCCTTTTCTCTATTTTTATGCCGAGGTAAGTTCGTATGTTTAATAAGCATTAAATTATAGATGTATAAATGCTTAATTGGTATAATTGTGGTAAATGCTATATTATTGAAATGAAATGTGAATGTTATTGAGTACGATACTACGGAAATGACCGACAGAGATTCGATACAACGAAAGTCCCTGTTGAACCTTAGGAATAGATAGGATACAAATGTCATGACATTAGAGTTACTGAGATTACGTGTAAGACCATATCTGGGATATGGCATCGCTATGAGACTTCGTGTAAGACCATAGCTGGGCTATTGACATCAATACAAGATTACATGTAAGACCATAACTGGGATATGGCATTGGTATGGTACTGTGTGTACGAGATTCCCGAGTATCCTTTAGTATTCCAAGTGGTTCAACGGGAAATTGAATAGGTATGTCAAAGAAGAGAAAGATCATGTAAGTATTACGAATTAGCACAGGTATGTACATAAGTTTATAAGCATATCACACTATCAAGTTATCATTTTAGGTGTTGATGAATTCAAGTATTTTGAGTTTATGGCATGTATAGGGACTTGGTCTTTTGGTCATATGTGTTGTCTTATAATAGTTCATGGTTCATTTTTTATATAGCCTTAGAAGTTGGCTAATGTTGGTTATGAGTATATTTATATTAATTTCATTTGTAAATGTGAAAACTTGCATAATTTGATGTGGAGAGGTTGACATTTTAAGCATGATTAATAATGGTGTAAGTAGGACATGTTATTGTCTAAGTTGTGATTGTTTGGCTACTCTTACACGTTTGAATTTGTGCCATGTGATGTTGTGTAGAGGTGTGCAAGTGAGGGTGGCAAAATGCGTGGTAAAAAGCCTTGTTTTTGTCCACACGGGGGTGTGTCTAGGCCATGTCTAACACACGGTCAGCCCCATAGGCGTGTGATCCAGCCGTGTGTCCCCTGCACCTAGATTGTTGCAAAATAGAATGCTCAGTATCGAGCATATGGGTATGAGACAGGACCGTGTGTCTCAGCCGTGTGAAGGACACGGCCTCGGGACACGGGCATGTGTCTTGGCCATGTGACTTCAATTTGTTCTTGGGTGACAAATGGAGAGTTACACGGGTTAGGGACACGGGCGTGTGTGACCACACGGCCTGGCTACTCGGGTGTGTCCCAAGCCACACGGGCGTGTGACCCTTTTTTTAGCAAAAAAATTCCAAGTGTTGTAAAATTTTCTAAAGTTCTCGGTTTAGTCCCGAACTGCTTCCAAAGCACATTTTGGGCCTCGTAGGCTCGTATTAGGTACTTTATTAGGTACTTTATGATTAAATGCAAATGGTTTTAACTTGGACGCAAATTTATGACTCAGAATTGTATGTTTGCTTGTGTTTAACTCTGGTAATGCCTCTACCCTGTTCCGGTGTTGAATATGGGTAAGGGGTGTTACTAGCTTCAAAAATTTTCCAAATGGACTTATATGGTAATTATACCATTCTTAAAGTTAATGGAGAAATATGGACATGATTTAGTGGGTTTTAAAGTTAATGACAAAGGTGAAATTAGTAATTTGATAAATAAAATTAAACTAAAATAAAGTAAAGATGGTATCATCTTCCCTCAGTGTTTTTCACCACCAAAATTAAGGAAGGAATTAGCCATTTTTACATTTATAAGGTCAAGCTTGCTTCTTGCATGTGAGTGTTTTCGAGTCCCATTTTTAATGATTTTTATGTTTTTAAGTCCGTTTTAGCTTAATCTAGCTAGCTCGGAAGTTAATTTGTAAAATTGTTAAAGGTTGACAGACTTGCCATGAATGTTTTTTGTTAGGTTTTGATGTTACTTGGTGAATTATGAATCTTTGTTGGAAAATAAATAAGTTTTGTTAAGTGATTTTGGATGAATTTTGGAGTTAAGGATTAAATTTTATAAGTGTAAATTCTAGGGTTTTACTATGAAATGATGGTTGATATAGTTGTTTCAAAGTCCCTTGCAAATATGGTTAATATGGATTTAGATTGAAATGGTTAGATTTTAAGTTATAAGCTTAAGGACTAAATTGTAAAAAGTTAAAATGATAGGGCAAATTGGTAATTTTGCATAAATATGATATGTGGATTAAATTGGATACTAGAAGTAGTTAATTGATTGAAATTATCTATTTAGATCAAGATAAACCACGTTCAGACTTAGATCAAGGAAAAGCTAAAGCTTCGGACTAGTTCGATTAAACTACTACGCCCTAATTATTGAGGTAAGTTCGTATGAATGGTAATTGTGTTAATGTTATTTAAATTGAATGTTTACTATGTTATGTTTAGCGTAAATAGATCGATATATATAAATGTATCAATGCTATGACGAATTGATGGATATTGAGTTCCGGTTGAACCTTAGGAATTCTTAAGATACAAATGACATGACATTAGGAATTTCATGTTTTGGGTGTTGGTCTTGAATGTCCTACCGATTGTTGAGGTCTTGCGTTTGTTACAGATTCTACATAGCTTGTGTGAACAGCATCGTGTAGCTTACATTTCGACCCACAGCTTGTGTGAGCAATGATGTAAAGGAAAAGTTACAGTTATATGTAAAGGCACCCTTCATGTGAGCTTTCTTGAGTATTCGATGAAATTCTAGACGGTGCAACGGATAAGAAAAGTAAAAGGAAATGGTAAGTATGCAAATTCCATAAAACATGACATTATGGTAACATTGATGATATAAAATGTAATACTTATACATGGTTGATTTCATATATATATGAACCAGTATGCTAACTTGTGAGATTTGATGATGTTGTATAGGCTTATGCCAAGCATATGGTTTTGGTTGATATTATACTTATACTTTATATTTTGCAAATGAAATGGTAAGTTATGTTTTGGTTTATATGAGCTTACTAAGCACTCGTTGCTTACGTAGTTGTTTTCTGTTGTTTTATAGATTATCGAAAGCTCGATTCGGTTGGAAGCTCATCGGGGACCTATCACACTATCCAACAATCAATTCGGTAGTTTTTGAGCATTTTGGCCAAGGTTTATAATGGCAGGTATAGGGTGTTTTGTAATGGTATTTTGATGAATGTGTTAATGTTGTTTGGCATGTATAAGTTTTGAAAGTTATGTTGGTTTGGTACCATTTGATGCCTTGTCAAATTATGTCATTTTGGTTATCTTATTGTGCATGTTTATAAGGCTCTTTATGGTATGTTTTGGTAACTAGTTGGATTAGGTTATCATGTGTGAAATGGTACAATATTGACATGTTTTGATAGTTTTTGTTTTGGTATATTGTGGTGCCTTTGAATGGAATATTGGTTAGTTGAAATAGGATATTGAAATGGCATTTTGATGTATGTTTCGATGATATTTAGGTCCCTTTAAAATGTGCATGAATGGGTTGAAAAGTTATGCATGGGATGGTTTTGAGATGGCTTGATTTAAGGTAATTTTGGGTTCACACGGCCTAAAACATGGGCGTGTGACTCAACCGTGTGAGGCACACAGCTTGGCGACACGACCGTGTGTCATCTAGGGATCTCTTAGGGTTCAAGTCAGTGAGTTATATGGTCTAACAAACGGCTTGGCATACAGGCGTGTGACACGGCCATGTGACGCTACTCATAGAGTTATACGGGTGGGGACACGGGTTGGGGCACGAACCTATGTCCCTGGTTCGAAAGTTACACAGTCTGGGGCTATGTCACACGGCTTGGCCACACGGCCGTGTGACCCTTATTTTTCAATTTTTGCATCTTTTCCTTAAACTTTCCAATTTCTTTCAAATTTGTCCTGAATTGCTCCTAAGCTATTTTTAGGACCTCGATAGCTCAATTTAGGGACAATATGCATGTGGATGATGATTTATGATATTATTAACGTGTTGAATGACATGATGTTTAAATGTTTCTGATTGTACGTTAATGTTCTGTAACCCTGATCCAGTAACAGAGACGGGATAGGGATGTTGTAACAGCCTAATTTTTAATGGTGTTAAAAACAGTGGTTTGAGACCACTAAATCCGATGAGAGAGTTCGAAAATTAAATTATTTATTATTTATAAGTCAAATGTGATTTTAGGAAGACTTTTGAATTAGTGATTTGTGTTTTAGAAGGAATTATTAGGTTAAGTGATTTCGAAAATGAGGTATCGACACCTTGATTTCATAAACTAAGCCGTTCTGTTTTAGAAGGAATTATTAGTGATTTGTGTTTTAGAAGGAATTATTTCAGTTAACTCATATGAGTTTCAGTTTAACCATTCTGCGTTTCATTTTAGCTCTTCTGAGCTTCAGATTAACCTTTATGAGTTTCCGTTAAGCTCGTATGAGCTTCCGTTTAACCCTTACGGGTTTTCGTTTAGCACTTATGTGCTTCTGTGTAGCCTTCGGGCTTCTGTTTATGATGTACTCAAATTCGTAAGACATTCTCTAATTTGACAAGGATTGTAACAGCCCGATTTTGGGCCTAGTCAGAACAGTGGTTACGGAACCACAAATTTGAGGTCTAAGAAATTATTTTTAATATTATTTTATGTGTCATAGCATGATTATATAAGTGCATGAAAATTTTGGTGAATTAATTTTAGTGTTTGTGAGCTTAATTGAGAAAAAGGACTAAATCGCATAAAGGGCAAAAGTTTTGTTTTGCTAGCCAAATGTGTTAAATAGCTAGAGAACCATAATTGGGGGTCTTTAAAGTGCAAATAGGCCTTTAAAGTAGTGGTGTCCGGCCATAGAGACAAAAAGAAGAAAGTTGCCAAGGTTAGGTGAGTTTTGGTGACTAAATTGGCTAGAAATAAAATAAAATAAAATAAAGAGAGAATGATATCATCTTTTTCTCATCTTCTCCTCCACCGAAAATACTAGCAAATAGGGGGTTTTGAAAGCTCAAAAATATCAACCAGTTATGTAACAGCCTGATTTTCAGTGATGTCGGAAACAGTGATTCGAGATCACTAAATCTGACGAGTGAGTTGAAAATTTAATAAATTAATACCTATAAGTCAAGTGTGATTATAGAAGTATTTTTTTTAATTAGTGAATTTTGTGATTTAAAAGAATTAATTAGGTAAATTGGGTTAAAAACAAGGTATCAAGACCTCGGATTCATAAACCGAGCCATAAATATTTTTATAAATATTTATGGAGTGTTATTAAGTTAGTATTAAATTTTCGTTAGAAAATTTTAACGTTTGGTTAGTCAATTAATTAAAAAGGACTAAATTGAAAATAGTGCAAAATTATGTAAAGTGATTAAATAGCTTAAGTGACTAACAAGGAGGGATTTAAAGGCAATTAGACCCAGATTATATGGGCTGGACCGTTTGGGCAAGAAAATCAGCAAAAAGACAAGGAGAAACAAGGGCAAAATTGGAAATTTTACAAATTAAACATATAAAGTAAAGACAAAATTGAAAAATCTTGAGATATCATAATTTTTCTTCAGTAAAAATGCCATAAGAGGTCTGGAAGTTGCTGGTTTTTCATATTTTGTCATATGTGAGATCAATTTTTACTTTTTCTTAGTAATTTTTATGTTTTTATGACTTTTACAATTAGGTCCAACTATCTAATTCATTAGTTTTTGATTTTATGGGTGACTTTAAAAGTTACCATGAATAAGTGCTATATGATTATGGTGAATTATTATGGAATTGAACTTCTTATTTTATTATATGATGATTTTATTAAGTAATTTTGATAGAAATTGATTTTAGGACCTAATTGTGAAAAAGTTGTGAATTAAGGTTTGGTGCTGAAATTCTAATTTTCAAAGGTTTTGTAGTAGATTAGAATGAATAAATAAAGTGTTAATTGAGAAAAATTAGCTTAATTGATGGGTTAATTGAGTAGGGACTAAATTGTAAAAATTGTAAAATTTGGGGCAAAAGTGTAATTTTGGGAATTAAAGGGTATAAACTGTGAAGTAGAGTAAAATTGAAATGAATGCTAATAAATGAATGATTTTACAATTATAGATCAAGAACCCAAAGTGAATCATGGAAAAGAGAAAATAGTCGATTAGTCCTTGAACTTTTATGACTTTTGCGAATTTGCCCAGGTAAGTTCATGAGTAAATGAGTAACATAATTGTTGTTTTAAGAAATTTAATGTTGTTTATATGATATGATGCTTATTATCATGAAATGTTATGTTTTGTGGTTATTGTTGAATAGTATGTAATTATGTGAATTACTTGATGAGTATGAACTATCACCGAAGTATCAATTTCGACATTTCGTGGAAGATGGCAAAGGAGTATGATCGAGGAAAATCCCGTTTGAACATTAGGAATAGATTAGGATACAAGTGACATGTCACTAGGAAATTAAGATCCGAACTCGTTGAGTTGCGTTCTGAGTTCGTGAGAATTGTGAGGCATCTGAACTCGTTGAGTTGTGTTCCGAGTTCACTTATGGATGCAAGCATCCGAACTCGTTGAGTTGTGTTCCGAGTTCATTATGGATGTGAACATCCGAGCTCATTGAGTTGCGTTCCGAGTTCATTATGGGTGAAATTATGGTAGCTTGATTTCGTGTATCCGAATTATATTCCGATGTGCTCAACGGGTAAAGTTCTAGTAAAATGGAAGGATACTCGAGATGAAAGTGACGTATGGTAAGTGTTAAGGAATGGGTACTTTGTACAAGTTTGTACTTAACCCTTGGGTTGAGACCTCGATATAACAATAATATGGTAAGATGATGAATGAGAATGTGATATAAATGCCTTGGTGATATTATGCAAATATTGATTTTGTATGATTGCATGGTTATGTTACTTGCTATTTGCATGTGAACTTACTAAGCATTTATGCTTACTCCCTCCTCTCCATTCCTTGTAGTTTTGACAAGCCGGTTTGAAATCGGAATGGTCGGAGGCACGCTCACACTATCAACGGACTATCTCGGTATAATGGCTTGTATATTTTGGGAATATGGCATGTATAGCATTATAATCATTTTGTGTATATAATCTTATGATATGGATCATGGGTGTTATGGGAATGCTTGGCAATGATTAGCCATTGGAATGGCTAGCCAAGATCATATTTGGTGTAATGTGTGCTTAATGTATTATTTAATCCATGAAAATTTATAAAATGGTGAAATTGGCTATAAAACAGTATCTTACAGCAGCAGTGACGTGAGTTTGAAAAATCACTAAAAATAGATGGTGAACAAAATATTAAATTGAATATTGTTGAGCCTATTTTCATATGGAAGAAACAAAACAACTAAATGAGTTGTACTTCATGAGAAATTTGAGTTTTGGTGGAACAGGGTCAGAACGATTTTTGAATCCCCTTTTCTGACTTTAGAAATTCACTAAAAATTGTACAAAAATAATTAAGAGTAATTCTTTATATGTATAGATTCCTTATTGAGTATAATTTTAATAGAAACAAACGGCATAGTCATCTGAATTCTGTACAGAGAGAAAAGTGATTTGTAGTGAACAGAGGTCAGAGTAATCAAACACTGAAGCAGGGGAAAATTTAACTAATAAACTGTACTAATTGGCCAAGCCAAAAATTCTGAAAAAAAATTAGTAAGTAGATATATAAGTCTAGTTTTAGGGAAAATTTATGTATTTGAATTTTGAGTTTTGTAACTCGAGATATGAATTTTTTAGTGACTGTGACGTAGATGGGCAGTTTATTACGAAAGGTGAAATAAATCGTTTGAAATTTTTAAGTGATAAATTAAGTCTGTTAACGCCTCGTGCTCGACTCCGGTGACAGTCTCGGATAAGGGGGTGTTACAACTTATATCCCTTGCAAGTAAGTGATTTAGATAGCCTTTCTTGATGATTTTTGCATTTTTAGGACCCTTGTAGCATGAGCTAGCTAATGAGGGGACTATTTTGCAAAATGGTTGAATGTAACGACCCAAAGTTTAAGAGTATTGGAAAAGTATATTGTCAGGAAACTGTTTCTATAAAAATGAGTTCGTAAATATTTACGAAGCTAGTAGTGTGTCTAACTAGACTTTCGTTAAGTGAATTAGCTAGAATTAAAGCTAATTTACTGAAAGGACTATATTGAATAAAGGGTAAAAGTTGAATTGTAGAATAAAGAAAAGTCAAATGACTAAATTAGCAATTAAACCTTAAGTGACAAATGTATGGTAAAAACAAAATACAAGTGTAAAAAGTATTATACATATATTTGTAATATATGTATGTACTTACTTATTATTTAAGTGAATAATAATAATTACTAAAATATAATAATAATATAATATAATAGTTAAAGTAAATAAAATAAAATAAAGAAACAAAATAGAAAAAGGAACAGAAAATGAAAATGGAATAGGAAAGAAAAAGAAAAGGGAAAATTAGGGTTTTAAAGTTTGAAGCTTAATTGGTAAGTCAATTTAGTCCCTTTTCTTGTGATTTTTATGTTTCTGGAATCCTAGAACAAAGCCTTACTTGAATTATGTTGAAATTTAGAAAGTTAGTGAATTTTTAAATGTTGATTATGTTGAACAATTGAATGAATTATGAGATAAAGTGATAGAAATTCAAGTTAGAAGTGGGAGAAGGATTGAATTGTAAAATGAGATACAAGTTTTGTTATAGTAGGGACTAAACTGAAAAGATTGTAGAATCGATGTTTTATGGAGGAAGTTAAGTGTTAAAACTTGTAAAAGATGGATTATAATGAAAATATGGGATTTGTTTTGAAGGAAAAAAGTAGCTATAGTTTAAGAACTAAATTGGAATTTAGGTAAAAGCTATATAGAAAGTGAAATGTACAATGTTAAACGGTAAATTGATAATTTTTAATTGTTTAATTTTTTTATAGCTAACGTAGTACCGGAAACATCGACAAAGAAAGGAAAAGAGAAGGTGGACAAAGAGTAATTCAAGAATTACAGTTTGTATTTTTATAAACCGAACTTAATAGTTATTTACTGTATTTATTATTTAAATTGCTTAGAAAATGAAGATGAGGTAAGTATCGTTATCTTACTATACTGAATTGAACTGTGAATGTTTAAATTGAAAAGTAACTTGAAAAACCCTATTAACAGTGTCGGGCTAGTCGGATATAATTGGCATGCCATAGGATTGGAAGTGCTCAGGGATATTCGACCTTGAGTTGATAAGGCACCTCGTGTGCCATATTGTTACTGTTACTGTTCCAGATTAATTCTGATGAGGTACTCTGTACCGTATTGTTACTGTTTATTCCGGCTTCGGCTGATGAAGCATGATGTGCTATACTGGTGTGTGGGCTGGATCCGTGTATCCGACCAGGTTCGAGTTATGTTAATAAGGGTAAATTACTGTATTAAAGACTGAATGATACTGACTGAACTGAAAATCTTATTTGTTTTGGTTCTATTGATAAATCTTAATATAAAATGAAGACAAATGATTGATAATTCATGATGTATTTATTTGTTAGAATCTATGAATTAAGTATAGATGTATCATTTAAGTATTGGTTTATAGAAATACCACTGAGTGTATACTCAGCATACGGTTTGTTTCCATGCGCAGGTTAGGTACAGAAGCGACTAATGTCTCAACATCCAAGCCAACTCCCAAACTCAAATACTTGGTGATGTATCTTATTTTGAGAAATGGCATGTACCTAGGTTGTCAATTTGATCATTTCGGTATGTTAGTGAGAATGTTGCCATAAAATACTGATGATAGTATGGAACATTCATATTTTGAGTATATATATATAAGTTTAGTTAACATAACAATATAAAGTTTTGTTGATATAAATGGTAGTAACAATGAATGTATATTGGTTGAATGTTTAAATTAGCCATTTGAATGTGTTTTGGACTGGTTGAAAGATTGGATTTTAAATTTCTTATTATTCAAGGTTTGCAGGGTTGGTAAACTTGAACTATAAGGTTCGTTTTGAGTCCACACGGCCTGGCACATGGGCGTGTGATCAGAGGGCATGTTGTTAGGCTGTGTGTCCCCTGCACCTAAAATGTTGTAAAACAAAATGCTCAGGTATGGCCACACGGGCAGAGACACTAGCGTGTGTCTCGGCCGTGTGAGGTGCACGGCTATAGCACACGAGCATGTGCTTGGCCGTGTGAAAACTGCACTAGGTTCGAATACAAAATAATTCCACACGGGCTGAGCACACGGGAGTGTGACTTAGCCATGTGAAATTAGTTTGTTCATGAAAATAAGTCAAAGGAGTACACGGGCAAAGGACACGGGCGTGTCCAAGCCATGTAAGTCACACGGGATGACAGCACGGGCGTGTCATGGAGACACACGGGAGTGTCCCCAATTCACGCGGGCTTGTGGTACTGTTCTATAAGTGAAAATTTTTAGAATTTTACGAGAAATCATATGAGTTTTCGAATAAGTTCCAAGTGATTTTAATCTCTATTTTGATCCACAATAACCCACATATAAGACAATATGTTATTTATAAATTGTTTAGAATTAATATTTTTATATTATTTGTATATTGAATTGATATGATTGATAATACTCCGTAATCCTGTTCCGATGCAGAAAAAGGATTAAAGGGTGTTACATTGAAAGTCTAGGATTTTTCTGTGAGAGCATTTGTAATATTTGCTAAAACTTTGTGAAAGAAAATGAATCATGATTATGAAATAAGCAACTTTTATGAAGTGGTTTTCATGAAAACCCTAACTAGGGATCATTTTGTATAAGTTATAAATTATGTGGTAAATGTGTGAAATAATGGGAATTGTGGGCTACTTCTAGGATAAAAAGAATTCGGCTAGGCTTGGTTAGTGAGAAAATTCGATAAAAATCGATTTTCGAGTTAAGGGGTAAAATGGTCATTTTGTGAAAGTCTAGGGGCAAAATGGTCATTTTGCCCAAAATATAAATTATTGAGTGTCTAGATTAATATACTGATTAAATGAATGAGTTTTTCCATTATTAGATCAAGAAATACAAAATCTGAACCTAGACCGGGAAAAAGCCAAGCTAGCGGACTAAGCTGAAATAGTCACTCACTTTTGTATACCGAGGTAAGTTGTGTGTAAATAATGGAACTACATTGTTATCATATGCAATTGAATTGTTATGGCATAAATTGTTTGATTGTGAATATGGGTACCTATGAATAGAATTGATGTAGTAGAAACTCCTAGTTGAACCTTAGAAATAGATCAAATATTCATGCCATGATATTTGGGGTGATATGTGTGCTAGTGTAAGACATGTCTGGGACATGCATCGGCCACATTATGAGAGCCAGTGTAAGACCATGTCTGGGACATGACATTGGTATTGAGACGAGAGCTAGTGTAAGACCATGTCTGGGACATGGCATCAGCCTCGAGATGTAAGCTAATGTAAGACCATGTCTGGGACTTGGCATCGGCTATGAGATGTGCCAGTGTAAGACCATGTTTGGGACATGGCATCGACACGCATATGTGAGAGCCAGTGTAATACCATGTCTGAGACATGGCATCAGCCTCGATTACGATAGTCAGTGTAAGACCATGTCTGGGACATGGCATCAGCGTTCTACCCTACGTTTGAGGCTTATCGAATGTCTGTAGTATTCCGAACGGTTCAATGGTAAGATTTACAGTTTAAGCTAAATAAGAAAGGTTATGACCATGTTGTGAGTGGTACAGGTACCTACTTGAAACATAGGAGATTGTGAGCTCGATATATGCTATATGAATTGTATTGAATAGTGATGAGTAAGTTGTACTTATATACATTTTTGTAGTATGAGCATGTTGTCGTATGGTAAAGTCTTTGTTATATATATATATATATATATATATATATATTTGCATGCAACTTACTAAGCTTTATGCTTACTCCCTCTCTTTTCCATTTTATTATAGTTCCGCCAAGCTAGTATCGGGGATCAAGGGACGTCAGAGGCATTGATCACACTATCACCTGAAGCTTTTGGTATAGCTAGTTTAGATGTTTTGATTTTGGCATGTATAGGGACTTTTTTTTTTTTGATAAAGCATGTACAGGGACTTGAATCTTTTGTTTAGAGTCTTATTAGTTTAGCCACAAGTGTTGGCTCATATGATGGATGTGATATTTATTTTGTATAGGCCATTAATGTTGGCTAATATTGATTATTATTAATTGCATTTGATGAAAATTTCTCATAGTTGTGGTTGCCTTCGGATATATGTGTTATGCTTGGATTGGTTTTGGTTGATATTGTGTAGGTTGGTGCAAATAAGGGTGGCAAAAAGGCTTGGTAAATAGCTTTATTCTTGTCCACACAGGCAGGCACATGGGCGTGTGTCTAAGTTGTGTGTGACACACGGTCTACCCCACGGGCCTATAGTTCGGCTGTGTGCCCCCTGCACCATAAGTTAGTATGCATGGTAGTAAACACATGGGTAGAGACACGACCGTGTGTCTCAGTCATGTGGAGGACACGGCTAGTACACGGGCGTGTGCCTTGGCCATGTGCCCTTAATTGGTTGCTAACGTCAGAAACAAAATGTCAAGGTTTTTGCACATGGGCTGAGACACGGGCATGTCATGGCCGTGTGGGGGACACGGGTCATGGACACGAGCATGTGCCAGGCCGTGCGAAAACCCCTGTAGGTTCGAAGTGAAAAATAATTCCGCACGGGTTAGGGACACCAGCGTGTCCCAATAGGCTCAGGCCGTGTGAGCTACATGGGCCTTCAACATGGCTATGCCAATATATCATACGGGTGTGTCGCCTATCCATACGGGCGTGTCGCCTATCCACACGGGCGTGTCGCCTATCCACACTGGCGTGTGCCCCTGTTTCAAGGGTCATTTTTTAAAAGTTGTTTAAAGGACCTGGTTTGGTTCCGAACAGTTTTCAAAGTGTGCTTTTGGCCTCGTAGGCCCACATTAAGGTTTGCTAGACAAAGTTTGAAAGGTTTTAAAATTTGATCATGTTGTTATAACTCAAAATCGATGTTATGCACGTGTTTAAGTCTAGTAATGCCTCGTACCCTATTCCGGTGTAAGATACTGGTAAGGGGTGTTACAAGTATTGGTAAGTGCTATATAGAATTAATGTGGAAGAATTTTCATTATTATTAATGTTGAGCTCAAATAAGTGAATTCATGGAGTGAAGTTGTGACTGGCAGGAATAATCTATTGAACAGTTTACTTAAATAAATTGTTGTTGTATGTTCGGTAAGATTTATATTAAAGCCAACGAACTTACTAAGCTTCATTAAGCTTACTGTGTTGTTTAATGTTCTTTGTAGATTTTCAAGAAGTTCGGAGGATCAAATTAACACATCAGTCACACTTTCCAGATTGCTTCGGTAGATTTTGTTATGCACTTTATGGTTTATATGGCATATATAGGGTTGGATTGGAAAAGTGCTAAATTTAAATTATGGTTGTGAATGACTTATATATAAATATATGTTTGTATGCACGTATTTAGTAGTAGATTTTGGTAAATAAATGAATGGAGTTATTTTGGTAAGTTTAGCCAATTGAATCTTGTGATAATATATATTATGTTTAAAACATGATTTTTGGCTTGTGTTGATTGTTTGATTGAGGCTATTTGATATATTATAATGTTGTATACAAGTTGATATCAAAAAGGGCGAGAAAAGTGGCCTTAAAATGGCCTATTTTCGTCCACATGGGTAGAGACACGGGTGTGTGTCCCCTGCTTTTAAGAAAATTTTTGAAATTTTAGGAAAAATTTCCTGAGTATCCGGTTTAGTCCCGATCCACTTTTAAGGTGTATATTGGGCCTCGAGGGCCCATCTAAGGGACAATATAAGTGTTAAATGAATAATTCTTGATATGTATATTAAAGGTTGTGAAATGTCTGAATTTAATCCATAAAGTCTGGTAATGCTTCATAACCCTGTTCTAGAATTAAAGGTTGTGAAATGTCTGAATTTAATCTGTAAAGTTTGGTAATGCTTCATAACCCTGTTCTGGAAATGAATAAGGGTTAGGGGTGTTACGTTTATTGGTATCAGAGCTTTAGTTTAGTCAATTCTCAAAATAATAGTAATGTGTAAAGTGTCTAGAAATACATGCCATATAAATCTGTGATAGTGTGATGTGTATGATCTGATCTAACCCTTGTTTTTCTTATAAATTGTAAAGATGTCAGACAGATCCGAACATTTTAAATGTAATGAGGCTAATAATAGAGTACAGACATCTGAGCATGGGACAAGTAGTAACGCTCCAATTTCTCCAATGCAAGAATAAGAACTTAAAAATATGTTCTATGGGTTTATGAACCAATAGTTTAATGAATTTATGCAAGAAAGAAATCAAGTTCAACAACCTCCTCCCCCTACTGCACCATCTGTAGAGCCTCCAGTTGCTCTTCCACCTCCTCCAGTAACTGAATCCAGTAAATGTACTCCAATTGAAAAACTTAGAAAGTGTGGGGCCGAAGAATTTAGGGGTAGGTCAAATGATGATCTTGTCAAAGCTGAGTATTGGCTTCAGAATACGATACGAGATTTTGAAGAAATAGCTTGTTCTCTTGAAGATTATCTAAGATTTGCTGTGTCGTTGCTGAAAGAAGAAGCTTATAATTGGTAGATAACTATGGTGGCCGTGGTGCCAAAAGACAAAATCACTTGGGAATTCTTTTAGAGGGAATTTGTATACCTCAGCAAGTATGCTCGGGAAATTGTACCAACCGAGGAAGAGATGTGCATTTGGTTTGAGGAAGGGCTAAATGATGAAATTAGAATGATGATTGGGGGCACGAAAATACAGGAATTTGTTGTTTTATCATATCGTGCTCAGAAATTGGAAGAAGTATATAACAGAAAAATGCAAAAAGACAAAAGAAATAAATAATCTTATAAGAGAAGTTCCTCCAAGTCATTTTCAACTGCACTTGTAAAAAAGTCTAAAGATGATTTCAGTTGAGCCACACCGATGTTAGAACAATCAAATAAGAATAATGCAACTTAGCAAGATTACGGGGTAACTATTAAACCTACTGTTAGTGTGGGTAGTCTATAAAATGTGCCTAGACCTAAATGCAAATATTGTGGAAAATACCATCCCTGTGACTGTAAAGGTAAAGCGGGAGCCTGCTACAATTGTGGAGCTACTAATCATTTCATCTGGAACTGTCCTCTGTTGCAAAAAGAAAAAGAGAAGAAAGAGAAATAGATAACCACTTCTCAAAGAAGTAGACGTTTGGGTCAAAGTAGTGCTGTTGGGACTACTCATTCGGGTATGAGACATTCTGCTGCTCGGTTAGAGGTTAGGGCACCTGTACATACTTATGCTATCCGAGCGAGGGAAGAAGCTACAACTCTGAATATAATTGCTGGTACATTCTATCTTTTTGATGTTACTATATATGCATTGATTGACCTTGGGTCTACACATTCTTATGTTTGTACTGCATTAGCATTAGAAAAGAAATTGTCTATTGAGCCTACTGATTATGATGTTCATGTAGCACCCCTAACCCGTATTCATCACCGAAATAGGGTTACGGAGCATTACCTAACTTAATACTTAGACAAACATACGTTTCCATAAATTTTTCATATTCAAATAAAAGTCATTCACATTCAATCATATTGTCCCTACGAACCCTCGAGGCTCAAATCAATCATTAGAAGTGGTTCGGGACTAAACCGAAAACCTAGGAACTTTTTTTTGGAAAACACAAAAAATTTTCAAAGTATAGGGGATACATACCTGTGTAGGCCGACCATGTGTCTCATAAGGCCAAAGACACGCCCATGTCACAAGCCGTGTGGACATTCCAAATGGGATCACATGGTTGTGTCCCAGCCCATGTCTAACCCTGTGTAACTCCCTGACTTTGGTCACACGGCCAACCACATGCCTGTGTGACTAGCCCATGTACCCTCCGAAATGGCCTCACACACTCGTGTGCCAAACCGTGTCCTAGGCCGTGCTAAAACTGTATGGTATACTGACTTATGCCACACAGCCAAGTCACACGCCTGTGCTCTAATAAACATCAAAGGACACACGGCCGTGTCACCTGACCATGTGTCACACATAGCTGAGACACACACCCGTGTCTCTGCCCGTGTGGACAAAAATAGGCTATTTTCCAAGGCATCTTTCTCAACCAAAATTGCATCAACCTAAACATGTCAAATGACATATAATATAGCATCAATAGGCATTCAAACTAATCTCAACTAATCCTAAATCATGCTATATCAATACCAATAACTATATTGCTCATAACATCATGTTTTTCCAATTCAAAACATGCCAATTTCACATCTAAAAATCACCTAAATGGTCACTTTCAACTATGCATTGTTTTACCTAAAACCACATGCATACCATATCTCAAAATTCAACCATTTGGTACTCAAAATACTAATTCACAACAAGCACTCACATAGCAATTATACACAACATATCAAAAGGCCATTTGCATACATATATATACATTACCAAGTGTACCAAAATAACCCAAATCACATGGCTATACACATAACCAAAATATACATCATTTATAAGCCAAATCAATTGGCTAAATACATTACTAACATATAGGCCATATTAATCACAACACCTATACATTCCATATAACCAAATAGATAAGTTCAAAAGTACCAAAATGACAACTTGATAGTGTGATGAAATTTCTGACAAATCCCAATCCGAGCAAGCTTCGAAAACATTATAAAACTCAGAAAAAAATAAACAGAGTAAGTTATAAAGCTTAGTAAAGCTCGTATGATTAATAAATATAACCTACCATTCATTCACAAATTAAGTTATCTAATATAATACACCACAATTCAACTTAATCACAAGGCTAGCATATGTTCATCTATAAAGTAGTTCATGTAACTCTCAAATTTCATAGATTCAATGCTTATACGGTTTACGTACATACTTGCACTGATACATCTCAATCTCTTACCCTTACAGATCTTCAATATACCTGTTGAATCATTTGGAATAATATCGAATACTCGGGAATCTCGCACCCTAAGTGCCAATACATGGTCGAAGCCATCTCAATTTCATATCTCATATAATGCTTACTCTCGAGCTATCAAAGGGTCTGATCACACAAGATGACAGTCAAGACGTAACTACATGGTACTGCTCACACAATCTGATGAGAATCCACAACACATGCCGAAAAACTCAGCCACTGGTAGAACGTACGAACCAGCACCCAAAACACAATAACCCCTAATGACATGTCATTTGTATCCTATCTATTCCTAAGGTTCAATCGGGATATCACACGTAGCCAAATCTTTGTCGAACATTTCTGTAAGGTGGTAGTCATCAACAATACAATTATAAAGCATTTAAAACACAATTACATTAATGCTTATTAACATACAAACTTACCTCGGATTTATACGGAGAGAATCTAGCTATCAATCAACTATCTTGTTTTTCCCCCAATCTAATTCTGAACTTCACTTTTTTTTATCTATATATAATCAAATTCAACTTATTTAATTATCATTCTATTCAATTTTACCTAAAAATCATATTATGGCAAAATTATACTTTTACCCCTTAAATTTTAAATTCTTTATAATTTAGTCCCTAGCTCAAAAAATGCAAATTCATGCAATTCAACTTATACCCATGCTAGCCAAATATCAATTAAGTCCCTAGCAAGCCTTATATTCCATTTATTTCACAATTTAACCATTAATATTTTTTTTATTTTTCAATTTAACCCTTAATTGACAAATTCATCAAAATTTCCTTTATTAAAGTTGCTCAACTATCATCAAGCATCCATTTTCATCCATTAAACATAAAAAAAACTAATATAAATTCATGGTAAAACCCTATACTTTTAAAAATTTCACAAATTAGTCCCTAGGCTAGCTAAATTAAGATACAACGATTTTGAAAATATAGAAATCATAAAAAACGGGACAAAAATAACTTACCAATTGGATTTTAAAGCCTGGCCGAACCCTAGCCCTATTTCTCCAAGTAAAATCGGTTGTGTGTGTATTTTGAAGAAGATGAACAATATAAAATTGGTTTGTTTTACTAATATATCATTTAATTACTTATTTACTTAATTAACCTTTATAATTAATTCAAATTACAAAATTGCCAAGCCATTATCATCCACTGACACATTAATGGGCTATTTACCATATAAGGACCTCTATTTTAAGGTTCTATAGCTATTAGACACCTTTATCTAATAGAACTCAACTTTTATACTTTACGCGATTTAGTCCTTTTTATCAAATTGAGCATTCAAGCGATAAAATTTCTTAATGAAATTTTTACACAGTCATACTATCATGATGTAGACATTAAAATAATAACAAAATAAATATTTCAACCTCAGATTTGTGGTCCTAAAACCACTATTCCTATTTGACTAAAAATGAGTTGTTCAACTCTCCCCCCTGAGGAATTTTCATCCCCGAAAATCCTACCAGAAAATAGGTTAGGGTATTATTTTCTTATAGCTTCCTTAGGTTCCCACCTAGCTTCTTCGACACCGTGACGTTGTAACATCCCAAAATAGGGCCTAGTCAGAATAGTGGTTTCAGGACCACAAATTCGATGTTAAAACATTTATTTTATGATTTTTATGGGGTTTAGAATATGAGAATATGTTTACATTAGAGTTTCATGAAGAAATTTTAAGTATAAGATGTTCAATTGGGAATTAAGGACCAAATTGAATAAGTTTCAAAACATGGATTTTAAAAGAAATTTGTATGAAATTGCTTTGGATTATGAATTAGAGGTCCTTAAATAGTAATTTGACCAAGTTCTAGAAATTTGGACAAAAAAATGGGCTTGCATGGATGAATTTTAAAGAAAGGGTTTAAAGGCATTTTGGTCATTTACTATTTTAATGAATTAAAAAGGGGAAAAAGAAGCAAAAATCAGCCATCTTCTTCCCCATAGCTGCCAAAATTTTGAGCTCTCCATAGTTAGGGTTTCTTCAATTTCCAAGCTCAATAGTAAGTGCTCTCAAGCCCCGTTTTTAATGTTCTTCGTATTTTTGAGATCCCGATAACTTGTTCTTTCCATTTCTACCCATATTTCATGCTAGGGTTTATGTTTAAAAATTTACCCATGCATGACATGCTTGTATTTTGAGGGTTTATGGAGGAATATGAAAGGATGTTGTATGTTAAACATATTTTTCTAGGTGATTTTCATGAAAAACCCTTATAGGGACTATTTTGTGAAAGTTATAAAATGTGTGGTAGAAATGTGAAACTAATGGAAAGTGAGAGTTATCATAGGAGAGAAATTTTTTTGACTAGGCTTGGGTAAGGTAGAAATTGCATGAGTTTCATTATACGAGCCTAAGGACTAAATCGTAAAAACGTGAAAGATAGGGGCAAAATGGTCATTTTGACCGGGGGTGGAATTTAGACTTGAAATGGATTAAATGAATGGTTAATAATCTATTCTTATTGTTATAGACCTCGAGGAACAAATTTCAGAGGTCGATCAAGGGAAACGGAAGGTTTCGGAGTGACCGAAACATTAAACAAACGAATACCAGGTAAGTTCGGATAACCCTAAGTAAACATATATTATGCTAAATTGTATACGTTAATAAATATATGATGATGAATTGAATTTATTCAAAATATGTAACTGTATAAAATATAATTGTATAATGAAATGATGAAAAACGTCTCGATTGAGGTTGAATGGGAAATCTGATGGAGGAACCCTAATTTATATGAAAATGAGATCTCAGTGTGTTTGCGGTGAGAAGGATTTAGCCTGCACGGTAATCCATTGATCTCATCTCTGAAAAGGATCTAGCACAAACGGGTGTTCCTTCCGAATGATTGAGCCTCCCGAAGAATAAGTGTGCACTGTGGATTTAGCTCGGACGGGTAATCCAAATAGGGTCTGAATTTAGCCTGGACTGGTAATTCAAATCCTAGCTCATTAAGGATGTTTGCCATGAATGGGATTTAGCCTAGACTGGTAATCCCGGCATTACCTTAAGAGTTTTCTGAATGGAGGATTTAGCCTGGACTGGTAATTTTACCATAAGAATGTGAGGTTCACGGGAGTGCATATCTGATATGATCATTCACACGAATTGACGGATAATGGGTATTTCCATAGAGATTTCCTATAAAATCAATGAGACTAATATGATACACCTGTATAATATGAATTGTAAAGTGATGAGCTCATCTAAGTTAAATTCCATGGTGTTATTGATATATATATGTATCTAACACATTGATTGAGTGCATGATTAGGAAAAGTATTTCATGCTAATTGAGTTTACTAATCAAATATGGTTGAATGCTAAATTATCTGGTAAGTTTACTTTCCGGTTAATCGAGCTTACTAAGCATGTAAATTCTTACTCTTCTCTTTTCTCCTACTTTTCAGAGCTTCTGGACTCATAAGGCTTGGAGGACGGTTGGATATTACAACACACTATCAACTAGGTCCGCTTTGGTATATGAATACTTTTATTTTGATAATTTGGCATGTATAGGTGCTTTTGAGCTATTTTGTTAAAAGCCATTTGGCTAACCAATGTAAAGGCTTGGATGCCTTGTTTATACATTTTGTAATGGCTTTGATATATGGTCTTTTGTGGTATGTTATCCCACCATCATGCTAAATGAATTGTTAAATGTTTATGTATATGTCATAATATAGACATATTTGTGTAATGTGACCAATTCATCAGAATTGGGAGGATCATATTTGGCAATGAGTAAATAACGAGCCAAAATCCAATATTGAGAAAAATATTGCTATCATCCCTTAGACTACTAAGGAACATTATGGCATGCGTAAACCAATGATATGAGGTTTCCATGCAATAAGGTTTTATGGAGACCATTCATAAGTATTAAGTAAATATTGTTTGTTAATTGACATCCAATAAGTATAAGTGTGATAAAGGGGTGACCTAGGGCTAGAAAAATAGCCTAATATGGTCCACATGGTGAGACACACGGGCGTGTGTCTAGGCCGTGTGTGACACACGGGCCACTCACATGGGCGTGTGGTATGGCCGTGCATCCCCTGCACCTAAAATTTTAAGTTAGCATCAAGCAAGGGCTAGAGACACGGGCGTGTGTCTTGGCCATGTTAATTTAACAGGATGCTTAAGTTATGGACACGGGGTGAACCCACGGGCGTGTGCCATGGCCGTGTCCATAAGTCAGTATAGCCCCACGGCTTGGGGGCATGGGCGTGTTCCCCTACCAACGGGCGTGTGTAAACCCCTACACGGGCGTGCGGGATATTGTTCAGAGAATTCATACCGAAGATCCAATTTTGTTCCGATTTATTCTTGGTATTAAATAAAGGCCTCGTAGGCCCACGTAAATAAATCGACTTAAGGTTGAAAAGAAATTTTATGACCCGTATTTTCTAGTTCCGCCTATATGTCTGTCTGGTAAAGCCTTGTACTTGTCCCTAGGCATGGTTACGGGTAAGGGGTGTTACAGACGTTGCCATAGAACCTTGACTAAATCTATGCTCTTGTTTCTTAACTCTTTAATCTCTCGAGCTATAATTCTAATCGGTTCTTCATTGTATGACATATCAGGTTGAATTTCAATCTCTGCCGGAGAAATTTGTGTGATGGATCTGATCTATATTGGCGTAACATTGACACATGAAACGCATTATAGATCTTTTCTAATTCTGATGGTAAAACTAGCCGATATGCCACTGGCCCTATTCTCTCAATAATCTCATACAGTCTGATAAATCGCGAGCTCAATTTTCCTTTGCGACCAAATCGAAGAATTTTTTTCCACGGTGATACTTTCAAAACACTCTGTCGCCTATTTGAAATTCAATGTCTTTACGTTTCAAATCCTCATATGATTTCTGTCGATTTGAAGCTACTTTCAAACTGTCACGAATTACTTTCACTTTATCTTCGGTCTCTCTAACCATATCAACCTGTGAAACTTTTTCTCACTAAGCTTGATCCAATACAATGGAGTTCGTCATTTACGACCATATAAAGCTTCACCGGTGCCATCTTTATGCTCGATTGAAAACTATTGTTATACACGAATTCAACCAATGGTAAATATTTTTCCCAGTTGCCTTCAAACTCTAAAACACAGCAACGAAGCATATCTTCAAGAATCTGTATAATTCTCTCAAACTGACCATCAGTTTGTGGATGAAATGCAGTACTAAAGTGCAACCGCGTACCCAAAGCTTCTTGCAATCTTTTCTCGGATCTCTATCTGAAATAATAGAAACTGGTACCCTGTGCAATCTGACAATCTCTGAGATATACAATTTAGCTAATCTATCAAGTGAAAAGTCTGTACATACCGGAATGAAATGTGAAGATTTTTCCAATCGATCAACTACAACCAAATGGCATCTTTATTTTTCAGAGATAGAGGTAACCCCGATACGAATTCCATCGTAACTCTATCCCATTTTCATTCTGGTATCATCACAGGCTGTAACAGTCCCAAAGGCACTTAATGTTTGGCTTTGACTTCTTGACAAACCAAGCATCTAGGTACAAATTCTAAAATGTCTCGTTTCATGCCTGACCACCAGTACAACTATTTCAAATCATTGTACATTTTAATACTCCTCGAATGAATAGATAAACAACCACTGTGTGATTCCTGTAGAATTTTCTAAATAAGCTCAAAATCTCTCGATACACAAATTCTACCTCGGAATAGAAAAAAATCATCAGATCCGATCTGATACTCTGAATCAGTAGTCGACTCATATTGTACTCTTTTAGCTTGCAATTAATTATCACATTTATGAGCTTCACAAATTTTCTGAAGAAATATCGATTTAGCTTTTAAATCAGCTAAAATCAATCCATCACTAGACAAGGTTAACTGTGAATTCATCGCCAGCAAAGTAAACAAAGATTTTCTACTCAGAGCATCCGCGACTACATTTGTTTTTCCCGGATAATAATCAATTACTAACTCATAGTCTTTCAACAACTCGAGCCATCTTCGTTGTTGGAAATTCAAATCTTTTTGAGACATTAGATACTTCAAACTCTTGTGGTCGGTAAAGATGTAGCACTTCTCACCGAATAAATGATGTCGTCAAATTCTCAATGCAAACACAATAGCAACCAACTCTAAATTGTGCGTTGGATCATTCCTTTCATGTGGTAACTGTCTGGAAGCATAAGCTATCATTTTGCCTTCTTGCATCAAAACACATCCCAAACTGTTCAATGAAGCATCACTGAAAACCACAAACTTTTTACCCGGCTCAGTTGAACTAGAACTGGTGCATCAGTTAAGAGTGCTTTCAATTGTTCAAAACTCTGTTGACATTTCTCGGTCACTCAAACTTTATATCTTTCTGTAACAATCGAGTCATCGGTGTAGCAATCATCGAGAACCCTTTTACAAAACACCTATAGTAGCCAACTAATCCAAGAAAACTTCTAACTTCATATACGTTTCTTTCCAGTCAACAACTGCTAAAATCTTACTCAGATCCACTCGGATGCCTTCTGCTGAAACAATGTGTCCTAAAAATCCAACTTCTTAGATCCAAAACTCACATTTGCTGAATGTAGCAAACAATTGCTTATTTCTCAATGTTTGTAACACAATTCTCAAATTT
This sequence comes from Gossypium anomalum, assembly GCA_025698475.1. NCBI lineage: Eukaryota > Viridiplantae > Streptophyta > Magnoliopsida > Malvales > Malvaceae > Gossypium > Gossypium anomalum. The sequence goes on from CM046957.1 coordinate 16,284,529, forward strand.
CAGCATGCTCAGATTTATCTCGGGAATAGATCAGAATATCATCAATAAATACAACAACAAATCTGTCTAAGTATGGTCTGAAAATTTTATTCATCAAATCCATAAAAACTGCAGGAATGTTAGTTAATCCAATTGGCATAACAAGAAATTCATAATGGACGTACCTTGTTTTGAATGCAGTTTTTGGCACATCCAAATCTTTAACTCTTAACTGATAATAACTAGATCGTAGATCAATCTTTGAAAATACTGTTGCTCATGTCAACTGATCGAACAAATCATCAATTATCGGCAAAGGATACTTATTCTTGATTGTAACCTTGTTAAGTTGACGATAGTCGATACACAATCTTATCAATCCATCTTTCTTCTTTACAAACAGCACCGGTGCACCCCAGGGAGAAAAACTAGGTCGTGCAAAACCTCTATCGGTTAATTCTTGCAGCTGAGCTTTCAATTCTTTCTATTGTGTAGGAGTCATTCTATACGGAGCTATCGATATCCGTGATGTTCCCGATACTAATTCAATAGCAAATTCAACCTCTCTGACCAGTGGCAACCCAAGTAACTCTTTTGGAGGCACATCCTAATATTCACAAACCATTGGCACTAATTCAATCTTTGATTCAGACATTTTTATATCCAGTACATACGCAAGATAAACATCGTAACATTTTCTCACATATTTCTGAGCTAGCATCACCGATATCACTATAGGCAACCCATTCGAGTCATCAGATTCAATTCGAAGAATTTCACTATTTTGACATTTTAGCTCAATAGTCTTTCGTCTACAATTCACAACAGCAACATGCAGAGTCAACCAATCCATACCCAAAATCACATCGAATTCATCAAACAGTAAAAGCATCAAATTAGCCAGAAAATAGCAACTCCAAGTCATCAAAGGACAATTCTTGCAAACTTTATCAACTAGGACATACTTGCCTAAGGGGTTCGATACTTTAATCACAAATTCAGTAGACTCAATAGGTAAACTTTTACTAGACACTAAATTCTTACAAATATATGAATGAGTTGATCCAAGATCAATCAAAGCAATTACATTAGTGTCATAGAGAGAAAATATACCGGTGATAACATCTGGTAATGATGCATTTTCACGAGCGCGAATAAAGTAAGCTTTGGTTGGTGCTCGAGCCTCGGATCTCACAGTAGAATCCTTTGTTGCACCTTTACTACTAGTCATATTTCCTGTATTTCTAGGTGGTCTCCCTCTAGAAGTTGTATTGCTCGGTCTTATATTCAGAAATTTGTCTTTCTTGGGTAACTTAGGACAATCCTGAATAAAATGATCTTGCGAGCCACATCTAAAACAACCTTTGTTATTCATCCAACAATATTCAAAATGTCATCTTACACACTGTTGACACTCAGGTTTGTTGGTTTTAACACTACCAACACTCGATACTGAAGTGGCTTGAGCTTTAGGACTCGTATATTGCTTCCCACTCCACTGAAGCATTCGAACAATTATACGAATCCTGTGATTTCTTTGAAGAAGAATGTTAAGGCTTACTCATTAGCCTTTTTCTCAAATCTCTCCTCGAAATTGCCTTTTCTCGTTTCTTTGCCAAGTTCCTCGGCTTTGCAAGCTCTATCGACTAATACAACAAATTCTTTCAATTCAAGAATCCTGACTAGAAGCTTGATGTCTTCGTTTAACTCGTCTTCGAACCGTTTACACATAATTTCTTCAGTTGAAAAACATTCTCAAGCGTATTTACTTAGTCTCACAAATTCTCTTTCGTACTCAGTCACACTCATACGACCCTATTTCAACTCCAGAAATTTTTTATGCTTTTGATCGATAAACCTTGGTTTATGTATTTCTTTCTGAACTCAATCTAAAAGAATTCCCATGTTACTCATTCTTTTGGCATCATAGATATCAAAGTTTTCAACCACTGATATGCATAATCTCTAAAGTGATATAGCGTATTTGACACATTCTGCTAGAGTACAAGACAATTCATCAAATACCTGGATTGTATTCTTAAGCCAAAACTCGGCTCTCTCAAGATCATCATCAACGGTAGCTCTAAACTCTTTTGCCCTGTACTTTTCAATTTTATCCACAGATGGCTTATTCATACTCAAAGGTTCCAAATCTTGAGGAGCTACAAGAACCGATTAGGGAATCAGTGGGGGTAGAGGTTGCTAAGCAGTTAGATTCGTTTGGAAAAACTCAGTGAACCATTCGTTCATCATTTGAAAGAAGGCTTCCTTGGCGTCTCCTCCCTAACTCTCAGACGCAGGTCTCGATTCAGACAGTGCTGCTCCATGAACGGAGGTTGGCGCATTACTTTTAACATCATTAGCCAAAGCTCGATTGAGATCCATAGCTATACGAAAACACGATTTAAAACTGTTAGGAGATATCACACTATCACAGGTTATATATGGCATGTATAGCTAAACTCACATACGCTACGTTAGTCCAAGAATAAAATAAACAGTAGCTCTGATACCAATAAATGTAACACCCTTAAACCATATTCATCACTGAAATAGGGTTACGGAGCATTACCGAACTTAATACTTAAACAAACATACATTTTCATACATTTTTCATATTAAAATCAATTGGCTAAATACATTACTAACATATAGGCCATATTAATCACAACACCTATACATGCCATATAACCAAATACATAAGTCTAAAAGTACCAAAATGACAGCTTGATAGTGTGATGAAATCTCTAACAAATCCCAATCCGAGCAAGCTTCGAAAACATTATAAACACAAAAAAATAGAGAAAGCTATAAAGCTTAGTAAGCTCGTATAATTAATAAATATAACCTACCATTCATTCACAAATTAAGTTATCTAACATAATACACCACAATTCAACTTAATCACAAGGCTAACATATGTTCATCCACATAGTAGATCATGTAACTCTCAAATTTCATGGATTCAATGCTTATACGGTTTACGTACATACCTGCACTGATACATCTTAATCTATTACCCTTTCATATCTTCAATATACCTATTGAACCACTTGGAATAATATCAGATACTCAGGAATCTCACACCCTAAGTGCCAATACATGGCCGAAGCCATCTTAATTTCATAACTCATATAATGCTCACTCTCGAGCTATCAACGGGTCTAATCACACAAGCTGATGATCAAGATATAACTACAGGGTGCTACTCACACAAGCTGATGAGAATTCGCAACACACGCCGAAAAACTCAGCCACTAGTAGAACGTACGGACCAACACCTAAAACACAATAACCCCTAATGACATGTCATTTGTATCCTATCTATTGCTAAGGTTCAACCAGGATTCAACACGTAGCCAAATCTTTGTCGAACATTTCCGTAAGGTCGTATTCATAAACAATACAATTATAAAACATTTAAAACACAATTACATTAATGCTTATTAACATACGAACTTACCTAGGATTTATACGGAGAGAATCAAGTTATCTATCAACTATCTTGTTTTCCCCCCGATCTAATTCTGAACTTCGCTTTTCTTAACCTATATATAATCAAATTTAACTTATTTAATTATCATTCTATTCAATTTTACCCAAAAATTATATTATGGAAAAATTACACTTTTGCCCCTTAAATTTTGAATTCTTTACAATTTATTCCTTAACTTATAAAAATGCAAATTCATGCAATTCAACTTATACCCATGCTATCCGAATATCAATTAAGTCCCTAGCAAGCCCTATATTCCATTTATTTTACAATTAACCATGAATATTTTTTATTTTTTAATTTAACCCTAATTAACAAATTCATCAAAATTTCCTTTATTAAAGTCGTTTAACTATCATCAAGCATCCATTTTTACCCAGTAAACATCAAAAATAGCTAATATACATTCATGGTAAAACCTTAGACTTTTAATAGTTTCACAAATTAGTCCCTAGGCTAGCTAGATTAAGCTATAACGATTCCGAAAACATAGAAATCATCAAAAAATGGGACAAAAATCACTTACCAATTAGATTTTGAAGCTTGGGCAAACCCTAGCCCTATTCCTCCAAGTACAATTAGTTTTGTGTGTATTTTGAAGAAGATGAACATTATAAAATTGGTTTGTTTTACTAATATATCATTTAATTACTTATTTACTTAATTAACCTTTATAATTAATTCAAATTACAAAATTGCCAAGCCATTATCATCCACTAACATATTAATGGGCTATTTACCATATAAGGACATCTATTTTAAGGTTCTATAGCTATTAGACACCTTTGGCTAATAGAACTCAACTTTTATACTTTATGCGATTTAATCCTTTTTATCAAATTGAGCATTCAAACGATAAAATTTCTTAATGGAATTTTTATACAATCGTAATATCATGTTGTAGACATTAAAATAATAATAAAATAAATATTTTGACCTCAAGTTTGTGGTCCCAAAATCACTCTTCTAATTTGACTAAAAATGGGTTCTTACAGTTCAAGTCACTAATCCATTAGGCCAAAGTGTAATAGTTAATTTAGTGTGTCGTGATTGTCCACTAAAAATAAAAGGCTGTGAATTCCCTGCTAATTTGATATTACTACCTTTTCAGGAATTTGATGTTATTTTGAGAATGGATTGGTTGACTAAGCATAATGCTGTAGTAAATTATAAAGAAAAACGGATTTATATGAAATGTCAACTGATGAAATGATTACTTTTCTGAGAATCTGAAAGAAATTGTTAGAATTATTTTAGCTTTTTTAGCTTAGAGACTAATGCTGAAAGGTAATGAGGCATTTTTAGCCTACATTCTTGATACCCGAGATTCTGAATCAAAGCTAGAATAGTTACCTGTTGTTAATGAGTTTGCTGATGTATTTCCTAAGGAGTCATTGTGTTTACCACCTAATCGTGAAGTTGAAATTGTGATTGATGTGATTTCGGGAACAGCTCCGATATCGATAACACCATATCGAATAGTACCAGTTGGGTTAAAGGAGTTAAAGACACAGTTGCAAGAATTATTGGACAAAGGGTTTATCAGACCGAATATGTCTCCTTGGGGTGCACTTATCTTAGTTATGAAAAAGAAAGATGGTTCTTTAAGACTGTGTATAAATTATAGGCAGCTGAATAAGGTCACAATTAAAACTAAATATCTTTTACCTCATATTGATTATTTGTTTGACCAACTAAAATGTGTTGCAGTATTTTCGAAGATAGACCTCAAATCCGGGTATTATCAATTGAAGGTTAAAGATGGTGATATGCTGAAGACTACTTTTGAAACTCGGTATGGTCTTTATAAGTTTTTAGTAATGCCATTCGGCTTGACTAATGCTCCTACTGCTTTCATGGATTTAATGAATCAGATTTTTTGACCATATTTGGATTGATTTGTGGTTCTGTTTATTGATGATATATTAATCTATTCCAAGTCAGAATCCGAACATGTACAACATTTAAGAATTGTGTTACAGACTTTGAGAGAGAAACAATTGTATGTAAAGTTTAGCAAATGTGAATTTTGGTTACACGATGTTGGATTTCTGGGTGACATTGTATCAGCTGATAGGATTTGAGTTGATCCGAGTAAAGTTTCTACTGTGGTGAATTGGAAAACTCCAAAGAATATTACAGAAGTGCGAAGTTTTCTAGGTTTAACAGGTCATTATAGATGTTTTGTCAAAAAAATTTTAATGATTGCCTCACCGTTGACTTGATTGTTACAGAAGAATGTTGAATTTGTGTGGTCTGATGAGTGTCAAAAGAGCTTTGATTAGTTAAAGAAGATGTTGACAGACGCTCCAGTTTTGACTCAGCCAGAATTGGGTGTACCGTATGTTGTTTTTAACGATGCGTCTCTGAATGGTTTGGGTTGTGTATTGATGCAGTCAGGAAAAGTGATGGCTTATGCTTCTCGATAGCTAAAACCGCATGAGAAGAATTATCCTACACATAATCTCAAGTTGGCTGCAATCGTATTTTCTTTGAAAATTTAGAGACACTATTTATATGGTGAGAAATATTATGTGTATACAGATAATAAAAGTTTGAAATACTTAATGACTTAAAAAGATCTGAATTTAAGACAGAGACGATGATTAGAATTACTAAAAGACTATGACTTGGTTATTAACTACCATCCAGGAAAGGCTAATGTAGTTGTAGATGGACTTAATTGAAAGTCATTTTCGTTTGTACTTCGAGTGATGAACGCTCATTTGTCACTTAATAATGATGGTTTTGTACTAGCAGAACTGAGAATGAAACCTTTGTTCCTCTAACGGATTCGAAAGTTACAAGATGAGGATCTGAAATTAGGACTGAAACGACAGATGGTTTGGGAAAATTTGAGTTTAGAGTATAGCATTGATGATAATGGTATGTTGCGATATTGCAATAGGATTTGTGTTCCGAATAATTCAAATTTGAAAAATGATATTCGTTCTGAAGCTCACAGTAGCATGTATTCTACTCATCTGGGTAGTACGAAAATATATTGTGATTTGAAACAGATGTATTGGTGGTCGAGTGTGAAACGAGAAAATTGTGAGTTCATAGCTAAGTGTTTAATTGTCAGCAAGTGAAAGCGGAACATCAGGTGCCAACAGGTTTTTTACAACCTGTCATGATTCCAAAATGGAAATAGGAGCATGTCACGATGGATTTTGTATCCAGATTACCTGTGACTCCAAAAAAGAAAGATTCAATCTGGGTGATTGTTGATAGATTGACTAAATCGGCACATTTTATTCCGGTCAGAATAGACTTTTCACTTGAGAAGATAGCAGAATTATATATATCAGAGATTGTGAGGTCACATGGGGTTCCTACATCCATTATTTCAGATCGGGATCCGAGGTTTACATCGAGATTTTGGAGTAAACTACAAGAAGCTCTGGGTACAAATTTAAATTTTAGCACATCGTTTCATCCTTAGACTAACGGGCAATCAGAACAAGTAATTTAGATTTTGGAAGACATGTTGAGATGTTGTATACTCGAATTTGAAGGTAGCTAGGAAAGGTACTTGTCGTTGGTTGAATTTGCATATAATAATAGTTATCAATCTAGTCTCAAAATGGCACCATTTGAAGCTCTTTATAGAAGAAAATGTAAGACTCCAATTGTATTGGTCTGAATTGAGTGAATCCAGGTTGATGGGAGTCGACTTAATCTAAGAAACTAAAGGTAAAGTTTAACTTATCGGAGATAGTTTGAAGGCTGCTTCTAACCGTCAGAAGTCATATGCAGATTTGAAAAGAAGAGAAATAAAATTTGATGTGGGCGATCGAGTGTTTTTAAAAGTTTCATCGTGGAAGAAAGTATTGCGGTTTGGTAGGAAATAGAAATTGAGTCCAAGATTTATCGGGCCGTATGAAATTATTGAAAGAATTGGCCCTGTGGCTTATAGATTAGCTTTGCCTCCAGAACTTGCGAAAATTCATAATGTGTTTCATGTATCGATGCTGAGACGGTACAGATCAGATCCTTCACCCATAATTTCTCATAGTGAAATTGAACTTCAACCAGATATGATGTATTTTGAAGAACCAAAAAAGGTCTTTGCTCGAGAGGTTAAAGAATTACAGAATAAACTAGTACCATTAGTTAAAGTGTTATGGCATTGTCATGGTTTAGAGGAGGCAACTTGGGAAGCAGAAGAATCCATGAGATCACAGTATCCGAACTTATTCCTAGGTAACAAATTTTGAGGACGAAATTTTTTAAGGAGGGAGAGTTGTAACAGTCCAATTTTTAGTGGTGTCAAAAAAAGTGGTTCGAGACCACTAAATCCGACGAGAGAGTTCGAAAATTATATTATTTATTATTTACAAGTCAAATGTGATTTTAGAAAGACTTTTGAATTAGTTATTTGTGTTTTAGAAGGAATTATTAGGTTAAGTGATTTCGAAAACGAGCTATCGGGACCACCATTTCATAAACTGAGTCGTAAATATTTTTATAAATATTTACGGAGTATCATGAGTTAGTGTTAAAGTTTCGTTAGACAACTTTAATGTTTCGGTAGTTAATTAATTAAAAAGGACTAAATTGAAAAAGGTGCAAAACTTGTTAAAGTGATAAAATAGCTTAAATGTTAAATGAGGGAGGACTTAAAGGGCAAATTAGCCCAAAGAAGATGGTTGAAATGGCAAAAATAGAAAAAAAAACAAAGATATTAGGTGATTAAGGGGCAAAATGGGAAATAAAATAAAATTTAATTAGATAAAAAATGGGACTTAAAAGAAATCTAGACATTTCTTCACAATTCTTCAACCAAAAACACCACTGGAGGTCCCTAAGAAGCTGGTTTTTCATATTTTTACTTCAAATCAAGAGCCCTTAGATCAACGAGAAAAAAGAAATTAGCAGAATAGTCCTTAACTACTACAAGGTTACAATTTAACCCAGGTAAGTTCGTATGGTTAAATTTTAATGTTATATGTTAATTGATGAAAGGTATTTTGTATTTATTCGTAACATTTGTTGAAAATAAAATTATTATTAAATTTATGAAATTGAATCAAGTATTCGAAGTGAACAAAACGCAAGATTGAGTATAGTCGTTCAGTGCAAAAGAGGAATTGACGATAAATTACCCAAGTAAACCGAGGTTCAACATTTGTTGCGAACTTTCGTATTTGCTTTATGTTTAGCTCTCATGAGCTTCAGTTAACTCATGTGAGTTTCAGTTTAACCCTTCTAGGTTTCAGTTTAGCTCTTCCGAGCTTAAAATTAACCCTTATGGGTTTCCGTTCAGCTCTTCTAAGCTTCTTTTTAACCCTTACGGGTTTCCTTTAGCACTTATGTGCTTCTGTGTAGCCTTCAAGCTTCTGTTTGTGATGTAATCAAATCCATAAGATGTTATCTAATTTGACAAGGATTAGTAAGTGCTATATAGAATTAATGTGGAAGAGTTTTAGTTATTATTAATGTTGAGCTCAAATAAGTGAATTCATGGAGTGAAGTTGTGATTGGCAGGAATAATATATTGAATGATTTACTTAAATAAATTATTGTTTTATGTTCAGTAAGATTTATATTAAAGCCAAAAAACTTAGTAAGTTTCATTAAGCTTACTGTATTGTTTAATGTTCTTTGTAAATTTTCAAGAAGTTCGGAGGATCGGATCAACACATCAGTCACACTATCCAGATTGTTCCAGTAGATTTTGTTATGCACTTTATGGTTTATATGGCATGAATAGGATTGGATTGGAAAAGTGCTAAATTTAATATGGTTGTGAATGACTTATATATAAATATATGTTTGTATGCACGTATTTAGTAGTAGATTTTTGTAAATAAATGAATGGAGTTATTTTGGTAAGTTTAGCCAATTGAATCTTGTGATAATATATATTATGTTTAAAACATGATTTTTGGCTTGTGTTGATTGTTTGATTGAGGCTATTTGATATATTATAATGTTGTGTATAAGTTGATATAAAAAAGGGTAAGAAAAGTGGTCTTAAAATGGCTTATTTTCGTCCACATGGGCAGAGACACGGGCGTCTGTCCCCTACTTTTAAGAAAGTTTTTGAAATTTTGGGAAAAATTCCCTGAGTATTCAGTTTAGTCCCGATCCACTTCTAAGGTGTATATTGGGCCTCGATGGCCCATCTAAGGGACAATATAAGTGTTAAATGAATATTTCTTGATATGTATATTAAAGGTTGAGAAATGTCTGAATTTAATCTGTAAAGTCCAATAATGTTTCGTAACCCTGTTCTGGCAACGGATAAGGGTTAGGGGTGTTACAAATGTTATAGAGCTAGTCATAGTGTGCCCGTTTCGTAAGGTCCAAAAAGTGAAATTCATGATGTTTTCTTTCAAAAGATGAACTAATGGTTCTTAGAGTTTATGCGAGCTAATCTTGTAGCTTTATAACGTCTACCCCTAATTGTGTCTCCCACGAAATCCCCATTGTCCTCAAAATCCAGTAAATGTTCACAGACCTCCAATTGATAAGATTAAAAAATATAGAGCTAAAGAATTCAATGGCAAAATTGAAGATGATCCTATTAGAATTGAATACTAGTTGAGATGTGCCGTGTCACGTGTGAAAGATGAAGCTTAACAGTGGTGGACAACTTTGACAACAATTATTCCTAAAGATTGAGTAAATTGGGATTTCTTTCAATCAGAATTCAAAAAGAAATACATCAATCGATTGTACCTAGAAAAAAAGAAAAAGAGAATTTCTGTTGTTGAAACAGGGAAACATGTATGTAATAGAGTATGAACAAGAATTGATTTGCCATAATTTAGTGTAGTAGATTAAACTATTTTCAACACTTTCGAAGCTCGAAAGTAAGTATTTTCATTAAGTTTTAGTTATGTTTTAATAAGTTTTCCTAAAGTTAATAAAGTGTGCAAATTGAGTCCTTTATTGACCTTAGGGGCTGAATGAGGGGCTGAATAAGGCCCAAGGGTGAGCTCGTGTACTTTACAAGTGTGCAGGAGACTATTAGAAGGCGTACAAAACTAGTACTTGTCACTATGTCGCAACACGGAATGATCAATGACACAACATAGGGAGCAAAATGGAGAAATCAGGAGATTACCTTTGATGTCACGAGGCATACTTAAGGGTGTCGCGACATACTCCTAAAGATATCCCAACAAGAGTATACTTACTCCTGCTTCACGACACTGGTCTTGGTGTGCCGCGACATCGACTCTGGATGAGAATTAAACACAAGCCAGGGGGCATTTTGGTTCGCACAATCAAACTTAGAGCTCAGGAACGTCAGCTAACCTAGGGTTAAGGATGATAGCCACATGAAATCTATAAATAGGCTCCTTTATCACATGTTATGGACACCAATTACTTATACTAGAATTCTAATTTTAATTTTAGTGTAATTTTTCTTCTTTTTAGGTTTTTAGATTTGTTTTCAGTTGTTTTTTCTTTTATCTCAGGAGATCTGATTTGTGGAGACAATCAAACTTTTCGATTCACTTCATTCTTAATACAAATTAGGTGTTTTCTTAAACTTTATACTTCGATTCATTCTTCATGCTCTATCTTTGTATTGTTTCTATACTATTTATGAAAACCATGAAAAACTAATCCTTCTATGGGGGATTAGTAAGTAGAGGTATGATTTGTTAACTATTTTGTAGGATTACTCAATGGATCAACTATTTGGGAAAAGAAGAACCTAAAACCCTATGCCGACAACCCTAGGAAGTCATCGAGGTGGGAATTAACCTAAAATTGGCATGGCTTATCCGTGAACACCTTCACCCCAAGCCAGTCTGGGCTGTGAGATCAGAACACAAGTAGTCCTTGCCAATTCATTATTTGATTGGAAGATTGGAAGATCCTATTGGGATAGCGACTAGTTGATTGACGAGGAACCCAAAGTGACAGTTGATAGGGATTACTAAAGTAAGCTATTCATCCATAATTAGATTTGATTTATTCTACTTTTTGATATCTTGAATTTTATTTCTTTATGTTATTTTATTATTACATCTTAAAAACTCCTTTTATTTTTACCTTCTTTCTATAACTGATTTAGAGTACTAATTAGATCTTTCAATGTTTAGGTTAAAATTGATCTAGCACTAGCCTCCATTGGGTGCAATCCTCAAAGTACTCACCTTATCTGTTGTAATTATATTACAACTAGACCCATATACTTGCAGATACCGCCTTACATTTATATATCTTTTACTACAGTATTCGTAACTTAGATATTAGTACGTCCAGAGGCGGTCAGGAATTTATCAGACTTAGTAAAAGTGCCAGAGAGAGTGGATCGACAGAAGCTGAAATGTGTACTCATTTTGAGTGGGGTCTAAATGAAACATACAAATATTAGTGGGAGCACTTGAATTGAAAGAATTTCTTGTTCTATTTGAGAGAGCACAGAAAATGGAAGACGTATGCAACGAGAAGAAACAGATCGAGTTGAAACTCTGAGACTCCGCTAAACAGTATGATTAGATTATTTCTGACTCCTCCACCAAAGAAGTCAAGAGATGTTCATAGTCATTTGAATTGTAACACCCTATACCTGACCCAATTTATCAGATCTAGATATTAGATGTCACAGTGCTTACTTACTTAGCTAAATTTTACAATCAACGAAAGCCATACTGAATGTATCTCTTATTTATTTAAAATCTTTTCTAAGGTATTACGTTTGAAATAATACACTTATCGATTTTCATAATCTTTCAAAGGTAAAATAAGACCATACAACAAATTGTTCAAATCGACAAACATATTTGTAGTGGGCATTACTATTTATCATTTGAAAAATATTTTTTATAAGGATTCCTCTTTATGCATAATATTGCTCTCGATCTACCATCATGGCACATCCCTGGCTTGGTCCCTCCCGGTGAATTGGTCCAATTCGCATACCTGCATACAAAAAACATGCATATAAGTACAAAGGAAATTAGTGGGTCTCACTCATAATTACCTTTTTACGGGGTCGTAAAATCTTTTTGACTCAAGAGTTTGAATTGTAACAACTCGATTTTAACTAAATCGGAACAGTGGTTTTGAAACCACCAAACTGAGGTCAGAAAATTATTTTTAATATTATTTTTAGTGTTTACAGCATGCTATTTGATATGTGAAATTTTCGTGAATTAATTTTATCATTTAATTAGTCAATTTGAGAAAAAGGACTAAATCGCGTAAAATGCAAAAGTTGCATGCTATTAGTTAAAGGTGTCAATTGGTCTTGGATTTTAAATATGATGGCCTTAAATGGTGATTATTCCATTATATTAGTAAGTGGACAATTTTGGGCATATATTAAGTGATTTTAAATGGTTATTAATTAAGTTAATTATGGTATTTTGTAACTAAAGTTAAAATAAGTAAAAATAAAGCACAAATTTCATCCATTATCATCTTTGTGGACCAAAATTAAAAGAACAAGAAGGAAAAATAGGGTTCTTTATTTGGCTATGGATGATTCAAATAATTACGTATGTTTTAAGCTCGATTTTTTTATGATTTTTACGTTTTTGAAATCGTTGCTTTGTAATCTAGCTAGCCCATACCTTATATTTTGAAATTTTTTAAATATTTTGAGAGTTTCCATTATTGAATCTATGATTTATTTAATGTTTAATGTTGAAATATGAAAGCTTGATGATAGTTTTACATGTTTTATAAAGTGATTTTTGACAAAAGTGTCCAATAGGGATTAAATTGTGAAATATGTAAATTGAAAGGTTGAAAAGTGAAATAAATGAAAGTTTTAGACTGCTAGGAACCTATATGTATTTCAGCCAAGCTTGGGTTTAAGTCATTTGAGTTAGTATAAGATGTTGAACTTGATGATGCTTATGAATGTGCAAATAGTTCTACTTTTAATGTTTGGTAATAGACCTATAATGAATGAATGGGATTGAAATGGTTATGTATATTTGAATTGGTTTAGTTGGATGGATTATATATATGAATTATGCTTAGTAAAGTAAGATAAATTGACTGGTATTTGCATAGGTAAATAGTATGGATTTTAGTTGAAATGGATATGGTATGATTATGTATTAGTTGATGACTTTTGGCTACATAATAGTGTCTTAGAATGATACCATATGAGCTTGTTTAAGTATGAGAAAAAAGGGTGGCAAATTGGCTTTGCAAATGACCTATTTTTGTCCACACGGGCAGAGACACGGGTGTGTGTTTCAGCCGTGTTTGACACACAGTTATGCTACACGGCCGTGTGTCCCCTAGTGTTGAAATTGTATTGAAGTCAGTATGCTCCGCACGGTCTCACACATGGGCGTGTGACTGTCCGTGTGGTATAAGTCAGTATATCCCCTAAATGGCACACGGCCTAGCACACGGGCATGTGTGGCCATTTCGTAGGGCACACGGGCTAGACACATGGGCGTGTGATTAGCCGTGTGACCCAAGTTAGTATACTCTCCAGTTTTCACACAGCCTAGCATATGGGCGTGTCCTCGATCGTGTGATGTAAGTCAGTATGAATGCCCTGTTTTCACACGGCCTGTTCACACGGGCATGTGACCATTGTATGATTGAAAGTTTAACTTTTTTAAAAATTTTTTGTATGTTATCGGTTTAGTCTTGAACCACTTTGAAAGCATGATTAGGCCTCGTAGGCCCTTATAAGGGGCAATATGATTATTTTGAATGATATATGAGAATGAATGATTGAGGTTAATAAATGTAAGCTAAATGTTGTATATTGATTGGTAATGCCTCGTAACCCTACTCCGGCAATGGATACGGGTTAGGGGTGTTACATTTTTTTGGTATCAGAGCTATAGTTTAATTGATTTTAAGACTAACGTAGCATGTGTGAGAGTCTAGCTATACATGCCATATATACTCTGCGATAGTGTGATGATTCCTGACAGCTTAAACTGTGTTTTCGTATAGTAATGGATCCCAAACGAGTTGTAGCTAATGATCTAGAAAGTAACGTGCCCGCTCCCGCTCAAGGGGCAGTGCCTACTGAATCTAGACTCGTGTCGAGTAGTCACGGAGGTGAGGCTAAAGAAGCCTTTTTTCAGATGATGAACGAATGGTTCACGCAATATATTCGTACTAATCCGGCTACTCAACAACCTCCACCCCCACCTATCCTCAACAAATCCCTGTTGTTCCTCAAGTTGTGGATTCAATACGGTTGAACAAGCCGCCAGTGGATAAAATTCTTAAACATGGGGCTGAAGACTTTCGGGCTACTATTGATGATGATACTGAAAAAAACGAGTTTTGGCTCGAAAATACGATTCGAGTATTTAATGAATTGTCTTGTACTCTTGAGGAATGTATTAAATGTGTTGTATCTTTACTGAAAGACACTACATATCAATGGTGGAATACCTCTGTGCCTGTAGTACTAAGGGAATGAGTGACCTGGGAATTCTTTCAGATGGAGTTCCAAAATAAATACATAAGTCAGCGATTTCTTGATCAAAAGCATAAAGAGTTCTTATAGTTAAAACAAGGCCACATGACTGTCACCGATATGAAAGAGAGTTCATACGGTTAAGTAAGTATGCTCGAGAGTATGTGTCTACTGAGGAGATTATGTGTAAATGGTTCGTTGATGGGTTGAATGAAGATATAAAACTACTAGTCAGAATTCTAGAGTTGAAAGAATTTGTAGTTTTGGTTGAAAGGGCTTGTAAAGCCGAGGATCTTAGCAAAGAGAAGAGAAAATCAAATTTAGAGGCTAGAGACTCGAGAACAAGATCAATGAGTAAGCCGTATCATTCTTCATCAAAGAAATCTCGAGATTTGTTTAGTTGATCAAATACACCAGTGGAATACTCTAGTAGAGATCGTGTGAAGCAAATTACAAGTTAAAAAACTCCAGCTATGTCAGTGGCAAGTGTGGGTAATGTTAGATCAAATAAACCTAAATGTGGATGATGTGGAAAACGATATTTTGGAGACTGTAGATTGAATGATAAAGCCTATTTTAGATGTGGATCACATAAACATTTCATTCGGGATTGTCTTGAGCTAGATGAGAAAGCTAAGTCTTAGAATGTAAGCTCGAGCAACCCTATTGTGAGAGGAAGATCATTCCGTAATGTTGGAAATATGAGTGGTGGTAGAGGTGCAACTCGAGATACTGCTATGAGATCCAATGCTAGAGCACCTACCAAGCCTATGCTATTCGCGCTCGCGAAAAAGCATCATCTCCAGATGTTATCACTGGTACTCTCACTCTCTATGATATTAATGTGATTGCATTGATAGATCCAGGGTCAACTCATTCTTATATATGTATGAATTTAGTATCCAGTAAGACTTTGCCCGTAGAGTCTACTGAATTTGTGATTAGAGTATCGAACCCCTTAGGCAAATGTGTTTTGGTTGACAAAGTCTGCAAGAATTTTCTATTAATGCATCAAGATTTCTGTTTTTCGGCTAATCTAATTTTGTTGCCATTCGATGAATTTGATATGATTTTGGGTATGGATTGGCTAACGATGCATAATGCTATAGTCGGTTGTAAACGAAAGATAATTGAACTGAAATGCCATAACAATGAGATTATTAGAATTGAATCTGATGACCTAAATAGTTTGCCAGTTGTGATCTCATCTATGTTAGCACAAAGATTTGTAAGAAAAGGGTATGAAGCTTATTTTGCCTATGTACTTGATATGAAAGTGACGAAAACAAAGATTGAATCAGTATCAGTTGTGTGTGAGTATCCAGATGTATTTCTTAAAGAGTTACCGGGTTTAGCACCTATCAGAGAGTTTGAGTTTGGTATTGAATTAGTACCGGGTACAACGCTGATATCAATAGCTCCATACAGAATTGCTCCGACAGAGTTAAAAGAATTAAAAGCTCAGTTGCAAGAAATGACAGATAGAGGTTTTGTCAGACCAAGTTTTTCTCTTTGGGGTGCACTAGTGTTATTTGTGAAAAACAAAGATGGCACGATGAGAATGTGTATAGACTATCAACAACTCAACAAAGTGACGATCAAGAATAAATACCCTTTGCCGCGAATATATGATTTGTTTGATCAGTTAAAAGGGGCAACAGTGTTTTCAAAAATTGATATGAGATTGGGTTATTACCAGTTGCGAGTTAAAGGCTCAGATGTTCCAAAGACTGCATTTAGAACAAGGTACAGACACTAAGAATTTCTTGCAATACCTTTCAGATTAACAAATGCACATGTTGTTTTTATGGATTTAATGAACCGAATTTTCAGGCCGTACTTAGACCGATTCGTAGTTGTATTTATTGATGACATTTTGATTTCCTCTCGAGATGAATCAGAGCATGCCGAACATTTGAGAATTGTATTACAAACTTTGAGAGATAAGTAGTTCTTTGCAAAGTTCAGCAAATGTGAGTTTTGGCTACGAGAGGTTGGTTTTCTAGGACATATAGTTTTAGCTGAGGGTATCTGAGTTGACCCAAATAAAATTTCTACGATTATAGATTGGAAGCCTTCAAGAAACATATCCGAAGTCCGTAGTTTTCTAGGACTAGCCGGCTATTATAGACGATTTGTGAAAGGCTTCTCAATGATTGCAACTCCGATGACACGGTTGCTTCAAAAAGATGTTAAATTTGAGTGGTCAGAAAAGTGTCAGCAGAGCTTCGAACAGTTGAAAGCATTATTGACAGAGGCACCAATGTTAGTTCAGCCTGAGTCGGGTAAAGAATTTGTAGTTTTCAGTGATGCGTTGTTAAATAACCTGGGTTGTGTTTTGTTGTAGGAAGGAAAAGTTGTAGCATATGCTTCGAGACAATTGAAGCCGCACGAAAAGAACTATCCAACACATGATCTAGAGTTGGCCGCGATAGTGTTCGCATTGAAAATTTGGCGTCATTATTTGTTTGGTGAGAAATGCCATATTTATACCGACCACAAAAGCTTGAAATATCTGATGACTCAGAAGGATTTGAATTTGCGACAGCAGAGATGGTTAGAATTGCTAAAAGACTATGAATTAATAATTGATTATCATCCGTGGAAAGCGAACATAGTTGCTGATGTTTTGAGCCGAAAGTCTTTATTTGCTTTACGTGCTTTGAACACACAATTAGCTTTGTCTAACGACGGTTCGATAGTAGCTGAATTGAAAGCGAGACCATTATTTCTATAGCAGATTTGTAAAACCCAAAAATTTGATAATGAGTTGCAAACAAAACGAGCTTAGTGTGAGTCAACTCCTGATTCAGAGTTTCAATTAAGGCCTAATGATTGTTTGATGTTTCGTAATAGAATATGTGTACCAAGAAATTTTGAGCTTATTCAGAAGATTTTAAATGAAGTACACAGTAGTTGTTTATTAGTACATCCAGCAAGCACAAAAATGTATAATGATTTGAGACAGTTTTATTGGTGGCACGGTATCAAATGTGATATCTCAGAATTTGTTTCGAAATGTTTAATTTGTCAACAAGTCAAAGCTAAGCATCAAATGCCGTCAAGTTTGTTACAGCCTATTATGATTCCAGACTGGAAGTGGGATAGAGTAACAATGGATTTCGTATCGAGTTTGCCCTTATCTCTGAGAAAGAAAGATGCGATTTGGGTTGTTGTTGACAGATTGACAAAATCAGCTCATTTCATTCTGATACGTACAGATTTCACGCTTGATAAATTGGCTGAGTTATATATCTCAGAGATTGTTCGATTGCACGGTGTAACACCCCTAACCCGTAACCGTCGCCGAAATAGGTTAAGAGGCATTACCGGACAAGTCATTCAGTTCAGAACAATTACAAATGAAATATCATCTCATTTATAGCAAATGTCATTTATTCACATTCATTATGTACATAAAATCGAGCATACGATACTTAAACATGCATTCGGGACCAATTCGGTAACATATAATACTTTTGGAAACTTAGAAAATTTTCAACTTTTGAAAGGTCACACGCCTGTGTGAACAGGCCGTGTGCCTCACACGACCTTAGACATGCTCGTGTGTCTAAGCCATGTCAAAACAGGGCATACATACTGACTTATCCACACAGCCATAAGACACGCCCATGTGCTAGGCTATGTGAAAATTAAGGAGGCTACTGACTTGGCCACACAGCTGACCACACGTCCGTGTGCCACACACGACCATTAGACACGCCTGTGTGTCTAGGCTGTGTCAAAACTGGAGGGTATACTAACCTTAGTTCGTAGGGTACCCAAGGGGACACACGGCCGTGTAACATCACCGTATGTTGCACATGGCTGAGACACAAGCCCGTGTCTCTGCTTGTGTAGAAAATATAGTAACAATTAATTCAAACCACATGGCTTAACTTATACACAATTTTTACTAAAAACATGGTTTCCAAAACATAACTTATGCTATCAAACTAGCCTATACATGCCATCTTCACAAAGGTTCAAAAGTTCAAAATTCCAAAAGGAAATTTGGATAGTGTGACGTGCGACTTCGACTTGTCCAGAACGAGCGAGCTAACGAACCTCTAAAAGACATAGAAACAGAAACCGAGTAAGCTTTTAAGCTTAGTAAGCCGGTATAATTCAGAATTTAACTTGCCATTTAAAGTATTCAATAATAATAATAATAGGCCAACAATTCAATACAAATCCATCACCTAATTACACATAAGCATCACATGTTAGTCATTCAACTAATACATAAACCATATCTTGTTCATATAGCAATATTTAAGCTCGTTGAATCTATTAGAACTTCAAAGGATAACCGAGTGAACAATGTCAATAATCCGTCAATTCATCATCATACATGTTCTTTCGAGACATGGCCAGAAAGCTCATCATGAGCTAAAAACGAGAAGCTCTATTGAGCTGAACGGGACGCTCTTATGAGCTATGGTGAGTCCGCAACCAATGCAGGAGCTCAACCATTTTGGTAAATACCGTAACATGACACTCGTATCTAATAAATTCTTATAGTTCAACTAAAGCTCGTAACACATTCGATATATCATCAAGTAATTCAATTATAAACATTCAATTCAACATTGCAAGTATAGTATAGTTCGATTCTAATTATACGAACTTACCCCGAGTTGCTCAGATGAAAACTAATGTCTACTCCTCTACTTTTCATTTCCCCCGATCTAATTTCGGTATTTACTTATCTTGATCTATATGATATCAAATTAACTCATTCAAAATTTCATTCAATTCAATTTAGCCTAAAACATTCATTTTTGGCCAAATTACAAATTTACCCTAGACTTTTGACTACTTTGCAATTTAGTCCTTTATACACAAAATGGCAAATTTACACAATTAGTCTAAAACCCAAGATAGTCAAATTTCGTATATGCTAATAACATCCCAAAACTTTCATTATTTCACACATTTAACCACAACATTTCTACCTTTTACAAATTAATCCCTAATTCTCATTTTTGTCAAAAATCACTTTATAAAACTTGTATAACTATCATCAAGCTTCCATAATCTATCATTAAACTTTCAAGAACTCAAGTATTAAACAATGTAACATTTCAAAATATTTAACAGTTTCAAAAACGAAGGTACGAGCTAGATAGATTAAGCTGCAACGAGCTCAAAAACATAAAAATCATTAAAAACCGAGCTAAAACGGACTTACATGCTCAAGTAAAGTGACCGAAGGTTTGAAGCTCTGAAAATGGCTATTCCTTGCCCTAAGTTCGATTGGGAAGATGAATGAAGAAATAAAATGCATTTTGTTTTATTAATTTAAACTTTATTAATCCAATTAACAATATAACCTTATAATATAACTTAATAAATCATGAAATTCATGGACATGAATTTCCATCAACTTAAAATAAGGTCAAATAAAATTATAAGGACTTCCATATTAATAAACCATAGCTATTTAATACCTTTAAACAATAGAACTCATATTTTTCGCTTTACGCGATTTAATCATTTTTACCGAATTGAGCATTTAAACAATAAAATTTCTTTACGAAACTTCCACATAATCAATCTCTCATACTGTAAACATTATTAAAATAATAAAATAAATATTTTGACTTCAGATTTGTGGTCCCGAAACCACTGTTCTGATTTGACTTAAAAACAGGTTGTTACACACGGAGTGCCACTATCTTTTGTTTCGGATAGGGATCCAAGATTTACTTCGCCATTCTGGAAGAAATTGCAAGAAGCTTTAGGTACAAAGCTGTATTTTAGCACTGCATTTCACCCGCAAACGGATGGTCAATCTGAATGAGTTATTCAGATACTTGAGGATATGTTGCGGTGTTGCATTCTTGAGTTTGAAGGTAGCTAGGAGAAATATCTACCGCTGATTGAATTTGCTTACAATAATAGTTTTCAATCGAGTATTAAAATGGCACCGTACGAAGCTCTATACAGTTGTAAATGCTAAACACCGTTGTACTAGACTGAGCTTAGTGAGAGTAAAATTCGTGGGGATATCTGATCAGAGAAACAGAAGAGAAAGTGAAAGTAATACACGATAGTTTGAAAGCGGCTTCGAATCGACAGAAATCGTATGCAGATTTGAAACGGAAAGATATCAAGTTTCAAATCGGGGATAAAGTGTTTTTAAAAGTATCACCTTGGAAAAAGATATTATGGTTCGACCGAAAAGGGAAATTGAGTCCGCGATTCATCGGACTGTATGAGATTATCGAGCGAGTTGGGCCAGTGGCATATCTGTTATCTTTACTGTCTGAGTTAGAGAAAATACATAATATGTTTCATGTTCCGATGCTTTGACAATACTGATACGATCCTTCACATGTTATTTCCCCGACCGAGGTTGAAATTCAGTCTAATATGTCATATGCTGAAGAATCGATTTAAATTGTAGCTCGTGAAATCAAAGAGCTAAGAAGCAAGAGAATCGCATTAGTAAAAGTATTATGGCATCGACACGGGGTTGAAGAAGCTATGTGGGAACCCGAGGATGCTATGAGAAAACAATATGTGAACCTATTCACTGGTAAGATTTTCGAGGATGAAAATCCCTAAGGGGGGAGAGTTGTAACAGCCCAGTTTTAACTGAATCAGAACGGTGGTTTTGAAACAACTAATCCAAGGTCAAAAAATTATTTTTAATATTATTTTTTGTGTTTACAGCATGCTATTTGATATGTGTGAAAACTTCGTGAATTAATTTTATCGTTTAATTAGTCAATTTGAGAAAAAAGGACTAAATTGCGTAAAATGCAAAAGTTGCATGCTATTAGTTAAAGGTCTCAATTGGTCTTGGCTTTTAAATATGATGGTCTTAAATGGTGATTATTTCATTATATTAGTAAGTGGACAATTTTGGGCATATATTAAGTGATTTTAAATGGTTATTAATAAGGTTAATTATGGTATTTTGTAAATAAAGTTAAAATAAGTAAAAATAAAGCACAAATTTCATCCATTATCATCTTTGTGCACTGAAATTAGAAGAACAAGAAGGAAAAATAGGGTTCTTTATTCGGCCATGGATAATTCAAACAATTAGGTATGTTTTGAGCTCGATTTTTTTATGATTTTTACGTTTTTGAGATCGTTGCTTTGTAATCTAGCTAGCCCGTACCTTAGGTTTTAAAATTTGTTAAATATTTTGAAAGTTGATGTTGAAATATGAAAGCTTGATGATAGTTTTACATGTTTTGTAAAGTGATTTTTGACAAAAGTGTCCAATAGGTATTAAATTGTGAAATATGTAAATTGAAGGGTTAAAAAGTGAAATAAATGAAATTTTTGGGCTACTAGGGACCTATATGTAATTTGGCCAAGCTTGGTTTTAAAGAAATTATGTGAATTTTGTGTATTTGTTAAATAGGGACTAAATTGATTAAATGTGTAAGTTTAGGGGCTAATGTGTAAAAATGCTCAAGTGTGTATTTTGGACTAATTTGAAAAAATATGTGATTGAATAAGTCAATTTTGAATTCATATATATCAAGAAAGAAAGAATTCAGATTTAGATTGGGGGAAAAGTAAGGTTATCGAGTAGTCGACCCAATACGACAATTCCAAATACAAGGTAAGTTCGTATAATTGAACCTAAATGTGTACCTATCTATTTGATGGATGAAATTGAGATAGTAATTAGTCTATTGGATAAATGTTGAGATATTAAATGAAATGTATGAATTGAGTAAGGCAAGTTGCCGATTAAGACCATAGCCGAGCTATGGCAAATCGAATAAAAAGAACATAACCGGGTTATGGTATGTGAACAAAAGACCACGGCAGGGCCCTGGAAAAGTATCTATAAGACCATAGTTGGACTATGGCATTGGAAAATCGATGAATTTGCATCATAAGCACTTAAAAACCGGAGTGGTTTGATAAGAGTATTGATGAGAAATAGAAATGTATCGATACAGGTATGTACGGAAAACTATTCAAGTATCGAGATAAATGAGGTTGAGAACTCATGAATGAGGATATGAATAAATTTTATGTTAGTTCGTGAATTGATGCTTTAAATGTTGATGATATTATCTATTTTGAATTGCTATATGAATTTTGTGATTATTTCATGTTCATATACGAACTTACTAAGCTTTATAGCTTACTCTGTTTAATTTTCAATGTTTTATAGTTCTACAAAGCTAGCTTAGATCCGAGAATCGCCAGAGACTTCATTGTACTATCAATCATCTATTTTGGTACTTTTGAAGTTATGTATATATGGTATATAGCATGTATAGGGTTGAGTCATCTTGGTATATTTGATGGATATGTATTTTGGCCATTTGAGTTGGTATAAGATGTTGAACTTGATGATGCTTATGAATGTGCAAATAGTTCTACTTTTAATGTTTGGTAATAGGCCTATAATGAATGAATGGAATTGAAATAGTTATGTATATTTGAATTGGTCTAGTTGGATGAATTGTATATATGAATTATGCTTAGTAAAGCAAGATAAATTTATTGGTATTTGAATAGGTAAATAGTATGGATTTTAGTTGAAACGGATATGGTATGATTATGTATTGGTTGATGACTTTTGGCTGCATAATTGTGTCTTAGAATGATACCATATGAGCTTGTTTAAGTATGAGCAAAAAGGGTGGTAAATTGGCTTTGCAAATGACCTATTTTTGTCCACATGGGTAAAGACACGGGCATGTGTTTCAACTGTGTGCGACACACGATTATGCTACACAGCAGTTTGCCTCCTGGTGTTGAAATTGTATTGAAGTCAGTATGCTCCACACAATTTCACACACGAGCGTATGGCTGGCCATGTGGTATAAGTCAGTATACTCCCTAAATGGCACACGGCCTAGCACACGGGCCTATTGGCCATTTCATAGGGCACACGGGCGTGTGATTGGCATGTGACTCAAGTCAATAGACTCTCTAGTTTTCACACGGCCTGGCATATAGGCGTGTCCTCGGCCATGTGATGTAAGTCAGTATGTATGTCCTATTTTCACACGGCCTAAAACACGGGCATGTCTACTAGTCGTGTGAGGCACACGGCTTGTTCACACGGGCATGTGACCATTGTATGATTGAAAATTTTCTAATTTTTTTTCAAAATTTTTATATGTTTCGGTTTAGTCCTGAACCACTTTTAAAGCATGATTAGGCCTCGTAGGCCCTTATAATGGACAATGTGATTGTTTTGAATGATATATGAGAATGAATGATTGAGGTTAATAAATGTAAGCTAAATGTTGTATATTGATCAGTAATGCCTCGTAACCCTACTCCGATAATGGATACGGGTTAGGGGTGTTACATGAATTCCTTCTCAGAGATTTGGCGAATACTTCTAATTCTTGGTTAGCAGATAACCATACGTAAATTTTTGCACTTAACTGTCTTATTCTCATCTCACTCGACTAGCGAATCTCAAACTTTGCTCAATACTAAAGTCCTATTACCCTATCTCTTTGCAGATTGTAGTTAGATACATTTCCTAGAGCGATACTCAACGGATATCACTTTTAACAGATTCCTTTATAGAACTCATTTTTTTTCCAGAACACCAATTACATCGTATCTTCAAACCAGTCCAAACAATCATACTTTCTTAGAAGAACACAAAATTTAAATACACATAATAGAATTCTAGATAACATTAATGTAGAACCTAAGAAATTCCAGGTTTGGCGGACACTTGCACCACCAACATTTCGAATGTACCAAGTTCCCTGTATGGAAAATCACTAAGGTGGATTCGTTAGTTGGTTAATTTTTCGAGAATTATGTCAGAAAATGCCTCACAGGCATATCCATATCTCACTCAAGGAATACTAGCATCTTAACACTTGATCATTACAAAATTCACTCTATAGGTTTCCCAGATAACACATCATAAAGGCTTTTCAAAGAATTCGCCACAAAGATATTTATTGTCCTGACGGACCCTCCCTATGGATGCCATGGGGCTTTTCCCACATGTTCTTATACATTCATGCCCTCTTGGCAGATTATCATATGATGCCATGGCCATGGACTTTCCACAGATTTATTTTGTGATCTGTCAATTCGGTTAGCATTACAACTACTTTACTGGGGGCGACACAATAAATCTCTATTTACATAATGATCTACCTATTTGGTTAGCAATATACCTGCCCTATCGAAGGTAACACAAACGGATCTATTTCTCACATTTTTACATAACCTGGAATTGTGATGCGAGTCTCAAGGCACAATTTTAGACCCATGAATTTGATTGGCTCACACTACCTCAAGGCCCAACAATAATGTTAAAGGATAAGCAAATCAAATTAGGATTCAATAAAAGACAAGATTCGAGAATGAATCTTTTCAAAGAAAAGGGGAATGATACTTGCACGGATGGGGTGAACCCATATAATAAGAAAGTATTATATAAGGACTACACACATGCCAATGATAACACCTTTTATCACACAATGTCATAACATATTGCATATTGTTCACTTCATTTACATATTTGTAGATATATCTTAGAGACATGCATTTGCATAATTACATTACATGTAGGAGTCAGGTTTAGAGACTCACCAGAGACCTACCTTTACCTCATCTTAGAGCTTCTACTTCGATAGTCCTTCTTGATCCAACAACAGCAACTACTTATATGATCATAATATTTTCATTACAATCCTTATTACAAACATTTTACTAATATTTCAAATAAAAGAGACCCTCATGTAGGGCCTTCCTGTAACACTCTTCCATTTTATAGTCGTACCGTGCAAAGCTGTAAAACTTACCAGAATGTTGAATCATCTATCTTATTTCGACCTTAACGAAGAGGAAGAAGAGAATGTTGAGGTTAGAAAGAAGAACCTGAACATTAAGCAAATAGCCAAAAAACATTCGAAGTGCCCACTTCCCATAAATATATTCTTGGTCCCCTGATTTCTCTACCAAATCCAAGGTAGGTTAAATCCTATTGAGAAATAGCCAACCATGCTACACTTGATGATTTTTCTAGCTGGCTTAATATTGAGTACAAGTAATCTTTAATTCATTTTTCTACTCAGCTTTTTACTCTGATCTCTGCCTTCTGTTGCTGTAGAATCCCAACAACTCCTAACTAACCCAATATGAGATCTAATTAAACAATACTCGTATAAATCAGGCGTACTATATCTTGGCAGAGACTCTCGTTTGGCATGGTCTTGAAGACAATTAAGTCTCATATAGTTTCCTCATATACTTGACAGTCTCTTAGTGTTTAGACAAAACCTTTGGGGGTACCCCTTTCATAAGCACACACTTTTTTGGTCGTAATCTCTCTTCTCCTAGAAACATATTGCGATCAATTCCTTATGTACCGCCAACAGATAGATGTTTTAATGCTAGTATGTGCCAAAAATCTAACTCGCCAACCAACCAACCGAGTGATAGACTAAGCTGTCATGGCATGCCCAAAATAGAATTAACATACATTATCTCACTCTTAATTGGATTTGTAAATTCTTGGGTGTGAAAACTCTCCCCTCCTTTAGGAAATTTCATCATCGAAATTTTCACCAACTTGAAAAATCCCCACTCTAAAAGATGCATGGCCAACTCCCCGGATCAGGGTATAATACTGCTTAGCAGAATGCCCAAACATAGTTATAAATGACTTCTCATCTATAACAAACACTCTATAGATCCCAACTGATGTGAATGCAAATAGCCAGTCTTGATTAACAGATTTTAAGCTCGTGGGTAAATATTAGCGGGTACTCCCATGTTTTCAAACGTCACATAACCCAACCTTGACAAGTGTTGAGCTGTGATTAGAGGATTTGAACAGTTGGCCTAAATTTTAAAACTTCTCACAGATGATTGGTTCTTTGTAAATACTAAAACTTAAACACCTTACCAAACACTTTGCTACATCATCAAAAACTTAGATTTCTTTTCTATCAAAGTTTCTTGCTTTATTCATTTTCAGTCCTTATTTTCTCTAGAGGTAATTATCACTTTGATTTTCCTTTCATTTTTATAATACAAAATGGTTTGAACAAATACACGAGGAAGAGGTTGTGGTGGCAGTGGCCAGTGGCCAGTGTAGTAGAATCGACACCTCTAGATATTTGGTTAAGATCGACCCCAGAGGTCCTAAGAATACCAGCATGTGGTTGCTCCCATGTATGAATGCAGCACCATCAATGAATAAATGAATCATTATTTTGGAGCCAAAGGCATCAATCAGCCAAATTTTGCCTACGAATTTCAACTAACCCAAGGGTGTCATATAAGTGATAACACCATGGGCTTTATTCTTCCCTTCATCTTGCTGAAGGCTAGCTTCCACTTGCCTTTCCACCCTTTTTCTGCTCGGTGCTCAATAAGTATGACATTGCACCAAGGCAACACTTTGTCCTATCCTAGTGGAATTGGTAGCCTCCTTCATAGACTATTGTATGCACCGCGAGCCGCTAATACTAGGTATATTCTAGAAAATTGACCAATTAAAGGTGAAAAGACAAAGTGTCTTAATTAGAAACACCCAATTTAGTACACGCCAGTATTTTGAGCCCATAATCCAGAACTGGACCTCGAGCCTGCATATTTGAAAAGATAAATTCGTGAGGGTCATCAGTAAGCTCAAAATTGGGTTTGGCTTTCCCACTTTCTGGTCTCTACCCCAGGAAGATATCTGTTCACAAAGTCAGTCTGTTGACTCAGAGATTGCATGGGAATAGTTTAAACGGTTAAGGATGGGGTGTATCAGAATTGGGGAAGATTGTTACTATCAGGCATGTCTTCCAATATTGTTTGCAAGGACTAAGCCTCAATGGTCACCAAGTTAATGAACTTCTATTGTGGGAAGATTCTTGAAATGTCCCTACTGCTAAAGCGGCCTGGCCTTATAACTCTAATAAAATTCTAGCACAAATTCTAGTGGCGAGGATGAGGGAACCTCCCCTCTTTTTCTATGATGCTTGCAGGATTTGCCCACACCACTACAATATTATAAGTCATGGTACATCTTCTACTCCTTCTTCCAGTTAGGCTAACTCTCTTGTTGATGATGCTAAGTCTTCTTCCAATTTTCATACCACTATGTCCGTTCCAGTACTCATGGATATCTTAGCTTTATTGGATGAGGTTCAAGCAAATGAAGGTACTACTGTTGTCCCACAAAAGATAGAGGCCTGTAAGCAAACTCAGAAGAGACCAAGGGTGGAGGGAAGCACCCAAGACTCTGATAGCAGTGAATGCCCATAATTGGCTCGACGTAGACTCAGAAAAGGGTATGCTCCTCCGAGAGCCAACGCTTCTCTAATTCTTGCCCTTCATTTTGTTCTTACCTCCCTAGTGGATTCCGTCAATTCTATAAACTCCTAAGTCCATGTCGCTAGTCTTTTTTCAACTAAAATTCTACTACAAGTAATGCACCCAAGGGTGTTTTGGTCTGCACAACCAAAAGTTAAATACGAGAGTGTCAATTGACCTAGGGTTGAGGACGACGGCAACCCTAACTCTATAAATAGGCTCTTCAACACTTGTTAAGGGACAGCTTTTTTATATTCTAAGTTTTTCTTTGTAATTTAGATTTCAATTTTTTTTTCTTTCTCATAGGGTTTAGATTTCTTTTCAGTTCTTTTCGTTCATGTTCCTCAGAGAACTTGATTTGTAGATACAATCAAACGTTTGAAGATTTTTGTGCTTCACCAATTGAATATAATCACAATTCTCTAAATTTTATTCTTGATTTATTTCTCATACATATCTTTATCATCAAGTTTATTATGTTTATGGATTCCATGAGGAAAGAATCCTCTTATGGGGGATTAGCAAGTGGAGGTATGAATAATTAACTACTTTGTAGGGATTCTTAACGAACTAGTTGTTCAAGAAAGGAAGAATCTAATCCCTAGGCCTGACAAACCTAGGAAGTCATCAAGGTAGGAATTAAACCAAATTTGGTATGACCTATCTGTTAACACCTTAACCCTAAATCAGTCTGGACTATAAGGTCGGAAGATAAGTAGTTCTTACTAACTCAGTATTTCAGTGGACGAATTGAAAGATCCTGCTAGGGTATTGACTGGTTGATTGAACAAGAAAGCCCAAGACAGTAGTTGATTATGACTACCAAAGTGAGCTAATCACCCATGCCTTCATTTCAGTGAGTTTAGAAATTAGCTTTTCAAAGTCCCTTTTATTTATGCAGTTTTTAATTCCTTATTTATAAAAACCCAAAATCTTTCCCTTTTGTTTTATTGTAATAAAATTTAGTTAAACCACTAATTAATTTTATTTTGGTTTAGGTTAACTTTAATTTAGTAATTGCCTTCCTTACGTATGATCCTCGGAGTACTTACCTACTTCATTGTAAAACTATATTACAACCTAACCCGTATACTTGTGAACACTGTCTCAAATCTATATCTTTAAGTTGTAGTATTCACAAATTGAACGTTAGTACGTCTGGAAGTGGTCAGCTCTCCTCTTATACTTTTCTTCAAATTCTCAGTTATTTCCACTCTCGATTCTGGCAAGGTCCTCCCAAGCCTTAGTGGTGGAATACAGCTTATGAGTTGGGCCCTTAAATAAGCTTGTAAGCAAAATAGTGCTAAAGTGGTGAGCTTGGAAGAAGCTATAAAATCTGACAAACATTCTTTGGCTCAATTACACTAAGTGAGAATTCTCCTGGAAATTCTTTAAGGCACTGAAAAATATAGCATAAGCAACTTGAAACGAAAGAGCAATAAGAGAACTAAAAAGCCACAAGAATGTAAATCACACCAAGTGTTTGAGTAAGTGCTCTCAATATATTCTTTAACTCATGAATAATTAAATACAATGGGATGATTACAAATGAAGGAGGAGGCCTCTATTTATAGTTGAGCTCCCCAAATCCAACAGTATAGATTGAGTTACATCGACGGTCAAGATTAGATCCTGCCTATAATTAAGAGTCCTGAGGGATTTAACATTGATACATTTTTATCCCTTAGGATATACATTAATTGCCCTAGCAACTCTAGTTTTATTAGAGTCTTTCATTGGACAACCAAGGCTTCAAGTAGATGGGCTTCTCCACGGGTCCCACAAATCAGGCCAGCCCATGTGGGTCAAATGAGCCCCATTTAATAAACTGACCTTTATAGGAAATTTTATGTGCAATGATAGGCTTTGATCTACAACCCATGACATTCTCCCCTACCCGTTCTCGTGACGCCCTTGTCATGTCCTCGGGATGCCACTGATTTGACTCTTTTAGGAACTACCTCAATGCCTTAACTAATTCCCAACTAGTCTCTCTGTTGGTTAGTCCCACCCCTCAGAATATTTACCTTAGCTTATGCCTCTAACGTTGCTTAACTTGAACCATTTCTTTCTTTCGTACATCTCGTTCGCAAGAGCCTATCGCTCTTACTTGCCCACATTGTGACTTGCCTCCATCGGGATCCCTTTGATCCGCACAAATAGGTTTCAAAAAACTCACATTGAACATCGAGTTTACCTTGAGTATTGCTACTAACTTTGGTTTGTAAGCCTTTTAGCTTACCTTTTTTAAAACTCTAAAAAGTCCCTTATGTCTTTGCCAAGCCAATGGTAAGTCAAAATGTAAAACACTAAGAAAGTGTTTGAGATGTACCTTGCTCATAGCATTTACTCTATTCAATTATCAAATTTGCATCACTATTTTTCCCCCAAAGTCTATGAATAACCCATTTTTCTCATAGGCAGTAGCCCCGCTGATGACTCAATCAACATATTATCGATTTGTCGCACCTTTAGTATTTCCAAGGGGTATCCTTAATACTCCAATCTACTAATTCAAAATTCCCACAATAAATATTCTCAGCTAGTTAGATTTTCGATAGTACCTTGGTTCCACCCTTTATGTATTGACTCATCGGTACAACACATTGTCATTGTCAAGTATCCAAGATGCATATACAATCGACAAAATGAACGAATAGAGCATTAATTCGATCGTAGAAATTCAAGCCAAGAACCAAGTCATAATCATCTAAATGAATTACCTCAAAGTCTTCCTTGCCTTTCCACTTACTGATTTGTAGCTCAACTCCTTGTACTACTCCCACAGTTGGGATCTATTTGGAATTAACCATCTTGATCTTCTTTGTTGGTTTGCTAATCAAGAGACCAATTTTACCCATGACTTCCTTCGATATGAACAAATCAGATGCCCTTGTATCAATAAGACCACTCCCTCTTCGGTTTGCGATGTTGATGCCCATAAGCATCAAGCTTTTCTACTTGTAACCCCTCTTCGCTTTTACATAATTGAGTATCATGGACCCAAGCTTCAAAGCTTCACTCTCTTGCTCCGCTTCATTCCCTTTACTATTCGCAAATATCTTGGATTGCTTTGGGCAATCCCATATCTTATAAAGACCACAATATAAGAAGCACTCCATTGGCTTCTTCCCACTCTCTTTGCCCTTCTTACTCAATATCGAACCAAGCTTCAATGGTGCTTTTCCTTACTCATCGTCCCCTTTGATGGTAGAAAGAATAGATCCTTTTGGACAATCCCTCACAATGTACAAACCTTAAAAAAGGAAGCATCTTATTGGCCCTTCTGGTTTATTCTCCATCATTACCCTTCTATTTGGGCTCGGAGGACTTGAACTTGTTTTTCCTTAGAACAAGCTCAAATAAGAAATCCACTATGATCATTGCTTTGGAAAATTCCTTGACTCCTTGACCGTATTTAGACGTACCGACGTCCAGAGTGTGAATACTACAACTAAATATATAGATTTAAGGTTGTGTCCGTAGGTATATAGGTCAGGTTGTAATATAGTTCCAATGATCGTGCCCAATGGATTACAGTTTGGGGAAGACTGCTAACAAACAATTACAGGAAATAATTAATAATCTACTTAGTCATGAATTAGTAGTGTTAAAATGGAAGCAAGATTATAATAATAATAATAAACTAAATAAATTGAATTAAACCTAAATTTTCTTTTATGTTTATGTATCGACTTCTCCTATCCCTTGTTTCAACTATGCGAGTTCTTTTAGCCTAGATCCAATTATTTTACCTAATTAATTATCGATATAGGGTTCTAATCAATCAGCTAGTAGATACCCTAGTAGGATCTTCTGATACATCTACTAGAATAACGAGTCGGTAAGAACTACTTATCTTTCGACCTCATAGTCCAGATCGATTCTAGGTTAAGGTGTTCACAGGTAGGCTATACTAATTTTGGGTTAATTCCCACCTAAATGACTTTTTAGGGTCATCAAGACTAGTGTTTAAGTTCTTCCTCTCCCAAATAGTTCATCCGTTGAGAAATTCTATCCTTCAATCAATTAATAAGATTAGAACAGTTGAAACCATGCAAGGTATGTATAAAGCATAAATTGATTCTAATATTTACACAAACATTCAATTATATAATGTTAAAGAAAGAGATATTAAGAATAGAATAAAGGAAAAGAGATGCTAATGGATTTATGGATGAAAGCGTGGCTCTGTAATAATCTTCACTCACGAGTCTCACTTTGAAATAGGATCTTCTGATTACAAAAATATAAAAATACCCTAAGCAAAAACTAAGAATGAAATAAAAACCCTAAGTATATTTTTTGTCTCCCTAAATTATGTGTTTAAATTGATTATAATGTCCTTTATATAAGCTAAACTCATATTATTAAAGTGCCTAAAATATTCTTAAAGTCCTTAGAGTTTGACTAGGACAAATACTCCTAATTTCCCTCAAAAAACGTAATTAAAACGTGCAAGAGTTTTTGGGTTGAGTAGGGGCTTGGTTGCAACACCGACCTATAATGTTGCAACCAACCACAGGGGGTATGTCACGACATAGGAGGGTCGTGTTGTGACATCGAGGGCAGTTTCGCTCTAGAACTTGTTTTTAGCTTCTGTCTTCAATGTTGAGACATCAGTGTCTTAGCATCGCGACATAGGTATTAGTTTTGGCCTGAATAAGCATCTTTAGCTGCCGACTTGTCCTACAAGACCATGTAACATTATTTAGATATATAAATATAATAAAAACTTCTAGAAAGCATAAATTACTACTTTAAGTGTGAAAACCTAAATATATACTAAGATGTTTTGATTTAGCTATTAAACAAGCTAAAGTTATGTGTAAAAAGGATGTAAATTGTGACAACCCGAATTAGGGCCTAATCGGAATGGTGGTTGGCCTAATCGGAATGGTGGTTTCGTGACCACAAATCTGAGATAGAAATAATTATTTTATGATTATTTTGAGGTTTATGATATGATTTCATGATTTCGTGAAAATTTCGTGATGAAATTTTATGCATTGAGCGCTTAAGTTGAGATTAGGGACTAAACCGAATAAATTGCAAAACTCGTGTTTTAGAAGTTTTTTAGTATGAAATTGCTTTGGGATATTAATTAGGAGGTCTTAAATAGCAACTTGACCAATTCCTAAGTTATGGACAAAAGTGGGACATGGAGGGAATTTTTGGAAAGTTTAGTAGTAAGGGCATTTTGGTCATTTGTATATTAAATGAAATAAAATGGGAAAAATAACACAAAATTGGCCATCATCTTCATTAGTTGCTGCTGAAATTTGCTCTCCTCCATAGCT
Organism: Gossypium anomalum; assembly: GCA_025698475.1. Classification (NCBI taxonomy): domain Eukaryota; kingdom Viridiplantae; phylum Streptophyta; class Magnoliopsida; order Malvales; family Malvaceae; genus Gossypium; species Gossypium anomalum. Next base: position 16,317,956 of record CM046957.1, read on the forward strand.
AGGGTTTCTTCAACTTTCAAGCTTCATAGTAAGTGATTTCAAGCCCCGTTTTTAATGTTCTTTACATTTTTAAAATCCTCGTAGCTCGGTTTACCTATTTCTACCATTATTTCGAGTTAGGGTTTATGTTTAAAAATTTACCCATGAATGATAGGCATCTATTTTGATGTTTGATGGTAGAATATGAATGTCTGAAGTTAGGAGAATGATCTTTTCTAAGCGATTTTTAGCGAAAACGAGCAAAATGGCATAATCGATAAAAATACCGATTGTTCATAACTACGTGTTAGAGTGAGAATTTGATGTTGCCATAGAAGAGAAAAATGATCAGCATGTTATTAAACATAAGAATAAGGGCTGAAATTAAATTTCCGAGCCTTGGGGTAAAATCATAATTTTGTAAAAGTTAGGGGGCAAAAATGTAATTTTTGTATAAAGTGATTTTTGGATTGAAATAAATAGTTCAGGTGTTAAATGAGCTAAATGTGTTGTTATAGATCAAGAAAGGCGTGGAATCGACCTCGAACGGGGGAAGGAAAAAGTTTTGGACTAAATTGCAAAATTCCCATATTTTGCACCGAGGTAAGTTTGTATGTAAATAATACATTAATTTCATTTACATTTTTATATTTCAGCCTACATTATATATATTAGCTAATGTTGAAGCATAAATAGACTATTAGAAGAATGGAAATAAGTAATAGAGAGAGAAATCCCGGTTGAACATTCGGAAAGATCAAATAAAATACATGGAGCGTAGCTAGGTCACATGTATGGTGCTGAGTGCACATCATGTGTACAAGAAAGCTACGAGATACTATGTGGTAGCTAGGTCACATGTGTGATACGGGATGTGTCCCATGTAGACAAGAGAGCTACGGGAGAGATAAATGTAGCTAGGTCGCATGTGTGATTCCAAGTGTAGGACACCATGTGAACAAGAGAGCTACGTAATAAATTGGCTAGGTCACATGGGTGGTACTAAGTGTTCACCATGTGTACAAGAGAGCCGAATTATATGAAATATGATGGTGGAGCTGTGTGCTGAAACCATCAAGTATTGGGAATTGATCCGAATTGTTCAACGGGATGGCTTTATGGTGACATTGTAATTATGGACCTATATTTGTGATGTATGAAAAGTGGTGAAAATGATTTGTGATATATATATATATATATATATATATATATATATATATATATATATAAGTTAAAATGAGGTTAAGACAAAGAAAGTGTGAAAGAGTGAATTAGCACTAAAACTGTTGTGGGACAGTAGCAGTAATGTGATTTTGAAAAATCACCAAAAATAGTAATAATTTAATTAGAGGCTGAATGAGATACGAAATTAAAGCTTGATGAGCCTATTTTCATATAAAAGAAAAAGAGCAAGTAAAGGAATTCTATATTTTGAGATATTTATAATTGTGTGTGACTTGCTCAGAATGACTATGTGATCACCTATTCCAACTTTGAAAAATAATTAAAAATTGTACAAAACAAATTAAGAAACATAGTTTATATGTCTAAATTCCTTATTGAGTCTAGTTTTAAATGAAATAGGTTTCATGGTTATTTGAATTGTATACTGAGAGAAATTAAATTCGTAGTGAACAGAGGTCAGATCAGTCGAGCTGTGTAATAGGGGAGACTTTAACTAATAAATTGTACTAATTGGCTGGACCAAAAATTCTAAAAAAATTTAGTAAGAATTTTTATGAGTCTAGATTCAGGGAAGTTTTACGGATTTAAATTTCGAGTTTCGTAACTCGAGTTATGATTTATTTAGTGATCATGACGCAGGAGGGACAGCTTGATCAAATTGGAGTGAATAGTAAAATTTAAGAATATGATATAATTGAGTTATGTTGTGAACATATTAGATTCCTTATTTGTTATTTATATACTTACTTACTAAGCTATAAGCTTACTTTCTTTTCCCTCTTTTGTCTTATAGTGTCATCCATTAGCACAGGGAGTTAGAGATCGTTGAAGATCCTTTGCACTATCAATACTTTTGGTATTTGAACTCAACATTTTGAATTATGGCATGTATAGTAGACTTAGTTATTTTGTTACGTGTCATAATTGCCTAGGTCTAAAATATTAATTATAGTATCAAACAAATCTTTTTATCTGAAGTCTTTGAAATTGGCTTGTATTGTTAATGGCATATGTTGTAATGATTCATGATCAAATAGCACGCCATATTTTTGTCTCGATTTTATTTAATAGTATGTATTATAATTTGTTAATACCTCGTACCTGCTCAGCGACGGATACGGGTAAGGGGTGTTACATTTAGTAGTATCAGAGCTACGGTTTAGTCGGTTCTCAGACTAATAAAGAGTGTGTAAAAGTCTAGCTATACATGCCATAAAAATATTGTGATAGTGTGGTGACTCCACGATTATTCTAAAGCTGTGTTTTTGTTTTGATATAGTAATGGATCTGGCCAGAATGCGGTGATGATGCTGCTAGTAATGCACCGGCTCCTGCATAAGGGACCGCGCCTGTGGAAAGTAGACCTGAGACATTGAGACAGGGAGATGAGGCTCGGGATACCTTTCTCCAAATGATGAACAATTGGTATACTGAGTTTATTCGAGCAAACCCAAATGCTCAACCTCCTCCACCCCCTCCCATACCTCAGATGATTCCTGTAGCTGCTCAAGGCATAGATTTGGTAAGAATGAACAAGCCTCCAGTTGATAAGATTTGAAAACAAGGGGCTAAAGAGTTTAGAGCAAAGATCGATGATGATCCCGAGAAAGCGGAGTTTTGGCTTGAAAATTTTACCCGTGTGTTTGATGAGCTTTCATGTACACCCGAGGAGTGCTTAAAGTGTGCTGTATCACTTTTGAGAGATTCGACCTACCACTGGTGGAAGACTTTGGTAGCAGTGGTGCCAAAAGAAAGAGTTACTTGGGATTTTTTCGGGAAGAATTCGAAAGAAATACATAAGTCGATGATTTATTGATCAAAAACGGAAGGAGTTCCTTGAATTGAAACAGGGCAAGATGTCTGTGGCAGAGTATGAACGTGAATTTGTAAGACTCAGCAAGTATGCCCAGGAATGTGTGTCCACCGAGGCCATTATGTGCAAAAGGTTTGAGGATGGGCTAAATGAGGATATTAAAGTGTTTGTGGGAATTTTGGAGTTGAAAGAATTTGTAGTATTGGTTGATCGAGCTCTTAAAGCCGAAGAATTGAATAAAGAAAGAAGAAAAGCTGCTATTGAGGCTTGAGATGCCAGAAAAAGGCCGATAAGCAAGTCATTTCAATCTCAATCAAAGAGGTCCAAAGAGACAAACCCTCGAATGACAGTTTCAACTGGGGATTCACACAGAGATCGTGGTAGAACATATTCGGGGTCTAAAGCTCAAGCTACTTCGGTGGCAAGTGTGGGTAATGTGCGATCTAGAAAGCCCGAGTGTCAGCAATGTGGCAGGCAACATTATGGTGAGTGTTGGGGAAACGAGCGAGCTTGTTTCAGGTGCGGTTCTCGCGAGCATTTTATCGAGATCATGGGAGAAAGTTAAAGAAGAAAAATTTGAGTGCTAGATGAAATACCACCGCTAGTAGAGGTAGACCACCGAGAAATCTTTGAAGTGGAGCTAGCGATAAAACTGTAATGAAAGATTCGGTGGCGAGATCGGAAGTTAGGCGCTGCTGAGCTTATGCCATACGTGCCGAGAGGATGCATCATCTCCGATGTGATTCTTGGTACATTTTCTCTTTAATGCTATTGTTATTGCATTGATTGATCCCGGGTCCACTCATTCCTATATTTGCATGAATTTAGTATCTAATAAAAAGTTGCCTGTTGAGTTTACTGAGTTTACGATTAAAGTGTCGAACCCCTTAGGCCAATATGTGCTAGTTGACAAGGTTTGCAAGAATTGCCCATTAATGATTCAAGGTCACTGTTTTCCGGCTAATCTGATGCTGTTACCATTTGATGAGTTTGACGTTATTTTGGGAATGGACTGGTTGACATTGTATGATGCCAAGGTAGATTGTAAACAAAAAACACTGGAGTTGAAATGTGAAAGTGGAGAAATTCTGTGGGTTGAAACAGATGAATCAAATAAATTGCCTATGGTGATTTCGCACATGTCTGCACAGAAATACATGAGAAAAGGGTGTGAAGCCTATTTGGCTTATGTAATGAATACTGAGTTGCCTCAATTGAAGTTTGAATCAGTACCGATAGTCTGTGAATTTCCAGATGTATTTCCAGAGGAATTGCCTGGATTGCCTCCGAACAGAGAGATAGAGTTTGCCATTGATTTGTTACCAGGTACTGCACTGATCTCGATTGCTCCATATAGAATGGCTCTGACTGAATTAAAAGAATTGAAGGCTCAGTTGCAAGAGTTAACAGACAAAGGGTTTGTGAGACCGAATTTCTCTCTTTGGGGTGCTCCTGTATTGTTCGTAAAAAAAAAGGATGGTTCAATGAGGCTTTGCATTGATTACCGCCAACTCAATAAGGTGACTATAAAGAACAAGTACCCGTTGCCGAGGATTGATGATTTATCCGATCAGTTAAAGGGGGCCACAGTGTTTTCAAAGATCGATTTGAGGTCTGGTTACTACCAGTTGAGAGTTAAGGAGTCAGATGTGCCGAAAACTGCTTTTAGGACACGGTATGGACATTATGAGTTCCTTGTGATGCCTTTCGGCTTAACAAATTCTCTAGCTATATTTATAGACCTGATGAACCAAATCTTTCGGCCATATTTAGATAAGTTTGTAGTGGTGTTTATAGATGACATTCTATTTTATTCTCGGGATGAGTCTGAACACGCCGAACACTTGAGAACTGTATTGCAGATTTTAAGAGAAAAGAAACTGTTTGCTAAGTTTAGTAAAAGTGAGTTTTGGCTTCGTGAAGTCAGATTTTTGGGACATATAGTCTCAGGTGATGGTATTCGGGTAGATCCAAGTAAGATTTCCGCGATCGTTGATTGGAAACCGCCAAAGAATGTATCTGAGGTTAGAAGTTTTTTAGGCTTGGCCGGGTATTATAGACGTTTTGTCGAGGGATTTTCGACGATTGCCTCTCCTATGACTAAGTTGTTGCAAAAGAATGTTAAGTTCGAATGGACTAATAAATGCCAGCAGAGTTTTGGCTGAAAGCACGATTGACTGAAGCACCAATTTTAGTACAGCCCGAGCCAGGGAAGGAGTTCGTAATTTATAGTGATGCATCATTGACAGGCCTTGGGTGTGTGTTGATGCAAGAGGGTAAAGTGGTAGCTTATGCCTCGAGACAGTTAAAACCACATGAGAAGAACTATCCTACACATGACTTGGAGTTGGCCGCTATTGTCTTTGCCTTGAAGATTTGGCGACATTATTTGTATGGTGAAAAATGCCGAATTTTTACCGATCACAAAAGTTTGAAGTATTTGATGAATCAAAAGGATTTGAATCTGCGACAACGGAGATGGCTTGAATTATTGAAGGATTATGAGCTAGTGATTGATTATCATCCGGAAAAGCGAATATAGTTGCCGATGCCTTGAGCAGAAATCTCTTTTTACTTTGAGGGCCATGAATACGAGGTTAGCATTGTCGATGATGGGTCAATTTTGGCAGAGATGAGGTTAAACCGTTGTTTCTCCAAATAATCATGATGCTCAAAAGAATGATAGTGAATTGCAAACCAAGAGAACTCGGTCACGAATCGGATTCGACTCAAATTTTCGAGTTGGACCGGATAGTCGCTTGATGTTTGAGATAGGATTTGTGTACCAAAAATGATGAATTGATTCGAAAATATTACATGAGGCGCATGATGGTCGTTTTTCGGCTTCACCTACAGTAGCACAAAAATGTATAATGATTTAAAGAAGTTATATTGGTGGCGGTATGAAAAGGACATTTCGAATTTGTAACCAAGTGTTTGATCCATCAACAAGTAAAAGTTTGAACATCAAGTGCCTTCGTGATTACTCAACCGGTAATGGTGCACGAGTGGAAATGGGATAAAATTACTATGGATTTTGTGACCGCTTTGCCTTTGACTCCTAAAAGAAGGATCTTTGTCTGGGTAGTGGTTGATAGGTTAACAAAGTTAGCCCATTTTATACCATGACGCACTGATTACTCACTTGATAAATTAGTTGAACTATATATTGCTTGAAATTGTAAGGTTGCACGGGTACCTATGTCTATAATATCGATAGAGATCCGAGGTTTACCTCGAGATTTTGGAAAAAGTTACAAGAAGCTTTGGGCACAAAATTGAACTTTAGTCTTTGCGTTTCATCCACAAACAGATGGTCACTGGAAAGAGTAATCCAGTACTCGAGGATATGCTTAGATGTTGTGTTTTAGAATTTGGAGGTAGTTGGGAGAAATATCTATCTTTGGTTGAATTAACTTACAATAATGATTTTGATCAAGTATACAAATGGCACCGTCATGAAGCCTTGTAGGTCGCAAATGTCGGACTCCTTTATATTGGACCGAACTTAGTGAGAAACAGATTCAAGGGGTTGATCTTAGTAAAAGAAACGAGGAGAAAGTAAACGTAATTCGTGATTGCTTAAAAGTCGCCTGCGATCGACAAAAGTCATATGCAGATTTAAAAAGAAAAGAGATTGAATTTCAGGTGGGTGATAAAGTGTTCTTGAAGGTGTCACCATGGAAGAAGATTCTGAGATTTAGCCGAAAAGGCAAATTGAGTCCGCGTTTTATTGGGCCGTACGAGATTACTGAGAGAATCGGACCAGTGGCATATCGGTTGGCCTTACCGGCAGAGTTAGAAAGAATTCATAACGTGTTTCATGTATCAATGTTGCGACATTATCGTTCAGATCCTTCACATGTGATTTCTCCAACAGAAATTGAGATTCGACCGGATATGACCTATGAGGAGGAACCAATAAAGATTTTGGCTCGGGAAATTAAACAGTTAAGAAATAAAAGTATAGCATTAGTGAAAGTATTGTGGCACAAACATGGGATAGAAGAGGCTACGTGGGAACCTGAGGAAACTATGAGGAAACTATGAGGAAACAGTACCCGAACCTCTTTACCGGTAAGATTTTCGGGGACGAAAATCCCTAAAGGGGGGAGAATTGTGACAACCCGAATTAGGGCCTAATCGGAATGGTGGTTGGCCTAATCAGAATGGTGGTTTCGTAACCACAAATTCAAGATAAAAATAATTATTTTATGATTATTTTGAGGTTTATGATATGATTTCATGATTTCATGAAAATTTCGTGATGAAATTCTATGCATTGAGCGCTTAAGTTGAGATTAGGGACTAAACCGAATAAATTGCAAAACTCGTGTTTTAGAAGTTTTTTAGTATGAAATTGCTTTGGGATATTAATTAGGAGGTCTTAAATAGCAACTTGACCAATTCCTAAGTTATGGACAAAAGTGGGACATGGATGGAATTTTTGTAAAGTTTAGTAGTAAGGGCATTTTGGTCATTTGTATATTAAATGAAATAAAATGGGAAAAATAACACAAAATTGGCCATCATCTTCATTAGTTGCTGCCGAAATTTGCTCTCCTCCATAGCTAGGGTTTCTTCAACTTTCAAGCTTCATAGTAAGTGATTTCAAGCCCCGTTTTTAATGTTCTTTACATTTTTAAAATCCTCGTAGCTCGGTTTACCTATTTCTACCATTATTTCGAGTTAGGGTTTATGTTTAAAAATTTACCCATGAATAATAGGCATCTATTTTGATGTTTGATGGTAGAATATGAATGTTTGAAGTTAGGAGAACGATCTTTTCTAAGCGATTTTTAGCGAAAACGAGCAAAACGGCATAATCGATAAAAATACCTATTGTTCATAACTACGTGTTAGAGTGAGAATTTGATGTTGCCATAGAAGAGAAAAATGATCAGCATGTTATTAAACATAAGAATAAGGGCTGAAATTAAATTTTCGAGCCTTGGGGTAAAATCATAATTTTGTAAAAGTTAGGGGGCAAAAATGTAATTTTTGTATAATGTGATTTTTGGATTGAAATAAATAGTTTAGGTGTTAAATGAGCTAAATGTGTTGTTATAGATCAAGAAAGGCGTGGAATCGACCTCGAACGGGGGAAGGAAAAAGTTTTGGACTAAATTGCAAAATTCTCATATTTTGCACCGAGGTAAGTTTGTATGTAAATAATACATTAATTTCATTTACATTTTTATATTTCAGCCTACATTATATATATTAGCTAATGTTGAAGCATAAATAGACTATTAGAAGAATGGAAATAAGTAATAGAGAGAGAAATCCCGGTTCAACATTCAGAAAGATCGAATAAAATACATGGAGCGTAGCTAGGTCACATGTATGGTGCTGAGTGCACATCATGTGTACAAGAAAGCTACGAGATACTATGTGGTAGCTAGGTCACATATGTGATACGAGATGTATCCCATGTAGACAAGAGAGCTACGGGAGAGATAAATGTAGCTAGGTCGCATGTGTGATTCTAAGTGTAGGACACCATGTGGACAAGAGAGCTACGTAATAAATTGGCTAGGTCACATGGGTGGTACTAAGTGTTCACCATGTGTACAAGAGAGCCGAATTATATGAAATATGATGGTGGAGCTGTGTGCTGAAACCATCAAGTATTGGGAATTGATCCGAATTGTTCAACGGGATGGCTTTATGGTGACATTGTAATTATGGACCTATATTTGTGATGTATGAAATGTGGTGAAAATGATTTGTGATATATATATATAAGTTAAAATGAGGTTAAGACAAAGAAAGTGTGAAAGAGTGAATTAGCACTAAAACTGTTGTGGGACAGTAGCAGTAACATGATTTTGAAAAATAACCAAAAATAGTAATAATTTAATTAGAGGCTGAATGAGATGCGAAATTAAATCTTAATGAGCCTATTTTCATATAAAAGAAACGGAGCAAGTAAAGGAATTCTATATTTTGAGATATTTATAATTGTGTGTGACTTGCTTAGAATGACTATGTGATCCCCTGTTCCAACTTTGAAAAATAATTAAAAACTGTACAAACAAATTAAGAAACATAGTTTATATGTATAAATTCCTTATTGAGTCTAGTTTTAAATGAAACAGGTTTGATGGTTATTTGAATTGTATACTGAGAGAAATTAAATTCGTAGTGAACAGAGGTCAGATCAGTCGAGCTGTGTAACAGGGGAGACTTTAACTAATAAACTGTACTAATTGGCTGGACCACAAATTCTAGAAAAAATTTAGTAAGAATTTTTATGAGTCTAGATTCAGGGAAATTTTACAGATTTAAATTTCGAGTTTTGTAACTCGAGTTATGATTTATTTAGTGATCATGACGCAAGAGGGACAGCTTGATCAAATTGGAGTGAATAGTAAAATTTAAGAATATGATATTATTGAGTTATGTTGTGAACATATTAGATTCCTTATTTGTTATTTATATACTTACTTACTAAGCTATAAGCTTACTTTCTTTTCCCTCTTTTGTCTTATAGTGTCATCCATTCTAGCACAGAGTTAGAGATCGTTGAAGATCCTTTGCACTATCAATACTTTTGGTATTTGAACTCAACATTTTGAATTATGGCATGTATAGTAGACTTATTTATTTTGTTACGTGTCATAATTGCCTAGGTCTAAAATATTAATTATAGTATCAAGCAAATCTTTTTGTACGAAGTCTTTGAAATTGGCTTGTATTGTTAATGGCATATGTTATAATGATTCATGATCAAATAGCACGCCATATTTTTGTCTCAGTTTTATTTAATAGTATGTATTATAATTTGTTAATACCTCGTACCCTGTTCTGGCGATGGATACGGGTAAGGGGTGTTACATAAATAGTGTAATTCATGGCAGATCACTCCTCGATGTTGCAACTCTTGCTTCGCCCAGGGATTCAGCTTATCCATGAAGGAGAAAAATGCCTCATTCTCACCCAAATCAAGAATCTAGAGCATTGGCTCACTGAACCCCTTCACATACTCCCTAATTGTGTGTTGTTGTGTAAGCTAATGCAACTTAGCCTAAGCCTTATCCTTGACATACTCCGAGTAAAATCGCCCCTTGAATTCACTATGGAACTCCTCCAAAGTCCCAATAGTGGTACCACCTCGTCTCTCATCTGTGGGCCTACGACGCCACCATAGCAAAGTCACATTAATAAAATACATAGCAGAAATATTTACCTTGGTAGTATCACCCATGATTCCTTGGGCACGAAAGTATTGCTCCATTCCCCATAAGAACTTATCCATATTCTTTTGCGGATCTCGTCCCATTGAACTCTTCCGACTTTAGGACATCTACCTTAGGCCTGGGTGTCGTAGCCAACACCCCATTACCCAAAGCAGCTTTACAGATATTGAGCTCCCCTTTGATCTCCTCAATCTATTTTTTCAAGGTCGACACCATAGCCTTAAGAACTTCCTCTTTCTTAGATAGCTCACCCATAGTGGTGTTAGAAAAAATCCGATTTGAAAACGATTTTCTTACATAGCAGAAAATAACAATTTTGAAAACCGACTCTATTTGTGATATTTATAGCTATAAACCCTAAAATGAATTCACACGTGTTTTCAGATAGACGGATCCTTGTTGTAACAACCCATTTTTCAATTGTACCGAAAACGGTGATTTTGGAACCCTGTATTTTGGTGATCGAGTCAATAAATATTATTTATGAGTTTACTATAATTTTATATTTAATTTTGATATGTTAAATTTCCTAATTGGACAGTTAGTTAAAGTACAAGTGGTTTGACCCTACAGTTAGTGGTTTTGGAAAATAAAGTAACGGAACCTTATTTTCATAAACTGAGCCCGTAAATATTTTTATTAAATATATAAAAATATTTAAGGAGTTATTATATAGGCAATTTGAATTTTGGATAAGTAATTCGGTCAAACTAGTGGTTAATTGTGGTATAAGGACTAAAACATAAAAGTGGTAAAATTTAATCGTTATAGATTTTTAATTGTTAAAAGACTAAAATAATAATAAAAACAATATCTAAAATGGAATTTTGGCTATTTAGGTAAGTGGTGGACATAAATTTTATATAATTATAATATAATTAATGTTATAAAATCTTAAAGTAAATAAGTAATAAAACAAATAAAATGAGAAAGTCAAAGGAAAGAGAGTTGTTTTAATCCTTTCCACTACTTCTACCATTGAAGGAAGGAAGAAAAGCTTCCAAAAATTCTCAAGGTTCGACAATTGCATGGTAAGACGTTTTAAGTCAGTTTTTCATAATTCTTATGTTTTTGAGATAGTTGTAGCTTAATGTAGCTACCCCTGGTACTAAATCATAAAGCTGTCAAAAGTTTTAAAAGTTTTCATTGTTGTGCTTGAAGCTCTTTGAATGTTAAATGATAGATTTTGAAGTTTAGATAAGAAATGAGACTAATTTATAAAGAGAAATTTGTTAGTTTTGAATTTAGGGACTAAAATGAAAATATTTTGAAATTGACATAAAATTTCTGTAATTCTTGAATTTAGAGAGTTGTACAGGAATGAAATTGAAATCAAAATTTAAAATGAAGCTTAAATGTGAAAATTATAATAGTTTCAATTTTAAGGACTAAATTAAATAAAATGTGAAACTTTAGGGAAATTGTGTAAAATAAAATTAAGTTGTCATATTCCTTGAATAAGATTTTGTCAGGTTATTGGCATTGATAATTTGAAGTGAATTACTATATAGATCAGAATTTAAACTAATCAGAGGATAATTGCAAAAAAAAAAATTACGTATTAGTCCCTGACACCCTATCTGTTGTTGTTTTTGCCAGGTAAGTTCATATGGTAATTATGCTTAAATTATTATAACTGTTATATTGTGAATCTATGTATGTTTTGTCAAACCTTGAATTAATTGTGATTTAATATTAAATGGTGAGATTTGGACTAAATTGAAAAGGAGTTAAATATGAACTTACATGATGGAATTACCACGATGAAACTTTGTAAATAATCTTATACGTGGTTACAGGTTGATTTTCGATTATACTAAGCTTTAACATTTGTTGCGAACTCGAAGACACATATGACACATACGACACATATTTAGCCTAGACTGGTAACCTATTGTTGTTTTAAAGGTTTAGCTTGGATTGGTAACCTTACATGTATATAAAGATTTGGCCAAGCTATTTAGTTATCAATATTCCAGTATTTGTTGTGGACTTGAAGATACATGTACCATAGATTTAGCCTGGATTGGTAACCTTATATGTATATAAAACTTTGGTCAAGCTATTTAATCTATCTATAACTTTGGTCAAGCTATTTAATCCATTTATAAAAGGTTTAGCTCAGACGAGTAACCTAACACAAACAAATGTATTTAGCTCGAACGAGCACCAGAAGTGATTAGTATAGTGTATCCGAATTCTTTTACGATATTTCATTAGGTAACTTATAAGATGTGAAATGAGGATTTGAATGACATGTTATGTGCTAATGATTAAAGGTAGTAAAGTGGAAGACTTAATAACGAGTTTGAGTATTCATATGTGATGGAAATGTGAATGAATTGGATTTCAAAGATATGAAATGTTATGTTTAGTATTTGATATGTTACATGATGTAATATGATTCAAGCTCACTTGATTGTGATTGTGATTTGATATGTTAGGTAAATTTGATTATACACATTATTTTAACCTATGTACTTATTATATAAGGTAAGTTAATTGTTTATACACATATGAGCTTACGAAGCATTCTATAATGTTTACCATATTGCTTTTCTTTTCCTGTAGATTTTGTCTTGTGGAACATGTCGATTGGTTCAATTCGGAGATCACACTATCAGACTTCAGTCTTGGTAGATTTTTTAATCATTTTAAACCCAATTATGTGGCATGTGTATTAGCTTGATGTGGATAAGTGTTTATTTTGAATGATGATGAAATGATCTTATTATATGCCTATTTTGAATATATATAAGTTAAGTATATAAGTTTTGATATGTATATGTGCGTGTCAATATTGAATGATGACGATTTCCAAATGCTTGGTCTTGCTTAGTTTTGGACATGTAGGTAAATGTACATTTTTCATGTGCTAAGCCTTAGCTAATGTGATTTCATGGTAAAGTTGGTGTTGGAATGCTAAGCATAATAGTGATGGTGATTAGTACTAATAGAATGTGTGATGATTTGAGTAATGTCATGTATGGCAAATGGCATGTTTGAACTAATAGATGAATGGTAATGTATTAAAATTGTATATAGTTACTAGGTAAGATTTATGTGGAAGTTGTATGTGTAAGTATTTTTGTAACATGCTAGCATAGTTGTTTAGATTTGGTTGGTTCATGGTATATTGCTGAAGTTGATTGGTATTATAGATGTGTGACCTTTTTGGGTAGATTTTGAATAGAATTGTACAGGTTAAATGTGCATCATAAAGTTTCAATTATGTTTGTATTAGGTTTGAGCATGAAAAGAACTTGAATTTCATATTCTTAGACTTTACCTAGGAAGTATCGATACATTTAGCTATGGTATCGATACTTTACCAAATGAACAATGTTTTAAAATCAACAAAATGCAAAATTTGTATCGATACATGCAGCTTAAGTATCAGTACTTAAATCTTTGTATCGGTACCTTTTTAATTTAATTAGATTTTTAAGAATGTGAAGCTAAATATGGTATCAGTACCTAGTTTGGGAATCGGTACCTATGCTCAAACTTTGAATTGTTTTCAATTTGGTCCTTCTTTATGCTCAGATCGATTTTATAAATGTGTAAGCCCAATTAAATTCCATTTTTTAAATGTTATTGTACATGAATTTATGAAATGATTTCATGTTAATTGGCATTAATTGTTATAATTATATGTGACTATTCCGGTAACTATAGTAGCATCCTGTAGTTTGGGTCCAGCGATCAGGCCGGGTATGGGGTGTTACACTTGTCATTCCTAGCTTTTAACCAAACGATCTTCTCCGCTATTCTCGTACCATGAACTGCTTCAGGTGTGGGCTCAAATGATTCGAAATCAAAACACAGAACTAGAAATCGTTTTTTTTTTAGTGTGAAAACGAAAAATCTCTTATCAAATAGAAACTGGCAGAATTTGTTATTTCTTAAAATAGTTCAATAGTTAAGAATAAATGCTCTCTATTTTTGGGTAGAGTAACAATATTATAAAGTTGTGTAACTAGCCCTATCGGTGCCATCTATTTAGAGGAAGAGAAGGTAAAACCTTTATTGAATTGTAGAAGTTTATTTCAACTAGAAAAACAAACTCCTAGTCTAACTACAAGTATAGGTGGTGGCAACCCTAGTTAACATGAGACCCCTTTTAATATGAGGGGCTTTTGGGCCTCTCCCATATTGGATCCAATTACAAGTACTTCCCAGGCTTTTAAACTAATATTTTATATTTTGATCTAACCCAATATTTGCTTTTCAAAATAAACTTTTAAATATATTCCCAATTAAACAATCTTCTCAACCCAATTCTATTTTCGTTAAAATCATGACGAATTTACTCAACAAGAAATATATTTAATATTTTCACATTCAATGGTTCGCTATGACCAAATGATTTATTTCCATTTTCAAACTTCATTTAAGTCGAAAAACATAAATTCATTTCCAAGTCATTTTCATTTTCATTTTGGAGAAAATCACATTCATTTTCAAATGATTTTACTTCTCCATTTTTATTTTCATTTTCATTTTCATTTTGGAGAACACCATAATCATTTCCAAATGTTTCTCGTTTATCCATTTTCACCATTTCTATTCATTTCTGTTCATTTGATTCAAAATACAATTCATTTATGGTTTTAACAAGCTAGCATAAGGACTGATTTGACATATGTAATTGAGGTTCATCTTTTTTCCTATTAATTATAAACTCATTTAGTCATTCCACTATAGTATCGTGACTAAGCTCTCCCCAACGACATACCATTATGAAAGTAACTCGATCGGTGCTCGTCCAATGATCTTGTTACAAGTGTGTTACCTTCATAGGATATCCTTAATCTCTTTAAGATAACATCCATTCTTTTAATATGATCCTATTTTATCTCATGGTAACCATTACATCTTTCTTCATAAAAGTCAATTATTATCAAATGGCAATCAAGTCATTCGTCACAAAAACAAATGACTGTGACCACGTTTACTTTTCATCAACCATATATTGCCAATGAGAGGATATCATTTACCCATGTCTCGGACTATGAATTCCACTGTTGTGAATGACGCTACATAATATAGAATTCATATACCCAACTCACCAGCTTTCAGTTCCTTATCTATTTGAACTCAAGCTTTTACTTACATCAAAGTATACAAGTCAAGCATACATATTCTGCATCCAATCAGGATTTAGGTATGCCATACTATGAACGTCACAAGCGAATAAATCCATAAATGGATCCAGGATCTATTCTCCTTGTAACATTTCATTTTTCAGTGGTGTCGGGAATAGTAGTTTTAGAACCACAATTTCGGCTAGTAAGTGATCTGTCGTAATTCAATGTAGAAGATTAAACTAATTTTCGCATTTTAGTAGCTTGAAAGTGAGCATTTTCATTAAGTTTTAGTTATGTTTTTATAAGTTTTCTTTAAATCAATAAAATATGTAAATTGAGTCTTTTATTGACCTTAGGGGTTGAATAAGGCCTAAGGGTGAGCTAATGAACTTTGTAAGTGTGCAGGAGACTATTAAAAGGTGTATTAAACTGATACTAGTCATGTCGCAACACAGAATGACCAATGTCGTGAAATAGGGAGCAGAATGGAGAAATTATGAGACTGCCTTCGATGTTGCAACACAACCTAAGGGTGTCACGACATACCCCTGAATATATTCCAAGAGGAGTATACTAACTCCTATGTTGCGACATTGACTTTGGATGGGAACTAAACATGAGCCAAAAGGTATTTTGGTTCACACAATCAAACTTAAAGCTCGGAAACGTCAGCTAACTTAGGGTTAAGGACAATAGCCACCTGAAATCTATAAATAGGCTCATTTTTCACATGTTATGGACACCAATTACTTAGTCTAGAATTCTACTTTTAATTTTAGTTTAGCCTTTCTTTCTTCGTAGGTTTTTAAATTTATTTTCAAGTTGTTCTTTTTTTATCTCGATAGATCTAATTGGTGGAGACAATCAAACTTGTGGATTCATGTAATTCTTAATACAAATCAGGCATTTTCTTAAACTATATACTTCGATTCATTCTTCATGTTCTACCTTTATATGGTTTTTATATTGTTTATGAAAACCATGAGGAACTAGTCCTTCTATGGGGGATTAGCGAGTGGAGGTATGATCCATTAACTAATTTGTAGGGGTACTCAACGGATTAGCTTTTTGGGAAAGGAAGAACCAAAAACCCTAAGCCTAACAACCCTAGGAAGTCATCAAGGTAGGAATTAATCCAAAATTGGTATGGCCTATCTGTGAACACTTTCACCCCAAGCCGGTCTAGACTGTGAGGTCGGAAGATAAGTAGTCTTTGCTGACTCCTTATTATGGGATAACGACTAGTTGATTGACGAGGAACCCGAACCGACAGTTGATGAGGATTACCGAATTGAGCTAATCACCCATAATCAGATTTGATTTATTCTATTTTTTGATCTCTTGATTTATTATTTTTTTCCTTATTATATTTTATTATTTCTCAAAAACCCCTTTTTATTATGCTTTCACACTATAACTAATTTAAAGTACTAATTAGATCTTTAAGTGTTCAGGTTAAAATTGATCTAGCACTAGCTTCCCGTGGGTATGATCCTCGAAGTACTCACCCACTCCATTGTAACTATATTACAACTGGAACCGTATATTTACAAATACCACCTCATCGATATATATTTTACTGAAGTATTCTCACTTTGGATGTTAGTACGTCAGCAGGCGGTCAAGTTGTTGGCGCCATTGCCAGGGAGACAATGTCATTAGTTTGATTTTAACTTTTTTCACTTCAAAAAGAATAATTAGGAAAATTTTTAAGTTATAAATATGATTTATTTAGCCACAAGTAAAACTACTAATATTATGCAAGTCTTAAGGACATTGTTCGATATAGACTGTTTATAGGCTAGCATTTCCTGTCCTGTCATTCATAACTCACATTTTGAATTAAATCCTTCTTTACTAACATGGATTTATGAAAATGTTAGATTTACCGATCGTAAAACTGAGGACCCTATAGCATTCTTGCGGAGATTTGATCATATATATAGAACCGTTGCTTACGCAAGTGTTCTACCAGATACTAACAAATTGTTATTAATTCCATTTACATTGGATGGGAAGGCAAAAATGTGGTTAGAAGCGCTTCCCCAGACACCATTACTACTTAGAATCAGTTTGTGCACTTCGCAGAGAATTACCCATGACCAAGGTACTAAGTACTTATACACATTTATTTTATTTTAAGCAAAGTACTACTGAAACATTGGGATAGACGTAGGAAAGGTTTAAAACAATTCTCAGGTAACATCCCGAAATAGGGCCTAAACGGAATAGTGGTTGCGAAACCACAAATCTGAGGTAGAAAAATTTATTTTATTATTATTTTGAGGTCTATGATATGTTTGCATGATTGTGTGAAAAGTTTGTGAAGAAATTCTATGCATAAAGTGCTTAATTTGAAATTAGGGACTAAATTGAATAAATTGCAAAACTTGTGTTCTAGAAGTATTTTGCATAAAATTGAATTATATTATTAATTAGAGGTCCTTAAAGAGCAATTTTACCAATTTTTAAGTCTATGGACAAAAATTGGACATGGATGGAATTTTTGAAAAGTTTAGTAGTAAGGGCATTTTGGTCATTTAGGGGTAAAATGAATTAAAATACAAAATTAAAAGCCAATTTTGCTCATCTTCTTCATGGAGGCCGAAATTAGCATGGGGGAAGCCATGGCTAGGGTTTTCAAGCTTTCCAAGCTCAATAAGCAAGGAAAACTAAAATTCGGGCTAAAATGGGGAAAATACCAAGTTGTGGACGAAATGGTAAAAGTAGCCATTTTCGCATACGAGGTAAGTTCATGTGTAAATAATGTAGCATAATTTTTGTTTTTAAGTTATTGATGTTAATTATATGATATGCTGATTTTTAATCGTGAAATAATATGCTTTATGGTTAACGTTGAGTAATATGCAAATTATGTTTACTACTTGATAAATATGAATTGCTACCGAGTATCGGTTCCGATATTCCGTGGAAGACGGCAAATGTCAGATCGAGGGAAAAAGCCCGCTTGAACCTTAGGAATAGATTAAGATACAAGTGACATGTCACTAGGATGGTTGAGCATCCGAACTCGTTGAGTTGAGTCCGAGTTCACTTATGGATGCGAATGTTCGAACTCGTAGTTGAGTCCGAGTTCGAGAGATGTAACTAGGCATCCGAGCTCGTTGAGTTGAGTCCGAGTTCACTTATGGATGCGAACGCCCGAGCTCGTTGAGTTGAGTCCGAGTTCACTTATGGGCGGGTTACATGATTGCTTGATTACATATATGGCACTTATGTGCAAATTATCCGTGTATCCGAATTATATTCTGATGTGTTCAACGGGTAAAGGTTTTACTCAAATGGAGGAATACTAGAGATGAAAGGGACATATTGGTAAGTGTTGTGAGATGGATACTTTGAACAGTATGTACTTAACCCTCGGGTTGAAAACTCGATATATCAACAATGTGGTAAGATGATAAATGAAAATATGACATGAATGTCTTGATGATGATTATGCAAATGATATTTTATGTTTGCTTATATGGTTATGTTACTTGCTATTTGCATGTGAACTTACTAAGCATTTATGCTTACTCCCTCCTTTTCATTCCTTGTAGTTTTGACAAGTCAGCTAGGAAATCGGGAACGGTCGGAGGCTCGCTCACACTATCCGTATACCATCTTGGCATAATGGCTTGAACATTTTGAGTATGGCATGTATAGCACTATAATCATTTTGTATATATGGTCTTATGATATGGTTATTGAGTGGTATGAAAATTCTTGGTAATGATTAGCCATTGGAATGGCTAATCATGATCATTTTTGGTGTTATGTATGTCAAATTGCTAGCTAATCCATGGAAACCATGAAATAGGTAAAATTTACCATAAAATAGATTCAGACAGCAGTAGTGACGTGAATTTGAAAAATCACTAAAAATAGTATAAATTGAATTAAATAATGAATAAGTTATGGAATCGAAGCTTGATGAGTCTATTTTCATATGGAATGAACAAAACAGGCATATAAATTATATTTTATGATATATTTAAACTTTTGTGAAACAGGGCCAGAGTGATTTCTGGATCCCCTGTTCTGACTTTAAAAATTCATAATCAATTTTAAAAAAATAATTAGAAGTTGTTATTTATATTTACAGATTCCTTATTGAGTCTAGTTTTAAGAGAAGCAAACCTCATAGTCATTGAAATTTTTTATAGAGAGATATATGATTCGTAATACACAGAGGTCAGAGTAGTCGAACCCTGAAACAGGGGAGATTTTAACTAATAAACTGTATTATTTGGTTCAACCAAAAATTCTAGAAAAAAATTAGTAGATAGAAATATGAGTCTAGTTTCATAGAAAATTTACGGATCTTAATTTCGAGTTTCTTAACTCGAGATATGAATTTTTAAGCGACTGTGACGCAGATTTTCAGCTTGTCTGGAAATTTTAAAATTAAATTATTTGAGCTGTTTAAGTAATGAATTAAGTCTGTTAACACCTCGTATTCGACTCCAGCGATAGTCTCGGGTACGGGGCGTTACATCTCATATCCATATTAGGCAGGGGAATACACTTCGCAGTTCATATAAAATATTTCTATTATGGGTTAAATGGTCAAAATAAACAAAAATTCAACATTATGACTGGTGGAAGTATTTGGACGAAAACTCGAAAGAAAATAATGGAAATGCTGGAGAAATTTAACATTAGTGAATCTACCTAGGAGGAATGTCATGAAGTGGAAATCAAGGGGCTAGAATATGAAAAAAAAAAAAAGAATAAGAATGTAACCAGTTGGAGTTAATTTCCATGGCATAAATTTTAAAATTAATTTTAATAAAATTTAAAAAAAATTGCCCTCGAGCCTAAATTAAAATAAAATTTTTAAATATTTTTATTTAAAATTTAATCTTAAAATATATAAATATTACTATAAATTAATTTATTTTATTATTTTTGAAAGGGATAGTTCAATTATACACATAAAACTTTGGTTGTGGTTCAAATGTGTAAATAAAACTTTAATTTTGATTCAATCATACACATTTAAAGAAATGAATACATCAATTTATTTTTTTTATATTGGATAGATATAATTATTTGTGTATGTAATATATAAATATAAAATGATGTTATATCAATAATTATATTAGTAATATGTGAGAACGGGATCAAATCGTAATTTAATATATAAATTGCACAACATCAAAGTTTATGTATAAAATTACATATTAGACCAAAGTTCATGTATAATTTTTATATTTATCCCTTTTTAAAATAGTAATATGGATTATTTGGATGATTTAGGCCAGGTCAAGCCCAAACCCAAACCTGAACTTTTTTAAATTCAGGCTTTGACTCGATTTATGAATAGGTTTATTTATCAAATGGTTACAAAATAAGTTACTTTTTTTAAAAATATAAACTTCTTATTAGAGTTTTTTTTCACATTTCAAAATCATTTTATTTATGAAATGTTGAAAATTTTGTTCAAAAAAATTTATCAAAAAATATAACATATTTTAGATCGCATAATCATGCATGAGTTTTTTTTGAAGTTTTGTTATGTTTAGAATTAAAAATGTTTTAAAAATTTTAAAGTATTTACACAAACATGCATACATGGTTATTGTAAAAATTTAAAAGGAATAACGTATATATACTATAATTTTCATTTTAACGAAGATAGCTTTATTAAGTGTTTATGATTGTGTTAAATAGAATAAAATTTATGTTATTAATAAGTTTTGGGAGCACTTTAATTTTTAGATTTCTTTAACAATTTACCTTTTTTAAATAAAAAGGTTTTTTAACTAATAAATAAAAAATTGATTTTATTATAGTTCATACTAAATGACTATTTTATTCTAATTGTGATACATTATATGAATTTCATTATAATAAATTTCACCATATGTATTTTATATTAACATTTATGCAAGTAATATATTTAGAATATTACAAATAATTTCATTCGCGACTCATTATATGAATTTTATATTAATATTTATTGTATTGAGTTTTAAAAAAATAAACAAGTTTAAAACATTTAGTATAAATAGATTTCATAAATAAAAATTTAATAGATTCTATAAACTAATTTTTATCTATGTTTAATATAGAAAATTGTATATAATAATTTAAGGCAATATTTTTATCAAATAAAATATTAAATTACAAAATATATAAAATAATTCAAATTTATTTATAATATTAAACATAAAAGTAAATTTATACAAAATTATAAAATAATTTTAATATATTTAATTGATACATATAACTAAATTTGTGCATCGTCAAGGAAGAAAAGTAATATACAATATTACAAAATTTTAGATCAAAGTTGATGTGGATAGCTTATATTAATGACACATGGACAAATTTTGTGTTAAATGATAGGTGCTAAAGTAATATGTTTTAATCTCATTCTTAATGCGTTTTTGAGTGATTATTCGATGTTAATGGTAAATTTTATGCTCCTGATCTTAAATTCATGTTTTTATACTTAGGAGAGCATTTAGGAGCAAAAGAAGCGAAAAACAAGTGAAAATCGAAAAATCAAAGTGAGTTCTAGGAGGCACACAACCTGGCCATTTCCACATCGCCTGGCCACATAGTCGTGCGAGCCACACGGGTTGCCCCATGACCATTTGACTGGCCATGTCAATTTCGCAAATTTGGACCTTAAATTGCGAGAAAACTCGATTTTTAAGTTTTTCGAGTATTCTAAAACGTATATATGACAAAAATATGAAGATAGGAGTGAGCTGTTATAGAATATTAAAGAAAAGAACTCGAAAAACACTATTGAAGCTCATTCTGTAGTAGATTTCTGTCAAGATTGAAGACTTCCAGTTGATTTCTCAAGATATTATGATGAGTTTCTTTATTTCTTTTGGATATACTGTCTTTAGGATGTTTTTATTTGCAAGCATAAACTAATTTTCTAAATACCTAAGGAGATGAACTCTATGATGAATTCTATCGTTTGATTTTTATTTTATGCAATAAAAACTTAGATCTTGTTCTCAATTATCTGTGCTTAATTCTTACTTTAGTATTTCTAGATTATTGATCCATGTTTGATGTGCTTAAATCAAAAGAGGAATGGACCCTATTTAAGAGTAGATCTAGCGTAATTGAGTGAAGTTGCATGAAATACTAGAAATAGAATAATATAAATCTATCGGATTAGAGTCAAATCTAATAGGGGAATCCATAAGTCAGTTAATACGATAATAGGGATTTTAATTAGAAAGAAATTTCAAGTAATCAATTTAGAGTCAGATGTTCTTACTCTCGAAAAAGATATTAACATAATTTAGGGATTTCTACGAATCAAGACACTAACTGAAGAAATTACGTAATTTAGATTGGTAGTGACAGATGAAGTCTAGGTGAATTCTTTCTTTGATATTTTAGTTAATTAATTAATTTAGTTTTAGTTTTAATCCACCACTCGAATTTATCGATTAAATAATAGAAAGACAGTAATTACTAGTACTTTTAGTCTTCGTGGGAACAATATCTTTGCTCACCATAACTATATTATTAATTGATAGGTGCACTTACCTTACTCAGATGTTTAGTTGGTCTCGTGGACATCATTAAATTATTATATTTTTATATCAATTTTAAATAAATAAAATTTGAAATATTAAGTAAAATTTAAAAGGGTTAAATAATTTTATCTAAATTTTTTAGGTAAGAAAATAAAAAATATATAAAAATTTTAAAAATATGAAAAGAAAATAAACCTAATAGGCTTTAAAAAATCATTCTCTTTTGTAATTTTATTTTCAAATTTTATATATTCTTTCAATAATTTTTTTTTAGAAACCTTAAGTAACTATTCAATTTTTTCTCAAGAGATGGATGGATTAGTAAAGTTTTTTTATTTTTGAAAAATTATATATAAAGTTTATATATTATCTTTTGAATAATTTAAATTATAATGATAATTTTATACATTAAAATTAATATATTATCTCATTTACAATTATATATTAATATATAATAAAATAATTTATAATTTTAAAAACATATATACCAACTATTGTATTAATAGTATTTCAACTTCTTTATTTTTAACCTATCTATTTTATATTATTATTTTCAATTTGTTGTATATGTCATCAATTATTTTTAAAAAAATTGAATATTTAAACTAAAAATAAACTATATTTTAATTAATATATATAATGAACGCATACATGGTCCGCCACTAGGTTAATGGTATGGGAGATTATTATTGAGAGGATTAATTATTTTTTCAAATAAAAGAAATCTCTCTCTAGCGTTCAGAGAGAAGGTGAAAAATGATAAAAATCCACTTCACATAATTATATTATAAATTTTTTACTATATATATGAGTGAGATTCCTAAGCTTAAAAAAAGGAGAGAGAGAATTTGGGGGGTAATCGAAGCTGTAGGGTAATGCGAATTAGGGGTTTTGTTTTTTTTTCCTTTCCTTTGAATTTTTCGTCACAGATCGGTTTTCGTGGAAATTTCTGTGAGCGAAAGAATTTTGTCGGATTTTGATTCACTTAAGGTGAGGGCTGATTAGTCTTTGACTTCAATCTTAATTCGTTACATGTTAAGATTTGCTAGATTTTAGCTTCAGTTGTAGAATTCATTTCATTTCTTGTTTTATTTTTCAAATACGTTGTTTCCTTTTTTTTTTTCTTGTTGAATTTTTCTGGGCTTTGTATGTTTCTGATATAATTTTTTCCCTAGAATCAAGTAAAAATTGCATGTTGGATTATCAGATATCTTGAGTTTATAATTAAGTGTAAGTGTGGATGACAAGAACAAATGGAGAGTTATAACAGTAACTACTAACCGTCAACAATTTTCAAGACATTTCAGAATTTTAGCAGATAATTATCATATTTAACACACATATCCTATCCATTGGCGATGACATGCCACTGATTAGAACTTAAGGCTCCATCTTGAAGGTCTCCAGTTCCATTTTTGGGATGGCATGCCTCCTATTTTTGCCACATCGTGTGCGAAAAACAAAGAAAAACTTGAAAATCTCTACGTGGTGCTGCATTTTGACCCTTCAAATAAAGAAATTTATCTTTCACTTTTTATGTGTCTAATAAAAGTAAAAGATTCTTTTCTATTAGAGTATGAGTTATGCAAAAAAAATTGTTCATGGGGTCAGTTCCTCCAAGGATTGAAGCACTGTTTACATTTGGAAGCAGGAAATTAATAGTCAGCGCTGCGTTTAGATGGGAAAGTGTTACTTGTTTTATATTATGAAGTGTTGTTTTAAAAGTTGTTATTCATATGTCTGTCCTGCTTCTTTTGAATAAAAAAGGGACATTAATGGGCTGAAGCTTTGATTTGAGTTAGTCTTAGGCAATATTGCTTGATACTGCTTTCATGCAGATTTTGTTGCAACATCTACTCATTTTTGGTTTTCCTGGGTATATTCGTATCAATGGCAGTGCAATCTCAGGCTTGATCTTTTTATGAGTCTATATGATCTGTTAATTTGCCCATAGGAAGATGATACTGAAGTGATGCATTGTTAATTTATTGAACCATACTGTGTTGTCAAGGTGTGCCTATGCTTTTGCGCCTTAGCTTCAGGCAACCAAAGGACCTCAGACCCTTTTGGGTGAGGCACATTTGATTAGGCGCTTGCCTAGTGTGTGTAGGCATGCTTTTTTGTAAGGCGATGGGCATATAAAATCCGCCTAATTGAAGTTCTCTTTAATTGCTTTTGTTTTCAACTTTTTCATTAGATGTACCTTTACTTGTAAGAAATGGGATATTATCAAAACTCTATTTTGTAATATTTGTGTATTGAACAGCAGACATGGAACCAATAGGAACTTTTGCATATTGGCCAAGAAAAAAAAAGTTGCTTGTTTTGTAGGTAAATTGGATAAAAGTGTATTATCATAATTATATTGCTTAACCTTACATATACACACCACATATACATATATGCATATGCATGCATATTGCACCTTACTTCAATCAGGTGAACGCTTTTTTGCCCCTTCTGCCTGAGGCAATAGAAGGGTTTTTAGTACCTGGAGTGTACCTTTATCCCTTGGCAACATATGTCCTCTATGGAATATAATCTTGTTTTCATTAATTTGACTAGTGACCAGAAAAGTTTAGAAGCTCATTGGCTGTATTAAAGCTGTTTGCCTTTTTATCGACATTGCTGTTCCCTTCTAAGGAGGGAAAACATTGGTTTAAAATTAAGCATTGAGATAGAAGGAAGCCTATCCTTTGGTAGGATAACAAGATTAATAAAGAAAAATTTGATACAATAATCGTATAATTGATTATATTTTGTGGATTTTCTTTTTGGTATTATCACTTTTTTTGATCTAATTTTTTCCCCTTTTCTAGGGAATAGTTGTGCACTGCACATTCTCTCAAATGGTGTTCCGAGATTCACTTAAGCATCCAAAGATGAAAGTAGAAGGTGTAGAACATGAATCACCTGTAATGGCTGGTTTGCAAAGTCATGTCTCATTGCAGCTTCCACTGCCATCCAATCAGAATTTGAGAATTTCACAAGATGATTGGCATTTATTGGCATATCTTCTCTTAGCTCATAAAACTAATACAAAAGGTGTTGGGCAAGGTTTGCTGGACAAGGAAGTGCGTGCTTTAACTTTTGGCTACATGGGACTAAATGGAAAGAAACCTATAATTGTGGCAAGATCGGGAGAAAATCATGGTGGACAATCATCGGATAACAGTCTACTACCTGGTCTTAATGATGACATGGCACTGGACATACTGGCATGGAGCAGCAGATCCAACTATCCAAATCTGGCCTGTTTAAACAGAAAATTTAGGTCACTTATAGGCAGTGGATATTTATATAAACTGAGACGTCAGCTTGGCATAATTGAACACTGGGTTTATTTGGCCTGTAATATGATGCCTTGGGAAGCTTTTGATCCTATGAGACAGAAATGGATGAGACTACCTAGGATTCCATGTGATGATTGTTTTACTTGTGCTGACAAGGAGTCTCTTGCAGTGGGGAGTGAATTACTTGTATTTGGTCGTGAGTTGTCAGGATTTGCTATTTGGATGTATAGTTTGGTTACCCACGATTGGTCTAAATGCCCCCTAATGAATTTGCCTCGTTGTCTGTTTGGTTCTAGCAGCCTTGGGGAGATAGCCATTGTTGCTGGGGGAAGTGATAAGAATGGCAATGTCCTACAATCTGCTGAGCTCTATAATTCTGAAGTAGGTACTTGGCAAACATTGCCCAATATGAACTTCCCGCGTAAACTATGTTCAGGATTTTTTATGGATGGGAAGTTTTATGTGATTGGGGGTATGTCAAGTCATACAGATTGTTTGGCTTGTGGTGAAGAGTACAATATTGAGACAAGGTCATGGAGGAGGATAGAAAATATGTACCCTGGTCGCGATGCAGGTACATTTCATCCTGCTATGCGTTCACCTCCTTTAGTTGCTGTTGTAAATAATCAGCTTTACTCTGCTGATCAAGCAACTAATGAAGTCAAGAAATATGATAAGGTTAATAACTCATGGAGTGTTGTGAAGAGACTACCTGTGAGGGCAGACTCTTCCTACGGTTGGGGGCTGGCATTTAAAGCATGCGGAAACAGTTTACTAGTAATAGGAGCTGGAGGTCATGGAGGGCATGATGATGGAGTAATTGTTCTGCATTCTTGGGATCCAGAGGAGGGAAACAGGGATGGACAAGAGTGGAATGTGCTTGCTGTCAAGGCACGGGCAGGTGCTTTTGTGTATAATTGTGCGGTAATGGGCTGTTAATGAGAGTTGCTGCATCTTTGGTGCAAACATCGACATCTGGAAGACCAAGATCAACGAGCCTCTATCTGTTATAATTTTTATTGTCTCAGTTTCATTAATTTTATTGTTCTTTTTCCCATTTTATGAGTCAGAAGAATAATTGATCTCGAATCAATTTCTTAAAGTTATCAACTGATTGTGTTGATCCCTCTATTGCAAGAATTAACCTCATACCAAGTAATGACTGGTTCCATTTATCTTGTACTTTGTCATTGAATTCATTTCTCGTAATGTTTACCAGGCAAGTCTTCGACCTGGATTCAACAACCTGAAGGTAGGTACTGCTTTTAATACGGTGATTTGTTCTTTTTCTTCGTTGTATTGCATCTTCATGCTCTTATCTAATTGTGGATGGTTCTGAAAGTTTTGTCGTTTGAGTTGAAGTGTAGGATGTTTGATTGAAAGGGCTAGCAAGATAAGAGTTATTATTTGTCTTTGAGAGTTACCGGAGGGAAGGTCAATCATTGTACTAGCAAGATAAAAAGAGAGTAGGGAGGACATTGTGTTACTGGCTGTAAAGGGCAGGAGAGCAAGTTGTAGGCTATCGGGTAGTAAATAAGTGGGTTTAGTTAGGGCTAAAGGCAGGATAAGGTTTGAATTATTTGATACGGGAAAATTTATTAGCAGGGTCCGAATATGCTCCGATCTGTTTGCTACTATAAAGAGATATTTGGTGGGGTGGGAGGACGGTAAGTTTTTGAAAGTAATAGTAGGTTTGCTATTTTGTGGATCAATCATTTTGCTTTTTCTTTATTTGTTTTGTAAGGTGATTTTGTGTATGCATTTATGGCTTGCAAATTGTCACAAGCGTTGTTCTCTTTCTTTCATTTTCATTTAAGGATATGCAATGTTTACAAATTAAATGCTTCTCAATAAAGTTCGAATCTAAGAACTCGAATCCTATGAACTCATGCTTTAACCATCAATTTAATAAATGTCATATAAAAACATAATAAATTATATTTTAAAATTAAATATAATAATTAATAATAAATTTTTATGAAAAATTTTTTCTTCGACATATTATTCTATTAAATCTCATTTAGTTTATCTTGAATTATGCTTTTTTCATCTATAAACCTAACCAAAATGTGATGAGATTATATAAATCTTTAATTTTATGTTTACCCTCTTTATTATTTGATCAACTCAATTAATTAAATTACTTTAAACAAAAAATTAATTAATATTTATATAATTAATATGAATTTATTTTCTAATGTTGGATGTGATTACATTTAGTACATATTATATTAAAAAATAGTAGACATGCATGTTTAACTGCATATAATATATCAATTGTTATTAAGGGTGAACTAAACTTGATTCAACTTGAAACAATTGAAAAAAAATCGAATTTCTAGTTAAACAAATTGAGTTATTCGAATCAACTAAATTTTTTTTTTCAAATTTCGAGTTCAAATTGAGTTTAGTTTTCGAATTCGAATAATTCGAATAAACTGAATACCAAACTATAATATTTTGCATTTTTACCCCAAATCTCCAAATCTTTTCTTTCCCCCCAAAACTTTTACTCTCTCTTACTTCCTCCCCAAAACTTTTACTCCCTTCCCATCCTACTCCCGTCTACCCCAAACCCATTTTCCCCCAAAAATCTTACTCCCCCATTTACTTTCCCCTAAAAAATTTAAAAGGATTATAACTCTCAAAGATCTTTTAAAAGGATTAACTTTTATTCCAAAAACAGAATTTCGTAGATATACTGATAAAAAAGATTAGGATTATCAATCTAATTATATATTGTCAAAAATTAAATTATGTGACATTAGATATTTAGAAGAATTTTCTAAAAAATTTCTTCATGAATATCAAAAACTAAAAAATGAAAATGTAGAATTTTGGAAAAACCAATATTCATAAATTATCACCACCATGGGATGAGATTTGTATAAAAAAAATACAATTTTTATTTAGAAAAGCATAGTAAATTAGCTGGTGTAGAACCAGAAAGTATAGATTCTATAGGAAATAGAATTAATTTTGCAAAAGAAATAATAACTTTATATTGTTTACAAAGTAAGGCTTCTAAACAAGTTAAGCATAAATTAAGTAATAAGCATTGTACAAAAATTTTAGAAAATGAATGGGAATTTGGATGTAAACCGATACGTCTTAATACTTATAAAAAACATAAAAAGAAAAATAGAAGATATAAGCTAGTTAGATGGAAACCAGGAAATAGAAAAAAATACTGGTTATAATAAAAATAAAAGATTTGTTAGAAGAAAAACTTCTAAAAAACCTAAAAAACAAATATGTAAGTGTTTTATATGTGATGAAGAAGGACATATAGCACTAAATTGTCCTAATAAAGGAAAAAACACAAGAAAAGTGATTAAAACACTTGAAGAACAAAATTTAGAAATAAGTTCAGAAGAGAAAATAAATCCTGAGGAAATATTATACTAATTAATATCAGAAACAGATGAAGAAGAATATATATTTATGTTTAATATGGGAAGCAGTTCTAATAATCAATTAGAAAATATTCCTAAAATTGAACAACAAGATATAAAATTAGGAAATATAATAGGAGAAGAAAAAGACTTTTCAAATGAAATGATAGAAAAAATAAATAAAAATCATATTTCTAAAGAAGAAATTTATAAAATATCTAAATATAGGATATGGTGTCAAAGACAGAAAAAATAAGTGGTAATACAGTAGCTAAAGATACTAGAGGAGGATTAGCAGAAATCTCATTATTTACTAAAGATAAAATTAAGAGGATTAAAAAGAAATATCCTCAAGTTAGATATATACATTTAGGAATAATAATGATAACAATAAGAGCTTTGTTTAGAAAAGGTCATGATATGTCAATAATAGCAGTTTTATTAGATAAAAGATTTGAAAATCCAATAAAAGCACTTATTGGAGGAATTCAATCAAATTTACATACAGGAGTAATAGGATTTAAAGTTAAACCTTACTTTATATCTATTACAGATTCTCTGATAGAAGAATGCTTATGTCTTAGAATTCAGACAAAAAATTTCTGAAATTAATGATTTAGCAGAAGATCTAACAATAAGTTGGACTTCTATTAATGAATATACTAATACAACAGAAGTAGAGATCAAAGAAATTAATAATAAAATTATTGAGCTCTTCGAACCAAATAAATTCACTACTAAAATACAACCAAAATTATTACATTTAAGAGATTTATCAATACCAATGATAGAAAAGATAAGTAGTGCAAGTAGTTCTAAACCTGTAAGTAGTATAGAATATATGTCGTCTAGGGATAAATTATATTTTAAAAATACTGCTATAACAAATACAAATGATAATTTAGTTTTACCCTCAAATACTCAAATAGAGGAAGATTAGGAAAATACAAGTACAAGTTCTATACCTTCAACACCAATAGGAATGAAAAAACTTCATATTCCTATTTTTTCTACAGAACCAAGTAGAAATTCTAGAAACACTAGAATGGAAGAAATACAAACTTCAATAATTATCCAACAAATGAAACTTGGAACAAGTAATGTAATTACATTTTCAAATTTCTAATCCAGGAAATATTATACATATATTGAAATTACATTTCAATTTAGAGAATATAAAATATATTTTTTGCATGCTTTATTAGAAACTGGAGCTACAATTAGTAGTTGCATAAAGAATGCCATTCCTTTAGAAAAATGAGAACTTATGAAACATCCAATAAAAGCCATAGAATAGATGGTAATGAAACTATAATCCAATATAAAGCTAGAAATGTACCAATCTACATAAATAATGTAAGATTTGTGATACCTAAAATATTATACTTTTCTGCAATGCATGGAGATATATTATTAGGAAATAATTTTATATATCAACATTTACCATTTTCTATTGATAAAAATTTAATTATGTTATCTGTAGAAAAAACTTCTGTAGAAATACCATTAGTAGAAAATCATAAATTTATATAAAAATTTTACACCACCAAGAAAGAACAAATTAAACAACTTGAAACAAATTATTAGTTGTTTATAATATTAGAAAATAATTTTAGTGAAGAACCATTAAAATTATGGCAAAATAGCCCTAGATATTGTGAAATTAAATTGGTAAATCCCAATAAAATTATTAGAGTTAAACCAATGATCTATACTAAACAAGATATAGATGAATTTGATATACAAATTAAAGAATTATTTAAAAAAAAGGATTAATAGAAATAACTAATAGCCCACATTCTAGTCCAGCCTTTATTGTTAGAAATTATGCCAAAATAAAAAGAGGAAAAACTAAAATAGTTATTAATTATAAAAGATTAAATCAAAATATTATTTTGATGGGTATTTTATTCCAAGAAAGGATGTTTTAATTAATCAAGCTAAACAAGCAAAATATTTTAGTAAATTTGACTGTAAATCAAGATTCTGGCAAATCATGCTAACGGAAGAATCCGAGCCTTTGACAGCTTTTAGTGCACCTAATGGACATTATCAATAGAAAGTAATGCCATTTGGATTATGTAATGCACCACAAGTCTTTCAAAGATGGATGGATCCTATATTTAATAAATATAAAAAAAATTGTGTAGTCTATATAGATGATATTTTAATATTTTCAAATACATTAGAAAAACATAGAAAACATTTAAATATCATTTCTCAAGAATTCATAAAATATGAAATCATACTAAGTCCTAAGAAAATAGAACTAGAAAAAACAGAAATAGAATTCTTAGGATTAAAATTATCTGCAGATGGTCTCAAACTACAAGATCATCTTATAGTTAAAATAAAAAAATTTCCTGAAAACATTGATGATAAAAAGCAGCTTCAACAATTTTTGTAAATTATTAATTATGAAAGAAATTTCTTTCCTAACTTATCTGAAAAAATAGGTAAGTTATATGAAAAACTAAAAAAGGATAAACCCTTTATCTGGTCCAAAACAGACTCTGAAATCATAAACAATTTAAAATCTAAAATAAATAATATTCTAAAAGTTTATTTACCTAAAAAAGGTGATAAATTAATTTTAGAAATAGATGCCTCACAAAATTATTGGGGTTGTATTTTAAAAGCTAAAACAATAAAAAATGAAGAATTAATATGTGGATATAGTTTGGGAAAATTTAAACCAAATGAAATTAATTATGTTATATATGAAAAAGAATTATTAGCAATAAAGAAAGGAATAAAAAACTTTCTTATATATTTAGCACCTGAAAAATTTATTATAAAAATTGATAATTAGGCAGTTAAACATTTCCTTACTAATAAAAGTTTGGAACCGGTACCTAGAAGAGTTGGGTGGTACAATGAATTATGTACTTTTAATTTTGAAGTCTTATATGTAAAAGGAACTAACAATATTATTGCTAATTATCTTAGCAGGCCATATGGATAGAGATAAAAAAACCTCTAAAAAAAGTTGGTGAATGGACTACTGTCCATAAAAGACCCAGCAAAGGAAAAACAACAAATCTTAATCAAGGATTTGTGACGATACCTGCACAAGCATCCTTTTTCCTAATCAAGGATATTATATTCTATATCCAATGGTAAGACAACCAGTTGGAACTCATTTATCATTTACACTAAAAACGGTAAGTCAATTCCCTTGGTCCCAAGATCCAAACTTAGTATACCAAGCCAACCATGCTGAAATAATAAAAGGAACATAAAAGTTTTGTTCATCAGAAAATTTGTTGAAACAACAACAAATTTAGGAAATAGAATATTTTTATAATCCAGACTTACCACTAGAATTATATAATTTTATTAATGAAATATGGAAAACCCATATTTCTGAACAAAGAGCTAATTTCAGAAGAGCTCTTACTAAGCTTTCACAATTTTTAGTTGAAAAAACAACTAAAGAAAACAAAACTCATGATTTATTACTAAAATCTATTTTATATAGAGATTGGGAAGAATTAGAAATCAACTATTTAGATATTAAGGAGATAAATAATCTTCTTGATATATTTCAATGTTTTATTAATAAAGGAACAAATAGCCTTATTATAAAAAATTTTTTAAGGGTATGTTTATATAATAAGGCTGGAGATATTTTACCTGTTGAAATATTTACAAAAATAAATGGAGTTATATGTAAATAGCAAGCTCAATTTCAAAACGTTTTTTCAGAATATATTTTACAAGCCTATGTTTTTACAAATGATTTAAATGAAAAATTCCCTACTATAAAATTTAGACTTGATCATGAACCATTTGATATAAGCAGTATTGAATGGGGTTTTGTTAAAGAAATAATAATTCAAAATTTCTCTTTTCATTTATTAAAAGATTTTTCTGCATTTATCAAAACCATGTTATTACGTATAGTATACGAAGATGATTATTATTATTATTTTCATCTTGACATTAGTAGTCGTATTGGTATAGTTGAAAAAGAAAAATTCTATCAGCCATATCAAATTTGGATTCTTCAAAAATTGATTGGAGGACCTAAACTTTTTGCAGTTAGAGAAGAAAAAAGACACTTGACAAAAAACATTGACAAGTGTTATAATAATCCTAATTATTATCAAATCCAAGAAGGAATAGATTTAATGACCAAAGCCCAATATTTACTTCAACAAAAAAACTTATAATCTTCATATTCTTCTTCAAAGACAATGTCTCTAGTTCTTCCCTTCCCCTGTTAGAAAAATAAGTTTGGAAACATTGAAAAAAATCGCAATGAAATTTTAAAAATTTTCTTTACAACCAAGCAATCGTCATGTTTGTAATAATAAACTTATTACCTAAAGCTTACCCATGTTTTTGAATTAGATGAACTTTGTCGTTCCCAGCTTTCAACCACTATATCTTCTACACTAATCTCAACCTTGGGTATAGGCTTTATTCACAAATCAATGAAAAACTTTCAGTGAAACTTTCAACACCTAGAAACTAAAGACGAACTCTATTTGTAACATCCTAAATTTTTGCTTAAAAGAATTTGAAATTATTTCAAAGATGCGTAAGTGACCCATTGGTTAAAAGAAAAATGAGGAGACAGTGCAAATCACTCAAGGTCTCGAGTTTGAATCTCTTCCTTTGTAAAATAGCTTAATTTTGCAAAATTTCTCCTTCCCCCTATTTTTGTGCCTCCCATACCTTATAACTTGGGTATAAATACCATTTTTTCACTTATTTTTCAGCTTTTCTGTCAGTTTTTTCCTACCCTACCCTAGCCATCCTTCTCTTTCCTCCTCTTCCTCTCCCTCAATTTTCTTTCTTTTCCCATAATTGTGTCGCCCTTTTTCCCTCACTTCTTACTTCCCTATTATTTAAGCTTTGATTTTTATTTTCCCAACCACTGATTGCCTCCAAACGTACCAATGTCTAGAGTGTGAATACCATAATAAAATATAGAAATACAAGGCAGTATTCGCAAGTATACGGGTCGAGTTGTAATATAGTTTTACAATGAAGTAGGTGAGTACTTCAAGGATTGTACCCAGGGAGGTGAGTGCTAGATCAATTCTAACCTAAACACCAAAAGATCTAATTAGTACTTTAAATCAGTTATAGTACGGGAACAAAAAAAGGGGTTTTTTAGGGCTTTTATAATGATAAAATAAAATACCATAAAAGAAATAAAGTTCAAGAGATGGAAGAGTAGAGTGAATTAAATCTTAATTATAGGTGATTAGCTCACTTCGATAATCCCAATCAACTATCGCCTTGGGTTCCTCGTTAATTAACTAGCTGCTACCCTAGCATCATCTTTCGATCTTCCACTAACATAACGAGTCAACAATGACTACTTATCTTCTGACCTCATACTCCAGACTGGTTTTGTAACACCCCATATCCGTAACCCATGCCGGGTTAGAGTACAAGGCATTACCTAACTTGATCTCGTGCACACAAACAATTTCAAGTCACCAAGACTCGGTCCAAATTAAAACTTTTTCAATTTCCATTTTAAACTTCTTATTATGGGCTTACAAGCCCCAAAATCGACCATGGGAAACTATTTGGGACCATTCCGGGTCTTTAAATCATTTACGAAAATTTTACCTTTAAAATAGGGCACATGCTCGTGTGGAAGAGCAACACGCCCATGTGACCATCTCGACATGGTCGTGCTGATGGCCCGTATGCCTCACACGGCTCAAGCACCTAGGGACATGCCCGTGTCCTACGCCCGTATGGAATTAATTTCTAATTCAAATCTACATGGGTTTTCACATGGCCAGACACACGCCCGTGTCCATGGCCCGTATCCCTCACACGACCATGACACACCCATGTCTTAGCCCGTGTGAAAAAATATGGATATTCTGTTTCTGACGTCAGCATGCTAAAAATATCACACGGACAAGGCACACGCTCATGTGCTAGATCGTGTCCCCGACACGGCTGAGACACATGGCCGTGTCTCTGCTCGTGTGTTTATTACCATGCATACTGACTTGAAATTTTTACATGCAGGGGGCACACGGCCGAACCACATGCTCATGGGGCAGACCGTGTGTCACACACAGCCTAGAAACACGCCTGTGTCCCTACCCATGTGGACAATATAAGGCTATTTACCAAGCCTCAATGCCACCCTTACCTACATAGCTCCATTCAAGCCAACCAATACCAAAACAAACACAATTTATAAAACCAAATTAGCCACAATAGACGTTTATTCAACCATGAAAATGCATATTTTATAAAGATCAAAATGAGTGTTAGCCATCATTCAAGGCTTAATACAATATGAAGGGTTTCCAACCCAAGCCAACACATTTGGCCAATTTTCAATGACACAAAATAATAAATTCTAAGCCCTATACATGCCATATTCAAAAATATAAATCCAACTATACCGAATGCTTCGGTTGATAGTGTGATCGATATCTCTGACTTCTGGTGATCCTTGAGCTAGTTAGGCAGCACTATAAGAAAATGGAAAGAAAAGGGAGTAAGCATGAAAGCTTAGTAAGTTGCACATAAATAAATATACAACTACTTAACCATTTATCCACAAGCTCATGATACAAAATGGGTATAAGCATTACTTACTCATCAATATCTATACAATTCACATAACATATATATATTGAGCTCACATCTCATATATAACAATTCGGTGCTTGTACCACTCACAACACGGTTATACTTTCCTTATTAGCTCAAAATCATAACTTTCATCGTTGAACCATTCAGAACACTACCAGATATTCATTAAGCCTCAAACATGAGGGAAGGTGTCGATGCCATGTCCCAGACATGGTCTTACACTGGCTATCATCATTGAGGCTGATGCCATGTCCCAGACATGGTCTTACACTAGCTCTTGCATATCCGTGCCGATGCCATGTCCTAGACATGGTCTTACATTGACACATCTCGTAGTCGATGCATGTCCCATACATGTCTTACACTAGCTCACACAAGTGACCCAAATGTCATGGCATGAATATCCGAGTTATTCCTAAGGTTCCAACGGGAATTCTACTATCTCGAATATCATTAAACATTCTCAATTCTACAATCAAGCAATTCATGCTATATCGATTCAATGACAATTCAAACACACATATTAACAATGTAGTTGTATTATTCACATACAACTTACCTCGTATTACAAAATGTAGTGACTAGTCGATTTAGTTGATTTGTTTGGCTTTCCCCCGGTTTAGGTTCAGATTCGGCAATTCTCAATCTAAAATAGCAAAATGCACTCATTTAATCACTAAATAAAAATTAAGCAACTAAAATTCACATTTTTGATAAAATAACCATTTTGCCCCTAGAATTTGATAAAATGACCATTTTACCCCTATGCTCGAAAATAAATTTTTATCAAATTTCTTCTATCTTAGGCCTAGCCGAACCCTTTGTACTCTTATAGAAACTCCAAATTCCCACTATTTCACACATTTATCACTTATTTCACAAACTTTGCAAAATGGTCCTATAAGGGTTTTCATGAGAAATTCTTTCACAAAAGTTGTTTATTACACAACCAAGACTCATATTCTTCCATAAAATTTCAGAAAACACACTAAATTCTCTCATGGAAAAACCCTAGACTTTCAACCATTTTGCAAAATAGTCCCCTCATTTGAAAGCTTATGCTTCATGGAGTCCAAAAATGTAAAAATCAACAAGAAAAACCTTCTAAATGACTTACTTGCAAGAGATACAAATGGCTGATATTTGAGCTCTCTAAACCCCTTAGCTTCTGGAAAAATTGGTGGAAAAAATTTAAGAAGAAGAGATGACATCTTTTTCTCTTTATTAAATTCTTATTCTAGCCAAAATTGGTCACCTACTCACCAAATTTTGACAATTTTGTCTCCTCTTTGACTCTATGGCCAGCTACCCTATAGAAAAAGGGTCTAATTACTCTTTAAAGGCCTCCAATTAAGGTTCTCTAGCTATTAGGTACTTTTAGCTATTAATATAGGACTTTTACACTTTATGCAATTTAGTCCTTTTTCGCAATTAGGCTCACAAACGTCAAAATTAACTCACTAATTTTTTCATGAACTAATATAAACATGTTATGACTCCAAAATAATAATAAAATAATTTCTCTGATCATGAACTAATATAAACATGTTATGACTCCAAAATAATAATAAAATAATTTCTCTGACTTCAGATTTGTGGTCCCGAGACCTCTATTCTGACTAGGTCCTAAATTGTGCTGTTATAGGTTTAGGCTGAAGGTGTTCACGGATGGGAAATACTAATTTTGGGTTAATTTCCCACATTGATGACTTCTCGAGGTTGTCAGACCTAGGGTTTGTTTCACGTTCTTTCTTTCTCAAAGAGCTAATCCATTGAGTAACTCTACAAAATAGTTAATAGATCATACCTCTACTCCCTAATCCCTCATAGAGGGATTAGTTCCTCATGGCTTTCATAAGCAATGTGGAGTTGATGTAAAGAGAAAACATGACAAATGGATTAAGGTGTAGAGTTTAAAAAAATTCTTGATTTATATTAAAGATGAAAAACAAATCCATAGAGTTTGATGATCTCCACAAATCAAATCTCTTGACAAAGAATAACTAAAAATAAATTTTAAAAACCTAAGAAAGAAAGAAAACTAAACTAATTTTAAAAGAGATTATCTAGGCTATTTGAATGATGTCTATAACATGTGTCAAAGGAGCCTATTTATAGATTCTTAGTGGCTATTGTCCTTAACCCTAGGTTAGTTGACATTCTCGAGCTTTAAGTTTGATTGTGCAGACCAAAATACCCCTATTACATATTTAATTTCCATTCAAGAGTCCGTGTCACGACATGGTAGTTAGTGTACTCCTCTTGGGATATCTTTAGGGGTATGTCGTGACACCCTCAAACTATGTTGTGACACTAGAGTTTTCTCCATTATGCTCCCTATGTTGTGGCATCATTCATCCCATGTTGTGACTTAGCAACCATAATCAGTTTAGTATGCCTTTTAAAAGTTTCCTGCACTGTAACAACCCACTTTTTAGTGGTGTCAGAAACAATGGTTTTGGGACCAACGGGTAATCTCAATGAATACGTCAAGGATGAGAAAATAAGTTATCTTGTACAAGTGGGCACAGGTATGTACATTGAACCCATGAGAATGCCATGAGATATGATAATGAACTTGTGGTAAGAACGTATATGAGAAAGTTATGCTTATGGGACTTGATGACATTTATGAAACTTTGCCTTATGTTAATGGCATGATTTATGTTGCTTATTATTTGTATTGAACTTACTAAGCTTTAAAGCTTACCCCCCTTCCTTTCTTTTCTTATAGTGTCGCCAAGCTAGCTTAGGGATTGGAAGACGTTGGAGTTTTCGATCACACTATCAATTGAATATTTGAGTACAGTTAGTGTCAATATTTTGAGTATGGAATGTATAAGGACTTGGTCTTTTTGTTATGTGTCATATCGATTAGCCAAATGTGTTGGCCCTTGATGGTATGTG
This sequence comes from Gossypium anomalum, assembly GCA_025698475.1. Lineage (NCBI taxonomy): Eukaryota > Viridiplantae > Streptophyta > Magnoliopsida > Malvales > Malvaceae > Gossypium > Gossypium anomalum. The sequence continues at coordinate 16,356,925 of CM046957.1, forward strand.
ATTCTTTTTGTATATGGCCATGAGAAGTGTCTCATATTGATTATTTGGGTTGTAACCCTAATTAGTTATGCATGCATGCAAATGTGTTTATGCTTATTGTGGTCATATGATGGACGTGTGATGAGATGTGGTTTACATGCTAAAGATATGTGTTTGATGATGCTTGTGATTATTTCTGATAATGAGTGTGATAGATAGAAAGAAATGTGATATAATGTATGACTTGGAAGTAGGATATCAAAGATGATTATCCATGAATTGGTGTGGAATACCTTGGGTAAACCTACAAACTTGAATGTGTTATACATTGATTTATTAAGAACATAAAATGTCTATGCTTCATATGATAAATATGCCATGTTGTATGCCATGAAGTGGGTTTAAGTGTGTTAGTGCTTAAGGGTGACAAATGGCTTGGAAAATAGCCTAGAAATTGTCTACATGGTTGGACACATGGACGTGTGTGTCTAGATCGTGTGTGACACACGGTCTTCCCTATGGGCGTGTGGTTCAGCCGTGTGTCCCCTGCACCCTAATTAATGCAAAATAGAATGCCCAGTAGTAAACACATGGGCAGAGACACGGTCATGTGTCTCAGCCGTATGGAGGACACGGCCTCATGGCATGGGCGTATGCCCAGGCCGTGTAAAGTCTGCACTTAATTTTTGGAATTTAATTCGCCACACGGCCTAATCATACGGGCGTGTGACTTGGCCGTGTGATCTTATTTGGTTGATGATGTCACAGTCAGAGAGTTACACGGGTGTGTCCCAAGTCACACGAGCGTGTGTGACCACACGGCCTACCCACACGGGCGTGTGACTCTCTAAAACAAGAAAATTTTCTAAGTGTCAAAAAGGTTCTGAAAGTTTAGGTTTAGTCCCAAACCGCTTCCGATGTATGTTTTAGGCCTCATAGGCCCTTATAAGGGATAATTTGCATGTGCTTGAAAAGTTTTAAATTTGGATGAAATTTTATGGCTCGATTTTGTATGTTTGTTTATGTTTAAGTCCGGTAATGCCTCAAACCCTGTCCCAGCGTCGGATATGGGTAAAAGGTGTTACAGGCTCGTGGTTTGTAATAAGTTTCATCAAGAAGTGTTAATAGGCTAAAAAATCAGTACTAAAGGTGAACATGAATAGGGCAGCTTTTTGGCTCTAGATGTGTTCCAACAATGCCTTAGGTCATCCCTGAATATCTCAATATGCACAAATTTAATCAACCAAATAAACTCATATTCAATCATTTATCATTCATACTAGCATGTTCATTTCCTTGTATTTTCTATATCATTTGGTACAATTGATTGCTTAATACCTATTTATAGTGTAACATATAGAACTTAGTAGTCTAATAATAAAAAATTTAAAATCACCTACCATCATGCCAATTTTATTTGTGAACACAAACAACCTATGTACATGCCCCTAACCAATCACTTGTATTTCTACAAACTCAAGCACACCAAAGACAAGAAAAATCTAGAAATTGAAAAACAATAAACAAGTTTTCTATGTTATCCCCCACACTTTAGTTGACACATCGTCCTCAATGTTTAGCCCAAAAAACGATAAGGAAAAAAGTTAACCGATTGATCGTGGTCGCTCCAATGGCTAATGGTGGGTGCTTCTCTCTTTGATTATGTAAAGCTCGAATAGTTTGTGTCTCTATCGTGTTAGGTTTCTACATAGAAAATGAAATGCAATATAACTAAAAATCTACTATTAATCCTACTCCTAGAGGGTGTAAATCAAAATTAGTAAAAAATTAATACAAGTCTTTAAGAACGAAATTAAAATTATTCAATCTTTTCCTTTAAAATCCATCTCCTCGCTTTTGTCGTCCTCTTCATTCTCTCATTCCTCTTCGTTTTCATGCCTCTCCTCTTTTTGTTCCAAATTTGTTGGCCCAAACATGTCGGGTGTATAATTGGGGACCCGGATGTTGTTTTGCCTAGAAAATTATTGAAAAGGTGGTCTCGACTCTTGCATCCACTGAATCATCCAATCTAACTTTGGATGACTACTCTCACGAACTTCTTGTTGAGGTCGTGCCAACCTTTGTGAAGAAGTTGGTGTAGCTGTCAATTCGTGCTGTTGCTTGTTCCAATCTTTTATCTGTTTAGCTCATAGTTCTATAAATTGTTTGAACATTGTGTCCCCGATAATACTTCGAGAAGGTTTCAACGGCTACTCAGTAGATGTCATAGATACACCTGCTATTTTGCATAAGGTTGTCACTAGATAGGGAAAGAAAACTCCCACCTTCTGGCCACTAATGCATCTCTTCATGTTCTAATGGATCCATTTGCCAATACACACATGCTTTTTCTACAAGATTGCATACAGTAAAACTGCTCAAAATGTATTAACATTAGATACATTTAAAGTAGATACTATTTGTGTGCACAAAAATTGAATCCACATTTTAGCCTCTGGAAACATAATAGCTTGATGAAAGGACACAGGAACATTGGTACCTGAGCGATATTTCCATTCACCCCTTCCTTCAGTTAAAAAGTCTATAATGTTATCCATATCTATGTCCCAAAAATATTCTAAATCAATTTCGTCAGTAAAATTATTTTCGTAGTATAGAGCATTATAAAAGTCTTAGATAATTCGAGGGGTTACGTACTCCTCTTTCCCTCGCACAAGTACTATATCCCATATATGGCCTTCAGTGTTCCTAGACTCTTGGTCCGTTAATGTTGCATAAAATTCATGGACTACAAAGACTACAGCACTATCTTTGGGGATCATCCAAAAACGTTCCCACCTATGATATCTGACTGAAGGCCATTTTTCCTTACACAAAATCATGGACGGATCAAATCCTCTCTCTTGGATAAAGGTTTTTCCTTGAAGTTTAATAAAATATTTTTCAATATCCGGGTTTGAAAAATTAGAGGGATTTGGAACCGTCGACGATTATGGCTCATTATTTTGTCTAACTTTTCTAGGAGGCATGATGTTTTGGTTTTGGGTCACTAATGAAATATCAAGCAAATAAATCCAGTGGAATAATAAAATTTTGAGTTAAGAACCCCTTAACCTTATATATATTGTTGGATTCCTTGTCACACTTTATTTTCTCATCGTTCCTTGGAGTGGTTCAGTTCTTGCCCTTCACAAGTAAGATTGAAAGCAGCAATTTTTCAAAAAAAATCAAAAAGAAAAAGGGAAGAATGAGATTTTAGGGTTTAAGGTATTTAGAGAGATTTAAAAGAGGTAAAGGGTGTTTAAATAAGAGTTAATGTGTTTTTAGGTTAAAAAATAGGTGTTTTGGGGGTTTAAAATTAGATAAATTAAGGGTTAAGCTTTCAAGCTACTAAAATGGGTCAGGTCAACCCTGCAAAAAAATTACAGTGATGTCGCGATATAGGGGTTTTGTGTTGTGACATCCCTGGCATTTTGATGTTGTTACAACATCAGGGTTCAATGTCGCGACCCACTCTAGATTTTTGGATTTTTGTGTAAACTGATTGTGGTGTTGCGACACCTAAGGTCAACGTCACGACATCAAAAGAATTTTCTTGATTTTAAAAGCTGCCCTTGGTGTTGTGACACAGGATTCCTATGTTATGCCACAGGCTCTATTCTAATTCAAAACTCCATTTTCCAGAGTGCTATAGTTTCTTATAAAACATAAATTTAATGTGAATTAAAATCTATACTAAAGAGTTAGGTAAATATATAGAATATTTTACAAATGTTAAGCATTAGGTCAAATATTTTAAGTCTTACTGTTGGATTCGTTCGATAGGATCATCAGTTCACCAATGGGTGATTCTTCCGTTTTGTCAGTATTAGTCCAACGTCCATCGTACCATTCAACTTGTGCCCGCTTGTCCCTTTCCTGAAACCCATTTATTCTTTCTGCATGCGTAAAGGAGGCGTGTCCCTTGACTCGGGAATGTTAGAAATAAATAACTTTTTGCACTGCTCTACTAACTTCCTCCTACCTTCCTCGCTTGGTTGATGGCCACATTTAAAAGTTTCAGTCTCACCATTTATTTTCATAGTTAATTTATTTTTCTCTAGGTTGACCTAGAAGTGGCCAAGAAAGGTCTACCTAATAAGATTAGTATCTTACGATCTTCTTCAAAATCAAACACCATAAAATCTGTTGGAATAATGAAACTGCGCACTTTGACTAACACATCTTCTAATACACCTCTTGGATGAACTAAAGATCTATCGGCCAACTGTAGTTTTATATGAGTATTTTTAAGATCTCTTAACCTGAGTTTTTGAAAGACACATAAAGGTATTAAATTAATACTAGATCCTAAATCAAATAGAGCTCTATTAAAATAAATGCTACCTATCTTTATAGGAATAGTAAAACTTCCTGAATCTTTTAATTTTTGGTTAACTCGTCTTGAGATAATAACACTACATGAAGCTTTAATACTAACTTGTTCACCTACCTTAATTTTCCTACACTTAGCCATAATTTCATTTAAAAACTTGGTGTACTTAGGAACTTTCTCTATTAATTCAATTAAAGGTAGATTAACATTTAATATCAGGAAACTTACAAATTCATCCTCATCCCGCTGTTGTTTTTCCTTCATTCTCGAAGGGAATAGGAATTTTTTACTGGCAGGATATTTAGTTATTTCCTTCTCTACCTTTATTTTCTGTGTAGTTACCTCCTTTGGCTCTGGGTCATCTTTAACTTCTAAGGATTCGTTTTAAGGATCGTCATTATTCTCTGCAATTGTCTCTGGAGTAGTGGTTTTGGGGCTACTCAGTACTTTGCCTGATCGGAGTGCAATCGCTTTCACGTGCTCCTTACCTTCTCTCTATGGATTATCTTCCGCGTTGTTGAGAATACATATGCCAATTTGTCTGTTGCGTCACCTATCATTCTTATCAATTGGCTCATTTGATCCTCGAATTTAGTCAATGTTCTTGTTGAATTGGTGCACTTAAACTTCACTTACTTGACATCCATTTTCATTAACTGCATTTCTCCCTTGATTCTATCTAGACGTTGGTCACATGCAGTATGGTCACTTAGGTTGAGCTTATCCTAAAATTTCTGCAAATAAGGAGGTTGATAGTTAGTATTTTTAGCTTGATTTAAGCTGTTACGTCCTTCTTGATTTCCTCACCATCTTAGGTTTGGGTGATCCCTCCGGTCGAGGTTATACATATCCGAATAAGGGTTTACATCATCGGCGGGATTATTTGTAATAGCCCGTTTTGTAATGGTGTCAAAAATAGTGGTTTCAAGACAAAAAATCTGATGAGTAAGTTCATATAATTAGTATTTAAACTATATGAATTAATAATAATTTTTATATTGAATTTTGATTGGATGAATTTTAAATAACTGAATTAGCGGTTAGTATAAGTGGTTTTTGAAAATGAGGTATTGGAACCTTATTTTCGTAATTTTAGGTCATAAATATTTTTATTAAATATTTATAGTCATATTATAGGTGTATTGAAGTCTGATCCAAAAATTTTAGTGATTTGATAGTTAATTAGGGTAAAAGGATTAAATTATAAAAGATGTAAAAGTTAATCGCTATAGATTTAAAATGCAAAAGGAACCAAAATGGTGATTAAACCATGGGAAAAAAAGGTCCAAGAAGTGGTGACATGATTAAATCCACTGGCTTTTCGGCTATTTTCTCATTTAGTCCTAATTAGTTTAGGGTTAAATTGAACTTATGTTTCTTTAGTTCAAAATTTAAAACAATTGAAGGACTAATCGTGTAATTAAACCTTTCTTGGATGGTAATTATACCATATACTTATATTATGGACATTTATGGACATGTTTTAATGGTTTTATAAGTTATAATTTAAAGGTTAAAATTGTAAGTAATTAATTGGTAAGTTAAAATTAGAAAATTAAAGGTTGATATCATATTTTCCCTTTCTTTTTCTTGTGGTGAGAACCGATTGCACATTGTTAGGGCTTGAAAGCTTCGGTCAAGCTTCTGTTCTTCAATTGGGTGAGTAAATCATGCCCTTTTTTAGTAATTTTTATGTTTTCGAGCTTGTATTAGCTTAATCTAACTAACTCGAGGACTAATTTGTAAAACTATCAAATATTTTGGATTATGCCATTGAGGAGTTTGAGTTGTTCTTTAATTTTTATGTTAGATTAAGTATATGGTTATCAATGATGTTCAATAAGGATAACAACTCTTCTTTGTAAACTTAGAAAATACTGTTATAGTTGTTTAGGCATACTTAGCATAGGTCAATTGTTGAAAATGAATTTCTAAAAGTAGAATAATTGAAATATAAATGCAATTAGGTTATAGTAGCACTCTTTGAATAAATTGAGGACTTATTGACTTAAATTCAGTATAGTAATAATGTATAATTTATGTCATGGTAAAATAATATGAATACTCCAATGTTTGAATCTGTTGAGTAGGTCAGAAATTTTTTGTTTGCTCCATTATATTGTTGACCAGAAACATGAGTTCAATTGTAAGTGTTTGTCTAAAAAAGAAAATGGTATATATTTTAGGGACACTCTACTGAATTTTTAGGATAAATTACTAAGAAGGTAGTTGTTTGCTCCACCAATCTTTTTAGTTAAAAGCTTTTGTTTCATGAGTGATTTATATTCAAATTGTGACATGAGATAATACATGGCAATCTAGTGTATGCTCTATTGAGGTTGTCAAGTATGAAATCATGTGACAATATGAATTCCCTAGAATAATTTTGTGTTGGAAATTGAATATATGTGAAAAAAAACTGAGTTTAGGAGAGAGATAACCTAGGTATATTCAGAAGAAATCTGCTATATTTTAATTGCTGAAATATTTAGGAACTTCTAACTTTAGGAAACATTTACTGTGCTTCATTTGTTAAACAGATTTATAAGAACTATAAGCAATTTTTCTTTGTTTTAGTAAAAGATTGCTAAGAATAGAGGTACACAGTATGCTTATTATGATTTGGCATTATAATTGGTGATTAATTGTTTTGGAAATTCCTTGCATTCATGCATATTCATATATTATTTACTTGAGGACAAGCAATAATTAAGGTTTGGGGGTGTGATAACTCTTGAAAAGAGTTATATTTTAAGCCTCTAGATGGAATTAATTGTTTGTAATTAAGTAAATGCATCTGCATTTTTAGGATAATTTTAGAACATTGCATAACAAAGCTTGGAATGCGTTATAATGGTTATTATTTTTTACTTTTATCACATTGGGAGGACAGGTGTGGTTTTTTGTAAACACAGGTGTAGGAAGAAGAAGAAGAAGATAAAGAAAAGGAAGAAGATGAAGAAGGAAAATAAGGAAAATGCAACATTGTCATGGAAAATAGTAAGATTGATTGCCAAAAGAATTGCCATTGCAATTTTGGGAAGATGACACAGCACTCTAACCACGTTTCTCTCAGTCAATTGCACATGTATTAAAAAACCAACATGAAAAGAGGAATGAAAAATGTGTGCTGAGGTGGAACGGATCTACCCAATAAAAGAATGAGAGAGAAGAAGAAAGGGAGGGGAATTTGCATGAGAAAAGAAAATCGATGACAATAGTTTTCTCTCTGCATAGATAAAAACTCCATTGGAAAATTTCGAAGAAAGAAGGGTAGCAGCTAAGAGAGCAGAGCACAGGCGTGAATAAAGGAAAGAGACATCTACCCTAGGTTCACGAGACTAAAGATCAGAGGAGCTGGATTGTGGCGAGAAATTCATGCATTTTTGCTTTATTTTCCTGATTTCTATGATTCAAACTTATTTAAGAATGTTGATGAATGATTTTATTTTGATGTTAACGTTTCCACCCATGAACTAAATCCTTTTTGGGTTAGAGTTATTTTGGGTGAATGTTTTATCACATTTAATTCCCATGATTAGAGATTGCATACATCACTGTTTCATTCAATTTATGCTTATTTTAAATACAAGCATGCAAGCTTTAGACATAGTTGATTGTGTGTTGTGTTCTTAAGTATTTTTAATTCTGAAAAGGTTAAATATATAGGATCTTGTATCGTTTGATGCAAGCTAATACTCGATAGAATATTCATAGCACTCTTGACATAGATGTTTCGATTTATATAGAGAAGAACGTTCATTATGGTTATTAATCCTGAGTTCTAAAGACATACATTAACTTAGATTTCTAGCTTAAGATCTAACTATCGACAGAGGCAGATCAAAGTAGTGATTCTCTGGGTAATAGATTAGACAATATTTTTCCATAGCATTATTTTGATAAGAACATTTCACCTGAATAATTCCAACCCTATTCATTCAGCAGCAGAAAGACTCTTTCTTTTCTCTGTAATTTGCCACAGCATTTTATTTTCCATATCAATTCTTTTTTTTCTACACATTTGATTTCATTAATTCATTATTCAAACATCTTATTCAACTTGAAAATATTTCCTGTTATTCAGTATAGCCACTAGGATTATTATAACTTACTCCATTTGTTGATAATTTTCGATCCCTATGGAAATGATACTTACTTATCACTTTATTACTTGAATGACATGTACACTTGCACAATTGCATTAGTTATTTACACACAATAGTATGCCAAATATCGATCCACCAGTTGGAGTGTAACTATAGTCTGTCTGGCCTTACCAATATCTAATCATCTAAACACAGACGTAGGCATCAAGTTAATACTCGATCCCAATTTGCACAAAGCGTTACCGCAATAAGATTCTCCAATATTGCAATGTAAGGTGAAACTTCTTAGATCCTTCAACTTAGGAGGTAACTTGTTCTGAAAAAATAGGCTACATTCTGTAGTCAGGGCTACAATTTTAAATTCCCAAAACGTTCTTTTCTTAGATAGAAATTCCTTCATAGCTTTTGCATGGTTTGACATTTATTCCAAAACTTCCACCAATGGAATGTTGATACGTAGTTGTTTCAACGAATCCAAAATTCTCCTAAATTGAGTATCCTTATGTTGCTAGAGTGTTTGAGGATATGGAGGTTGAGGAACGTTGGCTTGGATTGGACAGCTTTTTGGAGGTAATGTCTCTGCATTTGACATAGATGTTAGATTATCAGAATTTACAAGTTTAGATTTTACCTCTTTAGAATAAGCAGCATCTAGTTTTTTTGGTGTAAGAATTTCAACTGTTGGTTGATTTTCCTTTTCCTTGATAGGCTCCTCTTCAACCTCAACTTCTTTGGGTTCTGAAGTCCTTCCACTTCGTAACACAATTGCCTTGCAGTGTTCCTTACCCACTCTCCTTGGATTTTCCATGTCACTTAGCAAGGCACCTTGCGATCTATTACGAAGTTCCGTAGCTAACTGACCCATTTGAGTTTCTAAACTTTTTAGTGTTGCTGCTTGACTTTGGATTAAGGCATCATTCTTCGCCATGAATGCCTTTAACAAATTCTCTAACCTATTAGATGATTCAACTTGTGGTGGGTTCTAAACTTGTTGTTTGAACCCAAAAGGTCAATTTGCTCTATACTGCATGTAGTTGTTGTTTGGTCCAGCTCTTTGGTTACTTCAAGAAAAGTTGGGATGGTTATGCCATGAAGGATTATAGAAGTTGGACTGTGGTCCTTGTCTACTTTTATTTTGGTGTTGATTCACTACATAGTAACCAAACTCGGGATTTGATGGACAATTCTAAAAAGAATGATCATCTTCACAATATACATAGGAAACAACATCAAATTGACTCAATGGCTGAGCTGTAACATGATTAAAACCGTTAGTAGCAAACTATTTTAAGATTAAAGAGATAGAAGATACCTGAGCTAAGAGTGAAGTAAAGGCATCTACTTCATACACTCCGGCTACTCGTCTTTTTTAAGTTGCTTGATTTGTCAGCCATTAGTAATTATTACTGGCTATTCTCTCGATGATCTCGTAAGCCTCATTATAAGACTTCAACAAGGGAGCACCATTCACAGAGGCATCTACCACTAACCTTGTGTGTGAGTTGAGACCACTATAAAATGTCTCCAACTGGATGCAATGTGGAATCTCGTGGTGGGGGCATTTATGAAGCAACTCCTTGAGTCTTTCCAATGCCTTATAAAGGGATTCATCATCCATCTTCTGGAAAGTGGTGATCTCATTCCACAACTTAACATTTTACTAGGTAGGAAATTCTTTACCAGAAAACGTTCATCTAATTCTTACCATGTTGAAATTGAATGTGGTGGCAACGAATTAAGCCATGCTCGTACTCGACCTCACAACGAGTATGAAAACAACTTTAGTCTCAATGCTTCTTCAGTTACACTGGCTATCTTAAAGGAATTGCTCACGGCCATGAATAGTTGAAGGTGAAGGTATAGATCTTCTGCGGGCATTCCACTAAATTGGCCCATTGTTTGAAGCATTTGAAATATCACATGCTTATGTTTAAACTGTAGTGCTTCGATCTTCGGTTTCGTAATTCTCAGATTTAGTTAGTTAAAAAGTGGCATAACATATTGTATTATGGCTCAATCCCTATCATCAGCAATAAAGATTGGATTACGGACATTAGCGGCTCCATTCCCTTGAACATCGTTTTGATTTTCAAGGTCCATCTTTGCGGCTTGTCTTTGGGCTAATCTTTCTTGTCTTCTTTTTCGAAATATCCACTCGATTTCAAGGTCTACAAGGAGTAGATCAATGATACGATCTATGCTAATCAACACCTGGAAAAAAATAATTAAAAATTAAAAATTTTAATTAAATAAAATAAAAATAAATAAACCAATTTGTAAGAAATAATTTCAAAAATAATGATTAAATTAATAGTCCCAGAAATGGCACCAAAAACTTGTAATGCGTAGGTTTGTGCAAGTATACACAATTGTCATCAAGTAATAAGCAAGTAAAAGAGTTATCGTCTCCACAGGGATTGCATATGTTCAAATAATTGCAAAATTAAATATTGCAAGTTGGTAAGAAAATAAAAAACTTTCGATTGGTAGGTGTTAAAGTAAATTAATTAAATGCAAATGAATTAATCTAAATGCAATGAATGAAATGAGATGGTTTAGCAGCAAATTCGCAAGCTTTAACAATAATAACATGAATGAGCTAGAATAATTACAACATTCAACTTAATTCATTTTTCATCATGCTTATCAATGTCCGGAAAGTATTCCATGGCAACTTGATCTTTCATTAACTTGAAACCAGTTTAAATCCTTTTGGAATCTTTTACTTTGAAAAACATACATACTACCATGATCATATTTAACTAAGGGTGAGTTATGTGAAGTAACAGGGACGGATTAGATTTAAAACACTTTAATCACACAAATCTAAAAGTTATGCAAGGTAATAGAGCTCTCTAAAATTATTATGAACGTTTAATTTAATCAAGTTAGGATCTAAGTTAAGCATGCATCTTTCAATTATTACATCCATTAATCATCATCTATCTAGGATTGATCAACTAATTCTAATGCATTCAATCACATTTTAATGAATAAAATACATGCATGAGTTTAATTAAAAGCATGAACGATTGAAGCACAAACATCATAAACATGAATCAAATGAACTTCGTTAAAAGAATGTAATCATTCTGGCTAAAATAAAATTAAGCTATCTTTTTTGATGAAAAAACATTAAAACAATTTGCAAACATTTTGATTAACTAAGAACAAATTAAAGATAAAAAAGAATATACTCTGAATGATTTCGACAGTCTTTCGGGAATCAACCGTAGAGGCTTCCTTCAATCCTTATGTTTGGTCCTTACAAAGTGCTCCTCAAGGTGGCCGACCAAGGGAGAATTTTCTCAAGGAATTGCTAGCTAAGGGGAATAGGGAGAATGAATGGATTTATGCGTAAAAAGGAGAGGAAATGTGTAACGACCCAATAGTCAAGGGTGTCAAAAAAAACATATTTTTGGGACTCTGTTTTTGTAACCCAAACCTGTAAATATTTTTATTAAATATTTACGAGGCTAGCTTAGTAGCTAATTAATTTTTGGAATAGTGAATTTTGTGAAATTAGGAGTTATTAAGGTACAAGGACTAAATCGCGTAAGGGTTAAAAGTTGAATTATAGATTGAAATAAACTAAAGGGGTTAAAGTAACAATTAAACCATTTAATAAATGGTTGTGTGTAGGTGGCCGAATATGGTTAAGTGTAAATGCACGTATGTATATTTTATATATGTTATAATATAAGTTAACAATGATAATAATAAATTAAGTGAAATAGAAAGAAAATGGAAAGAAAGAGATCAAATGCATGCAAATTAGAAAAGAAAGAAAAAGGAGAAGAAGCTCACGGCTAGGAGTTTGGAAGTTCAAATCCAAATTGGTTAGTGTAATTTAGTCCCTATGCTTGTAATTTTTATATTTTTTGAATCCCGGTACTTAGGGCTACCCGATCTATATTGTAATTTTTAGTATTGTTCAAGAGTTTAGATGTTGACATTGTTGAATAGTTTAAGTATTAGGGATTAAATAAATAGATTTTTAAGTTTGAAATGGAAAAAGAATTAATTGTGGAATTAATTGTTGATTTTGAACAATAGGGACTAAATTGTGAAAAATTCAAATTTATGGGGTCGAATTGGAAAAGAGGAAGCTAAAGTGGTCTAGAGTGAAATTAGTACAAAAATATGAATTTATATGTGATGATTAAAATTAGCCTCGGTTTAGGGACTAAATTGAAGAATAAGTAAAATATAGTGTGAAAAATTAAAATTTTAATGTGAAATTGAAATGTGTAATATTACTGTGATTTAATTGTTTTATTCCATAGCTAACGTCATACTGGAATCCTCCAGTAAAAAGGGGAAGGATAAAATCAACGTCGAATAGCTCGAAAATCACGGTTTCTGTTTCTATAATCCGAATTAAATAGTAGATTATTGCATATTTAATTATTTACATATGGTAAGCAATTAAGGTGAGTACTTTGGTACTTGAAAATTGAATTAAATTCATAATTTAAATGAAATGGATTGATTTTTTCTATTATGGAATATATTGATTATGAATATATGTGTATTAAGAAAAATGTGATGATTATCAAATTGAATATATGCTTATATGTGATGATATATATTCATGGAACTAAGACATTCGTTGCATTAAAAAGTGAAATGAATCCCTATTAACTGTATCGGGCTGAGTCGGATATAGATGGCATGCCATAGGATAGGAAGAGTTTAGGGATTACTTCGACCTCGAGTTGATGAGGCACACGGTGCCAATTTGCTTCGGTTTAGCCAATGAGACACTGGGTGTCAATTTATATAGTGTTGGGTGCAGTTATTACTTCGGATATATCCGATGAGACACTAGGTGCCAAACTGGTATGCTAGTTGGATCCGTGTATTTGTTCAGGTCTGTGTCATGTTAATAGGGGAAAGTAAAATAATAGTTTATGAGATGAGAAAATATTGAAATGGAAAATATGATAAATGATTATGAGATGAGAAATGAAATATGAATTGATGAATTGAGATGTGAAACTTGAATGAATTCAAGTATTGATCAAAGATATGAATCATTCCATTGCATGAGATGATGTATTCAAATGTTAAATGAAATGCCATTGATATATATATACTTATATATTTGAACATGTGAAAATCTTAGTTGATGTGAATAAGGAATGGGCAAAAATTATACTATTGAATTGAAATACATGAACATAGCTTACTTGTTGCATTTTAAATATTTATATCAAGTTTATGTTATTCAGATTATAGAAATACCATTGAGCTTTACTCAGCCTGCGGTTTTGTTTTCCGTGCACAGGCTAGGTACTATTCGAATTATTGCCAACTCAGCATCAAATCACAAATCTCGAGCTCAAGTGTGGTGATATTTCATTTTGTAATGGCATGTACCTAGGAGGTCTTTTGTTGATATTGTTTATAAGATGTTAACTTTGTTTCTAGTGAAATGATGGTTAAATGTGTATATGGTTGAGGTCAAGGCTATGTTGGTATGCTAGCCTAGTTTATATTTTGGTATATGATAGTTTAAAGTTGGTAGCTTAGCATAATGTTTTGAATGTGCTTAGCTTCATATTTGGTAACTTTAGAAGTTTGGAAGTTAGTTCAAATATGAAAAATGTGATATGAATGAAAGACTTGAATGTTTAATGTGTTGTTGATGTATTTGAACATATAAAATGTGGTACCAATGAGGGTACATTGGTTACGCATATTAGGTGATGAATTTGGTGTATCTTGGGCATGTTTAATCGTGTTTTGAATAGGTTAAATGATTAGCAATTGACTTGCTTAGTGTCGAAGTAAATAGGAAATGGTGAACTTGTAATTTAAGGCACACAGGCGTGTGAGACACACGACTAGCACACAGCGTGTGAGGCCATTTCGATAGGGTACACGATCTGGCACACAAGCGTGTGGCTTGGCCATGTGACCCAAGTCAGTGAGTTACACGGGCACGAACACAAGCTGGGACATGGTCGTGTGTCCCTACTTCGAATGCCCACACAGCCAAACACATGAGCGTGTGACTTAGCCGTGTGAGTCACATGGCAGTGTGACCCCTGCAGTTAAAGTTTTTGTAATTATTTCCTAAACTTTTAGAATTGTTTTAAATTAGTCCCTGCCTATTTTTTGAACTATTTTTAGGATCCCATAGACTCGTAATAGGGGCTGTAAGAGTAACTTTTACTCTGAATTAGGGTGGATTAGCTAACCTAAATTAAGTGCATTCAACTAACATCATCGAAGATAATTAAAAAGATAATTGTAGATGGAGTATGGACTAATACTCTGATGCTAAATAGCCTTATATGTATCCGAATTCTGACATTCTAGAAGGGATAAATAGTGATAAGAGTGTAGACAGTGGAAGACCAAGTTTAGAATGCATAGCATAATTTATTATTCGAATGTACATGAATCTAGCATGAAAGTATTAGATTGTCGTGACCTACCCGTGCATATTATAATGTTATTAGTTAGTTTATATGTTGATTATGATTAAATTAATTATTTAATTTGTTAGTAATGCTCGTGACCCTAATCCGACAACGGGGAAGGGTTAGGGGTGTTACAAAATGAACAACTGGAGAATGAATAAATGAATGATTTATTTATTTATTTACGGATGATGGATATGAGAATGAGAGGTGGTATTTATAGTAGAATGTTGATATGAGAGTTTGCTAAAAATAGCTTGAGGGATCCCTTGAAATGCTTCTCGTCTTGGCCGGCCATGAAATGTGGAAAGTGGCGGATTTTTTTCTTGATTTTCTTGCTTAATTCTAGCTTGATTTGTGCTAGGGGTTGGATAGTTTCTTGGGCAATATTGGGAGCTAATTTCTGATTCTTTCCCTAGTGGAAAGGCCTACAAATAAATCTTACAAAAGCTGATTTTGGGTTACTCATATGCTTGCCAAATTTTGGTTTCTCTTCCATTTGATGGACGATTTTGTGACCCAATTTAGTACACAATTAGATTTCTTTTCAGCAACAAACTTCAACTGAATCAAGGTAAATTTTCTGAACCCAATCTTGCTCCAGCCATTCATATGAATTGTTCTAGTGTGACATTTAATTCCATGGTCTCACTGCAATATATTAAGCACTTTATTAAACATGCAACAATATAACTTAATTTTATGCAAAATTAACTCTAAAAATTAATAAAATTACAAACTTGCTAAAATCATGTTCAATGTCTTCATATGAATTAAATTCATATAATTTACTAACAATTTACACAAAATTTGCTCAAATATTAAGTAAAAAGATGTTAAATAACTCTATATAATTTAGACTTATCAGGAATCTACTCTCTTACTAAACATATTTACTAAGAACAAACTGAACGAAAATAACTATAAGGAATGAAAAGGAACCTCATGATTTTCCTAAGTTGTGAGAAACTAAAAATGGTTCTTGATAATAAATTCCCACCGGCCACTCAAGTTGAGGTTAGAAAATGGAGGGAGGAGTTTGATGAGATAGCTCGTTGCTACATACTGGCAAGCGTGACTAGCACCCTTTCTAAGCAACTAGAGAGTTGTAAGACTGCTAAAGTGATTCTAGACAAACTAGAGGACATGTTTAAAGGCCAAGTTGCCTTGGATCGATGATAACTCTTAAAAGGAGTTATACTTCATGCCTTTAGACCTAGCTAATTGCTTGTACTTAGGTATATTTAGTTGCATTTTAGGACATTTCATTCGTATTTACTTCATTTCATTAGGAGCTTGGACTGTGTTTAAATATTAGGTACTTTTAATTACTTGTGGTAGGGCTATGTTTGGTGGTTTGGCATGTGCAGGAACGAGAAATAAAGGAGTGAAGCTTTGTTGGGGTAAAAGGTTGGACATTTTTCCAGCACAAATGTCGTGGCAATTCCAGGAAGACTGAGTCAACGCTCAACGCATACTAGTTTTAGCCCAACTATACTTGTACCAGAAAAATCTGCCTAAAAAAGAGAAGATAATCCTCGGATGTTTTTGTTTATCCTAGAAAAATGAATTTAAAAAGAGGAGAAGATAATCTTGGGTTGTTGAAAAGAGAATTTAAAAAGAGAAGATAAACTTGGGTTGCTGGATTTACCCTAGGGAAAAAGCTATAAAAAGAAAAGGGAGGAAACCCTAAACAATGAACAAGAGTGGAGAGCCTTAGGCAAGAATAAAGGGTAGTGGCTAAGCAGTGACGAAAAGAGGAAGACAAAGGCAGTCCCTTTCAGCAATTGTAAGACACTGTGCTACTAGAGTGTGAGCTGGACACGCAGAACCTGTCTTCTCGAATCTTTCGTATTTCTTACTTTGTTCTTCTATGAATTGAATGATGAATATGGTATTGGATGTTATTTTGGTTTTGAATTTTATGTGCCAACCTATGAGCTAAATCTCATAGAGTTGGGATTACATGATGAAACCTTTATTTTCTTTAATGGTTAAAGCATATATTTGAATTAATTTACTATTTCATTCAATTGTTTTTTGTATGCATGCAATCCCTAGACATAGACGAATATGCAGCATGCCCATAAACTAATTTAATTCTAAAAAGGTTGGATTAGTTGGATCAAAATTAAATTATATGAGCAACTACTTGATCGACACTTGCAGTAGACTCTAGACATGGAGCAGCATTTATACAGAAGGAAAACAATGCAGGGAAACATATTAAGGCCTATAGACACAAGCAAGGTAACTTGAAGTTTTTGCTCTTGAAAGAAGTAGACCATTTTAGGACTCTTCTAAGTAGTAAACTGAGTATGATTTTGCCGAGGCATTCTTGACAGTATGGGTAGATTCTTAGTAATCCCAACCTTCCAAATCAACATCATATATCCTTTATTCTTTGTCGCTGTATCTTTACCATATCATTCTTAGTTATTTACATCATATATCCTTTATTCTTTGTCGTTGTATCTTTACCATATCATTCTTAGTTATTTACTTGATCAATTATATAATATTCCCATAGTAATTCTCATAATTGCCATTACATTTCTACTCTCGCTTTGCCATAGCATTTCCAAGTATTCATTAATTCCACATATTGCATACATTATTATTCCTTTAATTTCCACTCCATGCTTACCATAGCTTTACCATAACATTAAATTTTATTACAATAACTTGACCACCTGTAACACCCCTATCCCGTTTTCGTTGCCGGACTAGGGTCAAAGGCGTTACCGAACAATCAGAGCATCTAGCATTCATCTTCCAAACATTATAGCATCAAAGGTCAAACATCATTATTAAGTCCTTCACATAGGTCATCGAGACCTTAAACATGCATTACAAAGGGGTTGGGACTAACTTGAGCTCATACAAATTTTTTTTGAAACTTAAACAATATTCAAAGTTGTACAAGTCACACGCCCGTGTGAACAGGCCGTGTGCCTCACGCGGCATTAGACACACCCGTGTGTCTAGGCCGTGTCAAAACATGACATACATACTGACTTGCACACACGGCCACAAAACACGCCCATGTGCCTTGGTCGTGATCGAGCCTGACTTGGGTCACACGACTAGCTACACGCCTGTGTGCCTTGGCCGTGGTCGAGCTTGACTTAAAATCATAGGGTGCCCCAGGGGACACACAGTCGTGCAACATGACCATGTGTCACACACGGCTGAGACACACGCCCGTGTCTCTGCCCTTCTAGACAAAAATAGGCCATTTGAAAAGCCAATTTGCCACCCAAATTTGGGTCAACCTACAAGCAACATACCAAACATTTTTGCATAACAATTTTAGCCAATTTCTATACCAAAAATACATCAACCATGCCATAACATTATCAACCATTTACATCTTCATTTCACATACTAATTCATGTCATTCCATAAATCAAAATATACCAAAACTTATAGATTCATAATTTCAAACACATGACCAAATCTCATACTAAAATCTTACCAA
The DNA here is from genome assembly GCA_025698475.1 of Gossypium anomalum. Taxonomy (NCBI): domain Eukaryota; kingdom Viridiplantae; phylum Streptophyta; class Magnoliopsida; order Malvales; family Malvaceae; genus Gossypium; species Gossypium anomalum. The sequence goes on from CM046957.1 coordinate 16,375,261, forward strand.
TTTCCATAAGTAAACACATACCAAAACTTACCAAACTTACCATTACTCTTTATCATTCATGAACACATCAAATAGATCATATTGCTTCACATTTCATATACCAAAATAAATCATGATTACAACCATACCAAGCCATATCACATGGCTAAATATATACATCACAAAACATAATCAAAACACTTCTAGCCTATACATGCCATAAACCATATATACAACTCTCAAAATGGTACCAAAAAATAGATGTCTGATAGTGTGAATGAGTCATTGACAATTCCTGGATCTGAGCTAGCTTTAAGACACTATAAGACAGAGAACATTTCACATAGTAAGTTTTAAAAGCTTAGTAAGTTCGTACCACAGATAAACAATAGTTTATAATATACGAAACATTAACTAATAAACACTTAGTAGTTTATAATTCAACCATCAATTCTATTCTATCTCATATAACATATTGATTCGAATTCATCAAGCTTCATACACATAGTATCATTTACCACATCGATGCCGAACATACCTGAGCTTTCCTGTATAATTTCATTTCATACTATCCTCTTGTTCAAATAAATTATTTCATTCGGAAGTCTTTCCATGCTTAAAGACTTCACACACTTAGTGTATCTTTAATTTGTCGAAACTGTAACAATATCGCACACTTAGTGCCATTTCAACAAACTGAATCTATCTCGGTATCACACACTTAGTGCCTTTCGTAGCCGAAGCTATTCCAACTCGCACACTTAGTGCCATTTGTAGCCGAAGCTATTTCGAACCGCACACTTAGTGCCGAACATAATCTATTAACATTATGCTCAAACCGGGATCAAATGTCTATACAATTTTTGCATTATCAAAGCATTAAAACATAGCTATAACATCAATTATCATATACGAACTTACCTCGCACTTAGAATTGACGATTCGGACTGTTTACTCAATGACCTTCGACTTCCCTCGGTTTAAATCTGAATTCCTCTTTTCTTGATCTATATGTAATTAAAATTAACCCTTTTTATTCAAAAAATCATTCAATTCAATCCATATATACATATTTAGGGCATTTTACAAATTAGCCCTCACATTTTTACATTTTAACACTTTAGTCCCTATTTCATAAAAACACAAAATACACGAAATTTGCTTTTACACATACAAGTCCACACATTTCATTTATTTCATATTTTAGTCCTTCAAAATATCATTTTCACAATTTAGCCCATTTTACTCAAATTCATAAAAAATTCAAATATAAAATATGTTAACCCAAAACATATCTTTTATTTACTATAATTAAACTTCACTAAGCTCACAATTTCATCAATGGCATATTTCAAAATCATCATCAAAATCAAAAATTGAGGCATGGACTTAGTAAAACACAAAGCAACGATCTCAAAAACATAGAAATTATCGAAAACGAATCAAAGAACATACCTTAATCACAATAAAAAGGAGCCAAACCCTAGCTTAAAATTTTCTTTATTTTTCTTTGGCAAATTTCGGTCATGATTGATAGAAAATAAAATGATTTTAACTTTTTTTGAACTAATATAACATTAATCTGCATTTTACCAATTTAACCTTAGTATAAATCATTAAATTTCCACCAAATAATACCCATTTATGTCATTTAATTCATTCCATGGTCAAATAATATCATAAGGACCTCATAATTATAAAACCAAATCAAATTGGCACTTTTAACATATAACAGGCAACTTTTACATTTTACGCGATTAGGTCCTTTTATCAAAATTGAGCACACAAACGATTATATTTTCATACGAAACTTTCACATAGGTTAATTCACATATCATAAGCACGGAAAATAATATTTAATTTTTTTTACTCGGATTTGTGGTCCCAAAATCACTATTTCGACTAGGGTCTAAACTAGGTTGTTACACCACCTTTGTGCCTCAATCCAATCCTCGTAGGAATGATACTCACTCATCACTTCATTACTTGATTCGATGTGTATACTTGCACAATTTGCATATCATATTCACACTTGACAAGTTTTTGGCGCCGTTGTCGGGGATCGATAATTTGGTGAAATTTGGTTTTGTTATTTTACTTAGTTCTATTAGTTTTATTTAACTTAGTTGTATTTAATTGTTACAGGTTTGTCGTTAGTGTATAAGAAGTGGCATTTGTAACACCCCAAAAATCCCAAATTCGTGAATTTTTTATTTTGTGCTTAGCAATTCCAGTTAAGCGTTAATTACGCAAAGGTAGGTCTTGGACAAGGTTTGAGTTCGAATTAAGAGGTAGAAAAAATTATAATTTAATTATTAAAAGAATCAGGGTTGGCAAGTAGTTGGGGTTTTAAATAAAGATAGGGAAAATAACATCAAAAAGCCTTGTGGAGGAATGGCTAAGTGACGCCACTTAGAGTGTAAGGAGGTGGCGTTAATAGCTAACAAGGAGGTCCGAGGTTCAAATCCTAGCTTAGTATTTTTAAGAGTTTAATTTTGGCCTTATAGAAGGTTGGAAGTGGCGTGAAGATGGACTCTAAGGGGAGTGTTCAGGAGAGAAAATTAAGGAAAGTATCAAGGGGTTATCAGGGAGAAAAATGAGGAGATGAGAAGGGGGAAGTGATGGAGCCAAATGGGGAGCTGAGGGCCAGGTAATTTGGCTATAAGGGCTATAAATAAGTGCCGAATGGAGGGTTGCCAGGCTAGTGCCGAATTTCTTTCACCTTGTTGCCGGAAACCCTTTTCCCTAAAAGCCAAAAACCCTTTTGTTTTCTTCCTTTTCTTTCTATCGATTTCTCCAAAAGTTGAAAACCCTTGTTCTCCTTTTATTTTTCTTGTGCTGATTTTTTTGTTTCACTTTTGGGTTTAGCCGATTCTTCTTCCTCTCTCTCTTGGTGCTGAATAAGCAATTGTGTCATTCAGATCTCTAGAGCTGAATGCTCTTTGACCGAACCTAGTGTAAGTGTTACTCTTTCAATCGGTTTTCTTTGCTAAGTATCAAATATTGTCCCTTACTCTTTCTAATCGACTGTGGTAGGGAATTAGTATCGGATCTCGGATCTTAGCTCTCTGCCAAAACTGCTCTTTAGGTGTTCGCGATCTTGGTAAGTATTCCTCTCCCATTGGCTAAGGTGGCCGATTGTTCATAGTTAAGGTAAGGGGATTTTTGTTGGATACGAGTCACCTATTATTCTGTTTTAATAGTTAAGATTGGTGCAGATTTGGGAGTTGATTGTGGTTATGGATTTAAGAAGGGGTTGTTATACTTATTGCGCAAGGTTTGGGGCTAAGGAGATCGCATCACGCTTGCTTACCAGGTGTGTGCATACACTGCACACACAGTATGAACTGGTAAAAGTCGAAATGCCGAAATGCCAAAATGCCCAAAAGCTAAAATGCCGAAAAGCCGAAAGTGTGGCTACGATAGTCTTGCGAGTGCGCGGATACTCATAAGGGGGAGACTGATAGGTTACCTGAAGCCCATGGGCAATTCCATGGACTTGGGTTGTGGATAGGCCAAGTGGGCCAGAATGGGCTAAATGGGCCCGATGGGCTATTAGGCCCATAATAGGCAAAATTTGATAAACAATGCTATGTGATAGGAAATTTGCATGTGAACATGAATATAATGTGATTTGGGCCGGATGGGCCATACAAATGAGATTGGACCGAATGTGTGACAGCCCTAAATTGACCCTAGTCGGAAAGTGGTTTCGGGACCACAAAACCGAGTTATAAAAATAAAGAACCGTTATTTTCTATGTTTATTGTGCATGAACATGCATGTGTGAAAATTTCAATCTTTAATTTATTCATTTGAATGTGAATCTTTTTAATAGGACTTATGTGAGACAAATGTGAAATGTGATAGGTAATCCTAGAAGTGGTTCAATAATGCATGTAATCAAAAGGGTGGACTTGCATGTCAATTTCCCCACTTTGATAGTAGTGGCCGGCCATGACAATGATAATAAGCAATGTGTGATGTGTAATAATAATAAAATAATGTATTAATGGCATAATTTATGAAAAAAAAAAGGGTATTAAATTAATTAAGTGAATAAAACAAAGAAAAGAAAGAAAGTGTTCATCTTCTAACATCTTTGGCCGAAAATTCTAAGAAGAAAGGGGATGGGGAAACAAACATTCGGCCACTCCTTCTAGTCTTGAATAAGGTATGTAATTCATGGTAGCTTTTGAAATTGTTGAATGTATTAAGCTAGTTACTAAGTCCCTTAGTTAGCCCATGACCAAATTTTGAATTTTGTTGGTAACATGAGTAATCGGTTAAGAGAAAATGTTCAAGAAATGGTTGTTGTTCATGTTATTTGGATGAAAAATGGTAGATAGGTGAAGTAGAGTCTAACAAATGAACACATATGTGCATTAGTTGCTAATTGGAAAAAATCACTAACAAGTTGTGTACTAAGGCCAAATATGATTTTGGATATTATTGGGTAATGTATGTGTTTTGAATTGATGGAATGGAGTGGATGCTTTGATTGCATTATGAACAATTATATGTTAAATTGAGGTTTGCTAAGCTAGCTATTAAGGTGAAATGCAAATGTTAGTATTTGATTGCTAGTGTATATATGTGTATTAGCCAAATTTTGAACTTGAATAATGGTTTGAGCACCATGTGTTGTATTGAGATTGTTTAAGTGAATTTATAGGTATTTATATGATGAATTCGATTGTTGATGTACATGCTTAAATAAAATGTATACAAAGAATGTGTGAAAGAGTGATTTGGTAATAATCTACTTTGGGGCAGCAGTAGTAAGGTGATTTTCGAAAATCGCCATAATTTGTAGGAGTTGAGTTAGAAGCTGAATAAATTATGTCATTAAATCTTGAAGAGTCTAGTTTCTTACAAAAGAAACTATAAAAACAAAAGAGTTACCAATCTTGAGATATTTGAAGTATTGTGGGGCTGAGTCAAAATGACTACTAGATTCCCCGTTCTGTTTTTTATAAAATCAGTATAAATTGTAAAAAAATGGTCTTAGAATAAATTTTATATGCTTAGACTCCTTAGTGAGTCTAGTTTCAAATGAAATAAACAAAAACATATTTTGATTTCTGTACAATGAGAAATTTATTTCGTAGTGAAGAATGGTCAGATTTGTCAAACAGTGAAACAAGGGAAACTTTAGGAAAAATCTGGTATGGATTGGCTAGACTAAAAATTATGAAAATTTTATAGATAAAGGATAAATGAGTCTATTTTCAAGGAAAATTTACGGCTGTTGATTTGGAGTTTCGTAGCTCCAGTTATAAGTAATTTAATGACTGTTGCTCAGGAATTCAGCTTATAGCGAAATTGTGATTATATAGTAAACATTGATAAAAAAATTTTGCTAATGAATTGCTTATTGATTTCTTATAAGCTTACTATAATTTGTATGTGTGAAAGTCGAATATATATGTATTATATTCTGAAAGTAATACTTGAATAATTGATTAATAATTAGTTTAAAATTTATTGAATTAAAGCTCAAGAGCATAGAGGGGCAACCTCGGATAAGGGAAAAGCTAAAGTCGCGGAATAGCCAACCCGAAATTGTTCAGAAAGATACAAGGTAAGTCTTTGACTATTGAAATTTAGCTTATGATTTAATAAGGCAATTATTTATCTATGAGCATAATAATTAACTAGTGACATAATGATTCAACTTGAATTACATGACAAATAATTAAGTAAGGTATTCACTTGTGGCCGAATGGTTATGGAAACCTTGTGGATTAACGAAACGGGATCTTGTTATTTGTTTAGGATTAATGAATCGAACGATGTATGGTTAGTAAACATGCTGTAATTGTATTCGAGTAACAGGAATGATAACCAGATGTTATATGATATATATATATATATATGCATATATGCGTGACTGCTAAACGGGGTTTAAATCCGAGCTTGGTCTCGAAGGGCTTTTGAGCCAGTGCGAATAACCGAACTTAGTTTCGAAGGGCTTTTGAGCCAGTGTCATAACCGGACTTAGTTCCGAAGGGCCTTCGAGCCGATGGTTTTTAATCCGAGCTTGGTCTCGAAGGGCTTTTGAGCCGATCTAAGAGTCGGGCTTGATTCAAGAATGGTTGTGCCAAAGATAATAATTGAGGATGAAGACCCAAAGGGTTTATACGAGAAATTATATAATACATGCAGAAACAATTTTAAACACATACGCTACTTACCGTAAGATAACCAGGTAAGTAACTTACTCTCGTTGAGAATACGATTGATTTTAAATTATGACTACGAAATTTGGTAAGTATGCTTAGACCATTGTTAAAATCATTCAAATGTTTACAAGTTGACCATGATGCATGAGATTGACATGGAAAATTTAGATGAATGGGTTCGGCTATAGATGGAATTTATTTGGATGTATTGATTTTATCCTTGTGATATGAATGCTAAAAATGGTACCTTAATTATGTTACTACTCGGCCATAGGATGGAACAAGTAAACTTTGATATTATTATTATGCCACTCTTTTAAATGATTTCATTACTCAAACTTACTAAGCATTGAAGTGCTTAATCTTTTGCTTTAATTCTCTGTTTTATAGATTTTGTTCGTCAGCTATCGAACTCGAGAGTGTCAAAGTCGAAGTCGTCCACACTATCTAAACCCTTTTGGTACTCTTTTGGTTGAACTTTGCTAATGGCATGTATAGGGTTGACTTTTGTTGTTAATTAAATATCTTTTGGTAATGTATCTATGTATAGCCATGCGAAAATGGCTTGTTTAATTATTATATGTATTCCATATGGTTAATGTTTATGTATGGTTGATATTAGATTAGGACTTTAAATGTTTTTATGAGAATCGAACCGTGAAAAAGTATAATTTTGTTAAATGAATCCTTGTGCTTGTTTGTGATTACTCCTTAATCCTTCCGGCGACGGGGACGGGTTAAGGGTGTTACAGAATGTGCCATATGAACGTGAATTTGACCTGATAGGCCATATGAATGTGAATTGGGCCTGATGGGCCATATGTATGAGATTGGGCCAAGTGGGCCATATGCATGTATGTAGGGGTTTTAGGCCTAGTATATGATAACCACATAAAAATTAATTAATATATTACGACCGTGGACAAGTCATAGAATTAAGGTGTGGCAACGCGTATATGCATGTCTAGGATTGGATCTAGGGAGAGCTTGGTACTTAAGCAGTCTTAATGACTCACCTCCTCTTCTCTGGAATCCTACCTGGTGCATAGTGTTCGTTCATCTTAGCTCACGGGATTTGTTAACGAGACAAGGTAAGTAAAAACCCGTAATAAAAGAAAATTATCGAAATGCCCTTAAGGGAAAAAATGACTAAAATACCCCCAAGTGTTGTGTGTAAGATTTATGATTGCTACATGCATTCATGTGATATCCTGTTTAGGTTGCATATGGGTTGGGAATTATGGAACGGAGGGAGTATATGAGGGTCGCAGGGTTGCTTGACAACCGTGGATCCACCGACGGCTTTTAAGCCTAATATGTGATTGGTAGCTTGCTGCAACTTGGGTTGTTCCGTAATTGGGCTACCATTGATGTGTATCAATTGGGTGGGCTGATATTTATATCCCCACAGCTTATAAAAAGGGGGACGGAGCAGAAATGTACCGGCTAGATTATTGGGGTGGGTTGCACTGCATTGCATTGCATGTTTGATGTATGATGACTTTTGAATGCTTGTTTTCGTCGAGGGTTGTACACATTGAGTTTGTGAAAACTCACCCCCTCTTTTATTTTATTTTCAGATGATGCTCAGTAGAAGGCTCGATGTTTGGAGGGACTCTGGGTGGCCAACTAGCAAGATAATTTGGACTTATTTTTCTTTCTAAAGCTTATAAGTTTCTATGTTATTAAGTACTTTTCAAATCAGATTGTAACATGGCTTCCATTTTGTTATTATTTGGATTATTATTCTTATGTGATGAGAATTATAGGAAGTTGAACATGGTTTCTTAAACTAAAGTATGACTTTTCTACGTTTCCGCAACTACATTTTAAAAGGACATGTTTTTATAAAATCATATATTTTAAACAAGTGATTAAAAGGATTTTTTTAAGGATATTTAAGGTTTGTTTTATTTTAAGAAGGGTTTTTAATGAAAACACGATTTTCGCTAAAATACTTCAATGTGATACGCCAGATTCGGCCATAACGTTCAGGCCGAGTTTGGGGTGCTACATTTAGTGGTATCAGAGGCAGGTTACAAATCTCGGGTTGTGAATTGGGCCTTATTACTTGGTTTCTTTTTGTGTTTAAAAAAATTGATTGAATCACAATGTTTTGTAAAAAGGGAAATCTTGCTGAGCGGCACACCGAGTCTCTGACGTCGAACCAAGTAAGCACTTTTATTCATAAATTTGTTTAAATTATTATATAGTAGTTAGCTAGAGGGCTACTTTAGGCGATCTTGTTAGAATGGAACCAAAGCCCGCAGGAACTTGAACCTGTAGAGGATTATCAAAAACAATCTTCTCTTTAAATATTTTTATAAAACATCGGTTTAATCATGGAAACTAACTAAAACTTCATAAAATTTTTAATCCAAAAAATACGTGAATCGATAATGAGTGCTAGAAGAGGTACAAGAGGCCGTAGTTGAGGCCGCGGAAGTGTTAGGGCTAAATTGTTGGCATCGGGCCATATGTCCGATGCTAGAGTAGAGGAGGCTCCGACCTCACCTGTGGCTGGGAATGGATCGTATGATTGAGCCACAGGAGAAGACGCGTTATTGCAGGCAATGCTAAGGATTTTGGAAATGGTCGCTGGGCCTAACAATGGCACTGGAAATCGGGAGTCCATTCCGGAGCGACTTCAATTGAACGGGGCGTAGATCTTTAAGGGCGTGGCTGGCGTGGCTCCTAACATGGTAGCATATTTTTTGGAGGCCACTGAAAGGATAATGGAGGACCTAGATTGTTCATTGGAACAAAAGTTAAAAGGAGCCATGTCACTACTTAGAGAAGAAGCCTACCAGTGGTGGCTGACGGTGAAAGAGGGCACCCAACCGGAGCGGGTCACTTAGGAGTTTTTCAAAGCTGCATTCCAAGGGAAGTATGTGGGTGCAAGCTATGTGGATGCTAGAAGGAAGGAGTTCCTGAACTTGACCCAAGGAGATAAATCAGTGGCGGAGTATGAGGCGGAGTTTCTACGCCTTAGTAGGTATGCAAGAGTTATCGTGGCAACGAACTATGAGCATTGCGTTAAGTTTGAGGATGGATTTAGGGATAGCCTCAGAGTATTGATAGCCCCGCAAAGGGAGCGAGTTTTCTCAGAGTTGGCTCAGACGTTCTCCAATTTGATAAATATTGGCAAGTGATTAAGACTCAATGTAGGAACTTGATAAGACATTAAGGGTAATTTGAGTAAAAGAAATAAAAGTTTGAGTTGTGATAAATTCACTTATGTTTAGCTAATATTCACATGAAATAAAGTTGCATGTATTACTAAGATATGTGAGGATGTGTTCATAACAAGTTGGAAATTTGAAATGTTTGAACCAATATGCGTAATGCTATGTTGTTGTTGAATATGTATTTGCTTGAGAGTCAAAAGTTTAGAGGCTTTACAATCTTCGCCCCCTTACCAAAATAGAGTTATACGATGAGATTCTTAAGAGATATATTTGCATAAGCTTGCAAAAGTGATACTAAAGAGCGCAATAATGGAATAGTATCGGATTAGTGAAGACAAAATTAGTTAGAGGAATAACGTTGGACATGCATAGATGTCTGAGTATGACAGGTTCAATTAAATAAAAGTTATGGCTATCTTTCTCTTCTGAGTATTCTATGTTTTCCTCTATTCTGGGGAGTACATATGGTTATCCCTTTCGAGTGGGAATTCTATCGTGTGAGGATGCTAGTGGCTGTGATATTAAATGAAAAGCTCTATTGGTTCAGTTAGTTATGATCGACATTTCTCCATCTCTTTAGATTTCTATTCTGATATATTGGAATGAAGTCGATAGTAAAAATCTATATGAGATTATTCTGATGTTCTATTGATTATGGTTTATATATATGCAGGAATTATATTATCTCTATTACGAGGAATTTTAGAGCATACAGACAGTAGTTTCCTTCTGGTTTTCTCTGAGGGATTTTTCGGATCATCTTTATTATTTTCTTCTGGATTATATTCTCAGATTTCTGATATAGTCTTATATCTTGGAATTTCTTATATTGGTTTTTCTCTCGTCTCATTTTGAGAATTATCGAGCTTGGCTTATCTCATTTTGAGAATTATCGAGCTTGGCTTATCTTTACGAGTAATCTTTGACTTGCAATATTAGAATATGTTATAATTATGCTTCTGGCTCAACTATAGAAGTGCGGGGATTTCAGTGTAGAGATTTCTTTAAAATTCTTGGGGTAAAGAATGGTTATTCGACAAAGTTAAATCTAAATTATGTGCATTTAAGTTTATTCTCTGGTTCGAGAATATCGTTACGTGTTCTTTAGTAAGTAGTCGTGCAGTTAGAAATGATGAGGTTTTATTCTTATAAGTGTAACGCCCCAATTTTTGAGATTTTTGGGATTTCTGAAAAATTTAGTGAATTTTAGGATTTTTGTGTTTTGACTGCTTGTTGTAAGTCTGAGTATGTTAGTGGGCCTTTAGAAGGCCCAAGTCTAAGTTAAAAATTGGTAAATTTAACTAATTTTAATTCTACAAGAAAAAGGGGTTCTGGTAATTTGGGCTTTTAAAATTTAATGGGTAAAATAAGCCACAAGGAAGCATGTGGCAAGGTGGCAAGTGATGCCACTTGGGTGCTCAAATAGTGGCGTGTGGATGACTAGGGAGAGCTAAGGTTCAAGTCACAAGGTAAGCAGATTGTGGTATTATTTTTTATGTACAGAAAATGGATGTAATGGAACTCAAGTAGAACTCTGTTAGGAGGAGTTTGAGCTACTCAGGAGATTGAGTAAGGAGGGGATAAGTGAGAAGATTTAGGAACTGATTAGAGAGTGCAGTATTGGCCGAATGGTGGACTCTTGAGGAGCAAGAGTTGGCCGGCCAAGGGATTCTGTAAATGCAAAATTCGGCTAGGTCTACTGATAGTTGTAATTTCGGCATTTGGGGAAAAAGTTGTGTCGTTTCTGACCATTCTTCCTCTTTTTATTCTTTTCTCCTCTCTTCATCTACTTTCTCTTCTTCTTCTTTTCATCTATAGCCGAATCCTCCTACTATTCTACTCATCTCCACTTCCTTACCATTTGTTTCTAAGCCTTATATCCGATTGCCATAAAAGTCGAAATCCTGAACACTTATTTTTCTTCTGTGTCGATTTCTCCTAGCCAAAACTCTCTGATTCTTCTTCATATTTTTGTTTGATTCTCTCATCCTCTGAACCCCAAAGTCCTATCGACAAAACCACTGCAAAACCCTCATATTTCATCTTTTTCTTCACTGTTTCAAAAAACTGAAAACCCCATAGTCTTAGGGGCACAGCCGAATCTTTAGACCATTAAAGGTTCGATTTCTGCTAGGGTTTGAGGGTTAGATTTACATCAGAATCGAATAGGATCTAAAGTGGAATCGTTGACTAAAGGAACCGGTGGTAAGTTTTTGAATCTATTCTTTATTGCAGGATTTGGAAAAGCCAAAACCCTAAAGGCTTAGGGAGGCTGTCGATTGGGCTTATGGCTCTAAGGGTTGTAACAATTGTTTTATTGTGATGATAGTGTGATCTAGAGGCTGCTGATCGAAGGCTTGGACAAGTAGAATGACTGGATCTAAACGTAGTCACTATTTCGGCAAAAGGTAAGATTTCTAGGGCCTAAAGTGTTAATGACCGACTTTTGGGTACGGATTTTTGTATACAAGTTGTTATGGATTCATAGTTAACGTATTAGTAACTGACTGTAGGCAACTCATGTGTGGAACTCGTCAGCGTTTCGTCGCAAACATGTGTGTAACTGACACCATCTCATAGATTAGATCGGCAAAAGCCGAAAAGCTGAAATACAGGAAAACCGGTATTTCATGAACTTGCGAGTGTGCGAATGCTTATAAGATAAGTGGATATTCAGTAATCTGAAGTGATAAGACTGCAGTACGTGCGATTTCGTGCATTTCGATATTTTTGGGCTTAATGGGCCAACGGGCCCAATACGGTAAGAACGTTCTGCAAGTACTTCTGTTAGTACGTAAATAGTAGAAATATGCATGAAAACCCTAAAATAGTTAAATTACTAGAATACCCCTATGCATGGAAAATTACCATTATACCCCTAGGTGCAAAATGACCATTATACCCCTAGGGTTAATCTTGACTAAAAAGCATGATGATCTGATTCTGTATGTTGTGTGCCATGATTTGTATATCTGTTGCATGGGGACATGGGTTATATTTATAGAGGAAGCGTTCTGGTGGCTCTGCCATAAATATTTGTTCTGGTGGCTCTGCCACGATTATCTGTATCTGGTGACTCTGTCACATTATCTGTTTCTGGCAACCATGCTGCAAATTCTGTGGCATGTAGCAGTTGGGTGGGTCGAGTAGTCTCCCCACAAGGTGTAAGGTTGGATGGGGGTGCATATGATTAGATTTTGGTTGGGTTTCTGCATCAACATGTAATATCTGTTCTGTTCTGTTATGGGCCTATGGGCCTCATTCTGAAATTTGTTCTGGGCTAAGGCCAAATTAATTTGTTTCTATGGTTTGAGCTGATATAGACTGTGGTTGGGTTATTTTACACACTGAGTTTCCAAACTCACCCCATTATTTTCATCCACGCAGGTAATCCCCAACCATAGTGGGCTTGGTGCTGTGAGGGATTCGGAGTGGCCACATGTTCTGCAAATTTCGGTTTTCTTCTGGTGAATTGGACATTTTTTTTCCATTTACTTTTATGATTTCAGTTTTAAGTTGTAATAAGGCCGCTTTAATTATTTTAATTATTTTAATATGTTTTTCTAGAATAGATATGATATTATCTTAATCACTGAAACTGATTAGCTTTAGGGCGCTTTTCAAAAACATTAATTGATTTTAAAATATCACGACAACAAGCAAAACTTCCGCAACGAAAATGTTTCCCAAAGTTAATCACTTTTCTTAAAATGGACTTAATCGAATTTGTTTCCTAAGAATATACACAAAGTTAAGGTGTGGCAATGGGGTGTGCATGTCTAGGATTGGTTCCGAAGGGAGCTTGGTATTTAAGCAGTTCGACGGACTCACCTTCTCTTTTTCGGTTTCCTGCCTGGTGCATAGCATCCATTCCCTTTAACCTATAATGAGATTATCTTTTATGACACTTAGTAAGTTTTCTAGATCAAAAATATAAAATGTTTTTAACGCTTCGATGTGGCACGTCAGATTCGATCATAACGTCTAGGCCAGGTTTGGGGTGTTACAATAAGTATGATACGGAAAACATAATTAGTTGGATTTCTTTTATTCGAGAGATGTTGTATAAGTAAAGTTGTCCTGATTAATAAAGAGAGCTCACCTATGAAGTTGGAATCATTTGATTCATGTTAGTAAAGTTTCTAAAAAGTTGATGATCAGAGTATAGAAATGTGGCTATAAGTGATAAATTAAACAAGTACAGCATAATTCAACTTTTAATTTGGAATTATAGGGAGGATTTGATTTCTAGTTTTTGTTACTATTATTTCAGAGTAAGATTTGAGGACTAAGAAACTTTGGGTTATTCAGAGAATTGACTGCAGAGCTTATAGCAGTCTTTTGTCTATTCTTCTAAAGGATGTTGAACTGTCTACAGAGTAAACCCAAATATTAGATGCACCTGAGACTATTATTGTCGGTAATGATAGTCAAACCCTGAAACAGGGGAGATTTTAACTAATAAACTGTATTATTTGGTTCAACCAAAAATTCTAGAAAAAAATTAGTCGATAGAAATATGAGTCTAGTTTCATAGAAAATTTACGGATCTTAATTTCAAGTTTCTTAACTCGAGATATGAATTTTTAAGCGACTGTGACGCAGATTTTCAGCTTGTCTGAAAATTTTAAAATTAAATTGTTTTAGCTGTTTAAGTAATGAATTAAGTCTGTTAACACCTCGTATTTGACTCCAGCGACGGTCTCAGGTACGGGGCGTTACAATGATATTGAAAGGAAAATGAGAGAGTACTGTTACGAAATTTCGTATCGGGATATCTCTCATCCCCGAGAAAAAGGAGGGATGCAAGCTGAATTGTGATAGATTGATGATAGTAGTCCGCATGACTATTTTGGTATATACAGAGGTATTGGTAGACGGATTTGGACAAGTTGTGCTTCTAAGCTTATAGTTCTTAGAATGTCAGTTTTTAGTATTTCGAATTGAGCCGAGAATTTTATGATAATTGTAGAAAGGTTACAGAAATCCTGAGTATGAGCTTCAACTGAGTTGTTTTGTAAGTTTTGAGAAAAAGATATAAGTGACTCGTGAAAGTTGAGAGCAACTTTTTCTAGTAAGATTTTCAGGGATGAAAATCCCTAAAGGGGGAAGAAATGTAACAACCCGATTTTGGTCGAAATAGTAGTTCGGGACCACTATTCCGAGGCTGGAGAAAATTATTTTAGTATTATTTTATGTGTTATAATATAATTTTATAAGTGCATGTAAATTTTAGTAAGTTAATTTTAGCGATTTCTAGTCCAATTTCGAAAAAGGACTAAATTGCGTAAAAGGTAAAAGTTGTATTTTTGTGCCTAAAGGTGTTAATAGACTAGAGAACTAAAATTGGAGGCCTTTAAAGGGCAATTGGGCCCTTTTTAAGTGTGTCACCGGCCAAGGGGAGACAAAATTTTCAAAAAGCCAAAATTTATGGGATATTAGGTGACTTTTGACCAAATAGTTAATAAAATAAAAATAGGATGATATCATCCCTTTTTTCATCTTCTCTCCACCGATTTTTCCAGCCAAGAAATGGGTTTTGAAAGCATCAAATTTTCGGCAACTTTGAGCCTTAGCAAGTAAGTGATTTTAATGTCTTTTTTAAAGATTTTTATATTTTTGTTACCCCTAAAGCATGAACTTTCATAAGAGGGGACTATTTTGCAAAATGATAAAGAGTCTAGGGTTTTGCCATGAATATATATGTGTTGTTTGCTGAGTTTTTATGGAAGAATATGAGTTGTAGTTGTCTAATAAACAACCTTTGTGAAGGAAATTTGCATGAAAATACCTTAAAAAGGTTATTATGCAAAGTTGTAAAATGGTTTGTTAATGTGTGTAATAATGATTTTTGTGAGTTTCCATAGTTATGAAAATGGTTTATCTAGGCTTAAGGAGTAAAGAAATTGAATAAAAATTTTGTTTCGAGCCTGGGGCAATTCGGTAATTTTGACAAAATAGAAGGGCAAAATTGTAAATTTTGCCAAAGTTTGTCAATGGACTATTTTGATTAGTACATTATTTTAATTAGCTAAATGTGATGTTTTAGATGTTGAAAAATGTGATTTGGGCCTAGAACGGGGAAAATCAATTTATTTCATAAATATTTGTACAATTCCTTTGTTTTATTTTAATTATTTACTTAGTTTTTAAATAGTTTTTGACCATCTTTCAAAATCAAATTATTTTTACCTCGCCAAAGTGTTTACAATTAATTTCATAAATAAGTCTTTTTATAGTCCCTATGGGTACGATAATTCGACATTTACTGGTCACTTTATTACTTGTTGCGATTGTATACACTTGCACATTTTTCCATTATTCCAAGTTTTTGGCGCCATTGCCGGTGACTGTTTTTAAAAATCCATTATTTTTGAATTTGTTAGTTTTACATTTTGGTTTACTTTTAACTCACTTAATTTTTCTATGATTATTTCAGGTGTTTATGAGTATTGACCAGATTATTGACTTACTCCTTGTAGACCCTGAGATAGAATGAAACTTTCGACAGCGAAGAAGACAAGTGGATCAGAGAAGGACTGAAGGAATGAATTTTGAGAATATGAATCAAGGAAATAGAGCAAACCTTGCTCAAAATCCTATCCTTATTGTTGACGATAGGGATAGAGCCTTAAGACAATACGCCGTGCCAATGTTTAACGATCTTAATCCGGGCATTAGGAGACCCGAAATTGAGGCACAATAATTTGAGCTGAAGCCAGTCATGTTCCACATGCTACAGACTATGGGCCAATTCAGTGGGATGCCTATTGAAGATCCTCATCTTCATTTAAGACTATTTATGGAGGTGAGCGACTCTTTCAAATTAGCTGGAGTACCCGAAAATGCATTACGATTAAAGTTGTTCACGTACTCACTAAGGGACAGAGCTCGAGCCTGGTTGAATTCATTGCCACCAAACTCAATTTCTACATAGAAAGAGTTAGCCGAAAGATTCCTCATGAAGTATTTCCCGCCTAACAAGAATGCTAAGTTGAGGAACGAGATCACTGCCTTCCAACAAATGGATTATGAGTCTTGTATGAGGCATGGGAACGATACAAAGAACTATTACGAAAATGCCCTCATCACGGAATCCCACATTGCATCCAACTTGAGACATTTTATAATGGTCTCAATGCTCACATGAGGATGGTAGTGGACGCTTCTGCTAACAGTGCTCTCCTTTCTAAGTCTTATAATGAGGCTTACGAAATCATTGAGAGGATCGCTAGTAACAATTATCAATGGCCAACCAATCGAACCGCGTCAGGAAGACGAGTCATTGGAATACATGAAGTGGACACTCTCACTTCACTCGTATCTCAGGTATCTTCAATATCCTCAATGCTTAAGAATCTTACCACTAATGGGTCTAACAGTTTTGCAGCCTAACCACTTTACCAATTTGAGAGTATAGCCTGTGTTTATTGTGGGGAGGGACATTTGTTCGAAGAATGTCTATCAAACCCCGAATCTGTATATTACATGGGTAACCAGAACCAAAATCGAGGAAGGCAAGGACTGTAATCCGACTTCTACAACCCATCGTGGCCAAACCACCCGAATTTTTCTTGGAGTAACCAATGGCTGGAACCAGTAACAACTACGCCCAACCTAGACCGACTTAGCCACCTAGTTTTTTCCAACAAGCTCAAAAACCAGCTCAGGCTGAATCATCCAATAGCATAGAGAATTTATTGAAGGCATACACGGCGAAAAACGACGCCACACTAAGGAATTTAGAGAATCAAGTGGGCCAGCTTGCTACTGAACTCAGGAACTGACCACAAGGTGCTTTACCTAGTGATACGGAGAATCCAAGAAATCCAGGGAAGAAACATTGCAAAGCGTTAACACTGAGGAGCGGAAAGACAGTAGAGCCCAACACTATCGAAGCTGAAAAGGAGCCAGCTGATGCATAAGACTCAGAGGAAGTTCAACTGAGTGTTGAAATTCCAGTTTGACAAGAACCAGAATCTGCAAAACCCGACAAGGTAATTCCAGAACCAGCTAATTTTGATCAACTAACAGCTCCGTTAGATGCAGAATTGCCGTAAAAATGAATCAACTAGTTCCAGTAAAGAAACCACCACCACCTTACCCTCAAAGACTTCAGAAGCAGAAGCAGGAAATTCAATTCAAGAAATTCCTAAACGTACTCAAATAACTTCACATCAACATCCCGTTGGTTGAAGCACTTGAACAAATGCCGAACTACGTCAAATTCATGAATGATATCCTGTCCAAAAAATGAAGACTTGGAGAATTTGAGACGGTAGCTCTGACAAAGGAATGCAGTGCATATCTTCAAGACAAACTACCCCCAAAGCTGAAGGATCCTGGATGTTTTACCATACCTTGCAACATTGGAGCAACATATTGTGGTAAGGCATTATTCGACCTAGGTACGAGTATTAACTTGATGCCTATGTCAATATTTAGGAAGTTTGGGATAGGTGAAGTCAGACCTACTACGGTTACACTTCAACTAGCAAATCGATCCTTAGCACATCCAGAAGGAAAAATCCAGGACGTATTAGTACGTGTAGATAAATTTATCTTCCCAACTGATTTTGTTATCCTAGATTTTAAAGCAGACAAAGAAGTGTCGATTATCCTAGGAAGACCGTTCTTAGCAATCGGAAGGACCCTTATTGATGTATAGAAGGGCGAGCTTACGATACGTGTTCAAGATGATCAGGTAACATTTAATGTTTTTAAGTCTATGCGATTCCCTAAAGCGATTGATGATTGTTCTGCAGTATTCAACTTAGAGGATTTAATAATGGAGAAGGAACTCAATTCTGTTGAGGGTCCACTGGAAAGAATTTTGACATCAGATCCTCCAAATGATGAAGAGGAGGATGAATACTTAGCTCTATTAGAAGCTAATCAAAGGGGGTTTAACCTGCAATCCCGCTTTGAATCTTTGGAGTTAGAGAAAAGGGATTATACCTAACCAAAAGCATCAATCGAGGAGCCACCTAATTTAGAACTGAAGGTACTTCCCTCACATTTGAAATACGTTTATTTAGGTAACGCTTCTACTTTTCCTGTGATTGTTTCAGCAGAATTAACTACTGCTCAATAAGAAAGACTCATCTTGGTGTTGAAACAATTCAAGAAGGCTATCGGATGGACCATAGCCGATATCCGTGGTATTAGTCCATTTGTATGCATGCACAAGATTATCCTAAAAGATGGCATAAAAGGGACGATTGATGGACAACGAAGACTGAACCCCATTATGAAGGACGTGGTGAAAAAGGAAATTATCAAGTGGTTAGATGCGGGTATCATTTATCCCATCTCAGATAGTTCGCGGGTAAGTCCGGTCCAGTGCGTGCCAAAGAAGGGAGGTATCACAGTCATAGAAAATGAGAATAACGAGTTGATACCAACTAGAACAGTTACGGGATGGAGGATTTGCATCGATTACCAGAAGCTGAACAAGGCGACTAGGAAAGATCACTTTCCTTTGCCATTCTTGGACCAGATGCTGGATAGACTCGCAGGGAGAGACTATTACTGTTTCCTCGACGGATACTCGGGGTATAATCAGATTACAGTAGCACCGAAAGATCAGCACAAGACAATGTTCACCTGCCCGTATGGTACATTTGCATTTAAATGCATGCCATTCGGTTTATGTAATGCACCTGCTACATTTCAAAGATGTATAATGTCTATTTTTACTGACATGGTTGAAAAGTACTTGGAAGTTTTTATGGGCAATTTTTCAGTGTTCGAATATACTTATGATGATTGCTTAGGCAATCTAGCTAAGGTACTAAGACGATGCGAAGAAAAAAAACCTAGTACTTAACTGGGAAAAGTGCCATTTCATGGTATGAGAACGAATTGTTCTAGGGCATCGGATAACGAGATATGGAATTGAGGTAGATAAAGCAAAGGTAGATGTTATTGAGAAGCTTCCACCTCCAACATCTGTAAAGGGTGTTAGGAGCTTTTTAGGC
This sequence comes from Gossypium anomalum, assembly GCA_025698475.1. NCBI lineage: Eukaryota > Viridiplantae > Streptophyta > Magnoliopsida > Malvales > Malvaceae > Gossypium > Gossypium anomalum. Next base: position 16,394,593 of record CM046957.1, read on the forward strand.
CATGTCGGGTTCTATCAAAGATTTATCAAGGACTTTTCCAAAATTGCTAAACCCTTATGCAAATTATTGGAGAAGGACACGACGTTTAAGTTCGATGATGAATGCTTAAAGGTTTTCAAGGATTTGAATAGTTGATTAGTTATGGCACCCATAATTGTCACACCAGACTGGGATCTATCATTTGAGTTAATGTGTGACGCAAGCGATTTCGCGATAGGAGCTGTCATGCGCCAACGAAGGAACAAAGTTTTTCATCCCATCTACTATGCAAGCTGGACTCTTACAGGAGCTCAACTGAACTATACGGTAACAGAAAAAGAGTTACTTGTTATTGTATTTGCTTTTGATAAGTTTCGATCTTATCTTGTAGGTATCAAAGTAACTGTTTATACGGACCACTCGGTAATTAATTATTTACTAGCCAAGAAATATGCTAAGCCGAGACTGATCCGGTGGGTGCTTCTACTTCGAGAGTTTGATCTAGAAATTCAAGATCGAAATGGAGTAGAAAACCAAGTAGTAGATCACTTGTTCAGCTTGGAGCCGCAAGAAGGGAATTCTCCTATTATACCAATTCAGGAAACATTCCTAGATGAACACATACTGAAGGTAAGTTATGTCTATAGTACCCCTTGGTTTGCTGATATTGCTAACTATTTAGCTTGTGGTTTGATGCCAACTGATAAGACGTATCAAAAAAGGAGAAAGTTTCTTCACGATTTGAAGTACTATTTCTGGAAAGAGACATATTTGTTTAAAAGGTGTGCAGATCAGATGATTAGGAGATGTGTGACAGAAGATGAAGTACAAAAGTTTTTATACCATTGTCACTCAGCTCCGAGTGGGGGACACTTCAGAGGTACTCGTACGGTGGCCAAAGTATTGCAAGCCAGATTCTTTTGGCCAACACTATTCAAGGATGCATACGCGTACGTAAAGAGCTGTGACTGATGTCAAAGGGTCAGAAATGTAACGCCCCACGCCCGAGACTGTCGCCGGAGTCGAGTATGAGGTGTTACTAAGCTTAATTTAACATTTTTAGAACTTTGGATTATTTGTTTCTACATTCACAGCTTTTAAGCTACTTGCGTCACAGTCACAAGAAAAATCATATCTCGAGTTACAAAACTTGAAATCAAGATCCGTAAATTTTTCTTGAATCTAGACTCATATACCTATCTAATAATTTTTTTCTAGAATTTTTGGTTGAGCCAATTAGTACAGTTTATTAGTTAAAGTTACCCCTGTTTCAGGACTTGACTGGTTTGACCTCTGTTCACTACGAACCATATTTATCTCTGTAAAAAATTCATATGACTATGAGGTTTATTTATAATAAAACTAGACACAATAAGGATTCTTAGGACATAAAATACACCACCTAATTATATCTTTAAAATTTATGGTGAATTTCTAAAGTTGGAACAGGGGATTCAGAAACTGCTATGACCCTGTTTCACTAAAATTCAAATATCTTTTAACATATAATTCCTTTACCTGTTTCATTTGTTTCATGTGAAACTAGACATAATAAGCTTCAATTTTATATGTACTCCATCACCAAATTAAATTTCTATGATTTTTAGTAAATTTTCAAACTCATGTCAGTGTTGCTGCAGTATTCTGTTTATGGCAAATTTCATCCCTTTTATGAGTTTTTATGCACTAAGTATCTTAATAATTTTCCTTAACATCAAACATAATCTAAACTAACCATTTTCATAATTTATCATTATCAAACATTTTCTCAACCATTCCATCACCATATCATAAGATCATTTACACAAAATAGGTATATTGCTATACATGCCATACTTAAATTTACAAGCCATTTACCAAAAGTCTTCCGGATAGTGTGATTGAGCCTTCGACCTATCCCGACTCCTGAGCTGGCTTGTCCAAAACTACAATGAGTAAGAAGGAGGGAGTAAGCATAAATGCTTAGTAAGTTCATATGCAAATAATAAGTAACATAACAAACGGTCATACCAATCAACATTAGCATGCATCACTAAAACACATATCACATTTCTAATCATTTTTCATCATCTTATTACCTTATCGTGATTGTATCAATACTCAACCCGAGGGTTAAATACATACCTGTCCAAAATATCCATTTCACATCACTTACCAATACGTCTCTTTACATCTCGAATATTCCTCCATTTGAGTATAACTTTACCCGTTGAACACATCGGAATATAATTCGGATACATGGATAACTTGCACATAAGTGCCATATATGCAATCAAGCAATCATGTAACCCGCCCATAAGCGAACTCGGACTCAACTCAACGAGCTCGGGTGTTCGTATCCATAAGTGAACTCGGACTCAACTCAACGAGCTCGGATGCCTAGTTACATCTCATGAACTTGGACTCAACTCAACGAGTTCGGACATTCGCATCCATAAGTGAACTCGGACTCAACTCAACGAGTTCAGATGCTCAACCATCCTAGTGACATGTCGCTTGTATCCTAATCTATTCCTAAGGTTCAAACGGGATTTTCCTCAAACACATATCCTTGCCATCTTCCATAAAATACCGAAACCAATACTCGGTAACACTTTATATTTAACAAATAATACAAATAATTTACATTTTATTCGAAAATAACCACAAAGCATATATTTCATGATAAAAATCAGCATATCATATAATTAACATCAATAATTTAAAAAAAAAACAATTATACTATATTATTTACACATGAACTTACCTTGGTACCAAAATACAAAGATTTTGCAATTTAGTCCACAATCTTTTCTTTTCCTCGATTGAGGTCGATTCCACGTCCTTCTTGATCTAAAATAACACATTTAGCTTATTTAATACTCACATTATCAAATTAATCCTTAACTCAAATTTTGGCAAAATTACAATTTTACCCCTAAACTTTTGCATATTTACATTTTTGCCCCTAGGCTCGGGATTAAACTTTATTCCTTATTCTTACGTTTTACAACATGCTGATCACTTTTCTCTTCTATGGCAACATCAAATCCTCACTCTAACATGTACTTGTGACTATTAGGTATTTTTACCGATTAAGCCCTTTTACTCGTTTTTGCTTAAAATCGAGTAGTACAAGTTGTCTAACATAATTTAAAACTTCATATTCTATCATAAAACATCAAAATACACAAATTTCACCGATGGGTATTTTTCCAAATATAAACCCTAGGTTAAATTATTCCTAACATAAGCTTAATCGAGTTATCGGGATCTCAAAAACGTAAAGAACATTAAAAACGGGGCTTGGAATCACTTACTATGCAGCTTGGAAGCTTGAAACAAACCCTAGCTATGGAGAAACCTTGAAATTTCGGCCTAATGAAGAAGATGGACAAAAATTGGCTTTTAATTTTGTTTTTAATTCATTTTAATAACTAAATGACCAAAATGCCCTTACTACTGAACTTTCCAAAAATTCCTTCCATGTCCTAATTTTGTCCATGAACTTAAAATTAGTCAAATTGCTATTTAAGACCTTCTAATTAATATTTCAATGCAATTTCATACTAAAAACTTCTAGAATGCAAATTTTGCAACTTATTCGATTTAGTCCCTACTTTCAATTTAAACACTTTAGGCATAGAATTTCATCACGAAATTTTCACACAATCATGCAAACATATCATAATCATCAAAATTATTATAAAATAATTATTTCTATCTCAGATTTGTGGTCACGAAACCACTATTCCGATTAGGCCCTAATTCGGGATATTACAAGAAATGTCACCAATAGAAATAAGATGCCTCAAACAAACATCATTGAGGTAGAATTGTTCGATGTATAGGGTATTGACTTTCTTGGTCCTTTCCTTCCGTCTTTTGGTCACAAGTATATATTGGTAGTAGTAGACTATGTGTCCAAATGGGTCGAGGCTATAGCTTATCCAACAAACGATGCTAGGGTTGTAATTAAGTTATTGTAGAAACATATGTTCACAAGGTTTGGAACCCCCATGAGCTATCATTAGTGATGAAGGGTCCCACTTTGTGAACAAGTGGTTAAAATGGTTATTAGACAAGCACGGAGTGAAACACAAGGTTGCAACAGCTTACCATCCGCAGAACTAGAAAATAAAGAGATCAAAGGCATACTTGAGAAGGTAGTTTGCCCAAACCGACGAGATTGGTCCAAAAGGCTGGACGATGCTTTATGGTCTTACAGAACAGCATACAAGACACCTTTAGGGATGTCACCCTACAGGTTGGTCTTTGGGAAAGCATGTCATCTACCCTTAGAGTTAGAGCACAAGGCTTACTGGGCTCTTCGACAACTTAACTTGGATCCTAAGCTTGCTAAAGAGAAACGGATGCTTCAACTCAATGAGCTAGAGGAACTCAGACTATTCTCCTACGAAAATGCCAAATTACTGAAGGAGAGACTTAAGAAATGGCATGACAAGCACATTCAAGTTCGAGAATTTGAAGCAGGTCAGGGAGTTTTGTTATTTAATTCCAGACTAAAGTTCTTTCCAGGTAATCTAAAATCACGTTGGTCCAGTCCATTTACAATTCATCGCATCTATCCAAACGGAGTTGTCGAGCTCCAAGGTAAGGGAGGTAATTTTCAAGTTAATGCTCAGTGCCTGAAACACTATTGGGGAGATAAGATTGAACGGAATGAAATTTCGTTCATTTTATTGGATGTTTAAAATTTTCTTATTTTCCTTTTTAATAAATGATTTAGGGTATATTTTCGGGAGTAGTATGTTTAAATAAATTCTGTCTAGCAGATTGGAACTTAAGTGGGACCGCTTGTGACCCCTCTAGTCTTTCCTGAGAATTGATTTTAACATAATTTTCCTAAAAATTACTCTCTAAATAGAAATTTCAATTTTTTATTTTTCAAATAAAAGGGTCAATTTTGATCCAAGTCTTAAATTGCAACTCAATTCCAAATTTTCATTAAGTCTAGGGACTTAATTGAAACATTTTTAAAATTTGGTTGCTCTTTTCTTAAATAATAAAAACTAGATGCCTCTTTTTGTAAATTTTTTCAAAAGGCTTCTAGAATAAATGTTTTTAGTTTAAAAAAAATGATAATTATTAATATATAATTATACCCATTATAATATATATTAATTATTATCAATTTTTGGATTTTATTTGATAAGTTTTTATAATAAGATGATAATCTTTAATATATAATTATATCTATTATAATTTATATATTAATCTTTATCAATTTAGCATGAAATTAGGACTTTATCTTTGTTTAAATAAATTAAATAGCAATTAATAATTTAATATGCATATATCTAATTATTAATTGTTGTTATCTTTGTTTAGGATTAGAACTTAGAATTTTTATTCATTAAATTGTTTTAAGAATTCTAATCTAATTCCTATTTCTCCTTCTAAAAATATCACCCATCTTCCCATTCATCTAACACTTAAAACCCAAAGCACCAAAACACCAAAGTGCCGAAGCCTCTAGCCATAGCAGCACCAAGCAGTCGGCCAGCACACGACCAGCTCCATCGCACGCCCATCTCGCGCACACCACGTGCGCTTTGCCTCGTGCTGCTTCAGCCTCAGCTCGCGCCAGGCCTTCACCCCGCGCTCGATACCTTCCTTCCGCACCATCCTACGCGCGCCCAAGTCCTACCTACTACCGAACGCTCGTGTTGTTGATTGCTTCTAGCCCTACTACGCATCACTGCTCCCACACATACCACGCCCGCACGCCCTAGCTGCTTGTGTGGCATTCCTCTTCCATCCATCCTAAGCCATAAACCCTCCAACCCTTCTTTTAAATTCCCATCTTTTTCTTCATTATTATTATTAATTTCTAGAGTTCTTATATTTTTACAAAAAAGGTGGTAAGACCTAGTTTCTCTTAATTTTTAATTTTAATTTTATTAATTAATTTTTCAATTCATTGAATTATTAATAATATTTAAATTTTATTGAGAAACTAATTTTTCCATCTTATAATCAGGTTAAACATGCCTCGTAATAGAACTTGTGCTTCTGCTCAAATTGATGAAACACAAAACAAATTCCACTGTGAAAAAGCCAAAGTGAGATACGAAAGTATCTTCAAAAATCAACAGATGCATCAAGAAAAATGCTTTACATTAAAGGAGAGCAACTACTGAGACTTTATGGCATGTATTCGTCAAGCTGCTGAAATCCTCAATTGGGAGTTGTTTTGTGAAAAGAGACTTAGTGTGGATGAAGAACTAGTTCGTGAGTTCTATGCAAATTTTACTTCAAGTGAGATGACAGAAGTTCCAGTTCGCAGAATCAAGGTACCGATAAATTCAAATGCTATTAATGAGTTCTTTGAATTACCAGATTTTGAAAATGATGAATATTCAACATTGATGAGCAATATCAAGCCTGAAAATTTGCAAGAAATTCTCGAGGAACTGACAGTTCAGGGTTCTACATGGACTGTGTCAAAACAAGGAATCCACACTTGTTGAAGAGAATATTTGACGCCACTCGCAAAGGTATGGTTTACTTCATTTGATTTAGCCTTATGCCTAGCTCACATGGGACTACAATCTCATTAGAGAGAATGGTCTTATTGTACTCAATTCTAACTGGTAAGACCATTGATGTGGGGAAGATCATCTTGAGGGAGATACAGAATTGTGCCGTTAAATGCTCTGGCCCTGCTCACTTCCCCTTTACAATAACTATTTTATTCTTGAAAGCTAAAATTCTTGCGAATGTAAGGAAGACAGGGTATAGCCAAGGCACAATCATGGATTGGGACCTTTACTGAGTAGCTGGAGACTCAGTTCTACAACAACGAGTTGAAGTAAGTGAGGAACCAGAGGACCCTGATGAAGAAGAAGATCCCACGATGCAATCATTTGAAGTCCCTGATAAAGTAGAATCAATGGAGCCAGAAGCTGAATCTGATGCTGAAACTTCAATGTTTAGAGCTCAATCGCCAAGCCCAGACCTTCGAGATGAGCTATCAAAATTGATGGACTTAATGCAACATATGCAATGGAAGCAACAAGCCTACTGGAGATACTCATAAATAAGGGATGACTCGATGAGAAGTGCTTTTAAGAAAATATACAATGACCCACTTATTTTTGTGCCTGAGTTTCCAGATTTCATATTTGAACCATGGAGTTCATTATCAAAGAAGGAGTGAAGCGATTCATGCAAAGGCGATAGTGATGGAGCAAAAGATGAGTCAAATTTGGAAGGGTCTGCAAATAAATAAAGGGGGGATCTTAACTTTACTTTATTTTTGTTCTTAGGAATAAGTTTAATTAGGAATTTTTTTTATTTTTGCATAATAAAACAAGAGATGAAAATCAATAATAAAATGTGAGCAAGTCACAAAGTATAAAGTGTGGCAATAGATATATACATGTCTAGGATTGGATTTAGAAAAAGCTTGGTACTTAAGCAGTCAAATTGACTCACCTCCTCTTTTCTAAAATCCTACCTAGTGTATAGTATCTATTCACTTTAAACAATGAGGACATTGTTCATTTTAAGTTAGGGGGACCGAAAAATTGAATTATTCCCACTCAGAATAAAATTTTTCTTTTAATTATGATTAGGATATTTTGTTCCAAAATTTGAATTTTGTTAAGTATGCTCAATTTGAGTATGAATAAAGTTCTATTATTTCAATAAATTATTATGTTAGCTTAATAATGACATGAATGTATTTTTAATAAAGCATGCAAATTCGTACCAGAAAATTTTTAGTTCTTTAGGAAAGTTAGATATGCATGAAAGTTTAAGTCTTTAGAATTGACTTAGTAGTTTCTTGAGGCGAAATCCTAGGAAGCATGGAACGTTGGAAATGATTTAGGCAACTATTGTTTGGACTGTTTGAGCCTTTCAAACCCACCATGGTAAATTTTATCCTTTGAAACCCAACTTTGAGACTATATGGCCTAATTTTATATCGACTCTTGCAATAATTAGCCATTACTTTTTGCTTAATGATCTTAAAATTGTCCCAAACACTAGACTCAGTAATATTCAAAATGTACTTCAAAAATAAGTTTGGGGGAGTTGAAAAGAAGTATCAATTGCTCAAGAATTGCAGTGCACAAAGTAAGTGCTCGTGTTAGCTTAAAAAAAACAAAAAAAAGGAAAAAAATATAGAAAGAAAGAAAATAGAGCACATGCACTTGAACGAAAAGAGCATATGAAAGTCAAGTTGGTGTATCGAAGGTAAAAAATCCAAAGGTTCAATTGACGCTGAGTCTAGGGTTTCTTAAACCAAAATTTATCCATCTTTCACCTACCCCTAGCCTAGCCACGTTACAACCTTGATAAAGACCTATTGATTCAAAGTCCTCATGCTGCCTATATTAGTGGAGAGAAATTGCTACGATCAACATATGAAGACATAAGTTAAGCTTAATGATTGCAGCTTAGTCTTGAATAAAGGAATAAAAATCAAATTGGTAAGGGTTAACATGTCTTTGTTATAAAAGCATTTAGTCTAAATTTTTCTATTATAATAAGTTGTTGAATTTAATTTGAACAATATGTATACTTAAGTAGCATAATTATCAGATTTCTTGTCTTTGAGCATAAGAATTTTAAATTCATAATTTTGGGAAAAATGTTGTTCTGAAGGAATTTTTCAAAGGTGATTCTAAGAGATTCTTTTCAAAATTTGCGCATTACTCGGGACGAGCAATGAATTAAGTTTGGGGGTGTGGAAACACAAAAATTTATATACTTTTTCATACCCAATTTTACTTAAATTCATGCAAATACGGTTAAATTCTTGTCGAAAAATAATTAAACATTATAAAATAATTAAATCGTGTTAAAAATATGAACATGGTGAATTTATTTAATTTTATACTTAATTTTGATTAATTTTGACTATTTTTGACAGATTCGCGCAAAGGGCAAAAATTGGCTCGGCTGACACTACTAAAAGCACAAAACGAGAAGCAATTTGAAGTATTGAGACACTTTAATTTCCAACCTAAGATGGTCCAGAAATGTGTATTAATTCATAATTTAATTAGTTTTAATTTATTCCCCATTTAATTTGGGTTAAATAAATTATTTTTAATTAATTATGGAGAAAGGGTCCAGTTGAACTGCACTGGTCGAGCCAAATTGAGTGAACCAAACCAGCCACTAAATGGGCAGCCCAGAACCGTCCATATGCTGACCCAAATCAGCATTTTAGCTGATTAAATATACTTGCAAAAAGGCCCTCAAAAGGCTCCTAAATTGCATTCAAACCCCACCTTAAATTATGGCTTTGTAGATTTGCCCCAAGCTTAAAATAGCAAAGTTGAAACTCTCAACTTTGCCATGTGTGTGGCCGGCCAAGGGAGGTCTCTTTGGCTGCCGCAATTTGCTATTTTTAGCAGCCACAATCAGCTATAAAAGCCACCCCTTGCTGATCATTCAAAGCATCTCTCACTTCACATCATTCTCCCATTCCCTCTCTCACTTTCCTCTCATTGTCTCCATTCCATTCCCTCTTGTTCAAGTGCCAATTTCTTCTCTTGGGAAAGAGGCTCTCATCATCCATTTGGAGCAGCAATTTAGTTTTTCATAAGCCACCTTGATAGCCAAGGCCAACGAAGAACGAAAAGCGGAGAAACTAGTCAAGCCACGAAGAAACACCGGATTTGCTTCTTGTTCCCTATCTCTTTAATTTTTGTTATTGTTTTGACGAACATGGTTATGAATATTTATGCTATTGAAATGGTTATTTTAATCAATTGAGCTTAAATTATGTTTGTGTTGGGTTGATTATATTCTACCTACTTGAATTGTTAAAATCGTGTTTATGTTGTTATAAGCCTCGGAAGATGCTTGATTAAGTAAAATCATGCCTAAGTTATTCTTGCGTTACGACTGTGAGGTTACTAATGAATTAATTATTTAAATGGATTGCAATTGTAATTAATTGACACAGTACTTAATCAGTGCATGTTTATTCTTCTAAGGTTGCTGAAGGTTAAATTAGCAATGTATCTGGCGATATTATTGCCTTGCATAACTTGCAAGATTATTGTGATTAAATTGTTTCAAGGTAGGGATGCCTTGTTACTTCACATAGCCTTTTATATGCTTATTAGATTTTATTAATCGTTTGAATTGACATAGGGATATGCAGGAGATTAGTTCAATTTAATGAGTATGTATGTGCAATAGCATGTTTTCTTACTAGGATCTGTTTGGTCGGTTGAATTGACATAGGGATATGTCAAGAGAGGAATGGATTTTTGTATGTAATTTTGTTCATAAGTTAGCAAATTACCGGGTTGCTGTGAATTTATTCGTAACAATGTAAACATGAGTTTAATAATTATAAGTTAAAGAAATATAATTAATCTAACACAAGTATGTTACATTGATTAAACCTTATTTGAAATCGTGTATTAGAACTCTTTTGTTTTATTTTAATTATTTATTTAGTTTTTAAATAGTTTTTGACCATCTTTCAAAATCAAATTATTTTTACCTCGCCACCTACACACATCAATTTTCATATAACCATGGCATATGTAAGTATTCAAAACCAACCAATATCAAACTTATAACATGTTATAACATCACATACAACCATGATATTTATAAACACCTCAATTAACCATTTAAACGCATGCCAAAAATGTCAACAAAATCTACCTAAATGGTAAAACATATATATGCAATCTTTGTGCCTAAAACTTAACATGTATGCCACTTATAATCTCAACCATTTGGTACCCAAAATACTAATTCACAACCAAGGCATTCACATGATAACCATATATCATATACCATAAGGCTAATTACAAATTTACATAACAAAATATACCAAATTCAAGCGAAATCAAATGGCTAAATACATGACAAAACACATAGGTTTTCATTATCCAAAAAGACCTATATATGCCATTTAACCCAAAATGTAAAGTCATAAGTACCAAAATAACGTTTGATAGTATGATGCGATCTTTGGCAACTTCTAATTAGAACGAGCTTCCGAATCACTATAAAACACAGAAAAATAAACAGAGTAAGCAATTAAGCTTAGTAAGTTCGTATAAAAAAATAATTAAACTTACCATTTAACACAAATTTAGGTAAGCCTATTACATAGTTAATAACCAAGTTAGCCATGTATTCTTATATAAACTGAGAATCATGTACGAATTCAACAATTATTAAATTACATGTACAAGTAACATCTATATCATAAATCCGTATATCATATATAGATCATTTCTATGTAAATACCTATACTAGTTCGTATTCAAACTTGTAAATCTCATAATAATACTATGCCTATTGAACCACTTAGAATATCATTAGATACGCAGGTAGTACACGTGAGGTGTACAGAACTATATATCTGTCAATTCTTGTACATGTATGCTCATATGAGTGATAAACGATAAGCTCCTTTGAGCTGAATAACAGTAAGCTCATACGAGCTGAGTATCGGTAAGCTCATAAGAGTTGGAATCGGTAACCCTAATGACATGTCATTTGTATCCTACGAATTTCTAAGGTTCAAATGGGATTCGGTATTCTTCGTACATCACCGGTTACGCGCTCGATAATTTTACATAATAATTAAACCATTCACATACATATTTTTCAAATTAAACATATAAATACGCTGAACTTACCTTGAACTCGTATGACGGGAAAATGATTGTTTAATCGATAACTTTGTCCTTCCCCCGATCTATTTTCGTACGTTGCTTTCCTTGATTTATAGAATCAAATTTAATCAATTTAAACCTTATTCTATTTTATTCAATCCAAAATTCATGCTATGACAAAATTTCTATTTTGTCCCTATACTTTTGACTTCTTTACAATTTAGTCCCTAGACTCGTAAAAATGAAATTCATGTAATTTCACCACACCTAAGCCTAGCCGAATATCTTATAAGTCTATAACAGCCCATACATTTCAGAATTTCACATATTTAACACATATTTTTCATATTTCTCAATTTAATCCCTATTTGACAATTTCATTAAAAATCACTTAATAAAAGTTGTTTCATTAACAACAAATATTCATTTTCTTACATTAAACTTCAAGAACTGTAACACCCTAACCCGTGTACATCGCCAGAACAGGGTTACGGAGTATTACTGAAACTTTCAGAACATTTTTAGATAATTTACAATAATTACTATTCACTTTCTAAAGTTATTCGTAACGTTCTTTAAATGGACCCTCGAGGCCCAATATGAGCTTTAGAATCGAATCAGGACTTAATCGGGATCTCTAAAAATTTTACGTGAAATTTTAAAAAATTTTCAAGGTGCAGGGCTCACACACCCGTGTGGCCTAAAGGACACGCCCGTGTGCCCCTAGGACACACCCGTGCTACAGGCCGTGTTCGACCCCGTGTAACTCTCAAACTTGTGCCACACGGCCAACCACACACCCGCGTGAGTAGGCCGTGTGATTAATTAAATTCTTCGAAATTAGGTGCAGGTTTCACATGGCCAAGACACATGCCCGTGTTCTAGGCGTGTAATACACACGGCTGAGAAACATGCCGGTGTCTCTGCCCATGTGCTCAATTCTGAGCATTTTGTTTTCTCGAATTTAAGATGCAGGAGACACACAGCCTAATCATATGCCTGTGTACCAGGCCGTGTGTCACACACGGTCATGACACACGCCCGTGTGTCTACCCGTGTGGACAAAATAAAGCCATTTTCTAGCTTTATTTCTCACCCAAGCTTTGCCAATGACCTACACCAAACTTTCATTCATATACCAACAAATTCAAGCATCATAACTAAGTTAATTCTATTCATCTAACGTGATATATTATTACATGCATTCATGCTTTTAGTCTTACCTTTTATAAGCATATGAGTTTACCCTTTCTCAATCAATCAACAATAAACACTTATGTTATCACCATAAAATAAACTTGGTATATATATATATACAAATACCAAAGCATAATCATCACTAGCCATTCCAATGGCTAGATTACATCAACCATTTACATTTTCATGCCAAAATGGCTAATTTAACCTATACATGCCATTATAGCCATTATTGATTTACCATATGTATCGAAATAGGCCAATGGATAGTGTGAGTGATCTCCGCCATGCTTTCAATCCAACGAGCTTTCGATTTACTATAAAATAGAGAAATAAAGCTAAGTAAGCATAAAATGCTTAGTAAGTTCGTATAACATGGTACTTAACTTACCATTCATTCTATTTTGAGGTAACCATGCAAGGCATATTCAATCAATTTAACCTCAAGCCCTACACATATCCCAATTACCCTTGTTAGTCATATATTCCATAATAACATCAAAACATATATGGGCTCAACAACGATCAAGTTTCCAGGCACATATGTTTTCCACAACATGTATTCATTTAACATGTATAAATCATCTCTTTATATTACAAGTATAATTTCATATAATTCATCTCAAGTTCAGATTATTTCATATCAGAACTTTACTCATATTACTCGAAATATCAATGTCACACAAGTAATAATACACTAAAAGTGTACAAGTCTATAATCAAGGATGAACATATTCATTAAATGAATTCTATGTACAAATATCATCATCTCATGTTTTCATATATCAATTGTCATGTACCCACATTTTCATGTATTTCAGACAAATACGTGTAATAACTCATTTCTTACTCATATCTTTTCATGTCAAGATTTTTACCCATTGAATTTTATTCAGAATATCGATGGATACACAGGTAGTACACTCGAGGTGTAAAAATTAGGATCCGTCAATTCATGTCCAATGGTACCCATAAGGTACTATCTTAGAGAATACACTCTCGAGCCACACATGTATACAACAGGATTATCTGTCTAGGCTAAATCCTGTCTCCAATATATATATTTACTCAATAGAGCTTAGTCAAGATTATCAGTCCAGGCTAAATCCTTTTTATGACATATGCTCTAAAGAGCTTGATTTGGATTACCTATCCAGGCTAAATCCAATACATAACATATGCTCGAGAGGACTTATTTCAAAATTACCGTCCGCAACAAATGCAGGACCTCATTCATTTTGGGAAATCACATATCCATCGATTTTTCATTTATTCAAATGGGATTTAACATTTTTCAAGCATTATCAGGCACGTGATTATTTCATCCACCTATAACATTCATATAATTCAAATAAACACATTCCACATTCATTTCAAGCATATAAGTAACATTTTTATCATTTACCATTTATCGGGCATTATTATTGATCGAGCTTTGTTAGGTATATTTTCAATGTCATATATATTCACAAACACGACATTTAATTCAAGCATATAACCATACACAATTTAGTTACGTGAACTTACCTTGACAAATGTTCGTGTATGTAAAATCTATTAATCTGACATTTTCCTCTTGTCCTCGTTCTAGCTCTGAATTTGCTCTATCTGGATCTATACGAGTAAATTTTACATCAATTTATCACATTTCATATTCAAGTGAACTCAATTTACATCCTAGGCAAAATTACGATTTTGCCCCTAACTTTTCCATAAATTCTCATTTCGTCCCTAGGCTTGGAAAATGAAATTTATGCAATTTACTCCCTATTCCAAGCCTAACCGAAATTTCACCTTCAAATTTACAGCACATATATTCTACAAAATTTAGAATTTTTCTTCAATTTTCACAAATTTACATTTTAGTCCCTAAATCATATTTTCATCAAAAATCATTTTGTAAAAGTTGTTTATCTATCAACAACCTTTAATTTTCTACCATAAATTTCTAATTTTCAGCATATTCATCCATGACCTAATTTCCATACTTTGATAACTTCTCAAATTGATCCCCAAATAGATAGATTAAGCTATCCCGGTTTCAAAAATATCAAAATTACAAAAAACATGACAAGAAAACTTACCCAATTTGACCAAGAAAGTTTCTTTTCTCTCTCCTAAGGTTTCCATGGAACATTTTAGGGAATAAGATGATAAAAATGATTTTTATTTCTATTTAATTAGTTATCATCTTTAATAATTTTGATTTCCAATTTAGTCCTTAGCCTTTTTCTAGTTTTCCATGGAAGAATCATCCAAAAATATCTACTAACTTTTTATTAATGGTCTAATTACCATACAAGACCTCAAGTTTTGAATTCCATAGCTATTTAATCCTTCTAGCTACTAGAATTCAACTTTTGCATTTTATGCGATTTGGTCCTTCCTGTAATTAAGCACATAATATGTAAAAT
This sequence comes from Gossypium anomalum, assembly GCA_025698475.1. NCBI lineage: Eukaryota > Viridiplantae > Streptophyta > Magnoliopsida > Malvales > Malvaceae > Gossypium > Gossypium anomalum. The sequence goes on from CM046957.1 coordinate 16,409,792, forward strand.
TTTCTTATCAGAATTTTCACATGACATTTCTAACATAATACAGACCATGAAATAAAATAAAAATAAATTTTCTTTTCAGCTCGGATTTGTGGTCCCGAGACCACTATTCTGATTTCACCAAAAATGGGTTGTTACAAGAATAACTAAAATGATCTCATGGAAAAACCCTAGACTTTCAACCATTTTGAAAACTAGTCCCCTAACTAGCTAGATTAAGCTACAATAATTCCAAAAACATAAAAATTAATAAAAACGGGACAAGATAATACTTACATGCCAAATACTTTCTTTGCAAAATTTTCAAGCTTTTCCAATGGTATTTCTTGCTGTAAAATTTGGTTCATGCATGTATGAAGATGATAGCCAATTTGTTTTATTTTATTTTTATCTTTAATTGGCAATTACCAAATCACCCTTACCTAACTTTAAATATTTCAAAATTACCAATCCATGCACATTCACTAACACATTTAATGGTCTAATTACCATATAAGGACCTCCACTTTAAAGTTCTATAGCTATTTAACACCTTTAGCTATTAGAACACAACTTTTGCACTCTATGCGATTTAGTCCTTTTTTCACAAATTGAGTATACAAACGGTAAAATTTCTTAACGAAATCTTTATACTATAATACTATCATGTTGTAGATATTAAAATAATATCAAAATAATTTTTTTGACTTCAGATTTGTGGTTCCAAAACCATTGTTCTAATTTTATTGAAAACAGGTTGTTATAACTCTCCCCCCTTAACAATTTTCGTCTCCAAAAATCTTACCAGAAAATAGGTTAGGGTATTGTTTTCTCATAATTTCCTTGGGTTCCCAAGTAGCCTCCTCAATCTAGTGACATTTCCAAAAAACCTTCACTAAGGCTATACTTTTGTTTCTTAACTCTTTAATCTCTCGAGCCAAGATTTAGATCGGTTCTTCATTATATGACATGTTGGGCTGAATCTCAATCTCTGTCAAAGAAATTGTATGTGAAGGGTTCAATCAGTACTGTCGTAACATAGATACATAAAACACATTATGAATTTTTTCTAATTCTGACAGTAATTTAAGTCGATAAGCCACTGGCCCAATTCATCTCCTGATGTGATTATGGGTACTATTTCTCTTTAAGTTACTTCTGTTGTTGCTTTGATTGATTCGGGATCTACCCATTCGTATGTTTGTGTGAAATTGGTGTCTAGTATGAATATGCCTGTTGAACCTATAGAATTTGTGATAAAAGTGACAAACCATCTAGGCAAGTATGTGTTAGTTGACAAAGTATGTAATAATTGCCCTTTAATGACTAGAGGTCATTGTTTTCTGGCTAATCTTATGCTTTTTCCGTTTGAGAATTTGATATAATACTTGATATGGATTGGTTGACCATGCATGATGTAGTAGTAAACTGTGGAAGGAAAATCATTGAATTGAAATGTGAAAGTGGTGATATTCTTCGGGTTGAATCAGATGAATCAGATAGCTTACCTGTGGTGATTTCTTCTATTACTGCTCAGAAATGTATGAGAAAGGGTTATGAAGTTTATCTTGGCTTCGTGTTAAATACAAAAGAGTCTGAGCTGAAAATTAAGACAGTGTCGGTGGTGTGTGAGTATCCAGATATGTTTCCAGAAGAGTTTCCTAGATTGCCTCCAATTAGGGAAGTAGAGTTTGGTATTGAGTTAATTCCTAGTACTGCACCTATTTCGATTACTTCGTGTAGGATGGCTCTGAAAACTGCTTTTCAGACAAGGTATGGTCACTATGAATTTCTGGTTATGCCTTTTGGTTTAACGAATGCTCCTGCTGTATTTATGGATTTGATGAACTGTATTTTTCGACCGTATTTGGATAAATTTGTTGTTGTTTTTATTGATGATATACTGATTTATTTCATGATGAGACTGAGCATGCTGAGCACTTGAGAATAGTTTTGCAAACTTTGAGAGACAGGCAGCCGTATGCTAAGTTTAGTAAAAGTGAATTTTGGCTTAGAGAAGTTGGATTTTTAGGCCACATTGTTTCGAGTGATGGTATTAGAGTTGACTTGAGTAAGATATCGACTATTGTTGAATGGAAACCGCCGAGGAATGTAACTAAGATTAAAAGCTTTCTAGGATTAGCCAGTTATTATAGACAGTTTGTTAAAGGATTTTCCATAATTGCTACTCCGATGATGAGATTGTTACAGAAAGATGTCAAGTTCGAATGGACAGAAAATTGCCAACAAAGTTTTGAGAAACTAAAGGCATTGTTGACTGAGGCTCCAATTTTAGTACAACCTGAATCAGGAAAAGAGTTTGTGGTTTATAGTGATGCATCCTTGAATGGATTGGGTTGTGTACTTATGCAAGGAGGCAAGGTGATAGCTTATGCCTCGAGGCAGCTGAAACCGCATGAGAAAATCTATCCGACACATGATTTGAAGCTAGCCGCCATTATGTTTGCGTTGAAGATTTGGAGACACCATTTGTATTGCAAGAAATGTCGAATATTCACTGGTCATAAAAGTTTAAAGTATTTTATGACTCAAAAGTATTTGAACCTACGGCAAAGGAGATGGTTGGAGTTGTTAAAAGATTACGAGTTAGTGATTGACTATCACCCGAGAAAAGCAAACATGGTTGTCGATGCTTTGAGTAGGAAATCCTTGTTAGCATTGAGGGCTATGAATACACGGTTGGCTTATTCAGATGATGGTTCTATGTTAGTTGAGTTGAGAGCTAGACCGATCACTACAGGAAATTAAGCCTTTAGCGGTGTTTGGACAAAAAATGCCGTTAATTTATACATTAGTGGCGCTAAAATGAAAAAGCCGCAAAATGTGAGAGCTATAGCGGCGTTTTTGTGACTCCACTAAAATGTACTAAAATTTTTCAAAACGGCATCGTTCAACTACATAGAAAACAATTTTAGTGGCGCTTTGCCCTAAAACACCGCTAAAGTGTTCCGTTAGTGGCGTTTTGTCGTAAACGCCGCAAATCTGTAATACCTATTCGAATTAAACGGCGTCGTTCCATTAAAGAGCATTAAAATTTTAATGGCATTTTTGAGAAAACGCCATAAAATTGCAATACAAATATGCATTAAACAATGGCGTTCGAAAGAGGGAATTAAACTTTTAGTGGCATTTAGGAATAAAACGCCACAAAAAGTGTTACATTAGTGGCAGTTTGAAAAAACGCCACAAAATTTACATAGCAAATCGACTGAAACGGCGTCATTTCCAGACAGAAGAATAAATTTTTAGTGGCGTTTTTCATAAACGCCGCAAAATTGTGATACCAATATGCCCTAAATGACATCGTCTAAAGACTGGGAATTAAATTGTTAGTGGCGTTTTGGATTAAAACGCCGCAAAAGTGATGCTATAGTGGCATTTGTAATAAACGCCGCAAAGTTGCAATACCAAATAGACTTACATGGCATCGTTTCACTGCAGAGCAAAAGTTTTTTAGTGGCGTTTTTGCGTAAAACGCCGCAAAAATAAAATACAAATTTCACATAAACGACGTAGTTTCGTTACAGAGCAATAAATTCTTAGTGGCAATTTTGGCAGAAAACGCCGTAAATGTTATACATTAGTGGCGTTTATCATAAACGCCACAAGTTTGCAACACCAATTTTCACTGAACATTGTCGTTTCACTATAGAGAATTAATTTTTAGTGGCGTTTTTAATAGAAACGCCGCTAATGTTATGAATTAGTGGCGTTTTCCATAAACGTCGCAATTTTGCAATACTAATTTGACTTAAATTACGTCGTTTTGTTAGCCCCGAAAATCCTTTAGTTTTTTCTCAAATTAGATTTCCTTCAAATTTTTCATAGAACCGTTTATTTATTCCCCAAATCCTTTAATTTTTGATAAAAATGTCGTAATAGATATGTTATTTTAGGGATTAGGATTTAAGACTTAGAGTTAATGGTTTACTATTTAGGGGTTCTTGTTTAATTAGTATTTTTAAGGCATATGGTTTAAAGTTCAAGGTTTATTGTATATGTTTTATGGTTTTAGGGTTTAGAGTTTATAGTTTAAGGTAATGGTTGTAGGTTTAAGGTGTAGGGTTAATGATTCATGGTTTATGTTTTAGGGTTTAAGATTTGACGTTTATGGTTTAGGGTCAATGTTTTATGGTTTATGTTTTAAAATTTAGGGTTTAAAATTTTAGAGTGTTACTAAAAATGATAAGAAATCATTTTATTTTAGGGTTTAGGTTTAAGGTATACGATTATTTTCTTAATTACTTTTGTACATTGTAATATATATTTATTAAATTAATATCTAAAGCACAATAAAGTAAAAAAGAGAGAGGAATTCATTATTTCCACAAAAATCCACCTCTTGGTAATTTTAAATTCTAAAATTTTAAAAATTAAATATATTGTTTGAAACAAAAAAAATGTCATTTAAAGGAATTTAAGAAATAATTAAACTATTAATAATAATTGTATCAAAGGCATTAGCAGCGTTTGTGAAAAACGCCGCAAAAGTTCATTTCACCAAACCAATATGGTGCCGTTTTGAGTGGCCTTTTTACTCGCATTAGCGGCACTATGTTATAACGCCGTAAAAGATCGACCTTTAGCGATGCTATGTTAGAAACACCGCAAACTGTCATTGTTAAGTAAAGGAAACTACGTTGTTTTGCTCTCCTCTAATTCTATCCCAGCTATATACCTGAAACCCCATTTTTTTACCCCTAAAATATTTCCCCCAATCTCTCAAATTTTTGCAACACCTTAAACTTTCCCCAAACCAAAATCGACACCCATTGCTGCAGCGCCTCTAACCCGAGCATCTACATAGCCGTCGAGTGTCCCCTTTACTGCGTCGCCGTCTTCTGCCGCAACCAAACGGTAAGTTTTTTTGTTAGACACTCCTCTACTGCATCACTGACTTTATAGGAGTCAAGTTTCAGTTTGGGGTTGGGTCAGGTGGCTTTGGTTTGGGTTTTAGAGGTTTAGAGATAGGGGAAAATAGAGGTTGTAAGTGGTCTTGGAAACAGAGTGGGAGAAAAAGTAAAAGGAGTGTTTGGGAGGGTTCGAGAGTGGACGTGAAAGGAGCTTTAGCATTGTTGTGGAAGAAGGAAAATTGGTGGGTAATGCCACTCCTGGAAATGGAAAACAAAACTTGAAAGAGGAAGACGGTGATTTTTAGAAGTAACAAATTAAAGAAGGGTTTTTAGTTTAGACTGTTTACATTTTCATCGGACTGTGATAATAGTTGTAATGGCCCAAATTTGCCCGGCCCATAAACAAACAAAAAAAACCAAAAATAATAAAAGTTCTTTTACAGTCCATTTACAAAACCCAAATTGCTAGCCTGTTTACATAGCCCAACTAAAATAATTAGGGCCCATTTACAAATCACACTGGTAGCCCACAATTGAACCTCATTACACCTAAACTACCCAGCAGGCCATTACACCCTCAACCCAAAGATACACGGGGCCCAAAAGGCCCAAATCAGTTAACAGGTTAGGAAACCCTAGGGTTTACGGAAGCTTCACGCCGCAAGCACTTCAATCGTCATGCCCTTTCGTCTCGCGCCGTTCCAGTGACCTTTCATCGCGTGACTCCAGCTCCGTATCGTGCCGTAATTAGCGCACGAATCAATGCCAGTGCACTCATTGTCGTGATATCCTCGCTGGTACTTGCAAAAAAGAAAGAACCACAGCAGAAAAGAGAAGCAAATATGGGAAGAAATCAAAGATTTCTTTCCCAAAATGTAACAATTCACAGAAGGCTATAAAAGCCTCTTTACTAATCTGTAAAAAGGAGGATTTTTTGGATCATATATAAAAACAGAGAGAAGCAGATTATAATTTTTAAGCTTTGTCAGAAAACAGAGGTGATTCTTCTTACTTTATTTCCTTTATTTTCTTCTCGAATACCTGCATTTCACACATACAAAGTATTATAAAAAATAATAAAAGAGGATTACCTATCTATTCGCTGTGAAAAGCAAAACTTTTCGAATCCCGACCGCCGTGCATGGCGGAGTCGGCGACGGCGCGTGGGCGCATGGGTGCCCGATGACGGAGGCTCGACAGAGCTCCGAGGGCCTGCTCTCTATCCTCTTTTAGAGCTTTTTTTTTAGTTTTTTTTAAAAAACGGGTTGAAATGAATATCTGGGGCCAAAATTTGGCTTATATAGCCACATGAGAAGGGCGTCGTTTTGCTTAAAACGATAAGCTTCAAAACGGCATCGTTTCAAGTCTGAGGATCTGCGCATTGACGCATGACCCGGTAAGGATCCGCGTGTTTTTGTTTAAAGGGTTAATTTCCTAATTGGTCCTTTCGTATTTTTCAGCATTTATAATTTCGTGCAATTCAAATTTTATTTTATTTTAATTTGGCCCTAATCTTTTATTTTTGTTTCAATTTTGTCCTAGCTGCTATTATAAAGCCCATTTCGGGAATGACGTCGTTTTGGGATTAGGGTCAAATTGCCCAATGAGTCCCTCAGCTTTTAGCGTGTGTTTCAATTGGGTTCAAAATTCATTTTATTTATTTAAAATTAACCCTAGATTTTTATTTAAATTCAGTTTTAATCCTTTTTATATATATACATTTTATATATAATTTATTTATTTTAAATATTTTAAATATTATTTATTTTTATAAACATTATTTATACATGTAAAAATTATTATATATATTATTTTTATTTATGTATTATTTATCATATTATTCATATTTTATTATATTTGATTTATATATTTTATTATATATTATATATTATTCCTTATATCATCTTTATTTTATATTTAGTATGTATAATTTTAAAAATTTGTAAATTATTATTAACTAATACATATATCATTATTAAATATTTAGCATTTAACATGTAATATTTTTGAATTTACTATAAAATTTTGTTCCTATTTAACATATTATCATTTTTATAAATATATTAAGTTATTATATCATATAGTATATTTTATATATATATTAATTATTTTTAAAGAAACTCTCCCTTATCATTTATATATTGTTTTAAATATTTTATTTTTTTTATACCTCATCTATTTTTTAATTGTATTTAGTTTCTTTTTTTGTTTTTTTGACTTATTTTTTATATATATGTTCATAATTTGATTATTTTTGAATCTTTTATGTATTTATTTAAGCATTGTTTTAGTATGTTAATTTTATCTCATAAATTATTTGTTATTTTTATGTTATTTATTGTTTATTGTGTTTGCATGAAAATTGATCATTTATGTTGTTATTTAAGTTATATTTGCATGAAATATTATTGTATATATATATCATATAATTTATATTGTTATATTCATTGTTTTCTATATTATATTTCCATGAAATGTTAAAGAATATATCATATAGTCTATATTATTTAGTATTGATATCTTGCAATATGTTAAATGTATCATTGTTTTTAATGAAAATTTATATTTAATCCAAAAGATTTTTAAAAAACAAGGCAATTTTTTTGTATTTAGGAATTCGGGAAGTAGTGCCCTAATATGTTGGGTTGCGATTTCCCGTTTGTCTAAATGTTTAAAGTATCCTTCTAAATAGATTTTGTAAATCACGAGAAGATTCAGTCACGAAAGTTCAAGAATATCATGTCCAATCATGCTGGATGTGATGTTGGTTCTCTTTTGGAGCAAAGGAATCTCGATTTTTAAACTCAAATTATTCTGGTTTTAAAAAGGGATCCTATTTTTTTTTTAAAAATTCTTTCAAACTTTTGACATTAAGACAGAAAACTATCCAATTTGGTACCAATTTTGGGCATTGCAAGGGTGCTAATCCTTCCTCGTATGTAATCGACTCCCGAACCTGTTTTCTCACAATTTTGTAGACCAAAATGTTTTATAAGGTGATCCAATCACAGCTAAAAAGGTTGGTGGCGACTCCTGTTTTCGAAATTCTCCCATATTGGATGGTTTCGACAATAGTAAAATTAAGTCTGTTATGAAATGTTTATAATCCCCTTTTGCAAAGTAAAAAAAATAAATTGTACATTGATTTGGATTATATATAATATCATATAAAGTGATGGTGTTTAAGAGTTTAAAGATGATCTATTTTGGTACAAATCAGTTGGATTTTGGTGACATTTAATTTTTAAACTTTTTCAGGGTCATTCTTCTATATCTATTTCTGAGACGCTAAAGATCGTTACCTACAAGTAAGTTTTTTACTTAATTATTTTTACATTTATGTTCTGTGTATTGAATCTAATTTGATAAAGCAATGCATTCTAGGGAGCAATTGAAAAAATTATCAGCGATTCAGATTGATCATTTTTGTATCAGTTTGTTAGTAGCGTTATCAAGTATCAAATGCCTATCTGTTACTTCTTTTACATTGCAGGTTGGTTATATAATTCCTTCTTGTTTGGGTTATTCTGTCAAGATTTACTTAGACACTGTTCAATTTTACTATATTAACTAATGTACTAAACGTCATGATACCGATTGCCTGTTACCAAATTAATATATCATAGTATTTGAATTAATTTTGTACAAAAATATTTTTCAGACTGATTTTAACCAAAACCTAATGTTGAAAGTGTGAGTTAAAGTGAAATTTAAGTGACTAATATTTGGTGATACTCGAAGTAAACAAACTTGCCATGCCCTCACTTGTACTTTGACACCTAGCAGCAAAATCAAATGTTTCTCTAACAGTTAGCTCTGGTATGTGATTCTCTAACAGGCATATGTTCAACAACTATAGTCGAGTAGAATAAAGCTAACTCAACTTGAACAAGAACTTCAGAGAGCACGATCTTAGGTTTTATTGTTTCTTTATTATATTGATTAGGATTTATATATATTTACTGTTTGGAGTTAAATCTGTTTGAACCAGATGATAGTAGTTAAATTTGTTTTTGGATGAATTAAGCAAGTTGAGAAGTACAAAACTTTGGTTGATCAAAGTTTATCATATATACCTTTCTCGGCCTTCAGATTAAAATCGACAGTTTCTAGAAATCACACACATGTTTGCACATGTACACCAACTTCCACTTCATTTGCCTCTCTTCGCTTGGGGATCTTTGCTACTAGTTCCAATGCCTATGTTCTTACTTACATTAATACTGTAAAAGGAATCATTTCTGCTCAATTTGCAACCTTTTAATAATATTATACCTCTCTACATGTATGCTTGCCACATGAATTTTTTCTACCCTATTTTTTACTATTTTTAATAAATTATTTATTAGCATAATATTTCCCATCTCCTATACAAATATTTAATAAAATATTTTATATATTTTTATAAATAAATTTAAATTATTATTGAAATATTCTCATCCCTATTACACTAAATCAATTTTTACATTTTGTACAGATGAATATTAGCATTATTTTTGAATTAACAACAAATTAGTGATATATTTTAATTATATTTATTATTTATTGTTTTTAATAATTTTTTTAATTATATGAAGTAAAAATATGGTACATATACTTTAATTGTAATTGGAAATTTTATTATATAACTTGAAATTTTACTTTCTTAAGTTTACTGGAAATTAAATTTTTTAAAATAAATAAATTCATATAAATCTTATTGTTTATTATGAAATTAAAATGATAAAAGTATATGACCGAAATAGAAGAAACAAATTAAAGAGAATGTTTTTGGAGATGTTAGAACTTAATATATTTAAGCATTTTTTTCCATCAAATTAACTATTTTGCCTTGAATAATTAAATGCTCTTTCTTTTGTTATCTATTACAAATCAAACTCTTTTATGAAAAAAATAATTTAAATTAAAGAAACAAATAAAATACAATACCCTCTAAGTTATTACATTCTAAATATAATTTATTTATATTTTGAATAATAAAATGCTCTTTCTTTTCTCCCATCCCTCAAACCACTGCCAAATTGCAACACTTTCCATTCCTTCTTACACTTCCATATATGTCTACTGTTTTAGTTTATTTATATTAAGTAATAATATTTAATTAGTTTTTCATATTCAATTAAAAATTATCACAAATAATTTGGATTAATTTATTTAAATATTATTTAATTAAAATTTTTTTTAAAGGAAAATAATATTTATCTTAATGTTAAATATATATCATATAATAACTTACATAACTTACATAACTTACATAACTTACGTAATACATAAATATATTTCATATCATAATTTACATAACTTACATACCTTACATAAATTTATATCATATCATAACTTACATAACTTACAAAACTTACTTAACTTACGTAATACATAAATATACACTTGAAAATCCCGCAACTTACCTGAATTAGTTTACACTCATTAGATACTTGATACTTGATATGTATTATCTATTTTAGTAACCATAATTTATTGTCAACTTTAGACTTCAAGAACAACGAAATGGATAGGAGTTGGATGAATTTGTCAAGGGTAAGCAACGAATATCGAAATGGAGTACAAACTTTTCAAAATTTTTCATTTCAAAATGCAAGCCAAGAGAATATGATTCTTTGCCCATGTAAGAAGTGTGGCAACATCAATTGGCATTTTCGTGAAGTTGTCCAGAATATCTAATTGTTGATGGCTTTATTCGGGGGTATAAAAAATGGATTTTCCATAGAGAGTGTACATCTAGTAGAACCTCTTCAACGATTAATCCGACTTATCCTGATGCTGCTTACCATCAGTATGTTAGACAAGATGACATGGAAGGTATGTTGCGGGATGCATTTAATATGCACAGTCATGGTGAGCAACCGTTTCCACCTGACTTTATTGTATCCGATGATTGTAATATTGGTGGAAATGTTTTTACCGAAACGGGAACAAGTGCACTTGATGAGGAGCCAACTGAAGAAGCGGTGAAGTTCTACAATTTGCTTAATGAAATGAACAAAGAACTTTACGAGGGATCAAAATATTCGAAATTGTCCTTCTGCATTCGTCTATTTCACTTAAAATGTTTGGGAAGGCGAACCGGAAACTTTTTTACAATGCTGCTATAGTTTCTGAGAGAGATGTTTCCGTTTGCAGAAATCCCTCAGTCTTGTCAAGATGTGAAGAGACTAATAAAAGATTTGGGCCTTGGGTACGATAAAATTCATAGTTGCCCAAATGACTGCATGTTGTATTGGGGTGATCAGAAAAACCAACAATCTTGTCATGTTTGCGGTAAGTCTCATTGGATGAATAGGAATACCGAAGATGTGAATGCGGATAAAGGTGGGGCACAGTTAAGAAAGAGGCCAGTCAAGGTTTTACAATATTTTCCTCTAATACTAAGACTTCAAAGGCTTTTCATGTCGTCAAAGACAACTGATTCTATGAGGTGGCATAATGATCAATGAACCGGTGATGGATTATTAAGGCATCCTGTGGATTTTTTAGCTTGGAAATCAATTGACAGTAAATTTCCAAGCTTTACAAGTGATCTTCGGAATGTGAGGCTTGGACTAGCAGCTGGCGGCTTTAATCCTTTTAAAATCATGAGTACTTCGTACAGTACTTGGCATATAGTGCTTGTTCCTTACAATTTGCCTCCATGGATTTGCATGAAGCAATCTTCTTTTATATTATCTATGATTATCCCTAGAGAGAAAGGTCTCAAAAATGATATTGACATTTATTTGCAGCGACTTATTAAAGAGTTAAAACAATTATGGTCGGGTCTTGAGACATATGATGTATTGAGAAAGGAGAACTTTAATTTACATGTAGCTTTGTTGTGGACAATTAATGATTTCCCAGCTTATGCCAATTTATCTAGTTGGAGTACCAAAGGACGTTATGCTTGTCCTTGTTGTGCTGCGCAAACATGTTCAAAATGGTTATATAATGGGAATAAGTTCTCTTATATGGGGCATCGTCGGTGGTTAGATGGAAATCATTGATTTAGATTTCAGAGGACTTTATTTGATGGTACTGAAGAGTTTAGAGAAGCTCCTGAGCAGACCATTGGATCTGAAATCTTGTTCATGTTAAAAGATATGGATTTCAGTTATGGGAAGATGAATCAACCATCCAACATACAAACAAAGAGAAGATCAAGGGACGAATCTGATGATGAATCTGATGAAGAGGATGATCCTAATGAGGCAGACTTGTGGAAAAAAAGAAGTATTTTTTTGAGTTGCCTTATTGGGAGCATCACATTTTATGACACAATCTTGATGTCATGCATATTAAGAAGAATGTTTGCAAGAACATTATCGGGACAATTTTGAATGTCGATGGAAAATCAAAAGACAATCTTTAGAGTCGACTTGATTTAGTTGACATGGGAATTCGGCATGATCTTTATCCCCAAGTACTTCCAAATGGGAAATATCAGTTGCCGCCTCCAATTTTTACATTGTCGAAGGAAGAGAAAGAAGTGTTCTACTCGGTGTTGAAGGATATAAAGGTCCCAAATGCGTATGCATCAAATATATCTCGATGTGTGAGTCTTAAAGATCAAAGACTATATTCTTTAAAATCACATGATTATCACATCTTGATGCAAGATTTTCTACCACTTGCTTTACGGTGCTGTATGTCAAAAAAGATGACGTCCTGTATAATTGAACTTTCCAATATAATGAAAGCTATTTGTGGAAAAGTTATGAATGTTGAAGAACTTGAGAAAGTACAAGATCAAGCCGCTTTAACTTTATGCAATTTGGAGAAGATCGTTCCACCTTCCTTCTTCACTATTATGGTGCACTTGGTAATCCATCTCCCTTGTGAAGCAATAATTGGTGGATCAGTTTTCTATCGATGGATGTATCCTATAGAAAGGTGTTAATTTATTTCAAACTTATTCATTCATTCACCTCTATACCATTAGTTACAAATTTTGATAATGTTGTATATCGTGTTTAGGTTCCTATTCAAATTGAAGTCTTATTGTCGTAATAAGCATTATCCAGAAGGATCAATTGCTGAAGGCTACTTGGCAGAGGAGTGTATGACTTTTTGTTCTAGATATTTAGAAGATGTTGAAACAAGATTGAATAGACCAAGTAGAAATGCTGGGCTCAATGACCCTAACTTGGCCGAAACTTATTTATTTCAAAGTTATGGAGAACCAATCGATAAAGTTGAAAATATAGAATTAGATGAAAGATCTTGGGTACAAGCCCATAGATATTTTCTTTTTCACCACGATTCAATTGAACCATTACACAAGTAAGTTCTAGAATATGATAAATATTCATCTTTTTGATTTGTTTATTTTCTAACCAATTAAACCACTTTTTAACATAGTGAGTACAAACAAATCTTGAGATCTCGTTCACGCTCCTGAAGATTACAACAACGAGAGATTAATAAGCTATTCACAGAATCTTTTCACGAATGGTTAAGCCAAACGGTATGCAACTCAACCTTTTATTAACAAATAATAATGTTTTCTCATAACATTTATAATTACTCAATTTATTTTTGATTCAATAGGTCTAGAGTGGGAAGGACGTTAATGACGAAGTTAAATGGCTTTCCCAAGGTCCAAATAGAGTAGTAAAAAGATATAGTGCCTTCATCATCAATGGATTCAGATTTCATACAAAATATCGCGAGAGATTGAGGAGAACTCAAAATTGTGGAATAGTTGTTAATTCTTCAATTACAAGTTATGCTAGTGCTAGGGACAGTAATCCCGTTGAGGGAAATGTGGAGTATTACGGACTTCTTACTGATATTATTGAGTTGAATTACTATAGAAAATGGAAAGTTGTCTTATTTTGATGTGATTGGGCTGATGTTAATACTGCTCGCGGAATTAAAAACGATCAATTTGGTTTTACAATGGTGAATTTCCCTCGATTGATTCACACTGGAGAATAATTGATAGATGAGCCGTATGTATATTCTTCTCAAGTGAAATAAGTTTTTTACTCGAAAGATCCAACTGATGAGGGTTGGTACGTTGTACTCCGAAACACCCCTAGAGGCTTGTTTGACATGGGCAACGGAAGTAGAGATGACATCTTAGAAAGATTAGAAACTTTGCCTTTTCCAGAACAAAACTTAAATGAAAATATCCCTAGTACTAGTACACAATTTCAATGGGTTCCTCAGGATGTGGATGAAGATATTTACAAATTATGATGTAGTAAGATTTTACGATTTTTTTATTATATGTAATATTATAATTTTAATCTTTATTTTATATGTACTATTATTGTTGTAATTTGTTACTAAAATTTCAACTATTTTATGTGTATTGCAGGAAAAGTGCATAGAAGAAGATTACGAGATTTAAATATTGTCCAGAATACTCCAAATTCAGAAGAAGCAAATAGTGAACAGCAGACAGTTATCGGACCTTCGAATGTGCCGGATACACTTGACAAGCCTGCAGAATTTCAAAGTAATGTTAAGTTTATTTTACACGTGTGTTGACTTTTATTATTGAATTATTTTTCAATTTTAATATAATAATATATCATTTTTCAGCTAAAAGTGGTGGGACCCGCAGAGGTCGAGGACGTACACTACTTAAAGATTTATACGACTTAAATCCTACCGAGCATGTCAAAGTAAGTAAAAACAGTCATAGTCAGTCTATTAAATTTGAAGCTCGACTTTTAGCAGGCTATTTGGACATTATAGCACGAAATGCCAATATGTTGCCCATCAACTACAAATCATGGCATCACATGCCTGATAGCAACAAAAATCAAGGTCTCAATAATATTAAGGTAACAAAACGTGAATGTAATTTATAATACTTTGGTTTAAGTTTCATTTATATTTACATTCTAAACTTTTATTTTTTTAGGAGAGATTTGCTTTAGAGGTCTCGGATGACTATATCAAGAAGGCATCGGGTAAAAAATGGAGAGACCATAAAAGCACTTTGAAAAAAGAATATTTTAAGAAACACATAAGCCTCAAAGAAAAATTACGAAATGTCCTGCCGTGAATGCTGAGGTACCAATGGGAAGATACGGTTACATTCTGGAATTCAAAGAAATGAAATGTATTACGTACTTCCAAATTCTTATAAATTTTTTGATATATAGTGTTTACTATATACGTAATAATAATTTCATTATGTAGGACCGTGAGCGAGTTGGAACAAGCAGCAGGCAAAAATAAAAATTCACGCACAGGGCAGGGTCGAGAAGTTTTGCTTTTGTAGCTGAGGCCGAGATATTATGAATTTATTAATTCTGTCAAATATTAATGACTTTCTACTATTAAATAATATTTTTACTACTATATTGTAGGAAGTCTCGTCTAGTCAAAAATTTGGACACCTTCAGCTTTTTGAGATTACGCATAGGAAGAAAGATGGATCTCCTATGACATCCGAAGCTGGAGAAATTATGGTATATTTACTTAATAAAATTTGATTTATTATAAATATTTATAATGTTTAATTATAATGGTTTAATTTGTCGTTAGTAGTTTTAAATAATGTTAAGTTATGTTGCATTCCTTTTTATTATAAATTTCGTTTCTAACTCTTTGATTGATTTATTAGGAGAAACTAAAGGAGAAGAAGGCGGAGTATGAAGCGATTGCTTCAACTGATAGTTCTGTTAATATTGAGAACATTGATAACAGAATTATTACTGAAATTTGGGTCTTGAAAGGTATGGTTGGGTTCGATTTCAAGGATATGGTGTTACCTCGACCCAATATTTTGGATCCAACTCCCAGCAATACATGCCTTCCGGTAGTCAAGCTCAAGCTGAAGTTCAGAGGTTAAGAGACCAGATAGCTCAGATGCAAGCGAGCACAGTTGAGCAAATTGCTGAGGTTCAAAGAAAATATGAAGAACTCCAGCAACAACATAGAACGGATGCAAAGAATGAGGAGGCGGCGGCAATGATGAGGGAGAGGCAAAGGCATCGGCGATGGCGCGCAGAGAGCGAGAAAATGCGATGAGCTCCAACTACAGCTTTAGCATATGATGAAGATGTTTCAACAGTCGCAAAAGCCGCCATCTTAGACATTTGTTTTCTCGTTGTAAGAATATTTTTAACATTGTCACGTTTAACATTATTGTAAGATTATTTTGAGTTATATTTCATTTATTAATTTACATCATATATCTTTCATTGAATTTGAAGTATTATTTTAGATTTAATGTTTTTTGTTGTATTTTATTATGCTATATTTGCTATTTTTGGTTGGATTTCATGCTATATTTGCTGTTTTTGGTTGGATTTAATGCAGGAAGGGTTGAATATTGGTGAAAAATGCATATTGCAATCTGCCAAAAATAGCGGCGTTTGTAACAAAAGCGCCGCTAAAAGCCATGACTTTTAGCGGCGATTCTCCCACAAACGCCGTTAAAAACTGTAACTTTTAGCGGCGCTTCTCCCACAAACGCCGCTAAAAGCTGTGACTTTTAGCGGCGCTTTCCCCATAAACACCGCTAAAAGTCGTGACCTTTTGTGGCGTTCTTTTCAAATAAACGCCGTAAATTTTTGCGGTGTTTTCTATAGCGGCGTTTGTGAAAACACCGCTAAAAGCCAAAAAAAGGCCGCTAAAATTCTGTTTTCCTGTAGTGGATGTTTCTTCAAGAGATTTGTGAAGCTTAGAAAACTGACAATGAGTTGCAAGACAAGAGAGTTTAGTGTGAGTCGGGTATTGAATTAGATTTTCGGATTCGTTCCAATGGTTGATTGATGTTTCAAGATAGAATTTATGTTCCTAAAGATACCAAATTGATTCAGAAGATTTTGTGTGAGGCACATAGTAGTCGTTTGTTTGTTCATCCAGGTAGTACGAAGATGTATAATGACTTAAAGAAAATGTATTGGTGGTCGGGAATAAAAAGAGAAGTTTCAGAGTTTGTTTCTAAATGTTTGATTTATCAGCAAGTAAAAGCTGAACACCAAGTACCTTCCGGTTTACTGCAACCTGTTATGGTTCCGGAGTAGAAGTGGGACCAGTTACTATAGACTTTGTGAAAGGTTTGCCATTGACACCAAGAAAGAAAGATGCCGTATGGGTTGTTGTAGATCGATTGACAAAGTCAGCTCATTTTATACCGGTATGTACCGACTACTCACTTGACAAGCTAGTTGAGTTGTATATTACTAAAATTATGAAATTTCATGGAGTGCCTTTGTCGATTATTTTGGATAGAGATCCAAGGTTCACATCACAATTTTGGAAAAAGTTACAAGAAGCCTTGGGTACAAAGCTAAATTTTAGCACCGCTTTCTATCCGCAGACCAACGGTTAGTCTAAGCGAGTAATTCAAATTCTTGAAGATATGTTGCGGTGTTGTGTTCTAAAGTTCCAAGGTGGTTGGGAAAAGTATTTACCGTTGGTAGAATTTTCCTACAACAACAGTTTTCAATCGAGTTTGAAGATGGCGCCTTATGAGACGTTGTATGGGCGTAAGTGCCGAACGCCTTTGTATTGGACCAAACTTAGAGAATATCAGATTCACGGAGTTGATTTAGTCAAAAAAATTGAAGAAAAGGTAAAGGTAATTCGTGATTGTTTAAAAACCACTTCGGATAGACAAAAATCCTACGTAGATCTGAAATGGAAAGAGATTGAGTTTTAGGTTGGTGATAAGGTATTCCTGAAAGTATCTCCATGGAAGAAAGTTCTCAGATTTGGCCAGAAGAGCAAGTTGAGTCTGCGTTTTGTTGGACCGTATGAGATTACCAAAAGGATAAGGCCGGTAGCATATCAGTTGGCTTTTTCGTCTAAGTTGGAAAGAATTCATAATGTGTTCCATGTGTTTATGTTGCGCCGATATCGATCAAACCCTTCACATGTGATTTCACTGACAGAGGTTGAGATTTGACCGGATATGACTTATGGCGAAGAACCGGTTAAGATTTTGGCTTGAAAGTCAAACAATTGATAAACAAAAGCATTTCCCTTGTGAAAGTATTATGGAAAAGACATGGGGTTGAAGAGGCTGCATGGGAGACCGAGGAAAACATGAGAAACCAATACCCAAACCTTTTTAGCGGTATGATTTTTAGGAACAAAAATCCCTAAGGGGAGAGAGTTGTAACATCCCAATTTTGGGCCTAGTTAGAATAGTGGTTTCGAGACCACAAATCCAAAGTAGAAATATTTTTTTTATGATTGTTTTGAGGTCCATGACATGTTTGTGTGATTGTGTGAAAGTTTCATGAAGAAGTTTTGTGAATAAGTGCCCAATTTAACTTTTAGGACTAAATTGCAACAGTTGTAAAATATGAGATTCTAGAAGCTTTAAGTATGAAATAGCTTTGAATTATTAATTAGAGGGCCTTAAATGGCAATTTGACCAATTTCCATATTTTTGGACAAAAATGGGCATGAATAGGAAAATTTTGAAAGAAAGGCCTTAAGGGCATTTTTGTCATTTGGTTAATAAAAGAATAAAAAGGGAAAATAAGTCAAAAATTGTGTCCATCTTCCTCCCTCATTGCCTAAATTTCCAAGGAGCCATAACTAGGGTTTTATTCATCCTTTCAAGCTCAATAGTAAGTACATCCTAGCCCCGTTTTTAATGTTCTTTGTATTTTTGAAGTTGTCATCAACCGATCTAGCTATTTCTACCATTTGTTTGAGCTAGGGTTCATGTTCAAAAATCTACCCATGTGTGGCATGCATGTATTTTGATGTTTCATGGTAGATTATGAAAGTTTGATGTGTGTTTAACATCTTTTACTAAGTGATTTGTGATGGAAATGCATAAAAAGGACTTATTTGTAAAAGATGTAAAATGAGTAGTGAGATGTATGTTTTAATGAGAAATGTAGGCTGATATGAGTATGTGTTAGGTTTGGCTAGGCTTGGGTAACAAAGAAAATGAGTACGTTTCATTTTACGAGCCTAGGGACTAATTTGTAAATACGTGAAAGTTTAGGCGTAAAAAGGTAATTTTATCAAAGTATGAGTTATGGACTGAACTGAGTATTGTGTATGTATTAAATAAGCTAAATTTGGTATTATAGAGCAAGAAAAACGAGGAACAGACCTTGATCAGGGGAAAAACAAGGTGTACGACAACTAGATCCGTTTTTACTATTTTTGTACCAAGGTAAGTTCATGTGTAAATAATGCAATGATGTATCATGTTTTAATGCTTTTCTAATGTATGAGTTTCTATACTTAATTGTTATGATGAGTGTATAAACGACGTTATGGTCTATGAGAATGACATTGTGAACGAGTTCAACAAAGATGTGACATCGAGAAAATCCTGTTTGAACCTTAGGAATAATTTAGGATATAAGGTGACATGTCACTAGGAACTATGTGATTATAAGCTCATTAGATTATGTGATGTATGTAATATAATTCGGGAGCTGGTCTCGTACGTCTACCGGTGGCTGGGTAGCCCAGCATGTGTTGTGGGTACCTGTCAGCTTGTGCGAGCAGCCCGTATAGCTACATCTTAACTATCAGCTTGTGTGAGCGGGCCCGTGATCAACTCGAGAGCGAGCAATGTGTGATATGTGATATGAGGTAGCATGTGGCTATGTATGAAGCACTATGTGCAAGCTTTTCGTGTATCTGATAGTATTCCAAGTGTTCAACGAGTAAATCAGTGGGTTATTCGACAAGTAAGTCATTGATGAGGAAATATGAGGATGTGTTATGAGTTAGTACAGGTATGTACGAAACTATCATATGAATGAGCTCGGTATGTGATGAACTTTTGGTAAGATTGAGAATGACTAAATTATGCCTATGAAACTATGATGACACAATGTAAATTATGTTATGTTAATTGTATGATATTTATGATTCTGTTGCTATTTATTTACATGTGGACTTACTAAGCTTGATGCTTACTCCCCTCTCTTTTCCATTTTCTTATAGTATCGCCAAGCTAGCTCGAGGATCGAAGGACATCTGAGACTTGATCACATTATCAATTGGACATTTGGGTATAGCTAGTCTCAACATTTTGAGTATGGCATGTATAGGGACTTGGTCATTTTGTTATATGTCATATTGGTTTAGCCAAATGTGTTGGCTTTTGATGATATTTGATTCATTTTGATTCATTTTGTATAAGGCCATAAGATGTGGCTCATATTGATTATTGGGTTGTAAACCTATTCATATATGCATACATGTGCCTATGCAATTATGATGTGGTTGGTTGTTGTGTGTATGTGATGAGACATGTTGTGGCTATGGATGTTTGATAATGAAATTGTGAGTGAATGGCATGATGACAACTAAGACATGAGTATGTTAAATAGAAATAATCTACAACTCTTAGTGCATGCAAATTTATATATTTGGCTTGACAAAGTATGAAGTCTTATGCATGTATTAGTAAAGATGAAATGATCATGATCATGCCTTGTTTGTGTATCTTTAAGTGCTCACTTATGCCATGCTGAGTGCCTTTTAAGTCATGTATGTGTTGGTGGAAGTAAGGGTGGAAATTGGCTTGGAAAATAGCCTCAAAGTTGTCCACACAAGTAGACACACGAGCATGTGTCTAGGTCGTGTGTGACACATGGTCTGCCCTATGGGTGTGTGATCCGGTCGTATGTCCCCTATTCCCTAATTAGGTAAAACAGAATGCCCAATAGTAAACACATGGGCAGAGACACGATCATGTGTCTCAGCTGTGTGAAGGACACGGCCTCAGAACATGGGCGTGTGCCTTGGCCGTGTGAAGTCTGCACCTGATTTTTGGAATTTAATTCGCCACACGGCCTAAGCACACGAGCGTGTGACTTGGTCGTGTGACCCTATTTTGTGATGACGTCATAAATAGAGAGTTACACAGGCTGAAGACACGGGCGTGTCCCAAGCCACATGGGCGTGTGTGACCATACGGCCTACCCACACGGGACGTGTGGCCTTCCAAAACAAGAAATTTTTCTAAGTGTTGTAAAAGTTCTGAAAGTTCTCGGTTTAGTCCCGAACCACGCCCAATGTATGTTTTGGGCCTCGTGGGCCTGTATAATGGACAATATGCATGTGAATGAATGATTTTAAATTGAATAAATTTTATGGCCAGTTTTGTATGTTGTTTACGTTTAAGTCTAGTAATGCCTTGTATCCTATTCCGGCATCGGACACGGGTAAGGGGTGTTACAATACTTTTAGAAACACTTTATTATCGATCTAAAATTCAATATCCTTATGTTTCAAATCCACATACAATTTTTGTTGATCTAAAGTTGTTTTCAAACTGTCACGTATCACTTTTACTTTCTCTTCAGTCTCTCTCATCAAATCAACCCCGTATCTTTTTCTCATTAAGCTCGGTCCAGTATAACGGAGTTCGATATTTACAACCATATAAAGCTTCATACGGTGCCATCTTTATGCTTGACTGAAAACTATTATTATATGCGAATTCAACCAATGGTAAATATTTTTCCCAGTTGCCTTCGAACTCTAATACAAAGCAACGCAACATATCTTCGAGAATCTGAATCACTCTCTTAGATTGACCATCTGTTTGAGGGTGAAATACGGTGCTAAAATGCAACCGCGTACCCAAAGCTTCTTGTGACTTCTTCCAAAATCGTGATGTAAACTACGGATCTCTATTCGAAATAATGGAGACTGGCACTCCATGTAATCTGATGATCTTAGAAATATACAATTCAACTAATCTGTCAAGTGAGAAGTCTATATGTACTGGAATAAAATGTGTAGATTTCGTCAAACGATCAACAATAACCCAGATAACATCTTTTTTTCGGAGATAGGGGTAATCCCAATATGAAATCCATCGTAAGTCTATCCCATTTCCACTCCGGTATCATTACTGGCTGTAACAGTCCTGAAGGTACTTGATGTTCGGCTTTAACCTGTTGACAAATCAAACATCTAGGCACAAAGTTAGAAATGTCGCGTTTCAAACTCGGCCACCAGTACATCTTATTACTCCACGGATGAACAGACAAGCTACCACTATGAGCTTCGTGCAAAATTTTCTGTATAAGTTTTGTATTATTCGACACACAAACTCTACCTCGGAATAATAAACAACCATAGGGTTTGACCTGAAACTCTGAATCAGAAGTTGACTCACACTGTACTCTTTTAGCTTGCAAAACATTATCACATTTTTGAGCTTCGCATATTTACTGAAGAAATAACGATTTAGCTTTTAATCAGCTAAAACCAAGCCATCATCAGACAAAGTTAATCGTGTATTCATCACTTGCAAGGAAAACAAGGATTTTCTACTCAAAGCATCCGTGACTACATTTGGTTTTCCCGGATGATAATCAATCACTAACTCATAATCTTTCAATAGTTCGAGTCATCTTCGCTGTTTCAAATTTAAATATTTTTGTGACATTAGATACTCCAAACTCTTGTGATTAGTAAACATGTGGCATTTTTCACCGAAAAAATGGTGTCGTCAAATATTCAATGCAAACACAACAGCAGCCAACTCTAAGTTGTGTGTTGGATAGTTCTTTTCATGCACCTTTAATTGTCTAGAAGCATACGCTATCACTTTGCCTTCTTGCATTAGAACACATCCCAAACCGTTTAATGATGCATCACTGAAAATAAAAAAATTTTTACCCGACTCAGGTAGAACCAATACTGGTGCTTCGGTTAACAATGCTTTCAACTGGTTAAAACTCTGTTGGAAATTCTCAGACCACTCTAACTTTACATCTTTCTGCAATAATCGAGTCATCGGTGTAGCTATTATTGAGAACCCTTTTACAAATCTCCGATAATAGCCCGCCAATCCCAAAAAGCTTCTGACCTTGGATATGTTTCTCGACGGCTTCCAATCAACAACTGCTGAAATCTTGCTAGGATCAACTCTGATGCTTTCCACTGAAACAATGTGTCCCAAATATCCAACTTCTCGGAGCCAAAACTCGCACTTGCTAAATTTAGCAAATATTTGTCTATTATGCAGAGTCTGTAACACAATTCTCAAATGCTCGGCATGCTCAGACTCGTCTAGGGAGTATATCAAGATATCATCAATGAATACAACAACAAATCTATCTAAATACGGCTTGGAGATTCTATTCATCAAATCCATAAATACTGTCGGGGCGTTAGTTAATCCAAAAGGCATAACAAGAAAGTCATAATGTCCGTACCTGGTCCTGAACACAGTTTTCGGCACATTCGAATCTTTAACCCGCAACTGATAATAACCGAAACGTAAGTCAATCTTTGAGAATACCGTGGCACCTTTCAACTGATCAAACAAATCGTCAATTTGCGACAATGGATACTTATTCTTAATCATAACCTTGTTAAGCTGTCGATAATTGATACACAATCTCATTGATCCATCTTTCTTCTTTACAAACAAAACTGGTGCACCCCAAGGCAAGAAACTCGGTCGTGCAAAACCTCTATATGTTAACTCTTGCAACTGAGCTTTCAACTCTTTCAATTCTGTAATAGCTATTCTGTACGGAGCTATCAATTTCAGTGATATTCTCGGTACTAACTCAATAGCAAACTCAACCTCTCTAATCAATGGCAACCCGGGTAACTCTTCTGGAAACACATCTGGATATTCACAAACCAGTGGCACTGATTCAATCTTCAATTTAGACACTTTTGTATCCAGTACATATGCAAGGTAACCATCACAACCTTTTCTCACATACTTCTGTGCTAACATAGCCGATATCACAATAGGAAACTCACTCGAATCATCAGATTTAATACGAATAGTCTCACCTTTTTGACATTTCAATACAATAAGCTTTTGTCTACAGTTTGCAACTGCATCATGTAGGGTCAGCCAATCCATACCCAAAATCACATCAAATTCATCAAACAGTAAAAGCATCATATCGGCCAAAAAGCTATAACCCCGAGTCATCAAAGGACAATTCTTGCAAACTTTATCAATAAGGACATACTGACCTAAGGGGTTTGATACCTTAACCACGAATTTAGTGGACTCTACCAGTAAACTCTTACTAGACACTAAACTCGTACATATAATGGGTTGACTGGGATCAATCAAAGCAGTTACATCAGTGTTATAAAGAGAAAAAGTACCGGTGATAATATCTAGCATCAATGCTTCCTCACAAGCACAAATAGCGTAAGCTCTGGCTGGTGCCCGAGCCTCGGATCTCACTATAAAATCTCTCGTTGTAACTCTACTACCACTCATATTTCTAGTATTTTGGGGCGGTCTCCCTCTAGCAGCTGTATTGCTTGGCCTCACGGTTTGAGCTTTTTCTTTCTCAGACTTCTCAGGGCAATCCCTAAGATAGTGGTCGAAGGACCCACATCTAAAACATACTTCACTTTTCACTCGACACTCGCCATAATATGGTCTATTACAGTGTTTGCACTTGGGTCTAGCATTTCTAACACTACCCACACTCGCTACAGATGTAGTCGAGGGTTTAGGACTAGAGTGTCTCACATCTCTATCTCTATTAGAATGCCCCGTAGAAACAGTAGTATGATAGTGATGTTCTTTAGATTTCTTTGATGCTGATTGATGAGACTTTCCCGTAAATCTCTTTCTCAAATCTCTAGCTTCAAATTCAACTGTTCTCTTTACTTTACTAAGCTCATCTGCTTTGTGTGCTCTGTCAACTAACACAATAAATTCTTTCAGTACAAGTATTCTAACTAAAAGCTTAATCTCTTCATTCAACCCATCTTCAAACCTTTTACACAAAACCTCCTCAGTTGGAATGCACTCACGGGCGTACTTGCTCAGTCTGACAAACTCTCTTTCATATTCAAATATGGTCATACGACTCTGTTTTAGCTCTAGAAATTCTTTACGCTTTTGATCGAGGAATCTATAACGCCCCAAATTTGGGCCTAGAAGTATTGGGCCTTGAGCGTGGAAACTATTAGTAGGGGTCTTATAAATATTTTATTTAAGTAAGAAAGTGACACAAATTGCATGTTTGGTGTGGTGGTTAAGTGAATTGGGTGTGTTTGGGGATGTATGAGAAGTCCTAGGTTCAAATCTAAGCTTTAGCAAAATTTTAGTTTTTCCCTTAAGTGAACCTTGGCTTTAGCTTGTAGGCCTTATAAATATTAGTGGTTAAAATTTATCACAAGGAAGCATGTGGTCTAGTGGTTGTGGCGTCATTATGGTGGAAAGGGGATCTTGAGTTCGAATCCCATAGTAAGCAAGGAGTATTTATTTTGTTAATGGGGCGGCAAGTGTTTAATTTGGATACAAACTCTGCTAAGGTGGTTATGGAAGTGGTCAAAGGGAGGGAATCAAGGAATTTGAAAAGGGTGGTTATGGATATAGGGGAGAGTTTGGTGGAGAGAATCAGGGATTTCAAACTTGGAGAGTTTGAAGCTGATTGGAGAAAGTTGAATATGCAAATTCGACTAGGGTGTCTATGGAGTGCATGGACGGCAACTTGAGAGTGTTTAGGTGTCGAATTGCTTTTGGTTTTGTGCTCTCTTTTCGACAATTCTTTTCCTTGTTGTTTTTGTTTTCATCTTTTGTTTTGCTTTTCTTTTGGTAGCCGAATGCTACTTGTGGTCTTTTGGGCATTCTCGTATCATTCGTTTGGGGGTTTTGCATAATCAATTTGGTCTTCCTTTTCTCACCTCCCTTCTTTATTCCTTTACCCTTGCCAAACCTTAGTATATACTTCCTCTCTTGTGGTAGACCGAATACTGTGGCTCTTCTTCTTCTCTGTTCTATTCTATTCTATTCTCGGCTTTTACTCATCTCTCTCTCCCTCTTTTCTGGTGTTGGCCGAATATTGACTGGTAAGTTCCTAGTGATCACTGTTCTTTTCAGTTTTTCCTTCCTTTCTCGGAATGCCAAATCTCATCTCTTTCTCTAATGATTCTGGCATTCTTTAGGGGTAACACTTCTCGAGGAGTAGAAAAGTGCGCAAGTATTTCAGAACAATCAGAATCTTCGCTCGACAATCAATCAAAGGTAGCGTTTTATTTTGTCTTTGTTTAAATTGGGGTATTTGGCATTGATCTCTTAGTGTTGGTTGAATGCCCTTCTCTCTGTTACTGGACTCAACTCAAGTGTATAGGTAGACATAAGTAATAAAAACCACTTATTGTGTAGTGTGCATCAAGGACAAACCTTCATCAACGGTTCAGCAAGTAAACCATATTGGCGAACCTATTCAATTGAGGGGTAGGTTTGGACAAGTTATTTTGATGGGGATTTTGGATAGATTGGTTATCGTAAGTTTAACTGAATCTCGTGAATGAATGTAGGTTGGAGAACTCGTAGATCCTTCGCATGTTTTCATAAATAGGTGTGTATTCACACAATGTATATAATGTAGATCGGAAAAAGCTGAAAAGCCAAACCTTTGGCATTTGGGGCCTCACGAGCGTGCGATCACTTGTGTCGTGAACCGAGCCCACGAACATAGGCAATAGACTGTAGAGGCCACCACGAGCGTTCTCGTGTAGTTGGGCTATTTTGGGCCGAGATGGGCCATGTGGGCCCATTGGGCTCGTTGGCCCCACACAGACAAAATCTGCTATAAATGGCAAATAATGAACTGGGCTATGGTGTCGCACAGTCGTGATTGAAATTGGGCTAAATGGGCCACACGGGCGTATGGCCCGACTTGGGACGAGTAATAGGCCTTGGGCCCATTTGCATTGTCACGACCAGTAAGTCGCTCAAGGCGATTGTAGACCTTCTGAGAGGTTAATAAATGACCAAAATACCCCTATAGGGTAAATTACTAAAATACCCCTAAAGGGTAGAATGATTGTTTTGCCCCTCGAGGGTAAATGCCTGATTTGTCTGTGATTTGTATGACTGATTTTGTGCATGACATTCTGCATACATGACATACTGCTTGGGATTGGGATATTGTTATGGAGGGAGAAACCGTAATGGTGGCTGTGCCACATATTCTGATATTAGCAGCTTTGCTGAGGTTCTAGTTAGTGTCGCAACCGGTGCTAACACTGTAAGTGTAGGGATGGCGTGGGTGATTCATTCCCCACAGATAGTGCAGGTTGGACAGAGGCAAGTGCAGGGTTGGATGGGTTATCATGCATTATTCATATGGGTTTGATATTGAAATGGGCTAGGCCCAACTGATATTGATTCTGAGATGGGTTAGGCCCAATTGAGACTGTGATGGGTTGAGGCCCAAATGTTAATGAATCGGGCTTTGGCCCACATATATTCTGAATTGGGCTGTTTTGTTACTGAATAGGGCTCAAGCCCAGAATGGTTATAAATTCTATTTTTGACCGACTGTTTGGATGCTAGGGGATTACACACTGAGTTTTTGTAAACTCACCCCATTTTTAACTGTACAGGTAATCCCCAACATTTGGAGGATTTGTGCTGCGAGGGACTCAGAGATGGCCACACAGCTGCTTTTTTTATCTACTACGTTTATTTTCTTTTCAGTACTTAAATTTTGGTTTGATTTTTAATAAGGCCTCTCTGGTTTTTATTTTAATCTTTGGGGTTTTATTTACTATGTTTGATATTTGTTAGAAGTAGATCACGGTTTTCCAAAACAGTTATTATTTTCAAAACACTACATTTTCGCAACTTAACTTTAAAACATCATATTTTCGTAAATCGACTATTTTTAATTAAGCTTCCATAACAAACATCGTTTTAAATAGGAATCACCTTCCAGCGAACCACGTTTCGCAAAATAAACCAACGTAAACAGAGGTTTTCACAAGTTTTAAAATGGCCAGAGGTTTTAAATAGTAAGAAGGGTTTTTAATGAAAACATGGTTTTCGAAGAACACTTCAATGTGACACGCCAGATTTGGCCATAACTTCTAGGCCGAGTTTGGGGTGTTACAGAATCATTGACTTATATACTTCTTTCTGAATTCTGTCTAAAAGAATTCTCATGTAACCTGTTCCCTCAGTACTATATAAGTTATTGTACTCCACCACTAGTATGCAACATCTTTCAAAATAGACATAGCACATTTAACACATTCTATTGGCGTACAAGACAGATCATCAAAAACCCTGATCGTATTCTCTTGCCAAAACTCGGCTCTCTCCAAATCTTCATTAATAGTAGCCCTAAACTCTTTGGCCCCATATTTTCAAATTTTATCAACAGGCAGTTTGCTCATGCGTACAGGTTCTAAAACTTGAGGAGCTATGGGGGCTAGTTGGGGAAAAGGTGAGGGTAGAGGTTGCTGAGCAGCCGGATTAGTTCGAACAAACTTAGTGAACCACCCATTAATCATTTAGAAGAAGGCTTCCTTAACTTCTCCTTCATGATTCTCAGACCGGGGTCTTGATTCAGACGAATCTGTTCCGCGAATGGAGGCTGGTGCATTACTTAAACTGTCGGAGTCTACTCGGTTGGATTCCATTACTATATGAAAACATGATTTAAACTGTCAGGAGACATCACGCTATCACAGGTTATAAAATGGCATGTATATCTGGACTCACATACGCTACGATAGTCTAAGAATCGACTAAACCGTAGCTCTGATACCAATAAATATAACACCCTTAACCTGTATCCGGCACCAAAACAGGGTTACGGAGCATTACTGGACTTATAGCTCAATCAATCAAACATTTCATGTACATTTCTTATTCAAATGAAAAATCATTCATAATCAATCATATGGTCCCTAATACAAGCCCTCGAGGCCCCAAATAGACATTAAAAGTGGTTCAGGAATAAACCGATAACTCAAGAAATTTTTAGGAAAACATTAAAATTTTTCAAAGTCTAGGGGACACAAGCCCGTGTGGCCAGGCCATGTGGGCATTCAAATTTGGGACACACGGCTATGTCCCAGCCCGTGTCCGTACCTGTGTAACTCACTGACTTGGGTCACGCGGCCAGACCACACGCCCCTCTGCCAAGCCATGTACCCTTCGAAATGGCCTCACACGCCCGTGTACCAAGCCATATGCTAGACCGTGTGAAAACTGGAGGGTATACTGACTTGTACCACACGACCAAGCCACACTCCTGTGTGCTAAGCAGTGTGAAGCTACTAGCTTGCTTTCTATAAAAGTTACAAGGGACACACGACCGTATAACCTGGCCATGTATCACACACAGCTGAGACACACGCCCGTGTCTCTGCCCATGTGAACAAAAATAGACCATTTTTTCGAGCCATATTTCTCACCCAAATTGGTACCAACCTACACACATCAATTTGCATATAACCATGACATATGTAGGCATTAAAAACCAACAAATAACAAACTTATAACATGTTATAACATCACATACAACAAAGATATTTATAAACACCTCAATTAACCATTTAAACTCACGCCAAATATGTCCACAAAATCTACCTAAACGGCCAAACACATATATGCAATCTTTGTGCTTAAAACTTAACATGTAAGCCACTTATAATCTAAACCTTTTGGTACCCAAAATACTAATTCACAACCAAGGCATTCACATGATAACCATATATCATATACGATAAGGCTAATTACATATTTACATAACAAAACATACAAAATTCAAGCCAAACCAAATGGCTAAATACATGATAAAACATATAGGCTTCCGTTAGCCAAAAAGACCTATATCTGTCATTTAACCCAAAATGTAAAGTCAAAAGTACCAAAATAACGTTTGATAGTATGATGCGATCTCCGACAACTTCCAATCCGAACGAGCTTTCGAATCACTATAAAACACGGAAAAATAAACAGAGTAAGAAATTAACCTTAGTAAGTTCGTATAATAAAGAATTAAACTTACCATTTAACCACAAATTTAGGTAAGTAACTCAAATCATAACACAATTCAATTTGGCCAACGCCTATCACATAATCAATAACCAAGTTAGCCATATATTCTTATACAAACCGAGAATCATGTATGAATTCAACAATTATTAAATTTCATGTATAGGTAACATCTATACCATAAATCCGTATATCATATATAGATCACTTCCATGTAAATATCTGTACTAGTTCGTATTCGAACTTGTAAATCTCTAATAATTCTATGCCCGTTGAACCACTTAGAATATTGTTAGAACGCTGGTAGTATACGTGAGGTGTACTAAACTAATATCCATCAATTCTTCTACATGTATGCTCATATGAGTGATAAACGGTAAGCTCCTCCGAGCTAAATAATGGTAAGCTCATACGAGCTAAGTATCGGTAAGCTCATAAGAGCTGGAATCAGTAACCCTAATAACATGTCATTTGTATCCTAGAAATTCCTAGGGTTCAAACAGGATTCAGTATTCTTCGTACATTGTCGGTTATGCGCTCGATAATTTTACATAATAATTAAACCATTCACATACATATTTTTCAAATTAAACATATAAATACGCAATTTAATTACACGAACTTACCTTGAACTCGTACGACGGGAAAACGATCGTTTAATCGATAACTTTGTCCTTTCCCCGATCTATTTCTGTACGTTGCTTTTCTTGATCTATATAATCAAATTTAATCAATTTAAACCTTATTCTATTCAATTCAATTTAAAATTCATGCTATGGCAAAATTTCTATTTTGTCCCTATACTTTTGACTTCTTTACAATTTGGTCCCTAGACTTGTAGAAATGAAATTCATGTAATTTCACCACACCTAAGCCTAGCCGAATATCTTATAAGTCTACAACAGCCCATATATTTCACAATTTCACAATTTCACATATTTAACACATAATTTTCATATCTCTCAATTTAATCCCTATTTGACAATTTCATTAAAAATCACTTAACAAAAGTTGTTTAATTAACAACAAGTATTCATTTTCTTCCATTAAAATTCAAGAAAAACTAAAATTCTCTCATGGCAAAACCCTATACTTTCAACCATTTTGCAAATTAGTCCCCTAGTTAGCTAGATTAAGCTACAACGATTCCAAAAACATAAAATTCAATAAAAACGGGACAAGATAATACTTACATGCAAAAGACTTTCTTTGCAAAATTTTCAAGCTTTTCCAATGGTGTTTCTTGCTTTAAATTTTGGTTCATGCATGTATGAAGACGATAGCCAATTTGCTTTATTTTATTTTTATCTTTAATTGGCTAATTACCAAATCACCCTTACCTAACTTTAAATATTTAAAAATTACCAATCCATGCACATCCACTAACACATTTAATAGTCTAATTACCGTATAAGGACCTCCTGTAACACCCCAAACCCGGCCTGGACGTTATGGCCGAATCTGGCATGTCACATTGAAGTGTTTTTCGAAAACCATGTTTTCATTAAAAACCTTCTTATTTAAAACATAGTACATTGAAATCTTATTATTATTATTACCGAAATCTTTTTAAGTTGCGGAAGCATTTCCAAAAGTGTTGCGAAAATGTAGTGTTTTGAAAACAGTTATTGTTTTGGAAAATCGTGACTTTTAACAGATAGAAAATGTAATAAACTAAAAATACCAAATTAAAAATCAGAAACTAAAAGAGACCTTATTACAATCCAGATCAAAATATAAGTTCTTATAAGTAGATAACTTAAAAGAAAATCTGAAACAATAGCCATCTCCGACTCCCTCGCAGCACCAATCCTCTTAATGCTGGGGATTACCAGTTTATGAGAACGCGTCGAAGTCCATGATCACCAACCTTGGTTAAGCAGGTATGAAATAATCCCTCCTAAAACCAGTGATCCCCATCTCATCTTGTTCGCTCTATTTAAAGCCAGCTTCTCGCCAATTCTCATGTTAGCTTCCTGATGTGGGATTACTTTCAACCATTAGGTTTTAGGAAAATTCATTATTTTTTTATGACCACTTCAACCACAGAGTTCCAGTCCAACTCCACCTCCTACACAGCTCAAACAGCAAAATAAATATCCATCGCACATCCCAAGACTTGAACCTTAGACCTCATAGTTACACAACATGCCATCTTGCCACTCCACCACAGGCTCTTTCTGTGTTACCATTTACCTAAATTAATTATAAGGTCTACAGGCCAAATTCTAGGTTCCTTTAAAAGAAAAACCAAAATAAATTGCAAGAGCCCAGACTTGAGCCTTAGCTCCCTTGCAACCTTAATGACGCCATAACCACTAGACCACATGCTTCCTTGCATCATTTATTTACCACAATAATTTAAAAGGCCTTCATCCAAGCATCCAGGGTTTTATTCACTTAAAACCAAAATTTTTGCTAAAGCCCAAGTTTGAACCCCAAGACTTTTCTAACTCCTCACAGGACCCTTAACCACTTGAGCAGACATTTAATTGTGTCATTTCTTGCACAACTAACTACTTATATCAAGCCTTCTCACAGTTCCCCTGCTCAAGGCCCATTCCTTCTAGGCCCAAAATTCTGGGCGTTACACCTCCACTTTAAATTTCTATAGCTATTTAACACCTTTAGCTATTAGAACAAAACTTTTGCACTTTACGCGATTTAGTCCTTTTTCACAAATTGAGCATACAAATGGTAAATTTTCTTAACGAAATGTTCATACTATAGTACTATCATGATGTAGATATTAAAATAATATTAAAATAAATTTTTTAACTCCGAATTTGAGGTCCCAAAATGACTGTTTTGATTTTACTGAAAACAAACTGTTATACAATCGGTCCCTCCTCAAACTCATTGAAACCAGAAATGAATGGAAATGATAAAATTGGATAAATGGGTCACTTTCAAAAATGAATGTGTTTTCTCACTAAGTATAGAAATTACTTGAGAATTAATTTAAGTTTTTAGAATTTTTATTTAATTAAATATTGAAGTTTGAAAATGTAATTAAATTATTTAGTCATTGTGAATCCATTGAATATGAAAATTAAATTTATTTTCTCATAGATTCTTTTATGATAAAGCTTCATGACTTTAACGGTATTAGAATTAGGTTGAAAAAATTATTTAATTGGAAAATTCATTTATGTGATTAAATTAATTTATAAATAGTATTTAATTTGGGAAATAGAAAAAACATGAATTAGGCTGGAGTAAATTATATATTGTTGGGTTAAAAGTCCAATAAGCACATATAATTGAACCCAATACCAAAACGGCCCACAATGTAACACTCCAAACCCGATCTAAATGTTAAGGCCAAATTATGAAGGTTACAACGTTCGCAAAAACATTGTCGATTAACTTAAGTGAAAACTTAGTTTTATTTTCAGTGTAATAAAAATATTTAATTTATCAAAAACATGATTATTCGAAAGATCGTGTGTGAACACTTTAACACAAACCTTGTTTTATTAATTTTATAAAAACAATCTTGAATGTTTAACTAATTGAGTTGTAAAATGTTATAATTAATTTCAAAACCTTGTAGCGGATAAATACTTTAAAAAATCTTATCTCTTAAAATCTTAAGGTTCCATCAGTTATGTCATCTTTGGTGTGTTGACGAGTTATAGATAATACATTCGTGAAAACAAATACCAAAACCAAAATTTAACGTTCCAAAACAAATTAAAATCCGAAAGACCATAAAGTTCGAAATCAAAATCCAAAATACACTTATACAAAATTGTGTGAATCGAGCTCCAGAATCACCGCCAAGTCCTAAGCCTGAAGGTCACCTGAAACGTATTAAACAAACAGTTGAGCTAGATGCCTAGTGTGTGACTCGGCCCACAAGTAGTACATACTTATAACAAACACAAATGTAAATACCATCACAAAGATTTCACTTATAATGTATACATTACCAAAAACATATGTATGATCGAAATATCTTATTTTCATAATCATATATCAGAACGAAATTCATAAGTTCAGAATAAAAAATCTCACACATTCTCTTATACAAAATCAGGTGTATTTCATAATCGGATGCAGATGCATATTCATATTCAAACACAATCAAATTCAGATACAAATGCAAACGCAAATTCTAATACAGATACAATCACAGATCCTACCCCTATCTGCTACACACCAACTCCGTCCAACCAATTACACCAAATAAGACTACAAGAGCCTGTCCATCCAATCATACTGGGTCATGGTGGCATGCCACTCATAGTAGTGCAACTGAGCTAGCAGACAGATATTGCGGTATAACCACAAAAATCACAGTATTACTGCCAAAGAACACTTCCTCAATCAAACCAGAATCCTCACGAATGCATATCCAAAATCAAGTTAACATACATACATATCACATAGGGTGTATGGCATGCATACATACGCAAATATTATACGAAGTGTAACACAACACGTAACTTATACATATCAGAGCAGATCATATTGCTTATGTTAACAGTTATTTTACATACAGGTATCTATAATCTCTAAATTATATAGGTTTTTTTAGTAGTTTCTAACACCTTTTTACTTAAAAATAATATTAATCCCGAGTATTTGATAACTAATTGAGTGAATTTTATTTATATTTCAATAATGGACATTATTTAAGGAAGAATGTAATTTTATGTTATTTTGTATTGAATTTATGCATAATTTAATTATATTTTCTACATATTAATTTTGACTTTATTTAATGCAGTTGGACCAAGGAAATTATACATAATTTATTTATAAAATAAAGTTACATAGATATCCCCCCTATTCACTCCTTTGCTTGGCCGGCCATATTTTGTGGAAGGGAATGGATGTTGGTTGCTTGATTCAAGCATGAAATCATTCTTGAATTAAGCAATGGTTGGACGGTTTCAAGGCCAAATCTTGTGGGCTGATTTTTTATTCATTTGAAACTATAAGGACCTCCAATAAATTTCTCAAAAATTAATTTTTGGGCTGCTCACAAGTGTCATGCTGAATTAGGCTTGTTCTCCCTTGTTTGGACTATTTGGTGACCCAATTGTTTACCAGACTTGTCCATCAATTGATCCATTTTCAATTGGATAAAAAACAACCTCTTCATGACCCATTTGCATGTGTTTACCGTCCATGTAGATTGAATTTGGGCATGTAACTTTATTTTATAAATAAATTATGCATAATTTCCTTGGTCCAACTACATTAAATAAATCAAAATTAATATGTAGCAAAAACAATTAAATTATACATAATTTTAATACAAAATTACAACCTTAGATCATGTCCATTATTGCATTTAATACAAAATTGCATAAATTTAATTCACTAAATTAGTGACCAAATACCCGGGATTAATATTATTTTTAAGTAAAAAGGTATTATAAAATATTAAAAAAGCCTATATAAATTAAATTTTACAGTGTCATTCATGTTTTACATGTAATTGTACATTTAGATTTATTGAAACACAAATCGTACATAAGTTTTTCACCTACCTTAACCTATAACGGTCCGGTTTCAATGAAATCAGAATAGTGGTTTCGGAACCACAAATCTGAGTCATAAAGAAAATTTATTTTAATTTTATTGCATGGTCTGCATTATGATAGGAAAGGCGTTTGAAAATTTTGACAAAAAAATTTTATTGATTTCATGTTTAATTATGGAAAGGACTATATTGCATAAAATGCAAAAGTTGAATTCTAGTAGCTATAAGGATTAATTAGCTATGGAATTTAAAATTTGAGGTCCTTATAAGGCAGTTAGACCATTAAATGGAGTTAGTAGATATTTTTGATGAATCATTCGTGGAAAATTAGAAAAAGAAAAGGACTAAATTGGAATGTTGAAAAATTAATGGATGATAATAAATTTAAATAGAAATATCATATTATTATTATCATCTTCTTCCCCAAAATACATGGAAACACTAGGAAAGAGAAAGGAAATCAAGCAAGCTTAATTGGATAAGTAATAATGTCTCGTTTTTAGTAATTTTTATATTTTCGAGATTGTAGTAACTTAATCCATCTATTTTGGGGATTAATTTGTAAAGATATCAAAGTATAGAAATTTTTCCATGGATTTAAATGCTGAAATTTTGAAATTTATCGTAGAAAATGAAAGGTTGTTAATAGATAAACAACTTTTACAAAGAGAATTTTGATGAAATTATGATTTAGGGACTAAATTGAAAAATGGTAAAAACCCATGAAAAAAATTCTAATTTTTTTGAAATTCATGGGCTATTATTAAAATATGTAAAAATTGGTTAGGCTTGGAATAAGGATTAAATTGCATCAATTTTATTTTTCGAGCCTAAGGATAAAATTGTCATTTATGAAAAGTATAGGGGCAAAATGGTAACTTTACCTAAGAAGTGAATTGAGTTCAATTAAGTATGAAATGAATTAAATTGATGTTAAATTCATTTATATAGATCCGAAAAGATCAAATAAAGAGATTGATCGAGGAAAAGAAAAGGTGACGGATTAGTAGATTTTCAAAAATGAACAAGTGTCGAGGTAAGTTCGTGTAACTAAATTGTGTTTATTTTTATGCTTGAATTGAGTGTGGTATGTGTTTATATGAATTATATAAATGTTAAAAATGTATGAAATAATCACATGATCAATAATGTTCGGAAAATGCTAAGTTCTGTTTGAGTAATGAAATTAGATGGATACATGATTTCCATATTGAATGCGGTCCTGCATATGTTGCGGACATAATATAGCTCGGACGAGAAATCCTGTTATGAGCCTTCTCAAGCATCTTGTTATATAGTTCCTACGAGCATCCTGATCTGTAGTGATCCTACATGTGTTGCACACTACCGCAGATCTTTGTGAGCGTCCTGTTACACGATTCAATCGGTTGTTATCCAACATTTATTGCAGAGACAAACACAGCTCTTCATGAGTATCCTGATATAGGCTCTTATGAGCTTCCTGATATGGCTCGCTTGAACTCTCTGTTATGCTATCCAGGTCTCTCTGATAATAACTCTTCGGAGTTACCTGTTAAGCTCAATGAGCTTCCTGATATATGGCTCGAGAGTGTACTTTCTGATTATGTGCCCTTATGGATACCCCTGAACACAAGTTGACGAATCATTGATTTGTATACCTCGAGTATACTGTCTGGGTATCCATCGATATTTCAATGATTCAACGGATAAAACTTCTGTTAAAAGAAAACATGAGATTAATATGATTTATTTTTTGAATATCCCTGAAATACTCGTAAATTATTATACGATGAGCTCATCTCTATTATCTTCATATACATATGAATCATATGACTAACTTGTTTGATGAAAGCTTGTGTTTAAGAAATTGATCAAAAATGTTTGGATGCATGTTATACATGTTTAATTCAATGAGCATGATTGGTAAGTTAAATTTTTGTTATACGAACTTACTACGCATAAAATGCTTACTCTATTTTCTTTTCCTTAGTTTTATAGTGCTCAGAAGCTCAAAAGGGTTGGGAATCAGTCAACGTATCATCATACTATTCTTCAGCCCGTTTTGGTACAAATAGCAAACTTATTTAGTATAATGTCCTGTATAAGCTAAATTAGAATAAATGATGAAATATTTTGGTTGTATCTAGCCATTGGAATGGCTGGTGCAAAGTGTATTTTGATGTAATCATAAAAGGCCATATCATGTTGAGATGTGTTGAAATGGTTAAATGGTAAAACACATATAAACCAAAAGATGAATGAAATTGAGTTAATAATTGGTAAAACTTGCAAAAAAAACATAAATGCAATTGTGGTAAGTTAAACATTTGAATATATTATGTTAATATATCATACATACTATTTGTATTTGGCTTGGATTATAAGTGTCAATTTGGTTTGGAAAAATGTTGGGGTGTTGATGTAAGTGCAAGGTAAAAAGGGTGAGAAATAAGGCTTGGAAAATGGCCCTATTTTGTCCACACGGGCATGTATCTCAACTGTGTGTGGCACACGGCTATGCACACGGGCGTGTGGTTTGGCCATGTGTCCCCTGTATCTTAAAAATCAAGAAACAGAATGCTCAGAATTGAGCACACAGGAAAAGATACGGGCGTGTGTCTCAGTTGTGTGAGACACACGACCCAACACATGGGCATGTGTTTTGGCCGTGTAATCCCTGCACTTGATTTTTGAAAATTAAATTGTCCACACGGCCTAGCACATGGGCATATCGCTGGCTGTGTGACCCAAGTGAGAGAGTTCCATGGGTAAGGGCACAGGCTAGGACACGGCCGTGTGCCTCACATCGAATGCCCACACGGGCTGGCCACACGGGCGTGTGTCCCCTACACCTAAGAAAAATTTTGACATTTCGCGAAAAATTTTATGTGATCCCTGTTTTGTCTCGACTCAATTCTAATATATATTTTGGGTCTTGAGGACCCATATAAGGGACATTATGATTGATTGTGATTGATTTTTTAAAATGAATAGTAAATGACATAAATTAATTGTAATTGAACTGTAAACTCTGATAATGCTTCATAACCCTATTTTAGTGATGAATACGGGTTAGGGGTGTTACATAACCATAGCACATGCTAAAACATCTTGACAGTTGACATGTTTTGAGTCTTATTTAAGCCAAACGAACCCCATGGAAGGTTGAATTACACATTTCTAAGTCAAACGAGCCTCAGTGGAAATTTTCCCAAAAATGGGACAACATGGCCCACCTGGCCAACCCATGTGGCCTACATGGCCTCACACACGCCCGTGTGGCCCACACAGCCCAAATAGCCTAGACCGTATGGTTTACATGGCCTGGCACACAGTCGTGTGACGTAGAACAATTTCAAAA
The DNA here is from genome assembly GCA_025698475.1 of Gossypium anomalum. Taxonomy (NCBI): domain Eukaryota; kingdom Viridiplantae; phylum Streptophyta; class Magnoliopsida; order Malvales; family Malvaceae; genus Gossypium; species Gossypium anomalum. Next base: position 16,448,170 of record CM046957.1, read on the forward strand.
ACAGTCTCTATTTTCAAGTTTTTCCAAGTTTGAAACGTCGATTCAAGTTAGAATCACACACTTGACGACAATTATGATACCCCACACGAATATCGTACTTTAATTTCTACATACAACATTAAAACAGATCGATAAATGATCAACCAAATACTGAAATCTTGAACTTCATTACTAACAAAATTTAACACAACAACACCAAAACTGATCTTCCATCCCTTTACCAGGAAATTAATAGTCCCAAAGCCGTTCTTAATTTTCCAGGAAAGCAAGGAGCGTAGAACATTTATCTCCTAATAGCAAAAAATTAATAGAACAAATATCAATCTCAAGAAATATTCAGCAGAAACTATGCCTAATTGACCCAACTTCAAATAATTCCCACATTTACCAAATCCATCACGAATCCACAATAGAGAACAAAAGAACACAAAATAAATGGCAGAATCGTAATAAGAGAAAAAAAAATAGAGCTTTAAGTGAAACAGGATAGGAATTGGGAAAATACATGCAAAAGAGGAGCAAAGAATTATCCAAAAGAAAATAAATCAAAACGTAGGAAGAAAAAAAAAGAAAGTAAAAAGAAAGTGAACAAAAGTGGGGAGTGGAAGAGAGGAACATGAGAGTGAGAAGTGAGAGAAAGTTTTGGGATAATTTCAAAACTAACCACATCCCACTAAATCCCGCTACTAACTATTTATCAAATTCCCTTAGAGTTCAAAATAAAAATACTTTTCATCTTCCACACACAGGGATTCAAACACTTGACCAAAGGGTAAGGCTTCAGGGATTCAAACACTTGACCAAAGGGTAAGCTGAAGCCTTACCACTGAACCAGCAGACTCATTCTCGCCATTAGTTGAACGAAAATATTATTTATGCTAAAAGCTTAAAGATTGTGTTAAGACAAAAATAACAAAAATTCAAAGGAAAGATTTGAACCCAAAACCTCACTCCCACAAACACAACACCTTTCTAGTGAATCAAATTAACTCACTTAACATAATTTCACAATCTTAACTCAAAAATCAAAATGTGAGCCCTCTAGGTTTCACTAACCCAATTTATTCTAACCTAGTTTTCGGGATGTAACAATTATCCCCTCCTTCAAAGAATTTCATCCTTGAAATTCCTGCTGTCTTACCATTCACTTAATCATAAAACTTGAAATTTCACATTCCAAACTAATCACCACACTATCGTTGCACAACTCTATTTTCAGTGCAATCCAAATAGCATTCCACTCCCTTTCCAGACAATATATCCAATGAGCTTTCTATTCACTAACTCAAATTATCTCAAGAAACTCTTTATAGAAATGAATCACCAACTATTCAACAAACCTAGAAATCTCAAAAACTCCAATGACAACCAAACACTTAGTAAATGTAGTGTACAATTGGCATAGATCGCAAATGTACTTGCATTGTTGTCAGATGTGTCTCGATTCTCTAAATGCCTAGTTGCACAAACCAGCATCCGATTCCCTCTCTGAGCCAAAGCTTGCATCCAACTAAGGGAATATCATGAATGGACCCTAGCACAATGCTCATCAGATCCACAGCTAAAGCACACTCTTCCTCTAACACTCGCCCAAACAGTGTCTATCATAGAAAACACCAATAAAAACCTAACATAGCCCACGTCTACTTCAACCTGCTAAAGCCTAACTATTCTGGCCATTTCCTATATCACAGATTCAAGTCAACTTGACCAGAACTCCTTTTATTCCACACTTATTCATCCCCTTTTCCTCGCTTTCTAAGCGATTAATCTCTTCTGCTAACTTGGTCTCATTCGACCAAAGTCATTCAATCATAAACCCTCAACTCACTGATATAGATTGGGCCCCAACGACCCTTTGTAAATCTCTAAACATATCCAGAGACATAGCATCATCTCCAGCTTCCCTATTACTGCCCTAAAAAATGGCCTCTCCACACACTAGCTAATTTCCAAATCGAGCATACTGCCTCGAGAAAAAGACTTAGCATGAGTCACTTGACAACATCCACCACGTCCTCACACCCCATGTCTACAAGTATCGCGTAAATTCATTTTACGTATCTTTAGTTCAGAAGTCTAAAGTTTAGCTTAAGTTATTAAAAATACTAAGTTTAAGGTTTAGCAGAAGTGCATAGTTATATTTAAGGAGAGATTATCTTATTTGTTAATCTCTAAAGTCCATCAAACTAACTAAATTGCAAATAACCAGAGTATAAATAACTTACTTAGGTAGACGTCAGATATTCGGATTCACATTTTCAAAACTTTAGTAAATTTTTATGCAAATTCACCCAAATTAGATTTCCAAAAATTTTCTTAAAAATCAAAAATTTCAAAACACATTATGCATAAAATTTTAATCCTAGGAATCATGGCCTGAGTTCTACAACCTGGATCTAATACCACTAAATGTAACACCCCAAACCCGGCCTAGAGATTAAGGTCAGATTATGAAGGTTACAACGTTCGTAAAAACATTATCGATTAACTTACGTGAAAACTTAGTTTTATTTTCGAAGTAATAAAGTTGTTTAATTTATCAAAAACACGAGTATTCAGAAGATCGCATGTGAACACATTAACTCAAACCTTGTTTTATTAATTTTATAAAAATTATCTCGAATGTTTAACCAATTGAGTTGTAAAACGTCATAATTAATTTCAAAACCTTGCAACGAAAAATTACTTTGAAAAAAATCTTATCTTTTAAAATATTAAGGTCATCTTGGGTGTGTTTACAAGTTATAAATAATACGTTCGCGAAAACACATACCAAAACCAAAATTTGACGTTCCAAAACAAATTAAAATTCGAAAGACAATAAAGTTCGAAATCAAAATCCAAAACACACTTATACCAAATTGTGTGAACCGAGCTCCAAAATCACCGCCAAGTCCTAAGTCTGAAGGTCACCTAAAACATATTAAAAAAATGGGTGAGCTAGAGGCCTAGTGTGTGACTTGGCCCACAAACAATACATACTTATAACAAACAAAAATGTAAATACTGTCACAAAAAATTTACTTATAATGTACGCATTACCAGAAACATATGTCTGATCGGAATATCATATTTTCATAATCATATATCATAATTTTAGAATAAAAAATCTCAAACACATTCTCTTATACAAAATTGGGTGTATTTCATAATCGGATATAGATGCATATTCACACTCAGACACATAATTAAATTCAAATAAAAATGCACACACAAATTCTGATACAAATGCAATCACAAATCTTATCCCCATCTGCTACAAACCAACTCCGTCCAACCAATCACACCAAATAGGACTATAAGAGCCCATCCATCCAATCACACCAGGTCGTGGTGGTATGCCACTCACAGTAGTGCAACTGAGCTGCTAGACAGGTATTAAGGTTTAACCGCCGAAATTGTAATATTGCTACCAAAAAACACTTTCCCCATCAAATCAGAACCCACCCCAATGCATATGCAAAATCACGTTAACATACATACATATTACATAGGTTGTATGGTATGCATACATAAAGAGATATTATACTGAGTGTAACACAACACATAACTTACATAGATCATAGCATATCATATTTCTTATACTAACAGTTATTTTTACATACAGATGTCATACATGTTTTTACACGTAATTGTACTTTTAGAGTTATCAAAACATAGATCTTACACAAGTTTTTCACTTACCTTAACCATAGCACATACTAAAAAATCTTAACAGATGTCACATTTTGAGTCTTATTTAAGCCAAATAGACCCCATGGAAGGTCAAATTACATATTTCCAGATCAAATGGGCCTCAATGGAAATTTTTTGAAAAAAGGGCCCACAAGGCCCAATTGGCCAACCTGTGTGGCCCACACAACCTGAAACATGATAGTCTGGCCCACACGGCCCAAATATCCCAGATAGTGCGGCCCACACATCCAAAATATCCCAGGTCGTGTGGCCTACATAGCCCAAATAGCCCTATAACAGCCCGATTTTAGCTAAATTGGAATAGTGGTTTCGGGACCACAAATTTGAGGTCAAAAAATTATTTTAATATTATTTTTGATGTTTACAGCATGTGATTATATGTGTGTGAAAATTTCGTGAGCTAATTTTTATCGTTTAATAGTTTAATTTGGTAAAAAGGGACTAAATCACGTAAAGCATAAAAATGATATTCTATTTGTTAAAGCTACTAAATGGCTAAGATATTAATTGGTGGGAGTCCTTATGTTGTTATTAAACCATTTTTAAGGTTAATGGACTTTAATGGACATGAAATATGAATTATTAATGGTTTTTCATTAGGATAATATGGTAAAATGTGAAATAAGTTATTATTAAATAAAATAAACATCACATTTTGTCCATATTCTTCTTCATTCACCGAAATTAGAAGAGAAAGCTAGGGTTTATGAGCTTTAACATTTTGGCAACTTGGTAGCTTGATTAGGTAAGCAATTTTGCTCGATTTTTTATGATTTTTACATTTTTGTGATCGTTGCTTTGAGTACTAGCTAGCCCGTGCTTTAATTTTAGAATTTGATGATGATTTTGTGAAGTGCCATTGATGAATGCTTGAGCTCTTGAATGTTTAATGCTGGAAAATGAGTATTTTTTGATAGATTATCATGTTTTGTAAAGTGATTTTTAGTGAAATTGCATAAAAGGGATTAATTTGCGAAAAGATTAAAATGTGTGGTTAAATGTGTGAAATATTGATAAATATGGGCTGTTTTGGAGCCTATAGAAATTCGGCTAAGCATGGGTCTTATTAAATTTTGTGTAATTTGTGTTTTTGTGAAATAGGGATTAAATTGAAAAAATGTGGAACTTTAGGGGCTAAAGTGTAAAAATGCTCAAATATGTGTTTGTGGACTACATTGAATGTGTTGATGAATAAAAGAGTTAATTTTGAATGAATATAGATCAAGAAAAGAGGAACCCAGATTTAGATCGAGGCAAGAACAAAGTACTCGACTAATCGACTAGTTTCATCGTTTTTACGTCCGAGGTAAGTTCATACGCGATAAACATTGTTACACTTATATTTTAATGCTTTGATATTGCATAAATTGTAGATACGAGACTATGGTAATGTTCAACGACAAATCGATTACATTTGGCACTTAGTGTGCGAGATCGAGATAGCTTCAGCTATGTAATGCACTTTGTGTGTGAGATTATAATAGCTTCGGCTATGTAATGCACTTAGTATGCAAGATTATAATAGCTTCGGCTATGCTTTGGAACTTAGTGTGCGAGATATCGAGTAATCAACAGTATTACGAGAAAGTATGAGTTCGATATGAATTTGTACAGGTATGTACATATAAAGCATGAAATTCAAATAGAAGAAGTCATGAAGTTACATATAGCAGAGGAACAAGAATGTGAAAGGTTTGCTAATAATCATGAGTTACATGTTATTATGCTTAGATTGACGAATGATATATTTATGATTAGATAAGTTTATATCATACAAACTTACTAAGCTTTTAAAGCTTACTTTGTGTGTTCTTTCCATGTTTTATAGATTTTCAGAGCTTTTAAATCATACCATTTCCATGACTAATTCACATAACCAACTTACCAAATTGAGCATTTCTTACTAAGTCATTTAAGCAAATCAAAACATACCATTTTTGAACACAAAACATATACCAAAATTCATTCCTAATCACATCCATAATCAAGCCATATCACATGGCTAGATATACACATTACAAAACATATTCTAATACTTTTAGCCTATACATGTCATACATCAATAATCACATTTTCAAAAGGTACCAAAATAGAGTTCGATAGTGTGGTGATGATCCTCGACAATCCCCAAGCTTCTGGTAGCTTCGATAATCTATAAAACAATTGGAAACACACACAAAGTAAGCTTTCCGAAGCTTAGTAAGCCATATACAAATAAACTCATCACATAACACATTTCATTCTCATATAATTCATACATATTTCATATGTCCACATATAAACATATACTTACCTTTCATTCTTAATCATAATGTACATTACAAACGTACTTGAATTGAGTACTTACTCACATAACCATTCATTTCTCAGAATGCCCGTTGAACCGTTCAGAATCAATAAGGATACTCAAATAACTCGAAAAGCTCGTACAATGCCAATGTTCCAGACGTGGTCTTACATGTATCAAATATCGATGCCACTGTCCCAAACAGGGTCTTACACAAAATCAAATATGATGCCAATGCCCCAGACATGGTCTTACATGTAAATCACAGATCGATGCCAATGTCCCAGACGTGGTCTTACACGAAAGCACATATCTGATCCTATGTCATGACATATGTATCCTTACTATTCCTATGGTCCGTACGGGGCTTTTCGGACGTCGTCACATTATCGAAACTTTCTTGGATTCCACATTTTGAGTTCTCAAAATCCATTCAACACAATTTAAATATCACATAAGCAATTAATAATTCAATTCAACATATTTATTTGTATATCGACTTACCTCGTACGGATTCGAATGAACGGAATCAACTACTCGAAGACTTTCGACTTTCCTCGATCTAATTTCATTTTCTTTGGTTCTTGATCTAAATAAATTCAAATTTAACTTATTCAATCCGTATTCATTCAAATCAATCCATAAACACATAATTAGGGCATTTTACAAATTAACCCTCACATTTTTACAACACTTTAGTCCCTAATCACAGAAATCACAAAATATACAAAATTTCCATATATACATGCTTAGCCGAATTTTCATGTAGTTCATATAAGCCCAAATATTTCATTTATTTCATATTTTAGTCCCTCAAAATCTCATTTTTACAATTTAGCCCAAATTACTCAAATTCATCAAAAATTCAAAGACAAAATATATTAATCCAACATCAAGCTTCCATATACTATCATCAAACTTCATAAAACTCATAATTTCATCAATGGCCCAACTCAAAACCATCAACAATTTTAGAAATTGAGACATGGGCTTGATAGAATACAGAGCGACGATCACAAAAGCATAGAAATCATAAAAAATGAATCAGAACACATACCTTAATCACCAAATCTCTTAGCCAAACCCTAAAGATTTTATTCTTTCTTATTCTTTGATAATTTCAGCAAACATGGATGAACAAATCATCCATTAACATGTTTTGTTTTATTATAATAATCTGATTTATATATTTACAAATTTAACCTTTATTAAACCATATAAATATCACTTAATGGATGGTCATTAATATCCATTGGCTCTTTCAATGGTCTAATTGCATCAAAAGGACTCCACATATATAAAGACACACTTTAGCAAATAGAACACATCTTTTGCATTCTAAGCGATTAGGTCATTTTTGCAAATTAAGCACACAAATGATAAAATTTTCAAACGAAATTTTCACAGATGTTAATTCACATATAATAAACACGAAAAATAATATTAAAATATTTTTCTAACTCAGATTTGTGGTCCCGAAACCACTATTCTGACTGGGGTCTAAACTGGGCTGTTACAGTGACCCTTAAATGTTTAAAAATTTTCTAAGTTTTCCAAAGTTTGCAAATGTGATCGATTTAGTCCCAAACCACTTCTAAGCATGTTTTAAGGTGCCGTAAAGCCTTACAAGGGACATTGTAAATGTTTTGAATGGATTTTGAGTATGAATGTATAAATGTATGTGAATGAGGTGTGTTATTCAGTAAAGTATCGTAACCCTATTCTGGCAACAGATACAAGTTAGGGGTGTTACATTTAATTAGTACCAGAGCTACGATTTAGTCGATTCTAGGATTAACGTAGTGAGTGAGAGTCTAGCTATACATGCCATATATATATAAACTGCGATAGTGTGATGATTCCTGACAGTTAAAAATGTGTTTTTATATAGGAAATGCATCTCGATCGAGCCATAGCTGATAATGTGGAAAGTAATGCGCCCGCTCCCACTCAAGGGGTAGCGCCAACCGATTCTAGGCCTATTTTAAGTAGCCAAAGGGGAGAGGCTAAGCAAGCCTTCTTCCAAATGATGAGTGAATGGTTCACAGAGTTCGTTCGAATGAATCCGACTACTCAACAACCTCCACCCCCACCTATAACACCCCAAACTCGGCTTAGGAGTTTAGACCGAATTCAGAATGCTACATTGATAACCGAAGTGATCGTGAGAAAATATTATAAAAACATCCTTTATTCGAATTTCAAAAACATAAATGTCACATATTCAAAATCAGAACAACAAAATGATTAAAATGTAAAACAGAATTCTACCACAGTGTTAATAAAAACCTTACATTCAAAACTGAATAACAAATAGTAATCCGAAACCATAACTAATAATTTATTAAGCTCAAACTGCCTGAGTTCTTCGCATACCGAGCCCAGTATCCAAAATCTCGAAATGTACCTGAAAGGGGAAACAGAAGAGAGGGTAAGCTATACGAGCCTAGTGTGAGATCAAACTAAATAACTACCAAAATGAAAACAGATACAGTTAACCTGAAAATAGTTCAGTAGCGGAACATACTTACAGAGCGGCTTACCAAAATAGACCATATGTAACTTTACAGTCATATGGCTCTGTTAAGCACAATACCAGAAATTCTCAGAAGTCACAAACTGGGCCTAAGCCCTTTTCCAGAATCAGAATCGGTTGGGCCTTAGCCCATCATACAAGGTTCCCTTTTTGGCATGAGTGCCTCCCAGTCAAATAGCACGATCAGACTTTTCAGTCAAACAGTCAATCAAATTTTTCAATCACAGAATCACACAGATGCATATGAGTGCAAATGAGTTATAAAATAACCCACCCATCCAACCAACACACCATCTCCGTCCAACCCTATACACCCTATGGGGATTTACTCAACCCACCCATCCCTGCACTCCAAGTAGGACCTCGAAAAGCACATCCAACCTTCTATCCCCCATAAATTATCCACGACCCTCAGGGAATTGGGACCGTTAGAAAGCTGTACAGTGCCTTGTGAAAGACCGCGGTATAGATTTGCAGTATAAACTGCCAGATCAGATATATCACGCAGTAAGGCTAGGGTATGAGTCAGATTTGTAATACTGATAACCGCAGCATGCAGAGGCGTCTGATGATGTTGCGCGATCGGATAATGGTACGTAGCGTAGCTAACGTACATATGGTACAGTGCAAGGTGGCAAACCGCTATACCGTTAATAGAAATGTCCACGATCCTCAGGGTATTGGGACCGCCTATGACCTTCTAGGTATTATTAAGGCTTTCAGAATGTAGATAAACTGCCAAATCGTAAATCTCCCTTCTCTTCTACATCCCACCCCAAAGCTTTGTATGCAGATGTATATATGCAGATGTGCGTATGCAGATGCACCAACACAGATGTAACAGCTCTTTTTTAGGGTTAATCAAAACAGTGGTTTCGGGGCCACCAAATCTGACGAGTAGGTTTGTAAATATTATATTTAATATTTACGAGTTAATTGTGATTTTAAAAATGTTTTTGATATTGTGATTTTTGTTTTATAAGCGATTTATTAAGTTCAAGTGGTATGACCCTAAGGTCAAGTGGGTTTAGACAATGAGGTATCGGGACCTTGTTTCTATAAACCGAGTCATAAATATTTTTATAAATATTTTCAGAGTGGCAATAAGATGGTATTAAAGTTTCGTTGAAAAATTTTATCGTTTCGATAGTTAATTAAGCAAAAAGGACTAAATCGCATAAAGTGCAAAAGTTGTGTTCTATAAGCTAAAGGTATTAAATAGCTATAGAACTTTAAAGTGGAAGTCCTTATTTGGTAAGTAGCCCATTAAAGAGATAGTGGGATATGATAGCTTGGCATTTGGTGTAATAAATAAAGTGTATAAAGGTTAATATTGTAAATTGGTTAAAAATAATAATAAAATGAATAAAATAAAAGAATCAAGGTGTCATCTTTTTCATTCTCTTTTTACTAGCCGAATATGAAGGCTTGAGAAGCCATGGGAGAAGCTTCCAACTTTCAGCTAATGCATGGTAGGCATTTCTAGTCCCGTTTTTAATTATTTTTATATTTTTGGGATCGTTGTTGCTTAATCTATCTAATGAGGGGGCTATTTTGCAAAACCATTGAATAGTTTGATATTTTCCATTGATGAGTATAATAGGGCTTTGAAGTTTAATGGAATAATATGAGTCCTTGTTGATAGTTAAACACTTTTTGTTAAGTGAATTTTTGTGAAATTGACAATTAAGGACTACATTGATAAATGTGAAAACTTTGTGGTTAAAATGTGAAATAAATGAAATGTGTGGGCTGCTAGAGACACTAGTGATATTCGGCTATAGTAGAATTTTACTCAATTTCATGAATTTGCATTTTTATGATATAGGGACTAAATTGTAAAGAAGTTGAAATATTAAGGGTAAAACTATAATTTTGCCATAAATTGAATTATGGACTGTTTTGATACCATGAACATTCGGCTAAGCTTAATTATGGTTAAAAATGGTTAATTGCATGTTTTAAGCTCAGGGACTAAAATGAATAAAAGTATAACTTTAGGGGCAATTTTGTAAAAATGACAAAAATGACAAAATTGTATGAAATGAAGTGTTTTACTGTCTAAATTAATATATTGAATGAAATTATTAATTTAGATCAAGATCGGGTGGAAAATTGAGGAAAATAAAAAAATTACCAAAATGCCCCTGAACTTTGGTATCTCTACAATTTAGGCAGGTAAGTTCGTATGCAATAAGCATTGTTAAATTTATGCTTTTAATGCTTTAATATCATATAAATTGTATATACGTTAATATTTTAATGTCTGACGACATATCGACTAAATGTGGCACTTAGTGTGCGGGGCAATCAAATATGGCACTCAGTGTACGAAATATTGAGAATGGCACTTAGTGTGCAAGATATTGAGAATGAAACTTAGTGTGCAAAATATCGAATGATTCAAAGGGCAATTATAAATTGTGATTGAATGATTAAATCGAGCAAAGTGAACAGGTATACATGCTATATTATATGGATTGTTTATGAGACGACTTTATAATGGTGATATTCGGGCTTTGAGCCTAGCAAGCCTTGTGCTGGTGAATTAAATCAGGCTTATGCCTAGCCGGCTTATTGCTGGTGTATAAAATCAGACTTTGAGTCTGGCAGGCCTTGTGCCGGTGTGAGATACAGGCTTAGGCCTAGCAGGCTTTATGCCGGTGAACTATTATAAGTTTATGCCTAAAAGATTTATTGTAGATATGGTAGTTGAATACGTTAAATGAGCTAAAACGATTAGGTACGTGATAATTAATTACCTATTTGAAAATAAGGTAAGTATATGTGCAAAGAATGTAAAGTTGTATATGTGAAATTTTTTAGATGCTATATGAATGAAAAGTGAATTTGATTATAAATGATCATACGAGATTCATATGAGAAAGATATATGATTAAATGTGTTATTTCCCATAATGTGTTCATTTGGCTATATGAAAGTATGAAAGGGTTTATGTATGAAAATTTAATTGAATGAGTTTGTGAAAGTTAAAGTTGGTTGAGTAAGTATAATATTGAATGATGATAATTTGATATGAGAACATGTTATGAAATTTAGAAAGGTTGTGTGAGATAGCATATTATGTTTATGGCATTGTAATGAAAGTATTTGTTATGTTAAGTTTATTAAGATACGAGCTTACTAAGCTTAAAAGCTTACTCTGTGTTTTCTTTTTCTTATGTTTATAGATTTTCGGAGATTTGCTCGGGTTGGAAGTCGATGGAGATGACATCACACTATCCGGTTATCATTTCAGTAAATAATATTTTGAGACTCGGTTATGTGGCATGTATAGGCTAGTCTTGGAGTTAGTTATTTTGAATGAGTATGTATTTAAAGCCATGCGAAAATGACTTGCTTATTATGCTTAAGTTTGATTTTACATGTTCTTAATTAATATGTTTAATGAGTTTGGTTTTGATAGTCGTTTTAATAGTTAGCTCATTTTGGAAATATGAAATGTGGTATAATTAGAGTGATGGATGATAGTATATTAACTTAACAGGTTCGGTTACTAAGTGGTAAGTAATGAAAATTTTTTATGATTGTTTTGGTTGATTGTATTGGTATGGGTTCAAATGGTTAATGATGGTAAGGATTAAGTATGTTTTGGGTTAGTTAATAGGATAAAAATATGAAGTTTCGGTATATTAATATAGATATGAATTAGATGTATGCTGCAGTGTTATTTGTGTTCAAATGTTAAGTATGGCTTTTATTTTTAGGATGAATTGCACACTTGTATATATATGCATCATTAGTATGTTCAGCCATGTCATAATGTATTTAAGTTTCATATGTGATTGTATAATAATTCATGTAATATGATTCAGTTGGTTTTATTATGAACTTGTGCAGAAGTTATCAAATGATATGTTTGATATACGATTAATGAGATAGAAATTGGCATATATTCAAAGTATGAAGTGTAATGATATATAATAGAATATAATTTTAATTATGAAAATGGCATTAATATGATGCATATAATGAACTGAATATTGGAAGTATTAAATATGTGAACATGTCTTTGATATATACAAGTTTGGTTCGAATTTAGTAATTATGGAACATAATCAGTTGGGTTTTGATATATATTCGTATTGAATTAGTTGGAATTTTTGAAATGTGCTTATTTGCGATATATGTTCAGTAAGGAATGATTATTTCTGAATTGGAATTATGACCCATGTATTCGAATTTATAATAAGTGAATTGTGGATATTTGAAATTGACAAGTTTTAAATGTTTATTAATTCTTGGTGTATGAAAGGTGAGGAATGAGTGTGCTGAGCTATGTTTTATACAGTAATGCCTCATAACCCTAATCCAATAACGGATACGGGTTAGGGGTGTTACAATAGAACACAGATTCAGACAATTATTCAAAGTAGTCACATACAACTAGTCATTTTGTTATAGAAACATGCACACTTGTGCACTCAGATTCGGTATCTAACATATCACACTTCATTCACAAGAAGTACATAAATCGAGGTTAGAACGGAGTCGCAATCACCCTCAGAAATCTTAGTCGGGAGGTTGGAACAAACAGAGGTCACGATTACACCTAAATCGACCTAAAATCACTTTTGGCGAGATAGGGCCACACGTCTGTGTGCTCCGGCCGTGTGTCAGAGGCACATGCCCGTGTGGTGCAAAGGCATGGAAGTGGGAGTAGGCCGTGTAAGATGCTGTCCAATTTTTTTGAATTCAAGTACAGAGTCGACACGGCTGTGTGACCACCAGACACAGCCCTGTGTTTTGAAACACACGCCCGTGTGGTATCCTTAATTCCCAAATTAGTAACACGGCCATGTGGCCAGGCCGTGTGACCCCAAATCTCAAATCCCTAATTCCCAAACTCACACGCCCGTGTGGACCAAGGGACACGGCCATGTGATTTCTGACAAAAATCCCCAAATCAGCCACACGGCCCTATGGCACCAAAAATTGGCTAGAACCCTAATTTCCCAAATCCACACGGGCATATGCCATGGCGCACACCCGTGTGGCCGTCGGGAAGTCACGAAACCACCCCAGAACATCCTTGAAACCACCGCCTAAGCTACTGAGATGATCCCTAAGCCTTTCCCTATCAACAGTACATCAGAAAGTGGTGATTTCTCACCACTTCCATAGACTAACCTCCCCAAAACAACAAGTTAACATACAGACAAGAAAAGCCGAAACTAATACTTAAAAACAAAAGGAAAAGTAGCCATAGTTCGAATCCCACACCTGTTTTCGACGATGAAGGAATGACAAAGAAGCAAAAAAATCGAAGCCCTTCGACCTTACCACACTACCGATCCAAAAAGCGAGAAGAAGAAAACAAGAGCCAAAACCAAAAAGAAAAAAATAGAAACTAACGTACCAAGTAAAAGAGAATAAAATAAAATAAAATAAAATAAATGATAATATCACTAATCACAAATAATAAAATAATTATTTTAACTTAAAACAGAAATAACTAAAACATTTTCTAAAATGCCCACACAGGGACTCGAACCCAGAACCCTGAGACAAACTAACACACACTCAACCACCAGACCATCAGGCCCATTCTTGTCACTAAACTGCACAGCTTAACTTATGTGTGCAACATTCCTACTATCCCTAAGCTAAAAAACCCAAAACTTCTAGGCCCAAAATTCGGGGCGTTACACCACCTGTTCCTCAACAAGTCCCAGTTGTACCACAAGTAATAGATCTGATTCGATTGAGCAAGCCACCTGTTGATAAGATTCGAAAACATGGGGCTGAAGGGTCTCGGGCTACAGTTGATGATGATGCTGATAGAGCTAAATTTTGGCTCAAGAATACGATCTTGGTATTCGAGGAATTATCTTGTACTCTGGAAGAATGTATCAAATATGTGGTATCTTTGCTTAGAGATAATGCATATCATTGGTGGAAAACTGTAACACACCTAACTCGTAACTATCGCCGGAATAGGTTAAGAGGCGTTACCAGACCTGTAACTCAATTAAAAACATTCATTTAATTAAATTCCATTTCATTTCAGTAATTATCAATCATTACATTCAAATGTATTTAAATCAATCATATATAGCTTTAATCATGCATTTGAGACTAATTTGATAACATATGGAAGTTTCAAAAACTTAGAAAATTTTTAACGTTTAAAGTGTCACACGACCGTGTGAATAGGCTATGTACTACACACGGCATTAGACACACCCCTGTGTCTGAGCCGTGGCCAAACAGGGCATACATACTGACTTGCTCACACGGCCACAATACACGCCCGTGTCCCTTGGCCATGGTCGAAACTAGCTTGGATCACACGGCTAGCCACATGCCCGTGTGCCTTGGCCGTGCTCAAGCCTGACTTACAATTGTAGGGTATCCCAGAGGACACACGGCCGTGCAACATGACCGTGTGTCGCACACGGCTGTCACACACGCCCGTGTCTCTGCCTGTGTAGACAAAAATAGGCTATTTGAAAAGCCAAATTTGCTACCCTAAAACATGAGCATTTACATTCATATTTGACCACAAGTAAGCAACTCAATTGGCCACCAAATCAACCATTTCAATACATATTACAAGCCATAATCAAACTTACCATTTACATGTACATATACCTATATAACTACATATACAATTCAATAATCTAACATCCATATATTAAGACTTATTTTGCATAATTTCATTCAAACATTACCATACGAAACCATACCATCATTAAGCGCATATATGCAATCCAAATATAGTACCAAAATAAGGCAAATCACATGGCTTAACTTATATACAAATTCATTCTTAAACCATAATGCCAAAACATAACTTTTACTATCAAAATAGCCTATACATGCCATATTTACACAAGTTCATAAGTTCAAAGTACCAAATAGAAATTGGATAGTGTGACGTGCAACTCCGACTTGTTCTAAACGAGTGAGTTAACTAACCTCTATAAGACATAGAAACAGAAACAGAGCAAGCTTCTAGCTTAGTAAGCCCATATAATTCAGAATTAAACTTACCATTTAAAGTAATCAAAGCAATAATAAAATGCCAACAATTCAATACAACCATCACCTAATCACACATAATCATCACATGTTAGTCATTTAACTAATACATAAACCATAACTTATTCATATAACATTATTTAGGCCAATTGAATCTATTAGAACTTCAAAGGATAATCAAGTGAACAATGTCAATAATCCGTCAATTCATCATCATACATGCTCTTTCGAGACATGGCTAATAAGCTCTTCATGAGCTGATAAACAGTAAGCTCTATTGAGCTGAAAACGGTGAGCTCTATTGAGCTGAACAGTAAGCTCTTTTGAGTTGAATCGGTAAGCTCCAATGAGCTAAAATAGTAAGCTCTTACGAGCTATGGTGAGTCCGCAAAAAATGCAGGAGCTCGACCGTTACGGTAATTTCAGTAACACGTCTCTCGAATCCAATGAATTCATATAGTTCAAATAAGGCTCGGTAACAAATTCGATATATCATCAATGCATTCATATTTCCAATAATTCAATTAAATACATTCAATTCAACCATTACAAGTATAGTAAATTTCAATTCTAATTATACGAACTTACCTCGTATTTGCTTGTATAACCGTTGTCTACTTGTCAACCTTTCGTTTCCCCCGATCTTATTCTGGTATCTACTTATCTTGATCTATATGATATCAAATTAACTCATTTAAATTTTCGTTCAATTCAATTTAGCCTAAAACACTTATTTTGGCTAAATTACAAATTTACCCCTAGACTTTTAACTACTTTACAATTTAGTCCTTTATACACAAAATGGCAAATTTATGTAATTTACCCTTAATCCATGTATAGCCGAATTTCACATAATCACATAGCAGCCTATATTTTCATTTTATTCACATTTTTAACCACAACATTTCTATCTTTTACAATTTAATCCCTAATTCTCATTTTTGTCAAAAATCACTTTATATAACTTGTAAAACTATCATCAAGCTTTCATAATCTATCATTAAACTTCAAAGAACTCAAGTATTCAACAATTGCACATTTTAAAATCATGAACAAATTCAAAAATTAAGGTACGGGCTAGCTAGTATTCGAAGCAATGATCTCAAAAATGTAAAAATCATCAAAAATCGATGTCAAACCGTACCTCAATCAAGCCAAATAGGTGTCGAACCCTAATATCTCTTCTTGACTTCTTTTTCTTTCAATATTCGGTTATGAAAAATAAAAATATGATGATATTATGGCTTTTGTTTTATTTAATCTTTACTTAATAGATAATTTACTAATTTAGCCTTATAATAAACCTTAATATATCTTGTAATTCATGGACATAAATTTCCACTAACCTTAATCAAGGTCAAATAACATTATAAGGACTTCCACATTAATAAACCATAGCTATTTAATACATTTAAATAATAGAACTAAGCTTTTACGCATTACGTAATTTAGTCCTTTTTACCGAATTAAACATTTAAACAGTAAAATTTCTTTACGAAACTTTCATATAATTAATCTAACATGCTGTAAACCTTATTAAAATAATAAAATAAATATTTTGACTTCAAATTTGATGTCCCAGGACCACTTTTTTGATTTAACCTAGAAATGGGTTGTTACAAAAACGTTGACATTGATGGTTCCTAGAGAACGAGTCACCTGGGAGTTCTTCCAATCCAGATTTTGAAAGAAGTACATAAGCCAGCAATTTCTTGATCAAAAACATAAAGAGTTTCTGGAGTTGAAACAAGGTCAGATAACAATAATAGAATATGAAAGAGAATTCGTACATTTAAGCAAATATGCTCGAGAGTATGTATCTACTGAGGAAATCATGTGCAAACGATTTGTTAACGGGTTGAATGAAGATATAAAGCTATTAGTCGGGATACTTGAATTGAAGGAATTTGTAGTACTGGTTGAAAGGGCTTGTAAAGCCAAGGATCTCAGCAAAGAAAAGAGAAAGGTTGATTCAGAGGCAAGAGATTCGAGGAAGAGATCGATGAGTAAACCTTATCATTGCTCATCGAAGAAATCTAGAGACTATTTTAATCGATCAATAGCTTCAGTGGGATATCAGAATAGAGATCATAAAAAGCAATACATCAACCCTAAAACTCAAGCCACATCAGTATCGAGTTTGGTTAACGTAAAAGATGTTAAACTCGAGTGTCAACAGTGTGGAAGACGGCATTGTGGAGATTGCTAGGTTAAAAGTAATAATAGAACTTGTTACAGTTATGGTTCATGAGATCATTTTATCAGAGATTGCCCAGAGTTAGTTGAAAAAGATAATGCTCAGAGTACCAGGCCAAGTAACACTGAAATTAGAGGGAGACCATCTCGTAATATTGGAAATGTGAGTGGTGGTAGAGGTGTGACACGAGACACTGCTACGAGATCTGATGCTAGAGCACCTGCACGAGCCTACGCTATTCGCGCTCGCAAAAAAAGCGACATCTCCAGATGTTATTACAGGTACTTTTACTCTCTATGATACTATAGTTTTTTCATTGATAGATCCAGGATCAACTCATTCGTATATACGTGTGAAATTAGTATCCAGTAAGACTTTGCTTGTAAAGTCTATTGAATTTGTAATTAGAGTATCGAACCCTTTAGGCAAGTGTGTGTTGGATGATAAAGTGTGCAAGAGCTATCCGTTGATGATTTGAGATTTTTGTTTTCTGACTGATCTGATGTTGTTACCATTTAATGAATTTGATATAATTCTAGGTATGGATTGGCTAACTTTGCATAATACTATTGTGAATTGCAAACGAAAGACGATTTATTTGAGATGTCAAAATAATAAGATTATCCAGATTGAGTCAGATGATCTGAATGGCCTACCAGCAGTGATTTCATCGATGTTAGCTCATAAATATGTGAGAAAGGGTTGTGAAGCTTATTTTGCTTATGTGCTTGATACGAAAGTGACTGAAAATAAGATTGAATCAGTACTATTTGTGTGTGAGTATCCAGATGTGCTTCCTAAAGAGTTACTAGGTTTACCACCGATCTGAGAGGTTGATTTTGGTATTGAGTTAATGCCAGGTACAACTACGATATCGATAGCTCTGTACAGAATGGCTCTGACAGAGTTAAAAGAATTGAAAGCTCAGTTGCAAGAACTGACGGATAAAGGTTTTACAAGACCGAGTTTCTCGCCTTGGGGTGCTCTTGTGTTGTTTGTGAAAAAGAAAGATGGCACGATGAGAATGTGTTTTGACTACAGACAGTTGAATAAAGTGACAATCAAGAACAAATACCCTTTATCGTGGATAGATGATTTGTTTGATCAGTTAAAAGGGGCTACAGTGTTTTCAAAGATAGATTTGAGATCGGGTTATTACCAGTTACGAGTTAAAGGCTTTGATGTGCTAAAAATTGCATTTAGACTGAGGTGTGGTCATTATGAATTTTTAGTTATGCCTTTCGGACTAACGAATGCACCTGCTATCTTTATGGACTTAATGAATCAGATTTTCAGACCGTACCTAGATCAATTTGTTGTTGTGTTAATAGATGATATTTTGATATATTCACGAGATGAAACTGAGCATGCCGAGCATTTGAGAATTATGTTGCAGACTCTGCGTAATAAGCAGTTATATGGAAAGTTCAGTAAATGTGAATTTTGGTTGCGTGAGATTGGTTTCCTAGGGCATATTGTGTCAGCATCGGGTATTAAAGTCAATTCAAACAAGATGTCTACAATAATGGATTGGAAGCCTTCGAGAAATGTATCTGTAGTCCGTAGTTTTCTAGGTCTAGCTGGCTATTATAGACTGTTTATGAAAAGCTTTTCAATGATTACGACTCTGTTGATGGGATTGCTTTAGAAAGATGTAAAGTTTGAGTGGTCCGAGAAATGTCAGAAAAGTTTTGATCAGCTGAAAGTTCTTTTGACGGAGGCACCAGTGTTAGTTTAGCCTAAATCGAGTAAAGAGTTCGTAGTGTTCAATCATGCGTCATTGAATGGTCTGGGCTACGTTTTGATGCAGGAAGGCAAAGTCATAGCTTATGCCTCAAGATAGTTGAAGCCGTATGAAAAGAATTACCCCACACACGATTTAGAGTTAGCAGCCATTGTGTTTGCATTGAAGAATTGGCGTCATTATTTGTTTGGTGAGAAATGTCATGTTTATTCAGATCATAAGAGTTTGAAATATTTTATGACTCAGAAAGATTTGAATTTGCGACAGAGGAGATGGCTAGAATTGCTAAAAGACTATGAGTTAGTAATTGACTACCATCTGGGAAAAGCAAATGTTGTTGCTGATGCATTAAGCCGAAAATCTTTGTTTGCTCTATGTGCAATGAATACTCAGTTGGCTCTATCTAATGATGGCTCGATTGTAGCTGAGTTGAAAGCGAGACCGTTATTTTTATAGCAGATTTGTGAAGCTCAGAAAGTTGATAATGAAATGTTAGTAAAACGAGCTTAATGTGATTCAAACCTTGATTCATATTTTCAAGTTGATTCAGATGACTGTTTAAGATTCAGAGGTCGAATATGTGTTCCGAGAAATTCATAGATGATGCAGATGATTTTAAATGAAACACATAGTAGTCATTTGTCTATAAATCAGGGAATCACGAAAATGTATAACAATTTGAAATAGATTTATTGGTAGCATGGTATGAAACGTGACATTTCAGAGTTCATTTCTAAATGTTTGATTTGTCAGCAAGTTAAAGCTAAGCATCAAGTACCATCTGGTTTGTTGCAGCCAATTATGATTCCTGAATGGAAATTGGATAGAATGACTATGGATTTTGTGTCGGGATTGCCCCTATCTCCAAGAAAGAAAGATGCAATCTGGGTTGTTGTTGTCAGATTGACAAAATCAGCTCATTTCATTTCAGTACAAACAGATTATTCACTTGAAAATTTAGCTGAGTTGTACATCTCTGAGATTGTGAGATTACACGGAGTACCTATTTCTATTGTTTCGGATAGAGATCCGAGATTCACATCGAGATTTTGGAAGAAACTACAAGATGCACTGGGTACAAAATTACATTTCAGTACTGCATTTCACCCACAGATAGATGGTCAATCCGAGCGAGTTATACAGATACTCGAGGATATGTTGAGATGTTGCATTCTTGAGTTCAAAGGTACGTGGGAAAGGTATTTACCTTTGATTGAATTTGGGTATAACAATAGTTTTCAATCTAGTATTAAAATGGCACCATACGAAGCTTTATACTGTCGAAAGTGTCAAACACCGTTGTACTGGACTGAACTTGGCGAGAATAAGATTCATGGGGTTGATCTGATCAGAAAAACAAAAGAAAAAGTGAAAGTAATTCGTGATAGTTTGAAAGCAGCTTCAGATCGACAGAAATCTTACGCAGACTTGAAACGAAAAGATATTGAATTTTAGATTGGGGATAGAGTGTTTTTGAAAGTATCTCCATGGAAGAAAATACTTTGATTTGGTCGTAAAGGCAAATTAAGTTTGAGATTTATAGGGCCGTATGAAATCATCGAGCGAGTCAAAACAGTTACTTATCGGCTAGCATTGCCATCTGAGTTAGAAAAGATTCATAATGTATTTCATGTATCAATGCTTCGACGATATAGATCCGACCCTTAAAATGTCATTTCCACGACTAAAGTTGAGATTCAGTGAGATTTATCGTACAGTGAAGAACCGATCCGAATTCTAGCTCGTGAGATCAAAGAGCTGAGAAATAAAAGAATAGCGTAAGTGAAAGTATTATGGCATCAACACGGGGTTGAAGAAGCTATGTGGAAACCTGAGGATGCTATGAGAAAGCAATATCCAAAACTATTCACTGGTAAGATTTTCGGGGACAAAAATCCATAAGGGGGGAGAGTTGTAACAACCCGATTTTAGCTAAATTAGAATAGTGGTTTCGGGACAAAAAATCTGAGGTTGTAAAATTATTTTAATATTATTTTTTATGTTTACAGCATATGATTATATATGCATGAAAATTTCGTGAGCTAATTCTATCGTTTAATAGTTTAATTTGGTAAAAAGGGACTAAATTGTGTAAAGCGTAAAAATGATGTTCTATTTGTTAAAGCTATTAAATGGCTAAGATATTAATTGGTGGGAGTCCTTATGTTGTTATTAAACCATTGTTAAGGTTAATGGATTTTAATGGACATGAAATATGAATTATTAATGGTTTTTCATTAAGGATAATATGGTAAAATGTGAAATAAGTTATTATTAAATAAAATAAACATCACATTTTGTCCATATTCTTCTTCATTCACCGAAATTAGAAGAGAAAGCTAGGGTTTATGAACTTTAACATTTCGGCAACTTAATAGCTTGATTAGGTAAGCAATTTTGCTCGATTTTTTATGATTTTTACGTTTTTGTGATCGTTGCTTTCAGTACTAGCTAGCCCATGCTTTAATTTTAGAATTTGATGATGATTTTGTGAAGTGTTATTCATGAATGCTTGAGCTCTTGAATGTTTGATACTGGAAAATGAGTATTTGTTGATAAATTATCATGTTTTGTAAAGTGATTTTTAGTGAAATTGCATAAAAGGGATTAATTTGTGAAAAGATTAAAATGTGGTTAAATGTGTGAAATATTGATAAATATGGGTTGCTATGGAGCCTATAGAAATTTAGCTAAGCATGGGTCTTATTAAATTTTGTGTAATTTGTGTTTTTGTGAAATAGGAATTAAATTGAATAATTGTGGAACTTTAGGGGCTAAAGTGCAAAAATGCCCAAATATGTGTTTGTGGACAAAATTGAATGTGTTGATGAATAAAAGATTTAATTTTGAATGACTATAGATCAAGAAAAGAGGAACCGAATTTAGAACGAGGTAAGAACAAAGTACTCGACTAATCGACTAGTTTCGTCGTTTTTACGTCCGAGGTAAGTTCGTACGCGATAAACATTGTTACACTTATATTTTAATGCTTTGATATTGCATAAATTGTATATACGAGACTATGGTAATGTTCGATGACAAATTGATTACGTTTGGCACTTAGTGTGCAAGATCGAGATAGTTTCGGCTATGTAATGCACTTTGTGTGCGAGATTATAATAGCTTCGGCTATGTAATGCACTTAGTGTGCGTGATTATAATAGCTTTAGCTATGTTTTGGCACTTAGTGTGCGAGATATCGAGTAATCGATAGTATTACGAGAAAGTATGAGTTCGATATGAATTTGTTCAGGTATGTACATATAAAGCATGAAATTCAAATAGAAGAAGTCATGAAGTTACATATTGTAACACCCTGAATTTGGGCCTAGAACTTTTGGGCCTTGAGCATGGGAGCGGTTGAAGGCAGTTTATAATATTTCATTGTGTATGTTAATTTCATTAATGAAGGCTTGTTTTAGTGGTTAAGTGTGCTAAAAAGTGTTGGAGAAGTCTTGGGTTCAAACCTGGACTCTAGCAAAAATTTTGGTTTAAGGTGAATCAAACCCTGGGTGTAGTAGGTAGGCCTTAAGAATATTGTTGGAGAAGTTGTGACACAAAAAGCCTTGTGGTCTAGTGGCAAAGTAGTGCCACATAAGAGCGAGAATGTGGCGTCATGGAGTTGGCAAGGAGGTCCATGGTTCAAACTCATGGCAAGCAAAGAGCATTTATTTTGCTAACAGGGGCGGCAAGAGTTGGCATTGAATTTAAACTCGATGATGGAGGATCCCACATCAAGCAAGCTAACATAAGAGTGGATGTGAAGTCGGCTTTAAATAGAGAGAACCATGAGGAGTAAATGTACCTTTCTTGGCTGATCCCTTTCGCTTTATGGCGTGCTCGTTGGGGTTGGGCGTCGGCTGAGAGTGCTCAAAGCGTGGATCAACTCCTCACTACTCTAGTTGTAGGATGGCTACTTCGGGCCGCAATGGGCCGAAAGGGGCTATGTGGGCCTAATGGGCCTACGGGCCCAATTGGATAAGTTGTTTGATTGAGTAGTAAATATTGGACTAGGTTAGGTGAATCTCGTATCTGTGGCTAGATATGGGCTAAAAGGGCCACACGAGCATGTGGGCCCATTTGGGCCGAGAGAGGGCTTTAGTCCCACTCGTATTGTTATCCCTGTTTAGAATACTTTAGTTCACCAAATTACTGAAATACCCTCGACTTGTAAAATTACTAAAGTACCCCCGATTTATAGAATTACCGTTTTACCCTCAATTTACAAAATTACCAAAATACCCTTGGTTTGCAAAATTACCAAAATACCCTTGGTTTATAAAATTACCAAAATACCCCTGTTTTGTAAAATTACCAAAATACCGCTGTAGGTTAGAATTATCGAAATACTCCTGTAGGGTAGAATTATCGAGATACCCTTGTGGGTAAAATTACCATTTTGCCCTTAGGGTGTTAAATGACTATTTTGCCCTTGTGGGCAAGTGACTGACTTGGACTGTGTGGTTGACGGATTTGATTGTGAATGTATGTTGGTGATATAGACAACTTTGGAGGAGCAGCAAGGTTTGGAGTATCGGTTTGGATTAGCTTGGATCATCGGAGTGATTAGATCTAGTCATCAATTTCGCCAAAGGTATGGAGTCTAAGGCCATTATAGATGGTGGCCGAATGTGTAAGTGTTGATAATAGATGGTTCTCATTTTGGTTTAATTAATGGAAGCTAATTTATTAACGGTTGATTATAGGAGAAATCGTGTAGGAGATCTCGTCGAGGAATATCGCCAAACAGGTGTGTAACGAACCTTCTTTTGTAGCTTAACTCAATAAATGCCGAAAAGCCGAAATGCCGAAATTCTGGTGTTTCGAGGACTTGTGAGCAAGCAAATGCTCATCGGATAATTAGATCCTCTAAGACGATGATCGTGAATGTTGGAAAAGGTAAGAGCATGATGTTTGGCATTTACGGTAAGTTGGGCCTCGAGAGGTCGAGGTAGGGCCCATTGGGTTTTCGACCAATCGTAAAAAAGGGCCGATTCACCGTTTGATCCTATGAGCTATAGTAATTGATAATGAACATGGAAAACCTTAATACTTGGTAAAATTATGAAATTACCTTTATCATATGAAAATGACTATTTTGCCCCTAGGTAAAAATGACCATTATACCCTAGGGTTTAGTTACTGAATTTGATATAAGAGATTTTGATATACATGATTGATATGATATGCACATGATATATACGATATGCACATGACATGTATGATATGCACATGATATGTATGATATGCACATAATAAGTATGATATGCACATGATGTATTCATAAATGCATTGGGTTGGGTTTTTATATGGATGGAGGAAGTGAAAAAGGGCTTTGCCCGATTTACGAAAAGGGCTTTTGCCCTGATTATTTAAAGAGGCTAGGCCTCCAGCTTATATGATAAAGCGACTATCTTTGCCAAAGGAGAGTTTGGTTGGGTGGGTTGAGTTATTCCCCACATGGAGAGCTTGGTTGGTACGGGTGGAGAGTAGCGGATGGTGGGTTGAGTAGTCTCCCAAATGGGTTTGCATTCTTGCATGAATGTTACATGTGATGTTGAAATGGGCCTATGGGCCATACATTTTCTGAGAAAAAGGCTTGACCCATGATATGAATAATGAAAAGGCTTCGGCCAAGATATATGAACAAATAAAGGCTTGGCCCAAAGATATGTAATAACGAATTTGGGCTTAGGCCTAATAGGCGATATTGACTTGGGCTCAAGAAGGGCTTGTTGCACACTGAGTTTCCAAACTCACCCCTTTCTTTCTTATCTTTGCAGTGAGCCTTGACTTGGGGACTTGGAGCCGGAAGGGGATTCAGAGTACCACGGTGATCGCTTTTGGGCTTTTGAATAAGTAATGGGTTTTCACTAAGGTTACTTTATTTATCATCTATTTTGGGTTGTAATAAGGCCATTTTAACTTTAACTTTAATTGTTTTCTTTTACGGATTATGTTGTTTAAATTGGTGATAACAAATAAAATGGGCTAGACTTAGGGCGTGTTTTCAAAATGATACCTATTTATAAAATAACACAACACACACATAAATGGTATAACAAAGATAAGCACTTGAAGAAGATTACAACTCGTTTACCAAAGTGTGGCAATGGTTGTGGGCATGTCTCGGATTGGATCTATTTGGGAGCTTGGTATTTAAGCAGCCTTCATGGCTCACCTCCTCTGTTTCGGATACCTACCTGGTGCCCAGCCTCCATTCACTTTGGTTAGCCAGCATTAGGCGGTTTTTAGATAATAAAACGAAACATGGATTTTTAAAATACGTGCGACACGTCAGATTCGGCCATAACGTCTAGGCCAGGTTTGGGGTGTTACACATATAGCATAAGAACAAGAATGTGAAAGGTTTGCTAATAATCATGAGTTACATGTTATTATGCTTAGATTGATGAATGATATAATTGTGATTAGATAAGTTTATATCATACGAACTTACTAAGCTTTTAAAGCTTCCTTTGTGTGTTCTTTCCATGTTTTATAGATTTTCAAAGATAGCTCAGACATCGGGGATCATCGGGAACCATTATCACACTATCAACTGCATGTTGGTCTTTTTAGATACTTGTAAATATGGTATATGGCATGTATAGGCTAGTGAGTTGATGTTATGTTTTGAGATTTGATATAGCCATGAGATTTGGCTTGCTTTTGTTGAAATGTTGGTGTGTATGGCCATTTAAGTTGGCTTGAATTGTTTTTGGTAAGAAATATATATGTGAGATATATAATGCCTTATATGTTGGCTTGTTTTGGTATGGTTATGAGTTGGTTGTTTTGGATAGTTGTAAGTTGGTGTATTAATGCCTGAGGAATGATATATTATGGTATGTTTTGTAGATGATGAATTGATATGTTTGGGAGGCATGATTTAGTTGATGGAAAGGTGATGGAAATACATTTCAAAGTTATGTGAGATTGATGATTGTGGCACATTGATTTGGTATGTTTTTGAATATGGAATTAATTAGTTGAAATGGTTGAGTATAGATGACATGATAGGTGTATGAATTGGCATGTTTTGGCCAGCTATATATGTGTTGAAATGGTACCAATTTGGTTATTTTGTGTGCATGAGAAAAGGGTGGCAAATTGGCTTTTCAAATGGCCTATTTTTTGTCCACACGAGCGTGTGTCTCAGCCGTGTACGACACACAGTCATACTACACGGCCGTGTCCCTTGGGGTACCCTTTCGAATTAAGTTAGTATACCCTACAGGTTTAAGACGGCCTCGACACACGGGCGTGTCTACTGGCCGTGTGTGGCACACAGGCTGGCACATGGGCATGTGGCCAGCCGTGTGGCCAAGTCAGTAACCTCCTTAATTTTCCCATGGCCATGGCAGACGGGCGTGTCTCCAGTCGTGTGGTGCAAGTCAGTATGTATGCCCTATTTTCACACAGCCTACGACACAAGCGTGTCTGGTAGTCGTGTGAGGCACACGGCCTATTCACACGAGCGTATGACCCTTAAATGTTTGAAAATTTTCTCAGTTTCCCAAAGTTTGCAAATGTTATCAGTTTAGTCCCGAACCACTTCTAAGCATGTTTTAAGGTCTCGTAGAGTCTTACAAGGGACATTGTAAATATTTTGAATGGATTTTGAGTATGAATGTATAAATGTATATGAATGAGGTGTGTTATTCGGTAATGCCTCGTAACCCTATTCTGACAATGGATACAGGTTAGGAGTGTTAAGAGCCCAGACCGTGTGGTCTACACGGTCTAGCAAATGACCGT
Source organism: Gossypium anomalum (assembly GCA_025698475.1). Lineage (NCBI taxonomy): Eukaryota > Viridiplantae > Streptophyta > Magnoliopsida > Malvales > Malvaceae > Gossypium > Gossypium anomalum. The sequence continues at coordinate 16,475,399 of CM046957.1, forward strand.
GTGACACAGAACAATTTCAAAAATAGTCTCTATTTCTAATGTTTTTGAAGTTTCAAACGTCATTTCGGGTTAGAATCACACACCTGATGACGATTCTAATACCCCACACTAATATCGCATTCTAATCCTACATACAACATTAAAATGGATCGATAAACGATCCATAAAACACTGAAATTTTAAACTTCATTGCGAACAAAATTTAACACAAAAACCCCAAAATTGATCTTTCATCCCTTTACCATGAAATTAATAGCCCCAAAGTGGTTCTTAATTTTCTAGGAAAAGGAGCGCCAAATGTTTATCCCGTAATAGCACAAAACTAACAAAACCAACATTAATCTCACGAAATTTTTAGTAAAAACTATGCCTAATTAACCCAACTTCAAATAATTCCCACACTCACCGAATCCATTGCGAATCCACAATAGAGAACAAAGGAACACAGAATAAATGGTATAATCACAATGGGAGAAAACAAGAAAATAGTGCTTTAAGTGGAATAGGATAGGAATTGGGAAAATACATTCAAAAGAGAAGCTAAGAATTATCCAAAAGAAAAGAAAAGCAAAACGTGGGAAGAAAAAAAAGAAAGTAAAGAGAAAGTGAATAAAGTGGGGAGTGGAAGAGAGGAACATGAGAGTGGGAAATGGGAGAGAAATTTTTTAGATAATTTCAAAACTACCCACATCCCACTACTAACCACCGGTCAGATTCCCTCAATGTTCAAAACAAAAATAATTTTCACCTTTCACACACAAGGGTTCAAACATGAGACCAAAAGGTAAGTTGAAGTCTTACCACTAAACCAGTAGGTTCGCTCTTGACATTAATTAAACGAAAATATTATTTATACTAAAAGCTTAAGGATAGGGGTTAAGACAAAAATAACAAAAATTCTAAGTAAAGATTCAAACCTAGAGCCTTACTCCCACAAACACAACACCTTTTCACTAAACCAGATTAAGTCACTTAATATAATTTCACAATATTAGCTCAAAAATCAAAATGTGACCCCTCTAGGTTTCACTAACCCAATATCTTCTAACCCGGTTTTCGGGATGTGACACAAACTCCCCTCATATTACATATGAGGGTCTGCAACCCTAATATATTTAACTAAGGTGTGTCGCCTCCTAGTTAAACTAAAAGATTAATTTCTCTATTATCTAAATATTAGTTGTGTTCTACTAATTCAACTAAGATTCTCCCATCTCTCTCTATAAATAAATGGAACTAGTAGAGTTACTCACAACAATTCATATAAGTTTTCAATATTTTTATTCTTCTAGAAAATAGTTAGATTTTATTTTCTGAGTATAAATTCTATTTTCTAGGAATAACGATTCTGTCGATTTCTATTAAGAGAGAATTATTATCCTACTGAAAGAAATAAATCATTTCTAGTTATGTGTTTAGTTCGTGATTGTTCGATCCCACACTAGAAGCAATTCATGGTACGAGAATAACGAAGACGGTCATTCAGTTGAAAGTTAGGAGCATTTAGGATCCATCTCGCACAAAGCACAGGTACTTTCTCGGGAAAATTTTATTACTATAAATATCCAAAACCAACTCAATTTTTAATTTTTTAATTTTCCAATGTGATAGTAAATCATTTTTAAACCAAATTTTTCCAACATGTCAACCATTTGTGAGTGGTCACTAGAAGTGGGCATTGCAACGTCCATTGAGGATTCCAAAAGATCTTTCATCATCAATTACCACATTTATGGACTTCATTACCTTTTGTGTTCTCTTGTTGTAGACTCTATAAGTTCTACTGTTTATAGCATATCCCAGAAACATACCTTCATCAAAATTGGAGTCAAACTTTCCTTGATGCTCTTGATCCTTCAAAATGAAGCAGGTACTACCAAAAAATGAAAGTATTTCACACTTGGTTTTCTACATTTCAACAATTCATTAGAGTGACTTGAGTCATTGGCCTTAGGTGTACCATATTGATCACAAAACTAGTTGTGTTGACGACTTCAGCCCAAAACTTGTGAGTACCCTTTCTATTTATGTAACAGCCCAATTTTGGGCCTAGTCAGAACAGTGGTTTCGGGACCACTATTCTGAGGCCAGAGAAAATTATTTTAGTGTTATTTTATGTGTTATAATATAATTTTATAAGTAAATGTAAATTTTGGTAAGTTAATTTTAGCGATTTCTAGTCCAATTTCGAAAAAAGACTAAATCGGGTAAAAGGTAAAAGTTGTGTTTTGGTGCCTAAGGTGTTAAATTGCTTTGTGTTTAAATTGGGGGACTTTAAAGTGAAATTAGACCCTTAAATGAAGCATGACCGGTCATGGCGGACAAAAATTGTTGAAAAGTCAAAATTAGGTGAAGTTGGTCACCAATTTTGACTAGTTTTATTATTAACAAATCAAAAAGAAAAAGCTATCATTTTTCTCTTCTCCTCCACTGAAAATGGCAGCAAAGCTAATGTTGAAAAATGCAATTTGGGCCTAGAACGGGGAAAATCGATTTATAGACGATTATGTCTTTTTCGCCTTTGTGGTATCGAGGTAAGTTCGTATGGTAACAATAATGCAATATCATGCTTGAATTAAAATTCTTTATTGTTATGGCATTAAGTGTATGGCCTAAAATATTAGAATTTTGTATGAAATTAATGCTCAATTTCATTATGATGTGCTTAATACTTGATATTGTACAAAATGTGGATGTATGCCTCTATTGGAATTGACTTGTGAGGATTCAATGAAAATGAGATGATATGTGTGCTAGTATAAGACCATGTCTGGGACATGGCATCGGCACTAACATGAAACCTCGTATAAGACCATATCCGGGATATGGCAACGATATGTGGATCCATGTAAGACCATGTGAGGGACATGGCCTTGGGCATTCTATTCGGCGTATGATATTTCTGAACATCCTCTAGCATCCCGAGTATTCAACGGGTAATGAAATGGATGATGTGATGAAAGCCCTAAGGAGGGCATGTTAAAAAAGGTATGGTTATATACTTTAATACGAGTTGGTACAGGTATGTACTTGAGTTATGTTACAAGTTGTACAAGTATGTACACTAAGCTTATGAGTAACTTAGCCTTGACAGATTTGAGTTACTACAGTAGTGTAACTTTGAAAATACACTAAAAATAGTGAAAAATGATTTAGAGGCTGAATAAAATATTTAATTAAATCTTAATGAGTCTAGTTTCTTATAAAAGAAACCGTGTAAGCAAAAGAATTCCCTATAATGAGATATTTGAAGTTGCGTGGGGCAGAGTCAGAATGACTTCGAGATCCCCTATTCTGATTTGAGAAAATCATTATAAATTGTATAAAAATATTTATGAGTTATAATTTATATGGTTAGAATCCTCAATGATTCTAGTTTCAATAAAAATATATGAGAACATTATTCGAGTTTTGTGCTATGAGATAATTGAAATTTAGTACAAAAGGGTTGAAACTGTCAGACAGTGAATCAGGGGTAACATTGAGAAATAAACTGTACTAATTGGCTAAGCCAAAAATTCTGGAAATTTTATGGTAGAAATTTAAATGAGTCTAGTTTCAGGAAAAATTAACAGAACTTAATTCGGAGTTTCGTAGCACCAAATGTAAATAATTTAGTCATTGTTGCTCAGGAAGACAGCTTGTCATGAACTTGAGAATATGTTGTAGACATTGATAAAACATGTTAATGAGTTGCTTATTGTTTTCATATGACCTTACTAAGTGAAAGCTTACCCCCCCTTCTTTCCCATGTTTTCTAGGGTTGTCAGGTTAGCTCGGGTTGGAGGTCGTCAGAGATATTATCACACTGTTGAGTTAACGCTATCGGCGTAAGTAAATCCAATTGATTCGAGTCTATGGCATGTATAGGGTTTTAATGTTGAGTATGTGATGTTATGATTTAGCTAAAGGTGTCAGCTTGTATTGATAAAGTGTTGTATCCATGTAAATTGGCCTACATCGGCTAATGACGTTATGGGCCTATATGATTATTCATATATATGTATGATACTATCTCTTATGAGGTGGCTTATAGCATGTATACCTAGAGGTTGTATTGAAGTAGTAATTTGTGCATGATTATGTGATTATTGCATGCAAGTGCCAAGGCCTCGTATGATGAGTTTATAATGATTTGGTATGAATGAATTATGATATATATTGCATGAGAAATAGTCATGATCACGACATGTTTATGAATGTTTAAGTGCCTAATTTTGCCATGTTCTATGCTATTGTATAAGTATGCGTGCATGTGTTGTGAGGGTGACAAAATGGCTTGGAAAATAGCCTTGTATTTGTCCACATGGGTAGACACACGGGCATGTGTCTAGGTCGTGTGTGACACACGGTCTACTCCCATGGGCGTGTGGTCCAGCTATGTGTCCCCAGCACCTAAGTTTTTCAAGTCAGTATGCATGGTAGTGGTACACGAGTAGGAGACATGGTCATTTGTCTCAGCCGTGTGAAGGACATGGTCATAGGGCATGGGCGTGTGCTTTGGCCATGTGGTTTTGGTAGAATGTCCAGGTTTTTGGACACAGTTTCAGGACACGGGCATGTCCCTAATGCACGGGCGTGTGGAGCCTTGATGCAAGAGATTTTTTTTCTAAGTTTTTCATGAGTTCTCGGTTGGGTCCCGAACCACCCCGAATGTATGTTTTGGGCCTCATAAGCCCGCATAAGGGACAGATTGCATGTGAAAAGAAATGTTTTTAATTGTTTGAGATTTCATGGCCCTGTTTAGTATAGAAGTGTTTGTAAAAGCCAGGTAGCACCTCGAACCCCGTCCCGACGTCGGATGCAGGCGAGGGGTGTTACATTTAGTGCTATCAGAGCATGGTTTAGTCGGTTCTCAAACTAACCTAGCGTAAAAGAGTCTAGCTATACATACCATAGTATTACTCGTGATAGTGTGATATCTCCCAGCCCTAACAAAACTGTTGACTAAGACAGGAATGAGTTCCAACCGAGCAAATCTTGATAGAGATAAAAGTAAAGTTGAGATTATTGAATCATGCTTGTGATATGCTGAAAATGGGAAAGGTATGAAAAGAAATTCATGATCTTTACATGAACTAGTATTCATTATGGGATACTCTTAAGTTAAAGAAAGTGAAATAGTGGAGTAAAACGAAGTTAAGTTGTGAAAAGCTCTTTTATGCATGTTAGTATTCATACGATGTTAAATGTCCAACTTGATTGGCCCAGTGTTTATGAAAAGAAAGAAATTTGCTTGAAATGACAAAGTGTATGTATGAATGCTTTTATTGCATGATTAGTAATCAGTATATACATGAGGTTGACGTTTATGTCTAGATTAATGAAGTCAAGATGCCGCAATGTTATGCTTTATAATCTCAGTTACAGAATTATAAATGTCACAATAGCATGAAAGTTGTAATGAAAAATCAAATTGGGTGGAACGCAGGGAATGAGTACGATCGTTCACTAATGAATTGACGGAAAAGACCATGGCTGGACCATGGCAATACATGAGATTTGTGCGCCAGTGTAAGACCATGTCTAGGACATGGCATCGGCATCCAGATGAGGGCCAGTGTAAGACATGTCTGGGACATGCATCGACCTCGACAGAGATAGCCAGTGTAAGACATGTCTGGGACACGCATTGGCTAAGAGTCTTGCTAGAGTAAGACATGTCTGGGACGTGCATCAGCATGTATATATGAGTGCCAGTGTAAGACATGTCTGGGACATGCATCAGCCTCGAGATGTTAGCCAGTGTCAGACATGTCTGGGACATACGTCGACTACGAGATGTGCTAGTGTAAGACATGTCGGGACATGCATCGGCACGGTTACATGTGTCAGTGTAAGACCTGTCTGGGACACGGCATCGACACAGATGGACGAGAGCTAGTACAAGACTATAGTTGGACTATGGCATTAAGTAAGCGATGTACTCAAAACCGTAAGACGTTCTCCAATTTGATAAATATTGGCAAGTGATTAAGACTCAATGTGGGAACTTGAAAAGACATTAAGGGTAATTTGAGTAAAAGAAATAAAAGTTTGAGTTGTGATAAATTCACTTTTGTTTAGCTAATATTCACATGAAATAAAGTTGCATGTATTACTAAGATATGTGAAAATATGTTTATAACAAGTTGGAAATTTGAAATGTTTGAATCAAGATGTGTAATGCTATGTTGTTGTTGAATATGTATTTGCTTGAGAGTCAAAAGTTTAGAGGCTTTACAATCTTCGCCCCCTTACCAGAATAGAATTATACGATGAGATTCTCGAGAGATATGTCTGCATAAGCTTGCAAAAGTGAAACTAAATAGTACAATAATGGAATAGTATGGGATCAGTGAAGACAGAATTAGTTAGAGGAATAATGTTGGACTTGCATAGATGTCTAAGTGTGACGGATTCAAATAAATAAAAGTTATGGCTATCTTTCTCTTCTGAGTATTCTATGTTTTCCTCTATTCTGGGGAATACGTATGGTTATCCCTTTCGAGTGGGAATTATATCGTGTGAGGATGCCAGTGGCTATGATATTGGATGAAAAGCTCTATTGGTTCAGTTAGTTATGATCGACATTGCTCCATCTCTTCATATTTCTATTCTGATATATTAGAATGAAGTCGATAGTAAAAATCTATGTGAGATTATTCTGATGTTCTATTGATTATGGTTTATATATATGTGGGAATTATATGATCTCTGTTACGAGGAATTCTAGAGCGTACAGACAATAGTTTCCCTCTGGTTTTCTCTGAGGAATTTTCTGGATCATCTTTATTATTTTCTTCTAGATTATATTCTCGGATTTCTTGTATAGTCTTATATCTTAGAATTTCTTATATTGGTTTTTCTCTCATTCTTGTTTCGAGAATTATCGAGCGTGGCTTATCTTTACGAGTAATCTTTGACTTGCAATATTAGAATCTGTTATGATTATGCTTCTGGCTCAACTATAGAAGTGCAGGGATTTCAGTGTCGAGATTTTTTTAAAATTCTTGGGGTAAAGAATGGATATTCGGTAAAGGTAAATCTGAGTTATGTGCATTTAAGTTTATTCTCTGGTTCGAGAATACCGTTACGTGTTCTTTGGTAAGTAGTCGTGCAGTCAGAAATGATGAGGTTTTATTCTTATAAGTATGATACGAAAACCATAATTAGTGGATTTCTCTCATTCGAGAGATATTGTATAAGTAAAGTTGTCCTGATCAATAAAGAGGTCACATCTATGAAGTTGGAATCATTTGATTCATGTTAGTAAAGTTTCTAAACAGTTGATGACCAGAGTATAGAAATGTGGCTATAAGGGATAAATTAAACTAGTACAGCATAATTCAACTTTTAATTTGGAATTGCAGGGAGGATTTGATATCTAGTTTCTGTTACTATTATTTCAGAGTAAGATTTGAGTACTAAGAAACTTCGGGTTATACAGAGAATTGAGTACAAAGCTTACAGCAGTCTTTTGTCCATTCTTCTAAAGCATGTTGAACTGTCTACAGAGTAAAGTTGAATATCAGATGCACTTGAGACTATTATTGTCGGTGATGATATTGAAAGGAAAATGAGAGAGTATTGTTATGAAATTTCGCATCGGGATATCTCCCATCCCCGAGAAAAAGGAGGGCTGCAAGTTGAATTGTGATAGATTGATGATAGTAGTCCGCGTGACTATTTTGGTATATACAGAGGTATTGTTAGACGGATTTGTACAAGTTGTGCTTCTAAGCATATAGTTCTTAGAATGTCAGTTTTCAGTATTTTGAATTGAGCCAAGACTTTTATTGGTAACTATGGAAAAGCTACAGGAAAACTTGAGTATGAGACTGAGTTGATTTGTAAGTTGTGAGAAAAATATATAAGAAACTCGTGAAAGTTGAGAGCAACCTCTTCTGGTAAGATTTTCAGGGACGAAAATCCCTAAAGGGGGGAAGAAATGTAACAGCCCGATTTTGGGACTAGTCGGAATAATGGTTTCGGGACCACTATTCTGAGGCCAGAGAAAATTATTTTAGTGTTATTTTATGTGTTATAATATAATTTTATAAGTGCATGTAAATTTTGGTAAGTTAATTTTAGCGATTTCTTGTCCAATTTCGAAAAAGGACTAAATCGCGTAAAAGGTAAAATTTGTGTTTTGGTGCCTAAGGTTTTAAATTACTTTGTGTATTAAATTGGGGGACTTTAAAGTGAAATTAGACCCTTAAATGAAGCATGACCTTTCATCGGTGACAAAAATTGTTGAAAAGTCAAAATTAGGTGAAGTTGGTCTGGTCACAAATTTTGACTAGTTTTATTATTAACAAATCAAAAAGAAAAAGCCATCATTTTTCTCTTCTCCTCCACCGAAAATGGCAGAAAAGAAAGGGGTTTTGAAGCTTTGAAACATCAGCTACTTATATCCCTTGCTAATGTTGAAAAATGCAATTTGGTATCGAGGTAAGTTCGTATGGTAACAATAATGCAATATCATGCTTGAATTAAAATTCTTTATTGTTATGGCATTAAGTGTATGGCCTAAAATATTAGAAGTTTGTATGAAATTAATGCTTAATTTCATTATGATGTGCTTAATACTTGATATTGTACAAAATATGGATGTATGCCTCTATTGGAACTGACTTGTGAGGATTCAATGAAAATGAGATGATATGTGTGCTAGTACAAGACCATGTCCGGGACATGGCATCGGCACTAACATGAAACCTCGTATAAGACCATATCCAGGATATGGCAACGATATGTGGATCCATGTAAGACCATGTGAGGGACATGGCCTTGGGCATTCTATTCGGCGTATGATATTTCCGAACATCCTCTAGCATCCCGAGTATTCAACGGGTAATGAAATGGATGATGTGATGAAAGCCCTAAGGAGGGCATGTTAAATAAGGTAGATTATATACTTTAATACGAGTTGGTACAGGTATGTACTTGAGTTATGTTACAAGTTGTACAAGTATGTACACTAAGCTTATGAGTAACTTAGCCTTGACAGATTTGAGTTACTGAGTAGTGTAACTTTGAAAATACACTAAAAATAGTGAAAAATGAGTTAGATGCTGAATAAAATATGGAATTAAATATTAATGAGTCTAGTTTCTTATAAAAGAAACCGTGTAAGCAAAAGAATTCCCTATAATGAGATATTTGAAGTTACGTGGGACAAAGTCAGAATGACTTCGAGATCCCCTATTCTAATTTGAGAAAATCATTATAAATTGTATAAAACTGTTTATGAGTTATAATTTATATGGTTATAATCCTAAATGAGTATAGTTTCAAGATAAATAGACGAGAACATTTATTCGAGTTTTGTGCTATGATATAATTGAACTTTAGTGCAGAAGGGTTGAAATTTTTAGACAGTGAATCAGGGGTAAATTTTAGGAATAAACTGTACTAATTGGCTAAGAAAAAAATTCTGGAAATTTTATGGTAGAAATTTAAATGAGTCTAGTTTCAGGAAAAAATAACAAAACTTAATTCAGAGTTTCGTAGCTCCATATATAAATAATTTAGTAATTGTTGCTCCGGAAGACAGCTTGTCATGAACTTGAGAATATGTTGTAAACATTGATAAAACATGTTAATGAGTTGCTTATTGTTTTCATATGAACATACTAAGCGAAAGCTTACGCCTCTTCTTTCCCATGTTTTCTAGGGTTGCCAGGTTAGCTCGGGTTGGAGGTCGTCAGAGATATTATCACACTATCGAGTTAACGCTATCGGCGTAAGTAAATCCAAGTGATTTGAGTCTATGACATGTATAGGGTTTTAATGTTGAGTATGTGATGTTATGATTTAGCTAAAGGTGTCAACTTGTATTGATAAAGTGTTGTAGCCATGTAAATTGGCCTACGTCGGCTAATGACGTTATGGGCCTATATTATTATTCATATATATGTAAGATACTATCTCTTGTGAGGTGGCTTATAGCATGTATACCTAGAGGCTGTATTGAAGTAGTAATTTGTGCATGATTATGTGATTATTACATGCAGGTGCCAAGGCCTCGTATGATGAGTTTATAATGATTTGGTATGAATGAATTATGATATATATTGCATGAGAAATAGTCATGATCACGACATGTTTATGAATGTTTAAGTGCCTAATTTTGCCATCTTCTATGCTATTGTATAAGTATGTGTGCATGTGTTGTGAGGGTGACAAAATGGCTTGGAAAATAGCCTTGTATTTGTCCACATAGGTAGACACATGGGCATGTGTCTAGGTCGTGTGTAACACACGGTCCGCCCCCATGGGCGTGTGGTCCAGCCGTGTGTCCCCTGCACCTAAGCTTTTCAAGTCAATATGCATGGTAGTGGTACACGGGCAAGAGACACTGCCATGTGTCTTAGCCATGTGAAGGACAGGGTCATAGGGCACGGGCGTGTGCCTTGGCCATGTGGTTTTGGCAGAATGTCCAAGTTTTTGTGTAGTAGCCCATTTCTACCCGGGCCCACAATTAAATAAATAAAAAACAAAAAAACAAAAATTAAAAATTAAAAATAAAAGTTTATTTACAGTCCATTTACAATAAATAGGCCTCAAGGCCTGATAAGCCCAAATACCTAAAACCTATATTCCTTTGTAACCCGATACACCCTTAGCCCAAAATGTACAAGGCCCGGATGGCCCAAATGGTTAGCAGAATATGGAAAGGCCTAGGGTTTCTAAAACCCTAGGCGCCGCGGGAACACCAAAGGTCACAACCTTTCGTTTGGGCGCCGTTCCAGTGACTTTTCATCATCCTCTATCGATGACGTGACTTCGGTCCCATATTGCACCGTAATCAGCGCATGAATTAACGCCAGTGCGTTGACCGCCAGATTCTCTGGCATTACCAGCAAAAGAGGAAAGAAAAATAGCACTGAACAAGGCAAGAAATCGAATAGGGATAAACCAACTTGTAAATAAAGGCTATAACAGCTGAATCATTTCACTGTAACGAGGACACGATTTTTTTGATATATACAAAAAAATAAAAAAGATCAAAGAGTTAACTGAAGAACAGAGGTAATATTTCTTATTTTCTTTTCATTACTTATTTTCTGGATACAACAGATAGTAAAAACAATACACTATAAAGATAATAAAATAGTTACCCTTTCGATTTACTGCGAAAATCGAAGCTTTAAGAGTCTCGACCGCCGAATAGGGCGGATCTGACGGTGGCGCGTGAGCGCATAGGCACCTGGAGATGGAGGGCCGACGGAGCCTGAACTGCTCTCTCTCTTTTTCTGTTTCAGAGAGTTTTAATGTTTTTTTTTTAAACTGTTACTAAAAAATGAATTTTGGGCAAAAGAATTGACTTAAATAACATAATAGAAACGGTGTCGTTTTCGCTTAATCTGATAAGTATCAAAACGGCACCGTTTAGGCCAGGATCCGCGTGTTCACCCGAAACCCGGGGAGGATCCACGTGTTTTTGGAAAATGGGCTAATTACCCAATTAGACCTTCCGCATTTTTAATTTTTTATAATTTCATTTTATTTTTATTTTAATTCGGTCCCAATCTTTTAAATTTATTTCAATTTGATCCTAATTGCCATTAGAATCCATTCTGAAGAACGACGTCGTTTTGGGATTAGGGCAAATTGCCCAATGAGTCCCTTGTAGTTTTGAATGCGTTTCAATTGGCCCTAAATTTGTTTTTGTTTTTTTTTTAAATTAACCCTAGACTCTTTAATTTAATTCAATTTTAATCCTTTTTCTTAAATTTATTTATATATGTAAAAATTTATTTATTTGTATATTAATTATTTTCAAGAATATTTATATTATTTATTAATATATTTTTTTATATTTTTATATTTTTATATATATTATATTATCTTATGTTTAAATATACATTACATATTATTTTATTTTATTTTATATCTTATCATATATTTATATCTTATTACATATTATCATGTATAATTTTAAAATTTTATAAATTATTTTTAAACATTTTTTATATATATAAAATTCATTTATCATTACATTATTTTATTATTTTATATTATATATGTTATTATATATATTTATATATATATTTACACTATTATGAGATTTATAAATTATTATTAAGTATTATATTTATGTGTATTAAACATGTAGTATGGATGTTATTATAAATTTTTATATATGTTTATTAGACATTGTTTTTAGTATGCATTAAGCACTTTAAAATTTCCCTTTATTATTCATTGTGCCAAATATGTGATTCTTCCTAAGTTTTTTTCTATGTTCATATGTTATTAATATATTTGTGTTAATTAAATATGTAAATTCATTGCACGAGTTATTTGTTATCATTGATCTATATGTTTACATGAAAATTATTTATGTACGTTATATTTTCGTGGAGTATGATTATACACCTTATCCTCATTGTTTACTATGTTGTATTCTCGCATGAAATATTATTATATGTTTAATTTGTATTCTTTATTTTTGCCATTTCATATTTTTACATGAAATGATAACGTGTATATTCATGTTATTTGTGAGTATATACATGAAATATTAAAGTATTGTGTGATTTATGTCTTAATTACCATTTTCCACATTATATTTGCATGAAATGTTAAAATAGGTAGTTTAATTAATTCAACGTTGATCTTTTGTAATAGGAAATGCATCATTATTTTCTTATTTCATTCAATCAAAAGGTTTTTTTTTTTTAAAAAAAAAACAAGGCAATGTCTTTTGGTATTTAGAAATTCGAGAAATAGTACCCTAGCATGCTGGGTTGCGATTTCCCATTTGTCTAAATATCTAAAGTATCCTTTTAATAGATTTTACAAATTACGAGATTTTTTTGTTACGAAAGTTTATGAATATCGTGTCCAATCACGCTGGATATGATGTTCGCATTCTTTTAGGACAAAAGAATTTTCACTTTCAACTCAAATTATTATGGTTTTAAAAGATGGCTTATTGCTAAATTTTCTCAAGCTTTTGACATTAAGATGAAAATATTTAATTTGGTACCAATTTTGGTCATTATGAGGGTGCTAATCCTTCCTCGTGCGTAATCGATTCCCGAACCTGTTTTATTGTAATTTCGTAGACCAAAACGTTTTATAAAGTGATCCAATCACACTTTAAAAGGTTGGTGGCGACTCCATTTTTCAAAATCCCCTTCCCATTGTAAAGAGGTTTCGACAGCTTGGCGACTCCACTGGGGACTTAAGAGAGTTGAGCCAAGAAATTGGTTATTTTATGTCTTAATGTCGGAAGTTTGGAAAATTTAAAATTTGATCCTTTTTACATGTGTTTGCTGCATATATTTGTTATCTTATTGTCGTACGTTGCATTTGCATGACCGTTGTGGTTACACCCTTAAGTGGGAGTAAGAAGCTACGCTTTCGTGAGGTTTTCACCTTCGTATGAGCTAGTGGATTGCTTCCGGGATACTGTACCTATGACTTTATGAGATTTTCATCTACGTATGGCCATAGGGAAATATGTCCCCCTGAACTGAACTTGGTTAATATGAGCCTATAATGGGTGAAGACTGAGGAATCTGCTGGTTCAGGTACCCTTACTTTAGAGCTAAAACACATATAGTGAACTTTACGTGTTTACCCTAGGGAAATAGAGATAGCCTTTAGTAAGCTACCCTTGTGAGTACTTGTTTATCATTTTTTTATATATATGACACTGCCCTATTTTTTATTTTGTTGTTATTGCATGTCACTCAACATTTAAAGGTGTCGATTAAAGGTTTGATTTCTAGATTAGAAATTTTTGTAATGAGGAACGAATATCTTAATAAAGTGGAGGACAACACCTCTGTTTGTACCTGGTCAGAGAAAAGCCAGTTAGAGAAGGGGGATAGTGTCATCGAGGGGTATACATCAGAGTTATGGGACTTCACTCGTATTAATTCGACACAGAATGAGTTTCAGGAGTTGAGAGACATTTGGGCCCAATGGGATGACGAGGCTAAGCATCTTTTCTATCAGAATTACGGAAACCTTCCCTATTTGCTAGACGTCAAAGTAGATAGGCACTTGTTTTGAGCTATGGTACAGTTCTAGAACCCTGCTTATAGTTGCTTTACATTTGGTGATGTTGATCTTGTACCTACTTTAGAGGAGTATACGACTTTACTGCGTTGCCCGAGGATTTAGGGTCACAAGGCTTATGTTAGGCCTACTAGCCTTCCAGCTTTTACGAAAAAGTTGGTAATGATTACTGGGATGAGTGAGCAGTGGGTTGTAGCTCGTGTACAGCAAAAGGGTGATAGTAAGTGAGTTCTATGGGCCATCTTGAGGGATTTGATATCGACGCATTCAGACATAAAGAAAAGGGTTGATGTCCTGGCTTTAAGTATTTATGGTTTAGTGATCTTCCCAAAGGCTTTGGGACACATAGACGAGGCAGTTGCGGATTTATTCGATCGACTTGGTAAACAGAACAAACATGTGCCTGTAATCTTAGCTGAGACGTTAAGATCCTTGAGCGCATGTCGATGAGCTGGTGAAGGAAGGTTCATTGGATGTGCACAACTGCTGTTGGTTTGGTTTCATAGCCACTTCTGGAAGCTTGATAAGGTTCCTTGCCGAGTATTTTTTGAGGGTTATTCTCCCTTAAAGGAAGCAGTAAACATGCCTAGGAGAGATGACATTTTAGAAGAAAGGTGGATAGACATTCTTCAGAATCTTCGAGAGGAAGATGTTATGTAGAAGGCTCCTTGGTTGGTTCCTAGTGAAGTCCTTTACCATTGTGGCAGTTTTGATTGGATCCCTTTGCCAGGAATTTGGGGAGTTGTTGGATATACGTCATTGCTTGTTCTAAGGCAATATCGAGCGAGGCAGTTCATATCGGCTACACAGGGTTTAGTACAGAGTGATTTTTCTTATAAAAGAGATCACTACAAGAAGAGGATGCGAGAGATTTCTGAAGCTTGGAAGAAACCTTTCTGTATGAAGATCTTGACCGAAGGCTCGATGTCAACCCTTGAGTATAAAGGGTGGTTTAGTAGGAGAGCCAACGATAATGTCCCTAGGCCAATTTTGAGGGTGGCTCGATCATTGAGGAGAGCTTACGAGTGATTCCATCAAAGTTGGAGGTTATGAAGCAAGAGTTCGAGAGAAAGAATTCGGACCTTGAAAAGAGGATTGAGAAGCTCGAAGGGGAAAAAATGTGCTTAAGTCTCGACGTTGATGTTCAAAAGATGGAAGTCAAGAAGGTTAATAAGGAAAAGAGAAAGATTGAGAAAGATCGAGATGAGTTAAAGATGCATTACAAGAAGGCCCAGGTAACCTTGAAAAGGGTCAGATTAGGGAGATCTTCAGAACAGTGGCAACAAGAGATTCAAGAGGAAAGAGCCAAGGCTGAATATTGGGAAAAGAAGTTCCAAGAGAGGCAGTCGTGTAATCAGACCCTAGAGAAGGAAAATGAAGAATTAAAAACTAAGGTGGCTGAGCCTGGACGATCTCTTCATCATCACCGAAGTCGTAACCCTGCGATCGAGTTAAAGGCAAGCTTGGATAAGATCAAGAAAATGAAGCACAACATTGGAAGGTTGGAAGCAGCACTACAGGACTGTGAGCTACGGATTGAATAGCTCGAGGCAAGAGAAGAATAGTGGAAGGGAGAACTTCACCATCTTCGAAATCAAGTGGGAGATAGAGATCATGTCATGGAAGAGGCCTTAGTTCAGATTCGAGAGGTTGCTAAACACTTGCAGGATTTGGCAATACAAGCTAGAACACTGAGTATAATGTATGAGTCATCATCAGACAGAGGACGAGAGTTAGCATTGTTATTGGATAAGGTTAAGACTCTAGGCCTACGGGCGAAAGTGTATTTGTAATCCGTTTTATGAAAAGATTTTTGTTGCTTAAATAATGTTTTCTAAAATGAAACTGAATCAGAATCGACATTTTTTTTTTTTTTGCATTCATGCATTTGCATCTCATCACATCATATGCATTCAAGTTTATAGGAAGACCCTAATTAGTTAAAATTATTAGGGAGAAGGAGAGTAAGAGAAAGAAAATCTGAAAGCAACACATCCTTACGGTACACATTCTAAGTCAAAGAATATGGACCAAAGATTTGAACAGCTACAGAAGGACATGTAGGACCAATTGCAAGAGCAATTGGAAAAAATACAAAACGACATGAGGGAGCAAATGTTGGAGGCTCAAAGGAACATGATGGCTGAGATGGTTCAACTACTAAGGGCCACAGATAAAGGAAAAGCCCCTATGACTATCACTGAAGAGGGTAATGAGGGTCATCCTCCTGGTTTCACTCCCCGTCACATACAAACCCAACCTGAGGCATATCCCCGAGGGTCGTCTATCACAATAAGGCCTCAACAGGGTCAGGTCGATTCAGGATTCAATCCTGGAGACAATCCTACCAATCCGGTTATCCCCGATCTAGATGTAGCTGAGAGGGAAGAAATGAGACTCGAATCATCAAGGCAATTAGAGGAACGTTGCAGATGGTTAGAGGAGAAATTTAGGGCACTAGAAAATGCTGATAATCGTCAGGGAATGGATGCTAAGGATTTAAGTTTGGTTCCAGATTTGGTGCTTCCCCATAAGTTCAAAATGCCGAAATTCAAGAAGTACAATGGGACTACTTGCCCGGAAGCCCATATTACCATGTTCTGCAGACAAATGACTGGTTATGTAAACAATGATCAATTATTGATCTATTGTTTTCAGGATAGTTTGGTTGGGGCAGCAGCCAAGTGGTATAATTAGCTGAGCCGGGCCAAAATAAGTTCATGGAGGGATCTTGCACAAGCTTTCATGCAGCAGTACAATCATGTGACTGACATGACTCCAGATAGGATCACACCGCAAAACATGGAGAAAAAGCTTAATGAAAATTTTAGGCAATATGCACAGAGATGGAGAGAGGTGTCAATGCAAGTTCAACCACCGTTGTTGGAGAAGGAGACTACCATGTTGTTTATCAACCCTCTAAAGGCTCCATTCAGCACTCACATGATTGGGAGCACCACTAAAAGCTTTATGGATATAGTCATGGCGGGAGAGATGATTAAGAATGCCATAAGGAGGGGCAAAATCGAGGAGGAAGGGACCAAAAGATCAGCCCCATATCCCAAATGGTATGACGTAAATGCCAGATACGAATACCATGCTGGAATACCGAGGCATTCGATTGAAAACTGTACCGATTTTAAGAAGGCCGTAGAGAGGCTTATTAAGATGGGGGTAGTAAAGTTTGACAATACCCCTAATACTGAAAACCTGTTGCCAAATCATAGCAATCAAGGATTAAATGCCATTGGCAAAGTCAGTGAAAGGAAATGAAGGAAGATGTTGCTAAGGTGAGGATGCCTATAAAGGTGATTTGGGAGGAGATGATGAAGAGAGGTATGTTAACCTCTAAAAATGAGAGAGGAGAAATAGGGAACTATGGTGAGTTTTATGAGAAAGAAGGACATGAAGTTCAAGATTGTGAAGAGTTCAAGGCCTTGGTGCAAGTCTTTATAGACAACAAAGAACTACAAATTTTTGAAGGTAGTTCTTGTGAAAAACAAGTATGTGTGCTAGAGGATGAACAGAAAGGAACTAGCTGGCCAAGGATTATTATTTCCGTGGTAGGGAATAATGAAGTGGGAGCACAAACGGTGCCTAAGGTCATTATTCATAAGCCTACGCCTTTCCCTTATAAAGATAGCAAGAGGGTACCATGGAGTTATGACTGCAGTGTGACAATGCCCGAAGAGGAGAGTATAGCCAGTACATCTAAGGATGTACAAGTTGAAGGTTCCCATACACGGAGTGGGAAGCGGTATGATGCGGTGGGCGTCAGAGAGGAGCCCACAAAAACAAAGAATGCTAGTGCGGAGAAGGAAAAAGAGGCTGAAGTGCCTATCAAGGAGCCAGTAAAGGAGGAGGCTAAGGAATTTTTAAAATTCCTTAACCATAGCGAGTATAGTGTGGTTGAGTAGTTGCGTAGGTAGCTGGCTCGCATATCAGTATTGGCTCTGCTTCTGAGTTCTAAGGTGCATCGGGATGCATTGGTGAGGGTGCTCAACGAAACATATGTCACCCATGACATATCCGTTAACAAGCTGGACTGGTTGGTGAATAACATAAGTGCGGATAATTTCATCTATTTTAATGATGATGAAATCCCACCGGGGGGCAGGGGGTCAACTAAGGCCTTGCACATCA
The DNA here is from genome assembly GCA_025698475.1 of Gossypium anomalum. Lineage (NCBI taxonomy): Eukaryota > Viridiplantae > Streptophyta > Magnoliopsida > Malvales > Malvaceae > Gossypium > Gossypium anomalum. The sequence continues at coordinate 16,493,561 of CM046957.1, forward strand.
CCACTCGATGTAAGGGGTACACACTCCCAAGCATGCTCATCGATAATGGATCGGCTTTGAATGTTCTACCGTTGTCTACATTGAATAGATTACCCATTGACGATTCTCACATGAAGACATGTCAAAATGTGGTAAGAGCCTTTGACGGTATAGAAAGGAAGGTGATGGGAAAGATTGACATCCCGTTGGAAATTGGGCCGAATATATACGAAGTAGACTTCTTGGTGATGGATATCAAGCCTTCTTACAATTGCTTATTAGGTAGGCCATGGATACACTTAGCGGGAGCAGTGCCCTCGTCGTTGCACCAAAAATTGAAGTTAGTGACGGATGGACGGTTAGTAACCATCAATGCGGAGGAAGACATTATAGCCGCAGTCACTAGCAAAGCCCTTTATGTCGGGACAAACGAAGAGTCTATTGAATGTTCTTTTCGCTCTTTAGAATTTGTGAATGCGACCTTCATTTCAAAAGGGAGTGAGCTACCGGCGCCAAAAATAGCAAGAGCTACGAGGATGGCTCTACAAATGATGGTGGGAAAAAGAACCTTACCAGGAAGAGGGTTAAGAAAATACCTGCAAGGAGGGACTCAAATCCCAGAACTGAAAGAGAAGAGAGATCGCTTTGGTCTGGGCTTTAAGCCAGACTACAAGCAAAGAAGGAAGGAAGTTGAGAAACGCCAAGAGGGAAGAAGGGCGCGCCTTAATGGAAGAGAATTGGAGTGGAGGCCAATGACATTTCCTCCAATATCCCAAACCTACATATCGGAAGGGTTACTTATAGAAGAAAGTCATCAAATTAATGTTATACACGATGAAGGATTGGAGCAAGGCAACCTTGTGGGCATTCGCCCTTACGAACCGGGAAGCTCTCTGAACAATTGGACTGCGAAGGAACTTCCTGTAGTCTTAAGGAATTTTTCAGAGTAATTTTCGAAACATTCTTATTACTCTAGGGCCTAGGAGTAATAGGATTATATTTGTGAAATAGGCTTACGATCATCTATTATTTTTTTAATAAAACATAACTTTTATCAATTTGAACGAGTATTGTTTTATTTTATCAACCAATATTCTGTTAAATTTTGGCAATTCTTATTCTTTCATTCATAGCACGTAAATAATCATTCTCAAATCCATTCATTCTTTGTATATTCTTTATACTTCACAGGTCCCTAGATATCAATGACATGAGCACTGATATTACAAATCCTGATTTCTCTCGCGAGCAAGACATGTGTTTAGAGGAATCTCAGGATTTTGAAGATGTCCAGGATTGTGATGTGTCTCTGGATCTATTGAGGATGGTAAAACAGGAAGAGAAACAAATCATACCTCATGAGAAAGAGGCAATAGAGAATGTAGCTCTAGAGGAAGGGAAAGAGGTGAAAATTGGCACGCATATTGCCAAGGACACAGGGCAAGGACTGATTGAGTTGCTATGCGAGTTCAAGGATATCTTCGCATGGTCCTATCAAGATATGCCAGGGTTAAATACTAATATTGTGGTGCATCGCCTTCCAATAAGACAGGATTGTAAGCCAGTCCAACAGAAGTTGCGAAGAATGAGGCCAGATATCGTATTGAAGATAAAGGACGAAGTCAAAAAGTAATTCGATACAGGATTCTTACAAGAGGTGAAGTACTCTGAATGGGTAGGTAACATTGTACCAGTCCCTAAGAAAGATGGAAAGGTACGAATGTGCATTGGTTATAGAGATCTGAACAAAGCTAGCCCAAAAGATAATTTCCCTCTGCCACACATAGATACTTTGGTAGACAACACAGCAGGATATTCGTTATTCTCTTTTATGGATGGTTTCTCGGGGTACAATCAGATAAAGATGCATCCTGAAGACATGGATAAAACCACCTTCATAACATTGTGGGGTACCTTCTGCTACAAAGTAATGCCCTTTGGGTTGAAGAATGCAGGGGCAACATACCAAAGAGCTATGGTGACCTTATTTCACAATATGATGCACAAGGAAATTGAGGTGTATGTCGATGATATGATTTCAAAATCTCAAATGGAGGAGGAACACATTGAAGTTTTGAGAAAACTGTTCTTAAGATTAAGGAACTTTCAGTTAAAACTTAATCCGGTAAAATGCACTTTCGGAGCTAGGTCGGGGAAATTATTAGGCTTTGTGGTTAGCGAAAAAAGAATAGAAGTTGACTCAGACAAAGTTAAAGCCATACGAGATTTGCCTTCACCACGTACTCAGAAAGAAGTTCGGGGTTTTCTTGGAAGGTTGAATTATATTACTCGGTTTATTTCACAATTAACCGAGAAATGTGATCCTATATTTCGTCTCCTTAGAAAACACAACCAAGGTACTTGGGATGAGAAATGCCAGAATGCCTTTGATAAAGTGAAGCAATACTTGTTAAACGCCTCAAGATTATCTCCGCCGCCTAGTCCGGATAAACCATTAATTCTGTACTTGTCGGTGTTTAGTAATTCCATGGGATGTGTGCTTCGTCAACATGACGAGTCGGGAAGAAAGGAGAAGGCGATATACTACCTTAGTAAGAAATTTACAGAGTGTGAGATGAGATATTCGCCAATTGAGAAATTGTGTTCTGCCTTAATCTGGATGACTCGAAGGTTAAGACAGTACGTGCTATATCATACTAGTTGGCTTATTTCAAAACTTGATCCTTTGAAGTATATGATGGAGTCAACAGCGTTGAATGGGAGAATGGCGAGATGGCAAATTCTGCTTTCAGAGTTTGACATAGTCTATGTGAGCCAAAAGGCTATAAAAGGAAGTGCAATAGCGGAATTTCTGGCTAGTAGAGCTCTAGAAGACTATGAGCCGTTGAACTTCAATTTCTCAAATGAGGAGTTGGTGTGTGTAGCAACTATAGAGGATTATCCTTGGAAGTTGAGCTTTGACGGGGCATCCAATGCGGTTGGAAATGGAATTGAGGCAGTCTTGGTATCCCCAAATGGCGATTATTATCTATTCACATGCAAGTTGGATTTTGATTGTACAAATAATATGGCCGAGTATGAAGCATGCATCATGGGACTCCGAGCAGCTATAGCACGAGGAATAAGAACCTTGGAAGTATATGGAGACTCTGCGTTGGTAATTTACCAGCTTAGAGGTGAATGGGAGACAAGGGATCCTAAATTGATCAATTATCGAAAGGTAATTTTGAGGTTACTTGAGGAGTTCGATGACATCACTTTTAATTATATCCTACGAGACGAAAACCAGATGGCAGATGCTTTAGCAACCTTCGCTTCAATGATTAAAGCGAATAAAGAGGAGGAGATGAGACCCATTTAGATGAGTACTTTTGAGGCTCCAGCTCACTGTTGTAATATTGAGGAAGAAGAAAAGAATGATAACCCTTGGTATCAGGATATATTGCGATATGTAAGAGATCGTAAATACCCAGAACAGGCAACTGAAAATGATAAGCGTACTTTAAGGAGATTAGCCTGCGATTACATTTTGGATGGGGATATCTTGTACAAAAGAAGAAAGGACCAAGTACTGTTGAGATGTGTTGATGCCGTGGAAGCTAAGTTAATCTTGGAAGAAGTTCACGAGAGTGTTTGTGGGACACACGCTAATGGTTTCACAATGGCTAGACAAATCATGAGGTTTGGATATTATTGGTCTACCATGGAAGGGGATTGTATCAACTACGCCAAGAAATGCCATAAATGTCAGATTTATGGAGACAAGATTCACGTACCACCTTCACCTCTACATGTTATGACTTCTCCATGGCCTTTTTCTATGTGGGGCATGGATGTCATTGGGCCAATATCACCAAAAGCTTTAAATGGGCATCGCTTTATTTTTGTGGTCATTGATTACTTTACGAAGTGGGTAGAGGCTGCTTCTTATGCAAATGTTACTAAGTTGGCTGTAAGTCGATTCTTGAAGAAAGATATCATTTGTCGGTATGGGATGCCTGAAAGGATCATACCAGACAATGCATTGAACTTGAACAACAGAACGATAGCAGAAGTTTGTAGTCAGTTCAAGATTAAGCATCATAATTCATCTCCATATCGGCCAAAGATGAATGGGGCAGTGGAAGCTACTAACAAAAACATCAAGAAGATAGTGGGGAAAATGACTGAAACCTACAGAGATTGGCATGAGAAATTATCATTCGCACTCTTAGCCTATAGAACGTCTGTCAGAACCTCTACTGGGGCAACTCCTTTCTCGCTGGTTTATGGGATGGAGGCAGTGTTACCCATTGAAGTTGAAATACCTCCTCTTCGAATTTTGTTGAAGATAAAGTTGGATAAAGCAGAATGGATTCAATCGCGGTATGACCAGTTGAACTTGATTGAAGAAAAAAGGCTAAAAGCTATTCGCCATGGTCAGATGTATCAGAAGCGAATGATGTGAGCTTACGACAAGAAAGTGCGACCAAGAGAATTCCACGAGAGGGATCTTGTGCTAAAAAAGATCCTTCCCATTCAGAAGGACTTTAGAGGAAAATGGATGCCGAATTGGGAAGGGCCGTATGTCGTAAAGAAGGCCTTCTCTGGGGGTGCATTGATCTTAACAGAAATGGATGGGAAGAGTTTAATCTAGTGAATTCAGACTCAGTCAAAAAGTACTTTGTCTAAAGGATAGGAGAATCCAAAGTGAAAACCTGCAAAGGGCGCCTTGATCTTTCGAAAAAAAACGGAGAGGCCAAGGTGAAAACCCACAAAGGGCACCTTGTGACCAAAGGGGTTTTGAGTTGAAAACCCAAAAGGGCAGCTCAAATTTTGAAGAACACACAGTAATTTTGCTATATCTAATTCAACAAAGAGCGAAGCGCATTGGATATCGGTGCATCAACAAAGTACATTGAATCTTTTAAACACATGTTGAACTCAAGAAAGTCTTCATGGAGCTGGTGTATAGATGCTCAAGCGGTGATATCTAGGGCATCTAACTTTTTTCCTGTCTGTTATCTTTAGATTCTTTTTCTTCTCAAGGATAGGCTATTAGATAAATTTCCTTTGTGTTTCTGACAAATTCATTCAAATTTAATTATTCTCAAGATTAAATTCATCTTCCATTATTCTTAAAGAATGTTGCATTAAAATAATGATAGATGAACTAAATAGTTTTCACAAATGAAGTCTTACTCATTACTCTGGAAATTTCTAGATAGTACAAGAAACTGAAACTGAACATTTGTTCAAGGAATTCACGTAAGTAAGGTTTGAAAGAACTCGAGGAAATTCTTTCTTTAGTCCAAAATGATGATTAGACAAATCAAACGATTCGATCCTAAGAGAAAATCATCTTACAGACATTTTCGGTGGGTCATAACATTTGAAGAATGGTACAAACCCAGGCTGAGTAGGGATGATATTTTGAGAGAAAATAAGGATAAACTTCGACGAAGGAATGAGTGGTGACGTCTGGAATAGAGGTCATATTCATAAACATTTTGCATTATAACAGGTTTAATTAGGAGCATTTGACTCACTTCGATCATAGCATCCTAATTATTAGGCATGAACTCATACACATTATACAGGTTATGTCCTTCAAGGGACAATGAAGATTGATGCACCTTAACCCCCTAAGCAGTAGGGTAACAGGCTAAAGCATAGCAGATCTAACCTTTGGATGTTTTTGCATCGAAGCAGATCCAAGATGATTTGGCATCCTTACAGATCGAAGACATAGCAGATTTGGCTTTCACGTGTTTACGCTGAAGCAGATCTAAGATGATTTGGCATCTCTGCATTGTCAAAGAGAAAGTCGAAGAAACAGATTTGGCATCTCCATATTCGATGGAGAGTAGATCGAAGACATAGCATATCTAACTTTCGGATGTTTTTGCATCGAAGCAGATCAAAGATGATTTGGCATCCTTGTGTTTACAAGGAGCAGATCGAAGACATAGTAGATTTGGCTTTCACGTGTTTATGCTAAAGCGAATCTAAGATGATTTGGCATCCTTGTGTTTACAAGGAGCAGATCGAAGACATAGCAGATTTGGCTTTCACGTGTTTACGCTGAAGCGAATCTAAGATGATTTGGCATCTTTCTATTGTCAGAGAGTAGATCGAAGGCATAGCGGATTTGGCCTTTACGTGTTTACGCTGAAGCGAATCTAAGATGATTTGACATCCCTATATTGTCAGAGAGCAGATCGAAGATAGCAGATTTGGCATCTCTGTATTGTCAGAGAGCAGATTGAAGATAGCAAATTTGGCGTCTCTATATTGTCAGTGAGCGGGTCAAAGAAAATAGATTTGGCGGCTATGTATTGTCAGAGAACAGATTGAAGACAGTAGATTTGGCATCTTTGTATTATCAGAGAGCAGATCGAAGATATCAACATGGTGTCCTTGAGGTTGCAAGAAGCAGGTTGAAGATAGCAAATATTGCATTCCTAAAGTTACAATGAAGCAAATTGAAGCTATCATATTTATGGTCCAATACCTCTGAAGTTGCAGATAGGTTGAAGGCCATTTGAAGAAAGATCTCAAGATTGAGCCAGAACGGGCAAAATGGGTCCTTTTATAGTCTTTGCTCTATTACCGTTACACGACAAGGAGCAAAGAGGAGTAGCTGTAGTAGCCCATTTCTGCCCGGGCCCACAATTAAATAAATAAAAAACAAAAATTAAAAATAAAAGTTTATTTACAGTCCATTTACAATAAACAGGCCTCAAGGCATGATAAGCCCAAATATCTAAACCCTATATTCCTTTGTAACCCGATACACCCTTAGCCCAAAATATACAAGGCCCGGATGGCCCAAATGGTTAGCAGAATACAGAAAGGCCTAGGGTTTCTGAAACCCTAGGCGTTGCAGGAACACCAAAGGTCACAACCCTTCGTTTGGGCGCTGTTCCAGTGACTTTTCATCATCCTCTATCGACGACGTGACTTCGGCCCCATATTGCTCCGTAATCAATGCACGAATTAACGCCAGTACGTTGACCGCCAGATTCTCCGGCATTACCTGCAAAAGAGGAAAGAAAAACAGCAGCGAACAAGGCAAGAAATCGAATAAGGATAAACCAACTTGTAAATAAAGGCTATAAAAGCCGAATCATTTTACTGTAACGAGGACACGATTTTTTTTATATATACAAAAAAATAAAAAGGATCAAAGAGTTAACTGAAGAACAGAGGTAATATTTCTTATTTTCTTTTCATTACTTATTTTCTGGATACAACAGATAGTAAAAACAATACCCTATAAAGATAATAAAAAGGTTACCCTTTCGATTTGCTGCGAAAATCAGAACTTTAAGAGTCCCGACCGCCGAATAGGGCGGATCTGACGGTGGCGCGTGAGCGCGTAGGCACCTGGAGATGGAGGGCCTACGGAGCCTGAACTACTCTCTCTCTTTTTCTGTTTCAGAGAGTTTTAAATTTTTTTTAAAAAACTGTTGCAAAAAAATGAATTTTGGGCAAAAGAATTGACTTAAATAACATAATAGAAACGGTGTCGCTTTCGCTTAATCTGATAAGTATCAAAACAGCACCGTTTAGGCCAGGATCCGCGTATTCACCCGAAACCCGGGGAGGATCCGCGTGTTTTTGGAAAATGAGCTAATTACCCAATTAGACCTTCCGCATTTTAATTTTTTATAATTTCATTTGTATTTTTATTTTTATTTGGTCCTAATCTTTTAAATTTATTTCAATTTGATCCTAATTGCCATTAGAATCCATTCTGAAGAACGACATCGTTTTTGGATTAGGGCAAATTGCCCAGTGAGTCCCTTATAGTTTTGAATGCGTTTCAATTGGACCTAAATTTGTTTTTTTTTTTAAAATTAACCCCAGACTTTTTAATTTAATTCAATTTTAATCCTTTTTCTTAAATTTATTTATATATGTAAAAATTTATTTATTTGTATATTAATTATTTTCAAGAATATTTATATTATTTATTAATATATATTATTTTATATTTTATATTATTATATATATTATATTATCTTATGTTTAAATATACATTACATATTATTTTATTTTATTTTATATCTTGTCATATATTTATATCTTATTACATATTATCATGTATAATTTTAAAATTTTATAAATTATTTTTAAACATTTTTGTATATATATAAAATTCATTTATCATTACATTATTTTATTATTTTATATTATATATGTTATTATATATATTTATATATATATATTTACACTATTATGAGATTTATAAATTATTATTAAGTATTATATTTATGTGTATTAAACATGTAGTATGGATGTTATTATAAATTTTTATATATGTATATTATACATTGTTTTTAGTATGCATTAAGCACTTTAAAATTTCCCTTTATTATTCATTGTGCCAAATATGTGATTCTTCCTAAGTTTTTTTATATGTTCATATGTTATTAATATATTTGTGTTAATTAAATATGTAAATTCATTGCACGAGTTATTTGTTATCATTGATCTATATGTTTACATGAAAATTATTTGTGAGTATATACATGAAATATTAAAGTATTGTGTGATTTATGTCTTAATTATCATTTTCCACATTATATTTGCATAAAATGTTAAAATAGGTAGTTTAATTAATTCAACGTTAATCTTTTGTAATACGAAATGCATCATTATTTTCTTATTTCATTCAATCAAAAGGGTTTTTTTTTAAAAAAACAAGGCAATGTCCTTTGGTATTTAGAAATTCAAGAAATAGTACCCTAACATGCTGGGTTGCGATTTCCCATTTGTCTAAATATCTAAAGTATCCTTTTAATAGATTTTACAAATTACGAGATTTTTTTGTTACGAAAGTTTATGAATATCGTGTCCAATCAAGCTGGATATGATGTTCGCATTCTTTTGGGACAAAAGAATTTTGACTTTCAACTCAAATTATTATGGTTTTAAAAGATGACTTATTGCTAAATTTTCTCAAGCTTTTGACATTAAGATGAAAATATTCAATTTGGTACCACTTTTGGGCGTTATGAGGGTGCTAATCCTTCCTCGTGCGTAACTGATTCCCGAACCTATTTTCTTGTAATTTCGTAGACCAAAACGTTTTATAAAGTGATCCAATCACACTTTAAAAAGGTTGGTGGCGACTCTATTTTTCAAAATCCCCTCCCCATTGTAAAGAGGTTTCGACATTTTAGACACGGTTCCAGGACACGGGCATGTCCCTAACGCACAGGCGTGTGCTTTATACCTACACGGGTGTGTGGAGCCTGGATGCAAGAGATTTTTTTCTTATTTTTTCATGAGTTCTCGGTTGGGTCCCGAACCACCCTGAATGTATGTTTTGGGCCTCGTAAGCCCGCACAAGGGACAGATTGCATGTGAAAAGAAAAGTTTTTTAATTGTTTGAGATTTCATGGCCCTATTTAGTATAAAAGTGTTAGTAAAAGTCAGGTAGCACCTCGAACCCCGTCCCGGCGTCGGATGCGGGCGAGGGGTGTTACAATTTAGCATCACTCTAGCCATCTCTTTCACTGATTTGTTCTTTCTTTCTAAAATTTCATTCAAGTCTGGAGAATTTTCTAAGCTTCTTTAGCAACTATGCACTTGCAAATGCGCTTGAACTCTTGCATATCAATACCACAGAATATGACATATAGGGCCTTAGATTTTGCATTTGCAACTCTCTCTTCTTCTATAGTCCATTCAGCCTCATGCTTAGGAACCTTTCCAGCACCAGAATCAATAGTAGGTGTAACACCCCTTACCCGTATTCGATGCCGGAACAGGGTACAAGGCATTACCAGACTTAAACATAAACAATCATACAAAACTGGGCCATAAAATTTTGCTCAAATTAAAATTTCATTCATACGTATGCAAATCGTCCCTTATATAGACCTACGAAGCCCAAAACATATATTGAAAACAGTTCAGGACTAAACCGAGGACTTTGAAGAACTTTGGGACAACTTAGAAAAATTTTCTTAGAACAGGGTCACATGTCCGTGTAGACACAGGGACACGCCCGTGTGCCTTCGACACGCCCATGTGCCTTCGAAAGGCCCATGTGCCTTCGACAGGCCCGTGTGCCTTCGATACGCCCGTGTCCTCAGGCCATGTAACTCTCTGTTTATGACATCATCAAACAAAATGAACCGCACGGCCAAGCCACACGCCCATGTGCTAGGCCATGTGACAAATTAAATTCTCACGAATTAAGTGCAAACTTCACACGCCCATGTCTCCAGGCTGTGTCCTCTACATGATTGAGACACACGGCCGTGTCTCTGCCCATATAGCCAACACTTAGGCTATTTTCCAAGCCTTATATTACCCTTAATCCCAACTATACTTATACACATCAAAGGTACATAACATAACATCTATTTAATGATTAAACATCTTCAATTAAGGCACGACTATAGCATTTACATGCCATCATCCGTGTGATCCCTACACTCATTTTATACCACATCTAAACATACCAATTCACATTCATTTAGCCTTGTCATTTTGATGACTACATTTACCATTATCCTATGTTTATCCACTTACCAATTAATCTCAACTTAATCAATAAGCATTCTTATTCAAGGCATTATTCTCTTATTACCATATCACACATCTATTTCCATGGTTATGATCACTTCGATTGGTCACAATGCATTCATCAATCACATATATCGTGACACTAACCATTCATAACAAATAAGCATAATCTAATAACCACATCACAAGACATTAGCACATAGCATAAGGAAATAGGCTTACAAACCTATAACCAATATAAGCCACATCTCATGGCTATATACAATGAATCAATATGGGCCAACATCTTTGGCCAAATCATGAGAACACGTATCATATTAATTAAGCCCCTATACATGCCACTCACTCGAAAACATTTAAGACTTTCAACACCCCATATTGTTAATTTGATAGTATGATGCTACCTCCGATGATCTCCAACCCCAAGCCAACCTGACAACACTAAAAGAAATGAAAAGGAGGGAGTAAGCTTTATAGCTTAGTAAGCTCGTATGAAAATAATAAGCATTTCATTTCTGTGCAATTATTAACTTCATCAACATGCTTTCGTAATTAATAGTTATTTAAATATAAAGCTCGTCCTTTTTGAAACTATAATCATAGCTTATCGTGTTCAGTTTCTAGTCAAGTAATCATAATTTCTTCATAAGTAAACATATCAACATAGTTACTACAATACATATTACTTAGGTGTATTCATGTTTCTCAAGTCATGTAACACCCTTAACCCATAACCATCGCCAGAATAGGTTAAGAGGCATTAACAGACTCGTAACTTAGATCAAAACAATCACATAACAGATATCATCTCATTTCAATAAACATAGATCATTCGTATTCAATATGAACTTTAAACGATCATACGAAGTCTAAATCATGCGTTTAGGATCAATTTGATAACATATGAAAGTTTCAGAACTTAGAAAAGTTTTCAACATTTCAAATGTCACACGCCCGTGTGAACAGGCCGTGTGCCTCACACGGCTTTTGACATGCCCGTATGTCCAAGCCGTGGCAAAACAGGGCATACATACTGACTTGTCCACACGGCCACAAGACACGCCCATTTGCCAAGCTGTGTGAAAATTAGGGAGGCTACTGACTTGACCGCACGGCCGACTACATGCCCGTGTGCCAACCCGTGTGCCACACACGACCAATAGACACGGCCGTGTGTCTAGGCCGTGTCAAAACTGGAAGGTATACTGACTTTAATTCGTAGGGTACCTTAGGGGACACACAACCGTGTAACATGACCATGTGTCACACATGGCTGAGACGCACGCCCGTGTCTCTGCCCGTGTGGACAAAAATAGGTCATTTGAATAGCCAATTTGCCACCCCAATTTAGGCCAACCTTCAAGCACCAAACCAAGCATATATGTACAACCATTTCAGCCAAAATCTATACCAAACCATACAAATTCATGCTATAACATTACCAATCATTTCCATTCTCACTTCATCACTCAATTCATACCAAAACTTAAACTAACATCATACCTAAACATATGATCAATACATTATTCAATCTTACGCTCAAACTTACCAAAACTTCTCAACAATTATTATTTCTTTTGGCCAACCAAAACATACCACAATTTCACATTAGCATCATATATCATATACCATAATCAAACTATAAGTTCAAACACAAACTAGCCATATCACATGGCTAAATATATACATCACAAAACATAATCCCGCAACTTCGAGCCTATTTGAAACACAAAAAATTATATACTTTTTCATACCAATTTTTACTTAAATTCGTGCAAATCCGACTAAATTCTTGTTAAAAAATAATTAAATATTTAAATTGTGTTAAAAATATGAACATGGTGAATTTTAGTTAATTTTATACTTAATTTTGATTAATTTTGACTATTTTTCGACAGATTCGCGTAAAGGGCAAAAATTGGCTCGGCTGACACTGCTAAAAGCACTAAACCGAGAAGCAATTTAAAGTATCGAGGCACATTAATTTCCAGCCTAAGACGGTCCAGAAATGTGTATTAATTCATAATTTAATTAATTTTAATTTCTTACCCATTTAATTTGGGTTAAATAAATTATTTTTAATTAATTATGGAGAAAGGGTTCAGTTGAACCGCACTGGTCGAACCAAATTGAGTGAACCGAACCAGCCACTAATTGGGTAGCCCAGAACCGTCCATATACTGACCCGAATCAGAATTTCATCTGATTAAATATGCTTCCAAAAAATCCCTTGATAGACTTCCAAATTGCACTCGAACCCGACCTTTAATTGTGGCTTTGTAGGTTTGCCCCAAGCTATCTTTAACAAAGTTGAAAGTCTCAACTTTTGCCAAGTAGAAGGCCGGCCATAGGGGGGCTCTTTGGCTTCTAGAATTTTTTATTTTTAGAAGCCACAATCAGCTATAAAATCCACCCCTTGCTGATCATTCAAACCATCCCTCAATCCCCCAACATTCTATTATTCTCTCTTCTCCTCTCTCACTTTTCTCTCCATTTTTTTCATCCTATTTCCCTTTTTGTTCAAGTGTTGATTTCTTCTCTTGGGAAAGAGGATCTCATCAGCCATTTTGGAGTAGAAATTAGGTGTTCATAAGCCAACTTGATAGCTGAGGGCAACGAAGAACGGAGCAACTAGTCAAGCCATGGAGAAACACCGGATTTGCTTCTTGTTCCCTATCTCTTTAATTTTTGTTGTTGTTTTGATGAACATGTTTATAAATCTTTATGCTCTTGAAATGGTTATTTTAATCAATTTAGATTAAATTAAGTTTGTGTTGGGTTGATTATATTCTTCCTGCTTGAATTGTTAAAATGATGTTTATGCTGTTATAGGCCTCGGTAAATTGTTTGGTTAAGTAAAATCATGCCTAAGTTATTCTTGCAATATAATTTTTAAATAACTAATGATTTAATTATTAAACCGTATTGAAATTATAATTAATAGACACAATGCTTAATCAGTGCATGTTTATTCTTCTAAGGTAGCTGAAGTTTAAATTAGCATTGTATTCGGCGATACATTTGCCTTGCATAACTTGCAAGATTTTTGTGATTAAACTGTTTCAAGGTAGGAATACCCTGTTACCTCACTTAATCTTTTATATGCTTGTGAAGATTGATTAACTACTTAGATTGACATTGAAAAATGTTCAATAGATTGATTAATTTAATAAGTATGTATGAGCAATAGTTAACAAATTACTGAGTTGCCGTGAATTTATTCGTAGCAATATAAACATAAGTTTAATAATTCTAAGTTAAAGAAATATAATTAATCCAACACAAGTTGTTATCTTGATTAAATCTTATTTGAAATCATGCACTAGAATTCCTTTGTTTTATTTTAATTATTTACTTAGTTTTTAAATAGTTTTTGACCATCTTTTAAAACCAAATTATTTTTACCTCACTAAAGTGTTTTACAATTAATTTCATAAATAATTCTTTTTACAGTCCCTGTGGGTACGATAACTCGACATTTACTTGTCACTTTATTACTTGTTGCGATTGTGTACACTTGCACATTTTCCGTCGTCTCAAGTTTTTGGCACCGTTGTCAAGGACTATTTTTAAAAAAAACCATTATTTGTGAATTTGTTAGTTTTACATTTTGGTTTATTTTCCTGTTTAAATTTTTACCTACTTAATTTTTCTGTGATTATTTCAAGTGTTTATGAGTATTAACCAGATTATTGATTTATTCCCTGTAGACCCTGAGATAGAACGAACCTTACGACAGCGAAGAAGACAAGCAAACCAGAGAAGGACTGAAGGAATGAATTTTGAGAATATGAATCAAGGAAATGGAGCAAACTTTGCTCAAAATCCTATCCTTATTGCTGATGATAGGGATAGAAACTTAAGATAATATGTTGTGCCAGTATTTAACAATCTTAATCCGGGCATTAGGAGACCCGAAATCGAGGCACAACAATTCGAGCTGAAGCCAGTCATGTTCCAGATGCTTCTGACTGTGGGCCAATTTATTGGAATGCCTACTGAATATCCTCATCTTCACCTAAGACTATTTATGGAGGTGAGCAACTCTTTCAAATTAGCCGAAGTACCCGAAGATGCATTACAATTAAAGTTATTCTTGTACTCACTAAGGGAAAGAGCTCGAGCCTGGTTGAATTCGTTGCCACCAAACTCAATTTCTACATGGCAAGAGTTAGCCGAAAGATTCCTCATGAAGTATTTCCTGCCTAGCAAGAACGCTAAATTGAGGAACGAGATCACTGCCTTCCAAAAAATGGATGACGAGTCCTTGTATGAGGCATGGGAACGATATAAAAAATTATTACGAAAATGCCCTCATCACGGAAACCCACATTGCATCCAACTTGAGACATTTTATAATGGTTTCAACACTCACACGAGGATGGTAGTGGACGCCTCTGCTAATGGTGCTCTCCTTTCTAAGTCTTATAATGAGGCTTATGAAATCATCGAGAGGATCGCCAGTAACAATTATCAATGGCCAACCAATCGAACTGTGTCAGGAAGACGAGTCACTGGAATACATGAAGTGGACGCTCTCACTTCACTCGCATCTTAGGTATCTTCAATATCCTTAATGCTTAAGAATCTTACCACTAATGGGTCTAACAGTTTTGCAGCCCAACCACCTCACCAATTTGAAAGTATAGCCTATGTTTATTGTGGGGAAGGACATTTGTTTGAAGAATGTCATCGAACCCTGAATCTGTATATTACATGGGTAAGCAGAACCAAAATCGAGGAAGGCAAGGACTGCAATCCAACTTCTATAACCCATCGTGGTGAAACCACCTGAATTTTTCCTGGAGTAACCAAGGGGCTGGAACCAGTAACAACTACACCTAACCTATACCGACCCAGCCGCCTAGTTTTTCCCAACAAGTTTAGAAACCAGTTCAAGCTGAATCATCCAATAGCTTAGAGAATCTATTGAAGGCTTACATGGTGAAGAATGATGCCTTAATTCAAAGCCAAGAAGCTACATTGAAGAACTTGGAAAACCAAATGGGCCAGCTTGCAACTGAACTTAGGAACAAACCACAAGGTGCTTTACCTAGTGATACGGAGAATCCAAGAAATTCGGGGAAGGAACATTGCAAAGTGTTAACATTGAGGAGTGGAAAGACAGTAGAGCCCAACACCATTAAAGTTGAAAAAGAGCCAGCTAACACTCAAGACTCAGATGAAGTTCAACCAAGTGTTGAAATCCCAATTTCACTAGAACCAGAATCTGTAAAAACTGACAAATTAACCTTAAAACCACCTAATTCTAATCAACTAACAAATGCGTTAGATGCAGAATTACCACCAAAGGCAAATCAACCAGTACCAGTTCCAGTAATGAAACCTTCACCACCCTACCCTCAAAGACTTCAGAAGCAGAAACAGGAAATTCAATTCAAGAAGTTCCTTGATGTACTCAAGCAATTTCATATCAACATCCCATTGGTAAAAGCACTTGAACAAATGCCGAACCACGTCAAGTTTATGAAAGATATCCTATCCAATAAACGAAGACTTGGAGAATTTGATACGGTAGCTCTGACGAAGGAATACAGTGCATATCTTCAAGACAAACTACCCCCAAAGCTAAAGGATCCTGGATGTTTTACCATACCTTGTAACATTGGAGCAACGTATTGTGGTAAGGCATTATGTGCTTAGGTGCGAGTATTAACTTGATGCCTATGTTAATATTTAGGAAGTTGGGGATAGGTGAAGCTACAGTTACACTTTAACTAGCAAATCGGTCCTTAGCACATCCAAAAGGAAAAATCGAGGACCTATTGGTACGTGTAGATAAATTTATCTTCCCTGCTGATTTTGTTATCCTAGACTTTGAAGCAGACAAAGAAGTGCCAATTATCCTAGGAAGACCATTCTTAGCAACTGGGAGGACCCTTATTGATGTGCAGAAGGGCGAACTTATAATGCGCGTTCAGGATGATCAGGTAACATTTAATGTTTTTAAGTCTATGCGATTTCCTGACATGATTGATGATTGTTCTGCAGTATCCGACTTAGAGGATTTAATAGTGGAAAAGGAACTCAACTCTGTTTAGGATCCACTAGAAAGAATTTTGACATCGGACCCTCCAAATGATGAAGAGGAGGATGAGTACTTAGCTTTGCTAGAGGCTAATCAAAAGGGATTTAATCTACAATACCATTTTGAATCTTTGGAGTTAGAGAAGAGGGAGTATGCCCAACCAAAAGCGTCAATCGAGGAACCACCTAAATTAGAACTCAAGGTACTACCTTACATTTAAAATACGTTTATTTAGGTAATGCTTCTACTCTGCCTATGATTGATTCAGCAGAATTGACTATTGAGCAAGAAGAGAAACTTATCTTAGTCTTGAAACAATTCAAGAAAGCTATCAGATGGACCATAGTCGATATTCACGGCATTAGTCCATCTATATGCATGCACAAGATTATCCTAGAAGATGGTAAAAAAGGGATGATTGATGGACAACAAAGACTGAACCCCATCATGAAGGACGTGGTGAAAAAGGAGATTATCAAGTGGTTAGATGCAGTTATCATTTATCCCATCTCAGACAGTTCGTAGGTAAGTTCAGTCCAGTGCGTGCCAAAGAAGAGAGGTATCACAGTCGTAGAGAATGAGAATAACAAGTTGATACCAACTAGAACAGTTACGGGACGGAAGATTTGCATCGATTACCGGAAGCTGAACAAGGCGACTAGGAAAGATCACTTTCCTTTTCCGTTCTTGGACCAGATGCTGGATAGACTCTCGTACTTGGGGCATAATCAGATTACAGTAGCACCAGAAGATTAACACAAAACAACATTCACTTGTCCATACGATACATTTGTATTTAGACGCATGCCATTTGGTTTATGTAATGCACCTGCTACATTTCAAAGATGTATGATGTCTATTTTTACTGATATGTTTGAGAAGTACTTGGAAGTTTTTATGGATGACTTTTTAGTATTCGGAGATACTTACGATGATTGATGTTATATTAGTATTCGGAGAAACTTTGAAAAATTTATGCTTTCTATTTTCTTTTAACTTTCGGTCATGGAAAAAATAAAAGACAAATGCATGATGTTATATTACATGTTTTATTATAATAACTTATTTACTATTTTACAATTTTAACCTTTTAACTAAAATTTTAAACCATTATAAGTCATGGTTATAACCGTACATAACTTAAAAAATGGTTATATTGCATAATAAATACCTCAAATTAAAAAGACAACAATAATTCGATCCTTTCACATTCAACCATTAATTTTTCATTTTACGCGATTAAACCCTTTTTTATTAAATCAGCACCCAAATGACCAAATTAAAATACGAAAATTTCATAGATATAAATTTAAAAATAATAAACACATAAAATAATATTAAAATATTTTTTTGACTTAGATTAGTGGTCCCGAAACCACCGTTCCGAATAGGGTCTAAATCGGGCTATTACATATATATTGATGATCTTATACTCTATAGGAATGGTAAAGAGATGTTATCATTAGTTAAACTGTGGTTGGCACAAAAATTTAGAATGAAGGATTTAAGGGAAGCTAATTATGTTGTGGAAATTTGAATTCTTTGATATTGAAAGAACAAAATGATAACTTCTACCTCAAGCTTCATACATAAATAAGATTCCGAAATGTTTTGTAATGATTAAAGCGTATAAGGATATACAAGGTAGTTAGAGATTGGAACTTTAACATTATACATGCTAAAATCTTATAATAGGTACCTACAAACACATCCATAATGTATGCATGACTAACAAAAAAAAATGTCAATGTTACTACTAAGAAAATGTCATTAACATAAGTAATGGCTAGAGTTATGAAAGGGAAAAAAGAGAAAATTTAAGGGAGAATAAGAAGAGAAGGAAAATAAAAAATAATAAAAAATAAAAGTTAATAAAATAATGATATGACGTATTCCATTAACTTGTTTTTATACTTACCAACTGCAGACTGCCACTAAGGTATTTTAAATACTTGCCTTATTTGGTTTGGCAATTTAACGAAGAAAATCCTTAGACTTGTCCATGTGTTGTTTTATTGAAGATACTTTGGTCCATTTATGGAAACCAATACTTAGCTTTTGAAGATTGGATTGGATTCGAGTGAATCAAATCAAAACTTACAAAGGTGAGATCTTTATACTTAGGAGTGGTAGAGTGCGAATCACTTGTTGTATTTTTAATCAAAGATAGTAGAGTTACTCACCGAGCTAGGCTTCGTAGATGTAGAGAAACTGAGCTACATAATCAAATCCTTGGTGTTAATTGTTATTTTGTTTGCACTATTTTCGCAATGTTAAGCTGTAGTGGCCATTGCAGTTTTCATTTGTAGCAAATAAGCAACTTAATATTGCAACAATTGGTATCAAATCAGACACTTAACATTTTTGGTGGTGAATCCTGGTATTGTTGTTTGCAAACAATGGAAGGCTTTTTTATTACTCATCCCCTTATGCTTGAGAATGGTAGTCTGTTGATGAGAAAGACTGACGTTCTATACTCATTGGCAGGCACGCTCCTACTGTAACATCCAGAATTAGGGCCTAGTCAGAATAGTGGTTTCGAGACCACAGATCTGAAATATAAATAGTTATTTTATGATTATTATAAGCTCTATGATATGTTTGCATGCTTGTGTGAAAATTTCATGAAGAAATCTTATGTGACAAGTGTTCAATTTGACCTTAGGGACTAAATTGAATAAATTGTAAAATATGAGTTTTAGAAGCCTTTAGCATGAAACTGCATTGGATTACAAATTAGAGGTCCTTAAATAGCAATTTGACCAAGTTTTAAAATTTTAGACAAAAATGGACATGCATGGTAAAATTTGAAAGAAAGGGTAAAAGAGCATTTTGGTTATTTGGTAATTAGATCGGCTAAAAGACAAAATAAAAGCCAAAATTTGTTCATCTTTTCTTCCCCGTGGCTGTGTGAACCAAGAAGAAGGCATGGCTAGGGTTTTGAAGCTTTCAAGCTTAATAGTAAGTGCATCCAAGCCCCGTTTTTAATGTTCTTTGCATTTTTGAAGTCCTCGTAGCATGATCTATCCATTTCTACCCATATTTTGAAGTAGGGTTCATGTTCAAAATTTGACACATGCATGACATGCTTGTGTTTTGATGTTTAATGGAAGAATATGAAAGTTTGATGTGTGTTTAACATCTTTTACTAAGTGATTTTGCATGAAAACACCTAAAAAGGAAGTAAAAATGTGAAATAAAGAAAAATATGGGCTACTATGAGAAGGAATATGAATCAGCTAGGCTTGGGTAACAAAGAAAATGTGTACATTTCATTTTACGAGCCTAGGGACTAAAGTGTAAATATGAGAAAGTTTAGGGGAAAAATTGTAAATTTTCCAAAGTATGATTTTTGGACTGATCTGAATAATGTGAGTGTTAAATAAGTTATATTTGATTTGTTAGATCAAGAAAAAATGAAATTCGGGCTTAGATCGGGAAAGAATGAGGTTATGGACTAAATCAGAATAAATAGCCGTTTTTGGATTCGAGGTAAGTTCGTGTGATAATAATAATGCAATATTATGTTTGAATTATACTGCCTAATTATTATTACATAAAATTTCATGAGTGGTTATCGTGATGTGCCCGATAAAGATTCGACAAGTAAGTTCCTATGAAAATGTCACCATTGTTTGTGATTGAAACCTATATTGATATGTTAATTCGATTGTTATGAATTATATGTTTATGATGTTATGTATGTAATAGTGGCGTATATCATGAAATATTTGATAATCTGAATATCGATTATATGTTATGTAGTGATTGAATATGTAAATATTGGAAAGTTGATGAATCATGGTGTTTTTATTCTATTGCTTAAATTATGAAAAAGGTGAAATGAAATGAAATCTTATACTGTGATGAGTTTTATGAGTTGTAAAAGCTACCCTTCGAGCAAGTTCGATAACGGTGTGATAATTAAGGAAATCCCGTTTGAACCTTAGGAATAGTTTAGGATACAAGTGACATGTCACTAGGAAATATGTGATCTAAACTCATTGAGTTGTGGTCTGAGTTCATAATGTATGTGACACATGTTATAGCATTCCGGGTGCTGGTCTTGTATGTCTACTGGTGGCTGGGTAGCCCGACATGTGTTGCGAGTACCTATCAGCTTGTGTGAGCAGCCCGTGTAGTTACGTCTTGACTGTTAGCTTGTGTGAGCAGACCCGTGAGTAGCTCGAAAGTGAGAAACATGTGATATGTGATATGAGGTAGCGTTGGCTACATACAGGGCACTTAGGTGCGAGATCCCATGTAAGACCATACTTGAGATATGGCATTGGCATGAGATTTCTCGGTATATCCAATAATATTCCAAGTGTTCAAAGGAAAGTTCAACTGGCAATTCAACGAGTAAGTTATTGAGTATGCCAAAGACAAGAATGTAAGTGGTATGTTATAGAACAGTATAGGTATGTACTTCAAACTCCTGATAATTGAGCTTTGTATGTGATAAATATGTGGTAAGAGTATTCACAAAAAGGTTATGTTTACGAGAATGATTTCTATAACGACCATGTGAGCATAGATTTATATTCATGAGGTATAAATATGTGATGAATTTGATTGCTGAGCATGTGGAAGACTTTTATATCAATGTGACTTGAGACATAATGTGTTTATTCTCTAAGATTTGTGATTCGTTAAGTGATTTCAAGCTATGTGACTTGTAATAGTCCGGTTTAGACCCTAGTCGGAATAGTGGTTTCGGGATCACATATCCGAGTCAGAAAAATGTTTAAATATTATTTTTTGTGCTCATGATATGGGTTAGCATCTGTGAAAATTCCGTATGAAAATTTAATCGTTTATGTGCTTAATTTGATAAAAGGACATAATCGCGTAAATTATAAAAGTTGACTACTACTTGTTAAAAGTGCCTATTTGTTATGTCTTCTTAAATGATGAGTCCTTATGTTGTTAATATGCCATTTATATGGTAAGTGGACAATATTGACCTTATATGTTAATGTTTGGAATGTTTATTAACTATGGGCAAAATGGTAAAACAATTATTATGTTAATTAAAATAAAACCAAAAGCATGAAATATGGTCATTTTGTTCATCCATGACCGAAAAACACAAAGAAAAGAAAAGAGAAAAGCTTTGTTAGGTTTCGGCACTTGCAAGCTTGATTTAGGTATGTTTTTGTTTCTGTTTTTGATAATTTCTACATTTTTGTGATCGTTGCTTAGTATACTATCAAGACCATGTCTCAATTTTTTATTTTGTTGATGATTTTGAGTTATGCCATTGATGAAACTATGAGATTTGTGATGTTAGTTGATGAATTTTGAAAGATATGTTTTGGGTTAACATATGTTGTCTTTGAATTTTTGATGAAATTGAGTAATTCGGGCTAAATTTTAAAAATGTTATTTTGAGGTACTAAAATGTAAAATAAACGAAAGGTATGGACTTGTATGAGAGCTATGAAAATTCGGCTAAGCTGGTGTACAAGCAAATTATGTGTATTTTGTGATTTTGTGAATTAGGGACTAAAGTGTCAAAATGTGAAAATGTGAGGGCTAGTTTGCAAAATGCGCTAAATATGTGTCTATGGATTGTTTTGAATGATTTGGTTAATAAAAGGGTTAAATTTGAATTTATTTAGATCAAGAATTAAGGAAAACAAAGTTAGATCGGGGAAAGTTGAAAGTTATCGAGTAACCGATTCGTCCATCCGAATCAATATAAGGTAAGTCGATATACAAATAAGCTTGTTTGAATTGAGTTATTAATATTCATTTGATATTGAATTGTGATGAATAAATGTCCGAGCTAAATACAAGCTATCCGAGAATGTATCAACAAAGTTTCGACGTCAGAAAAGCCTCGTACGAACCTTAGGAATAGTTAGGATACATATGTCATGACATAGGATTCTGATATGTGTTATCGTGTAAGACCACATCTGGGACGTTGGCATCAACTTCTGTTTTACATGTAAGACCATGTCCGGGACATCGACATTGTATCTGATTTTGTGTAAGACCCTGTCTGGGGCAGTGGCATAGATGTTTGATTACATGTAAGACCACGTCTGAGACATGGCATTGTATATGCTATCCGAGCTTTCTGTGTATCCTTATGTTTCTGAATGGTTCAAACGGGCATTCCGAGAGATGAATGACTTTGTGAAATGTATATTCGATTTAGGTATGTTTGAATTGTACATTATGTTCAGAATGAAAGGTAAGTATATGTATCTTTGAGAACATATAAATTATAGATGAACCATGTGATATATGATAGTACTTTGGTCAAAAAGTACATTTATTATTGATGTTTATATGCTGATGTTGATACGTTTATTTGTATATGGCTTACTAAGCTTTTGAAAGCTTACTTTATCTGTGTTTGCATTGTTTTATAGATATCAAAGCTACTGTGAGCTCGGGGATCGTCAAGGATCATCACCACGCTATCGAACCCCATTTTGGTACTTTGAAAATGTATATATTAAAGTATGGCATGTATAGGTGGAACGACGAAAAATGTGCAAGTGTACACAATTGCAACAAGTAATAAAGTGACAAGTAAATGTCGAGTTATCATACCCACAGGGACTGTAAAGAGAATTATTTATGAAATTAATTGTAAAACACTTTGGTGAGGTAAAAATAATTTGGTTTTAAAAGATGGTCAAAAACTATTTAAAAACTAAGTAAATAATTAAAATAAAACAAAGGAGTTCTAATGCACGATTTCAAATAAGATTTAATCAAGATAATATACTTGTGTTGGATTACTTATATTTCTTTAACTTAGAATTATTAAACTTATGTTTATATTGCTACGAACAAATTCACGGCAACTAGGTAATTTGCTAACTACTGCTCATACATACTTATTAAATTAATCAATCTCTGGAACATTTTTCAATGTCAATCCAAGCGGTTAATCAATATTCACAAGCATATAAAAGATTAAGTGAGGTAACAGGGTATTTCTACCTTGAAACAGTTTAATCACAAAAATCTTGCAAGTTATGCAAGGCAAATGTATCACCGAATACAGTGCTAATTTAAACTTCAGCTACCTTAGAAGAATAAACATGCACTGATTAAGCATTGTGTCTATTAATTATAATTTCAATACAATTTAATAATTAATTCATTAGTTATTTAACAATTATATTGCAAGAATAACTTAGGCATGATTTTACTTAACTAAGCAATTTACCGAGGCCTATAACAACATAAACATCATTTTAACAATTCAAGCAGGCAGAATATAATCAACCCAACACAAAATTAATTTAAACTAAATTGATTAAAATAACCATTTCAATAGCAAAAATATTCATAAACATGTTCGTCAAAACAACAACAAAAATTAAATAGATAGGGAACAAGAAGCAAATTCGGTGTTTCTCCGTGGCTTAACTAGTTGCTTTGTTCTTCGTTCTTCGTTTCCCTCGACCATCAAGGTGGCTTATGAACACCTAATTGCTGCTCCAAAATGGCTGATGAGAGCCTCTTTCTGAAGAGAAGAAATCGACACTTGAAAAAAAAAGGGAAATAGGATGAAAAAAATGGAGAGAAAAGTGAGAGAGGAGAAAAGAGAATGAGAGAATGTTGTGGGATTGAGGGATGGTTTGAATGATCAGGAAGGGGTGGATTTTATAGCTGATTGTGGCTGCTAAAAATAGAAAATTCCAGCAGCCAAAGAGCCCCCCAATGGCCGGCCATCTACTTGGCAAAAGTTGAGACTTTCAACTTTGCTAAAGATAGCCTGGGGCAAATCTACAAAGCCATAATTAAAGGTGGGGTTTGAATGCAATTTAGAAGTCTTTCAAGGGCCTTTTTGCAAGAATATTTAATCAGCTGAAATGCTGATTTGGGTCAGCATATGGACGGTTCTGGGCTACCGAACTAGTGGCTAGTTCGGTTCACTCAATTTGATTCGACCAGTGCGGTTCAATTGGACCCTCTTCTCTATAATTAAATAAAAATAATTTATTTAACCCAAATTAAATCAGGAATAAATTAAAATTAATTAAATTATGAATTAATACAAATTTCTGGACTATCTTAGGCTGGAATTTAATGTGCCTCGATACTTCAAATTGCTTCTCGGTTTAGTGCTTTTAGCAGTGTCAGCCGAGCCAATTTTCGCCCTTTGCAAGAATCTGTCAAAAAATAGTCAAAATTAATCAAAATTAAGTATAAAATTAACTAAATTCACCATGTTCATATTTTTAACACAATTTAAATATTTAATTATTTTTCGACAAGAATTTAATCGGATTTGCACGAATTTAAGTAAAAATGGGTATGAAAAAGTATATAAAATTTTGTGTTTCCACACCCCCCAACTTAATTCATTGCTCGTCCCGAGTAATGCACAAATTTTGAAAAGAATTTATCGGAAACACTTTTGAAAAACTCCTCCAGAACAACATTCACCCTAAAATTATGAATTTGTTATACTCATGCTCAAAAACAAGAAATATGATAGTTATGCTACTTAAGTAAAACGTTCAAATTAGATTCAACAACTTATAATAGCAAAATTTAGACTAAATGCTTTTGTAACAAAGACATGTTAATCCTTACCAATTTGATTTTATTTCCTTTATTCAAGACTAAGCTGCAATCATTAAGCTTAACTTATGTCTTCATATGTTGATCGTAGCAATTTCACTCCACTAATGTAGGTAGCATTAGGACTTTGAATCAATAGGTCTTTATCAAGGTTGTAACATGGCTAGGCCAGGGGTAGGTGAAAGATGGATAAATTTTGGCTTAAAACCCTAGACACAGCGTCAATCGAACCTTTGGAATTTTTACCTTCGATACACCAACTTGACTTTCATATGCTCTTTTCTACATCTCTTTCAAATACATGTGCTCTTTTTTTTTAAGCTAACACGAGCACTTACTTTGTGTAATGCAATTCTCGAGCAATTGATACTTCTTCAAAACTTATTTTCGAAGAACATTTTGAATAGTACTGAGTCTAGTGTTTGAGACAATTTTAAAATCATTAAGCGAAAAGTAATGGCTAAATATTGCAAGGGTTGAAATAAAATTAGGCCATATAGTCTCAAAGTGGGGTTTCAAAGGATAAAATTTACCATAGTGGGCATGAAAGGCTCAAACGGTCCAAACAATAGTTGCCTAAATCATTTTCAACGTTCCATGCTCTCTAGGATTTCGCCTCAAGAAACTACTAAGTCATTCTAAAGACTTAAACTTTCAAGCATACCTAACTTTCCTAACGAGCTAAAAATTTTATGGTACAAATTTGTATGCTTTATTAAAAATACATTCATGTCATTATTAAGCTAACATAATAATTTATTGAAATAATAGAACTTTATTCATACTCAAGTTTAGCATTCTTAACAAAATTCAAATGTTTGAACAAAATATATCCTAATCATAATTAAAAGAAAAAAATTTATTCTTAGTGGAAATTTCGGTCCCCCCAACTTAAAATGAACAATGTCCTCATTGTTTAAAGTAAATAAATATTATACACTAGGTAGGATTCTAGAAAAGAGTAGGTGAGTCGATTTGACTGCTTAAGTACCAAGCTCTCTCTGAATCCAATCCTAGACATGTTTATATCTATTGCCACACTTTATATTTTATGACTTGTTCATATTTACTCATAATTTCCATCTCTTGTTTTATTATGCAAAAATAAAAATTCCTAATTAAACTTATTCCTAAAAATAGTCTAAGAACAAAAATAAAGTAAAGTCAAGATCCCTCCTTTTTATTTATTTGCAAATCTTTCAGAATTGGACTCATCTTTTGTTCCATCATTATTGCCTTTGCATGAATCGCTTCGCTCCTTCTTTGATAATGGACTCGATGGTTCAAATATGAAATCTGGGAACTCAGGCACAAAAATAAACGGGTCATTGTATATTTTCTTAAAAGCACTTCTCATGAGTCATCCCTTATTTTTTAGTATCTACAGTAAGCTTGTTGCTACCATTGCATATGTTGCATTAAGTCCATCAATTTCGATAGGTCATCTCGAAGGTCTGGGCTAGGCGATTGAGCTCTAAATATTGAAGTTTCATCTTCTGCCTCCACTGATTCTACCTTATCAGGGACTTCAAATGATTGCATCGTAGGATCTTTTTCTTCATCAGGGTCCTCAGGTTCCTCACTTCTTTCAACTCGTTGCTGTAGAACTGGGTCTCCAGCTACTCGGTAGAGGTCCCAATCTGTGATTATGCCTTGGCTATACTTTGTCTTCCTTACATTTGCAAGAATTTCAGCTTTCAAGCATAGAATTGTTATTGTAAAGGGGAAGTGAGCAGGGCCAGAGCATTTAACGACACAATTCCGTATTTCCCTCAAGATGATCTTTCCCACATCAATGGTCTTACCAGTTAGGATCTAGTACAATAAGACCATTTGCTCTAACGAGATTGTAGTCATATGTGAGCTAGGCATAAGGCTGAATCGGATGAAGTAAAACCATACCTTCGCGAGTGGCATCAAATATTCTCTTCGACAAGTGTGGATTCCTTGTTTTGACACAGTCCACGTAGAACCTTGAACTATCAGTTCCTCGAGAATTTTTTGCAAATTCTCTGGCTTGATATTGCTCATTAATGTAGAATATTCATCGTTTTTGAAATCAGGTAATTCAAAGAACTCATTAATAGCATTTGAATTTATTGGTACCTTGATTCCACAAACTGGAACTTCTGTCATCTCACTTGAAGTTAAATTTGCATAGAACTCACGAACTAGCTCCCCATCCACACTAGGTCTCTTTTCACAAAATAGTTCCCAATTGAGGGTTTTAGCAACTTGACGAATACGTGCCATAAAGTCTTCGTAGTTGCTTTCCTTTAATGTAAAGCCTTTCTCTAGATGCATCTGTTGATTTTTGAAGATACTTTTGTATCTCGCTTTGGCTTCTTCACAGTGGAACTTATTTTGTGTTTCATCAATTTGAGCGGAAGCACAAGTTAACCTGATCATAAGATGGAAAAATTATTTTCTCAAAAAAAATAAAAATAATTCAATGAATTGAAAAATTAACTAATTGAATAAAATTAAAAATTAAGAGAAAATTAGGTCTTACCACCTTTTTTTTGTAAAAATATAAGAACTCTTATAAATAAGAATAATAATAATTATGAAGAAAAAGATGGCAATTTAAAAGAAGGGTTGGAAGGCTTGGCTAAAGGGCTTGGTGTGCAAGGTGGCTAGGTGCTTAGACGGATGGTGCGTGTGGGAGCAGCAATGCAGCAAGGAGCCTTCGGTAGCAGGCCTGGCGTGGGCACTAAGGCGCTGGGTGCTCGTGCGTTGTGGCCTAGAGTAAGACTCGGCCCGACAAACTCATCAAGGGGCAAAGCGTGGCGCATGGAAAAAGGTTGGCGCTAGCTGAGGCTGGAGCAATAGGCGTGCGATGGAGCCGGACATGCGGCGGTCTGCTGGGCATGTGCTGGTCAGTCAACTGGGCTAGGCTTGCGGCACTTAGGGGTTTGGTGTTTTGGGGTTTTGAAGATGAATGAATTGAGGGAGAAAGATTGATGGTATTTATAGATGGAAAAATAAGATTTGTAGTAGAAATCTTAGAAAATTTTAATGAAAAAGAAAGTCCAAAGTTCTAATTCTACTCAAAGTTTAACAACAATTAATAATTAAATATATGTATATGAAATTATCAATTGCCATTAATTTATTAAGATAACCATAAAATATAATTAAAATACAATTAATCCTAAGTCTAAGCTAAGTTGATAAAAATTAATATATAAATTATAATAAATATAATTATATATTAAGGTTTATCAAATTAATAAATAATATTAAAAATATTTATTCTAGATGCTTTTTGAAAATATTTACAAGGAGAAGCACCTAGTTTTTATTATTTACAAAAAGAGCAATCAAATTTTAGAAATAATTCAATTAATGAAAATTTAAAATTGAGTTGCAAATTAAAACGTGGATCAAAATTGACCCTTTTATTTGAAAATCTAAAAATTTATTTTTCTATTTAGGGAATAATTTCTTAGGAAATTATGTCAAAATAAATTCTCATGAAAGATTGGAGGGGTCACAAGCGGTCCCGCTTAAATTCCAATCTCCTAGACAAAATTTATTTAAACATACTAACCCCGAAAATATACCCTAAATCATTTATTCAAAAAATAAAAACGAGAAATTAAGTATTCGATAAAATGAACGAGATTTTACCTCGTTTAATTTTATCTCCCCAATAATGTTTTAGGCGCTGAGCATTAACTCAGAAATTACCTCCCTTACCTTGGAGTTCAACAACTCCATATGGATAGACTTGATGAATCGTAAATGGACCGGACCAACGTGATTTTAACTTACCTAGAAAGAACCTTAATCTAGAATTAAACAACAAGACTTGCTGACTTGCTTCAAATTCTCGAACTTGAATATGTTTGTCATGCCATTTCTTAAGTCTTTCTTTCAGTAATTTGGTATTTTCATATGAGAACATTCGGTACTCTTCTAACTCATTAAGTTGGAACATCCATTTCTCTTTCACGTGTTTAGGATCCAAATTAAGCTGTTGAAGAGCCCAGTAAGCTTTGTGCTCTAACTCCAAGGGTAGATGACATGCTTTCCCAAAGACCAACCTGTAAGGTGACATCCCTAAAGGAGTCTTGTATGCTGTTCTGTAAGCCCACTAAGCATCATCCAGCCTTTTAGTCCAATCTCGCCGGTTCGGACAAACTACCTTCTCAAGTATGCCTTTGATCTCTTTATTTTCCAGTTCAGCTTGCCCATTCGTTTGCGGATGGTAAGCAGTTGCAACCTTGTGTTTCACTCTGTGCTTGTCTAATAACCATTTTAACCACTTGTTCACAAAGTGGGACCTTTCATCACTAATGATAGGTCTTGGGGTTCCAAACCTTGTGAACACGTGTTTCTGCAAGAACTTCATTACAACCTTCGCATCGTTTGTCAGATAAGCTTTAGCCTCGACCCATTTGGATACATAGTCTATTGCTACCAATATGAGAATTCCCTTCTTGCGGCTCCAATCTGGACAAGTGATCTGCTACTTGGTTTTCTACTCCCTTTCGATCTTGAATTTCTAGATCAAACTTTTGAAGTAGAAGCACCTACCGGATCAGTCTCGGCTTAACATCTTTCTTGGTAAGTAAGTACTTAATTGCCGAGTGGTCCGTATAGACGGTTACTTTGGTACCTACAAGATAAGATCGAAACTTGTCAAAAGTAAATACAATAGCAAGTAACTCTTTTTCTGTTATCGTATAGTTCAGTTGAGCTCCTGTAAGAGTCCGGCTTGCATAGAAGATGGGATGAAAAACTTTGTTCCTTCGCTGTCCCACGACAGCTCCTAATTGCGAAGTCGCTTGCATCACATATCAATTCAAATGGCAAATCCCAGTCTGGTGTGACGATTATGGGTGTCGTAACTAATCAACTCTTCAAATCCTTGAAAGCTCTTAAGCATTCATCATCGAACTTGAACGTCATGTCCTTCTCTAATAATTTGCATAAGGGTTTAGCAATTTTGGAGAAGTCCTTGATAAATCTTCGATAGAAACCGGCGTGGCCCAAAAAGCTCCTAACACCCTTTACAGATGGTGGCGGTGGAAGCTTCTCAATAATGTCTACCTTCGCTTTATCTACCTCGACCCCATGTCTCGTTATCCGATGCCCTAGAACAATTTTTTCTCGTACCATGAAATGACACTTCTCCCAGTTAAGTATGAGGTTCGTTTCTTCACATTGCAGTGTAATGTACATAGCCCATGCTTGAATTTCTGATTTTGATGAATATTTTGAGTTATGCCATTGATGAATAATTGAGCTTTGTGATGTTAGTTGATGAAATATGAAAGATATGTTTTGGATTAACATGTTTTGTATTGGAATTTTTGATGATTTTGAGTAATTAGGACTAAATTGAAAAAATAATAAATTGAGGGACTAAAATGTGAAATAAATGAAATGTGTGGAATTTTATAAGGAATATGAATATTCGGCCTAGGCATGGTGTACTCAAATTTTGCATGTTTTTTGTTTTGTGCAATTTGGACTAAATTGTAAAAAGTGTAAAATGTCAAGGGTAAAAAGGTCATTTTCCCATTTAGATGTTTTTTGGGCTACATTGAGTGAAAATATGTTTGAGTGAGTTTAATTTGAATATTTTTAGATCAAGAACCAAAGAAATCAGATTTGGATCAGGGAAAAACCAAAGTTGTCGACTACTCGTCCCGTTCCGATTATCATTGTCCGAGGTAAGTTTATAAGCAAATAGATATTGTTAATTTTAATTATATACAAGTTTATATGCTGAAATTAACTTATGTGAGATTATATATGTGAAAGCCAAATGTACATATGCTTGGGAACTAAGTTTACGAGTTTGATTCGACCGAATTGCAATGTCCGAAAGCCCCGTATGAACCTTAGGAATAGTTAGGATAAATATGTCATGAAATAGGATTCTAATATATGATGTGCGAGTAAGACCATTGCATCGATATATGTGTGCGAGTAAGACCACGTTTAATACGTTGGCATCGATATGTGACTCTGATATATGTGTGCGAGTAAGACCCTATATAGGACAGTGGCATCGATATGTGATTACATGTAAGACTACGTCTGGGACGTTGGCATTGTATGATATGTGTGATTATCCGAGTATCCTATTCAATTTTGAATGGTTCAACGGGCAGCGATAGATTGTGATTGAATGTGTAAAATGAGTAAAGGTGATCAGGTATGTAATAACCTATTCCTTATTTGAAATAAGGTAAGTTGGTTACTTTATTTGTGTTGGAAATAAGGTATGTATATATACGAAATGTATATTCGACCAAAGGTTTGTATAGTGATATTATAATGGTGATTTTTATGCAAACATATATAAATGATTACATTTAGTTTTATGAATACATGTATATGAATTTATGTATATTAGATTATACAATAGTACCATGGTTTTGAAATTTAATGATACTTGAATAATAGATACATGTATATTCGGCCAAGGTAAAATGGCATATGGAAGTATATGTTATATATGAATTTTTAAGCTTAAAAATAAATGTAATCATAATAGTATAAACTAGTTTGATTAAATTGAGTTGATACTGATATTGAGTTATTTATTTGCTTATGACTTACTAAACTTTAATAGCTTACTGTGTGTTATGTTTGCTTCTGTTTTATAGATTCGAAAATCTAGTTATTAGCTTGGGGATCGTCAGCGAAACTTATCACACTATCGACTGTTTCGGTATTTTTATAAATTGAATTCGAATTATGGCATGTATAGGCTAGTTTATATATTTGATTTTGGGGTATGTAAATATGAGCCATGCAAAAATGGCTTGTTTATTTTGCTAATTTTGGTTTCAAGGTTTGAATGAATTATAATTATGTCTGGTTGGTGATTTTGGATGTGTGTTTGATTGATTCGGTTATGCTTCATGCATAGATAAAAAAATTTTTATATGTGAGCTTGGTTGTTATGTTTTGTTAAGGTGTTATTATGTGACTTGGTATTAAAATATGTTATGGTTATATTTGATATGGTTGGAGTTTGATTTGGTATAAATATTATATGATAGGTATGAATGGTGTTTTCATGATATGTTTAGATTTGGTTATTTGTGAGAAAAATGGTGATTTGTTAAGGTATGATTATATTCGGTCATATTTAGTAAAAATCAAAGTATATGTTCATGACATGTTATTGTGGATTGGTTATTTAGGTACAGTTGGTGATGTTAAAGAATGAATGTGATTTATTTGTTAATTGGTTTGAACATTGGAAATTATATTGATGAACAAATATATATAGTTAAATGGCTAGGTATACGTAGTTTGGATTGGTTTGAGCATGCAAATTTGGTATATTATGAATTGTAATTTATGTTTAAAAATGGTATGTTTAATATTAGCTAAAGGCATGAAATCATATTAGAGAAAGTTTTTAATGTAGGTTGGGTATATTAGTTAAATTATGTTTAATTATATTCAGGAGTTCGAATGCTATGATGTTTTGGTCTTATGGTTCAAATGTGGGAATTATGATATAGTAAACATGGTTTTGAAGTATGTTAGTTTGGTTTTAAATTTGAATAAATAAAAGATATTGATAAGGTTAAGTTTTGAAATAGGTTGCGCATATGTGAGGAAATGTACAAGCATGATTTGACTTTATTGGCTATATTTTTCATATGTGTTGAGTTAAATGCTTTTTTTTAAGATGTGCCTTATATATGTTGTGAAAATGCCTTATTATTTTATTAAGCTTGGATTTTTATGCTTTGATCAATTGATGGTTATATTTGGTTGTGGTATTGATGTTTCAGCCATTTTATATTTATATGTGAATTATGGTAGATATATTTGCTAATGGTGATGAAGATATGTCAAAATATATGTGTATGGTTTATTTAGTATGATGTGAAATTGTGGTTGAATATTATTGTTGAGTGATAGGCATGATATATAAATGGGATGTAATTCGTAAATGACTATGATTTGAAGTATTGGCATTCGGTTATGTAGTGATTAATAAGTATACATTAATTGAAATATATTTGTAATATGTTTGACTTAATGTGCAAATTATGGTTGATAAATATATATATATATATATATATATTGATCTGTTTCTATGAAAGGTTATGTGTATAAAGTGATAGGTTGAAAATGTTGAAAATTTAAGCATTGAATAAAGCTATGTTTTAGCATGATTATATTCGGCTAATATATTGAAAAATGACCAAATGAATAGTGTTTTGGGCATTGGTTAAATAAAATGATTATATGAGTTTTATGTGGTGTATATATGTCCAACTTGGTTCAAATTTGATATTTGAGTAGTGTATAGGTTAGTCGTTAAATGATGAGTATAAGTTGGATTGATTTTTAAGCTTATTATTCTGTCAAATAAGAATATCACTTTTATTATTTATAAGTGAAATTCAACTTTCCTTATGGAAATGATTTGTGAAATTTTGTATGTATTTTAATAGATAGATTATTTGGTGTTCTTTGAAAATATTTTTAGATTGTTATGTTATGATTCGTAAAAAAGAAAAAAGAAAAATTAAATTAGTTACATATGTTAACATTTGATTGGTTTAAAAGTTTGAGTGTAACACCCCAAACCCGACCTAAAAGTTTAGACCGCATTCGGAACGCTACATTGATCACCGAAGTGACCGTGCGAAAATATTTATATAAACATCCTTTACTCGATTTTCAAAAAACATAAATACCACATGTTCAAAATCCGACTAATAAAAAGATTAAAACATAAAATAGCATTCTACCACAGTGTTAATAAAAACCTTACTTTCAAAACTGAATAACAAATAGAAATCAGAAACCATAACTAATAATTTATTAGTCTCAAACTGCCTGAGTCCTTCGCCTACCGAGTCCAGCATCAAAATTCTGAAATGAACCTGAAAGGGGAAATAGAAGAGGGGGTAAGCTATACGAGCTTAGTGTGAGATCAAACTAACTCACTACTGAAACAGAAACAAATACAGTAAACCTAAAAATAGTTCAGCAGCGGAACATACTTATAGAGCGACTTAACAAAATAGACCATATGTAACTTTACAGTCATATGGCTCTGTTAAACACAATACCTGTAACTTTCAGAAGTCACAAACTGGGCCTAAGCCCTTTTCTAGAATCCGAGTCGATTGGGCCTTAGCTCATCACACAAAATACCTTTAGGCACAAGTGCCTTCCAGTCAGATATTGCAGTCAGATTTCCTAGACAATCAGATAGGAATGTTTCAGTCAAATAGATATAGCAGTCACAGAATCAAACAGATGCATATGAGTGTGAATGAGTTATAAAATAACCCACCTATCCTACCAACACACCATCTCCGTCCCCCATCAAACCTCAATAGAGCTGTAAGCTCATCCAACCAATCACTCCGAATAGGACCTCGAAAATCCCATCCAACCTTATATCCCCTATACATTGTCCACGACCCTCAGGGAATTGGGACCATCAGAAAGCTGTACAGTGCCATGCGAAAAACCGTGGTATAGACGTGCAGTATAATCTGCCAGATTAGATAATAGTATGTAGCGTATCTAATGTACATGCGGCACAGTGCAAGGCGGTAAATCGTTATACCGTTAACAGAAATGTCCACGACCCTCAGGGTATTGGGACCGCCTATAACCCTCTGGGTATTATTAAGGCTTTCAGAATGCAGATAAACAGTCAGATTGTAAATCTCTCTTCTCCTTAACATCCCACCCAAAAGCTTTGTATGCAGATGTATATATGCAGATGCACCAACACAGAACACAGATTCAGACAATCATTCAGAGTAGTCACATACAACCAGTTACAAAAAAAAACATGCACACTTGTGCACTCAGATTCGGTACCTAACATGTCACACCTTATTCACAAAAAGTACATAAATCGAGGTCAGAACAGAGTCGTAATCACCCTCAGAAATTTTAGTTGGGAGGTTGGAACAAACAGAGGTCACGATTTCACTTAAATCGACCTAAAATCAAACTTGGTGAGATAGGGCCACACGCCCGTGTGCTCCGGCCGTGTGGAGCAATCCAGGCCGTATGGGGATCCATACGCCCGTGTGAAGGGTAGCACAGGGCCGTGTGTCAGAGGCACACGCCCTTGTGGTGCAGAGGCACGGCAGTACGAGTAGGCCGTGTAAGATACTGTCCAAAACCACTAAGTTTAAAAGCAGAGTAGACACGGCCGTGTGAAGGTGCCACACGCTCGTGTGGCAATCCGACACGGCCGTGTGTCTCATAACAACACCCATGTGAAATCCTTAGGCCCCAAATCAGCTACACGATCGTGTTTCCTGAAACACACGCCCGTGTGTAATCCCTAATTCCCAAATCTGTCACACGGCCGTGCGGCCAGGCCGTGTGACCCCAAATCTCAAATCTCTATTTCCCAAACTCACACGCCTGTGTGCCCTAAGGGACACGCCCGTGTGATTTCTGACAAAAATCCCTAAATCGGCCACACGGCCATGTGGCACTAAAAATTAGCCTGAAACCTTAATCCCCAAATCCACATGGTCGTGTGCCACGACACACGCCCGAGTGGCCGTCGGGGCAGTCACAAAACCACCCCATAACAGACCCGAAACCACCGCTTTGGCCACAAAACCACTCCCCAACCTTAGTACTATCGAAACAACATCAGAAAACAGAGTATCGCACTCCCTTTCAACCATCCAAACTCTGAAACTAGAGAATCCAAGTATTCTCACGAAAAGACGAATCAACATTTGTAAAAACATAAGAATAATAGATTAGTCAGAGTTGAGTCCCACACCTGATTTCGACAATGAAGGAATGACAAAGGAGCAGAATTCCACAATCTATCAGCAACCGATTTCCCGAAACCAAGAAGAGCCAAAAAGAAAACCCAAGCAGGAGAACAGAGAAAGAAGAAGAAAGAAAAACATCCAGAAAGAAGAAAATAAAAATAAAAGTAGAAGTAAAATAAATAAATAATAATAAACACTTAACAAAATAAGGGTTTTAACCTAAAAAAACAGAGATAATTAAAATCCTTCCCAAAATGCCTACATAGAGACTTGAACTCAGAACCTTGAGGAACACTAACACTCACTCAACCACCAAACTAGCAGGCGCATTCTGTCACTAAAGCGCACAACTAAACACATAAGTGCAACCTTCTCACTGTCCTTAAGCTCAAAATCTAAAACTTCTAGGCCCAAAATTTAGGGCGTTACATTAAGCAAGTGCATGCATACGATTGTTCAAAATTTGTGTCTCATCCGGTAATACCTCATAACCCCAATTCAGCGACAGATACGGGTTAGGGGTGTTACAATATAGAACAAGGAAGACCACCTTTTCATTCCTAATGCATTTGTAAACACAAGGTTCATTAACGTTCTGGTCAAATCCAAATATTTTGATTGCTTGATAAAAAATGCAAATAGACTTAAGCATTGCTATAGACAAGAAGGTTTCCTCATAATAAAATGCCCTTTTTTTTACGTGTTCCCCCTTGTTACAATTCTAGTGTTATAGGTTTTAATATTTTCTTCTGCATTTCTTTTTCTCTTGTAGATCCACTTATGCCTTATGGGTTTTATCCTATCTAGTAAATTTACAAGTTCTCAGATTGTATTGGATTTCATAGAATCCATTTCAACACCATAGTGTAACAGCTCGGTATAGACCCTAGTCGAAATAGTGGTTTCAGGACCACAAATCTGAGGTTATAAAATTATTTTAATATTATTTTTTTGTGTTTACAGTAGGAGGTTAAGCATGAGTGAAAGTTTTGTATGAAAATTTTATCATTTGTGTGCTTAATTTAAAAAAAAAAGGATCTAATCGCATAAAATGTAAAAGTTGCATGCTATGTGTTAAATGTGTCTATTTATTATGGCTTATTAAAGCAAGGGTCCTTATGTTGTAATCAGTCCATTGAAAGTAGGAATGGACATAAATGGGCATTAAAATGATGGTTGTTTAATGATATGATGTAAGGGCAAAATGGTAAAGTAGTTAATAATGATAAATAAATAAAATAAAAGCATGAAATTAATCATTTTTGTGTTCATCCATGCAGAAAATTAGAAGAAGAAGAAGCCAAAGTTAGGTTTTGATATCCGATATTTTTATTGTTTGATTAAGGTATGGTTTTGACTCAGTTTTTGATGATTTCTACGTTTTCATGATCGTTATTAAATGTTCTAGCTAGCCCCTGCTTAAATTCATGAAATTGTTGATGATTTGATGAGATTCCATTGATGAATTCATGAATTTTGTGATTTTAAATGGTGAAATATAAAAGCTTGGTGATAGATAAATATGTTTTGTATTGTGATTTTTGATGAAATTGCTTATTATGGACTAATTTGTGCAAATGAGAAATTGAGGGGTTGAAATGTGAAATAAATGAAAGTTTTGGGCTCCTAGAGGTCCTTATGATATTCGGCTATACATGGGTTCATTGAAATTATGTGTATTTTGTGTTTTTGTAAAATATGGATTAAAATGTTAAAATGTGAAAATGTGAGGGCTAATTTGTAAAATGCCCTAAATATGTGTATATGGAATAAATTGAATGATTTGTTGAATAAAAGGTTTAATTTTGAATACATATAGATCAAGAAAAGAGGAATTCAGATTTAGATCGAGGGAAATCAAATATTATTGAGTAAATGGTGCGAATCGTCTATTCCGAGTACGAGTTAAGTTCGTACGTGATAAATGATGTTACAAGTATGTTTTAATGCTTTGATAATGCATAAATTGTATATATATTTGACTATGGTTTGAGTAAGGTGATAAATCGACTATGTTCGGCACTAAGTGTGAATTTTGAAATAGTTTCAATTAAATAGCACTAAGTGTGCGAGTAGAAATAGTTTGGATATATGAGGCACTAAGTGTGCGATACCGAGATAGCTTCGGTTATTTGAGATGGCACTAAGTGTGCGGGATCGTTCTAGCTTCGGCTAATCATTAAAGCACTAAGTGTGAGAATTCTTAAAGCATGGATAGACTTCGGAAAGAATTAATGTATTCAAACAGGAGGTGAGAATGAAAATGAATAAATACGGGAAAATTCAAGTATGTACGAAACCTATGTGGTATATGATAATGTGTGTACAAAGCTTGATGAATTAGTATGAACATATTAATTGTGATGAAATAGAAGTGATGGATGATTTAAGGACTACTAAGTGTTTATTAGATGATGTTTTGTATTATATAAATTGTTGATTATATTTAGTATGAACTTACTAAGCTTTAAAAGCTTATTGTGTGAAATGTTCTTTGTTTTACAGTGTCATAAAGCTAGCTCAGATCCGGGGATCGTCAGCGACCCATTCACACTATCGGACATCTATTTTGGTACCATTTTGAGAGTTGTATATATGGTATATGGCATGTATAGGCTAGTGTCATTTTGGTATGTTTTGTGATGTGAATATTAGCCATGAGTTTTGGCTTGGAGTTGTTGATATGTATGGCCTCTTAAGTTGGCTTAAATGATGTGTTTGATAGGTAAGTCATATGGTGTATATAATGTTCATGTAATGGTTTAAATATGGAATGTGAATTGACAAGTTTTGTGGTATGAAGTATGTGATAAATAGATGAGTTTATGTATTTGAAACTTGTTTAAGTTGTGATGATTTTGGTACATTGATTAGGTATGTTTTGAGTGGGAAATGTGGTTTTAACTAAGCCTAATTTCACCCCACACGAATGAGCACACGGGCGTGCGTCTTGACCGTGTGTCTACTGTAATTTAGTTATTCAAGTCAGTCTCGAGCACAGCCTAGACACATGGGCATGTCTGGTGGCCGTGCGAGGCACACAGCCTTGATACATGGGCGTGTGTGGCCATTTCGAAGGGTACACGGGCATGTGGTCGGCCGTGTGACCTAAGTCAGTTTCGACCACGGCCAAGGCACAAGGGCATGTCTTGTGGCCGTGTGGTTAAGTCAGTATGTATGCCCTGTTTTGCCACGGTTTAGACACACGAGCGTGTTTAAAGCCGTGTGAGGCACACGGCCTGTTCACATAGGCGTGTGACCTGTGAAACTTTGAAAAAATTTTTAAGTTTTTGAGAAAATTTGTATGTGCTCGGTTTAGTCCCGACCCCTTTCTAATGTATGTTTAAGGTCTCGTTGACCTATGTAAGGGACTCTGTATTGATGTATGACTTGTGATGCTATGGTGATTGTGGAATGAATGTTAAATGTTTCGATATACTCAGTAATGCCTCTTTATCCTAGTCCGGCAACGAATACGGGTTAGGGGTGTTACACATAGCCTCTTTCTAGAGCTTGAAATCAACATTTTGCATAGCATCTTCATAATTGAGCGAATCATCTTCTTGCTCAATGGTTTCCATGTTATAAACATTGGCATTGTACATGAAGAAACTAGTCTCCTAGAGGCTCTCCCACTATGTTGAGGTTTTATGTGTTGTTGATCATTTGAATAGAACCTAATATTAAAATTTGAGGGTTCCCTTTATTTCTTAAAAATTCCTCGAGTAATAATCTAGTTTGAGTTTTAAAGTCGTTCATGCAACTATCCTTAAGAAATGTTACATGTGTTGATATCTTGATAATTTGGTCCCTCAAGTTTTAAAATAATCCACCATTTCTTCCTTTTAAATATCCTACAAACATGCACAAATTTGTTCGTTAATCCAACTTCTTAGTATCCTTATCCAATACATGCACCGAACATTCTCATATCCTAAAGTGATTTAGGTTGCGCTTCCTACCATGCCATATTTCATACAGAATCTTAGGTAATGACTTGGTACATAATTCAGAATATAGCAAGTTGTTTGCAACGCATATCCCCAAAAAGATGTTGGAAGTTACGAATAACTTAACATTAAACGAATCATGTCAAGTAATGTTTTGTTCTTTCTCTCAACTACACCTTTTTATTGTAGAAATCTTGGTGTGATCAATTGAGAAAGAATCTCATTTTCAATAAAATATAGTACGAACTTGACAAGACTCTTGGAATTTTTTAAATTTTTTAGTATTAAGATGCATTAGATAATGATATCCATATTTGAAATAATCATTTATGAAAACTATGTAGTACTCATAACCTCTTCAGTGGTGATGTTCAGTGGACCAAAGTTGCCGTGATAGGAGGGATAAACTTAGTAGAAATGAAAAAAAAAAAAAAAAAAAAAAAAAAAAAAAAAAAAAGGAAAATTTAACTTACTCTAATTGTAAAAGTATTCTTTAAATTATTACTGAAATTGAGAGGAGAAAACTCAAAAAAGTCAAAAAGATGAATATTCCAATATGAAGTCAAAGTGGGAGCTGAGTGAAATCAAGGGTTTTAAAAAATATATATTTAAAAAGCTATTTATGTTGAGATTGTCTTCCTATTGAGGTATTTATCATTTTTTTTATATTTTTTTATGCACTGCGTTAAGTAATCTAAAAGGATAAATACTTATCAATGGAAAGAGCAAAATCCTTGTTAAGAAAGGATTGGAATGGGAATCAAGTTCGAAAAGGTTGGATTTTGGAGGGTTCAGCCATGGAAATAAAGGCAGGGTTGCTCCTGATGGAACGAGATGGGGTTAGGGTTTGGAGGTGGGATTGTAACAGTAAAGGAGGGCTACAGATTTGACAGCAGCTGTGTCGGCGAGGATGAGCTGGACGAAGATGAAACCTGAGTTTTAAAAGAAAGAAAAGAAATAGAAACACATAAATGAGGTGAAAATATTTAATTAGGTTGAAAATTCATCAGGTATCATAAAGTTTTGAATTTACTGTGTCTATTACAAAAGGGATGTATACTAATTACATCGCATAATAATTTATTTAAACTTCTAATTTTATAAAGAAATTATTTTAGTCATTCATTTAATTTTTTATCTTTTTCAACCTTTAAACTTGTATTGTTTATCATACCACCCAAAATGGATAAAAAAATTAATATTTGTTTATTTTAGTAACGTGGCATTCACATGGTAATCTACGTATATACCAAGTTAACAATTAATTTTTTTACAAATTAAAAAATATTTAAAATTTATTTTTTATAATTTTATATTTTTTAATAATTTTAAAAATATTTTTATAATTTTCTTGAAATTTTAAATTTTTAAAAATTTATTAATTGTTGATAGAACATTCACGTGGCAATCCATATATATACCATATCAGCAAAGTTAACGTTTGTTAACTTTTCCATCTATTATAGGTGATTTGACAAACAACGTAAGTTTAAAATCTACAAAAGATGAAAATTAAATACACTAAAATAACTTCTTTTATAAAGTTGGAAGGCCAAATAAGTAATTATGCCTAATTAAATCTTATATGGAAAGAAGTCATACTATATATTTTAAAATTTTTAATAATTTTATCTAATTTCCTTCTCTATAATTTTTAAATTTTTTTAGTAATTTTTTATTTTCTAAAATTGTTTATAATTAGAATTTTTTTGAATTTTTTAAATCAATAATAAATTGACAAATTGTAAAATCATAAGAGTTATCCCGCAAATTAACTAAAATTTGCACTTCATCTAATACCGATTGCTAAATTAAGAACATTTTGTAGTTTATTAATATCAACAATAAGCCTAAAAGAAAAAAAGAAAGAAACCGGAAAAACCGGGCCTACCCAAAGTGATTAAATAATTTTTGAAATATATATTTAAGAAAAAAGCATGATTAAACTGAATTTTATTTTTTATTTAATTTATAACTAATTTTAATTTTATGACGTAAAATAAATACTTACGTTTAAAAGAGTGAAAATAGGTCAAAACTTGCATATAGAAAATCATTTTTTCAAAAAAAAAAAAAATACTAAAATAAAAATATTTATTATTTTATTTACTCGACAAATTATGTTTTTAACAATATTTATGAAAAAACTTAACCAAATAATGCTCAAAAACCTTAAAGTAAACCTATTTTGTCAAAATAAGTTTGAAAACCCAAAATCTAAAATTAATATGAAAAAACCAAAAATCTAATGGAAGTATCAGCAACCGTTCTTCATAAAATAAAAAATTTCAAACGAACAAATCTAAAACCCTCTTATCATCAGCGACATCTAGTCGTTATTATCGGCATTTGATACCATTACATTAAATTGTAAAGGAGAGCTTGTATTGAAAACAATATAGCCGAGTTATAGAATCGGGGTTTACATATGACTCGACAAATGAATTATCAACTGACGTGCACAAATAATCATCTCTCTTACATCACAAAAAAATTATAGCTTGAAGTTCATCTTGAATCACATAATTGGTGATGTAGAAGACAAATCCAGTCTCAAGGGGTTTCCAAAGTATGTTTTACATACGTAATTTGCAACCTGCAAGTTAGTGGCAATGGTTCATCTTCCTGGAATGCAAGGGGTAAGAACAACAAATAGAAAAATGACAAGCAAGAATAATTTAAAATCATGCAATGGTTGCAACCTGCAAGTTAGTGGCAACGGTTCATCTTCCTGGAATGCAAGGGGTAAGAACAACAAATAGAAAAACAAGCAAGAATCACATAAAATCATGCAATGGCAAATGTGATTAGTTAGTCTCATCCTGATTTTTTCATTGTTTTAACAGCAAACTAGCTATGAGTATAAATTCACTTTGATTCAACTTTAGGGAAGTCTTTACACTATCTAGGAATTTTTTGTTGAACCTAATGAAAGTATCCAGGAAATAATTCCACCTCGCTTGAGTAAGGCAGGATGAACAAAATGACAAAACCTGAGCTTTGATACTATGTTAAGCATCCAACTTAAAACTAATTGGAAGCCACAACTTTAGTATGAAACCACGAAAACCTGATACTTAGCAGGTATAACACCACTTAACACTGAACAAAGTTGTAACTAATGTACTAGCCAAGCCAGCATTTCAATTTTCTTCAAAAAGTGG
Source organism: Gossypium anomalum (assembly GCA_025698475.1). Taxonomy (NCBI): domain Eukaryota; kingdom Viridiplantae; phylum Streptophyta; class Magnoliopsida; order Malvales; family Malvaceae; genus Gossypium; species Gossypium anomalum. The sequence continues at coordinate 16,536,504 of CM046957.1, forward strand.
AAGGGCTGTTACAGGTGTATTTCAATGCATCATTTCAAATCAATGACCAAAAAGCATATTAATTAACAGAATACGTGTTAAGTTTATATCTATGTAGGCTAAATTTTTATCCATATCTAACATTTATGTACATATTTGGACATAAATATAAAGTATGATGCCCTAAATATATGAAAAACTCTGAACAAATTGCATTTAGAAACATGAATGGTGCAGATACACACTAGTACTGGAGCAAACCGTTTCTTTAAAGTAAATCTAACACTGACCAATACATATTGCTGCTACAGCTGCAGCTTCGATTTTACCCTAACTCCTTAGGAAATTTGTTGCTAGCAAAGACCTAAATAGTAACTTAAGAGTTGATCTCCTAAATAGGATTAGAAATTTGTGGTTTTTCAGGAACTTTTGGGGGAGAGTCATGTTGCTTATAAGAACCTGACTCTTCAACCCATATTGTATTCATTAGGTCAGGCCTACAGGTCTACATCTTAGGTGAGTTCAAGTCCACAGCTTTGAGAGCTAAAACGAAACAATTCAATGGAATTTCCGAGCCAATCTTAATGATCACAGAACAATACTGCTTTGACAAATATGACTCATGATCGTCTTAGAGACAGCAACTCTTTAAGATGAACCACACGCGGTTATTTGTTAGATACAAGTTTAAGCATAAAACTGAAAGCTTTTTAATAATGAGAAACGACAGACTTGTTTCCACACATACTAATTCAATTTTTTTTTTAAATGAAAAACCGAAAATATGAATCACACATAAAAAAGACTGAATAGGCATAACATGGTTTAAATAATGTTGGATTAATCCAATTTGGTACCTGTTTTGGGGCTCGAAACTGAATTGAAATTTTACAATAATGCTTCCTCATGGCAAACCTAAACAAGGAAAACAGTCTGATATGATGCATTCAGTAAAAAACAAGTTGGCAAGAAGTACCCTTTTATCTTTTCATCACATTGCTTTGGCACAAATGAAATTCTATATCGTTGCAGTCACTAGAAGGGATTAAATGTTACAATGACGTAATGAAGTGATCTGTTTACTTACATGAGAATACATCAATCAATAGGGTGTTTGTCGGCTTGGCGAGACGTATAATGTGCAGAAAGCAAAATCAAAGAAAGGAAAGCACTCGCTACAAAAATTGCATCAAACCACCGGTGGTAAAAGTCAAACTGAATATCTCCACCCAAAACATCTGTTATAATCAACCTGCCAAGGAATACACAACTCATAAGCTACAGGTTTTAAACTGAAAAGAGATATTTAACAGCCAGGAAATTATTACAAACTGAAGGGAATATTTTTCTTCCTTAATAAGAAACAGAATAGATATACAAAGTCATCGATCAAGCCATACCTGTACTCAGTCCTCAAACTTTTTCTTATCAGAAGAATTGAAGAGAGGAAGTACATTCCCATAATTTCAGAAAGGAAAAGGACAACATTGCTTGAAGATCCACTACCAACTCTGGAAACTGCAAAGAAGAACTGCATGCAACAAAACATTGTAAGTAAAACTGCAGAATACTAGATAGTAGGAACCACAAACTACTTCTAAAACAAATATGATTTCATTCAATAATGAAGATAGGGCACATAAGGTGGACATGATGCCTCAAGCTTGCTGCTCATGCATACAACAAAATAAATATATATAAAGAAAAAAGACAATATTCTCCATAAGAAGAGGTCAATTAATAGTAAGAACAACAATAGCAATAAGTCAATGATCAATGATCAATGATGATGACAGTCATAAAAGCTGCCAAAGTAGCAACAGAGAAACAATAAGATGACCTGAATATTTTAAAGGTTTTTACATTGTTAACAAAAATTCATTGATTCTGGATCGGCAAAACAGAGACTTTTGGATTTTCAATAAAATGTAGACATAGCATATGGTAACTAAAACTGCTGAACCATATAAAAAACAGAACTACCATGACAGCCACAAAAAATGAAGATTACCTTCATTAGATTTGTTAAGAAACCCCGCACTGATATTGTGATCAGGATTCCAATAAACAGCAGGGAAATATACTGCAAATAACAAATATAAAAACAATAAGATGCCAACTATTAACCCCAACCAAAAGACTGTATAGTTTAATACGTAAAGGCAACAAGATGGTTAACTTTTCCTAAATCACAAAATGCTAGAACGAGCACTCACTGTACAAATGAATAAAATACCCAAGCACAGATCATTTGAAACAAATTATACAAGTATAAAAAAAACTATACGAAGCAATACCAACTCAGGTTCTAAATTTATTGACCTTTGACAGAATGAAGTTCTAAATTTATTGACAAATGTACAAAAGTTCTAAATTTATTGACCTTTTAGAACACCTAAATAGTAAGTTCTCAATTGTTTATAAAAAAGTAGCAGGTTCTAAATTTATTGACATTATAAAGTACCTAATGCAGTAAGTTTTATTCACAACTGACCTGTGATAACAATGCAGCATCTATTCCAATATCAAAGAACTGCAACAATATGGTAATTGACATTGTAACAGGGTCAACTGAACCAGCCTGCCAAAGAAACAGATTTTATGATACATTACAACGATCTTAAAATAGGAGAAAAAGATAAAGATAGCAGAGATCATTCAGAGAGGCCACACCTCCTTGAAAACAACACTTTGTAATGACTGCACGGAGAAAAAAAAAAAAAAAAGATCAATCAGGCAACTTCTTCATGCATTAAATCTTAAATCGGAAGAAAAACAAAATCAAAAGGCAATTGATAAATAAGCAATTTCACAAACTCAGAATTAAATAGTAAACTTTTAAGGACCTAACCAGCCTCAGAAACCCTTAGCATAAACAACAAAAATTAAAAATTGAAGCTGTAGGTCCAATACATTGTTAGAGAGTTGTTTCTGTTTCAAGAACACTACCATGTAGTAAGTTCACATTGTCCTTGTTTGGACACAATGAAATACACTGATTCATGCTCTTTCCCTATTCTCAAAGCAAGGGTTGCAAACATTTCAGAGGACTTCACCACTTCAGCCCAAATGTAGGCTACTCAAGTCAATGTGCAATAGAGCTTTTATAGGCGTAAAATGCCCCACCACATCTTGCAATTATCCATTTATATCACCATTGAAACGTGTCAATTTGTTAAAGCTGTGGTAACATAAGCTCTCTATCATTTTGATAGCATACTATAATCTTCATAGTGGGAATTAAGTTAAAATGATATAAATCTTATGAAGTTGATTAAGGGAAACTATAAGATGAGCAGACACTAGCTCATATTGGAGAAGTAAAGTTTCAGTAAAAAATGAAAAATTAAAGATTCTTAAAGTAGCAAAAAATGGAAATCCTACAGAACTAGGGCCCTAGCTCGTATTGGAGGAGAGGTAAAGTTTCAGTAAAAAATGAAAAATTAAAGATTCTTAAAGTAGCAAAAAAAGGAAATCCTACAGAAATAGGGCCCCCTAAAAACATAAACACCAAAAACAAGTGCATCTAGTTATCCATGAAATCAACGAGATTTTGAACTTTTAGCACATTACAAAAGTTAGAGCTCATTTTCACTAAATGTTTCTCAGACATGTCAATTTTTGCAATCTTAATGATTGTTATCTTCGACGTATTTCTTTATAGAAGACATCTCATTTTCAGGCCACTAAATTTTACTCTTTACTCGAAATGAACGATGTAGTAAAGGGAAGTAAAATTCCTTGATGATATACCTTAATCATTTTGTACACACAATAAACTGAACCTGCATATCCAAGCAAATTCTGCATATGGCCCTTCCATGTTCGTGAATAAGCAGCAGCCTCCTGCAAAATATAAACAAGAAGACCAACGGTTGCTTTCCCTGAAAGAAATCTAAATCAAAAAGGAAAAGGAAAGGAAAAAGTCTATCTTAAATAACTAGAACAATCTGGGACCAATATGTAGCATAATTGGTACATCTTCTTGAGCAAAACATTACAGGGTAGCTAGGACGGTGACAAGCATGTTTATCAAAATACTTAAACATGGACTAAATTTCAAACAAATAAGTACTGGTATTTTGGCCTTAAAAAAACTACAAGAAATAGCAAAACAGAATGTCTTTTACATTTGTTAATATCAATATCTTATTTTCTATTTCTCAGCATCTTTTTGCTTTAATCAATGCATGGTAAATCTTATACAAGAGAACTGTTCACTATATCAATTTTCAAGAAGATTAACAGATAATATGACAGCACAATATCTCATGTCAATTTGATTTCACTTCTGTTATCTCTAAGACATAATCCATCATCTAAATATCAGATTTTAAAGTGCCCACTGATCTGACTAGCTCCGAGCCTTGGTTTGTTTCCATTTTGAAAGATTAGAAGACCTTAAGAGACAGTACAAAAAAAAAATCATATCCAATATAGTTAGGAAACAAGTTTACAGCTGAAGTTAGACCTTAGCTTGGCGAAGCTCATAGATTTCCAAGAATAGCTGCTTTGAAAGCTCTTCCAGAGCTTGAACCTCAGCATCCAAGATTTTAATGTCTGCAAAGAAAGGTGATTAACCACTTCATAGATTAGAAAACATTGAATCATAATTATTATTTACCTTCCAAATGTACAACCCAAATGCCAATGTAAAGAGAGTGAAATAAAATATCTTCCTTGGAATTCTAAAAGTACATAAACACAAAATAGGAAAGCCACTGAGACGCAAAAGCCAAGAAACAAGCATAGATGACTGTCAAGAAAAAAGAAATTCAAAAACACTATGTGAAAACATAAAATCAGTACATCAAAAAGTTTAAATTGGCAATTCAGTCTGTCCATAAAAGTTTGAAACTTGAGTCAAAACTTTGATAACAATAAAGCCACTAGGCCCAATACCAATTTAGACCAAGAAAAATAGGCAGGAACTTTTGTCTCCCTGATGCTTACAGGCAGGAAATTGCATTCAATGAATGAACGTCGTCTTTAAGCGTGGATAACAAAACAAAGTTAAATTCCACCAAAACTAAAAGGAAAACAATACTGCCATTTCTCCACTTTAGTTCATTCTTACAAAATCTACAATCTCACAGTAGAGGTGTAATAGCTATAAAGAAACCCATATACAAGAAGAGCCATGACACATAAACATCACAAAAAATATTATATCCAACTTTTAAAGAGAAAAAGAGAAAGAAAGTAAAAATCAAATTGAAAAGGAAATGAGACATATGAAAGCATATGCCTTCACTTATTTGATGATCAAAATGTCAACACATAAAAACAGCAACCATAATGAATAACATTTCCAAATATGAGTCCACTGGATGATTGTTGAGGTTCATATAATAGTATGATTATCCAAGGAGAAATCCTATTGACTTTATTGAGGTGTCCTGGAAACATTAAAAGGAGAAACATCAAAATAAAAGCTTCGAAGTCGAAGATTTTATACAGAATATACCACATCACAAGTTCATCAGTATAGGGAATTTTACAGTATATTTTGAAGGGGGGGAAAGAAATGAAGACCTTGTTCCTTTTGATCATCTTGCACAGAACGTACAACCGTGCCTACAATCCTTCTGAAGAAGGATCTGCCCTTTAAGTTCTGAAACATAAATCGTTTATTAGCCAAAAGAAAATAGTAACTCTAATCACTGCCAATCACAGGACTTGAGAAGCACGTAGGTTTTATGGTCAAAATATAAATAAATTGTTTTTAAAAAATGGCAAGAAATAAATAAATAAAAAACTAGACAAGAACAAACCATATCAAATTCAAATTTGACAGAATTTAAAACCAATGAATATTTAGCTTAAGCAGAATGCTATAAATACTATTTATGTTTATCTCCATTTTCAGCCGCAGACTATGCTTCATTCATAACCTTAAATATTTCTATTGGGGTCATTAAAGACCCCAACCAATAAATTGCATCAATTTGAAAGTGACGAGACAAGGAGCAAGAGCAGTAAACCTCATCAGATCCTTGAATTCGTTCCATCTCCATTTGAGAAAGAATGATTTTCTTTTTCTTAGCCACACAAGTCTCAATTGATTGCATTAGTTGTCTCTCCAATGCCTTAATCTCTGATTCATCAATCTCTCTGCAAGTAACAAATCAAAATCATTTAGATACATAGAAACAACCATGATACAGGAAAACTAAATATGCCAACGTTTGATTTTACTCATGTGTTAGCCATAAACAGAGAAGAATTAAGGTTGCAACCAACAAGTTATGATCAAACAAAATAATAAGCAAGCAACAAAAAATAATTGAGGAAAATTATATTCTGCACATAACACGGGAAATGTTTCTTAAAATATGAAGCATGCAGGAAGTCAATCTGTTTAACTCTTCTGCATCCAAGAACCAAGAAATCAGATAACCAATACATGTCAATACCTGATGAAAAGTGACAAATAGCTGTATGGCAAATTTACAGCACCGAAACCGGATAGGACAGCCATAACAGTTACTCCAACAACACCAATTCGACTAACCAACTGAGGCATCGTGAAGAAACCTGAAAAACAAAAATCAAAAGAAGCTGAGAAGCTGGAAAGCAGGAGCTAATATTTCTGAAACAATTGCGCATAAGATGTATGCATAACATTAAAAATTAAACCATTAACGCCAGAAAGTCCAGATTTTTTGCCTGCAACTATTAACTAGGCAGAAGCATATCTTTTAAAGAAAAAAGAAATGTGAAAATGTAAAGGATGAGCTGACTGATCTCACTTGCCTTATCAACAACAGACTCTTATAGTATTTTTTTTTAAATTATACCTCCAAACCAGTCATAAATTTCTCTTTAGCCAAAACTGGGAAATAAGTTCCAACCTTGACATCCAGCTAATATTCATAGAACGCTGCAGCCTATATTATTTTTCTAAAATCTTAAAAGCAGACACATTTGCTCCAATGCAATCTAATTATAAGCATCCTCCAAAATTTCAGGCGTAGTCCTCATATCATTAAGAAGATAGACTTTTGGAATCATTTCAGGAAACCAGTTTAATCATAAAGAAGAAAAATATGTATAAACATAGTGAGTTTGTGCCTGTGCATGTGAGCCACATTGAAACTATGAACTTAACTAAATGCAAATGAAAAGACCTTTGTCTGGAGAGGGCATGGGAAAGTGAACACCCATGCGCCAAAAAGCATAGAGAAATGCCAACAAAAATATTATAGCTCCAAGTCCAGCCCGCTCCTTCCTCACACCTGAGATGCACAAACAGAAGACATTAATAGGCCTAAACGATGATACTGAACCCAAGTAATCATGTTATTAGTTTTCAGTTTCATGAGTAGCATGTTTGCTCTCAGAAACTTTCACTAACAGTATTGCCACATGCATAGGCATGAATTGACAATATTAGGAACACGGTAACTATTCTTGTAGATCCCTTTCAGCTCAGAACTCAACTGTGTGACAAAGATGTGTAAACAGATAGTATAAACATAGTATATTCACCATCTACCAGAGGTAACTCATTAAAAATTATGGTTATTCAATGATGTGGACAGTCATATCAAGGGGAAGGAGAAACAGCAAAGTCCCAGAAAGGTTAACATCTCAACACTAATCCTCACAAGAGAAACAACAAGTCTATTATAACAGAAAGGAGGTGTTAAAACAATTCAATTAGCTTTAAAAAATAACAAACTTACCACTATTGCAAAGCATCAAGTAGCAATGGTAATATGGCAACATGAATACTAGTAGCAAAATCAAACAGAATAGATCCACCTTCCAGTTTATCAATCTTGCCCTGTCAACAAAAGGGGAAATGTGAGTTAAATGGGAATTATGACATTCAAATAATTAAATCAAAGTTTACAACCACCCTAGAGAAAATTAATAAAATGTAGAACAAAAGCACAAACCAAATAAGCAACAAAAACTTAAAATTCAGAATTCATTATCTTATGAGTTACGAGAAGGGGGACTTCTAATAAATTGTACCAATAGATTCACATTTCAAAAAGGATCAATTTACTGGATTAGCCTTTGGATAGAAGATTAAGCTCTAGAGAGAATTAATAAAATGTAGAACAACAAAAGTGCAAACCAAATAAACGAAAAAAACTTTGATATTCAGAAGTTTAATGTACTTCATTATCTTATGAGTTAAGAAAAAGGGGACTTCTAATAAATTATACGTACAGATTCACATTTCAAAAAGGATCAATTTACTTGAATTACCCCTTGAATAGAAGATTAAGCTCCATAGTTGCATTAAAACTAATATACTCAAAATCAAGTGTAAAAGTACACCTTTTTTCCTTACCATATTCTCTTCCAATAAACTAAATAGCATGTATACATAGAAGCGACTTAGTTAAACATTCAGATATATAAAAGCCAATAGGTGTTCTAGCACAAAAATAAAATAAACCAGTCTTCTGAAAGCAAAAGGAAATTACATAAAGTAACAACTAAAAGGTAATAGAAAAAGAGAAGAAGCAAGCAATAATATGCAAATTACATTCACCAGCCTCCAAGTAGTCTCAGAAACCAGGAAAATTCTGAATCATCAGATTCCAATTCAATTTCTCTTCTTTCTTTCTTTTTTTTTTTTTTTTCTCATTCACAGACAACCAAAAAAGAAAAACCAAACGCCGTACAAATACAATACTCAAAAGCCCTAAAACATATAACTGCTAAAGCACAATTCACACAATCGGTCTCAATAGTTACATTGATCCAAAACTCAAATATCCAATTTCCTATAATACTATCCATTCCCAATTTCTCAATAATAAATTCCCCAAAAGAAACTAGTATTAACTTCATTTCCTCTATTCACAAAACCCACAAAAATAATTACACTGAAAAACCACTAAACATACATAAAAATTTAGTTAACTCCTGAAAAAAAAGAGAGCAAAATTAGACTAAACTAACAGAAACCCAATATCTAAAACAACAGAAAGAAAATCCAAAGAGAGAGGGAGAGAAAGGGCGACTCTTACTCTCTGGAAAGGACAGGGATGATCTCAAAAAGAACAAGCTGGAGAAGGTTACAAGAGAAAGCGAAAACAACACTGAAGATGATTTGAACCAAAGCTCTTTTTTCCTCGTACTCTTTGTAAAGCCTCCGGTTTAAGAACCAAAGACCTGCCCATCCTAGAAGAACTAGAGATCCAATTACAACCATTCCCTCGTAGATCCCCCATCCCCACGCCATCTTCGCTACAATTTTCCTCTCTCTTCTTTTCGAAATCTTTTGCTGTTTTTTTTTTTAATTTATTTTTTCTGGATTTGCGCTCTGCTGTTATTTTTGGTACTCCTCTGTTCAAGTAATTTCGTACGACTGGGAAGGATGCTCATGCTGCTTTTGGCTTTAAATTTTAGATTTTTGGGTAAACTATCAATTGCCAACTTAACATTTAACAATCATTTGGAATACCACTTAAAAGGACAGTAATTAAGGAATACCACTTAAAAGGACAGTAATTAAGGAGGTAACGGACTAGCATTTAAGGGCGGTCATTAGAGAGCTAGCGGTAGATTGAGTACTTAGTAACAAAATAATAATTAAGTGATTAAAATGTAACATTTTAAATATAAGAGATTAAAATATAATCTAAAGTAAATAAAAATGATTATTATTGTAGTTTACCCTTAGATTTATTTTGAGACTTTTATATTTATTTTTAGGGGTAACTTAAATTTTGGCCCCTAAACTTGGCAAGTAGGTTCATATTTGCCTCTAAAATTTTTTATCCACTTTAACCCCTGAATTTGAAAATCGTTATTTATTTAAGTCTATTCTATTAATGACCATGAAATAAAAGGGATAATGTGACTTTTAGCCCCTAAACTTGGCATGTAGGTCATCACTGGTCCTTTAACTTAACAACTAGGTTCCCTTTAGTACTTGTACTTTTTTTGGTCTATTTTGAACTTTAAAACTAGGTCCATTTTGATCCCTGAACTTGAAAATTCTAAATGTTTGATGAAGTGGCACTTCAAAAATAAATAAAAATAGATGATGATGTGGTACAATCTCAAAGTATCCTATTCAGTATTTTAATAATCGAATCGATGGTTGAATAGGTTGGATCACCTGTGTTATACCCTAAAATTAGGTCTAAAAGTTTTGAGGGTAAAATAGGAATTTTGGCTCGAAATGGGTTCGAAAATTTTGAATTATGATAACCCAAAATTATCTTTGACTATAACTTTTTGAAAATCAAATCAATTTTTGAAAATAAGGTAGAAAAAAAACTTCAATTTTGAAAAGAGGACTATTTTGTAAAAAGGGTTAAATTAAAAGTAGTTTTAAAGAAAATAAACCAAGTTTTAAAAATCAGCCTAAATTTTTCTATTCACCCTACTTTTGACCTGAATGAAAAATAAAAAGAAAGCCCTTCATCCATTTTCTTTGTGTCGTCCATTAGAGAAGTAAACCTCACAATTTCATCTTTTGATTTTTTGTCTCTATTATTCCAATCTCTTATTTTCTACTATCCTTCAAACATAAAAACCCTTTTGAATTCAAAGAAAGACACTAAGAACACCATTAAATCCATTGATTTTTCTTCAAGTGAGTTTTTTCTGAATTTTCAACCAAATGTTCGTTTTTCTCCCATCGAAGGTAACGAGTCGATTTCCTATTAGTTTTTAATGATATCTAGTCTATTAAATAGAGTTTTTACATATTGAATCGAATATTATGAATAAATGCCAAAAATTGAGTTGTTAATGGTGAATTTTGGGATTTTGAATAAAAACGAGGTTTTAAAGTGTTTTTCAATTAGTTTTGATATGATTAAAAGGTTTCTAAACTTTCCCTAAAGTTTCGTTAAAAGATTATAAGGTTTTAATGCGTTTTCATAAAAAATGGTTATTTTATGTCGAAATTTTGGAATCAGTGTAATTTTGTGTAGTTTGAAGGTTGAGAATTATTCCTAGATGTATAATTAGATGATTGAAATCGATTATGGGCAATGGGAATGAGTAAAGATTAAAATATTTGAGTTTCAAATTTATTAGTTGAACATTTCAGTTCCAGGAACTAGCCTTAGACCTGCGTTTTTGTTTGTTTAAGGTGTGTTATAGCTGCTAATTGATTGTGTATATTGTGTGATTATTATGTGTGAAGCTTCGGAACTGTTAGGACCTTCTTCGAGTATGGCGAAAGGAAAAGAAAAGCTAGTTTAAGCTTTCGACAATTAGGCGAAAGCGTGAATGGTAAGTGTTTGGAATCGCTGCTAGTAGACACGATTCATAGTGTTAATTGGGAGCTTAGGAGTAACATAAACCCCTACTTTAAGTTCCAAGTGTAAGCTTTCTTATACCCCTGTTTAATTTGCAAAATATGTGATTGTGTGATGTGGATTGAGTATTAAGATGAGATAATGTGTCATGTGATATATATATATTTGTAAGGGCTATTGTCAATGTGTTAATTATGAGTATGTTATACATGTCGAATGACAATGATGATGTTGTGTTAGCGATATAAATGTGTAGTGAAAGTGTGCAGAAAAAGGTAAATGCATATATGGAATTGTGGAATGTGATATTGATGTGACTGATAAAGTAAGTGAATATTGGTATGTGGTATGTGATAATTTGATTTTTAATGCAATCGTATGTGAACGGATATGTGATGGCTCAATGAGCATAGTTGTGGCACTTAAAGTGCAATTAAGGGTCTGCTTATTTACATGTAAAAGGTTTTACAGAAAATATTTTTTGCATTTTCCTGTGTTTGTTTCACAGAAAACAACTTGGTCAACAGAAAATGACTTACAAGTCAACGTAAAATAAACATTTTTTCATATAAAATGACTTACCCTTTTGAAAAGTATAAGTCAATTTTCAGAAAAGAGCTCCTCTATAAGTAATTATATTTTTATATAAAAATTAACTCAAATCAAACTTAATATTATTATATTAATAATAAATTTTATTTTTAAAAATATTTAAAATTATTAAAATATTGATATAAAATATTATATTTTTCAATATTATTAAACATACATATTTAATTATTTATATTTAGTCATATAATAAATTATTAATATAATTTATTATTTTAATAAATTATTTCATATTTCAATTTTATTTTAATAATAAATTTTTAAAATAATAATTTAAATAATATTCTTCACATATTATTGAAAATATTTAATATTAATATTTAATAATAAATATTTATTACACTTATAAATATATTAATAATAAATTTTTTGTAGTATTAAAATATGTCATAAGTCTATATACTCTTCATAAATTTGCAATTTAGTCTTTATACTTTTATTTTCAAGAATTTAGTCCCTCTACTTTTCAGATTTGAAAATCAAGTCAAATTGTTGATATTGTTAATTTTTTTGGTCAATTTTGTTGATGTCACATTTTTAAATAAAAAATGCTCACTTGGTAGTCATGCAATTAAAAAATGTCGTTGTAATGAACCTGAATTTAATAAAATATTTTTAATATATGCAAAAACAATGTAAAATATAAATTTATAAATATAAAATAAACTCAATTAAACATTGAAAAGATAATAAAATATCAAATGTATGCTTGTTTCATTAAAAATAGTTTTTATGAAATATTTTTAATAAATCTATCGAACAATAGAAAATATTTTACATAGATTCATCCAAATACCATAAAATATTTATTTTACCAGGAAAGCAGGTCATTTTCTAAAAATCATTTTCCGGAAGCCATTTTCAGTGAAACAAACAAACCCTAAATGTGAATCCAATAAGTGTGCTATGTGTACAAGTTGTGATGTGAATTGATGTTTATGAATAAGGATTGTGTGTATTAAAACAGTAATTAAATGTGTGAATTTTACGAATATTTTGGCCTTGTGATCTCGTGAAACCGTTGGATATAGTTGGCATGCCATAGGATTGTGAGTACTCACTCTAGTGTTGTGTTTTTGGGGCATTGAGGCCCGAGATAGTTTTGGAGAGATAAGGGAGTGTGAGCTCAGCTCCATTCACCAGGATATGTTGGTGTGTTGGAGAATATTTAGCTTTATACTGCACTTATGGGATATGTTAGACTCTTTGAGTCGTTGGTGTGATAGAGATGCATGCATCCAATGTGTGGTGATAGAGCCCACTTTTATGTTTCATGTTACCAAGTTGCCAAATTATCATAAAATGGTTAAAATATGAAAATGTTGTGTGTAATGCACGTGAATATATAAGCTAGGGTTGTGAGCTATTAAAACATGAATGTATTGTTTTGTCTTGAGGAATTATTGTAAAATGAATTATATATATAAGTTGACTGTAATTGCATGTGAAAGTGCATGCTAGTTTACGAATTAATGAAGCATGAACACATAATTTTGACTCGATTGGAATATGGTTATGAACATGATGTAGTATGCTCTTGTTTAACCTTTGATGTTATGTATACTTTGTGGTTATTTCAACATTCCCTGAGTTTGTTTAAGCTCACCCACTCTTTTTAAACCTTTGCAGACAATTAGCGTTGCGGTGTGAGCGGTGTAAAAATTCCAAGGGAGTGATGCAAGTTAGATTAGCATTTGAGTGAGTGGTTTATAGCTATTATTTTGAACTGTGGAATAAGACAATGTGGTAGATTGATGGCTGATTATTGTCATGATGTTTTAGATGTTTATTGGATTCTATTACTTGTAAAAATTTCAGACGTTTGATATTAGTTCATTGGTTTGCTTAGCTTAAATAATTGACAACACTTTGAACTGCAAATTCTGATACTTTTGATGTTGAATTTTGAGGTTATAAATACATGATGAATTGGTATATGTATGGTTGTGTTAAATGCCCTATTTTGGTGTTATTTTTGTTGTTTTGTGCAAAGGTATCAATATTCGGGTATTTAGTATTAATATCTCCATGATATTCAAATGTGCAAGAAGTCAGTAGCTCATTTTGGTATCAATACCATTTCTCGAGTATCGATACTCGGGGTAAAAATATCGATACTTTTTTATTTGTATCATTAATTTGCTAAGTTTTAATTTTTACAGAGAAACATAATACTAAAATGGTATTAATTTTCTGATCGATATTGATACCATAAATGAGAAATATCGATATCATCGATTGAGTATCAATACCTACGTGATTTGTTTGGCAATTTACGTTAAGTGGCCTTTAAGCATGCTTCTAACTTGTTATAAGGTCGATTAATGTATGCTTAGTAAATTTTAACCTCGTCTAGGGTAAATTAGACTTAAACCATATATAGTTATTTCATTATGATGATAATCGCATGACAATGAGATGTATTATGCCTTGTTGATGATGAGACAATGGTGTAGCTTCCTGTTACTCAGGCTCGGCGACCGAGCTAGGTATAAGGTGTTAAAATATGTTCTTGATTCAACCAGTTCGACCATTGGACCAAAAATAATTAAATAAATAACTAAAATTCATAAAAATCTAAAAATCCAAGTAAAATCAAATTTACCTTTCCTTTTACTTTTTCTTTTAGATTTTTAAGAATTTTTAATTATTTATTTACTTATTATTAGTCTACGATCGAAGCGAGCGAACTACTAGTCTAATCTGTTCAACCATGGATTCGGTTATTAAAACACTAAATATGACACTCTAATATTGTGTCACATCATCGTTTAAATTTTTTTTCTTTTTCAAATTTAGTGTGTCACATCATTTAACTTTTAGATTTTTCAAGTTTAAGAATCAAATGGACCTAGTTGTCTAGTTCAAAATGGACCTAGTTGTAAAGTTCAAAATGGATAAAAAAATATAAGTACCAAAGTAAACTTAGTTGTCGAGTTCAGGGGGCATTTTGGACCTACTTGTCAAATTTAGGTGTCAAAAGTTACATTATCCCCTTTTTCATAGTCGAATAGACTTAAATGAATAACGATTTTTAAATTCATGGGTCAAAGTGGATAAAAAAAATTTAAGAGCCATTGTGAACCTACTTATCAAGTTTAGAAACCAAAAATTATATTATCTCATATATTTATTTAACTTATTTTTTAAAGAGTGAAGTACATTCTAGTAACTCAACTAACAATACTTAATTTTTTCTACCATTCATAAAAAATTGCAAAACAATCACCCAACTAATCATATTTATCTTTTTTTGTTTTCAAGTCCATTAAAAGTTAACTTTGTAACTCAACTAACAATCATTTTTTACTCCAATTCCATCAAAAGTTAATTTTGTGAAAGAAAATTAAGGTGAGAAATCAAAATTTAATATAATGATAAGTTTAGCTTTTCGTGTCAATTTAGTTATGATTTTAAAAAAAATTAACCATCAACATTTATACATTATCTCAATTTTCCCTAAATTTTAAAAAATATAAACAAAAACTAAAAACTTTGGAACTTTTCTATCTAAAATTGCTTTTTTCCTTTTCTGTTTTGTGTGCAAATTTGTATAAAAAGGAAACATGTTTACAAATTATCAAAGGCAAGAAGAAAGAACTGCAAAATATGAAACTTCAATGCTTAAATATCTTCAGTGAATTTTGTAACATCTCAAGATAAGGTCTAGAAGTTTTGACTTTGCAAGCAGGGGATTCGTTTATGGTATGATGAATTGATATTCACTAGAAGACTTTTAGCAGAGTCCGCCAGCAAGTTCGATGAACAGTGTACGCCTAAGGACGTGGTAAGAAGTGTTCGCCAGTGTTTAGTGAACTGGGAGCACGCTAATTGGTTTGGCGAGCTGGGGTTCACCAGTATAAGTCAAGTTACACTTAAATTAGGAAGTTGACTTGTTTTCCAATTAGGATAACTATCCATGCATGTAACTTTTTCCTAAGTCAATTAGGGTATACGAAGAGTATTGGAACACTTAGTGCCTATAAATTATGCCCTTCTCTTAGAGAGATCTCTCATCGATTATTCTTTTTGTCAAGTCTCTATTCTGAACAAAAGTTCTTAGAAACCAAGGTACGCTTCTATTCTGCTAGAGTTAATTATCTAGGAACTAGGTTCGCTTGTATGTTTGAATTTGTGTACTTTGTTAAGTAGTTTATGTTTATGTATGTTGCGAACCAGCTGGACCATCTACCAGCAAGGACAAAGGATAAACAAAACTTGTTCAAATTCTCAGCCAATCAGTGAGTGTTCAGGGATCAACATTTGAGTACGAACCACTGTGTTTTTTTTTAGAAGTTTAAGGTTTTTAAAACTAACTTCCAAAAGTAAGCTTTTCTATAAACTCTATTTACAAAATATATGTTTATATTTTTTTAAGATATGTTTTATGCGTACCTCTACGTGAGCTTATGTCTTCAATGTTTTAAAGATACGTTTTAAAAAACATGGTTTTATAAACCGTGTTTTGCGAGTTTCTATGCTCCATTCAAAGGGACATGTTGGTGTGTAGGAGAGTGTTTAGCTTTATGCTACACTTATGGGACATCTTAAGGACTTTCTGAGTCACAGGTGGGGTGATATAAAGAGATCCACGTATCCAACAATAAGATATGACAAGTATAAGAACATGTTATATGCTCAAGAACAAGAACAAGCACAAAGACATGTCAAGTACATGAAAATGTTTTATGTTATCTTACGAAAACAAGCCAAGTTTTCAAGTTTGATTTTCAACAAGTACGTTTGAAACTGTTTTACAAACTTATATGTTTTTCTATTAAATAGGATACTGTGAACTAGGTCACGCACCTTCACGGCAAGCCCAACTTGCGATATGGTTTTTAGACTAAGCTTTGTTTTTACTCCATATTTTAAGCATACTATGATGTTTTCTATATATCCAATGAGTTCTCAATGAACTCACCTACTCCTTTCTTACTTCTCAGGTAAGTAGACCGTGGAAGGCAGTGGCGAGGTGATTGATCCAAGCGAGGCTAGTTAGGATGGGTACCAACAAACCCTGGGAAAAAAGCGATTAGTTAATTGCTTGGGATTAGATTTATTACATTAGATGACTTCATTGTTATAGAACTCAATTTTCCTTAAGTTTATTTTATTTCTAATTCCACGAACCATACTTGTTTGTTTGATTATTTTGACTTCCTTCTAGTATGAACAAAATTTCAAGTTTCATTATCTTTCCTTTTGTACGTGACCTATTGTGTTCTTTTAATTTTAATTAAGCATGACTTAACTTTTAACTGCGAACCAGTTTTAATGCGAGGTATCCATGCATGCAACTCCTATGTGTTTGCAACCCTGAAATTACATGCGAACCTTTATTAACAAAATCCTTACTTGTTTGCGAACCTAGTTAAAGTATACGAACCCTAGGATGTATGACCCTTATTATTGCAAACCCATGTATTTAAGCAAACTCATGTTATTCAGCAAACCTATGTTATTATGCAAACCCATGTTGCATGTTATCACGTGAACCTATGTTGTTGTGCGAACCTAAATATTAAGTTCTAAGCACTTGTGTATTTTTGTTCGAATATGCGAACCTTGAAAATCTCAATGTGAACCTTGAAGCTTTTATTGTTTATTGATATGCGAACCATTCCCCTTTACCTAAACTTTATGTGCTCGCATTTTTTTTTATATTCCATGCATGTTATTATGACATTCCGCTACTTTATGATAACTTAACATATTTTATGCTCTAAATCCGTGGTGTGTTAGAGGTTAGGTTGGGAGTTAATAGAGAGTCACTTTAGTAGTTAATGTGGCATGTCGGATTTGAGTCTAACAAACTCGACCGGGTCTAGAGTGTTATATCTGTATACACTTCGGTGTCTCTATTTGAACTTCAGTGCATCTGATTGCACATTCGTGCCTTTGATTGCACATTCATGCATTTGTTTGCACTATGGTGCCTTTATTTAGCATTTTGATACTCTCTGGTGTGATGTAGTTACCTGAGTATCTGAGTTATGTTACTATAGTTCATTGGGCTATTAAAATTTGTGATTGATCTTTAAATGATTTGTTAATACATGTGTTTATCCATTAAAAGATTTATGTTAGAGAATGATCATACAAGAATGTTTCTTTTTTGTATTGATTCGATGAAATGTATATATGAATGGTTTTGATTAAACTGTTAAAGGGCATAAAATATATGATGATGCACTGTGTGTGCCAATATATTTGCTTTGGTTTATTCGATGATGCACTGCGCATGTGCCAGTATAGTTGCTTCTATTTATTCGATGATGCATTGTATGTGTCAGTATAGTTGCTTCTATTTATTCGATGATGCACATTGTGTGCTACTATAGTTACTTCGGTTTTACCCGATGATGCATGTAACACCCCAAATCTGGTCTAGACGTTACGACCAAATCTGGAGATGTCATAGAGAAGGGTTTTGAAAATAGTGTTATTTCGATAACGCTTTGTAACTCATATTCGTTTATAGCTATTACTGAAAACATTATTTAATCAATTCATTTGCCCCAAAACACGATTTACAACGGAAGTCTTAGAAATCGTTATATTTTAAAAAAATCTCGTTCGTATTTTCAAAAAACATTTGTTTAGTAAAAACCATGTTTTTAGCCAACCATAGCAAATAAAGAATCGAATCTAAAATCCAAAACCAACATAAACCAAATAGCCCGGAGACTCCATAAATTACAAAAATCCCATAAATAATTATTAACTATATAAAAACCATTATTTATAGTCAATTTGCAAACTCGTGGTCACCATGAGACTCCACTGCACCGATCCACCTAAGTTTGTGGATTACCTGAACAAATTAGACAAATGGATGTGAGTTTTCGTAAATTCGGTGTGTAACCCAGCAGAAATAGACATGCTAAACATACAAAAATCACATAAATAGTCAGATTCAGATTCGGACTTAAGTCCTTTATAGATACAGATAACAGAATCAGATATGCAGAATCCTACCCCCATCCTCTACACACCAACTCCGGCCATCCTATTACACCATGTGGGGTAAAAAAAACACCCATCCATCCCTACACACCATATGGTGTCGGTACGACACATAACAGATAATACGTAGTCAAGCTGCCAGAATATAGGCGACAGGTCACTGTACAGATCACTTCCTCTATATATATGATTCCCACCCAAATCATAAATACCGTATACAGATACAGAAATATCATGCTTAACATGCTTGCATATAGATAACATATGCATATATATAACAGAATAATCAGACATGCATAACGATGTTCTACTTATAGCAAACTATCATAACATAATATCATAATATTTACGGTTTGGTTAGTCCTTACTGACCCTACGGTAGGCCCACAGTCGATTGGAGTGACCCGTGTGACCCTAGGGAAAATTTTAGAATTATGGGCCAACACCTAGATTGGCCTTGCCCGTGTAGCCCTCACTGCCTGGCCCAAAACCTTCACCCCGTGTGGCCCACATGCCCTACTTGGCCTAGCCCGTGTGGCTCACATGGCCACACCCACACCACCACACGGTCGTGTCTTGCACACGGCCATGCTTTCGTCAAAACTCGATTTTCTGCATTTTGGGAACACACCTGGTATGATTTTGGTGCGAAACCACTCTTGAGGCCTTCGAAACCTAATAAATAGCATCCAAATGCCCCATTAGCAATCAATTTACGAATCGACACATAACACGAAATAACACTTAAAACTTATCGATGACACGAATAGACACTAGCGCGATTTAGGCTGTCAGAGTAAACCTTCACCGCTCACCAAATTCTCTTATACCACAAATTTGTAGGAATCAATCCCTTAATTACTCACCATTTCATCAAAACAAAATATATAGCCCTAACCAGCATTTTGGAAATCAAAAGTTACAGAAATACCAAAATATTACTTACCAAACGAACGAAGGAAGACAGAATTCCCAAAATGCTAGGATTTGACAGCAGTTTAATAGGATTGGAGGATATAGCAAAAAGGAGAAAAGAACGAAATACAAGGAAAAGGAAAAAGAAATATTTTTCTTTTGGAAGAGAGAGAAAATTTTGAACAAAAAGAAATAAAAATAAAAGATATCCTACATATCCCCTATTTTTATCCCACTAACCCACTAACTCACCACTACCTCAGAATTTTAGCTCCACCAAAACTCTATCGGACAATCGAGCAAAAATGAACACCCTTGCTAACACAAGGATTCAAACACAAGACCCCCAGCACACCAACTCCTTACCAATTGAATCAGCAGGCTCATTTTGATATGGATTAACAGACAATTTTATATAAGCCTACTCAACAAAGGTAAGGCTTGGATCTAAAATAACAAAATTTGGCAAAATTGGGACTTGAACCCAAGACCTCACACACACACCCAGAACACTTAACCATTGAAGCAAATACACATTTATGTAAGAATTTATAGAAATCGGAATAAATAAATCAGGGCGTTACAATGTACTTATGTGCTAGTATATATGGGCCAATTCATCTGATGATGCACTCATGTGCTTGTATGATTGTTTCGATTTTAGATTAAGATACAAGTAGATTAATCCATGCATCTGGTTTGAGTTCGAGTTAGGTTGATAAAGTTATAACATATGAATGAGTTAAAGGAAATATGAATTGGGTTGATATTTGGATGTAATGACCCGAATATAAATTGTGATATATATATGTGTTTGTGTGTGTATAAATATCAATAGCACGTGAAAGACCATGCGACATTATGAAAATATTCCCTAAATATTTGATAATTGGACTCTGCCAAAATGGATTAATTAGTGATCATGCTATAGTCAATCTTTTAGTTGTTGGATTTACTAGTCAATTAAAAGGATGGTGGCATCATGCACTCACTTAGACCCAACAAGAAGAAATTTTAAAAGCAATAAAAAAAATGATCAAGGAAGAATTATTTTAGATGAACAAGGAAGAGAAATCCAAAATACAATAGCAACTTTAATTTTCTCAATTTCTAAACACCTCATAAGAGATCCTTTTCATCTCAAAGATAGAAATTCAAAACTAGTATCAAATTTAAAATGCAAAAAATTAATTGATTTTAACTGGTATAAAGATGTCTTTATGACTAGAGTTATTGAAATATCTAATAACCAATATCCATTTTGGAAAGAAAAGTTTCAAGCAGGATTTTCTACTTTACTAGGTGAGAAAGTTAGAAATAAAATTAAACAATTACAAAGGTATTATTCCATATGAAAATTTTACATATGGCGAACTAATTAGTTTCACCCAAAAATAAAGATTAAAAATTTTTCAATACTTAAAATTACAAAAACAACTTAAAAAAGAAATATATTAATGTAGAAAGGAATTAGGATCATTTTGCCACCAATTTGACATAAAAAATGAACTTTTTTTTTTCAAAAACATGTTGCCTTGTAAAACCAAAGAATATGAAAAATAATATTTCATAATATTATAGAAAGTCAAAGTATAGAAAATATAGAAAAGAAAAGAAACAACAAAATTAGAAAACAAAATAGAAAAAGCAATAACATGTTACAGATTTGAAAAACTAAGACACATCTCAAAATATTGCAAGATTAAAAGGAAGATGAATAATTTAAATCTAGATGAAGAAATAGAAAAAAAAATTAATGAAATTCTTTTAGAAACAACTTCCTTTGAAAATGATACATCTACTGAATTAGATGAATTACAAATAGACGAATTAATACAACATCACAATCCTCTAATGAAAATGAACCTTTAATTAATATGTTAACCAAAAACCAAAAGTTCATGATTGAAGTTATTGATAAAATTCAAGACCCAGAGTTTAAAAGAGAATATCTTTTAAAATTAAAATCCTTATTAAAAGAGAGAAAAAAAGAAGAAATTATCCCTAGTAAATCACAAAATGTACAATATACAAAATACAATTTTAATAAATATGAAAAAACAAAATACAGACAAATTGAAAATTCTGAATTACAAATGAAAATAAAACAAACTAAATTGGAGCTTTCCCATCTTAAAAATGAACAACAAGAAATAAAAAACAAATGCAAACTTTAAAACATGAAATCTCATAGGACAGTTCTTCAGAAACTGAGTCCAAACCTGAAGAAAATACACGAGAATATATTATGGTTCTCACTGAGGTATCTATCCAAAAATATTTAACAAAAACAAATCTTATTATAAATAATGAATTTCCATTGGAAACAATAGCCCTTTTTGACACAGGAACAGATAAAAACTGTATTAGAGAAGGGATAATTTCAACAAAATATTATGACAAAACATCAGAATCCTTTAAGGCTGCAAATGGTAAAAAACTCAAAATTACTTACAAATTCCCCAATGCAGAAATCTACAACAAAAGTAAATATGAAACATGTTTTTTTAATGGTAAAAAATATTACCCTGAATGTC
Organism: Gossypium anomalum; assembly: GCA_025698475.1. Lineage (NCBI taxonomy): Eukaryota > Viridiplantae > Streptophyta > Magnoliopsida > Malvales > Malvaceae > Gossypium > Gossypium anomalum. The sequence goes on from CM046957.1 coordinate 16,558,756, forward strand.
ATATTAGGAATCTCATTCATATCCTACTCAAGCCCTATAAAGAAATAAATAATTCAATCTCTACCAATGTTTTAAACACTAAGATAAAATTTCCTTTTGTAGAAAAATCCAAAATAAGGAATCTCAACCTAATAAAATCTTTATCCATCCATAATAGACAAATCAATAATTTAATTAATCATAAATAGAAGCAAATTTCTTTTTTAAAAGAAGAAATATATTTTAAAAAACTAATTAAACAATTAAAAAAAGAGAAGTTGAAAAAAAGGATAAAAAAATTAAAGAAAAAATAGAATCAACATATTGTTCTGACATTCCTAATACTCTTTGGAATAAAAAAACATGAAATAACATTACCATATGAAAATAATTTTGATGAAAGACAATGTTGAGCGGAGGCGTGTAAAAGAGTAAAATTATTGTACTAAAAAATCACACTAAGTTCAATTCCCAGGAAAGAGAGGTGGATCACAAGGATCACTTAAGTACCAGGTTTTTTCTAGCCAGAATATCCCTCTATCGTAATTCAATAGCACAATAAATCACTACAATCACACTTACAAAATATGCAAATTAAACAATAAAGAACACTAGAATTTTAACGAGGTTCAGCAAATTTTGCCTACATCCTCGGACACTACCAAATATATTTCACTCCAAAATACAAGTGAAATTTACAAATAGGGAGAGTGAACAATGCCTTAGTTAGAGAATAACAAATGTGGGATGATTCAAATGAGAAATGGTTAGGCCTATTTATAGTTGAGGTTCAGGGATCAACTTGCAAAGTTACTATGTAACAACCCAATTTTGGGCTTAGTCAGAATAGTATTTTTGGGACCACCAACCCAAAGTCGGTGAAAGTATTTTATTATTATGTTAGAGTTATAGCATGTTTATATTAGTGCATGAAAAATTTGGTGAAGTAATTTTAGCGTTTGTAAGTTTAATTGCGAAAAAGGACTAAATCGCATAAAGTGCAAAAGTCTTGAATTGCTAGCTAAGGGTGTTAAATTTCCATGAAACTTAAATTGGGGGTCTTTAAAGGGCAAATATACCCTTATATTATAGCGTGGCCGGCCATAGGAGACAAAAGCTAGAGAAAGTCAAAGTTAGGTAGAAATTTGGTAATTTATTTGACCAAAATGAAATAGAATAAAGAGGAAAAGATATCATCCTTTTCTCACCCTATTCACCACTGAAATACCAGGAAAAATAGAGGTTTAGAAGCTTGAAAAATTTCAGCCACTCTTTACCTTAACAAGTAAGTGATTTTGATGGTTTTTCTTGATGATTTTTGTATTTTTGGACCCCTTGTAGTATAAGCTTTCAAATCAGGGGACTATTTTGCAAAATGGTTGAAATTATAGGGTTTTTCCATGAGAGTGTTCATGTTGTTTTCTGAAAATTTATGGAAGAAAATGAATCATGGTTGTGAAATAAACAACTTTTGTGAAGTAGTTTTCATGGAAACCCTAACTAAGGACCATTTTGCATAAGTTGTAAAATAGGAGATAAATGTGAGAAATAATGAAAATTTTGGGTTTCTATAAGAGTAAAAAGGGTTTGGCTAGGCTTAGGATATGAAAAAATTCGATAAAAATTAATTTTTAGACTTAGGGGTAAAATGGTCATTTTGTGAAAGTCTAGGGGCAAAATGGTCATTTTGTCCAATTTTGAATTTTCGAGTGTCTAGATTAATATGCTAATGAAATGAATAAATTTCTATCATTTTAGATTAAGAATTACAAAATCTGAGCCCAGACCAAGAAAAAGCAAAGTTAGCGGACTAAGCCAAAATAGTCGCTACATTTTGAATACCGAGGTAAGTTGTATGTAAATAATACAACTACATTGTTATTATATGTGTTTGAATTGATGTGGCATAAATTGCTTGTTTGTGGAAATAATTATGTATGATGAATATTGAGATAGTAGAACTCCTGTTTGAACCTTAGGAAATAAATCGGATATTCATGCCATAACATTCAGGTTAACTGTGTGCTAGCGTAAGACATGTCTGAGACATGCATTGGCCACATTATGAGAGCCAATGTAAGACCATGTCTGGGACATGGCATCGGCATTTAGACGAGAGCCAGTGTAAGGCATGTCTGGGACATGCATCGGCCTCGAGACGTAAGCCAGTGTAAGACATGTCTGAGACATGCATCGACTACGAGATGTGTCAGTGTAAGACCATGTCTGGGACATGGCATGGACCTTGAATTTGATGGTCAGTGTAAGACCATGTTTGGGACATAGCATCGACTTGATGGATAAGCCAGTTAAGACCATGTCTGGGACATGACATCGGTATTATACCCTATGTTTGAGGTTTAGTAAATATCCGATAGTATTCCAAATGGTTCAATAGTGAGAGTTGCAGTTTAAGTTAAACGAGAAAAGTATAACCATGTTGTGAGTGGTACAGGTACCTATTTGAAATGTATGAGATGTGAGCTTAATATATGCTATGTGAATTGTATTGGATAGTGACGAGTAAGTTGTGCTTATGCCTACTTTTGTATTATGAACATGATGATGAATGGTAGAGTTGTTGTTATATTTATTTGCATGCAACTTACTAAGCTCCATGCTTACCCTATTTCTTTCCCTTTTCTTATAGTGCCGCCTAATTAGCTCGTGGATCAACGGACGTCGGAGGTATCGATCACACTATCAATCGAAGCACTTGGTATAGTTAGATCTTTTTATTTTAATTATGGCATGTATAGGACCCTGACTTTAGAGTTTTGTGTCAATGGTAATTGGCCAAATGTGTTGGCTTACTTTAGAAAATTGATTCATTTTGTATAAGGCCATGGAAAATGCCAAATGTTGAAAGTTGTTTTATGAAAACAATAAGCTCTTTCATGAATGAGTAAATTGTGGGTTGCTTAAGTATATATTTATGAAATGTGTAAAGGCCTTAGCTATGGTTGTTTGGTGGAGAAATCATATTAAGTTAGACTTTGATATGTTGGTTGACATTAGATTGTGTTTCAGGGTGGCAAAAAGGCTTGGTGGATAGCCTTATATTGTCCAAACGGGTAGACACACGAGCGTGTGTCTAGGCCGTGTGTGACACAAGGTCAGCCCCATGGGCGTGTTGTCCGGCTGTGTGTCCCCTGCACGTAAAAATTTCAAGTCAATATGCATGGTAGTAAACACATGGGCAGAGACATAGCTGTGTGTCTCAGCCGTATAGAGGACACGGCCTCTGGCCACGGGCGTGTGCCTCGGCCGTGTATCCTAAACTGGATGCTGACGTTAGAAATAGAATGTCAAGGTTTTTAGACACGAGCTAAGGTACGAATGTGTGATAGCCGTGTGAGGGACACATGGCCGTGTGAGGGACACGGGCCATAGACACGAGCGTGTGTTAGGCCGTGTGAAAACCCTTGTAGGTTCGAATTTAGAATTAAATTCACACGGGCATGGGACACGGGCGTGTCCCTAGGTGCTTAGGCCGTGTGTGTCACACGGGCCATAAGCATGGCCATGTCATAATGACCACACGGGTGTGTTGCCCTTCCACACAGGCGTGTGCCCTGTTTTCAAGGGTTATTTTTCTAAAGTTGGTTAAGGACCGAGTTGGTCCCGTATGGTTTCCAATAGACGTTTGAGGCCTTGTAGGCCCATTTTAAGGAGTTTAGACAAAGGTCGAAAAAGTTTTAAATTTGATCAAGTCCTAATGACTCCAAAAAGTTAGAATGCATGTGTTTAAGTGAGGTAACGCCTCGTATTCCGTCTCGACGTAGGACTCGGGTGTGGGGTGTTACACACTATACAATTAGGGACCAAAAATCTTGCAAATATCTCATGCCAAATTCTCAATCCCGCTTTTGGTACCTTAAATCTCAGATTTCTAGTGCCAACATTTTGATACACATCTTTGTAATCTTTGCAAAATATGGATGATTGCCAATAATCTCCACCTTGAAGATTTGATTAGGATAATCTTATCTTCACTCAATTCTTTCTGCTTTTGTCATCAATACTTGAGATTGCCTTTTTCAACTGTTAAACTTGCAGGATATGGATCAAGTTTAAACAACGTTAGAATTTGGTTGTTGTTAACACTTTGATAATCATATCTGCGGGATTATCTGCAGTCTTAATCTTTTGAAGATGAATTTTCCCCTTATCAATAATTTCTCGTACAAAATGGAATCGTACGTCGATATGCTTTGTACGTGCATGATAGACTTGATTCTTTGCTAAATGAATAGCACTTTGACTATCACAATACACATTAATATGCTCCTGAACCAATCCCAAGGTTTTAACCATACCTTGTAACTAAATAGCTTCCTTTACAGCTTCTAATACAGCCATGTATTCGGCTTCTGTGGTTGACAACGCAACTATAGCCTATAGTGTGGACTTCCAACTTATTGGTCCTCCAGCAAGTGTAAATACATAATCAGTGGTTGATCTTCGTTTGTCTAAATTACCGGCATAGTCAGAATTAACGCACCCAATAACACCTTTACCAAGTGTAGTATCCTGCTTGAATAGTAATCCAACATCCATGGTCTTCTGAATATACCGTATCATTTCACAGCTTGCCAATGTCCTTTTCCAGGATTGTGCATATACCTGCTCACTATACTAACTGCCTATGAAATGTCAGGTCTTGTACACACCATTGCATACATCAAGCTACCTACTGCATTAGAATACGAAACTTGTAACATGTATTATTGTTTCGTATTCGTTGAAGGAGATAGTTGTGCAGAAAGCTTGAAATGAGAAGCTAACGGGGTACTTACAGGTTTTGTCTGCTCATTCATGCCAAACTACTGTAGTACCTTCTTCAAATATTTCCTCTGAGACAAGCTAACTATGCCATGAGCTCTATCTCTACATATTTCCATGCCAAGAGTCTTCTTAGCTTCACCTAGATCTTTCATCTCAAACTTAAGGTTGAGTTGAGTCTTCAATCTCTCAATTTCAACTTTACTCTTAGATGCTATCAACATATCATCAACATATAAGATCAAGTATATGAAAATTCCTTCTTGTAGCTTCTGAAAATAGACGCAATGATCAAATTTACTTCTTGTGTACCTTTGCCCTTTCATGAACTAATCAAATCACTTGTACAACTGCCTCGGAGATTGTTTCAACCCATAAAGCTACTTTGTCAGTTTGCAAACCCAATTTTCTTTATCAACAACCTTGAATCCATCTGGCTGAGTCATATAAATTTCCTCTTCCAAATCACTGTGTAAAAATGTGTTCTTCACATCGAGCTGAACTAGTTCAAGGTCATATTACGCAACCAAGGCTAGCAAAATCTGAATAGACAAATGCTTCACAACTGGAGAAAACACTTCATTGTAGTCTATTCCTTCTTTCTGAGTATAACCCTTTGCTACCAATCTAGCCTTATATTGAATTTCATTTTTACGAAGAAATTCTTTCTTCTTTGCATATACCCATTTGCATCCAATTGCCTTCTTTCCTTTGGGCAGTGTTACCAACTCCCAAGTCCTATTTTTATGAAGAGACTGCATTTCTTCATTCATAGCTTGCTTCCACTTTACACTATCAGGGTTACTTCTTGCTTCTGTGTAAGTAGAAGGAACATCATCATTTGCAATTGGAAGTGCATAGGCCACCATATCATTAAAGCGAGTAGGCATACGAATCTCTCTTCTTGGGCTTCTATATGTAGTTGAATCTTGTTGCTATAGAAGTTCTTGGGTCGAAACTTCTTCATCATTTGTTCCTTAAATATTAGCTGGATCATCGTTAACCTTTTCAAGCTCCACCCGCTGTAAAGTACTATTGGTTTTGTCATCCTTTTGTGAATCCTTATTCTTCATCATGGTTGATTCATCAAAAGTCACATCTTTACTGAAAACAATCTTCCTTGTATCAGGACACCAGAGATGATATCCTTTTATTCCATCAGTTATACCCAAGAACAATGCTTTCTTAGCTCTTGGGTCTAACTTAGATTCTTTTACATGATAATATGCAGTGGAACCAAAAACATGTAAAGAATCATAATCAGTAGCAGATTTACTAGTCCATATCTCCATAGGAGTTTTTCCATTTATTGCAGCTGATGGCAAATGGTTAATTAAATGGCACGCATATGTAACTGCCTCAGCCCAAAATTCCTTGCCCAATCCAACATTGGACAACATACATCGAACTTTCTCTAGTATAGTCCGATTCATACGTTCTGCCACCCCATTCTGCTGTGGTGTATCCTAAATAGTGAAGTGTCACACAATGTCCTCATCTTGACATACTTGTAAAAATGGATCATTCTTGTACTCCGTACCATTATCTGATCGAAGTCATTTGACCTTTCGACCTTTCTAAGTCTCCACCATCTTCTTCCATTTCATAAATGCATCCAATACTTCACTTTTTCTTTTCATTAGATACACCCATACTTTCCTTGAATAGTCATCAACAAAAGTAACAAAATAGTGCATACCTCCCAAAGAAGCCACTTTGGTAGGCCCCCACACATCACTATGAGTGTAGTCTAGAATTCTTTTCGTATTGTGAATTGTTGAGCCAAATTTTACCCTCGTATACTTGTCCAAAACACAATGTTCACAGAATTCTAATTTGCAAGAATTTACACCTTTCAACAAGCCTTGCTTCGCCAAATTCTGCAAAGCTTTTCACCAGCATGTCCCAATCGCATATGCCATAACTTGGTAGTCTCTGAATCTACATCTTTCGCAGAAACTGTTGATGTTGATCCAATAATTGTACTTCCATTTAAATAGTACAGGTTATTCCTTTTTGTACCTTTCATCACCGTCAATACCCCAGCTACTACCTTTAGTAATCGATCTGTCAAAGTGATTGTGAGCCCTTTAGATTCTAAGACCCCTAATGAGATAAGATTTTCTTCAAGCTAGGTATATAGCGAACAATTGTCAAGACTTGGATTGAACCATCGTGATTCTTCAATTGGATTGTACCTACTCCCATTGTCTTACAAGCGCTGTCATTGCCTATAAAAACAACTCCACCTTCTAATTTCTTGAGACTAGAAAACCAGTCCTTATTAGGACACATATGGTAAGTACATCTCGAATCCAAAATCCATTCATCTATATGACATGCCATTACCATGCCAACAAAGCTAAAGTCTGACTCCTCATCATGCTCCACTACACATGCATCAGAAATAGCCTTGCCCTTTTGTAACTTAGGACAATTCTTTTTCTAATGCCCTTTCTTACGACAAAAAGCATATTCATCTTTGGCAGGCCTCCCTTTGGACTTTCCCCTTCTACCAGGTTTGCTGCTATGTGAACGACCTCTTATTGTTAAGACTTCTACAGTTGTATCTCTGTGATCCTTTTTATCTTTCTTTCGAGTCTCAGATCTATACAACACACTACAGACTGTATCAAATGTAATCGTATCTTTCACATGAAGCAATGTGGTGGTAAGATGATCATATTCATCAGGAAGAGAATTCAACAACAATAATGCCTTGTCTTCATCTTCAGATTTCTCATCCAAATTTAGCAAGTCTGCTAAAATTTTATTGAATGAGTTCACATGGTCATTCATCGACATACCGGGTGCATAGGTGAATCGATAAAACTTCTTTTTCATATAAAGCCTATTTTCAAGACTTTTCGTTAGAAAATTTTCCTCCAGTGTATCCCACAACTTCTTTGCTGATGTCTCCTTCATGACAGAGTACTTTTGCTCTTTGGCCAAACATAGGCAAATTGTACCATACGTCTGTCTATTGATCTTGGCCCACTCCTTGTCATCCATCTTGTCAGGTTTTTCTTCAAGGGCTATATCCAACTCTTGCTGACATAAGACATCCAGGATCTCACATTGCCACATACCAAAATTATTGGTACCATCAAATTTCTCTACTTCAAATTTTGCATTGGTCACAGTAGTCTTTGCTGATGACGATGGCTTTGCCATTTTTCTCCTTAATCCCAACTACTATATATGTGAATAGTACCGTCAACATGAATAGTGCCATGGATAAATAATACCGTATACGCAAATAATATCGCAAATGATCGTATTTCCCAAGTACAAATCTAGCTTGGATACCAATTGTTGAGTGGAAGCGTGTAAAAGAGTAGAATTATTGTACTAAAAAATCACACTAAGTTCAATTCCCAGGAAAGAGAGGTGGATCACAAGGATCGCTTAAGTACCAGGTCTTTCCTAGCCAGAATATCCCTCTATCATAATTTAATAGCATAATAAATCACTACAATCACACTTACAAAATATGCAAATTAAACAATAAAGAAAACTAGAATTTTAACGACGTCCAACAAATTTTGCCTACGTCCTCGGACACTACCAAATATATTTCACCCCAAAATACAAGTAAAATTTACAAATAGAGAGAGAGAACAATGCCTTAGGTAGAGAATAACAAATGTGGGATGATTCAAATGAGAAATGGTTAGGCCTATTTATAGTTGAGGTTCAGGGATCAACTTGCAAAGTCACTATACAATTAGGGACCAAAAATCTTGCAAATATCTCATGCCAAATCTCAATCCCACTTTTGGTGCCTTAAATCTCAAATTTTTAGTGCCAACATTTTGATACCCATATCTTTGTAATCTTTGCAAAATATGGATGATTGCCAATAGACAAATACCAACAAAAGCAATGCCAATACAAATGAACAAAGAAATAGAAGAATTTGTAAAAAAGAAATACAAGATCTTCTTAATAAAAAATTAATCAAGAAAAGCAGGTCTCCTTAGAGTTGTTCAACATTTTATGTGATGAAAAATGCAGAACTCAAAAGAGGAACACCAAGATTAGCCATTAATTACAAACCTCTAAATCAAGATTTGAAATGGATTAGATATCAAATTCCAAATAAAAAAGATTTGTTACAGAAACTTTACAATGCAAATATTTTCTCAAAATTTGACATGAAATTAGTATTTTGGCAAATCCAAATAAAAGAAGAAGAAAGATACAAAACAACATTTATTGTACCATTTGGGCAATATGAATGGAATGTAATGCCTTTGGATTAAAAAATGCTCCATCCAAATTTCAAAGAATAATGAATGATATTTTTTTTATCAATATTCCCAATTTACAATAGCATTGATGATGTATTAGTGTTTTTTGAAAATTTAGAAAAATACTTCAAACATTTATTCATCTTTGTAAAAGTCATAAAAAATAAGGGTTTAGTAGTTTCTAAATCCAAGATAAGTTTGTTCTAAACCAAAGTAAGGTTTCTAGGTATTACATTACCCAATTACCCAATAGAAATGTCCATAGAATTTGCCAACAAATTCCCAAACAAAATCCTTGATAAAGTCCAATTGCAAAGGTTCTTAGGAAGCCTCAATTATGTCATAGACTTTTATCCAGGTCTTAGAAAATTATGTAAGCCTTTATATGATATGCTAAAAAAGAATCCACAACCTTGGAAAAATGATCACACCAATATTATTACCCAAATTAAAAAATAAATTGCTAAACTTCCTTGTTTACATTTAGCTGATCCAAATGCCCCCAAGATAATTGAAATAGATGCTTTTGAAATAGGGTATGGTGGGATCCTAAAACAAGTTAAGCGAGGAAAATAACAAATAGTCCAGTTTATCTCTAAACACTGGAATCCAACTCAACAAAATTATATTACTACCAAAAAAGAATTTTTATCAACTATTTTATGTATTACAAAATTTCAAAGTGATTTATTAAATAAAAAATCCTTTTACGAATTGATTGCAAATCAACAAAAGCAGTTTTACAAAAAGCTGTCTAAAATATTGCCTCAAAATATTTTGCAAGACGGCAAGCAATTTTGAGCATATTTGATTTTGACATCAAAGGAGAAACTAATTCTTTGCCTGATTTTCTCACAAGAGGGTTTCTTAAAAATTGCCTCCCAAACTCAGAGACAAAGGAAATGGAAAAATAGAAGAATCATCTACAAAAACCCAAATTTCCTTAAAACCAATTAAGTCATGGTATGAAATTTGCCTTGAAGAAGACAATGAGAGATCACCATCCTCGTCAAAATTATAACAGCCCATTTTCAGTAAAATCGAAATAGTAGTTTCGGGACCACAAATCTGAAGTCAAAAAATTTATTTTAATATTATTTTAATATCTACAGCATGATAGTATTATAGTATAAAAATTTTGTTAACAAATTTTACCTTTTGTATGCTCAATTTGTGAAAAAGGATTAAATAGCGTAAAGTGCAAAAGTTGTGTTCTAATAACTAAAGGTGTTAAATAGATATAAAAATTTAAAGTGGAGGTCCTTATATGGTAATTATACCATTAAATGAGTTACTGGATGTGCGTGGATTGGTAATTTTGAATTATTGAAAATTAGGTAAGGGTGATTTGGTAATTAGCCAATTAAAGATAAAAATAAAACAAAATAAATTGGCTATCATCTTCATATATGCATGAACCAAATTTATAGCAAAAAAAAAAAAAAAAACCATGGAAAAGCTTGAAAATTTTGCAAAGAAAGTCTCTTGCATGTAAGTATTATCTTGTCCTGTTTTTATTAATTTTTATGTTTTTGGAATCGTTGTAGCTTAATCTAGCTAATTAGGGGACTAATTTGCAAAATGGTTGAAATTCTAGGGTTTTTCCATGAGAGCATTTTAATTGTTCTTGAAGTTTAATGGAAGAAAATGAATCCTTGTTGTTAATTAAACAACTTTTGTTAAGTGATTTTTAATGAAATTGCCAAATAGGGATTAAATTGAGAAATATAAAAATTATGTGTTAAATATGTGAACTTGTGAAATGTATGGGCTGTTATAGACTTATAAGATATTCCGCTAGGCTTAGGTGTGGTGAAATTACATGAATTTCATTTTTACGAGTTTAGGGACTAAATTGTAAAAAAGTCAAAAGTATAGGGACAAAATAGAAAATTTTCCATAGCATGAATTTTGGATTGAATTGAATAGAGTAAGGTTTAAATTGATTAAATTTGATTATATAGATCAAGAAAAGCAAAGTACAGAAATAGATGGAGGAAAGGACAAAGTTATTGATTAAACAATCGTTTTCCCGTCGTACGAGTTCAAGGTAAGTTCGTGTAATTAAATTGCGTATTTATATGTTTTAATTAAAAAATATGTATGTGAATGGTTTAATTATTATGTAAAATTATTGAGCGCATAACCGACGACATACGAAGAATACTAAATCCCGTTTGAACCCTAGGAATTCGTAGGATACAAATGACATGTCATTAGGGTTACCGATTCCAACTCTTATGAGCTTACCAATACTCAGCTCGTATGAGCTTACCATTATTCAGCTTGGAGGAGCTTACTGTTTATCGCTCGTATGAGCATATATGTACAAGAATTGACGTATATACAGTTTAGTACACCTCGCGTATCTAACGATATTCTAATTGGTTCAACGGGCATAGTATTATTACGAGATTTACAAGTTCGAATAAGAATTAGTATAGGTATTTACATGGAAATGATCTAGATATGATATATGGATTTACAGTATAGATGTTACATGTACATGGAATTTAATAATTGTTGAATTCATACATGATTCTCGGTTTATATAAGAATACATGGCTAACTTGGTTATTGATTATGTGATAGGCTTTGGCCAAATTGAATTGTGTTATGCTTTGAGTTACTTACCTAAATTTGTGGTTAAATGGTAAGTTGAATTCTTTGTTAAACGACCTTACTCAGTTTAATTGCTTACTCTGTTTATTTTTCTGTGTTTTATAGTGATTCGGAAGCTCGTTCAAATTGGAAGTTGTCGAAGATCGCATCATACTATCAAATGTTATTTTGGTACTTATGACTTTACATTTTGGGTTAAATGGCATGTATAGGTCTTTTTGGCTAATGGAAGCCTATGTGTTTTATCATGTATTTAGCCATTTGATTTGGCTTGAATTTGGTATATTTTTTTATGTAAATATGTAATTAGCCTTATCATATATGATATATGGTTATCATATGAATGCCTTGGTTGTGAATTAGTATTTTGGGTAACAAATGGTTGAGATTATAAGTGGCATACATGTTAAGTTTTAGGCACAAATATTGCATATATGTGTTTGACCATTTAGGTAGATTTTGTTGACATATTTGACATGAGTTTAAATGGTTAATTGAGGTGTTTATAAATATCATGGTTGTATGTGATGTTATAACATGTTATAAGTTTGATATTGGTTGGTTTTGAATGCCTACATATGTCATGGTTATATGCAAATTGATGTGTGTAGGTTGGTACCAATTTGGGTGAGAAATTTGGCTTAGAAAAATGATCTATTTTTGTTTACGTGGGCAGAGACATGGGCGTGTGTCTCAGCCGTGTATAGGTGACACAGCCATGTGTTGTAACACCCCTCACCCATATTCAACGTCGGAATAGGGTTACAGAGCATTACCGGACTTACAACACAATTATACATACTTTTATCATACATTTAACCATTTCATACAATCATCATTCAATCTCAAACAATTTGTCCCTAACACGAGCCTACGAGGCCCTAAACATACATTGGGAGTGGTTCGGGACTAAACTGATAACTTAAGAAACTTTCACGAAACTTTGAAAATTTTTCTCAAAACAGGGGACACACGTCCGTGTGGCTACGCCGTGTGTCTCACACGGCCACCAGATACGCCTGTGTCACAGGCCGTGTGGGCATTCGAAATGGGACCACTTGGCCATGTCCCAGCCCGTGTCCTACCCCATGTAACTCTCTCAATTGGGCCACACGACCAACACACATGCCCGTGTGCCCTAAAAATGGCCATACACGCCCGTGTGCCAGGCTGTGTACTAGGCCATGCCAAACCTGTAGGTACATTGACTTATGCCACACGGCCAAGTCACACGCCCGTGTGTGAGGCCGTGTGGAGCATACTGACTTATTTCAAATTTAACACCAGGGGGCACACGGTCGTGTAACATGACCGTATGTCACACACGATTGAGACACACGCCCGTATCTCGGCCTGTGTGGACAAAAATAGGCTATTTACCAAGCCAAATTGCCACCCAAATTTGCATGTACTTAATGGCACAAGTTCAAAACATATATGGGCATCCAAATCAACCACAACCAAGACTAAAATATACCATTTCAATACTAGCAACCAACATGCTTATAAAGTCATGTTTTACACATTCAAAACATACCAAATACCAAATACCAACTACCAACAACTTCAAACATCAATATGACCAAACTTAAATATACATTATTTGGCCTAATTTCACAAGTATACTAATATCCACAATTCAACCATTTGAACACTTATAATATCTATTGTAATACCCTGAAAATTTTTATAGTAAAATATTATCCGTGATACAGTAAAATAAGGAAATAAAGTGACAAAAAGGGAAACTTTGAGTTATGTCAATATTGGGAAGTATATTATGATATATTAATTCAAGAAAGGACTAAATTGTAAAAGTGAGAAAAGTTTTGTTGCACAAGAGTAAATACTCAAAATTTGAGGGGTTAAAGTGTAAATATGAGAAAGTTGAAGGACCAATAATGTAAATATTTTAAGGGTGGAATGATCTAGAAACTAAGGAAAATGGATGAATTAGGACCAAATTGAATAGGTGAAGAACTATGAGGGACTAAATTGCAATTTTACCAAATTAAATGATGACTCAAGGATGAAATTTTAAAAGATAATAAAGGGCAAAATGGTCAATTAGAAGAGAGAGAAATCAAGAAACTAATAATGATGATAGAAATATTTTGATATTTTATAATTATTTAATTAGATAAATATTATTTTATTAATATTTTAATAAGATATTTTACTATTATTTTATTAGTATATAAAGAAAGAAAGATGAGAAATTCTCATCCACCTTTCTCATGCAACTAACGTGAGAATAAGAAGAAGAAAGAAAGTTTTCCTTTTCTTACAATTTGGTCCTTCCACCAAAAATTCACCATTTTCACCTAGAAATCAAAAGAATTTTCATAGCCATCAAGAGAGAAAGATGACAAGAAGACTATGGGGAGTTAGAATATCAAGTTAGATTCAAGAAATAGAAGCTGGAGGAGAGAGAAAATCAAGTTAAAGATTGAAATCAATGAAACAAGGTAAGAACATTAAGATTTCAATATATTTTTAAGATTAATATTATTGAAAAAGCATGAAATTGATGTTAATGTAGAGTTTTCTTATATATGGTCTTATGTTCTTGATATGTTAGTGAAGATAAAATAAGAGAAAGTAATGAGAAATAGTGTAGAGAAAGAAAATAAGGGTGTTATAAACATGGTAAATAAACATCTTGCACTAAAACAGCTTTGGACAGCAGCAGTAGGCTAACTTTGAAAAATCACCATAAATTGTGAAAATCGAATTAGATTATGAAAAAAATATGGAATTAAAGATTATTTAGTCTAGTTTCTTATAGAAGAAACGGTGTAGGCAATGAAATTGTGAATTGTGAGATATAATAAATTTAGTGAGACAAGGTCAGAATGATTTCGGGTTCCCCTATTCTGAATTTGGAAAATCATTAAAAATTGGATAAAAATAATTAAGGAATTAAATTTATATTTTTAAAATCCTTAATGATTCTATTTTCAATAGAAATAAGCAGGAACATCATCCTAATATTGTAAGATGAGATAATTAATTCTTAGTGAAGAAGGGTCGGAACTGTCAGACAGCAGAATAGGGGAAACTTTAAAGAATAAACTGTTCTTATTGGCTAAACCAAAAATTCTGAAAATTTTATGGTAAGAAGATATATGAGTCTAGTTTCAGGAAAAACTAGCAGATCTTAATTTGGAATTCCATAGCTCCGGATATAAATAATTTAGTAACTATGACATGGATGGATAACTTTGAATATATATATAAGTAAATAGTGAAATTATTGATAATGTTACTTGTAAGCATGATATACACATTAAGGATGTGGAATGGAGAGGAGGAAGAGGAAAATATATATGAATATTCAGCTAGCATGGCTAATTTGCATATTTTAGGGTCAGGGTCTAAATTGAACAAAAGTAAAACTTTAGGGGGCAATTTTGTAAAAATGTCAAAAATGACCAAATTGAAGGGAATGAATTTTTTTATTATCTAAATTAATAAATTGAATGAAATTATCAATTTAAGATTGGGTGAAAATTGGGAAAACGATAAATTACCAATATGCCTCTAAATCTTGGTATTTCTGCAATTTAGTCAGGTAGGTTCGTATAACTTGAATGAGCATGTAAATATGACAATTTAAATATTGTATTGTATTTTATATGATGTTTGAATTGAATATATGAAAAGGATGTTACATGAAACATGAAAATGAATACTAAATAATATAAATTAATTAAAATTATTCTGAAAATCTCGATAATGCCTCGTATCCTATCTCGATCTCAGGTACGAGTATGGGGTATTACATTTATTGGTATCAGAGTTAAGGTTTAATTGTTTCTCGGACCGAACGTAGTATATATGAAGTCTAGAAATACATGTCATTATATAACTTGTGATAACATGATATCTTCCGACTCTGAAGAGATTTGTATCATTATAATTCAAACTTTATCATTATTATGTGTTTAATTTACTAGTTATGTGTGGTAAGTATTTTAAGGTAAGTGTTTAGTAAAATGATAAATTTATGATTGGGTACTAAAATTGAGACTGATACTGAATTGAATTATGGAATACTGATTATTGTTTTGAGTACTGAATTGATTGTGAAGTTACTGAATATTGTTATGTGTACTGCATTGAATTGTGAAATTACTGAAGTAATGAATTACTGCAATATTGTGAAACTGATTGAAATAAGGAATTATAATTGATACTGAACTGAGATGGAAATTGTACTGAAAAGTGAATTAAATACCCTATTAACTAGTCGGACTGAGTCGGATATAATTGGCATGCCATAGGATTTGGAAGTGTTCAGGCACTGAGTGTCATACTGGTGTGTTTGGTTGGAATCCGCATATCCGCCAAAGTCCGAGTCTTGTTAATAGGGGTAAATATGAATATTAAGTAAAATTGAAATAAGAATTAAATTCCCTATCAACTTGTCGGGCTAGTCGGATATAATTGGTATGCCATAGGATTGGAAGAGTACAGGATTTATCGGCTTTACAGATCAGACACTTTATGTGCCGTATTTTAGGCACTTATGTGTCAAGTTCTTATCGTTACCGCTATCGCTCTTCATTATCGATTCGGCACTTTGTATGTCGAATATTGTTATCTTATTCACCGTTACGATTCGGCACTTTGTGTGTCGAATATTGTTCTTATTACGAATTCATACCGATTCGGCACTTTGTGTGTGTCGGATATTGTTACCGCATCTTTATTCACATTCTTGCTTTTGAATTCGTGTCGAAGAGGTACTTTGTACCTTACTGTTACTGTTACTATATCGGATTTGTTCCGATGAGGTACTCTGTGTACCGTACTGCTACTGTTACTGTTCCAGCTTCGGTCGATGAGGCACTACGTGCCGTACTGGTGTGTTTGGGTTGGAATCCGTGTATCCGTCAAAGTCTGAATTGCTAATAGGGTGAATAACTGAAATGAGAAAATTAAATAAATTTGATTCATCGTACTATTAAAAAATATATATGAGAAAGAAATTATGAGTTGAATTCTCAATTGAATTGAAATGTGAGATTTGGAGCTTGAACTTAAGGTTCATGGATTTGCTAAAATATTGAATTATTGATATTGAAATAAGTTGAATAAATGAAATGAGAAAATCAAATGAATTTAAACGATTGAACTATTGAAAGTATGAAAAAGTGGAATTATGAATTGAAATGTGAATTGAAATTGAGATATGAGATTGAAAGCTTGAACCAAAGGTTCATGAATTGATTAAAGATAATATAGATGATATATGATGCCTTTTGATGGAAGACTATTGTTGAGATATGAAATTAAATATAAATTAACACATATGACTTATAATGTTACATGTTTGATGTCTATTATTTATTGTAGTTTTTATAATTTGAATTATAGTAATACCACAGAGTATAAACATACCCAACATACAGTTATATTACTATAATTCAAATTATTTATTATTAAATGTTAAATTTAAATTATGTGCATGGTAAGTGAAGTATGAGGTAAGTGTTATTGTTGAATTGAATAGAAATTGAATTGAGTAATGGAAAAAAATTAGTATTGAATTGTAAATTGATGAGAAAGTGAAATTAAATTGAGTTATGAATGAATTGAAAGTGAAATTGGAATTTGATAGTGATATATGCAGTACATGATAAGAATTATTAGTAGATTACAAATGACTAGTGAATTTTGAAATATATTACATGTATTAAAGATAGAGAATATATAAATATACGAATTATTGGTACAAGGATTAAATTGTAAAGCATGTAAAAAGTATTATGCGAAAGGTGTAAAAATGATATGCGTGCATGAAATAATTTGCCCAAGTAGACAAACTAGGATATTAAGGGACCTCAGCATGCTCTCTAATTACTAGCACGTTAGTGCTCTCTGATTATTAGCACATTCAGCACATTCGTACTCTCTGTATAGCACTTCAGTGTTCCCTATTTAATAGTGTATAATAATGCACCTCTGTATAAGTCTCGTATATCCGAAGTGTTCTATCTAGTCTACTGGGCCTCTGCTAAGTAAAAAGTAAACAATTTTCGTTACGAGGTAAATGATTATCTCTGAGTAAAAATGTTAGTTATGATGAAGCAGAACTCGTAAAAGTACGGATAAATGTTTTATAATACTTGAGAATAATAAATTTTATATGAGTAAATATATGAAAATTAAATTATGAGACTTTACGATCTATACCCCTTTACTAGTATAGTTATATAGAATGAAATTCATGAGATTTATATTGATTAAGTTCAGAAGTGGAAAGTGAAAAGTTCAATGGTTGAACAATTGATAATACAGTCGGAACTGAGAATGAGTTAATAGGTAAAGATGGGTTTTGAATAGAGATATCAATTTTTTTTGAAAACTAGCTGGGATATACAATGCCACTGTTAAATAAAGAAGTTATTTATAGGAAAATAGATTTGTTCAAATATGGTATTTACAGAATGGTTAACTGAAAATTTCTTCCGAATTAGTTTCTTGAATGAACTAAATGATATGAAATTATTGATGACTATACTAGTCAATGGATTGGTAAATAAATTGCAAAAATATTTGAATATAGCTGTTATAAATGGGTAAATTATAGTAAAATTTTTGGGGATTTTATACGGGTATTTTTTATGTACTGATATTTTCAGAAGTATATGCAACTGTTCATGTTTAGATGCTATAATTAATATATGGAAAGGTTGGATAAATATGCTAATAGACAGAAATTATCGCAAGTTTGATTGATTCACAAGTGGTACTACTCTATCTTTCTTTGGTTTTCCAAGCCAATATATGTGATAAAACACTTGATAATAAGATTCATATGATATTATCTTCTATTTCTATTGATAAAAGCTCTGAGAGGCAAATGTGAAATATTAAATTAAAAATAAAATGTGAAATGAAAGGATAGAGAATGAATAGAAATGATAAACTAGGTAAATATGTGCAGAAAAAAACTATAGAATTATAGAAATAATGAAATTCATGATCAAAAGAAAATAAGGAAATTTCGAGGACGAAATTTATTTGAATGAGGAGAGAAATGTAATACCTTGAAAATTTTTACAGTAAAATATTATCCGTGATATAGTAAAATAAGGAAATAAAGTGACAAAAAGGGAAATTTTGAGTTATGCCAATATTGGGAAGTATATTATGATGTATTAATTCAAGAAAGGACTAAATTGTAAAAGTGAAAAAAGTTTTGTTGCACAAGAGTAAATACTCAAAATTTGAGGGGTTAAAGTGTAAATATGAAAAATTTGAAGGACCAATAATGTAAATATTTTAAGGGTGGAATGATCTAGAAACTAAGGAAAATGGATGAATTAGGACCAAATTGAATAGGTGAAGAACTATGAGGGACTAAATTGTAATTTTACCAAATTAAATGATGACTCAAGGATGGAGTTTTAAAAGATAATAAAGGGCAAAATGGTCAATTAGAAGAGAGAGAAATCTAGAAAGTAATAATGATGATAGAGATATTTTGATATTTTATAATTATTTAATTAGATAAATATTATTTTATTAATATTTTAATAAGATATTTTATTATTATTTTATTAGTATATAAAGAAAGAAAGATGAGGAATTCTCATCCACCTTTCTCATGCAACTAACGTGAGAATAAGAAGAAGAAAAAAAGTTTTCCTTTTCTTACAATTTAGTCCTTCCACCAAAAATTTACCATTTTCACCTAGAAATCAAAAGAATTTTCATAGCCATCAAGAGAGAAAGATGACAAGAAGACTATGGGGAGTTAGAATATCAAGTTAGATTCAAGAAATAGAAGCTGGAGGAGAGAGAAAATCAAGTTAAAGATTGAAATCAATGAAACAAGGTAAGAACATTAAGATTTCAATATATTTTTAAGATTAATATTATTGAAAAAGCATGAAATTGATGTTAATGTAGAGTTTTCTTATATATGGTCTTATGTTCTTGATATCTTAGTGAAGAGAAAATAAGAGAAAGTAATGAGAAATAGTGTAGAGAAAGAAAATAAGGGTGTTATAAACATGGTAAATAAACATCTTGCACTAAAACAGCTTTGGACAGCAGCAGTAGGCTAACTTTGAAAAATCACCATAAATTGTGAAAATCGAATTAGAGTATGAAAAAATATGGAATCAAATCTTATTGAGTCTAGTTTCTTATAGAAGAAACAGTGTAGGCAATGAAATTGTGAATTGTGAGATATAATAAATTTAGTGAGAAAAGGTTAGAATTATTTCGGGTTCCCCTGTTCTGAATTTGGAAAATCATAAAAAATTGGAGAAAAATAATTAAGAGATTAAATTTATATTTTTAAAATCCTTAATGAGTCTATTTTCAATATAAATAAGCGGGAACATCATCCAAATATTGTACGATGAGATAATTAATTCTTAGTGAAGAAGGGTCGGAGCTGTCAGACAGCAGAATAGGGGCAACTTTAAAGAATAAAGTGTACTTATTGGCTAAACCAAAAATTATGAAAATTTTATGGTAAGAAGATATATGAGTCTAGTTTCAGGAAAAATTAGCAGATCTTAATTTGGATTTCCATAGCTCCAGATATAAATAATTTAGTGACTATGACATGGAAGGATAACTTTGAATATACATATAAGTAAATAGTGAAATTATTGATAATGTTACTTGTAAGCATGATATATACATTAAGGATGTGGAATGGAGAGGAGGAAGAGGAAAATATATATGAATATTCAGCTAGCATGGCTAATTTGCATGTTTTAGGGTCAGGGTCTAAATTGAACAAAAGTAAAACTTTAGGGGGCAATTTTGTAAAAATGTCAAAAATGACCAAATTAAAGGGAATGAATTTTTTTATTATTTAAATTAATAAATTGAATGAAATTATCAATTTAAGATTGGGTGAAAATTGGGAAAATGGTAAATTACCAATATGCCCCTAAATCTTGGTATTTCTGCAATTTAGTCAGGTAGGTTCGTATAACTTGAATGAGCATGTAAATATGACATTTTAAATATTGTATCATATTTTATATGATGTTTGAATTGAATATATGAAAAGGATGCTACATGAAATTTGAAAATGAATGCTAAATAATATAAATTAATTGAAATTATTCTAAAAATCTCAATAATGCCTCGTATCCTATCCTGGTCTCAGGTACGAGTATGAGGTATTACATCTATAGCCATCAAGCATCATCCAACCATCATACAATTCATAACACAAGGCATAAAGACACATATATACATACATGATTCAACATGCCAAAATAGACCAAAATATGCCATCACTCATGGCTATTCATACAACCCAAAACATATACATTTACAAGCCAATTCATTGGCCAAAATCATTATCAAGTCATAACCAAAATGACCCAAGTCCCTATACATGCCATATACTTTAAATACCAAAGTTCATAGATACCAAGAGATAGATAGATAATGTGACGATGTCTCCGACGATCCTCGAATCCGAGCTAGCTTTGAATTCACTATAAAACATAGAAAAATAAACGATGTAAGCTATAAAGTTTGGTAAGCTTGTATGAAATAAACTTAATGTAATCACATAAATATAATTCAATAATTTGAATACATCAACATGTAGCTTACATTAGCTAACAAACTTTTCAAATACTCATTCACAAAACTATATACTTTCATCATCATTTCTTCGATTCAATGCTAAAATAATTTATGCACAATATCTATACCATCACGTACAAATATATTATACATTCTCGTTTTACGTTTACCCGTTGAGCCATTTGGAATAGAAGTCGGATACTAAAGGATCTCACACGATAAGTATCTATACCATGGCCCGAAGCCAAATCAAGGTAACTTATCCGAAATACTGATATCATGGCCCGAAGCCAAATCGGCCGATATGCATGACCCGAAGCCAAATCGGCCGATATGCATGATCCGAAGCCAAATCGGTTTATCTCACACCCGAAGTGCTATATCATGGCCCGAAGCCATCTCACTATATCCCTTAATGGCATGTCACTAGTATCCTAAACTATTCCTAAGGTTCAACCGAGATTCCAACTGTCGAATCATCATCGAATCATTTCCAAACTTGTCCGTAGTCACATAATCACAATTTATGCTATACCAAAGCATATAGAATACATTTAAAATAAAATTATAACATACGAATTTACCTCGGATGTGTAAACAACGAAATTGTCGATTAATTGAGTACTTTATCTTTTCCCTGATCCAGGTCTGTATTTCTCTTTTCTTGATCTAAATATATTCAAAATTAACTTATTTAATCATCTATTCATTCAATTTAGTCGAAAACACATTTTAAAACACATTTACACTTTTGCCCCTAATATTTCACATTTTTCACAATTTAGTCCTTATTTCATAAAATCACAATTTAATGAAATTCCAAATATACCCATGCTAGAAAAATTACTATTATGCCCCTAGAAGCCCATATTTTTCATTTATTTTACATTTTAACTACTAACTTTACACATTTCACAATTTAATTCCTATTTTGCATTTTCACTAAAAATCACTTAACAAAACTTGTTTAACTATAAAAAACTATTCAAAATCTATCATCAAACATCAAAATACTCATGTATTCATCAATGGAATCATTCAAAATCTTTAACAGTTTTGCAAATTAGCCCCTGGGCTAGCTAGTACTAGATGCAACGATCACAAAAACATGAAAATCATTAAAAAGGGGACAAAAATCACTCACCAGTTGAGTTACCAAGTGACCGAATGCTTCAAGCTATTTTAATGGCTTTCTCCACCATAATATTCGGCTATGAGAAGATGAATACATCAAATAGCCTTTTGTTTTATTATGCTTAAGTTATTATATAAATTACTATTTTAACCTTTATTAATATTCACTAAAATCACTTAATATAAGTCCATAAATGTCCACTCATATTAAAAATGGGCTAATTACAACATAAGGATCTCCACTATTTAATTTCATAACCATTTAATACCTTTAGCTAATAGAACTCCACTTTTACACTTTACGCAATTTAGTCATTTTTATCAAATTGACCATCCAAACGATAAAATTTCTTAACAGAATTTTCACACAATCACTCAGTCATGCTATAAACATTAAAATAATAATAAAATAAATATTTTGACCTCAGATTTGTGGTCCCAAAACTACTGTTCTGATTTGACTAAAAACGGGCTATTACATGTGTCCCCTGTAACTTCTATAGAAAGTAAACTAGTAGCTTCACACGGCCTAGCACACGGGCATGTGGCTTGGCCATGTGGCACAAGTTAGTATACCCTTCAGTTTTCACATGGCCTGGTACACGGGCGTGTGAGGCCTTTTCGAAGGGTACACGGCCTGGCACACAAGCGTGTGGTCTGGCCATGTGACCCAAGTCAGTGAGTTACACGAGTACGGACACGGGCTGGGACATGGCCGTGTGTTCCCAATTCGAATGCCCACACGGCCTGGCCACACGGACCTGTGTCCCCTACACTTTAAAAATTTTCAATGTTTTCCTAAAAATTTCTTGAGTACTCAGTTTAGTCCCGAACCACTTTTAATGTCTATTTGGGGCCTCGAGGGCTTGTATTAGGGACCATATGATTGATTATGAATGATTTTTTATTTAAATGAGAAATGTACATGAAATTTTTGATTGATTGAGCTATAAGTTCGGTGATGCTCTGTAACCCTGTTCTGACATCGGATACGGGTTAGGGGTGTTACAAAAACCCTCCAAAAATATATCCCTTCAAGATACACAGGATCCAAATGAAATTGGTTCACAAATAAAAAAATGGATTGAGTCCCTTTTCAATCCCTAGAAGTGATATTAGTCTTTTCTCAATTAAATGAGAAAATTCCTCTCAAACAAATTGTTGTTGAAATATTAAAGATTTAAAAAATAAAGAGATTGTTTTACACAAACAAAAATCTCTCAAAAATATTTTTTAAAAAAATTTCTCCAGGATGTTTTCCCAAAAGTAGCGCTTTCACATACTGCTACCCAAAAATCCTCACAAGTTTTCCAAATAAGTTTTTAAAAAAAATTATTGTGGAGGAAGAATTTTCAAAAAATCCTCCACATAGTCTTGTAAAAGAACTTTTCAATGGATGACATTGTAAGCTATTCGATCATCAAAAACCTCAGCAGTATTATGAAAACTTACTAGTTCAATAAGGTTCAAACACTACACAGACCTAAAAGATCCAAATTTTATCACCCAATCAATAGCCCAAATAGTTAAAATTCTTCAACCAAGAGATTGGGGTGAAAACCCAAATTCTGCAAAGAAATTTCCAACCAAATTTACCACCAAAATAGACCACCATTCATATTTCACATATTGGGATTACCAAACGGTATGGTTCAATGCCTTCCTAATGAATAATCAAAATATGAGGCCTTCCTGGCTCATATATTTCAAATATGGTACCTGATTCAAATTCCCAAATTGGTTTCAAGAATGGTGGAACTGGCATGGACCGTCATATTTCGATATCCTACCAGAATTTTTTTAAAATTTATAGCCCAAGTTATTTGCCAAATTCCAACCCGAATCGGACCAAAAAAAATCTATAGAACCATCCATTTTTTCTCAAAAATTGTGCATTTCTTGGATTATTTTCTGGAGTTTTTTCATATGTACAGGATCCATGTGTTGGGATTCCATTATTAGTTTGAAATTTCAGATCAAAATGGTGGGATAAATTTACTGATGAAAAAAATGATTCCAAGTATTTGGATAAAGTTTTCAACAAGAATCCAAGATTATGAAAGTCTACGGCCTCGGATCAAACTACAGCAAAATTCCTTCAATCAAAATCGACTGCTAGTGCAATTTTGGCTCAAGCCAAGACCAAGAAGGAATATAAAAAACTCATGGTTGAAATGCTCAGCTCAATGGATTCTAGATCAGGAGATAAGAAATCCTTAACGTCTTCAATGAAAATAGTGAATCTTGCAGTCAATACCACTTCAGTAACTATTAACAGAACTAGAAAAAATAAAAAATGATGATAATTTTTGAACAAAGACAAAAGATGAATAGGGGAGATTCCTTGCAAGAAAAAGACGAATGAACAGTAAAGATTCTTTGCGATGACCATGTTAGCTCGACGGATCAAACTAAAATTGCCAAGAGAGGGGTGAATTGGCCTTAAAAAAATTTGGTGGAAGCAAAGAGAGAGAGTATGAAACAATGAATGCAAAGATTTAGAGTGGTTCAGCCCCAATTGCCTACTCCGCTACCTTAGCTTTCCACAAGTAAAGATTTTCCCAAATTCAATAATTTGTTCAACCTTTGAGGATAAGGTTTGACCTTACAGCTCTCTTAATATTTCTGCCCAAATCCTTAGACAAACCTTCTCAAAGAATTATAAAGAAGCAAATTGAGAAATAATCCTCACAAGATTAGAATGTTTGCCAATAAAGTACAAATAAACAAAAATACACTTGAGCTAAAGAATAACAGTAAAAGCTCACAAGTGTGTATAAGAAAAGTATGAGAGAATTGAGCACTAAGGTTGAATTGATTGACTTTAGACTTGATTATATATCTTGTTGTTGTAGGACCATCAGAAGCTGTCATTTATACCTTCTAATTCATTTTCAACCATTGTGGTTGTTGGGAGAATAAATAAATTTATTGGGATGGAAATACCATACCATTAAATTCACCTACAACAAAAAGTATCAATACTTTTTGTACGAGTATCGATACTAGAGACATTTAATGCCTGATTCAGTGATCGTTAAAATTAGTTTCCAGTGATAGAAAAGTTGATTTATTGATACTTGGTATAAGTTATCGATATAATTTTATGGGTATCTATACTTTTTGACATTTTTTAATAGATCATCAAAAAGATAATGCAAAATTGGTATCGATATAAATTTTTGGTATTGGTAAAATTTAATAAGTATCGATCTAATTTTCAAGGTATCGATACTTATTGTTTGTGTTCAATTTTTTTATTCAAAACAGAAACCAAATTTCGTATCGATAAAAAAGATGAAATATCGATAAAATTTTACAAGTATCAATACATTCTGGAAAACATTGATATTTCTTGTAGGGAGCAGTTTTTCAATTGATTTGAAATGATTTTGATTAAGTTTAAGAGTTTAAATTTATTTTTAAAACTTTGTAAAATATATTCCAAGTGTTTAAAACATTTTTTAAAACGTTTGGAAGTTTTGAAATATTATTCATGCTTTGAGTTCTTTGTTCAAACAACATATTTATATTTTAAGGATATGTTTGTTATATCAAAATAATTTAACAAATAAAGCTAGTTCAACAGAACAGTAAAATTCTCTTGCATGAATAGTGAAATTCTCTAGCATGAATAGAGAAGATTCTCTACAATGAACAGTGAAGATTCTCTACAATGAATTGTGAAGATTCCTTGAAAAAAAGTTAGATTCTCTGTAGAAAGAAAAAAAGTTTGTAATTAGAGAATATCATCTGAAAAGTAGCAATTATGTAGTTTTGAAAATGATGTAAGGGATAAGATCCCCCAAACAAAGATGTAGTAAAGAGGAAAGAGCCCTCTATAAAAAACTCTCAGTTTTGTAATAAAAGGCACGACTTCAAACACTCAGTACAGAGATCAAAAGTTTGTTTCTTCCAAATTTCTAGCTTTCACAATTTAAGTTTTCAAGCTATTTTTAATTTTCAAAAATTTAAATTTAAAACAAATCAAATTTAAGCTTTCAAATTATTATTTCCAATATTTCAATATGATTCTTATCCATACAATTATCAGAGCTAAAGAGTAACATATATTTCTAAGCTTTTGAAAATATTTAATTTGTTTTTAGTATTTCCGAGTTCTAGTTTAACTGTCTTTATTAATGTATTATTATTTTTCTTAAGTATTGATACACAGTCCAGTTAGCCATGGGTTAGGCGTGTTAAGGACAAAGTATATCTGTAGGCAACTATAGGAATCCAGAAATCTTGATAGTAGAACCCCCTTGTAGGAAATAAGAAAACAAAGAATGTTTTCTTTCCTTAGAAGAACCAATTCTTCTGCAAGCTTTGCTTCCAATCAATCCCAAGAGTCTGACCAAACCTCTAATTACATTGTTAATGAACAAGAACAACATTATGAAAATATTCCCCAAAGATTTGATAATTTTGAAAATTTATAAGAAAGCAACTTTTGAAAATTTAAATGCCTTTTGTAGTTATGTTATAAAAACAAAAGAAAGAAGTTTACCTATTTAAAAAAAATATGAAACAATCTAATTATTAGATAAGATCTTCATTAATAAACTCAAGGAACAAAAATATAAATACATCCATTTTAGATTAGTCCAAGTTGGTGTCAAACCTCTTAGTATTGAAGCAAAAAAAAAAAAAAAAAATCCAACCTAATTTTAATTGTCATAAGAGACCAGAGACACATTATGTTTAATGACTCCTTACTAGGAACTATAGAAACAAGATTATGTATTGGCCCAATATGTTTTAATTGTTACCCAAATTTTATGGTTTCTTTAATCGATAAAAATATTTTACAATCTTTGACCCTTCAAATTCATACCCATAATTACAAAATGCTTCTTGGATCTGAAGTATTAACTATAGTCTATCGACTCCACTTCAATGCTATGGATTCTGTAATCAATACCAAGGCTTTACTTCAAAGCTCAAAGGAGAAACCCTTTTAATAGAAATAGATACCTCAAGATCTCATACCACAGTCCTAATAACAATATAATGTCATAAAATTAACCTTCCTAATAGGTGGAAACTTGAAGGTGCTACAGACCTTGTTGCACCAACTCCAATTAGAAATACTTCACTAAGTGAAATTTCCCATCACCAAGTTGATAAGGCTGAATTTATATTCAACATGCCACTTAAAGTGCCTCTAAGACATTCCTTTCAAATAGGAAGTAACAACACAACTTCTAGGAGGTTAAATTTAGAAGAAGAACCAAATCTCGAAACACAAACAACAATTTTTAGGATAGTTAGAGCCTTTATCTCTTCTATCTCGACAATGTTTAGGACCAATTTACAAGGGATAGATAATTCCTAAAATATAACTCAACCTATCTATGCCAAACAGAAAGAGAGCCCTTAAATTTTGCCTAATATGTCACCAACATACTCACTAATAACTAATAATGTAAGACAAGGGGAAACTTCAAAAAATTTTGTCCTAGAAAAATCTTTTGAGATCAACAAAGAATGGTGTAGGAAACACTTCTATTCCAACAAAAATAAACAAAAAAGAGAAGATTACTTTAAAATTTTTAATAATAAAAAAGACAACATTCTTCAAGAATATTATGAATTCATAAATACCTGTCAAAACCATTTTTAAATCGAGTTTTAGAAAATGGGAATCGACTTTAAGAAAAACGAAAACGGGAGTCGCCACCAATCTTTTTAGGTGTGATTGGATCACCTTATAAAATGTTTTGTTTTAAAACATTAATTTTGGTCTCGAAAGTCGAGAAAACAGATTCGGAGTCGATTACGTTACAAGGAAGGGTTAGCACCCTCATGCGCCCAAAAATTGGTACCTAATTGATTATCAAGTGTCCTTAATGTCGGAAATTTGAAAATTTTAAGATGCAAACCTCTTTTAATTAGAATGTCTCAATTTTGAAAATTAAGGCTCACTTATTTCAAAAGAGTCAAAACATCACATCCAATGAAGTTAGGGCGCAACATTTTAAAACCTTCAAACTAAGCTCGTCTTTTCAAAAATTTCTATCTCAAACAACAAAACGCCATATCCAAAGTAAGTTAGGACACTATGTTTTGAAATCTTGAAATAATTATTTAAGTTTTGAAAACTCAAAATCACTTAGAAGGGTGCTTTGACTACTCGAATTCAACGAGAAAAGTCGCAACCCAGTAAGTTAGGGCACTACCTTTCTCGAAGTTTCCAAACATCAAGCATTGCCTTTTATTTTTTTTTAAAAAACCTTAGAATATTATTTTAAATGACGTTTTAGGATGACATATTAATGCATCATGAAGCATAGATGTACAAAATATTCTAACATTTCCATACAAACATAAATAATATCATTAAGACAAAACTAAATAACATGAACATACGTTTAATAAAAAAATCATAATTGGGTAAATATAAGATAATAAACAAATAAAAACATGAGTAAACTAAAAGAAAAACATAATACATGTAAAAATTATACAACAATATATATCATAAAATATCATATAATAGAAATAATTAAACATAGCATATAAAAAAATGAAACTATGCACAAATAAGATAAATGACATACACTAAAAAAATGAATAAATAAAACATTTACAACTTATAAAAATATAATGCAATAGTTCAAAATACATGAAATGATAATATAATATATATACATGCATAGAAAATATATATTTGAAAATAAACTATATAAAAAGGTTAAATATTATAACATATAAAATACATAATCAAATGTATAAAAGATAGGAATAAATATACATATTTGAAAAATGAAGAAATTAAAATAAAAAAGGTTGAAAAACTAAGATAGATGAAGAATAAATAAGAACAAACCACAGAGAGTAAGAACGCAAGAGGGAGAGAAATTTGAGTGAATGCTCTCAAGAATTTTTATTGCTTCCCAAAACTCAAGTGTTTTACAATGAAGGGAGAGGACTCTATTTATAGTTGAGCCTCCCCAAATCCAACGGTACAGATCAATTACATCAACGGTTAAGATTAAAGGATATCTACAAATTAAATCTCCAAGATTACAAAATCATATCTTTAAGATTGCATATCATATCATATCATATCTAAGATTGTATCATATCTAAGATTCCATATCACATCTAAGATTGCATATCATATCTAAGATTGCATATCCTTAAAGATTATCTTTTCATGTAATGGGCCATTCCGATTGGGCCAAATTATATGTTTGTAATTTTGTACTGGACTTGAACTTTGTTTTATTTTTATTTTTTGGGGGTTTATTATTTTAAATACTGAAATGCGCCGGGCAAAAATGGGCTATTACAGCTGCCTCTCTTTGCTCATTGCTGTGTAACAAGAATAGAGCAAAGACTATAAAAGGACCAATTTTGCCCGGGCTCGCCTAGTCTTGAGTTCTTGATCCTTGATCTTCTTCTTGACGGCTTCAATCTGCTTCACTGCAACTTAGGAAGGCGATATCTGCTATCTTTGATATGCTCTCTATCGAACACAGAGACGCTAAATCTGCTTCTTCGATTTGTTTCCTGACAACACAAGGATGCCAAATCATCTTGAATCTACTTCAGTAAAATCATCTGAAGGTTAGATCTGCTATGTATCTACTCTCCGTCGAAATGAAGATGCCAGATCTATTATCTTGGATTTGCTTTAGTGTAAACACGCGAAGGCCAGATCTGCTATGCTTTGGTCTATTACCCTACTACTTAGGGGTTAAAGTGCATCATCTTCGATCTGCTCCGCTACTGCTTAGGGATAAGATCTGCAAATTTAACCTATTACCTTACTGCTTAGGGGATTAAGGCGAGTCTTCGATCTACTCCACTACTGCTTAGGGAGATAAGATCTGCAAATTTAACCTGTTACCCTACTGCTTAGGGGATTAAGGCGGGTCTTTGATCTACTCCACTACTGCTTAGGGAGATAAGATCTGCAAATTTAACCTGTTACCCTACTGCTTAGGGGATTAAGGCGGGTCTTCGATCTGCTCCACTACTGCTTAGGGAGATAAGATCTGCAAATTTAACCTGTTACCCTACTGCTTCGAGGATTAAGGCGAGTCGTCATCGATCTGCTCTACTACTGCTTAGGGAGATAAGATCTGTGAACCTGTTACTCTTCGATCTACTCCACTACTGCTTAGGGAGATAAGATATGCAAATTTAACCTGTTACCCTACTGCTTAGGGGATTAATGCGGGTCTTCGATCTGCTCCACTACTGCTTAGGGAGACAAGATCTACAAAGTTAACCTGTTACCCTACTGCTTAGGGGATTAAGGCGGGTCTTCGATCTGCTCCACTACTGCTTAGGGAGATAAGATCTACAAATTTAACCTGTTACCCTACTGCTTAGGGGATTAAGGCGAGTCGTCATCGATCTGCTCCACTACTGCTCAGGGAGATAAGATCTGTGAACCTGTTACTCTTCGATCTGCTCCACTACTACTTTGGGAGATAAGATCTGCAAATTTAACCTATTACCCTACTGCTTAGGGGATTAAGGCGCTGAATTTCATAATTTTCAATCAATCTTGCTACATTATCCACTGGGGAATCCACCTGTAGAATTGATTTCCTAGAATTTATGCTTATGCCAAATAATTAAGATGCCATGATCGAAATGAATCAAATGCTCCTAATTAGACATATTATGATGCAAAATGTTTATGAAAATAACTCCTATTTCGAACGTCATCACTCATTCATCTATCGAGCTTTCCACCTCGTTCTTCTCGACATATCAATCATACTCTGCTCGTATGCCTCGAATCTTCTCCATCAATTTGGTCTACCATACCATTCCCCGAATGTTACGACCCACTGAAGATGTTTATGAAATGATCCTTTCTTAAAATCAATATTGCTTAAAACGTCCAACCACCTTTTGGACTGAAGAAGAAAATCTCTCGAGTATCTCCAACCCATACATATGAGAATTCCTTAAACAATTGTCTTATTTTAGTTTCTTGTATTATCTAGAAATTTTCAGAGTAATATATAAAACTTCGTTTGTGAAGATATTTTAGTTCATTTATCATTATTTCAATGCAACATGCTTTATGAATAATGGGAGAAAAATAAATTGATCTTGAGGATAATTAGGTTTGGACAAATTATTGGAAGGAATGCAAAAAGATTAACCTGAGAACATATCTTTGCGAAGAAAAAGAATACAAAGATAGTAAATAGGACAAAAATCAGATGCCCTAGATATCGCCGCTTGAGCGTCTATACACCAGCTCCATGAAGACTTTCTTGAGTCCAACATGTGTTTAAAAGATCCAAAGTAATTCGTTGATTCCTCGATATGTAACATACTTCACTTCTCGTCGAATCCGGTATAGCAAGGTCACTGCATGACTTTTCAAATTTGAGCTGCCCTTTCGGGTTTCCAACTCAAAACCCCTTTGGTCTCAAGGCGCCCTTTGCGGGGTTTCACCTTGGCCTCTCTATTTTTTCTTTTTTTTTTATTTTTTTCCTTTTTTTTTTTGAAATAGAAGTCCCAAAGTGCCCTTTGCGGGTTTTCACCTTGGCTTCCCTTCTCCTTCAAACAAAGTACTCCTTAACCGAGTCCGAATTCACTGGATCAGATAAATTCTTCCTATCCATTTCTTGTCAAAATCAGTGCACCTCTAGAGAAAGCCCTCTTCGCAACATATGGCCCTTCTCAATTCAGCATCCTTTTGCATGGGAAGGATCTTTTTCAGCATAAGGTTTCCTTTATGAAATTCTTTTGGACGAACCTTCTTTGTTATAAGTCTGTGTCATCCATTCTTGGTACATTTGCTTAGGATGAATACTTTCAAGTTTATAGAGGTATTCAATTCTTGACTCCATCAAAAGCTTGGAGGAAAAATCTTGATTCATAAGCCCATGAGAAAGGGATTGCCCCAACAACAGTCTTGGTTGTTGTTTGTCAAACCCTACAAAAAGATGGTTCAATGATTCTCAGCAGATAAGAATGAAGTTGCTGACTTTATCCTTCAACCTGGAAAGCTGAGGTACAGAGGTTACTCCCAGAGCATACATCCCACCATAACTCGATGATGTTTCTAAAGCATCCCTAATATTCATAAATTGCCCCCAACTGTGAAGCTGCCAAATGAGCGTAGCAAATAGGAGCTACAAAAAATATGGTTGTGGTGCTCCTTTGATACATATAGGATAGAGAATGAACAGACTCTTGCAGATCATCAGCCGAAAACCCAGCATGGTCTAAGAGAACATGATAGTGGGTCTGCCTCGTGATTCCAATCATTCCAGCATAGGTACCAAGGTAAAAATCATTGTTCTTTGGATGGCATACTTTGTTGTCAATGACAGTACCATGTAGCACATTGTCAGGAGATCCCTGCTGAAAAAACTTGGTATGATGGTTTTTCGTACAACAATAACCTCAATCTTTAGGGTTCCTCTTCTTGTCAAGGAAGTTGTAAGCCTCAATAACTTGATCAAAACTTGATTGAATTAAGACTCACTAACCCTATCCCTGAAAATAATGATTTGATCAGGTTTCCTCTTCCCTAAACTTGTATAGAAGCCTAAGAGAGCTTCCTTCATGATATCGTCATCAACTTTGTCAGAAACTGGTTTTGAAGAAAGAATCTATCATTTTAAGCTTCAGAGACTGTGTACGGCCTGATGTCCCATAGCTGGAAATCAATGGCCACCGCCTGGAGCTAACCATCGCAGCTATTGATGGCACATCAGACTGCTCAGGAAAGCCAAGCAATGCACCCATTCCAAGGATGATGGTTGGAATCTTTGAAACAACTGGAATTGAAGGTGTTTGCCCCAGCATAAGTATAGAGAGTAGGCGGTAGTTTTTTATGCCAATTTTTACTAGTCTCGGTCATCTTTTGTAATTTATTTTTCTTCTTTTTCTTTTCTTTTGGCAACCTTTGTTGTACTGTGGTATGGCGCATTATCTTTGAAAAGACTGCAAACTTTTGGCATTGTGCAGTTATATATAATCTTTTTTTTTTGAAATGGATGACTTTTGACTTTGTAATATTGGCATATGAAGCTATCTCCCCCTCTTAATGGAGTAGTTGACGTCCACAAAGATGAGTCATTGTCAGCTTGAAACTTTTGACAAGCTCGGGCCCATAACATACATGCCCTATAAGTCTTGACTCTTTTAAATTTGGCATTTATTGTACAACTGATGCGATCCCTTTCCATGGTGGACCAACAGTGCCCCAAAACCTCATGTTTATCCTGGCAATTGCAAATCCTCCTGCATGCGTATTTGGATCACATTTTTGAATTCCCATAATAGTCTCAACAAGGTCTTATTTTGTCTCCTCAGCTAATTCCAATTTCGCAATCTTTCCTTCCTCTAAGGCTATATTTCCTACCACCACTTCATGGGGTAAAAACCATTTTCAACAAATTCAGAAACAAGTCACAATTTTTGTCATCTTCAAAGTACTGAGATTCCTCTAAACACATATCGCACTCAAAAGGAACTCGAATCAGAGTATCGCTGTTCGTGTCATTGATATCTAGGGATCTATGATAGGCACACAAAAGAATATACAAGGAATAAATGAATTCAAGAATGACTATTTACATGAAATGAAAATTTATAAAGAATGTCAAAGGTCAAAAGAATTAGAATGAAAGAATATTTACTCGAATAAATAATAAAAGTATGTTTTATTGAAAATAAAAATGTCTGAACATGAGCCCACTTCTCAAAAGAAATCTCATTACTCCTAGGCTTTAGAGCAACAAGAGTGTTCTGAATATTACTCCGTAAAATTCCTAAAGATTACAGGAAGTTCTTCTGCAGTCCAATTGTTTAAAGAACTTCCCAGTTCGTAAGGGCGAATGCCCTCAAGGTTTCTTTGTTCAGTCCCTTGAAATTGATGGGATGATTTTCATTTCCAAACACCCCCTTTTCCGGGTAAGCTATCCCTCCTGACACAAAAGTCGGGGATCTGTAAGGGAATGTCATTAATTCCCATTCAACTTCTTTTTCACTTAGCCGTGACCCTCTTCTCTCTCTCTCTTTTTCTTTCTCTTTTTAATAACTTTAACTAATTAGGGTCTTTTTAAAATTTTGAATGCAAATGATGCAATGAAATGCTATGAGATGCAAATGCATGAATGCAAAAGGTATCGATCTCGATTCAATCTCATTTAGAAAACTTTATTTAGAAAAAGAATATCTTTGCATATAAATGGATTACAAATACGCCTTTGTCCTATGGCCCAAAGTTTTAACTCAACAAAGCTAACTCTTGACAATGATCTGACTATAGCTTGTATTTCGTGCTCAATGTATCAGCTTGTACCTTCATGGTCCGTAACTGATCTACTACCATCCCGAATTTGAGCTATGGTATCACTCATGAGATAATCCCTACATCTATGGACATCTCTTCCAACGTCTGTGAAGTTGTTCTGATTATCTTGAAAGAAAGATTGGCAAACAAGTAGGCATTCCTGCTTAACATGCTGCCTTAAAATGATATCCAAAGCACCTTTAGTGTTTCTTGAGAGCTTTCATTCCTCTGTCCACGCAAAGCATTTTGAAATGCTTACATGGGTATCTTCTCAGCATAGTTAATCTCTACTTTAAAGGTCTTTAAATGATATGGTCTTCTTTAATCTCATTCTTTTGCGTCCATTTTGACAGACCATCAGGGCTTGCATTTCCATTGTCTCTGATAAGTGCAACATAGTGAACTCATGCTTGTTGTTTGGTCCTATAATAAATAAGCCTTTTACCATCTCCCTCCATGCATTCTGTCAATCACTTTCCTTCCAACACTCTTACCATCGACCATCTTCATATGAAAGAGAAATGTTGTAATCGTGGAAATGTCCATCAGTACTCTTCTTGTTCACCTTGAAATGATTGGTGAGTACATTACCTTCTGCCCTTTAGTTCCTATAGTACGCCTTGTCATAGGGTGTCGAACAATCTTCCTCGTATCCAATTCTGCTTTGATTGGAAACAACATTAAGACGCACCAGTGGCGGAAGAGGCAAGAATTCCAAGACTGCCCCTTTTCCCTCCTGCTCTTTCCATTTTAGCTCACTCCCTCTCCCTATGACGTTCATCAACTTCCTCACAAAAGTTGGAATACAGTCAGCCCTTGAGTAAACTTTATCAACTTGCCACAAAATCGAATATTCCTCCACCACGGGTACCAAATCGGCTTTTCCAAACGTAAAGCAACTGTATACAAGATTCCAATACTGAGTGATGGCCCGAAACAAATTCTCGTCTATTCCCAAGTTAAGCAAGTACTGCAAGTCCCCATGGTTGTTGTAGAACAACTGCTTGGCTTCGCTACCCCATTGATCCCATATTTCCTTTAACTCATGCTGATTATCCTGTGTGATACGAATGTAGTCTGACTGCTCTGACACATATCCCATGGCTAGACTATTTTCTTTTACTAACTGAGTTTGCTCTGACCATAAATGGACGTTAGCGTTGTCTTCCACTCTATCAAGAAGTCCGTTCTCCATAATAAAACTCTCTAACTTAGAAACTGACCGAAAATCGATACCTTTTAAATGCGAAATGATATGCAACAAAAGAAAGGAGATAGTTAGTATCACATGATAACAATAAACTCTAAGATAACCTGCAAGGGTAATAATTACGGTATAATTCTATCTAGGTTGAGCTCTTACGGTCCTTCTATATGTGGTTTAGTTCTAAAGTTGAGGTACCTGAACCAGCAGATTCCTCGATCCTCACCTATTGTAGGCTCATTCGAATCGAGTTCAGTTCAGGGGGACACATTTCCCTATGGCTACACGGAGATGAAAATCTCACGAAACCATAGGTACGGATGTAACCCGAAAGTGATCCAGATGAAAATCTCACGAAACCATAGGTACGGATGTAACCCGAAAGTGATCCACTATCCTGTACGGAGGCGAAAACCTCATGAAGGCGTAGCTTCTCACTCCCACTTAAGGGTGTGACCACAACGGTCATGCAAATGCAATGCGTATTAGAATATAGCAATACATGCAATAACACAAACACATGTAATGCAAAGAGGATTAAATTTTAAAATTTTTAATTTCTTACATTAAGACAAGAGATAATCAATTACACGGCTTGACTCTCTTATTAGTCCCCAGTGGAGTCGCCAAGCTGTCGAAACCATTTTTAAATCGAGTTTTAGAAAATGGGAATCGACTTTAAGAAAAACGAAAACGGGAGTCGCCACCAATCTTTTTAGGTGTGATTGGATCACCTTATAAAATGTTTTGTTTTAAAACATTAATTTTGGTCTACGAAAGTCGAGAAAACAGATTCGGGAGTCGGTTACGTACAAGGAAGGGTTAGCACCCTCGTAACGCCCAAAAATTGGTACCTAATTGATTATCAAGTGTCCTTAATGTCGGAAATTTGAAAATTTTAAGATGCAAACCTCTTTTAATTAGAATGTCTCAATTTTGAAAATTAAGGCTCACTTATTTTAAAAGAGTCAAAACATCACATCCAGTAAGTTAGGACGCAACATTTTAAAACCTTCGAAACTAAGCTTGTCTTTCGAAAATTTCTATCTCGAAACAACAAAATGCCATATCCAGTAAGTTAGGACACTATGTTTTGAAATCTCGAAATAATTATTTAAGTTTTGAAAACTCAAAATCACTTAGAAGGGTGCTTTGACTACTCGAATTCAACGAGAAAAGTCGCAACCCAAAGTAAGTTAGGGGCACCACCTTTCTCGGTTTCCAAACATCAAGCATTGCCTTTTATTTTTTTTTAAAAAACCTTAAAATATTATTTTAAATGACGTTTTAGGATGACATATTAATGCATCATGAAGCATAGATGTACAAAATATTCTAACATTTCCATACAAACATAAATAATATCATTAAGACAAAACTAAATAACATGAACATACGTTTAATAAAAAAATCATAATTGGGTAAATATAAGATAATAAACAAATAAAAACATGAGTAAACTAAAAGAAAAACATAATACATGTAAAAATTATACAACAATATATATCATAAAATAGCACATAATAGAAATAATTAAACATAGCATATAAAAAAATGAAACTATGCACAAATAAGATAAATGACATACACTAAAAAAATGAATAAATAAAACATTTACAAGTTATAAAAATATAATGCAATAGTTCAAAATACATGAAATGATAATATAATATATATACATGCATAGAAAATATATATTTGAAAATAAACTATATAAAAAGGTTAAATATTATAACATATAAAATACATAATCAAATGTATAAAAGATAGGAATAAATATACATATTTGAAAAATGAAGAAATTAAAATAAAAAAGGTTGAAAAACTAAGATAGACGAAGAATAAAATAAGAATAAACCACAGAGAGTAAGAACGCAAGAGGGAGAGAAATTTGAGTGAATGCTCTCAAGAATTTTTATTGCTTCCCAAAACTCAAGTGTTTTACAATGAAGGGAGAGGACTCTATTTATAGTTGAGCCTCCCCAAATCCAACGGTACAGATCAATTACATCAACGGTTAAGATTAAAGGATATCTACAAATTAAATCTCCAAGATTACAAAATCATATCTTCAAGATTGCATATCATATCATATCATATCTAAGATTGTATCATATCTAAGATTCCATATCACATCTAAGATTGCATATCATATCTAAGATTGCATATCCTTAAAGATTATCTTTTCATGTAATGGGCCATTCCGATTGGGCCAAATTATATGTTTGTAATTTTGTACTGGACTTGGACTTTGTTTTATTTTTATTTTTTGGGGGTTTATTATTTTAAATACTGAAATGGGCCGGGCAAAAATGGGCTATTACAATACCCATAGAATCCATATAAAATTCTTTGAATGATTTGACGAATATTATTTAGAATCTATTAATGCAATAAAAAATAATACTAGACAACAAACCAATAAAGGAGAAGTTGAATCTCAATATCCCCATTTAATGGAAGTTCAATATCTTCATAAAAATACTGGTTTAAAAGTAAGTCCTTTAAGAATGAGAGCTTCTTATGCAGGAGAACAAATTTCATCAAAAGATATTAAAATGATAATAGAACAAAATAACTATACAAATATCAGTCTTCATAGAATAGGAAAATAATTGGATTATATTGAAAATTTGGTAG
This sequence comes from Gossypium anomalum, assembly GCA_025698475.1. NCBI lineage: Eukaryota > Viridiplantae > Streptophyta > Magnoliopsida > Malvales > Malvaceae > Gossypium > Gossypium anomalum. The sequence continues at coordinate 16,597,235 of CM046957.1, forward strand.
AAATCCACCCATAAAGAAAGAATCAGTAAAAGAAATAACTGAAAAAAGTCCTAACGAACAAATATTTACACCTTGTGAAATCCTAAAACCTTTTCAAAAAACTCAAAATGATTTCTTAACAGAAATTCAAAGTAAACTTGAAGTTTTGGAAAGTTACAAATCTGAATTAGTTGTTCTAGATGCCCCGATGCAAGCCCAACACTCAGTAAATATGTAACGCCCTGATCTATTAAAGTCTATTTTACGAATTTCGTTATAAATTAAGTATATGTATCAGTGGTTAAGAGACTTAACTCTATGTCGGAGGTCTTGGGTTAGAGTCTCAGTTCAATCATTTTGTTCCTAAGCCTATCTGATTTTAAATAAAATATGTTTTGTTGTCAAAATAATTTTGGAGTGGATTTTAAATGAGTTTGTTGGAAAAAATAAAATAATAAAATATAATAATAAATCAAAGTAGTTATTTTTAAATGTTTTATCTTTTGGGCCTGTTTTGAAATAAACAAAACAAGTATTTAATTTATGTTTAATTCCATTTTATGTTTTTTATTTAGTTATTTTTAGTTTATAAAGAAAGAAAGAAAGAAAGAAACCCAAAACCCACGTTTCCCATTGTTTTCCCTTAAGCCATGCTGTAATTTGAAATTGCAAAATTTTGCTTTCTTGTTTTCATCTGTTCATCTATCCTTTCAATTTTCTTTTGGGAATCTTCTTTAAACATTGGATTGGTGTTTATTGGGTCTTCAATTTCACTCATTTTAGGTTACATTTTAGTTAGTTCTTTGATTGTTTAATTTAGGGGTTTTGGATGCAATTGGTGTTGGAAATTTCGTTATCATTGATTAATTAGTTTGCTGCGTTTATGTGAGATTCATGAGACGTTTGGCACTCCTTCAACATCATAATTTCATGCAGTTGCAGTCTGATTATCGGTAAGAGTATGGAGGAGTTTTCGGTGTTTTGAAAGAGTTCGATTCTTGGCCATCTTGTGCTTAGATATTGCAATTAACCATTTTATTTGTTGTATTTAGGTCTCGGGAGTCTTGTGGTTGCGTTCTCGTCGAAATCAAACCAGGTGTGTAACGAGAAACCCAAAAAATAATGAATGGCGAAAGCTGAAATTGGCAAACGAGGTTGTGTATGACACACGGTCTAAACAATTTGGGCCGTATGGGCCACACAGGCATGTAGGTCCAAAATTTAGAATTTTTTCCTAGGGCCATAAATGTCGTCCTGATCGACTGTGGGCCTTCTGTGAAGTTGGTATGTGGTTATGTAAGCTATTAAGCAAGAATTTTTTTAATATGTTAGTATGAAACATGACGTAGATAATGTTTAAATTCATGTATTGTGATGAGATATGTATGATCTGTTATGTATAAAGCATGTTCTACATTTGTTATACGAGCATGTATGATATATAAATTCTAGTCTCTGATATTTCTATTTATATCTGACTATGGGGTGGGACATGTATTATGTGGAGGAAGTGTTCTATGTGAGGCGATAACTCGCCATTATACTGGCAGCACTGTTGTGATTATTCTGAAAAATGTTGTATGGACACTTAGCGGTATGTAAGGCTGGGTGGGTGTTTTATACCCCACATGGTATGTTGGGATGGTCGGAGCTGGTGTATAGAGGATGGGGGTAGGATTAGATACATATATATTTACATCTATACTACTCTGATATGATTCTGATTCTATATGAAATGTCTATCATGTAAATGAATTTGAAATCCTGTTTCGCTATGAGTGACACACTGATATATAAAACTCACTTTCTGTTTGTCTTATAATTTTCATGTAACCATCAGACTTAGGAGGGTCGGTGCGACGGGAGCTCGGTTATGTCCACATTTTCATAAATGCTATTCCTTCAAATTTTACTTATATAAAATTCTAATTTGAGAGTTTTGTATTTTTCAACTCTATGGACATTTGAGATTGTTTTGGTTTTGGATTTTTACCTTGGATTTTGACATGACAATCGATAAAACATTTTTACGAAAACAACTATTTTTCCATTGCAAGATTCGCAATTTAACTAGAAAATACAAGCAAACAATGGTTTTTACTAAATAAGTATGATAACACGTTTTCCAAATGAAACGTTTATTTTGAGTAACAAAGATACACGATGTTTTGTGAAGTGAAAGTCATATTTATAACCATTTTACGTAACATTTCCAGATTTGGCAATAACGTTTAGGCCAAGTTTGGGATGTTACAAAATACGTTACACAAATCTTCCCAGTCTAACTCTAAATAATCAAATGAACAACAAATTAACAAAATGGCTTGGAAAGAACCAAAAAGATTATATTATCAAAAAATCACTGCACCTGATCTTAATATTGAAGAGAAACTTATTTTCCCAAATAAATACAATGCTAATATAATTTATGAGTGGAATATAGATAGAATGTCTGAATATGACATTCTCAGTTTATTACAACAAATGACAATGGTTTCAAATGTTTATAAAACTCAAAACCAAAATAGCCTAATTAATGAACACACTATAGCCAATCTTTTAGTTATTGGATTTACTGGTCAATTAAAAGGATGGTGGGACCATGCAGTCACTAAGACCAAACAAGAAGAAACTTTAAAAGCAATAAAAAATTATGATCAAGGAAGATTTATTTTAGTTGAACAAGGAAAAGAAATCCAAGATGCCGTAGCAACTTTAATTTTCTCAATCTTTAAACACTTTATAGGAGATCTTTTTCATCTTAAAGATAGAAATTTAGAACTATTATCAAATTTAAAATGTAAAAAATTAACTGATTTTAAATTATATAAAGATGTCTTTATGATTAGTGTTATGGAAAGATCTTATAACCAACTACCGTTTTGGAAAGAAAAGTTTCTAGCAGGACTTCCTACTTTACTAGGAGAAAAAGTTAGAAATCGAATTAGAGAAAATTACAAAGGTATTATTCCATATGAAAAACTTACATATGGTGAACTAATTAGTTTCACCTAAAAAGAAAGCTTAAAATTTTGTAAAGATTTAAAATTTAAAAAAAAAACAACTTAAAAAAGAAAGATATCAATGTAAAAAGGAATTACGATCATTCTGCCACCAATTTAACATCAGAAATGAACTTTCTTCTTCAAAAACATGTTGTCTTGTAAAACCAAACAATAAGAGAAAGAATATTTTAGAATATTATAAAAAGCCAAAGTATAGAAAATATAGAAAGGAAAAGAAACAACAAAAATCCGAAAAGAAAATAGATAAAACGATAAAATGCTACAAATGTGGAAAACCATGACACATATCAAAATATTGTAAGATTAAAAGGAAAGTTAATAATCTAAATCTAGATGAAGAACTACAACAAAAAATTAATGAAATTCTTTTAAAAACATCTCACATACCGAAGATTGGGTAGTAGAATTGGGTTTTTAAACCGAAGGTTTGTATAAGATATCGTAAATTAGGGCTGTAAATGAGTAATTAAAGTATTAGAGTAACATAATAGGTTTTTATTTTATTAACTAGATTTAAAAAAACTTAATTTTGAGGTCTAATTTGAAAAAAAAAGGATTTTAATTGAATTAGGACCTAATTGTGATATGGAAGAAATAAGGAGTGACCAAAATGGCAAATTGCCCAATTTTTGAAATTAGTCTCCTTCAAGAAGAACACCCATGTCTTTCCTTTCTTTTTAAAACCCCAAATCATTCAAAAGTTTCCCATAACCTAAAATCAAAGAGTTTCTTCGAAATTGATTTATTCCTACAGATTTATTAAACTTCCAAACACAAAAATAAACCCGAATTTCAAACAAAAATCGCACTTTCTTCCCTAAAATTCATCATTGTTCTTCTTGAGTTCAAATCTCGATTTAGAGTTTTAGATCATTGTTTTCATCAAATCAAGGAAATATTCTTACTTTTTAGGATTAATGAAGAGTGTTGTTAATTCAAATCGAGTTTTAAAGGATTCTATTTAGATTTGATGTTTTTGAAGTAAGCTTGGATTAAAAAAATGGAAAATCTTGTAATCTTGAGTAAACCCATGTTTTCAAAGTTATTTTTGATTCATTCTAACCTAATTAGAAGGTATTTCACTTAAATGTGATACTTCATAACTGAATTTTAAGAATCAAACATTTCCCCTTTTACATTTTCTTGAAAGCTTGAATTTTTTGGAAATTTTAAAACCACAGATTTAGGTGAAATTAATGATTTAGATATGAATTTAAATGATATTTAGGATGTTTGAAATTGAATTTAAGGATTAGAAATGAGATTAGAAGGTCAAAACTTCAATTTTGGCAAAACTAGCTAGTTTTCGATAGTGAGAAAGGAGATGATTGAATTGTGTTTTCCTTGCTATTTGGTTGTTTTCAAGATTGTTTTTGATGAGTTTGGAATGTGATTGTTATGTGTGTAAAGTATTGGATCAATCAAGAGCCAGTACGAGCAAGTCTAAAGGCAAGGAAAAGCTTGTTTGAGCTTTCGATTAGTAAGTGGAAGCGTGCTCGGTGAGTGTTTTGGAATCGTTACTGGTATGCATGATTCGTAGTGTTAATTGGGAGTTTAGGAATAGCCTTAACCCCTATCCTAAGTTCTGAGTATAAGTCTTTCTTATACTTTTTGCCTTGTTGTGAAATTATGCCTAATGAATGTCAAGTTGTGGAATGTGATACTAGTATGTCAGATAGTGTAAGTGAATACTTATATGTGGTATGAGATAGTCTAATTTTAATGAACACATATGTGGTTGGATATGTGATGGCTCAATGAGCATAGTTGTGGCACTTAAAGTGCAATTAAATGTGAATTCGATAAGCATGCATTATGTACAAGTTTGTGCTGTGAATTGATGATTATGAATAGAGATTATGTGTATTAAAACATTAATTAAATGTATGTATTTGCGGATTTTTTTTCCTTCTGATGTAACACCCCTAACCCATATCTGTTGCCAGAATGGGGTTACGAAGCATTACCATAAAAACAAAATTTAAAAAATTCAATTCCAAAAATTTCCTAAAACATAGCATAATACAATAAAAAAATGCATATCATCCCTTTTTCAAGCCCTCGAGGCCTGAGAAACACTTTAGAAATGATTTCGAACAAAATCAGAAACATATGAAACTTTAAGGAAAACAAAAATAAAACTGCAGGGGTCACACGGCTGAGGCAACGCCTGTGTCTCAAACCATGTAACAATCAAATTAGGGACACACAGCCGTGTCCCAGCCCGTGTCTGTGCCCATGCAACTCTCTGAGACAATCTTTAATATCTACAGGGAACACACGGCTGTGTCACATGGCCGTATGTCACATACAGATAAGACATACGCCCGTGTCTTAGGCCGTGTCGACAAGAAAATGGCCAAAATCAAGCCATTTCTCTCACCCTTTAAAACATGAACCTACAAGCCACTTGCACATATACACAAGGCCTTAAAACATACCCAAATCATGCATAAAATGACCAAATCTTTATACCAAATGTCTATACAACCAATATGCCAAAAGGCACCTCAATCACAATTCATCAAACCTATCAAAACATGTGCATATTTATCCATTGATCAACCAATCACACTTAACCTATTTCCATACCAAACTTACCATATTTGATTACATTTATATCATTACCAATAGTTCATAACTACCTCAAAGCATAATTCATCTTGGCTACATTATAAACATACCAAATATGGTCATTCCAAACATGCATCAATTTAACCATGTTAACAACCACCAACAAAGCATCAAAATACCATAAGTATCACAAATCCAAAGAAACATTACATGCGACAAACATCAACTAAACATTAGACATACGTCCACCTATACATGCCATTATAAACATGACCAAAGTATCAAAATCTACCGATATAATCCCTAGATAGTGTGATAGATCTTCGACTAGCTTCCAACTCGATCAAACTTCCGATAATTTGTAAAGTAAAAGAAAGATAACCACATAAGCAATGAATGCTTAGTAAGTTTGAATAAAATTTAATCATAATATTCCATTTTAAATATGAACTTTATAAAATACCAACATCTTAAGATTTATCAAACTATTTAACTATCAACTCACAAATGAATACTGCTTTCCATTTATAACATAATAAAGTCTTATAAGCTGAATTACATAATCATCAACTTTTTCTTAAAACGGTGAATTATTTCTTTTACTTACCATTCCATTTGCTTTGTATAAGCTTAATTACGTTACTAGTTCACGAATTAGTGTATTTATTCGTGACATAGTAAACTCACATATATCATAAGTAAATTCCTTCCTTACAAATAAGTCCTTTAACTCAACAATCCTTTTTATCTCATCATATTTCATCTCATCTATGAACTTATCATTTCAAAATCTATTCTCACCCGTTTTATTTGCATAACTCATAAGACATAAGCATAAACATCAACCATAACCACAAGCTAGTGCATTTAAACATAACTCTTTCACAATTAACTAATAATCATTCTGTAATTCATCATTCGTCTCAAACTTTCCTATAAACATGTCATTTTGGAATCACTTACTTTCACTAAACAAGATTAAAGCTAAATGAAATAATTAATCATACCTATTATACATTTACGAAGCACTTATAGGCTGAGTATTAAAAATGATCCATCGTATACTTCCTGTACTATAATAATTCAATCCAAACTCAATCATATATGTATATAAACATACATCTTTAACCGAATAATCATCAATATAATGATACTCACATATGATCAAGTAATTCATTAAACATTTAGCATTTAACATTTATTAATATCTTGACCATGCAATAGCCTTTAACATTAAAATAATTTTGTAAATTTCATTCATAGTTAGCCTGACGAACTAGTAACTTGATTTGAATACTTGGGTAACTACACCACAACAAAGGCATCATAGATGCATAACAGGGGCACCAAAGTACAGACAGGGGCACCGAAGTGCAAATAGGGGCATCAAAGTGCAAATCTCGTACAAGTGTGCATTCTAACCCTGTTGGCATGCCAATCGTATCCTAGTGATTACTACGTTCAACCAGGCATTTCACGTAACCCATTTCCTTTAAACATCTTTATCATTCAATGGCACTTCATCGTTTCCATACACATAATATAATATCAATACATATATTCATACTGTCAATGTACCATCACCAAGATTGACATCATCCATTAATCACTTTCATATTTCTTGATAAACATAATGTAACAATTCATAATCATTCTGAAATCCCATATGTCATATTTCATAAATATTCAATAGTTTCCTAATAAATCTTTTCTCACCCTATATTCAGTTATAATATTTCGAGTTCAAACTTACCTAGCTAAATTGCAAAAATAACTAAGTATAGAGGCTATTTGGTAATTTTCTCTTCTCCTTGATTTTTCCACTCATTCTTGATCTAAATTAAGAATTTCATTCAATTCATTAATTTAGATAGTAAAAAAATTTATTTTATGCAATTTAGTCATTTTTGACATTTTTACAAAATTACCCCTAACATTTTACTTTTATTCAATTTAGTCCCTAAGCCTAAAACATGCAAATTAACCATTTTCATTACAAACCCATGTTAACCAAATGTTCATAGCTTCCAATATAACCCATATTTATAAAAATTTCACATCAAGTCCTTGCATTTTTACTATTTCAATAATTTAGTCCCTATTCGTTAAATTCACTCAAAATCACTTAACAAAATACTTATAAATAATAACTAATACCTTAAATTCATCACTTAAATCTAAAATCACAAAGATTCATCAATGGAAACATTAAAAATCTCTAATAGTTTCAAAATCGAAGGTACGGGCTAGTTGGACCTAGTTGCAACGATATTAAAAACATAAAAATTAAAAGAAACGGGTAAAAAATTGACTCACATGCAAGAAAATAAAAGAGGCCAAACCTTAAACACTTCCATGGAGCTTTCTTCTTTCAATTTCGGTGGAAATTGGTTTTGGAAGATGAACATTTTATTATATTATTTTTTTATTCACTTTATTATTAAATTAACAATAAAATTTAATAAGTAAAATGTATATAATTTACCTATCAACCGATCCACTATATAAAAATCATAAAGTTACCATTTAAAACCCCTACTTCATGTTTTAATAATCATTTAGCATAAATTTCTAACAGCCATTAAATTTTAGTTACCATTTAAAACCCCTACTTCATGTTTTAATAATCATTTAGCATAAATTTCTAACAGCCATTAAATTTTACAACTTTTACGATTTAGTATTTTTTATTTAATTAACTATTTAAACATCAAAATTTCTTAATGAAACTTTAATACAACATTAATAATATTTTGTAAATATTTATAAAAATATTTACTGCTCGGCTTATAGAAACGAGGTCCCGATACCTCATTTTCTAAAACCACTTAACTTTAGGGTCTTACCACTTGAACCTAATTAAGCATTTATATAACATAAATTACCATATCAAAAACCTTTTTAAAACCATATTTGAATCATAAATATTAAATAATAATATTTACGAACTTACTCATTGGATTTGTGGGCCTGTGTAACACCCCTAACCTTTATCCATCACCGGACTAGAGTTAAAGGCGTTACTGGACAAATCAGAACATTTAACATTCATTTCACAACTATCATAGCATCAAATATCAAACATCAATATGGTGTCCCTTATATAAGTCATCGAGACCTTAAACATGCTTTAGAAAAGGATCGGGACTAAACTGAGCTCATACAAAATTTTTCAAAACTTAAACATATTTCAAGGTTGTACAGGTCACATGCCCGTGTGAACAGGCCATGTGTCTTACACGGCATTAGACACGCCCGTGTGTCTAGGCCGTGTCAAAACAGGGCATACATACTAACTTGTTCACACGGCCACAAGACACGTCCATGTGCCATGGCCGTGGTTGGAACTGACTTAGGTCACACGGCTAGCCATACCCCCGTGTGCCTTGACCGTGCTCAAGCCTGACTCAAAAATCGTAGGGTACCCAGAGGACACACGGCCGTGCAACATGACCGTATGTCGCACACGGCTAAGACACACGCCCGTGTCTCTGCCCGTGTGGACAAAAATAGGCCATTTGAAAAGCCAATTTGCCACCCAACTTGGGTCAAACCTACAAGCATCAAAACCACATCATTTTATACCAAATTATCAACCATTTCACAAACAAAATATATACCATTTATACCAATTCATTATCAACATATTTCATGCTTGAAACACATACCAAATCATATCATTCCATAAGCTAAATACATATCAAAACATATAATTTATAATATTAATATCCATCATTTAATCTCATGCTATAATCTTACCTTTTCTCCAAATAGACACAATTTCAAAACTTACCAATTTGATCAACTTCTTTGGCTATTCATGAACACATGATTAATATCATAATAATAACCATTTCAAGATCATAACAACCTCACCAAATAGAGCATTTCACTAGGCCATAAATATACACAAACATTAACACCATTAACAAGCCACTTTTGAATGGCTACATATATACAAATCACAATGAAATCATATCAAAACTAGCCTATACATGCCACATAACTGAAAACTCAAAGCTTTAATTTACCGAAGCGATAACCAGATAGTGTGATGAGGTCTCCTACGACTTCCAACCCGAGCAAGTCTCTGAAACTCTATAAACAAAGGAATAACACATAGAGTAAGCTTTTAAGCTTAGTAAACTCATATCTTAATAAACATAACATAACAAATACTTTCATTATAATGTCATAAGCATGATATGCTATCTCACACAACTTTTCTAACTTTTATAACATGTTCTCATATCAAATTATCATCCTTCAAGATTATACTTACTCATTAACTAACTTTAGCTTTCACAAGCTTATTCAATTCAATTTTCATACATTATTCAATTCACACTTTCATATAGCCAAATGAGCACATTATGGAAAATAACACATTTAATCATATACCTTTCTCATATGAATCTCATATCATCATTTATATTCAAATTCACTTTTCATTCATATAGCATCTAACAATTTCACATATGCAACTTCATAAATCACATTTTATTCATTTGTTCATGTTTCATGGACATATATTCACATTTTATTTCCATATGCATCACATAACATTCTTTGCACATATACTTACCTTTCATTTTCAAACATTGTATACATTTCGACGTACCTGAATCGGAATGTCATTCACTTAATCGTTTATTTCTCAGAATGCTCGTTGAACCGTTTGGAACCATAAGGATACGCGGATAGCTCGGAAAGTACATACAATGCCAACGTCCTAGACGTGGTCTTACTTGTAATCAAACATCGATGCCACTGTCCCAGACAAGGTCTTACACGAAATCAAATACGATGCCAATGTCCCAGACATGGTATTACACGTAAATCATAAGTCGATGCTCACGTCCCAAATGTGGTCTTACACGAAATCACATATCAGATCCTATGTCATGACATATGTATCTAACTATTCCTAAGGTTTGTACGGGGCTTTCCAGATGTCAGAACTTTGTCGGTACTTTCTCGGATTCATATCATCTGCTACTCGAACAATTCAATATCATGATAACATATATAACTTATTCAAAATACATATATATACACCTTAACATTCAGCATTGAGTTCAATCACATAAATCATATGCATTTATAACATGATTTCGTAACGTCTATTAAAATACGAACTTACCTCGTTCGCAGTAATGACAAACTAAGCCAACTAATCTGATACTTTGACTTTCCCTTGATCTAAATCCGAATTTCGCTCTTGCCAATCTAGTTAATATCAAAATTAACTTACTAATTCAATAATTCATTCAAAAAAATTCATAAATACATATTAGGGCATTTTGCATTTTAGCCCCTAACATTTTACATTTTTACAATTTAGTCCTTATTTACAAAGATCACAAAATATACAAAATTTCCATATACCTATGCTAGGCTGAATTTCCCTCTAGCCCATATGGGCCCATATATTTCATTTATTTTACATTTTAGTCCTTCAAAATTTCATTTTCACGATTTAGCCCAAATTACTCAAATTCATCAAAAATCCAAAGACAAAACATGTTAATCTAACATCACATGCTTATTTTCTATCATCAAACTTCACAAAGCTCAAACTATCGTCAATGGCATCTCATGAATTCATCATCAAAATTAGAAATTTAAACATGGGCTTGATAAAACATAAAGCAACAATCACAAAAACATAAAAATCATCGAAAACGGAACAAAAACGGACCTTCAATTTAGCTTCAATATGGTCGAACCCTAAAGCTTCAAAATGGTTTCTTTTTCACTTCCATATTCGGCCAAAAAGATGAATATCCATGGCCATTTAATGTTTTGTTTTATTATAACACATATTATTCATAAATTACCTTTTTGACCTTTAGAAACTAATATGAAAATTTTATAATAAATGTCCATAACCGTCCATGGTTGTTTTTAATGGCTAAATTACAACATAAAGCCTCACATAATAAAATCCATGGCAATATAGCACTTTAACAATTAGTAAGTCACTTTTGCATTTTACGCGATTTAGTTCTTTTACTAAATTGAGTATCCAAACGATAAAATTAAATCACGAAATTTTCACAGATATCAATTCACATTTTATAAGCATGGAAAATAATATTAAAATATTTTTTTGACTCAGATTTGTGGTCTCAAAACTACTATTCTGACTAGGTCTAATTCGGGTTGTTACACCCCGAAACCACTATTTTCAACACCACTGAAAAACAAGCTATTACATGTGATCTCTTGAAATTGTTGGATATAGTTGGCATGCCATAGGATTGTGAGCAGTCACCTTTTTGCTTTGGGCGTTGAGGCCCCGGGATTGGTTGGAGAGATAAGGGAATGTTGAGCTAAGCTCTATTTATCGGGACATGTTAGTGTGTAGGAGAGTGTTCAACTTTTTGCTACACTTACGAGACATGTTAGACTCTTTGATTCATCGATGTGATGGAGATCCATTTATCCAATGTGTGGTGATAGAGTCTACTTTTACATTTCATAATCTCAAGCTGCCAAATTATCATTATTTGAATTATCAATGAGTTATGTTGTATGTAAATGCATGTGAGAATATATGCTAGATTTGTGAGGTAATGAAGCATGGTTATATTATTTTGCATTGATGAATATATGGTTGTGAATGTGCCTTAGTATGTTATTGCTTAAATTATGTTGTTGTGTATGCTTTGCGGTAATTCTTAACATTAACTGAGCTTAGTTAAGCTCACACACTCCACATTACAATTTTGTAGATAAGTAGCAATTTCGGTGTGAGTGGAGAGACAAAGGAAGTGATCTAAGTAAGGCATAACTCTTAAGTAGGTGGATTTACAATCCTTTTGAACTTATTGAATAAAGGCAATGTGGGTTATAGTTTATTATTACTATTATTATTATTTTGGGATTAGACTTATGAACTGTTGATTTTGTAATTGGACTATGGATGTGGACAAATATTAATGCTTGGGATTGATATTAGTAATGCATTCTATAGTTGCTTGACGAGTATGTGTTAATGAGCACGAAAAACGTTTCAACTTCTGAATTTTTAGCATTCTGGGTAAAAGTCTCTATACTCATGATGGATTTCAAAAATTTTCAAAATGGTCATTACTACTAAAATAATTTTATTTCTAATATTTACTTAAATTTTTAATTAGTCATGATTACATTTCTAAAGGTTGATAGTGGTAGTTTTTGCTCTTATTTGAAACTGTGTATGCATGTGTATAAGTTCGAATAGTTGTTGTAGCATCATATAACTCGGGTTTGACGACCAGATCGAGTTAGAAGTATAAAATTTTATGGTATCAAAGCCTATGGTTTTTTACACTCAGACATATGTTGTCAATGTATGGATTAGGGTTACATAACGCAAGTACCTAGATTTTCATAGTACTTAAACTATTTGACTTGAATATCTTTGTTTGAAATTATTATGAAATTTCTTATTGTTGAGGTAGGATTGAGAACACATTGCCTTTATTAAAATGGTTTTTTTTTTACAGGAATATGCCTTGGATCATTTCTACCATTCACACTCTTAGTTTGTTTGTGTGTTTTAGAGTAGATACAATATGCCTCGTAGACATGTTAATGTGAATGCAAACACTCAAGAGGATGGTACATCATATGCACCTCTTGTACCGCCTCGTAGAGTAAATATACAAAATGAAGGTGTTGGTCTTCTGATGCAATCCATTATTGGGGCATTTTAAAGGATTCCTGGTGCCAACCCTGCTCCTACCAATCAAGGAATACCACTTGAATGTCTACGGGCGTTGGGCGGTAAAGAGTTTACTAGTTGAAGGGAGTCAATCCAATAGCAGTATAATACTAGCTTGAAAGTGTAGAGAGGATCCTCGATTAGATGTCTTGTACTGACGAGGAGAAGTTGGGTTGTATCGTGTCCCTAGTCAACAGAGAAGCCCACCGTTGGTGGAATACTATGAAGAGAGGTACTACTATAGACCGTTTGACTTAGGATTACTTCCTTGCACTATTTAAAAGGAATATTAGGCGAGCAGTACATGGGAGCCCATAAACGTGAGTTTCTAGACTTGGTTCAAGGTATTTTGATAGTGGCTGAGTATGAATTAAAATTTGCACGACTCAATCGGTATGCTCCTAAGATGGTTCTTACTAAGAAGGACCGATGCAAGAGGTTTTTTTTGGCTTAATCGAGAGATTTGAGTTTATTTGGTAGCTCAAAATATCAAGCTATTCGATGAGATGGTTGAGAAAGCCAAAGCTGTTGAGGAGACTTTGGGTGAGCCACCGCGCTCAGTGGTTATTGAATCGAGGAAAAGAACCTCTGATAGTTCTAGCACATATGGACGACTTCCTAAGAAAGGGAATCATACTCAGAGTTCTACTAGGAGTGCTAGATGTGGGTTTCAACCAAGTCAGTCTAAGCAACAGGGTAGTGTTGTGGTTAGTACTGATAGGTAGTTGGGAGATTCTTGATGCCTACTTTTATGGGCACTGTGAGCATAGGCATCCTAGAGAGTGTTGAAAAATGATAGGAGGATGTTTCAAGTGTGGCTCTAAGGAACACATGTTTAGGGATTGTCTAAATAAAGTCGAAGTTTCATAGACTCAGAGTTTTAAACTTGTACCTATGCTTCCTGGAGGCCGAAGTAAAAGAGGTAATAGGAGACAAGTTGGGCAGTGGGTCATTGTTCATACCGTTGCTACTCAAGTTGAGTCAGGAAGACCAGTTCAAGTATATGCTTTTAAGGAGCTGCAAAATTAGGATTTGACTGACGTTATCATAGGTACTTTCACTTTGCAGTCTATTTCGTTATTTTCTTTGGTTGATTTTGGTTCTAGCATTCATATATCTTAAGTGAATTAGCTTGTGAGTTGGGGATTCATGTAGAAATTATTATCTTGGGTATAATTGTTACTAGTTTTTTTGGTGAAAGTGTTACCGTGAATTAGGTATATTGTAGGTGCCGCTTGATGATTCGAGGGCATGTCTTTTTTGTAAAACTTATGGAATTGCCATTTTATTATTTTGATGTGATTTTTAGTATAGACTGGTTAACCGAGCATAAGTTTAAGGTAGACTTTGAAGCAAAGTGGATTACTCTACAAAGTAGTGATGGGATAGAGATTGTAGTTGTCGGGAAGAGACCCATATTTATTTCTAATGTGGTTTTGGTAATCAAGACTGAGACACTGATGAGTAAAGGTTGTAAAGCCTATCTAGGTTATGTGTTCAACTTAGTCAACAAAGAATTGAGAGTTTAGGATATTCGTACTGTAAAGGATTTTCCTAACATATTACCGAAAGAATTACCTAATTTGTTGTTGGATCTTGAAGTAAAGTTCATGTAACATCCTGATTTTCGGATTTATTCGTGGTTTTCAATATTTTGGAAAAGTTTTTAAAATTTTGTATTTGGATGTGAAATTAATATTTTGAGTGGGTAAATGGGCTTATGGAAGGCCCATGTGTTGGCCAAAACCCGGTTGAATTTTTGAATTTTGGACTTAAAAGTTAGGGTTACGCTAGGTGGCCCTATATAGAGTGATGGGTAAATTGCATCACAAAAAGAGCTTTAGTAAAGTGGCAAGGGTGACGCCACTAGGCTCCTAAAACGGTGGCGTGTGGAGCATTGGGGAAGGCATGGGATCGATTCCCTGTGTTGGCAAATAGATGCATTTATTTTTAAGTGCAGGAAGGGTAAGTGTTGGAGTCTAAGTGGATTCTGCTAAAGGAAAGTTTGAATCAAGTCCAAACGCTTGGATTAAGGAGTGATAAGGGGATAGATTTAAGGGATTGGGAGAGAGACTAAGAGTTGGCCGAATTTAGGGAATTGAAGAGGGGAAAA
The DNA here is from genome assembly GCA_025698475.1 of Gossypium anomalum. Lineage (NCBI taxonomy): Eukaryota > Viridiplantae > Streptophyta > Magnoliopsida > Malvales > Malvaceae > Gossypium > Gossypium anomalum. The sequence goes on from CM046957.1 coordinate 16,612,638, forward strand.
TCGGCAGAGGGTTGTTAGATTAATATTTCGACACCTAGGGTATTGAGTGGTGCCGTTTTCTTCTGCTCAGTCACCACAAGGTTTTTCTTTTTCTCTCTTTTCCTCTCTAGCCGAAACTTTCACCTTCCCTATTCTTCTTTCCCTATTTTTCTTCTTCAAAACCGTCTATCAATCCTACTGTTCATCAACACTTTTGCCGAAGCCATAGAAGCCGAAATCCTGAACATATATTGCTGGTGCCGATTTCTTCAAAGCCAAACCCTTTAACATTGTGATTCCATTAATCAATGATCCCTCTTTCTAAACCATAGATACCTGTCGGCAATTCTACATCCAGGTTATAGCTTCATTTTGTCTTCTCCTTCATCACCAAAAGCCGAAATACCATAGCTTTAGGGACTTATAGCCGAAACTTTTTCAACTCCTGGATTCGGGTTTTACGGATGTTTTAAGGATAAATCTGCACTGGATTGCATGGAAATCAAGTAAGAGTAAGGGGTAAGTGTTTATCATCTCAGAGCTGGTCCTATTTTACAAAGTTAGGAAAAAGCCAAAATCCCTAAATTATGGGGAGGCTGTCGATTTGGGCCTATGGCTCTCTAAGGTCTTTAACCGATGTTTTCTGTCAATGATTAGTGTTTACTTAAGCGTTGGTTTAAAGGCGTGGTTCGTTGGAGCAATCAGATTCGGAGCTACCTATCGGTTTTGGCAGGAAGGTAAGGTTTTAAAGGCTTTTTAGGGTCATGGTTCGATTTTGGATAAGCAAGTTTTGGGTTTAGTGATTGAGGTTTGCAAGTAAGAACTGTGCTAATCAATTGTAGGACATCGAAAGGGATCTCGGTCGCAGTCGTTGCGTAACAGGTGTGTACCGAACACCCTTTCTCAGTTCAGATCGGCAAAAGCTAAAATGCCGAAATTTCGGCATTTCATGGGCTTGTGAGTATGCGAATGCTCTCAAGACATAGAGTAATCATTAGATTTGGCATCGTAAAGTGGTAAGCTGGTCTCATGCGATAATTCGTGTACTTCGGTAAATGGGCCTCGATGGGCCAAAACTGGGCCCAATGGGCTTACGGACCAATATGGGTAAGAGATGGGCAAATTGGCCTGATAGTTAGACAGTGGAATCAAATTGCATAAAACTATTAAAAATTACTGAAATAACTTGTGTAGATGCGTAAGTTACGAATTTACCCCAAAAGAACAAAATTACCGATATACCCCTAGGGTTTAAAATTGACTAAATGCATGATTAATTAATACTGTATTCTGCATGATTTGATTTTATTAAATATCTGTTGCATGGGATTGGGATATTAATGGAGGATGTGCTGAAAGTGGTTTAACCACGAATTGGAGGCTTTGCCTCAACTTACTGATATTTGAGCAGCAATGCTGCGACTGTGGAGTGTAGGGCTGGGTGGGTTGAGATATTCCCCACATGGAGTGTAGAAGTGGTACGTGCGCAGCGCGCAGCAGTAGCGGTTGGTGGGTTGAGTAGTCTCCCGGATGGATTTGCATACATTGTTATTATCATTACCATGTTCTCGAATTGGGCCTATGGGCCGCATCCGTTATGTTAAAAAGGGCTAAGGCCTTGTTATCAGATTCGAAAGGGCTTGGTCCACTATGTACTGTTATCTGAATAGGGCTTAGGCCCAATGGGCACGAGCTGACTTGGGCTTTGGATGGGTTTCTGTATACACTGAGTTTCCCCAAACTCACCCCTTTTCTTTCCATCTTTGCAGGTGAGCCCTAAATGGTGGACTTGGAGCTGGGCGGGATTCAGAGTGGCCATGAAGAATAAATTCTGGTTTTTGAATAAGTTCACACTTCTTTTACTTTTGATTATTTTCGTTTTGTTTTAAGGTTGTAATAAGGCCGCTCATTTAATTATTTTATTTTTGGATTATTAAACTGGTTAGCACTAGGGCGCGTTTTACAAAAGTCACCTATTTTCAAAGCAACACAATAACCGAACAAAGTTTGCGTAACATGAATGTTTCAAAAGAAATAAATATTTTAAAAAGACATAAACTAAAGATGATATTCGTGAACAAGTAACATGCTTTAAGTGTGGCAATGGATGTGTGCATGTCTAGGATTGGATCCGGAAAGAGCTTGGTACTTAAGCAGTCCAACAGACTCACCTCCTCTTTTCTGGTTTCCTACCTGGTGCACAGCTTTCATTCACTTAAACTTACAACACTAACATTTTTTAAACCCTAACAAAGAGATTTATGATAAAAACGAATAGTAACATTTCCATGTGGCATGCTAAATTCGGCCGTAACGTCTGGGCTGGGTTTAGGGTGTTACATTTAGTGGTATCAGAGCCCGGTTGCAACAACTCGGCTGTAGATCAGGTCCGAAAATCTTTTCAAAAACTTAGGCCTAAGAAGGGTTTTTTTTTTGGAAATAGTAAGTTTTTTTCAAAGATGTTCAAGTTTTTCTATTTTTAAACGGGGTTAAATCAATAGATTTGAAATAAAAGTGTTTTCAAATCAAATTTTTTTATTTCCGGTAAACAAAAACATGGTTTTTAAAATTTTAAATAGACTAATAAGGAAGTGGCACACTGAATCCCCGGCACCAAGTCTGTAAGTGTTCTTTTTCTGCTTTAAATATTTATATGGAACTGAACTGAAAATAATACTGTAGATAGTACTAAGCTTTAGAGATAGTGCTATTGATAATGTAGTATTAAGGCTACAAAACTGAGACCGTAACCAAATTGTGATTACGCGAAAATAACTCTGAAACTCTATCTGTTCGTAAGATATTCTGTAATAAACAGTGGAACCAGTAAACTAATGTCATAGAATTCGTAATCAGATAAATCGTTATGAGTGTAAGGGCTACTCGGGGAAGAGGCCATGGTCGAGGCCGAGGTAGTACTCAAGCTGGATCTGCATCTTCGGAACACATACCAGCTGGCGAGGCTCGTCCACTACCGGTTAATAAAAATGGGCCGTATGATCGGGCCGAAGGGGACGACGCCTTGTCTCAGGCCATGTTGAGGGTTTTGGAAAGGGTGGCCGGAGCTAATGTCGGGCACATGAATAGGGGGTCCATTTTCAAACGACTTCGGGCTAACGGAGCTGAGGTTTTTAGGGGCGTATCTGGAGTAGCCCCAAATGTGGCTGATTACTGGTTGGAAGCTACAGAGCGGATTATGGATGACTTGGACTGCTCAAGAGAAACGAGAAGTTGAAAGGGGACGTGTCATTCTTTGCGGGGACGAAGCGTATCGATAGTGGATTATCGTGAGAGAGGGTACCCACCAGAGGGTAACATGGGAGCTGTTCAGGCAGACTTTTAAGGCAAAATATGTTGGAGCTAGCTATATGGATGCACGCAGAAAGGAGTTCCTGAATCTGACCTAGGGAAGTAAGACCGTTGCTGAATATGAGGCAGAGTTTCTACGACTAAGCCAGTATGCTAGGGGCATCTTTTCCACTGAATATGAGCGCAGCGTTCGGTTTGAAGATGGCCTCATGGATGAGCTAAGGGTGCTCATAGCTCCGCAGAGAGAGCGGAATTTTGCTGCACTGATAGAGAAGGCTAAGATAGCGGAGGAGGTGAAACAAGCTGAACGGAAGAACCACGATAGGGATCGAGAATCGATTCAGAGAGATCTTTGACCACCACCGGTGCCGCAAATCGAAATGTTAAGAGAGCTAGGATGGAGGAACCGGTTCGAACAGTTCCGGTGAACACTGTTAGACCGCAAGCTTGTGGAGATTGTGGTAGAATGCATCAAGGAGAGTGTTGTAAGCGTTCTGGGGCTTGTCTTCATTGTGGGTCTAAGGAGCATAGGATTAAGGATTGTCCTAGAAGGGCCGCTCAGGCTCAAGTGGCTGAACAAGGGGCTATGCGACCGACTCAACTTTGTCGAGGATAGATAGCCGCCGCGCAAGAGGTCGTGGACAAGGTCGCGGTGGTAATGGCCGTGGGCGTGGGGCACCCAGTAGGGTATGGGTATGGCCGATGCTCGTCGGCCAGGCTTTGGTGTATCTTTGCTCGTCGTCGCGCGAGGAGGGTGACGACTTTTGATGTTATAAGCGATACGTTTTTTTGATCTATGGTGTACCTTATCTTCGCTCGATTGATGTGGGATCAACCCATTCATATGTGGCATATAACATTTCTGGGGCACTGGGTGTGCACTTCGAGGAGACTGTATGTGGGGTGTCTGCAATAAGTCTTTTAGGTCATTCGGTTAAGGTAGAGAAACTCTTTAAGGAGGTGCCATTGGAGATTCAAGGTAGGGTTTTCTGTAGAGATTTGATGGAGTTACCGTTTGAAGAATTCGATTTGATACTAGGGATAGATTGGTTGACCAAGCATAAGGCAACTTTGGATTGTGCAACTAAGGTGTTAAGGACTGTCGATGATGAAGAGGTAATGATTATTGGAGAACGAAGGGATTACTTGTCCAATGTAGTATCGGCGTTGAGGGCTGAGAAGTTGATGCGCAAGGGATGCGAGGCGTATTTGGCTTTGGTAAGCCAAGCTGGAACTGAGGATCCGACTGTGGAGACCATCAGGACTGTTAGGGAATTTCGGGATGTTTTCCCGGAAGAGCTTCCTGGACTACCTCCGAATCTGGAAGTTGAGTTTGGAATCGATTTGTTGCCTGGAACAGCTCCAGTATCCATTTCACCTTATAGGATGGCACCGAAAGAGTTGGTGGAACTGAAAGCTCAAATCCAAGAGTTGTTGGATAGAGGCTTCATTAGACCTAGTGTGTCTCCTTGGGGAGCACCCTGCTACATTTGTGAAGAAAAAGGATGGAACAATGCGTATGTACATCGATTATCGCCAGATTGAACAAGCGGCGATTAAGAATAAGTATCCACTTGCCAAGGATTGATGATCTGCTCGATCGACTTAGGGGGCTTCAGATATTCTCCAAAATCGATCTTAGTTACGGATATCATCGGCTAAGGGTAAAAGAAGGGGATATTCATAAGACGAAGATTCTCAACCCTGGTATGGACATTACGAGTTTTTGGTCATGCCGTTTGGTGACGAAACGCACTTGCAGCTTTCATGGATCCGATGAATCGAGTATTCCAACCTTACTTGGATCGGTTCGTAGTCGTCTTTATCGACGATATCCTCGGTATACTCAAACGGAGACGAAACATGATGAGCATCTCCGTGATTGTCTTTGCAAGTGTTAAGGGAGAAGGAACTCTATGCAAAATTCAACAAGTGTGAATTCTGGTTGAGGGAGGTAACCTTATTAGGGCATGTGGCCTCTACCGAGGGGATTAAGGTGGATCCTCGTAAAATTGAAGCGATTCTGGAATGGAAGCCACCTAGGTCAGTATCAGAAATTCGGAGTTTTCTAGGGTTAGCAGGTTACTACAAAAGGTTTGTGGAGGGTTTCTCGGTGATGGCAGCACCCTTGACAAAACTCATAAGGGAAGGAGTACCATTTGTCTGGACCGAGAAACAGCAAGAAGCTTTTGATCAGTTGAAAAAGGTATTGACCGAAGCGCCAGTGTTGATTCAACCGGTGTCAGGGAAGGACTTCACTGTATACAGTGATGCGTCGCATGTAGGGTTAGGTTACGTACTGATGCAAGAGGGCAAGGTTGTCACTTATGCATCGTGACAGCTTAAGACTCATGAGATGAATTACCCTACGCATGATTTGGAGCTAGCAGCGGTGATTTTTGCGTTAAAAATTTGGAGACACTACTTATATGGGGAAAAGTGCATCATATACACAGATCATAAGAGCCTAAAGTATTTGTTGACTCAGAAGGAGTTGAACCTTAGGCAACGTCGATGGGTGGAGTTGCTGAAGGATTACGACTGTTCTTAGGCCATGCTGTGTCGGTAGACAAAATCTGCATAGATCCAAAAGAGGTTTAAGCAATTTTGAAATGGAAACTGCCAAAGAGGGCTATTGAGGTTCGAAGTTTCTTGGGTTTGACTGGCTATTATTGTAGGTTTGTTGAAGGGTTTTCCATTATTGCTACACCCTTAACAAAATTACTGTAGAAAAATGTAGTGTTTGAGTGGACTGATGAAAGGTAAAGAAGTTTTGAGCAACTTAAAGTAGTTTTAACTGAGGCACCTGTGTTGATTCAACTAGAGTCCGAAAAAGATTTTTTGGTTTACAGTGATGCTTCGTATTTGGGACTTGGTTGTGTGTTGATGCAAGAGGGTAAGGTTTTAGCTTATGCCTCTAGACAATTGAAGCCTCATAAGCATAGCTATCCGACCCACAACTTCGAATTAGCTGTTGTAGTATTTGCACTTAAGATTTGGCGCCACCATTTGTATGGTGAAAGATGTATTATCTATACAGAGCATAAGATCCTTAAATATCTCTTGACCCAGAAAGAGATGAATTTAAGGCAGAGACGGTGGATTGAACTTTTAAAGCATTATGATTGTGTGATAGAATATCATCTCGGTAAAGTGAATGTAGTCATAGATGCTTTAAGGAGGAAGTTGTGACTGAATTGTGAGCTATGTTTGCGCGTTTGAGTGTAATCAAAGATGGCAGATTGTTGGCTGAACTTCAAGTGAAGCCATCTTTGTCTTAGCATATTAAGGAAAAACAAGTAATGGATGAGGATTTCGTAAGGAAGATTCGACAGGTAGAGCAAGGTGTTAAGGGAGATTTTGATTTTAATACAGATTGTATATTGAGTTTTTTAGGGAAACTTTGTATGCCGAATGATGTGGATTTGAGGCATGCAATCCTTACCAAGGCACATAGTAGCCCTTACAATATGCATCCTGGTAGTAGTAAAACGTTTCATGATCTTCAAAAGATGTATTGGTGGCCTAGTTTGAAATGTGATGTCACGGACCTTGTGACACGATGTTTGGTTTTCCAAAAGGTGTAAGTAGAGTATCAATACCCTTCAGGTTTGCTTCAACTGATTAGAATTCTAGAGTAGAAATGGGAAATAATCACCATGGACATTGTTTCGGGTTTACCTTTGACCCTGGTGAACAAGGATTTTGTGTAGGTAATTGTTGATTGGTTCTAAAAGAGTGCACATTTTCTAGAAGTGTGTACTAACTATTCTTTGTAGAAGTTGGCAAAATTTTATATAACTGAGATTGTATGTCTTCATGGAGTCCCAATTTCCATTATTTCTGGTAGAGATTTGCGTTTTACCTTTATATTCTAGAAAAGTTTGCAAGAGGCTGATAAGCTACAAAATTAACATATTTTAATCCCATTCTTAAAGCGTTTTTGGATGATTAATGATGTAAATTAGTAAATTTGATGCTCCTAATCCTTTAAATTCATGTTTCTATACTTAGGAGAACATTTAGAAGTGAAAGAAGTAAAAAATGAGCCAAAACCAGATGAATAGAGTTGTTTACAAGATCCGCACGGCCACACCCATGTGCCAGCCCGTGTCAGTATCGCACCCTACTTCCCAGATATGCCGAAAAACCCAATTTTTAGGCTTTTCGAGCAGTCTAAAGTCTATAAATACCAATTAGAAGAAGATCTAATGGGGTACTTAGAGAAGATTGAAGAAAACACTAGAAGAACGCCATCGGAATCAACTCGGAAGCTGATCTTCTTCAAGATCGAAGATCTCCATTTAATTTCCTTCGAAGTTTTATTGAGTTTCTTTATGTCTTGTTGTTATCCTAACTTCGAGATGTTTCTATTCAGGATTATGAACTAAATTCCCTAGATACCTAGGGAGGACGAAACCTATGATGAATTTTATTATTTAATTTCTGTTTTTACGCAATAAATACTTGATTCTTGTTCTCATTTATGTATGCTTATTTCGTGTTTTAATATTTTTTAGGATATTAATTCATGTTTAATGTGCTTATTTTAGCGGAGCAAAAGTCCCTGTTTAAGAGTAGATCTAACATAATTGAGTGGAGTTGCATGCAATCCTAGAAATAGGACAACATAAATCTACCAAATTAGAGTTAAATCCAATAGGGGAATCCATAGATCGAGTTAATGCGATGATAGGGGTTTTAATTAGAAAGAGATTTCAATTAATCAACCTAGAGTCAGTTGTTCTTACTCTCGAAAGAGATATTAACATAATTTAGGGATCTCTACAAATCAAGACACAAGTGAATAAATCGTCTAATTCAGATTCAGAATAATATGTGAAGTCTAGGTGGATTCTTTCCTGGGTATTGTCTTTCTCATTGGTTATATTCGATTATTTTCCCATTTTCTGTTGTGTTCGTAGTTAAATTAGATCAGTAAATTTAGATTAAAAATAATCATTTCAATTTATCGGCTAAATAATAGGAAAACGGTAATTACTAGTACTTTTAGTCCTCGTGGATACGATATTCCCTACTTACCATAGCTATACTATTGTTCGATAGGTGTGCTTGCCTTTTTCGTAATTATAGTTAGTTTAGTGACCATCAAAGGCCTTGGGTTTGAAACTTAATTTTAGTATGGCTTATCACCCATAGATAGACGGACAGGCAAAAAGGGTGATTCAAGTCCTTAAGGATATGTTACATAGTTGTGTGATTAAGTTCAGTGGTAGTTGGAAGTGATATTTACCCTTAGCAGAGTTTGCTTACAAAAATAGTTTTCAAACAAGTATTCAGATGGCATCGTTTGAACCGTTGTATGGTAGGAAGTGTAGGACTCCATTGTGTTGGAAAGAATTGGATGAAAAGTGGATTGTTGGGTCGTATTTGGTTTGAGAGACTGAAGAGAATATGAAATTGATCTGTGAGAGGTTGAAGGTAGCATAAGATAAGCACAAATCTTATACAGATTTGAAGCGTCGTGATATCGAGTTCCAATTTGGTGATGAGGTGTTTTATTTAAAAGTATCACCTTGGAAGATGTAACAGCCCGTTTTTAGTCAAATCAGAACAGTGATTTTGGGACCACAAATCTGGAGTTGAAATATTTATTTTATTATTATTTTAAGGTCTACAGCATGAATATATGATTGTGTGAAAGTTTCGTTTAGAAATTTTATCATTTGAGTGTTTAATTTGATAAAAAGGACTAAATTGCGTAAAGTGCAAAAATGTTGTTCTATTAGTTTAAAGTATCTAATAGTTATAGAACTTTAAAGTAAAGGTCCTTATGTTGTAAATAGACCATTTGAAATATAAGTGGACATAGATGGAGATCATTTGGATGCTATTAATGAATTATCATTAAGGTTAATATGGTAAATGATAATTAAAATGATAATTAAATAAAACCAAAACAAAATTTCATTCTTTATTTCTTTTCTCCACCGATTTTTGAAGAAAACCTAGCCATTTTTGTGCTAAAATTTTAGCAATCTCATTTCCTTCAATTAGGTATGAATTTTTAACCCGTTTTTAATGATTTCTATGTTTTTGAGATCGTTGCAACTAGGTCTAGCTAGCCCAGGGACTATTTTGCAAAACTGTTAAAGATGTAGAAAGTTTCCATTGATGAATAAGCATGTATTTTGATGATTTATGATAGATTTTGAATGTTTGATAATAGTTATACAAGTTTTGTTCAGTGATTTTTAGTGAAAATGCAAAATAGGGATTAAATTGTGAAATGTAAAAACTTTGTGGTTAAAATATGAAATAAATGAAAAATATGGGCTGCTAGGGACTTATATGTAATTCGGCTAGCATGGGTTAGTATTTAATTTCATTAATTTGTGTTTTTATGAAATAAGGACTAATTTGTAAAAGATGTAGAACATTAGGGGTAATTGTGTAAAAATGCCTTAAAGTGAATTTTGGACTAAATTGAATAGAGATGATTAAATAAGTTAATTTTGATTATATTTAGATTAAGAAAGGCGAAATACAAACTTAGATCGGGGAAAGAACAAGGTTACAGAATAGTTGATTCGTTTCACCGTTTTAGCATCCGAGGTAAGTTCGTATGTGATAAATTTCATTATAAATGTCATTTAAATTCTTTGATATTGTAAAAACTATGATTACGAGACTATGGATATGTTCGACAATGATTCTACGATGATTCGGCATTCGAAATCCTGATTGAACCTTCGGAATAGATTTCGATACTAGTGACATGTCATTAGATGATTATTGTGATTATCTTATTCGGGTGCTAGTCCTGTACGTCCTACCGGTGGCTGAGTATACCGGCATGTGTTGCGGTTACTTGACAACTTGTGTGAGCAGTACCGTGTAGCTACGTCTCGACTGACAGCTTGTGTGAGTAGGCTCGTTAATAGCTCTAGTGTGAGTAGTATATGTGATATGAGATTGAGTTGGCTTCAGGCCATGATAGTGGCACTATGGTGCTAGTTTCCCGAGTACCCAATAGTATTCCGAATGGTTCAACGGGTAAACGAAAGACGTGGATATGTATGAGATTGATACTAGATGATACAAGTATGTACATGAACTGTATAAGCTTAAATCAAAGAAGTTGTGAAGTTCGTATATAAGATTATGATTGAAAATATGAAAGGTTTGTTAGTTAGATGAACTACATGTTGATATGTTCAAATTGATTAATTGTATATTTATATTAAGATTGAGTTTATTTCATACGAGCTTACTAAGCTATATAACTTATTTTGTTTAATTTTTCATGTTTTATAGTGACTTTAAAGCTAGCTCAGACTCAGGGATTGTCAGAGACATCATCACACTATCCTACTATCACTTTGGGTACTTTTGAACTTATGTTTTAGTTATATGGCATGTATAGGTATTTTGAGTCATTTTGGTTATGAGTTGATAATGATTGTGGCTATGTAAATTGGCTTGTAAATGTTTATATTTTGGTTTGTATATATAGCCATAAGTGATGGCTCATTTTGGGTTATTTTGGTATGTTTGATTATGTATATAAATGTGTGCATTTGGCTTATATTATGAAGCTTGTAGATATAAGTATGGTGAATGTTAAGTAGATGAAATTAGAGAACATATATGTTTGTGTAACTGAGAATAAAGATGCATATTTGGAAGTGTATATTAGTGGAATTGTATATGTGATTTTAGTCTAAATGGTATGGCCTACTTTTCTGACTTGTGAGTATAGAAGATGGTGATATAAAATATGCATGATTTAGTCTTGAATTGGTTGGCTTAAATGTCTATTTTTATGCCATGAATGGTGCAATTTGTTTTAGTATAGGTTTGTGCAAGTTGGGTGGCAAAATGGCTTGGTAAATAGCCTATTTTTGTCCACACAGGCATGTGTCTCAGCCGTGTGCGATACACGGTCATGTACACGGCCGTGTGTCCCCTGGTGTTGAAATTAAAATCAAGTCAGCATGCTCCACATGGCCTCACACATGGGCCTGTGACTTGGCCGTGTAGCATAAGTCAGTATACCCTATAGGTTTGGCATGACCTAGCACACAGCATGGCACACGGGCGTATATGGCCATTTTTAGGGTACACGGGCTAGCCACACGGGCGTGTGTGTTGGCCGTGTGACCTAAGTCAGAGAGTTACACGGGGTTGGACACGGGCTAAGACACGGCCATGTGCTCCCATTTCGAATGTCCACACAGCTTTTGACACGGGCGTGTCTTTGGTTGTGTGAGAGACACGGCCGGGCCACACGGGCGTGTGTCCCCTATTTTGAGAAAATTTTTCTAAGTGTTCAAAAAGTTTCCAAAGTTATCAGTTTAGTCCCGAACCACTTCCAATGCATGTTTCGGGCCTCGTAGGCTCGTATTAGGGACAAAATGATTGGTTGTGAATGAAATGTATATGATTTGATTATTGTATATGAAATGTATATTTAAAATGTGTTATAAGTTCGGTAATGCTTCGTAACCCTATTCTAGCGTTGAATACGAGTGAGGGGTGTTACAGAAGAAGGTTTTAAGATTTAGACAAAAGGGTAAGCTGAGTCTGAGGTTTATTAGACCTTATGAGATTGTTGAGAGAATTGATTCGGTGGTGAATTGACTCAAGTTGCTGCCAGAACTTGAGCATATCCATGATGTCTTCCATATGTCCATGTTAAGGAAGTATCAATCAGACCCATCTCACATTGTCCAATAGAGGAGATTGAGGTTCGACCTGATCTCACTTATGAGAAGGAGTCGATTGAGATTTTGGCTCAAGTGGAAAAGTTCTTGCGTATTAAGAGAGTTTCGTTGGTTAAAGTTTTATGGTGTAACCACAAAAAGAAAGAGACTACTTGGGAAGCCGAAGAAGTGATGAAACGTAAATATCCCTATCTATCAAGTTTAGGTAAATTTCAAGGACAAAATTCTTTTTAGAGGGGGAGAGTTGTGTATAAAGTGTTGGATCAATCAGGGGCCACTACAAGCAAGCCTAAATGCAAGGAAAAGCCTGTTTTAACTTTCGAATAGTAAGTGGAAGCGTGATCGGTGAGTGTTCCAGAGTCATTGCTGGTGTGCGTGATTTGTAGTGTTAATTGGGAGCTTAGGAATAGCCTAAACTTCTATCCTATCTTCTGAGTCTAAGTCTTTCTTATACTTTTTGCCTTATTGTAGAATGACGCTTAATGAATGTTGAGTTGTGGAATGTAATGCTAATATGACAAGTAGTGTAAGTGAATACCTGTATGTGATATGAGATAATCTGATTTTAATGCACACATATATGGTTGGATCTGTGATGGCTCAATGAGCATAGTTGTGGCACTTATAGTGCAATTAAATGTGAATTCGATAAGCATGCATTGTGTACAAGTTTGTGATGTGAATTGATGATTATGAACATAGATTATGTGCACTAAAACATTAATTAAATGTGTATATTTGCGGATATTTTCACCTTGTGATCTCTTGAAATTGTTGGATATAGTTGGCATGCCATAAGATTGTAAGTACTCGCCTTTTTGTTTTGGGTATTGAGGCCCCGGGACAGGTCAGAGAGATAAGGGAATGTCGAGTTAATCTCTATTCATAGGCTTATGTTGGTGAGTTGGAGAGTGTTTAGCTTTATGCTACACTTATGAGACATGTTAAACTCTTTGAGCCATCAATGTGATGAAGATCTGTTTATCCAATGTGTGGTGATAGAGTCTACTTTTACATTTCATAATCTCAAGCTGCCAAATTATCATTATTTGAATTATATATGAGTTACGTTGTATGTAAATGCATGTGAGAGTATATGCTAGCCTTGTGAGATAATGAAGCATGGTTATATTTTTTTGCATTAATGAATATATGGTTGTGAATATGCCTTACTATGCTTTTACTTAACTTATGTTACTGTGTATGCTTTGCGGTAATTCTTAACATTCACTGAGCTTATTTAAGCTCACACACTCCACATTATAATTTTGCAGATAAGTAGAAGTTTTGGTGTGAGTGGAGTGGCAAAAAAAGTGATCTAAGCAAGACATAACTCTCGAGTTGGTGGATTTATAATCCTTTTGAACTAACTGAATAAAAGCAATGTGGGTTATAGTTTATTATTGCTATTATTATGATGATTATTATGATTATTTTGGGATTAAACTTATGAATTGTTGATTTTGTATTTGGACTATGGATGTGGAAAAGTATTGATGCTTGGGATTGATATTAGTAATGCATTCTATAGTTGTTTGTCGAATATGTGTTAATGAATGAAAGACCTTTCAACTTGTGAATTTTTATCATTTTGGGTAAAAGTATCGATAATCACGTTGGATTTCCAAAATTTTTCAAAATGGTCCTTACTACTTGAATAATTCTATTTCTAATATGTATTTAAATGTTTCATTAGTCATTACTACAACTCTAAAGGTTGATAGTGGTAGTCGTTGCTCTTATTTGAAACTGTGTATGCATGTATATAAGTTCCGATAGTTGTTGTATCATCCTGCATGTGTATAAGTTTCGATAGTTGTTGTATCATCCTATAACTCGGATCTGACGACCAGACCGGGTTAAGGGTGTTACAAAACAAATTCCTCTGAAAATGGTACATCTACTGAATCAGATGAAGTACAAATAGATGAATTACATACAACATCCTAATCCTCTGATGAAAATGAACCTTTAATTAATATGTTAACCAAAGAGTAAGAGTTCATGTTTGAACTTATTGATAAAATTCAAGACCCAGAACTTAAAAGAGAATATCTTTTAAAATTAAAATCCTCATTCAAAGATAAATCAAAAAAGAAAAAGAAATATCCCTAGTCAATCACAAATGTACAATATACAATATATAATATTTAATAAATATGAAAAAAACAAAACCTTGACAATTTACAAATTCTGAATTACAATTGGAAATAAAACAAACTAAATTGGAGCTTTCCCAGCTTAAAGTTGAAAAATAAGAAATGAAAAATCAAATCCAAACTTTAAAACATGAAATCTCAGAAGATAGTTCTTCAGAAATTGAGCCCGAGCTTAAAAAAAAATACAGAAGAATATATTATGATTCTCACTAAGGTATCTATCCAAAGATATTTAATAAAAAAATCTTATTATAAATAACGAATTTCAATTGGAAACAATAGTTCTTTTTGACATAGGACAGATAAAAAATGTACTAGAGAAGGGATAAATTCAACAAAATATTATGACAAAACATCAGAATCTCTTAAAGCTGCAAATAATAAAAAAAACCCAAATTTACTTACAAAATCCCCAATGCAAAAATCTGCAACAAAAGTATAAAATATCAAACATGTTTTTTAATGGTAAAAGATATTACCCAAAATAAGGAATCTCAACCTATTAAAATCTTTATTCATCCATAATGGGCAAATCAATAATTTAATTAATCACAAACAGAAGAAAATTTATTTTTTAAAAGAAGAAATGTGTTTTTAAAAAATTAATTTTGCGATTAAAAAAAAAAGAAGTTAAAAAAAGGATAAAACAAATTAAAGAAGAAATAGAATCAACAATTTGTTCTGGCATTCCTAATTCTTTTTGGAATAGAAAAAAACATGAAGTAACATTACCATATGAAAATAATTTTGATGAAAGACAAATACCAACAAAAGCAAGGCCAATACAAATGAACAAAGAAATGAAAGAATTTTATATAAAAGAAGTATAAAGTCTTCTTAATAAAAAATTAATCAGGAAAAGGAGTTCTCCTTGGAGTTGTTCAGCATTTTATGTGATGAAAAATGCAGAACTTGAAAGAGGAACGCCAATATTAGTCATTAGTTGCAAACCTCTCAATCAAGCTTTGAAATGGATTAGATACTCAATTCCAAATAAAAAAGAATTGCTACAGAAACTTTGCATTGCAAATATTTTCTCAAAAAATTTGACATGAAATCAGGATTTTGGCAAATCCAAATAAAAGCAGAAGAAAGATACAAAACGACATTTACTGTACCATTTGGACAATATGAATGGAATGTAAAGCCTTTTGGATTAAAAAAAAGGTCCATTTGAATTTCAAAGAATAATGAATGATATTTTTTTACCAATATTCTCAATTTACAATAGCATACATTGATGAGGCCTTAATTTTTTTGAAAATCTAGAAAAACACTTCAAACATTTATCCATCTTACTAAAAGTCATAAAAAATAATGGTTTAGAAGTTTCTAAATCCAAGATAAGTTTGTTCCAAACCAAAGTAAGGTTTCTATGTCATTACATTACCCAAGGAACCATTACCTTAATAGAAAAGTCCATAGAATTTGCCAACAAATTCCCAAACCAAACCCTTGATAAAGTCCATTTCCAAATATTCTCAGAAAGCTTCAATTATGTCATAGTCTTTTATCTAGATCTTACCAAATTATGTAAGCCTTTATATGATAGGCTCAAAAAGAATCCACAATCTTGGACAAATGACTTCACCAATATTATTACCCTGATTAAAAAACAAATTACTAAACTTTCTTGTTTACATTTAGCTAATCTAAATGCCGCAAGATAGTTGAAACAGATGCTTCTAAAATAGGGTATAGTAGGATCTTAAAACAAGTTAAGGGAGAAAAAGAGAAAATAGTTTTATGTACTATCAAAAAAAGAAATTATATCAATTGTTTTATGTATTACAAAATTTCAAAGTGATTTATTAAATCAAAAATTCATTCTACGAATTGATTGCAAATCAACAAAAAAAGTTTTACAAAAAGATGTCCAAAATATTGCCTCAAAATAGATTTTTGCAAGATGACAAGCAAGTTTGAGCATATTTCATTTTGACATCAAAGGAGAAACTAATTCTTCACCTTATTTTCTTGCTAGAGAGTTTCTTCAAAAATGCCACCCAAACTTAGAGACAAAGGAAAATGAAAAATAGAAAAAATCATCCACAAAAACCCAAATTTCCTCAAAACCAATTAAGTCATGGTATGAAATTTTCCTTGAAGAAGAAATGAGAGACATCATCCTTATCAAAATCCTCCAAAAATGCATCCAATCCAAATAAAATTGGTTCACAAATCAAAAAAATGGATTGAGTCGCTTTCTCAATCCCTAAAAGTGGCATTACCCTTTTCTAAAATAAAAGAGGAAATTCCTCTCAACAAATTTATGTTGAAACAATAAATATTTTGATACGAACTCGTTTCGGAATGATTCGAGTCTTTAGATTGCCTAATTGTGAATTGAGTAAGGATAAGTTCGTTTCAGATTTAATGAAACAAAAAAGAATAAATGGCTTCAAACAATGGTAGTAAGCAAAATGGATAAGTAATAATGGATAATTTGGCTAAGACCGAGAATGAACCAACAATATTGGATTGTTAACCCGAGTCTCAAAATGGTTCTTAGGTATATGAACGCCACACCAAAAGGTGATAAGTTCGATTTAAATAAAAGAAAGAATGACGGCACAAGAAAACTTGATAAGTCAATTCAGTCTCTAAGTGAACTAGGAGAGTTGGAAATCTCACAAGTTTCAGTTTAAGCATAAATTTGGCAAAAGTCTCCTTACAATGAGCTGATTACAAGTCTTTATAGTGCTAGATAAGGCCTAGTCGAAAAGTCACAATTTTTCAGCTTAAATGAGCTAATAATGAGCTGAAATAAAACTTAATCACTAAGCACAAACTCTTGAAATTCTAGGCCTAAGTAACAACAACTATCAATAAGATTTAATGTTCTAATTTAGCTAATTTAATAAGCTTGAATGCTTAGGTTTCATTCTTGAGCAGCCAAAGAGTTTAGGATAAGCTTTAAATTCTCCCTTGGACAGCCGAATAGACACCAACAACATTGATGACATTTTGGGCACATGGTGTGATCATTAAGAAGCAATCTGTTATGGAATGTGTAATCACTCCTTGGTCCATTGCCATTCTTGAACAGCTCCTTGGAGAAGAAGAATAGGCTGCCGAATTTAAAGGATGTATAATGCTCTCCATTAAATGATGTATAATGCTCTCCTTTAAATAATGTAACATCCCCTTGTATGTAACCGATTCCAACTGAATAGTCGCATTTAACACTTTGTAACAGCCTTTGTATATAACTGTTTCCAGCTGATTAGTCACCTACAAACAAACACATTAAAAACACATTAAACACATTTTAGACTTAATAGCTTAATTAATAAACTGTAAATAAACACATTTAACACTTAACTTAATTTAATAAACTTAAAAACACATGCAACAATAAATTATTCCAGCAACTAAATTAACTAAAATGAACTTAATTAACTAAGATGAGTAATTTGTTCCAGCAACTTAATTAATTAAGATGAACTCAATTAACTAAGATGAGTAATTTATTCCAGCAACTTAATTAATTAGACTAAATTAACTAAACACATTTTAATACTAAATATTATCTAAGTTTATTCCAGCAAATGAAATACTTATTCTAGCAAATTAAAAATGGGTTGAAGTTAAGCTAAATGAGCTCAGGTTGAACTAGACGAGCTTGAAGAAGCTAGAATTGAGCTCATTGAGCTGAAATTAAGCTTCATTTTGCACTTGGGCCCCTCGAGCTTAGGCCAATTCTGAGGTCGTCGAGTTGTATCAAAACATGATGTGGCCAGGATCACATCATATTTTAAAAAGAAATAAAGAGATTGTTTTACACAAACAAAAATCTCTCAAAATATTTTAAAGGAAACATCTCTCCAAGATGTTTTCCCAAAAGAAGTAGTGTCTTCACAGACTGCTACCTAAAAATCCTCACAACATTAGCTAAGGTCGCGCATAATAATAGTTTCCAGTCTAGTATTCAGATGACACCTTACGAGGCTTTGTATGGTTGTAAGTGTCATACCTCGTTGTGTTGGACTGAGTTGGGTGAGCAACAAGTTTTGGGTCCTGAGTTGGTTTTTGAGACTGAGATAAAGTTAGACTGATTCGGGATCGTCTTAAGGTGGCTTCTGATAGATAGTAGTCTTATTCAAATCTAAAGAGGCAAGATATCGAGTATTCTGTTGGTGACTATGTTTTTTTAAGGTATCTCCGTGGAAGAAGGTCATTTGGTTTGGACGTAATGGCAAGTTGAGCCCTAGGTTCATTAGGTAGTATCGGATTTTGAAACGTGTGGGATCGGTTGCTTATTAGTTAGAGCTACCTCCAGAGTTAGATTGTATTCACGATGTATTCCACGTTTCTATGTTGAGGTGGTATCAGTTGAACCCATCTCACATTGTTTCTGTTGAGGAGATTAAGGTAAGATCGGATTTAACTTTCAAGAAGGAGTCGGTTCAGATTCTGGATCGAGACGTTAAGGTCTAAAGGAGGAAGATCATTCCACTATATGGTGAGTTGGGATAGTCGGAGGGAGTAGGATTTTATATCTACATCTATTATTTAATAATAAGCTCTTCTTCTGATATTTTTACATACAATTGATTGATTTTTGTATGATATGTTACCCACTGAGTTTTGAAAACTCAATTTATGTTGTCTGTCATTTTTAGTAACCTTTAGATGTAACATCTTGAAAGAGGGCCTAAATGGAATAGTGGTTGTGAAACCATAAATCTGAGATAGAAAAGTTTATTTTGATTAATTTTTATGCTTTACCGAGTGATTAGATGCATGTGTTAGAGTATTGATAAGAAATTTTATAGATTGCATGTTTAATTTGTCTATTAGGGCTTATTTGCAGAAGTTGCTGTAACAACACGATTTAGGGCCTAAACGGAACGATGGTTTTAGAACCATGAATTCGAAGTCAAAAAATTTATTCCGGTTAAGTTTTAAGGTTTATTTATTGATTAAAATATTGTGTAAAAATATCGTTAAGAAATTTTACTGATAAAGTACTTAATTGGACTTTTAGGACTAAATTGCAAAAGTTGCAAAATATGTGTTCTAATTCATAAGTACTTGATTGAAATGGGGTTTTAAAGAGGAGGTCCTTAAATTTCAATTAGACCATTATATTTTTTTGGACAAAAATGGGCATGAATAGGACAAAATTTTAAAGAAAGGCCATAAGGGCATTTTAGTCATTTGGTAATTAAAAGAAATAAAAAGGGAAGATAAAGCCAAAATTGACTCATCTTTCTCATGGAGGCTGAAATTAGCATGGGGGAAGCCATGTCTAGGGTTTTCAAGCTTTCCAAGCTCAATAGTAAGTCCGTTCTAGCCCCGTTTTTCAAGTTCTTTACGTTTTTGGAATCCCGGTAACTTGATTAAGCTTATTCTAGCAATAATTTAAGCTAGGGTTCATATTTGGAAAAATACCCATAGGTGAAATGTGTTTATTTTGATGTTTTATGGTAGAATATGAAGGCTGATATTATGTTAAACAACTTTTGCTAAGCGGTTTTAAGCAAAAATGAGTAAAACGGCTTAATCGGTAAAAGTTGTTATTGTTCATAACTATATGTTAAAGTGAGAATTTGATGATTCCATAGAAGGGAAAAATGATCAACATGTCATAAAACATAAGAATAAGGGATGAAGTTTAATTCCCGGGCCTAGGGGCAAAAGTGTAAATATACAAAAGTTTAGGGGCAAAATTGTAATTTTTCCAAAGTTTGAGTTAAGGACTGTTTTGAATATTAAATTAATTAAATAAGTAAAATATGATGTTTTAGATCCCGAAAAATGAGATTTGAACCTAGAATGGGAGAAAAATCGAAAATCGAGAAAGTTGGTAAAATGGCCGTTTTAGTCTCGAGGTAAGTTCATATGTATAATAAGCATTAAATTATGCATGTTTCAATGTAAAATTTATATATTTACTATGATTGCCGAGGTGTTGGAAGTGAGTATAATTATGATGATTTAAATGTTCAATATTAATTCGACATGGAAATGAGAAAGTATGTAAGTTTGTACGTAAATAACTCATCGATTCTTTTTACTTTATTATATTTTGTTATCATATAGAATGTGGCTGCCTATAGAATGATTATTTGTTGTAAATTACATATTGAAAAAAAAAAGACTATGAATAAATTTGTAACATATTGGAAAGTGAGGAATTTCCCGGCTGAGCCTTTGGAATAGGAATGATACGAACGATCTATTGTGAGGTCACGTGTGTAGTACTAAGTGCAGGCTAATACGTGTACCGGATAATTGGTCGCATGTGTAGTACTATGTGCAGGCTACTATGCGTACCAGATAGCCTTGGCTACAAGTGTGAAAATATGTGCAAGCAACCGAGTATCAGTTATTATTCTGAAGAGTTTAATGGGAAAATCGATTAAGTAAAAATACATGTGAACATGATTATGTGTTGAATAAGTGCAGATATATGTTTATGAAAAAAATTATGAGCAATGTGCTCGATATTTGAGCGAACTTCGATAAGACAAAATGGATTAAGTGAAATTATGTAAGAGTGAATTTTAGTAGTAAAACAGTGTTGGACAGCAGCAGTTGCGTGACTTTGAAAATTCACCAAAAATCATGAAAGTTGAATTAAATCTCAAATAAATTATGGAATTAAATCTTAATGGGTCTATTTTCATATAAAAGAAATAGGGGAAGCAAAAGAGTTCTATATTATGTGATATTTTAATTTTTGCGAGACAATGTCAGAATGAATTCGAGATCCCCTGTTCTGACTTTGAAAAATCATTAAAATTTGTACAAAAATAATTATGGGATATAACTTGTATTTTTGAAATCCTTAATGAGTTTAGTTTTAAATAAAATAAACAATAACATAATATGAGTTCTGTATGAAGAGAAAATTTATTTTTAGTGAAGAGTGGTCAGGGTAGTTGAGCAGTGAAACAGGGGTAAATTCAATGAATAAACTGTACTAATTGGCTAGACCAAAAATTCTGAAAATTTTATGGTAAAAATATAGGTGAATCTAATTTCAAGAAAAATTAACGGTTTGTAATTTGAAGTTCTGTAGCTCCAGAAATAAATAATTTAGCTGCTGGTACTCTGCTAGATAGCTTATTTTAAACCTGTTTATAATTGTAATAGTGAAAATATGTGTGTTTGTGATGGTAATATTTAGGGAACATATTGTGACTTTGTTTAATGTATGATAATGTATTGTTTATTAATATTTACATATTTACTTACTAAGCTATAATGCTTACTCCCTTCCTTTCCTTTTTCCTATAGTGTCACAGATGTTAGCTCGAGTTGGAGGTCGCCGGAGGTTAAATCACACTATCAAACTATTGATCCATATATAAAGGTTTTAAAGTATTTTTAAGTCTTTGGTATGTATGGGGACTCGTTTAATTGTTATTAAGTTTCTAGGAGTTGGCCTAAAATACTGACCTATGTTATTTAAAGGTCTCTATTGTATAAAGTCATTTAATGTAGATAGTCTTGAATATGTTTGAAAAGTTTAAAACTGATGAAATTTTGTGTCTCGGTATTAAATGATTACTAGTACTCAAGTCCGGTAATACCTCGTACCCTGTTTCGGCGTCGGATACGGGTAAGGGGTGTTACATTAGACTTAGGGTGGGTCGAAGCGATGGACCTCGATTAAAACTTAATTAGTTAATTATTCTATTTTCCTTGGCTTTATGGCTTTTGTTATCTCTAGACTGTTTGGACATTTTGGGACTGTTTGGTTTTGGATTTTGATTTTGATTTTGTTTTCTTAATCGTTAGAAATTGTTCACACATTTTCAAATTGACGACACTCATTTTACCTGCAAAATGCCCAATTTTTCAAACAACAAATCGTGTTTTCCTAAAATATAATGTGCTAAAGATTTCTACTACAAACTTATATATTTTGGAAAGTGTAAATTAACAGCGTTTTCATTAAATCGGTTAAGTAATATATGCTTTCAAATAAACCTGATTTTTGTGTAGTTAGAGCTTACGACAAATTTTTCAAACCAAACGAATTATGGTTTTCGAATGAGCTTGCAGTAACATATCCAGATTTAGCCATAACATCTAGGTCAAGTTTGGGGTGTTACATTTGGTGGTATCAAAGCCGGGATTCAAAACTCGAGTTGTGAAATTTTTGGTTCAAAATTTTGTAAAAATTATTTTTTAAACAAAAATCATTTCTATTTTTATCTAAAAAATGAGTTTATAGAATATCGAGTCCTCAACGCTAATACTGTAAGTATTTCTATTTAGTTAAACTACTTAGTGAGAAACAAAATTATGTATTAGAAATACTTATGCTTTAGTTCAAAATTATAGCAATTCCTAAAAGTACCCTGATAAGACTTTCTGACATAAAACATCTGATAAAGAAAATTTGAATTGATTCATCAAATTCTGTAACGTAGATAGTACAATATGAGTACACATGGAGCTCATGGAAGAGGTACCCGTGGGCGCGACAGACACCACAGAGGAGCTCGAGCTGAGTCGTCCTCGATGGGCAGTATGCTCAATTTGGATACAAGTGAAACTCCAGGTACACGTACTACTAAGACTGGGTCTTAGACTCAGATGGTTGGGGATGATATTGTCTCAAGTCATGTTGAGGGTTTTGGAGAGGGTTGTTAAACCCCATTTTGGATCTGAAAGTCGAGGGTCGACAACTGAACAATTCCAGCCCAACGATACAGAACTGTTTAGGGGCATCACTAGAGTCACCCCGACTATGGCTGGGTATTGGTTAGAGTCCACATAGAGGATCATGAATGATATCGGCTGCACCCCTGAGCAGAAATTGAAGGGTGCAGTATTTTTGTTTCGCAATGAGGCATACCAGCGGTGGTTGACAGTTGAGGAGGGTACTGAGCCTGGTCAGATTTCTTGGGAGACTTTTAAGAATGCCTTCTAGAGCAAGTATATGGAGGCTCATAGATGCAAGTTTATGGGCCTTACTCAGGGACATAGGTCCATGGCCGAATATGAGGCCGAGTTTCTGAGACTGAGTAGATATGCTCATGGTTGGTATCTACTGACTACGATAAATGTATTCGATTCGAGGAAGGGTTAACATATGACCTAAAGGTTCGGATATCTCCATAGGGGGAACGGGTTTTCGTCGTCTTGGTGGAGAAGGCAAAGATTATTGAGGAAGTTAAGCGCACTGCGTGCGAAAAGAGGGACCAAGAGAGGGGTAAGACTAAAAGAGAATCGGAGCCCTCTAGTTCTATTTAATGACCTAAGAAATGGGCCAGATTTGATGGGCCTCCAAAGGTTGAGGCTTCTGTTGCTCCTATTATGGTTTAGACATGTAGAGATTGTGGTAGATGCAATCCGGGCAAATGGTGGAGGAGGTTGAGAGCTTGTCTACGATGCGGATTGATGGAGCACCACATCAGGGATTGTCCACAACGCTCTGATCAGGTGCAAGCTCTAGCTCTGGGTTTGGTTCATCCTTAGAGGGCAGTACAACAACCACCTAAGGGTCGTGGTCTAGCCAGGGGTGGTAACAATATGGGTAGAGGTCAGAGAGCACTGGGCAGAGGTGCTAATCAGACTGAGGCTAGGCAGCCTGCACTGGTATATACGACTAGGCACTGGTATATGCAACTAGGCACCATGAGGACAAAGATGTCGTAGATGTTATCGGTGGTATGTTTTTCCTTAATACTACTTCGTACTTTGTATTGATAGATATAGGATTAACACATTCCTATATAGCTAGTTCTACTTTTATGAACTTGGGCATTTCTGTTGAGAGTACTTTTGGTGAGGTTACTATGATCGATCCACTAGGTCAGTCAGTTCAGGTTGATAAGATCTATAGGAGGGTACCGCTAGAGATACAACGGCTAATGTTTCTAGCTAATCCGATGAAATTTTCATTTAGTGAATTTGATTTAATTATGGGAATAGACTGACTCATGGAGTATCGAGTCAGGTTGAATTGTGCCACAAAAGGAGTAGTTCTAAAATCTGAGGATGGTGTGGAGGTTGTTATGATCAGTGAGCATTGAGATTACCTATCCAATGTGATCTCTGCCCTTATAGACGAGAAGTTAGTTCGGAAAAGGTGTGATACATTTCTGTCTTACGTTAAGGATTCGACTTTTGTGGATTCATCTGTTGGGAACATTCAAACAGTTAAGGAGTTTCAGATGTCTTTCCTGAGGAGTTACCGAGGTTGCCTCCGGATAAGAAGGTCGAACTTGGTATTGAGATTCTACCAGGTAAGGCTCCGATGTCCATTGCTCCCTACCGCATGACACTAAAGGAGCTTATGGAATTGAAGGCTCAACTTTAGGAGCTTATTAATTAATGGGTCATTAGGCCTATTATATCTTTGTGGGGAGCACCAGTTCTGGTCGCAAAGAAAAAGGATGGTACAATGAGAATGTGTGTGGGATTATCGTCAGCTGAATAAATTGATAGTAAAGAATAAGTACCCACTTTCGAGGATCGATGACTTGTTCGATTAGTTTCATGGGAATTTTGTGTTCTCTAAGATAGATCTTCGTTCTGGGTACTATCAAGTTAAGTTTAAGGAGGCTGATGTTCACAAAACTGCTTTTAAAAATCATTATGGGCACTAAGAGTTCCTAGTCATGCAATTCATTTTGACGAATACTCTGACTGCATCCATAGACCTTATGAATTAGGTTTTCTAATCGTATTTGGATCAGTTCATCATGGTCTTCATCGACAACATTCTGGTATACTCTAAGACTGAGGATAATCATGATGAGCATCTTAGAATAGTTTTTCAAACATTCCTAAGAAATAACTTTATACTAAGTTGAGCAAATGCGAGTTTTGGTTAAAGAAGCTAACTTTTTTGGGGCATGTAGTGTCTGCTGAAGGGGTCCGAGTTGATCTTAAGAAAATTGAGGCTGTATTTGAGTGGAAACAGCCTACGAATGTGTTTGAGATCCGCAGCTTTCTTGGGTTAGCATGTTATTATTAGAGGTTTGTTGGAGGGTTCTTACTTATCACAGCTCCTTTAACTAAGTTGTTGCATAAAAACGCACCATTTTTCTGGACTAATGAGCAGCAACTAAGCTTTGAGAAACTCAACTCTATTTTAACCCAGGCTCCTATTTTAATATAACCTAAATCCAATAAATAGTTTGTAGTTTTAAGTGATACATCACATGTTAGATTAGGTTTTATACCGATGCAAGACGGTAAGGTAGTGGCTTACATATCCCGACAGCTTAAGTCACACGAAGGCAACTATCCTACGTAGGATCTTGAGTTGGCTGCGGTTGTTTTCACCTTGAAAATCTGGAGGCATTATTTCTATGGTGAAAAGTGTATTATTTACATCGATCACAAGAGCCTCAAATATCTCCTAACTTAGAAGAAGTTGAACCTTAGGCAATGTAGATGGATTGAGTTACTTAAGGACTATGGCTATACGATTGAGTATCACCTCGATAAGGCCAATGTGGTGGCCGATGCTCTTAGTCATAGAGTGATGACTAATTTGAGGGCAATGTTTGCTCATCTAAGTCTGTTTGATGATGAGAGTATATTAGTCGAGTTACAAGTTAAGCCAACTTAAATTGATCAAATTTGGGTTAAATAGTTGAGGGATAACTCTTTGATTCTATGATTTCGTCAAGTGGAGGAAGGTAGTAGTTTTGATTTGGGCTGAACAATGATGGGGTTCTGAGTTTTTAAGGTCGGGTTTGTGTGCCTAATGATTCAAATTTGAGGCAAGCTATTCTATGGGAAGCATATAATAGCCTTTATGCAATATATCCTGAAAAAAATAAGATGTATTGGGATCTCCGAGAGCTATAATGCTGACCTGGTTTAAAATGAGAGGTAACGAATTTCGTCTCTCGTTGTCTAACATGCCAGCAAGTTAAGGCTGAACACCAACTGCTTTCGGGTTTGCTTCAACCCGTTAAGATTTCTTTATGGAAATAGGAGCGAATGACTATGGACTTCGTTAGTGGGTTGCCTTTAACACCCATTAAGAAGGATTCTATTTGGGTCATCATGGATCGTTTGACCAAGTCTGCCCATTTTATTCCTATCAGGACAGACTATTCTCTTCAAAAGTTTGATAAACTGTACATTTCTGATACCGTTAGAATTTATGGAGTTCTGGTCTCGATTATTTCTGATTGAGATCCACGTTTCACTTCTCAGTTTTGGAAGAAGCTTTATGAAGCTCTAAGTACTAGATTAGACTTCAGTACTGCATTCCATCCTCAAACAGATAGACAATCTGAGAGGGTGATTCAGATACTGAATGATATGCTTTAAAGTTGCGTCATCGACTTTCAAGGTAGTTGAGAGGAGTTTCTATTATTGGCCGATTTCACGCATAATAATAATTTCCAATCTAGTATTCAGATGGCACCTTATGAGGCTTTGTATAGTAGTAAGTGTCATACCCCGTTGTGTTAGACTGAGATGAGTGAGTGACGAGTTTTGGGTCTTGAGTTGATTTCCGAGACTAAGGATAAAGTTAGATTGATTTAGGATCGTATTAAGGCGGCTTGTAATAGACAGTAGTCTTATTCAGATATGAAGAGGTGGGATAATGAGTATTTCGTAGGTAACTATGTTTTTCTTAAGGTATCTCGTGGAAGAAGGTCCTTTGGTTTGGACATAAGGGCAACTTGAGCCCTAGGTTCATTAGGCCGTATCAGATTTTGAAACGTGTGAGACTGATTGCCTGTCAGTTAGAGCTACCTCTAGAATCGTATTCATGATGTATTCCACGTTTCTATGTTGAGATGGTACTGGTCAAACCCATCTTAAATTGTTTCTATCGAGGAGATTAAGGTAAGACCAGATTTAACTTTCGAGGAGGAGGGGATTTACATTCTGGATCGAGACGTTAAGATCTAGAGGAGGAAAACCATTACACTGGTTAAGGTTCTATGGTAGAATCATGACAGTGAAGAAGCCACTTGAGAACCTCAGGACTCTATTCGATAGCAATATCTGCATCTGTTTGAATCAAGTAAATTTCGAGGTCAAAATTTCTTTTAGGGGAAGGAGTTGTAACACCCAAAAAATATAAGTTTTTGTTTCATTAAATTCTAATGAAGTAATCTGTTTGGTCCAGTGGTTAAGCGACTTATGCTCTTTAGGTATGGGTTCGAGTCTTGGCTTAAGCAACTAGAATTTTTTTTTTTGGGTTAATGGTCTTTCTGGTTATTCAGCTAGTAGAGTATAGATTGGAATTAAATTCCTAAGAAAATCTGATTTTTGGGATAATGTGGTTATTTTGTTTAAAAATATATTTTCCCCTCACTTTTTTCTCCCTCTTTCTTTCCATATTTCTTTCATCATCAAGTTTGTTTTGTTTCTTTTTTTCTTCTTCTTTTTCTTTCTCTTTGTCATTCCTATACTGCTTTTGTTATTCTCTTTTGGCATTTCATTAACTGTTAAGAAGGCAACTTTATTCTTTTCTTTTTACAAATCAATCATGGGAAGTGTGATTATTTTGTCAATTGTTCTTATAAATGACTGTCGATCCTTCCATTTTTAGCATGGGCATCCTAGGATTGTTAGTGGGCTACTGAACTCTTGAAGGTGTGAACAAATTCGAGTTTTAGTTGTCGAATTCTTTTGTTTTAACTTCAGTGTTGGTTTATCATTTATTATGGTTCAGATTTGGGAGTTGTGTAATTTGGTGTTAATTGATGTGTTTAGCTTCTGAAAGTCTTATGGGTGCTTTTGTAGCAAAATCGAATCAAGTGTGTAACGAGAAACACAAAAAACAATGAACGGCGAAAGCTGAAAAATTGTACAACTGGCTCCACACGACTGTGTGTGACACAAGGCCCTGTGACAGGTCGTGTAACAGTTCATGGGTTGGACTGTGTGAGACACACGATCTAGGTTATTTGGGTTGTGTAGGCCACATGGGCATGTGGGTCACACGAGCTGTATGAGATCGTATGGGCCCAAAATTCTAAATTTTTCCCTAAAATCGTAAACATCGTTTGGATTGATTGTAGGCCTTCCGTAGGATCAGTATGTTATTAATTAAGCTATAAAACACGACTTCTGACCATCTGTTAGCATAAATTTGATATAAATACGCATGTTTGAATTGATATAAGATAGGTAAAATCTGTAATATGCTATGTATAGTCTAAAAAATGTTATATATATATTTTGTATCTGTCATTATAAGCATGTACATTGTAAGCATATCTGATATTTGTTAGTTATGCATTTTCATGTGGGATGAGATTTGTTACATGGAGGAAGTGTAGGCAGTTTAATAGCCTGCCGTGTTTGGTGCCCCAGCCACATATATTTCTGTAAATGGTGATAAATCGCCTAGTAAACTAGCTGCTCAAATGCAAATATTTTGAAAAGTGTCACACCGACAATAAGCAATGTGTAGGGTTGGATGGGTACATAGTACCCTATATGATGTGTTGGGATGGTCGAAGACAGTGTGTAACGGATGGCGGTAGGATTTAATATCTGTATCTGTTATGTTATGATAAGCTCTACTTCTTGTATTTGTATATATAACTGATTGATTTTTGTATGATATGTTACAAATTGAGTTTCAAAAACTTACTTTCTATTGTCTGTCATGTTCGGGTACCCTCAGACTTAGGGTGAATCGAAGCGATAGAGCTCGATTAAAACTTAATTAGTTAATTATTCTATTTGCATTAGCTTTATAGGTTTTGTTATTTCTGGACTATTTGGACATTTTGGGACTATTTGGTTTTGGATTTTGATTTCGTTTTCTTATTCGCTAGAATTGTTCACACATTTTCAAATCGACAACACTTACTTTACTTGCAAAACGCCAAATTTTTCAAACAGCAAATTGTGTTTTCCTAAAATATAACATGCTAAAGATTTCCACCGCAAACCTATATATTTTGGAAAGTGTAAACTAACATCGTTTTCATTAAATCGGTTAAGTAATATATCCTTTCAAATAAACTTGATTTTTCTGTAATTAGAGCTTACGACGAATTTTTCAAAACAAACGAATTATGGTTTTCGAATGAGCTTGCAGTAACATCTCCAAGTTTGGCCATAACGTCTAGGCAAGGTTTGAGGTATTACAATTAAGCCCGATGAACTCTAGTGAACAGATTTGGATACAGGGTAACTATACCACATAAGATTGCCCATCCGAGTAGTAACTTCACCACACCAGGGCACCAAATTGTAAAGCCCGTAGGCAATCATATGAATAATCGTATAATAATACATCCCTCCACCACACTAAGGTCTCTATAGAGACATATAATACTCGGTGATCCATAACAAATGTTGGATCTTGATATACACAAGAATGATCTCTGTACAATCACATTTCCTGTACAAGCGTGCATATAACCCTATGTACATGTCAATCGTATCCTAATCTTTACTAAGTTCACTCGGGCATCTTTAACACATATATCCATTTCTTTACAATTTAGTTCATATCTCACATTTTGTACCAATTCACAAACAATTCAAATTACAGCCAAACACACATATATTTATAATTCAAATACATAACAATTTAAAATACAATCATACCATATGAACTTACCTGGCAAAACTACAAGAAATTGTATCTTTAAGGACTATTCCACAATTTTCTTTTCCCCATTATCCTCAGTTTGGTTCAATTTTCAATCTATACAATTATTCAATTTAATTTTTCAATACCAAACATTTTTATAGCATCCCATAATATGCATGAACCAGTTTAGTTTCATTTTTCTAAATTCTCCTAAAGTTTTGAATTTTATTCAATTTAGTACATGAAACCTAAATAACAATATCTTTCAAATTTAAACTTCGGTTTCAAAACTGATCTCAATTACATCCTTATAAGACCCTCTACTATCTATTATTAAAGAAATTTCACATTATTTTCACAATTTATACACTTTGATCCTTTTTAATAAAACTAAAAATTAAACTTTACAATCTAGTCTCTTTTTTTTTTTTTTTACATTTAAGCTCAAAATCTATCAACTTAACACCAATTTCTTCAATAAACTGATAATGGAAACTTTCAAAAACTTTAACAGTTTTACAAATTGGTACATGGGCTACCTAAATCAAGCTCACATGACTTCAAAATCATGAAAATTACATGAAAAGGACTTAATAACTTACCAATTTGAGGGACCAAATGTTTTGAAGCTTTAAACCCTATTCTTTCTCTTTTTTTTCAGTGAAGTAGATGGATTGAAGAAAAATATGGCCTTTGTTTCTCTTTAATTTGTCTTATATAGTTTAATTAAATTTTTAATTAATTAATTAAACCTTATTTAATCAAAACTTAAGCTAAATTAACAAAATTTAGTGGGTTTTATCAACATCCACCACCGATTAACCATTTAAAATGGTCTAATTATTCATACAGTCATTTGGCTATTTAAAAACCTATAGCAATAAACTTTTACAGTTTAGTCATTGTACTTTAATTAATTATCAATTAGGAAAAAATATTGGAACAAAATTTAATATATATCTATATTAACCTTGTAGATATTAATTTTTATTATTTACAAACTCGAATTATAGAAATGGGGTTCCAAAACAGTCGTTTCCTACACCATTGAAAATTAAGTTGTTACATCTTGT
This sequence comes from Gossypium anomalum, assembly GCA_025698475.1. Classification (NCBI taxonomy): domain Eukaryota; kingdom Viridiplantae; phylum Streptophyta; class Magnoliopsida; order Malvales; family Malvaceae; genus Gossypium; species Gossypium anomalum. The sequence goes on from CM046957.1 coordinate 16,643,344, forward strand.
GTATTTTGATGGTTGATAGGAAGGTTAATAGTATGCAAATGAATTGGCTGGGTATTATGTACAAGTTGCATGTTTTAGCTTGAAATATAATGTTAAACCTTATGTTGCATATATCTTGAATTGTAAATATACCACTGAGCCTATTCCTCAGCATACGGTTTTTTTTTCCATGCATAGGTTCAAGTATTCCTCGTGGCCCCTAAAATTGAAGTTAGCATCCAGATCACCAATTTCGACTCAACAAAGTTTGTATAGTTCGTTTATTTTATTTTTGTAGAATGTGCTTAGGGGCTTTTGGCTAAATCTTTCAAATGTTTAAGTTGTATATAATATGATTATATGCTAATGTTTTGAATTTGTGTTTGGATGTGTTCATATAGTTGGTTTTGAGTTTTAAGGTTAATGGTTATGCATTTGAACGTACTTTGGTTGATTTTGGGGTATGAATGGTTGAAGTTAAATTGGATAGTTGATGTTTTGAAAATTACAATTTGGTATATTTTCACTTGAAATCGTTTGGTAAGTTTATGAATTGGTTGCATGCGAATGTATATAAGTGATTTTAGGTCTTTTTAACTTGTAACAGGCTGAATTTGGAAGTAACAGGTTATAACATCGCAACGACAAACCCCTACCCTTATGACTAGGAACAGAGTAGGGTTCTCGCAACAACATCGTTACTTTGAGGTCATAACAAACCCTATTCAAAGAGTCATGCCGTAATGAGGAAACCCTAAAGTCGCGACGTCAACTCAAAATTTTGTATTCTTTACAATTTGGTCCAATTTTGATCACGTGTTAGAAAAAAAAGCTTTTGTAAGCTCATATAAGCCCCGAAATTGATAACATATCGTATAACATGCATGGACTATTTAGATTTAAATGCATAATTATGTTGAAATTGGATTTTATTAATAGTTGCTCCGACAACGAATGTAGTACCCTATAGCTCAGACTTGGCAATCAGGTCGTGTATAAGGGTGTTACAGCCCCCTGTTCCTTATATATAGGAAAAAAATATAAGAGTTCTACTAGAATAGGAAGATGGAGAAAATATTATTTAATAGAAAATTGGAGTTCCAGTAGAACTCTGGCAGGGTGGGCAACAAACATAAGGAGCCTCTCCCGTAATGTGTTGCCGACTTGCCCAGTGATTGGGCTCTCTAAGCCTTTCATGTATTTGGTACAATTATATGTGCAATCCAATTTTAAATTAAATTATATTAATTTCATTTAATTATCCAACCCAATAACCAATTTTCTATTCCCAAAATATTACTTAATTAATTCAATTAAATTATTTGCTCAATCAAATTCTAATTTTAATTCTATCAAAGTCATGACAACATTACTGTAGTAAAATCTGTGAATAAATAAATTTAATTATCTTATTCAGTATAATTATGACTAATTAATTTCATTCCTCACTTTGAACTCCATTATTTAATTACATTCAATTGAAAAATAATTCAAAGAAGTTAATTTAACTTTTGGGTTAGCGTTGTTTTTTAAATGTTTTGATATAACCAAGTTGAATTATAATTTTGTGATTAATGATAAAATCCTACAAAATTATTTTCAAGTACTCTCAAACTCATAAAAAATGGTTCAACATGTCTTCAAATATATTTCATGAGTTTAAATTTTCAAAACACTTTGGAAAATATCCTATTAAAATCATTTTTACAAAGATTGAGAAACTTCTACTGATACAGTTATTGACTTTGTATTGATACAAGCAAGTCTGTAAGCAACCTAAAATCTTCAATAGACTTCTACCGATACAAAGGAGCTAGTGTACTGATACAACTGAACTTCTACTTAACCTAAACCAAATTCAACTTAATCCTAATACATATAATAATTAATCTAATATCATATGCCATCCTAAAATTTATTTAAATCTAAATAAACAAATATCATGACCTTAATCTAAATAAATTAACCTTAGTTATTCAAAATTTAGAACAATATGAATCAATATCATTCAAAGCATTAATCAATAATATTCAAATTATGAGAATTAAAATAAAAGAAGAATATATATATCACAACAAGAGAAGTAAAACGTCCTTTAAAAACCATTACCAATAATGCAAAATTATTACTTAAAAATACTAAAACCAAAACAATGAAACTTGACGTTAAAGCAAATAGTGGGCAGAAATAAATTAAAGCAATTAAAGTAATAGAAGCTAATGACAGTACCAAGCAACAGCAATTTAATGGTAATTTTGGTCGAAAATTGGTGGGAATTTGGAGATCATAACAGCGGCTAAGATTGGAAACAAGACTGCGGCAATTATTTTGATACGGATGCAACAAATCGATTGACAATGACGTAGCAAGCCGAAAAAAGTGCAAACACCTTATTCCTTTTCTATTTTTATTTTTTGTTATGGCAAACGGAGCAAACAAGAGTGGTCATGACAACAACAGCTTGGGCGACATCATAACAATTGATGGCAGCAGTTGTATTGGGTAAGGTCGGCGGCAGGTAGCAAGGTTTTGGAGCGGCAACGCAGCAAAAATTGGCAGCACTAAATTGGATTGCAAACGGTGGTAACTCAGACGGCTCAAGTAAGGCAATTGGAAGCCAGAAAGAGAAGAAAAGAATATTTAAGGCAATTGAAGGCGGAAATTCGGGCGACTAGTGGCTTGCAGTAAGGGAAAGCATAAGATATCTATTTTCAATAATTTAATGTTATTTTAGTATTTTTATTTTAAATTTTAACACATCATGTTAAATTTGATTTTCTTTTTCAAGATAAAAAATTAAAATAACATTAAATTATTAAAAATGATACTATTATAGAAAAAGCATATATGAAAAACAATAAAAGGGAAATTTGATAAATTTAAGGGCTTTTAATAGTTCTACTTTTAATTATTCTAGAAATATAATACCACATTATCTTAATAGAAAATCCACATAAAAATTTAATCTATTTAAACATAACAACAACACCAATAATAATAATAATAATACAACACACGCGCCACAACATTCTAAAATAAATGAAAGAAAAGTTAATTGCAAGTTTAGTCCTCTGAATATTGAAATTTCAATTTAATCTCTAGAATAAAATCGGAATTTATTTTAATCTCAGAATTATACTAGAAATCCAAATAAGTCCATGACACATAAGAAATACTAACAAAATTATATTTTAACAATTCATCCAAAAATTTTCAAAATCAGTTTATTATAAATTTATTTTTTTACCAAACGTATCTCAATTCACACAAAATCTGATGCTGAAATTTTTGAGGTGTTACATATTGTGCCATAGAATTCCACATGATTATTAACATAATTAAACTCTTAATTAAATAATTTATTCATAGCTACCTGAGCTTACTAACTTACCTTAATAGATGCTCTACAACACTTAATCATGCTTCCATGAACACCAATCAAACTTGGAAATCCTTAAATCATCATTTCCTAATTTTCATACAATAAAATTCATTCAAAAATGAATATAAATTCTTTTCAAGCTCATAATATTTCTCAAGAAATATCAAGCTAATAGAAATGTAGGAAGCTATTTTTTTACCTTATTGAAAGCTTCGTCTCACTAGTCATTGCTTTCCCTCACTATAACCCATGAAACACTAACTGAAATTTAAGAGATTGATGGAGGAAATAAGTTCAATAGGTGGTCTTCGTTGAGATTTTACCAAAATTTTAAGGTGGATAGTTGAAATTTTGATAGAAACTGAAGAAATAAGCAAAAAAAATGCCTTTTGCTTGTGGCTGGGGAGAAGAGAAATGAAACTGATGGGGTTTTTTCCCTTTTAAAAAGCTAACAAATGGGCCCAAGGCCTAAGCCCAACCTTTTCAAGTCTAACTTTGTCAAATTGTGGACCAGTTATTTAATTTGAGATTTCAATGATCCAAAATAATTCTGAATATAAAATATTGTATTTAAATATTATTTCCATTATAAAAGTCTTGAAAATTGATTAAATTATCCTTTTATGATAAAATTATTATTTTGTCCCTCTCTTTTTTTTCATTTATTCACGACTTTTTCCTAAAATTTGATACTTAGAACAATTCAAATTCATAACTCATAATAAATCTTTAATATAATACCTTGGGTAGTGAGAATTACAACTTTTCCCTTTTTCTAGTAAAAATGAGAAAATTATAATTTAATCCTTGTACTTTCCAAATTTTTTAATTTAGTCTTAAAAGTGATTTTCATATCACCAAATAATGTTCTAACCTATTTGATGACAATTAATCCATAATAATTCACATTTTTCGTTTTTGAACACACTAGTCCTCACACTTTTCAAAATTTATGATTTGGTTTTTTTGTCATACTTTCACCTTTACAACTCTTTTCACATAATTCCAACTCCAAAGTTAAATTCCTTTCATAAAATTTCTAATTAGGTCTATTCAATAAATTTTTTTCATAATTTTTTCAATATTTAAACCCAAAATTATGTTACATGTCATATCAACATTTTCAGAGCATTACATTTTTTTCTTGTCTTTGCATATCATTTGAAAAACTTAATTATACTCTTACGACACGTTTGGTTCACGGAATGAAATAAGGCTATAATGGAATAATTATTCTGTGAGAATGGAATAGAGCCATAATGGAATTGAATAGGCATAATAGTGTTTGGTTAGATGGAATGAAATGGATGAGTATTGTAATAGTATTCATGTGTTTGGTTAAAAAAATAAATATGTAATAGCAAAAAAAATACTCAAATGACGAATATACCCTTTAATAAATTAAATTATGTTTTTATTTTTAAAAAAATATTAAAAAACCAAAAGCGTTAAATGTTAAAATGATAAATATACCTTTTAATTATGTTATAAAAAGGTAAATCATAAAAAGAAATTCAAATGATTAATATAGCGTTTAATTTTTTTTTAAATGCAAAAAAAATATATAAAACCAATACACCTTATTGTATACTATTATTTTTATATTTGTACATAACTTTTATGTTTTATAAATTGAAAATCAATTATACCACTTAAATACGTTGAAACATGGAACAATTTCATATTACAACCATAATCTGGGTAACATTTGACACATGTCAAGCATCACTTTACCAGCAACCATATGGCAAATTAATGAATATTCAAATTTCATATGGCAAATTACTTATAGCAGTAGGTAAAGCACTCTAGCTAAGCTCTTAAAGAGCCAACATTACACTCAAATCTCCTAAAGCTCATGAGCTAATTATTACAAGTCATGTTAACATGATAGAATTGTACTTGGCTGTACAAATATCCACTATAACAATATTAAATAACCCCATTCTCACCGTGAGGCTTTCCCTTTCCTTATCTTCTTTCTTCGCAACAAGAACTTCACCGTAGAGAGGCAACACAATCCCTATGCATTTAGCTACAACAAAAAGAGAAATTGCATCTTGTGCGTTCCTTGCAATCGTACCGATATCACCTATACACTACAGCCAATCAAATGAAGCATCTACATTCAAGTTAACATAACCCAAAGGGTGACAAATCAAAACTAGTTGTTGGGGATGAAGAGATAAAAATCTAATCACCAAAGATGCAACTCGGGCCAGCTCCATACTTCGTAATTATTAGATCCCAAAAATCGGTTAAAAGAATTTAGATTAGTGAAATTTAGAGAGACCACATTTTAATTTTTGAGTTAAGATTGTGAAATTATATTAAGTGAATCTTGTTTAGTGGAAAGGTGTTGTCTTTGTGAGTGTGTGGATTTGAGTTCAAATCTTTCCTTTAAATTTTGTTATTTTTGTTTTAACCCCTATACTTAAGCTTCTAGCATTAATAATATTTTCATTCAATTGATATCAAGAATGATTTTGTTGGTTCAATGGTAAGGCTTTAGTTTATCCTTTGGCCTTGTATTCAAATCCTTGTGTGTGCAAAGTGATTTTTTTTTTTTTTGAATTCTGAGACAATTTGATAGGTGGTTAGCAGTGGAATGTGGGTAGTTTTGAAATTATCCCAAAAAATTCTTTCCCACTTCCCACTTCCCACTTTCCACTTCCCACGTTCCTCTCTTCCACTCCCTGCTTTTGTTTACTCTCTCTTTACTTTCTTTTGTTTCTTCCCACGTTTTGTTTTTATTTTCTTTTGGATAATTCTTTGCTCCTCTTTTGCATGTATTTTCCCAATGCCAATCTGTTCCACTTAAAGCTCTATTTTCTTATTTTCTCCCATTGTGATTCTTCCATTTATTCTATGTTCCTTTGTTCTCTGTTGTGGATTCATGATGGATTCAATAAGTGTCGGAATTATTTGAAGTTGGGTTAATGTAACACCCTTAACCCGTATCCGTCGCCGGACTGGGGTTACGAGGCATTACCGAAAAAAATAAAACTCTTTCACATTCACATAATCTATCAAACCATGTTCGGAAATGTACATTTTTTTTTTTTTAACTTCAGCTTATCAATTCTTGAATCAATAATACACAAAACACAATTCAATTTTATTAAACTCACATATGACCCTTTTTTTTATCTTATAACAAAATTACTATTCATATGGTAAATTTTCGATACAAAAAAAATTGAATATTTAAAACATACTAATTATATTTGCTACTTTCCATGTCAACTTTATTTTTCTCTAATACTATACATGCATAAAACATTATATAGCATCCAATCTGTATATCCAAAAATCAACTCATACCATATACCTAGTTATAAAATTCATTATAAAGCTATGCACACAAAACCATAGTAATTTAAACTCTCTTGTGCACAATTAATAACTTTATGAACATCCATTTCGCATGCCAAATTACCAAACTTAAAACACATACACATAACCAATAAGTTAAATAATTATTCGGTCATCTATAATATCTTCAATGCATTATAAATGTAATTATACCATATACCATACCACATATTTAACAAGCCGAAAATACTTATACTCATAATTCATTATTTCTAATCCAATCACCAACATATATGTTATATGCATAAGTATTTAATATATCTATATCTATATCTATATCTATATCTATATATATATATATATATATCATTAGCCAGATATGCATACATGTCATTTACCAATTCCAAGCAAATTTTATAAGTCAAATTATATATATCAGAGTTTGTGTCAATACTAAAACACACCAAATAACCAATTTCACTATATAGCAAAGTCATCACATAGTTTATCAAAACATGTACTGAAAATCACATATTAATCCATTTTCAATCTTAGTGGCCGAATACATCCATCCATGATATCATACATTTCATACAAATATCTTATGTCAATAAAATACACATTATAATTGAACATGATCAACTAAAGTCATTCATTAAACATATTACTTAACCGATAACATATATATCAAACACCTCACACATACTTATATATAAATATATGCCTAAATACATATATATATATATATATATATATATATATATATATATATATATATATATAGTGTCGAATCATCAATTAAACATACTCATTATCCAAATCTAGCATTTAGCTGAATTCACTCATCAACCCAAAATAACTATTAATATCTAATGCAAAACATATACGCATCATTTTTACCATGAGTAACCTAACAAACATATTTCATATTCATGTATATACCAAAACTGATTCAACCAAAACATATCCAAAATCATCAACCAACTTCAATGCACAAAGCACATATCACAAATACCATTCATCCTTGACACATAGCATTATAACCAAAATGAACTTAAACCAAAATCAAACATAACCAAATTCAAGCATAGAAGTTAAGCCATTTTCGCATGGCTTAAATTATACATAAACCAAAATCCAACATTTCAAAAATATAATCCAGCCTATACATGCCATAGATTCGAAAGTTCACTTATAAAAATACCGAAGACAGTCGATAGTGTGATAGACTTTGCTGACAATCCCCGAGCTCGTATCTGACTTCCAAAATCTATAAAACAGAGGTAAACATAAACACACACACAGAGTAAGCTCTCATAGCTTAGTAAGTCATAAGCAAATAATCAACTCAATGACATAATCAACTCATTTAAAATCAAACCAAACTATAGTATCATAATCACATAAGCTCTCATAGCTTAGTAAGTCATAAGCAAATAATCAACTCAATGACATAATCAACTCATTTAAAATCAAACCAAACTATAGTATCATAATAACATTAAATTTCAAGCTTACGATTTCATGTATACCAAATACTTTCACATATAAACATTACATGCATATACATAGTATATAGCCGAATATACTACATAAATGCACATATATTTATATTAGTAACTTATATAATTTGCATCACATAATCAATGGTCAACTTACCTTATTTAAAAATAGGAAATCAACTAACCCATACCTAATCATTTAGCTCGTTTTACACTTTCAATCACAACTTGTCGTTGCCCGATGAACCATTCAAAATTGGATAGGACACTCGCATAATCACATATATCGTACAATGCCAACGTCCTAGACGTGGTCTTACATGTAATCACATATCGATGCCACTGTCCCAGACAGGGTCTTACTCGCACACATATATCAGAGTCACATATCGATGCCAACGTATAAAACGTGGTCTTACTCGCACATTACATATCGGAATCCTATGTCATGACATATGTATCCTATCAAACAGTAGTATTGCTTTAGCAAGATTGGATTGTCGAACCCAAGGGACTAGGAGTACTAGTAATGATTGTCTTCTTATTATCTAGCCGAAGAAAAAAAGATTTATTTTAACTAACTAATTAATTAAACTAAGAACTTCCAGAAAATAGAATTTGGGAAATTACTTTTGGGGAAAGCAATTGATTAAGACAATACCTAAGGAAAAATCCACCTAGACTTTTACTTGTTATTCTGGCTCCGAACCGGACTATTTATTCATTTAACTTGTTCCGTAGAAATCCCTAATGTAAATTATTATCCCTCTCGAGACTAACAACGTCTAATCCTTAGGTTGAATAATTGATAGTTATCTCTAATCAACACCCTAAGGTTGCATTAACTCGATCTATGGATTCCCTTATTAGGTTTCACCCTAATCCAGTAAAATCTTGTCACCCTATCTCTAGGCGCGCAATTAACTCCGCTTAATTAAGACAAAGTTACTCTTAGCTAGGGTCTATTCCTCCTCCAACTAAGAGTAGTAACTTGAAGTGATATCTTGAAATACCAAAATAAGAATTAATAACACATAATTAAGAACAAGTCAAATATTTATCATACGATTCAGAAATAATAACAAGGTTTTGTCATAGGTTTCATCCCCCTTAGGTATTTAAGGGTTTAGTTTATAACTAAACAAGAAAAAATCTTAGAATAATAATTACAAAACATAAAGAAAACCCAAAACTCCTTGAGGGGAAATAGAGGAGAGATCTTCAATCTTGATAATAGATCCGGCTTCTGAGATGGATCAATTGGCGTCCTTGGAGTAATTCCTTACTCCCTATTCTCCATCTCCCATTTTCTTCCTCTTTTAGGGTGTGTATTTATAGGCTTTGGAATGCCTTAGAACCCTCAAAAGTGGCCATTTCTAAATTGGACTCAACTTGGGCTCGGCAAGGACACGCCTATGTGACACGCCCGTGTGCGATAACTTCAGGCTGTGTTCGAGGTACACAGGCTTGTGTTATACCCGTGTAAGTCGTGCTTCAATTCTGCCAAATTGACACGACCGTGTGATCTGCCCGTGTGAAGAGGTCCAGGCCGTGTTGATTTCGTGCTTTGGCTTATTTTCTCTGTTTTTGGCCCGTTTCTCGTTCTTTTCATTCTCCTATGCTTACTTGAGAATAAAACATGAAATTAAGGCATTAGGAGCATCGAATTCACCAAATTTAAAGAGAAATCATTCATAAAATGCGTTAAGCATGGGTTATAAATATGTATAAACTACGGTTTATCAAATACCCCCACACTTAAGCGTTTGCTTGTCCTCAAGCAAAATCCTCAAATCAGAATTAAAATTTCCTTTTTTTCTCAACTTATAATTCCTATCAATATTATCTTAAACCATCTCATAAGTGATCATACATTAAGAATTCAACTAAAAGAACATTAGAGCTTCAAACATTCTGAATTGAGTATTTTAATCATGAAAAACTTAGGTATCCATTCCCCTAAGTAGTTATCATTGATTTGGAGCCTCACAGAGTTTAACATCCTCACTAAAGATTCACTCAAATCACTCGAAGTGTTCAAGGACAATGAAATTAGCACTCATTAGTCAATATGAAAAGTTATTACCATAGGCTTGCAAAAAAATCTAATTTCCACCACTATAAATCGAGATGATACATCAATCCAAAGGTCTTTAAAGGGTTGTAACGAGGCTTAGTTAGGGGGTGTGGTCACAAGCTGAAAGGAAGGGTTAGAATCGAGATTGACTTGAAAATTTACTTAACTAGAAAAATATTTAATCATCACTTGTGTACAACAAAGCTTTCTTCTTTGACTATGGAGTGAAACTTACAAGTAAAAGAAAACTACTGATATGTATACATGTTTTTTTTTTAAGAACAAGTTAAATAATCATAAATTAACTATTAATAACAAGACATAGTTAAGCAATTTATTCAAATCAACTCTCAACAAAAATAGAGATCAAATTAATTTAGGGGATTTAAACAATAATGGGTTACGGGTTAATATTTAGGGTAGTACAAGGAATGACTTGTTAAGCTCAAAGGGGTTTACTAAGTGTAATCGTGGAGGTAGGCTTTTCATGGCATGAGTGGGTTAATCCTAAGTGCCTCTATCATCTTGATATATCAAATCAAATGGTGTGGTCTTGACATGCATAATTAGGCAATTTCTAGAATAACAATTCAATATTGGCACACTCAAAGCAATAATAAAAGTGAGCATGAAATAATTAATAGATGCTCAAAAGGCTAAAAAATCTCACAAAAATTATGGCTTTTTTTATGTTTAAATCCGTGGGATTCAATTCAAGATAATACCTAAATTTGGGGAAACAACCTAAATTTTTAAATTCTTAAAAATTAATTTATCATGCTTGATTTTTTAACGTCTTAAAGTTTAACAATCAATGCATGAATGCCTATGTTTTAATTCAAGATATATCAATCAAAATTATCAGTCAATCAAAATTTATCTTAAACATGATATGAGAGATTTACAAGAGGACAAAGCAATATTCAGGGATTTTCAGATAATGAAATGATTACCCCCACACTTAAGATGTACATTGTCCTCAATGTACAAGGATAGATATATGGAAAAATATAAAATCATAAGAGAGGGAGAGAATTGAAACTTCCTGAGTGGTGAATGAATGTCCTAGTTCGGAGTTATGGAGGTTGAGGAGGATACTCCGGTGGTAGTAGAGGTTGGATACCACAGATGCTGTGCCAAAAGAATATTATATCTTCTTATTGAGCAGGGCATGGTAACTGTGGTGGACCTTTTCCATTGGAGTTTGAAGTTCCTAAATGATTGTGAGCTTTGGAGCTCTGTGATAACTGTGATAAAAGTAGGAAATGTTTAGGGGATATTAGGAAGAATGAATTACTCGTAAAAGATTAGCCGAGAGTAAAGATTGTTAGATAAATATTATAAATCCTAATAAAAATAAAATGAAAGAAAAATAAAAAGTTTTCTTAAATGAAAATAAAAGTAAAAACATAAAATAATAAATAAAAAACAAAAATTTCTAAACATCGTCATCGCTAGATGATTCGCGAGGTAGGACTGGCGATGAGATGTGAAGGTGCTGACAAAGCTGCTGTAGAGTGGCATCAATGTTGTCGAATCTTTGGAAACACTGTTGCTCGAATCAGTTAAAGCGCTCAGAGATGTCAGCGTATGAAGCCGCCGCATGAACTGGCTGAGAAGGTGGTAGTGGTGGGTGGGAAGGTGGGTCCTCGTGTTGGGCAGGGACATCATCAGTAATGTCCTCGGGAACCTCCTCTTCGGTAGATTAAACGAGACGATATTGGGGAGGATAGGTTCCTTGGTGCCTCTCGATCATCCTCATGCTCATCATACTCGAGATGCCTTGTGGAGACATCTGGCCAATAAAGGTCAAGGATGATACTTAAGCCGCGGTATTGAAGAGTCCAAAGTGTCGCGCCAATCGAGTCACGTAAGGGCCAATGGAGATGACCCATCTCCGATGTAGCTCCATCTGGTGGCGTACGGCAAGAGCGATAAAGTAGGCGAGGTCGATGACATGCCCATTGGACATACACCATAAATAATAAACATCGTGGGTAGTGACGACGCCGGTGCTCTCCCTCCGTCCTGTTAAAGTGTGAGATAATAGAGAATAAAGGTACCTTAGGGACAGAGGGAAGGATGATCCCTTTGTGCTACTGGGGTCATAGGTGGCCGAACGTGGGACAAGGGCATCCCAACACCGTGAGGGAGAACGATGGATGTGGCAGTCAAGAGCGTGTAAGTCATTCTCCTCTCTGAACTCCTTGGTATAAAGACCCAACGCAGTATCGAACTCGGGAACGCTTAGTTGGTGGACTAATCCGCCTAAGCAAAACTGGACTGTGTCGGGATCATCGTAGTTGGTCATGACGGTTTGAAGATGGAATGTTGAGCACAGTTCCATTGTGAGCTCGAGGTACGTCGGCTCGATGATCCCAAAGAATTGCTCTCAAGGGTCGGTGGTAAGAAGAGCTCGGATTGCATCAGCCAACTGGACTTGTTCGATAGTAGCCCAGTCTATGCAGTGGCCCACTGCTAAGGGTCGGGCCCGTAGTATTTGATATAGTTCCTCTTGGGGTCCGTTAGGAAACTGGAGAAATGGGTGACAAATTTTTGCCGTAGGGTCCGCAGAAAATGATGCTCTCTTCCTTTTCTTCGAAGCGGGGACGGCGGTTTTATTGCCTCGTGAGGATGACATTGTGAACCTATACAAATGAAGAAGAATAACAATAGATATATGAATTTGAAAAGCCATAATTTTGAGCAAATAATTTTAACCAAAATATGAACTAAGCACAACCAACCCAATTCCTTTTGACAGCATAATTTCGTGACATTATCAATGTGAGGACATGGGGATGGGCAAAGTAATGGCATGTAAATGACAAAAGAATGAAACTTTCTTAACAACTTACATGAATATAAAATGCATGAAAAATTTCAACTACTCTTTATCATGAAATTTTTACTTCTAACTAAATGAATGGAGTAAAGAATGCATGCAATAACTTAAACCAAATGATGGGTATTCTAGATTACGATATTTAAATGATGCAAAATATATAAATAAAGTCAAAAAATTACATATTATCATGATAACTAGGCCTAAAAGTCAATAAAATAGGTAAGGAAGAAGTAAACGAACGCTAGGAAGAGGAGAAAATACGTCAAAAATGAAGTTAGAGGCGGCACACGGGCGTGGCGTAGAGGCCGTGTGGACTTGCAGCGGCTAAGGTTAGGGTTTTTGAGTGGGTAAAATAATGAATAGTGCAGGGTATTTATAGGTTTTGGGGCACACGGCCAGGGGACACGCCTGTGTGTCTCAACTTTAGGCCGTGTGTTTCGCGTTTTTCCCCTTTTGACGCGTCTGAAATTCGACATACACCCGTGTTCTTTGGGTGTGTTGTTTAACACGGCCATGTCACATGACCGTGTTTTACCTTGTTCACTTCTCTCACGCCCGTGTATGTAATCTCCACGCCCGTTTTAATTTGACAGGTTTGCCCACGGGTGTTAAACACGGGCTTGTTACAAGCCCGTGCTAGTTTCTCAGTTTCAACCACGGTCCTCAGGCACGGGCGTGTCGCACGCCCGTGTTGTTTTGGCAGGTTTGCCTACGGCCATGTCACACGGCCGTGGCGATTTATCGTTGCTCGTGTTTTGGGGAAAATCTTGCCCTGTTTCCACACGGTAGTACACACGCCCGTGTGCTTGGCCGTGTCCCTGTGGTAAACCTATTTTCAAGAGCTCTGTTAGTCATGGCAAGTGCTAAACACTAAAATTTAAAGAAGTTAGTGCAATTAGTTCTCGGGTTGCCTCTCGAGAAGCGCTTATTTATAGTCTGAGCTCGACTTACCTCTCTGTTGAATGGTCAAGGTGGTTTAAGGAGTTCGTACTCCTCATTCCTGCTATCATTCTTATCAAAATAAAGCTTTAGTCGGGAATTATTTACCTTAAAAGTGTCGAACTTCGGATGACTTACCTCCACTGTACTGAATGGAAAAATACTAAGTACCGTAAGAAGGGTTTCTTCATCCGGGTTGAGAGTGACAATGTGAGGGTCTGCGACATCTAATAAGACTTGATCTCCAACCTTAAGTTGATTTGGAGAGGTATCAGGCTTGTTTTGGCGTAGTTTCGATTTATTGGGTGTTTTTGATTTATGTGCTCGCTATTCGTCTAGCTCCTCTATCTGTAGCCTTCGTTCTTCATGAATGGGTCCTCTATTATTGTTGGAACATGGCTCGTGTACTTCTTTCAAACTTAATTTCTGCACAGTGGATTGTGTCATATTATCAGTTTTAGTAGTATGGTGTGGATCATTACCTTCCATATTCGATGTGCTGCTAGAATTACGGGCTTGAAGGGTGATCGTTTCGTCTCCCACGCGAAGTGTAAGTTCACCTGTGCCAACATCAATAATTTTTTTAGAGTTGCTAAAAATGGCCTCCCTAAAATCAAAGGGGTGTTGGTCTCCTTCTATATGTCTAAAACAACGAAATCAACGGGAAATATGAATATATCTACTTTCACTAGTACATCTTCAATGATACCCCTAGGAAATCTTATAGTTTTATTTGCTAATTGAATGCTCATCCTAGTTTGTTTAGGTTTCCTAAGACCTAGTTGCTTAAACATTTTGTAAGGCATGACATTGATACTTGCCCCTAAATCAGCTAATGCATTATTCACATCTAAACTACCAATTAAGTAAGGAATTGTAAAACTCCCTGGATCTTTCAATTTGTTGGGTAGCTTATTCTGTAGAATAGCTGAGCAAACTGCGTTTAACTCCACATGCAATGCTTCGTCCAACTTCCGCTTGTTTGCTAAAAGCTCTCTTAAAAATTTCATTGCATTTGGCATCTGTGACAGAGCTTCAATAAACGGTAAGTTGATATGTAATTTTTTCAAAAGTTTAAGGAATTTATCGAATTATTCTGAGCGGTCTTTTCTTGTCGCGTTAGGGTATGGCACACGATGTTCGTATTCTACATTCACCGTTTTATTATGACTTACCTCACCATCACCTTTGCTTTCCACATTTTCTTGCATTGGTTCTGGCTCAGTCTCAACGCATCCTTCTAGAGTATCAATTGCATTGAGTTGTTCCCTTGGGTTCGGTTCAATATTACTTGGCAAATTACCTTGTGGTCATTCAGAAATTAATTTGAATAGCTGACCTATCTGAGTTTCGAGTCCTTGAATTGATGCTTGTTGATTTTTGAGTGCTGCATCGGTATTCTGAAAACAAGTTCCTGACACCGAGATTAATTTGGATAGCATCTCCTCAAGGTTCAGCTTCTTTTCCTGTTGATAAGCTGGCTGTTGAAAACCTTGAGGATTCTGTGGCCTTTGATTTCCCTGATCGCCTCAAGAGGAATTTGGGTGGTTCTTCCAACCTGCATTATAAGTATTACTATATGGGTTATTTTGAGATCTAAAATTATTGTTACCCATATAGTTGACTTGTTCCTCTTCGGTTGTAGGATTGAATAGTGGGTATTCTGTAAGCACACCTCCTCCACTAGAATCACACCTTATCACTGGATGTACCTGCGTAGAACCAAGTAAACCTTCAATTTTTTTATTCAGAAGTTCTACCTAATTTGTCAACATAGTGACTGAATCGACGTTATAAACGCCTGCAGTTTTCGTTGGCTTAGTCCTCATGACTTGCCATTGATAGTTATTCAGTGACATCTCTTCAATAAATTCAGAAGCCTCTTCAGGTGTTTTGTTATTGATGGTTCCACCAGCAGCTGCATCAATCATTTTTCTTGTCGAAGGTTTCACACCGTTGTAGAACGTTTGAACTTGCAGCCATAGAGGTAACCCATGGTGTGGGCACCTTCACAAAAGGTCTTTGTATCTTTCTCATGCATCGTAAAGTGTTTCTAAGTCCATCTGTACAAAATAAGAGATATCATTACGCAACTTAGCTATTTTCGCCGGTGGAAAATATTTTAATAAAAAATTTTCGGTCATTTGTTCCTAAGTGGTAATAGACCCTCGTGATAGTGAGTTCAACTACTGTTTAGCTTTGTTCCTTAGTGAAAAAAGGAATAACCGAAGGCGAATGGCATTATCAGAAACGCCATTAATTTTTGAAAATGTGGCACAGTTCTAGGAAATTTACCAAGTGAGTGTTGGGGTTCTCATCCTACAAACCATCAAACTGAACAAATTGTTGTATCATCTGAATCGTGTTAGGTTTCAGTTCAGAATTATTTGCAGCAATAGCAGGCCTAACTATACTTGACTCAGTTCCTGTAAAATTAGGTTTAGCATAATCATACATAGTACGAGAAGTAGGATTCTAATTTGCTAATTCAGTGGGTATGGCTGGAGGTTGCGGATTGTCTTGATTTTTAGCCATCTCCTCAGTTGTAGTTGAGATATCGTCCTCTTGCTCTTCCTCTATGAATCTTAAGCTGCACCTGATTTCTCGTCAGTTTCTACGAGCTATATGATCAATTTCCTCGTCAAAAAGCAATGGTCCCGACGGGTTTCTTCTAGTCATAAACTACAAGAACCTGCCAGGAGAAAAAGAAATAAAATTAGTAAAATAAAAATTAAAGTTACATCGCAAGAAAATAAATGGCTGAAGTAATAAAAATTGAGCGTTCCTAATATCTTAGTCCCTGGCAACGGCGTCAAAACTTGATCGTGATTTTCCTGTGATAAGTTTTATAAATTTATAATGAATCGTTCTTGAAACTAACTATTATCACGACGTAGGCAAGTGTACCTATCGAACAGTAGTATAGCTTTAGCAAGACCGGATTGTCGAACCCAAGGGACTAGGAGTACTAGTAATGACTGTCTTCTTATTATCTAGCCGAAGAAAAAAAGATTTGTTTTAACTAACTAATTAATTAAACTAAGAACTTGCAGAAAATAGAATTTGGGAAATTACTTTTGGGGAAAGCGATTGATTGAGACAATACCTAAAGAAAAATCCACCTAGACTTTTACTTGTTATTCTGGCTCCGAACCGGACGATTTATTCATTTAACTTGTTCCGTAGAAATCCCTAATGTATATTATTATCCCTCTTAAGGCTAACAACGTTTAATCCCTAGGTTGAATAACCAAGAGTTATCTCTAATTAACACCCTAAGGTTGCATTAACTCAATCTATGGATTCTCTTATTAGGTTTCACCCTAATTCGGAAAAATCTTGTCACCCTATCTCTAGGAGCGCAATCAACTCCGCTTAATTACGACAAAGTTACTCTTAGCCGGGGTCTATTCCTCCTCCAACTAAGAGTAGTAACTTGAAGTGATATCCTGAAATACCAAAACAAGAATTAAGAACACATAATTAAGAACAAGTCAAATATTTATCATACGATTCAGAAATAATAACAAAGTTTTGTCATAGGTTTCATCCCCCTTAGGTATTTAGGGGTTTAGTTCATAACTAAACAAGAAAACATCTCAGAATAATAATTACAAAACATAAAGAAAACCCAAAACTCTTGGAGGGGAAATTGAGGAGAGATCTTCAGTATTGATAGTAGATCTGGCTTCTGAGATGGATCAATCGGCTTCCTTAGAGTAATTCCTTACTCCCTATTCTCCGTCTCCCCTTTTCTTCCTCTTTTAGGGTGTATTTATAGGCTTTGGAATGCCTTAGAACCCTCAAAAGTGGCATTTTCCGAATTGGACTCAACTTGGGCTCAACAGGGACACACACGTGTGCGATAACTTCAGGCCATGTTCGAGGTACACGGGCGTGTGTTATACCCGTGTAAGTCGTGTTTCAATTCTGCCAAATTGACACGGTCGTGTGATCTACCAGTGTGAAGAGGTCCAAGCCGTGTTGATTTCGTGCTTTGGCCCATTTTCTCCGTTTTTGGCCCGTTTCTCGTTCCTTTCGTTCTCCTATGCTTACCTGAGAATAAAACATGAAATTAAGGCATTGGGAGCATCGAATTCACCAAATCTAAGGAGAAATCATTCATAAAATGCGTTAAGCATGGGTTATAAATATGTATAAACTACGGTTTATCATTTTCCATCATCAAACAAAAAAAATCACAAGCTTTCAACCATGGCATAACTCAAAATATTCATCAAAATAAAAAATTCAAACATGGGCTTTGTAGATAACATAGGAACGATCTCAAAAACATAAAAATTATCAAAAACTGAACAAAGTCCATACCTTAATTTGAACTTCAAGTTGCCGAACTTAAAACACAACTAAAGCTTTCTTTTTTTTCTTTTAGTTTCGGCCGAATATGATGAACATGCATATAATTTTAATGCTTTGTTTTATTTATTATATGTTATTATACATTTTACCCAATTAACCTTTATAATAAAATATGAAACAATTATAAATCATGGTCATTACCGTCCATGACTAATCCTTATGGTCAATTTGCAACATAAAACCTCCATATTAAAAGAACAACTATTCGGCCCTTTCATAATTAACCACCAAATTTTCATTTTATGCGATTAGGTCCTATTATTTAATCGGACACTCCAACGACAAAATTAAATCACGAAAATTTTACACATATAAATTCACACATAATAAACACAAAAAATAATTTTTAAATATTTTTCTAACTCGGATTCGTGGTCCCGAAACCACTGTTCTGAATAGGGTCTAAATCGGGCTGTTACAGTTAATTAGTCAAAGTTTTTGCTGAAAATTTCTTGAGATTAATGTTGGTTCTATTAATTTTATGCTATTATGAGATAAACATGGGACGCTCTTCATTTTCCTTGAAAATTAAGAATGACTTTGGGGCTGTTAATTTTATGGTAAGTGTAATGCCCCAAATCCTTGGATTTTTAGGTGTGTATGTTTGTCAAATAATTTGATTTGATGTGGTAGTTAAGTGCCTTAGATGTTTGTTTTAGGTCTTGAGTTCGATTCCCTTGTTTTGGATTTTTTCTATTAAATTTTGGCTTTATGTTAAGCCTGAGCCTGAGGGCTTAAATTATTTTTCTTTATTGGATAATGACAAGAATGAGCCTGCTGGTTCAATGGTAAGGCTTCAGCTTACCCTTTGGTCCTGTGTTTGAATCTTGTACTGCTCGAGATTGTGATGTTTTTGTCCATTGCTCTGGTTGGTAGATGAGTTTGATTTAAACTCTGGTAATTTACCCGATTGGTTAAGATTTAGTTGAAATAAAATTATTTTTTTATGTCTTTTTATTTTTAAAACTTTATCCCATAATCCCTATTTTCCCTCACCCTTTGAACCGTCCAACTATTTTTCTTCTTGTCACATTTTCTTCCCCTCTTTTTGGTTGCTTTATTTTAATCCTTTTCTTTTTTCTCTTCTTTCTTTTTCATTTTTCTTTCTTATGCCTTGCTTCTTGTTTGATATTATCTTGTGCTTTAGTGGAAATCATTGTGTGGAGTCGATTGTTGGGACATAATACAATCAAAGTGTAAGTAATGTCATATTAATTCTCTGGCATTTGGATTTTAAATAGTTTTTTGATTCAAGGTGGGGGGTTTTACTAGTGTTTATTTTTGTTCTTGGTTGTGACAAACATTCTCGTGTTTTGATCAGGCGAAGGAATCAAAAATCAAATTCCTCTAGCAGAGTAGGTCTCATTTTGACGTTGTTTTCTATGTGTTAAGTGTTCGTTTTCGATTTGGAGGGATCTTTTATTGGTTAATTCGTATGTTGCATCGGTCAAATTGTAAGATTCGTGAGTTCTCGTTAGCGTGGTTAATTGATTACTTCAACAGGTGTGTTAAAGCCACCTAAAAAACTCAATTGAAACTCAATAAAATTGTAAAACATGGTTGTTTCTTGAAACTACCTAGCGTCACACAGCCGTGTGTGTAGACCATGTAACTGACTGTGTGTTGCCACACAACCATATGGTAGGCAGTGTGGAGCATATGACCGTTTATGTTTTTGTAGGCCATGTTGATAGGCCGTATGGGGCAAACGACCATATGAGATTTTATAGATCATGTGGGTAGGCCGTGTGGACCACAAGAGCACATTTTTTGGGTCGGATGGGCCACATGGCTGTGGAGGCCTTTTTGGCCAATTTTTGCACCTGATTAAGGGCCATTTGAGGGGCTCAAAACATAGGTACATAGGCATCATATGGGGCTGGAAAAGCGTAAGTTTTAGTATGTAAAAATACATGGGTAAGCCTAAGTGGTGTGTTAAGTAGGATATGTTACAATTAAACCGTACGCTATGTTTTGATCTGTGTGAAAATATATGTGTATGCATGCCATACAATTTATGATATACATATGTATGATATATGATTATGATTATGATATGCTTGTGTTTTAATGTGGATTATGATATGATGAAGAAAGTGTTATATGACAGTTTTTCCAGCAATTATGGCGGCTAGATTGCAAATTTCTGTCTGACAACTCAGCTACATATATATGAGTGGCACATCACCACATATTGGTGTGATTGAATAGATGGACCCTTGTAGTCTTATATGGTGTGATTGGCTGGTCAGAGATGGTGTGTAGCAGATGGGGTAGGACATGATATGACATGTTATATTATGATTCGATATGATATGTTATGATACATTATAATATGTTAACATATGGTCTGTATGGAATCTGATACGATATGAAATATTAAAAAATATGCTTTGATTTGAATTCTGAAATGTTATGACATGTTCTAATGTATATATATATTTGTACCGAAAGTGTGGGCAAAATCACACACTGGGCTTAAAGCTCACATCTTATTTTCTTTGTTTCAGGTGATCCTTCGACTTAGGATTGGATAGCTACATCGGAGCTTAAGTTTCACACTTTTTGGATTTTGTATGTTACGAGCTTTTCTTTATTTATAGACTTCTTAAAAACTTTGGACATTTTAATTTTGTTTGGGAAATTTGAATTTATTTTGGTAATTATTTGCTAAAGTTTTGGTTTTTAACCAATGTTTAAAACAAGACGACTAACTATAAACTAAATGTAATAAAGACCAATTTGTTATAATGTGTTTGCTGCCAAAATTTTGTCGAAAATCACTAAAGTGTTTTATCTCACAAATGTTTTGAGTAAATTGGTTTTGATTTAGTAAAAATATTTAAGATGTATTTTTAGAAATTGGTAAATTTTTCAAAAACTTATTCAAATCAATTTTCTCTTTGCTAAAAGTTGGTTTTCATCAAAATTAGATACCTGTATTTTTCACGTATGATGTAACCTCTATAATTCAACCGTAACGTCTAGGCCGGGTATGGGGTGTTACAATAAAGGGATGGAAGATCTGTTTTGGGGTTGTTGTGTTAAATTTTGATAGCAATGAAGTCAAAGATTTTAGTGTTTTATTGATCATTTATCGATTCATTTTAATGTTATATGTAGGATTTGGAGGGCGATATTTGTGTAGGGTATCAGAATCATTGTCAAGTGTGTGATTCTAACCCGAAATGACGTTTGAAACTTGGAAAAACTAAAAAATAGAGACTGTTTTCAAAACAATTCTGCGTCACATGGCCATGTGCCAAACCATGTGGACCACACACGGTCTGGGCTATTTAGGCCCTGTGGACCACACGATTGTGTGTAAGGCCATGTGGGCCACATGGGCTGGCCATTTGGGCTGTGTGGGCCCATTTTTCAAAAACTTTCCACTTAGGCTCATTTGCTCTAGAAATGCGTAATCAGACCCTCCGTAGAGTCCGTTTGGCATAAATAATACTCGAAACATGACATCTATCAAGATATGTTAGTATGTGCTATGGTTAAGGTAGGTTAAAAACTTATGTACTATCTTTGTTTCGATAACTTTGAAAGTATAATTACATGTAAAAACGTGCATAACACCTGTATGTGAAAATATATGTTTGTATAAGCAAGATGAAATGCTATGATCTATATAAGTTATGTGTTATGTTACCCTCCATATAATATCTTCTTATGTATGCATGCCATACAACCTATGTGATACTTATGTTTGTTAACGTGATTTTACATATGCATTGGGGTGGGTTCTGATTTGATGGAGGAAGTGGTTTCTAGAAGTAATATTGCAGTTTTTGTGGTTAAACCATAATATCTGTCTGGCTGCTCAGCTGCACAACTATGAGTGGCATACCACCATGACCCGGTGTGATTGGATGGATGAGCTCTTCTAGTCCTATTTGTTGTGATTGGTTGAACAGAGTTGGTGTGTAACAGATAGGGGTAGGATCTATGATTGCATCTATATAAGAATTTGCATTTGCATTTGTATATGAATTTGATTATGTGTCTGAATCTAAATATGCATATGTATCCGATTATGAAATACACCTGATTCTGTATAAGAGAATGTGTTTGAGATTTTTTATTTTAAAATTATGAATTCCATTCTAATATATGATTATGAAAATATGATATTCCGATCTGACATATATTTCTGGTAATGTGTACATTATAAGTAAAATTTTTGTGATGGTATTTACATTTGTTTTTGTTATAAGTATGTATTGTTTGTGAGCCGAGTCACACACTGCAAATCTTGCTAACCCGTTTGTTTAATATGTTTTAGGACACTTTCAGACTTAGGACTTGGTGGCGATTCCGTAGCTCGATTCACACAATTTGGTATAAATGTGTTTTGGATTTTGATTTCGAACTTTACGATCTTTCAGATTTTAATTTGTTTTGGAACGTTAAATTTTGGTTTTGGTATTTGTTTTTTCATACGCATTATTTATAACTTGTAAACACATCCAAGATGACATAATTGATGGAACCTTAAGATTTTAAGAGATAATAACTTTTTTAAAGTATTTTTCTACTGCAAGGTTTTGAAAATAATTATGACATTTTACAACTCAATTGGTTAAACATTCGGGATTGTTTTATAAAATTAATAAAACAAGGTTTGCGTTAAAGTGTTCACACGCAATCTTCTGAATACTTGTGTTTTAGATAAATTAAATAATTTTATTACTCTGAAAATAAAACTAAGTTTTCACGTAAGTTCATCGACAATGTTTTTACGAACGTTGTAACCTTCATAATCTGACCTTAATGTTTAGGCTGGGTTTGGGGTGTTACATTTAGTGGTATCAAAGTCAGGTTGCAAAACTCGGGCTTTGGTTTTTAGGTTTAAAATTTTATGCATAATGTATTTTGAAATTTCTGATTTTTAAGAAATTTTTTGAAAATTTGTTATGGGTGAATTTGCACAAAAATTTATAATTTTGAAAATGTGAATCCGAGTCTCCGACACTGATCCAAGTAAGTTACTTATACTCTAGTTAATTGCACTTTAGCTAGTCTGATGGACTTTAGAGATTAACAAATAAGATATTCTTTGCTTAAATATAACTACGCACTTTTATTAAACCTTAGACTTAGGATTTTTAATGACCAAAGCGAAACTTTAGACTTCTGAACTAAAGGTAAATAAAATGAATTTATACGGACATGGTGGATGTTTTCAAGTGACTCATGCCGAGTCCTTTTCTCTGGTCAGTATGCTTAATTTGAAAATTAATTAGTGTGTGGAGACACCATTTCTGAGGATGGTAATTGGGAAGCTGAAGATGATGTTGTGTCTCAGGATATGTTTAGATATTTACAAAGGTTCGTTGAGGCCCAATCTATACCGATGAGTCGAGGGTCTGTGACTAAGCGACTTCGATTGAATGAGGCTAAGATAGTGGAAGAGATTAATAGCTTAAAGAGTGAGGAAAAGGAAATGAATAAGTGAGGAATAAGAGGAGTTTTGGTCATTTTGACTTGAATCTATGATCTAGGAAACAGGCCAAAATAGTTAGGCCTCAGTGGCTGAGGCAGATGTGAGCGTATGTTAGGTTTTGATTGGTGTTTTCTATGATAGGCACCGTTTTGGAGAGTGTTGGAGGCAAATGGGAGTGTGTTTTAGCTCTGGATCCGAAGAGTATTGTGCTAGGGTCCATTCATGACATTCCCTTAGTCGGATGTAAGCTTTGGCTTAGAGAGGAAATCAAAGACTGGTTTGTGCAACTAAGCGTGGAGAGGATTGAGACGTATTTGGCAGCAATACAAGTACATTTGTGATCTATGCCTATTGTACCCTGCATTAACTAAGTGTTTGGTTGTACTTAAGTGTTTGATTGTCATTAGAGTTTCTGAGATTTTTGGGTTTGTAGAATAGTTAGTGATTCTTTTCTGTAAAGAGTTTCTTGAGATAATTTGAGTTAGTGAATAAAAAAGTTCATTAGAAATATGTTTGGAAAGGGAGTGGAATGTTGTTTGGATTACATTGAAACTAGAGTTGTACAGCGATAGCGTGGTGATAAGTTTGGAATGTGAAATTTCAGGTTTTCTGGTTAAGTGAATGATAAGATAGCAGGAATTTCAAGGTCGAAATTCTTTTAAGGAGAGGAGAGTTGTCACATCCTGAAAACTGGGTTAGAAGAAATTGGGTTAGTGAAACCTAGATGGGTCACATTTTGATTTTTGAGTTAAGGTTGTGAAATTAAATTAAGTGAGTTAATGGTTTAGTGAAAATGTGTTGTGTTTGTGGGAGTGAGGTTCTGGGTTCGGATCTTTCCTTTGAATTTTTTTTTGTTTTTGTCTTAATCCTTTTCCTTAAGCTTCTAGCATAAATAATATTTTCATTCAAGCCTACTAATTTAACGGTAAGGCTTCAGCTTACCCTTTGGTCTCATGTTCGAATCCTTGCATGTGCAAGGTGAAATTATTTTTATTTTGAACTCTAAGGTAATCTGTTAGGTGGTTAGTAGTGGGATTTAGTGGTATGTGGGTAGTTTTGAAATTATCCCAAAAATTTCTCTCCCAGTTCCCACTCTCACGTTCATCTTTTCCACTCCCCACTTTTGTTCACTTTCTCTTTACTTTCTTTTGTTTCTTCCTACGTTTTTTTTTTTCCTTTTATTTTGGATAATTCTTTGCTCCACTTTTCCATGTATTTTCCCCATTCCTATCATGTTTCACTTAAAGCTTTATTTTCTTGTTTCCCATTGCGATCCTACCATTTATTCTATGTTTCTTTATTCTCTATTGTGGATTCAATAAGTGTTGGAATTATTTGAAGTTGGGTTAATTAGGCGTAGTTTTTGCTAAAAATTTCTTGAGATTAATGTTGGTTGTGCTAATTTTGTGCTATTAATAGATAAACATTCGGCGCTTCTCGTTTTCCTGGCAAATTAAGAACGACTTTGGGGCTATTAATTTCGTGGTAAGGGGATGAAAGATCAGTTTTAGGTTGTTGTTAAATTTTGTTAACAATGAAGTTTAAGATTTTTGTGTTTTATTGATCATTTATCGAGTCGTTTTAATGTTATATGTAGGAGTCGGAGTGCGATATTTGTGTGGGGTATCAGAATCGCTGTCAGGTGTGTGATTCTAACCCAAAATGACATTTGAAACTTGGAAAAACTCGAAAACAAATATTGTTTTCAAAACTATTCTACGTCACACGACCGTGTGCCAGATCGATCTGGGCTATTTGGGCCGTGTAGGCCACACGAGTCTGTATGAGGCCATGTATCAAATTGTGTGTGCTTATTTTTTAGAAATTTTCCACTTAGGCTCGTTTAATCTTGAAATGCATAATTAAACCTTCTGTGGGATCCATTTGGCTTAAATAGGACTCGAAATGTGACATCTTTTAAGATGTGTTAGTATGTGCTAGGTTAAGGTAGGTGAAAAACTTATGTACGATCTGTGTTTCGATAACTTTGAAAGTATAATTATGTGTAGAAACGTGCAAGACACTTGTATGTAAAAATAATTGTTAATATAAGTAATATGATATGCTATGATCTATATAATTATGTTTTGTGTTACGCTCCGTATAATATATGCTTATGTATGCATGCCACACAACCTATGTGATATGTATGTATGTTAACATGATTTTGTATATGCATTGGGGTGAGTTCTAATTTGATGGAGGAAGTGTTTTTTGGCAGTAATACTGCAATTTTGGCTGTTAAACCGCAATATCTATCTGGCAGCTCAGCTGCACTACTATGAGCGGCATACCACCAAGACTCAGTGTGATTGGATGGACGGGCTCTTATAATCCTATTTGGTGTGATTGGTTGGACGGAGTTGGTGTGTAGCAGATGGGGGTAGTATCTGTGACTGCATCTGTATCAGAATTTGCGTTTGCATTTGCATCTGGATCTGATTATGTGTCTGAATCTAAATATGCATCTGTATCTGATTATGAAATACACCTGATTTTCTATAAGAGAATGTGTTTGAGATTTTTTATTTTGAAATTATGAATTCTGTTATGATATATGATTATGAAAATATGATATTCTGATCTGAGATATGTTTTTGGTAATTTGTACATTATAAGTAGAATTTTTGTGATGGTATTTACATTTGTGTTTGTTATAAGTATGTGCTGTTTGTGGGCCGAGTCACACACTGGGCCTCTAGCTTACCCGTTTGTTTAATATGTTTCAAGTGACTTTTAGACTTAGGACTTGGTGGCGATTTTGGAGCTCGGTTTGCACAATTTGGTATAAGTGCATTTTGGATTTTGATTTCGAACTTTATGGTCTTTTGATTTTTAATTTGTTTTAGAACGTTAAATTTTGGTTTTGGTAATTGTTTTCGCAGACATATTATTTATAACTTATAAACACACCCAAGACAACATAACTGATTGAACCTTAAGATTTTAAAATATAAGAATTTTTTGAAAATATTTTTCCGCTGCAAGCTTTTGAAATTAATTATGACATTTTACAACTCAATTGGTTAAACATTCATGATTGTTTTTATAAAATTAATAAAACAAGGTTTGCGTTAAAGTGTTCACATGCAATATTCTGAATACTCATGTTTTAGATAAATGAAATAACTTTATTAGTCTGAAAATAAAACTAAGTTTTCACATAAGTTAATCAACAATGTTTTTACAAACATTGTAACCTTCATAATCCGACCTTAACGTCTAGGCCGGGTTTGGAGTGTTACAAATACACACCAACAGTAATCATTATGAAAATACTATCTATCATCTATGCAATTAACTATGCTTAAAAATATATACATGAATATATAATATTAATACCAATCTTGGGAAAGCAATTAAAAAACCCCTGAAACCAAACAATTAAGATACAAGAATAAAATACAAACAAAATCATATGTGAAGACTTAAAACCAAAAATCTTGTTATTAGATCTCAAGCCTCAGAGGACACCTCATTAGGCACAGATGACTGTGGACTTTTTCTGTTCAAAATGTTGTAAAAAATTATCTACAAAGTCATGACAAAAATGAGAAAGTACGGAACAAAAAATATTTTTTGCATAGCATCATGCTAACAAGAAGGAATCCAATAAGAAGTGATTTAATGAGATGAAAAGGGAATCAATACCACTTTCACAAAGAACAAATACCTGTGTCAAGAACATATATGCATGCGACACATATATGACCATCCATACTAAAGATAATGTTAGAAAAACGGGTTTGGAAAACGTAGCGAAAAATAAGTATAAGGGAAAAACCAAAGTTTTAATTTTTTTTCAAAAACAAGAACTTGGTTGTGATATCTAAAGTAATAAACACTTAATTAAAATTGTACCATTTCAGTTCGTCTTTGGTGAACGCTTCGACTAGGTAGTCTTCTTCGCTATCCTTAAAAACAGAACCTTTAACTTTAAATCCAAACAAATAATTAAACTTAAATATAATTACCAATAATACATTCCAATCATAGCAAACATACACATTTGGGCCTTAATCGAGCTTTCGGGGCCCTAAAAACAACTTAAAAGCAATCAGGGATCAAATTGAATAAATTAGAAAAATTTCAGAAAAACATGAAAAATTGGAAGACAAAAAAAGGAGTCATACGGCCATGTGGCTAGGCCATGTGACATAACCCAGACCGTGTGAACCTTTGAAGTAGGGACACACGGTCATGTATACCACATCTCAACCATACAACATAGATACAAAAGATCACTTCTTTTCAACCTATACCATTACAACTTACCAATTTAGCTAGGCATAACCAACATGACCATATTCAAAAGCGTTTAATCATATACAAGCCAAAGACAAAAGGCATTATGCATATCAAGATTTAACACAACTCAAAACATTACCAAATTGCCAAATTAACAATAATTCTTATACATGTTAATACACATATCCCATACACACCATTTAGTTACTTCATTCTCTATTTATATCACTTATCCATACCTTTTTATACAACACACAACAGAGACCAAATTCACCTATTAACACAAGCATATACCAACTAATTTCAAAACATATACATACGCAAGTAGGTTAAACCTAGGCACGTAACATATTAAATTAACATGCAACCCTATACATGTCATTTATAACCATTTTAATATATTCATACGTTACCAAAGTGGATCGATGGATAGAATAATCATGCTCCAACATTAATTCCAACCGTTCAAGCTTTCCGATGATCTATAAAATAAATAAAACAACTATATAAGCAACTAGTGCTTAGTAAGCTCGTATAAAAAAAACTTAAACTTACTGAATACATTAAATTAAGCAATCAAGCATAATTTAGCTTAGTCATAGTCCAAATTTCCTTTCCTATACTCAACACCTTACATGGTTAGTTGGTGAAGCAATGCACTTAAAATTCCAACTAAAACATAGTATATAACATGTCAACATTTCCTTTTCATAACTCATCACTTCTACATGTACAAGAAACCATCTTTTCCTTTCAATTTCACATATCATTATAATCCATTTCATTATCCAAAATCATGATTCATTTTATATTTTCATACACCCATTCAAGCTGTATTTATCCATTCATATCATGGAAAGAATTTCACTATATAAGTCATTCATTCACACAATTCAAATGTTACCTTTTCAATCCAAATACTTACATTACATTTTCCATTTTGTATTCTCACTAACATAGTTCATTTATATACATACCTTTTCATTTTAACCCTTAGTTGTTCGTTGAACCAAATAGAATAACATCGGATACTTGAAATAATATTTTCAGTACAACTTACCTGATACAATACACTGGCACAAAGACTGCTAAGCTCAAGACCTGATACAACACATCGGCAGGAAACCTGCTAGGCATAAAGCTTGATATAATACACCGGCACGAAGCCTGCTAGGCACAAAGCCTGATATAGTACACTGACACGAAGCCTACTAGGCACAAAGCCTAATAATATGCACTGGCACGAAGCCTGTTGGACTCAAGGCCCGATAAACTATCTCTAATACAACTCAATTTCATTATTAATTTTCATTAACCAACATTCAATAATTACAAACACCACAATTATTAGAATAAAAAAAATCAAGGAATTTAATATGACATATTACATAAAATATAAACTTACCTCGACTGAAACGGTTACTAAAACAGAGTCGACAACTAGTCTGAAACTTTAGCTTTTCCTCGATTTAAATCAGATTACTGCGTTTCGTGATCTAAATAATAAGTCAACCCAATTAATACATTTCTAGCATTCTAACAAGTAGTTTTATGCAATTAAACCCTTCCATTATCAATTTATAAAATTAGCCCAACATTTTACCTTTTATGCAATTTAGTCCCTACATCCAAAACTTGCAAATTTACTATTTTTAGCTAAAATTCATGTTAACCGATTTTCCTTTAATCTTAAAATAGCCCATATTTTTTCTCATTTCACACAATTTATATTAAATTTTACTATTTCAACAATGTAATCCCTAATCATTAAATTCATCAAAAATCACTAAACAAAATACTTATATATAAAAACTAATACTTCAAATTCATCATTTAATATTAAAATCACAAAAATTCATCAAAGGAAAATTTTAAAATATTTAACAGTTTTAAAAACGAAAGTACAGGTTAACTGGATCTAGTTGTAACGATCTAAAAAATATAAAAATTATGAGAAACAAATTCAAAACGGAATTACATGCAAAAGCCTTTCAATGGCCAAACCTTGAAAGTATTTCCATAGAGGTTTGTCTTTCTACATTTGGCGGAGAACCTTTGTTAAAAGAAGATGATAATGATTTATTTTTATTTTACTTTAGTTTTATTACTTATTTTTAATTATTTTAACCTTTACACATGAATAAAACAAAATTTAAAAGTTCTCTTGCTGTCCCACTAATTAAAAATGGTATATTTACATATTAATCCTTCCACTTATATTAATTAAGTCATTTAATCATTCAAATCCAATAGTGATCAAGTTTTACATCATTTATGATTTAGTCCTTTTTAATTAATTAATTATCCAAACATTACAATTTTCTAACCGAACCTTCACATATCTAAATAATAACTCTATAAATATTTAATACAAAAATCTACAAGCTCGGTTTATAGAAAAAAGGTCCCTATACCTCATTTTTCGAAACCACTTGACTTTTAAAACAAACACTTGAACTTAACTATTCATTCAAATAACAAAAATTATCCAAACAAAATTTATTATAATAATATATTTGACTCATAAATATTAAATAATAATATTTATGGACTCACTCATTGAATTTGTGACCCCGAAACTACCGTTTTCGACACTACTGAAAAACGAGTTGTTACAAATCGATAGCTAATCCACCTTAAAACATTAATCTAGAGTTAATTACAAACCCTGAAATGAGTTAATCTTATTGATTGGTTTTTATTGATTTAAGTTGTTTGTTTATTTTCCTATTTATTTACTTTAGTTATTTAATTTATCTTATTCATCCATTTTATGATTTGTCATAATATAAGAGTTAATTATTACTGTTTAGACTTATTATTGTAAAAAGGGTTTTATAGATTTATTTCGTCCTCCCTTGGGTACGATCCTTAGAATACATTTTGTATTCTGTTGTACACATATACTATATTATAATTTGACTCGTATACTTGCGAACACCTCTGCTCTAATTTTATATATTTTTGGTGTGATAATTAACTATAAATGATAACACGTTTATAGGCGATCAACCGTCTGATTGGTCTAGTCCAACCACCGGTTGGACTATCGGCCCAGTTTCACATATTGGGACTGGTTTAACCAGTTTTAAGTCTTGGTCCCAGTTTTTGGTTATCGGTTCCAACTTTCAATCCCAAGTCTAATTTTCAAGTCAATTGTTTGACTTGATCAATATTAATTAATTAATTTGATTAATTTAATTTTACTTGATCAAAACTAATTTTCCCAAAAATTACTGAGATTTTCTAAATTAAATTTTCAAGAAAATTCTTTAATCAAAATCTCTAGCTGAACAATTCTCACGATCGCCTAATTTAATTACACATCAAATAAATCGACTCAATTAAATTATTTTCGAAGTTGTAGAATTTTTTTTGATTCAAATGCAATCCACTCGAGCTTTTGTTGAGCTAGCGGAGGGACCAATCGGACATAAACAATTAGACTCTAGTAATTGCAATTATGTCCAGAAGCATTGTTTCGATAATTCACAATTTACTTAATCATGGAGTCAGTCCACCATGATTAAAAACTCCTTATTGTATACTCTTTGCGAAAGCAATTCATCCAACTGTTTTGTCCAATGACCTTGTCATGTGTGTGTTACCCTTATATGATATCTTTGATTCATTTGAGTTAAATTCGTTCACTCAATACAATTCTATTTTATATCATTGTCACCATTGTATCTTCTTAATGAATAATATGATCATTGTCAACAAATGACTATGATAAATTGTTTGAACAAACAACCCGTGACAATGTTCTATATTTATCAATCCACATAATGTCAATGAGAGAATATCGTTAACTCTTTAATCCAGTTATGACTTCCATTGTTGCTAGTAAAGTCATACCATACACAAGTCATGTACCCAACATACCGGCTATGGACTCAATCATCTTTAGAGCATAAGCCTTCACTTATATTAAAGCACTTGAGTTACATACACATGGTGATTGACTAACTTAAGATTTAGGTAAATCACACCATAAACATCATAAGTGAATTAATTCAAAAATGGATTCATAATTAATTAATCTTGAGTCTAGTCTAATGTATCGTTCTTCCAATGAATACATCTATGTCTCTACTCATGGAGTTAACTGCTCTAATAGTCAAGACTAGTCATCTCCCCAATTGGAATTGAAGATGGCATAATAGTTCTTCTAAGTATTTGAATCAAATGTTCACTTTGATTCTTTTATGGGATTATAGACTCATTTAGATTATCTACTGAAGTATGTTGTCTTTCTCGCAATATAAACGTTCTTACAGTGCAACTTATCATCAGTTTGAACTTAGACAATTAATGAGCTAATATTTGTTTTTCAAAATTTTTCTATGTATGCAAAACATAAAAGAAAGAAACATAAAAGATATAACAGTGAAATGTGAAATTAACTTTATTTATTTATTCATCATCCAAAGACATAGAAAACAGTTATATGTTTACTACAATATGGACACATTTCCCAACAATAAGATAAATTTTCATTAATAAGGAGATAATTTACAATCAAGTTAGTTATTATTGATATAATTCAAGCAATAAGAACAACCAAATTCTCATTAATAATGAGATAATTTACAATCAAGTTAGTTATTATTGATATAATTCAAGCAATAAGAACAACCAAATCACCTCAAAGGAAACAACATAACACAAATGTTCGGCACTAGACCAACACAATTCCAGCCATGAGAAAAAAATCAATAGTAAGATCAAAACAGCCAGAGCAAAGGAACAGACAAATACCAAAGGTGGGATAATGTTCAAAGCTTGAATGATAACATAGAAACCTAAAAGAGGGACTTTAGAAATGGAAAACAAGCTATAGAGGCAAAATGACCAAAACCAATAGAATCACATCAATAGAACCAACCAATACATCAAAAACAACATTCTCAATATCCTCAACAATTCAAGACATCAACATCAGAATTTAAATGGCAAGATGACAACAAAAAAATTTGGGCAATTTTTTAGGTATTCATATTTAAAGACTTAAATATTTTTTAATTTTAAAACTATTTATTTTCAAAATCTTCTAAAATGAAGACTGCTTGATTTTGGGCACAAAATTAGGGTTTTTATTTTCTATAATCTCTTATCATATTGTTGTTATATATTTTTTCTTTTCAACAAAAAGATGTTGTTTTGATATACCACAATTATGAAGCGATAGAGATCGAGCGACGATCTCGATTCTTATGAGGAAAATGCTAGCAAAGAATTGATTTAAAAGCAAAGTAGAAATCAATTATCTTTTCACTCTTACAATTTTTATAGTTTTTCTATTTTTCTCTTATTTTTTGAAAAGAAACAAAACTATAGAATTCGAAAAAAGAAAATCATACAGAGATCCTACGGAACAAACCCATATACAAGAAACGAAACCCAGATAAAAAATAAAATAAAGCCAACAAATTTAGAATAAATACTTGTAATTTTTTAGTAACAAAAAATTGAAGCCCGTAAGGGAATTTATAAAACAAAAAACTGATGAGATTGAAATAGAGTTGGAAGGACTAGGGATTTGGTCATTGGGAAAGATTGAAGAAGTTAGTAAGGGGCAATGATGTTTAGGGCTTTGGAAATGGAGAAGGGATTGAATCTGGAGGCTGTAGTTGAAAGTGTAGAAAGAACGATGATGAAAAAATAAGGACAAAAATGAAAAAGTTAAATCTTTCAGCATTCCTACTGTGCTCTGAATGGGTAATTCAGAGGGTGGGGCAAAAAATGGTATTCAACCTCTATTTAGTGATTACTGGGAATAGAGAGCTAAACATCAACACCCGTAATAGACAATTACACTATACAAAACATTTACTTTAATGTGGGCCCATTGAATTTGAGTTGAATGCATGGTTCATTACATTGAACCAAACATGTTGTTAGTTCCTTTACCAATAGTTACATCACCGATATTAATTATATGAAATAAAAATAATATTAATAAATTAAAATATAATCACATAAAATTACTTAGTAATTTAAAACAAACCCTCGCTTTTAACAAATAATTTCTAAAATTAAAAGGTTAGATTAAAATGGTTTCACCCTTCTATTTTATATATAAAAAAAATCTTTTTAAATCCCTACTTAATTTTTCATCTTTTTAGCCTTTAAATTTATTTTTGTTTGGTCAAATCACCTAAAAATGAATAAAAAATTAAATTTCTTTTTTAACTTTTTTGATGTTGCATACATGTGGATGACACGTCAATATTTACTTAATTTTTAAAATTTTAAAATTAAAAAAATTACAAAAACTTTTTAAAAATTAAAAAACATTAAAATTGTAAAAAAATATATTTTAAAATTTTTAAAAAGTAAATTAAATTAAATTAAATTTTGACGTGTCATCTAGGTGGCAATCCATGTATATGCCATGTCAGCAAAGGAAACGAACATTAACTTTTCCATCAATTTTGGAGTTATTTGACAAAAAATACAAACTCAAGGGTTAAAAGAGATAAAAAATTACATGGAGGGCTTAAATAACTTTCTTGTAAAGTTGTAGGGCTAAAAAACTCATTATGCCAATTAAAATTAAGGTAAACTACATCCAATGTCAGTAAACTATTAATAAGTTTATGTTTTGGTCACTTAACTTCAGCAAGTTACAAAAAGATCATTGGATATTTAAAATTTTTTATTTAAGTTACTGAACTATTCGAAAGTTTTTATTTAATTCTCTAGATTGTTAATTTTATTTATTTAAGTCACTAAACTATTAATAAGTTTGGCTAGTGAGCTCTAATTGACAATTCGATGATTGGTAAGGTGGATCAGTATTCATTGATAAGTATAAAAACATATTTTAAATTCAAGTTGATTTGATGGTCAATTTCAGAAATCAAAGAAGAAAACTTTATGGATCTTAGTTCATAGAATCACGACATTGAAAATTATTTCATGAAAACAATGAACTATAAAAAAGAAAGGGAATAAAAGCTTTCAGTTAGCGTAAAAGATTTGAATAGAAAGGAAAATACAATATCAATTTTAATAATATAATAATTTAAATAAAAACTATCAAATAATTCATTAATAATTTCATTAATTTTTGAAATTGAATAATCAAAACAACCTCAAAAAAATATTAACACCGGTTTCCTTTTTACACATAAAATTCCTTCATCTACCTCAACCATGACAGTCAATTTAAAACTATAGTGCGTCCTATCCTATTAAAAAACCCACGTCCGGACGCTAGAAAGATCTCGGTGTTTTATTAAGGTTTTTACAGAATTATAAAGCCCAAAAAAAAAAAAAAAAAAAAAAAAACCTATTCCTGAAGAGTAAAAGAAATATATATATATACATGTATAAATAAAAAACTAATTTTTATATAGCGTGTAATTTTTTTTAGATTTCGTATGCACGTAAATAAGTTTAACACTTATTTTTATTTTATCTCTACATATATTTTAAATTATATATTATTTGTTACTAAATAATAGTTTTCTTAGATATTTAAAAAAGGGCGTTTTACCCAAATATGCTCTTTAAATAATATAATTACGGAAATAGGCTAATTTTTACGTTATTTACTGGACTAGGCCTTTTCCCACGAAAACGCGTCCACATAAGCGCGATTTCATAGTACGTGTCAGCAAAACGCTCCCCTGAGGGAGCGCTTTGTCCACATCAGCAAAAAATGCCTCCTTGAGGGCGCGCTTTGCTGACGTGGACAAAGCGCTCCCCCAGGGGAGCGTTTTACCCATTTTTTAGGGTTAGGGTTTTTTTTATTTAATTGATTTAGGGTTAGGGTTTTTAAGATTTTGTAAGGATTTAGGGTTTTAGGAAAAAAATTAATTGAATTGGGGTATAAATTAACTATTAATTTTAAATACAAAATATTAAATTAGAGTTTAGGGTATTAGGGTTAATTGATTAAATTTAAGGTTAATTGATACATACAAGAAAAAAATTTCTCAAAGATAATATGCTTGCAGCATATATACATACTGGTGCTATGCTAAGTTTAGGGTTTCGAGAAAAAATAATTGAATTAGGATTTAGGATTTTAGGGTTAATTCATTAAATTAACTATTAATTTTAAATACCAAATACTAAATTAGAGTGTATTAGGGTTAATTCATTGAATTAGGGATTAGAGTTTAGTTTTTTAAAATAAATTTGTGTTTAGGGTATTAGAAAAAACATATAAGCAATATAAATTTTTTTTGTCATAAGTTTTAAGGTTTAGGGTTTCTGCAAGAATAATTCTGAGTAGACGTTTCTGGAAAAATAGTGTTGGAAAACGCTTCAAGTAGGATGCACTGTCAGCAAAATTTCTGGAAAAAGCTCCTACGTGGACGCTCTTTTGCTATAGTAGTTCGTAGAAAAATAATTCTGAGTAGACGTTTCTGAACAAATAGTGCCGAAAACGCTTCAAGCAGGATGCACTGTCAGTAAAATTTCTAGAAAAAGCTCCCATGTGGACACTTTTTTACTACAGTAGTTCGTGGAAAAATAATTCTGAGTAGACATTTCTGAACAAATAGTGCCAAAAAAGCTTCAAGCAGGATGCACTGTCAGCAAAATTTCTGGAAAAAACTTCCACGTGGACGCTCTTTTGCTACAGTAATTCGTGGAAAAATAATTCTGAGTAGACATTTCTAAACAAATAGTGCCGAAAACGCTTCAAGTAGGATGCACTGTCAGTAAAATTTCTGGAAAAAACTCCCACGTGGACGCTCTTTTGCTACAGTAGTTCGTGGAAAAATAAGGTTATAAATTAGCCAAATTTTATTCTCAGGTTGCATAACTTACAACAAAAAAATTAGAGAGGCTAAGAAGAGAAGAAATTGAAGATGAGTGAACGTATTAGTGCTGTTATTTACTATGATGGTGAGGTCTGTAACACCGAGAACTGTGTTGTTTTTTTATCGGAGAACACAGCGAGACTGGTTTTTAACCAGAACATAGATTTGATAGAACTTCATAAAAGAATTAGGCGCAAAATCTTCGGAACGACGCCAATGAAAGTTTTGTCTATTAAGTATCGATTTTGTGCTTCAGTTGATCCTGTGACATATGACTCATTCGACATCAAATGCACTCGTAGCTTGCAGGCAATGGTGCAGACTCATCTCGTTAGTGGATCACCCTATCTTGAGTTATATGTACAATTTTCATCGCTAAATGATACATTTGCAGCTTCAACATTTACTGCTGGTCGAGAGGAATACACGACCCCTGCTCAACACCGTTAGTGGGTGGCAAAACACGGAAGTGCCCATGTTTAGTAGCAGTATGGAATACTCAACCTCTGCACGACACTCCGTTAGTGGATGGGACATGCACCTCAGTGGGTCAATGTTTAATGCTGGAAATACGTACTGAGGAATGACATCAACTTCTAGTGGTTGGCAATCCACATCTGATTGGAGACGTTGTGAAACGTCTATAAGGAGGGATGATGTACTCCCTACGACGTCCACCGGCGAGGGGACCTTTTAATTTGCACATGATGATAGGTCAGATAATGAGTCCGATGCAGATCCACCTCGAGAGGCCGGCCCCGATGGTGCAGAAGTTGTATTATTTTTTGAACTAGAACTTGTTCCAACCATACCTGAAGATGTTGAAGGGGGTTCAGATGATGATGATGAAGATCCACGATTCAGAGCGTACTCGCCTCCAGTCTACATGCATAATGTTGATCTATCTGAAGATAATGCGTTGGAGTTTCCAGATCTACCACACAGAAGGCGTGACCGTACAAGTTCCTCATTGGATTCAGGTGAATTAGAAATTGGTAAGGAGTTTTCCAATAAAGATAGTTTTCTTGGTGCACTAAAATTACATAGCATCATGAACGGGGTTAACTATAACGTGATTAAATCCAAATCTAATAAGTTTGAGGCCAAGTGTGCAGTGCAAGACGGTACATGTTTATGGAAAATCATGGCCTCGTTGAGGAAAAAAACAGGCTTGTGGGAGATAAAAAAGTACAAATGTCCATATACATGTGCTGCCGGTATAATATCACTAACCGTTTAGATTTTTTTAATGGTACTGTTATTACGTACTGTTGCATTTTTTAACGTACTTCGTTGACAGGTGTTTCGGAAGATCATTCCAAGATGAATTTAGATATGTTAGCTACCTTAATACTACCGACGGTGAAGGCCGATCTCAGAACTTCAGTGCCAGTCTTAATTGCCAATATTCGTAGCCAGTTGAGGTACACACCCTCTTACCGCAAGGCTCAGATAGCTAAGCAGAAGGCGTTGAAAAAGATTCATGGTGGGTGGGACGCTTCATATAATGAAGTGTGGCAATGGTGTCAGGTGCTAGAGAGATATGTCCCAGTTGCATAACAAACCTTGAAACTGAACCTGCATACTACAACGACCGATTGCTCCGTGGATGCCAAGTATTTAAGCGTCTATTCTGGACCTTTAAGCAATGCCAAGACGCATTTTTATATTGCAAGCCATTGGTACAAATTGACGGTACCTTTATGTACGGTAGATATACCCATCGACTATTGCTAGCTGTGACACAAGATGGTAGTGGGAGAATTCTTCCACTTGCGTTTGCAATAACACTGGAGGAGTTAGCTGATGACTAGGAGTTCTTTCTTTCTAGGTTAAGGAGGCATGTCTGCCCCCAACCTAATATCTGCGTCATATCAGATCGAGGCACCGGAATACTAGCCACAATTGAGCGACAGGGAAGCCTATGGCATCGCACACACCACTGGTATTGCCTAAGGCACGTTGCGTCTAATTACTACGGGTAATTTTGATTTATAAATAAAAAACAACAAGTGACCAATATGGGTATTTAATAGTTATTAATGTAATTTCGTTTGTAATATTGAATTTATTTTAAATGGAAAAGTGGTATGTAATTTTCGTTATCAACTTATATTGGTAGGGTATGAGATAAGAAAGGACCGTTTTCATGAGATGTTGGCAGTTTTGCGTTCAGTTAACGAAGAAGGCGCAGACTACCTCTGTAACATACCTTTCGAACAGTGAACATAAGCATACGACCGCGGCCTACGATATGGTCATATGACCTCAAACCTGGCTGAATGCATAAATTCTGTTCTAAAAGGAACACGTCATTTGCCGATAACATCAGTTGTTCGAGAGACATATTTTTGTTTAGCAGCACTATTTTTGAAGCGAGCAGCGAGTTGTAAAGGCCAAATGCAAGGAGGCCGTGTATGGTGCACAAAGGTATTGCAAGAAATCAACAAGGCGAAGGCGCGGACGAACACCATGCACACAGTCTGTTATGACCGAGACAACCTATGGTTTTATGTGACGGAGTTTGACAGACCGCACGAAGGTATTATTGGCGGGCAATATCGTATACACTTGAGAAATAGGACTTGCGACTGTGGGAGGTTTGACGCACTTCGTTATCCATGCACTTATGTAATTGCAGCTTGTTAGAATCTCTGTCTAGATCCCACGAGCTACGTCGACGAAGTGTACAAACTAGAAACCATGTACAACGTGTGGAGACACGTATTCCCACCTGTCCCAAATGAACGTAACTGGCTGCCTGTATCGCTTGCTCCGTTTAAGCTGCTACCGAATAGAAAATTGTGTAGCAAACCGAAAGGTCGACCATGCTCGACTAGAATACGTATCAATATGGATATCTGAGAAACAACCAATAATCAGAAGTTATGCAGATGATGTAGAAACCCAGGCCATACAAGTAGATCATGTCCAAATCAAAATAGTTGATAGTTGTCGTAAAAAACTATGTTGTATTATTTATATTTTATTAAATGAAACTATGTTGTATTACAATTGTCTTATTCAAAAGAACTTTTATTTTTATTAAATGAAACAATATAAAAAAGTTTGTACAAATATATTTAAAAAATCAATGTTCGTGACGGTCGGAATCAGTGCCACATGGGGGTCGTCGACGGGTTCGTGGTGGATTCCTCCTTCGATCAGCTTCCGGTGAGGGTTGTGGTTCCTCCGGCAGGGGATCTAGTTGTGGCTGTTGGGAGGATGAACCATCTTGATAGAATAATGATTGTGGCGGTGTTTGTATCACCCATGGCGGAGGTGTTTGAATCTCGTAAGGTGATGGAGATTGGTAGAAAGAAGAGCTCCCCGATGGTGCCTCATGCGATCCCTCATGCGATAGCGGCCTATAGATTGGAGGTTAACTCAGAGTAATCGGGAACGGAGATGATCCGGGTCATGGATTCCAACCTGCCATAGGACTAGGAAAAGGAAACATATAAGGGTTAGGATACATATAAGGGCTAGGATGTGCACCTAGCATAATCTGAAAAGGCTGTGATGTGGGTGTCGTTTGCTGAACTGTTGGGCCTGATGATCGTGTGGGTGCTGTTGATGGGCCTGTGTCGTTGTCCCTTCTTCTTGGATTTAAAGGGCCTCGTCGTTCCCTTTGGGCACGAATTTGTCGTCGCTTCTCCTCTTCCGACAATAATATGGCTTGCCATAGATCCTAAACCATGGCATGTATTCTGCTACGCACGCTAACTCTGAAACGATGATCGGTTCTCGAGTAGGTATATAATCATACCGATTTTCCTACATTTCGATATAGTGTGACCAGAATCTAGGCCAATCCGTATGGAGTTACCGTAAGTCGACTTTGTGCTCGTCATCAAACACTTCGGGTGCCACGGGAATCGGTTGTCGAAATCTAAATTGCCGCAATACTCTATCTGACTGGTGCATCTCCACGGCGGCATAGTTCACTAATGGGACCTTCACATGCCAAACGTTTGGGTTTTGAAAGAATTCATCCGGAATTACTGCCCGAATTAGTGGATCCTCGTATGGTGTCCATTGAAACTATATGAAAACGATAAAAATATTACTTATATACATAATACATAATACTAAATACGAAATGACTATTTTATTATGTATATATATATTATTTAATACTTACTTCTACTTCCGATCGTTGGTCTAATAGAAGTCGTATATCTTCGAGAGAGGTAGGTAT
The DNA here is from genome assembly GCA_025698475.1 of Gossypium anomalum. Taxonomy (NCBI): domain Eukaryota; kingdom Viridiplantae; phylum Streptophyta; class Magnoliopsida; order Malvales; family Malvaceae; genus Gossypium; species Gossypium anomalum. Next base: position 16,684,447 of record CM046957.1, read on the forward strand.
TCCGACATAACTCGCCGAATGGTTCCAACTAATTAAATAAATTTTTAGCATAAAATTATATTCTAAATCTACGTAATAATTGTAAAATCTAATATAAAACTTATCTTGTTATGAGTGGAAATATATATAGGTGGTCGACTCGAGGACGTAAAAATGGAAAGCGAAACTGTACCCATAATTGCAGTAGTGATAGGCAACCTCCTATTTTGGCTTTGTTCGGTCGCGTCGCCCCGCACATTTCCTTGTACAATGTTGCCAACACGGCACTTCCAACTCAATTCGCCACGCCTCTAAAATCTACGAGTTTCAGTAGCCATCTCAGATGTACGAGGTTTCTTGACAAGTCCGGCATCAAATAACCTCCAATCATCTCAAGAATATATGCGAGCATATCGTATTCTTTCGAGTTCAGTCGAATCATTATCCGGCTCTGGGAATGTGTCTCGTAACCATCCCATCTCGATCTGACCTCCGTTAATTTTATCCGGTATAGCACCCAAAAGCTCGTAGCATATGGCTCCCCAATTAGTAGATGATGCGGACCCGGTGACTGCGTACCCATCCACCGGTAATCCCAATTGCAAGTGTACGTCTTCCAGAGTGATAGTACACTCTCCGCATGGAAGATAAAAAGTGTGCGTCTCGGGTCTCCACCTCTCTATCAATGCACTGATTAGTTTTGGGTCCAACTTGCAACCCGGCCTATCGTGGCCATGTGCCAAAATCCCGCTTCTCGCAAGTAATTCTCGATCAACGGCGATGGAGGACCAAACATATTACAGATGTAGCATTGCAACACCCGATCTACAGACAATTATAAAAATTTATAAAACAAAAATTAATTAAAATTGCATAAATTAATTAATGCAAACATCATAAATGAAAAAAAATCAAACAGTATTGAAATTGTAATTATAATTGCATAAATGAATAAAATATCAAATAGTGCAAATTTAATTAAATTTGCATAAATTAAAATAATATCGAATAGTATTGAAAATTTAAAATTATCACTTACCATTGTCATTTGATCAACGGAGATGTGCTTATTATCGAGACGGATTAATTCTCCAGCCATTACTAACACGATCGGATTTTTTAATTTAAAAAAATTAAATTAAAAAAATTTAAATAAAGAATTTGATAGAATTTTGATAGAATTCTGAGAAAATTTCAATGAAATTTGATAGATTTTTGAAGGAAATATTGAAAGAATGTTGAGAATTATGAGATAATTGTGTGAAAAATAATTAAAGGGAAAGGAATTTTGAGAGAATTATAGAAATTTGAGAGATTTGTGTGAAAAAATGATTTAGGGGGGTTTATAGGTTTTTTTTTTGGACCGTTAGAAGCCAACGGTAAAAAATTTGAACGTTACACGGGCAAAACGCTCCAAGGAGGCGTTTTTTGCTGATGTGGACAAAGTGCTTCCTCAGGGGAGCGTTTTGCTAACACGTACTATAAAATCGCGCTTACGTGGACGCATTTTCGTGAAAAACGGCCTAGTCCAATAAATAATACAAAAACTAGCATATTTCCGTAATTATATTATTTAAAGGTATATTTGAGTAAATCCCCCTTTAAAAAATGATCTACAAAAATGTGACAGTTAATTGAAAGATAATTTATCAAATAATAATTGTGCAATGTCAATGGGTTCTTTCTCTTCATCCACATTTGACTGGGTACCGAAAGCTGTCTCACACATCACTTCATCTTAAGACAACACAACCTCTTCCCAACAACAACAAACAACATCTCTGGTTCAGACACCCCTTGTCCTTTTTTAGGAACTCTCCCCCTTTATTACCATTAATTTATCCAATCAAATTAAACTAATTAACCCACACTTAGCTAATTAAATTCAAGTATTTATTAGTCTAACCATTGACTCAATTAAGCCATAATTAACCCTAACATCATTGTTACGAGAAAAAGGGCTTTTGTCTTCCCCATTAAAGATGGGACTAAACTTATATTCAAAAAAAAAAAAGAAAAGAAAAAAAAGATGGGACTAAACTTGGGCTTTGGGGATTCCTTCCCAGGCACTCCCTTCCCTTTTCTCCTTAACACATGACAAAGCAAAGCAAATCAGATATATATATGTTAGATAGAGACTTTGTGACATAGTAATAGAAGGAACAAGAAATATGTCGGAAGATAGAGGTTCTTGTTGATCTATGTCCCCAAGTTTTTCTACTTCTTAGTCCTAAAAACATGTTACAGTTTGTGGGTTTAAAAGGCTTTTGAAGTTACAAAAAGTGGGTTACCTTCTAGGAATAAAGAAGGAAAAAGTGAGCATAGCGAGTTCTTTTTTTCTTTTACTATTGATATATTTATAAATACAAGTTTCTTGGGTAGCGTTGGAGATGAATAGTGGCGGTGGAGGTGGCGGTGGTGGCGTTGGGGGAGGAGGGGCTGGGAGTGGTGGTGGCGGGATGATGGCAATAAGGTCATCACCATTTACAGTGTCACAATGGCAAGAACTGGAACATCAAGCTTTGATCTTTAAGTATATGATGGCAGGTTTGCCTGTGCCACCTGATCTTGTGCTCCCTATTCAGAAGAGCTTTGAGTCCATTTCTCATAGGTTCTTTCACCACCCAACCAGTAAGCCCAACATGATTTTCTTTCATCTTTTATTTTTATTTTTAATCTCCCCTTCTCTTTTATCTCCCCTTTTCTTTTATTATTCTTTTCTAAACCTTTGATGTTTTGATTTTTTTTTGTCCTCTGGGTGTGTTTGTTTTGATTTGAGGAATCTTGTTCAGTATGCAGGTGTTTTCTTGTAAAAAAAAAAAAAGAGATCTCTTTTTTCTATATTGATCTCTTTATTTTGAAAACCATAATCAATTTTTTTTCTGATTTGAGCCATAACCAGATTTTAAATAAAATTGGGGTTGTAATTGCTTCATACTTTTTTTTATGACTAAAAAATAAATAAGTAAAAAGATTTCTCATTTGCAAGAGATGGTTTCCCCCTTTTTAATGGGTTTTAAGATAAAAGATTTTGATATGGTTGAGTGGATATTTGATTTTTAGATGATGCTTTTTACTTCCAGTGGGATAGGTTGGGAAACATTCCTTAAATTAATTGACTTTGAAGAGCTGTTGGGTTTTGGGGATAATCTCTTTACTTGCTCATTAAAATCACATTTCTAGGACCAAGATTAGTCGTTTTCGCTTTTTTCCTCAATTTTCTTACATACAAGTTTGAAAAGCAAAAAAAAAAAAAAAAAAAAAAAAAAACACTTGGTTCTATGTTCCAGTTGCTTTCCTTTCTTTATTGTTTTTGTGTGTTAAGTTGGTTTCTTCTGGTGATATTACCTTTCGTCATGGATTGTCTTTAAATTTCTTTTACTTTTATAGTAGTTTATCTCAAAAGATTCTTCTAAGGTGATGCCAAATCCTTTTCTTCTGTATTTCTTTATTCATCCATGTGATATTGCTGATGTCTTAATCATCAAGTGTTATATCACTTTTTGACAATTCTTTATTCATATTTTGATACTTGTGATTTTAGAGTTTTCTAACATCATTGTTATAATTTTTTATGTTGTCATTGTTGCTGATGTTCCGTTTTCTTGTTTTACTTGTAACTTACTTTATTCTTGTTTTGTCAATCTTGTTCCTGTTTGTTGAAGAAAACCTAGTAATGAATCAGAGTTTTTGAGTGTAAATTTGCAGTGGGGTATTGTTCCTTCTATGGGAAGAAGGTGGATCCGGAGCCAGGAAGATGCCGGAGGACCGACGGCAAGAAATGGCGTTGCTCCAAAGATGCATACCCTGACTCCAAGTACTGTGAGCGGCATATGCATCGTGGCCGTAACCGTTCAAGAAAGCCTGTGGAATCGCAAACTATGGCACAGTCATCATCTACTGTGACATCATTGACTGTTTCTGGAAACAGTGGTGGGACTGGAAGCTTCCAGAGCCTTCCGTTACATGCCTTCAGTGGTACTCAACAAGTTACTGCTTCTGGAACTAATCAGTCCCATTATCATATGGAGTCAATCCCCTATGGAATCCCAAGCAAAGATTATAGGTAATCCTCATTTCATGCGTTTTAGTTTCGCATAATTTCATTCTTTGCATGTTATAGAAAAGAACTGAAACCAGAACTTGATTCCTTCATAATATTTCTTTTCCATTTACGACATTAAATTTTGGTGTCTTTTGTTTAGGGTAATGCCTACACTGAGAAAGGTTGGCAATTTTGCACCAATAATTTTGTTTGGAGGATTAGATTGTTAACCCTTTTTCAGATTCGAATTCTGGAATTTCCAGCTGTGCGGAAGTGAAATACATCATTTGTTGGGCCCATATATTTTGATTGTGTGGTAGAAGTAAAATTGCAGATTCCTTCACATTTGTGTATATGGAGATCTTGCAGAAGCTTTTAAAGTTTCTGTTGAGTTCAGGGTTCTGGGCCCTGCTGTCTTCTAAGATGGAAGTTAAAATCAGTAGTGTCGTAGCAGAAACTTGTTCTTTGCTGACAGTGCCTTTTTATTCTGTTTTTTGGTCCTCTTCTTGCTTTTGTTTTCTCCATGAAATTCATTTTGCTGTCTGACGGCCATGAGAAATTGTCCGGAACATGTTACTGGGAGAGAACTTATCCACTCTTTCAGCTGCTGCTTAGTGGGATGGATACTTTTTTTTTTTTTCTCAAAGAATTCGATTCGAAAAAATAGTTTATATGTTCATTTACTCCCATGACATGGGAGTAACTGATAAGTTCCTTGAATTGCTTTTATTTTTCTAAAATGTACAGGGTTCTGGGCCCTTATGTCCATTAGGGCATTGTAGAATTCCGTTGTCATAGCATAGCAGAGTGTGTTTTTACGGTTGTCTTTTGAGCTTGTTCCTTTGCTTTATGTATAAGTTCCTTAAACTATTAGCTTTGCAGCCACATAGCATCTGATCGATCATTCTTGCAATGACTGCAAAAGTGCTTGAGGAATAGAAAATTTTTTGTTGGTTGGTGTCACTGGTGCGGTTTTATCTGATGAAAGAGGTTTCAATGTTAGATATGTCCTTGTCATTTCCAGTTGAGACTCTGCAGATTGATTTATATCAATCATTTTCTCTGCATACATGTTTGACTTGGAGTCCATAACTTTTGTTTCAATGCATTTGGACCGCGCAGGCTTTGAATTTTGTCTTTTCTACTGAGTTTGATGACATGTTGCTATTCATATATTGTTTCGATTCTGTCATTTGTTTTAACTGCTTCTTTGATGCATTTCTGACAAATGTAAGACCGCCTCTGTGCTATATCCTCATATTTTACGCCCTGGAAATGATTCTGACAATTTTAATGGATTATATGACGGATGTATCATGGTTGCTGTGTGTCTGCGCATGCTTATATATCTGCATTGGCCATTGCTTGGTAACCATATTTTTCATGTGTGTTACTCGATTGATTCTAATGCATAGGTATCTTCAAGGAGTTAAGCCTGAGGTTGGTGAGCATAGTTTCTTTTCAGAAGCTTCAGGGAGCAACCGGGGTTTCCAGATCGATACTCAACAGGAAAATGCATGGCCTGTTATGCAATCTAGACTCTCCTCGTTTCCTCAGTCAAAAGCCAGTGGCAACCCCTCCATGTTGCAGAATGATTACCCCCAGCATTTGTTTTTGAGCGAATTCAACTCTGGGGAACCTGTGAAACACGAGGGTCAATCTCTTCGACCTTTCTTTGACGAGTGGCCTAAAACCAGAGACTCTTGGTCAGCTCTGGAAGATGAGAGATCTAACCAGACCTCTTTCTCTACTACCCAGCTATCGATATCCATTCCGATGGCTTCACCGGACTTCTCCACAACCAGTTCTCGTTCTCCCCACGGTGAGTTTCCAACTGAATAATTGTTGATCCGTATGTCCTTGTCTAAAATCTGTCTTGCAACTGTGCTGCAGCTAGTTGAGTGACAAAAAATGGGGGAACTCTGAAGATCAGATGGCTGAGACAAGTTGTAGCTTGGTGCTTAAATATGTGCTGCTTGAAGATTTTTCTTTACCTGGACATTGTGTTATATAACTGTGGGTTTTCAGCGTCATTTGTTTGTACTAGAGTATTAGAACATTGCAAGGTTGAGGTTTTAGGTTATAAAATAAAACAAAATCCGAGCAGGTAAACTGAAAAATCCAGAATATTGCAGCCTTAATCCAATTGAAAGAGCAAGTTTTCTTTATGGGTTAATTTTACTATTATTTACATCTTAAGAAACTTTCAATAAATTTATGCATGTCTTTTGGACAACGGTATAAATCGAAGGCCTTTGTTTTTTCTTTAAAAAAAAAATCAATTAATCTCTCTTTGAAAATGTGTTCAGTGTAGTCTTGAGATCTAAAATTTGCATCAACTGAAGTTACTGCGGTAAGGTTATGTTAATAGTAGCTAACGTGGTTGTTCTTGTCATTATTAAAAAAAGTATATTTAAAAAGGTAAAAAAGAAGTACTTTTTACTAATTTGTAATAATACCATTTTATGTAACATGTATGTGATAAGGCTGCTTCAGAATTTATTAAATTACTATCCAAAATTTTATCACCCGCTACATTGATTGTTTTTGGTTATTTACGGGTGGTTGAAGTAGGCCTTGATCAAGTGGAAGATGATAGCTTCTTGGATGACGTATTTTCAATGCAATGCGTCCTTGAAATTGTTGAAATGACAATAAAGGTTTGGGAAGCTTGCCTCAGTATATTAATCAACTACTTCGGATCACTGGAATTCTTATAAATTTTATGGAATATTTATATCTGATTTTCCATGTACTGATGTAAATACTGGGATGCCATGTTTCATCAGTATTATTTCTTACAAAAATTAGAAAATTGCTTAATAATGTTTTAATTAACTAATTAGATTAAACCAATTTTAATCCAAATATAAATACAAAAATGAGTGGAAAATTATTATCATCTTCTTCATTTCATCCACTGTCCACAAAATAAAAAGAACGAAAAAAGAAGAAGAAAACTTCTTTCTTATTCAGGCTTACATTCGGCCATCAATTGAATAATGTCACCAAACCTTTTTCTTATAATTTTTATAGATTCATGATGATGAGAATTTGATTTAGCTAACCCACATTAATTTCTTCAATTGTTAAGTTTTTAGTAAGTAGTCATTACAGAGAAGTTGATAAATTAGACTTGAGTTTGGTAGATAATAAACTTAGATCATGATAAGGACTAAATTGAAAATCTAATTAAGCTTGTTAGATAACTTTGTAACATTAGAGACTAAATTGAATAAACGGAAAACCTGTCAGGAGACTATGTTATGAATAGAAAGTATAGGGTCCCTAATGAAGGAGTATGAAATCAAATTCTAATTCGATCATCGATATCGAAAAATATGCATATCTCGAGTATAGCGACTAAATTGAATAAAATGTAGAATATGAGTACTATGTATTTGGATGTAAATTGGGTGTAAACTGATGATGTTTTTATTATTGAATTATTGAACATAGCTAAAGATGAAATTGGGTCGTTGTGAGAGAAGGGAAAGTCGAGTTGCTGCTGAGTAGTGGACGATTTCGATTTGTACTTCTATGATTCGAGATCATTATATGTACATATACATGTTGATTGTATGATTAACTATCGAGGTAAGCTTATATTTTCATAGGAATTGATTTGTATTGAATGATATTGAATGTCGAGAATTGGACTAGATTGAACATAATAGAAATAAGAATGATATAAATTGATAATTGCTTTATAATATGAATTGATGATGGAAATGGTATGGAATTATGGTATTGAGCATGTGATGATATGTAATTGGATAATTGATACCTTATTAACTGTTCGGGTAGAGCCAGATATAGTTGGCATGATATAAGATTAGATTTGTATACAGTTTATGCACTTCGTGTGGCAGTATGCACTATATGTGTGCTAGTATATTTGCTTCAATTTATTCGATGATACATTGCAGTGCTAGATTGGTGTGTTGGTTGGTTGATCCTTGTATCCGTCTTGAGTCCGAGTTCGGTTTATAAGGGTTATAAAGTATGAACTTGATAAATGATAGTGAATTGAAATGATATTATGAAATGGTATCTTATGTGAATATATATGAATACGATTAGAGGCTACATGTGAAAGACCATGCGAACTAGTTAATATGAGCCCTGAGGGTCGATATGGAAATGGAACGAATTGATAGATTTGAGAAATGAAATAAATAAATGAGTAATTTGTATGTGACTCGTGTTGCGCATGCATCTAAAACAAACAGTTTTATAAAGTAATTTTAAAGGTGTGGTTTTGACTGCAAGAGATAATGTCAATTGTAATATTTATCGTGTCCAAAAGAACACCGGAGTATTCCAAGGGGTTGAACCCAAAGAAGTCAGTGATTCAATGATTTCTATTCAATAAGGATGAAAGAAAGGAATCTAGCTAGCTACTCACTAATTTTTATATTACAATAGTGCATAAGTCGTGGTTAATTAAGCTAATTAATTATCTACAACTAAAAGGGACTAAATTGTAAAATAAGTAAACTTACAAAATTAACAAACTAATAACATAAAACGATTGGTTGACTTTCATGTTGTTAATTAACTTTCAAATTAGGGAAATAAACCACTTATCCTAAACCGATTCAATTTTACCACTCAGCTTCAGTTTTACCAACTTAGACAAATTAATTCGGTTTATCTCTCGACCTCACCAACTAATCCGAGACTATCGAGTTGGTGCCTGATAAGATCTCCTCTCGGTCTCAATTACCTAAATTTTCTCTTAGGATCATCAATCCTAAGTTTTGAAGTATATTCAATTTAATCTAGTTTTTATGATTTAGTCCCTGTATCGAAGACTAACTAAACAACACTTCCATCAACCAAACAATAAAGATTTATCTACCCTTAATCATATTTAAGCAAACAAATACCCAATAAGCAAGAAAAATGAACATCAATGGCAAACACAATAAAAATGAGAAAAACTTGAGCTTTTCTTGGAAAAGCTCAGAGATAATGAAAATGGTAGTAAAGCGAATGTAAAAGAACACTTAAAAGTTAGATTTTTAACAATTAAACTAAAATGAGACTGAGTTATATTAAAACTAAGGAGTAAACTAAAATTACACAAAGATTTAAAGCACTAAGTAAGTAATAAAACTAAGCTACGGTAACAATTAACTAACTAACAGCTAAGAAACTACAAAAGTGATAAACTAAAGCCCTAAAAAGATGAAGAAAAAACTACTTTAACCTTAAGCTAAAAAGATGAAAGAAAACCTAAACTAAAAGCTCTCTCTACACTTCTCTCTTGTTCTCAACCAAAAGTGGCTTTTTAATTTGATTACAATCCAAAAAAATTGTGACCAAAATGCCTATCAGCGTCTAAATTTGATTAGTGTTGAAGTTGGACAAGAACTACCTTTGTAATCATTTTTTTCCTCTCACGATAGTGGTATCGCGACACCCATACAGTGGTATCGTGATACCCATGAAAATATTGAATTAGGGGGTCCTTGAGAGTTTAGGTATCATGATACCACTGTAGATAACCTCAATTCTTCTCGTTTCAACACTGTCAGGGGTATCACGACTTACATGCTTTGATATCATGATGCCCCCCATCTAGGTGATGTTTTCATTCACGTCCGGGCCACTATTAACTCCCTACAACACTCAATCAACCGTAAAGGTCCCTATGGCGCATTTGGCAAATTCGGGTCTCAAAAGTAGCATAAAATGCATTAAATCACTTATTAAAATAAAAGGAAAAAACTAACTAAAGACATGGTAAAAACATTCTAAGTGTTCAAGAATAAGCTCGTTAAGTGTAATGGAGAGCCTAATTTGACGTATCAAATTACGATAGATCAATATGTTATGAAATGAAAGTGTATGTACCTTATTGATAAATAGTATGATAGGATATGTTTAAATGCAAATGTCTAATGATTTGGTATATATAGTTGGTATATGCATAAGTTGAAGTATTTGGTATGAGTGGTATATGAATTAGTAGAATTTAGAGCTAAAATTAATTGTGTTCATATGACTGACCGCTAAATGAATAAATTTAACACGAAAAATATAAGAATTGAGAACAACAGTGTCTGCAGGTTAAATTGTAATATAGTTGTACAACGAAATATCGTAAGTATTTCAATGATCATACCCAAGGAAGGATAGAAAAAATAATGAAAATATTTTTTACAATATTAAGTTTAAGTAGTAATAGTCAATTCCTAAATTATGATGGATCATAAAGTAGATTAAAAAGAAATAACTAACAAAAATAAAGAAAAAAAGAAAGAAAAACAAATGAACTAAACTGATAAACCAATCAGGAATATTTACTCACTTCAGGGTTTGCAACTAACTTCGAATTGGGGTTCTAGAGTAGATTAGCCATTGCTTCAAGCAATTATTACCTCCCAACTCTAACTAACTTAACCGATTAGTTGGTACTCACTTATCTTATAATATCGCATTTTCAATCAGGATAAATTACGATTTACTTGGTTCCACTTCATCTTCTGATCTCGTCTACCTTTTGATAACTTATTAGGGTTGTCAAGCCTAAAAATTTAAGAACGCGTAATTTATACCAACCAATCTATCTCGAGAAATCCCAAATCCTTCATTAATCATATCTCTATCCACTCGTTAATCTCCCCTAAGGGATTTAGCAACTCATGTCATTCATAATCTTAACTTCAGTTGAATAAACAATGTAAGAAACACGACCAATTCAGAGAAGAAAAGAGATTTGAATAGTTGTGGATTGAGTATTGAATGGGGAACGGAGCAGCAAATCTCTCAATTGGAATAACAAAATAAAACAAGTGAAAAGAAGAATATAAATTGAATACTTTAATTAAATAAACAAGTTCTTGAATCAAAACTGATTCAAGAAGAAAAATAAGAAAGTATCTAAAAGTTGTAATAAAATAATCTAAAACTAATTCTAAACTACGAGGGTTTTTTGAAGGCATTTAGGATGACTTGATTACATTCAATCCCTTATGTCATATTTATAGAGGTGTTGGAAGCCCAAACTAGGTCTTTGGCACGTCCTAGGTCTTTGTATAAGTTTGATTACGCAGAAAAAAATAATCCCAAATTACTTGGGCAGGACACCCAATTCCAGCCTTAGTCAATTGTTTAGTGCTTTAACGACTTGGGAAGTTTGTGCATCACTCATCCTTACTTCCACGTCAATTGGGCCTTTATATCTTCATCCTACACACTCATTTGAGCACATTAGCACAACCTAAAGCCTGTGTCGGCCTATTGGGTCACAACACTTACAAAATGTGTTGAAAAACACTTATTTTATTAAATTTTAATCCTAAGGCCTAATTACCGAAAATGAAATATAAAATTATAAATTGCATAGAAAACAAGCTTCTTAAGTGTGGAATTGACCAGAATTGACTATTACATTTGGAGGTAGGTCAATGACTAATGATATTATAATATCCTGATTTTGGGCCTAGTCAGAACAGTGGTTTTGAGACCACAAATCTGAGATAGAAATATTTATTTTATGATTATTATAAGGTCTATGATATATTTCTATGCTTGTGTGAATATTTCATGAAGAAATTTTATGTGAAAAATGCTTAATTGGACTTTAGGGACTAAATTGAATAAACTGCAAAACTTGTGTTCTAGAAGCATCTTGTATAAAATTGAATTAGATTATTAATTAGAGGCCCTTAAATAGTAATTTTACCAAGTTCTAAAATTTGGACAAAAATAGACTTGGAAGGGTAAAAATTTAAAGAATAGTAAAAAGGGTATTTTGGTCATTTAGGGGTAAAATGAATTAAAATACAAAATTAAAAGCCAATTTTGCTCATCTTCTTCACCATGGCCGTGTATACCAAGGGAGACTCCATAGATAGGGTTTCCAAGCTTCCAAGCTTGATTGTAAGTCTGTTCTAGCCGTTTTAAAGTTTTTTACATTTTTGAAATCCTGGTAACTTGATTAAGCTTATTCTAGCAACAATTTAACCTAGGGTTTATATTTGGAAAAATACCCATAGGTGAAATGTGTTTATTTTTATGTTTTATGGTAGAATATGAAGCTTGAAATTGTGTTAAACAACTTTTTCTAAGCGATTTTATGTGAAAACGAGTAAAACGACATAATCGGTAAAAATACCTAATGTTCATAAGTACATGTTAGAGTGAGAATTTGATGTTGCTATAGAAGGGAAAAATGATCAGCATGTCATAAAACATAATAAAATAGGATGAAGTTTAATTTACGAGCCTAGGGGCAAAAATGTAATTTTGTAAAGTTTAGGGGCAAAATTGTAATTTTTTCACAATATGATTTTGGGTCAATTTGAATAATGTGATTCTAATTAGGCTATATTTGTAATGATAGAGCAAGGAAAATTGAAATTCGGGCTAGAATCGGGAAAATACCAAGTTGTGGACTAAAATGGTAAATTGCCGTTTCTGGATCCGAGGTAAGTTCATGTGTAAATGTGGTAACATAATTGTTATTTAAAGTAATTTAATGATATTTATATGATATGATGACTAATATCATGAAATATTATGCTTTGTGGTTATTATTGAGTAATATGCAAATTATGTGTGCTACTTGTTAAATATGAATTGCTACCGAGTATCGGTTTCAATATTCCGTGGAAGACGGCAAAGATGTGTGATCAAAGAAAAAGCCCGTTTGAACCTTGGGAATAGATTAGAATACATGTGACATGTCACTAGGATATTTGAGTTCCGAACTCGTTGAGTCGAGTCCGAGTTCGTGAGACGTAGCTAGGGATTCGAACTCGTTGAGTTGAGTCCGAGTTCACTTATGGATGCGAACGCCCGAGCTCGTTGAGTTGAGTCCGAGTTCGCTTATGGGCGGGTTACATGGTAGCTTGGCTACATAAATTCCGTAGGCTATTGAGTTTGTCTAGCTGCGGGTATGGCACTTATGTGCATGCAATCCGTGTATCCGAATTATATTCCGATGTGTTCAACAGGTGAATCTTAATTGAATAAGGAGAATACCTAAGACAAAAGTGACATGTTAGTAAGTGTGGTGAATGAGAAAGTTTGACAGGTATGTGTTTAAAGCCTCGGGTTGAGAACATGGTATGATGAAATCGTGGTAAGATAGTAAATACACATGTAACATGAATGTCTTGGTGATATTTATGCAAATGATGTTTTAGGTTGGATTGCATGATTATGTTACTTGCTATTTGCATGTGAACTTACTAAGCATTTATTCTTACTCCCTCCTTTTCATTCTTTGTAGTTTTATCAAACCAGCTCAGAAATCGTGAACGGTCGGAGGCTCGCTCACACTATCCGTGGACCATTTTGGTATAGTGGCTTGTACATTTTGAGTATGGCACGTATAGCATTATAATCATTTTGTGTATATGATCTTATGATATGGCTATTGAGTGGTAAGGAAATGCTTGGTAATGATTAGCCATTGGAATGGCTAATTAAGATCATATTTCGTGTTATGTATGTTTAATGTGCTATCTAATCCATGGAAATTCATAAAAAGGTGAAATTTGCTATAAATTAGTATCATACAACAGCAATGACGTAAGTTTGAAAAATCATTAAAAATAGTAGAGACAAAATTATATAGTGAATAAAATATGAAGTTGAATTTCATTGAGCCCATTTTCATATGGAAGAAACAAAACAGGTAAATGAGTTGTATTTTATGAGAGATTTGAGTTTTGGTTGAACAGGGTCAGAGTGATTTCTGAATCCCCTATTCTGACTTTAGAAATTCTCTAAAAATTGTATAAAAATAATTAGGAGTCATAATTTATATTTACAGATTCCGTTTTGAGTCTATTTTTAGGAAAAACAAACGGCATAGTCATTTGAATTCTGTACAGAGAGAAAAGTGATTCATAGTGAACAGAGGTCAGAGTAGTCGAATACTGAAATAGGGAAAACTTTAACTAATAAACTGTACTAATTGGCCTAACCAAAAATTCTGGAAAAAAATTAGTAAATATATATATAAGTCTAGTTTCTGGGAAAATTTACGGATTTGAATTTCAAGTTTCATAACTTGAGATATGAATTTTTTTAGCGACTATGAAGCAGATGGATAGTTTAGTACGAAAGGTGAAATAAATTGTTTGAAATTGTTTAAGTGATAAATTAAGTCTGTTAACACCTCGTGCTCGACTCCAGCGATGGTCTTGGGTAAGGGGGTGTTACATTTGGTGGTATCAGAGTCACGGTTTAGTCGATTCTCGGACTAACGTGGCGTATGTACGGGTTTTGCTATACATGCCATATATATATTGTGATAGTGTGACGGCTCCTAACCTTTAAAATGATTTTTTATAGTAAATGGATTCCGATCCAGTGTGGCTGATGATGTAGAGAGCAATGCGCCAGCTCCTGCTGAAGGGGCAGTGCCGACTGAAAATAAACTGAAAAATATCGTTGTCCTAATTTGGATGTTGAATGTTGATGAATGATAATGATATTTTTTATGAGATAAAGGATTATAATGAAATGAACTTATCGATGTTAAATTGTTTGGATTGGATTATATGATTGTAATGATATGTACATGATAATGCACGAAATGAAAGTTCCGATTGTGATGCAAATATCTATGTTTGTTTGGCCCTTATACGATGTCATGAGTATGATTTGTTTGAGTAAATGAATGGGTAAGTAAAGCTATCCAGAAAACATAGGATGCATGCATAAGTATATTTGTCTAAATGGGATAACTGGAAAATTGGTGTAAACCAACATGAATGTTGCATTGCCTCAAAATGAATGACATGATTTTGACGATGTTGCTATGATGATGAAAATTGTGTCATATGTATATGCATAAGAAAGTCGAGTCAGAGGCCCTACAACCCCTCCCCCCTTACCGAAGTGGTGCTTATAATGGAATTTCATAAGACTTGTACTGAATAAGTTTCTGGTTGAAAAACCAAAGAGTTCAGTGATAGAATAATTATGAGTATGATTAGAGATTGAGAATGAGTTGATAAATAAAGTCAGAGCTAGAAAAGTATCAGGTTGACATAAAGATTATTAGAGTTATGCACTGTCCTAGTTAGAGAAAGAATTTACTTTGGTAAATCGAATTACTCAGGTACAAGGTCGAGAAAAGTGTAAATCAAAATTTATTCAGAACTGGTCTCCTTTAGTGAAAGGTATAATACGAAATTTGTGATGGCAGAACTAGTTGTGGGAAATGATATTTGAAATGTGTAATATCTGAGTGTGACAGTTACAGCTGAATAGATTTAACAGTTTCTTTTGAGATGTTTTATGTATTTATCCGTTCTCAGAAAAAAATTTCTATGGCTATTGATCTTTTGAAGAAATTCTTGCTATTTGAGAATGTTTTCTAATCCTGGTGTTAGATAGAAGCATTGGTAGTCTGACTGGTTTATAATTTGTATTGCTGTATTTCCTCGGGCATTTTATTACATTTCGTCTGATAAGAATTGATGAGAGGATATGTATGATATTATGATACTGTTTCTTCTACTTGATGCTTCATTTGATATATATACATGTGGGAAGATACATTGTTCTTGTTATATTTGATTCCAGTGGGATTAAGTGATGTTTTCTTCTAGACTTCTTTTCTCTGAGTAATTTGCGAGATCTTCTATATCTTACTATGAGTTTGGTTTTCGATTTTTCGGCATAGTATCGTATCTTAGGTTTCTTTATTTTGAATTTCCTTAATCTGGATTTCTTTATTCTGGGTTTCTCTATATCTTGGATTTTTATTTGGATTTCTTGTTATCTTTATTCCATAATTTGTCAATTATGACTCATGTTCAAAGTGTGTTCTTCAGCTCGTGATAATCATGTCAAGTATGACTATACTTCTGATTTGGTCTTGGTAATGTGGTGATTTTAGTATTGGGATTTTTCTAATTTTTGTGTAAGGATTTGACATCAGTATGGGCACAGGTGATAAAAGTGTGAGTTTCAATCGGCATGGTGGATTACTTCTCTCAAGTAAGTCAATTATAGTTAATGACTTCAATTGAGATATTTTGGTTACTTGAACTAATGCAATTGAGATGGTTTTGATTAGCGTAAGGAACGAATAGTAAAAGACTGCATGATAAATTGTTTTGTAACTAGAAGAAAGGATTACTTGAATTGTCATTCATTGGTGATTAAGATCGGCTCGAGTGTTTAATCTGTGTGAATTATTTATTTGAAAGATTTCATATGACGATTATGTCGGGATCATTTTTCTCAAGTCTAATAATAGAATTTCATTTCCTTACGGGTAAAAGACAAATGGTCTGAATGAGAAGTGTATATCTCTTAGAAAAGTTTTGATATGAGTTGAAGCTACTAAGAATGATAAAGTTTTCGTCTTTTGAAAGTTGAAAAGTTTATTACATGTTAGCAAGGTTTGGATAGATGGGAATATTGTTGATCGAAGTGTCTGAACTGGACTAGTCTGCATTGAATAAAGATTTCCTAATTTTCAGTAATGCACTGTTGTATGAATGGTGATGTGTTTCAAGAAAATAAGGTAATGCGATAGTTTGGAGCATTTGATGCCACAGAAAATTTGAGTTGTTGATGGGGTTAAAGCCGAGCATCAGGATCTACCAGAATTATCTCTATTAGGATGAGAATGAGAAGGATTATTTTCGAGGCTATATCAGAATTATTTCCATAGCGGAAAGAGGAAAATGTGATAGTGAGTAGTAAACTAAAAAAGTACAGTAAGGATCGACTTCTGATGTTGAATTTTAGATTGGATCTGATTCATGGTATTATTATTATTTCGAGGCCTATACAAAAAGAATTGTACGAAGCTCACAGTGAAAATTTGCCTATTTATTCAGAGAGTAATGACGTGTACTGTAATTTGATTCAGATGTTATTGGATTGTTATTTATTGATGATGAAAATTTATATGATTATTTCGGAAGAATGCAGGTCCCTTTGATTGTTGGATTTCTTGGAATTCTAGTCTCCATAAATCAAGTTGAGATCTGGGTTTTTATGTCTTGATTTCAGGGGAAACTGAAAAAGGTTGAAAATTTAAGACCAGCTGAGGGTTAAGTCTGTAAGCTTTCAGATCATATGAGAAATTAAAGAAACGTATTGGAGGCACTGCCTGAGTGAAAGTTCTTCAGTATCAAATATGAGATTGAGGAATCTAAGTGAAGACCACTTTTTCGGTAAGATTTTTGGGGACGAAAATCTCTAAAGGAGGGAGAGTTGTAATATCCTGATTTTGGGCCTAGTCGGAACAGTGGTTTCAAGACCACAAATCTGAGATAGAAATATTTATTTTATGATTATTATAAGGTCTATGATATATTTCTATGCTTGTGTGAAGATTTCATGAAGAAATTTTATGTGAAAAATGCTTAATTGGACTATAGGGACTAAATTGAATAAACTGCAAAACTTGTGTTCTAGAAGCATCTTGTATGAAATTGAATTAGATTATTAATTAGAGGTCCTTAAAGAGTAATTTGACCAAGTTCTAAAAATTTGGACAAAAATGGACTTGGAAGGGTAAAAATCTAAAGAATAGTAAAAAGGGCATTTTGGTCATTTAGGGGTAAAATGAATTAAAATACAAAATTAAAAGCCAATTTTGCTCATCTTCTTCACCATGGCCGTGTATAACAAGGGAGACTCCATGGATAGGGTTTCCAAGCTTCCAAGCTCGATTGTAAGTCCATTCTAGCCTCTTTAAAGTTTTTTACATTTTTGAAATCCCGATAACTTGATTAAGCTTATTCTAGCAACAATTTAACCTAGGGTTTATATTTGGAAACATACCCATAGGTGAAATGTGTTTATTTTGATGTTTTATAGTAGAGTATGAAGCTTGAAATTGTGTTAAACAACTTTTGCTAAGCGATTTTATATGAAAACGAGTAAAACGACATAATCGGTAAAAATACCTAATGTTCATAAGTACATGTTAGAGTGAGAATTTGATGTTGCTATAGAAGGGAAAAATGATTAGCATGTCATAAAACATAATAAAATAGGATGAAGTTTAATTTACGAGCCTAAGGGCAAAAATGTAATTTTGACAAAGTTTAGGGGAAAAATTATAATTTTGCCAAAATATGATTTTGGGTCAATTTGAATAATGTGAGTCCTAATTAGGCTATATTTGTAATGATAGAGTAAGGAAAATTGAAATTCGGGCTAGAATCGGGAAAATACCAAGTTGTGGACTAAAATGGTAAATTGCCGTTTCTGGATCCGAGGTAAGTTCATGTGTAAATGTGGTAACATAATTGTTATTTTAAGTAATTTAATGATATTTATATGATATGATGATTAATATCATGAAATATTATGCTTTGTGGTTATTATTGAGTAATATGCAAATTATGTGTGCTACTTGTTAAATATGAATTGCTACCGAGTATCGGTTTCGATATTCCATGGAAGACGGAAAAGATGTGTGTTCGAGGACAAAGCCCGTTTGAACCTTGGGAATAGACTAGAATACAAGTGACATGTCACTAGAATATTTGAGTTCCGAACTCGTTGAGTTGAGTCTGAGTTCGTGAGATGTAGCTAGGCATCCGAACTCGTTGAGTTGAGTCCGAGTTCACTTATGGATGCGAACGCCTGAGCTCGTTGAGTTGAGTCTGAGTTTGCTTATGGGTGGGTTACATGGTAGCTTGGCTACATAAATTCCATGAGCTATTGAGTTTGTCTAGTCATGCGGTATGGCACTTATGTGCATGCAATCCGTATATCAAGATTATATTCTGATGTGTTCAACGGGTGAATCTTAAGTGAATAAGGAGAATACCTAAGACGAAAGTGACATGTTGGTAAGTGTGGTGAATGAGAAAGTTTGACAGGTATGTGTTTAAACCCTCGGGTTGAGAACTTGGTATGATAAAATCATGGTAAGATAGTAAATACACATGTAACATGAATGTCTTGGTGATATTTATGCAAATGATGTTTTAGGTTGGATTGCATGATTACGTTACTTGCTATTTGCATGTGAACTTACTAAGCATTTATGCTTACTCCCTCCTTTTCATTCTTTGTAGTTTTATCAAACCAGCTCGGAAATTGGGAACGGTCGGAGGCTCGCTCACACTATTCGTGGACCATTTTGGTATAGTGGCTTGTATATTTTGAGTATGGCATGTATAGCATTATAATCATTTTGTGTATATGATCTTATGATATGGCTATTGAGTGGTACGGAAATACTTGGTAATGATTAGCCATTGGAATGGCTAATCAAGATCATATTTGGTGTTATGTATGTTTAATGTGCTATCTAATCCATGGAAATTCATAAAAAGGTGAAATTTGCTATAAATTAGTATCATACAACAACATTGATGTGAGTTTGAAAAATCACTAAAAATAGTAGAGACAGAATTATATGGTGAATAAAATATGAAGTTGAAGTTTATTTAGCCTATTTTCATATGGAAGAAACAAAACAGGTAAATGAGTTGTGTTTTATGAGACATTTGGGTTTTAGTTGAACAGGGTTAGAGCGATTTCTGAATCCCCTGTTCTGACTTTAGAAATTCACTAAAAATGGTGAAAAAATAATTAGGAGTCATAATTTATATGTACAGATTCCCTTTTGAGTATATTTTTATGAAAAAGAAACGGTATAGTCATATGAATTCTGTATAGAGAGAAAAGTGATTCGTAGTGAACAGAGGTTAGAGTAGTCGGATACTAAAATAAGGGAAACTTTAACTAATAAACTGTACTAATTGGCCCAACCAAAAATTCTAGAAAAAATTTAGTAAATAGATATATGAGCCTATTTTCAGGGAAAATTTACGGATTTGAATTTCAAGTTTCGTAACTAAAGATATAAATTTTTTTAGCGACTGTGATGCAAATGGACAGTTTATTACGAAAGGTGAAATAAAAATTTTTGAAATTGTTTAAGTGATAAATTAAGTCTGTTAACGCCTCGTGCTCAACTCCGGCGACGGTATCGGGTAAGGGGGTGTTACAGATATTGTTATATTTACTTGAATCATAAATGTACCACTAAGCATTATCACTTAGCATATGATATGTTTAATTTCTTGCACAGGTGTCAGTAGAACTCGTAAACTCTAGAAGTGATTCAGCATCCAAACCGTGACACTCGATTCAGTAATGTTTGTATAGTTCCTTTTGTTTTCAATAAATGACATGTACCTAGGTTTTGAGCCAGTTTTATATTGTAACACCACATACCCGTAACCCATGCCGGGGCGGAGTACAAGGCATTACCTAACTTGATCTCATGCACACAACCAAACTCAAGTCACCAAGATTCGGTTCAAATTAAAACTTTTTCGATTTCTACTTTAAACTCCTCAATATGAGTCTACGAACCCCAAATCGACCATTGGAAACTATTCAGGTCCTTAAACCACCTATTAAAATCTTGCCTTTAAAACAAGGCACACGCCCGTATGGAAAGGCAACACGCCCGTGTGACCATCTCGACATGGTCGTGCTAATGGCTCGTGTGGCTCACACAACCTAAGCACATAGGGACATGCTCGTGTCCCTTACCCGTGCAGAATTAAATTCTAATTCGAACCTACAGGGATTTTCACACGGCTAGACACACGCCCGTGTCAATGGCTTGTGTCCCCCACACGGTTGTGACACGCCCATGTCTTAGCTCGTGTGCAAAAACCTGGGTATTCTGTTTCTGATGTCAGCATCCCCAAAATGTCACACGGCCAAGGCACACGCCTGTGTGCTAGGCCGTGTCCTTCACATGGCTGAGACACACGGCCGTGTCTCTGCCCGTGTGATTATTACCGTGCATACTAACTTGAAATTTTTACGTGTAGGGGACACATGGATGAACCGCACGCCCATAGGGCAGACGGCCTAGACACACACCCATGTGCCTACCCGTGTGGACAATATAAGGCTATATACCAAGCCTCAATTCCACCCTTACCTGCATAGCTCCATACAAGCCAACCAATACAAAAACAAACAAAATTTATAAAACCAAATCAGCCACAATAGACATTCATTCAACCATGAAAATGCATCTTTTATAAAATCAAAATGAATATTAGCCATCATTCAAGGCTTAATACAAAATGAAGGGTTTCCTACCCAAGCCAACATATATGGCCGATTCTCAATAACACAAAATAATAAAGTCTAATCCCTAGACATGCCATTTTCAAAAATATAAATCCAACTATACCAAATATTTCAGTTGATAGTGTAATCGATTTATCTGACTTCCTGTGATCCTTGAGTTAGTTAGGCGGCACTATAAGAAAATGGAAAGAAAAGGGAGTAAGCATATAGCTTAGTAAGTTGCATATAAATAAATGTACAACAACTACTTAACCATTCATCAACGAGCTCATGATACAAAGTGGGCATAAGCATTACTTACTCATCAACATCCATACAATTCACATAGCATATATATATTGAGCTCACATCTCATGTATAACAAATTTGGTACCTGTACCACTCACAACATGGTTATACTTTCCTTATTAACTCAAAATCATAACTTTAATCGTTGAACCGTTCAGAACACTACCGAGTATTCATTAAGCCTCAAACATGAGGAAAGGTGCCAATGCCATGTCCTAGACATGGTCTTACACTGGCTATCATGATCGAGTCCAATGCCATGTCCTAGACATGGTCTTACACTAGCTTTTGCATATCCATGCCGATGCCGTCCCAGACATGGTCTTACACTGACACATCTCGTAGCCGATGCATGTCCTAGACATGTCTTACACTGGCTTACGTCCTGAGGCCGATGCATGTCCCAAACATGTCTTACACTAGCACTCGTCTCAATACCGATGCCATATCCCGAACATGGTCTTACATTGGCTATCATAATGTGGTCGATGCATGTCCCAAACATGTCTTACACTAGCACTCATCTCAATGCCGATGCCACATCCCGAACATGGTCTTACACTGGCTACCATAAGATGGCCGATGCATGTCTTAGACATGTCTTACACTAGCACTCGTCTCAATGCTGATGCCATATCCTGGACATGGTCTTACACTGGTTATCATAATGTGGCCGATGCATGTCCCAGACATGTCTTACACTAGCTCACACAAGTGACTCAAATGTCATGGCATGAATATCCGATTTACTTCCTAAGGTTCCAATGGGAGTTCTACTATCTCGTTTATCATTATACATTCTCAATTCCACAATCAAGCAATTCATGCTATATCAATAAAAAGAAAATTCAAACACATATAGTAACAATGTAGTTGTATTATTTACATACAACTTACCTCGGATTACAAAATGTAGACAACTCGTCAATTAATCTACTTGCTTGGCCTTTCCCCGGTCTAGGGTCAGATTTGGTAATTCTTGATCTATCATAGCAAAATGCACTCGTTTAGTCACTAAATACAATTAAGCAATCAAAAATTCACATCTTCGATAAAATGACCATTTTGCCCCTAGACTTTGACAAAATGACCATTTTACCCCTATGTTCGAGAATCAATTTTTATTGAATTTCTTCGTGTCTTAGGCCTAGCCGAACCCTTTTTACTCTTATAGCAACCCCAAATTCTCACTATTTCACACATTTATCACTTATTTTACAAGCTTTACAAAATAGTCATTTTAGGTGTTTTCCATGAAAACTCCTTCACAAAAGTTGTTTATAACACACCCAAGACTCATATTCCTCGATAATATTTCAGAAAGCACCCTAAATTCTCTCATGGAAAAACCCTAGACTTTTAAACATTTTCAAAATAGACCCCTCATTTGAAAGCTCATGTTTCAAGGGTTTTAAAAATGCAAAAATCATCAACAAAGGATAGGAAAATCACTTACTTGACAGAAGAATAAATGGCTGAAATTGTTTAAGCTTTCAAACCCCTACAATGGCTGATTTTAGATGGTGAAGAGAGAAAAGATGATAGCTTTTTCTTTTTGTTTTATTAATAATAAAACTAGTCAAAATTGGTGACCAAATTTCACCTAATTTTGACTTTCCTTTCAATTTGTCTCCTATGGCCGGCCAAGCTATAATTTAAGGGTCTAATTTCCCTTTAAAGACCCCCAATTTTGATCCTCTAACAAAATAAAATCTTTAGCTATCAAATTAGGATTTTTTCACTTTATGCAATTTAGTCCTTTTTCGCAATTGGGCTCACAAACGTTAAAATTAACCTACCAAATTTTTCATGCACTAATATAATCATGCTAAAACATCAAAATAATAATAAAATAATTTTTTTGACTTCAAATTTGTGGTCCTGAGATCACTGTTCTGACTAAGCCCTAAATCGGGCTGTTACATATATTGTAAATGGTCATTTTGGAAGTTTTGTTAATTAATGTTAACTTATATGGTTCGTTTAGTATGCATGGAATTGGTATATCTTTTGAAATGGTTGAAATGATGCAATTATTCACTTGTTTTTAGGTGTCCTGAATTGATACCATATGGTTCTTGTGTAATAGCCAATCATGTTGCGACATCGGGTCCTTAACATCATGAAACAATCGACAGAGAGTTGCATTGCGACCTGAAACCCCCAAAGTTGCAATGTTAACTCGATCTTTTGAAATCTTTACATTTTAATCCTGATTCAATTTCAAGTTATCAAAGAGCTTCTGTAAGCTCGTATAAGATCGAATCTGATTGTATAACATGTCGTAATGATGTTTTGAACTTAATAATATGTATTAACTATAAAATTGAATTATAATTGATAGTAGTTGCTCCGAAAACAAATGTGGCACTCTGTAAATCGGGCTCGACGATTAGGTTAGGTATGGAGTGTTACATTTAGTAGTATCAAAGCTACAAATTTAGCCAATTCTCGAACTAAATTGTGCTCAAATTTAAGTCTAAAGGTACATGGAAATGTTGAGTCTAGTTTGAGTCGAGATTAAGATGCTGATTATGAATTTTTTCTATTTTATAACTGATAATGTAGGAAGAATCGAGAAATGTTGTTGAGGAAGAAATCAACATCAGTGATCACTCCGTTGAGGGTGAGAATTGAGTAGAGATCGAGGCACACGGTGTTGATTAAGCAAGTGCTCAACAAGATAGAGCTGATAGACCTCCCCGAGAGTGTAACACCCCTAACCTGTATCTGTTGCCGGACTGGGGTTATGAGGTATTACCAGACAAGTCACAGATTCAAATAATCACAAGAATATACTTAAACAAATTTTTAGGTCATTTATTATTAGTAAGAATAGTCAATTTATTCATTAACATCACATAACCGAATGTAACATGGATTCAACTTATAGATTATACAAAATATACAATCAACATTATACCTCCATTACGATCTGAAAATTTATTCATAAGTAGAACTCATAAAATCAAGTACATAAGACATTCCAATTTCACCATGTCATATTCGACTAATTACAGTAGTACATATTTCGTCAGCTTACTATAAATTCTTCTCCTATAAATAATATGCATGTAATTTATTAATACATAACTTGTTATAACACAATATACGTTCCCTATCAATGCATAATCAAAACATATAAAAAAAATCATCATCATATTTAAATATACCTTAAGATAAAATACATATTTGGTCAATTTCTCATATGCATAAATATTTATAAAAGCATTTGCCGAATCACAAGTTAGGCATAACCAACTCACATACTTTTATCTTATGAACTAATTTATAATACATTACTACATAATTTCCAGACGAACTCATATTTCAAATTACACATCACAAGAATAAGACATTAACCATAATTAGGCATACAATTGAAACTTGAGTATATCATGCCATGTAATAACCATATTTTAACAAGCTTATATTATGTCCAAACTTAGCAAACAACCTGTATTACCGAATTACACATTATACATTATTTAAATAATACTACCATATTTGCATATACCTTTTTTTCTATGTATACCTTAACAAAAATAGCCGTGTATTCATCCAAATCATTGACCATTTTCAAATCATAAAACCACCTATCACAAACATCATTCCATTATAACACTTAATATCATAACTAAAATAAATTTAAGCCACAACCAAGCATAACCGAACTCAACATAAAAGATTAGCCATTTTCGAATGGCTTAGATTATACAAACCAAAATTTTACTTTTCAAATCACATTCCAGCCTATACATGCCATAATTAAAGTTTAACTTATAAAGATACCAAGATAGCTGATAGTGTGATGAACTTTGCTGACAGTCCCTGAGCTCGTAGCTTGACTCCAAATCTGTAAAATAGAGTAAACATAAATACACAGAGTAAGCTATCTTAGCTTAGTAAGCCATAAGCAAATAAACATCTCAATAATATATTCAACCCGTTTTAAGCTAAATCGAATTATATTGTCATCACCAATGCTTAACCTTAAACCTACAAATGAGATATAATAATACATTTCCATGTACCATTTTTACCTTGGCCGAATACTCACCTAAACTAATTAACCAAATTTCATTCAACTTTCAGGCCAAAATATCACCACATAATCAAGCATACTTATACCATTTAAATAAGTTCAAGAATCATAATATGACATTTTACACACATGCTTCTTATTTGGCCGAATACTTATATAGTTACTTTAACATATTAATAATCAACTTCCAAAGCCAAACAGACATATTAAAACTTAGTACATATTCACACAAGTACATAAACTCAAGTATTGAAATAATATTTCATATAAATATATTAATTATATAACCAAATATACCTCATCATATATACACATATATAAGGGTTATTCATGGCATACTAACTACTCATTCATAAAGCCAAATACACATATCACATACACATATTTTCTTTATTTGCATCTTACAAGATTTGTAACAAATAGCCAAGGTGTTTACTTAACTTACCTCAAGTAAGTAACAAGTTAGTTCATACCTAGCATATAGCTTATTTTACACATTCGAACTCAATTTATCTTTGCCCAATGAACCATTTGGAATTGGATAGGACACTCGTATAATCACACAAATCGTACAATGCCAACGTCCCAGACGTGGTCTTACATGTAATCTCATATCGATGCCACTGTCCCAGATAGGGTCTTACTTGTAAACACATATCGGAATCACATATCGATGCCATGGTCTTACTCGCACACATATATCAGAATCCTATGTCATGAAATATGTATCCTAACTATTCCTAAGTTTCATATGGGGCTTTCAGACGTCATAACTCGATCGAAATAAATTCAGAAATGTAGTAGCCAAGCCTTTTCGTATTCGGCCATAGCATATATAAATTCATACATTTCATAACAGCACATATAATTAGCATTTAACTACAATTAAACACGCCTATTTGCTTATAAACTTACCTTGGACGATACAAAACGAAACAAGGCAGCTAGTTGACAATTTTCTCTTTCCCCCAATCCAAATCCAATTTCTTTGGTTCTTGATCTAAAAATATTCAAATTAAGCTCATTCAAACATATTTTCATTCATTTTAGTCCAAAAACACATAAATGGGCAAATTACCATTTTACCCTTGGCATTTACAATTTTTACAATTTAGTCCCTATTGCACAAAACACAAAATACACAAAATTTCTCCATACCCAAGCTAGGCCAAATATTACCCATAACCATACAAACACATATAATTCATTTATTTCACATTTTAGTCCCTCAAATTATTATTTTTGTAATTTAGTCCTAATTACTCAAAATCATCAAAAACTCCAATACAAAACATGTTAATCTGAAACATATCTTTCATATTTAATCATCAAACAACAAAAATCACAAGCTCTCAACAATGGCACAACTCAAAATATTCATCAAAATAAAAAATTCAAGCATGGGTTTTGTAGTACTTGAAGCAACGATTTCAAAAACGTAGAAATTATAAAAAATCGAACAAAAAAAATGAACCTTAATTGAGCTTGAAAGGATGGCCGAACCTAGTTCTTTTCTTTTTTTCTTTCTTATTTGTTGTTTCGGTGGTGAACAAAAAATATAACATGTATTTTAACTTATGTTTTATTATGATATATATTAACATTTTAATTAATTACTATTATGTCCTTTATAATTAAATAAAAATCATTATATTCCTTTCCCATTACCGTCCACATACATTAATAATGGCATAATTACCACTTTAAGGCTTCAATTTAGAAAGCCACTAACAATTCAACCCTTTTTAGAAATAACCCCTAAATTTTCATTTTACGCGATTAATTTCTTTTATTTAATCGGATAACTAAACGACAAAATTAAATCACGAAAATTTCAAAGATATAAATTCACACAAAATAAACATAGAAAATAAATTTTAAATATTTTTCTGACTCGGATTCGTGGTCCCGAAACTACCGTTTCGATTAGGGTCTAAATCGGGTTGTTACAGAGAGGGTCGAGGTGATGAAAATCTACTTCTCACAATAGTAGAAGTGCTTTAGAGGTAGCTAGAGCTACTCCGCTAGCTGCATTAGTAGCTGTAGCTCGGTGAGCCTCGATAAAAGAATTACAAAAAAATAGAGAAGCCAAATTCAAGGGGTTGAAAGTGTCGATCCCTTTTTAGCCAAAATCTGGCTAGGATTAACTAAATGGGTCCTGAAATAGTTGGAATGGTCGCCACACAAGTGTGTTACGTGCATGGTATCACTCCTAAAAGAAGAGACATATCAATGGTGGTTGTTAATGTTGGATAAAATTTAGTTCAAAAACGATTTTCTTGCATAGAGAAAATTTTAAAATTTGAAAGCAGAGTCGATTTGTGATAATTTATAGCAATAAACCCGTTAACAAAATCACACATGTGTTTTTGACTAGTGGATCCTATTTTTTCCTGACTTTCAACCGAATGGCCTTCTTTACTATTCTCGTACCACTGACTGCTTTGAGTGTGGGCTCGAAAAAATATGAGTCAAATACAAAACCATAAATTATTTACTTTACTTTCAGTGGGAAATAAAAAATCTCTCTTTAAAAGAGACCAGTGGAATTGTTATTTTGGAAAATAGAATTTATAATTAGAAAAAAATTCTCTCTATTTTTAGGAAGGAGAACAATATCTCAAAGTTGTTTTTGTTTTAGCCCGACCAATGATTTATAGGGAGAAGAAGTGAAACGCTTGTTGACTTGTAGAAGTCTATTTCAATAGAAAAATTAAATCGTTGTCCAACTAGGATTAGAAGGGGAGGTGGAAACCGTAGTTAAATAAACTGGGGTTTTCTGTCCCATGCGTCAACTTGAAGGGGTTTTGAGTCTCTCTCATATCGGGTCCAATTATAAGTACTTCTTAGAATTTTAGCCTAATAATTTATAATTTCAATCCAACTCTATACTTATTTTTCTATTTTGAAAAATAAACAAAATAAATTAATTAATTTTTTAATTAAATAATTTTCTCAACCCAATTCTAATTCCGTTAAAAAACATGATGACTTTACAGTAAAAGAATCTATGAGAAAATACATGTAATATTTCTACATTCTAGGGATTCACTATGACCTATTAATTTATTTCCATTTTCGAACTTTAACTAATTAATTGATAATTTAAAAAATAATAAATTAATTTTTAGGTCATTTCCATTAAGAGAAAACCACATTCATTTTCAAATGTACCACATTCATTTTCAAATGTTTCCCATTTCTCTAACTTTACCATTTCTATTCATTTGATTAAACATGAAATTTATTTTTGGTTTTCACAAGCTAGCGGAGGGACTGACCGGATAAATGTGATTAGGGCTTAAATGATTTATAATTAAGTTCTAGCTTTTTGACTATTAATTATAAACTTATTTAGTCACGAAGTCATTCCATTATAGTATCATGATTAAGCTCTCACTAAAGATATACCATTTTGAAAGTAACTCGATCAATGCTTGTCCAATGACCTTGTCATAAGTGTGCTACCTTCTTAGGATATCCTTAATCTCTTTGAGTTAAATCTACTCTCCCAATATGATCTATTTTATCTCATGGTAACCATTTACATCTTCATTCTTGAAAAGTCAATTACTATTAAATAGTATCCAAGTCATTCATCACAAAGACGAACAACCCATGACTATGTTTACTTTCATCTACAATGTAATGCCATGAGAGGATATCATTTACCCATATCTCGAGCTATGAAATCCACTATTGTGAATGACCCTACATACTGCATATGTAACACCCTTAACCCATAACCATCGCTGAAATAGGGTTACAGAGCATTACCGTAAAACTGTAACTTAAAAATATTCATTTCCAAACATTTCATTAAGCATAGAAAAGTCCTTCATAAACATGCATATCATCCCTTAATCGAGATCTCGAGGCCTTAGAAAAACTTTAGACACGATTCAGGACTAAATAGAAAACATTAGGAACATTGAGGAAAAAGTTAAAAAATTAAAACTGTGGGGTCACATGGCTGAGACACACGCCCGTGACTCAGGCTGTGTAACATTCAAAATAGGGAAACATGGTCGTGTCCCAACCTATGTCCGTGCCTGTCTAATTCTTTGAGTTGGGTTACACGTGTAATAACCCATTTTTCAGTGAAATTGAAACAATAGTTTCGGGACCTCAAATTCGATCCGAAATATAATTTATTTTTATTTTACCATATGGCCCATAATATGATGGAAATAACATGTAAAAATTTTGATATAAAAATTTTATCGATTTAGTGCCTAATTACGAGAAGGAGTAAATCGCATAAAATGCGAAAGTTGAATTCTAGTAGCTATAAGGATCAAATAGCTATGAAATTCAAAACTTAAGGTTCTTATATGGTAATTAGACCATTAATAAAAGTATGTAGATTTTTATGATGACTCATCTATGGAATTATAGAAAAAGTCAAGGGACTAAATTGGAAATACCAAAATACATGATTAATTAAAAGATGAAAAGAAATTATATCATCTTATTTTCATTATATTCAACCTAAAAACACATGGAGACCCTACGAGAGAGAAAAGAAACTTTCAAGGCCTAATTGGGTAAGTTTCCTTGTCCCGTTTTTAGTAATTTTGGTATTTTTGAAACCAAGATAGCTTAATCTCTCTATTTGAGGGATTAATTTGAAAAGTTATTAAGGTATGAAAATGGGTCATGGATGTAATATTATGGAAATTAGAAATTTATGGTAGAAAATGAAAGATTATTGATAGATAAATAACTTTTGCAAGGTGATTTTTGATGAAAACTTGATTTAGGGACTAAAATGTAAACTTGTAAAATTTGATGAAAAATTATGAAATTTTATGTAAACATGTGCTGGAAAAATTGCAATGTGGCTTTGGTTAGGCTTGAAATAGGGAGTAATTTGTACAAGTTTCATTTTCCGAGCCTAGGGATAAAATTAAAATTTTTGGAAAAGTTAGGGGCAAAATGGTAATTTTTCATAAGGTGTAAAATGAGTCCTTCTAAGTATGAAATGTATGAAATTAATGATTAAATTCATTTATATAGATCCAAAAACTGTTAATTCGAGGTTAGATCGTGGAAAGGAAAAGTTTTCGGATTAGTAGATTATTACGCGAATAAGTGTCGAGGTAAGTTCGTGTAACTTAATTGGATATGTAATTATGTAAATTGAATGTTTTATTGTATGTAATGTGATTTATGTTAATGTGCCTTGTATATTTTGATGGAAAATTATACATGCTTGAAATGGTGATAAAGGGTTAAGTCCTGATTGAATATTGAATTCTGATGAATGTATATGCTTTCCCGAAACTAATAAGGACTTGCATTTGCTGTGGACGGGATTTAGCTCAGACGAGTAATCCAATGAGCTTATTATATAATGGATTTATCCCAGATGAGTAATCCCGATATAATACGTCTCGAGCACATGTTATGATTAGGGTTTAGCCTGGACTGGTAACCCTAATCGAACTCTTGTGAGTGTATGTTATAATAAAGATTTAGCCTAGACTGATAATCCTGTTATACGACATGTAGCTTGTGAGCGTGTTCCTTGGTTAAGTTCCCTAAGGGGTACCCTCGAGAAAAATTGATGGATTAATGAACCGTACACCTCGAGTGTACTACTTGAGCCCTCATTGGAATTTAAATAATTCAATGGACATATAACTCTTGACTTGGCATGAAAATCTTGAGATAAATGATAATGACTTGAAAGAACATTTCTTGATGAGCTCATCTATGTTACTTGATTTTTATGAATAGTTGGTGACTAACATGATTAATGAAATGTATGTGATTAGGCCATTGGCCAAATGGATGGAAACATAACATTGTATGCCTAGATTTATTAAACAAGACTGGTAAGTTTAGTTTCTATTATATGAACTTACTAAGCATATAATGTTTACTCCTTTTATTTTTCCCCTGTTTTATAGTGCTCGGAAGCTTGCGAAGGTTGAAAGATCGTTGGAGCATCGTCACACTATCACCTAGCATTTTGTGTATATTTAGTGAAATCATTTTGGTGTAATGGCATGTATAGGGAAACTTGACCAATAGTGTCTTGAAGTGTCATTTTTTAACCTAGCCATTGGAATGGCTAGTGATGGCTCATTTTGGGATATGATTTAGTAAACTATTATGATATATATGCCAACATGTGTTATGCTAGGTTCATGTGACTCAATGTTGTGAGTGTCTAAGTTAAGTTAAGGTGAGTTAGTAACCATGAATGCATGAAATGTATGCCTTGATGAATGATGAATTTGTTCAATTTGAATGCTTGAATTGGTTGAGTGTTTTATGTGCAGGTTTTTGGGTGATTTTGGGTGAGAAATAAAGCTAGAAAATGGCTTCATTTTGTCCACACGGGCAGACACACAGGCGTGTGTCTAGACTGTGTGTCTCCTGCACCCTGATTTTGAGAAATAGAATGCTTAAAATTGAGCACATGGCGGAGACACGAGCGTGTGTCTCAGCCGTACGTGCCACATGACCTGGAACACGGGTGTGTGTCCTGGCTGTGTGAAACCTGCAACTAATTCAAATTAAATTAATTAACCACACGGCCTAGCACACGGGCGTGTGGCATGACCGTGTGTGCAAGTCAGAGAGTTACACGGGGTCGAACACAGCCTCTAGCACGGGCATGTCCTAGGGTCACATGGGTGTGTCCGCTGGACAACACGGGCGTGTGAACCCTGCACCTTAGAAAAAAATTTAATTTCGTGAAAAATTCTTAGAGGTCCTGATTAAGTCCTGACTAGATTCTAATGCTCGTATTGGACCTCGAGGGTCTAATTAAGGGATGTTATGAATAATCTCGGTTAATGAATAATGATTTGCATAAATGAATTGAAAAATGTTCTGAGTGTTTCGGTAACGCTCTGAAACCCTATTCTAACGACAGATACAAGTTAAGGGTTTACATTTAGTGGTTTAGAGTCAAGTTTAGCCAATTCTCATCTTTGACGTAGTAAACACGAGTTTATCTATACATGCCATTATATAAATTGTGATAGTGTGATGACTCGTGATCATTTTTTTAAATGTGTTTTTCATATAGTAATGTCATCCAACCGAGCTAGAGTTGAATTCGAGGAAGTTGAAAGTAATTCCTCAGCTTCAATACAAAGAGTTGCCTTAGCATCTGGTAGTGAAAGGCCCGTGTCTGAGGGCTGAAGTGAAGAGGAAAAATAATCCTTCTTTCAAATGATGAATGAATGGTTTACCCAGTGCTTGAGAACAAACCCCGCTGTACAACGACCTCCCCTACTTGCTCCTCAATCGGTTCTCGAGGTACCACAGGGTTCTGAACCTGTTAGAATTGGTAAGCCTTCGATAGATAAAATCCAAAAACATGAGGCGGAAGAATTTAGGGCTAATGTAGATGATAACTCAGAAAGGGTCGAGTTCTGGCCTAAAAATACTATTCGAGTTTTTTATGAACTGTCCTACACACCTGCCGAATGCCTGAAACGTGCAGTGTCTCTAGTGAAAGATACAACTTATCAGTGGTGGAATAACATAACATCAGTTATACCAAGAGAGAATATTATATGGGAATTCTTTTAGACTGAATTCAGGAAGAAATATGTTAGTCAGAGGTTCATGGATTAGAAAAAGAAAGAGTTTCTGGAACTCAAGCAGGGAAGCTTGACTATATCTGAATATGAACGGGAATTTGTTTGATTGAGTAAGTATGCTAGGGAATGGGTTTTAACCGAGGTTGAAATGTGTAAAAATTTTGAAGAGGGCCTGAATGAAGACATCAAGTTGTTGATTGGGATTCTCAAGATAAGGGAATTTGCGGCATTAGCTGACTGAGCACACAAAGCTGAAGAATTGAGTAAAGAAAAGAAACAAGCCGAGAGAGAGGCTCGAGTTTTAGGGAAGAGAGCTATAAGTAAGTCACAATCATTTACTTCTAAGAAATTAAAGAAGTATTATGATCGTGTGACCACTTCTTCGGGATACTCTGAAATAGAGCGGAGCTCTCAACGATCTAACCCGAGGTCTTCAATTCCATTTTGATCTGTGTGGGTAGTGTCAGTATTCCTAAACAGGAATGTAAACATTGTAAGAAGTTTCATCATGGGGAATGTCGGACGAGAAGTGGAGCTTGTTTCGGATGCCGTTCACTTGACCATTTTCTCAGGGATTGTCCCGAAAGAATTGAAAAAGAGATAGAACCAGCTCCCAAGCCAAACAATCTTATTGCGAGAGGTAGACCACCGCGTCATCCCGGTAATGTTAGTGGTAGTCAAGGTACTACCAAGGATACGATAGCTAGATCTGAGTACAAGCACCTGCATGAACGTATGCTATTCGTGCTAGAGAAGATGCCTCTGCGCCAGACGTCATTATTGGTACATTTTGTCTACTTGATACTGATATTACTGCATTGATTGCCCTGGTTCCACATACTCATATATATGTACGAACCTAGTGTCTGTTAAAAATTTACCTGTTGAATTCACTGAAATTGTGGTTAAAGTTTCAAACCCCCTGGGCCAGAGTGTTATGGTGGAAAAAGTTTGTAAGAATTTTTCATTAGGGTAAAAGGTTATTGTTTTTCAGCTGACTTGATGTTATTGCCTTTCGATAAGTTTGATGTGATCTTGGGAATGGATTGGTTAACCCGATATGATGAAGTGGTAAACTGTAAGCTGAAATATATTGTATTGAAATGTCAAAATGGTGAATTGTTGTGTGTTGAATCTGATAAACTGGATGGATTATCTAATGTGATTTTAGCAATATCAGCACAGAATGTCAGAAAGGGGTATGAGGCTTATCTTACATATGTGATGGATACTAAGGTATTTGAGTCAAAGATTCAGTCAGTGTCGGTAGTAAGTGAATTTCCTGATGTATTCCCAGAAGAATTACCTGGTTTGCCACCGGGAAGAGAAGTGGAATTCTCTATAGACCTTGTTCTGAGAATGACACCGATATCCATAGCACCTTACAGAATAACACCTATTGAGTTGAAAGAGCTGAACATACAATTGCAAGAATTGATTGATAGAGGTTTTGCTTGCCTTAGTTATTCCCCTTGAGGTGCGCCAGTTTTATTTGTAAAGAAGAAGGATGGATCATTGAGGTTATGTATTGGTTACAGACAGCTCAACAAAGTTACAATAAAGAACAAGTATCCATTGCCTCGGATTGATGACTTGTTTGATCAGTTAAAGTATGCTACTACATTTTCAAAGATTGATCTTCATTTTTGTTACTATCAATTATGGGTAAAGGAATCGGATGTGCCAAAGACAACTTTTAGAACCAGATATGGACACTATGAGTTTCTTGTGATGCCATTTGGCTTGACAAATGTACTTGCAATGTTTATGGACTTGATGAACAGAATTTTCTGCCCGTATTTAGATAGGTTTGTGGAGGCATTTATAAATGATATTTTGGTTTACTCTCGAGATGAAAGCGAACATGTTGAACATTTGGGAATAGTATTGCAAACTCTGCGGGAGAAACAACTATACACGAAATTCAGTAAATGTGAATTTTGGCTGAGGGAAGTTAGCTTCCTTGGACATGTAGTATCTACTAAAGGTGTCCGAGTAGACCCGAATAAGATTTCAAGCATTGTAAATTGGAAACCACCGAAGAATGTTTCTGAAGTCTGAAGTTTTCTGGGACTAGCCGATTATTATCGGAGATTTGTAAAAAGATTTTCAATGATAGCTTCTCCGATGACTTGTTTGCTATAGAAAGATGTAAAATTTGAGTGGACTGATAAATGTCACCAAAGCTTTGACAGATTAAAGGCTTTATTGACAGAAGCACCTGTGTTAGTTCAACCTAAATCGGGGAAGGAATTTACAGTTTACAGTGATGCGTCATTGAATGTTTAGGCTGTGTTTTGATGCAAGATGGTAAGGTAGTAGCCTATGCTTCACGACAGCTAAAGACACATGAAAAGAATTACCCGACGCATTATCTTGAATTAGCAGCCATAGTGTTTGCATTGAAAATCTAGCGGCATTACTTGTTTGGTGAAAAATGTCACATATACACTAATCATAAAAGCATGAAATATTTGATGTCACAAAAAGATTTGAATTTCAGACAGCGCAGATGACTAGAATTGCTGAAGGGTTACGATCTTGTTATTGACTACCTTCCGGGGAAAGCCAATGTAGTGGCAGATGCTTTGAGTAGAAAATCCTTGTATGCTCTCTGAGTAATGAACACTCGATTGTCGTTGTCTGATGATGGTTCAATCATAGCTGAGTTAAAAGCAAGACCGACATTTTTACAGCAAATTTCTGAAGCTCAGAGAAATGATAGCAAGTTGCAAGCAAGATGACTACAGAGTGAATCAACTTCTAATTCTGAATTTTAGATTGGGATTAATGGTTGTTTGTTATTCAGAGGTAGAGTATGTGTACCAAAAGATTCTGAACTAGTACAAAAGATCTTGAATAAAGCTCATAATAGTAACATGTCTATTCATCCTGGTAGTAATAAAATGTATAACGATCTGAAAAAGATGTACTGATGGCCGGGAATGAAATGAGATATTTCTGAGTTTGTATCTAAATGCTTGATATATCAGCAAGTAAAAGCTGAACATTTGTTTCCTTCTGGACTATTACAGCCAATTATGATACTGGAATGCAAATTGGAAAGAATTACCATGGATTTTGTAAAGGGGCTACCCTTGTCCCCAAAGAAGAAAGATGCCATTTGGGTAATTGTTGATCGGTTGACAAAGTCTGCACATTTTATTTCGGTACGTAAGGATTTTTCCTTGGATAGATTGGCTGAGTTATATGTTTCAGAGATAGTCAGATTGCATGGAGTTCCTATCTCCATTATTTCAGACAGTGATCCTCAGTTTACTTCTCGATTCTGGAGCAAATTGAAAGAAGCTCTAGGTACTCAGTTACACTTTAGTACTGCGTTCCACCTCAAGCAGATGGTTGACTTGAACGGGTAATACAGATCTTGGAATATATGCTTCGGTGTTGTGTACTTGAGTTTGAAGGCAATTGGGAAAGGTATTTGCCTCTAGTTGAATTTGCTTATAATAATAGTTATCAGTCTAGTATTAAAATGGCAACATATGAAGCCTCGTATGGGCGCAAATGTAGAATTCCATTGTATTAGACAGAACTCACTGAGAAAAAGTTACACGGAGTTGACTTGGTCCGAGAGACCGAAGAAAAAGTAAAGGTAATTCGAGATAGCCTGAAAGCAGCCTTTGATTGACAAAAGTCTTAGGCTGATTTGAAGAGAAAGGAAATAGAATTTTAGGTTGGTGACAAGGTATTCTTGAAATTGTCACCTTGGAAGAAAGTACTCCGGGTTGGTCGTAAAGGGAAATTAAGCCCACGGTTTATTGGACCATATGAGATTACAGAAAGAATTGGGTCAGTTGCATATTGGTTAGCTTTACCACCAAAGCTTGAACAGATTCATAATGTTTTTCATGTGTCTATGTTACGACAGTATCGATCTGATCCTTCACATGTTATCTCTTTGATAGAGGTAGAGATCCAGCCTGATATGACATATGGTGAGAAACCAATCAAAATATTAGCTCTGGAAACAAAGAGTTAATAAATAAAAAAGGTAGCTTTGGTAAAAGTTCTTTGGAAAATGCATGGTATTGAGGAGGCTACCTAGGAATCGGAGGATTCCTTGAGAAAGCAATACCCTAATCTTTTTACTGGTAAGATTTTCAGGGACGAAAATCCCTAAAGGGGTGAGTGTTGTAACAACCCATTTTTTAGTGAAATTAGAATAGTGGTTTCGGGACCACAAATTCGATTCAAAATATATTTTATTTTTATTTTACCATATGACCCGTAATATGATGGAAATAACGTGTGAAAATTTTGATATGAAAATTTTATTGATTTAGTGCCTAATTATGAGAAGGACTAAATCGCATAAAACACGAAAGTTGAATTCTAGTAGCTATAAGGATCAAATAACTATGAAATTCAAAAATTATGGTCCTTATATGGTAATTAGATAATTAATAAAAGTATGTAGATTTTTATGATGACTCATCTATGGAATTATAAAAAAGACAAGGGACTAAATTGGAAATACTAAAATACATGGTTAATTAAAAGATGAAAAGAAATTATATCATCTTATTTTCATTATGTTCAACCTAAAAACACATGGAAACCTTAGGAGAGAGAAAAAAAGCTTTCAAGGCCTAACTGGGTAAGTTTCCTTGTCCCGTTTTTAGTAATTTTGGTATTTTTGAAGCCGGGATAGCTTATCTCTCTATTTGAGGGATTAATTTGAAAACTTATTAAGGTATGAAAATGGGTCATGGATGTAGTATGCTGGAAATTGGAAATTTATGGTAGAAAATGAAATATTATTGATAGATAAACAACTTTTGCAAGGTGATTTTTGATGAAAACTTGATTTAGGGACTAAAATGTAAACTTGTAAAATTTGGTGAAAAATTATGAAATTTTATATAAACATGTGCTGGAAAAATTGTAATGGGGATTTGGTTAGGTTTGAAATAGGGACTAATTTGTACAAGTTTCATTTTCCGGGCCTAGGGACAAAATCAAAATTTTTGGAAAAGTTAAGGGCAAAAGGGTAATTTTTCATAGGGAATAAAATGAATCCTTCTAAGTATGAAATGTATGAAATTAATGATTAAATTCATTTATATAGATTCGAAAAACATTAATTCGAGGTTAGATCGAGAAAAGAAAAAGGTTTCGGATTAGTAGATTATTACGCGAACAAGTGTCGAGGTAAGTTCGTGTAACTTAATTGGATATGTAATTATGTAAATTGAATGTTGTATTGTATGTAATGTGATTTATGTTAATGTGCCTTACTTGTATATTTTGATGGAAAATTATACATGCTTGAAATGGTGATAACGGGTTAAGTCCCGATTGAATATTGAATTCTGATGAATGTATATGCTTTCCCGAAACTAATAAGGTCCTGCATTTGTTGCGGACGAGATTTAGCTCGGACGAGTAATCCTAATGACCTTGTGTATAATGGATTTAGCCTGGACGAGTAATCCCGATATAATACCTCTCGAGCACACGTTATGATTAGGGTTTAGCCTGGATTGGTAACCCTAATCGAACTCTTGTGAGCATATGTTATAATAAGGATTTAGCCTGGACTGGTAATCCTGTTATACGACATGTGGCTTGTGAGTGTGTTCCTTGGTTAAGTACCCTAAGGGGTACCCTTGATAAGAATTGATGGATTAATGAACCGTACACCTCGAGTGTACTGCTTGAGACCTCATTGGAATTTCAATAACTTAATGGACATATAACTCTTGACTTAGCATGAAAATCTTGAGATAAATGATAATGACTTGAAAGAACATTTCTTGATGAGCTCATCTATGTTACTTGATTTTTATGAATAGTTGGTGACTAGCATGATTGATGAAATGTATGTGATTAGGCCATTTAGCCAAATGGATGGAAACATAACATTGTATGCCTAGATTTATTAAACAAGATTGGTAAGTTTAGTTTTTGTTATATGAACTTACTAAGCATGTAATGCTTACTCCTTTTATTTTTCCCCTGTTTTATAGTGCTCGGAAGCTCGTGAAGGTTGGAAGATCATTGGAGCATCGTCACACTATCAACATGGGGCCGAACACAGCCTCTAGCATGGGCATGTCTCAGGGTCACACGGGCGTGTCCCTTGGATCACACGGTCGTGTGAACCCTGCACCTTGGAAAAAATTTGTAATTGCACGAAAAATTCTTAGAGGTCCCGATTAAGTCCTGATTCGATTCTAATACTCGTATTGGACCTCGAGGGTCCAATTAAGGGACGTTATGAATAATCTCATTTAATGAATAGTGATTTGCATGAATGAATTGAAAAATGTTCTGAATGTTTCGGTAACGCTTCGAAACCCTGTTCCGGTGACGCATACGAGTTAGGGGTGTTACAACACGACCAAGCCACATGCCCATGTGCCAGGCCGTGTGCTAGGCCGTGTAACTGCCTGACTTGCAACCTTGAAAGCCTACAGGGGACCCACGGTCGTGTCGTATGGCCGTGTGTCACACATGGCTGAGACACTCACCTGTGTCTTAGGCCGTGTGGACAAGAAATTGGCCAAAATGAAGCCATTTCCTTCACCCACTTCAGGCATGAATCTATAAGCCATTTGCACCCTTAACCAAGGCATCAAAACATTCCAAACCATACATAAAATGTCTAATTGAATTTACTATTGATCCATTCAACCAATATGCCAATACGACACCTTAATCATAATGAAACTAACATACCAAAATTTATGCATGATTGGCCATATTTCATACAAACACATCTAGCTCATATCTATATGAAAACTTAACCTAACTTTATAACCTAACTTGGAGACATTTCAAACATACCATCACTTACCAAATTCGCTATTCAAACAAGCATTAACACATTTCCAAAATGACACATACTAGTATGGCATCTATAAGTACCAAAATGACCATATCTGACCAACTAACATCAAATGGTACTAAAACAAGTTATACATGCCATTATAACCTTGACCAACACATCGAAACTATCGATAGAATCGCTGGATAGTGTGATAGATCTCTGACGAGCTTCCAAATCGATCAAGCTTTTGATAAGTTGTAAAGTAAGAGAAAAATAACTACGTAAGCAATAAATGCTTAATAAGCTCATATAAAATTTAAACATAATATTCCATTTCAAATATGAACTTTATATGGCAAATATAAAGCTATACCAACACCACAAGGTTTATCAACTATATAACCGTCATCTAACAAATGGGTAGGTTCATCAACATCACATATACTTTCCATTCATAACATAATAAGATCTTATAAGTTGTTTTACATAATCATCAACCTTTTCTTAAGAAAATGAACCATTAAATTTACTTACTTAGTATAAGCTTAATTACATTATCAATTCATGAATTAGTGTGTTTATCTACGACCTAGATAAATTCATCCATAGCTTAAGTAAATTTCTCACACATAAGTAATTCCTTTAACTCATCAATCCTTTTATATCATCATATTACATATCAATTATGAACTTACCATTTCATTACCTTTTCTTACTTGTTTCATTTGCATAATACAAGACATAAGCATAAACATCCACCATAACCACAAGCTTGACACAAGCCTAAACATCATCATCAATACACAAGTTAGTGCATTTATACATAACTCTTTAGGAATCAACCACATGATAAACCGTTTCATTAGAAAACACATCTTTTGATTCATACCACCTTTTCATGAACATAATCATATTTCCATTTAGGCATTTACTGTTTCAATGTATAATATTATCATTAAGCATGATATAATCCAACCATAAGCTTAGCACAAGCTTAAGCATTACCAACTACACATGTTATTGCATATACACATAATTCACCTAAAATATCATAAGGTAAGTCATTGTACATGAAAAAATTCATTTTGAAATCATCAATTTCATGAACATAAGTATACTTTCATTGAACATTTCTTTGTTAATCCTTTTCATAGATTAATAACTTAAGTCATTTGAAAACTTGTCATTCCTTTCCTTTTCATGCTCGTTGAACTAGTAACTTGACTCGGATACTCGAGTACCTACACCATACTAGGGGCATCATAGATTCATAACAGGGGCACCAAAGTGTATCGAATTAATTTTGCATGTGTATAAATCAATTAACTGGAGAACAAAAATAATAATCACAAGTGAATTACATTAAATAACAAACCACTATGAAATTACCTGACTAAATTGCAAAAATGATTAAGTATAGGGGATTTTAGGTATTTTTCTCTTCTTCTTGATTTTCCACTTGTTCTTGATGTAAATTAACAATTTTATTCAATTCATTAACCTGAAAATAAAAACCAATTCATTTTATGCAATTTAGTCTTTTATGACATTTTTACAAAATTACCCTTAACTTTTCATTTTTATCCAATTTAGTCCCTATGTCCTAATCATGCAAATAAACCAATTTTATTGAAAACCCATATCAATTGAATGTTCATAGCTTCCATTACAGCCTATATTTGTAACAATTTAACATCAAGTCCTTGTACTTTTACTATTTCAACAATTTAGTCCCTAATCGTTAAATTTACCAAAATCACTTAACAAAAACTTATATATAACAACTAATACCTCAAATTCATCATTTAAGATCTAAAATCACAAAAATAATCAATAAAAACATTCAAAATCTTTAACAATTTCAAAAACGAAGGTACGGGCTAGCTGAGCCTAGTTACAACGATCTAAAAAATATAAAAATTGTAACAGCCCGATTTTGGGGCTAGTAAAAAAAGTGGTTTCGGGACCACAAATATGACGTATGAAAATTTATTTTTATTACATTTTTATGGTCTACAATTTTATGGAACTATTCTGTGAAAATCTCATTCGAAAATTTTGACGTTTGGGCACTTAATTTAGTCAAAAGGACAAAAAAACTTAAAAAGTGCAAAAGTTGAGTTCTACATGTTAAAGGTGTCCAATTGCTATGAGATTTTAAATTAGAGGTCCTTATTTGGTAATTAATCCATTTGTTAAGTTAGTGGACAAAAATGGACATGGTGAGATAAAATTTTAAAGTTTGGCAAAAAGGGCATTTTGGTCATTTGGTAAATAAAAGAATAAAAAGGGAAAATCATGTCAAAATTGTGTCCATCTTCTCCTACCTTAGCCGAAAATCTCAAGCTCACCATAGCTAGGGTTTTGTCAACTTTCAAGCTTGATAGTAAGTGCATTCTAGCCCCGTTTTTAATGTTCTTTACATTTTTGAAGTCCTCGTAACTCGATTTACCTATTTCTACCCTTATTTTGAAGTAGGGTTCATGTTTAAAAATTCACACATGTGTGACATGCATTTGTTTTAATGTTTAATGGTAGAAAATAAAAGTTTGATGTGTAATAAACAACTTTTGCTAAGTGATTTTTCATGAAATTACCTAAAAAGGACCTATTTGTAAAAAGATGTAAAATGGGTAGTAAAAATCTGATTTGATGAAAAATGTGGGCTGATATGAGCATGTATATGGTTCAGCTAGGCTTCGGTAACAAAGAAATTGAATACATTTCATTTTACGAGCTTAAAGACTAATTTGTAAAAATGTAAAACTTTAGGGGCAAAAAGGTAATCTTACAATAGTATGATTTTTAGACTGAGTTGAGTAATGGGAATAATGAATAAGCTAAATTTACTATTATAGATCAAGAAAAATGAAGTTCAGACCTTGATCGGGGAAAGAATATGATGTTTGATGATTAAATCCATTTTTACTATTTTTGTACCGAGGTAAGTTCATATGTAAATAATGCATTATTTATTTATGTTTTAAATAATTTAATATTTTATGAATTTATGATTGAATCTTAGGATGAAATCGATAATGGATGACGAGTGAGAAATATCCCGGTTGAACCTTAGGAATAGTTAGGATACAAATGTCATGACATTAAGGTTAGTTGAGATTACGTGTAAGACCATATCTGGGATATGGCATCAATATGAGACATCATGTAAGACCATAGCTGGGCTATTGGCATCGGAATGAGATCCCATGTAAGACCATATCTGGGATATGGTATTGGTATGGTACTATGTGTGTGAGGTTTCCCGAGTATCCTTTAGTATTCCAAGTGGTTTAATGAGTAACTTAACGACCATGTTAAAGTTATGAAAGATTATGGTATGTTGTGGAAGATAATGGTATGTTGCAAGTTGGTACAGGTATGTACACAAAACTCATGCTTAATGAGCTCGATATGTGAGGAAACCTCGGATTGGTTGATCGAGTAAGTTATGATGCTAAGATTTTAAATACATCTATGCTAAGCTTGATTACGAATTCACAATGACATTTATGTTAGTTTACTTTATGTTAAATCTATGTTAAAGTGTGTTTATGATGCCTATTATTTGTATAGGAACTTACTAAGCTTTAAAGCTTACTCCCCTTTCTTTTTCCTTTGTCTTATAGTGTCACCAAGCCAGCTTGGAAATCAAAGATGGTCGAAGATCCATTCACACTATCAAATTATCATTTTGGGTACTTATGATTTCATTATTTTGAGTATGTCATGTATAGGGACTTCGTCATTTTGTTATGTGTCATATTCGATTTGGCCAAATGTGTTGGCTTGTAATGGTTAATGATTCATTTTGTATATGGCCATTTGAAGTTGACTAATTGGTGTGTTTATGTGATGATGCTTATCATGAAGATGAAATTGGCATGAATGGAAAAGAAAGTATGTGATGTTTATGCATGATAGATGTTAGCAAGTGTAAATGATGTATTGATATCTTGTTTGTGGCTAAATTGGTTGTATGTACATGCTTGGATTGGTGTTGCTTGTGATTGTGTAGGTTGGTGCAAGAAAGGGTGACAAAATGGCTTGGTAAATAGCCATATTTTGTCCACACGGACAGAGACACGGCCGTGTGTCTCAACTGTGTGAAGGACATAGCCTAGGGACATGGGCATGTGTCCAGGGCGAATGGAGTCTGCACCTATTTTATGAAAATTATGAAAATTAAATCACCCACACAGCCTAAGCACACAGGCGTGTGACTTTGCCGTGTGACTTCAAGTTGTTGATGATGTCATAAACAGAGAGTTACACGAGTTAGGGACACGGGCGTGTGTGACCACACAGTCTACCCACACAGGGATGTTCCAAGCCACACGGGCGTGTGACCCCAGTTTTGATGAAAAGTTTTCTAGGTGTTGGAAAGTTTTCT
Organism: Gossypium anomalum; assembly: GCA_025698475.1. NCBI lineage: Eukaryota > Viridiplantae > Streptophyta > Magnoliopsida > Malvales > Malvaceae > Gossypium > Gossypium anomalum. Next base: position 16,728,625 of record CM046957.1, read on the forward strand.
AAAGTTCTTGGTTTAGTCCTGAACCACTCCTAAGGTATGTTTTGGGCCTTATAGTCTCGTCTAAGGGACGATATGAATATTTTAAATTTTTTTTAATTTTGAGTGGAAATTCATGTCTCAGTTTTAAATGTTTGTTTGAGTTTAAGTCCGATAATACCTCATACCCTGTTCCAAAGTTGAATACGCGTAAGGGGTGTTACAACAATTACAAGAAACTGATAAAAAATGACTTAACAATTGTTGCTTGAAGTTATATGTGGGCTAGGTTTCTTCTCCCCTTTTCTGTTTCGACTCAAAATGAAGAAGATGAATGGATCTTTTTTTTTTTTTTCCTTTTTCTTTTTTAATTAACATTATAACATATAATATAATGTTTTTATAATTAATAAACATTATTTTTTAACTAAGTAACTCCACTAACCGTCCACACCTTTTAAAAATGGTTATTAACCTTTCAAGTCCATTTACTATCATTCATTAAGCCATTTAATCATTCAAATTTAATAGTAATCAAATTTTACATCCTTTATGATTTAGTCCTTTTTAATTAATTAACTATCTAAACAGTAAAATTTCTTAACGAAACTTTAATACAACCTTAATAACACTCCGTAAATATTTATAAAATATTTACAGCTGAGTTTATAGAAATGAGGTCCTGATACCTCATTTTCTAAAACCACTTGACTTTAAGGTCATACCACTTGAACTTAATTGTTCTTCCATTTAACCAAAAATCATTAAATCAAAATTTATCAATACACCATATAATATTCATAAATATTAAATAATAATATTTACGGACTCACATGTTGAATCTGAGGGCCCCGAAACCATTGTTTCGACACTTTAGAGAAATGAGCTGTTACAGTAGAAGTCATATACCTAATGCACCTGCTTTCGGTTCCTTATCTATTTGAACTCAGGCTTTTACTTACATCAAAGTATACGAGTCACGCGTACATAATCCTTCATCCACTCAAGATTAAGGTATGACACACTATGAACGTCACAAGTGAATAAATCCATAAATGGATTCAAGATTTATTCTGCTTAGGTCCAGTTCAATGTATTGTCAGTTCAGTACGTCACATCTATGTATCTATCTTTTGGGAGTCATCCGCTCCGATGCTTAAGAAAATACATCTCCCCAATCAAACTTGATAGATGACATATTAGTCTTTAGATCAGTTTGCTTATTTTTGATTAGACTAAGGACATATTTAAGTTTGTCTACTAATACAAGTTATCTTTACGTTCTACGATCCGACCATGTAATACTGCTTAGTATTAGTTTAAACATTAGATAACCAGTGAGCTAATATTTGCTTCTATTTTGCTTTACATGCAAAAACCACATGAGGATAATATAAAAGGGTATTAATGTAATTTATGAAAAAAATTATTAACCAATCTGTTCGAAAAAATTACAAGTGTACATAGACGAAAATACTACACTTAGGGCACCAAATCAACAGTCTCCCACTTAGCCTAGTGAAGTGATGAGTCATGTTTGTAACATCCCGAATTAGGGCCTAGTTGGAATAGTGGTTTTGAGACCACAAATCCAAAGTAGAAATAATTATTTTATGAATATTATAAGGTTTATGATATGTTTTCATGCTTGTATGAAAATTTCATGAAGAAATCTTATGTGAAAAGTGTTCAATTTGACCTTAGGGACTAAATTGAATAAGTTGTAAAATATGAGTTCTAAAAGCTTTTAGCATGGAATTGCATAGGATTATTAATTAGAGGTCCTTAAATGGAAATTTAACCAAGTTCTAAAATTTTGGACAAAAATAGGCATGAAAAGTAAAAATTTCAAAGAAAGGCTTGAAGGGCATTTTGGTCATTTAGTTGTTAAATGTACTAAGAGACAAAATAAGAGCCAAATTGTTCTTCTTTTCTTCCCTATGGCCGTGTGAACCCAGAAGAAGCCATGGCTAGGGTTTTCAAGCTTCCAAGCTCAATAGTAAGTGCACTCAAGCCCCGTTTTTGATGTTCTTTGCATTTTGAAGTCATCGTAGCATGATCTATTCATTTCTACTCATATTTTGAAGCAGGGTTCATGTTTAAAACTTTTCCATGCATGACATGCTTGTGTTTTGATGTTTAATGGAAGAATATGAAAATTTGATGTGTGTTTAACATATTTTACTAAGTGATTTTGCATGAAAACACCTAAAAAGGACCAAAGTGTAAAAGATGAAAAATTGAGTAGTAAAAATGTGAAATAAAGAAAAATATGGGCTGCTATGAGAAGGAATATGAATTGGCTAGCCTTGGGTGACAAAGAAAATGTGTACATTTCATTTTACGAGCCTAGGGACTAAAGTGTAAATACGAGAAAGTTTAGAGGTAAAATTGTAAATTTTCCAAAGTATTATTTTTGGACCAATTTGAATAATGTGAGTATTAAATAAGTTATATTTGACATGTTAGATCAAGAAAAGTGAAATTCGGGCTTAGATTGGGAAAGAACGGTGTTATGGACTAAATCGAAATAAATAGCTGTTTTCACATTCGAGGGAAGTTCGTATGATAACATAAACATGTTGTTAATGTTATTGTTGTTTATGCTTGAAACCTAAATTGGTATATTCACTGGATTGTGATGAGTTATATGTTTACGATAATATGTACGTGATAGTGACGTACCCCATGAAATCTTCGATAGTCCAAGTGTCAATAATGTGCTATGTGATGGTTGAATGTATTGGAAATCTGATTGAAAATGATATTTTATTGAATTGCATAGATTGTGAAAAAGTGAAATGAAATGAAAGCTTATATTATGAAGAGTTCTATGAGTTGTAAAAATGACTCTTCGAGGAAGTTCATTTGCAAATAATGCAACATGTACCATACTTTAAATGCTTTAATATTGCATGTATGGTAAGTGTATACATATTTAATATGATGTTGTATTATGTGTTTATTTCCTAAATGTTATCATGAAATATGCTTTGATTATTCCATGAATAAGTGATTGGTACTATGGGTATTGAAATCGACGTTACGAGCAAGTTCGACAAAAATGTGGTATCAAAGAATCCCGTTTGAACCTTAGGAATAATTTAGGATACAATGTGACATGTCACTAGGAACTATGAGATCTGAACTCATTGAGTTGTGGTATGAGTTCATGATATATGTGACATCCGAACTCATTGAGTTGTGGTCTGAGTTCGTGATATATATGACACATGTTTTGGCGCCAGGCACTGGTCTCGTATATTCTACCAGGGCGGGATAGACTGGTATGTGTTGTGGATACCTAACAGCCTATATGAGCAGACCCGTGAGTAGCTCGAAAGTGAGCGGCATGTGATGTGAGGTAGCATTGGCTACATATGGGGCACTTAGGTGCGAGATTCTGATGTATCCGATAGTATTCTAAGTGTTCAACGGGAAGTCCAACTGGCAATTCAATGAGTAAGTTATTGAGTATGCTAAAGACAAGAATGTAAGTGGTATGTTATGGAACAGTACAGGTATGTACTTCAAACTCATGTGAAATGAGCTTTGTAAGGGATGAATATGTGGTAAGAATGTTCACAAAGAAGTGATGTTTACGAGAATGATTTCTTTAATGACCTTGTGAGCATAGATTTATATTCATGAGTTATCAATATGTGATGAATTCGATTGCTGAGCATGTGGTAGACTTTTAGATCAGTGTGACTTGAGACAAAATGTGTTTATTCTCTAAGGTTGTGATTCGTTAAATGATGTCAAGCTATATGACTTGAGAAACATGAATACACCTAAGTAATATGTAGTGTAGTACCTATATTGATATGCTTATTTATGAAGAGATTTTGATTACTTGACTAAAACCTGAGCATGATAAGCTATGATTATAGTTTTAAAAAGGATGAGCTTTATAACCGAATAATTAGTAATTACGAGAGTATGTGGAGGAAGTTGGTAAATTCATGTAGATGAAATGCTTGTTATATTCATACGAGCTTACTAAGCTATAAAGCTTACTCCCTCATTTCTATTTCTTTTAGTGTTGTCAGGATTGCCTCGGGGTTGGAGATCGTCGGAGGCAGCATCATACTATCAAATTATCAATATGAGGTATTGAAAGTCTTAAATGTTTTCGAGTGAGTGGCATGTGTAGAGGCTTAATTATTATGATACGTGTTCTCATGATTGGGCCAAAGATGTTGGCTCATATTGATTCATTGTATATAGCCATGAGATGTAGCTTATATTGGTTATGGGTTTGTAAGCCTATTTACATATTCTATGTGCTAATGTCTTGTGATGTGGTTATTAGATTATGGTTATTTGTTATGAATGGTTAGTGTCATGATATATGTGATTGATGAATGCATTGCGACCAATCGAAGTGGTCATAACCATGGAATTAATGTGTGATATGGTAATAAGAGAATAATGCCTTGAATAAGAATACTTGATGATTAAGTTGACATTAATTGGAAAATGGATAAACATAGTATAATGGTAAATGTAGTCATCAAAATGACAAGGCTTAATGAATGTGAATTGGTATGTTTAGATGTGGTATAATATGAGTGTAGGGATCATATGGATGATGGCATGTAAATGCTATAGTTGTGCCTTAATTGAAGATGTTTAATCATTAAATAGATGCTATGTTATGTGCCTTTGATGTGTATAAGTATATTTGGGGTTAAGGGTAACAAAAGGCTTGGAAATAGCCTAAGTGTTGGCAACACGGGCAGAGACACGGCCGTGTGTCTTAGCCGTGTGGAGGACACGGCCTAGAGACATGGGTGTGTGTCCAGGGCATGTGAAGTCTGCACTTAAGTCACGAGAATTTAATTCGTCACACGGCCTAGCACACGGGCGTGTGCCTTGGCCTTGTGGTTCATTTTGTTTGATGACGTCATAAATAGAGAGTTACATGGCCTGAGGACACGGGCGTGTCCCTGTGTCCACACGGGTGTGTGGCCCTGTTCCATGAATTTTTTTTAAGGTGTCCCAAAGTTCTTCAAAGTCCTCGATTTAGTCCCGAACTATTTTCAATGTCTATTTTGGGCTTCGTAGGCCCATATAAGGGACGATTTGCTTATGTATAAATGAATTTTAATTTGAATGAAATTTTAATTCTCGCTTTTGTTTGAGTGTTTATGTTTAAGTCTAGTAATACCTCATACTCTGTCTCGGCGTCGGACACGGGTAAGGGGTGTTACAATGTTTCACATTCCTGTGCCCTCCAAATGTTTCCCAAAAACTCTCTAGCTAGTAGAGTCTTAGTAATACAAATGCCCAGGGTTTGTCATTAGATGTGATCTTTGACTGCATCCACTATTTTGACAAACACAACTGTCTCCCTTATGATGCTTTCTATCAATGTGTTTTGTCCTTATGTGGTTTCTTTAGGGTTTAGCTATATTCGTACTCTTATAGTTTCATAGCTTTTCCATACCTCATATTCGACCCTCCATAGTGAAGTTAGCAATGTAACCTTACTTGACACTTGCTCATACTATGGAGCCGCCATCTAAAGCAAAAACACAGTCCAATGTTGACTTCCTTGAATCCCGACACATTTGGAAGTCAGAATCAATATATTCAATATGAGTAAGATCAACTCCAAAATAAAAAATCATATAATCCCTCGTTCTTCGTAAATACTTGAGTATATACTTTATTACTTGCCAGTGTCTTGGTACTAGATTGGCCTAATATCGACTCACCAACCCCACTGGGAAACATATATTTGGATGTTTTCATAAATTAGCATAAACAAGACTTCCTACTGCCAAAGCATAATGAACCTTTCTAATGTTTTCTCTTTATTTTGTTGTCTTAGGACAATCCTCCAAAGAAAGATGAAATCCTGATTCAAAAGGTTGATTTCGAATCAGTCATTGCATAACGTTCCAATATCTTGTCTATGTATGAAGCTTTGGATAATGCTATCATTTTGTTTTTTGATCCCTTAGGATTCGAATATCTAGAACAAAATTAGTATCTCCCAAGCCCTTCATGCTAAACTATTAAGTTAACCACAATATAACCAATGACAATGTCTCTACATCATTCTCAATGGGTAGAGTGCATCAGCATAAAGAATTAGAAAAATGAAAACAAAAAAATATATGGATTTTTTAACACCTTTTTAGCTCTAAATCATGCAGTTTCGTAGTAATTTTTGTCGAAATTCATACTTTAATTATAAAATAATTAATTTTCACTCAAATTATTAACATATTAAATTTTAATTATTTTTATAATGAATTTACACAAATTTGATTTAGTTTTTACAGTTTTGCACAAATGGTGAAAATTGGCTCAGTAGTCACCTCGAAAAGTGATCTGCCATAATTCGATATAGTAGACTAAACTGGTTTTCACATTTAAGGAGCTTGAATACAAACATTTTTGTTATATTTTAGTTAAGTTTTCTTAGTTTTATTTACATTCAATAAAATGTGCAAATTGAGTCTTTTATTAACCTTAAGGGCCAAATGAGGCCCAAGGGCGAGCTAACGCACTTTTTGAGTGTGTAGGAGACCAATAGAAGGTGTGTTAAATGAATATTATTCGTTATGTCACAACTCGGATGACTCGTTGTGTTAGTAGAAGATTGAAAGATCTTCCTAGGGTAGTGACTAGTTGATTGATGAGGAACCTGAAGCAATAGTTGATGGGGATTACTAAAGCGAGCTAATCACCCATAATTGAGATTTGATTTACTCTACTTTTCCATCTCCTAAATTTTATTTATTTTATGTTATTTTATTATTCTAAAAACTTTAAAAATCTTTATTTTATGTTCTCGTACTATAATTTATTTAAAGTACTAATTAGATCTTTTAGTGTTTAGGTTAGAATTGATCTAGCACTTGCCTACCTTGGGTACAATCCTCGGAGTACTCACCTACTGCATTGTAAAACTATATTACAACCTGACCCGTATACTTGCGGATATCGCCTTGTCGTTCTATATATTATTGTAGTCTTCACATTCTGGGCGTTAGTATGTCTGGAGGCAGTCAAGTTGTTGGGGTTGTTGCCGGGAGGCAACTTCACTACTTTGATTTTAATTTTTGCACTTAAAAAGAATTGTTAGGAAGTTTTTTGGGTAATAGATGCAATTTTAATTTATTTTACCTACTAATCCTCTATTTCTGGGTTTAGTGTATAACTCGCAGTAGGGGCACGCCTATTGTAGCAGCCACAGACCCAGAGAGAATAATTGGAAGATATCGCCGATAAAAACAACAACATCATAAACAAATGTATGATCCACCACCACCTGTTGCAGGTAACGTACCACGTGAAAGTCTACTGTTTGGTGATCTTGTGATGAACGCATTAGGAAACTCCGCCAAAGACGACGACTTTTCTCGCAAATGTACAGATGGCTCAGAACAAGAGAACTTTAGGGGATTATGCATTTCCAAGTCTGAACATGGTTCAAGAAAGTATAGCAAGGCCGACAATTACAACAAATAATTTTGAGATAAAACCAACAATGATTCAGATGATTCAGAATAATCTATAGTTCAGGGGCATTATGGCAGAGAACCCTAATTAGCATTTAAAATGGTTTCTCTAACTCTGTGATACTTTTAAATATAATGAAGTCATTGATGATGCTATTTGTCTTTGGCTACTCCCTTTCTCCTTGATTGATAACACCTTTTCTTGGTTGGAGCCGCATACACCAGGCTCTATCACAACAGGGGATGAACTTGCTGAAAAGTTCTTACAGAAGTTCTTCCCGATTAGCAAAGCAGTTCATCTAAGACAAGAGATTGTTGTCTTTAGATGGAGGGAGAAAGTTTCTATGAGATGCGAGAACGTTTTAGGATGTTGATTCAAAAATCCCTACACCACGGATTTCCTGAGTGGATGCGACTACAAGTATTCTATAATAGGTTAAATGCGAATGCACGATCTGGATTAGATGGAGCAGCAGGAGGAGCCCTTATGAACAGAACGTATTAATATTTGTAGGAAATTATTGAAAACATGGAACTAAACTCCTATTAGTGGCCAATTGAATGATTCACATATGGCTAGAAACCCACCATGGTAAAAGCTATCCAAGAGGATGGCAAGTATCAACAGTTAGTGGATAGACTCAACTGTATCGAATCTACTTCTACACCGTCTATGCATAGGGGATACAAACCTCTCTTCCACTATATCAACAATCCTACTAAGGATGTAAATTACATCGGGAATAGGGGTGGGAACCCTGATACGAATACATATAATCCCAGTTGGAGAGATCACCTGAATCTGAGACGGGCAGAGATATAAGGAGTAGGTAATAATAAATCAAGCTAAAAACACTAATTACCAACCTATTTATTTATAGAAACCCCATGATAGGGCCAACCCAAGTGACCATACTGCATGTGGTCGACATTTGGATAAAATTGAGGGAGAGATGTAGCCAATGAGGATAGATGTTAAACAGTTGCAGTTTAAGTGTACCAACTCCACAAGAACATTGACTAAACTCAAGGACCAAATGAGCAAATTAATGAGCATGATGGGCGACATCAAAAGACAAATTGGCACAGGTATTCCTAGCAATACAGAAGACAATCTGTATAGGGAAGGTACGGAACATGTGAAGGCGATAGCATTTCAATCAGGCAATGTATTGAATAGCCTAAAAAACTCTATTCTGGAGGTAGTTATGGAGAATACTGATGATCCTCAAGAGAAATCCCCAGAAGTTGAAGAAGAACCAATGCCAGAAGAGGTAAAGACACCATCGGCTGAACCAGAAAAAGAAACTCCTAAAGATGCCGAAATTACAAAAATCCCATTCACTTTGAGACTTGAAGAAAATAATAAAGGGATGAGGACAAATTTTTAAGTTTCTTGAACCTATTTAAAGCACTAAATGTTAATCTACCTTTAATTGAGTTAATTGAGAAGGTTCCCAAGTACGCCAAGTTTTTAAAGGAAATAATGGTAATGATGGTAAGGCATAAGAAAATTAAGGAAGGCGAACAAGTTAAATTAAGTGCTTCTTATAGTGTGATTATTTCAAGACAGGTGCCTCAAAAACTAAAAGACTCAGGGAGTTTTACTAGTCCCATAGAGATAGAGGGTATTCATTTTAATAGAGCTCTATGTGATTTACGAGATAGTATTAATTTGATGCCTCTATCAATTGTTAAAAAACTTGGGTTAGGGGATCTTCGAACTACTCATATAACATTACAGTTGGCTGAAAGGTCTTCAGTACACCCGAAAGGGTGTTGGAAGATGTGTTGTCAAAGTGCGAAGTTATCCTTGCAAATTTTATGGTGCTTGATTTCAAAGAAGATCGGAAGATGCCGATCTTCTTAGGAAGACCCTTTTTGGCTACTTCTAGGTCTACTAGTGATTTAGAAAAGAACGAATTAACAATGAAAATTAATGGTGAGACAGAAATACTTAAATGCGTCCATCAATTTTGTGAAGAGGAAAGTCAAAAAAAGTTAGGAGAACAGTGTAAAAAAGTATTTATTTCTAATGTTCCCAGATCAATGGACACACTTCCTCTTATGCGTACAGACAAAAAAAAAAAAAATTTTTAAGGAAAGGGACAAGCGAGCATAGGTGGAATGGCATGATGGACGATAGACTGCACTGACAAAACAAAAGAATCATCCATTGGTGAACTGATGATACTGTCAGATGAGTCTGGCAGTAAAACTTAAAAATATTTGAATTGCTTAAATTATTGTATATTTAACTAACCACAGAGTTTTGATGTTAACTTTTAGGTGTTTATTCAAGATCGAGACATCCTCAAGGATGGAAAGTTGGGCTGAAACTTTATGCAGAATGCTGGAATTGAAGAAACCAACTTGACATTGAGACACCACACTCCTATATCACGACATCGAGAACAGTCTTCCCAAATTTGTAAACTGAAAGATGTGTCACGACACAGAACCCTTATATCATGACAACGTTAAGCTGCCAGGGATGTCACTACATGGAACCCCTGTGTTGTGACATCGTTGTAATTTTTTTACAGGGTTGACCTAACCCATTTGCGCAACCCAACGAGCTAACCCTTCATTTACCCAACTTTAAACACCCAAAACACCTATTCTTAACCCTAATACTCCTTAAAAATATATTTAACATCTCATTAACCTCTTAATCTTCTTAAAGCTCCCAAAACTACTCAGACCTTAAAAATTCTAAATCCAAACTCCTTCTTGCAGCCAGTAAGAGTCTCTCATCATTCAAGATCTTTTGGTGTAGCGAACGAAGGGAGCACACAAAGGAACCAATTACCAACTTGAACGGAAAGGGCTTTAAAACTTCTTCAAGATTAAGGGTTCCTAACTCAAACATTTTATTATTTTATTAGATATTGCTTGACTAGGTTCCTAGTTTAAACATGCCCCCTAGAAAAGTTAGAAGAACCAATAAACCAAACCATCGATGGGTCCAAACCCCCTAATTTTGTAACCCTGGATATTGTAAAATATTTTACTGAACTACAAGAAAAAACCTTTATCCATGAAATGAGATTTGATCTGTCAATGATCTTGTGTAAGGAAATATGACCTTTAGTAAGATATCAGATGGGAAGGTTTTTGGACGATTCTGAAAGAGAATTCTGTGGTCCCTATTTTTCAGGAGTTTTATGCATCTTTTTGGGATCAAGATTCTAGAAATACTGAAGGCCATATGTGGGATATGATACTTGTGCGAGGGAAGGAAATGCGAGCAACCCCTTGAATTATTTTTGACTTTTATAATGCACCATACTATGAGAATGGTTTTATTGATGAAACTGATCTAGAATATCTTTGGGATATAGATATGGATTGCATTATAAACTTTTTGACTAAAGGGAGGGGTGAATGGAAATATTGCGCAGGTACCAATCTCCTAGTACCTTTTCATCAAGCAATTATGTTTCTTGAGGCAAAGATGTGGATTCAATTTGTGTGCACATGAATAGTACCAGCTTTAAATGTTTCTAATGTTAATACTTTTAAAGAAGTTTTACTCTATGCTATTTTGCAGAAAAAGTAGGTCTGTACCGACAAATGGATCCATTAGAACTTGAAGAGGTGCATTATATGGGCTACACATTGAAGGCAATGTGTCAACTAAAGTCTGGTTGGGTAACATAGAAAACTTGTTGATTTTTATTTTTTTCTTTGATTTTTCCGTGTCTTTGGTGTGCTTGAGCATGTAGAAATACAAGTGATTGGTTAGGAGCATGTACATAGGTTACTTTTGTTTACAAATAAATTTGGCATGATGGTAGGTGATTTTAAAATTGTGATTATTAGAATACTAAGTTCTATATGTTACACTGTAAACAAGCATTAAGTAAACAATTGTACCAAGTGATAGAGAAAATACAAGGAAACGAGTATGCTAGTATGAATGATAAATGGTTGAGTTTTTATTTGTTTGGTTGATTAAGTTTGTGCATGTTGAGATACTTAGGGATTACCTAAGGCATTGTGAGCCAAAAAGCTGACCTATTTTTTTTCACCTTTAGTACTAATTTTTGAGCCTGTTAACACTTATTGATGAACTTTTTTACAAACTCCGAGCCTGAAAATGTTAATTTGTATTTTCCCTTTTTCTTTGGTCCTGCACTACACAACTATATACGTTTGGCTATACGTATTAAGGGTTAAGTAGATACATCACAACAGAGTTTGTAAAAATAGAGTGAAATAGGAAAGGTTGATGTCATACAGAAACTATAAGTTAGCCTAATGTGTGAAACAAAAAGAAAAATCCAAAAAGGAAATTAGTACGAGTAGAAAATGTCTTAAATTAGCGAAGAAGCATTCATGAGTTATATGTATTAAAAAAGAGAAAAGTCACAAAGTCACAAAAAAAAGAAAAACTCATTTATTAGTGCGCAGAAACTCATAAGGCTAGCCGTAGTTACTATGTCATGCTATGACTTTCTATATATGGAGACACAAGGAAGGTGAGAGAAGGAGAAAAAAGGTAGTGAGCGGGTAAGGGTCACTGAGGGGGGAAGAATAGGGATCAATATGACGTGCCAACTATTTTTATGTTTGTAACCCTCTTGATGCTTACTATCTTTGAATTTCGTACTTGTCTTAAGACTTAGAACGTTATAAGCCAAAAAGTCCTATGTGACGTAAATATCCTTGTGCATGAATGGACATCATACTGAACATATGCATAAATGATTATTTGTATTCTTCTCAGATTATCAAAGTACTTGTACGATTTATTGATGGACTCCTATAGCTGAGACCCTTAATACTTGTATATTCTGTAACATACCGAACTTATATGTTTGAGATCAAAAGTGGTAAGTCAAATACTCATCATGTTAAAGTTGTTAGTATGAGCTTGAAATGCTTAAGTCATATGCTCCAAAGTAAATACTTGTATGATATTTGCTCAAGGGTCGTCGCCCTTATTTTTTATTTTTGTTTATGTTGCTTGAGGATAAGCAATGACTTAAGTGTGGTGGAGTTTGATTTATGGTAATTTGGTGTAGCATATTAAATTGGTTTTTGCATTTAAGGAGCTTGAATACATGCATTTTAATTATGTTTTAGTTAAGGTTTTTCTTAGTTTTATTTACATTCAATAAAATGTGCAAATTGAGTCTTTTATTGATCTTAGGGGCTGAATGAGGCCCAAGGGCGAGCTAACACACTTTGTGAGTGTGTAGGAGACCATTAGAAGGTGTATTAATTGAAGACTGGTCACTATGTCATAACTCAGATGGCTCGATGTTGCAACATAGGGAACAGAATAAAGCAACTCAAGTATGCCTTCGATGTCACGACATAGACTGAGGGTGTCGCGACATACCTCTGAAGACGTCTCATAGAGTATATTGCCACCTATGTTGTGACATAGGTCCTGGTGTGTTGCAAAAATGACTCTGTGAAAGAAATTAAATACGAAAAAAGGGCATTTTAGTCTGCACAGTCAAACCTAAAGCTCAAAGACGTCAGCTAACCTAGAGTTAAGGACGGCAACCACCTAAAAGCTATAAATAGGCTCATTTGGCACACGTTATGGACATAATTGCCATTGATTTTCATGGTTAATTCATTTTTATCTAAATCAATAGTGGACGTAGAAGTAGCTAAGAAAGGTTTACCTAGTAGGATGGGTATTTCTTGATCTTCTTCAAACTCTAGAACCACAAAGTCTATCAGGATGATAAAGCTGCACACTTTGACTAAGTACTCCTTTCGGGTGTACTGAGGATCTGCCAGTGAATTGTAGTGGTATCTGGGTATTTTTTAGGTCCCCTAACCTAAGTTTATCAAAAATAGATAGAGGCATTAAATTAGTACTATCCCTTAGGTCACATAGAGCTCTATTAAAATAAATGATCCCTATCTCTATCGGAATAGTAAAACTTCTCGGGTCCTTCAATTTTTGGGGAGCCTAACTCAAGGTAATATCACTACAGGAAGCGCTTATACTAACTTTTTCATCTGCCTTAACTTTCATACTCCTAGACATAATTTCCTTTAAAAACTTGGCATACTTAGGAACTTTCTCAATTAATTTGATCAAGGGCAGGTTAACGTTTAAAGTTTTGAACAAGTTTAAAAAACTTACAAACTCGTCTTCATCCCGCTTTTTCTTTTTCCTCTAGTCTTGAAAGGAATGGTATTCTTACAACGGGAAAATCTTTGGTTGTTTCCATATCTAGCTCAACTATCGGTGCAACTACTTCCTCTGGTTTCGATTCGTTGTCAACTTCTAGGGGTCTTTCTTGAAAATCATTAGTATTCTCCATATTTACCTCCTAAGTTAGGTTTTCTGGACTATTCAGTACTTTACCCGATCAGAGCGCTATGGCTTTCACGTGCTCCTTCCCTTTTCTACGATGATTATATTCCATATTGTTGGGAATACCTGTGCCAATTTATATTTTGATGTCCCCCATCATGCTCATCAATTGGCTCATTTGATCTTCATGTTTAGTCAATGTTCTTGTTGAATTGGTGAACTCAGACTGCACCTGCTTCACATTCATTCTCAATGACTGCATCTCTCCTTCAAATCTATCCAGACGTTGACTACATTTAGTATGGCCACTTGGGTTGGCCCTATCCCAAGGTTTCTACAAATAAAGAGGTTGATAGTTATTGTTTTTAGCTTGATTCGAGCTATTACCTCCTTATTGATTTCCTCCCCTTCTCAAGTCTGGGTGATTTCTCCATCCGGGATTGTATGTATTTGAATAGGGATTTCCACCCCTATTTGTGATATAGTTCACATCCTCTGTAGGATTATTAATATAGTGGAAGAGTAGATTGTCTGCTTCATAGATATCTAGTGCACCCTTCTCAACCTCTATTCGGTTAATTTTGTCCAATAACTATTGATATCTGTCATCTTCATGGACAACCTTCACCATAGATGGTCCTTGGCCATTCGTATTGAGTTCAGTTGGCCATCGGTAGGATTTCATTGCCATACTTTCTATTAATTTATACTCATCTTTGTACGTTTTATTCATCAAGGCTCTTTCTAGTACTCCATCTAATTTGGACCTCGAATGCACATCCAACCCGCTGTAAAAAGTTTGCAGTTGTAACCACTTTGGTAATCCTTAGTGTGGGCACTTCTGAATCAATATCTTGTAATACTCCCATGCTTCATGAAGGCTTTCTCCTTCTAACTACTTGAACATCAAAATTTCCCTTCTTAGCTGAACCGTTTTGCTGATGGGGAAGAACTTTGTAGGAATTTTCCTACGAGTTCATCCCATGTCAGGATCGATCTTGGTACCTACAGATCTAGCCAAAAAAATACGTTATCGATTAATGAAAAGGGGAACAATCGAAGACAAATAGCATCATCAATGACCCCATTGTATCACAAAGCTGGAGGAACTGTTTTAAATGTTGACTCGGATCCTCTATCATTGTTCTACAAAACTACAAATTGTTTTGGATCATGGCTGGCTTAATCTCGAAATTATTTGTAGTGATAGTTGGCCTCGTTATGTTTCGTTAAACCATATATAGATTTTGTAGTGCATATTCTCTTAAAGTCCTCTTGTTACGCGCCATGTTTAGATTTGCCGGTAGCTGTGTTAGTGGTGGTGGTAAGTTTGGTGGGTTAGTGTTGGCTTCATTGAATAGTGGATTTTCACGAGGTACATTTCCCACAGCGGGTGGTGGGATCTGCATTTGTTTCTTCTATTGTTGTTGATGATTCCTTCGGATAATTCTTTCTAGGTTTGTGTTTGGCTTTATAGGTGTTCCCCTACTACGAGTCATATACTAAACCCAAAAAGAGATAAGATTATTAGAAAACAAGAAAATTAAATTTTTAACTATAACCTAAAAATTTCCTAATTATTCTATTATTATGCAAAAATTAAAACTAATATAGGGGTGTTGCCTCTTAGGCAACGACGCTAACAACTTGACCTCCTCCAGACGTACCAGCATCCAGAGTAGAAATCCTACACAAAAGATGTGGAAAAATGGTATCTGCAACTATACATATCAGGTTGTAATATAGCTACAACAAAGTAGGTGAGTACTCTAAGGATCGTTCCCAAGGGAGATGTATACTGAATTAATTCTAACTTACACATAAATAGATCTAATTAGTACTCTAGTTGGATTATAGTATGAAATATTAAAAGAAGGATTTTTGGATAAATGATAATAAAATAATAAGAAAAGAAATAAATAAGAATAAACAAAAAATAAGAAATCAAATAAGAGAATATATATCAAATCTGGGCATAGGTGATTAGCTCGCTTTGGTAATTGTGATCAACTGTCATCTCGGGTTTTCTCGTTCAATCAACTAGTTAATACCCCAACAAAATCTTTTGATACATCCACTAAAATATTGAGTCTACAAGAACTACTTATCTTCTAACCTCATAGTCTAGACCTGTTCAAGGTTAAGGTGTTCACCATATCAATTTTGGGTTAATTCCTACCTTGATGACTTCTTAGGGTTGTCAGGCCTAGGGTTTAGGTTCTTCCTGTCCTGAGCAGCCAATCTGTTGAGAAATCGCTACAAAACAATTAATTATTCATACCTCTACTCACTAATCCCCCACAAGAGGATTAGTTTCTAATGGATCTAGTAAACCATATAAACTTGGATGAAAGAATGAACATGAAGAAAAATTTCAAGAGTAATACTTTAGAAGAAGCCTGATTGTATTGACTTTAAACACAAAATCCTCACAAAGTTTGAGAATAATTTCAGAATCTAATTTCTTCCCGAATGTAAATAATAAGAATGGAAATAAACATTAAACACATCATTAGGATATGTCGTGACATTGAAAGCAGTCTAGGGCTTCTTCAGTTTCGCTCCCTATGTTGCGACATCTAATGCTCTATGTTGCAACCTAGTGACCATTATTGAGTTAATATGTAACGGCTCGTTTTTAGTCAAATCAGAACAGTAGTTTTGGGACCATAAATCTAAAGTCAAAATAATAATTTTATTATTATTTTAAAGATTACAACTTTATAGTATGATTGTGTGAAATTTTCGTTAAGAAATTTTATCGTTTGAATGCTTAATTTGATAAAAAGGACTAAATTGTGTAAAGTGTAAAACTTGTGGTCTATTAGATAAAGGTATCTAATAGCTATAGAATCTTAACGTAGAGGTCCTTATGTGGGAATTAGCCCATTTGAAAGTTAGTGGATGATAGTGGCTTGGTATTTGGTGTAAATATTAATTATTTTAAAGGTTAAATATGTAAATTGATTATTAATGGTTACTGAAATTAAAACAAAACCATTTTATCATCTTTTATCATCCTTCCCAATTGAAATTAGAAGAGAAGAAACACCATAGTTAGGTCTTTCATTCGGCCAAGGTTGTATAGCTCATTAAGGTACGATTTTTGTCCCGTTTTTAATGATTTCTATGTATTTGAGATCGTAGCAGCTTAATTTAGCTAGCCTAGGGACTAATTTGTAAAATTATTAAAGGTTTAGGGTTTTTCCATTGATGAATGTTTATTTATTTTGATGTTTAATGGTAGAAAATGCACGGTTGTTGTTAGATAAACAACATTTGTTAAGTATTTTTTTAGTAAAATGTCTAATTAGGGATTAGATTGTGAAATGTGTAAATTTTATGGTTAAATTGTGAAATAGGGACCTAATTGAAATTCAGCTAGCATGGGTTTTGGTTCAATTGCATGAATTTATGATTTTATGAAATAAGGACTAAATTGTAAAAATGTTGAAATGTTCAGGCAAAAATGTAAAACTGCCTTAATGTGTGTTTTTGGATTAAATTGAATAGAGAGATTATTAAATAAGTTAATTTTGATTATATTTAGATCAAGAAAGGTGAAATACGAATTTAGATCGAGGAAAGAATAAATTAACTCACCGTTTTTACATCCGAGGTAAGTTCGTATGTGTTAAACATTATTATACTTGTATCTTAATGCTTTGATATTGCATAAAATGTGAATACGACACTACGGACATGTTCAACAATGATTCGACAAGTGAGAAAGCCCCAGTTGAACCTTAGGAAAAGATTAGGATACGAATGACATGTCATTAGGGGTTATTATTGTTTTGGGTGTTGGCCTGTACGTCCTACTGGTGGCTGAGTTATACAACATGTGTTGCAGATTCTCGTCAGCTTGTGTGAGCAGCACCGTGTAGTTACGTCATGACCGTTAGCTTGTGTGAGCAGACCCGTTGATAGCTCGAGAGTGAGCATTATTGAGATATGATATTGAGATAGCTTCAGCTATGTATTGGCACTTTGGTACGAGATTCCCGAGTGTCCTGTATTATTCCGAATGGTTCAACGAGTATTTCAAAGATATGAAATGGTGAGAATAGATACGTATCAATACAGGTATGTACAGAAACTGAATATGCATCGAACATATGAAAGAATTGAGTTCATGGTTAAATAGATGATGGAATACATGTTAACATTGTCGTTAAATATTTTGTAGTATGTTATATGCATATTTTGAATGGTAAATAAATGGTGAGTTTTGCTTATTATTTTCATATGAGCTTACTAAACTTTATAGCTTACATAATTTATTTTTCCGTATTTTATAGTGAAATCAAATTTAGCTCGGATTCGGGATTATCGGAGACTTCATCACATTATCCATCTATCACCTTGGTACTTTGAACTTAAGTATATTGAGTTTGTGGCATGTATAGGAACTTTGGTCATTTTGGTTATGGATTGATAAAGAATTTAGCCAGTTGAATTGGCTTGTAAATGTTTTGGTTTTGTATATAGCCATGAGATTTGGCTTAATTAGGTTGTTTTGGTTGTGTATATATGTGTATAAGGCTTTGGTTAGGTGTTTAAATATGGCTATGTTATGCTTATTAATATTTGGTAACTATAGGTATTAAATGATTGAGAATTCAATTTGGCATGCTTGTGAGATTAGGCTAGATGATGCAAAAATTGAGAGTGTTCATATTGATGATTTGAGTTTATGAGTTTTGGTATGTAATTGAATGACATATTGTGGTATTGTTGTGATATGCATTGGTTGGCTTTGAAATGGTATAATTTATGCTTGGTTGAGAGTAGATGAATGACAATATATGCCATGTTTTGATGCCAAATGGATTGTTTTAGGTATGTACAAAATTTGGGTGGCAAATTGGCTTGGTAAATAGCCTATTTTTATCCACACGGGTAGAGACACAGGCGTGTGTCTCAGCCGTGTGTCCCCTGGTGTTGAAATAAAATCAAGTCAGTATGCTCCACACGGCCTAGCACACGGGCGTGTGACTTGGTTGTGTGGCATAAGTCAGTATACCATACAGGTTTGGCAAGACATAGAACACGGCCAGGCACACGAGCGTGTGTGGCCATTTTTATGGCACACGGGCTAGTGAGACGGGCATGTGTGTTGGCTGTGTGACCCAAGTCAGAGAGTTACAGAGGGTCGGGCACGAGTTGGGACACAACCATGTGCTCCTATTTAGAATGTCCACATGGCCTGTGACACGAATGTGTCTTTGGCCGTGTGTCGAGCCACACGGGTGTGTGCCCCCTGTTGTTTGAAAAATTTTCTAAGTCTTGTAAAAATCTCGAGTTATCAGTTTAGTTTTGAACCACCCCGAATGCATGTTTAGGGCCTCGTTGACTCGTATTAGGGACAATGTGATCGAATTTGAATGATGATTGCATGAAATTTGAAAATGTTTGTGAAATGAATGTCTAATTGTTTTATGAGTTCAGTAATGCTCTGTGACCCTATTCCGGCATTGAATACGGGTGAGTGGGGTTACATTTATTTGTATAAGAGCTACGGTTTAGTTGATTCTAGGACTAACGTAGCGGATGTGAGAGTCTAGCTGTACATGCCATATATAACCTGTGATAGTGTGAAATCTTCTGACAGTTTTAATCGTGTTTTCATATAGTAAATGGATCCCAATCAAGTTGTAGCTGATGATGTCGAAAGTAACGCGCCTGCCTCCGTTCACGTAGTAGCGCAATCAGAGTCGAGACCAGTTTCGAGTAGCCAAGGAGGAGAGGCTAAACAAGCCTTCTTCCAGATGATGAATGAGTGGTTCACGGAGTTTGTTTGAACAAATCCGGCTACTCAACAACATCCACCCCCACCTAATCCCCAACTGGTTCCCGTAGCTCCTCAAGGTGTGGAACTTCTATGACTGAATAAGCCGCCAGTTGGTAAGATTCGAAAACATAGAGCCGAAGAGTTTAGAGCCAATATTGACGATGATCCTGAGTAAGCTGAGTTTTGACTTGAAAATACGATTCGAGTGTTTGATAAACTTTCCTGCACGCTAGCTGAGTGTTTAAAATGTGCTGTATCACTTATGAGGGACACTGCGTATCAACGGTGGAATACTTTGGTATTCGTGGTACCGAGAGAAAGGGTCACTTCGTCAATGAAATCAAGAGATTCGCATACTCGTTCAAATGCTTCAATCGGGTATCCAAATAGAGATCGTGAGAAACAATACTCAAGTCTTAAAGCTCAAGCTACATCAGTATTGAGTGTTGGCAGCGTGAGAAATAATAAACCCGAGTGTCAACAGTGTGGTCGATGACATTTTGGTGAGTGTTGGATGAATAATAGAGGTTCTTTTAAATGTGGCTCGCAAGATCATTTCATTTGAGATTGCCCAGAGTTAGCCAAGAAAGATAAGTTTCAGAATTCAGAATGCAAGATCTAGCAACACAACTAATAGAGGGAGGCCACCGAGAAATGCGGGGAATGTGACTAGTAGTAGAAGAACGACAAAGGACCCTGCTGTGAGATCTGAGGCCAGAGCACCTGCTAGACCTTACACTATTTGAGCTCGCGAAGATGCGTCGTCACCCGATGTTATCATTGGTACATTTTCTATAACACCCCTAACCCGTATCCGTCGCCAGAATAGGGTTACGAGACATTATCGAATAACACACCTCATTCACATGCATTTATACATGCATACTCAAAATCCATTCAAAACATTCACAATGTCCCTTGTAAGGCTCTTCGAGACCTTAAAACATGCTTAGAATTGGTTTGGGACTAAACTGATTACATTTGCAAACTTTGGCAAACTTAGAAAATTTTCAAACATTTAAGGGTCACACGCCCGTTTGAACAGGCCATGTGCCTTTCACAGCTACCAGACACACTGGTGTCACAGGCTGTGTGAAAATAGGGCATATATTCTGACTTGTACCACATGGCCGATGACATGCCTGTGTGCCAGGCTGTGTGAAATCTAGAGGGGTTGCTGAAATGGCCACACAGCCAGCCACACGCCTGTGTACCATCCCACGTACCACACACGACCAGTAGGCACGCCCGTGTGTCTAGGCCGTGTCAAACCTGTAAGGTATACTGACTTAAATTCAAAGGGTACCCCAGGGGACACACGGTCGTGTATCATGACCGTGTGTCACACACGGGTAAGACACACGCCTGAGTCTTTGCTCGTGTGGACAAAAATAGACCATTTATAAAGCCAATTTGCCACCCTTCTCTCATGAACACATAGCAGCCAATTTGGTACCATTTCCATAAACATTTTAGCAACCAAAACATGCTATTTCATACACACAACATGCTATCTATCCACAACCATTTCAATTACTCAATTCTATATTCAAAAACATATCAAATCAATATGCCACAATCATCAATCTCACATAACTACCAATTGCATTTACTCATCAAATTATCATCTATATCATGTATCAAAACACACCTTATCATCACTTATAATCATATCATAATATACTATTTCTCAAACATTAATAACTAACCAAATGAGTAACCATTTAATCATATCAACAACCATGGCAAACAATGTCAAAACACAAGACATTATATACATCACATATAACACTTATCCAACACATAATTTAAGCCAACTTAAATGGCCAAATACATACCAACATTTACAAGCCAAAAGCAAGCCAAATCTTATGGCTATATTAAACTTTAAAACATATCATCAACTCACTAGCATATACATGCCACAAAACAAAGCCACAAGGTGTAAAATACCAAAAATCAATAGCCGAATAGTGTGATGCAATCTCCATTGACTCCCAACCTGAGCGAACGTCCGAGACACTATAAAACATAGAAAAATAACACAAAGTAAGCTTCACAGCTTAGTAAGTTCGTATCTGAGCCAAAAATGATCACAAATTCGTATAGCAATTCGAAATAGATAAATCATTAACATTTAAAGCGTCAATTCATGAGCTAACATCAAATTATTCATGTCCTCAGTTGCAAGTTCTCAACTTTGTATGACTCGATATTTGAGTAGTTTTCCGTACATACCTGTATTAATACCTTTCTATATATCACCCATACTCTTATCAAACCTCTCTGGTTTATAATTACTTATGATACAAATTCATCGATTTTCTAATGCTATAGTCCAACTGTGGTCTTACACATATATTGCCAAGGCCCTGCCCTGGTCTTTCTTTCACGTGCCATAACCCAGTTATGGTCTTATTGGTCGATTACCATATGTGTGTTTAGTTAACACAACTATAATTCATATCTTACATAACATTCAATACATACTTCATTATAGTCAAATAAACACATTTTGACATGAAACATAGTTATACACAATTCTCTCTTATTTAATATACATAATACAATATGAACTCACCAATTTACTTTCATTCAATTCTCACATAGGTTCTGTACGTACCTGCATTACTTATTCCGACTGTACTTTAATTCTCATCTTGACTATGCCCGTTGAACCGTTCAGGAACGTTAAGGACACTCAGTAATCATGTATAACTTGTACAATGCCATATCCTAAATATGGTCTTACATGTTATCACATATCGATGCCATTATCCCAGACAGGGTATTATACAAAATCGATTAACGATGCCAATGTCTTAGACATGGTCTTACACGTAATCACATCTCAGTAACCTAATGTCATGACATTTGTATCCTATACTATTCCTAAGGTTCGTATGAGACTTTTGGATGTCGTAACTCTGTCGATTCTTGCTCGTAGTTACTCATTTGATATTCATAGCAGTTCAATATCAAATAAACTTATATAATTCAATTCATTCAGTAATAAAAAAGCATTTATAACACAATTTAAATATGTTTATTAGCATACGAACTTACCTCGATCGTCAAAACGTCGAAATGGATCGACTAGTTCGAAACTTTATTTTTCCCTCGATATAGACTCGTACGAGGCTTAACTTGATCTAATCAATCAAATTCAGCTGTTTCAATTCATATTCTATTCATTTTAATCCAATTTCACATTTTGGTAAAATTACTATTTTACCCTTATATTTTTGACCTTTTTACAAATTAGTCCCTAAACTCATAAAATGAAAATTTAATCAATTTCATCATAGATCAAGCTAGCCAAATCTCATACATGCTCATAACAACTCATATCTTTCATTTATTCACACTTTTACCACACAATTTATCATATTTCATAATTTAGTCCAAAATTGACATTTTTATCAAAAATCACTTTATAAAATATGAAAATCTAACATCAAATATTCATATTTCACTATTAAACATCAAAGAAAACATAAGCTCATCAATGGAAACTATCAAAATCTTTAACAGTTTTGAAATCAAAGACACGGTTTAGCTAGATTAAGCTGCAACAGTCTCAAAAACGTAGAAATTATTAAAAACGAGACAAAAATCGTACCTAGATGAGCAATCAAAGTTTGGCTAAACCTAATGCACTCCCATGGCTATTTTTCTTTAGCAAATTTCCGCTGGTGCCTTAAGGAAAATGATGACTTTTACTTTTATTTTAATTATTATAACATTATTAACCATTTTACTAAAATAACCTTTGTTTTAACATTAAAAGTTCACTAATTCAAGTCCATTACCGTCCACTCAGGCTATTAGTGGGCTAATCTCAATTTAAGGACTTTTTTTTTTGGGATTATATAGCTATTGAACCCTTTTTGCTAATAGAATTCAACTTTTATGCTTTATGCTATTTAGTCCTTTTTACCGAATTAACCACTCAGACGGTAAAATTTCTTTACGAAATTTTCACACGAACGTTCTATCACACTGTAAAACTTAATAAAATAATATAATAAATATTTTAACTTCAGATTATGGTCCCAAAACCACTATTTCGATTAACTCTAAAAACGGGCTGTTACATTTTCTCTCTATGATATTAATGTTATTGCATTGATTCATCTTGGATCGGCTTATTCATATATTTGTGTGAATTTGGAGTCTAGTAAGAGTTTACCTGTTGAGTATAGCGAATTTGTGATTAAAGTGCCGGACCCCTTAGGCAAATATGTTTTAGTTGATAAAGTTTGCAAGAGTTGTCCTTTGATGATTTGGGGTTACTGTTTTCTGGAAAATCTAATGCTTTTACCGTTTGATGAGTTTGATGTAATTCTAGGTATGGATTGGTTGATGCTACATGATGCCGTTGTAAATTGTAGATGAAAGACTATTAAATTGAAATGTCAGAATAGTGAAATTTTTCGAATTGAATCAGATGAGTCAAGTGAGTTGCCTGTTGTGATTTCATCTATGTCAGCTCAGAAATGTGTGGGAAAAGGTTACGAAGCTTACCTTGCTTATGTTTTTGATACGAAAGTGGCTGAATTAAAGATTGAATCTTTGCCAGTAGTTTATGAGTATCCGAATGTATTTTTAGAAGAGTTGCCGGGGTTGCCACCGATCAGAGAAGTCGAGTTTGCAATTGAATTAGTATTGGGAACATCACTGATATCGATAGCTTCATACAGAATGGCTCTGACAGAATTAAAAGAGGTGAAAGCCTAGTTGCAATAGTTAATAGATAGAGGTTTTGCACGACCTAGTTTTTCACCCTGGGGTGCACCAATGTTGTTCGTAAAGAAGAAAGATGGATCAATGAGACTTTGTATTGATTATCATTAGATCAACAAGGTTACAATAAATAACAAGTATCCTTTGTCACGAATCGATGATTTGTTCGACTATTTGAAAGGAGCAACAGTGTTTTCAAAGATTGATTTGTGGTCTGGTTGTTATCAGTTGTGAGTAAAAGATTCAGATGTGCCAAAAACAGCGTTCAGAATAAGGTATAGGCATTATGAATTTCTTGTTATGCCTTTCGGATTAACTAATGCTCCTGCAGTTTTTATGGATTTGATGAATCAAATCTTTAGACCGTATTTAGACAGATTTGTAGTTGTATTCATTGATGACATTATGATCTATTCACGAGATGAATCTGAGCATGCCGAGCATTTGAAGATTGTGCTACAAACCTTAAGAGATAAGTAATTGTTTTCTAAATTCAACAAATATGAGTTTTGGCTCCGAGAAGTCAGATTTTTGGGACATATTGTTTCAGCTGAAGGCATACGAGTTGATTCGAGCAAGATTTCAGCCGTTGTTGACTAAAAACCACTAAGAAATGTATCCGAAGTCAGAAGCTTTCTGGGTTTAGCTGGTTATTGTAGACGTTTTGTTAAAGGGTTCTCGATGATTGCTACACTGATGACCAGATTGCTACAGAAAGATGTGAAATTCGAGTGGTTCGAAAATGTGAGTAGAGTTTTGAACAGTTGAAAACATTGTTAACTGAGGCACCAATTTTGGTTCAACCTGAGTCGGGTAAAGAGTTTGTGATTTTCAGCGATGCATCATTGAATGGTTTGGGTTGTGTTTTGATGCAAGAGGGAAAAGTGATAGCTTATGCCTTCAGATAGTTGAAACCGCATGGAAAGAATTATTTGACGCATGATTTAGAGTTGGCCGCTATTGTGTTTGCATTAAAAATTTGGTGACATCATTTATACAGTGAAAAATGCTATATCTTTACTGATAATAAGAGCTTGAAGTATATAATGACTCAGAAAGATTTGAATTTGCAACAACGAAGATGGCTCGAGTTGTTGAAAAACTATGAGTTAGTGATTGATTATCATCCGGGGAAAGCGAATGTAGTCGCGGATACTCTGAGTAGAAAATCATTATTTGCTTTGAGAGAAATGAATACTTAACTAACCTTGTCTGATGATGGTTCGTTTCTAGCAGAGTTGAAAGCTAAACGGTATTTCTTCAGCAAATTTGTGAAGCTTAGAAGTATGATAACGAGCTACAGGCTAAACGATGATTGTTTAATGTTCCGAGATAGAATTTGCGTACCAAAGAATTCCAAGCTCATACAGAAAATTTTGCCTGAAGCACACAGTGGTTGTTTATCTGTTCTCTCGGGGAGTACTAAAATGTACAAATATTTGAAACAATTTTATTGCTGGTCGGGTATGAAATGAGACATTTCAGAGTTTGTATTGAGATGTTTGGTTTGTCAGCAAGTTAAAGCTGAACATCAGGTGCCTTTGGGATTGCTACAGCTTATGATGATACCAGAGTGGAAATGTGATAGAGTTACGATGGATTTCATATCGAGATTACTTTTGTCTCTAAAGAAGAAAGATGCTATTTGGGTTTTATTTGATCGATTAACGAAGTTTGCACATTTCACATATAGACTATTCACTTGATAAATTAGTTGAATTGTATATTTCAGAGATCGCTAGATTGCACGGGGTGCCAATTTTGATTATTTTAGATAGAGATCCGAGGTTTACGTCACGATTTTGGAAGAAATTACAAGAAGCTCTGGGTACGAAGTTAAATTTTAGTACCGCATTTCATCCGCAAACTGACGGTCAGTCAGAGAGAGTGATACAAATTCTCCAAGATATGCTTCATTGTTGTGTTTTAGAGTTCGAAGGCAACTGGGAGAAATATTTATCATTGGTTGAATTCGCATAAAATAACAACTTTCAATCGAGCATAAAGATGGCATCATACGAAGCATTTATGGTCGTAAATGCTAAACTCCGTTGTATTGGACCGAACTTAGTGAGAAAAAGATTCACGGGGTTGATTTGATTAGAGAGACTAAAGTAATTGTGACAGTTTGAAGTGGCTTCAGATCGACAGAAGTCGTATGCGGATTTGAAAGTAAAGACATTGAACTTCAAATCAGTGATAGAGTATTTCTAAAAGTATCTCCGTGGAAGAAAATACTTCATTTTGGTTGCAAAGGCAAATTGAGTTCGCGATTTATCGGGCCGTATGAGATTATTGAACGAATAGGGCCAGTGGCATATCGGCTAGCTTTAATGTCAGAGTTGGAAAATATTCACAATGTGTTCCATTTGTTGATGTTACGTCGATATAGATTAGATCCATCACATGTAATTTCCCCGTCAGAGATTAAAATTCAACCTGATATGACATATAATGAAGAACTGATCAAAATTTTAGCTCGAGAGGTTAAAGAATTAAGAAATAAACGCATAGCTTTGGTGAAGGTTTTGTGGCAACGGCACGGTGTTGAAGAGGCTACGTGGGAACCCGAGGAAGCTATGACAAAACAGTACCCTAATCTCTTTTCTGGTAAGATTTTCGGGGACGAAAATCCCTAAGGGGGGAGAGTTGTAACAACCCGTTTTTAGTCAAATTGAAACAGTGGTTTTGAGCAAATCCAAAGTCGAAATAATAATTTTATTATTATTATAATGTTTATAGCATGATATTATGATTGTGTGAAATTTTTGTTAAGAAATTTTATCGTTTGAATGCTTAATTTGATAAAAAGGACTAAATCGCGTAAAGTGTAAAACTTGTGTTTTATTAGCTAAAGGTGTCTAATAGCTATAGAATCTTAATGTAGAGGTCCTTATGTGGTAGTTAAACCATTTGAAAGTTAGTGGATGATAGTGGCTTGGTATTTGGTGTAAATATTAAGCATTTTAAAGGTTAAATATGTAAATTGATTATTAATGGTTAATTAAATTAAAACAAAACCATTTTGTCATCCTTCCCAACCAAAATTAGAAGATAAGAAACACCATAGTTAGGTCTTTCATTCGACCAAGGTTGTATAGCTCATTAAGGTATGATTTTTATCCCTTTTTTAATGATTTCTATGTATTTAAGATCGTAGCAGCTTAATTTAGCTAGCCCAGGGACTAATTTGTAAAGATTTTAAAGGTTTAACATTTTTCCATTGATTAATATTGATGTATTTTGATGTTTAATGATAAAAAATGCATGGTTGTTGTTAGATAAACAACATTTGTTAAGTGATTTTTCGTAAAATGTCCAATTAGGGATTAAATTGTGGAATGTGTAAATTTTGTGGTTAAATTGTGAAATAAATGAAAAACATGGACTTCTAGGGATCTAATCAAAATTCGGCTAGCATGGGTTTTGGTTCAATTGCATGGATTTATGATTTTATGAAATAAGGACTAAATTGTAAAAATGTTAAAATGTTAGGGAAAAAATGTAAAAGTGACTTAATGTGTGTTTTTGGATTAAATTGAATAGAGGGATTATTAAATAAGTTGATTTTGATTATATTTAGATCAAGAAAGGCAAAATACGAATTTAGATCGGGGAAAGAATAAGGTTTTAGATTAATCAACTTAACTCGCCATTTTTACATCCGAGGTAAGTTCGTATGTGTTAAACATTATTATACTTGTGTCTTAATGCTTTGATATTACATAAATTGTGAATACAAAACTGCAGACATGTTCAACGATGATTCGACAAGTAAGAAAGTCACAGTTGAACCTTAGGAATAGATTAGGATAAGAATGACATGCCATTAGGGGTTATTATTGTTTTAGGTGCTAGTCCGTACGTCCTACTAGTGGCTGTGTTATCCAGCATGTATTGCGAATTCTGGTTAGCTTGTCTGAGTACACCGTGTAGTTACGTCATACCGTCAACTTGTGTGAGAAGACTCGTTGATAGCTCGAGAGTGAGTATTATTGATATATGACATTGAGATAGCTTCGGCTATGTATTGGCACTTCAGTGCTAGATTTATTGAGATAGCTTTGGCTATATATATTGGCACTTAGGGTGCGAGATTACCGAGTATCCTGTATTATTCTGAATGGTTCAACGGGTATATCGAAGATATGAAATGGTGAGAATAGATACGTATCAATACAGGTATGTACAGAAACTAAATATGCATCGTACATATGAAAGAATTGAGTTCATGGTTAAATAGATGATGGAATACATGTTAACATTGTCGTTAAATTTTTTGTAGTATGTTCTATGTTTATTTTGAATGGTAAATAAATGGTGAGTTTTTCTTATTATTTTCATACGAGCTTACTAAGCTTTATAGCTTACATCATATATTTTTTCGTGTTTTATAGTGAAATCAAAGGTAGCTCAGATTCGGGATTGTCAAAGACTTCATCACACTATCCATCTATCACCTTGGTACTTTGAACTTAAGTATATTGAGTACATGGTATGTATAGGAACTTTGGTCATTTTGGTTATGGATTGATAATGAATTTAGCCATTTGAATTGGCTTGTAAATGTTTTGGTTTTGTATATAGCCATGAGATTTGGCTTAATTAGGTTGTTTTGGTTGTGGATATATATGTGTATATGGCTTTGGTTAGGTGTTTAAATATGGTTATGTTATGCTTATTAATATTTGGTAACTATAGGTATTAAATGTTTGAGAATTGAATTTGGTATGCTTGTGAGATTAGGCTTGATGATGCAAAAATTGGGAGTGTTCATATTGATGATTTGAGTTTATGAGTTTTGGTATGTAAATGAATGGCATATTGTGGTATTGTTGTGATATGTATTGGTTGGCTTTGAAATGGTATAATTTATGCTTGGTTGAGAGTAGATGAATGCCAATATATGCCATGTTTTGATGCCAAATGGATTGTTTTCGGTATGTGCAAAATTTGGGTGGCAAATTGGCTTGGTAAATAGCCTATTTTTGTCCACACGGGCAGAGACACGGGTGTGTGTCTCAGCCATGTGTCACACACGGTCAGGTTACACGGCCGTGTGTCCCCTGGTGTTGAAATAAAAATCAAGTCACTATGCTCTACACGGCCTAGCACACGGGCGTGTGACTTGGCCGTGTGGCATAAGTTAGTATACCCTACAGGTTTGGCACGGTATAGCACACGGCCTGGCACACGGGCATGTGTGGCCATTTTTAGGGCACACGGGCTAGTTACACGGGTGTGTGTGTTGGCCGTGTAACCCAAGTCAGAGAGTTACACGGGGTCGGACCACGGGCTGGGACATGGCCATGTGCTCCCATTTTGAATGTCCACACAGCCTGTGACGTGGGTGTGTCTGTGGCTATGTGAGACACACGGCCGGGCCATACGGGAATGTGTCCCTTGTAGTTTCTTGTAAAAATCTCTTAAGTTATCGGTTTAGTCTCGAACCACCCTAAATGCATGTTTAGGGCCTTGTTGGCTCATATCAGGGACAATGTGATCGAATTTGAATGATGATTGCATGAAATTTGAAAATGTTTGTGAAATGAATGTTTAATTGTTTTATAAGTCCGGTAATGCTCTGTAACCCTATGCCGATGTTGAATATGGGTGAGGGATGTTACATAATATGCATGGTCTCCTGTACACTCACAAAATGTATTAACTCACCTTTAGGCCTCAATCTGCCCTTAAGGTCAATAAAAGACTCGAATAACACATTTTATTACACTTAACTAAACTTGCTGAAAAGTAATTAAAACATAAATAAAATTCTTATATTCAAGCTCTCAAAGTGAGAAAACTAGTTTAATCTACTACACTGAATTACGACAGGTCAGTTGTTGGAAAGAGACAAGACTATCGAACTGTACAAAGTGTGAACCGTAACAATTTGTGAAGTGGTACTAGTTAACCCTTAATAATTTTTTATACATGGAATTAGAAGAGACCCTACGAGACGTGTTCATAGAATTTAAACACATAGGGGTCATTCACAAAGTCCTACCCTGTTTAACGAAATTTACCCCATGAAAGACTTAGGCTACGTGAGCTAAGCAAGGGTGCGAACCCCAATGTTAGATAGTTGAATTAGTCTATTTCGTGGGGTATATTGTTTAGCAAAACTTAGGGATCACATGTTCTTAATTCCTATCATCAAATATATATGTATTTAGGGAAAGAGTTGTAATGCCCCGTACCCGAGACTGTCGCCGGAGTCGAACATGAGGTGTTAACAGACTTAATTCATTACTTTAAACAGCTCAAACAATTTATTTTTAAAATTTTCAGTCAAGCTAGCAATCTGCATCACAGTCGCTTAAAAATTCATATCTCGAGTTTTGAAACTTGAAATCCAATTCCGTAAATTTTACCTGAAACTAAACTCATATATCTATTTACTAATTTTTTTATAGAATTTTTGGTCAAGCAAATTAGTACAGTTTATTAGTTAAAGTCTCCCCTATTTTAGGGTTTGACTGCTCTCACCTCTGTGTATTACGAATCAGATATCTCCCTGTACAGAGTTTCAATGACTATTCCGTTTATTTCTAATAAAATTAGACTTAATAAGGAATCTGTACATATAAATCATGACTTCTAATTATCTTTAAAAAATTTATGGTGAACTTCCAAAGTCAGAACAGGGGATCCAGAAATTGCTCTGGCCCTATTTCATAAAAATTTAAACATCTCATAAAATATAACTTATATACCTGTTTTGTTCCATCCATATGAAAATAGACTCATAAATATTCAATTCCATAACTTATTCATTATTTAATTCCATTTCTACTATTTTTAGTGATTTTTCAAATTCACGTCACTACTGCTGTCTGAATCTATTTTATGGTAAATTTTACCCATTTCATGGTTCCCAGCAATTTAGCATACATAACACCAAATATGATCATGATTAGCCATTCCAATGGCTAATCATTACCAAGCATTTCCATACCACTCAATAACCATATCATAAGACCATATATACAAAATGATTATAAAGCTATACATGCCATACTCAAAATATACAAGCCATTATGCCAAGATGGTATACGGATAGTGTGAGCGTGCCTTCGACCGTTTTCAATTTCCGAGCTGGCTTGTCAACACTACAAGGAATGAAAAGGAGGGAGTAAGCACAAATGCTTAGTAAGTTCACATGCAAATAGCAAGTAACACAATTATATAAGCAAACATAAACATCATTTGCATGATTATCACCGAGACATTCATATCACATTTTTATTTATCATCTTACCATATTGTTGTTATATTGAGTTTTCAACCCGAGGGTTAAGTACATACCTGTTCAAAGTATCCATTTCACAACACTTACCAATATGTCCCTTTCATCTCGAGTCTTCCTCCATTTGAGTAGAATTTTACCCGTTGAACACATCGGAATATAATTCGGATACATGGAAAGTTTGCACATAAGTGCCACATATGTAGCCAAGCTACCATGTAACCCGCCCATAAGTGAACTCGGACTCAACTCAACGAGCTCGAGCGTTTGCATCCATAAGTGAACTCAGACTCAACTCAACGAGCTCGGATGCCTAGTTACATCTCTCGAACTCTGACTCAACTCAACAAGTTCAGACATTCGCATCCATAAGTGAACTCGGACTCAACTCAACGAGTTCGGATGCCCAAATATCCCAGTGACATGTCACTTGTATCCTAATCCATTCCTAAGGTTCAACGGGACCCTTTTCCCAATCATGTGTCTCAACCATCTTCTACGGAATGCCAATACCGATACTCGATAATATTTCACATTTTCCAAGTATATCACATAATTTGACATATTATCAAACAATTATCACGAGTATAATATTTCATAATAATTATCATATATTTAATTAACATAAAAAAATTTAAGATAATAACTATGTTACCAACATTTACATATGAACTTACCTCGTATGTGAAAATGGCTACTTTTACCATTTCGTCCACAACTTGGTATTTTCCCCATTTTAGCCCGAATTTTAGTTTTCCTTGTTGTATCATTTAAAATATAGTCTAATTAGGGCTCACATTATTCAAATTAACCCAAAATCATATTTTGGCAAAATTACAGTTTTGCCCCTAAACTTTTGCATATTTACACTTTTGCCTCAAAGCTCGTAAATTAAACTTAAGCATATTTTCTTATGTTTTATGACATGCTGAACATTTTTCCCTTCTATGACAACATCAAATTCTCACTCTAACACATAGTTATGAACAATAACAATTTTTACCGATTAAGCCATTTTACTCATTTTTGCTTAAAATCGCTTAGCAAAAGTTGTTTAACATAATTTCAGCCTTCATATTCTACCATAAAACATCAAAATAAACACATTTTAACTAAGGGTATTTTTCCAAATATGAACCCTAGCTTAAATTATTGCTAGAATAAGCTTAATCAAGTTACCGGGATTCTAAAAACGTAAAGAACTTGAAAAACGGGGCTAGAACGGACTTACAATCGAGCTTGGAAGCTTGAAAAACCCTAGACATGGTTTCTCCTTGCTATATTCAGCCATGGGGTTGAAGATGAGCAAAATTGGCTTTTAATTTTGTGTTTTAATTCATTTTACCCCTAAATGACCAAAATGCCCTTACTACTAAACTTTCCAAAAATTCCATCCATGTCCAATTTTTGTCCATAGACTTAGAAATTGGTAAAATTGCTATTTTAGACCTCCTAATTAATATTTCAAAACAATTTCATGCTAGAAACTTCTAGAATGCAAGTTTTGCAAATTATTCGATTTAGTCCCTAATTTCAATTTAAGCACTTTATGCATAAAATTTCTTCACAAAATTTTCACACAATCATGCAATCATATCATAGACCTTAAAATAATCATAAAATAATTATTTCTATATTGGATTTTGTGGTCACGAAACCACTATTTTGACTAGGCCCAAAATCAGGATATTACAAGAGTAGTTAAGTTCTTGCAAGCGATGTTGGTTGACATGTTACTGCTGCTATGTACCATGAAGTAAGCGAAGTGTGTTTGCGAGCTTGTGTTTTCTTAAAACTAAACATGTTTTATGTTTTAACTTACTGCGTGTTAAAGGTTATGTTGGGTTCAAAGGGAGAGTCACTTAGGTGGCTAATGTAGCGTTCTATAGCTTAGGTCCTGTAACCAAACTGAGTGTGGGGTGTTACAAAGTCAATACTATCAAGTAGTGATTAAGTCATCCATCACAAAGATGAACGACCCGTGACCACGTTTACCTCTCATCAACCATGTAATGCATATGAGAGGATATCATTTACCCATATCTTGGGCTATGAGTTCCACTGTTGTGAATAACGCTACACATTGCAGTAGTCATACACCCAACACACCAACTTTCGATTCCTTATCTATTTGAACTCATGCTTTTACTTAAATCAAAGTGTACGAGTCATACACACATAGTCTACCATCCACTCAGGATTTAGGTATGCCACACTATGAATGTAACAACCCTAACTAGTATTTGTTGTCAGAATAGGGTTAGGGAGCATTATCGTATAAATGTAACATAAAAACATACATTTCAAAGATTAATATAACATAACATAATCCATTCATATACATGCATATTGTTCCTTATCTGAACCCTGGAGGCCCTAGAAATACGTTAGAAACAATTCGGGACTAAATTGGAAACATTTCGAAAGTTCAGGAAAAAAGTTAGAAAAATTAAACTGTAGGGGTCACACAGTCGTGTGGCCAGGCCATGTGACTCACACGGCTGAGACACACACCCGTGTCTTAGGCCATGTAACAATCGAAATAGGGACACATAGTTGTGTCCCAGCCTGTGTTCGTGCCTGTGTAACTCTCTGAATTGGGTTACATGGCCAAGCCACATGCCCATGTGCCAGGCCATGTAGCACTCGAAATGGCCTCACACACCCGTGTCCCAGGCCATGTTCTAGGCCGTGTAACTACCTGACTTGAATGCCTTTAAAACCTACAAGGGACACACAGCGGTGTTGAATGGCCATGTGTCATACATGACTGAGACACACGCTCGTGTCTTAAGCCGTGTGGACATGAAATTGGCCAAAATCAAGCCATTTCCATCACCAAGCCAAATGTGTACCTACAAGCAATTTACCTCCATGACCAAGGCTTCAAAAACATACCAAAACATGCTTAAATTGACCAATCTAAATGACTAAATCCATTCAACTAGTATGACATATAAGGCACGTCAATCACAATCAAACAATCTTATCTAAACATATGCATTACCACATTTAAAACATACACAACTAATTCAATATCATCTTAAAGCATACCACAATTGAGACCACAAGTAACTCAACTTAACATACCATTTTAATGTTCTAAAAACAACCAATGTGCTATTCATAGACACCGCAACTATAACCAACATCAACAACTAAAACATGTAAACACTGATCCATTTCTAGCATAGCATTTAATTTACTTACAAGCTAAAACAAACCATAGGTGTTCAATTTTGTACCATACTAATTGTACCAAAAGATACCTATTTACAATCTTAATAAAGTACCTAACAACTTAGTTTAGTATATTGTCATATTGTACCAAAACAACTTATACAGCCACATATACATGCCACTACCCTAAGGGACACAAGAACTACTAACATCGATGGATAGTGTGAGCTAATAGTTCTATCCGTCTGAAAGTCAGCAACAATGATCTAAAAAATAATCACAAAAATGAATAAGCTTATAGAGCTTAGTAACAACATAGTGTATCATAAAACTTATCAACAATTGAATCACAACTCATATTTACTCGGTTCAAAGTTACCAGAGTGTAACCAGGGCACATAAGTGCAATTCAGGGACTGAAGTACAAATAGGGCCATGTAAGTGCAATTTAGGGGTGCCAAAGTACAAACAGGGGCACATAAGTGCAATTCAGGGGCACCAAAGTACAAACAGGGGCACGTAAGTGCAATTCAGGGGTATCGAAGTACAAATAAGGGCACATAAGTGCAATTTAGGGATACTGAAGTACAAACAAGGGTACGTAAGTGCAATTCAGGGGTACCAAAGTACAAACAGGGGATAATTAACTATAATGTATAAATATACAAGTAGAAATTCATTTACATATTGAAATACTATGAACTTAGATGACAACTAGAGCGTAGAAATGCTATCGAGCTAATTTGTGATTTTCATCTTTCCTCGATTTAGATACAGTTGAGTTTTATCTTGATCTAAATAAATAATCATATTCAGTGAAATATTTTAATCAATTTCAAAATTCAATTCAATCAATAATTCATAATTATGCATAATTACAATTTTGCCCTTAATATTTTAACTTTTCATAGTTTAGTCCTTATGCCCATAATTTAAAATCTAAGCATTTTCATCCCTATTCCATGCTAGCCGAATCCATTAAGAACCCATATAAACATTATTTCACAATTTTACCATGAATTTTACTACTTGTACAAATAAGTCCTTAAATGACATTTTCATCAAAAATCACTTTACAAAACTTGTTTATTCATCCACAAAGATTCATAATCTACCATCAAACATTAAGAATCATGCAAGAATATTCATGGAAAAACCATATATCTTAAACAATTTTGTAAGTTATTCCCTGGGCTAGCTAGATTAAGCTACAACGACCCTAAAAGCATAAAAATCAATAAAAAAGGGGACCTAGAATCATACCATGCAAGGAATTCAAGCTTGACCAAACAAGCATTCATCCAGTGGAGTCTTCTCCTTCTCAATTTTGGTTAGGGCAAGACAAAAATAAAAGATAATAGCTTTCTTTTCTTTCTTTTTTATAACTTAATTTACTTAATTACCATTTTAATCTTTAAAAACATTAATAATTTCATTAAAACCATGTCCATAAATATGCACTATCACTTTAATTTTTCTAATTACCATCCAAGTCCCTTAAATTAAAATGTCATAGCTATTTGATATCTTTAATTAATAGAACTCTACTTTTGAACCTTTTACGATTTAGTCCTTTTTACATAATTAAGCATGCAAACGTCAAAATTTCCTAACAAAATTTTTATATGACCTTACTAACATTCTATAGACATTAAAATAATCATAAAATAATAATTTTCTCATCAGATTTGTGGTCCCAAAACCATTGTTTTGATTTCACTAAAACTGGACATTACAATGAACGTTACAAGTGAATAAATCCATAAACGGATTTAGGACCTTTTTTGCTTAGGTCTTTTCTAATGTACTACCAGCCCAGTCAGTCACATCTATGTCTCTATCCTTTGGGAGTTAGCTGCTCTGATGCCCAAGACAAGGTATCTCCCCAATTGGACTTAATAGACGACATATTAGTAGTTCAATCGATCTTCCCATTTTTGATTAAACTAAGGACATGTTTATGTTCATCTACTAATACCAGCTGTCTTTTCGTACTACGATCCAGCCACGTAGTATCGCTTAGTATTAGTTTAAACAATAAACAACCAATGAGCAACATTTTCTTCTATTTGGTTTTGTGTGCAAAAGCCATTTGAGGAAAATAATACAAAGTATATTAATTGTAATAAATGAATTTGTTTTATTAACCAATCTGCTTGAAATAATTACAAGTTTACAAACGAATATTCTACACTTAGTGAACTAGATCCAACACATTTACCCATTAGTCGAGTTATGAATTTCGCTATTGTGATTGATGTTATATAGTGCAGAAGTTGTATACCCAATGCACTAGCTTTTAGTTCCTTATCTATTTGAACTTAGACTTTTACTTACATCAAATTATACAAGTCACACATACATAGACTAACATCCACTCAAGATTAAGATATATCACACTATGAAAATCACAAGTGAAGAAATTCATAAACAGATTTACGATCTATTCTACTTGGGTCCTATTGAAAGTATTGTTAGTCGAGTTAATCACATCAATGTTTCTATCATCTGGGAGCCATCTGATCTAATGCTTAAGAGAAATCATCTCCCCAATTGGACTTGATAGACAACATATTAGTCTTTCAATTGATTTGCTCATTTTCGATTAGACTAAAGACATGTTTAGCTTCATGACCGCCTCCGGACGTACTAATGTTCGAAGTGTGAATATTGCAATTAATGATATGGAACTGAGGCGGTGTCCACAAGCATATGGGTCAGGTTGTAATATAGTTACAATGAAGTGGGTGACTACTCTGAGGATCGTACCCAAGGGAGGTGAGTACTAGATTAAATTTAGCCTAAACGTAAATAGAATTAATTAGTAATCTAGATAAACCATATTACAACAAAACGTAAAGAAGAGATTTTTGGGTTTTTTTTGAATGAAAGAATAGGAATTTCATAAATAAAGTGAACTATGAAGAACTAAAATCTAAACTTAATCAAATCTAAACATGGGTGATTAGCTCCCTTTAGTAGTGTAACAGCCGATTTTCAATGGTGTCAGAACAGTGATTTTGGGACCACAAATTCTGACGTGTCAAGCTAATATTTACAAGGTCATTAAGATCATATTAAAATTTGGTTAAGAAATTTAATGTTTGGATAGTTAATTAAATAAAAAGGACTAAATAATAAAAACTGTAAATCTTAGTTTCTAATAGCTAAAGGAGTTAAATAGATAAAGAATAATAAAGTGGTGGACCATTATAGTAAATAGACCATATTAGTTGTAATGGGTGGTGTTGGCTTGGTTATTTTTAAATTTTCATTAATTTTAAAGGTTATTTTAATAATTAAATGATAAACTAAAATAGACAAAAGATGAAAAATTATCCTCTTTTTCATGGTTTTCTTTTCTTTGGCCGAATGCAATTGTTGAGAGAGCTCCAGGATTTGGTTTGTGTTTGAGTCATTGCATGTAAGTTATTTCTTACCCTTTTTTTCTGATGATTTTTATGTTTTTGTGATTGTTGTATTGATATCTAGCTAGTTTAGGGACTAATTTGTGAGGTTTTCAAAATTTAGAAAAATTACCATTGATGTTCTTGATGTATTCTTAATCTTATTTCATGAGCATGAAGCTTGATGATTATTATAATCTAGTTTGTAAATTGATTTTTATCAATTTTCATGTTTAGTGATAAAATTTAAATAACTTAAAATGGACATGGTTTTTCTTGATAAATTAAGAATTATAGGGCTATTTTAGAATGGTTAAAAAATTAGGTTCAATGGGTTTAAAGTTTTTTTTTTTTGAAAAAGAATGGGCTCGAAGGCCACTGCTTCAAATTAAATTGCATTGGAGATTACAATGGGTTTAAAGTTTTATTGTGAGAAATCTGCTTGTTTTGGTCTTAAGGACCAAATTGAGTAAAGTGTAAATAGTTGGGGAAAATGTAAAAAGAATTGTAAATAAGAAGTTATATGTATTAAATTAAATAGTATATGAAGTTGAGGCTAATTATTGAAATAAATTATATTATAGATCAAGATCAAGTAGATAATTAAGGAAAACATAAAGTTACAGAATAGTCCCTAAACTTTTGTCATTACTGCAGTTTAGCCCTGGTAAGTTCGTTCAATTTATTTTAATATATATTTTGAAATGTATTGAATAAGAATTTGGTTTTTGAATGTTCAATTGATGGTTTATGTTAAACTAGAGTGAATTGAAGTAGTAAATTGTTGGAGCACTGTTTAGTGATGATATTTCTTGAGCTGGATGAATGTAGGATGGAGTACGATTGGCATGACAATAGGTTATAGTGTGTACTGTATGGGATTGATATGTGATGAGACAATGATTCCTGACTTTTTTTTATATACTGAGTATATCGAGGTTCAACATTTGTTGTGAACTATCATGTTATATTACAGTAATTCTGGCATGTTACCGGATGTGAATGTAAAGCCTTCGGGCTTGGCACTTGGTGCTTAGGCATGTTTTCGAAGGGATGTTAGCCTTTGGGCTAAGCACTTGGTGCCAATGCGTGTTTTCAATTGGATTGGCTCATTTGAGTGTTTAGCATGTTTCGGATGGATAACTGTGTACTCGTATTCGTTATATCGTTCATCGGGCAATATTTCCAGTGTTAAGTGTTTTATTAATGAATCGTAAAATTGTTGTTCATGAAATTCCCGATAGTGTTGAGACTTGATTTTGATTGAGCTTGTATGATATTATTAATATGTAACTTGTATATGATTGAATATAAACTCACCTATTTATGCTGGTGGTTGAACAGGAAGCACTGTCTAACATTCTTGTCATTAATAATTGTTATGTTTATCTCGGTAAGCTTTATCATTTTAATTGCCAAACTTACTAAGCTCTATAGAAGCTTACTTGTGTTATATATTTAATTTCTTTGTAGATAGCATTTTGTGGAAATCGAGCAATCAGATCAATTCAAAGAAATCACACAATCCAAATATCGTTTGGTAGCTTTTGAACGTTTACCTTCGGTTATATGGCATGTAATAGGTGATTTGCAAATATTTTGGTTACTTGTTACTTATGGTGTTTGTTACTCTTAAATGATGTTTGTCATAGATGGATTATTGGTACATGTGTATATACTTTTGATGTTTGGTTTATAAGTGTTTATAAATATGTAATTTGGTCTTATTTTCCTATGCCATTAAAGAATGATTATCCTATAGTGAACAGGACGTGAATGTTGTGGATGAATGGTAAATTTTGGCATTAGCTAATGCATGGTTTTTTAGTTTAAATGCAAACCATTTGGTAAATGCTTTTTGACATGAGAACATAACTTTGATTTTGTATTGTTTAGGTGTTTGAATTGTGTTGTCATTAAGGGTGTATTGGTTAGGCACATAGAAAGTGGCTTATTTTAAGGGCAATTTAGGTAGCACATGGCCTGGGACATAGGCTATCACACGGTTGTGTGCCACACACAACCACCCCACACAGTTGTGTGTCGTTGTTGTTTTAGCTGTAGGTGTCACACGATCTGACACATGGCTTGCGATACTGTCATGTGTCTCAAGTCAGCATGTAACACGGTTTGGCACACGACCTATGACATGGCCGTGTAACCCAACATCGAATACACACAGTTTGGCACACGGTTTGCGCCACGACCATGTGGCTCCATTTTGAATACCCACACGGGCTAGGACACGACTGTGTGTCTAGACATTGAATGTCCACACGGTCTGGGCTATGTCACACGACTTGGCCACGCAACCGTGTGACCTCTAATTTCATAATTCTCCAGTTTTTCCAAAATTTTCTATTTTATTTCAAATTGATCTCAGAATGTTCCCAAACCATTTAAGGCCTCGTAAGCTCAATTTAACGCCCATAAATGTATTTCTACCTTAATTAATATAAGTATTGCATGCTATTATTTAATTTATATAATCATTTCATTTCGAAGTTCATTGATATGAATTGTACTGTAATATTCTGTAACCATAATCTGGCGACCAAAACGGGTTAGGGGTGTTATAGGTAGTCATAATAAACTGTTGTCTTAGGCTTTCTTGTTCAATCAACTAGTGAATACCCTGGTAGGATCTTCTAATACATCCACTAAAATACTAAGTTAACAAGAAGTACTGATCTTCCGACCTCATAGTCCAAACCAGTTCAGGGTTAAGGTGTTCATAGATAGGCCATACCAAATTTGGGTTAATTCCCATCTTGATGACTTACTAGGATTGTGAGGCCTAGGGTTTAGATTCTTCCTTTCTTAAACAGTTGATCTGTTAAAAAATCCCTACAAAATAGTTAATTACTCATACCTCCACTCACTAATGCCTCATAAGAGGATTAGTTCCTCATGGAATTCATAAAAACAGTCAACATTACAAGCCATTTGGTACCAAATCTGAGCCAAACCAATTTTTTTCGGGGTATTATTACCTCGAGCTTCCTCCTCCCCTGTTTGGTGAGGTTTTGGTTGGTTGAGCCTTGTTTCTATTGTTGAATGAGCATGAATCAAACTCCTCGACCTCTTTGGTTTGCATCTCCTTTTCTATGGCCAGAAAGTGCATTGGCTCTTTTACACTTTCATTCATGATTGGCTTAAGTTCCATGTTAATGATTAGTTCATCCCTCACTTCTTCCTTTATAGTTAGATCTATTGCTATGTCAATTAGACCAAAGACCATTTCAACTATGTTCAGCTCATCCCTATGATCTTCAGTTACAAGCTCAGGTTGAATCTCGCCATGAATCTCATCATGGTCATCGATGATACCAGGGTTTTCATGATCCAATTTGTCCACGTTGGAGATGTCCTCCTTCCTTGGAGGCAGTGCTTCGGATATTTCTTGTATCATTTTTATCATTTGTGCCATCATATCTGGCATGTTTGCTAATACCTTAGAGTTGGTCATCTTGGTGGTTTCACATAGAGGCATTTTATATGAATCATTAGGAGGCTTGTCTAGATATTCGGGCATATCATGATCTTTTTCAAGTTCCTCATACAAATTACCAGTAAACTCAAGAAGATGTTCAACTATATCAGTACCTTGTTAATTACTCCACTGGTTCGTTGAGGCTTCGTTCCCTTGTTAGCTTAACTCGATCATGAGTAAGTTTTAATTCTCCATAATTTCCTATTCTTCACATACTCCATCCTTGCATATTTCATTATCAAGGACCATCTCATCATTAACCACATGTAATTAGTTTCATCCATATTTAAATGATTTTTCTGGGATAGTCTCTATGGACCAGTGACTAACTAAATGGTGTTCCTCTTCCCTGAGGCATACACTGAAATCAAAGAAGAAAGAAGTTAGTAAACATAAATGAATAAAAACAGAATAAAATGAAACTGTATCTATAATTTAAAATTTTCTAAATTATTCTATAGAATGCAAAAATTAAAATCAATCTAGTAGCGTTGCCTCCCCGACAACGGCGCCAACAACTTGATCGCCTCCAGATGTACTAACGTCCAGAGTGTGAATACTACAACGAAAGATGTGGAATTGAGGCGGTGTTAGCAAGTATATGGATCAGGTTATAATATAGTTACGACGAAGTGGAAGAGTTCTCCGAGGATTAATCAAATCTGATTATGGGTGATTAGCTCGCTTCGATAATTCTCATTAACTGTCGCTTTGGGTTCCTCGTCAATCAACTAGTTGCTATCCCAGTAGGATCTTCTAATCTTCCACTAAAATAAGGAGTCACCAAGAAGTACTTATCTTCTAACCTCATAGCCCAAACCAACTTAGGGTGAAGGTGCTGACGGATAAGCCATACCAATTTTGGGTTATTTCCCACCCTAATGACTTCCTAGGTTTGTCAAGCCTAGGGTTTAGGTTCTTCCTTTCCCAAACAGCTGTGAGTAACCCTATAAAATATTTAATAGATCATACCTCCGTGCGCTATCCCCCATAGAAAGATTAGTTCCTCATGGTTTCCATAAACAATATAGAATCAATATAAAGAGTAAACTCGATAAATGAATCGAAAGTATAAAGTTTACGAAAAAGCTTGATTTGTATTAAGAATGAAAGCAAATCCATAAAGTTTGGTTGTCTCTACAAATCTGATCTCTCGAGATAAAATAAAGAACAAAGTGAAAGAAACTCTAAACCTAAGAAAAGAGAAAAACTAAACTAAAATTAAAAGAAGAATTCTAAACTAAGTAAATTGTGTCCATAATGTGTGAAAAATAAGCCTATTTATAGATTTTAGGTTGCTGTCATCCTTAACCCTAGGTTATTTGACGTTCCCAAGCTTTAAGTTTGAATATACAGTTCAAAACGCCCCATGACTGGAGTTAATTGTCGTCCAGAGTCGATGTCACAACACATCAAGACTTTTGTCATGAAAAAGGTGTTAGTATACTCCTCTTGGGATGTCTTCAGGGGTATGTTGCAACACCCTTAGGCTGTGTCACGACATCGAAGGAAGTTTTGTGATTAGGCTCCCTATGTTGTGACATTCACCATTTGTGTTGCGACATAGTGACCAATATCGATTTAGTATGCCTTCTAATGGTCTCTTGAACACTTACAAAGTTCATTAGCTCGCCCTTAGGCCTCATTCAGCCCCTAAGGTTAATAAAAGACTTAATTTGCACATTTTATTGACTTTAAGAAAACTTATGAAAACATAATTAAAACCTAATGAAACTCCTTTTTCAAGCTCCTAAAGTACAAAAATTAGTTTAATATGCTACACCGAATTATAGCAGATCAAACCCCATCAGACTTAAGTCATTGTTTGTCCTCAAGAAACACAAACAAAAATAAGAAGTAAAAGAGATGACCCTTGAGCAAATATAATACTTATGTTG
The DNA here is from genome assembly GCA_025698475.1 of Gossypium anomalum. Taxonomy (NCBI): domain Eukaryota; kingdom Viridiplantae; phylum Streptophyta; class Magnoliopsida; order Malvales; family Malvaceae; genus Gossypium; species Gossypium anomalum. The sequence goes on from CM046957.1 coordinate 16,772,138, forward strand.
ACTTTGGAGCACATGACTAGGCATTTCATATTCACAAATAACTTTGACATGATGAATAATTGATTTACAACTTTTGACCTCAAATATCTAAATTTAGTGCATTACAAAGTATACAAGCATTGAGGGCCTCACCTATAGGAATCCATAAACAATTCATACAAGTAATTTGATTATTTGAGAAGAATACAAATAGTAGTTTATGTGATTGTTTAATAAAATGTCCATTCATGCATAAGGGTATTTAGGTCACATAGGATTTTTTCACTTGTAATGGTCTGAGGCTTAGGAAAGGTACGAAATTCAAAAACCGTAAGCATCAAAAGGGTTACAAACACAAAAGTAGTTTGGCACATCGTATGGATCCCTATTCTTCCACCTTAGTGACCCTTACCCACTCACCGCCATATTTCACCTTCTCTCATCTTTCTTGTTTTTCCACATAGGAAATCATAGCATGTTATAGTAACTACGGCTAGCCTATGAGTTTTTGTGCACTAATGAATGAGTTTTTCTTACTTTTGTGACTTTGTGACTTTCTTTTTCAATTCATCTCACTAACAAATGTTTTTTGCTTTTTAAGAACTTTTACCACTCATATTGATTCTCTTTCTGGATTTTTCTTTTGTTCTGCACTTTAGGCTAACCTATAGTTCCTATATCACACCAATATTTCCTATTTCACTTTGTTTTTACAAAATCCACCGTGATGTATCTACTTAACCCTCAATACTTATGGTCAGAAGTCTATAGTCGTGCAATGCAAGAACAAAGAAAAAAGGAAAATACAAATTAAGTTTTAGGCTTGGGTTTTGTAATAAGGTTCATCAAGAAGTGTTAAGAGTCTCAAAAATTGATACTAAAGGTGAATAAATATAGGTAAGCTTTTTGGCTCTGGGTATGTTCCAAACAATACCTTAGGTCATCTTTTAAATATCAAAATATACACAAATTTAATCAACCAAACAAACTCAAATTCAACTATTTATCATTCATACTAGCATGCTAGCTTCCTTGTATTTTCTATATCATTTGATACGGCTGACTGCTTAATGCCTATTTACAGTGTAGCATATAGAACTTAGTAGTCTAATAATAAAAAATTTAAAATCACCTATCATTATGCCAAATTTATTTGTAAACACAAGCAACCTATGCACATGTTTCTAACCAATCACTTGTATTTCTACAAGCTCAAGCACACAAATGACAAAAAAAAAAATCAAAGAAAAACATCAAAATGAAAATTTTCTATGTTACCCCCACACTTTAGATAACACATTGTCCTTTAATGTGTAACAAATAAAAAGATAAGGAAAGATGTTACCCAATTGATCGTGGTCATTCCAACTGCTAATGACGGGTGCTTCCTCCTTTATTCGTTAAAAGATCAAGAATGTTGTGTCTCCCTCATGTGAGGTTCCTACACAAAAAATCGTAAACAAAATACAAAACTAATTGTCCATTATTATTACTATTCCTAACTACTCAAAAATAAATTAAAATAATCCAATAAAAATTAATACAATCTTCTCTAAAATAGCAAAAATTAAAATTTTAAACCTCTTCTGAATCATCGAGGGGAGGGGAATGCCTTTGCTCCATGGGTAATTTGCCCTTGCCCGAGCTGCAAATGACATTCCTTTTTGAAGTTTAATATTGCAACTAGAGTGTCACTTAATACTCGTCCTCTATCCTGGAGTACTATTGTATGCCCTCATCATCTTCGGAGTTTGCCCCCTCATCATCATCTCCCACCTTAGGATGAGTTGGTCCTGAGCTAAACATATTTGGAGGGTAATTCAGAACTCATATCCCACTTATTCTTGCAAATTCTTGGAGTATCGGTCTCGTCTCTTGTATCCAACTAATAATTCGATCCAGGTTCTCCTCAACTGTAACACCCTAAAAATCCCAAAATCTCGAATTGTCTTTTTTTCGATTCTGATAAAAAATATGTGCTTAGTATTCCGGTTAAGTGTTAATTATGTGATAGTAGGTCTCAGTTAGTTTTGGAGTTAGAATTGAGAAGTGAAGGAAATTATAGTTTAATTATTAAAAGAACCCTGATGGTAAGTAGGTGGGCTTTTGAGTAAATGAAGGAAGAATTGGAGGAAAAGAGCTTGCTGGCCCAGTGGATAAGTGGCGTGTTGCTAGTGTCAAAGGTCTGGGGTTCGAATCCCTCCTTGCTCAAAAGGGGGATTTATTTTTGTTCGAAAGATGGACAAAGGTGGCGTTGGATTTCAACTCTGTAGGGAGTGATAAGAGGAGAAATTTGAGGAAAGGATCAAGGGGTTATCAGGGAGAAAAACGAGGAGATGAGGAGTGAAGAAGAGGTGGAGCCAAATTGGGAATTTGGGCTTGGGAAATTCGGCTATAGAGGCTATATATAGGTGCCGAATGGGATGTTGTCAGGTTAATCCCGAATTCTCCTTCACCTTGTTGCCAGAAACTTTTTTTTCCTAAAAGTCGAAAACCCTTATTCTTCTTTCTTTTCGTTGTGCTGATTTCCCATCCTTCCTCTACTCAATTTTCTTTGATTCACTTTTGGTTTAGCCGACTTCTTCTTCCCTTTTCCCTTGGTGCCGAATAATCTTTTGTTTGCCATACAAAACTCAAGGGCCGAACACCTCTTTGGCGAATACCCTTGGTGCCGCCACTACCCTTTCCACTTAATCGGTTCTAGTGTAAGTCTTTGTTCTTCCAATCAGTTTTTGCTAAGTATCGAGTATTCAGTTCCTCACTTCTCCTAATCGGTTTTGGTAGGATTAGGCATCGAATCTCAGTCTTTTGGATCTCTGCCGATTTGCTCCTCAGGTAAGAGACTTTGGTAAGTGTTCTAGATTTTAGTTGGCCGAATGGTCAAAGTTAAGGGAGGGGGACTTGTGTTGGATACAAGTAACCTGTTATTCTGGTTTTGATAGTTAAGATTGGTGTAGATCTAGGAGTTGATCGTGGTTAGTGATTAAAGACGAGGCTATTATAACTTGTCGCGCACGGTAAGGGGGAAAGGTGAGATTTTGATTTTGGTAAAGATATGTATTAAGCATGCGATTAATTGAAGGGTGATATCGATTGTAGGTTTAGGGCTAAGGAAATTGCAGCACGCTTTATTACCAGGTGTGTACATACACTGCACACATAAGTAGATCGGCAAAAGTAAAAATGTCGAAATGCTGAAATGCCGAAAAACTGAAAGTTTGGCTACGGTAGTCTTGCGAGTGTGCAAAAACTCATTTTGGGGAAACTGATAGGCTGTCTGAGGCCCCATAGGCGATTCTATGGACTTGGGCTGTGAATTGGCTAATCGAGCCAGAATGGGCTAAATGGGCCCGATGGGCCGTTTGGCCTATAATAGGCAAAATTTGATAATTGATGCTATGTGATGGAAAATTGTATGTGAACATGACTGTAAATGTGAATTGGGCCTAATGGCCATAGGAATGTGATTTGGGCTTAATGGACCACATGAAAGAGATTGGGCCTGGTGGGCCATATATAGGTATGTGGATTTGTCTGGGCTTCGTAAGAGGTTTTAGGCCTAGTATATGATGATTGCATAAAACTGAATTAATTTATTGAGACCGTGGACAAGTCATAGGTTAAGGTGTGGCAACGAGTATATGCATGTCTAGGATTGGATCTAGGGAGAGCTTGGTACTTAAGCACTCTTAATGACTTACCTCCTCTTCTCTGGAATTCTACCTGGTGCATAGTATTCGTTCATCTTAGCTCACTGGATTTGTTAACGGGCCAAGGTAAGTAAAAACCCTTAATAAAGAAAAAGTATCGAAATGCCCCTAAGGGCAAAAATGACTAAAATACCCTTATTTGTGGAATGTTAGATTTATGGATGTTACACGTGTACCTGCTGCATTCATATGCATTCATATGATATCCTGTTTAGGTTGCATATGGGTTGGGAATTATGGAATGGAGGAAGTATATGAGGGTTGCATGGTTGCTTAACAACCATGGATCCACTGACGATTTTTAAGCCCAATATGTGATTGGTAGCTTGCTACAATAAAGGTAGTTCTGCAACTGGGCTACCATTGATGTGTATTGATTGGGTGGGTCGATATTTATATCCCCATGGGATGTGTATCGGGGGACAGAGCAGAAGTGTAACGGTTGGATTATTGGGGTGGGTTGCACTGCATTGCATTGCATTTATTTTGTATGGTGATTAATGAATGCTTATTTCTCGTCGAGGGTTGTACACACTGAGTTTTCGTAAACTCACCCCCTCTTTTATTTTTCTCAAGTGATGCTCAGTAGGAGGTTCAATGTTTGGAGGGACTCTGAGGTGGTCGGCTAGCAAGACAACTTGGACTTGTTTTTCTTTTAAAACATATAAGTTTCTTAAGTGATTTTCAGTTTGGATTGTAATAAGGCGTTCCCTTTTGATTATTTGGATTATTATTGTTATGCGTTGTAATAACGAGAAGTTGAACACAATTTTCTAAGTCATAATATATTTTCTACGTTTCCACAACTAAATTTTTAAATGATAAGTTTTCTTAAATCAAATAATTCAATCAAAGTTTTCGCAACTGAAAAGAGATTTTACAAAGTAATTGAGGTTTTCATTTTAAGGAAGGGTTTTCAATGAAAATAAGGTTTTCGCTAAAACACTTCAATGTAACACGCTCGATTCAGCCATAACATCCGGGTCAGGTTTAGGGTGTTACATTTAATGGTATCAGAGCCCGGTTGCAAAACTCGGGCTGTGAAGTAGGCTTTATTACTTGGTTTCTTTTATTTTTTTTAATAAGAATTTTACAATGTTCTAGAAGAAAAAAAATCTTGCTGAGCGGCACACCGAGTCTTCGACATCGAATCAAGTAAGTTCTTTTGTTCTTAAGCCTGTTTAAATTGTTATACAGTAGATAGTTAGAGGGATACTTTAGATGATTATGTTAGAATGGAACTAAAGCCCGTAGGATCTTGAAACTGTAGAGGATTATTAAAAACAATCTTCTTTTTAAATACTTTCATAAAACATCAGTTTAATCATGGAAACTAACTAAAACTTCATAAAATTTTTAATCCAGAAAATACGTGAATCAACGATGAGTGCTAGGAGAGGTGCAAGAGGCCGTGGTCGAGGCCACAGAAGTGTTAGGGCTGAATCGTCAGTATCGGGCCATATGCCCAATGTTGGAGTAGAAGAGGCTCCGGCCTCACCTGTGGTTGGGAATAGACTGTATGATCGGGCCGCGGGGAAAGATGCATTGTTGCAGGGCCTAATAATGGAACGAAAAATCCTGAGTCCATTCCGTAACGACTTCGTTCAAATGGGGCTGAGATCTTTAAGGGCGTGTCTGGTGTGGCCCCTAACATGGCGGAATACTGGTTAGAAGCCATTGAAAGGATAATGGAGGATTTGGGCTGTTCACCTGAACAAAAGCTAAAAGGGGCGGTGTTACTACTTAGGGAAGAAGCTTACCAGTGGTGGCTGACAGTGAAAAAGGGCACTCAACCCGAGCAGGTCACTTGGGAGTTCTTCAATGCTGCGTTCCAAGGAAAGTATGTAGATGTGAGCTATGTGGATGCTAGAAGGAAGGAGTTCCTAAAATTGACACAGGGAAACAAATCTGTGGCGGAGTATGAGGCGAAATTTCTACGCCTTAGTAGGTATGCAGGAGTTATGGTGGCAACGGACTATGAACATTACGTTAGGTTTAAGGATGGACTAAGAGATAGCCTCAGGGTATTGATAGCTCCACAAAGGGAGCGAGTTTTTTTGGAGTTGGTGGAGAAAGTAAAGATAGTGGAGGTAGTAAAGCGCACTGAGCACCTAAATCGGGAAAAAGAAAGGGGTAAGAACAAGAGGGAGGTTGAGACTCCTGGTGTTGGACAGAGGCTTAGGGCTAGGGCTAGGGCCAGAGTTAATGAGCCAGTTAGAGCAGGGCCCTCTGCTGTTAATCCAGGGGTGCCACCTTGCGCAGATTATGGGAAAGGTTATGTAGGCGAGTGTTGAAAGAGGACAGGAGCTTGTTTAGCTTGTGGATCTAAGGAGCATAGAATAAGGAATTACCCTAGAATGTCGAGACAGGTGCCAGATGTGGGCCGAGTGGTGCTCAGCTACCAAGGGGTGGTCAACTACCGCCAAGGGGTCGTGGTCAGGCCAGGGGCGGTAACGGTAATGGACGTGGGCGTGGTACACTAGGCGGAAATGCAGGCCATGCTGAGGCGAGGCAGCCAGCTTTAGTTTATGCTGCTCGTCCCCTAGAAGACGGGGATGCCCCAGATGTGATAACGGGTATGTTCTTTATATATGAATTACCTTACACCGCATTTATTGATATTGGATCGACGCATTCATATGTTGCATGCAATAGGACTGGACCTTTGGGTGAAATATTTAAAATTACTACGAATGAGATGATTGTGATAAGTCCGTTAGGTCAGTCAGTGGGAATGAATAAGTTGTTTAGGGAAGTACCCTTAGTAGTCCAAGGGGTTACCTTTTCAGCAGATTTGATAGAGTTGCCGTTTAGCAAGTTCGATTTAATCTTAGGTATGGATTGGCTGGTGAAACATCGAGCCACCTTGGATTACACTGCAAAGTGAATGGTGTTAAGAACGGTGAAGGATGAGGAGGTGGTAGTGATTGCTGAACGCTAAAATTATCTGTCGAATGTAATTTTAGCATTAAGGGCTAAAAAGTTAGTACGAAAGGGATACATAGCCTATTTGGCTTATATTAGCGATACAGAGGCTAAGAGCCCTACTATTGAGGAGTTGAGAACAGTTAGGGAAGTAAAATTCAGAATCGAGTTGTTACCTGGTACGACTCCAGTATCCATTGCCCCTTATCGGATGGCACCAAAGGAGTTGGTAGAACTTAAGGCACAGATTTAGGAATTGTTGGATCGAGGATTCATTTGACCAAGTGTGTCTCCGTGGGGAGCACCAATGTTGTTCGTGAAGAAGAAGGATGGGATGTTGTGAATGTGCATCAACTACCGGCAGTTAAACAAGTTAACTATTAAAAACAAGTACCCTCTGCCGAAAATCGATGATCTTTTTGATCAGTTTAGGGGAGCTTCCATTTTCTCGAAGATTGACCTGCGTTCGGGGTATCACCAATTGAAAGTTAAAGAGGCGGATGTTCATAAGACATCTTTCAGAACTCGCTATAGGCACTACGAGTTCTTGGTAGTGCCATTCGGGTTGACAAATGCACCTGCCGCTTTTATGGATCTTATGAATTAGGTTTTCCAACCCTACCTAGATCGATTCGTGGTAGTTTTTATAGATGACAGTTTGGTATACTTAAGAGATGAGGACGAGCATGATGTGCACTTAAGGATTGTGTTGCAGACTTTGAGGGAGAAGCAGCTGTATGCCAAATTCAATAAGTGCAAATTTTGGCTAAGGGAGGTTACTTTTCTAGGGCATGTGGTGTCAGCTGAGGGGATTAAGGTGGATCCCCAGAAAATTGAAGCGGTGTTAGACTGGAAAACACCCAAGTCGGTATCAAAAATTCGATGTTTTCTGGGTTTGGCAGGGTATTACAGGTGGTTTCTTGAAGGCTTTTCAGTAATTGGTGCACCCTTAACTAAGTTGTTGAGGAAGGGGGTACCGTTTGTTTGGATGGACAAGCAGCAGGAGAGTTTTAGAAACTTAAGAAGGTTTTAACTGAGGCCCCTGTGTTGATTCAGGCACAGCCTGGGAAGGAGTTTACGGTTTATAGTGACGTGTCGCATGTGGGCTTGGGTTGTGTATTGATGCAAGAAGGAAAGGTGGTTGCGTATGCGTCACGGCAACTTAAGGCGCAGGAGGTGAATTACCCAACCCATGACTGGGAACTAGTTGCGGTGGTTTTCGCGTTAAAAATATGGAGGCATTACTTATACGGGGAGAAGTGTATAATTTATTCGGATCATAAGAGTTTGAAGTACCTCCTTACCCAAAAGGAGTTAAACCTTAGACAGTGTAGGTGGGTGGAATTGTTGAAGGATTATGATAGTACGATTGAATACCACCCTGGCAAAACGAATGTGGTAGCCGACGCGTTGAGTCGTAGAGTTAAGACGGACTTGAGAGCTCTGCTCGCCCGTTTGAGCCTGTTAGATGATGGTAGCTTATTAGCTGAGCTTCAAGTAAAACTGATGTGGATCGAGTAGATAAGGAGTAAACAATTGATGGATGAGACCTTGAGTGCTCGTCTTAGACAAGTAGAGAGTGAGGAAACATCAGACTTTGGGATAAATAGTGAAGGAGTGTTGTGTTTCCGTGGGAGAATGTGTATACCTAAGGACAATGATCTAAGACAGTCTATTCTACAGGAAGCATATAACAGTCTCTATGCTATGCATCCTGGCGGAAACAAGATGTATCGAAATTTGCGTGAGCTCTACTGGTGGCCTTGACTGAAAAGCGAGGTTATGGAGTTCGTAAGTAAATGCTTGGTTTGTCAAAAGGTGAAGGCAGAACATCAGTTGTCTTCAGGATTACTTCAGCCAGTAAAGATTCCACTCTAGAAGTGGGAAAGGATCACTATGGACTTTGTTAGTGGGCTACCCTTGACGCCTACTAAGAAAACTCGATATGGGTTATAGTGGATCGGTTAACCAAGTCTGCCCATTTTATACCGATTCGCACTGGTTACTCGCTACAAAAGCTGGCTAGGTTGTATATGGCGGAGATTGTAAGATTGCATGGAGTACCAGTGTCCATAATCTCCGATAGGGACCCACGTTTCACTTCGCGATTTTGGAAGAAGCGGCATGAGGTGTAACACCCCTATTCTGTAACTATCGCCAGAATAGGTAGGGGCATTACCGGATGAACAGAACATTACGGATCAATTCAGAATCACATATATCATAATCATTGATATATAGGCATTCATCAACAATACATCCATTAAAATGGTCTACGAGACCTAAAACATACATTTAAGAAAGGTCGAGACAAAACCGAACACATTCAGAATTTCTAGAACTTATCTAAATCTTTTAAATCTGTTAAAGTCACACGCCCATGCGACCAGGTCGTGTGACACACACGGGCATCAGACACGCCCATGTGATCCAACCGTGCCAAAAAGAGTTCCTATACTTACTTTTTCACACTGCCAACAGACACGGACGTGTGTCATGACCATGTTATAATTAGCTAGCTATTGACTTAAGCCCATGGCCATAAGGCACGCTTGTGTTCCCTAACCGTGTGGCACAATGCAGGCTTGGTTTAAGCCAATTTGCCACCCCTTTTTTGGTCCAATCCTACAAGCAATCATATACAACACTCATACCAAAATTTTCAACCAATTCTATGCTTAAAGATGACCAAATCACATTAGAAAATAGCATATTACAAACATGCACCAAAACTATGCACAAACTTATCATTTGCTAGCCAATTCACATGGCAACATATATACATATCAAACTTACATAATTAAACATTCTGGCCTATACATGCCATACTTAAAAATATGTTCACTTCCAAAAGTACCAAAATGAGTTTGATAGTGTGGTGACAATCCTCGACTAACTCGAGCCTTCAGTAGCTACGATAATTGTAAAATAGACAGAAATCACACAGAGTAAGCTACATAGAGCTTAGTAAGCCAAAAACAACTAGTGCATCTATTAAAACATATAAGTAAAAGTCAATATGAAGAATTCAGAGTTATTTCACAGAGTAATTCATGATTTCGTACTTACTTTACTTTCATTATTTCACAGAACAGATTTTTTCATATTCAGAGATTTAGTACGACACATACGTACCTGTATAGATTATACATTTCCTAATATATTCATTCCCATATCTCGTACTCTATCCTCAGATGATTCAGAAACGACACATATACTCATAAATAGGTACAATGCCATCGTCCCGGACGTGGTCTTACATGCAATTTATTATTGATGCCTCTGTCCCAGATAGGGTCTTACACGGAATGATATACGATGTCGATGTCCCAGACATGGTCTTACACGTAAGTCCCAAATCGAGGCCTACGTCCCAGACACGATCTTATACGATATCTCATATTAATGTCAAAGTTCCTTCATTAAGCTCTCCTCGCCATCCAATACAGATTATAACTAACACATACAACATTCAATCAATTTAACACGTAATACCTCGTACTGATATCGGACGGAAACAAGTCCACTATTTGACTATTTTGGACTTTCCCCGATCTAAGTTTGATTTTCTTTGTTCTTGATCTAATACAATTCAAATTCAACCATTCAATCATTTATTTCATTCAAAATAATCCATGAACACATATTTAAGGAACTTTACATTATAGTCCTTATATTTTCATACTTTGACAATTTAGTCCATTTTTCACAAAATCACAAATATGCAAAATTCACCAAGACTATAACTTAACCGAGTATACATGGTTTCCATACTAGTCCAAATAACACATTTAATTCACAATTTAGCCCAAATAGCTCTATTTCATCAAAATTCAAAGACAAAACTTATAAATCATTTTTTTCAAGCCTTCATAATTCATCCAAAAGCATCACAAAACTAATGATATCAACAATGGCATTTCATGAAATCTTTAACAGAAATAGAAATTTAGACATGGGTTTTTAAGAACACGAAGCAACGATCACAGAAACGTAGAAATTATCAAAACGGACGAAAATTCATACCTTAATCAAGGCTTAAGCTAGTCAAAACCTAGCTTAATCTTTTCTATTCTTTTTCTTTCAAACAATCGGCCAACAAAGGTGAAAAATGCATGGCCATTTTATGTTTTCTTTATTATTAACATATTATTACACAAAGGTCTATTTTAACCTTAACTATTTCATTTTAAAATTCACCAACTAATGTCCATATTTGTCTACCATTAAAAAAAATGGTAAATTTCACACGCAAGGACCCTTATTTTAAAAGCCAAGGCCAAATAGGCACTTTAACAATTAGCATGCAACTTTTGCATTTTACACGATTAAGTCCTTTTTCGTAATTAAGCACAGAAACAGACAGATTAAATCAAAAAAATTTCACAGATATAAATTCACATATCATAGGCACAGAAAATAATATTAAAATATTTTTCAGACTCAGTTTTGTGGTCCCAAAATTGCTATTCCGACTAGGGTCTAAGCTGGACTATTACGATTCTCCCCCTTAGGGATTTTCGTCCCCAATCTTACCATTAAATAGATTCGATATTGCTATTTCATTGCTTCCTCAGGCTCCTACGTAGCCTCTTCTACTCCGTGTCTGTGCCACAACACTTTGACTAATGGAATTCTCTTATTACGCAATTCTTTAATCTTACGTGACGGAATACGAATCGGCTTTTCTTCATAAGTCATATCAGAATGGATTTCAATATCAGACGGAGAAATTACATGCGAAGGATCAAATCTATATTGTCGAAGCATCGATACATGAAATACATTATGAATCTTTTCTAACTCAGATGGTAGCCTCAATCTATAACCAACCGGCCCAACTTGTTCAATGATTTCATACAGTCTGATGAATCTCGGACTCAACTTGCCCTTTTTACCAAATCGGAACAGTTTCTTCCATGGAGATACTTTCAAAAACACTTTATCATCAATCTCATATTCGATATCCTTTCATTTTAAATCTGCATAAGACTTCTGACGATCAGTGACAGCTTTTAAACTATCTCGGATTATTTTCACTTTTTGTTCTGTTTCTTTTATCAGATCTATGCCGTAAATCTTATGCTCACTGAGCTCAGACCTGTATAATGGAGTTCTACACTTCTACCATATAAGGCTTCGTACGGTGCCATTTTAATGCTTGATTGAAAGCTATTATTATAAGCGAATTCAATCAAGGGTAGATATTGTTCCCACGTACATTTAAACTTAAGAATGCAACATCTCAACATATCCTCGAGTATCTGAATAATCCGCTCAGATTGTCCATTTGTTTGCGGATGAAAAGCAGTACTGAAATGCAACTTAGTACCTAGAGCATCTTAAAATTTCCTCCAAAATTGCGATGTAAATCTCGGGTCTCTGTCTGATACTATCGACAATGGCACACCATGCAACTTTACGCTATCAGAAATGTATAACTCAGCCAGTTTATCGAGTGAATAATCAGATAAAATTGGAATAATATGAGCTGATTTTGTCAACTGATCAACTACGACCCAAATTGCATCTTTCTTTCTCGGAGAAAAAGGCAAACCCGAGACAAAATCCATGATCCCATTTCCATTCCGGAATCCCAATCGGTTGCAACAGACCAGATGGCACCTGATGCTCAGCTTTAACTTGCTGACAGATTAAACATTTAGAAACAAAATAAAAAATATCTCTTTTCATTCTCGGCCACCAGTATGGTTGTTTCAAGTCATTATACATTTTCGTACTCGCCGGATGTATAGAAAATCCACTACTATGAGCCTCACTCAAAATCATCTGAATTAACTCCGGATTTCTCGGAACACAAAGTCTATTTCTGAATCTCAAACAATCATCAACATCAACCCAAAATTCAGAATCACACAGAGCTCGTTTAGCTATCAATTCTTTGTCAGATTTCTGAGCCTCATAGATCTGTTGTATAAACAATGGTTTTGCTTTCGGTTCGGCACAAACCAAGGTATCATCAGACAGTGCTAAGTGAGCATTCATCGTATGCAATGCAGACAATGATTTCTGACTCAGAGCATCTGCTACCACATTTTCTTTGCCCAGATGATAATCAATAACTAGCTCGTAGTCTTTTAACAATTCTAACCATCTTCTCAGTTGCAGATTCAAATCTTTTTGCATCATTAAATACTTCAGAATTTTATGATCAAAAAACACGTGACATTTCTCACCGAACAGATAGTGACACCAGATTTTTAAAGCAAACACAATAGTAGGTAACTCAAGATCATGTGTCGGATAGTTCTTTTCATGCGGCTTTAAGTGTCTCGAAGCAGAAGCAATGACTTTTCCTTCTTGCATTAAAACACATCCCAGACCAATCAACGAAGCATCGCTGTAAATTACAAATTCTTTACTGTATTCAGGTTGTACTAATATCGGAGCTTCAGTCAACAAAGGTTTCAGCTGATCAAAACTGTTCTGACACTTTTCTGATCACTTAAACTTTACATCTTTTTGGAGCAATTTTGTCAATGGAGTCGTAATCATGGAGAAACAGTTGACAAATCTTCTATAGTAACCAGCAAGTCCCAGAAAACTACAGAATTCAAATACATTTCTCGGAGGTTTCCAATCTATAGTAGCTGAAATTCTGCTCGGATCAACTCAGATACGAGAGGCTGATACAATATGACCCAGAAACCAACTTCTTGCAACCAAAACTCACACTTATTGAACTTTGCATACAACTATTTATCTCGCAGTGTCTGTAGCACTATTCTCAAATGCTCGGCGTGTTCAGATTCATCACGTGAATAAATCAATATGTCATTAATGAATACCACAACAAATTGATCTAAATACGGTCTGAAAATTCTATTCATTAAATCCATAAAGATAGCAGGTGCATTCGTTAATCCAAAAGGCATAACTAAAAATTCATAATGTCCGTACCTCGTTCTAAAAGCAGTTTTCAGAATATCAGAGTCCTTTAATCACAACTGATAGTAACCCGATCTCAGATCTATCTTTGAAAACATAGTAGCACCTTTCAATTGATCGAATAAGTCATCAATCCTGGGTAGAGGATATTTGTTCTTTATAGTCACTTTGTTAAGCTGGCAGTAATTCACAAACAGAACAGGAGCACCTGAAGGTGAAAATCTTGATCTAGCAAATCCTCGATCAGTCAATTCTTGCAACTGAGATTTTAATTCTTTTAATTCAGTCGGAGCCATTCTATACGGAGCTATTGATATCGGAGTAGTACTAGGTACCAACTCAATGCCAAACTCAACTTCTCAAGTAGGAGGCAACCCAGGTAATTCTTCAGGAAACACATCAGAGAATTCACAGACAACAGGCACTTTTTCGACTTTCTTATCTATCACTTTTGAATCTAGCACATAAGCTAAGTAGGCTTCACAACATTTCTTTACATATTTCTATGCTTTCATTACAGATATCACAACTGGTATTCCATTCAGATCACTAGACTCAATTTGAATTATCTCATCATTCTTACACCTTAAATCAATGACTTTTTTTTTGCAATTCACAATAGCATCGTGCAAAGTTAACCAGCCCATTCCCAGAATTATATCAAATTCGTTGAAAGGCAAAAGCAGTAGATCAGCAGGAAAACAGATATCTCAAATCAATAACGGGTAATTCTTGCAGACTTTATCAACCAAAACACTTTTGCCTAAGGGGTTCGATACTCTAATTATGAATTCAGTAGACTCTACAGACAAAGTCTTACTTTTTACTAAATTCATACAGATATAAGAATGCGTTGATCCAGGGTCTATCAATGCAATCACAGAAGTATCATAAAGAGTGAAAGTACCAGTAATCACGTCTGGTGACGAAGCTTCCTCACGAGCTCAGATAGTATAGGCTCTGGCAGATGCTCTGGCCTCAGATCTAACAGCAGTGTCCCTAGTAGCTTTATGATCACCAGTTGTATTTCTCGTATTTCTGGAAGGTCTACCTCGAGCTGAGATGTTACTCGGTCTCGGATTCTGTACATTCTCTTGCTTAGCAGGTTCAGAATAATCTCTTACAAAATGATCCATATATCCACATCAGAAACATGCTCGGTCATTCAATCTATAATTTCCTAAATGTCTTTTACCACAATGCTTACATTCAGGTTTCTCAGATCGGACATTCCCAACACTTGCAACAGAAGTAACAGGAGCTCTAGAATTCGAATGCGATCAAGCTCGATCTCGGTTTGAATATCTTACATCAGTCTTTTAACGGTTTCAATCATATCAGAATTTCTTTGACTCAGATTGAAATGCTCTACCCGAAGATCTCTTTCTAACATCTCTAGCTTCAGAATCAGCTTTTCTTTTCACTTTACTTAATTCTTCTGCTTTACAAGCTCGCTCAATGAGCACTACCATTTGTTTAATCTCTAAATTCCCCACCAATAAACAGATATCTTCGTTTAGTCCATCTTTAAACCTTTTGCACATTATTGCTTCATTCGATACATATTCCTGAGCATACTGGCTCAATCTCACAAATTCACGCTCATATTTAGTAACAGACATACGGCCTTGCTTAAGCTCGAGAAACTCTTTACGTTTCTGATCAATGAATCTTTGACTAATGTATTTCTTTTGAAATTCTGCTTGGAAGAAATCCCAAGTAACCCGTTCGCTTGGAACCACAGATATTAAAGTTTTCCACTAATGGTACGCCATATCTCTCAAAAGTGAAACGGGACATTTTACACACTCTTCAGGATTCAAAGACATTTTATCAAACACCCGTATCGTATTTTCTAACCAGAATTCAGCTCTTTCAGCATCATCATTCATTGTAGCTCGGAATTCCTCAACTCCATACATACTTTTTAATTTTATCAACTGGTGGTCTACTTGACTAAACTGGATTCATGGAAGTCATAACATGAATTTGAGAAGGATTAACCGGGGGTGGAGGTTATTGTACAGCTGGATTGGTTCTAATATACTGAGTGAACCAATCATTCATCATCTGATAGAAGGCTTGCTTAACCTTACTATCACGGCTACTCGTAGCCGGTCGAGAATCATCTTGCATCGTCTCTTGCGCGGGAGCAGGCGCATTACTTTCAACATCATCAGCTACGGCTCTATTGGGATCCAATGCTATATATAAAAACACATTTCTATGTCAGGATTCATCATACTATCACAGTTTCATACATATAGCAGGTATAGCTAGACTCACATACGCTATAGTAGTCCTAGAATCGACTAAACCATAGCTCTGATACCAATAAAATGTAACACCCCTATTTCGTAACCGTCGCCAGAATAGGTAGGGGCATTACCGGATGAACAGAACATTACAGATCAATACAGAATCACATATATCATAAACATTGATATATAGGCATTCATCAACAATACATCCATTAAAATGGTCTACGAGACCTAAAACATACATTAAAGAAAGGTCGAGACAAAACCAAACACATTTAGAATTTTTAGAACTTATCCAAATCTTTCAAATCTGTTAAAGTCATACGCCCGTGCGACTAGGCCATGTGACACACATGGGCATCAGACACGCCCATGTGATCCAACCGTGCCAAAAAGAGTTCCTATATTGACTTTTTCACACGACCAATAGACATGGTCGTGTGTCATGACTGTGTGATAATTAGCTAGCTACTGACTTAAGCCCACGGCCATAAGGTACGCCCGTGTTCCCTAACCGTGTGGCACAATGCAAGCTTGGTTTAAGCCAATTTTCTACCCCTTTTTGGGTCCAATCCTACAAGCAATCATATACAACATTCATACCAAAATTTTTAACCAATTCCATGCTTAAAGATGACCAAATCACATTAGAACATAGCACATTACAAACATGCACCAAAACTATGCGCAAACTTATCATTTGCTAGCCAATTCACATGGCAATATATATACATATCAAGCTTACATACTTAAACATTCTAGCCTATACATGCCATACTTAAAAATATGTACACTTCCAAAAGTACCAAAATGAGTTTGACAGTGTGGTGACAATCCTCGACTAACTCGAGCCTTCAGCAGCTACGATAACTGTAAAATAGACAGAAATCACACAGAGTAAGCTACACAGAGCTTCGTAAGCAAAAAACAACTAGTGCATCTATTAAAACATATAAGTAAACGTCAATATTAAGAATTCAGAGTTATTTCACAGAGTAATTCATGATTTCGTACTTACTTCACTTTCATTATTTCACAGAATAAAGTTTTTCATATTTAGAGATTTAGTACGATACATACGTACCTGTATAGATTATACATTTCTTAATATATTCATTCCCATATCTCGTACTCTATCCTCAGATGATTCAGAAACGACACATATACTCAAAAATAGGTACAATGCCATTGTCCCGGACGTGGTCTTACATGTAATTTGTTATCGATGCCTCTGTCACAGATAGGGTATTACAAGTAATCATATACGATGCCAATGTCCCAGACATGGTCTTACACATAAGTCCCAAATCGAGGCATGTGTCCCAGACACAGTCTTATACGATATCTGAGATTAATGTCAAAGTTCCTTCATCAGGCTCTCATAGCCGTCCAATACAGATTATAAATAACACATACATCATTCAATCAATTTAACACATAATTGTATTTTGACTTACCTCGTACTGATCTCGCACAGAAACAAGTCGACTATTCGACTATTTTGGACTTTCCCCGATCTAAGTCTAATTTTCTATGTTCTTGATCTAATACAATTCAAATTCAACTATTAAATCATTTATTTCATTCAAAATAATCCATGAACACATATTTTGGGCACTTTACATTATAGTCATTACATGTTCACACTTTAACAATTTAGTCTATTTTTCACAAAATCACAAATATGCAAAATTCACCACGACTATAACTTAGCCGAGTATACATGGCTTCCATACAACTCCAAATAACACATTTAATTCACAATTTAGTCTATTAAAACTCGTTTTCACAATTTAGCCCAAATAACTCTATTTCATCAAAATTTAAAGACAACTTATTAATCATTTTTTTTGAAGCCTTCATAATTCATCCAAAAGCATCACAAAACTCATGATATCAACAATGGCATTTCATGAAATCTTTAACAGAAATAGAAATTCAGACATGGGTTTTGAAGAACACGAAGCAACGATTACAGAAACGTAGAAATTATAAAAAACGGACGAAAATTCATACCTTAATCAAGGCTTAAGCTAGCCGAAACCTAGCTTGATCTTTTCTATTCTTTATCTTTCAAAAAATTAGCCAACAAAGGTGAAAAATGCATGGACATTTTATGTTTTCTTTATTATTAACATATTATTACACAAATGACTATTTTAACCTTAACTATTTCATTTTAAAATTCACCAACTAATGTCCATATTTTTCCACCATTTAAAAAAATGGTAAATTTGACACGCAAGAACCCTTATTTTAAAAGCCAAGGCCAAATAGGCATTTTAACAATTAGCATGCAACTTTTGCATTTTAAAGTTGCATTTTTACTCGATTAAGTTCTTTTTCGTAATTAAACACAGAAATAGACAGATTAAATCACATAAATTTCACAGATATAAATTCACATATCATAGAAACAGAAAATAACATTAAAATATTTTTTGACTCGATTTTGTGGTATCAAAACCACTATTCTAACAAGGGTCTAAGCTGGACTGTTACATGAGGCGTTGGGTTCTAGGTTGAACTTCAGCACGGCGTTCCACCCTCAAACTGATGGACAGTCGAAAAGGGTGATCCAAGTTTTGGAAGATATGTTGAGAGGATGTGTGATTGAGTCCTGAGGTAGCTGGGGGGACTATCTGCCGTTGGCTGAATTCGCATACAACAATAGCTATCAAGCAAGTACAGGGATGGCTCCGTATGAAGCACTGTATGGACGAAGGTGTCGAACGCCAACATGTTGGACGGAGTTGGGTGAGCGAAGAGTCTTGGGCCCTGAGTTAGTAGCAGATACTAAGGATAAGGTGAAGTTGATTCGTGATCGGTTGAAGGAGGCCTCGGATAGGCAGAAATCGTATGCGAACCTTAAGCGTCGTGAGATAGAGTATTCAGTGGGGGACTTAGTTTTCCATAATGTCTCTCCTTGGAAGAAGGTATTAAGGTTTGGACGCAGGGGGAAGCTAAGCCCAAGGTTCATTAGGCCATATCGGGTTGTGAGGCGGATTGGGTCAGTCACTTATCAACTGGAATTACCTCCTGAATTGAGCCAGATTCACGACGTGTTTCATGTTTCCATGCTAAGATGGTATCGCTCAGATGCTTCACATATCATGGCTGTTGAGGAAATCCAGGTTAGGCCAAACCTGACTTTCGAGGAAAAGCCCATACAAATAATTGGTCGTGATGTTAAGATACTAAGAAGGAAGTTCGTTCCATTAGTCAAAGTGCTTTGGCGTAATCACAAGGCCGAGGAGGCTACTTGGGAACCTGAGGAAGCGATGCGACATTAATATCCTCAACTGTTTGAATCAGGTAAAATTTTGAGGACGAGATTTCTTTTAGGGGGTAGAGTTGTAACGCCCCAAAAATCCTAAAATCCCAGACTGTCTTTTTTTTCGGTTCTGATAAAAAATATGTGCTTAGTATTCCCGGTTAAGTGTTAATTATGTGATAGTAAGACACGATTAGTTTTGGAGTTAGAACTAAGAAGTGAAGGAAATTATAGTTTAATTATTAAAAGAACCCTGATGGCAAGCAGGTGGGCTTTTGAGTAAATGAAGGAAGAATTGGACAGAAAAGAGCTTGCTGGCCCAGTGGATAAGTGGCGTGTTGCTAGTGTCAGGGGTTTGGGGTTCGAATTCCTCCTTGCTCAAAAGGGGATTTATTTTTGCTTGAAAGATGGACAGAGGTGGTGTTGGATTTGAACTCTGTAGAGAGTGATAAGAGGAAAATTTTGAGGAAAGGATCAAGGGGTTATCAGGGAGAAAAACGAGGAGATGAGGAGTGAAGAAGAGGTGGAGCCGAATTGGAAATTTGGGCTTGGGAAATTTAACTATCGCAGCTATATATAGGTGCCGAATAGGAGGTTGTCAGGCTAATGCCGAATTCTCCTTCACCTTGTTGCTAGAAACCCTTTTTCCTAAAAGTCGAAAACCCTTATTTTTCTTTCTTTTCCTTGTGTCGATTTCCCATCCTTCCTCTACTCAATTTTATTTGATTCACTTTTGGTTTAGCCAACTTCTTCTTCCCTTTTCGCTTGGTGCCGAATAATCTTTTGTCTGCCATACAAAACTCAAGGGTCGAACACCTCTTTGGCCGAATACCCTTGGTGCCGCCACTACTCTTTCCACTCAGCCGGTTGTAGTGTAAGTGTTTGTTCTTCCAATCAATTTTTGCTAAGTATCGAGTATTCAGTTCCTCACTTCTTCTAATTAGTTTTGGTAGGATTAGGCATCGAATATCAATCTTTTGGATCCTTATCGATTTGCTCCTCAGGTGAGAGACTTTGGTAAGTGTTCTTGATTTTAGTTGGCTGAATGGTCATAGTTAAGGGAAAGGGGACTTGTGTTAGATACAAGTCACTTGTTATTCTGGTTTTGATAGTTAAGATTGGTGTAGATCTAGGAGTTGATTGTGGTTAGTGATTAAAGACGGGGCTATTATAACTTGTCGTGCAAGGTAAGGGGGAAAGGTGAGATTTCAGTTTTGGTAAAGAAATGTATTAAGCATGCGATTAATTGATGGGTGATATCGATTGTAGGTTCGGGGTTAAGGAAATCGCAGCACGCTTTATTACCAGGTGTGTACATACACTGCACACACAAGTAGATCGGTAAAAGCCGAAATGCCAAAAAGCCAAAATGTCGAAAAACTGAAATGCCGAAAAGCTGAATGTTTGGCTACGGTAGTCTTGCGAGTACGTGAACACTCATAAGGAGGAAACCAATAGGTTTTTTGGGGCCCCATGGGTGATTCCATGGACTTGGTTTGTGAATTGGCCAACCGAGTTGAATGGGCTAAATGGGCCCGATGGGCCAATGGGCCCAAAATAGGCAAAAATTGATAATTGATGCTATATGATAGAAAATTGTTTGTGAACATGACTGTAAATGTGAATTGGGCCTAATTGCCATAGGAATGTGATCTGGGCCTAATGGGCCACATAAATGTAATTGGGCCTAATGGGCCATATGAAAAAGATTGGGCCTAGTGGGCCATATACAGGTATGTGGATTTGTCTAGGTTTCGTTAGAGGTTTTAGGCCTAGTATATGATGACTGCAAGAAACTTAATTAATTTATTGAGACCGTAGACAAGTCATAGGGTTAAGGTGTGGCAACGGGTATATGCATGTCTAGGATTAGATCTAGGGAGAGCTTGGTACTTAAGCAGTCTTAATGACTCACCTCCTCTTTTCTGGAGTCCTACCTGGTGCATAGTATTCATTCATCTTAGTTCACGGAATTTGTTAACGGGCCAAGGTAAGTAAAAACCCGTAATAAAAGAAAATTATCAAAATGCCCCTAAAGGCAAAAATGACTAAAATACCCTTATGTGTGGAATGTAAGATTTATGGATGTTACATGTGTACCTGCTGCATTCATATGCATTCATATGATGTCCTGTTTAGGTTGCATATGGGTTGGGAATTATGGAATGGAGGAAGTATATGAGGGTCGTATGGTTGCTTGACAACCGTGGATCCACTGACGGCTTTTAAGCCCAGTGATTGGTAGCTTGCTGCAACAAAGGTAGTTCTACAACTGGGCTACCATTGATGTGTATCAATTGGGTGGGTCAATTTTTATATCCCTACTGGATGTGTATCGGGGGACGGAGTAGAAGTGTACCGGTTAGATTATTGGGGTAAGTTACACTGCATTGTATTGCATGTATGTTATAGGGTGATTGATGAATGCTTGTTTCTTGTTGAGGTTTGTACACATTGAGTTTTCGTAAACTCACCCCCTCTTTTATTTTTCTCAGGTGATGTTTAGTAGGAGGTTCGATGTTGGGAGGGACTCTGAGGTGGCCGGCTAGCAAGACGACTTGGACTTGTTTTTCTTTTAAAACATATAAGTTTCTTAAGTAATTTTCAAATTGGATTGTAAAAAGGCCTTCCCTTTTGATTGTACTAACGAGAAGTTGAACACAGTTTTCTAAGTCATAATATGTTTTCTACTTTTCCGCAACAAAATTTTAAATGATAAGTTTTCTTAAATCAAATAATTTAAACAAAGCTTTCGTAGCTGAAAAGAGATTTTACAAAGTAATTGAGGTTTTCATTTTAAGGAAGGGTTTTCAATGAAAACAAGGTTTTTTCTAAAACACTTCAATGTGACACGCTGGATTCAGCCATAACATTCGGGCCGGGTTTGGGGTGTTATATCAACACTGCCACTTGTTCTTCTTCTATCCTTCGATTACTTCTTTTGTTTAAGTGATTCCGGAATATCCAAATTCTGTTTCCTTCTTTGGTTCCATTTAGTCATTTGTTTTCTTTGGAGCTCAACATATTGAATACATAGTGAATCACCAATTACACTTTTTGTAGGCCTTATAAATTGTTCATTTTCACTCATCTGAACTCCCACCCTTTGACATAGTGCTGTTACGAGATGAGGAAAGAAAAGTCTAGCTTTTTTCCCAGTTACGTAACATTTCATCTCATGAATGATCTATTTTCCTATGCATACATGTTTTCATTGCAAAATGCTATACAGAAGAATAGCTTTGAAAGTAGTAACATTAGAAATGCTTAATGCAGGTGCAATTTGAGTGCCTATGAATTGCATCCATATTTTTTCTACCAAAAACATTATGGCCTAATTAAAGTTCATTGGGAACCTAGTATCTAGTCTAAAGTTCCAAGTACCCTGGCCCTAAGCCAAATATTTTATCACACTATCCATAACTATGTTTTCAGATTGATCCAAATCAGTGCTAGTAAGAAAATTGCTTTCATAATATGGAGTGTCATAAAATTCACATATTTCACTAGAAGTTAAGGGGACTTCCACCCCTCGGACTAAGACATCAGTCACATAAATTGAAATTCCATATTGAACTATCTACTGCTTAAGTGAAACATAGAATTCATGGGCTATGGGAACGATTGCGTTCTCTTTGGGAGTGATACAAAATCACTCCCAACGATGGTACTTGACTAAAGACCAAATTTCTTTGCAGTGAACCATGGAGGGTTCAAACCCTCACTCCTAAATGAGAGGTCTCCTCTGAAACTTGAGAAAGTATTTCTCGACATTTAAATGATGAAATCTTACAAAGTTTGAAACATCCAGGGTTTCTAAGACCTTAGCCTTCTTTCTTCCTCTAAGAGTCATTTTCTATTGTTTGATTTTGAAAGCAAGTAGATAGAAATTAATGAAAACCAATGGAATAGTAAAATGAGTAAAGGATTACATAACCTTAACTTCTTGGCGAATGTTTCTATTGTCCCTTCAAGTGCTTGATGAAGCTCCAAATAAAGCTTTAGAAATTGCAATGGAAATTTGGGTTATTTAGGGTTTAAGACAAAAAAAGGTTTTAAAGTTTAAAGGTTTATAGAAGAGTTTAGTGTTTTAAAATAGTTTAGAATGTGAGGTTATGGTGCTTTTAATTTAAAAACAAGGGTTTTAAGGGTTAAAAAACTGAATAAATTAAGGGTCAGGACGTCTGGTTACATAGAAAGGTCGGGTCAACCCTATAGAAAATTGTAGCGACATCACAACATAGGGGTTTCGTGTCGTGACATCCCTGTCGGATTTCTTATGTCGCGACACACCTTGTACTTTTGAAATTCTAAGAAATTGTCTAACATGTTGTGACATAAGAGGATGGTGTTACTACGTTGTTAGGATTTTCGTAATTCATGGCTATTGGACACAATGTTGTGACACGAAGTGACTGTGTCGCGGTATTGATTTTTTTTATTTATTTAGAATTCCAATCTTCAGAGTACTTTGCCTGCCTGTTAGCCCTATCTTTAATCTTCCTGTAATATTATAATTAGTTAGTTAGTGAAATATACAATTTTGTACAGGTAGTTAGAGTTACTGTAGAAAACGTCAAGTATTGCTGCTGGACTCATCTGTCAACTCAGTCAATATGCACTTAGGTGCTCCCCGCAAGTTGTTTTTGTCATTATTTGTCTAACACCCATCGTGCCATTCTATTCGTCTGTGGTTATCTTGCCCTTTGAATTTACCTTTTTAGCTACCCTAACTACTGACAATTCTTTTCGTAGATCATGACTGTTAATTACTTGTATGACTACATAATCACACAACCATTTTAGTTTTTGCTTAATGTCCTTGCTTTGTAAGGAGGTTGAGAATTAGGGTTCATACTTGTCACTCGTTATGTTCATCTCAACCATCCGAATGATCCTACAAGAATATTCAGATTTTGAGTAGCAAGGTATTATGTACTTTATTGTTGGGATTCCAATTCTATGGTCTTTTGAATTTTTCCATTTGATTGCAGATAATTTTCTTGAGTGAATTTTATAATATTTGATCGTTTCGTGGCTTCCATAACTCACTGCTGATGCTTATCAGTTGTCCACCTTAGGAATACCTGTTTTGTGGTCATAAGTCCTATATATATATATTTCCAATCCTTTTCAGCATCTGGAAGATTCCTAGATTGTTGAATTTCTAAAGTACCTAGTTTAGGATTAAGGATGTACAAAGGATACTCAAAACAAGTTTATCTCTTGGAATTATAGGTTTATCCTTGTTTGGCTTTGTGAAATCTTGAGACTTCGGGATTTCTTCCACTACATTGGCTATAAGTATCCTTATCTCCAATTGTAGATCTGTATTACACTGCTACTGTGTTTTGGCCTTATTAGAATAACTTAAAGTTACTGGGACGATAAGTTCTATGCTTATCCGATTCTTCTGTTCACTGGTCATTTCCCCGACTGGCTCTATCTCTTCTCTTGTTGATGTTTCGTTTGATTTATCTAGATATTCTTCTATTCACCGAGATGAATAGTCTAGGAGGTCCCTTCTCTCACAAGTATCTATAGCGACACTCTCTCATTTGCCCAATTCTAGACTTGACACATATTGATGCCTTTCTGAGGGTACACTAATATAGTTGTTATCGTATTAAGGAAGAGTTAAGGCTTCTCCTCGGAGTTGACTTAGTTCAAAAATCAATAATTATTAGTTCTTCTGTATTTCCCAGTCCTCACAGACTCCCTCATCATAGATATTAGTATCATAATCTAAATCATCGTCTAACCACATATAATCGAAATTATCCATTCTCTTGTTGACTAATCTCCTGTGGCTATTGGGGTTGTAGTTCTTGTTCAGAATGTACACTAAGTTCTTCCTAGAAAAATAGATAAGTAGCAGTGAAGTTAATTAGTTAAATAAATTAGAAATCATATCTATAACCTAAAAGTTTCCTAATTCTTCTTTTTATAGTGCCAAGATTAAAATTAAACTAGTGACATTGCCTCCCCGGAAATGGAACCAACAACTTAACCACCTCCGAACGTCCTAACGTCTAGAGTGTAACAGCCCGGTTTAGACCCTAGTGGGAATAGTGGTTTCAGGACCACAAATTTGAGCTAGAAAAATATTTTAATATTATTTTTCATTTCTAGTATGTGTTAATTATTATGTGTGAAAATTTCGTACGAAAATTTAATCGTTTGTGTGCTCGATTTGATAAAAATACTTAATCGCGTAAAATGTAAATGTGGTCTTCTATTTGTTAAAGTGCCTATTTGCTATGCCTTTATAATTTAAAGGTCCTTATGTTGATATTTGACCATTGAAGTTTGATTGGACATTTATGGCCTTGATATTAATGTTTTAAGTGTTTATAATGCAAGGGTAAAATAGTAAAATGAACATCAATGTTAATTAAAATTAAACTAAACATGAAATTAGTTCATTTTATGCTCATTGTTGTCGAAAATCACAAGAAAAGAAAAGGAAAAATAATAGCTAGGGTTTGGCACTTGTGATTGTTGATTAGGGTATGAGTTTTGTTCCGTTTTCGATAATTTATACATTTTTGTGATTGTTGTTTAGTGTTCTATAAAGCCCATGTCTTAATTTCTGAACTTGTTGATGATTTTGAGTTGAGCTATTGATGAAACTATGAGTTTTATGAAGTTTGATGATAGTATATGGAAGTTTGATGTTGGGTTAACATGTTTTGTCTTTGAATTTTTGATGAATTTGAGTAATTTGGGCAAAATTGTAAAAATGAAATTTTGAGAGACTAAAATGTAAAATAAATGAAATATACGGGCTTATGTGAACACTATGAAAATTCATCTAAGCTTGTGTAAAAAGAAATTTTGAGTATTTTGTGATTTTGTGAATTAGGGACTAAAGAGTTAAAATGTGAAAATGTGAGGGTGAATTTGTAAAATGCCCTGAATATCTATTTTTGGATTAAATTGAATGATTTAGTGAATAAAAGAGTTAAATTTGAATATGTTTAGATCAAGAACCAAAGGAAACGGAATTAGATCAGGGGAAATCGAAAGTCGTCGAGTAGTCGACTCCGTTCGTCTGAATCCGTACGAGGTAAGTCTATATACAAATAAATGTATTTGAAATGGATTATTTATGCTTATATGTTATTGAAGAATGATGAATAGCTTTATGGCTTGAATATGAGATATCCGAGACAGTAACGACAAAGTTTCGACGTCTAAAAAGCCCCATACGAACCATAGGAATAGTTAGGATACATATATCATGACATAGGATCCAATATGTGTTTTCGTGTAAGACCACATCTGGGACATTTGCATCGACTTATGATTTACGTGTAAGACCATGTCTGGGACATTGGCATCGTATTTGATTTCATGTAAGACGCTGTCTGGAACAGTGGCATCAATATTTGATTATATGTAAGACCACGTATGGGACGTTGGTATTGTATGAGCTTTCTGAGCTATCAATGAATCCTTATGATTTCGAACGGTTTAATCGGCATTCTGAGAAACGAATGATTATATGAGATGTGTATCCGATTTAGGTACGTTCGAAATGTATACTATGTTTGAGAATAAAAGGTAAGTATATGTACAAGTGATGATATGCGTTATAAGTATGAGAAAATATACTATATGTGTAAATGAATTGGGAATATGTGAAATGCATATGAACTGTGTGGTTTGAGATAATATTTAATCATGGAGTATATGTAATTTGATAATGCTTTCATGTTTTGAATGATAAGTTTATTTGTATATGGCTTACTAAGCTTTTGAAAGCTTATTCTGTGTGTTTTTCAACTTTTTTTTAGATATCGAAGCTACTGGGAGCTTGGGGATCATCGATGATCATCACCACACTATCGATCTATATTTTGGTACCTTTTGAAAATGTGTATATTGAAATATGGCATGTATAGGTTAGAATTGTGTCAATATGTTTTGAGTTGTGAATATTAGCCATGTGATGTGGCTTGGTCTTGGTTGTGTATTTGAATAAGTTTTTGGTATGAATTATGTGATGTAATTATGCTAATATGATGTGCTCATGAATGGCCAAGAGAACTGGTCAATTAGTAAGTTCTTGGAATGTGATTATTTGTGAAATTTGGTAAGAATTGGGATGAGAATGAATTGAATGAATTGAGACAATGAAATATACGTTTTGGTATGTCTTTGGCTTATGATTTAGCATGTTTTGGTATGGATTACAAGCATAAAATTAGCTGATTATAATATGGCATGATTGGTGTATGTTTTAGTTGTGAATTAGTTGAAAATTTGGTATGAAATGATTTGGTTTTGGTTCTTGTAGAAAGGACCCTAAATGGGTGGTAAATTGGCCTTGCAAATGGCCTATATTTGCCCACACAGTTGAGCTCACGGGCGTGTGTCTTGACCGTGTCCTTCAATGTTTCTTTTAGAAGCAAGTCAGTCTCGAGCACGGCCTAGACACACAGGCGTGTCGGGTGGCCGTGTAAGGCACACAACCTTGGCACATGGTCGTGTGTGGCCATTTCGAAAGCTACACGGGCTAAAAACGCAGGCGTGTGGTCAGCCGTGTGACCCAAGTCAGTTTCGACCACGGACAAGGCACACGGGCGTGTCTCCGACCGTGTGGATAAGTCAGTATGTATGCCCTATTTTGCCATGGCCTAGACACACGGGCGTGTCTAATGCCGTGTGAGGTACACGACCTGCTCATACAGATGTGTGACCTGTACAACTTTTAAAAATGTTTAAGTTTTGAAAAATTTTGTATTGGCTCAGTTTAGTCCCGACCCCTTTCTAATGCATGTTTAATGTAATGCCCCAATAATCTCGAAACCCAAAAATCCCGAAATCTTGAAATTTTTTTGTTTTCGGTTTTGATAAAAATTGTGTTTTATGTTCCTAGCCATGTGATAATTATAGTAGGTCTTAATTAAGGTTTGAGTTTAAACCTAGGAATAAATGAAATTGTAATTTAATTATTAAAAGAATCAGGGTTGTCAAATAGTTGGGCTTTTAAATAAAAATAGGGGGAAATAGCATCAAAAAGCCTTGTGGAGGAGTGGCTAAGTGACGCCACTTAGAGAGCAGGGAGGTGGCGTTAGTAGCTAGCAAGGAGATCCAAGGTTCGAATCCTAGCTTAGTATTTTGAGAAGTATAATTTTGGCCTTCTAGAAGGATGGTAGTGGCATGAAAGAAGACTCCAAGGGAAGTGTTCAGGAGAGAAAATTAAGGAAAAGATCAATGGGTTATCAGGGAGAAAAATGAGGAGATGAGAAGGGAGAAGTGATGGAGCTAAATTGGGAATTGGGCATGGAAAATTCAGCTATAAGGGCTATAAATAGCGGCCGAATATAGGGTTTCCAGTCTACTGCCGAAATTCTTCTTCACCTTGTTGCCAGAAAGCCCTTTCCCCAAAAGTCGAAAACCCTTTTCTTTTCAAGATCCAAAAAGCTGAAAACCCTTTTGTTTCCTTTCTTTTCTTCCTGCCGATTTCTATTCTTCTCTACATAATTCTCTTTGTTTCACTTAGCCGATTTCTTCTTCTACTCTTCTTCTTTAATCTGTACCAAATAAACCTTATTCACCATACTAAATTTGAAAAGCCGAAAAGCTGAATCTCTCAAAGGCTTAATACTCTTTGACCGAATCTAGTGGAATTAGTGTCAGATTTCGATTTTGGATTCCTGCCAATTTGCTCTTCAGATCTGAGAAATACGCGTGTTTAGTGATCAAAGTAAAAGTTAGTAAAGTCTTGGCGTTCAGGTAAGGTTAAGGTGAGATTTCGACTTTTGGTAAAGTATTCGATAAGTATGTAAGATTAATCTTTGAGTGATATCGATTGTAGGTTTGGGCTAAGGAGATTGCATCACGCTTGCTTACCAGGTGTGTACATACACTGCACATACAAGTAGATCGGCAAAAGCCGAAATGTCGAAAAGTTAAAGTTTGGCTAGGGAGTGCGCGAATACTCGTAAGTGAGACTCTGATAGGTTGCTTGAGACCCATGGACGATTCCGTGGACTTGGGTTGTGATTTGGCCATACGGGCCGGAATGGGCTAAATTGGCCTGATAGGCTGTTGGGCCCATAATAGGCAAAAACTGAATATTGATGCTATGTGATAGAAATTTGTATGTGAGAATGAATATGAATGTGACTGGGCCTAACGGGCCATAAAAATGTGATTGGGCATAATGGGCCATATACAGGTGATTTGGGCCTAATAGGCCATATGAATATGATTGGGCTTAATGGGCCAGATACAAGTATGTGAATTTGTTTGGGCTTTGTAAGGGGTTTTGGGCCTAGTATATGATAACTACATAAGACTTAATTCATATTTTGCGACCGTGGATAGCTCAAAGGGTTAAGGTGTGGCAACAAGTATATGCATGTCTAGGATTGGATCTAGGGAGAGCTTGGTACTTAAGCGGTCTTAATGACCCACCTTCTCTTCTCTGGAATCCTACCTGGTGCATAGTATTCGTTCATCTTAGCTCGCGGGACTTGTTAACGGGCCAAGGTAGGTGAAAACCATAATTAAGGGAAAATTATCGAAATGCCCCTAAGGGCAAAAATGACCAAAATACCCCTATGTGTTAAATGTAAGTTTATGGATGTGACATGCATACATATGATGTTCTGGTTAGGTTGCATATAGGGTGGGAACTATGGAACGGAGGAAGTATATAAGGATCGCATAATTGCCTGACAATCATAGATCCACCGATGGCTTTTAAAGCCCAATATGTAAATGAGGGTAGTTCCGCAACCGGGCTACCATTGGTGTGTGGGCTGGGTGGGTCGATATTCATATCCCTACATGGTGTGACGGGGGATGGAGCTGGTGTGTAGCGGATGGATAATTTGGATGGGATTGCATTGCATGTTTGATGATTTTTCTTCAATGCTTGTTTCCATCAAGGGTTGTGCACACTGAGTTTGCGAATACTCACCCCCTCTTTTATCTTATTTTCAGGTGATGCCCAGTAGAAGGTTCGATGTCAGGAGGGACTCTAGGAGGCCGGCTAGCAAGATAATTCGGACTTTTTTTTTAGGCATTTAAGTTTTTATTTCTTTTTAAGTATGCTCAGACCAGATTGTAATAAGGTTTTCACTATGCTATTATTACTCGAATTGTTATTATTATTTTCACTGTAACCACGAGAAGTTGAACATGGATTTCTTAAATTATAGTATGTTTTCTACATTTCCGCAACTTAATTTTTAAATGATAAAGTTTTCTTAAATCAAATGTTTCAAACAAGGCTTTCGCAACTGAAAGGTGTGTTTATTTTTAAGTTAATTAAGGTTTCTTTTGTTTAAGAAGGGTTTTCAATGAAAACACAGTTTTCGCTAAAACACTTCAATGTGACACGCCAGATTCGACCATAACGTTTTGGCCGGGTTTGGGGTGTTACATTTAGTGGTATCAGAGCCTAGGTTGCAAAACTTGGGCTGTGAATTGGGTGTAACACCCTAAACCCGGCCCAGACATTATATCTGAATCTGACGTGTCACATTGAAGTTTTAAAAACTTATGCCTTTTCAACGTTTTTCTTAGTGTTTTAAAATATTTTCTTTGCTAAGTTAACAAAGTGAATGGAAGTTGTGCACCGTGGTATCGTATCAAAGCAGGAGAGCCATGAAGGTCGCTAAGTACCAAGTTCTCGAATGGATCCAATCCTAGACATGCCCACAACCATTGCCACATTTTGGTGGGAGATTAGGTTTTGTAAGAAAATCGAGTTGGAATTCATTTAAGTTGTTGTTTTGATAAACCGATTAATGGTAACCTTCTGTTATTTTAGAAACAAGTATCATTTTGAAAACGCACCCTAAGCCTAGCCTATTTTAGATTATTCTCAATAAAACATAGAGTATAAAATAGTTCCAGAAAAATAATTATAATGGCCTTATTACAACCCCAAAACCAAGTAATAATAGTAGATAAGATAAAACTAAAAAGAAACCAGTTATTTATTGCAAAGTTCAAAAACGATTACCATGGCCACTCTGAATCCCCTCCGGCTCCAAGTCTCCACATCAAGGCTCACCTGCAAGGTTAAGAAAGGGGGTGAGTTTGGAAACTCAGTGTGCAACAAGTCCCTTTCAGAGCCCAACTAATATCAGCATACTGGGCTGAAGCCTTTCGTTTAACGGTTACTAGGTCGAAGCCTTTTCATTACACATATCATTGGGCCGAAGCCTTTACTGTAAACGGTATGGCCCATAGGCCCATTTCAATATCACATGTAATATTAATGCATGAATGTAAGCCCATGTGGGGAGACTACTCAACCCACCATTCGCTAATCTCCACTCGTACCGGCCAATACACCATGTGGGGAATAACTCAACCCACCCAACCAAACTCTCCACTGACAGCCTAGCTGCTTTATCATATAACTGGAGGCCTAGCCTCTTTTAATAACTGGGGCAAAGCCCTTTTTGGTAAACTGGGGCAAAGCCCTTTTCGCACTTCCTCTATCTATATAAAACCCAACCCATGCATATAATGAGTATATCATAGCATATCATGTGCATCTCATAACATATCATGTGCATATCATGTCATATCATGTATATCAATATCTAATGCAACAGATACACATGTCATGGCGTACAACATACAGAGTCAGAATACCATGCCCATATTTGAATCAAACAATCACAGTCAAGTCATCCATATATTCACAATCAAATTTGTCAACCACACAGTCCAAGTCAGTCACTTGCCCTCAAGGGCAAAACAGTCATTTAACACCCTAGGGGCAAAATGGTAATTTTACCCCACAAGGGTATCTCGGTAATTCTACCCTACAGGGGTATTTTAGTAATTTTACAAACCGGAAGTATTTTGGTAATTTTGCAAACCAGGGGTATTTTGGTAATTTTGCAAACTAAGGGTATTTTGGTAATTTTGCAAACCAGGGGTATTTTGGTAATTTTGCAAACCAGGGGTAATTTGGTAATTTTACAAACTAGGGGTATTTTGAGAATTTTGTAAATCGAGGGTAAAACGATAATTCTGTAAATCGGGGGTACTTTGGTAATTTTACAAGTCGAGGGTATTTCAGTAATTTGGTGAACTAAAATATTCTAAACAGGGATAACAATACGAATGGGCCTAAAGCCCTTTCTCGACCCAAATGGGCCCACACGCTCGTGTGGCCCTTTTAGCCCAAATCTAGCCACAGATATGAGATTCACCTAGCCTAGTCCAATATTTACTACACAATCAAACAACTTATCCAATTGGGCCTGTAGGCCCATTGGCCCACATGGCCCTTTTCGGCCCATCGCGACCCGAAGTAGCCATCCTATAGCTAGAGTAGTGAGAAATACACACCTGATAGGAGACTGGAGTTAATCCACGCTCCGAGCACTCTTAACCGACGCCCAACCCAAATGAGCACGCCATAAAGCGAAAGGGATCAGCCAAGAAAGGTACCTTTACTCTCCTCATGGTTCTCTCTATTTAAAGCCAGCTTCAATTCCACTCTTATGTTAGCTTCCCGATGTGGGATCCCTCCATCATCAGAGTTTAAATTCAACACCAACTCTTGTCGCCCCCTGTTAGAAAAATAAATGCTCTTTGCTTGCCATGAGTTTCAAACCCTCGACCTCCTTGCCACCTCTATGACGCCACCTTCCTGCCTCTTATGTGGCGCTACTTTGCCACTAGACCACAAGGCTTTTTGTGTCACAACTTCTCCAACAATATTATTAAGGCCTACCTACTACACCCAGGGTTTGATTCACCTTAAACCAAAATTTTTGCTAGAGTCCAGGTTTGAACCCAAGACTTCTCCAACACTTCTCAGCACACTTAACCACTAAAACAAGCCTTCATTAACGAAATTTACATGCACAACAAAATATTATAAGCTACCTTCAACTGCTCCTATGCTTAAGGCCCAAAACTTCTAGGCCCAAATTCAGGGTGTTACATTGGGCCTTATTACTTGGATCCTTTTTTTTAAAAAAAATGTTTTTTTTACAATGTTTTGGAAAAGAGGAATTCTTGCTGAGCGGCACACCGAGTCTCCGACATCGAACCAAGTAAGTATTCTTATTCTAAAGTTTGTTTAAATTGTTAAACAGTAGATAGTTAGAGGGCTACTTTAGATGATTTTGTTAGAGTGAACCAGAGCCCACAGGAACTTGAAACTGTAGAGGATTTTCGAAAACAATCTCCTCTTTAATTACTTTCATAAAACATCGGGTTAATTATTAAAACTAAACAATACTTCATAAAAATTTCTAATTTAGATAATACGCGAATCGAAAATGAGTGCTAGAAGAGGTGCAAGAGGCCGTGGCCGAGGCCACGAAAGTGTTAGGGCTGAATCGTCGTCATCGGGCCATATGCACGATGTTGGAGTAGAAGAGGCTCCATCCTCACCTGTGGCTTAGAATGGACCGTATGACCGGGCCACAAGAGAAGATGTATTGTCGCAGGCAATTCTGAGAATTTTGGAAAGGGTTGCTGGGCCCAATAAAGGCAGCGAAAATCGGGGGTCCATTCCAGAGCGACTTCGTTTGAACGGGGCTGAGATCTTTAAGGGTGTAGCTAGCGTGGCTCCTAATGTGGCAGAATATTGGTTGGAGGCCACTGAAAGGATAATGGAGGACCTGGACTGCTCACCTGAGCAAAAGTTGAAAGGAGCCGTGTCAATACTTAGGGAAGAAGCCTACCAGTGGTGGCTGACGGTGAAAGAGGGCACCCAATCGGAGCGAGTCACTTGGGAATTTTTCAAGGCTGCATTCCAAGGGAAGTATGTGGGTGTAAGCCATGTGGATGCTAGAAGGAATGAGTTCCTAAATTTGACTTAAGGGAACAAATCAGTGGCGGAGTATGAGGCGGAGTTTCTAAGCCTTAGTAGGTATGCAAGAGTAAAGGTGGCAACGAACTATGAGCGTTGCGTTAGGTTTGAGGACAGACTGAGAGACAGCTTTAGGGTATTGATAGCTCCACAAAGGGAGCGAGTTTTCTCAGAATTGATGGAGAAAGTAGAGATAGCGGAGGAGGTTAAGCGCATTAAACGCTTAAATCGGGAGAAAGAAAAGGGTAGGGATAAAATAGAGGTTGAGACTCCTGGTGTTGATCAGAGGCCTAGGGCTAGGGCCAGATTTGTTGGGCTAGTTAGAGCAGGGCCCCCTTCTGTTAATCCAGGGGAGCCACCTTGTGCTAATTGTGGGAGAATCTATTGAGGCGAGTGTTGGAAGAGGACGGGAGCTTGTTTTGCTTGTGGGTCTATGGAGCATTGGATCAAGGATTGCCCTCGAACGCTAGGTCGAGAGCCAGCAGTAGGTCAAGGTGGTGCTCAGCAACCAAGGGGTGGACAGCTACCACCGAGAGGCCGTGATCAGGCCAGGGGTGGAAACGGTTTAGTTCGTGGAGCACCGGGTAGAGGCACTGGTCATGCTGAGGCAAGGCAGCCAGCTTTGGTCTATGCAGCATGTCGTTAAGAGGATGAAGATGCTTCAGAAGTGAATACTGGTACGTACTTTATCCATAGTGTGCGATCTATCTATTTTGAAATTAGAAATAGAGTGCGCAGCAGAAGCATAGTGGTGTAACCTAGGCGGTGCGACTATTCGGTAGTTGGAAATTTCGAGGATAAATTTTTTTTAGGGGGATAGAGTTATAATGCCCCAAAAATCCCGAAACCCAAAAATCTCAAACTCCTGAAATTTCTTTGTTTTCGATTTTGATAAAAATTGTGTTTTATGTTCCTAGCCATGTGATAATTATAGTAGGTCTTAATTAAAGGTTAGATGTCAGGAGGGACTCTGGATGGCCAGCTAGCAAGATAATTCGGACTTGTTTTTTTTAAGAATTTAAGTTTTTATTTCTTTTTAAGTATGCTCAGACCAGATTGTAATAAGGTTTTCACTATGCTATTATTACTCGAATTGTTATTATTATTTTCACTGTAACCACGGGAAGTTGAACATGGATTTCTTAAATTACAGTATGTCTTTTATGTTTCTGCAACTTAATTTTTAAATGATAAAGTTTTCTTAAATCAAATGTTTTAAACAAGGCTTTCGCAACTGAAAAGTGTGTTTATTTTTAAGTTAATTAAGGTTTCTTTTGTTTAAGAAGGGTTTTCAATGAAAACACAATTTTCGCTAGAACACTTCAATGTGACACGCCAAATTTGACCATAACGTCTGGGCCGGGTTTGGGGTGTTACATTTAAGGTCTCGATGACCTATATAAGGGACTCTATGATAATGTTTGACTATGATTGTGGATGATGTATATGAATTGTGTGTAAAATGTTCCAATATGTCCGCTAACGCCTTTAACCTTAGTTCGGCGACGGATATGGGTTAGGGGTGTTACATGTTATTGGTATCAGAGCTATGATTTAGTCGGCTCTAGGACTACCATATCGTATGTGAGTCTTGCTATACATTCCATATTTATGAACTGTGATAGTGTGATGAATCTTGACAATGAAAATGTGTTTTTATATAGCAAATGGATCCCGAATGAGCCGTAGCTAACAATGTAAAAAGTAATGCGCCTGCTCTCGCTCAAGGGACATCGCCATCTGACTTTAGACCAACTGCAAGTAGCCATGATGGAGAGGCTAAACAAGCCTTCTATCAATTGATGAATGATTGGTTCACTCAATATATCCGTACTAATCTGGCTGTGCCACAATCTTCACCCTCGGTAAATCTTCCACAAGCCCCTATCATGTCACAATCTAATCCGACTCAGTTAAATAAGCCACCGGTTGACAAAATTAAAAAATATGGGGCTGAAGAGTTCCGTGCTACTACTAATGATGATGCCGAGAGAGCTGAATTCTGGTTAGAAAATATGATACGAGTGTTCGATGAATTATCATTGACTTCGGACGAATACATAAAATGTGTTGTGTCACTTCTGAGAGATACTGCGTATCATTGGTGGAAGATGTTGATATCTGTAGTTCCAGGAGAACGAGTTACTTGGGGTTTTGATCGTGGTTTTCTGTGATAAGTTTTACAAATTTATAATTAATCGTTCTTGAAACTAACTATTATTACGATGTAGGCAAGTGTACCTATCGAACAGTAGTATAGCTTTAGCAAGACTGGATTGTCGAACCCAAAGGAACTAAAAGTAATAATAATGGCTTTTTTTATTATCTAGCCTAAGAATAACAGGGTTTGTTTTAATTAACTAATTAACTAAACTAAGAGATCACAGAAAATAGAATTGGAGAATTACTTTTGGAAAAACGATTGAATTAAGACAATACTTAAGGAAAAATCCACCTAGATTTCACTTGTTATTTTGTCTCTGAATCAGACGATTTATTCATTTAACTCGTTCCGTAGAAATCCCTAAGTTATGTTATTATCCCTATTCAAGATTAATAACATCTAACCCTAGATTGAATAATTGAAATTTCTTTCTAATTAACACCCAAAGGTTGCATTAAGTCGATCTATGGATCCTCTTATTAGGTTTCACCCTAATCCAGCAAAATCTTGTCACCCTATCTCTAGGCGCGCAATCAACTCCGCTTAATTATGACAAAGTCATGCTTCGACAGGGACTATTCATCCTCCAACTAAGAGAATTAACTTGAGTCAATATCCTGAAATACCGAAACAAGAATTAAGAACACATAATTAAGAACAAGTCAAATATTTATCATACAATTCAGAAAATAATAACAAGATTCATCTTAGGTTTCATTCCCCTTAGGTATTTAGAGGTTTTAGTTCATGACTAAATACGAAAAAACCTCAGAAGAACAATAAATACAAAACATAAAGAAAACCCAAAACTCCTGAAGGGAAATTGAGGAGAGATCTTTAGTCTTGATGATGAATTCGGCTTCTGAGATGGATCAATCGGCTTTCTTGGAGTAATTCCTTGCTCCCTATTCTCCTCTCCCTTTTTAGTCCTCCTCTAGGGTGTTTAAATAGGTTTTAGAATGCCTAAAAGCCCTAAAAATTGCCCTTTTCTGAATAGAACTTAACTGGGGCTCGGGAGGGACATGCCCGTGTGACACGCCAGTGTGGGATTACTTCAGGCCGTGGTCGAGGCTGAGAGATCAACACGCCTGTGCTGAGGTTGTTTTAGGCTATGGTCGAGCTTGTTAGAATGGCACGGGCGTGTGTTCTACCCGTGTGAGGAAGTCCAGGCCGTGTTGTTTTCCCACGTCAGCCTATTTTCTCCGTTTTTGGCCCGTTTCTTATTCTTGTCGCTCTCCTATGCTCACCTAAGTATAAAACATGAAATTAAAGGATTAGAAGCATCAAATTCACCAAATATAAGGAGAAATCATTCATAAATGTGTTAAGCAGGGGATAAAAATATGTATAAATTATGGTTTATCAAATACCCCCACACTTAAGCGTTTGCTTGTCCTCAAGCAAAATCCTCCATTCACAATTAAGAGTTCCTTTTTCTCAACTTATAATTCCTATCAATAATATCTCAAACTAATCCATAAGTAATCATACATTGAGGATTCAACTAGAAGGACATTAAAGTTTCAAACATTCCAAGTTGAGTATTTAATCATGAAAAATATAGGCATCTCCCCTTATCTAAGTAGTTACCATCAATTCGAAATATCACAGAGTTCAACATCCTCACTAAAGATTCACTCAAATCACTCGAAGTGTTTAAGGACAATGAAATTAGCACTCATCGGTCAATATGAAAAGTTATTACCATAGGCTTGCACGAAAATCAAATCTCCACCACTATGAATTGAGGTGATACATCAAACAAAAGGTCTTTAGAAGGTTGTAACGAGGCTTGGTTAGAGGGTGTGGTCACAGGCTGAAAGAAAAGGTTGGAATTGAGATTGAATTGAAAAATTACTTAACTAGAAAAATATTTAATCATCACTTACGTACAACAGAGCTTCTTCTCAGAATATGAAATTTAAATACTTAAGCTCAGAAAAAAATTACTACTACTAATATGTATACATTTTTTTTTTGAATAAGTCAAATAACATAGACTAACTACTAAGAACAAGACATAGCTAAGTAATTTATTCAAATCAAATCTCGACAAAAATAGGGATCAAATTGATTGAGGGGACTTCAACAATAATAAGTTAAGCGTTAATATTAAGGGTAATACAAGGAATGGCTTGTTATGCTTAAAGGGGTTTACTAAGGGTTAATTGTGGAGGTAGGCTTTTCATGGCATGAGTGGGTTAATCCTAAGTGCCTCTATCATCTTGACATATCAAATCAAATAGTGTGGTCTTGACATGCATAATCAAGCAAGTTCTAGAATAACAATTCGATATTGACACACTCAAAGCAACAATAAAAGTGAGCATGAAAGAAATAATAGATGCTCTTAAAGGCTCAAGATCTCACAAAAATTATGGCTTTTTGATGTTTAAACTTGTGGATTTCAATTCAAGATAATATCTAAACTTGGGGAAACAACCTAAAATTTTAAATTCTCAAAAATCAACTTATCATGCTTAATTCTCTAATGTCTTAAAGTTTAAATAATCAATGCGAAACTGCCTATGTTTTAATTGAAGATATATCAATAAAAATCATAAATTAATCAAAATTTATCCTAAAAATGATATGATAGATTTACAAGAGAACAAGGCAATATTTAGGGATTTTTTAAATAATGGAATTAATACTCCCCCACACTTAAGATGTACATTGCCCTCAATGTACAAAGGTAAAGTTTGTGGCAAATAGAGATATAATATCATAATATAGGGAGAGAAATGAAACTTCCTGAGTGTTAAATGAATGAACTCCCTAGTTTGGAGTTATGTAGAGTGGAGGAGGATACTCCGGTGGTGGTAGAGGTTGGGTTCCACAAGTGCTACACCAAAAGAATATTTTATCTCATGGTCGAGCAAGGCGTGGCAGTCGTGGAGAACCTTTTCCAATAGAGTTTGAAGTTCCTAAGTGATTGCGAGCTTTATAGCTCTTTATAACTGTGACAAAATTAGAAACTTTTTAGGAGATATAAGGAAGAATAATTACTCATAAAAAATTAACTGAGATTAAAATTTGTTTATAAAACCTAAATATAAAATAGTAGCAAAAAGGAAATAACATTAAGAGTTAAAAGTGAAATTAATAAAAACATAAAATAAAAATAAAAATAAAAATAAAAATATAGATAAGATAAAATTAAATATCATCATCGCCAGATGGTTCGCGAGGTGGTGGTGGCGATGAGATGTGGAAGTGCTGACAAATCTGCTGTAGAGTAGCATTAATGTTATCAAATCACTAAAAACACTGCTGCTCGAATCGAGTGAGGCGCTTAGAAATGTCAGCATATGAAGCTGCCGCATGAACTGGGTGATGAGAGCGCAGTGCCTGAGACGGTGGGTCCTCGTGCTTTTGAGGGACATCATCAGTAATCCTCGGGGGTCTCCTCCTCGGTTGATTGGGCGAGACGATATTGAGGGTAGGTGCTTCGGCGCTTTTCGATCATCCTCATGCTTAGCATGCTCGAGATGCCTTTTGGAGACATCTGACCAATGAGGGTAAAGGATGATTCTTGTGCCGCGGTGTTGAGGAGCCCAAAGTGCCGAGCCATTCGAGTCACATAGGGGCCAATGGAGATGACCCCCTTTCGATGTCGCTCCGTCTGATGGCGAATAGCAAGGGCGATGAAATAGGCGAGGTCGAAGACATGCCTGTGCGACATACACCATAAGTAGTAGATGTCATGAGTGTTGACGACTTTGGTGCTCTCTCTCCTCCCTGTCAGAGTATGAGCTAAGATAGAGTGTAAGTACCTCAAGGAAGGAGGGAGAGATGATGCCTTGGAGCAACTGGGGTCGTAGGTGGCCGAGCGAGGAATGATGCCACTCCAACACTTCGAGGGAGAGTAATGGATGTGACGGTTGAGGGTATCGAGGTCGTTCTCCTCCTGAAACTCCTCCGTGTAAAGGCCAAGTGCTGAACCAAACTCTGGAATGCTCAACTAGCAGACTAGACCACCAAGGAGAAATTGGACCGTGCCGGGATCATCATAGTTGGTCATTATGGTCTAAAGATGGAATGTTGAGCATAGTTCCATCCTGAGCTCGAGATACGTCAGCTCGACGATCTCAAAGAAGAGGTTCCATGGGTCGGTGGTGAGAAGGGCCCGAATCGCATCAGCCAATTGGACTTGTTCTAGTACAGCCCAGTCGATACAGCGGCCCGCAATTAAAGGTCGGGCCCAGAGTATTTGGAACAGTTCTTCTTGGGGCCCAATGGGGAACTATAAGAAAGGGTGGCAAATTTCAGATGTAGGACCCGAGGAAGATGACGCTCCCTTTCTTTTCTTTAAAGCGGGGACGGCGGCTTTCTTTCCACGTGAAGATGACATGGTATACCTGTAAGTAAAACCATTATTCCGTCTTGATGAATGGACAAGGTAAAATGTAACTAAATTCAAAGAGGAAAAAGTCATAAATAATTTCAGCCACAACTAATAACACTAACAAATCGAACCAAAACAATAAATTCTATGGCATAATGTCGTAGCATTAGTATGAATATCAAGATGGTAAAGAATTCTATAGAAATATATATATATATATATATATATATATATATATAAGTACATGAATTTATCACAATGCATGGAAAATAACAATACGCAAGTGAGAACTATGAATATTGACCTGGAATAGGTAAATAAGGCATGAGAAATCACAAAAGTATGTCACATGGAATGAATGATAACTAATC
Organism: Gossypium anomalum; assembly: GCA_025698475.1. Lineage (NCBI taxonomy): Eukaryota > Viridiplantae > Streptophyta > Magnoliopsida > Malvales > Malvaceae > Gossypium > Gossypium anomalum. Next base: position 16,812,888 of record CM046957.1, read on the forward strand.
TAAAAATAAAGTTTGAATTATAACAAAATGAATATAGTGTGAGATAAATGAAGATTATTATGATAAATAGCATTATATATGAGTGAAATTAAAGGAAAAAGGGTAAACAAACGCTAAAAAGAGGAGAATGGGCGTCGAAAATGGAGTTGGAAGCGACGCACGGGCGTGGCAGGAAAAGCGTGTGGACTTGCAACGGCTAGGGTTAGGGGTTTTTGGGTGAAGAAGATGATGAATGGTGAAGTCTATTTATAGATTTTGGGGCCCATAGCTAGGGGATATGCCCGTTTTAGCCCGTGTGTTTCGCTTTTTTCTGAAAATTGGCGCGTCTGACATTTACCCCACGCCTGTGTGCTTTGGGTGTGTTGATGCACACGACCGTGTCGCATGGCCATGTCTAGCTTCATTCGCTTCTCTCACGCCTGTGTATGTAGGCCCACGCCCATGTTAACTTGACAGGTTCGACCACGGGTGCTAGGCACGGGTGTGTCGCACGCCCGTGCTATTTTCTTAGGTTCACCCACGGTTCTATGACACGGGCGTGTCGCACGCCCGTGTTGTTTTGGTAGGATTGTCCATGGCCATGTCGCATGGTCGTGGTCATTTATCGTAGCCCATGTTTGGGAAAAATTTTTCCCCTATTTCTACATGGTCCTAAGCACGCCCGTGTGCTTGGCCGTATGAGTGTGGTAAACTTGTATTCAAGAGATCTGTTAGTAAGTTAGGTGTTAAACACTAGAATTAAAAGAAGTTAATACTGTTAGTACTCAGGTTGCCTCCCGGGAAGCGCTTATTTATAGTCTAAGCTCGACTTACCTCTCTATTGAATGGTCATGGTGGTTCGAGGAGTTTACACTCCTCATTCCTGCTATCAATCTCATCAAAATAAGGTTTTAAGTGGGGATTGTTTACCTTAAAAGTGTCAAGTTTGGGATGACTTACCTCGACTATACCGAATGGGAAAATGCTAACTACCATAAAAGGAATTTCTTCATTCGGTTTGGCAGTGGCGATGTGAGGATCTGCGGCGTCTAATAGAACTTTATCTCTAACCTTAAGTTGATTTGGTGAGGTATTGAGCTCATTCTGGTATAGTTTTGGTTTACCGTATGTTTACGGTTTATGTGTCCGCCATTCATCTAGCTCTTCGATTTGTAGCCTTCGTTCTTCATGAAGAGGTCCTCTATTGTTGCTTGAACATGGTTCATGTACTTCTTTCAAACTCATCTTCTACAAAGTAGGTTGCACCATATTGTCAGTTTTAGTAGAATGGTTTATACAATCACCTTCAATTTTTGATGTGTTGCTAGAATTACAAGCTTGAAGGGTAATTGTTTCATTCCCCACGCGAAGTGTGACTTCACCTGTGCAAACATCAATAATCGTTCTAGCAATTGCTAAAAAAGGCCTTACTAAAATTAAAGGAGTGTTGCTATCCTCCTCTATATCTAGAACAATGAAGTCAACGGGAAATATAAATTTATCGATTTTAAGTAGCACATCTTCAATAATACCCCTAGGAAATCTAATAGTTTTATCTGCTAATTGAATGCTCATCCTAGTCTATTTGGGTTTCCTAAGACCTAGTTGCTTAAACATTTTGTAAGGCATGACGTTAATGCTGGCTCCTAAATCTGTTAATGCATTATTAACATCTAAACTACCAATTAAGCAAGGAATTGTAAAACTCTCTGGATCTTTAAATTTGTTAGGTAGCTTATTCTGTAGAATAGCTAAGCAAACTGCGTTTAGCTCTACATGCGACACCTCGTCCAACTTTCGCTTATTTGCTAGGAGCTCTTTTAAAAATCTCATTGCGTTCGGCATCTGCGAGGGAGCTTCAATAAACGGGAAGTTGATACGTAATTTTTTTAAGAGTTTAAGGAGTTTACCAAATTGTTCATCTGAGCGGTCTTTCCTTGTCGTTTTAGGATATGGCACCCGAGATTTATATTCTACACTTTCCGTTTTGTTTTCATTGTGACCTACCTCACCTTTACCTTTGCTTACCACAGTTTCTTGCCTCGGTTCTGGCTCAGGCTCAACGAATCCTTCTTCACCTTGAACGTTAATCGCGTTGAGCTGTTCCCTTGGGTTAGGTTCAGTGTTACTAGGCTAGCTACCTTGTGGTAGTTTGGAAACTAGTTTGGACAATTGGCTTATCTGAGTTTTGAGTCCTTGGATCGACGCTTGTTGATTTTTAAGTGCCATCTCGGTATTCTAGAAATGAGTTTTTGACACTGTGATAATCTTCATTCGCATCTCTTCAAGGTTTGGCTTTTTCTCTTGTTGGTAAGGTGGTTGTTGAAAACCTGGAGGATTTTGTTGCCGTTGATTTCCTTGACCACACCATGAGAAATTTGGGTGGTTCCTCCAACATGCATTATAGGTGTTACTGTAAGGGTTATTTTAAGATCTAGAGTTATTGTTACCCATATAGTGGACTTGTTCCTCATCAGTTGTAGGATTAAAGGGTTGATAATATGTATGTACGCCTCCTCTAGTTGAATCACACCTCATTACTGGATGTACCTGTGTAGAACCAAGTAAACCATCAATCTTTTTATTTAGAAGTTCTACCTAATTTGATAACATGTTAACCGCATCGACATTATAAACGCCTGTTGTTTTGGTTGGCTTAGTTCTCATAACTTGCCACTGATAATTATTCAGTGACATCTCTTCAATAAATTCATAAGCCTCTTCAGGTGTTTTGGTGTTGATGGTTCCACCAGCGGCTGCGTCAACCATTTGTCTATTCGAGGGATTCAGGCCATTGTGGAATGTTTGAACTTGCAACCATAGAGGTAATCCATGGTGAGGGCACCTTCGCAGTAGGTCCTTGTATCTCTCCCATTCACCGTAAAGTGTTTCTAAATCCATCTACACGAAAGAAGAGATATCATTATGTAATTTGGCTGTCTTAGTCGACGGAAAATATTTTAATAAAAACTTTTCGGTCATTTGTTCCCAAGTAATGATTGACCCCCGTGGTAACGAGTTTTACCACTGTTTAGCTTTGCTCCTCAACAAAAAAGGGAATAACTGAAGATGAATGGCATCGTCAGAAACGCCATTAATTTTAAATGTGTTACAAAACTCCAAAAAATTTGCCAAGTGCGTGTTAGGGTCCTCGTCCTGCAAACTATCAAACTGAACAAATTACTATATCATTTGAATTGTGTTAGGTTTCAGTTCAAAATTATTTGCAGCAATAGCAGGCCCAACTATACTTGACTCAGTTCCTATTAAATTAAGTTTAGCATAATCATACATAGTACGAGGAGCAGGATTCTGATCTAATAGAACAGCGGGTATCGCAGGAGTTAGCGAATTTTCCTAATTTTCAGCCATCTCCTCAGTTGTAGTTGAGATATCGTCCTCTAGCTCTTCCTCTGTGTATCTTAAGCTTCGCCTTATTTCTCATTGGTTTCTACGAGTGGTGCGATCGATTTCGTCGTCAAAAAGTAATGGTCCTGACGGATTTCTTCTAGTCATAAACTATAAGAACTTGCCAGAAGGAAGGGAAAGAAAATTTAGTATGTCAAAATAAAAACAAAAACAAAATTAAATTTCAGTAAAAGTAAATGGCTAAAGTAATAAAAATTGAGTGTTCCTAATATTTTAGATCCCCAGCAATGGTGCCGAAAACTTGATCGTGATTTTCAGTGATAAGTTTTATAAATTTATAATTAATTGTTCTTGAAACTAACTATTATCACGATGTAGGAAAGTGTACCTATCGAACAGTAGTATAGCTTTAGCAAGACCAGATTGTCGAACCCAAAAGAACTCAAAGTCCTAGTAATGACTGCCTTTTTATTATCTAGCCTAAGAATAATTGGGTTTGTTTTAATTAACTAATTAACTAAACTAAGAGATCACAAAAAATAGAATTGGAGAACTACTTTTGGAAAAACGATTGAATTAAGACAATACCTAAGGAAAAATCCACCTAGACTTCACCTGTTATTTTGGCTCCGAATCGGACGATTTATTCATTTAACTCATTCCGTAGAAATCCCTAAGTTATGTTATTATTCCTATTCAAGACTAATAACGTCTAACCCTAGATTGAATAATTGAAATTTCTTTCTAATTAACACCCTAAGGTTGCATTAAGTCGATCTATGGATCCCCTTATTAGGTTTCACCCTAATCTGGCAAAATCTTGTCACCCTATCTCTAGGCGCGCAATCAACTCCGCTTAATTATGACAAAGTCACTATTAGACAGGGACTATTCATCTTCCAACTAAAAAAATTAACTTGAATCAATATCCTGAAATACCGAAACAAGAATTAAAAACACATAATTAAGAACAAATCAAATATTTATCATTCAATTTAGAAAATAATAACAAGATTCGTCTTAGGTTTCATCCCCATTAGGTATTTAGGGGTTTTAGTTCATGAATAAATACAAAAACATCTCAGAAGAATAATAAATACAAAACATAAAGAAAACCCAAAACTCCTGAAGGGAAATTAAGGAGAGATCTTCAGTCTTGATGATGAATCCAGCTTCTGAGATGGATCAATCGACGTTCTTGGTGTAATTCCATACTCCCTATTCTCCTCTCCCCTTTTAATCCTCCTCTAGGGTGTTTAAATAGGCTTTAGAATCCCTAAAAGCCCTAAAAATCGCCCTTTTCTGAATAGAACTTAACTAGGCCTCAGCAGGGACATGCCCGTGTGACACGCCAGTGTGCTATTACTTCAGGCCGTGGTCAAGGCTGAGAGATCAACACGGCCATGCTGAGGTTGTTTTAGGCCGTGGTCGAGCCTGTTAGAATGGCACGGGCGTGTGTTCTGCCGTGTGAGGAAGTCCAGGCCATGTTGTTTTCACACTTCGGCCCATTTTCTCCGTTTTTGGCCCGTTTCTTATTCTTTTCGCTCTCCTATGCTCACCTAAGTATAAAATATGAAATTAAAGGATTAGGAGCATCAAATTCACCAAATCTAAGGAGAAATCATTCATAAATGTGTTAAGCAGGGGATAAAAATTTGTATAAATTACAGTTTATCAAATTTCTTCCAAGCCAAATTCCAGAAGAAATCCATCATTTAGAGATTTATCGATCAGAAACGCAAGGAGTTTTTTGAACTTAAACAAGGCCATATGTCTATTACGGAATACAAGTGAGAATTTTTTAGATTGAGTCAGTATGCTCGAGAATGTGTTTCGGCTGAAGCAATTATGTTAAAGAGATTCGAGGATGGTTTGAATGAAGATATCCATTTGTTAGTCGAGATTTTAAAAATAAAAAAATTTGTTGTGCTTGTTGAATGAGCGTGTAAAGCTGAAGAGCTCGGGAAAGAGAAAAGAAAAGCCGATTCATAAGCTAAAGAAGTGTAAAAAAGATCATCGAGTAAGGCCTTTCATTTTGCAACAAAGAAATTTCGAGATGATAATAGCTGTTCAAAGACTAATATGGGGCATTCAAGTAGAGATCGTGCTAGATCGCATTCGAGCTTCAGAGTTCCAGCTACTTCTGTTGCTAGTGTTGGAAATGCTAGATCCAATCGACCTGAGTGTAAACACTGCGGTAAAAGACATCCTGGTAATTGTAGACTGTATGATCGAGCCTGTTTCAAATGTGGATCTTTAAATCATTTTATCCGAGATTGCTTTGAGTCTTTGAGCAAGAGGTTGTGTAAAATCTAAGACCTAGTAACACTTTAGCCAGAGGTAGACCTCCTAGAAATATAGGAAATGTGAGCGGTAGTCAAAGAGGGACTAAAGACACTGCTATTAGATCCGAGGCTAGAATACCTACTAGAGCCTATGCTATTCGAGCTCGTGAAGAATCTTCATATCCAGATGTGATTACGGGTACATTTACTCTTTGTGATACTTTTATGATTGCTTTAATAGATCCTGGATCAACGTATTCTTATATATGCATGAATTTAGTGAACAGTAAGACTTTGCCAGTAGAGTCTACTGAATTTGTGATTAGAGTATCAGACCCCCTAGGCAGATGTGTTTTGGTTGATAAAGTCTGCAAGAATTGTTCGTTAATGTTTCGAGATTTTATTTTCCGACTGATCTGATGTTATTACCTTTTGATGAGTTTGATATAATTCTGGGTATGGATTGGCTAACTTTGCATGATGCTATTGTGAACTGCAAACAGAAAACTATTGATTTGAGATGCAAGAATGATGAAATAGTCCGAATTGAATCTAATGATTTGAATGGGTTACCGGCTGTGATTTCGTCAATGAAAGTTCTGAGTATTACGAGAAAAGGTTGTGAAGCTTACTTTGCTTATGTAATCGATTCAAAAGTAACAGAAAAGAAAATGGAATCAGTGCCTGTTGTCTGTGAATTCCCTGATGTGTTTCCTGAAGAACTTTCGGGATTACTTCCGATCCGAGAAGTTGAATTTGGCATTGAGTTAGTACTGGGAACTACTCCAATTTCGATAGCTCCGTATAGAATGGCTCCGACCGAGTTAAAAGAGTTAAAATCTCAGTTGCAAGAATTGACTGATAGAGGATTTGCAAGACCGAGTTTCCCACCTTGGGGTGCTCCTGTTCTGTTTGTGAAAAAGAAAGATGGTACGATGAGAATGTGTACTGATTATCGTCAGTTGAACAAAGTGACTATCAAGAACAAATATCCTTTTGCCCAGAATTGAAGATTTGTTTGTTCAATTGAAAGGAGCTACTGTGTTTTCAAAGATAGATCTGAGATCGGGTTACTATCAGTTGTGAGTAAAAGAGTCAGACATTCCGAAAACTACTTTTCGAACAAGGAACGGATACTATGAATTCTTAGTTATGCCTTTCGGATTAACAAACGCACCTGCTATCTTTATTGAGTTAATAAACATAATTTTCATACTGTATTTAGATCAAATTGTCGTTGTATTCATTGATGATATTTTAATTTATTCACATGATGAAAGCGAACATGCGAAACATCTGAGAATAGTGTTATAGACTTTTTGTGACAAGAAATTGTATACGAAGTTCAGTAAATGTGAATTTCAGTAACACGAAGCTGGTTTTCTAGGCCATATTGTGTCAGCCTCAATTATCCGAGTTGATCCGAGCAAGATTTTAGCTATTCTGGATTAGAAGCCTCCGAGAAATGTTTCTGAAGTCCACAGTTTTCTGGGACTTGCCAGTTACTATAGGAGATTTGTAAAAAGCTTTTCAATGATAGCGACTCTGTTAATGAAACTGCTTCAGAAGGATGTGAAATTTGATTGGTCTGAAAAGTTTCAAAAAAGCTTTGATCAGTTGAAAGTCCTATTAATTGAAGCTCCAGTGTTAGTTCAACCAGAACCGGGTAAAGAATTTGTGATTTACAGTGATGCTTTGTTGAATGGTCTGGGTTGTGTTTTGATGCAAGAAGGCAAAGTTATAGCTTATGCCTCAAGACAGTTGAAGCCGCACGAGAAGAACTATCCAATACATGATCTGGAATTGGCGTCTGTTGTGTTTGATTTGATGATTTGGCGCCACTACCTATTCGATGAGAAATGTCACGTTTATTCCGATCATAAAAGTTTGAAGTATCTGATGACTCAAAAAGATTTGAATCCTGGACAGAGAAGATGGCTAGAATTGCTAAAAGACTATGAACTTGTGATCCATTACCATCCAAGAAAAGCAAATGTTGTTGCTGATGCTTTAAGTCAGAAATCATTGTTTGCATTACGTGCCATGAATGCTTAGTAGTGTATGTTTGATGATGGTTCAGTTTTAGCTGAACTGAAAGCGACACCTTTGTTCTTATAGCAGATTATTGATGCTTAGAAGGTTGATAATGTGATTTTAGCAAAACAAGCTCAGTGTGATTTGAATTCTAATTCTGAATTTCGAGTTGATAATGATGATTGTTTGAGATTTCGAGATCAGAGTTGTGTTTCAAGAAATCCACAATTGATTCAGATGATTTTGAACGAAGCTCACAACAGTTGTTTATCTGTACATCTGGGTAGTACAAAGAGATATCTCTGACTTTGTTTCGAAATGTTTAATCTGTCAGCAAGTTAAAGCTGAACATCAAGTGCCATCTGGTTTATTACAGTCGATTATGATTCCGAAGTGGAAATGGGATAAAGTGACGATGGGTTTTGTTTTAGGTTTGCCCCTATCTCCGGGAAAGAAAGATGCGATCTGGGTTGTGGTTTATCGATTGACGAAATCAGCTCATTTTATTCCGGTACGATCTAACTACTCGCTTGATAAGTTGGCTGAGTTATATATTTCTGATATTGTGAGACTGCACGGGGTGTCATTGTCTATTGTGTCAAATAGAGATCTGAGATTCACTTCACAGTTTTAGAAGAAACTGCAAGAGGCTTTAGGTACGAAATTGCATTTCAATATTTCTTTTCACCCGCAAACGGATGGTCAATCCGAGCAGATTATTCAAATTCTCGAGGATATGTTAAGATGTTGCGTTCTTGAGTTTGAAGGTAAGTGTGAACAGTATTTGCCATTGATTGAATTCGCATACAATAATAGTTTTTAATCGAGCATTAAAATGGCACCGTACGAAGCCTTATATGGCAGAAAGTGTCATACACCATTGTATTGGACTGAGCTCAGTGAGAATAAGATTCACGGGGTTGACTTGATAAAATAGACTGAACAAAATGTAAAAGTGATCCGAAATAGTTTGATAATAGCTTCTAATCGTCAGATATCTTACGCAGATTTGAAAAGAAAAGATATTGAATTTGAAAAGAAAAGATATTGAATTCGAGATCGGTGACAAAGTGTTTCTGAAAGTGTCTCCGTGGAAGAAAGTACTTCGATTTGGCAAAAAAGAAAAATTGAGTCCGAGGTTCATCGGGCTGTATAAGATTACTGAACGTATCAGACCAGTTGCTTATAGATTTTTGTTGCCGCCAGAGCTAGAAAAGATTCACGATGTGTTTCACGCATCGATGCTTCGACGATATAGATCTGATCCTTCGCATGTGATTTCTCCTTCTGAGATTGAGATTTAGTCCAATATGACCTACTATGAAGAACCGATCCGTATTTTGGCTTGCGAGGTTAAAGAACTGCGAAATAAGAAAATTTCGTTAGTTAAAGTGATGTGGCATCAACACAGTATTGAAGAGGCTACATGGGAGTCTGAAGATGCTATGAGACAACAATATCCAAATCTGTTCAATGGTAAGATTTTCGGGGATAAAAATCCCTAAGGGGGGAGAGTTGTAACAGTCAGGTTTAGACCCTAGTCGAAATAGTGGTTTCGGGACCACAAATTCGAGTCAAAAAATATTTTAATATTATTTTCCGTTTCTATTATATGTGAATTAGTATGTGTGAAAATTTCGTACAAAAATTTAATCGTTTGTGTGCTCGATTTGATAAAGGGACTTAATCGTGTAAAATGTAAAAGTCGCCTTCTATTTGTTAAAGTGTCTATTTGCTATGCCTTTATAATTCTGAGGTCCTTATGTTGATATTTGACCATTGAAAGTTTGAGTGGACATTTATGGCCTTGATATTAATGTTTTAAATGTTTATAATTCAAGGGTAAAATGGTAAAATAAACATTAATGTTAATTAAAATTAAACTAAACATGAAGTTCGTTCATTTTATGCTCATTGTTGCTGAAAATCACAAGAAAAGAAAAGGAAAAAGAATAGCTAGGGTTCGGCACTTGTGATTATTGATTAAGGTATGAGTTTTGTTCCGTTTTCGATAATTTCTACGTTTTTGTGGTTGTTGCTTAGTGTTCTATAAAGCCCATGTCTCAATTTCTGAATTTTTTGATGATTTTGAGTTGAGCTATTGATGAAACTATGAGTTTTATGAAGTTTGATGATAGTATATGGAAGTTTGATGTTGGGTTAACATGTTTTGTCTTTGAATTTTTGATGAATTTGAGTAATTTAGGGTAAATTGTAAAAATGAGATTTTGAGGGACTAAAATGTAAAATAAATGAAATATATGGGCTTATGTAAACACTATGAAAATTTGGCTAAGCTTGTATAAAAAGAAATTTTGAGTATTTTGTGATTTTGTAAATTAGGGACTAAAGTGTTAAAATGTGAAAATATGAGGGCTAATTTGTAAAATACCCTAAATATGTGTTTTTGGATTAAATTGAATGATTTATGAATAAAAGAGTTAAATTTGAATATGTTTAGATAAAGAACCAAAGAAAACAAAATTAGATTGGGGGAAATCGAAAGTCGTCGAGTAGTCGACTCCGTTCGTCCGAATCCGTACGAGGTAAGTTTATATACAAATAAATGTATTTGAAATGGTTTATTTATGCTTATATGTTATTGAAGAATGGTGAATGGCTTTATGCCTTGAATATGAGATATCTGAGAAAGTAACGACAAAGTTTCGACGTCCGAAAAGCGCCGTACGAACCATAGGAATAGTTAGGATACATATGTCATGACATAGGATCCGATATGTGTTTTCGTGTAAGACCACATCTGGGACGTTGGCATCGACTTATGATTTACATGTAAGACCATGTCTGGGACATTGGCATTGTATTTGATTTCGTGTAAGACCCTGTCTGGGACAGTGGCATCGATATTTGATTACATGTAAGACCACGTCTGGGATATTGGCATTGCACGAGCTTTTCGAGCTGTCCGTGTATCCTTATGATTCTAAAAAGTTCAACAGGCATTTCGAGAAACGAATGATTATATGAGATGTGTATCCAATTCAGGTATATTCGAAATGTATACTATGTTTGAGAATAAAAGGTAAGTATATGTACAAGTGATGATATGCGTTATAAGTATGAGAAAATATACTATATGTGTAAATGAATTGGGAATATGTGAAATGTATATGAACTATGTGGTTTGAGATACTATTTAATCATGGAGTATATGTAATTTGATAATTCTTTCATGTTTTGAATGATAAGTTTATTTGTATATGGCTTACTAAGCTTTTGAAAGCTTACTCTGTGTGTTTTTCAACTATTTTTTTTAGATATCGAAGCTACTGGGAGCTTGGGGATCGTCGAGGATCATCACCACACTATCGATCTATATTTTGGTACCTTTTGAAAATGTGTATATTGAAGTATGGCATGTATAGGTTAGAATTATGTCAATATGTTTTGAGTTGTGAATATTAGCCATGTGATGTGGCTTGGTTTTGGTTGTGCATGTGAATGAGTTTTTGGTATGAATTATGTGATGTAATTATGATAATATGATGTGTTCATGAATGGCCAAGAGAATTGGTCAATTTGGTAAGTTCTTGGAGTGTGATTATTTGTGAAATTTGGTAAGTATTGGGATGAGAATGAATGGAATGAATTGAGACAATGAAATATACGTTTTGGTATGTCTTTGACTTATGATTTAGCATGTTTTCGTATGGATTATAAGCATAAAAGTAGCTGATTATAATATGGCATGATTGGTGTATGTTTTAGTTGTGAATTAGTTGAAAATTTGGTATGAAATGATTTGGTTTTGGTGTTTGTAGAAAGGACCCTAAATGAGTGGTAAATTGGCCTTGCAAATGGCCTATATTTGCCTACATGGTTGAGCGCACGGGCGTCTATCTTGACCGTGTCCTTCATTTTTTTTTTTAGAAGCAAGTCAGTCTTAAGCACGGCCTAGACACACAGGCGTGTCGGGTGGCCGTGTAAGGAACACAGCCTTGGCACATAGGCTTGTGTGGCCATTTCGAAAGGTACACAGGCTAGACATACGGGCGTGTGGTCAGCCGTGTGACCCAAGTCAGTTTCGACCACGGCCAAGGCACACGGGCGTGTCTCCGGTCATGTGGATAAGTCAGTTTGTATGCTCTATTTTTCCACGGCCTAGACACACGGGCGTGTCTAATGCCGTGTGAGGAACACTGCCTGTTCACACGAGCGTGTGACCTGTAAAACTTTGAAAAATGTTTAAGTTTCGAAAAATTTTGTATGGGTTCGGTTTAGTCTTGACCCCTTTCTAATGCATGTTTAAAGTCTCAGTGACCTATATAAGGGACTCTATGATAATGATTGGCTATGATTGTGGATGATGTATATGAATTGTGTGTAAAATGTTCCAATATGTCCGGTAACGCCTTTAACCGTAGTCCGGTGACAGATACGGGTTAGGGGTATTACACAGAGTGTGAATACTGTAGTAAAATATATATAAATGAGTATCCGCAAGTATACGGGTCCAGTTGTATTATAGTTACAATGGATTAGGTGAGTACTCTGTGGATCGTACCAAAGAGAGGCTAGTACTAGATCAATTTTAACCTAAAGACTGAAAGATCTGATTAGTACTCTAAATCAGTTGTAGTACAAAAACATAAATAAAAGGGATTTTTAGGATTTTTTATAATAATAATAAAGAAATAAATAGCATGAGATTGAATAGCAGAATTAATCAAATCTGATTATGGGTGATTAACTTGCTTCGGTAATCCTCGTTAACTATCACTTCGAGCTCCCCATCAATCAACTAGTTGCTATCCTAGCAGGATCGTCTGATCTTCTACTAAAATAATGAGTCGGCAAGAACTACTTATCTTTTGACCTCACGGTCCAGACTGGCTTGAGGTGAAGGTGTTCATAGATTGGTCATACCAACTTTTGGGTTAATTCCCAACCTGATGAGTTCCTAGGGTTGTCAAGCCTAGGGTTTAGTTTCTTCCTTTCCCAAATAGCTGTAAGTAACCCTATAAAACAGTTAATAGACCATATCTCCACTCACTTATCCCCAATAGAAGGATTAGTTCATCATTGTTTCCATAAACAATATAGAATCGATATAAAGAGTAAACTTGATAAATGAATCAAAAGTATAGAATGTAAGAAAAATCCTAATTTGTATTAAGAATGAAAGTCAATCCACAAAGTTTGATTGTCTCCACAAATCAGATATCTCGAGATAAAACAAAGAAAAAACTGAAAGAAACTCTAAACTTAAGAAAAGAGAAAAACTAATATGAAATTAAATGAAGAATTCAAAACTAAGTAATTCGTGTCCATAATACGTGACGAATGAGCCTATTTATACATTTCAGTTGGCCGCTGTCCTTGACCCTAGGTTAGCTGATGTTTCGTAGCTTTAAGTTTGATTGTGCAGACCAAAATGCCCCCTAGCTCGTGTTAATTGCCGTCCAAAGTCGACGTCACGACACATCAAAACCTGTGTCATGACAAAGGTGTCAATATACTCCTCTTGGGATATCTTCAGGGGTATGTCGTGACACCCTTAGGTTATGTCACGACATCAAAAGCAGTCTTGTGATTGCTCCATTCTACCCCCAATATTGTGACATTGATCATTCCGTGTTGCGACATAGTGATTAGTATCGGTTTAGTACGCTTTTTAATAGTCTCTTGCACACTTAAAGAGTTCATTATCTCACCCTTAGGCCTTTTCCGGCCCCAAAAGTCAATAAAAGACTAAATTTGCACATTTTATTCACTTTAAGAAAACTTATGAAAATATAATTAAAACCTAAAGAAACTTCTTGCTTTCAAGCTCCTAAAGTACGAAAATTAGTTTAATCTGCTACACCAAATTACGCCAGATCACATACCTCCACTCACTAATCCCCCATAAGAGGAATTGTTCCTCATGGAATCTATAAACACAGTAAAATTAATAAATATGATATGCATAAAGAATAAATCAAGAGTAAGGTTTAATAGAATCCTGATTGTATTTGATTGGTGAAAGCGCAGAAATCCAAAATAGTTTGATTGCATTTACAAATCAAGTTCTCCAAAGAACACGAATGAAAAGAACTAAAAAGAACTATAAACCCTAAGAGAAAGAAAAAAAATCAAAAAGCTAAATTACGAAGAAAAACTTAGAATATCAAAAGTTGTCCTTTAACAAATATTTAAGAGCCTATTTATAAATTTAGGTTGTCATCGTTCTCAACCCTAGGTCAGATGAAGCTCTTGTATTTAACTTTTAATTGTATAGACCAAAATACGCTTGGCTTGTAAGTGTTTCGCATCAAGACTGATGTCGCGACACCTTAGTGCCTATGTCACAACATCAAAGGCAATATGCTCAGGTTCAAGGTAGCTTCAAGGGTGTGTCATAACATCTAATGACTGTGTCAAGACAACAAAAGTAGCCCCGAGATTCTTGCATTCTGCTCCCTATGTTGCGATATCAAACTTCCTGTGTTGCAACACAGTGACCAGTATTGAGTTTGTACGCCCTCTGATGGTCTCCTGCACATTCACTATTTACATTAGCTCACCTTTTGGCCTCATTCGGCCTCTAAGGTCAATAAAGGACTTAAAATACACTTTTTTATTGGATTTAAACTAAACTATAAAAACTTAACTAAAACATAATGAGAATGCTTATATTCAAGCTCCTCAAGTGCGAAAACTAGTGTAGTCTACTACACCGAATTACGACAGACCACTTATCTACTAATGCAAGCTATTTTTCTGTATTACAATCCAACCACTTAATATCCCTTAGTATTAGTTAAACATTGGATAACTAGTTAACCAATATTTTCTTCTATTTTTCTTTGCATGTGAAAATCATTTGAGGAAAATATACAATGATATTAATGTAATTTATGGGTATTTTTATTAACCCAATTTATTCAACAATACAATTATATAAAACAAATATAATACAATTAGGACATCAAATCCAACAAGCCCCGAACACTCATACTCAAGATGTGTTCTTGAAATCATCTGCCTAGGTACTTATTATCCTCAACAGTTTCCTTGGCAACTACAAGCCTCAGCTTAGGAGCCGTAGTGGGCATAAATGTAAGAGTAGGGGGATGTGGGTAGTGGGATAGGAATGACTCACTACACTTTCCAGAGGTCCACCTCAGTCCCGAGCCTTAAATACTACCATATAATGTCCCCAAACAAATACGACAACCCATGTTGCATATCATTGTTAGTACTCAACTGAGGCTCAAAAATCCCCCATACAGTCTACCATTGTAGGCCTCCTATCTATTTGGCTATTCCAATTGCAATCCAACACTAATTCTCTACCCAATATTTTTCCACTTTTCCCTATTCCATTTAAACTATGGACATTATTGAAATTGATTGGATCATTGGAACAGTTTGCACACATCTGAATTGTCACAACACCCAGTCCCTGTTGTACCACTCAAAGGATGCAAATTTTATTATAGATGCATTAATACACCACACATATGACTGAAGGAAAGCCGATGTTGGAATTGCACCCGGAACATTGTCAGCAACATATGGCCTCCAAATAGACCTAACCATGGGTTGGACCACCCGCCTAGACTCAAAGGCCAGCTCAAAAAGTGGGAGGATTCGGGCAAAAATATAGGCCTAAAAATAGGCTTGAACAAAAATTAAGGCCCGTTATCAAAACAGCCCAGGCCTCGAGTAAGATTTTTTGGCCTAGGCCTAACCTGTCGATAAACTTTTATTTTTCTATTGTTTGATGTTGTTTTGCTACCATTTTGTTGTTGTTTTGCTATCATTTCGCTATTATATTGCTACTATTTTGTTGTTATTGTTTGGATACCATATAACTCTTGTTTTGTTGTTAATTTTGCTACTATTTTAGAAGCATTTACTTGGTAAGTTGCAATTATATTGTTATTTAAGTATAAAGACTTTTTTAATGAATTTTAAGTTTGTTGGGAAATATTTGTTTTAATGTTTTTAGTGTATTTGATGTGATATATTTTTAAATTTATTTTTATACAAAAATAATATTAAAAAATTAATATAGACGGGTTGGGCTGGGCTCGACTTTAGCATTTTTAATTTGGTCCGGGCTTGGATAGAATTTTAGGCCTATTTTTTGAGCCGAGCCCGAGCCTAGAAAATGAGTCTAGAATTTTGCACCGACCCGACCCTGGGCATATGATCAAGTCTACCTCCAAACGAACTACACAATTAATAACATAATTAAAATATGTTAATGATAAAATTATTATCTATTGCATAACTAAACCACACAAAAATTTAATAACATAATAAAAAAAATAATTTTGATAAAATTTACCTTTTCTCGAGCATATACTTCAATCATTTGCCTATATACACCAAGTGTTTTCTTATTCCCAATCCTTAGAGAATGGTTACTCCATCTGTAATTTTCTTTTGTAAGATACCATTCCTAATCGTTGTTTAATATTTTTTACTTATTTATAAGCAAGAAAATAATGGTTTGGTGACTTAGTCAGGCCAAGAATGACATATGTATAATTTCCAAGATTGCAACAATAACAAGCCACCGCCTATATCTTGGGTATCAAGCTTTGTATCCTGGCAAAGTTCATGGTATAAAGTGGCTAACACCATAAAACCCCAACTGTAAGAATCTTCAATGTTATAATCTTCCAATAGAGGCAACTACATCAAGTGGGCTCTTTTACTAGAGGAGCTCAACAAGAGTACCCCTTATCAATTGCAATATGTACGCTCGAGTAATGCACATTAGCTCCCAATCAGATGCATAACTCGATACATGGATAAAATTTTCCTTTAAGCATTTCAATTTTACACAACAAAATTGAGAACCACCATCAACTGATACTCATCTGAGAAATCGTTGATGAGGTTGAAAATCTACTGCTAAACTAGAACTTGTGACCACAATGATGTCTACTAGGAGCCTCAGTTACAATGCATAATCTTTTAATGTGATGGTGTACTCCTCACACGACAAATGGAAAGTGTGAGTCTCTAGTTGCGATCTTTCAACCAAGGCTGATATTAAATCCACTTTCAAGTCAAATGGCTTAATCAATGATGTTGTTCCAAATCTCGCGACAGTCAAATCATCATAGTGCACGAGTCCGACTCGTAACCCAACACGGTTGCCCTTTAATTGAGAAAGTGATAATTTCCTTATCCATAACCAATTAAAATATTAATTAAACATACTTATTATTAGAACAATAATATTTGAAAGAAATCTTAATCATTCATAACATGCAATATTTGCAATTAATAATGAATTCTTGAGGATACTTTAGTTTTTTTTATGTATTATTATGATTAATTAATTCTAAATTATACATGTTATCATTTATTATATGTTATTTTAAAAATGCATTTGTATTCTAAATATGTAGTTTTCATTGATAATTTTTTTTAGTTTTAATTTCTCCAATTTAAAGTAAATAAAAAATAGTCTTTTGAAGGAAAAACGAGGTTACTTTCCTTTAGCTAAATTGAAATAATTTATTTTCTTTTCTTTTTTCTTTTTTCTTTTTTATCACTTCAATCCAAACGTAAGGTACAATTTTAAAATTGTTAACATTTTTTACTTAAAATAACGAAAATTTTATTTTAGCATAACAAAAAAAATTACTTTTTGAACATTTCTTTTATCTTAATTTTTCAATATAAAATTTTTTATTTGGTTCCTCAACATGAAGCAATTGGCTACAGGGGATCAAGCAAATAGCGAGTTAACTGGTTAGTTGCCCAAAACTAGGTGACATGCTACAATAGGGCTTACAATGAGAAAGAAAAGCCAATAACAAAAGGTAGGGTCTACAACTTTTGATGCTTTTTGGGGCTTTGCATCAAATTGTGTCGTGAGACTACCTCTTCATAAATTCCATGTCAATAGACCCCCATCCCTTATTTTTTAAATTTAGCACCATATTTTTTTCTTAGGTTATAATAATATCTTCACTTTTTGATAATTTCATTTCTCTTTTTTTTTTTTCTTTTTCTTTTAAGGTATATGTTGGGGAGTGAATTACATAAAATATCGATTTTTAACAAATTATTGGATTAGGCTTTTTTTTTCCAAAAATTATAGGATTAGGTTGAAAGAACGAAGCGTTTTCCTCCAACGACTATTTTCTCCAATGGCTACCCCCCTTAATGGTTATAAGTTTTTTTTATATATAAACTCCCTATTTCATTTTTTTCTAATTCAATCTCAATTATCTTTCTCTCACATTTCTCACTCAAATTTTATTTCTCTCTGAACTCTCTTTTTTTTTTTATTAAAATTGTATTAAGATTTTCTTAAATTACTTCTTCTATTACAATTTATTTCGTGGTTTTTGAAATTAGCAATGGAAAAATCTCTAATTTGTTTGGATGGCAATCACATTTCGGTCGATCAATTGCAAATGGTAAGAATTTTTTATATTAAATCTAATTTAATTTAAATAATTTCTTGTTATATTAGAATTTAATATTTTGTATTTTTTTATATATACCCGAAAGATTAAATTTTGGAGACATATATTCGTAATCTACTTGCTCTTCCATCACCCTTAATCAAACCTTACTTGAGAGATTTAGGATTTTTGCACGTGGCCTTTATGGGTAGGGGGTGTAAATTGGACCTACACTTGTAAGCGCATTGATGGAAAGGTAGAGATCCGAGATGCACACATTCCATCTTCCATGCTATGAGTGTATTATCACTCTTGAGGACATAGAGTTACAACTCAGGTTACCGTTGGATGGGTCGACAGTGACTAGGTTAGTTGTCACAATCGATTAGAGAGATATATGAGAACAAATTTTGGGGAGGGTTCCTAAAATGATTTAAGGAGCCTGGATAGATATGAATTGGTTAAGAGGAAAATTTTGATGGGCTTGATGCAGATTCGAGTGAAGTCCAAAGTGAACAACACGCTCGAATGTACATCTTTATGATCATCAGAAGTCTCCTAATTCCCAATAAGTCATAGAATCTTGTTCGTTTAAGGTGGCTACAAAAACTAATCAACTTTAGAGAAGTAGACGAACTCAGTTGGGGGTCAACTGTGTTGGCGACATTGAACCGGGAGATCGAACCACAAAAAATTAAAACTAGTAGTTACATGCTACTACTACAATCATGGGCATGGTACCAATTGCCATTTTTATGTCCTTGAGCGAACTATCCTTATACATTCCCACTCATAATGTAACAGCCCATTTTTCAGTAAAATCGGAACAGTGGTTTCGGGACCACAAATCCGACCCAAAAATATGATTTATTTTTTATTTTATTATATGGTCCGTAATATGGTAGATATGTTGTGTGAAAATTTTGATACAAAAATTTTATCGATTTAGTGCTTAATTATGAGACGGACTAAATCGCATAAAATACAAAAGTTGAATTCTAGTAGCTATAAGGATTAAATAGCTATGGAATTCAAAACTTAAGGTCCTTATATGGTAATTAGACTATTAAGAAAAGTATGTAGATTTTTCTTGGTGACTCATCCATGGAATTATAGAAAAATGGCAAGGACTAAATTAGAAATATCAAAATACTTAATAAATTAAAAAGATGATAAAAGAAATCATCTTATTTCATGTCATCTTCAACCTAAAACACATGGAAACCCTAGGAGAGAGAAAATAAACTTTCAAGGCCTAATTGGGTAAGTTCTCCTGTCTCATTTTTGGTAATTTTGGTATTTTTGAAACCAGGATAGCTTAATCTCTCTATTTGAGGGATTAATTTGAAAAGTTATCAAGGTATGAAAAATGGATCATGGATGTATTATGCTGGAAATTAGAAATTTGTTTTAGAAAATGAAAGATTATTGATAGATAAACAACTTTTACAAAGTGATTTTTGATGAAAACATGATTTAGGGACTAAAATGAAAAGTTGTAAAATTTGATAAAAAAATTCTGAAATTTTATGAATACATGTGTTGGAAAATTTGTAATGGGGCTTTGTTTAGGCTTGGAATAGGGAGTAATTTGCATAAGTTTCATTTTCCGGGCCTAGGGACAAAATCAAAATTTAGTGTAAAAGTTAGGGACAAAATGGTAATTTTGCCTAGGACGTCAATTGAGTCCATTTAAATATGAAGTGTGTGAAATTGATGGTTAAATTCATTTATACAGATCTCGACAACACTAATTTGAGGTTAGATCGAGGAAAAAAAAAGATTTCAGATTAGTAAACTTTTACGCCAACAAGTGTCGAGGTAAGTTCGTGTAACTTAATCGGGTATGTAATTATGTTAATTGAATGTTGTGTTTGTATGTAATGTGATTTATATTTATGTACATTACTTGAATGTTATGATGAGAAATTTGATACATGCTTGAAAATGGTGATTAAGGGTTAAGTCCCGATTGAATGTTGAATTCCGCTGGTTATATGCGTTTTCCCGAAACTAATAAGGTCCTGGATTTGTTGCAAACAGGATTTAGCTCAGACAAGTAATCCCATTGACCTTGTTATAGAAAGGATTTAGCCCGAGCAGGTAATCCTGATATAATATCTCCTAAGTATACCTTAAGATTAGGGTTTAGCCTGGACTGGTAATCCTAATCGAGCTCCTCTAAGCTTACGTTATATAAGGGATTTAGCCTGGACTGGTAATCCTATTATATGATATGTGGCTCGAGAGAATGTTTCTTGGTTAATTGCCCTAATGGGTACCCTTGAATAAGAAATTGACAGACTACCGAATCGTACACTTCAAGTGTACTACTTGTGTATCTATCGGGATTCAATAATTCAAAGAATATAAAACTCTTGACATGACATGAAAATCTTGATATGATATGATAATAAGTTGAAAGAATATCCTTGATGAGCTCATCTATGTTACTTGATTGACATGAATATTTTGTTGACTAACATGTTTGATTGAATGTATGTGATTAGGGAATTTAGCCAAATGGATGGAAACATAACTTTGCATGCCTAGATTTTAATAAATAAGATTGGTAAGTTTAGTTCCGTTATACAAACTTGCTAAGCATGTAATGCTTACTCCATTTATTTTTCCCTATTTTATAGAGCTCGGAAGCTCGTAAAGGCTAGAAGATCATTGGAGCATCGTCACACTATCAACTAGCATTTTGGGTATATTTAGGGAAATCATTTTGGGTATAATGGCATGTATAGGACAACTTGGCCAATAGTGGCTTGGAATGTTATTTTGTAACCTAGCCACTGGAATGGCTATTAATGGTTCATTTTGGTATGACTAAGTAGATTATTATGTTATACATATACACATGTGTTATGTTTTGTGAATATGTTATCAAAGATTGCTATTGCCTATGTTAATCGAAGGTAAGTTTATAACTACCTATGCATGTAATGGTATGCCTTGTGGAATGATGAGTATTGCGCAATGCTTGAATTGGTTGGTTTTGGATGTGTGTTTCAAGTGCAGGTCTTGGGTGAAAATTTGGGTGAGAAATGGAGCTAGAAATGACTTTATTTTGTCTACACGAGAAGACACACGAGAGAGTGTCCAGACCGTGTGTGACACACGGCCTGGTAACACAAGCATGTGGTTAGGCCATGTGTCCCCTGCACCTTAATTTTTAGAAACAGAAAACTCAAAATTGGGTACACGGGCAGAGACACGAGCGTGTGTCTCAGCCGTGTGTGCCATACGACCTAGAACACAGGCGTGTGTCTTGGCCGTGTGAAACCTGCACCTAATTTCAAATTGAATTAATTAACCACACGAATTAGGACACGGGTGTGCGGCATGTCCGTGTGTGCAAGTCAGAGAGTTATATGGGGTCGAACACAGCTTCCAACATGGGAGTGTCCCAGGGTCACACGGACGTGTCCCTTGGACCACACGGGCGCGTGAGCCCTGCACAGTGGAAAAATTTTGAAAAGGCACAAAAAATTCTTAGAGGTCCCGATTAAGTCTCAACTCGATTTTAATGCTCGTATTGGACCTTGAGGGCCCAATCAAGGGACATTATGAATGATCTCGATAAATGAATAGTAATTTAAGTAAATTAATTAAATTTTTTTTGAATGTTTTGGTAATACTCTGACACCCTATTCTGGTGATGGATACGGGTTAAGGGTGTTACATTTAGTGTTCTTAGAGCTACAATTTATCCGATTCTTGAATTTGATGTAGCAAACACGAGTTTAGCTATACATGTCATTATATAAATTGTGATAATGTGATAACTCCTAATCATTTTAAATGTGTTTTTTTTATATAGTACTGTCATCCAATCGAGCTAGAGCTGAATCCGAGAAAGCTGAGAGTAATGCTTCAGCTTCAGTTCAAAGATTTGCATCTGTGTCTGGTAATGAAAGGCCCGTGTCTGAGGGCCGAAGTGAGGAGGCAAAACAAGCCTTCTTTCAAATGATGAATGAATGGTTTACACAGTACCTGAGAACAAACCCTGTTGTACAACGACCTCCTCCACTTGCTCCTCAATCGAGTTAGAATTGGTAAGCCTTCGATAAATAAAATCCGCAAGCATGGGGCGAAAGAATTTAGAGCTACTGTAGATGATGATCCGAAAAAGGCTAAGTTTTGGCTAAAAAATACTATTCAGGTTTTTGTTGAACTATCCTGTACACCTGCTAAGTGTCTGAAATGTGCAGTATCTTTACTAATAGATACAGCTTATCATTGGTGGAATACTATAGCTTTAGTGGTACCGAGGGAGAATGTCACATGAGAATTCTTCCAGGTTGAATTTAGGAAGAAGTACATGAGTCAGAGATTTATGGATCAGAAAAAGAAAGAATTTTTAGAGCTCAAATAAGGAAACATGACTGTATCTAAATATGAACGAAAATTTGTTCGACTGAGTAAATGTAACAGCCCGTTTTTAGGTCAAATCGAAACAGTGGTTTTGGGACCACAAATCCAAAGTCAAAATATTTATTTTATTATTTTAATAAGGTTTACAGCATGATAGATTAATTATGTGAAAGTTTCGTAAAGAAATTTTACTGTTTAAATGTTCAATTCGGTAAAAATGACTAAATCGTGTAATGCGTAAAATATGAGATCTATTTGTTAAATGACTCAAATAGTTATGAAATTTATATTAGAAGTCCTTAAGTTGATAATATACCCTTGTTAATGTCAGTGGACATTCATGTCCATGAATTACATGATATATGGATGATTTATTATAAGGTTATATTGGTAATTTGGTTAATAAAGTTTAATTTAGTAAAACAAAATGATTTTTATTCTTCATTCATCTTCTCAACCAAATTAAGGGAAAGGAATAGCCATTTTTAAAGCTTCAAACATTCGTTCACTTCACCTTGAGCATGTAAGTTTATTTTAGCTCGGTTTTTAATAATTTTTATGTTTTTGAGCTCGTTACAGCTTAATCTAGCTAGCCCGTGCCTCAATTTTTGAATTTTTTTCATGATTTTGTAAAGTGCCATTGTTGAATATTTGAGTTCTTTGATGTTTAATGATAGATTATGGAAGCTTGGCGTTAGATGAATAAGTTTTATAAAGTGATTTTTGACAAAAATGAGAATTAAGGATTAAATTGTGAAATATAGAAATGTTGTGGTTGAAAATGTGAATAAAATGAAAATATGGGATAATGTGAATCCCATTGAAATTTTGCTACCTTGGGTTAGGGCTTAATTGTGCAATTTTGCATTTTTATGTGTTAATGACTAAATTGCAAAATAATTAAAAGTCTAGGGTAAATTTGTAATTTAGCCAAAATGAATGTTTTAAGCTAAATTGAATTGAACGAAAGTTTAAATGAGTTAATTTGATATCATATAGATCAAGATAAGCAAATACCGGAATTAGATTGGGGGAAACAAAAGGTAGACGAGTAGACGACGGTTATATGAGTAAATACGAGGTAAGTTTGTATAATTAGAATCGAACTTTCCTATACTTGTAATTGTTGAATCAAATGTATTTAATTGAAATATTTGAAAAATGAATGCCTTGATGATATATTGTATTCGTTACTGAGCCAATTTGAACTATGTGAATTCATTGGATACGAGTGACGTGTTACTGAGATTACCATATTGGTCAAGCTCCTACATTTGTTGCAGATTCACCACAGCTCGTAAGAGCTTACTGATTCAGCTCATTGGAGCTTACTGATTCAGCTCATTGGAGCTTACTGATTTAGCTCGAAAGAGCTTACTGTTCAGCTCAATAGAGCTTACTATTTATCAGCTCAATAAGAGCTTACCGACTATGACTTGAAAGAGCATGTATGATGATGAATTGACGGATTATTGACATTGTTCACTTGATTATCCTTTGAAGTTCTAATAGGTTCAACGGGCCTAAATAATATTATACAGACAAGTTACGATTTATATGTGTTATTAAAGTTATATATATGATGTATGAGTTTTGAAAGATATGAAGTATTATTTTAGTTGATTGTTTATGTATTAGTTAAATGACTAACATGTGATGATTATGTGTGATTAGGTGATGGTTAAATTGAATTGTTGGCATTTTATTATTGCTTTGATTATATTTAAATGGTAAGTTTAATTCTAAATTATACGGGCTTACTAAGCTATAAGCTTACTCTATTTCTTTTTCTATGTCTTATAGAGGTTCGTTATCTCGCTCGTTTTGGAAAAATTGGAGTTGCACATTACACTATCCGATTTCCGTTTGGTATTTTGAACTTATGAACTTATGTAAATATGACATGTATAGGCTAGTTTGATAGTAATAGTTATGTTTTGGTATCATGGTTTGAGAATGAATTTGTATATAAGTTAAGCCATGTGATTTGGCTTATTTTGGTATCACATTTGGATTGCATATATGTGCTTAATGATGGTATTTTTTGGTATGGTAATATTTGACTGAAATTATGCAAAAGAAGTCTTGATATATGGATGTTAGATGAATGAATTGTATATGTTGTTATATAGGTATATGAACATGTAAATGGTAAGTTTGGATATGGCTTATAATGTGTATTGAATTGGTTAATTTGGTTGCCAATTGAGTTTCTTAAATGTGGTGAAATATGAATGAAAATGCTTATGTTTTAGGGTGGCAAATTTGGCTTTTCAAATGGCCTATTTTTGTCCACACGGGCGTGTGTCTCAGCCGTGTGCGACACACGGTCGTGTGTCCCCTGGGGTACCCTATGAATTAAAGTTAGTATACCCTACAGTTTTGACACGACCTAGAAACAGGGGCGTGTCTATCAGTCGTGTTTGGTACACGGGATGGCACATGGGCGTGTGGTAGGCCCTGTGACCCAAGTCAGTAGCCTCTCTAATTTTCACACGGCCTAGCACAGGGGCGTGTCTTGTGGCTGTGTGGATAAGTTAGTATGTATGCCCTGTTTTGCCACGGCTTAGACACATGAGCATGTCTAATGCCGTGTGAGGTACACGGCCTGTTTACACGGGTGTGTGACACTTAAAAAGTTAAAAATTTTCTAACTTTCTGAAACTTTTATATGTTATCATTTTAGTTCCAAATGCATGATTAAGACTTTGTATGATTGAATTAAGTACATTTTGAATGTGAATGAATGATGGTTACTGAAATGAGAGATAATTTGTTAATTGATTGTTTTGAATTGAGTTACAGGTCTAGTAATGCCTCTTAACCTATTCCGGTGACAGTTACGGGTTAGGGGTGTTACAGTAAATATGCCAAAGAATGGGTTCTGATTGAGCCCGAGATGTGTAAACACTTTGAAGAGGGTTTAAATGAGGATATCAAGCTATTGATTGGAATTCTTGAAATAAGAGAATTTGCGGTGTTAGCTGATCGAACACACAAAGCTAATGAATTGAGTAAAGAAAAGAGACAAGCTGAAAGAGAGGCTCGGGTTTCTGGAAAATGAACTATGAGTAAGTCACAATCAGTTGCTTCTAAGAAATTAAAGAAGTATTATAATCGTGTTACCACCTCTACGGGATATTCTGGAAGAGAGCGGGGCTTCACTGTTCTAACCCGAGTCCTTTATCTCAATTTGTGACTAGTGTAGGTAGCGTTGGTAACCCCAAACTGAAATGTAAACATTGTAACAAATTTCATCATAGGGAATGTCGGTCTAGAAGTGGGGCTTGGTTTGGATGTGGTTCACTTGAGCATTTTCTCAAGGATTGTCCCGAAAGAGTTGAGAAAGAAATAGAACCAGCTCCAAAGCCGAGTAATCCTATCTCGAGGGGCAGACTACCCTGCCATCTCGGCAATGTTGTTGGTAGTCGAGGTATTACCAAGGATACAACAGTTAAATTTGAGGCACGAGCACCTGCAAGGACATATGATATTTGTGCTAGAGAAGATGCCTCTACACCAGACGTCATTACTAGTACATTTTCTCTACTTGATACTGATATTACCGCAATGATTGATCCTGGCTCCACACATTCATACATATGCACGAACTTAGTGACTGTTAAAATTTTACCTGTTGAATTCACTAAAATTATGGTTAAAGTTTCAAACCCCCTGGGCCAGTGTGTTATGGTGGATAAAGTTTGTAAGAACTGTCCATTTATGGTAAAAGGTTATTGTTTTTCGGCTAACTTGATGTTATTGCCATTTGATGAATTTGATGTGATCTTGGGAATGGATTGGTTAACCCGATATGATGCAATGGTGAATTGTATGTAGAAATATATTGTATTGAAATGTGAGAATAGTGAACTACTTTATGTTGAATCTGATAAACTGGATGGATTACCTAATGTGATTTCAGCAATATCAACACAGAAATATGTTAGAAAGAGGTATGATGCTTATCTTGTGTATGTGTTGGATACTAAAGTATCTGAGTCAAAGATTCAATCAGTGCCGGTAGTATGTGAATTTCCTGATGTATTCCCAGAAGAATTACCTGGTTTACCATGAGATAGAGAAGTGGAATTCTCTATAGATCTTGTTTCGGGTACGACACCTATATTCATAGAACTTTACAGAATGGCTCCTACTAAATTGAAAGAGCTGAAATTACAGTTGCAAGAATTGATTGACAGAGGTTTTGCTCGACCTAGTTTCTCACCTTGGGTTGCGCCAGTACTATTTGTAAAGAAGAAGGATGGAATGTTGAGGCTGTGCATTAATTACAGACAGCTCAACAAAGTTACAATAAAGAACAAGAACCCATTGCCTCGTATTGATGCCTTGTTTGACCAATTAAAGTGTGCTACTGTATTTTGAAGATTGATCTCCGTTCTGGTTACTATCAACTACGAGTAAATGAATCGGATGTGCCAAAGATAGCTTTTAGAACCAAGTATGGACACTATGAGTTTCTTGTGATGCCATTCGGCTTGACAAATGCACCTGCAGTGCTTATGGATTTGATGAACTAAATTTTCTGCTCGTATTTGGACAGGTTTGTGGTGGTATTTATAGATGATATTTTGGTTAACTCTTGAGATGAAAATGAACATGCTGAACATTTGAGAATAGTGTTGCAAACCTTGCGAGAGAAACAATTGTACGCAAAATTCAGTAAATGTGAATTTTGGCTATGGGAAGTTAGTTTCCTTGGGCATATTGTGTGTGCTGTAGGTGTCAGAGTAGACCCGAATAAAATTTTAGCCATTGTTAATTGGAAGCCATCGAAGAATGTGTCTGAAGTCCAAAGTTTTCTAGGACTAGCTGGTTATTATCGGAGATTTGTAAAAAGTTTTTCAATGGTAGCTTCTTCGATGACTCGTTTGTTGCAAAAAGATGTGAAATTTGAATGTACTGAGAAATGCCAACAGAGCTTTGACAAATTAAATGCTTTATTGACAAAAGCACCTGTGTTAGTCCAGCCTGAATCGGGTAAGGAATTTATAGTTTAGGCTGTGTTTTGATGTAAGATGGTAAGGTAGTAGCCTATGCATCTCGACAGCTAAAGCAACAAGAAAAGAACTACCCGACACATGATCTTGAATTGGAAACCATAGTGTTTGAATTTAAAATCTGGAGGCATTACTTGTTTGGGGAAAAATGTCACATACCAATCATAAATATCTGAAATACTTGATGTCACAGAAAGATTTGAATTTGAGACAGCGCAGATGGCTTGACTTATTGAAAGATTATGATCTTGTTATTGACTACCATCCGGGAAAAGCCAACATAGTGGCAGATGCTTTGAGCAGAAAATCCCTATATACTTTGCGAGCAATGAACACCTGATTGTTGTTGCCTGATAATGGGTCAATCTTAGCTGAGTTAAAAGATAGACCAATGTTTTTGCGACAGATCTCTAAAGCTCAGAAAAATGATAGTAAGTTGCAAGCAAAACAGGTACAAAGTGAATTGACTCTTGACTCAGAATTTCTGATCGGGACTGATGGTTGTTTATTATTCAGAGGTAGAGTATGTGTACCGAAAGATTCAGAATTGATACAGAAGATTTTGAATAAAGCTTATAATGGTAACATGTCTATACATCCTGGTACTAATAAAATGTATAATGATTTGAAAAATATGTACTGGTGGCCGGGAATGAAACGAGATATTTCTGAGTTCGTAACTAAGTGTTTGATATGCCAGCAAGTAAAAGTTGAACATCGGTTGCCTTCTAGACTATTACAACCGATTACGATACCAGAATAGAAATGGGAAAGAATTACTATGGACTTTGTAACGAGACAACCCCTGTCTCCAAAGAAGAAAGATGCCATTTGGGTAATTGTTGATTGATTGAAAAAGTCTACACACTTTATTCCGGTACGTATGGATTATTCCTTGGATAGATTGGTTGAATTTTACGTTTCTGAGATTGTCAGATTGCATGGAGTGCCTATCTCCATTATATCAGATAGAGATCCTCGGTTTACATCTCGATTCTGGAGTAAATTGTAAGAAGCTCTGGGTAGTTAGTTATACTTTAGTACTGCATTTCATCCCAAGACAGATGGTCAATCTGAATGGGTAATACAAATCTTGGAAGATATGCTTCGGTGTTGTATACTTGAGTTTGAAGGTAACTGGGAAAGGTATTTGCCTTTGGTTGAATTTGCTTATAATAACAGTTATCAGTCTAGTATTAAAATGGCACCGTATGAAGCCTTGTATGAACGCAAATTTAGAACTCCATTATACTGGATAGTACTCAGTGAGAAAAAGCTACACGAAGTTGACTTGGTCTAAGAGATGGAGGAAAAAGTGAAAATAATTCGAGACGGATTGAAAGCAGTCTCTGACCGTCAGAAGTCCTACGTTGATTTGAAATGAAAAGAAATAGAATTTCAAGTCAGTGACATAGTATTCTTGAAAGTGTCGCCTTGAAAGAAAGTTCTCCGGTTTGGACGCAAAGGAAAACTGAGTCCATGGTTCATTGGACCATATGAGATTACTGAAAGAATTGGACTGGTTGCATATCAGTTAGCTTTACCACCAAAGCTTGATCAGATTCAATATGTTTTTCATGTATCTATGCTACGGTGATATCGATCCGACCCTTCACATGTTATCTCTCCGAAAGAGGTAGAGATTCAGCCTGATATGACATATGGCTAAGAACCAATCAAAATCTTAGCTCGGGAAACAAAAGATTTATGAAATAAAAAAGATAGCTTTAGTAAAAGTTCTTTGGCAATGACACAGTATAGAAGAGGCTTCTTGGGAGCCGGAGGTTACTATAAGGAAGCAATACTCGAATCTTTTTACTGGTAAGATTTTCGAGGATAAAAATCCCTAAAGAGGGAGAGTTGTAACAGCCCATTTTCTAGTGAAATCAGAATAATGGTTTTGGGACCACAAATCTGACCCAAAAATATGATTTTTTTTTAATTTTATTATATGGTCCGTAATATGTTAGATATGTCGTGTGAAAATTTTGATACGAAAATTTTATCGATTTAGTGCTTAATTACGAGAAGGACTAAATCGTATAAAATGCGAAAAATGAATTCTAGTAGCTAAAAGGATCAAATAGCTATGGAATTAAAAGCTTAAGGTCATTATATGGTAATTAGACCATTAAGAAAAGTATGTAGATTTTTTTTGGTGACTCATCCATGGAATTATAGAAAAGGGCAAAGATTAAATTGGAAATACCAAAATACTTAATAAATTAAAAAGACGATAAAAGAAATCATCTTATTTTATGTCATCTTAAACTTAAAACACATGGAAACCCTAGGAGAGAGTAAATAAACTTTCAAGGCCTAATTGGGTAAGTTCTCTTGTCCCGTTTTTAGTAATTTTGGTATTTTTAAAACGGGGATAGCTTAATCTCTCTATTTGAGGGATTAATTTGAAAATTTATCAAGGTATGAAAAATGGATCATGGATGTATTATGCTGGAAATTAGAAATTTATGGTAGAAAATGAAAGATTATTGATAGATAAACAACTTTTACAAAGTGATTTTTTATAGAAACATGATTTAGGGACTAAAATGAAAAGTTGTAAAATTTGATGAAAAATTTTGAAATTTTATGAATACATGTGCTAGAAAATTTGTAATTAGGCTTTGGTTAGGCTTGGAATAGGGAGTAATTTGTACAAGTTTCATTTTTCAGGCTTAGGGAAAAAAATCAGAATTTATGGAAAGTTAGGGGCAAAATGGTAATTTTCCCTAGGACATAAATTGAGTCCATTTAAATATAAAATGTGTGAAATTGATGGTAAAATTCATTTTTATAGATCTGGACAACACTAATTCGAGGTTAGATCGAGGAAAAAAAGATTTTAGATTAGTAGATTTTTGCGCGAACAAGTGTCGAGGTAAGTTAGTGTAACTTAATCTAGCATGTAATTACGTTAATCGAATGTTGTGTTTGTATGCCATGTGATTTATATTGATGTACATTACTTGAATGTTATCATGAGAAATTTGATACATGCTTGAAAATGGTGATTAAGGGTTGAGTCCCGATTGAATGTTGAATTCCGATGGTTATATGCACTTTCTCGAGACTAATAAGCTCCTGCATTTGTTGCGAATGGGATTTAGCTCAGACGAGTAATCCCATTGACCTTGTTATAGAATGGATTTAGCCTGGACCGGTAATCTCGATATAATATCTCTCGAGTATACGTTAGGATTAGGGTTTAGCCTATACTGGTAATCCTAATCGAGCTCCTCTGAGCTTACGTTATATAAGGGATTTAGCCTGGACTGGTAATCCTGTTATACGATATGTGGTTGAGAGAATGTTTCTTGGTTAAGTGCCTTAATGGGTACCTTTGAATAAGAAATTGACGGATTACCAAATCGTACACTTCGAGTGTACTACTTGTGTATCTATCGGGATTCAATGATTCAACGGATATAAGACTCTTGACATAGCATGAAAATCTTGATATGATATGATAATAAGTTGAAAGAATATCCCTTGATGAGCTCATCTATGTTGCTTGATTAACATGAATATTTTGGTGACTATCATGTTTGATTGGATGTATGTGATTAGGCAATATAGCCAAATGGATAGAAACATAACTTTGTATGCCTAGATTTTAATAAACAAGATTGGTAAGTTTAGTTTCGTTATAAGAACTTACTAAGCATGTAATGCTTATTCCGTTTATTTTTCCCTATTTTATAGTGCTTGGAAGCTCGTGAAGGTTGGAAGATCATTGGAGCATCGTCACACTATCAACTAGCATTTTGGGTATATTTAGTGAAATCATTTTGGGTATAACGGCATGTATAGGACAACTTGGTCAATAGTGGCTTGAAATGTTATTTTGTAACCTAGCTATTGGAATGGCTAGTAATGGTTCATTTTGGTAAGACTAAGTAGGTTATTATGTTACACATATACACATGTGTTATGTTATGAATATGTTATCAGAGATTACTATTGCCTAAGTTAACCCAAGGTAAGTTTATAACCACCTATGCATGTAATGGTATTTCTTGTTGAATGATAAGGATTGTCCAATTTGAATGCTTGAATTGGTTGGTTTTGGATCTGTGTTTCAAGTGTAGGTCTTGGGTGAAAATTTGGGTGAGAAATGGAGCTGGAAATGACTTCATTTTGTCCACATGGGCGTGTGTCTAGACCGTGTGTGACACACGGCCTGGTAACACAGGCATGTGGTTAGGCCGTGTGCCCCCTGCACCTTAATTTTGAGAAACAGAATGCTTAGAATTGGGCACACAGGCAGAGACACGGGCATGCGTCTCAGCTGTGTGGGCGTGTGGCGTGGCGGTGTGTACAAGTTAGAGAGTTACAGGGGGTTGAACACGGGCTCCAACACTGGTGTGTCCCAGGGACCACACTGGTGTGTCCCTTAGACCACATGGGCGTGTGAGCCCTACACCTTGGAAAAATTTTAAAAAGTCCCTAAAAATTCTTAGAGGTCCTGATTAAGTCCCGACTCGATTTTAATGCTCGTATTGGACCTCGAGGGCCCAATCAAGGGACATCATCAATGATCTCAGTAAATGAATAGCAATTTACATAAATTAATTGAAAAATGTCCTGAATGTTCTAGTAATGCTTTGAAACCCTGTTTCGGTGATGGATACGGGTTAGGGGTGTTACACATAACAAGTTAAAATTCATTAGATAATATATTTAGCATAATTAAATTATTTAAAATTTAAATTATTGTGTTAACATATTATTGCAATGGGTGGAACCATGGGCTGAGTTACGTGGGACTACCAGATGAGCTTCGAGATATACGACTTCTGTTAGACCAATGATCGGAAGCGGAGGTATATATTTTTTGCAATTTGAATTATATAATATTAATATAGTTGATCTACAAATTAATAATATATATAACTAATTTTTTTATTATTTTAATATAGTTTGAATGGACGTCATTCTCTGATTTGACAATTCAAGAATGCATCCTATTTGAATTCTTGGTAAATCCCAACATTTGGCACATGAAGGTGTCATTGGTAGTGTACATAATGGCAGAGATACATGAATCGGATAGAGTGTTGTGGCAGTCCAATTTAGGCAATCGATTCTACTGGTACCTCAAGACATCAAAGATCTGCATCATTTCGACTTGCGGGGGAGAATAGATGAGCATTGGCCTACATTCCACGCGCAATATATCAACATTTGAGACAATAAGTACAAGTTTTTACCTACTCGGGAGGTCATTATTGCTCCAGAGTTAGCTTGCGATCTGGAGTACATGCCATGGTTTAGGGTCTATGGCAAGCCATATTTGCTAGTAGAAGAGGCGAGGGGTAGGCAACTGTATATGAGAAGGCCAGGACGAGCACCTAGGCATCTAAGGTCTGAAGCAGCTCCTGAGGCAGGTCCATCATCTACCCTAAGCAAGAACCAACATCGTGTTAGAATATGCACAAAAACCAATCATGAGATGATTGTAATCATATACTCGTTTTACCTTGTTTACTAATATAAGACATTGTCATTATTATTTCAATTTCTTTTTCTGTGTATATAAGTAAATTGAATTGTAATAAAGTCCTAAAAAAATATGATTATTCTTAAAAGGTGCTTATTCAAGTATTATTATGGTCTTCGACAACAATAATGCATTAAGACTAATATGTAGTTGATTGATGAAAAAGAGTTGTCATTGACATAAAGATGTCAAAATCAATAAATGAGTATGTTTTAGAGAACAACATATTGGACTGACCCGCTATGAGTATGTTTCTTAGATTATTATGTAATAGTCACAATATTACCATAGTGATAACTATGTATATGATTCTCATACTTGAGATCATCATTGTCCCAATTGTGAGTCGTATATTTTGATACAGTCAGGACATCTACTAGAACAAGTTGTACTATAAAAACTGATGTTGGATATACCACAATCCATGTATTGGGATATGGTTGATCGAGATATGATTTATCCCTCCTACATAATGGGAGCAATATCTTAGGCATTTTGATGGAGTGAGACTAGAATTGCATGGCTATACTCAAATAAGTTTATATGAGATATCACACTTACTTGTTTATTGTAGCCTGTTTAAAAAATCAAGAAATATGATATTGGACTATACAAGTGTGACTATTCCATGACTTGTGTCCAATCTAAATATGAAGGATAAAATGATATAATAGATGAAAAGATTATCACAGAATGGTTATGTCGAATCATGACTTCTTCTAACTTGGGTGGCAATGATGCATTGCTAAATGTCACCCACTGCTTGTAATGTTAGAAACGTTCTAATATTACTACCAATGTTATAAGAGCCTACAAGGTCACACCCTATAGTTGAACTGAATAGAATTCAAATACATTTGGTATTGTATTTAGTTGTCACATGAATTAAATTAATTGTTGAATTAATTTAATTTGATAGTTAAATATTAAACACATTATATGTAAAAACTTGTTGTACACAAATAGAGAACATAGATAAAATTAATATATGAATTTGATTCATACAAAATATTAATTGTATATATTTTACTGAATTTATTAATAAAAAATTATATTAATTAATTTCGGTCAAAATAGAAAAGACATATAAATTAATATTATTTCGGAAAGAATATAATTAATATATGAATTTGATTCATACAAAATATTAGTTGTATATATTTTACCGAATTTATTAATATAAACAATTATATTAATTAATTTCGGTCAAAATATAAAAGACATGGAAATTAATATTCTTCTGGAAAAAAATAATTAATATATGAATTTGATTCATACAAAATATTAATTGTATATACTTTACCAAATTTATTAATATAAATAGTTATATTAATTAATTTCGATCAAAATATAAAAGACATGAAAATTAATATTCTTTTGGAAAGAATATAATTAATATATGAATTTGGTTCATAAAAATATTAATTGTATATATTTTACGAAATTTATTAATATAAACAGTTATATTAATAAATTTTGGTCAAAAATATAAAAGATATGAAAATTAATATTCTTTTAGAAAAAATATAATTCCTTTTTCTAACTTTCCATTTGTCTTCTCTATTAATAAGGAAATAATGCTATATTCTTTTGGAAAGAATATAATTCTTTTTTCTAATTTTCCATTTTCCTTCTCTATTAATAAATGAATAATCATGGTTTTCCTTTTTAATATATGATACCAAAGAGGATAAAAGGATGATAAACCCTTAGTATGTTAAAGTTACCAACTTCATAATTTAAAAGATCTAGCAACCGTTTTTAATTCTTTCTGAAATGTTCAAGAGAAAATGGTTGTTCATTTTTTACAGAGTAGACTACATAAAGGTCAGAACGTTTTCATTGTGACTTGAAATCGACATTGAATCAACAACATCCTTTCAACATTTTCAATAAAGAAGTATATTTTTAACCCGATTCGTTCCTCGTATATGGATCCTTAGCTGTGAAACAGCGGAATAATTTTTCTGCTGCACCACAGGGCATTGTCGCGTGTGAATGTGTAATGTGAACGTGCAAGTGTACATGTCGAATCAAGTAATTAAG
This sequence comes from Gossypium anomalum, assembly GCA_025698475.1. Taxonomy (NCBI): domain Eukaryota; kingdom Viridiplantae; phylum Streptophyta; class Magnoliopsida; order Malvales; family Malvaceae; genus Gossypium; species Gossypium anomalum. The sequence continues at coordinate 16,847,890 of CM046957.1, forward strand.
TGATGAGTGAGTATCGTCTCCACATGTATCGAAATTGATTAAAATAATTGGTTATGCTATTACTTATGAAATTTACTAATTAAACTGTGCAAAAGAAACATATGACAAATTGATGAAGAGAATTAATGAATGGATTAATAAAATTAATTATGAATGAAAAAATGCTAGGGAAATTGAAATGTTGTGGCAATTCTCAAAGAATAAATAGGGAGGATTTGTATTGTTGAATGAGAAAGCTTGGAATTACTCAGGCTTTATTCTTATACCATAATAATGCCATGGCAAAATCTTGACCACTCTACTTCTCAGGGATTCACTACTACAGTCAGCTTCTTTTGAAACCCAAATGTTGAGCTACCATTCTGAGTTTTTTTTTTTGTATGTCTACAGAACTCAAGAATGATATCAAGATTGTTCTTCCTTTCCCTGTACAAATTGCAACTTCTATGTCTAGAGTGCTACAAATATATTAGGGGTTAAATTGAAAAATGTGAAATATTCATGGTGTAATTTGTGAATTAATGAAATGTGTGGGCTGCTATAAGCTTGTATGATATTCAACTAGGCTTGGGTAAGATGAAATTGCATGAATTTTATTTTACGAGCCTAAGGATTAAATTGTACAGAAATCAAAAGTATAGGGGCAAAATCATAATTTTGCTAAAATGTGAATTTGAGTTAAATTGAATAGAATGATTATTGAATTAAGCTAAATTTATTCATTTAGATCAAGATAAACCATGTACGGCTATAGATCGAGGCAAAGAAAAAGCTTCAGATTAGTTAACTTTATTTTTCTACGTTTATCGTCGACGTAAGTTCATACGTTTAAATTTCATTTTTATTTTATGAATTGAATGCTATTATTGTATAGTATTAAATTGAGTGTTGATGAAAAAATCCAACGACGTAACGTCGATCATCAACGAATGAAAAGGGATAGCTTCGGCTATTGAATACGAAAACGGATAGCCTAGGCTATCGATTATGAAAAAGAATGGTGACGACCATCAAACAATGAAAAGGTCGGCTATCGATCTATGAAAAGGGATAACTTTGGCTATCAATTTATGAAAAGGGATGGTGACGGACATCGAACAACGAAAAGGGATGGTGACGACCATCAAATTATGAAAAGGCATAGCCTTGGCTGTCGAACTATGAAAAGGGATAACTTCGATTATCAAATTATGAAAAGGATGTGTCAACCATCGTATTATTACCTCGTGTGAACTTCGGTAAGATCTTTCAATGTAAATTACATTAGTTTGATGCAAGGTAGGTAATGTGTACCTTGTGAAAATTAAGAGTATGAGTGTAGATATATAAGTTTTTGAATTAGTTATTCTCATGTTGGATTGGGTTTACATGCTTTGTGGTTGTATATTGTATTGGCAAGGTTAGACTGTATGTGTTACAAGCTTACTAAGCATGACATGCTTACTTGGTGTTATTTTTTTCTATGTTTTGTAGTTTTTGGAAGCTCGTTCGGGTTGGAAAGTCGTCGGAGATCTATCATACTATCTATCAGCTCTTTCGGTACTTAAGAATGTTTAATTTTGGTTATAATGGCATGAATAGGTATTTTGGCTATTGCTGGCCATGCATTTTGGCTGTTGAAATGGCCATTTGGTTTGGCTTGTATCATGGCATTTTGATGGTGTAATAGATATAGGTTTGGCATGTAAATATTAACTTTAGAATGGTTGATGTTTGGCCTGTTATGTTTGAAAGATGGATGAAGGTATGATAAGGTAAATATGCATATGGTAGGTGTTTTTATGAGGTAGGTGAATATGGTGACTTGGTGCATTAGTTATAAGTGAATTATATGGCTACTTGAAGCTAATTCTTGAATGCTATATTTAGTACCTTTTTGGTATGTTTTTGATTAGTAAAATAAATAGTACAATATGGTATAAACTTGGTTAAGCCTTAGTTGAACAATTGGTTAATTTTTGTTTATATTGGTACATGTTTTAAATGTTGTTATTTGATGTGCCACTGGGCATATTGGTTGTATGATATTATACCATATGTATATAGATTAATTATGCATGCTTTTGGTGCCTTGTTATGGCTTGTGCATATGTGCAAAATCTTGATTATAAGTACATGCCTAGTTAGGTAAGAAAAATGGCTTGTAAAATGGCCTATTTTCGTCCACATGGGCAGAGACATGGGTGTGTGTCCCAGCCGTGTGCCAAGTGACACGGCCGTGTGTCCCTTATAGCTTTCAAAGGGTTGCAAGTTAGGTTGTTACATGGCCTAGCACACAGCCTGGCACACGGGCGTGTGAGGTTATTTCGAAAGGTACATAGCCTAGCACACGGGCGTGTGGCTTGGCCGTGTGACCCAAGTTAATGAGTTACACGGGCACGGACACAAGCTGGGACATGACCGTGTGACCCCTGTAGTGTTGAAAATTTTCATTGTTTTCTGAAAAATTCTCTGAGTTTTCGATTTAGTCCTGACTTGTTTCTAACGCGTATTTAGGGCCTTAAGGGCTCGTTTAAGGGACACTATATATGTTTTCAATTAATTTTAATATGTTTATTGATATGATTTGAAAAGTTTGAAATTTATGTCTGTTGATTTGAAAACTCTGATAATGCTCTGTAACCCTATTCCAGCGATAGATACGGGTTAGGGGTGTTATAGAGTGTCCCTAAATCACTATTAATACAATTATTTGTTTACTCACTCTTAGTCAAACTTGTTTTTCTTATCAATAACACAATGGAGCAAATAAAGCATTATTGACCTGCTCAACAGTTTTAAACATTGGAGTTTAAAACTATTGCCATGGTATTACTTATTATTCATAACCAAATTATTGAATTTAGGTTCAAAAAATTCTAAATGCATTAAAAGAACCCTACATAGATTAATTGCAATGATACTTATTCTAATTTTAGGAATCAATTTTCAAACAACTATCCTAAGCTAAACATGCTTAATCAACTGTCACAATTTTCTAAATTAATCAAAGAGTCATTATCCTCTTCAAACATCATCGATACCAATATACTCTGCATAGTCTGGCAATTATTTGGCATTTGTATGTATGGAAAAATGAATGACAAAATGCATGAATATTAAAATATAAACCTACTGCATACTATATTTACAACACAACACACCCCTAAACCTAAAGGATGCATTGTCCCTAATACATGAACAATTAAACATGACAAAATGCAATGACAACCAAATATGAATGCATGAAACATATGTTATAAAATGGAAAAAAATTGCAAATAAAAACAAAAGCTTGGAAGGAATTGGGTTACTCTAATTGGGTTAGGTTGATTTTCTGGTAGTGCGCTTGTAGCGCAGTTGCCTCTCCATTTCACCAGCCTTAGCTTGAATTGATTTCCTAGCAGCTCGCTTGTAGCGCTTCTTTTTTTGCTAGTTGATTGGCACATTTTCTTCATCATTAGTATCTAACTTCATGATATCATCAATCAATTGATGAACCGCACATTCTAGCTCTGTCATAGGTGTAGTGGATTTCGGTGTAGTGGTAGTGTCAACAGGTGTAGCAGTTTGAGTCACATCAACGTCATCTTTATTAGATTCAAAATGTACAGATTCAGTTTTCTCCTCTTTTCCCTCCTTTTCTATTGTCTTCTTCTCCACAGTGGCTTTTTCTCCAGCTTCATCATTACAGTTTGGTTCCAACAACAATTCGTTAGGAAAAATAAGGAACGTAGGCATAGGTCGAGTAAAGTTCTTCTGAAGAGATTTCTTAATGGCATTATCCCTTTATCAGACATATGCCTAAAATATAGCCATTTTCTCTTGAGCTCGGCTAAGATCAGTGGCTAGCCTTAATTGGTGTTGCTCTATCATCCGAAATTGTTATTGCAACATCTCAAGAGTATGAATCATTTTCTGTTCAAAGTCACTGTGAGACATTGACGGGGCAGTATCAGAAGTCATAGAAGGAGAAGTTGTGGATGTAGAGCCTAGATGTCATGGCATTTCCTCATTAGAGAATCTCAGGGCGAGTTGCTTTGTTATGACTCCTTTGTTGGGGATTGTGTCTTCATTCACTTGAATAGGAACCTTCACCCTTTGACAAAGTGTCGTAATAGGTGACGAAAAATTTAAGGTACCGACATTCTTTTAGAAGCAGCGATGGACTTCTCTAAAGATAATGCTTCCAACATTGATCTTTCTAGCTGTCACAATTGAGTGCAATAAAAATAGGTGTTCTTTTGAAATAGTTGAGTTGTGAGTAGAAAGGATGAGACGAGTTTTAATGAAATGATACTAGACTCTATAATGTGGCTTTAACGATACACAGTCAATAGTGTAGCAATCATTTCAAGAAACCATCCACTTCATCCCTTCTACACATAAATCTGTCAGAACTTAGTTGAATCCTTCAGTTCTCACGGTTTTGAAAAATTGGACGTGTTCATCAGGGTCATCAGATAACCTATATTGTGTATTGATTATGTTTCATCGAACATCACTGAGACACCATGCACATATATAAAAGCATTATCAGGAGAGGTAAGATGAGTATAACATTCTTTCACTACCTTGGTGAGAATGTCATTAGGGTGGAGACAGAAGATTTGCCACCCACGCTTCTCCACGACAGAAGAGATCGCTTCAAAGTAGCCCGTAAATGGGGCATCTTGGAAAAGGAAGCCTTTTTCCATGCAAAATGGCCTCTTTGATATGTTCTAGGTATACTTTTTTTCCACGATTTTGCTAAATAATGTCCGCAGGTGCAAAAGGGTAAAAGAAGATGGTGCTTCGTGAGCCATTTGAGAGAAAATAGTAACTGAAAAATGAAAAAGGTGAGACCTTTACAGTTTTATGGATTAAAAACAGAGAAGAGTGAATAAGATGAAACGGAAAAGAAGTTAGAAAAGAAGTGAATCAACTAGGGTAAAATGTGAGAGAAAATATATCAATGACGTGGCGGATAAGATTAACCTAAGATTGTGCCCTGGGACAAAAAAAGAAAAATTGAGCGGGAAAAAGAAAAATAATAGACAAATTATTAAACCAAAATTTAACTAAAATATTTAATAGGTTGATTTCTACAAAGCTAGGCCATAAAGTCCCTACAACAAAAGAAAATAACAGTTAAGTAAACTGATTGAAGAAACTAAAAAAAAAATTAAAAGCAAACTAAATGAATAAAACAGTGCAGGCAAGAAATATTAAGCAATTGGAAAAGTGATGGAATTTTTATCACAAATTTTAGGAGCTCCAAAGTAATGCTTTAATCGTTGGCCATTGACTTGGAAAGTAGAACCAGTCTTGTTGTCTTTGATTGCTACATCTCCATGAGAAGAGACATGCACTATTTCAAATGGGCCAGACCAACGAGATTTTAACTTGTTGTCCCGGTGCAAATTTTTGTGGCAAAATCTTGTTATCATGCCATCATTTAGTCTTTTCTTTGTACAGCTTGGCATTCTCATAAGCTTATGCTTTAAATTCTTCCATCTCATTCAACTCCAATAGGCGATTAGTACTAGCAGCACTCCAATCTTATGTTCAAGTTCAACGGGTAAATGATAGGGTTTCCCACAAACAAGCTAAAAAGGCGACATCCCCAATGGTGTCTTGAATGCAGTGCGATATGCATACAAAGCTTTACCTAATCTAGATGACCAATCTTTTTTGGTGGGTTTGACTAAATTCTCCTGAATTTGTTTAATCTCTTTGTTAGAGACTTCCGCCTATCCATTTGTCTAGGGATGGTATGCCGTGGCAATTTTATGCTTAACGCCATACCTATTCAGAGCATTAGCAACTAATTTGCAATCAAAGTGTGAAACTTCATCACTAATTAGAGCACGACGGGTTCCAAACCTAGTAAAAAAAATTTATGTAGAAATTTCAGTATCGATTTGGCATCATTTGTTGGTAGAGCAACAAACTTAACCCACTTGGAGACATAATCAGTAGCTAAAAGTATGTATACATTGCTTCAAGAAGGTGGGAATGGACACATAAAATCAATTCCCCATACGTCAAATAGTTCCACTTCTAAAATAGTTTGTAAGGGCATTTCGTACCTTCTCGATAAATTTCCAGTTCTTTGACAGCGATCGCAAACTTGGCAAAATGTATTAGCATCTTTAAACAATGTTGGCCAATAAAAACTAGATTGGAGAACTTTTGTAGTAATTCTCATGCCCTCGAAGTGTCCTCCATATGGTGTTGAATGACAATGATATAAAGAAATTTGAATCTCGTCATCTAGAGCACACCTCCAAATTATCTAGTCTGCACAATGTTTGAATAAAAATGGCTCATCCTAATAATACTGCTTGGCATCATGGATAAATTTCCTTCGTCTTTGATTTGTGAGCTCAAGTGGCAGTAATCCACTAACCAAAAAAATTGACGATATCAATATACCATTATAATGCCATGGCAACTAACAGTTGCTCATACGGGAAATCATCCTAAATGCATTGAATATTACCGTATTCATTTCCTGCTTCAAATCGAGACAAGTGATCAACCACTTGATTTTATATACCTTTCTTATCTCTAATTTCCAGATCAAATTCCTGCAATAGTAGTATCCATCGAATTAATCTGGGCTTAAAATCTTTCTTTGTCACCAAGTACTTAATAGTAGAGTGGTCTGTATAAACAGTAACTTTGGTGCCCACTAAATAAGCTCTGAATTTGTCGAAGGCAAATACCACAGCTAAGAGCTCATTCTCAATGGTGGTATAGTTTAGCTGTGAATCTATCAATGTATGGCTTGCGTAGTAGATAGCATGAAATATCTTGTCCTTTCTTTACCCAAGTACTACTCCTACATCAAAATCACTAGCATCACACATCAGTTCGAAAGGTAAAGTCCAATTTGGTGTTATGACTATTGGTGTTGTGACTAGTCACTTTTTCAATTCCTCAAGAGCTTGTAAGCACGGCTTGTCAAAATTGAAAGATATGTTGTGTTCTAACAATGCACATAGAGGTTTTGATCTTTTTTTATCTTTGATAAATCATTAATCGAATCCTGCATGGTTAAGAAAACTACGAATACCTTTAACTATGGAGCTTGATAGTAATTTCTCAATAACCTCAATCTTTTTTTTTTTGTCGATGGTAATCTCTTGCTACACAATTTTATTTCCCAAAATAATGCCTTCACAGAGCATGAAGTGGCATTTCTCCCAATTAAGAACAAGGTTGGTTTCTTCATACTAAAAAAGAACTAACTCCAAATTTTTTAAACAATCTTCAAAGGTATTGCCAAACACCGAGAAGTCATCCATGAAAACTTCTAAAACTTTTTCCACCATGTCCAAATATATTGCCATCATGCAATGCTGAAATATTGCAAGGGCATTGCATAATCCAAACGGCATTCGTCTAGACACAAAAGTTTCATAAGGACATGTGAATGTGGTCTTCTCTTGCTCAGTAGGAGCTATGGCAATCTGGTTGTACCCCGAATAACCATCTAGAAAAAAATAGAAGGCTTTCCCCGTTGTTATCATTGCTTACGACGATGATACCCCCTTTCTTAGGTACACATTTAACAGGGCTTACCAAAGAACTATCAGAAATTGCGTATATAATTCTAGCATCCAACCATTTAATAATATCCTTTTTGACAACTTCCTTCATAATGGGATTCAGTCTTCTCTACTACTCGATAGATTTGCCATGGTAATCCTCTAGTAATATCTTGTGCACGTAGATTGCTAGATCGATTCCCTTAATATCCGCAATCGTCCACCCCAATGCCTTCTTAGATTTATTTAAAACTTTCAACAATTGATCCTGATCTAATGTCAGTGCCGCAAAGATAACTATAGGAAATATGTTGTTACTCTCAAGTAAGCATACTTTAGATGTACTGGCAAAGGCTTTAATTCCAACGTAGGAAGATGTTCTAGGGATGGCTGATGAGGTTTAAAAGAAAGCAACAATAAATTTAATGATTCAAAACTTCTCCTTGATCCATTCTCAATTTTCTTAACTTCCATCAGTTAACCAAGCTCTTCAATCACTTCTGTTTCAATTAAATCAAATGAGTCTGCATCATCATTAAAATTATTGTTATAAAATTTTGCAAATTCTTCCTGAACTATTGTGTCAACAATCTTAACGGCATGACATTCTTCATCTGTAACTGCACACTTCATAGCATCAAAAAAATTAAAGGTTATCCGTAGATCATTAACTCTCATAGTTAATTCACCTTTTTGTACATTAACTAATGTTTTACCAGTTGTTAGAAAAGGTCTGCCAAGTATGATTGCAACCTCTTTATCAGCCTCACATTCCAGAATAATGAATTCTACTGGAAAAATAAATTTGTCAACTCTTACCAACACATCTTCTATTTTACCTTTTGGATGTGTATATGAACGATCAACTAATTGCAATGTGACAGTTGTAGGTCTCGCCTTCCCTATTCCCAGCTTCCTAAAAATAGACATAAGCATTAGATTTATACTTGAACCTAAGTCGCATAATGCTTTACCTACATAATGGTTTCCAATAGAACAAGGTATAGTAAGACTCCCTAGATCTTTCAGTTTTGGTGGCAATTTGTCTCTCAGCATTGTTGTACACCTTGCAGTGAGAGCAACAATTTTGAACTCCCCTAATCTTTCATGAATTCCACATAGTTAGGTATTTATTCCAATGCTTCCACCAATGGTACGTTGATATGTAATTACTTCAGGACATCCAATAATTTCTTGAATTGAAAATTTTGCTTAGATTTTTGGAAATGTTGAGGAAATGGTGCCGGTGGCCTTCCTTCCAATACTTGAGGTTGTTCTGCCATGGGATTTTTATTGGCAATACAAGATGAATCTGCTTCAACATTTTTCTGGTTACTTTTTTCTTTTGTAGCCTGCTTCACTACTGGTTCTGAATTTTTCGTATTTGTGAAATTTGAACTACTTTCTTCAATAGTGGTATCATTAAAAACTCCTAGTAGTTGTGTACCACTGTAACACCCCTTATCCGTATTCAACGCCGGAACAAGATACAAGGCATTACCGGACTATAACACCCCTTACCCATATTCAACGCGAAAATAGGATACGAGGCATTATCGGACTTACATCACAAGCAAACATGCAATTCTAAGTCAAACATTTTCTGACCAAATTAAAACCATTTGCATTCAATCATAATGTCCCTAATACGAGCCTACGAGGCCCAAAAATGCTTCGAAAGTGGTTCGGGACTAAATCGAGCACTTAGAAAAACTTTACAAAGTTAGAAAATTTTTTGTTATGATCAGGGGTCACACGCCCGTGTGGTTTGGACACACCCTTGTGGGCAAGCCATGTGGTACCACACGCCCATGTCCTTAACCCGTGTAACTCTCTATTTTGCAAAGCATGAACAAATTGAGGTCATACGGCCAAGTCACACGCCCGTGTGCTAGGCCGTATGATTAATTAAATTTTCTTAAAATAGGTGCAGACTTCACACGGTCGAGACACACGCCCGTGCTTGAGGCTGTGTCCCTCACACGGCTGAGACACACGCCCGTGTCTCTGCCCGTGTGCTCAATTCTGAGCATTCTGTTTCTCAAATTTAAGGTGCAGGGGACACACAACCTAAACACAAGCCCATGGGGCAGACCGTGTGTCGCACACGGCCTAGACACATGCCCGTGTGGACAAAATAAAGGTTATTTACCAAGCCATTTGTCACCTTCATTTCCACGTACACACACAAGTTCAATGGAACAAATCATGATATACTTAGGCAACCAAACATCCAGAAAGCAAGGCCAAATCATGTCATTTCATTATCCACGCTCAACATATTTACAACACCATAACTTTGTGAAACCAAATCATACCAACTCACACTCTACAAGTTTCAATATGGCTACCAATAACATGCATAGTTTTACTTAGTTATCTTAGCACACCAATAAGCCAATATTAACCATTCAAAAACCAAAACCATTAGGCCACCGTTAACCATTTACCAAGCATTTATAAACCACATTACACAAGAGATAATTGCACATGCATGCATATATAAATATATATAAGCTTACAACCATTTCAACCAAAATAAGCCAAATTACATGGCCAAAGACCACATCAAGCCTTTGACAATTACAAGCCAATACATTTGGCCAAATTCATAATGACACATAAAACAAAATGACCAAGTCCTTATACATGCCATATTCTCAAAATGTTAAGATCATCGATACCCAAAATGACAATTGATAGTGTGATGCAATCTCCGACGATATCTAATCCGAGCTAGCTTGGTGACACTAGAAAACCTAAAAAATAAAACGAGGTAAGCTATATAGCTTAGTAAGCTCGTATGAAAGAAAGAAGCAAACCTTACCATACATTGATATGCAAGTAATATAACATAAGGCAATGTAATTTTCCATAATCTCATGATTAAAAATCACTACCATCACAAACTTACCTTAAAAGTGTCATATCAGGAATTAATAATCATAAGCTTTAAGTGCATAGCTGTACCATCTCGAAATAATTTCATACACATTCTCATCCTTGCCATACCGAATGAACCACTCGGAATAATAAATTCAGATACTCGGGAAACCTTGTACACAAGGTGCCACATGTGTAGCCATTGCTACATCTATCTTATATCACGTATATGCTCGCTCTTGAGCCGACAACGTGCCTGCTCACACAAGCTGTCAGTTAAGACGTAGCTACTCGGTGCTGCTCACCCAATCTGTCAAGTAACCATAACATATGTCGGTATACTTAGCCACCGATAGGATGTACAAGACCAGCACTCGGATCACATAACATAAAACCCTAGTGACATGTCACTTGTATCCTAATATATTCCTAAGGTTTGATTGGGATTTCTTGCTTGCCAAATCATCGTCGGACGTGTCCATAGAGTAATTACAAAATTTATGAAGTATTAAAGCATTTAAAATACAATTATAATAAATCTTATTTAACATATGAACTTACCTCAATTACAAAAACGGCCAAAAGGACCTGTTCGTCAAATACTTTATTTTTCCCCCGATCTACACCCGAACTTTATTTTTCTTGATTTATAATACCACATTTAACTTATTTAATCATCACATTATTCAATTCAGCACAAAAACACATTATGACAAAATTTATATTGTTGCCCCTAACTTTTCATCATTCTACAATTTAGTCCCTAGGCCCGTAAAATGAATTTCATTCAATTTCTTCACAACCCAAGCCTAGCTGAATGTTGTTTATACTCATAACAGCCCACATTTTTCATTTATTCACACTTTTCTACACATTTTATAGACTTTTACAAATAAGTCCCTATTTGACGTTTTTACCGAAAATTACTTTACAAAAGTCGTTTAACAAACATCAAACATGCATTTTCTATCATCAAACATCAAAATACAAACATATTCAATGTGGGAAAAATTTTATACTTTAAATTTCTTTCAAATTAGTCCTTGAAATAGCTAAATCAAGTTACAACAATCTCAAAAATATAAAAATCGTTAAAAATGGGAGAAGAACGGACTTACAATTGAGCTTGAAAGCTTGGCCAAAGCCCTAGCTATGGTTTCCCCCAAAATTTCGGCTATAAGAGACTAAATTGAAGAAGATGACATCTTTTATTTAGTTATTTTGGCTTTATTTACCAAATTACCTATTTACCCCTCACTTAAACTTTGAAATTTTACCTACTTCATGTCCATTTTTGTCCACCCAAAAGTATAATGGTCTATTTACTATTTAAGGACCTCTAATTTAGAATTTCATAACAATTTACTACCTTTAGCCTATAGAACTCAAATTTTACACCTATTGCAATTTAGTCCTTCTAGTCAAATTGAGCACTCAATCGATAAAATTTCTTAAGTCAATTTTCACACAATTATTATATCATGCTGTAGACCTTAGAGAAATAGCAAAATAAATATTTCTACTTGAGATTATGGTCCCAAAACCATTGTTCTGATTTGACCCAAAAACGGGCTGTTACAACTCTCCCTCACTTTAGGGATTTTTATCCCTGAAAATCTTACCAAGAAAGAGGTTAGGGTACTGTTTTCTCATAGCTTCCTTGGGTTCCCACGTAGCCTCTTTGACCCCATGTCGTTGCCACAAAAATTTCACTAGAGCTATGCCTTTCCTTCTCAACTGTTTAACCTCTCGAGCTAACACTTTGATCGGTTCTTCACCATATGTCATATCGAGTCGAATCTCAACCTCTATTGAGGAAATTACATGCGAAGGATCTAATCAGTATCGTCACAACATCGATACATGAAACACGTTGTGAATTATTTCCAACTTCGATGGCAAAGCTAGTTGATATGCCACTAGCTCTATTCTTTCAATAATCTCATACGGCCTAATGAAACGCTGCCTTTGTGACCAAACCTAAGAATTTTTTCAGAAACACTTTATCACCAACCTGAAATTCGATATCCTTCTGTCTCAAATCAGCATACGATTTATGTCGATCCGAAGCTGCTTTCAAACAATCACGAATTACTTTCACTTTCTCTTCGATTTCTCTGACAAAATCAACCCCGTGAATATGTTACTCACTAAGCTCAGTCCAGTATAGTAGAGTTCGACACTTGCGACCATACAAGGCTTCATACGGTGCCATTTTAATACTCGATTAAAAATTGTTGTTATAAGCAAATTCGACCAACGGTAGATATTTCTCCCAACTACCTTCGAACTCTAAAACACAATAGTGAAGCATATCCTCAAGAATTTGAATCACTCTCTCAGATTGACTGTCGGTTTACCGATGGAACGCAGTGATAAAATTCAACTGTGTACCCAACACTTCTTGCAATTTCTTCCAAAATCGCGACGTAGACCTCGAATCTCTATCTGAAATAATAGAAGTAGGCACTCTGTGCAATCTAACAATATCAACAATGTACAATTCAGCTAGCTTATCAAGTGAATAATCGGTATGTATCGGAATAAAATGAGTCGATTTCGTCAATCTATCAACAACTGCACATACATCATCTTTCTTCTTCAGAGTCAGAGGTAACCCAGTTACGAATTCCATCGTAACTCTATCCCATTTCTGCTCGAGTATAGTCACAGGCTAAAGTAAACCTGAAGGCACTTGATGTTTGGCTTTCACTTGTTGACAAATGAAATATCTCGTTACAAACTCTGAAATGTCTCGTTTCATGCCTGACCACCAATACAATTCCTTCAAATCATTATACATCTTTGTACTTCTAGGATGAATAGATAAACAACCATTATGTGCCTCAGTCAGCAACGTTTTCAACTGTTCAAAACTCTATTGACATTTTTTAGACCACTCAAATTTCACATCTTTTCGTAACAATCTGGTCATAGGTGTAGCAATTATCGAAAACCCTTTAACAAAACGTCGATAATAACTAGACAAAACTAAAAAGCTTCTAACTTCGGATACATTTCTCAGTGGTTTCCAATCAACAACTGCCGAAATCCTACTCGGATCAACCCGTATACCTTCCACTAAAACAATGTGTCCCAAAAATCTAACTTCTCGGAGCCAAAAATCACTTATGCTGAATTTAGCAAACAATTTCTTACCTCTCAAAGTCTGTAATACAATTCTTAAATGTTCAGCATGCTCATACTCATCTCAGGAATAAATCAAAATGTCATCAATAAAAACAACCACAAATTTATCTAAATACAGTCAGGAAATTTGATTCATCAAGTCCATAAAAACTGCATGAGCATTTGTTAATTCAAAAGGCATAACAAGAAGTTCATAATGCCCGTACCTCATTCTGAACGCGGTCTTCGGTACAACTGACTCTTTAACTCTCAATTGATAATAGCCTGATCCCAAGTCTATCTTAGAGAACACTGTTGCTCTATTCAACTGATCGAACAAGTCATCAATTCTTAGTAAAGGATACTTGTTCTTTATTGTAACTTTATTAAGCTAATGATAATTAATATAAAGTCTCATGGATCCGTCTTTCTTCTTGACGAATAACATCGGTGCACCCCAGGGCGAAAAACTCGGTCTCCGAAAACCCTTATCTGTCAACTCTTGCAACTGAAACTTCAATTCTTTCAGTTCGGTTGGAGCCATTCTATACGGGGCTATCGATATCGGTGAAGTCCCCAGTACTAAATCAATAGTAAACTCAACCTCTCTGATCGGTGGTAATCCAGGCAATTCTTCTGGAAATACATCCGTGTATTCACAAACTACCGACACATATTTAATCTTTAGTTTAGGCACATTCGTATTCAGTATGTAAGCAAGATAAGCTTCGCACCCTTTTCTTACATACCTCTAAGCCGACATCGACGAAATCACAATAAGTAACTCACCCAACTCATCTGATCTAATTAGAAGAATTTCATTATTTTGACATTTCAATTTAATAATCTTTCATCTAGAATTCACTACGACATCATGTAGAGTCAACAAATCCATTCCAAGAATTACATCAAACTCATCAAACGGTAAAAGCATTAAGTCAACCGGAAAACAGTGACCCCGGATCATTAAAGGACAACTCTTGCAAACTTTATCAACTAAGACATATTTTCCTAAAGGGTTCGACACCTTAATCACATATTCAGTAAACTCAACAAGCAAATTCTTACTAGATACCAAATTCATGCAAATATAAGAATGAGTTGATCCAAGATCAATTAATGCAACTACATTAGTATCATAGAGAGAAAATGTACTCGTGATAACATCAGGGGATGACGCATCTTCATGAGCATGAATAGCGTAGGTTCTAATAGGTTCTCTGATCTTGCAGTTAAATCTTTCGTTACACCTCTGCTACTGTTCTCACTTCCCGTATTTCTTGGCGGTCTCCCTCTAGTGGTAGTGTTCCTCGGCCTTGCATTCTAAAAATTATCTTTCTCAGTCATTTCAAAGAAATCTCAAATAAAGTGATCTTGGGAGCCATATTTAAAGCAAGCCCGGTTATTCATCCTACATTCACCAAGATGTCATCTACCACAGTGTTGACATTTAGGTCTATTTGACCTAGCGTTACCAATGCTTGCTATTAACGTAGTTTGGGCCTTAGAACCCGAATACTGCTTCCCACGATCTCTGTTGGGATATCCAGCTGAAACATTCAAACAAGTATACAAATCCCTCGATTTCTTTGACGAAGATTGAAATGACTTATTCATCGGTCTTGTTCTTGAATCTCTATCCTCAAACTCAGCTTTTCTCTTTTCTTTGCTCAAATCTTCGGCTTTGTAAGCTCGATTGACCAGCACGAAAAATTCTTTCAACTCTAAAATCCCAACTAGCAGTTTGATATCTTCATTCAACCCATCTTCGAATCTCTTACACATGATAGCCTCGGTGGAAACACATTCCTGAGCATACTTACTGAACCTAACAAAATTTAGCTCATATTCAGTCATAGACATATGGCCCTGTTTTAGCTCTAAAAACTCTTTGTGTTTTTGATCAATGAACCGTTGAATGATATATTTCTTTCTAAACTCTTTTTGAAAGAAACCCCAGGTAGCTCTTTCTTCTGATACCACCGATACAAGAGTATTCCTCCACTGGTATGCGGAGTCCCTCAGTAATGATATAGCACATTTCAACCACTCATCCGGTGTACAAGAAAGCTCATTAAATAACCTGATAGAGTTCTCAAGCCAAAACTCTGCCCTATCTGGATCATCATCAACATTAGCTTTAAATTCTTCAGCCCCTTGCTTCTGAATCTTATCAATTGGAGTCTTGTTCAGTCTTAACAATTCCACACCTTAGGGAGCTACGGGAACCGGTTAAGGGTTAGGTGGGGGTGGAGGATGTTGGGTAGCTGAATTTGTTTGAACAAACTCGGCAAACCACTCATTCATTGTTTGGAAGATGGTTTCCCTAGCCTCTCCTCCCTGACTAATCGATAATGGTCTACTTTTAGATGGCGTTGTCCTTTGGACGGGAGCCGGCGCATTACTTTCAACACCATCAACTACCTTTGGGTTGGGATCTATTTACTAGATGAAAACACAATTTAAATTTTGAGGAGTCGTCACACTATCACAAATTATATATGGCATGTATAGCTAGACTCACACACACACTACGTTAGTCCGAGAATCGACTAAACTGCAGCTCTGATACCACTAAATGTAACACCCCTTATCTGTATTCAACGCTGGAACAGGATATAAGGCATTACTGGACTGTAACACCCCTTTCCCGTATTCAACGTTGGAACAAGATACGAGGCATTACCGAACTTACATCACAAGCAAACATGCAATTCTGAGTCATAAATTTTTTGACCAAATTAAAACTATTTGCATTCAATCATAATGCCCCGGATACGAGCCTACGAGGCCCAAAACATGCTTCGAAAGTGCTTCAGGGCTAAATCGAGCACTTAGGAAAATTTTACAAACATAGAAAAAATTTTACTATGAACAGGGGTCACACGCCCACGTGGGCAGGCCGTATGGTGACACAAGCCCGTGTCCCTAACTCGTGTAACTATTTTTTTTGCAAAGCATGAACAAATTTAGGTCACATGGCCAAGTCACACACCCATGTGTTAGGCCGTGTGGTTAATTAAATTTTCATAAAATAGGTGCAGACTTCACACGGTTAGGACACACGCCCGTGCTTTGAGGCTATGTCCGTCACACGACTGAGACATAAGCCCGTGTCTCTGCCTGTGTGCTCAATTCTGGGTATTCTGTTTCTCAAATTTAAGGTGCAGGGGACACATGGCCGGAACATATGCCCATGAGGCAGACCGTGTGTCACACACGGCCTAGACACACGCCTATGTATCTACCCGTGTGGACAAAATAAAGGCTATTTACCAAGCCACTTGTCACCCTCATTCCCACCTACACATACAAAAGTTCAATGGCACAAATCATGATATACTTAGGCAACCAAACATCCACAAAGCAAGGCAAAATCATGTCATTTCATTATCCACATTTAACATATTTACAGCACCATAATTTTGTCAAACCAAATCACACCAACTCACAATCTACAAGTTTCAGTATGGCTACCAATAACATGTATAGTTTTACTTAGTTATCTTAGCACACCAATAAGCCAATCTTAACCATTCAACAACCAAAACCATTAAGCCACATTTAGCCATTTACCAAGCATTATAAACCACATTACACAAGAGATAATTTCACATGCATGCATATATAAATATATATAAGCTTACAACTATTTCAACCAAAATAAGCCAAATAACATGGCCAGACACCACATCAAACCTTTGACAATTACAAGCCAATACATTTGGCTAAATTCATAATGGCACATATAACAAAATGACCAAGTCGCTATACATGCCATATTCTCAAAATGTTAAGATCATCGATTCCTAAAATGACAGTTGATAATGTGGTGCGATCTCCAACGATCTCCAATCCAAGCTAGCTTGGTGACACTATAAAACATGGAAAATAAAACGGAGTAAGCTATATAGCTTAGTAAGCTCATACAAAAGAAATAAGAAAACCTTACCATACATTGACATTCAAGTAATATAACGTAAGGCAATGTAATTTTCCATAATCTCATGATTAAAAACCACTACCATCACAAACTTGCCTTAAATTCATCATATCACGAATTAATAATCATAAGCTTTAAGTACATACCTATACCATCTCGAAATAATTTCATACACATTCTCATCCTTGCCATACTGAATGAACCACTCGGAATAATAAATTCAGATACTCGGGAAACCTTGCACACAAGGTGCCACATGTGTAGCTATTGCTACCTCCATCTCATATCACATATATGTTCACTCTTGAGATGACAACGGGCCTGCTCACACAAGCTTTCAGTCAAGACGTAGCTACTCGGTTCTGCTCACACAAGCTGTCAAGTAACCGCAACATATGCCAGTATACTCAGCCACCGATAGGACGTCCAAGACCAGCACCCGGATCACATAACATAAAACCCTAGTGACATGTCACTTATATCCTAATCTATTCCTAAGGTTCGATTAGGATTTCTCGCTTGCCAAATCATCATCAAACGTGTTCGTATATTCATTACACAATTCATGAAGTATTAAAGCATTTAAAATACAATTATAATAAAGCTTATTTAACATACGAACTTACCTTGGTTACAAAAACGACCAAAAGGTCCTATTCGTCAAATACTTTATTTTTCCCTCGACCTATACCCGAACTTCATTTTTCTTAATCTATAATACCACATTTAACTTATTTAATCATCACATTATTCAATTCAGTCCAAAAACACATTATGGAAGAATTTACATTTTTTCCCCTAACTTTTCATCATTCTACAATTTAGTCCCTAGGCCCGTAAAATGAATTTCATTTAATTTCTTCACAACCTAAGCCTAGTCGAATGTTGTTTATACTCATAAAAGCCTACATTTTTCATTTATTCACACTTTTCTTCACATTTTATAGGCTTTTACAAATAAGTCCCTATTTAAAATTTTTACTAAAAATCACTTTACAAAAGTCGTTTAACAAGCATCAAACATGCATTTTCTACCATCAAGCATCAAAATACAAGCATATTCAACATGGGAAAAATTTTAGTCTTTAACTTTCTTTCAAATTAGTCCTTGAAATAGCTAAATCAAGTTACAACGATCTCAAAAATATAAAAATCACTAAAAACAGGATAAAAATGGACTTACAATTGACCTTGAAAGCTTGTCCAAAACCCTAGTTATGGTTTCCCCCAACATTTGACTATAAGGGACTAAATTGAAGAAGATGACATCTTTTATTTATTTATTTTGGCTTTATTTACCAAATTACCTATTTACCCCTCACTTAAACTTTGAAATTTTACCTACTCCATGTCTATTTCTGTCCATCCTAAAGTATAATGGTCTATTTACCATTTAAAGACCTCTAATTTAGAATTTCATAACAATTTACTACCTTTAGCCTATAGAACTCAAATTTTGCACCTATTGCAATTTAGTCCTTCTAGTCAAATTGAGCACTCAATCGATAAAATTTCTTAACGCAATTTTTACACAATTATTCTATCATGCTGTAGACCTTAAAAAATAGTAAAATAAATATTTCTACTTCAGATTTGTGGTCCCAAAACCACTATTCTGATTTAACCCAAAAAGAGGCTGTTACAACCACTTCTGAGGCTAATGGCTTAGCACTATTCCTTCCCTTGAGATCATGAATTTTTAGCATCACTCGGTAGTACTCCTTGTGGTATTGAGCTTAATGCTTTGGAAATTTCTCCCACTTGATTCTCTAAAGCTCTTAAAGGTGCAGCTTGACTTTGAATGATAGCATCCTTCTTAGCCATGTATACCTTTAATAGATCTTCCATAGATGAAGAACTCGAAGCTGAATTTTACTGAGCATTTTGCTATGGCATGGGTTGATTGTATCCAGATGGTGCACTTGCAACATTCTGTCGAATAGCATTACTAGAATTTCCCACCCCTTGATTACTCCAATTGAAATTGGGATGTTGCTTCCACCTCGAATTATATGTGTTGGAATATGGGTTGTTGTTTTAGTTATTAAAATTCCCCATATAAGAAACTAAGGTTGGATTTGATGGGCATTCATCAAAACCATGATCTTCACCGCAATAAACACATGCTAACTCAGCTGCTTTCATTTCCTACACTGCAACTGGTCTTTTCAGTGTTTTAATCATAGTCGTTAAAGATGATACCTGAGTTGTTAGGGAATTAATTGCATCAAGTTCCATTACTTTAACAACTCTTCTGCTAATCCTTACTCTTGTAGTAGGGTATTAATAATTGTTGTTTGCTATCCTCTCCAGAATTTCATACGCCTCATTATATGATTTATCTTGCAAAGCCTCATTGGCAAATGCATCAACCATCATCCTTGTATGCACATTCAATCCATTATAAAACATTTCCATTTGCATCCAATGTTGAAAACCATGCACTGTGCATTTTCTAATTAACTCATTGAATAGCTCCCATGCTTCATATCATGTTTCATCCTCATATTGCTGAAAGGAAGTAATATCGTTCCTCAATTTGGCATTCATGTTTAAATTATTATATCTTAGCAAAAACCTCTAACAAAGCTCATTCCAAGATGCCATCATACCTGACAGCAATATATTTAACCATGCTCTGGCACAATCCCATAATGAATAAGGGAATAACTTCAGCCTCAGGGCATCTTCAAGAACACCCTACTGCTTGAATGAATCATAGACTTCCAAAAAGAGTCTTAAGTGCAACCATGGATCCTCAATAGGCAATCCACTAAACTACCTTACAATTTTTAACATTTGAAATATCACCGGCTTTAACTCAAAATGTTGAGCTTGAATATGTGACCTGACAATCCCTGGATTTAGATCATCCAAGATAGGCACTACATGTTCTTTGATGGGTCTTGCTCTATCATCTATTATTCGAGGAATATTAGCATCCCTTCTATCCTGATGTCATGGCTCTCCTCTAACCTGATCATTTCTAATTCTTTCCATTTCTCACAATTATTTTCTCCTTCTTCTTAAGGTTTTTTAAATTTTTGGATCAAAAGAATACTCTTCAATTGTAGAAATATCTCTATTTATGCACCAACAAAAAATCTTGTAAAACAAAAAAAAAAAAAATCAAAACAACTAATTAAGCTAAACTAATAAACTTAAAGAGCTAATAACACACCAAAATTTTTACCAACTTTATCGATCCCGGGCAACAACGACAAAAACTTGACGCGTGTGAATGTATAATGCGAATGCGCAAGTGTACATGTCGAATCAAGTAATAAAATGATGAGTGAGTATCGTCTCCACAGGGATCAAAATTGATTAAATTAATTGGTTATGCTATTACTTATGAAATTTACTAATTACATTGTGCAAAAGAAACGTATGACAAATTGATAAAGAGAATTAATGAATGGATTAATAAAATCAATTATGAATGAAAAAATGCTAGGGTAATTGAAATGTTGTGGTAATTCTCAAAGAATAAGTAGGGAGGATTTGAACTGTTGAATGATAAAGGTTAGAATTACTCAAGCTTTACTCTTATACCATAATAATGCCATGGCAAAACCTTGATCATTCTACTACCCAGGGATTCACTACTGTAGTCTGCTTGTTTAGAAAGCCAGACTTTGGGTTACCATTCTGAGTTTTTCTGTATGCCTAGAGAACTCAAGAATGATATCAAGACTATTTTTCTTTTCCCTATACAGATCGCAACTTCTATGTTTAGAGTGCTAAAAATATTCTTTCGAATACTTGCCTGTATCTACCAATAATAATCCAATCTATTTAATCTTTTTAGAATTAAACCATATCTACTAACATACCATACAATCATCTATTTCTAGAGCATGCATACATGCATTTAAAATAACCACAAATCAAATGAAATAGTAATCTACTCAAAATCATACCATAGGCATTGAAGAAAATAAAAATTCACCCAAATAATTCCAACCTAATGAGATTTAGCTCATGCATTGGACATTCAAATCCAAAACATAACCATTGAATGTAACAATCCGTTTTTAGTGAAATCGAAATAGTGGTTTTGGGACCACAAATCTGAAGTCAAAAAATTTATTTTATTATTATTTTGTTTCCTTTAGCATGATAGTAGTACCGTATAAAAATTTTGTTAAGAAATTTTGCCATTTACATGCTCAATTTGATAAAAAGGACTAAATCGTGTAAAGTGTAAAAAATGAGTTCTAGTAGCTAATGGTATTAAATAGCTATAGAACCTTAAAGTATGAGTCCTTAAATGGTAATTAGACCATAAATAGTGATAGTGGATGTACATGGCTTGGCAATTCTGTAAATTTTAATGTTTTCAAAGGTTAAATTAGTAAATAGGTACATAGTGAGAAAAACTAATGAAATAAAATATGCTATCATCTTTTATTCATCATCGTCAACCAAAAATTAGGCTTTAGGAAGCCATTTTGTGCTTAAGCTTTCGAAAACTTTATGTTTCTCTTAGGTAAGTGATTTTTGTCCTATTTTTAATGATTTCTACGTTTTCGAGATCGTTGTAGTTTACTCTAGCTAGCCCGAGGACTAATTTGTGAAACTGTTAAACTATTAGGGTTTTAACATTAATGAATATACATGATTTTTTATGTTTAATGATAGAAAGTGGATAGTTTTTGTTGGATAAACAACTTTTGTAAAGGAATTTTTGATGAAATTATCAATTAAGGATTAAATTGAAAAATAGAAAATTTTACATGGTGTAATTATGAAAAAATGAAATATAGGGCATGCTAGGGACCTAATTGATATTTGGCCATAGTGGGTTATGTTGAAATTGCGCAAATTTCTATTTTTATGAGCTAGGGACTAAATTATAAAAAAATTAAAAGTATAATGGCAAAATGGTAATTTTACCAAAATATGATTTTTGGCTAAATTGAATGAAATGTATATATAGAATTGAGTTAAATTTATCTATATAGATTAAGACAGACCTCGTACGGCTTTAGATCGGGGCAAAGAGAAAGTCTTAGATTAATCGCCTCCGTATCTACGTATACTCGTCGAGGTAAGTTCGTGTAATTATATCATGCATATATGTTTTAGTTGAATTATATTTGTGTTGTGAATTACTATACGTACATACCAGTTGTATATCTAATGACGTACGACTGTACCGAGCCCCGTTTGAACCTTACGAATACATAGGATACAAATGACATGTCATTAGGGTTTACATGATTTGGGTGCTAGTCATGAACGTCCTACCGATGGTTGAGGGTTGGCATGTGTTGCGGATACTCCACAGCTTGTGTGAGCAACATCGTGTAGCTACGTTCCGACCTACAACTCGTGTGAGCAGGCCCATTTTCACAGCTCATATGAGCATACTGATTCACAACTCATGTGAGCATACATGTACAAGATTTGACGGATTACAGTTATATGAGTTAGGACACTATGTGTGAGCTATACCAGGTATCCAACGGTATTCTAATGGTTCAATGGGCATTATTCTGATACAAAATGGTAAGGGTTCATTACGGACTATTATAGGGGTACATATGAATTATATGGAAATGTTGTTACATGATATATGGAAAATTGAATTGGATGATACATGTATATGAAACTTAATCAATTTTTGTGCTCATCCATGATTATTGGTTTTTTTATGTATTTACATGGCTAACATGGTTAGTGTATATGTGCTTAGGCATTTAGCCAAATTATGTTAGGACATGCTCTGTTTATCTTACCTATTTTGTGATTAAATGGTAAGTTATGTTTTAAAGTTATACGAACTTACTAAGCTTAAATGCTTACTTTGTGTTATTTTTCTGTGTTTTATAGTGAATCAAAAGCTCATTTGGGTTCGAAGCTTATCGAAGCTATATCACACTATCTATCGACTCATTTGGTACTTTCAGTTGTTTAATTTTGGTTTGTCTTGTGTTATGACATTTTGGTGATGAAATGAACTTAGTTTTGGCATGTAAATAATAGCCTTAATATGGATGACGTTTAGCTTGATATGCTTGAATTATGAAGGATGAAGTTATGGTTTAAATATGCATATTATATATATGGCTTGTAATTTGTTAGAAATGTTGAGAATTGGTACTTTGTTTTGAATGGCTTATATGGTTATTGATGTTATTTGTTGAATGGTATATTTGGCACTATTTCATAAGGTTTTGGTTAGTAAATTCCATAGTATGTATTGATACAAATATGCTTAAAAGTTTGTTAAGTATTTTGGTCAAATAGAGTACATGATTATACATGTTTACATGTTGTCATCTGAGCTGCCTAAGGGCATATTGTTTGTATGTGATTGTACCATATGTATGAAGCTAGAATATGCATGATTTTAGTGTCGTGTTATGGCTTGTAATTTTGTGCAAATATGCTTGTAGGTACGTGCTAGTTTGGGTGACAAAAATGGCTTCAAAATAGCCTATTTTTCGTTCATACGGGTAGAGACACAGGCGTGTGTCTCAGCCGTGTGTTAGGCGACATAGCCGTGTGTCTCCTATAGCTTTCAAAGCGTTGCAAGTTAGGCTATTAGATGGCCTAGCACACGGGCTTGTAGGGTTACTTCGAATGGTACATGGCTTGGCACATGAGTGTGTGGCTTGGCCGTGTGACCTAAGTCAGGTTCGGACATGATGCTATGTCCCTACTTTGAATGCCCACATGGCCTGAGACACAAGTGTGTCTCTTGGCCGTGTGACCCTTGCAGTGCTGAAAATTTTCACTAATTTTTGAAAAATTCTTTGAGTTTTCCTTTTAGTCCCTATTTGTTGCTAATATGTTTTTAGGGCCTCAAGGGCTCGTTTAAGGGACAATATGTATGTTTTAGATTGGTTTTACTATGATCATTGATATTATTTGAAATGTTTAAAATTTATATTCATTTGATTTGAAAACTTTCGTATACTCTATAACCCTATTCTGGCAATGGATACGGGTTAAAGGTGTTACATTTATTGGTATCAGAACTACAGTTTAGTTTATTCTCGGACTGAAGGTAGCGTATATGAGTCTAGTTATACATGCTATTATATAACCTGTGATAGTTTTATATCTCCTAACTATTTTAAAACATGTTTTCTTATAGCAATGACATCCAACCGAGTTAACTCCAATGAAGTAAAAAGCAACGCTTAAGCCTCCGTTCATGAAGTAGCATTGAGCGGTACAAGGCCTGTATTTGAGGGCCGGTGATGAGAGGCTAAGGAAGCCTTCTTCCAGTTGATGAATGAATGGTTTACCAAGTTTGTATGGACGAACCCGGCTATTCAACAATCTCCACCCCCTCCTGTTCTCTAATTTCTCCTCGCTATTCCTCAAGGTATGGAACCTTTACGTGCTAGTAAGCCACCTTTTGATAAGATGCATAAGTCTGGGGCTGAGGAATTCAGAGCTACTATTGAAGAAGATCCCGAGAGAGCAAAATTCTGGTTAGAGAATACAATCAGGGTTTTCGATTAATTATCTTCTTCACCGGCAGAGTGTGTCAAGTGTGTGGTATTTTTATTGAAAGATTCGACTTACCAGTGGTGGAACACATTGATTTTTGTAGTATCGAGACAGTGGATCACCTGGCAATTCTTCCAAACCAAGTTTCAAAAGGAATACATGAGTCAGAGATTTCTGGATCAAAAACATAAATAATTTCTTGAACTCAAATAGGGTCGTATGTTTGTGTTAGAGTTCAAGTAGGAGTTTGTTAGACTGAGTAAATATGCTCGGGAATGCATCCCGACTGAGATCGCCATGTGTAAGAGATTCAAGGAAGGGATAAATGAAGACATAAAGCTTCTAGTCGAAATTCTTGAGTTGAAAGAATTTGTTGTCTTAGTTGATCGAGCACACAAAGTTGAAGAGTTGAGTAAAGAGAAAAGACATGCTAATTTTATAGCTAGAGACATGAGAAAGAGATTTACTGGGAAGTCATATCAGTCAGCGTCAAAGAGATCCAAAGAACATTACAACCGTTCCACGGCTTCTGTGGGATATTCTAGTAGAGACAAGGGTAATTGGTGCTTTAGGCCAAATACGTCTGTAGGAAGTGTGGGTAGGGTCAGAGATGTCAGACCTGAGTGTAAGCACTGTAAAAGACCACATTATGGTGAATGTCGACTGAAGAATGGAGCATGCTTTAGGTGTGGTTCCTTCAACCACTATCTTAGAAATTGTCCAGAGAAATTTGAGAAAGAGAAAGCTCAAACTACGAGGCTGAGCAAAACTGCTACGAGAGGTAGGCCACCTCGTAATCCCAAAAATGTGAGTGGTAGTCGTGGTGTAACAAAAAACTCTACAGTGAGATACAAGGCATGAGCACCAGCTAGGAATTATGCTATTAGCGCGTGAGAGGATACTTTTGCACTAGATGTTATTACTGGTACTTTCTCTATTTTTGATATTGATGTTACTGCTTTGATTGATCCGAGATTAACTCATTCTTATGTATGCGCGAGTTTAGTAACTAGTAAGAATTTACTTGTTGAGTCCACTGAATTCGTGGTTGAAGTGTCAAACCCCCTAGGTCAATATGTGCTAGTTGATAAAGTTTGCAAGAACTGTCCTTTGATGACTCAGGGTTACAGTTTTTTGGCTGATTTGATGCTGTTACCGTTTGATGAATTTGATGTGATTTTGGGCATGTATTGGCTAACTCTATACGACGTTGTTGTGAATAGTAAATGAAAGCTTATTATTTAGAAATGTCAAAACGGTGAAACACTTTGGATTGAATCAAATAGTGTAAGTGGGTTGCCTGTTGTTATATCCGCTATGTCAACGTAGAAATATGTAAGAAAAGGTTGCAATGCTTACCTTGCTTATGTCAGTGAGTATCTTGATGTATTTCCGAAGGAGTTACCTAGATTACCGCCAACCAGAGAGGTTGAGTTTGCTAGTGAAATAGAACCGAGGACATCACCGATATCGATAGTACCTTACAGAATGGATCCTACCGAGTTGAAAGAGTTGAAAGCACAACTACAAGAATTGACATATAGGGGTTTTGCTTGACCCAGTTTCTCATCTTGGGGTGCACTGATTCTGTATGTTAAGAAAAAGGATGGATCGATGAGATTGTATATTGATTACCATCAGTTCAACAAGGTTATAATCAAGAACAAATATCCACAGCCTTATATTGATGATTTGCTTGATCAATTGAAAGGTGCCATAGTATTTTCGAAGATTGATCTTTGTTCTGGCTACTATCAGCTACGAGTTAAAGATTCAAATGTGCCGAAAACTGTATTCAGAACCAGGTACAGACACTATGAATTTCTTTTGATGCCGTTTGGTTTAACTAATACACCTGCAGTATTTATGGATTTGATTAACAAATTCTTCAGACCGCTTTTAGACAGATTTGTTGTTGTATTTATTGACGACATTTTGATATATTCACGAGACGAGACTAAGCATGCTGAACACTTGAGAATTGTGTTGCAAACACTGCGAGATAAACAAATTTTTTTCTAAATTTAGAAAATGTGAGTTTTGGGTCCGAGAAATTGGTTTTCCGGGACATATAATACCGGCTAAAGGCATCAAAGTTCATTCGAGTAAAATTTCAGTAGTTGTTAACTGGAAACCACCGAGAAACATATCCAAAGTTAGAAGTTTTTTGGGATTAGCTGGTTATAACCAAAGATTCATCAAAGGGTTCTCGATGATAGCTACATCGATGACGTGATTATTACAAAAATGTAACACCCCTTACATGTATTCAATGCCGGAACAGGGTACGAGGCATTACCGGACTTATCACACAAACAAACATACAACTTCGGGTTATACATTTGCGTCCAAATTAAAACTTTTTGCATTTAATCATAAAGTCCCTAATACGAGCCTATGAGGCCCAAAACATCCTTTGGATGTGGTTCGGGACTAAACCAAGAACTTTAGAAAATTTTACAAACTTAGGAAATTTTTTTCACTAAATAGGGGTCACACGCCCATGTGAATATGGGACACGACTGTGTAACTCTCTGTTTTTCACCTAAGAACAAATTGAAGACAAAGGGCCAAGTCACACACTCATGTGCCAGGCCGTGTGGTTGATTTAAAATTTAAGATTTCTCATTAAATAGGTGTCGACTTCACACGCCCAGGACACATGATCGTATCCAAGGCCGTGGCGTTCACACGGCTAAGACACACGGCCGTGTCTCTGCCCGTGTACTCAATATTGGGCATTCTATTTTGTAAAAATTAGGGTGGAGGGGACACACGGCCTAAACACATGCCCGTGGGGCAAGCCGTGTGTCGCACACGGCCTAGACACACGCCCATGTGTCTACCCACGTAGACAAAAATAGGGCTATTTACCAAGGCATTTTGCCACCCTTTAATGCACACACCAACACAACATAACATAGCACCAATCCAAGCATATGCATACGACCAAACATCCATAACCAAGACATCAACACATCATTCATGAAAGGCATCATTATATGGATATACTTATAATCAATATTAGCCCATTTCCAATGGCCTTATACAAAATGAATTTCTATCCAATATAAGCCAACACATTTGGCCAAATCAATTATGACACATAAAAAAATGACTAAGTCCCCTATACATGTCATAACTAAAAATGTTGAATTCATTGGTACCAAAATAATTGTTGATAGTGTGAGTGGATCTCTGACAATCTCCAAACCCCGAGCTAGCTTGGTGACACTATAAGATAAAGGGAAAGGAAAGGGGAGTAACCTATATAGCTTAGTAAGTTCCTATGCAAATAATAAGCATCATAACCGCACAATTAACGTACAACTAACATGAAGAAGATTAGCATGAACGTTATCAAAATCTCAAATCCATAACTTACTCAGTCACAATCCTACCAAGAGTTCATCACATATCGAGCTCACTACTTATGAGTTTTACGTACATACCTATACCAACTCGTAACATAACCATATCCTTTCACAACTTTGACATTCTTGCTAAACACTCAAAATATTAACAGATACTTAGAAATCTTGCACATAATGCCATATATGTAGTCGAAGCAACCTCATATCTCATAATACATATGGGCTCGTTTTCGAGCTATTCACGGGTCTACTCACACAAGCTGTCAGTCAGGACGTAGCTACATAGTGCTGCTCATACAAGCTATCAGGTATTCGCAACACATGCCAGACCACCCAGCCACTGGTAGGACGTATGAGGCCGGCACTCGGATTACATAATCACATATACACATGGGTTCCTAGTGACATGTCACTCGTATCCTATTCTATTTCTAAGGTTCAACCCAGATTTCTCCCTTGTCAAAAAAAAAATTGTCGAATACATCCAAAGAGTCAATCACAATTCATACAATATTAAAGAATTTAAAACATAAAAATGCATTATTTACATACGAACTTACCTCGGTACAAAAATAGTAGAATTGGACCTAATCGTCAAACACTTTATTTTTCCCCCGATCTAGGTCCGAACCTCATTTTTCTTGATCTATAATAACAAATTTAACTAATTTAATACTCACATTATTCAATTTAGCCCAAAAATCTTATTATGGTAAAATTACATTTTTACCCTTAATATTTCACATTTTTATGATTTAGTCCCTAGGCTCGTAAATTGAAATGTATTCAATTTTTTCAAAACCAAGCCTAGCCGAACCATTTTCATACTTATACCAGCCCACCTTTCCACTTAATCACACTTTTACTACTTATTTTATAACTTTTATAACTAAGTCCTTTTTGACATTTTACCGAAATTCACTTAGCAAAAGTTGTTTATCTTACAACTTGTAACACCCCAAACCCGGCCTAGACGTTACGACCAGATCCGACGCGCTACATCGAAGCGTTCAAAACATTTGACATTGTTGGTTTAGAAAACTTAATTTTTTAAAATATACTTTCATTATAGATTAAAGTGAATGGAAGCTATGCACCAGGTAGGAAACCGGAAAAGAGTAGGTGAGTGCATCGGACTGCTTAAGTACCAAGCTCCCTTCGGATCCAATCCTTGACATGCACACCGCCATTGCCACACTTTAATGTTGTGTATTTTTTAGGAAAACAATTTGATTATATCCGTTTAAGAAGAAGTGATTAATTGTGGAAAACATTTTCATAGCGGAAACCTTGCTTGTAGTCGTGTTATTTTGAAATCAATTATTGTTTTTGAAAGAGCGCCCTCAAGCTAATCAATTTTGATAGTTAAAATAAATCATAACCATCATGATAAAATATAAATCAAAACCATAAAAATAATAAAGTGGCCTTATTACGAGTAAAACCCAAAACCTTAAACGCAAAATAAAATGAAGTCCAGTTCACCAGAAAGAAACCAAGTTTGTAGAAACATGTGGCCACTCCGAA
Source organism: Gossypium anomalum (assembly GCA_025698475.1). Taxonomy (NCBI): domain Eukaryota; kingdom Viridiplantae; phylum Streptophyta; class Magnoliopsida; order Malvales; family Malvaceae; genus Gossypium; species Gossypium anomalum. The sequence goes on from CM046957.1 coordinate 16,877,730, forward strand.
TCCCTCACAGCTCCAAGCCCACTATGGCTGGGGATCACCTGTGAGGATGAAAATAAAAAGGGTGAGTTTGGGGAAACTCAGTGTGTAAATTAACCCAACCATAGCCTATATCAGCTCAAACCACAGAAATAGAATAAGTTGGCCTTAGCCCAGAACAGAATTTAGAATAAAACCCATAGGCCCGTAACAGATCAAAATAGATATTACATGCTTATGTTGAACCCAACCCATATCCAACCATATACACCCCCATACCAACCTTTCACCATGTGGGGAGACTACTCGACCCATCCAACCGCTACACGCCACAGAAATATGCAGCATGGCTGCCAGAACAGGTAATGTGACAGAGTGACAAGAAACAAATAATCGTGGCAGAGCCACCAGAACAGATATATGTGGCAGAGCCACCAGAACAAATAATTTGTGGCAGAGCCACAAGGACGCTTCCTCCATAATATAACCCATGTCCCCATGCACAGATATTTATTCATGATATACATCATACAGATTTAAATCATCATGCTTTTCAGACAAAATTATCCCTAGGGGTAAAAAGGTCATTTTACACCTAGGGGTATCATGGTAATTTTCCATACAAAAGGGTGTTCTAGTAATTTAGCTATTTTAGGGCTGCATGCATATTTCTACCATTTACGTGCAATCAGAAACACTTACCGCGCATACTTACCGAATTGGGCCCGTTGGCCCGTTAACTGATTTTTGGCCCATTAAGCCCAAAATATCAATAATGCACGAAATCGCGCGTACTACAGTTTGATCACTTCATATTACCAGAACTATTAACCCATTTATCTTACGAGCATTCGCACACTCGCAAGTTCCCAAAATACCAGCCTTTCGGCATTTCAGCTTTTCGGCTTTTACCCGATCTAGTCTATGAGAGGGTGTCAGTTACACACCTATTTTATGACGATTCGCTGACGAGATCCACACACGAACTGCCTAGAATTGTATTACTACCACGGTAATCTATCTATCGAAAACGAACGATGTAATAACCCCTTACCATATTCGGCCAATAACACCTTAGGCACTAGCAATCCTACCTTTGCCGAAATTAGCGACTAGATTTAGATCCAGTTGATCCACTTGTCCAAGCCCTTGATCAGAAGCCTCTAGATCCCACTATTGTCAAGATACAATAGTTATCACAACCCCTTAGGGCTACAAATCCAAATCGACAGCCTCCCTAACCTTTAGGGGTTTTGGCTTTTCTAAAATACGAAGGAAAGACTAAGTTTGGAAAGACTTACCACCGATTCCTTCGGTCAATGATTCCAATTAATTTCTACTTAAATCTGATTTCGCTCTAAGCCCTCAAATGATCACCAAAGTTGAGCCTTCAGTGTTCTCAATATTCAGCTAAGTCCCTATAACTGTGGGGTTTTCGGCACTTTTTGCAACTGTGTAGAGAAAGATAGAATAGGAGGGTTTTGCTATGGTCTTGTCGATAGAAACTTGGGGTTTAGAGAACTAGTGAATTGGTCACAAATTATGAAGAGAAGAAATAGGGTTTTGGTTATAAGAAATCAGCACAAAAGAAATCAAGCTTTCGGGATTTTGGGATTTGAGGCAATCGGCTATAGGCTCACAAACGTCTGAAGAGAAAGATGGAGATGGACAGGAGGATAGAAAGATTTGGCTATGGAGGAAAGAAGAAGAAAAAGAATAGTAGATGATGAGAGGAGAAAGGAAAAAGTAGAGGATGAATGGTCAGAAAACGGCACAACTTACCCCATCTGCGAAATTTATAACTGTCAAATGACCTAGCCGAATGTTGCCCTCTAATGAAACCCTTGGCCAGCAACTCTTGCTCCTCAAGAGTCCCCCATTTGGCCAACTCTGCTATCTCTAATCAGCTCCTAAATTCTCTCCCTTATCCCCTCCTTGATCAATCTCCTGAGCAACTCAAACTTCTCCTGACAGACTTTTACTTGAGTTCCATTACTTCCCTTTTCTGTACATAAAAATTAATTCCCTTAATATGCTTTCATTGTGATTTGAACCTAGGTCCTCCCTAACATCCACACGCCACTTTTATAGCCTTCCTAGTGGCGTCACATAGCACTTTGCCACCTGCTTCCTTGTGTTTTATTTTACACAATTAATACTTAAAAGCCTAGCTTACCAGAACCCTTTTTCCTTATGGAATTAATATTAACTAAAATTACCAGGTTTTAACTTAAGCTTGGGCCTTCTAGAGGCCCACTAACATAGTTAAACCTACACCTAGTAGACAGAGCACAGAAAATTTTAAATTTTGCCAACATTTTCAGAATTCTCAAAAATTGGGGCGTTACAACTCTACCCTCCTTAAAGAAATTTCGTCCTCGAAATTTACCTAATCCAAACAGATGAGGGTATTGCTGTTGCATCGCCTCTTCTGGCTCCCAAGTAGCTTCCTCTCTGCCATGGTTACGCCAAATCACCTTCACTAATGGGATAGTTTTCATTCTCAGAACCTTAACATCTCGATCCAATATTTGCACAGGCTCCTCCTCAAAGGTCAAATCAGTTTGCCCTTAATTTCTGCAACCGGCACGACATGAGTAGGGTCAAAACAATAATGCCTTAACATGGAGACGTGAAAAACATCGTGAATCCTATCTAACTCCAGAGGCAATTCCAGTTGATAAGCCATTGGGCCTACTCGCTTTAAAACCCGATAAGGCCCAATGAACCTTGGACTCAACTTGCTCTTCTTACCAAACCTTAGTATCTTCTTCCAAGGAGAAACCTTTAAGAAAACCATATCACCCACTGAGTATTCAATCTCCTTACGTTTCAAATCTACATACGACTTTTTCCTATCGGACGCTTCCTCCAACCGGTCTCTAATCAACTTGACCTTATCCTCAGTATCTGCCACCAATTCAGGTCCAAGAACCTGTCATTCTCCTAGTTCGGTCCAACAACTAGGTGTACGACACCTTAGTCCATACAATGCTTCATATGGTGCCATTCGAATACTTTCCTGATAACTGTTATTGTACGCAAATTTTGCCAACAGCAAGTAATCCTCCCAACTCCCTCGGAAGTCAATAACACATCCCCTCAACATGTCCTCTAGAATCTGAATAACCCTTTCTGGCTGACCATCAGTTTGGGGATGAAAAGCCGTACTAAAGTTCAATCGCATCCCCAATGCCTCATGTAGCTTCTACCAAAATCGAGATGTGAATCTAGGATCTCGGTTAGAGATAATCGAAACTAGGACACCATGAAGTCACACAATCTCCGCTACATACAACTTGGCTAACTTCTGAAGTGAAAAGTTAGTGCGAACAGGTATAAAATGGGCCGATTTGGTCAACCTATCCACAATCACCCATATCGAGTCTTTCTTCGATGGTGTCAAGGGTAGCCCACTCACAAAGTCCATGGTTACCATCTCCCACTTCCAAAGTGGTATCTTTACTAGTTGCAGCAATCCAGAAGGTAATTGATGCTCAGCTTTCACTTGCTGGCATGTCAGACACTTCCCCACAAATTCCATTACTTCTCGTTTAAGCCCAGGCCACCAATATAGTTCTCGCAAGTCATGATACAACTTATTCCCTCCAAGATGCATGGCACAAAGTCCCCTATGAGCTTCCTTCTATATTGACTACCTCAAGTTAGAGTCCTTCGGAACACAAATTCTTCCTCGGAAGCACAAAACTTCTTCTCTATTCAACCCAAACTTAGAAGTTTCCCCTTCTTTAACTTGTTGAAAATGAGCGACCAAAGACTCATCTTCCAACTACTTTTCCTTAATCTGATCCACCTAGGTTGGCCTTACTTGCAATTCTGCCAATAGACTTCCATCATCATACAGACTCAGATGAGCAAACATTGCTCTCAGATCAGATACAGCTCTACGACTCAGAGCATCAGCTACCACATTAGCTTTGCCTGGGTGATATTTGATCGAACAATCATAATCCTTAAGCAACTCGATCCATCTCCTTTGCCTAAGGTTCAGTTCCTTCTGAATCAGCAAATACTTAAGACTCTTATGGTCTGTGTATATAATACACCTTTCTCCATACAAGTAGTGTCTCCAAATCTTAAGTGCAAAGATCACTGCTGCTAACTCCAAATCATGAGTAGGATAGTTCCCCTCATGAGGCTTAAGTTGTCGTGATGCATAAGCAACCACCTTACCCTCTTGCATCAACACACAACCCAAACCTACGTGTGATGGATCACTGTACACAGTAAAATCCTTCCCAGACTCTAGTTGAATTAACACAGGTGCTTCAGTCAGAACTTTCTTCAACTTCTCAAAAGCTTCCTGCTGCTTCTCAGTCCATACAAACGGTACTCCTTTCCTTATGAGTTTCATCAGAGGTGCTGCCATCACAGAAAAACTTTCCACAAACCTTCTATAGTATCCTGCCAAGCCTCGAAAACTTTAAATTTCTGACACCGACCTAGGTGGCTTCCATTCTAGAATTGCTTCAATCTTACGAGGGTCCACCTTAATCCCCTCAGCAGAGACCACATGTCCTAAGAAGGTTACCTCCCTCAGCCAGAATTCACACTTGCTGAACTTCGCATAGAGTTCCTTCTCCCTTAACACTTGCAGCACAATGCGAAGATGCTCATCATGTTTCGCTTCTGTTTCAGAATATACCAGGATATCATCAATAAAGACAACTACAAATCGATCCAAAAATGGTTGGAACACACGATTCAACAGATCCATAAATGCTGCAAGAGCATTTGTTAGTCTAAATGGCATAACTAAAAACTCGTAATGACCATACCGAGTCCTGATTGCCATCTTAAACAGCTCCCAAGTGACCCTATCAGCTGGAGTCCCGTCCCTCACAGTGAGCCACCACTGATAAGCCTCATCTCGTAGCAACGATACGGCTCCCTTCAGCATCTGCTCCACAGAGCAGTCCAAGTCATCCATAATTCACTCTCTGGCCTCCAGCCAATATTCTGCCACATTCGGGGCTACACCAAATACGCCCCTAAAGATCTCTGCTCCGTTAGCCTGGAGTCGCTCAGAAATTGATCCTCGAATTCCATTACCGGTATTTGCCCCGGCCACCCTTTCCAAAACACGAAGCATAGCCTGGGACAGGGTGTCATCCCCGGCACCACGATCATGAGACTTTACTTCCGTTACCGGTGGTACCGGTGCCTCCCCTGTCGGCATATGCCCAAAAGATGCAGTTCCTACTCGAGCACTACCTCGGCCTCATCCACGGCCTCTTCTACGAGCTGCTCGCGTACTCATATCGTATTATCTGTTTACGAATTTTATGCATTAATTTCAGCATTTTAATGATTATTACAGATGTTTTATGATTCAGTAATTCAGAGTTTTATGATTCAGTAATTTCAGTCTTTTATCAAGTTTTCCTATAGTTTCAGTAGCATCCTATCTAGAGTATTCTAGTAGGGTTGCAATACAGATAGGTAATTCAGAATATATTCAGAAAAATTTAGAACACTTACAGACTTGAGCCGGAGATTCGGGTGCCACCTTCTAAAGATCTAAATTTTGAAAATAAAGTTTTACAGTCTTTATAAAACTTTTATATTCGAAAACCTTTGTTTTTGTAAACCCATTCCACAGCCGAGTTGTTGCAACTTGGCTCTGATACCACCAAATGTAACACCCAAACCCGGCCTAGACGTTACGATCGGATCCGACGTGCCATATCGGAGCGTTCAAAACATTTGATATTGTTGGTTTAGAAAACTTACTTAATGTTTTAAAAGATACTTTCATTATAGATTAAAGTGAATGGAAGCTATGCACCAGGTAGGAAACCGGAAAAGAGGAGGTGAGTCCATCGGACTACTTAAGTACCAAGCTCCCTTCGGATCCAATCCTAGACATGCACACCGCCATTGCCATACTTTAATGTTGTGTATATTTTTAGGAAAACAATTTGATTATGTCCGTTTAAGAAGAAGTGATTAATTTTGGAAAACATTTTCATAGCGGAAACCTTGCTTGTAGTCGTGTTATTTTGAAATCAATTATTGTTTTTGAAAGCGCGCCCTAAAGCTAATCAATTTTGATAGTTAAAATAAATCATATCCATCATGATAAAATATAAATCAAAACCATAAAAATAATAATGTGGCCTTATTACAAGTAAAACCTAAAACCTCAAACAAAAAATAAAATGAAGTCCAGTTCACAAGAAAGAAACCAAGTTTGCAGAAACATGTGGCCACTCCGAATCTATCACGGCTCCAAGCCCACTATGGCTGGGGATCACTTGCGAGGATGAAAATAAAGGGGTGAGTTTGGGGAAACTCAGTGTGTAAATTAACCCAACCATAGCCTATATCAGCTCAAACCACAGAAATAGAATAAGTTGGCCTTAGCCCAGAACAGAATTTAGAATAAAACCCATAGGCCCAAAACAGATCAGAACAGATATTACATGCTTATGCTGAACCTAACCCATATCCAACCATATGCACACCCATACCAACCTTTCACCATGTGGGGAGACTACTCGACCCACCCAACTGCTACACACCACAGAAATATGCAGCATGGCTGCCAGAACAGGTAATGTGATAGAGTCACCAGAAACAAATAATCGTGGCAGAGCCACCAGAACAGATATATGTGGTAGAGCCACCAGAACAGATAATTTATGGCATAGCCACCAGGACGCTTCCTCCATAATATAACCCATGTCCCCATGCACAGATATTTATTCATGGTATACATCATACAGATTTAAATCATCATGCTTTTCAGACAAAATTATCCCTAGGGGTATAAAGGTCATTTTACACCTAGGGGTATCATGGTAATTTTCCATACAAAGGGGTATTCTAGTAATTTAGCTATTTTAGGGTTGCATGCATATTTCTACCATTTACGTGCAATCAGAAACACTTACCGCGCATACTTACCGAATTGGGCTCGTTGGCCCATTAACCAATTTTTGGCCCATTAAGCCCAAAATATCAATAATGCACGAAATCACGCGTACTGCAGTTTTATCACTTCAGATTACCAGAATTATTAACCCATTTATCTTACGAGCATTCGCACACTCGCAAGTTCCTAAAATACTGGCCTTTCGGCATTTCAGCTTTTCGACTTTTGCCGATCTAGTCTATGAGAGGGTGTTAGTTACACACCTATTTTATGACAATTCACTGACGAGATCCACACATGAACTGCCTACAATTGTATTACTACCACGTTAATCTATCTATCGAAAATGAACGATGTAATAACCCCTTACCATATTCGGCCAATAACACTTTAGGCACTAGCAATCCTACCTTTGCCGAAATTAGCGACTAGATTTAGATCCAGTTGTTCCACTTGTCCAAGCCCTTGATCAGCAGCCTCTAGATCCCACTATTATCAAGATACAACAGTTATCACAACCCCTTAGGGCTACAAATCCAAATCGACAGCCTCCCTAACCTTTAGGGGTTTCGACTTTTCTAAAATACGAAGGAAAGACTAAGTTTGGAAAGACTTACCACCGATTCCTTCAGTCAACGATTCCAATTAATTTCTACTTAAATCTGATGCCGCTCTAAGCCCTCAAATGATCACCAAAGTCGAGCCTTCAGTGTTCTCAATATTCAGCTAAGTCCCTATGAGTGTGGGGCTTTCGGCTCTTTTTGTAATTGTGTAGAGAAAGATAGAATAGGAGGGTTTTGCTATGGTCTTGTCGTCAGAAACTTGGGGTTTAGAGAACTAGTGAATCGGTCACAAATGATGAAGAGAAGAAATAGGTTTTGGTTATAAGAAATCGGCACAAAAGAAATTAAGCTTTTGGGATTTCGGGATTTGAGGCAATCGGCTATAGGCTCACAAACGTCTGAAGAGCAAGATGGAGATGGACAGGAGGAAAGAAAGATTCGGCTATGGAGGAAAAAAGAAGAAAAATAAAGTAGATGAAGAGAGGAGAAAGGACAAAGTAGAGGATGAATGGTCAGAAGACGGCACAACTTAGCCCATCTGCTGAATTTATAACTGTCAAATGACCTAGCCGAATGTTGCCCTCTAATGAAACCCTTGGCCGGCCAACTCTTGCTCCTCAAGAGTCCCTTATTCGGCCAACTCTGCTCTCTCTAATTAGCTCCTAAATTCTCTCCGTTGTCCCCTCCTTGCTCAATCTCCTGAGCAACTCAAACTTCTCCTGACAGACTTTTACTTGAGTTCCATTACTTCCCATTTTTGTACATAAAAATTAATTCCCTTAATATGCTTTCATTGTAATTTGAACCTGGGTCCTCCCTAACATCCACACACCACTTTTATAGCCTTCCTAATGGCGTCACATGCCACTTTACTACCTGTTTCCTTGTGTTTTATTTTACACAATTAATACTTAAAAGCCCAGCTTACCAGAACCCCTTTTCCTTATGGAATTAACATTAACTAAAATTATCGGGTTTTAACTTAAGCTTGGGCCTTCTAGAGGCCCACTAACATAGTTAAAGCTACACCTAGCAAACAGAGCACAGAAAATTTTAAATTTTGCCAACATTTTCAGAATTCTCAAAAATTGGGGCGTTACACAACTAACATACATTTTTACCATTAGACATCAAAACACACAAATATCTAACATGGCTAAAAATTTAAACTTCATCTTTTTTCAAATTAGTCCTTGAAATAGCTAAATTAGGTTACAAGGATCTCAAAAACACAAAAATCATTAAAAACGGCGCTAGAATAGACTTACAATCGAGCTTGGAAGCTTGACAAACCATAGCTATGTCTTTTTCTTGTAAATTTCGGCCAAGGGGGACTAAATTGATGAAGAAGAAGACTTTTATTTAGTTATTTTGGCTTTATTTGACAAATGACCAAAATGCTCTTCATGGATAACTTTAAAATTTCACCTAATCATGTCTATTTTTGTCCATCTAATTAAAAATGGTCTAATTACCATCTAAGGACCTTCAGTTTAAAATTCCATAGCAATTAGATATCTCTAGCTTCTAGAACACACATTTTGCACCTATTGTAATTTAGTCCTTTTAACTAAATTGAGTGCCTAATCGATAAAATTTTCGAACGAAATTTTCAAGAAATAATTCCATGAAATTATAGACCATATAAATATAATAAAAATAAATCTTTCGTCGGATTCGTGGTCCCGAAACCACTGTTCTGATTTGGCCCTAAAATGGGCTGTGACAAAAAAGATGTGAAATTTGAATGGTCTGACAAGTGTTAGCAAAGTTTTAATCAGTTGAAAGAATTGTTGACCGAGACACCAGTTCTAGGTTAGCCTAAATCGAGTAAAAATTTTGTGATTTTCAGCGATGCATCTTTAAATGGTTTAGGCTGTGTTTTGATGCAAGAAGGAAAAGTGATAGCTTATGCTTCCAGACAATTAAAGTCGCATGAAAAGAATTATCCGACGCATGATTTAGAGTTTGCAGCTATTGTATTTGTGCTATAAATTTGGTGACGCCATTGATTCGATGAAAAATGTCATATATTTACCTATCATAAGAGTTTAAAATATCTAATTTCGCAAAAAGATTTGAATTTGAGACAGCGCAGTGGCTCGAACTATTAAAAGATTATGAGTTGATCATTGATTATCATCTAGGAAAAGCGAATGTGGTTGCTGATACTTTAAGCAAAAAGTCTTTATTTGCTCTACGAGCGATGAATACATGACTGATATTATCTGATGATGGCTCAATATTAGCCGAATTGAAAGCTAGACTGATGTTTTTACAGGAAATCTATGAAGCTCAGAAATGCGATGGCAAGTTGTTAGCAAAACGGGCACAGTGTGAGTCGATTTTTTATTTAGAATTTCAGTTTGAACCCGATAATTGTTTATTGTTTAGAGCTAGAATTTGTGTACTGAAAAATCCAGAGCTCATTCAGAGAATCTTGCACGAAGCCCATAATGGTAGCTTATTTGTTCATCTAGGAAGTAATAAAATGTACAGTGATTTGAAAAAAGATGTATTGGTCGCTGGGAATGAAACGTGGGATTTCTGACTTTGTATCTAAATGTTTAGCATGTCAACAAGTTAAAGCTGAACATCAAGTACCTTTTGCATTATTACAACCAGCGATGATATCAGAGTGGAGATGGGATCTAGTTACTATGGATTTCGTATCGAGTTTACCCCTATCTCCGAGAAAGAAAGATGCCATTTGGGTTATCGTTGATCATTTGACAAAGTCAGCACATTTTATTCCGGTACGTATAGATTTCTCCATTGAGAGATTAGCTAAATTATACATTTTTAATATTGTCAAATTACATGGGGTGCCAATTTCCATCATGTCGGATAGAGATTCGCGGTTTACATCACGATTCTGGAAAAAGTTACAGGAAGCTCTAGGTACGCGATTGCATTTTAACACTGCATTTTATCCTCAGACCGATAGTCAGTTCAAGCGAGTGATTCAAATTCTCGAAAATATGCTTCGTTGTTGTGTATTAGAGTTTGAAGGCAACTGGGAGAAATATTTAATGTTGGTTGAATTCGCGTATAACAATAGTTTTTAGTCGAGCATAAAAATGGCATCGTATGAAGCTTTGTGTGGTCATAAATGTCGAACTCCGTTATACTAGACTGAGCTCAGTAAGAAAAAGATACACATGATTTATTTAATTAGTGAGACTTAAGAAAAAGTAAAAAGTGATTCGAGATAGTTTAAAAGCAGCTTTAGATCATCAAAAATCATATGCAGATCTTAAACGTAAAGATATAGAATTCCAAGTTGGCAATAGAGTACTCTTGAAATTATCGCCCTGAAAGAAAGTTCTTCAGTTCAGTCACAAAAGAAAGCTAAGTCTACGATTTATCAAGCTGTATGAGATTACTGAAAGAATAGGAGCTACTGCGTATTGATTAGCTTTACCGTCAACATTAGAAAAGATTCATGATGTCTTTCACGTGTCCATGTTACGACGGTACTGATTGACCCTTCACATGTTATCTCCCCGATGGATATTGAGATTCAACCTGATATATCATACAGTGAAGAACCGATCAGAATTCTAGCACGAAAGGTGAAAAAGTTAAGAAATAATAACATATCTTTAGTAAAAGTTCTCTGGGAACGACACAGAATAGAAAAATCCACCTGGGAACTCAAGGAAGCTATGAGAAACCAATATTCGAACCGCTTTTTTGGTAAGATTTTCGGGGATGAAAATTCCTTTAGGGGGAGAATTGTAACAGCTCGTTTTCAATAAAATGGGAACAGTGGTTTTAGGACAACAAATTCAAATTCAAAAAAATTATTTTATTATTATTTTATTTCCTACATCATGATAGTAGTACCGTATGAAAATTTTGTTAAGAAATTTTATCGTTTACATGCTCAATTTGATAAAAAGAACTAAATTGCGTAAAGTGCGAAAGTTGAGTTTTAGTAGCTAAAGGTATTAAATAGCTATAGAATCTTAAAGTATGAGTCCTTAAATGGTAATTATACCAACGACGTATGACTATTACCGAGCCTCGTTTGAACCTTAGGAATTTGTAGGATACAAATGAAATGTCATAAGGTTTACATGATTCAGGTGCTGGTCTTGATCGTCCTACTGATGAATGAGGTCTGGCATGTGTTGCGAATACTCCACAGCTCTTGTGAGCAGCATCGTGTAGCTACGTTCTGACCCACAACTTGTGTGAACAGGCCCATATTCACAGCTTATGTGAACATACCGATTCACACCTCATGTGAGCATACATGTATAGGATTTGACGGATTACAGTTATATGAGTTAGCACACTATGTGTGAGCTATCCCAGGTATCCAATGGTATTCTAATGGTTCAACGGGCATTATTCTGATATGAAATGGTAAGGGTTAACTACAGACTATTATAGGGGTACATATGAATTATATGGAAATGTTGTTACGTGGTATATGGAAAATTGAATTGGATGATACATATATATAAAACTTAATAAATTGTTGTGCTCATCCATGATTATTGGTTTGTATATGTATTTACATGGCTAAGATGGTTAGTGTATATATGCTTAGGCATTTAGCCAAATTATGTTGGGACATGCTATGTTTATCTTACCTATTTTGTGATTAAATGGTAAGTTATGTTTTAAGTTATACGAACTTACTTAGCTTAAATGCTTACTCTGTGTTATTTTTACATGTTTTATACTGAATTAAAAGCTAATTCGATTTGGAAGCTTGTCGAAGCTATATCACACTATCTATCGGCTCTTTTGGTACTTTTAGTTGTTTAATTTTGGTTATAATGGCATGTATAGGTATTTTGGCTATTATTAGCCTATGTGTTTTGGTTGTTGAAATAGCCAATTGGTTTGGCTTGTGTTATGGCATTTTGGTGATGAAATAAACTTAGTTTTGGCATGTAAATGATAGCCTTAATATGGATGATATTTGGCTTGATATGCTTGAATTATGGAAGATGAAGTTATGGATTAAATATGCATATTATATATATGGCTTGTAATTTGTTGGAAATGTTGAGAATTGGTACTTTGTTTTGAATGGCTTATATTGTTATTGATGTTATTTGTTGAATGGTATATTTTGCACCATTTCGTAAGTTTTTGGTTAGTAATTTCAATGGTATGTATTGATACAAATATGCCTAAAAGTTAGTTGAGTATTTTGGCCAAATAGAGTACATGATTATACATGCTTACATGTTGTCATTTGAGGTGCCTAAGGGCATATTGGTTGTATGTGATTATACCACATGTTTGAAGCTAGAATCTGCATGATTTTGGTGTCATTTTATGGCTTGTAATTGTGTACAAATATGCTTGTAGGTACATGCTAGTTTGGGTGAGAAAAATGGCTTGAAAATAGCCTATTTTTTGTCCACACGGGCAGAGACACGGGCATGTGTATCAGCCGTGTATGACACACGGCCAGGTGACACTACCGTGTGTCCCCTGTAGCTTTCAAAGGGTTGCAAGTCAAGCTGTTACATGGCCTAGCACACAACCTGGCACACGGGCATGTGGGGTTACTTCGAAGGAACACGGCCTGGTACATGGGCACGTGGCTTGGCCGTGTGACCCAAGTCAGTGAGTTACCGAGACACAGACACGGGCTGGGACACGATCGTGTGTCCCTACTTTGAATTCCCACACGGCCTGAGACACGGGTATGTCTCTTGGCCGTGTGGCCCTTGTAGTGTTGAAAATTTTCACTAATTTCTAAAAATTTCTTTGAGTTTTCGTTTTAGTCTAGACTTGTTGCTAACGTGTTTTTAGGGCCTCGAGAGCTCATTTAAGGGACAGGACTGGTTTTACTATGATTATTGATAGGATTTGAAATTTTTGAAATTTATGTTCGTGATTTGAAAACTCTGGTAATACTCCGTAACCCTGTTCCGGCGATGGATATGGGTTAGGGGTTTTACATTCAACATCATCATTTAAGTTCACAAATCACAAAGTTCAAATCATAAAATAAAGGCAAAACTGCAGGAAGCTCTCGCTACTCTAGATTTCACTTTAATAATGAGATTTGATGCAAAACCTTAGCAGATTTCTCTTCCCCTTCCTTGTGTCTGTGACTTTTCTGCTCTTTAAGTTGCTACCCTCTCCTCTCTTTTCTCTGAGATTTTCCATAAGAATCTAATGCAGAGAAAAAAGTTGCTCTCTAATTCTCTCTCTCCAAAAATCCTCTCCTCTTTTCTTTTCTCTTTCCTTATTTATAGGGTAGGTCCCTCCCTTTCAGCACACACCTTTTGGTTTCTTTTTTTCAGGGTGGTTTATCTGGTACAAGTACAGCTGGCTGAGAGTGGCGTGGGCCGAGTGTTGCGTCATCTTCATGGAATTTCCATGGAATTCTTGTTGCCAATCCAACTAGCATTTTACCATGGCAATATTTCAGTTCCTTCATTTTCCTACTCTTTTCTCTCTTCTCTTCTTCATCCTGCACCTGTTGTCAACCACAACCAACACATTTTTTCCCCAATAATAAAAGTAAAAAATATTAATATTTGTAGCATAATCTAAGGTTTGTAACTATTTTCAAGTGTTATCAGGCGTATCGGTGGTCCCAACACACCGATGGCCACACCATCCCCTAGTCAGTATGGCTCGACTTATTCTGCTACTTATGCTAAACCCATCATTTTTACAGAAGCACCACATATTGCACCACATTTTTCTATTTCTACATCAATGCCAAGTTTTATTTTTGGATCTTCATCCCCGGCATATTGCATGCCTATGCCATCGATATTTTAGATGACAATAGATTGACCACCTCCGGACATACTAATGTCCAGAGTGTAAATACTACAGTAAAAGATATATAAATGAGGCGGTATTGTAACACCTCTTACCTGTGTCCAACGTCGAGACAGGATACGAGGCCTTACTAGACTTAAACACAAGCAACATACAAAATGGGGCCTTAAAATTTCGTTCAAATTAAATTCATTCATACATATGCAAATTGTCCCTTATATGGGCCTACAAGACCCAAAACATGCATCGAGTGTAGTTCGGGACTAAACCAAGTACTTTAGAAAACTTTGGGAAAACTTAGAAAATTTTCATGAAACAGGGTCACACGCCTTTGTGGCTTGGGACACACCCATGTCCTCAGCTCATGTAACGCTCTGTTTATGATGTCATCATAAATTATGTGCAGACTTCACACGGCCTAGGCACACGCCCATGTCCTAAGGCCGTGTCCTTCACACGAATGAGACACACAGCCGTGTCTCTAACCGTGTGTTTACTACTGGGCATTCTGTTTTGCCAAATTAGGGTGCAGCGGACACATGGCCGGATCACACGCCCATAGGGCAGACCGTGTGTCACACACGGCCTAGACACATGCCCGTGTGTCTACCCGTGTGGACAACTTTAAGGTTATTTTCTAAGCCACTTGCCACCCTTAAGAGCTCACTCACTTATACACTTGTGATGGCAAACAACATAGCATATTTAGTCATTCAAATACTCACAATCATAATTAATCCATGACTTTGAATTGTCAACATATCACATGCTCAAACCATCATGCTTTCATATTGCATTCCACACCAATTTCATATTTATTCATCCTTATAAACCTACTTTCAACCTACTCAATTATACCATGAACATGGCCATACCTATTAGTCCCAATTAATTCATTAAGCATATGTGTCATTTATCACATCCATTACCAATAAGCAACCACCAACCACATCACAAGCATAAACACATTGCATGCACGGATAAATAATTAGGGTTACAACCCAAGAAGCAAATATAAGCCACATCTCATGGCCTTATACAAATTGAATCATAATACCATCATGAGCCAACTCATTTCACTAATCAATATGACACATACCAAAATGACCAAGTCCCCTATACATGCCATATTCAAAATGTTGTGACTAACTATACCCAAACATCCAATTGATATTGTGATCGAGTCTCCGACGTCCTTCGATCCCCGAGCTAGCTTGGCGACACTATAAAAGATGGAAAGGAAGGGGGTAAGCATTAAAGCTTAGTAAGTCCATATGCAAATAACATGCTATCTAAACAAGTATTTAACATACATTTAACATAATGAACATAAATTTGTATTTCATCAAATCACTTAAACTTACTCATCACATAAACTACCCTATCATAAGTTCATCACATACCAAGGCATTACTCATGAGTTTGGTATACATACCTGTATCAACTCATAACATAATCTCTTACTCATTCTTCTCATTGACTTATCCCTTGGGTCTTCTGTCAAGTTACTCAATAATTTACCCGTTGAACACTCAGAATACTATTGGATATACAGAAGGTTGGCACATAAGTGCCACATACGTAGCTAAAGCTACCTCAAATCACATGACACATAAAAGCTCATTCTCGAGCTAGTCATGGGTCTGCTCACACAAGTTGTTGGTCAGGACTTAGATACACGGACTGCTCTCACAAGCTGTCAAGTATCCGCAACACATCCCGGACTACCCAGGCACCGGTAGGATGTACAAGACCAGCACCAGGAACCACATAAACATATATCACATATCTCATGAGCTCATAAATCACATGGTTCCTAGTGACATGTCACTTGTATCATAAACTATTCCTAAGGTTCAAACGGGATTTTTTGATATCACATATCTTTCAAGCTTACTCTTAATGTCGATATCAATGTACATAATACCAATCACTTACTCATGGAGCAATCAAAGCATAACTCATAATAGCATTAAAGAATTTGAATTCACATAATACTCAAGCATCAAAAATATAGCATAACATCACATTATTTGTATATGAACATACCTCGGTACAAAATGATGAAAACGAACCTATTCTTTGTAAACCTTGTTTTTCCCCCGATCAAGACCCGAATCACGTTTTTCTTGATCTATAATGCCAAATTTAACTTGTTTGATACATACATTGTTCAAATCGACCTATAAAACATTCTTTGGTAAAATTACCATTTTAACCTTAACTTTCCACTTATTTACAAATTAGTCCTTATGCTCGTAAAACGAAATACTTGCATTTTTTTTGTTACCCAAGCCTAGCCGATTCATATTCCTACTCTTAGCAACCCACATTTTTCTTTATTTCACATATTTACAACTCATTTTACAACTTTTACAAATTGGTCCCTTTTAGGTGTTTTCATGCAAAATCACTTTGTAAAAGATGTTTATCACACATTAAACTTTCATATTCTTCCACTAAACATCAAAATACATGCATTTCACACATGGGTAAGTTTTTGAACATGAACCCTAGCTCAAAATAATGGTAGAAATAACGAGATCAGTTGATGACAACTTCAAAAATGTAAAGAACATTAAAAACGGGGCTAGGATGGATTACTATTGAGCTTGAAAGTTGAAAAAACCCTAGCTATGGTGAGCATGAAAATTTTGGCTATGGCATGGAGAAGATGAGAAAATTTTGCTTTATTTTTCCTTTTTTATTCTTTTAATTACTAAATGACCAAAATGCCCTTAAGGCTTTTCTTTCAAATTTTTCCTATTCATGCCCATTTTTGTCCAAAATTTTAGAACTTGGTCAAATTACTATTTAAGGAGCTCTAATTAATAATTCATAGCAATTTCATGCTTAAAGCTTCAAGAACTCAAGTTTTACAACTTATTCAATTTAGTCCCTAACTTCAAATTGGACACTTTAGGCATAAAATTTCTTCATGAAAATTTCACACAAACATGCAATCATATAATGGATCATCAGATAATCATAAAATAATTATTTCTATTTCAGATTTGTGGTCTCAAAACTACTATTCTGACTAGACCCTATTCGAGATGTTATAGGTATCCACAAGTATATGGGTCTAGTTGTAATATAGTTACAATACAATAGGTGAGTACTCTGAGGATCGTACCCAATGGAGGCTAGTGCTAGATCAATTTTAACCTAAACAACAAAAGATCCAATTAGTATTCTAAATAAGTTATAGTACCAAAATATAAATAAAAGGGATATTTTAAGATTTTTATAATCGTAAAATATAAAAAGGAAATAAATATCAAGAGATTGAAAAGTGGAATTAATCAAATCTTATTATGGGTGATTATCTCGCTTCAGTAATCTTCATCAACTGTTGCTTTGGGTTTCTCGTCAATCAACTAGTCGGTATGTTAGCAAGATCTTTCGATACATCCACTAAAATAATGAGTCAGCAATGACTACTTATCTTCTAACCTCTACTCACTAATCCCCGATAAAAGGATTAGTTCCTCATGGTTTTCGTAAATAATATAGAATTGGCATAAAAAGTAAACATGAGAAATGAACCAAAAGTATAGAGTTTAAGAAAAAAACCTAAATTGCATTTAGAATGAAAGTGAATCCACAAAGTTTAATTGTATCCAAAAATTAGTTCTCTCAAAAATAAAACAAAGAACAAACTAAAAATAAATCTAAAATCTAAGAAAAGAGAAAAGCTAAACTGGAATTAAAAAAGAAATTCTAAAACTAAGTAATTCATGTCCATAATGTGTGACAAATGAGCCTATTTATAGATTTCAGGTGGCCGTTGTCCTTAACCTTAGGTTAGTTTATGTTCCCGAGCTTTAAGTTTGATTGTGCGGACCAAATCGCCCCTTGGCTCGTGTTAATTCCCGTCCAAAGTTGATGTCGCGACACATTAGGACCTGTGTCACGACATAGAAGTCAATATACCCTTCTTGGGATGTCTTTAGGGGTATGTCGCAACATTGTGCCGCGACATCAAAGGCAGTTTTAGAATTTCTCTGTAACATCCCTTACCCGTATTCAACATCGAAACAAAGTACGAGGCATTACCGGACTTATCACATGAACAAACATACAATTTGGGGTTATGCATTTGCATCCAAATTAAAAATTTTTGCATTTAATCATAAAGTCCCTAAAATGAGCCTACGAGGCCCAAAACATGCTTTGGAAGTGGTTTGGGACTAAACCAAAAATTTTAGAAAATTTTACAAAACTTAAAAAATTTTCAACTAAACAGGGGTCACACATCCGTGCGGGCATGGGACACACCCAAGAACAAATTGAAGACACACGACCAAGTCACACGCCCGTGTGCTAGGCCATGTGGTCGATTTAAAATTCATGATTTTTCATTAAATAGGTGCAGACTTCACACGCTCGGGTCCAAAGCCATGGCCCTCACAAGGCTGAGACACACGGCCATGTCTCTGCCCGTGTACTTAATATTGGCCATTAGTTTTGCAAAAATTAGGGTGCAAGGGACACACAACCTAAACACATGCCCGTGGGGCAAGCCGTGTGTCGCACACGGCCTAGACACATGCCCGTGTGGACAAAAATAAGGCTTTGTACCAAGCCATTTTGCCACCCTTTAATGCACACACCTACACAACATGACATAGCACCAATCCAAGCATATACATACAACCAAACTTCCATACCCAAGACATAAATACCTCATTTTTGAAAGGATCAATATATGAATATACTTATAACCAATATTAGCACATTTCCAATGGCCTTATACAAAATGAATGTCTAACCGATATAAGCCAACACATTTGGCCAAATCAATTATGACATATAAAAAAATGACCAAGTCCCCTATACATGCCATAAGTCAAAATGTTGAATTCATTGGTACCAAAATAATTGTTGATAGTGTGAGTGGATCTCCGACAGTCACTGAACCCGAGCTAGTTTGGTAACACTATAAGACAAGGGAAAAGAAGGGGAGTAATCTATATAACTTAGTAAGTTCCTATGCAAATAATAAGCATCATAACCACACAACTAACATACAATTAACATGATGAAGATTAGCATGAACTTTATCAAAATCTCATAGTCATAACTTACTCAATCACAGTCCTACCAAGAGTTCATCACATATCAAGCTCATTACTTATGAGTTTTACGTACATACCTGTACCAACTCGCAACATAATCATATCCTTTCACAACTTTGACATTCCCATTGAACACTCAGAATATTAACGGATACTCGAAAATCTTGCATATAAGTGCCATATATGTAGTCTAAGCTACCCCATATCTCATAATACATATGGGCTCATTTTTGAGTTATTCGCGGGCTTGCTCACACAAGCTGTCAGTCAGCTCGTAGTTACACAGTGCTGCTCACAATCTGTCAGGTATCTGCAACACATGCTGGACTACCCAGCCACTGGTAGGACGTACGAGACCAGCACCCGGATTACATAATTGCATATACACATGGGTTCCTACTGACATGTCACTCGTATCCTATTTTATTTCTAAGGTTCAACCGGGATTTCTCGCTTGTCAAAAACTTTGTTGAATAAATCCAAAGAGTCAATCACAATTCATACAATATTAAAGCATTTAAAACATAAATATAACAATGCATTATTTACATACGAACTTACCTCGGTACAAAAATAGTAGAATTGGACCTAATCATCAAACACTTTGTTTTTCCCCCGATCTAGGTCCGAACCTCGTTTTTCTTTATCTATAATAACAAATTTAACTCATTTAAAACTCACATTATTCAATTTAGCCCAAAAATCATATTATGGCAAAATTACCATTTTTGCCCCTAATGTTTCACATTTTTACAATTTAGTCTCTAGGCTCATAAATGGAAATGTATTCAATTTCTTCAAAACCCAAGCCTACTCGAACCATTTTCATACTTATACCAGCCCACATTTTCCACTTAATCACACTTTTACTACTTATTTTATAACTTTTACAAATAAGTCTTTTTTGACATTTTTACCGAAAATCACTTAGCAAAAGTTGTTTATCTAACACTAAACATGCATTTTCTACCATTAGAAATAAAAATACACAAATATCTAACATGGGTAAAATTTTAAACTTCATCTTTCTTTCAAATTAGTCCTTGAAATAGCTAGATTAGGTTACAAGGATCTCAAAAACATGAAAATCATTAAATACAGGGCTAGAACGGACTTACAATTGAGCTTGGAAGCTTGACAAAGCCTAGCTATGTCTTCTTCTTGTAAATTTTAGCCAAGGGGGACTAAATTGATGAATATGAAGACTTTTATTTGGTTACTTTGGCTTTATTTGACAAATGACCAAAATTCCCTTCATGCATAACTTTAAAATTTCACCTAATCATGTCCATTTTTGTCCATATAACTAACAAATGGTCTAATTTCCATCTAAGTACCTTCAATTTAAAATTTCATAGCAATTAGACACCTCTAGCTTCTATAACACACATTTTGCACCTATTGCAATTTAGTCCTTTTAACTAAATTGAGTGCCCAATCGATAAAATTTTCGAATGAAATTTTCACGAAACAATTTCATGAAACTGTAGACCATAGAAATATAATGAAAACAAATCTTTCTAAGTTAGATTCATGGTCCTAAAACCACTGTTCTGATTTGGCCCTAAAATGGGTTGTTACAACTCTCCCCCTTTTAGGGATTTTCGTCCCCAAAAATCTTACGAAAAAATAGGTTTGGGTACTGTTTTCTCATAGCTTCCTTAGGTTCTCACATAGCCTCTTCGACTCCATGTCTTTGCTACAAAACTTTCGCTAGAGCTATACTCTTATTTCTCAACTATTTGACTTCTTGAGCTAAAATCTTGATCGGTTCTTCACCATAAGTCATATTAGGTCGAATCTCAATCTTCACATGTGAGGGATCAGAATGATATCGTCACAACATCGACACATGAAATACATTATGATTCCTTTCTAACTCTATCAGTAAAGCTAACCGATATGCCACTGGCCCTTTTCTTTCAATAATCTCATACAGCCCAATGAAACGTGGACTTAATTTGCCTTTACGACTAAATCTCAAAATCTTTTTCCACGGAGACACTTTCAGAAATACCTTATCACTGATTTGAAATTCAATCTCTTTTCATTTCAAATTTGCGTACGACTTTTGTCGATCTGAAGCTGCTTTCAAGCAATCACGGATTACCTTTACTTTTTCTTCTGTTTCTCTAACCAATTCAACCCTATGAATCTGTCTCTCATTAAGCTTGGTCCAGTACAATGGAGTTCGACACTTGCGGCCATACAATGCTTCATACAGTGCCATCTTTATACTCGACTGAAAACTATTGTAATAAGCAAATTCGACCAATGGTAGATATTTCACCCAACTACCTTCGAACTCTAAAACACAACAGCAAAGTGTATCATCGAGAACCTAAATTGTCCTTTCAGATTGACCGTCGGCTTGCGGATGAAAAGTGGTACTAAAATTCAACTTTGTGCCCAAATCCTCTTGTAACTTTTTCTAAAATTAAGATGTAAACCTCGGATCTCTATCCGATATAATAAAAATAGGCACTCCGTGCAATCTCACAATTTCAGCTAGCTTATCAAGTGAGTAGTCAGCACGTACCGGAATAAAATTAGTTGATTTTGTCAATCTATCGACACCGACCCAGACGTCATCTTTCTTTTTCGAAGTCAAAGGCAAACCCGTTACAAAGTCCATCGTAATCCTATCCCATTTCCATTCGGGTACCATCACTAGCTAAAGTAAACTTGAAGGCACTTGGTGTTCAGTTTTTACTTGTTGACAAATTAAACATTTCGATACAAATTTAGAGATATCTCGTTTCATACCTGACCACCAATACAATTTCTTCAAATCATTATACATTTTCATACTACCTAGATGAATTGATAAACAACCACTGTGTGCTTCATGTAAGATTTTTTGAATAATTTTATCATTCTTCGGTACACATACTCTATCTTAGAAGATCAAACAATCATCTGAACCGATCCGAAAGTCTGAACCACTACCCAATTCACACCAAGCTCTTTTAGCTTGTAATTCACTATCATTTTTCTGAGCCTCACAAATTTACTGAAGAAATATCGATCTAGCTCTCAACTCGGCCAAAACTGAACCATCCTTAGACAAAGTCAGTTTCGTATTCATAGCTCTCAAAACAAACAAGGACTTTTTGCTTAAAACATTTGCGACTACATTCGTCTTTCTCGGATGATAGTTAATCACTAGTTCATAATCTTTCAGTAACTAACTCGAGCCATCTCCATTACCACAAGTTCATATCTTTCTGAGTCATCAAGTATTTTAAACTCTTATAATCAGTAAAGATATGACATTTCTCACCTTACAAATGATGACGCCAAATTTTCAAACCAAAAATGATGGCAGCCAATTCTAAATCTTACGTTGGACAATTCTTCTCATGTGGTTTCAACTGTCTAGAGGCATAAGCTATCACTCTGCCCTCTTGCATCAACACACAACCCAAACTATTCAATGAAGCGTCGCTATAATTACAAATTCCTTTTCGGATTCAGGTTACACTAAAACCGACGCCCCTGCCAATAATACTTTTAATTTCTCAAAACTTTACTGACATTTTTCAGACCATTCAAATTTAACATCTTTTTGGAACAACTTGGACATAGGAGCAGCAATCATCGAAAATCCTTTGACAAAATGTCGCTAATAACCAGCTAAACCCAAAAAGCTTCTAACTTCAGATACATTGCTTGGCGGTTTCCATTCAACGATTACCGAAATCTTACTTGGATTAACCTAAATACCATTACCTAAAATGATATGTCCCAAAAATCAGACTTCTCGGAGCCAAATTTTACTTTTACTAAATTTAGCAAACAATTTCTTATCTCTCAAGGTCTGCAATATAATTCTTAAATGCCCAACATGCTCGGACTCGTCTCAAGAATAAATTAGAATGTCATCAATGAATACAACCACAAACTTATCTAAATACGGTCAGAAAATTCAATTCATCAAATCCATAAATACGATAGGAGCATTAGTTAATCCAAAAGGCATAACAAGAAATTCATAATGCTCATACCTTGTCCTGAAAGTAGTCTTCGGCATATCTGACTCTTTAACTCTCAACTGATAGTAGCCAAATCTAGGACATGGTATCGGCACCGATATATGAGAGCCAGTGCAAGACCATGTTTGGGACATGGCATCAGCCTCGATATGTGTCAGTGGAAGACCATGTCTGGGACATGGCATCGACACCAGTATGTGAGAGCCAGTGTAAGACCATGTTTGGGACATGGCATCGGCCTCGATATGTGAGCCAGTATAGGACCATGTTTGGAACATGGCATCGGCACTTTTTTGTAAGCCAATGTAAGACCATGTTTGAAACATGGCACCGGCATTGTTATATGAGCCACTGTAAGACCATGTCTGGGACATGGCATCGGCACTGATGTATGAGAGCCAGTATAAGACCATGTCCGGGACATGGCATTGGCATTTTACCCTTGTGTATGAGGCTTATCAGGTATCTTTTAGTATTCCAACTAGTTCAATAGGTGATTTAAAGATTGTGTCATGATTGAGAAAAGTTATGATTATGTTACAAGTGGTACAGGTATATGTGCAAAACTCATGAGAAATGATTTCGGTTTATGATGCACCTTTGGTAAGGATGCAAATAAGTAAGTCATGCCCATGAGAATGATTTTGTGATGACCTTGTGATTATGGGTCTATGCTTATGATGTATAAATATGTATTTTTACCATGATGGTTGAAATGATTTGTAAAGGTATTATAAACTTAGTTATCATTATTTTAAACTAAAACAGTTTTAGACAGTAGCAGTAGTCCAAATTTGAAAATCCATAAAAATTTGTGGAAATTGAGTTAGAGGTTGAATAAAATATGAAATTAAATATTATCTAGTCTAGTTTCACATAGAAGAAACGATGTAAGCAAAAGAATTTCATGTTATGAGATATTTGGATTTCTATGAGACAGGGCTAGAGTGATTTCAGGTTCCATTATCTTAAGTTTGGAAAATCATTAAAAATTGTATGAAAATAATTATGGTTTGTAATTCATATGAATAAATCCTTGATGAGTCTATTTTCAATAGAAAGAGACAAGAAAATTATCCAAATTCTGTATTGTAAGATAATTAATTTTTAGTGAAGAAGGGTTGAAACTGTCAAATAGTAGAATAGGGGAGAATTTAAAGAATAAACTGTACTTATTGGCTAGACCAAAAATTCTAAAATTTTTATGGTAAGAAGATATGTGAGTCTAGTTTCAGGAAAAATTAGCAAATCTTAATCTTGAGTTCCGTAGCTCAGGATATAAATAATTTAGTGACTATGAATCGAGTAGACAACTTGAGATGAACAAGAGTAAATAGTAGAATTTTGTGCAATTATGGTTGTATTAACTGGTGAACATGTTGTGAGAATTGTTAAGAACATGTTAATAAATTACTTATTATTTTCATATGGACTTACTAAGCTATATAGCTTACCCCTTTCCTTTCCTTTCCTTTCTCTCATAGTGTCACAGATGCTAGCTCGGGTTGGAGGTCGTCGAAGATTCTATCACACTATCAAGCTCTTGAAGGGTATAATTGATTTCAAGCATTTCAATTTTACGGCATGTATAAGGACTTAGTCAATTGTGTATCTGTCATTTGATTTGGCTAAATGCATTGGCTCATAATGGTAATATGATTCATTTTGTATATGGCTATGAGATGTGGCTCATAATGGTTGTATGTGTTTGGTATGGACGGATTGTGAATGCGCCCTAGATTACTTGATGATTCTAAATTGATAAATTATGCCATAAAAATTTCCATTGAAGTTATGTTTAATAATGTGCGAATGAGGGTGCCAAATGGGTTGGTAAATAGCAATTTTCTTGGCCACACTGACAGAGACACGGCCGTGTGTCTCAACCATGTGGAAGACACGATCTAGCACACGAGTGTGTGACTTGGCCGTGTGACCCTATTATATTGTTGACGTCATAAACAGAGAGTTACGTGGGCTGAGAACATGGGCGTGTCCCAAGCTACACAGGCGTGTGTGATCACACGGCCTAACCCCCACGGGCATGTGACTCACCAAACATGGAAAATTTCCTAAGTGTTGTAAAATTTTTGAAAGTTGTCGGTTTAGTCTCGAACCAACCCCGATATATGTTTTGGGCCTCATGAGCCCATATAAGGGACATTATGAACATGAATTAATGTTTTTATTTGAATGAAATTTTATGACCCGGTTTTACATGTATGTTTGATTGTATTTAAGTCATGTAATGCCTCGTATCCTGTCTTGGCCTCGGACATGGGTAAGGGGTGTTACATCTCTAGCCTCACTCTCGACCTTTCTTTTCTCTTTGCTTTGTTCTTCGACTTTGCAAGCTCGTTCAACCAATACAACAAATTCTTTTAGTTCCAAAATTCCAACTAACAGTCTGATGTCCTCATTCAACCCATCTTCAAACCTTTTACACATAATAGCCTAAGAGGAAACACACTCTCAGGCATACTTAATGAGCTTGAAAAATTCTCGCTCATTCTCTGTCACTAACATTCAGCCCTGTTTCAGCTCAAGAAATTCTTTATGTTTCTGATCGATGAATCGCTGACTGATATATTTCTTTCGGAATTCCTCTTGAAAGAATTCTCATGTAACCCTCTCTCTTGGTACCACAGATACTAGTGTCTTCCACCAGTGATATGATGTGTCCCTTAATAATGATATAGCACATTTTAAGCATTCTTCGGGTGTACATGATAACTCATCAAATACCCTGATAGTATTCTCAAGCCAGAACTCGACTGTTTCGGGGTCATCATCTACATTAGCCCTGAATTTCTCAACCCTTTGCTTTTGAATCTTATCAACCGGAGGCTTATTCGGTCTTGCCAAATCCACACCCTAAGGAACTACGGGAATCATTTGGGGATAAGGAGGGGGTGGAGGATGTTGAGCATTCAGATTTTTTCGAACAAACTCCGAATACCACTCGTTCATCATGTGGAGGAAGGCTTCCCTAGCCCCTCCTCCCTGACTGACCGTGGGAGGTCTATTTTCAGATGATGCTGCCCCTTAAGTGGGAGCCGACACATTACTTTCTACATCATCAGCTACATCTCGGTCAGGATCCATTTATTATATAAAAACACAGTTTAAAATTGTCATGAGTCATCATACTATCACAGTTCATATATGGCATGTATAGCTAGTCTCTTACACATGCTACGCTAGTCTGAGAATCGACTAAACCATAGCTATGATACCACTACATGTAACACCTCTTACCCGTATTCAACATTGAAACAGAGTACGAGGCATTACTGGACTTATCATACGAACAAATATACAATTTCAGGTTATGCATTTGCATCCAAATTAAAACTTTTTGCACTTAATCATAAAGTCCCTAAAACGAGCCTACGAGGCCCAAACATGCTTTGGAGGTCTGAGAATTTTACAAAATTTTACAAAACTTAGAAAATTTTCCATTCAACAGGGGTCACACACCCATGTGGACATGGGACATATAACATCCAGATTTTGGGTCTAGTCGGAACAGTGGTTTTGGGACCACAAATTCGACGAAGAAAATTTTAATTTTATTATATTTTTATGGTCTACGATTTCACGCAATAATTTCGTAAAAATTTTGTTCGAAAATTTCGACTTTTGGGCACTCAATTTGGTCAAAAAGACTAAATTGTAAAAAGTGCAAAAGTTGAGTTCTACATGTTAGAGGTGTCTAATTGTTATGAAATTTTAAATGGGAGGTAGTTAAATGGTAATTAGACCATTAGTTAATTGTTGGACAAAAATAGACATGAAATGGGTGTAATAAAATATTTTTAAGTTAGGGGCATTTTGGTAAACTAATAATTAAAAGAATTAAAAAGGGAAATAAGCCAAATTAGCTATCATCTTCTTCATTCAACCGTTTCTACCAGCAGCAACCATGGTTAGGGTTTGTTCAAACTCCCAAGCTCAATTAGCAAGGAAAATTGAAATTCGGGCTAGAATTGGGAAAATACCAAGTTGTGGACTAAAATGGTAAATTGTCATTTCTGGATCCGAAGTAAGTTCATGTGTAAATGTGGTAACATAATTGTCATTTTAAGTAATTTAATGTTATTTATATGATATGATGATTATTATTATGAAATATTATGCTTTGTGGATTATTATTTAGTAATATGCAAATTATGCGAGCTACTTGATAAATATGAAATGCTACCAAGTATCTGTTCCAACATTCCGTGGAAGACGACAAAGATGTGTGATTGAGGAAAATCCCATTTGAACCTTGGGAATAGATTAGAATACAAGTGACATGTCACTAGGATATATGAGTTCCAAACTCGTTGAGTTGAGTCCGAGTTCGTGAGATGTAACTAGGCATCCGAGCTCGTTGAGTTGAGTCCGAGTTCACTTATGGATGCGAACGCCCGAACTCGTTGAGTCAAGTCTGAGTTCGCTTATGGGCGGGTTACATGGTAGCTTTGCTACATAATTTCCGCAAGCTATTGAGTTTATCTAGCTACGGGTATGGCACTTATGTGCATGCAATCCGTGTATTCGAATCATATTCTGATGTGTTCAACGGGTGAATCTTAAGTGAATAAGGAGAATACCTAAGACGAAAGTGACATGTTGGTAAGTTTGGTGAATGAGAAAGTTTGGCAGGTATGTGCTTAAACCCTCGGGTTGAAAACTTGGTATGATGAATCGTGGTAAGATAGTAAATACACATGTAACATGAATGTCTTGGTGATATTTATGAAAATGATGTTTTATGTTGGATTGCATGATTATGTTACTTGTTATTTGCATGTGAACTTACTAAGCATTTATGCTTACTTCCTCCTTTTCATTCTTTGTAGTTTTATCAAACCAACTCGGAAATCGGGAATGGTCGGAGGCTCGCTCACACTATCCGTGGACCATTTTGGTATAGTGGCTTGTATATTTTGAGTATGGCATGAATAGCATTATAATCATTTTGTCTATATAATCTTATGATATGGCTATTGAGTGGTAAGAAAATTCTTGGTACTGATTAGCCATTGGGGTGGCTAATCAAGATCATATTTGGTGTTATGTATGTTTAATGTGCTATCTAATCCATGGAAATTCATAAGGAGGTGAAATTTGCTATAAAACAGTATCATATAGCAGCAATGATGTGAATTTGAAAAATCACTAAAAATAGTGGAGACAGAATTAAATGGTGAATAAAATATTAAATTGAATCTAATTGAGCCTATTTTCATATGGAAGAAACAAAACAGGTAAATGAGTTGTATTTTATGAGATATTTGAGTTTTGGTGGAACAGGGTCAGAGTAATATCTGAATCCCTTGTTCTGAATTTAGAAATTCACTAAAAATTGTAAAAAAATAATTAGGAGTAATAATTTATATGTACATATTTATTATTGAGTCTAATTTTAATAAAAATAAACTTCATAGTCATTTGAATTATTTATAGAGAGAAAAATGATTCGTAGTGAATAGAGGTCAGAGTAGTCGAATACTGAAATAAGGAAAACTTAAACTAATAAACTGTACTAATTGGCCTGAGAAAAAATTCTGGAAACAATATTGTAAATAGATATACGAGTTTAATTTCAGGAAAAATTTACAGATTTGAATTTTGAGTTTCATAACTCGAGATATTTATTTTTTAACGACTGTGACACAGATGGACAGTTTATTACGAAAGGTGAAATAAATTGTTTGAAATTGTTTAAGTGATAAATTAAGTCTGTTAACACCTCGTGCTCGACTCCGGCGACGGTCTCGGGTAAGGGGGTGTTACAAGACATGCCCGTTTGGTCAAGCCCTGTGGTCATACATGCCCGTATAACTCTCTGTTTGTCACCCATGAACAAATTGAAGACACACGTCCAAGTCACACGCCCGTGTGCTAGGCCGTGTGGTCGATTTAAAATTCATGATTTTTCATTAAATAGGTGCAGACTTCACACGCTCGGGTCCAAAGCCCATGTCCAAGGCCGTGGCCCTCACACGGCTGAGACACACAACCGTGTCTCTGCCCATGTACTCAATATTGGGCATTCTGTTTTGCAAAAATTAGGGTGCAGGGGACACACAGCGTAAACACATGCCCGTAGGGCAAGCCGTGTGTCGCACACGGCCTAGACACACGCCCCTGTGTCTACCCATGTGGACAAAAATAAGGCTATTGACCAAGTCATTTTGCCACCCTTTAATGCACACACCTACACAACATAACATAGCACCAATCCAAGCATATATGTAACACCCCTAACCCTTATTCGTTGCTAGAATAGGGTTAAAGGCGTTATTAGACATATCGAAACATTCACATATACTTACGCAAAACATAATCAAAACATATAATAATCATACACAACTGTCCCTTATATAGGTCTACGAGACCTTAAACATGCTTTAGAAAGGGGTCGGGACTAAACCGAACTCATAAATTTTTCAAAACTTAAACATTTCTCAAAGTTGAATAGGTCACATGCCCGTGTGAACAGGCTGTGTGCCTCACATGGCTTTAGACATGCCCGTGTGTCTAGGCCGTGGCAAAACAGGGCATATATACTGACTTGTCCGCACGGCCACATGACACGCCCGTGTGCCAGGCCGTGGTCGAAATTGACTTGAGACACACGGTTAGCCATACGCCCGTGTGCCTTGACCGTGCTCGAGACTGACTTTAAATTGTAGGACTACCCCATGGGAAACACGGCCGTGTAACATGACCATATGTCGCACATGGCTGAGACACACGCCCGTGTGGACAAAAATAGGCCATTTGAAAAGCCAATTTGCCACCCATTTTGGGTCATACCTACAAGCATTAAAACCACAATATTATATCATCATTTGCATACATTCATAGGCAACCAAATCAACCAATTTGTACATATTTCATGCTATTCAAATACCATCTAATTCACTACTCAATTTCACAACCAAAGCAACACAAAACTTACCATTTTGTCACAAACTTCATGCCACAAAACTTACCAATTCAACATTCCATATTCAAACCATCACTTAAGCCTTATATACATCATATAACTTACCTATCAAACACATCATTTAGGCCAATTTAAAAGGCCATACATACCAATATTTATAAGTCAAATCTCATGGCTAGATATTCACATCACAAAATATACCAAAATACCTCTAGCCTATACATGCCATATACCATATATACAACTCTCAAAATAGTACCAAAATAGATGTCTGATAGTGTGAGTGAGTCACTGACGATCCCTGAATTCGAGCTAGCTTTATAACACTACAAAACAAAGAACATTTCACACAGTAAGCTTTAAATCTTAGTAAGTTCGTACCAAATATAATTAATAGTTTATAAAATATAAAACATTAACTAATAAACACTTAGTAGTTCTCAAATCATCTATCAATTCTATTTCATCACAATTAATATGTTCATACTAATTCATCAAGCTTCATACACATAGTATCATCTACCACATAGGTATCGTACATACCTGAACTTTCCCGTATTTATTCAGTTTCATTCTCACCTCTCTTTCGAATACATTAATTCATTCGAAAGTCTTTCCGTACCTTAAGAGCTTGCACACTTAGTGCATTAATGATTAGTCGAAGCTGTTACGATATCGCACACTTATGTCATCTCAAATAACCGAAACTATCTCGGTATCACACACTTAGTGCCTCGTAAAGCCAAAGCTACTCCAATTCGCACACTTAGTGTTATTTATAGCCGAAGCTATTTTGAATCGCCCACTTAGTGCCAAACACAGTCAATTTATCATCGTGTTCAAACCATAATCAAATATATACAATTTACATATTATCAAAGCAAATAAACTTAACTTGTAGCATCATTTATCACGTATGAGCTTACCTTGTACTCGAAATTGACAATTCGAATCGTTTACTTGATAACCTTCGATTTCCCTCGATCTAGATCTAAATTCCTCTTTTCTTGATCTATATGTATTAAAAGTTAACCCTTTTATTAAAAAAATCATTCAATTCAATCTATATACACATATTTAGGGCATTTTACAATTTAGCCCTCACATTTTTACATTTTAACACTTTAGTCCCTAATTCATAAAATCACAAAATACACAAAATTTCCTTATACACCTGCTTAGCCAAATTTTCATAGGGTTCATATAAGCCCACATATTTCATTTAATTCTCATTTTAACCCCTCAATATTTTATTTTTACAATTTAGCCCAAAATACTCAATTTCGTCAAAAATTCAAAGACAAAATATGTCAACCCAATACATATCTTTCATTTTCCATCAACTAGCATTTGAAAGCTCACAAATTCAACAATGGCATAATTCCGAATCATCATCAAAATTAGAAATTGAGACATGGGCTTGATAGAACACAAAGCAGCGATCACAAAAGCGTAGAAATTATCAAAAACAGAGCAAAACACATACCCGAATTAAGCTTTCAAAGTGCTGAACCCTAGCTTGATCTTTTCCTTTTCTTTCCTTTGTATTTTCAACAATATGGTGAATTAATGAATCAAAAATCATGTTTTGTTTAATTAATAAACATTAATTCATCATTTACCATTTTACCCTTAGTTTAATAACTTATATTTCATTCATTTTAAGGACATTAATGTCCACTCATACTTCCAATGGTCAAATATCAACATAAGGACCTCTCATTTATAAAGACATAGCAAATAGGCACTTTAACAATTAGAAGGCCAATTTTATATTTTACGCTATTAGGTCCTTTTATCAAATTAAACCAACAAATGATAAAATTTTCATATGAAACTTTCACACATGCTTAAACACATACTGTAAACACAAAAAATAATAATTAAATTTTTTTTATTCAGATTTGTGGTCCTAAAACTACTATTCCGACTAGGGTCTAAACCGAGCTGTTACAATATACATACAACCAAACATCCACAACCAAGACATCAATACCTCATTCATGAAAGGCATCAATACATGAATATACTTATAACCAATATTAGCCCATTTCCAATGGCCTTATACAAAATGAATGTCTAACCAATATAAGCCAACACATTTGGCCAAATCAATTATGACACATAACAAAATGAACAAGTCCCTTATACATGCCATAACTCAAAATGTTGAATTCATTGGTACCAAAATAATTATTGATAGTGTGAGTGGATCTCCGATGATCTCCAAACCCGAGCTAGCTTGGAAACACTATAAGACAAGGGGAAAGAAGGGGAGTAAGCTATATAGCTTAGTAAGTTCCTATGCAAACAATAAGCATCTTAACATGATGAAGATTAGCATGAATGTTATCAAAATCTCATAGTCACAACTTACTCAATCACAGTCCTACCTAGAGTTCATCACATATCAAGCTCATTACTTATGAGTTTTACGTACATACCTGTACCAACTCACAACATAATCATATTCTTTCACAACTTTGACATTCCCGTCGAACACTCAGAATATTAACGGATACTCGAAATAAATGTAGTCGAAGCTACCTCATATCTCATAATACATATGGGCTCATTTTCGAGCTATTCACGAGCCTGCTCACACAAGCTATCAGTCAGGACGTAGCTACACAGTGCTGCTCACACAAGCTGTTAGGTATTCGCAACACATGCTAGACTACCCAGCCACTGGCAGGACGTATGAGAACAGCACTCGGATTACATAATCGCATATACACATGGGTTCCTAGTGACATGTCACTCGTATCCTATTCTATTCTTAAGGTTCAACCCGGATTTCTCGCTTGTCAAAAAATTTGTCGAATACAACCAAAGATTCAATCACAAATATTAAAGCATTTAAAATATAAATATAACAATGCATTATTTACATACGAACTTACCTCGGTACAAAAATAGTAGAATTGGACCTAATCGTCAAACACTTTATTTTTCCCCCGATCTAGGTTCGAACCTCATTTTTCTTGATCTATAATAACAAATTTAACTCATTTAATACTCACATTATTCAATTTAGCCCAAAAATCATATTATGGAAAAATTACATTTTTCCCCTAATGTTTCACATTTTTACAATTTAGTCCTTAGGCTCGTAAATGGAAATGTATTCAATTTCTTTAAAACCCAAGCCTACTCGAACCATTTTCATACTTATACCAACCCACATTTTCCACTTAATCACACTTTTACTACTTACTTTATAACTTTTACAAATAAGTCCTTTTTGACATTTTTACTGAAAATCACTCAGCAAAAGTTGTTTATCTAACACCAAACATGCATTTTATACCATTAGACATAAAAATACACAAATTAGTCTTTGAAATAGCTAGATTAGGTTACAAGGATCTTAAAAACGTGAAAATCATTAAAAACGGGGCTAGAACGGACTTACAATCGAGCTTGGAAGCTTGAAAAACCCTAGCTATGTCTTCCTCTTGTAAATTCTGGCCAAGAGGGACTAAATTGATGAATATGAAGACTTTTATTTAGTTATTTTGGCTTTATTTGACAAATGACCAAAATGCCTTTCATGTATAACTTTAAAATTTCACCTAATCATGTCCATTTTTGTCCATATAATTTACAAATGGTCTACTTACCATCTAAGGACCTTCAATTTAAAATTTCATAGCAATTAGACACCTGTAGCTTCTAGAACACACATTTTGTACTTATTACAATTTGTCCTTTTAACTAAATTTAGTGCCCAATCGATAAAATTTTCACGAAACAATTACATGAAACTATAGACTATAGAAACATAATAAAAATAAATCTTTCTACGTTGGATTCGTGGTTCCAAAACCACTGTTCTGATTTGGCCCTAAAATGAGTTGTTACATTCTCCATTTTATTCCCTATGTTGCAACATTGAACCCTCCATGTTGTGACATAGTGACTAGTATCAGTTTAGCACTCCTTCTAATAGTATTCTACACACTTACAAAGTTTATTTGCTCACCCTTGGGCCTCATTTGGCCCCTAATGTCAATAAAAGACTCAATTTGAATTTAGTTAACTTACTAAAACCTAATAAAAACCTAATGATAAAGCTTGTTTTCAAACTCTTAAAGTGCAAAAATTAATTTAATCTGCTACACCATGTTACGACAGATCATAGATCCAATGAAAACGTATAGGTTGCCTATGTGTGGGGCACCGACTGGAAGTCCGATCATTTTGTCATCGGTGTATGGGACACAATATAGTTATACCCCTATGCCAATGGTGTCACAAAGACCTTTGAGATCATTGTTCTACCAAGGTGGAACATCTTCGCAACCACCTGTTCCTAAAATGGAGGATACATAATAACAACTGATGAGCAACCGATCACAATAACTACGAGCAAAGGTGAAAAAGACGAGAGGCCAAGACCACAACTTGTACCCGAAGAGGCCAGTATTCAGTTGAACCAAGAAGAAATTTGGCTCGCAACTGTCAACCACTCCGATATAGCACACATTCTCACTAATGATTGGATTGATTTTTTTTTTTTTGTACTTCTCATGTAAAATTTAATTGTTTAGCTAAGTTGTAGTCGATAAAATTGTATTGATGTTGGATATGAACTGTTTTTAAATAAATATCGTTTTTGCATCAAAATTGGTTGTCATTATTTCATATTATTAAATCAATTTTGCACGGGAAAAATGGAACAAAGTTGTATATTTTATTGATTTTTATAGTATAATAAAAGTGCAGGTTTACAAATTACAACAAAATTTGAGTATGAATAAAAAATCAACAAATAGATTACTGTTAAGAAATCGACCTCCAAGGGCCTTCATTTGTCCTTGCAAACTCCGCATATAACTTGAGAATTGGTGATCCACTAACAATATGCGTTTTCACCATCACCTCCAACCCCCTTGCACCTCTGATATCGAAAGCATCATATCTAACGGGGTCAACTGAAGCACAAAATCAATATTTAATTGACGATACTGTCATATGGTTGGATCCGATGATTTTTCACCTAATTTTTCCGCGCAGCTCTAACAATTGTATGTTCAAGTTAAAAGCAAACCGTGTTGTGTTCTCTGATAAAAAAAATGACCCCATTCTCGGTGTCACACACTTCACCGTCATAATAAACAATAGCATTGGTTCGTCCACTTATTTTCAATGAAATCACCTGTTCCACATGTTCGAAACAAAAACATTATGCAAAAAAATAGTGTTGTAATTAAATATGAACAACAAAAATTGATCCTTACTTGATACAAGTTGCGTGGTAGCTCCAAATTATGCCATATGTGCGAACTTCCTCTTCTTCTTATTCTTCTTACAATTTTTTTTGGTTGTAAATGCCTTGTGCCACTCAAAGCTGAAAGCCATACTTTTATAGACCCGATGGTGACTGACAAGTGATTTAGAAAATTTTCCCAGGTGAGTGGGGAATTGAAAGTGCTAGAGGGAAAACGTTTCATGTAGGATGTGTTTCCAGTGCATTATCAGAAAAAAAGCACTGAAAGTGCCTACAATTGGACCCATTTTCAGCTGACATGGCATAAAAACACGTTCAACTGGATGTGCTTTCAGTGCTTTTTTCTGACAGTGCATTGAAAACGCGTCCTACGTGGAGTGCTTTCCCTCTAGCACTTTTAACTCCACACTTTTTTCCACTTACCCATCAAATATCTTGGGATTCCCAGGATATTTTTTTTGAAGTAATCTAAAAGTTTGAAAATAATGGACTAAAAATTCTAATCAACCTCAACTTCCCGTGAAAAAAAATGATCAAAACTCAGTTGCATTCAAAAAATCAAAAAAATACAAACTAATATCTAATCAAATCGAGTAGTTCGAGCTTTGATTATGAATCGAATTGAATTATACAATTCGAATAATTCAAATATACGATTGGTGTAAATACGATGCCTCTAAATATCAAATTGAATAATTATTAACTTTACATCTCAAAAAATTATAAAAAAAACTTAAAAATATATATAAAAAAGCTCAAAACCCTACACAATCTTAAATCT
This sequence comes from Gossypium anomalum, assembly GCA_025698475.1. Taxonomy (NCBI): domain Eukaryota; kingdom Viridiplantae; phylum Streptophyta; class Magnoliopsida; order Malvales; family Malvaceae; genus Gossypium; species Gossypium anomalum. Next base: position 16,913,974 of record CM046957.1, read on the forward strand.
TAAATCCTAAAAAACACAAAACCTTAACCTTAATTTAAAAAAAAACCATAAACCTAAAAAAGTAAATTAGAAAGAAAGTGCTTCTAGCAGAAAGCGTTTTCTTACAAATCAGTTGAAAACGCTTTCAAACATTTTCATTAGTTTGGTGTGATCCTATAATTTTTTTTAAAAAAACTAACCTAACCCAATAATTATTTTAAAAAATTAGTATTTTTCAGAAATTCACTCGATGTTGGGTTACGTATTGCACTTACGCTTTACGCTATGGGTCAAAATTATAATCATGTACAAGTTCATGCTAAGTCTATTATATATAGATAGTAAAATCAAATATCTAATATTATATCTTAATAAATTTTATATGTATGATTTTTATTTGTTTATAAAAATATAAAAACACAAGTAAACCTATCTCATAATTTGTAATATAGGTTTTTTTTTTTATTTTACAAACACTTTTAAAACATTAACATATATCTTTTTCTTTTAAATATTTGTTAACTCTTAATCCAATTTGTAAAATCTAGAAATCCCGTACGAAATATTTCTTCTTTTAATATTTAGAGAAGGGAAATTGGGTCCTTTAACGTGAAAATGACAATTTTTATCTTGAACTTAATTTCAAGTCAATGAAATTGTGATGGGAAGTCTAGATTTGACCCTTCACCTCTCATGTTGTTGAAGTCATCCTACAATCTGAAACAAAAGAGAGCCAAAATATTCTTGTGACTATAATAAATATATATTAAGTGCCATTAGACTAAATATTCGTATATTTTATTATATTATAATTATATTCAATTAATATTTTATATTAGATAAAATTTGTAATTTTAATTCTATAAATTTCATTTATTTTGTTAGAGGATTGAAGGAACTAAGCTTAAAAACAGTATCATTTAGAGACAATTTTCCAACGTGTGGACCCACAATCACATGTCATTCGGAAGGGGAGAGGGTTGATTCAGTCGCTTCCTCCCATTGAAATAATGGGACAAGAGAGGGGACTAGTAGCATGTATTTATTTCATCGAGAATGATTTATAAATTCTTTTTAATTCTTTTATTGAAAAGAAAAACTTATAAGTCCAACTTTTTCTTTCTAGAAATTAATTTATCATTTTAAAAAGAATAAGTCTTTTTTAAAAAAATTATTTATAAATGATTTTATTTGTATATAAAAATTCAATTGACTCAAACTTACTATTATTATACTAATAATAAATTTTTATTTTTATTTTTTAAAATATTTAAATATTAATATAAAATATTATAATGTTAACATTCATATTTAATATTTATATTTAATAATATAATTTTAACAATAAATATTTTATAGTATAAAATGTTCATATTTAATTATTAATTTACTATTAGAATTTTATTTGAATACAAAATTTAACAATAATAATTTTAAAAATTAAATACTATTCTTAATATATCATTAAAAATATATTTATATTAATATTTTAAAAATAAAAACATATTTTTTATGAATATCTTATTAAGTAGATATCCATCATAATAAAGATGAGGTTTTGATGTGCTTTAAATTCTAATAGTTATTAGAATTAAATCTCTACTTTTTTTATACTTCTTATGTAACAGCTTGATTTTGGGCCTAGTCAAAATAGTGGTCTCGGGACCACAAATCCGGAGTCGAATAAATTATTTTATTATTTAGATGTTATAGAATGTTTTTAAGAGTGCATGAGAAATTTGGTGAAGTAATTTTAACGATTGTGAGCTCAAATGCGAAAAAGGACTAAATCGCATAAAGTGCAAAAGTTTTGAATTGATAGCTAAAGGTGTCATATAGCTAGGTAATAAAAATTGGGGGTCTTTAAAGGGCAATTAGACCCTATTGTGGTAGCTTGGCCGGCCATGGGTGTTGGAAATGTTGAAAAGTCAACATTAAGTAATGTTGATGACATAAGGTGTAATATTATAATGCCTAAGCCTAGCTATCATTTTTTCCTTTCATTTTTCTCTTTACTTCCACCGATTTTTCAGCCATTTTAAGGGTTTTGAGCTTCAAAAAAATTCCAGCAACTTTAAGCCTTCACAAGTAAGTGATTTTGATGGCTTTTCTTGAATATTTTTGTACTTTTGAGACCCTTGAAGCATGAGCTTTCAAATGAGGGTACTATTTTGCAAAATGATAAAGAGTTTAGGGTTTTGCCATGAAAATATTTATGATGTTTGCTGAGTTTTTAAGGAAGAAAATGGATCTTAGGTCCTTATAAACAACTTTTGTGAAAGGTGTTAGCATGAAAACACCTAAAAGGACTAATGTGCATAAGTTGTAGAATAGATGACAAATGTGTGAAATAGTGGGAATTTGGGGTTACTATAAGAGAAAAAGGGGTTCGGCTAGGCTTAAGATGCAAAGAAATTTGATAAAAATCCATTTTTGAGCCTAGGGGTAAAATGATTATTTTGTCAAAGTCTAGGGGCAAAATGGTCATTTCATTGAAGAAGTGAATTTTTGATTTCCTAGTTTTATTTAGTGACTAAATAAGTGCATTTTGTTATTATAGATTAAGAAATACCGAATTCAAACCTAGACCGGGGGAAAGCCAAGCAAATCGACTAAATCAACTAGTCGCTACATTTTGTAATCCGAGGTAAGTTGTACGTAAATAATACAACTACATTGCTAATGTATGTGTTGAATTGTGCTTGAATTTATTATAGTATGAATTGCTTGGTTGTGGAATTGAGAAAGCATGATGGTAGTAAAGATGGTAGAGTTCCCGTTTGAACCTAAAAATAAATCGGATATTCATGCCATGACGATTGGGTCACTTGTGTGAGCTAGTGTAAGACATGTCTGGGACATGCATCGGCCTCGAGACGTAAGCCAGTGTAAGACATGTCTGGGACATGCATCGGCTATGAAATGTGTCATTGTAAGACCATGTCTGGGACATGACATCGGCACCTTACCCATGTTTGAGGCGTAATAGATATCCTATAGTGTTCCAAATGGTTCAACGGTGAAAGTTATGATTTCTAGTTATTGAGGAAAGAATAACCGTGTTATGAGCGGTACAGGTACCTATTTGGTATGTATGAATTGTGAGCTCAATATATGCTATATGATGTGTATTGAATATTGATGAGTAAGTTTTACTTATGCCCACTTGTGTATTATGAGTTTGTTGATGAATGGTAAAGTTGTGTTGTATATTTATTTATGTGCAAATTACTAAGCTTTCTGCTTACTCCCTCTCTCTTTTTTTTCCTTTTCTTATAGTGCCGCCCATCTAGCTCAAGGGCCAACAGAAGTCAGAGATATCGATCACACTATTAATCGAAGCATTCGGTATAGCTTGATTTATATTTTTGAATATGACATGTATAGGGAACTAGACTTGTGTTTTATGTTATTATTAATTTGGCCAAATGTATTGGCTTAGGATAAATCCCTCATTTTGTATTAAACCTCGAATGATGCCTAATATTCATTTTGATTTGTATGGAATGATTTTATTTTCATGGTTGAGTAAAATGCACAAACGGAATGTTGTCTACTATGGCTAATTTGGTTGCTATTGTGTATGTTGTGTAAGTAAGGGTGGCAAAGAGGCTTGGTGAATAACCTTATATTGTCCACACGGGTAGACACACGGGCGTGTATCTAGGCCGTGTGTGACACGCGGTCTGCCCCATGGGTGTGTGGTCCGGCCGTGTGTCCCTTACACATAAAAATTTCAAGCTAGTATGCATGGTATTAAACACACGGGCAGAGACACGACCGTGTGTCTCAGCCGTGTGACATTTTGGGGTTGCTGAATTCAAAAATAGAATGTCCATGTTTTTGCACATGGGCTAGGACACGAGCGTGTCATGGCCGTATGAAGGACACGAGCCAAGGACATGGGCGTGTGCTAGGCAGTGTGAAAACCCCTGTAGGTGTGCATTTAGAATTAATTCCACACGGGTGGAGGATACGAGCGTGTCCCTGTATTGCTTAGGCCGTGTGAGACACACAGGCCATCAGCAAGGCCATGTCGAAATGACCACAAAGGCGTGTACCCTGTTTCAAAGATTAATTTTCTATAGATGGCTTAAGGATCTGGGTTGATCCTGAATAGTTTCTAACGATCAATTTGGGGCTTGTAGGCCTATGATAAGAAATTTAAAGTAGAAATTGGAAAAGTTTAAATTTAGCAGAGTTTTGGTGACTCAGAAATGTTTGAAAGCATGAGTTTAGAGTTAGGTAATGCCTCGTATTCTGTCCCGATGAAGGGTACGGGTATGGGGTGTTACATCTTATGCCTATAAATTGAGACTTTGATGAAGCATTGTAAATCATCTCTTTGATTAATAAAGCATATTCTCTGTTGCTTTCATATTTTCTTTGTTCATTATTCTTTCTATCTTAACACGTTATCAACACGATCTTGCTCAAAGTGATAGTTCCTTTTGTCGACGATCAAATTTATCCTCTATGATTTACAATTTCTTTGACGGCAAGATGCAAAGTTTTTACAGGAAGTTTTTTTTTAATGTTTCATATCTGATTATTATTTTTCATTCTTCTTTCATTATATGTAACCATTGTTTTGATTAACTTATTTTACTTTTTGTTCTTAAGGATGGTGAAAGATTTGATACCGTTATCTATATGAAATCAAGAATATTTTCGAACTATCTCATACCTTCTAGTGATGACGATGATGTTAAAAATCTTCATATTTTGATTTGAATGCATGTTTGCGATGGTGATTATGAAATAAAGTATCTATTGTGATGTTTATAAGTCCATCCTATTAGATATGTTACATTCCCCGAAATGAATGTAAACATAAAGAAAATAAAAGATATTATCATGGACCACTAAAAGAGGGAACATAGTAATAAATAAGTAAACAATGAGAGTTCTCAAGATAACTCTTCAAAGGGTAAAGATAACTTATGTTATCAATGTGATATGAAAGATTACTGGCCACATATATGGCATATGCCTAAATATTTTGTTTCTGTTAATATTTTTTGAGGAAATATATGAGAATGTTGTAATAAATTCTATCATTAAAGATAGAAAGTATTTATCTTATTTGGTACTGAAACAAACAAATATTATTCCAATATTTGATAGTACAGAATTAGTTGAAAGCTCTAGAAGAGCTAATATATCAATATCTAAAAAGCAAAAAATTTATGATTTAATGCATTACTTTCAAAAAGATATTTGTAATGGTTCTCATATTGAGATTGTGAATGAGAAAAATATTATATTTTATATGAATAAAAAAGGGGACTGGGTTATTAATTTATATTTATTGTGATATTCTTTTGTAATCATCCCTATTAAAGGGTTGAAAGCAAAATATTTGACTATGAAAGATCTACTTATGAGCGATAGAATATGATAATTTTATCTAAAGCTTATTATGGTTAGATGCACTTAAAGTTGCAAGTTTTTTTAAAAATTGTTAGTATAACTCTATAGTATTCAGAATAAGTTCTCAATTAAAATTATGTAGTAAAATATTACTGATGAGAACTTGCAAGAGAGAAACTTTATGTATGAAAAGTCATTGGTTATGTACCTGTTGTACACCTAAAAAATAAGATCCACTCTCAAAGTTTGCTATATATTAATAGATTTTTGGGCATTTGAAGATTTTGGCATATTCCTTGAAGCAAATATTGCATATAATTATTTGAAAATTATATTTATTGACTTGGTGGCATTATAGACTTCACATTGATTTAGACATTTCCAGTAGTAAATGTCACAATAGTACTTATATGTGGATACAAATTAAAAGGAATGATAATAAAATTATCAATTTGTTACAATTTACAATTTAGTACAGTTGAAATACATGTTAAAGTAAACCAGAAGTTACTAATACAAATTCGTTTACTACTTGGCGTGACCAGTTAGACCATCCTGGATTTTATATGATTCAAAAATTAATTAAGAATTCATATGGACATCCATTAAAGAATCAGAAGATTTTTTAATTTAAAGAATTCTCATTTGTTGCTTGTTCTCAATAAAAAAATTGGTTCTTAGAAACTCACTAGTTAAAGTTAAGATTTAATGTCTTGTATTTCTGAAATGAATATGGGCTCATTCATCCACCATGTGGATGGTTTTGATATTATATGACTTTGGTAGATACATCTATAAAATAATTACATGCGTTATCAACTCGTAACCTATCGTTTGCGAGATTGCTTGTTTAAATGATTAATTTCAGAGTATGCAACTAAAACAATTCATCTTGCTAATGTTGGTGAGTTTACATCCCAAGTTTTCAATTATTATTGCATTTCAGTTGGGATAGAAGTTGAACATCCTATAGCTCATGTTCACACGCAAAATGATTTAGCTGAATTGTTTATCAAATGCCTCCAACTAATAGCTAAATCATTATTTATGAGAACAAAACTTTCTATTTCAACATGAGATTGTATTGATTTACATGTTGTACGCATCAAGCCAATAAATTATAAATACTCCCCATTACAATTTATTTTTAGTCAAGAGCCAAATATTTCCCATCTTACAATTTTTGGATGTACGGTATATGTTCCAACTACTCCACCACAACGCACAAAGATGGTTCATAATAAGAGATTGGGAATGTATATTTATATGAGTCTCCTTATAATATTTTTGAGCTATTAATTCGAGATTTAATTATTACATGAGTTGTCAGTTTTCCCAACATTAGGGGGAGAGGATAAAAAGCTGGATTAATAAAGTACATGAAATGAATTATCAATATCTAAGATCCTCGTACAAAGCAATATGAACTAGAAATTCAACAAATGATTCATTTTACAAATCAACTGCCAGATTTATTAAATCTCACATACCAGCTGAAAATGCTCCAATACGAATTGGTGTCCTAATAGGGCAAACTGTTAGTAGAAAAGAAAGTAATCCATGCCTAAAGCGTGGAAGACTGGTTGGTTCCAAAGATAAAAATCCTCGTAAAAGGAAAGGAGCAAACATTCAAGATGGTTATATAGTGGAGGCGAGGGTTACTAAAGAGACCCATGACATAACTAATTATAAAACTCAAGAAGAGATTTAGGTACCTAAAAGTGAAAATGGAAATGATGAAAATAAAGAGATCTCGATAAGTTATGTCAATACGAGAAAAAGATAGAATTGAAAAAAAATGTAGTTGTCGACAACAATTTTGCTTATAATATTGCTACTAAAATAATAAAAGCAAATGAGGATCTTGAGCCTAAATCTACTAAAGAATGTAAAAATAGAAAAGATTGGCCAAAATGGAAGAACTGAATTCACTTTCTAAACGTGAAGTTTTTGGACTTGTAGTCCAAACACCTAAAGGTGTAAAAGCCGGTAGGATATAAATGGGTATTTGTGTGAAAACAAAATGAAATTGATGAAGTCGTAAGATATAAAGCTCGACTTGTAGCACAAGGATTTTCGTAAAGGCTCGACATTGATTATGAAGAGACATATTCTCCTGTGGTGGATGCAATCACATTTAGATATCTTATTAGTCTGGTAGTACGTGAAAAACTTGACATGCATCTAATGGATGTTGTTACATCCTATTTATATGGTACACTTGATAGTGAAATTTATATGAAAATCCCTGAATGATTTAAAATCCAAAAAAGATATAGATTTTACTGAGAAAATTGCTCGATCAGATTAAAGAAAAGTTTATATGGACTAAAACAATCTGGACGTATGTGGTACAATCGTCTTAAGGAATACTTATTAAAAGAAGGTTACAAAAAATGATCCAATTTGTCCGTGTGCCTTTATAAAAAGGTTTGGATCAGATTTTGTGATAATTTTTGTTTATGTTGATGATATAAATATTATTGGAACTCCTGAAGAGCTTCAAAAAACAAATTGTTCAAAGAAAGAATTTGAGATGAATGATCTTGGAAAAACAAAGTTTTTTCTTGGCTTACAAATCGAGAATTTAAAAGATGGAATTCATGTTCATCAATCAACTTATACAGAAAAGATATTAAAGAAATTTTACATGGATAAAGCACACCCAGTAAGAGCTCCAATGATTGTATGATCGTTATATATGAATAAAGATTAATTTCATCCTTGAGAGGATGGTGAAGAGTTTCTTGGTCCTGAAGTACCATATTTAAGTGTCATAGGGGCATTGATGTATTTTTCAAATAACACAAGACCTGATATAGCTTTCGCTGTAAACTTGTTAGCAAGATGTAGTTCTTCTCCAACACGTAGACATTGGAATGGAATTAAACATGTATGTAGATATCTTAGAGGGACTATTGATGTGGGGTTATTTTATTCAAATTATTCAAAATCCCTATTAGTCGACTATGCTGATGCTGGATAGTTATCGAATCCACATAAAGGTAGATCTCAAACAGGAAATTTATTTATATGTGGGGATACTGCCATATCATGGCGTTCAACAAAGAAAACATTAGTTGCCACTTCTTCAATCATGCAGAAATAATTGCAATGCATGAGGCAAGTCAAGTGTGTGTTTGGCTAAGGTTATTGACCCAATATATCCAGAAAATATGTAATTTGCCTTTATAGGAAAAGATGTCAACTATCTTATATGAAGCTAATGCAACATGTATAGCTCAATTGAAGGGTGGTTACATCAAAGGTGATACAACGAAACATATTTCACCAAAATTATTATTCACACATGATCTTGAGAAAAGGGGTGATATAAATGTTCAACAAATTTGTTCTAGTGATAATTTAGCAGATCTTTTTACTAAGGCATTGCCAACTTCAACATTTGAAAGACTACTACACAAGATTGGAATGTGTCGACTCAAAGATGTAATGTAATGTTGCCATAAGGGGTAGTTTAAAAACAAGTAGTACTCTTTTCCTTTAACCAAGGTTTTGTCTCATTGGGTTTTCCTGGTAAAGGTTTTTAATAAGATAGCTTGTAATAGAAAATTGTGTACTCTTTTTCCTTCATTAGGTTTTTTTATCCCACAGGATTTTTCCGAATAAGGTTTTAATGAGGCACATTATCTACCAATGGACATCCAAGGGGGAGTGTTATGAATATCTTATTAAGTGGATGTCAATCATGATAAAGATAAAGTTTTGATGTACTTTAAATTCTAATAGTTATTAGAATTAGATCTCTACTTCTTTTATACTTCTTATGCCTATAAATAAAGACTCTGATGAAGCATCATAAATCATCCATTTGATTAATAAAACACATTCTCTATTGCTTTCATATTTTCTTTATTCTTTATTCTCCCTATCTCTCTTTATTTTATAACAATATTAAAATTTTTAAAATTTTAATAATAAATATTTTATAGTTTAAAATATGAATATTTTAATAATATAAATCTAAGTATTTATTTAAATCTTGCTTAGCTTCATTTATTCCTTCCAACTCTATTGTGTTATTATTCACTTTCATATATATAATATATGTAATTTAAATTAAATTTTAATTAGACTATGTTTATTATTAAGTTTATATAAGATATTTTTTATTATAAAATATTATCTTATTCTAAAATAAATTTTTATTTTCAAAAGGAAATACTACTATAATATTTTGTAATAAATATATATTTATGTTATGTTTGTTACACTAAAAAAAATTAAAATTTATTTCAACATTTTACATTGAATCATTCAAATATAAAAAAAATATTATCTTTTTAAAAAAAATCAATTTATACTATTTTTTCTGAAAGTAATTTTCAGTTAAACAAATACAATTATATTTTTTAATGAAAAAGGAATAAAATGTAAAGAAAAGAACCTCGTGGATGATATCATGTCTAAGGAGGTCAACCTATAGCAAAGTTGGAGAAGTTGAATTATATTTCTTTAATAATTGCATTATTTGTTGAAATATTTTTACTTAGACATGTCAGACTGAGGTCAATCTAGCTATCCATTTTTATATTTAAGAAGTATGAAATATGACTTTCTACAATATCGTAATGAACGACACTATGTTGTGAGTTTTGAGATATGTTAAGGCAAAGGAAATTGTGACCTCCCATGGTTAGCTATTGGAGACTTTTAAGAAATCATGCAGTTGTTCAAAAAAGTTAGTGGTCAGCTTTGAAATTATATGAAAATGAAGAAGTTTCAAACAACTTCAAATGACTACAACTGTTGATTTGGGATTTACATAGATGTGGTTTACTTGGTAGCGTGGCAAGTTATGAGAATAATGTAACATGTCATGATACATATCATTCTCTTACCGTTTCTTTAATAACATATATCATTTATTTTATTATATCATCATTTTATGCACCATCATTTCCTTATATCTTAGGTATATTTATTTCGGTAATAGTTCGTATTAAACTTAACATAATTTAAACTCCATGTACCTATACACATAACATTCATCATCGACATGTATTTATTCATACCTTTAAGAATTCCGATTCATTCTAATCAACTTTTTACTCATATACCTGGGTATCGTTTTTAGCATTATCAGAATTATCTTGGGTTAGAAAGCATACCATTTTATAAACAAATCTCATCAGAGTCGGGAGATATCATACTATCACATATTATAATGACATGTGTTTTTAGACTTTACATATACTACGTTTGGTCCGAGAACCGACTAAACCGTAGCTCTGATACCACTAAATGTAACATGTCATTATACATATCATTCTCTTACCGTTTCTTTAATAACATATATCATTTATTTTATTATATCATCATTTTATGCACCATCATTTCCTTATATCTTAGGTATATTTATTTCGGTAATAGTTCGTATTAAACTTAACATAATTTAAACTCCATGTACCTATACTTATTTCATTTATCTATCTTATTAATTATTTCATACAACTATTTTGTACATTTATTTCCATATGACCAATTCCTGTAAACATTTCACATTACCATTTTGTATAACCATTTCATTTAACCATTTGTTATATTACACGAATATTAGTTGTTCAACAGATATCTTGGCATTTCTCTTCCACGATCTTATTTATCTTCGACATGATGCCATAGTGTCTTTCAACTATGGTCTTACTCATTTTACGTCATGTTGCCATGGTATCTTTCAACCATGGTTTTATTCGTTTCCGTCATGTTGCCATGGTATCTTTCAACCATGGTCTTACACATTTCATGTCACGTTGCCATGGTATCTTTCAACCATGGTCTTACACATTTCATCTCGAGTTGCCATGGTATCTTTCAACCATGGTCTTACACATTTCATATCACGTTGCCATGGTATCTTTCAACCATGGTCTTACACGTTCATATCAAGTTGCCATGGTATCTTTCAACCATGGTCTTACACATTTCATATCGAGAGTACACTCCATGAACCTCATCCTTACGGTGGGATTACGGTCCGAGCTAAATCCTGTAATATAAACTCATAGAGTATTATCGGGATTACCAGTCCCAGGCTAAATCCACAACGACAATTACTCTAATGAGCTTGGATCCGAATTACCATCCGAGCTAAATTGGACCCTAATTCGGATTACCATTCCGGGCTAAATCCATTTTCCATATATTCTTCGGGAGGGCTATATCGAGATAGGATCACCCGTCCGGCTAGATCCTTTTACCGTCAATTCCTTTTTAGAGATCCATCGAATTTTCCTTTCATTCAACCGGATTTCTTCCCTTTATATCAAATATATCAATGTTTCATCAATTTTCATACAATGAACATTCAAATCATATTCACATCAATAACATACATTTCAAGTATTTAAGAATATAATTCAAGTTACATGAACTTACCTCATTGCTTGTTTGTGTTTATAATTTCATTGATCCGATATCTTTTCTTTTTCACGATCGAGTCTCATATTTGAGTCGCCCGGATATCTTTTAAATAAATTGATCATCATTTTCATTCATTTCATATTCTAATGCATTTAATTAATGCTCTAAGCAAAATTACCATTTTGCCCCTAACCTTTTAATTAATGACGATTTCATCCTTAAGGCCAGGAAAATAAAATTCTTGCGATTTAATCCTTATTTCCAACTATTATTCTTATATATATTGATAACAGTCCATGAATTCTATAAAATATCAAAAATTTCCATAATTTCAACACTTTTCAATTTAATCCCTAAAACATGTTTTCCCAGATCTTGAACTAAATTGATAATTTAAGTTAAATTTTACTAATTTAAATAATAAAATAATCTATTTCATGCAATTTAGTCATTTCGACATTTTTACAAAATTGCCCATAAAGTTTTACTTTTATTCAATTTAGTCCCTGAGCCTAAAACATGCAAATTAGCCATGCTAGATGAATATTCATACATATTTTCCTCCTCCTCCTCTCCATTCCACATCCTTAATTTATATAACATGCAACAAGTAACATTATCAATAATTTCACTATTTACTTATATGTACATTCAAAATTGTCCATTTGCGTCATAGTCACTAAATTATTTATATATTAAGCTACAGAACTCAAAAATTAATTTTCCCTGAAACTAGACTCATATACCTTCTTACCATAAAAATTTCATAATTTTTGGTTGGGCCAATTAATACAGTTTATTCATTAAAGTCTCCCCTGTTCTGTTGTCTGACAGTTCCGACCCTTCTTCACTAAAAATTAATTATCTTCTTGTACAGGATTCGAATGATGTCCTCGTTTATTTCCTTGAAAATAGACTCAATCAGGATTCTAAAAATATAAATTTAAGCCCCTAATTATTTTTATCCAATTTTTGATGATTTTCCAAAGTCAGAACAGGGGAACTCGAAATCATTCTGACCTTGTCTCACAAAAGTTATTATATCTCATGATTTACAATTCCATTGCTTACATAATTTCTTTTATAAGAAACTAGACTCAATAAGCTTTAATTTCATATTTTATTCATCCTCTAATTCGATTTATATAATTTTTGGTGATTTTTCAAAGTTAGACTACTGCTGCTGTCTAAAACAGTTTTAGTGCAAAATGTTGATTTCCATTTTGCCCCAAATTTCACAATTCATACAATTCAGTCCTTGCTCAATTAACCCCTCAATTAAGATAATTTTCTCAATTAATACTTTTTCTAGACATTATAAGTTATTTCATAACTATTGAAATTCAGGATTTCCATATGGAACTCTAACTTCAAACTCTTTTACAATTAGGTCCCAAACATTCACTTTCTATTCAATTCTTTCAATAAAATCAGCATATAAATAATTTAAATCTCTAATTCCATGCCAAATCATCATATACTTCCAGAACATATTCATATCAACTTTCAATTTCTTTCATAGAATCAAAACTAATGAATTCAACAAGTGGACCTAGTTGTAAAAGTCACAAAAACATAAAAATTTCAAGGAGAAAGAAAGAATTAAACTTACATGAAGCTAGATTATGAAAACCAGCTTGAACCCTCCTCCATGGCTATTTTCCAGCTGATGAATATGAAGAGAAATGAAGAGAATTCTAGATATTCCAATTTAGTCCCATTTTTATTTAGCCAATTTTGGCAATTTTCCAATTTTGCCCTTATTTCATCCATTTCCTGATTTTTCTCAGCTATTGCCGCCCAAAATATCTCCTTTAGGATTATTTTCACTTTAGGTCCTTCCTCATTTGACAATTGAGCTATTTAATCCTCTAGCAACTTTTACACCCTTTTCACTTTAGTCCTTTTTATTTAATTAACCACCCAAACGTCAAAATTTTCTGTCTAAATTTTAATACTACCTCACCAACACTCCATAAATATTTCTAAAAATATTTATGGCTCGATTTATGAAGTCGAGGTCTCGATACCTCACTCTCGACCCAATTTACCTAATTAATTCTTTCAAATCACCAAATTCACTAATTCAAAATGCTTTTATATTCGCATTTGACTCATAGGTATTAATTTATTAAATTTTTAACTCACCCGTTGAATTTGGTGATCTCAAATCTCTATTCCCGATACCACTAAAAATTAGGCTGTTACAATATCTCTAGCATTATTATTACTTTCTAGATTTCTCTCTCTTCCAATTGACCATTTTGCCCTTCATTATCTTTTAAAATTCCATCCTTGAGTCATCATTTAATTTGGTAAAATTGCAATTTAGTCCCTTATAGTTTTTCATCTATTCAATTTGGTCCTAATTCATCCATTTTCCTTAGTTTCTAGATCATTCCACTCCTAAAATATTTATACTATTGGTCCTTCAACTTTTTCATATTTACACTTTAATCCTTTAAATTTTGAGTATTTACTCTTGGGCCACAAAACTTTTCTCGCTTTTACAATTTAGTCATTTCTTGAATTAATATATCATAATATACTTCTCAATATTGACATAACTCAAAATTTCTCTTCTTGTCACTTTATTTCCTTATTTTACTATATTACGATAATATTTTCTTGTAAAAATTTCGGGATATTACATTTCTCTCCCCTAAAAAATAAATTTCGTCCTCGAAATTTCCTTGTTTTCTTTTGATCATGAATTTCATTATCTCTATAATTCTATAGTTTCTTTACTGCACATATTTACCTATTAACTCATTCTCGGTTAAAATCAGTATTATCAATTGTTCAACCATTGAACTTTTTTTTTTTTTTTTTAATACTTTCCATTCGAACTTAATCAATATAAATCTCATGACTTTCATTGCTTATAATTGTATTAGTAAAGGGTATAAATCGTAAAGCCTCATAATTTAATTGTCATGTATTTACTCATATAACATTTATCATTCTCAGGTACCATAAAATATTTATCCGTATTTTTACGAGTTCTGCTTCATCATAACTAACATTTTTACTCAGAGATAATCCTTTACCTCGTAATGAAAATTGTTTACTTAGCAGAGGCCCAGTAGTCTAGATAGAGCACTTCGGATATACGGGACTTATACAGAGGTGCATTATTGTGCACTATTAAACAGAGAACACTGAAGTACTATACAGAGAGTATGAATGTGTTGAATGTGCTAATAATCAGAGAGCATACTGAGGTCCCTTAATATCCTAGTAGTTCTAATCTTGTCTACTTGGGCAAATTATTTCATGCACGCATATCACTTTTACACCTTTCGCATAATGCTTTTACATGCTTTACAATTTAATCCTTGTACCAATAATCCGTTTATTTATGTCTTCTCTACCTTTAATACATGTAATATTTTTCAAAATTCACTATTCATTCATAGTTTGCTAATAATCCTTATCATGTACTTCATATACCACTTTTATATATTTTGTAATTTAGTCATCAACACAATATTTCGTTTAGCAATATAATTTACTTTTAATAATACACATAACATTCATCATCGACATGTATTTATTCATACCTTTAAGAATTCCGATTCATTCTAATCGACTTTTTACTCATATACCTGGGTATCGTTTTTAGCATTATCAGAATTATCTTGGGTTAGAAAGCATACCATTTTATAAACAAATCTCATCAGTCGGAGATATCATACTATCACATATTATAATGACATGTGTTTTTAGACTTTACATATACTACGTTTGGTCCGAGAACCGACTAAACCGTAGCTCTGATACCACTAAATGTAACATGTCATTATACATATCATTCTCTTACCGTTTCTTTAATAACATATATCATTTATTTTATTATATCATCATTTTATGCACCATCATTTCCTTATATCTTAGGTATATTTATTTCGTAATAGTTAAGTATTAAACTTAACATAATTTAAACTCCATGTACCTATACTTATTTCATTTATCTATCTTATTAATTATTTCATACAACTATTTTGTACATTTATTTCCATATGACCAATTCTGTAAACATTTCACATTACCATTTTGTATAACCATTTCATTTAACCATTTGTTATATTACAGAATATTAGTTGTTCAACGATATCTTGGCATTTCTCTTCCACGATCTTATTTATCTTCGACATGATGCCATAGTGTCTTTCATCTATGGTCTTACTCATTTTCTCACATGTTGCCATGGTATCTTTCAACCATGGTTTTATTCGTTTCCGTCATGTTGCCATGGTATCTTTCAACCATGGTCTTACACACTTCATGTCACGTTGCCATGGTATCTTTCAACCATGGTCTTACACATTTCATCTCGAGTTGCCATGGTATCTTTCAACCATGGTCTTACACATTTCATATCACGTTGCCATGGTATCTTTCAACCATGGTCTTACACGTTTCATATCAAAGTTGCCATGGTATCTTTCAACCATGGTCTTACACATTTCATATCGAGAGTACACTCCATGAACCTCATCCTTACGGTGGGATTACGGTCCAGGCTAAATCACTGTAATATAAACTCATAAGTATTATCGGGATTACCACCAGGCTAAATCCCTCGCAACGACAATTACTCTAATGAGCTTGGATCTGAATTACGATCCAGGCTAAATTCGGACCCTAATTCGGATTACCATTCCGGGCTAAATCCATTTTCCACATATTCTTCGGAGAGGCTATATCGAGGATAGGATCACCCGTCCGGGCTAGATCCTTTTTACCACAATTCCTTTTCGAGAGATCCATCGAATTTTCCTTTCATTCAACCGGGATTTCTTCCTTTATATCAAATATATCAATGTTTCATCAATTTTCATACAATGAACATTCAAATCATATTCACATCAATAACATACATTTCAAGTATTTAAGAATATAATTCAAGTTACATGAACTTACCTCATTGCTTGTTTGTGTTTATAATTTCATTGATCCGATATCTTTTCTTTTCACGATCGAGTCTCATATTTGAGTCGCCTGGATCTCTTTTAAATAAATTGATCATCATTTTCATTCATTTCATATTCTAATGCATTTAATTAATGCTCTAAGCAAAATTACCATTTTGCCCTAACCTTTAATTAATGACGATTTCATCCTTAGGGCGGGAAAATAAAATTCTTGCGATTTAATCCTTATTTCCAACTATTATTCTTATATATATTGATAACATCCATGAATTCTATAAAATATCAAAAATTTCCATAATTTCAACACTTTTCAATTTAATCCCTAAAACATGTTTTCCCAGATCTTGAACTAAATTGATAATTTAGTTAAATTTTACTAATTTAAATAATAAAATAATCTATTTCATGCAATTTAGTCATTTCTGACATTTTTACAAAATTGCCCATAAAGTTTTACTTTTATTCAATTTAGTCCCTGAGCCTAAAACATGCAAATTAGCCATGCTAGATGAATATTCATACATATTTTCCTCCTCCTCCTCTCCATTCCACATCCTTAATTTATATAACATGCAACAAGTAACATTATCAATAATTTCACTATTTACTTATATGTACATTCAAAACTGTCCATTTGCGTCATAGTCACTAAATTATTTATATATTAAGCTACAGAACTCGAAATTAATTTTCCCTGAAACTAGACTCATATACCTTCTTACCATAAAAATTTCATAATTTTTGGTTGGGCCAATTAATACAGTTTATTCATTAAAGTCTCCCCTGTTCTGTTGTCTGACAGTTCCGACCCTTCTTCACTAAAAATTAATTATCTTCTTGTACAGGATTCGAATGATGTCCTCGTTTATTTCGCTTGAAAATAGACTCAATCAGGATTCTAAAAATATAAATTTAAGCCCCTAATTATTTTTATCCAATTTTTGATGATTTTCCAAAGTCAGAACAGGGGAACTCGAAATCATTCTGACCTTGTCTCACAAAAGTTATTATATCTCATGATTTACAATTCCATTGCTTACATAATTTCTTTTATAAGAAACTAGACTCAATAAGCTTTAATTTCATATTTTATTCATCCTCTAATTCGATTTATATAATTTTTGGTGATTTTTCAAAGTTAGAATACTGCTGCTGTCTAAAACAGTTTTAGTGCAAAATGTTGATTTCCATTTTGCCCCAAATTTCACAATTCATACAATTCAGTCCTTGCTCAATTAACCCCTCAATTAAGATAATTTTCTCAATTAATACTTTTTCTAGACATTATAAGTTATTTCATAACTATTGAAATTCAGGATTTCCATATGGAACTCTAACTTCAAACTCTTTTACAATTAGGTCCCAAACATTCACTTTCTATTCAATTCTTTCAATAAAATCAGCATATAAATAATTTAAATCTCTAATTCCATGCCAAATCATCATATACTTCCAGAACATATTCATATCAACTTTCAATTTCTTTCATAGAATCAAAAACTAATGAATTTAACAAGTGGACCTAGTTGTAAAAGTCACAAAAACATAAAAATTTCAAGGAGAAAGAAAGAATTAAACTTACATGAAGCTAGATTATGAAAACCAGCTTGAACCCTCCTCCATGGCTATTTTCCAGCTGATGAATATGAAGAGAAATGAAGAGAATTCTAGATATTCCAATTTAGTCCCATTTTTATTTAGCCAATTTTGGCAATTTTCCAATTTTGCCCTTATTTCATCCATTTCCTGATTTTTCTCAGCTATTGCCGCCCAAAATATCTCCTTTAGGATTATTTTCACTTTAGGTCCTTCCTCATTTGACAATTGAGCTATTTAATCCTCTAGCAACTTTTACACCCTTTTCACTTTAGTCCTTTTTATTTAATTAACCACCCAAACATCAAAATTTTCTGTCTAAATTTTAATACTACCTCACCAACACTCCATAAATATTTCTAAAAATATTTATGGCTCGATTTATGAAGTCGAGGTCTCGATACCTCACTCTCGACCCAATTTACCTAATTAATTCTTTCAAATCACCAAATTCACTAATTCAAAATGCTTTTATATTCGCATTTGACTCATAGGTATTAATTTATTAAATTTTTAACTCACCCGTTGAATTTGGTGATCTCAAATCTCTATTCAGATACCACTAAAAATTAGGTCATTACAATATCTCTAGCATCATTATTACTTTCTAGATTTCTCTCTCTTCAATTGACCATTTTGCCCTTCATTATCTTTTAAAATTCCATCCTTGAGTCATCATTTAATTTGGTAAAATTGCAATTTAGTCCCTTATAGTTTTCATCTATTCAATTTGGTCCTAATTCATCCATTTTCCTTAGTTTCTAGATCATTCCACTCCTAAAATATTTATACTATTGGTCCTTCAACTTTTTCATATTTACACTTTAATCCTTTAAATTTTGAGTATTTACTCTTGGGCCACAAAACTTTTCTCACTTTTACAATTTAGTCATTTCTTGAATTAATATATCATAATATACTTCTCAATATTGACATAACTCAAAATTTCTCTTCTTGTCACTTTATTTCCTTATTTTACTATATTACTGATAATATTTTACTGTAAAAATTTTCGGGATATTACAAATAACATACGAGAGCATTTGGATCCATACATGATAAATACAGATAGGAGATGTTATTGGATAATAGACATGACAAAAACCTCAAAATTTTTCTAAAGGGAAATGAACTTTGAAACAATTTAATAAAATCATATTAAAATTATTTAGAATTGGTAACCAATTACAAGTTTTGGATGATTCAAAACTCACAAAAAGTGCAATAACACTACCTAAGGAAATAGGTATTGATACATGGATTCCATGTATCATCACTTTGGGAGTTAGGAACCAAAATTTAAAGTCAATATTATAGCGTTTTAGCTATTGACTTCAATAGATTTAATACTTTTAGTATGGGTTCTGAAACTTAGACCCCTAAAAACAAAATTTGGCCATTGACTTGTAAAGTTTTGATACTTATAATCAAGGGTCTGAACCCTTGATGCAGGACCAAATTCTTGTTTAAAAACTCTTTTAAAAGACTCCAAACATCTCCGAATCATACTACCACATGAGTTACATATGAGTTTGATACAAGATCAAGAACTCAACTCAAAGCATGCATTTCTTCATAGTTTCATCAACACATTGACATAATTTCAAGATCAAAGGGAAATAGCATGTATTTCAATACTTACAACATCATTTAAGGTTCAAGGCTACCAAATTAATATCTCAAAATACGATCAATACAACATCCATCCATAAGACTCAAGAAGCATGAAACTTATATATATATATTCATACTAATTGGACTCACTAGTACATGCTGCTATAAGCTAACTATACAAATACAAGAATTTTTGTAATGCCCCAAAATTTTGATATAATACACTGCACGATTGTTAATAAAATTTCAAGAAAATTGGAACATGAGTCAGATAAAGAAATTTTATAATAGTAAAATTGATATTGGATATGGAAATGAATGACAGGTATTGTGGATGTGAAAATATGGTAAAAAGGACCCAATTGCAAATTCTAAAAAGTTTGAGGAATAATGTGCAAATTTGACGAAAACGAGAAATGTGAGTTATTTTGATTATTTGGCATAATAATAAGTTGGAATATATATTGGTGTGATGAAGATAACTTTTTAGACCGAATTGGAAAGATTTGAAAGTACATGAACTGAGTTGTAAAATCTCGTATTTATACAAAGAGAAAGGTAAAAGTGTAACTTTCACTACCCATGGGTTTATATTAACTTTAAATGTGAATTATAAGATTTTATTTCAATAAGTATTAAATTTTGTGAAGAAATTATGCTAAGAGGCAAAATGGTAATTTTACCACATAGGGGTATTTTGGTCATCTCTCAAGAATTTTAAATTGGATATATAATTTTAAGGATGTGGAATGTGGGCCAAACATTTTATCTTTTTTTTTTTTTTTGAAATTTTACGAAGCTTTTGGTATTAAAAAAGAAAAAAAAGAAGAAGAAGAGAATCAACCCCCTTCTAGCCTTGTTCCAATCGTACTCCTTCCATAGAAGCTTTCTTCCTTTTTCATTTATTCCTTCAATCTTCTTCTAATTAATGCAAAAATCTTGTCACCCACCTTGATTTATTGCTAAAATCTTCTAAACTCATTTCCACCATAAATCTCTCCATTTTCAACAAGGGTTTTTCATGGGCTCTTGAGAGAAAAAGTTAAAGTAAGAGAGATAAATCTTCAATAAGGTAAATAATGATGTTTTCCAGCTCTCTTAATTTGATATTTTTATGGGTTACTATAAGAAAGCTTAGATACTAATTTTTTGTTATAATCTTTTTATGAGAAAATGAGGAAATAATGATTAATGGAAAATCCAAGCAAGTTGAGAATGAATTCATGTGATTAGAGGCTTGATTTTGTAACCTCTCCAACCTGGCCCAAATGTTATGGCCGAATCATGAAAGCTACATTAGTCACCAAGATGGCTAAGTAAAACATTAAGTTTTAGTAAAAATAGTTAAGTAGTAAAAGCCTCAATTTTCTTAGAAGAAATCATCTCTTGTTTAAAAGGCAATGAAACTCAATAAATTATTGATATGATTTGGGTATTCTGTCAAACTTTGAAAATTCTGAACAAAACGTTAATGTAAGATTTCAGTATATATATTTATTTAAACTCTTTATAGAATTGGTGAGAATCGCTTTCAGAAAACAATTTTGTTTTAGTTTCAAAATCATGATTAAAATCTAAACTGTTTCAAGAAAACATTGGTTTGCTTTAATTATCTCATTTAATTAATTTTAATTGCCAAAATTGATAAAAATCCATATTTATACCATTTAAGAATAATTTAAAATAATGTCTTCAAAACCTTAACCGCATTCGTGTTTATTGTCAAAAACATATAAAGTCAATCACAAAATTAACACCTATATGAAAAATAGAAAGTCCATACCACAACTCGTTTGTAAACAATGCAAAAATCACAAACTTTATAAAATAGGTTTGAACTACTTTTGTAGAAAATCTGACAATAGTGCTCCGATTTCCAAGTTCGAGTCCTAACCTCATGAGTTGTCTGGAAAGATGGGAAACCCAATAATGAGCTATAAAGCTCAGTGTGGTCTTAACACAAAAACAGATGGCACTTAAGTAAAAATATAAGATACAAATTCCAGAAAACAGATTATCAATCTCATGGAAAATTTTCAATAGATACACAATATGCATGAATAATAGTACGTAATTCCTACCCCAACCATCTGCTACACTCCACAGTAAGAGTTTCCCAGAACTCATCCATATCTACACACCACAATACGAATATGCAGATGAACCACCATTTATTCGATCGGTGAGCTAATCCGGCATTTAAAGCTTATACTTCCACCTTCAATATCCCAATCCCAATGCAGCAATATGCCATGCTTTTATAAATCATAAAATAGTAATGATAGTACTATTAACATGCAACTTTCATGCAATTAGTGGCAGTTTTTAATTTTAACAGTAGTAATAGGCATGCATCGATAATAATTGCAGAACTAACACAGAGAATTTGTCACCACATAATCAACATAATCAAATCAGAAAATAACATCATACTACCATCAGATCTACCATGCGTGGTGTTGTTACCCACTAAATTGAATCGTTCATTTTTTAGTATTGGATCAAGGCTTATTTTCAGATCAGATATGGGGTTACTTAGCAAACCTAAAACCATTAAAATAATTTAATCTTCATCAAGATTAAATTAGCAATCAAAATCACGAGGGAGGCACATACACATTTGGTCAAATGACAACACACAAACGTAAAAACCAGTCAAGACACACACTTTCTCTCCAAGCCGTGCGACACCCATCTTGATCATATCTAATCTGACTCTCCCAGATCTGGCCCTTAAACAACATACACACACTAATCGTTCAAGTTTGTAATTGGCACTAGCCAGATTCAGTATTAAAAGAAAATTTGTTTAATCAATGCGAAAATGAAATAGATTGTACATACCATTTGCGTACTCAAATCCGAATCTCATTGTAAATAGATGATTTACACTTACCAACTAACGTAATTGGGAACGAATTAATCGTTGTTAGCCATAAGTATCTACGGGATCTGAACAATCTATATGGTTCACCAAATGAGAAGATTAGTAACTCAAGAAGTGAAAAATCTAATGGGATTAGATTTTTAATTATTTTCTTCTCAAACTTTTATAGTGATCGTGGGATCCTCTGACTTTTACTAAGTTTTGTTTTTGGATGTTTTTGCTATATAAGGATATCTAGATAGCATGTTTTTATGTTTTTGCTTTCGCTTCTTCTTCCTTGTGTTCTTCACTAAATCTTTAGAAATTTCTAAGCTAGAATCGTTAACGAGGAGTTTCCACTATCTAGATGATGTCATTGTTAGTACCAATTTAATGGTGATTTCTAGTAAACCTTTATGTAATTATCGAAGGAATTTACATATTTACAATAAAACATGCATAGGTTTTAGAACTGCTTGTGAGGAAGGAAACTTCTTGATTCTGGGTTGCATCGTACCGATTTATGTATGCATGTTAAATTTCAGTAGTTTAATGATCTGATAGATATATTTGTCTCTCTTTTTAGCTCAAGAAGCTAACGAAGGGCAAAGAAATAAGAGCATGGGCCATGCTGAGTAGATTACTATAGTAGACTTTCTAGTGAGTTCCTTCTTACTTCCATGTGCTATAAATCCTCTTACTATATAAATTGTGTAAGGTAAGTGTTCCCTCTCAATAGTGTAATGTGTGGTGTTTGGTTTTGTGGTGCTAAACCATATTGTCAGCATGAGTATGGTCAGTTCATGTTTCAATGTAAAATACCCTCCTTACTGCACAAACCCAGTACCATCTATATGTGAAAGGTGATATGTGATGAAGGAGAATGAGATATGTTTGTGATGCCTCTGCTAGGGCAGCTATATTACAAACCGGACTGAAAAATCACGAGAAAACATGTTCGGCTAAACATAAATGATATGAGGAGTTTAGGGGTGGAGTATATGCATATTAATAAGACTAATTGATATGATTCTGATTTTGAATTCTAGGTTTATGACTGGAACGAGTATAGGTTATATGTAAAACATGCACATTGTGTTAAGTTATGGTTAAATGGGCAGATAGTGTGCCCATGGGTTGTGTTAAGTTGACAGATAGAGTTCGTCTGAGAACAGTGAATGCCATTAGGTGTATTATGTTTAGTATGTCTAAACTTCTCCAAAAGGTTAAGTATCATTATGAGTACTAATGTTTGCCTACCAGTAGTATCCCTGTATATTATTTGTGTTATCTTTATAAATGGAACTCACTAAGTTCGTTTGAATTTACTCTATTAATTTTTCCTTCTCAGACAAGTTGATTAAAGAAAGAGTATTTGTAGAAGGGGACTACGCTAGAGTTACTATTGGTAGTGAGCCACTTTTCTATTTCTGTATCATGCATGACCTTTTGGAAGGGTGGCGTATATATCTATTTGTAACCAACTTTGTAATAATTTACGTCTTTCACTAAAAAACTATTTTCTAAGATATTTTATAAACTCCTGAAATATATGTTAAATCTTATTGACTATGGATTATTAGATTATCTTTTAGGCGTGTATGCCAAAATGTTTTGAATGATGTTTAACTGCTAATGATGCACTTGAAACTTTTGTCTGGTAAATAATCCATCTTGCAATTTATATAACTCTGTCAACTTTTATAAGGCTTCTACCAAATGTTTGCCTGAATTTGTTTTACTTGGTGTATAATTGATTTGATTGTTTTGTTATTGTTATATTGGGAATTACACCAAACTTGAGGTATACGTCGAGACCACAAAGCTTTAAAAATTTTGAGTATTTTTGCTAAATTCATTTGGTTTTTAAGTTGTGATACATCATACTCGGATCTAATAATCGGGCTGGGTGTGGGTGTTACATTAATTCTAGAAAACTTTTACCCACACTTTGGGGCGTGACAACTTTCCCCTCCTTAAAAGAAATTTCGTCCTCAAAATTTACTTCATCCGAATAGATGAGGGTACTGCCACTGCATTAAGTCTTTCGGCTCTCATGTAGCCTTTTCAGTGCCATGATTATGCCATAATACATTAACCAACGATATTCACTTCCTCCTCAGAATTTTTTCCTCTCGATCCAAAATTTGTACAAGCTCCTCATCATAAGACAAATCCGGTCGGACCTCTATTTCTTCAACTGGAACAAAATGTGACAGGTCAGATCGGTATCTCTATAGCATAGAAACATGAAACACATCATGTATATGGTTGAGCTCACGAGGTAACTCCAATTGATATGCTACTGGCCCAATCCTTTTAAGGATCCTATACGACCTAATAAACGTCAAGTTCAACTTACCCTTCCGTCCAAACCTCAATACATTCCTCTATGGTGACACTTTTAGAAAAACCTGATCGCCCACACTATACTCTATATCCTTTCTCTTCAGATTTGCATATGACTTCTATCTATCTAAAGTCATTTTTAGTCTTTCTTGTATCAGTGAAATTTTCTCCTCAGACTCCTGTACCAGCTCGGGACCCAAGACTTTCCTTTTCCCCAATTCAGTCCAGCATAGTGGTGTTAAGCTTTTACTACAATACAATACCTCAGAAGGTGTCATCTGTAGCTAATTTGAAATTGTTATTGTACACAAATTCAACCAAAGGCAAGTGTTCTTCCTAACTACCTTTGAGTCAATAATACAACCCCTCAACATGTCCTCCAGAATTTGAATTACCCTCTTCGATTAACCATCTTTTTACAGATGGAAAGCTGTACTGAGATCCAAGCTAGTACCTAGTGCTTCATGCAGTTTCTTCTAGAATTGAGAAGTAAAACAAGGATCACGATCAGAAATGATAAAAAATGGCACCTCATGTAGTATCACAATCTAAAAAGTTTACAACTTAGCCAACTTCTGCAGTGAATAGTTCGTACGAACAGGTAAAAAATAAGCCAACTTAGTCAGTCTATCCACAATCACCTAGATTGAATCCTTCTTCATGAGTGTCAAAGGTAACCCACTAACGAAGTCTATAGTCACACACTCCCACTTCCACTTGGGAATCTTAATCAGCTTCAATAGGCCCACCATAAGATGAACCTTCCAATAGTTTAGAGAACTTGTAAAAGGTGTGTATGACAAAGAATGACACCACTTTAAGAAATTTAGAGAATTAAGTGGGTCAACTAACTACCGAACTATAGAATAGATCCCAAGGGGATTTTCCCAGCGATATAAAAAATCTAAGATTTTCGAGCAAAGAACATTGCAAAGTGGTCACTTTACAAAGTGGGAAGACATTAGAGCCTAAGGTGGTTGAGATTGAAGATAAGCCTACTAATGCTCAAGATAAGAAGGAAGTTCAACTAAGGATTGGAACTTTCGATCCTGGGAAGCCAAATCCTAAAAAATCTAATGAGGTAAACTCGAAACTAGTCAATTTTGATAAACTAACACAAATTTTTAGATGCAGAAACATTAACTCAAAAGAGCTGTATAGTTCAAGCCAGGGTTCTACCACCTCCATATCCACAAAGGCTTAAGCAGCAGAAGATGGATATGTAATTCAAGAATTTTTTAGATGTTCTTAAGAAGCTTCATATCAATATCCCATTGGTGGAAGCCTTAGAACAAATGCTAAACTATGTCAAGTTCATGTGTCAAGTTCATGAAGGACATTGATACGACCAAGAACCAAGACTCATTGAGAGTTGACATGGATCCAATCGAGTTACCATTAGGGCCAATAACCAGAGCTTAGGCTAAGAGATTTAAAGACCCTGTAGCAACCTTAATCGATCGAGTTTGGGGTGAAAACGTTGCGGGGCTTATCGAGCATTTTTGGACAAGCAAGTAGAGCATGCCTTGCAACCATCTTTAAGCTCATTCAGCTCGTTCCTATCTCAATGAGCTCGTTTTAGTTCATTTTAGCTTGCACCTTATTTTGCTGGAATAAACACTAATTTGGTTTTAGTTAACTTAGTTTATTTAGTTAATTATTAATTATGTCATAATTTTAATATGTTTAAATGTGTCATAATTTGGACATTTAATTAAGGTTTTTAATATGTCTTTGTTTAGTACAAATTAAATAGATGTTTTAATGTGTCTTAGCTTAAGACCAATTAATTACAAGCTAGAGTTAATTTGTTTTAGCTGAATTCAAGTTGTCCTAGCTGCCGAATTTAATTTGTCCTTAAAATTGACTTGGCTGAATTCAATTTTTGTAGGTACATGCATGGATGACAATTAAAAAGGTGTGCTGATGGTTGCCATCCCCTAAGCAACTATTGGGTCATTGCAAGAGCCAAAATTGAGCTGATGTTTGTTTTTCCCAAGCTGCCCCATCGTGTAACTCAACATCCACAAGTGTTCTCACACTTGTTCAAATTGGTTGTAGGTTCTTTTCACACACAAGGCCATTTGTTTCTTAGCTTTCACACTCCACGGCTACTCATATACGGCTGAACCATTTACAAGTCCATTAAAGTACCCAAGCTACCTATTAAAGCTCATGACTATTCGACAACCCAAGGCAGCTCCTTAAAGGCTGTTCACACCTTTTGGTCGATTGTATTCAGCTAGGTTCAGCTCCATTCTCACTTAAATTAAAGCTAAGCTACCTAGGAGACTACAAGGGACGTTTTAGGAAGGTGCTAAGAAGTTTCAGCTCAAATAAGCTGATTTGAATCTGTCCATTTAGTTTCTTTTATGTCCATTCAGCTAGCCAAGGATTTGAGCTATAAATATGAAGCTCATTTGATGTAAATTAGACTTTTGACACCTTTAATGCTTAATTTTACTTTTGTGAGTTTATTCAACTCTCATTGTTCTTTTAAGACTCAAGATGACTTATCTAGCCTTGCTAATGGCGTCTAGCTTGTTTCTTTTTGAACTTATCACTCTTCAAGTGTGGCGTTCAACCCCTATACCTCTGGTTCCTATCTCGTAATAGATAGTGGGTCAAGATCCAAATTCTATCATCCACCCGTCTTAAGTGTCCTATAAGAACTGGGTCAATACTCATCTATAGTATTGGTTCCTTCTTAACCTTAAGTTCAACCGTTCATCCATTTTCAACTTTGAAATTCACTTACCCTTTTTTGCTTGGCTGAACCATACCCTTAGATATCTTAAGCTTACTCGAAATTCCTTGCCTAAAGATTATACTTAGCCAATTTCAAATTAAACTCAACGAAGAACGATACTTCTCAATATTACGATCGGGCACATTCACGACTCGAATTCAACAACAAGCACGAGATCGCATAATTTGGTATTAGAGCCAGCTAAAATCGAGGAGTATGGAGATTTATAGCAATCTCGAAGTAAGTTTTTGAAAAAAATTTCATTTTAAAAAAAAGAATATACATAGTTTGTATTTGTTCTACAAAATTCAGATATATAAAAAAAAGAAAGAAAAAGGATTCGAAATACATGTAAAAATAAAAAGAGGCTAGTTGTGAAAGTGATTGTTTTTCTCAAATTTTTGAGAAGTTTCCTCTACAAACATGTAACAGCTCGGTTTAGACCCTAGTCAGAATAGTGGTTTTGAGACCACAAATCCCAGTTAGAAAAATATTTTAATATTATTTTTTGTGCTTATTATATGTGAATTAGTATGTGTGAAAATTCTGTACGAAAATTTGATCATTTGTGTGCTTAATTTGATAAAAGGACCTAATCGCGTAAAATGTAAAAGTGGCTAGCTATTTGTTAAAAGTGCTTAAGTGTTATGTCTTATTAAAAGTAAGGTCCTTGTTATGTTATTAAACCATTGGTATATTAGATGGACATTGTTGGATATCCATTATAAGTTTAAATGGTTATTATAGTAAGGCTAAATTGGTAAAATGGCTATTATAATGTTTATAATAAAACATAATTAAAATTAAAGCTTTATTTTCACTTGTTTTGCCAAAAATAAGAAAAGAAAAAGAAAGGAAAAGAGATTTAGGGTTCGACTATTGATTTTGATGATTAAGGTATGTGTTTTGATCCATTTTTTATAATTTCTACGTTTTTGTGATCGTTGCTTAGTGTATTATCAAGCCCATGTCTCAATTTCTGATTTTGTTGATAATTTTGAGTTATGTCATTGTTGATTTTGTGAGCTTTGGAATGTTAGTTGATGGAAAATAAAAGATAAGTTTTGGGTTAACATATTTTGTCTTTGAATTTGTGATGAATTTGAGTAATTTGGACTAAATTGTAAAAAGGAGATTTTGAGGGACTAAAATATGAAATAAATGAAATGTGAGGACTTATATGAACACCATGAGAACTCGGCTTAACATGAGTACATTAAAATTATGTGTATTTTGTGATTTTATGAATTAAGGACTAAAGTGTTAAAATGTGTAAATGTGAGGGCTAATTTGTAAAATGCCCTAAATATGTGTTTTTGGATTGATTTGAATAAGTATGAGTTTGAATAATTTAAATTTGAATTGATTTAGATCAAGAACCAAAGAAACCAGAATTAGACTGGGGAAAGTTGAAAGTCGTTGAATAGTCGACTCCGTTCGTTCAAATCTGTATGAGGTAAGTTGATATACAAATAAATGTCTTTTGAATTGAATTACTATTGATTATATGCTTATGAACAATGTTTAATGATTATATGTGTTGAGAATGAGATATCCGAGAAAGTATCAACAAAGTTCCGACGTTCAAAAAGCCCCGTACAAACCATAAGAATAGTTAGGATACATATGTCATGACATAGGACCCGATATGTGTTTTCGTGTAAGACCACATCTAGGACATTGGTGTCGATTAGTGATTTACGTGTAAGACGATGTTTGGGACATTGAAATCATATTTAATTTCGTGTAAGACCTTATCTGGGATAGTGGCATCGATATTTGACTACATGTAAGACCACGTCTAGAACATTGGCCTTGTATGAGCTTTCCGAGCTATCCGCGTATCCTTATGATTCCGAACGGTTCAATTGGCATTCTAAGAAACGAATGATCATATGAAATATGTATCCGATTTAGCTACGTTTGAAATGTATATATGTTTGAGAATAAAAGGTAAGTATATGTACAAGTGATGATATGTGTTATAAGTATGAGAAAATATGCTATATGTGTAAATGAATTGGGAAAATGTGAAATGTATATGAACTATGTGGTTTGAGATAGTATTTGGCCATGGAGTATATGTAATTTGATAATGCTTTCATGATTTGAATGATAAGTTTATTTGTATATGGCTTACTAAGCTTTTGAAAGCTTACTCTGTATGTTTTTCAATTGTTTTATAGATATCGAAGCTACTGGGAGCTCGGGGATCGTCGAGAATCATTACCACACTATCGAACTCTATTTTGGGACATTTTGAAAGTGTAAATATTAGAGTATGGCATGTATAGGCTAGAGGTATTTGAATATGTTTTGTGAAGTGTATATTTAGCCATGTGATGTGGCTTGGTTTTGGTTGTGTATGTGAATGAGTTATTGGTATGAATTATGTGATGCAATAGTGCTAATATGATGGGATCATGAATGGTCAAGAAAATTGGTCAATTTGGTAAGTTCTTGGTATGTGTTTATTTGTGAAATTTGGTAAGTTTTGGCATGAGAATGATTGGAATGAATTGAGATGATGAAATATATGTTTTGGTATGTCTTTGGCTTATGATTTAGCATGTTTTGGTATGGATGTTATGTATGAAATTTGGTGGTTATGATATAGCATGAACGGTGTATGCTTTGGAGCATGAATTGGCTAGAATTTGGTATAAAATATGATTGGTTTTATGATTGTAGGGAGGACCCTTAATGGTGGCAATTTGGCCTTGCAAATGGCCTATATTTGCCCACACGGGCATGTGTACCAACCGTGTCCTTCAATGTTTCTTTTAGAAGCAAGTCAATCTCGAGCACAGCCTAGACATATGGGTGTGTCTGGTGGCCGTGTAAGGCACACAACCTTGGCACATGGGCATGTGTGGCCATTTCGAAGGGTACATGGGCTAGACACGTTCGACCCAAGTCAGTTTCGACCACGGCCAAGGTACACAGGCGTGTCTCTGGCCGTATGGATAAGTCAGTATGTATGCTCTATTTTGCCACAGCTTAGACACACGGGCGTGTCTAATGCCGTATGAGGCACACGGCCAGTTCACATGGGTGTGTGACCTGTACAACTTTTAAAAATGTTCAAGTTTCGAAACATTTTGTATGGGCTCGGTTTAGTCCCGACCCCTTTCTAATGCATGTTTAAGGTCTTGATGACTTATATAACAGACTCTCTGATAACGTTGGACTATGATTGTGATGATGTATATGAATTGTGTGTAAAATGTTCTGATTTGTCTGGTAATTCCTTTAACCCTAGTCTGGCGACGGATACGGGTTAGGGGTGTTACAAAACATTTCGCCACACTTAAAAAATTCTTCCTTTTGTTTCTTTTAGCCCACCCTATACCCAAAACGACATCTACCCTTGCAAACTTTTTTTGCAACCGATCCACTAAGCTTGCTGAAAGTCTAAACGAGTCCTTCAAGAACTTAGAGAGAAGAATTGAACGGAAAAAGGCACGAGAGTGGTAAGCTTAATAGAGTGTTGAAAAAAGCCAATATATTGAGTGCAAATAGGATTGGAGTGTTTCTTTTCTTTGTGAGTGAACTGTGAGGGTTTTGTGATGAGGATTCAAAATAACATGTCCCGAAGCCCAAAAAGAAATGCGATGGATGGCGGAGGGTTACGACCCATAAAAAATGTTGCCACCGGAGGAGGAGTGCCTGATTTAACACTCCAAGCCCTTATGCATGAGATGGAGCGCATGTTTAATAAAAAGCTAAAGCCCATACAAGAAAGATTAGATCGAGTCAAAGAGAGGGGCCAGCGAGAGAGAACTTGCCAAAGTCCACGATGGGAGTGAGGCAGGCCAAGGTTCAATCAAAATGAACTCTATGAGCCAAGTGATGTGGAGAGCGACTAAGCGTCGAATCAAAGCGAAAGGCAAAGAGGCCAAAGAAACTGAGGCCTTCGAGAGCAAGGTCATGTCGATGACGATCTCAAGAACATCAAATTGTCCCTTCCACCATTTCAAGGTAAATCCGACCTGGAGGCATACCTTGAATGGGAAAAGAAAATAGAGTTGGTCTTCGACTACCACAACTACTCGAAGAGCAAGAAGGTGAAGCTAGCAGCGATCGAGTTCTCTGATTATGACATGATATGGTGGGATCAGTTAACTATGAGTCAGAAAAGGAACGAAGAGAAGCCTATATCTACTTGGGCTGAAATGAAAGCCATGATGCATAAGAGATTTATTCATTCCTACTATCACCGTGAACTATATCAAAAGCTTCATGATAATACTCTAGGATGACATATTTTTATGTATTAATTATATGTTTATTTTGAGTATGGTCCTACTAATTTGAGCTATTTATGGTTTTTTATCTTATAGGGACTAAATTGAAGGCAAAATGGAATTCGGGGGCTAAAAATGTGAATTTGAGGCTACATTGGGCCAACATGCGAAGTAGGAGAGAAGTGGTGCAAAACATGCAAAGTGTGGAAGATTTAGGGAGCAAAAATACAAAAGAAGAGATTTTATAGCATAATATTCTATTTAATTTTTTTATTATATTAGGATTATTATTTAGATTTAATTTTAGCTTTTATCTTTATTTATCCTTATTTATCTTTAATTACTTTTATTTAATTATATTTATCTTTTAGAATTTAATTAGGAATAGACTATGTTCTAATACTATAAATAGGGGATGTAGTGACACAAATTTGACTCA
Organism: Gossypium anomalum; assembly: GCA_025698475.1. Classification (NCBI taxonomy): domain Eukaryota; kingdom Viridiplantae; phylum Streptophyta; class Magnoliopsida; order Malvales; family Malvaceae; genus Gossypium; species Gossypium anomalum. The sequence continues at coordinate 16,946,507 of CM046957.1, forward strand.
TCTTTTCTGTAAACATTCTCTCCCCCATAAAATTTAGCCTTTTGTTCTTTCCATATTTTTCAATAAAAATTCTATTTCCATTACACTTATTTCCTTTTCCCCAAAAATCATGAGCCACTAAACTTATCTAGCCGAAGGTTGTTGAAAATCCCTAAAAGGGTTCATGAGGCTTAGAATCCGCACTTAGCTTTCTCAAAAGAGTATTCACCGTTTCTCCGCATTACGGGGCTGATGCTTTCGTCCATATCCATTAAAAAGTGACCTTTTCAACGTGTGCAAGGAACAACCGCTTTGTATATTTTGTGAAGGTTGCACAATCGGTTCATTAGCTTATTGCGTCAGAGGTTGGCGAGCCAAAGAGACAAAGTGGCATGGTATTCGCCAATGAGTAGTGATGATCTAGCATAAGATGATCCCATAAAAGCGATTGTTGGCTAGAGTCAGGTTTCGCTAAATTGTAAGTCTAAAATCTTGGAGCTGGCAGTTGTAGGCGTCCTCTTCCACTATAACTGGCTTATTCTGTTTGAGAAAGATCACTTAAAAGCTGAGGATTGAACCTAAGGCGGATCGAGGCAACCGGAGGCTAGAATCTCTCCATAAGAACTTTTTTCCTCAACTTTATTTATTTCTATTATTTTCAGAATTTCAATCGAAGCTTTTAATTCTGTTTTTATTTTATTTTTTCTAGATTAAAACTTTTAATTCTGTTTTTTTTCTAGGTACGCAGGTTTTCTTGGGCATGATTTTGTCCAAGATTTCGAGGAACAAACAATTGTGCAAATTCAGTCCCTGAGGATTTGACCTTACTTCCCTTATACTGTTATTTTTAATATTTTTATTATTTTCATTATTTTCATTATTTTATAGGGATAGGATATTTTTGGTGCTTTCAATGACCACATCAAATTTTGGCGCCATTGTCGGGGACTGATAACGTACTGATCTTGTTCTTTGTTTCTTATGACAAGATCTACTCTAGGTACTCTTGCGTTTGATTTAGAAATAGAGAAGACTGCGAGGGCTAATCACAAGGAAACAAAGTTACGAAAAAAACAGTCAGTGGTGGTTGGAACTCAAAGTAATCCACCGTTAGAAATCGAAGTCGACGATGAAGTTGAGTCTAGGGTTAACAAAAACCCTACTCGAACATTTGAAAACGAAAAAGTAGAAGTCGACTCACCAGAGGAAGTGCTTAACGCTAGGGTTAATGAAAACTCGAATTTAGCACATTAACCAATGGCTCAAGCGATTAGGCAACTGGCCAAAGCTCCGACAGAACAATCGCCATTGTGCTTCACGTATCTTACTATGGATACTGATTTTGAACTGAAGTCAGGTTTAATTCAGCTACTACCAACTTTTCGTGGGTTGCAAAACAAAAATCCCCACAAACATCTAAAAGAGTTTTATATGGTTTGTCTTAGTACGAAACCTCAGGGGACAACTAAGGATCAAATCAAATTGTGTGCTTTCCCTTTTTCCCTAGCAGATTCAGCTAAGGAATGGCTATTTTATTTACCTCTTGGATCTATTACAACTTGGCTAATCTTTCTCGTTTGTTTCTCAACAGGTTTTTTCCAGCATCACATGCAGCTGAGTTAAGAAGGGAGATAGTTGGAATAAGGCAAAAAAAATCAGAGTCTCTTTACGACTATTGAGAGCGATTTAAGGAGTTGTCTACGAGTTACCCGCAACACGGTATAACAGAACAATCTCTTCTCCAATATTTTAATGAAGGCTTGAAACCCATAGAGATGAACATGGTGGATGCCGACAGTGGAGGAGCATTGGTCAACATGACTCTTCAATAAGCAAGGGACTTGATATCCAAGATGGCTTCAAATACTTAGCAATTTCGAGCTAATCTTGAGCCCCCTAAAAGGGTTCACCAGCTAAGTAATTCAACCTTAGAAGATAAAGTTGATAGACTTACTAATATTGTTAATTCTCTTGTTGCAGAAAAAGCAAAACTAGCCCGATTATGTGGAATATGTGCTACACTTGAACATACAATTGATGCATGTCCCAGTTTGTATGATGATACTATGACTCATTTGGATGCTGTGGGAAATTTCCCTGGGCCACCCCAGAGGCGATATGACCTCTACACTAATACATATAGCCTAGGATGGAGGGATCATCCCAACTTGAGTTTTGGGGCCAACCCACAATATAATCAACCATACCAAAATCGAGTTCCACAACAGCCACGAGATTCAGGTAATTCTCTAGAAACTTTGGTCAATAAATTAGCAGCTAATATGCTTGATTTTCAACAGAAAACTGATGCATCTATAAGAGAATTGACCACATCAATTGAGAAAAAGAGTTCTCAAGGGAAGCTGCCGTCACAAACAGAATCTAACTCGAGACAAAATGCAAATGCAGTAATGTTGCGAAGTGGAAAGATACTGGAACCAATTCCAGGCAGAAATCTTGGCCAAGAAATCATCCAGGAAAAGCCCAAAAATGACGAACAGGTCCGAGAAAAACCTCCATTGTCAAAAATTCAACCTCCATTTCCAGGACGATTAAATCAATGTCGAAAAGGTAAAGAAGACAAGGAGATCCTTGAAACATTCAGAAATCTCGAGATCAACATACCACTATTGGATGCTATCAGACAGATTTCGCAGTATGCCAAGTTCCTTAAAGAACTCTGCGCCAACAAACAAAAATTAGCAGGTAATGAAAATATAAGTGTTGGTGAGAATGTATCTGTAGTATTACAGCGGAAAATGCCAGTGAAATGCAAAGATAGGGGCATGTTTGCAATACCGTGCAAAATAGGCCATTTGGGAATTAAGAAGGCTATGTGTGATTTAGGGGCCTCAATAAATGTAAGGCTTTTTTCTGTTTATGAATCACTTAACGCGGGTTTTTTTGACAAAAATAGGTGTTATCATTTAGTTGGCAAACAGTTCTATTGTGCATCCCGAATGAGTCCTCGAGGACGTATTGGTAAAAGTTAACGAACTTCTTTTCCCTATAGATTTTTATGTGATAAAAATAGAGGATAGCACTCCTGGATCTTCAGACCTCTTGTTGGGCAGACCTTTCCTTAGTACCGCTAACACTAAAATTGGCATTTGAAGCGGAACTCTCATGATAGAATTTGATGGGGAGAACGTGAAGTTCATTGTTTACGATGCTATTAGTTACCCAAGCGAAATCTTGAGCGTAAACTGTGTCGTCATAATTGACTCATTAGTAGAGGAGACTTTTGAGTCAATTTATGAAGATAAATCTGAATTTATATTTGATGATCATGAATTTGTTAATGAATTATTATCTCCATCAAACACTAAACTTTTACCTTCTATTGTGCAGGCTCCAAATTTGGAATTGAAACCACTTCCTAAACATCTTAAGTATGCATTTTTAGGGAAAGGTAATTCCCTACCGATCATAGTTTCGAATAAACTCTCTAAGTTCAAAGAAGAAAGTTTGACATAGGTACTAAAAAATCATAAGGAGGCAATTGGTTGGACCATTGCCGATTTAAAAGGGATAACCCCTTTGACATGCACACACAGAATCTACTTCGAGGAAAACACAAAACCTAGGCGAGAGGCACAAAGACGGTTGAACCTGAATATGATAGAGGTGGTAAAAAAAGAAGTAATCAAGTTGTTGGATGTTGACATAATCTACCCTATTTCTGACAGCAGATAGGTAAGTCCGGTATAAGTCGTGCCCAAGAAAACGGGCGTGACAGTAAAGAAAATTACTGAAGGTGACTTGGTACCAACTTGAGTGCAAAATGGGTGGTGTGTCTACATTGATTACAGGAAGTTGAATTCTTACACTAGAAAAGATCATTTCCCTCTTCCTTTTATAGATCAAATGCTTGAGCGTTTAGATTGTAAAACTCACTTTTGCTGTCTTGATGGATTCTCAGGTTTCTTCCAAATTCCAATTGCATCAGAGGACCAGGAAAAGACCACTTTTACATGCCCATTCAGTACATTTACGTACAGAAGGATGCCATTCAGACTTTGCAACGCACCGACCACCTTCTAGAGATGCATGATGAGTATATTTTCTCAATATGTGGAAAAAACTATTGAAGTTTTTATGGATGATTTTACTGTGTATGGGAATTGTTTTGATGAATGCCTTAAAAACCTCACGATAATTTTAAATAGGTGCATAGAATTTAATCTTGACTTGAATTATGAAAAGTTTCATTTTACGGTAGACAAAGGTTTGATTCTAGGTCATATAGTTTCAGCAAAGGGAATTGAGGTCGATAAGGCCAAAACTAACATTATAAATTCTTTGTCATATCTCTTTACTGTAAGGGAAATACGTTCTTTCCTTGGCCATGCAGGATTTTACAGGCATTTTATAAAGAACTTCTCCAAAGTAGCTGAACCACTATGCGAGTTATTGCAGAAAGATAAGAAATTCGAGTTCGGCCCGAAATGCAAGAAGGCTTTTGATACACTCAAGTAGAAGTTGGTTTCCGCTCCTATAGTTCAACCACCGAATTGGAACTACCCCTTTGAAATTATGTGCGACACAAGCGAACGCATTGTGGGGGCTATGTTTGGGCAAAAGATAGATAAAAAACCTCATGTCATTTGCTATGCCTTAAAAACCCTAGATGTTGCACAAATCAACTACACCACCATAGAAAAAGAACTCTTAGTTGTTGTATTTGCTTTGGATAAATTCCGGTCATATTTATTGGGATCTAAAGTAATTATTTTTTTTGACCATGCAGCTCTCAAGTACTTGATCGCGAAGAAGGAAGCAAAACCAAGGCTCATTAGATGGATTTTACTACTCCAAGAGTTTGACGTCGAGATTTGAGATAAAAAGGGGTACGAAAACTTGGTAGCCGATCACTTGAGTAGGTTAAAAATACCTGATGATGACACTCTTATAAAGGACGAGTTCCTTGATGAAAGCCTATTTGTGACTGAGGCGCATTTCCCATGGTATGTAGATATGGTAAATCTCCTAGCCATAGGTTCATTGCCATCAGGGTTAGTACGCTCCGTGAAGGACAAGCTTAGACGAGAGGCTCAATATTACATTGGGATGATCTATACTTATGGAAACACTATTCAGATCAGATAATAAGACGATATGTTCCAAAAATCGAGGTAACCTCTATCCTTACTTTTTGTCATACAGAAGCTTGTGGAGGTCACTTTGGCCCTAAACGGACTGCTCACAAAGTATTAGAGTGTGGGCTATTTTGGCCCACAATTTTTCGGGATGCATACAATTTCTGTAAGTCTTGCCATAAATGCCAATATATAGGTAACATCACTAAACAAAATCAAATGGCCCTATCTTCGATTCATGTATGTGAGATTTTTAATGAATGGGGCATCGATTTCATGGGCCCATTTATTTCCTCATTTAGAAACATATATATAATTCTTGCAGTAAACTATGTTTCTAAGTGGATAGAAGCAAAGCCTACTCTTAATGATAATGCTAAAACTGTTGTGGAGTTTCTAAAACAAACTATTTTTTCTAGGTTTGGCACACCTTGAGCTTTGATCAGTGATCGTGGAACCCACTTTTGTAATAAATTCATGGAGGCATTATTGACAAAATACGGAGTTCACCACTGTATAGCTATAGTTTACCATCCCCAAATGAACGGCCAAGCAGAAGTCTCAAACAGGGAAATCAAGACTATTTTGGAGAAAATAGTTTGGCCCAATCGAAAGGATTGAAATCTTTGGCTTAATGAGTATTCACTGTTTCTCCGCATTACGGGGCTAACATTTTCGTCCATGTCCTTTAAAAAGTGATCTTTTCAACGTGTGCAAGGAACGGTAGCTTTGTATATTCTGGGAAGGTTGCACAGCCTGTTCGTTAGCTTACTATGTCAGAGGTTGGCAAGCCTAAGTGACAAAGTGGCATGGTATTCGCCATTGAGAAGTGATGATCTAGCTTAAGATGATCCTACAAAAGTGATTGTTGGCTAGAATCAGGTTCCGCTAAATTGTAAGTTTAAAATATTGGAGCTGGTGGTCGTAGGTGTCCTCTTCCACTATGACTGGCTTATTCTATTTGAGAAATATCACCTAAAAGCTGAGGATTGAACCCAAGACAGATCGAGGCAACCAAAGGCTGGAATCTCTCCATAAGAGCTCTTTTTCCTCAACTCTATTTATTTCTATTATTTTTAGAGTTTTAATCGAAACTTTTAATTTTGTTTTTATTTTATTTTTTCCAGATCAAAACTTTTAATTCTATTTTTTTTCTAGGTACGCAGGTTTTCTTGGGCACAATTTTGTCTAGGATTTCGAGGAACAAGCAATTGTACAAATCTGGTCCCTGAGGATTTGACCGTATTTCTCTTATACTATTATTTTTATTATTTTATTATTATCAATTTATAGGGATAGGATATTTTTGGTTTTCTCAACGACCGCATCACTGCAAAACCTTACGCAAGGTAGCCGAAGCGTGAAGGATTATTTCAATGAGATGGAGATTGCCATGATACGTGCGGACGTGGAAGAAGATCGAGAGGCGACCATGGCCAAATTTTAGCCAGTCTTAACCGTGACATCACCAACGTGGTGGAGCTTCAACATTATGTCAAAGTAGTCAATATGGGGCATACGGCCATAAAGGTAGAGAAGCAATTGAAGAGAAAATGTTCCATCCGAACCTATTCTAACCCCATTACTACTTCAAAATGGGGTCAAGGCACCAGCAAGAAAGATCTACCAAGTCGTACGAAAGAACAAGCGGTGTCTGTGAAGCCTAACAAAACCACTGGTGATTCTAGCAAAGGTAAGAACGAAGCCTTTCCTAATTGATCAACAGACATGAAGTGGTTCAAATGCCTAGGGAGGGGGCATATCGCCAGCCATTGCCCTAATTGAAGCAATATGGTTGTGAGAGCCAATGGAGAAATTGAGTCGGAGGAAGAAAAAGATAAAAAATTCGATGCAACCATCGATGAGGAGGAAGAACTTGAGTACGCTGTTGATGGTGAAATTCTCGTCATCATGAAGTCTGAGACTTCAAAGCATGGAAAATGAACAGAAATGACAGAACATCTTCCATACACGTTGCCATGTCTAATGCAAGGTGTGTAGTTTGATCGTTGATAGTGGAATTTGCACCAATGTTGCTAGCACTCTAATGGTGGAAAAACTAGGCTTGCCAACAACTAAGCACCCTCATCCCTATAAAATTCAGTGGCTCAATGATAGTGGAGAATTGAAGGTTACGAAACAAATCTTTATTACATTTTCAATCGGCAAGTACAATGACGAGGTCCTTTGTGATGTGGTGCCTATGCATGTCAGACATCTACTGTTGGGAAAACCTTGGCAATTTGATCGTAAAGTCATTCATGATGGCTACACAAACTGCCACACTTTCAAACACCTCGGGAAAAATGTGACTTTTCCTCCATTGACACCAAGATAAGTTTTTGAAGATTAATTGAAGTTAAAAGATTCCATTGAAATATTTAAAAAGAGTGAGAAAAAAGAGAAGAGTGAAAAACAGAAAGAAAAGAAAAGTGAGAAAAAGAAAGGAAAACAAGTGATAAACCGAGAGAAAAGAGTAAGGAGTGTGAAAACAAAATGAGTAAAGAAAAAGAGTTAAACAAATTGAGTGTTTATGCAAAGGAGAGAGATATTCGAAAGTCTTATTTGTTGAAGCAACCAATTATTGTACTCATGTACAAGGAAAACTTTTTGAACACTAACGATTTGGATAAAAATCTTCCCTCTTCAATTGTTTCTCTTTGCAGGATTTTGACAATGTGTTTCCAGATGAAGTCCCTAGTGGGTTGTCGCCCATTCGAGGAATTGAACACCAAATAGATTTCATGCTTGGAGCCATCATTCCCAATCGCCCGGCCTATCAAAGTAACCCTGAGGAAACTAAAGAGTTACAAAAGTAAGTGAACGAGCTTATGGAAAAAGGGTATATATGAGAAAGCCTTAGTCCTTACGCCGTACTCGTGTTATTGGTGCCAAAGAAAGATAGAACAGGGTGCATGTGCGTGGACTGCCGAGCGGTGAACAATATCATTATCAAGTACTGGCATCCAATACCGCGTCTAGATGATATGCTAGATGAGTTGAGTGGCGCACAATTGTTTTCCATGATCAACCTTAAGAGCGGGTATCACCAAATTCGGATGCGCGAAGGTGACAAGTGGAAAACTGTATTTAAAATGAAAAATGCTTTGTATGAGTGGTTGGTCATGCCATTCAGCCTAACCAATGCACCCAACACCTTTATGCGACTTATGAATTATGTTTTACGTTCTTTCATTGGAAAGTTCTGCGTTGTTTATTTCGATGATATTCTTATTTATAGTAAACAGTTAGATGATCTTGTGTTGCATTTGAAAGTTGTTTTAAAAGTCCTTCGAAAAGAGACTTTGTATGCTAACCTTAAGAAATGTACCTTTCGCACTAACAAGGTTGTTTTCTTAGGTTTTGTAGTTAGTTCGGAGGGGCTTGAAGTGGATCAAGAAAAGGTGAAGGTAATCCGAGAGTGGCCTAGACCAACGAGCATAAGTAAAGTGAGGAGCTGCCATGGATCGGCGAGCTTTTATAGGTGTTTTGTGCCTAACTTCAGCACCTTGGCTGCCCTATTAACAAGTGTGATCAAGAAGACTTCTTCTTTTCAATGGAGCGAGGAACAAGAAAACGCTTTCAATGTTATTAAAGAATGCTTAACTAACGCTCCCTTACTTGTGTTACCTGATTTCACTAAAATGTTTGAAATTGAATGTGATGTTTCAGGTGTCGGGATCAGGGCTGTTTTGACTCAAGACGGGAGGCCCATTGCATGTTTTAGTGAGAAATTAAACGGAGCCACGTTGAACTATCTAACCTATGACAAAGAGATGTACACACTCGTTCAAGTGTTAGAAACTTGGCAGCACGACCTATGGCCAAAGAAGTTCGTGATCCATTCCGACCATGAGGCGTTAAAGCACCTCAAGGGCCAAAACAAATTGAATAATCATCATGCCAAGTAGGTAGAATTTTTGGAGTCATTTCCCTATGTCATTAAGTATAAGAAAGGTAAGGAAAATATTGTTGTCGATACACTATCGAGAAGGTATACACTTTTAACTTATCTAGAATCTAAACTTCTCATATTTGCATTTTTGAAAGATTTATATGCAAATGATGCTAATTTTGATGAGTTATACAAATCTTGTGAAAATTCTACTTGTGACAAGTTTTATAGGCACGATGGCTTCCTTGTTAGAGAAGGAAAACTTTGCATCCCACAAGGTTCAGTGCGGGACTTGTTGGTGAGAGAGGAACATAGTGGCGGCCTCATGGGCCATTTCAGCATGGCTAAAACCTTGGAAATACTTTAAGAACATTTCTTTTGGCTGAGGATGAAAAGGGATGTCGAAAGGGTCCGCGATTGTTGTGTGGCCTGCAAGAAGGCTAAATCAAGGATCAAGCCCTATGGCTTATCCACGCCATTGCCCATACCCGAGGAACCATGGGTCGATATTTCCATAGACTTTGTCTTTGGTTTACTTAGGAAAAAAATAGGAAAGGATTTAATCTTTGTTATAGTTGATCATTTTTCAAAAATGTTTCATTTTATAGCTTGCACTAAAACTGACGATGTTGTTCATGTTGCTAATTTGTTCTTTAGGGAAGTCATTCGATTACATGGAATCCTGAGGACAATTGTGTCTGACTGAGACGTAAAATTCCTTAGCCATTTTTGGAGGTCGTTGTAGGGAAATCTTGGCACGAAGTTATTATTTTCAGCAACCTGCCACCTGCAAATGGAAGTAGTTAATTGCATCTTGTCCACTTTGTTGCGAGCTATCATTTGAAAGAATCTTAAGTCATGGGAGGAGTGTTTGCCGCACATCGAATTTGCTTATAATAGATCCGTTCATTCAGCAACTAAACACTCACCTTTCGAAATTATTTATGGTTTCAATCCTTTGACTCCACTTGATTTAATTCCTTTGCCTGACAATTAGCTTGTTCATGTAGATGCTAAGCGGAAGGCTCAATAGGTGAAGCAACTACACCAAAAAGTAAGGGCATTGAGGCGAGGATCGAGCAATACATGCACAAGGCTAACAGAGGAAGGAAACATGTTGTATTTGAGCTCAGAGATTGGGTTTGGGTTCACATGTGGAAGGAATGGTTTCCAACTCAACGGAGGTTGAAATTATTACCGAGAGGAGATGGACCATTCCAAGTGTTGGAACGGATTAACGAGAACTCTTACAAGCTCAACCTTCCGAGTGAGTATAACATTAGCGTGAGTTTTAACGTATCTGACTTAACTCCTTATTATGAAGGCGACAGTTTAGGGACAAATTGCTTCAAAAAGGAAGGGAATGATACGGCCAAGACCCAAGACTTATCGAGAGCTAACATGGATCCAATCGAGTTACCATTAGGGCCAATAACCAGAACTCAAGCTAAGAGATTTAAAGATGTTGTAGCAACCTTAGTTAATCGAGTTTGGGGCGAAACCATTGCGGGGCTTATCGAGTGTTCTTGGACAAGCAAGCCGAGCATGCCTTGCATCCTTTTTCAAGCTCATCCAGCTCGTTCCTAGCTCAATGAGCTTGTTTTAGTTCATTTTAGCTTGTGCCTTATTTTGCTGGAATAAACATTAATTTGGTTTTAGTTAACTTAGTTTATTTAGTTAATTATTAGTTATGTCATAATTTTAATATGTTTAAAAGTGTCATAATCTGGACATTTTAATTAAAGTTTTCAATGTGTCTTTGTTTAGTAAAAATTAAATAGATGTTTTAATGTGTCTTAGCTTAAGACCAATTAATTACAAGCTAAAGTAAATTTGTCTTAGATGAATTCAAGTTATCTTAGCTGCCGAATTTAATTTGTCCTTAAAATTGACTTGGCTGAATTTAATTGTTGTAGGTATATGCATGGACGGCAATTAAGAAGATGTACTGATGGTTGCCATCCCCCAAGCAACTATTCGATCATTGCATGAGCCAAAAGTGAGCTGATGTTTGCTTTTCCCAAGCTGCCCCATTGTGTAACTCAATAGCCACAAGTGTTCTCACACTTGTTCAAATTGGTTAGAGGTTCTTTTCACACACAAGACCATTCGGTTCTTAGCTTTCACACTTCCTGGCTACTCATATTCGGCTGAACCATTTACAAGTCCACTGAAGTGCCCAAGCTGCCCATTAAATCTCATGATTATTTGACAACCCAATGCACCTTTTTAAAGGCTGTTCACACCTTTTGGCCGATTGTATTCTGCTAGGTTTAGCTCCATTCTCACTTAAATTAAAGCTAAGCTACCTAGGAGACTACAAGGGATGTTTTAGGAAGGTGCTAATAAGTTTCAGCTCAATTAAGCTGATTTGAAGCTGTCCATTTAGTTTTTTTTTTATGTCCATTCGGCTAGCCAAGGATTTGAGTTATAAATATGAAGCTCATTTGATGTAAATTAGACTTTTGACACCTTTAATGCTTAATTCAACTTTTGTGAGTTTATTCAACTCTCATTGTTCGTTTAAGACTCAATCTGACTTATCTAGCCTTGCTAGTGGCGTCTAACTTGTTTCTTTTTGAACTTATCACTTTTCGAGTGTGGTGTTCGGCTCCTATACCTTTGGTTCCTATCTCATAATAAATAGTGGGTCAAGGTCCCAATTTTATCATCCACCCATCTTAGGTGCCCTATTAGAATCGAGTCAATACTCATCTATAGTATTGGTTCCGTCTTGACCTTAACTTCAACCGTCTATCCATTTATAACTTTGAAATTCACTTACCTTTTTTTGCTTGGCCGAACCATACTTTAGATATCTTAAGCTTACTCAAAATTCCTTGCCTAAAGATTATACGTAGCCAATTTCAAATTAAACTCAACAAAGAACGACACTTCTCAATTTTACGATCAGGCACATTCATGACTCAAATTCAACAACAAGCACGAGATCGCATCAGACATCTTGTCCAAAAAAAGAAGACTTAGGGAATTTGAAACCATAACATTGGCGGAGGAGTACAATGCATTCTTATAGAACACGCTACCCCCAAAAGATGAAAGATCCGGGGTGCTTTACCATACCCTACAATATCGGAGATTCATATTATGGTAAAGCCTTATGTGATCGAAGAGCGAGCATCATCTTAATGCCCATGTCTGTATTCAGGAAGTTGGGTATAGGTAAAGTTAGACCAACAACCGTAGCACTCCAACTGGTAGATCGATCTTTAGCACACCCGAAAGGAATATTAAGGATGTTTTGGTACGTCTAGATAAATTTATTTTTCCTACTGACTTTATCATCTTAGATTTTGAAACAGATAAAGAGGTGCCAATTATCTTGGGGAGACCTTTCTTAGTGACTGGGAGAACATTAATTGATGTGCAAAAAGGTAAAATCACTATGTGAGTTCAAGATGACCAGGTGACTTTTAATGTTTTCAAAGCTATGAAATTTCCTGAAACAATTGAGAAGTGCTCTTTGATATCAAAATTAGAGTCTTTAGTCTCTACAAAATGGGAGCTTAATTATGTAAATGACCCATTAGAAAATGTCTTAGTGTTTAACCCACCAGATGATGATGAAGTTTAGGAACATATGGCTATGTTGAAAGCCAATTCGAAGGGTTATGCTTCATAAGCTCAATTCAAATCATTAAAGCTAGAGTCTTAGGAATACAAACAACCTAAGGCGTCAACTGAGGAACTACCCAAATTGGAACTAAAGGTACTACCTTCTCATTTAAAATATGTTTATTTAGGTGACTCATCTACTTTTCCTATTATCATTTCAACAGATTTAACCAAAAGCCAAGAGAGAAAGTCGATTTAAGTGTTGAAAAAATTTGAAAAGGCGACCAGTTGGACTATAGTTGACATCCGAGGAATAATTCTCTCCTTTTGCATGCATAAGATTCTATTAGAGGAGGGTGAGGAAGCTATAATTTATGGGCAGAGGAGACTTAACCCGATCATTAAGGAGGTTGTAACAGCCCGATTTTAGCTAAATCAGAACAGTGGTTTTGAAACCACAAATCCAAATTTAGAAAATTATTTTAATATTATTTTTGGTGTTTACAGCATGTGAATATGTATGTGTGAAAATTTCTTGAGCTAATTTTATCGTTTAATAGCTCAATTTGAGAAAAAAACTTAATCGCGTAAAATGCAAAAGTTGTGATAGCCCTAATTTGACCCTAGTCAAAAAGTGGTTTCGAGACCACAAAACCGAGTCACAAAATTATTTAAATGCTCTTTTCTATGTTTATTATATGTGAAGTTTCATGTGTGAAAGTATCGTGTCTTAATTTTGTCATTTGAATGTAGAATTAGCTAAAAAGGACTTGTTTGAGAAACTTTGGAAATGTGGTAGGTGAATGTCCAAGTGATTAATTTTGTAAATTATTAAAGTAGAGGATTTGCATGTCTATTTTACCACTTTATTTAAGTGTACGGTAGTGGGGTTGGTTTAATGCATCATGTGCTTTATATAATAATAAATTCTAAACTTAAATTATGGTATAAAATAATATATTTTATTTCATAACATAAAATGAGGTGATAAAAACAAAGTTGAGCTTTATTTTTTATCACTTAGCCGAAACTAAAGAAAACAAAAAGAATAAGAGAAGCTCTTGAATATTCGATCATTTGGGGAGATAAATTCAAGGTAAGTTTGCTTATATCTTGATGTTTATGAGTTCCTTTCTTGGTTCTACCTTAAACCCATGAAGTATATTTTTGATTTTTGGTGTTGTTGGAGGTTTCGGTCATGGGTAGAAAAATTATAGATTTTGAGATTTATGATAGAAGTTAATGAGTGAGAGTTGGATAGATATTATGATGTAAAATTATGATGAAGGGATGTTAAATGCTTTGAATATTGAGTATATATTGTTATAAGTTGAATTTAAGGTTTGTTAAATTGTCTTTGCCATTGCCGAATGTGTGTATAGTTAAAGAAAATTTGTTAAAGTACTTAGTTAATTGATATTAGGTTAATGGTGTGTGTATAAATTACTTAAAATATAAACTTTGTATGAGTATTAAAGGTTGTATATGAATTCAGCCTTGGGAGAATTTTTAGTATAAAATGCTTGAATGTTAAATAGGTTATTGCTTTAATGGCCGAATGTGCCAAAGGCTAATGCATGGACTAGTTGATTAATATGTGTTAAAGGAATGTGAATAAATATCTATTTGATGAGCTATATATTTAGCTACATGGTTAAGATATGTATATGAAAATATGATAAGCCATATGAGTTTTGTGTTTGTGTATGTGAACTAGGTATACAATGAATATTCGGCTAAGAAGGTTAAAGGTTAAGTCATAGGAATTTTGGTGATATACATATTCGATCATTAGGGTTATATGTACTTTGGCTATATGGGTTATGTATTAAGGTAAGTTACTTATTTGATATGTGTATTCAGTCATAAAGGTGTACATGAGGAAATGTTAAATTAATTGTATTAAATTGTATAATGTGATTAAAAATGTGTATGGCCATTTTGTATTTGAGCTAAAAGTAGCTATATGACCTATTAAATTTCTTGTCATATTCGGCCATAAGTTAGCATGATGGGACTTTAATAAGTTAAATTTGTTTGAATTAGCTCAAGAGTATAGAGAACCAAGGTTGGACAGGGGAAAAGAGAAAGTAGTTGAATAGCTGATCCAAGACTGTTCGAAAATATTCGAGGTAAGTTTTAAGTAGTTAAACATAAATAATATTCGATAATGACATGACATATTATGAGAATTAAGTATTACTTGTAATGTATGTATATGGCCGAATGGCAAATATAATATGGAAGTAAAATGTGATATGCTTTTATGATCAAATGATAAGTGTTAGATGAATATAAGTGAGATGTTATGTGTAAACTATCAAATGATAAGTGTGAATGATGAAATGAAATAAAAGTGAATAAAATGTAGGATGATATATTCGAATGATGCTGGTACCTAATTTGGTGTGATTATGTTATATGAAACTTGTTGATTTGAATATCATATGGTACTATTCGGGCCTTTGAGCCTAGCAGGCTATGATGCCGGTGAGATACTATTCGGGCCTTTGAGCCTAGCAGGCTATAATGCCGGTGAGATACTATTTGGGCCTTCGAGCCTAGCAGGCTATAATGCAGTTGAAATGATATTGGGCTTCGAGCCTAGCAAGCAAAATGCCGGTGGATGAATTTAGGTTCAAAACCTAACAGACTAAATGCCGGTGATTTGATAAAAGTCTAAGACTAAGATACCTCATGTTAGAATGACAAATGAATACATTCAATACGTTAAGTTGGCCAGGTACGTATTATGTACTTATATGTGAGTTTGAGTTGAATTGAATCATAAGTGTATAATGTGATACATATGTGAATAAATGTTATAACTATATCTATGATCATGATACATTCGGTCAAGGTGTGAAAGTATGTGAAAGTATTTGATTTATTTATGTTATATGAATTCAGATTAAGTGAAATAAGAATGCTAAATGTGCATTATGTGCTTGTGTATATTCGGCCAAATGGAAATATACTTAGAAAATGGTCTCTTGAGAAATTGAATGATCGAAGTATAATTGAGTTTATTTGTTTACAATGCTTAAAACTTAGTAAGCTTATAAAAGCTTACTCCGTTTGTTATGTTTCTCTGTTTTATAGATCGTTGACTCCAGCCACTTGCTCGGGGATCGTCAGCAACTCGTCACACTATCTATCATTTTGGTACTATTATGTTTTGGAATTCGTATGGCATGTATAGAATAGACTTAAGTGAATGATATTTTGAGATGTTGTTGTTTATAAGCCACGTGAATATGGCAACTTTTGAATGTCAGTATAAGTCTGAATTTCGGTCTTTGATTGTGTTTGGCTATGCATATAATTGCTAACGAACTTATGTAAATGTGAATGTACAAATGTAGTGTTTTGGATTGGTAACTCTTCATAACCCACTCCGGCGACGGATACGGGTTATAGGGGTGTTACAAAAGTAGCATGCTATAAGTTAAAAGTGTCTAGTTGCTATGAATTATTAAATGAAAGGTCCTTATGTTGTTATTAGACCATTGAATGTGGAAATTTTCATAAATCGGCATCCATTAAGTTGTTTTTAAATGGTTTAATTAAGGTTAAACTTGTAAAATGATTATTAATGTTAATAAAACAAAAAAAAAACTATTTCATCTTTAATTTCTTTTCATCTCAACTAAAATAACAAAGAAGAAGAAGAAAAAAATAGGGCTTTGAATTTCGGCACTTCTCTAGCTTGATTGAGGTATGTTTTGAGCTCGGTTTTTTGATGGTTTCTATGTTTTTGTGATCATTGCTTTGAGTACTAGCTAGCCCATGTCTTAATTTTCAAAACTGTTAAAGATTTTGAGAGTTTCCATTGATGAGTTATTGTGTTCTTTGGTATTTTATGATGAAATATGAATTTTTTACGATAGATTATAATGTTTTGTAAAGTGATTTTCAGTGAAATTACATAAAAGGGATTAATTTGTGAAAAGATAAAAATGTGTGGTTAAATGTGTGAAATATTGATAAATATGGGCTGTTATAGAGCCTATAGAAATTCGGCTAGCTTGGGTTTAGTTGAAATTGTTATAAATTGTATTTTAATGAAATAAGGACTAAATTGTAAGAAATGTGAAAGTTTAGGGCCAAAGTGCAAATTGGCTAAAATATGTGTTTGTGGATGAAATTGATTGACTTGGTGATTGAATGGGTTAATTTTGAATACATATAGATCAAGAAAGAAAGAACTTGGATTTAGATCGGGGAAAATCGAAGGTTATTGAGTAATCGATTTGATTCATCAATTCCGAGAACGAGGTAAGTTCGTATGTGATAATTTCATTATAAATGTGTGTTATATGCTTTGATATTGCATAAAACGTGATTATGAGATTACAGATAATGTTTGAAAGGTGATTACGACATACGAATGTGTTCGACGATGAAATCAACAAGCAAAACTTCCCGGTTGAACCTTAGGAATAGTTTAGGATGCTAGTGACATGTCATTAGGGTAATATATTGGCTTCGGGCCATGATATAGACACTTTGGGTGCGAATAATACCTTGATTTGGCTATGGGCCTTGGTATAGGTACTCCGGGATAAGTTACCTTGATTTGGCTATGGGCCATGGTATATGTACTTATCAATTGAGATCTTGAATATCCGATTTCTATTCCAAATGGTTCAATGGGTAATGAATGATGTAGTGGAGGAAAAAGTTAGTACGAGGTGGTACAAGTACGTATGAAACCTATTCGAATATTATTTTGAGAAAGTTCAATGAGATTATATTGGATCATGTTTTAAGACATGAGAAAGGTCTGTAGTTAATGTGAATTTGATTCGGTAATGTGAAAATGGTTGGATTACATTTATTTGATGAATTGAGTTAATCACTTATGAGCTTAATAAGATATGGAGCTTACTATGTGTTATTTGTCTATGTTTTATAGATTATCAAAGCTAGCTTAGACTCGAGGATTGTCAGGAAATGTCATCACACTATCGATCATTTTTGTTGGTACTTTTGAAGCCTTGTATATATGGTATATGGCATGTATAGGCTAGTGTCATTATGGTACATTTTGTGTTATGAAATTATAGCCATGTGATTTGGCTTGTATTTGGTAAAGTAGTGGGATGTGAATTATACTTATTAAATGTGTTTATATATGCTATGTAATGTAAATGGTATGCCTTGTGAATTTGGCCTAGTATGGTATGAGAATAAGGTATTGAATTGGTGTTATTTTGAAATTTGAATTAGATGATAAGATGATGAGTAAATGCATTAGGAACTTATGTAAGTTTTGATGGTTTTGGTATAATGATTTGGTATGTTTTGAATATGAAATTTAGTAGTTGAAATGGTTGAGGATAGTTGCCATGAATTGTGTATGAATTGGCATGTTTTGGCTGCCTATAAATGTAATGAAATGGTACCATTTTGTTTCCTTGATGTGCATGAGAAAAGGGTGGCAAATTGGCTTGGCTAATAGCCTATTTTTGTCCACACGGGCGTGTGTCTCAACCGTGTGTGACACATGATCACGTTACATAGCCGTGTGTCCCCTAGGGTACCCTTTTGAATTAAGTCAGTATACCCTATAGGTTTGGCACGGCCTAGACACACAGGTGTGTCTACTGGCCGTGTGCGGCACACGCGCTGGCACATTGGCGTGTGGTCGGCCGTGTGACCCAAGTCAGTAACCCCTCCAGTTTTCCCACGACCATGGCACACGGGCGTGTCCTCGGCCGTGTGGTGCAAGTCAGTATGTATGCCCTGTTTTCACACGGCCTATGACATGGGCATGTCTAGTGGCCGTGTGAGGCACACGGCCTATTCACACGGGCGTGTGACCCTTAAATACAAGAAAATTTTCTATGTTTCCCAAAGTTTGCTAATGTTATCGGTTTAGTCCAGAACCTCTTTTAAGCATGTTTTGAGGCCTCGTAGGGCCTTATAAGGGACAATGTGAATGTGTTGAATGAATTTTGATTATGAATGTATATATGTATGATTTATGTTGTGATGGATCGGTAATGCCTCATAACCCTATTCTGGCTATGTATACGAGTTAGGAGTGTTACAGAGGTAGTCCTTAAGGAAATAATCAAGTGGTTAGATGCAAAAATTATTTATCCCATCTCAGATAGTTCATGGGTGAGTCTGGTACAGTATGTACCAAAGAAAGGCAAAATTGGTACAGTATGAACCAAAGAAACGCAAAATTACGGTGGTGAAAAATGAGAATAACGAGTTAATCTCGACAAGAACGGTTACGGGTTAGAAATTTTGTAAAGATTATAGAAAGTTTAACAAGGCAATCAGGAAGAACCATTTTTCGCTACCATTCATGGACTAGATTTGGGACCGACTCATGAGTATTATTGATTTCTAAATGGGTACTCAGGATGCACTAGATATGTAACAACCCAGTTTTCAGTGAAATCAGAACAGTGGTTTCAGGACCACAAATCAAATCTGAAAATAAAGTTTATTTTTATTTTATTATATGGCGCATATTATGATAGATATGTCGTGTGAAAATTTTGATACGAAAATTTTATCGATTAAGTGTTTAATTACGAGAATGACTAAATTGCATAGAATGCAAAAGTTAAATTCTAGTAGCTATAAGGATTAAATAGCTATGGAATTCAAAACTAGAGGTCCTTATATGGTAATTAGACCATTAAAGAAAAGTATGTAGATTTTTGGAGACTCATCCATGGAAAAATTAGAAAAGAGTAGGGACTAAATTGGAAATCATAAAAATTAAAAGATGATAATTAATTAAAAAGAAATTAAAATATTATTTTCATGTCTTCTTCCCCAAGATTTCTATGGAAACCCTAGGAGAGAGGAAGAGAACTTTCCAAGCTTAAAAAAGTATGAAATCAAGTCCCGTTTTTAATAATTTTTATATTTTTGAAACCGGGATAGTCTAATCTATCTATTTGGGGGATTAATTTCAAAAGTTATCAAGGTATGAAAATTGGGTCATGGATGAATATGCTGAAAATTAGAAATTTATGGTAGAAAATGAAAGGTTGTTGATAGATAAACAACTTTAACAAAGTGATTTTTGATGAAACCATGATTTAGGGACTAAAATGTAAAGTTGTAAAATTTGGTGAAAAATTTTGAATTTTTATGAATACATGTGCTGTAAATTTTGTAATGGGATTTTGGTTAGGCTTGGAATAAGGATTAAATTGCACAAGTTTCATTTTCTGAGCCTAGGGACGAAATTGGAATTTGTGGAAAAGTTAGAGGCAAAATGGTAATTTTCCCTAGGACATAAATTGAGTCCAAATGAGTGCGAAATATGAGAAATTGATGATTAAAGCTATTTATATAGATTTGGACAATTCACATTCTAGGTTAGATCGAGGAAAAGAAAAGGTTACGGATTAGTAGATTGCTTACACAAACAAGTGTCGAGGTAAGTTCGTGTAACCTAATCGAGCATGTAAATATGTTTAATTGAATGTTGTGCTTGTATGGAATGTGGCTTATTGAAAATGTTACGGATTAGTAGATTGCTTACACGAACAGGGTTTCAGAGCATTACCAGAACTTTCAGAACATTTTACAAATAATTTATGCAAATTAATTTTCATTAACCGAGATCATTCAAAACGTCCCTTAATTGGACCCTTGAGGCCCAATACGAGCATTAGAATTGAGTCGGGACTTAATCGGGAACTCTAAGAATTTTTTGTGACATGTTAAAAATTTTCCAAGTTCTAAGGCTCACACGCCCATGTGGTCCAAGGGACATGCCCGTGTGACCCTAGGATACGCCCGTACTACAGGCCGTGTTCGACCCCGTGTAACTCTTTGACTTGTGCACATGGCCATGCCACATGCCTGTGTGCTAAGCCGTGTGGTTAAATAATTCATTTTGAAATTAGGTGCAATTTTCACATGGCCAAGCCGCATGCCTGTGTTCTAGGTCGTGTAGCACACACGGCTGAGACACATGCCCATGTCTCTGCCCTTGTGCTCAATTTTGAGTATTCTGTTTCTCAAAATTTAGGGTGCAGAGGACACACGGCCTAACTACACGCCCATGTACTCGGCTGTGTGTGACATACGGTCTAGACACACGCCCGTGTGCCTGCCCGTGTGGACAAAATAAAGCCATTTCTAGCTTCAAATTAAACAAATTCTATCAGTCAACATGGCAAACAATTACATGCATACATGTTCATAACCTTACATTAGTTTAGTCCATATATTAGACATAATTGGTCAACTACTTAACACATGTAGCTACCATAGTATGACATTACAAATATATCAAAACAAATCATTACTAGCCATTCTAATGGCTAGATTACAAGCATCATTTACATTTACATGCCAATATGGCCAATATACCCTATACATGCCATTATGACCATAATTGATTTACCATATATACCAATATAGGCCGATGGATAGTGTGAGTGATCTTCGCTAAGCTTCCAATCCAACGAGCTTCCGATTTACTATAAAACAGGGAAATAAAACTAAGTAAGCATAAAATGCTTAGTAAGTTCGTATAACATGGTACTTAACTTACCATTCATTATATTTTGAGGTAACTATGTAAGGCATATTCAATCAATTTTCCCTTAAGCCCTACACATATCCTCATTGCCCTTGTTGGTCATATAATCCATAATAACATCGGAAACATATATGGGCTTAACAACAATCAAGTTTCCATGCACATATGCTTTCCACAACATGTATTCCTTTAACATGTATAAATCATCTCTTTATATTACAAGTATAATTTCATAATAGTTCATCTCGAGTTTAGATCATTTCATATAAGAACTTTACTTATATTACTCAGAATATGAAGGTCATGATTAGTACACTCAAGGTGTACAAGTCTAGAATCAAGGATGTACATACTCATCAAATAAATTCCATGTACAATATCATCATTTCATATTTTCATATATCAATTATGACGTGTCGTCATTTTCATGTATTTCAGGCCGATATGTGTAATAACTCATTTCTTATTCATATCTTCTCATGTCAAGAACTTTTACCCGTTGAATTTATCTGAAATATCGATGGATATGCAAGTAGTACACAAGAGGTGTACGAATCAGAATCCGTCAATTCATGTCCAACGGTACCCATAGGGTATTATATCAGAGAGTACACACTCGAGCCACACATGTATACAACAGGGTTAACAGTCCAGGCTAAATCCTTTTTATGACGTATGCTCTAAATAGCTTGATCTAGATTACCCCTCCGGTTAAATCTAATCCATAACATATGCTCGAGAGGGCTCATATCAGGATTACCCGTCTAGGCTAAATCCCGTTTGCAACAAATGCAGTACCTCATTCATTTCGAGAAATCACATATCCATCGAATTTTTCATTTATTCAAACGGAATTTAGCATTTTCCAAGCATTATCAAGCATGTGGTCAATCTCATATATTTATGCATTTATGCAATTCAAATGTTCACATTCAACTCAAGCATAAAATTAACATTTTTATCATTTATCATTTGTCGGGCATTATAATTGATTGGGCACTCTCATTTATCGAGCTTTAACGAGTATGTGATCATTTCACATATTTATGGCATTTATACAACTCACAAACACAACATTTAATTCAAGCATAAAAACATATACAATTTTGTTACACGAACTTACCTCGACAATGTTCGTGTACGTAAGATCTACTAATCCGACATTTCCCTCTTTCCTCGTTCTAGCTCCGAATTTGGTCTATCCGAATCTTTACGAGTAAATTTTAACATCAATTTACCATATTTCACATTCAATTGGACTTAATTTTCATCCTAGCCAAAATTACAATTTTGCCCCTAACTTTTCCATAAATTCCCATTTCGTCCCTAAGCTCGAAAAATAAATTTTGTGCAATTTACTCCCTATTCCAAGCCTAACCAAAAATCCCATTACAAAATTTACAGCACATGTATTCATAAAAATTCAATGTTTTTCTTCAAGTTCACAACTTTACATTTTAGTCCCTAAATCATGTTTTCATCAAAAATCACTTTGTAAAAGTTGTTTATCTATCAACAACCTTTCGTTTTCGACCATAAATTTCTAATTTTCAGCATATACATCTATGACCTATTTTCCATACTTTGATAACTTCTCAAATTAATCCCCCAAATAAATAGATTAGACTATCCCAGTTTCAAAAATATAAAAATTACTAAAAATGGGCCAAGGAAATATGAAAGTTTCTTCTCTCTCCTAGGGTTTCCATGTATTTTTGTGAAGAACGTGATAAAATAAGATGATATTTCTTTTTTCATCTTTTAATTAATTAGATTATTTCACTTTCTAATTTAGTCCTTACCCTTTTTCTAAATTTCCATGGATGAGTCACCAAAATATCTACATATTTTCTTTAATGGTCTAATTACCATATAAGGACCTCAAGTTTTGAATTCCATATCTATTTAATCCTTATAGCTACTAGAATTCAACTTTTGCATTTTATGCGATGTGGTCCTTCTCGTAATTAAGCACATAATCGATAAAATTTTTTTGTCAAAATTTCCACGTGACATTTCTATCATATTATGGACCATATAATAAAATAAAAATAAATTTTATTTTCATCTCAGATTTGTGGTCCCACCACTATTCCGATTTCACCAAAATTGGGCTGTTACAACTCTCCCCCTTAAGGAATTTTCGTCCTCGAAAATTTTACCAGTTCTTAGGTAGCTCCCTCCATATCATGTCATTGTCAGAAAATTTTACTAAAGCTACCTTTTTATTTTTCGTTTCTTTCACTTCACATGCCAGAATTTCAACCAGTCACTCACTGTAAGTCATGCCAAGCTGAATTTCAGTCTCTATCAGAGAAATAACAGATGACAGGTCTGATCGATACTGTCATAACAGATACACATAAAACATTGCGAATTCTGTAGAACTCTGATAATAATACCAATCAATACGCAACAGGTCTAATTCTTTTCAATGATCTTATATGACCCATTAAACCACAGAATCAATTTGCATGTAACACCCCTAACCTGTATCCGTCGCCGGAATAGGTTACGAGGCATTATCAGATAATACACATTAATCACATACATTTATAAATTCATAATCAAAATTACATTCAGAACATTCATAATGTCCCTTGTAAGGCTCTACGAGACCTTAAATCATGCTTAGAAGTGGTTCGGGACTAAAAAGATAACATTTACAAACTTTGGGAAACTTAGAAAATTTTCTTTGATTTAAGGGTCACATGCCTGTGAACAGGCCGTGTGCCTCACACGGCTACCAGACACGTCCGTGTCACATGCTGTGTGAAAACAGGGCATACATACTGACTTGCACCACACGGTTGGAGTCACGCCAGTGTGCCATGGCCGTAGGAAAATTAGGGAGGTTACTGACTTGGCCACACGGTCGACCACACGCCCGTGTGTCAAACCCGTGTACCATACACAGCCAGTAGACATGCCTGTGTGTCTAGGCCGTGTCAAAACTGTAGGGTATACTGACTTAATTCAAAAGGGTACCCCAGGGGACACACGGCCGTGTCGCACACAGTTGAGACACATGCCCGTGTCTCTGCCCGTGTGGACAAAAAGAGGCCATTTGAAAAGCCAATTTGCCACCCTTTCCACAAGCACACATAGCAACCAAAATAGCACAATTTCAGTACATCTTTAAGCAACCAAAAACATGCCAATTCATACTCATATCATGCCATCTATTCACAACTATATCAACCACTCAATTCCATATTTAAAACATACCAAATCATCACAATTTACCTAATTTCCAAATGCATTAACTCATCAATATATCCCCTATTTCAAGTCACTTAATACACCATATCATCATCTCAAATCAAACCACAATATGCCAACTACCAAGCATTAGTACATCAATTAACAACTATCCAAAATAGCCAACACATAACCACACCAATTAAGCCAACATATAAGGCATTATATACATTACATATATCACTTATCAAACACATAATTCAAGCCAACTTAAATGGCCACATTCCAACATTTACAAGCCAAATCTCATGGCTATAATCATAACTCAAAACATACCAAGATGACACTAGCCTATACATGCCATATACCATATAAACGAAACTTCAAAAGTACCAACAAGATGATCGATAGTGCGATGACGTATTCCTGACGATCCCTGAGTCCGAGCTAGCTTCAATAATCTATAAAACATGGAAAGAACACATAAAGTAAGCTTTAAAAGCTTAGTAAGCCAAATACAAATAAAGTCAACACATGAACATTTGTATATTAATTCATATATGCTGAACATAGCTAATCACACACAAGTTCACAAACCTTCCTCATTGAACACATATTCAATATCATAATCAAATTCATCATTTACTTCACTTCTCAATACTCATATAATTCTCGTACGTACTTGAGTCACTTAGTTCATTCACATATTCTTTCTCAACTTGACTTTTCCTGTTGAACCATTCAGAATCATTAAGGATACTTGGAAATCACATAAGCTCGTACAATGCCATATCCCAAATATGGTCTTACATGTTATCATATATCGATGCCATTGTCCTAGATAGGGTCTTACACAAAATCGATTAACGATGCCAATGTCCCAGACATGGTCTTACATGTCATCACATTTCGGTAACCTAATATCATGACATTTGTATCCTATACTATTCCTAAGGTTCATACGGGACTTTCGGATGTCGTAACTTCGTTGATTCATGCTCGTATTTGCTCGTCTGACATTCATAGCAATTCAATGATAATAAAACATATATAATTCAATTCAAATACATTTATTTGCATATGAACTTACCTCGTATTCGGAATTAACAGGCTGAATCGACTATTCAATAACTTTCGACTTCCCCCAATCTAAATCTGATTTCTTTCATTCTTGATCTATGTACATTCAAAATTAACTCTTTTATTCAAAAACACATTCAATTTCATCCACAAACACATATTTGGGAATTTTTGCACTTTACCCCTAAAATTACACATTTATTCAATTTAGTCCCTATTTAATAAATACACAAAATTCACAAAATTCACAAAATTCAATATGACCCATGCTTAGCCGAATTCTCTATAGGTCCCTAGAAGCCCATATTTTTCATTTATTTTACAATTTAACCCCTCAATTTACACTTTTCTCAATTTAATCTCTAATTGACATTTTTGTCAAAAATCACTTTACAAAACATAATAATCTATTAACAATTATTCTTCTTCCATCATCAATATTCAAAAACATCAAGCTATCATCAATGAAAATTCACAAATTCATCAATAAATTTAGAAATTAGGGTACGGGCTAGATAGTACTCAAAGTAACGTTCACAAAAACATAAAAATCATCAAAAACCGAGCTCAAAACATACCTTAATCAAGCTAGATAAGTGTTGAACCCTAAATGCTCTCCAAAGTTTTATTTTCTTTGCATATTCGGTTGAAAGAGATGAGTAAATGGCTACCATTTTGTTTCTTTTAATTAATATTAACTTAATTACCAATTTTCTATATTACCCTTGGTTATAAACATATAAAATCATCAAATATAAGACCATTTATGTCCATCTCCACTATCAATCGTCTAGTTACAACATAAGGACCTTTCATTGAACAACCCATAACAATTAAGCACTTTTAACTTATAGCATGCTACTTTTGCATTTTACGTGATTAAGTCTTTTTTTTCACAAATTAAGCTATTAAACAATAAAATTAACTCATGAAATTTTCACACATATATTCACATGCAGTAAACATAAAAATTAATATTAAAATAATTTTATGACCTCTGATTTGTGGTTCCAAAACCACTATTCCGATTTAGCTAAAATTGGGCTGTTACATTGCCTTTACTACCAAACCGAAAAACTTTCTTCCATGGCGAAACTTTCAAAAATATTTTTGTTGCCAATCTGAAACTCCATTTCTTTTCATTTCAGATTCATATCGGATTTCTAACAATCAAATGCTACTTTTAAACTGTCTCAAATCACTTCATCTTTCTTCGGTTTCAAAGAATCAAACCTACTACATGTATCTTTTCTCACTGAACTCCCTCCACAAGACCGGAGTTTTACATTTGTGACCATATAAAGCCTTGTACAGTATAATTTTGTACTTGACTGTTAATTGTTATAATAAGCAAATTCAACCCAAGGTAAATACTTTTCTCAGTTACCTTTAAATTCAAGTACACAACATCGAAGTATATCTTCCAAGATTTGAATTATATGTTCAGATTGATCATTTGTCTGAAAATGAAATACGGTACTAAAATGTAACCGTATACACAGGGTTTCTTCTAACTTGTTTCAGAATTGGAATTTAAACTGTAGATCTCAATTAGACATAACAGAAACTAACACTTCATATAATCTAACAATCTCAAAAACAGATAATTTAAGCAATCTATCAAGCGTGAAATCCACTCATTCCAGAATGGAATGTGCAAGCTTCATCAAACAATCGACAATTACTCAAATAGTATCTTTCTTTTTCATAGAATCCCAATATAAAGTTCATAGTAACTTTGTCTCATTTTTATTTCGTTATCTTCGCTGGCTACAATCATCCTAAAAGTTTCATCCTTATCTTGCTGATACATCCCATATCTAAACACAGATTCAGAAATACCACATTTCATTTCGAGCTACTAATACATCTTTTTTAAATCATTATACATTTTATCATTCCCTAGATAAACAAACATAGTACCACTATGGTCATTCATGTAAAATTTTCTGTATAAATTCCAAATTCTTCAGTACACAGACTCTATCTCTGAATAACAGACATTTATTAGATCTATTCTGAAATTCTGAATTAGAAATTATTTCACACTGTATTCATTTAATTTACAACTCATTATTACTTTTCTGAGTTTTACTGATCTATCGTAAAATCATTGGTTTAGCTCTATACTCAGCTAAAATTGAGCTATTATCAGACAATCATAATCGGTATCCATGGCTTCCAAAATATACAGAGATTTTCCACTCAAAATATTTGTAGCCACATTCTCTCTTTCCGAGTGATATTCAATTATCAAATCATAATCTTTCAACATTTCAAACCATATACGCTATCTCAGATTCAAATCTTTTTGCAACATCAGATACGTCAAACTTTTATAATCAGTTAATATATGACATTTTTCACCAAACAAGTAATGTTGTCAGATTCCAATACAAAAACAACAACCGACAAATTCTAGATCATGTATCGAGTAATTCTTTCCATGTGCTTTTTAACTGTATGAAAGTACAAGCTATTACCTTGCCTTACTACATTAAAACATAATCTAATTCCATTCAATAATACATCTCTGTAATAACAAACTCCTTACCCAATTCAAGCTGAACCAGAATTAATACTTCGGTCGACAGAGCTTCTAACTGGTCAAAACTTTACTGATATTTATCAATCCATTCAAATCTCACCTCTTTTCTGTAATAATTGGGTCATCAATGTAGCTATTTCAATTATTAACATTGAAACTTTGAGTTTTTTCCAAAGCCACAACCATCAGATAGATTTTAAACCTTCGTGCAATAATATGACTAACATTTCAACTGTATAGATAAGGCAACACTTCAACATCAATAGTGCACCTCAACTTAAAAGAGGGAAATTGAAAGTGGCCCCAATAATAACCAATGCAGTAACACAGTGTCTATAATCTGTGATCTATATCATCATACCTCGTGATCGAGTCAATATTTATAACAGTAATAAATGTAATTACCTCCGATCAAATAATATCTTTCACAAGTAACCCCTGTTTACATAATAAAGAGATTGACGATATCTCTGAGAAAATTCAGAAGAGTAATATCACGCATACTTAGTAGAAACAATTGTGATAAAGACAATATACTTGCATATTCGCAATTCAGGGCTTCAATCATTAGAAGTAGAAAATGATATTATATGAACCTTATCATCAAATCTTATATCAATCATGATAAATTAGAAAACCTAAGAAAAATAGAACAATACCGCTTATGAATCAACCAGACTTTCAGTAATTCCATCTATTACAATTAGCCAGCCTTTCAATACGATAAATATTGCATCTGAACATGCACAATTTTATATGCCTCTAAGAATAATAGAACTTATAGAGTACCCAGAAAAGATTGCTGTAATATTCTCAATTATAACAGTTGTATTCAAATATCTTTACAATTTCATCACCATTCCACTGACTAATGAAGACATCAACAATCTTACATTATTCAGTTCACTAAAAAAGTCAATTTGGAAGAATTTTTAGGTAATCAATTTTGTTAATATCATATATGGATAAGTCGATTACTCACGAATAACTTATTCCTTAACAATAACATCACATATTTAGAAAAATCCTTGGAAAAATCTAATATCTCTTTTAATATCGTCTTTACTTACTAACCCATTCTCAATTCTGACTACATTATTAATCATTCAGCCTTTGAACTCTTCTTTCACACTTATGAGCTTAATCCATATAAATCTTATAAATTTCATCGTATAAAACTGTACTGGTAAGGGGGTGGAGATTGTAAGCCTCAAAATTTATCTTTCATAAATACACACATACCACTTAACATGTATCATTAACATGTTCACTGTAAAACATTTATTTCATACATTTACAAGTCCCCTTTTATCATAAGCAACATTTTTTACTCAGGCACATGTGTATCACTTTCAGCAGTATTGGAATTAGCTCAGTTGGAAAATATCTCTTTCTATTTGCAAAATAATTTTCATTAGAGTTGGGAGATATCACACTATCATAGGTTATATAATGGCATGTATTTCTAGAATCCACATACGCTACATTCAGTTAAAGAATCAACTAAACCGTAGCTTTGATACTACTAAATGTAACACCCCTAACCTATATCCATCGTCAGAACAGGGTTTCAGAGCATTATCAAAACTTTCAGAATAATTTACCAATAATTTATGTAGATTACTTTTCATTAACCAAGATCATTCAAAATGTCCCTTAATTGGACCCTCGAGGCCCAATATGAGCATCAGAATCGAGTCAGGACTTAATCGGGAACTCTAAGAATTTTTCATGACATTTCAAAAATTTTCCAAGTTACAAGGCTCACACGCCCGTATGGTCCAAGGGACATGCCTGTTTGACCCTGGGACACGCTATAACACCCCTTACCCGTATTCAACGTCGGAACAAGGTACGAGGCATTATCAGACTTATACACAAGCAATCGGACAAAACCAAGACGTTAATTTCCATCCAAATTTAAAACTTTTCACATACATTCATATCGTCCCTAAGACGAGCCCACAAGGCCCAAAACATACATTGGAAGTGGTTCGGGACTAAACTGAGAACTTTAGAAAATTTCACAACACTTAGAAAATTTTTCATGTTTTAAGAGCTACATGCCCATGTGGCTTGGGACACACCCGTGTGGGCAAGCCGTGTGGTCACACACGCCCGTGTCCCTAACCCGTGTAACTCTTTGTTTGTCACCCAAGAATAAATTGAAGTCACACGGCCAAGTCATACGCCCGTGTGTGGGTCGATTTAAAAATTATGATTTTTCTAAAATTAGGTGCAGACTTCACAGGCCAGGGCACACGCCCGTGCCTGAGGTCGTGTCATCCACACGGCTGAGACACACGCCCATGGTGCAAGCCATGTGTTACACATGGCCTAGGCACACGCCCGTGTGTCTACCCATGTGGAAAAAAATAAAGCTATTTACTAAGCCATTTTTTCACCCTTTTATGTACACACCAACACACCAAAACATAACACCAATCCAAGCAATTACATTCAACCAATTCAGCCACAATCAAGACATCTACACATCATTCACATGCTACCATTTACCACATACAAACATCACATAATTATGAACTTAAAGCATGCAAATTTCCACATCCATGAAAACATCATCATATGCATATATATTTAAACCAATATTAGCTAATTTCAATGGCCATTTACAAAATAAATCATCAACCAACAAAGCTAATGCATTTGGCCAAATCAGTTATGACACATAACAAAATGACCAAGTCCTTATACATGCCATAGCTCAAAATTTTGAATTCATTGGTACCAAAATAATCAGTTGATAGTGTGAGTGGATCTCCGACAGTCTCCGATCCTCGAGCTAGCTTGGTGACACTATAAGACAAGGGAAAGAAAATGGGAGTAAGCTATATAGATTAGTAAGTTCCCATGCAAATAATAGGCATCATAACCCAACATTTAACGTACAATTAACATGATGATAATTGAAATAAATATTATTAAGATCTTATAATCATAACTTACTCAATCATAACCTTACCGAGGATTCATCACATAATAGCTCATTATGTATAAGTTTTACGTACATACTTGAGTCATCTTGAATTTGATTTGCATGTAATTCACCTTTGACATACTCATTAAATTACTTGTTGAACCACTTGGAATACTAAAGGATACTCGGGAATCTCATACACACAGTACCATACTAATGACATATCCCAGATATGGTCTTACATGGGATCTCGTATCGATGCCAATAGCCTAGCTATGGTCTTACACGAAGTCTCATATCGAGGCCATATCCTAGATATGGTCTTACACATAGTCTCATATTGATGCCATATCCCAGATATGGTCTTACACATAGTCTTAGTAACCCTAATGTCATGAGATTTGTATCCTATCTATTCCTAAGGTTCAACCGAGATTTCTATCTTGTCAGAAATTTATCAAATACGTCCAAGTGTAGTTCACAATTCATACAATAATAAAGCATTTAAAACATAATTAAAAATAATGCATTATTTGCATACGAACTTACCTCGGTACAAAAATAGGAGAAATAGGACCTAATCGTCGAACACTTTGTTTTTCCCCTGGTCTAGGTCTGAACCTCGTTTCTCTTGATCTATAATAGCAAATTTAACTCATTCATTATTCACATTACTCATTTCAATTCAAAAATCACATTATGGAAAAATTACATTTTTACCCCTAAACTTTGACAATTTTACACTTTGGTACAAAAATAAAGCATTTAAAACATAATTAAAAACAATGCATTATTTGCATATGAACTTACCTCGGTACAAAAATAGGAGAAATGGGACCTAATCATCAAACACTTTATTTTTCCCCCAATCTAGGTCTGAACCTTATTTCTCTTGATCTATAATAGCAAATTTAACTCATTTATTATTCACATTACTCATTTCAGTTCAAAAATCACATTATGGAAAAATTACATTTTTGCCCCTAAACTTTGACATTTTTACACTTTGGTCCCTAGGCTCATAAATTGAAATAGATGCAATTTCTTCAATTCCCAAGCCTAACTGAACCTCTTTTATTCTTATAACTGCCCACATTTTTCATTTAAACACACTTTTACACACATTTATAACGTTTTTACAAATTGGTCCTTTTGACATTTTTATCAAAAATCACCTAGCAAAAGTTGTTTATCATACACCAAATGCACATTTTCTACCATTAGACATCCAAATACACACATATCTAACATGGTTCAAACCCTAGACCTTAATCATTTCTCAAATTAATGGTAGAAATAGATAAATCGAGTGATTACGACGTAAAGAGCATTAAAAACGGGATAAGAACAGACTTACAATTGAGCTTGAAAGTGGCCAAACCCTATCTATTGCTTCCCTTCTAAATTTTGGCTCAAGCATGAAGAATATGGACTAAATTTTGCTTTTATTTTACTTATTTTGCCTTTAATTGATAAATTACCAAAATGTCCCTATTTATAAAACATGGAATTTCTCTTAGCTCATGTCCATTTTTGTCCACTAACTTAAAAAATGGTCTAATTACCATCTAAGGACCTTCAGCTTAAATTTCATAACAATTAGACACCTCTAGCATGTAGAACTTAACTTTTTCACTTTTCACAATTTGGTCCTTTTTGCTAAATTTAATGCTCAAACGTCAAAATTTTTGAAAAAAAATTTCACGAAATCATTCCAAAAAATTATAGACCATAAAAATATAATAAAAACAAGTTTTACTACATTGGATTCGTGGTCTCGAAACCACTATTCTGACTAGGCCAAAAATTGAGTTGTTACACACGCCCGTGCTATAGGCTGTGTTCGACCCCGTGTAACTCTCTGACTTGTGCACACGGCAATGCCACACACCCATGTGCTAGGCTGTGTGGTTAAATAATTCATTTTGAAATTAGGAGCAGGTTTCACACATCCTTGTCTCTGCCCGTGTGCTCAATTTTGAGCATTCTATTTCTCAAAATTTAGGGTGCAGGGGACACATGACCTAACTACACTATAACAACCCAATTTTGGTAAGGTCAAAATAGTGGTTTCGGGACCACAAATCCGAGTTTAAAATAAAAATAATTTTATTTGATTTTATGGTTGGCAACATGATAGGAAGGTCACATGAAAATTTTGATACAAAAAATTTATCGATTGTGTGGTTAATTAGGTAAAGGACTAAATTGCATAAAATGAAAAAGTTGGATTCTAGTAGCTATAGGTATCAAATAGCTATGGAATTCAAAACTTAAGGTCCTTACAAGGTAATTAGACCAGTAAAGAGTAGTTAGTAGATATTTTAATGACTCATACATGGAAAAATTAGATATGGCAAGGGACTAAATTAGAAATCACTAAAATTAAAAGATGAAAATTAAATAAAAAGAAATATTCATCTAATTTCATATCATCTTCCCCAAAATTTCTATGAAAACCTTAGGAGAGAGGAAGATAACTTACCAAGCTTGAAAAGGTATGAAATCAAGTCCCGTTTTTAATGATTTTTATATTTTTGAAACCTAGATAGTCTAATCTCTCTATTTAGGGGATTAATTTTAAAAGTTATCAAGGCATGAAATTTAGGTCATGGATGAATATGCTGAAAATTATAAATTTATGGTAGAAAATGAAAAGTTATTCCTAGATAAACAACTTTTACAAAGCAATTTTTGATGAAAACTTGATTTAGGGACTAAAATGAAAAATGGTTAAAACCCATGGAAAATTCTAAAATTTGTGAAAAATGTGTGCTATAAATGTTGTTTATAAATTTCAACTAGGCTTGGAAAGACGGTTAAATTTCATGAATTCATTTTTCGAGCTTAGAGACGAAATCGAAATCTTTGAAAAGGATAGGGGCAAAATAATAATTTTGCCTTACATGCAATAGAATGCAAATGTATATGAAATGTGATAGATTAATAGTTAAATTTACCCATATAGATCCAGAAAGACCAACTATAGAGCTAGATTGAGGAAAGCAAAAGATTTCGGATTAGTTGAAATTCAAAAACGAACCATTTTCAAGGTAAGTTCGTGTAACTTAAAAATGTAAGTTAATATGCTTGAATTGAATTGTATGATTGTGTTTTTGTGTGTGAGATGATATATATACATAATGAAATAGTTTTAATTTGTGTAATATTGACAAATTATCATGTTCCAGTTGAATGTTGAATTTTGATGGGTTGAAAATAATAGTGCATATGTTGCAAATAGAATTTAGCCCGGACGGGTAATTCTAATGTAAGCCCTCTTAAGTTAGGTTATAAATTGGATTTAGCCTGGACGGGTAATCCATATTAAGCTCTCTAGAGCATATGCTAGGATAGGATTTAGTCTGGACTGGTAATCCTACGGTAAAATGTATGACTCAAGGGTGTGCCTTTCCTTTATGTACCCAATGGGTACTTTTGCACATGTGTATATTACCCGAACATCCATCGAGATTTTAATAGTTCGACGTAAAAGACTCTTGAAGAGTGGAAAGGTGAAATTAATGGAATCTTGTAATGTGATGATCTCATCTATGTTTACTTGATATTTATATGAGATTATGTGACTAACTTGTTTGAATAAGTGTATGTGTTTAGGTAACTTACCCAAAATTGATGAAATATGTATTTATGTGTGCTTGTGTTAATAAATAAGACTGGTAAGTTTATTTCCTGTTATACAGACTTACTAAGCATAAAATGCTTACTCCGTTTATTTTTCCCTGTTTTATAGTGCTCAAAGCTCGCGAAGGTTGGAAGTTGCTTGGTGCAGTCATCACACTATCCACTATCTCATTTTGGTATAAACAGAAACCTTATTTTGGTATAATGGCATGTATAAGCTTAGTTGGCCAATGATGGCTTGTAATGGCTATTTTGTAACCTAGCCATTAGAGTGGCTAATGATGGTCTAAGTTTGGCTATTTTAAAATGGTGTTTTGGTAATCACATAAGTGCTTATTATGAGTTGGATTGATGAAATTGTGTTAGCATATGAGTTTATGGCATGAGTAAGTTTATATCTATTTCTGTATACTGACTGTTACTCTAGTAAGGGGATTGCACACTAAGTTTTCATAAACTCACCCCGTTTATTCACTGTGCAGGTAATCCCCAACATTAGGAGGATCAGTGTTGCGAGGGACTCGGAGATAGCCACACAACTGCTATTCTTTCTGACTTTCTTTAAGTTATCTACTAATAAGTACTATTATTTTGATCTGGGTTGTAAAAGGCCTCTTTTAGTTTCTGGTTTTTTATTTTGGATTTTTAGTTTATTACGTTTTCTATCTGTTAAAAGTAGATTGCGGCTTTCCAAAACGATAACTGTTTTCAAAACACTACGTTTCCGCAACACTTTTGGAAATGCTTTCTCAACCTAAAAAGACTTTCGGGAATAATATTAATAAGTTTTCAATGTACTACATTTTAAATAAGAAGGGTTTTTAATGAAAACATGGTTTTTGAAAAACACTTCACTGTGACACACCAAATTCGGGCATAACATCTAGGTCGGGTTTAGGGTGTTAAATTGTAATAGATGTAAAATGTGTGTTCTAGAAGCTAGAGGTGTTTATTGCAATGAAATTTTAAATTGAACGTCCATATATGGCAATTAGACCATTATACTTTAAGTTGGACAAAAATGGACATGAAGTAAGAGAATTTTTATGTTTTAAGTTAGGGGCATTTTAGTCATTTAGTAAATAATGACAAATTAAGTAAAATAAAAGTGTCCATCTTCTCCAAATTTCATCCCCATGGCCGAATATTACAAGAGAAACCATATTTAGGGTTTTTCAAGCTTCCAAGCTTAATTATAAGTCCGTTCTAGCCCCGTTTTTAATGATTTTTATGTTTTTAAGATCCATGTAACCTAACCTAGCCTTTCCAAGGACTATTTTGAAGTACTGTCAAAGTCTAAAATTTTACCCATGCTAGACATGTAAGTATTTTGATGCCTAATGGTAGAAAATGTATGTTAGTTGTAAGATAAACAACTTTTGCTAAGTGATTTTCAATAAAAATGTCAAAAAGGACTTATTTGTAAAAGTTATAAAATGAGTAGTAAAACTGTGATTAAGTGGAAAATGTGGGTTGGTATGAGCATGAAAATGGTTCAGCTAGGCTTGGGTTTTGAAGAAGTTGAATACATTTCATTTTACAAGCCTAGGGACGAAATTGTAAAAATGTGAAACATTAGGGCAAAAATGTAATTTTTGTCATAATATGATTTTTGGGCCAAATTGAATAATGTGAGTATTAAATGAGTTTCAATTGTTATTATCGATAAAGAAAAACGAGGTTCAAACCTAGATCAGGGGAAAAACAAAGTGTTTGACGATTAGGTCCAATTCTACTATTTTTGTACCGTGGTAAGTTCGTATGTAAATAATGCAATGTTATATATATGTTTTGAATGCATAATATTGCATGAATTGTGTGATTGACTCTTTGGACGTATTCGACAAAGTTTCAACAAACAAGAAATCCCGATTGAACCTTAACAATAGAATAGGATACGAGTGACATGTCACTAGGAACCCCATGTGTACATGTGTTTTTGTGATCCGGGTGCTAGTCTTGTACGTCTTACCAGTGGCTAGGTATTCCAGCATATGTTACGGATACCTGATAGCTTGTGTGAGTAGTACTGTGTAGCTACGTCCTGACTGACAGCTTGTGTGAGCAGGCCTGTGAATAGCTCGAGAGCGAGCCTATGTGTGTTATGAGATATGAGGTAGCTTTGGCTACGTATGTGGCACTTATGTGCAAGATTTTCCAAGTATCTGATAATATCCCAAGTTTTCAACGAGAATGCCAAAGATACGAAAGGATATGGTTATGTTACGAGTTGGTACAGGTATGTACGTAAAACTCATAAGTAATAAACTCGGTAAGTGATGAACTCGTGGTAAGGTTGTAATTGATGCAAGTTATGACTATGAGATTTTAATAACATTTATGTTATTCCACATTATATAAATTGTATGATTGAGGTGTGGTTAAGATGCTTATTATTTGCATATGAATTTACTAAGCTATATAGCTTACTCCGCTTTTTTTCCCTTGTCTTATAGTGTCACCAAGCTAGCTCATGTTCGGAGACCTTTGGAGATCCATTCACACTATCAACAATTATTTGGTATCAATGAATTCAACATTTTGAGTTATGGCATGTATAGGGGACTTAGCCATTTTGTTATGTGTCATAATTGATTTGGCCAAAAGTGTTGGCTTATATTGATTAGAAGTTCATTTTGTATAAGGCCATTGGAAATGGGTTAATATTGGTTATAAGTATATTCATATAATGATGCCTTTCATGAATGATGTGTTGATGTCTTGGTTGTGGATGTTTGGTTGTATGTATATGCTTAGATTGGTGCTATGTTATGTTGTGTAGGTGTGTGCATTAAAGGGTGGCAAAATGGCTTGGTAAATAGTCTTATTTTTGTCCACATGGGTAGACACACGGGCGTGTGTCTAGGCCATGTGCGACAAAAATAAGGCTATTTACCAAGCCATTTTGCAACCCTTCAATGCATACACCTACACAACATAACATGGGTAGACACACAGGCGTGTGTCTAGGCCCTGTGCAACACATGGTTTGCCTCAAGAGCATGTGTTTAGGCCATGTGTCCCCTGCACCTTAGTTTTGAGAAACAGGATGCTCAGAATTGAGCACACAGGTAGAGAAACAGGCGTGTGTCTCAACCGTGTGGACGGTACGATCTCGAACACGGGCATGTGCCCTAGCCGTGTGAAGTCTACACCTATTTTATGAAAACTAATTTTCCACACTGCCTAGCACAGGGCATGTGACTTGGCTGTGTGATCTCAATTTGTTAATGAGTTACGAGTTAGAGAGTTACACTGTAACACCCCTAACCCGTACCCGTTGTCGGAGGGATTGAGGAGTATTACAAAACAAGCACAAAATTTCATTTAACAATATTCCAATAATTCCTAAGTTCAATTCACATTAAAACATTTAAAGCATTAATCGAATATCAACCACACATACACATTAGCTATATGGAATACATACAATAACTTAACAAGCCATTTTCGCATGGCTATACATATATACATTACCAAAAAGATACTTAATTAATATCAAAAGTCAACCCTATACATGCCATTATCAAAGTTCAATTACAAGAGTACCGAAAGGGCTTAGATAGTGTGGACGACTCCGACTTTGAAACTCCCGAGTTCGGTAGCTAATGAACAAAACCTATAAAACAAAGAATTAAAACAACAGAGTAAGCATTTCGATGCTTAGTAAGATTATAAGTAAGGAAATCATTTGAAACTAAAACATAGCATTCATAAGGCTAAATAAATACATATACACAAAATCACATATTCAATTTACTCCACACTTCTATCAATATAGTTACACGCTCAAAGTCAAACATAACTAAATTTCACTTGAATCAAATTCCATGTAACTCGAGTAAGCTATAGACTTCATACAACCCTAGGAAATGGCCGAGAGAGCACTATTCGATTACATAATCACAACTTATACCGGATCAAATTTTCCAATGTATATACGATACATACCTGATCATCTTAGGGATTGTCAGCACATTAATCGGAATTATTACAACAGGATCGCACCTTTCCAAACATAAATGCCTTCGGAACTTGGCCTGGTTATATCAACCAGCACGAATGCCTTCGGGACTTAACCCGGTTATAACAACCAGCACGAATGCCTTTGGGACTTAAACAGGTTATAACAACTAGCACGAATGCCTTCGGGACTTAACCCGGTTATAACAACTAGCACGAATGCCTTCGGGACTTAACCTGGTTATATTCCTCAATTATCATGCATAATATATATATACATCATAATTATTAACATTTCATTTACATTATTTGAACACAAGCACAACATGCTTATCAATCATTACACTTTCGGTTCTATAGCTCCATACAAATAGCACGATTCTGTTTCGCTATTCCACATGATTTCTATAACCATTCGGCTACAAGTAAATACACTACTTATTCATTTCAATATGTACTTCAAGTAGAACCATTAGGTCACAAATTATTTACTATGCTCAT
The DNA here is from genome assembly GCA_025698475.1 of Gossypium anomalum. Lineage (NCBI taxonomy): Eukaryota > Viridiplantae > Streptophyta > Magnoliopsida > Malvales > Malvaceae > Gossypium > Gossypium anomalum. The sequence goes on from CM046957.1 coordinate 16,985,459, forward strand.
ATATATATATATCATTGCTTATCAAATTATAAGCTAAGTTCCATTACTCAAAGACTTACCTCGAGTATTTTTGGACAGTTACGGATAGACTACTCGATTGCTTTCTCCTTTCCTTTATCTGATTTTGATCCTCTTAGCTCTTGAGCTTAAATTTAAACAAATAAATTTATTTAATTATTTTTCAATTGGGCAATTCAATTTAATACATGTATATCGTACAATTAAAGTACAAATGACCTTTATTCACTACTATTTTAACATCATGCATTTGTTCCACTCATTCAACCGAACATGTTACTAGTTGATCACCTTACATTTTTGAATTTCATAAACACCACCTAACTTCATATAGTAACACATATCATCCCAAGTTGACACACAAGTCAAATGCATCATTTAAAATGCCAAAGTCCAACTAAGTCTACCATTATAGCATTATCAAATATATATATTTAGTTCTAGGTCAAACAAAACATAACGTATGGCTAAACAAACATTCGTACATGAACCATTAACCAACTTTACCAAATGGACGATATGCTTAAGATACCATATAAAAAAATATATATCCAAATTCTTTTCTCATCAATTCGACTAACTAAGTAAATGTTATGACACATTATAAAATAACCTTACGACCACAAAGCAAGCTCAATAATAAGTCACAACCTAACCATATCCCTTGATCATATTTTCTTCACTTAAACCGAATTAGCAAGCACATATAGTCCTTGGCCGAATATCATTTAACACAAGTCATCAAGAATTTTATTATTTATCACCCTAGATATCATTAGCTAAATAGGTTAATTGTACATATATATATACCGCCCAAAACCAAACATAATAATTTTACTTATACATAACATTACTCAATTTATTCAAAATCATACTAACAAAATATCATGTACTATGCTGAACCCTTAGAAAAATCAAACACCTAACTTATCCATTTCAAAACACCTACTCGGCCTTTGTTCAAGACCTTAAGCAAAGTCTATGTTCGGCTATTACACATATGGGTATTAGAAATTTAAAGTTTTTAACAAGATCAACTTCTTTCATCAACAATTTCTTCATCAAAACTTAAAGGTAAAAATCAAATTCTTTCCTTATCTACCATAACTGAAAGTTCCATTCAACCATCCAAATTCAAAGTCTTAGTATGGGCTAAGTAAAAAGCATGATGATTAACCTAAAACAAACTAAAATTTCAAAAATCTAACATGATTTACTAACCTTCCTTAGGTTTCAAATGGCCGAATGTTTGCTCACTTTTTTTTTTCTTCCTTTAGGTACGGCTAAGAAGAACAAAGATGAGACTTTGTTTTCTTCACCATTCTTTCTATTATTATTATTATTATTTTATTCATTTATATTATAAAATATAAAACCATTAACTAATAATTAATACATATTTTATATAGAACTTCATCATGGCCGGCCACTGCATGTCAAAAATGGATATTTGACACGCAAACCCATCCTTTTACGAACATGCATTATTAAACCACTTTGAGATTAACCTATCATCTTTCACAATTATCTCACATAAGTCTTATTAAAAAATTTCACATCCAAACGACAAAATTAAAGCATGAAACTTTCACACATGCATTTACACATATAATAAGTACAAAATTTAACAGTTAATTATTTTTATGACTCGGTTTTGTGGTCCCGAAACCACTTTCCCGACTAGGGTCAAATTTGGGTTGTCACATACACAGGGTCGAGACACAGGCGTGTATGATCACACGACCTGCCCATACGGGTGTGTCCCATATCCACATGGGCGTGTAACCCCTATTTAGGGCAAAAAATTTCTCTATTTTGTAAAAATTTCTAAAGTTCTCAGTTTAGTCCCTAACCACCTTCAATGCATGTTATGGGCCTCGTAGGCTCGTAATAGAGACATTGTGATTGAATATGAATGGTTTTAATTTGGACGAAAATTTATAATCTGAGATTGTATGTTTGTTTGTGTGATAAGTCGAGTACTGCCTCGTACCCTGTTCCGGCGTTGAATACAGGTAAAAGGTGTTACATGACTTACAATGAGGAACCGATTAAGATACTGGCATATGAGACGAAATAGCTAAGAAATAAAAGGGTGGCTTTGGTAAAACTCCTCTGGAAACGGCATGGATTAGAGGAAGCTACCTGGGAGCCTGAGGATATCATGAGGAAGCAATACTATAACCTCTTTTCTGGCAAGAATTTTTGAGGACGAAAATTTCTAAGGGGGGAGAGTTGTAACAGCCCAATTTTGGCGAGGTCAGAACAATGGTTTCGAGACCACAAATTTGAGTTAAAATAAAAATTATTTTATTTTATGGTTGGCATCATGATAGGAAGGTCACATGAAAGTTTTGATACAAAAATTTTATCGATTGTGTGGTTAATTAGGTAAAGCACTAAATTGCATAAAATGCAAAAGTTGGATTCTAGTAGCTATAGGTATCAAATAGCTATGGAATCCAAAACTTAAGGTCATTATATGGTAATTAGACCATTGAAGAGTAGTTAGTAGATATTTTAATGACTCATCCATGGAAAAATTAGAAAATTAAAGGGACTAAATTGAAAATACTAAAATTAAAAGATGGAAATTAAATAAAAAGAAATTGTAACAGCCTGATTTTGGGCCTAGTCGGAGCAGTGGTTTCGGATCTACTATTCTGAGGCTGGAGAAATTATTTTTAATATTATTTTGTGTTATAGCATGATTATATGAGTGCATGAAAATTTTGCTGAATTAATTTTAGCGTTTGTAAGCTTAATTGCGAAAAAGGACTAAATCGCATAAAGGGCAAAAGTTTTGTTTTACTACCCAAATATGTTAAATAACTAGAGCACAAAAATAGGAGGTCTTTAAAGGGCAAATAGATCTTTAAGAAAGGCTTGGTCGGCCATAGAGACAAAGAAGAATAGAAAAGTCAAAATTAGGTAGAGTTGGTAGCTTATTTTGACTAGAAATAAAATAAAATAAAGAAAAAAGAGATATCATCTTTTCTTCTTCCTTCCTCCACCAGAAATACCAGCAAAGAGGGGGTTTTGAAAGCTCAAAAATATCAGCCACTTATATCCCTTACAAGTAAGTGATTTTGATGGCTTTTCTTGTTGATTTTTGTACTTTTGGGACCCTTGTAGCATAATCTAGCTAATGAAGGGACTATTTTGCAAAATGGTTGAAAGTATAGGGTTTTTCCATGAGAGTATTCATGTTGTTTTCTGATTTTTTATGGAAGAAAATGAATCTTGGTTGTTAAATAAATAACTTTTGTGAAAGGATTTTTATGAAAACACCTAATACGGACCATTTTGTAAAGTTTGTTAAATGGATTGGAATTGTGTGAAATAATTGGAATTTTGAGTTGCTACAAGAGTAATAAAGGTTGGGCTAGGCTTGGTTAATGAGGAAATTTGATAACAATCGTTTTACGAGCCTAGGGGTAAAATCGTAATTTTTGTAAAAGTCTAGGGTCAAAATGGTCATTTTGCCAAAGTATAAATTATGGATTGTATTGGTTAATATGATGATTAAAGTAGTGGATTTTATTATTATAGATCAAGAAAATCGAGATTCGGGCTTAAATTAAAAAGCACGAGGTTATGGACTAAAATAGAATAATTGGCAGAAATTTGCATTCGAGGTAAGTCTGTGTGACTAAATAAGCATGTTATTATTGTTATTATTGTTATACTTGAAATTTTCTTGCTATTATTGTATTGAATTATGTGATAGTGCTAGGGTGTATGAAAAAATGTTATACCCTTATGAAATAATCGAAAGCTTAACATGTAGATTACACTTTGTGTATTTATTGAATATTGGAAATTCAATAAAATATGATATGTTGTTGAGAAGACTAAATTATAGAATGACGAAATGAAATGAAAGTTCTTATGGTGATGAATCCTGTGAATTGTGCAATCAATTCTTCGAACGAGTTTGGCTACGATGTGGCCCTTGAGAAATCTTGGTTGAACCTTTGAAAATACCTTGGATACGGACATCGAGACATTGTTATTATGTGAGCCAATGTAAGAACATGTCTAGGACATGGCATCGACATTATTATGTGAGCCATTGTAAGACCATGTTTGGAACATGGCATCAGTGTTGATATGTGTGCTAGTGTAAGACCATGTCTGGGACATGGCATCGGCCACATTTGAGAGCCAGTGTAAGACCATGTCTGGGACATGGCATTGGCCTCAACATGTGAGCCAGTGTAAGACCATATCTAGGATATGGCATCGGCATTATTATGAGAGCCAATGTAAAACCATATCAGGGATATGGCATCGGCATCAAAATGTGTAAGATTTCCCGATTATCCTCTGGTATTCCAACTGGTTCAACGGGTAGTTCAAAGCTCGTGATGAAAGCAAGAAGGTAAGTATATGAGCATGTTGAAAAGGTACAGGTATGTATTCGAAGCTCAAATGCTATTACGATCATGAAACGATGCATCTTTGGTAAGGATACAAACAAGTAAGTTATGCCTATGAAAATGAAATTGTGATGACCTTGTGATTATGGTTCTATGCTTATGACGTACAAATATGTATTTTACTATGATGATTGAAATGGATTGTAAAGTTGTTATAAGCTTAGCTACCATTATATTACACTAAATAGTTTTGGGACAGCAGCAGTAGTCCGAATTTGAAAATACACCAAAAATTGAGGAAATCGAATTAGAGGCCGAATAAAATATGAAATTAAATCTTATTGAGTCTAGTTTCATATATAAGAAATGGTGTCAGAAAAAGAAGTTCATATTATGGGATATTTGAATTTTTGTGATACAGAGTCAGAATGATTTCAAAATCCCCTATTTTGATTTGGGAAAATCATTAACAATTGTAAAAACTAATTATGGGTTATAATTTATATTAGTAAAATTCCTAATGAGTTTATTTTCAATAGAAGTAAATGGGAACATCATTCGAATCTTGTATGAGGAGATAATTAATTTTTAGTGAAGAGGGGTCAGAACTGTTGGATAGTGAAATAGGGATGACTTTAAAGAATAAAATGTACATATTGGATAGACTAAAAATTCTAAAATTTTTACGGTAAGAAGATATGTGAGTCTAGTTTTAGTGAAAATTAGCGTATATTAATTTAGAGTTCTGTAGCTCCAAATATAAATAATTTAGTGACTCTAACCTAAGAAAATAGCTTGACCTGAACATAAATAAAAGTACAAATATGGTGGTATTACCTTGAGAAGCAAGTAAATAAATTACTTATTATTTTCATTCGGTCTTACTAAGCTATAAAACTTACTTTCTTCCTTCCTTTTTCTTTAGTGTTGACAGGTTAGCTCGGGGTTGGAGATCGTCGGAGGTAGGATCACACTATCAAGCCATCGCCTTTGAAGTATTGACCTATATATGTTAAGCGTTTTCGTGTGAGTGGCATGTATAGGGAATTAGTTTTTATGTTAGTCGTTCTTATGATTAGCCAAAGGTATTGGCTTACATGGAGTTACTTATATATGGCCATGAGGTGTGGCTCATACTGATTATGGTTTGTAAATCTATCTATCTATCCATGCTAAGTTCTAGTGCTTGTGATGTGATTGTGCTTGTAACGCATGCATGATTGGTATTAAGACATATGTGCATGATGAATGTTTTATGACCAATCTAAATGGTCATGGCCATGAATTAAATGTGTAATATGGAAATAAAGATGTAAAGGATTAAGGGCAACTTAAAGGCTTGGAAAATAGCCTAAGTGTTAGCCACACGGGCTGAGACACGACCGTATGTCTCAACCGTATAGGGGACATGACCTTAGCACACGGGCGTGTGGCTTGACCGTGTGATTCAAATTATTCGCTGACATCATAGTCAGAGAGTTACACGGCCTGAGGACACAGGCGTGTCGAAGGCACACAAGCGTGTGACCTTGTGTCATGAAAAAAAATTCTAAGTTTTCCCAAAACTTTCTAAGGTTCTTGGTTTAGTCTCTAACCACCTCTAATGTATGTTTTGGGCCTCGTAGGCCCATATAAGGGACTTTAAGATAGAAATTGAGAAGTTTTAAATTTGAACGAAAGTTTATGACCTAGAAATGTTTGTATGCATGCGTTTGAGTTTGGTAATGCCTCGTACCTTATTCCGATGACAGACATGGGTAAGCGGTGTTACAGAAATATTCATCTAATTTCATATCATCTTCCCCAAAATTTTCATGGAAACCCTAGGAGAGAGGAAGACAACTTACCAAGCTTGAAAAGGTATGAAATCAAGTCTCGTTTTTTATGATTTTTATATTTTTGAAACTGGGATAGTCTAATCTCTCTATTTAGGGGATTAATTTGAAAAGTTATCAAGGTATGAAATTTGGGTCATGGATGAATATGCTGAAAATTAGAAATTTATGGTAGAAAATAAAAATTTATTCATATATAAATAACTTTTACAAAGCAATTTTTGATGAAAACTTGATTTAGGAACTAAAATAAAAAATGGCAAAAACTTATGGCAAATTCTAAAATTTGTGAAAATTGTGTGCTATAAATGTTGTTTATAAATTTCGGCTAGGCTTGGAAAGAGGGTTAAATTTCATGAATTTCCTTTTCCGAGCCTAGGGACAAAATCAAAATTTTTGAAAAGGATAGGGGCAAAATAGTAATTTTTCCTGAGATGCAATAGAATGCAAATGTATATGAAATGTGATAAATTAATAGTTAAATTTATCCATATAGATCCGGAAAGACCAACTACAAAACTAGATCGAGGAAAGCAAAAGGTTTCGGATTAGTTGAAATTAAAAAAAAAAACCATTTTCAAGGTAAATTTGTGTAACTTAAAAATGTATGTTAATATGCTTGGATTGAATTGAATGATTGTGTTGTTATGTGTGAGATGATATATATACATAATGAAATAGTTTTAAGTTGTGTAATATGGACAAATTATCGTGTTCCGGTCGAATGTTGAATTTTGATGGGTTGAAAATAATAGTGCATATGTTGCAAATAAAATTTAGCCCGGACGGGTAATTCTAATGTAAGCCCTCTTGAGTTAGGTTATAAGTTGGATTTAGCCCAGACGAGTAATCCATATTAAGCTCTCTAGAGCATATGCTACGGATAGGATTTAGTCTGGACTGGTAATCCTACGGTAAAATGTACAACTCAAGGGTGTGCCTTTCCATTATGTACCCAATGGGTACTTTTGCACATGTGTATATTACTCGAACATCCATCGAGATTTCAATAGTTCGACGGAAAAAACTCTTGAAGAGTGGAAAGGTGGAATTAATGGAAACTTGTAATGTGATGAGCTTATCTATGTTTACTTGATATTCATATGAGATTATGTGACTAACTTGTTTGAATAAGTGTATGTGTTTAGGTAACTTACCCAAAATTGATGGAATATGTATTTATGTGTGCTTGTGTTAATAAATAAGACCGGTAAGTTTATTTCCCGTTATACGGACTTACTAAGCATAAAATGCTTACTCTGTTTATTTTTCCCTATTTTATAGTGCTCAAAGCTCGCGAAGGTTGGAAGTCGGTCGGAGCAGTCATCACACTATCCACTATCTCATTTTGGTATAAATAAAAACCTCATTTTGGTATAATGGCGTGTATAAGCTTAGTTGGCCAATGATGGCTTGTAATGGTTGTTTTGTAACCTAGCCATTGGAGTGGCTAATGATGGTCTAAGTTTGGCTATTTTAAAGTGGTGTTTTGGTAATCACATAAGTGTTTATTATGAGTTGGATTGATGAAATTGTGTTAGCATATGAGTTTATGACATGAGTAAGTTTATATCTATTGATGCATGAGATAATACTATATGATTGATGTCAAATTTCTTGTGAATATGATGTTGGATTGGTGGATATATGCTTGTGAGTTTTAGTTTAGGAAAATGGTAAGCTTTGGGTGACAAATGAGGCTAGGAAATAGCCTTATTTTGTCTATACGGGACGACACATGATTGTGTGTCTTGGCCATGTGTGACGCACGGCTTGTCCCATCGGCATGTGGTCCAACCGTGTGTCTCCTACATCTTAAAAATGAGAAACAGAATGCTCAAAATTGGGCACACGGATAGAGACACGGGCGTGTGTCTCAGCCGTGTGGTTGACACGGCCTTGGGCATGGGCGTGTTACACGGCCGTGTGAAAACTGCACCTAAATTTTGAAAATAAAAATTTGCCACAATACCTAGCACACGGGCAAGTGACTTGGCCTTGTGACTTCAATTTCTTTATGTTTTGGAAGTTAGAGAGTTACATGGGTTAGGGACACGGGCATGAGTAGTACACGGCTTGACCACACAGGCATGTCCCTAGACCACACGGGCGTGTGAGCCTTGCCCCTAGAAAATTTTTTAGAATTTCCCAAAAAATTCCTTAAGTTCCTAATTTAGTCCCAATTTGATTCCAACACTCGTTTTGGGCCTCAAGGGTCCATATAAGGGACGACATGTATGATCTCGGTAAATAAATAGTAATTTACATAAATTAATTGAAAAATGTTCTGAATATTTCGGTAATACTCTGAAACCCTATTCTGACAACGGATACAGGTTAAGGGTGGTACAAAAACGCCCATGTATTCGGCCGTGTGTCACGCACGGTCTAGACACATGCCCTTGTGTCTGCCCATGTGGATAAAAAAAATCCATTTCTAGCTTCAAATTAAACAAATTCTATCATTCAACATGGCATACCATTACATGCATACATGTTCATAACCTTACCTTAATTTGGTCCATATGTTAGACATAATAGATAAACTACTTAACACATATGTAACTACCATAGTATGACATTACAAATATATCAAAACAAACCATTACTAGCCATTCCAATGGCTAGATTACAAGCATCATTTACATTTACATGCCAATATGGCTAATATACCTTATACTTGCCATTACGACTATAATTGATTTACCATATATATCGATATAGGTCGATGGATAGTGTGAGTGATCTCCGCCAAGCTTCCAATCTAACAAGCTTCTGATTTACTATAAAACAGGGAAACAAAACTAAGTAAGCATAAAATGCTTAGTAAGTTCGTATAACATGGTACTTAACTTACCGTTCATTTTATTTTGAAGTAACTATGTAAGGCATATTCAATCAATTTTCCCTTAAGCCTTACACATATCCTCATTGCCCTTATTAGTCATATAATTCATAATAACATCACAAACATATATGGGCTGAACAACAATCAAGTTTCCATGCCCATATGCTTTCCACAACATGTATTCCTTTAACATATATAAATCATCTTTTTATATTACAAGTATAATTTCATAATAGTTCATCTCGAGTTCAGATCATTTCATATCAGAACTTTACCCATATTACTCGGAATATCCAGGTCACAATTAGTACACTCAATGTGTACAAGTCTAGAATTAAGGATGTGCATACTCATCAAATAAATTCCATGTACAATATCATCATTTCATATTTCCATATATCAATTATCACGTATCGTTATTTTCATATATTTCAGGCCGATATGTGTAATTACTCATTTCTTATTCATATATTCTCATGTCAAGAACTTTTACCCATTGAATTTATCTGAAATATCGATGGATATGCAGGTAGTACACTCGAGGTGTACGAATCAGAATCCGTCAATTCATGTCCAGTGGTACCCATAGGGTATTATATCAGAGAGTACACTCTCGAGCCACACATGTATACAATAGGATTACCAGTACAGGCTAAATCTTTTTATGACATATGCTCTAAATAGCTTGATTTGGTTTACCCGTCCGGGCTAAATCCAATCCATAACATATGCTCAAGAGGACTCATATCAGGATTACCCGTTCAGGCTAAATCCCATTCGCAACAAATGCAGGACCTCATTCATTTCAGGAAATCACATATCAATTAAATTTCCATTTATTCAAACGGAATTTAGCATCTTTCAAGCATTATCAAGCATGTGGTCAATCTTATATATTTATGCATGTATGCAATTCAAATGTTCACGTTCAACTCAAGCATAAAATTAACATTTTTATCATTTATCATTTGTCGGGCATTATAATTGATTGGGCACTCTCATGTATTGGGCTTTAACGAGTATGTGATCATTTCACATATTTATGGCATTTATACAACTCACAAACACAACATTTAATTCAAGCATAGAAACGTATACAATTTAGTTACACGAACTTACCACGATAATGTTCGTGTACGTAAAATCTACTAATCCGACATTTTCCTCTTTCCTCATTCTAGCCTGAATTTGGTCTATCTGGATCTATACGAGTAAATTTTAACATCAATTTACCATATTTCACATTCAATTGGACTTAATTTTCATCCGAGGCAAAGTTACCCTCTAACTTTTCCATAATTTCTCATTTCGTCCCTAGGCTCGAAAAATAAATTTTGTGCAATTTACTCCCTATTCCAAGCCTAACCAAAATCCCATTACAAAATTTACAGCACAGGTATTCATAAAAATTCAGCATTTTTCTTAAATTTCACAACTTTACATTTTAGTCCCTAAATCAAGTTTTCATCAAAAATCACTTTGTAAAAGTTGTTTATCTATCAACAACCTTTCATTTTCTACCATAAATTTCTAATTTTTAGCATATACATCCATGACCCATTTTCCATACTTGATAACTTCTCAAATTAATCCCCCAAATAGATAGATTAGACTATCCCAGTTTCAAAAATATAAAAAATACTAAAAACAGGCCAAGGAAACTTACCCAATTTGGCCATGAAATTTTCTTCTCTCTCTCCTAGGGTTTCATAAATTTCTAATTTTCAGCATATACATCCATGACCAATTTTCCATACTTGATAACTTCTCAAATTAATTCCCCAAATAGATAGATTAGACTATCCCAGTTTCAAAAATATAAAAATTACTAAAAACGGGCCAAGGAAACTTACCCAATTTGGCCATGAAATTTTCTTCTCTCTCTCCTAGGCTTTCATAAATTTCTAATTTTCATCATATACATCCATGACCCATTTTCCATACTTGATAACTTCTCAAATTAATCCCCTAAATAGATAGATTAGACTATCCCAGTTTCAAAAAATATAAAAATTACTAAAAACGGGCCAAGGAAACTTACCCAATTTGGCCATGAAATTTTCTTCTCTCTTTCCTAGGGTTTCCATGTATTTTGGGGGAATAAGATGATAAAATAAGATGATATTTCTTTTTATCATCTTTTAATTAATTAAATTATTTCACTTTCCAATTTAGTCCTTGCCCTTTTTCTAAACATCCATGGATGAGTCACCAAAATATCTACATACTTTCTTAAATGGTGTAATTACCATATAAGGACCTCAAGTTTTGAATTTCATAGCTATTTAATCTTTATAGCTACTAGAATCCAACTTTTACATTTTATGCGATTTGGTCCTTCTCGTAATTAAGCACATAATCGATAAAATTTTCTTATCAAAAATTTCAAATGACATTTCTACCATATTATAGACCATATAATAAAATAAAAATAAATTTTATTTTCAGCTTGGATTTGTGGTCCCGAACCACTATTCCGATTTCACTGAAATTGGGCTGTTAACTCTCCCCCTTAAGGAATTTTCGTCCTTGAAAATTTTACCAGTAAAGAGATTCAGACATTACTCTCTCATAGTTTCCTCCAGTTCCAGGTAGCTCCCTTCATATCATGTCATTCTCAAAAACTTTTACTAAAGCTACCTTTTTATTTTTAATTTCTTTCACTTCACATGCCAGAATTTCAACCAGCCACTCACTGTAAGTCATGCCAAGCTGAATTTCAGTCTCTATCAGAGAAATAACAGATGACGGGTCTAATCGATACTATCATAACACATATACACATAAAACATTGTGAATTCTGTAGAACTCTGATAATAATACCAATCAATATGCAACAGGTCTAATTCTTTTCAATGATCTCATATGACCCATTAAACTACAGAATCAATTTGCTTTTTCTGCCAAACCAGAGAACTTTCTTCCATGGTGAAACTTTCAAAAATATTTTGTCACCAATCTGAAACTCTATTTCTTTTCATTTCAAATTCACATCGGATTTCTAACGATCAAATGCTACTTTTAAATTATCTCAGATCACTTCATCTTTCTTCGGTTTCAAAGAATCAAACCTAACTACATGTATCTTTTCTCACTGAACTCCGTCTAAAACATCGGAGGTTTACATTTGTGACCATATAAAGCCTTGTATAGTATAATTTTTTACTTGACTGTTAACTGTTGTAATAAGCAAATTCAACCTAAGGAAAATACCTTTCTCAATTACCTTCAAATTCAAGTACACAACATCGAAGCCTATCTTTCCAAGATCTGAATTATATGTTTAGATTGATCATCCGTCTGAAAATGAAATACGGTACTAAAATGTAACCGTATACCCAGAGTTTCTTGTAACTTATTTCAGAATCGAAATTTAAACTGTAGATCTCCATCAGACATAGCAGAAACTAGCACTTCATATAATTTGAAAATCTCAAAAATAAATAATTCAAGCAATCTATCAAGCATGAAATCCACTCATTCTAGAATGGAATGTGCAGGCTTCGTCAAACAATCGACAATTACTCAAATAGTATCTTTCTTTTTCATAGACAAGGATAATCCTGATATAAAGTTCATAGTAACTTTGTCTCATTTCTATTTCGGTATCTCCGCTGGCTGTAATCATCCTGAAAGTTTCATCCTTCTCTTGTTGATACATCCTACATTTAAACATAGATTCAGAAATACCACATTTCATTCCGAGCTACTAATACATCTTTTTCAAATCATTATACATTTTATGATTCCCCTGATAAACAGACATAGTACCACTATGATCATTCATGTAAAATTTTCTGTATAAACTCCAAATTCTTCGGTACACAGACTCTGTCTCTAAATAATAGACATTTATCAGATCTATTTTGAAATTCTGAATTAGAAATTATTTCACATTGTATTCATTTAACTTACAACTCATTATTATTTTTCTGAGTTTTACTGATCCGTCGTAAAATCATCGGTTTAGCTCTATACTTAGCTAAAATTGAGCTATTATCAGACAATCATAATCTGTATCCATGGCTTGCAAAATATACAAAGATTTTCTACTCAGAATATCTGTAACCACATTCGTTCTTTCCGAGTGATATTCAATTATCAAATCATAATCTTTCAACATTTCAAACCATATACACTATCTCAGATTCAAACCTTTTAGCAACATCAGATACTTCAAACTTTTATAATCGGTGAATATATGACATTTTTTACCAAACAAGTAATGTTTTCAGATTTCAATAAAAAACAACAGCCAGCAAATTCTAGATCATGTATCGAGTAATTCTTTCCATGTGGTTTTTAAGTGTCTGAAAGTACAGGCTATTACCTTGCTTTACTGAATCAAAACATAATCTAATCCCATTCAATAATACATCTCTGTAATAACAAACTCCTTACCTAATTCAGGCTAAACCAAAATTAATACTTCGGTCAACAATGCTTTTAACAGGTCAAAACTTTACTGATATTTATCAGTCCATTCAAATCTCACCTTTTTTCTGTAATAACTAGGTCATCAATGTAGCTATTTCAATTATTAACATTAAATCTTTGAGTTTTTTCCAAAGCCACAACCATTAAATAGATTTTAAACCATTGTGCAATAATATGACTAACATTTCAGCTGTATAGATAAAGCAACACTTCAACATCAATAGTGCACCTCAACTTAAAAGAAGGAAACCAAAAGTGGCTCCAATAATAACCAATGCAGTAACACAGTTTCTATAATATGTAATCTCTATCACCATACCTCATGATCGAATCAATATTTATAACAGTAATAAATGTAATTACCTCCAACCAAAGAATATCTTTCACAAGTAACCCATGTTTACATAATTGAGTATGTAAATATGTTCAATTGAATGTTGTTCTTGTATAGAATGTGACTTATATTGATGTACATTACTTGAATGCTATAATGAAAATTTTAATACATGCTTGAATGGTGAAAAAGGGTTAAGTTCGGATTGAATATTAAATTTCGATGAATATATGTGCTTTCCCAAGATGGATGAGGTCTTGCATTTGTTTCTAACGGATTTAGCTCGGACGAGAAATCTTATTGGCCTCATTATAGAAAGGATTTAGCCCAGACTGGTAATCCTGATATAATACCTCTCGAGTAAATGTTACGATTAAGGTTTAGCCTAGACCGGTAATCCTAATTGAGCTCTTCTGAGCATACGTTATATAAAGGATTTAGCCTGGACTGGTAATCCTGTTATACGATATGTGGCTCGAGAGTGTGTTCATTGGTTAAGTGCCCTAATGGGTACCCTTGAATAAGAATTGATGGATTATTGAATCGTATGCCTCGAGTGTACTACTTGAGCATCCATCGAAAATTCAATGATTCAACGGACACAACTCTTGACATAGTATGAGAATTATGAGATGAAATGATAATGACTTGAAAGAATATTGCATGATGAGCTCATCTATGTTTACTTGATTAATATAAAGATTTTGGTGACTAACATGTTTGATTGAATGCATGTGTTTAGGCAATTTTGCTAATGGATGGAAAACATGATATTGTATGCTTAGATTTAATAAACGGGATTGGTAAGTTTAATTTCCATTATACGAACTTACTAAGCATGTAATGCTTACTCTGTTTTATTTTCCCCGTTTTATAGTGCTCGAAAGCTCGCAAAGGTTGGAAATTATTGGAGCATCGTCACACTATCAATTAGCTTATTTTGGGTATACATAGTAAAATCATTTTGGTACAATGGCAAGTATAGGAAAACTTAGCCTTTAGTAGCTTGATAATGTTGTTGGTAATCTAGCCATTGGAATGGCCAGTAATAGTTGTTTTGATATACTTTTAATGTCATCGTATGGTAGCTATATATATACATATGTTAAGTAGTTGATCAAATCATGTTTAACACATGGATTGAACCAAGGTAAGATTGTAAACATGTATGCATGCAATCATATGCCATGTTAAATGATGAAAATTGCTCAATTTGAATGCTTGAGTTGGTTGGAATGTGTTTGGTATGTTTTAGTACAAGGAAATGGTAAAGTTGGGTGACAAATAAGGCTAGGAAATGACTTTATTTTGTCCACATGGGCAGACACACGGGTATGTGTCTACACCATGTCTGACACATGGTTGAGTACATGGGAGTGTAGTTAGGCCGTGTGTCCCCTGCACCTTAATTTTGAGAAACAGAATGCTCAAAATTGAACACACAGACAGAGACAAGGGCATGTGTCTCAGTCGTGTGTGCTACACGGCCTAGAATACGGGCGTGTGTCTTGGCCGTGTAAAACCTGCACCTAATTTCAAATTGAATTAATTAACCACACGGCCTAGCACACGGGCGTGTGGCATGGCCGTGTGCACAAGTCAGAGAGTTACACAGGGTCAAACACGGCCTGTAGGACGGACGTGTTCCAAGGCCACACGGGCGTGTCCCTTGGACCACATGGGCGTGTGAGCCCTGCACCTTGGAAAATTTTTGTAATTTCGCTAAAAATTCTTAGAGCTCCCAATTAAGTCCCGACTTGATTCTAATGCTCATATTGGGCCTCGAAGGTCCAATTAAGAGACATTTTGAATGATATCTATTAATGAAATGTAATTTACATAAATTATTTGTAAAATATTCTGGAAGTTTTGGTAATGCTTTAAAACCCTATTTTGACGACGGATACGGGTTAGGGGTGTTACATTTAATGGTATCAGAGCTATGATTTAGCCGGTTCTCGAATTTGATGTAGCAAACACGAGTTTAGCTATACATGCCATTATATAATTTGTGATAGTGTGGTGACTACTGATCATTTTAAATATGTTTTTCATATAGTAATGTCATCTAACCGAGCTAGAGCTACATCCGAGGAAACTGAGAGCCATGCTTCAGCTTCAGTTCAAAGAGTTGCGTTTGCGTTTGGTAGTGAAAGCCCGTGTCTGAGGGCCGAAGTGACGAGGCAAAACAGGCTCTCTTTCAATTGATGAATAAATGGTTTACCGAGTACTTAAGAACAAACCCCACTGTACAACGACCTCTCCCACCTACTCCTCAACCGGTTCCTGAGGTACCAAAAGGTGCTAAACCTATTAGAATTAGTAAGCCTCCGGTTGATAAAATCTGCAAGCATGGGGCGGAAGAATTTAGAGCTACTGTAGATGATGATCCGAAAAGGCTGAGTTTTGGCTAGAAAATATTATACGGGTTAGGGGTGTTACAAGATAGTTGTAGTGTCACTCACCATATCTTTATTTAATTTCTGTTAGCTCATGATCAATGAACTAATCTAATCTAGTGGTTAAGAGTATAATTAATTCCTCCTAGGTCCTATGTTCAATTCCCCACTCCCTCATATGTTTTTAAAAAACTTTTGCATCAAAATTCTTGGTCAATGCCCTTTTAGCCATCCCCATTAGTTGCCATATGGGAGTGATTCTTTCCTTCTTAAGTTGCTTCCCTTTCTTTCTTTAGCCTACTTTTTTCTCCCATTGTTCCCACACCTTGCTTTACTTCTTCTTAAGCTACTCATTTCCATTTTTCTTTCCCCCCTTTGACCTTGCTGTCCAATACACCTAGACAAACAAAAGTAACTTTTGTTTCATTCTTTTTCTCTCTCCTCTCTTTCCTCTCTCATCCCCTTTTACACTACCTTGAACCACCATTATTTTTTATTTTGGCCTCCATTCCTGTACCGTTAACCACCATCATCCAACCTAAACACCACCACTTTGTCACTGCCCATCCTCTTCCCACTCTTTTTTCCACCGCCGTTGCATCACCGCATCACCACCGCCGTTAGCCACTATTTTTTCTCTATTTTCCATTTTCTCTTTAACTCTCTAGTCATAACCGAATTTCTATCCCTCTTCTCTTATTTTTCTTAAACTGTTAATAAAAGCTTATACTCATTCTTCTATTTTGATGTTGATTATTCCTTAACCTCTACTCCTTCATCAAATCGAAACTCTAGTAAATCGTTGATCTTTCAAACCCAACTGTATTAACGTAAGTATTGATTGGTAATGCTATTATCAATCCATTCTTTTCTTATGGTAACCAATTTTAGGGACTAATATTACATGATTTGATTGAATGACTTAATTTGGACCATTCGGACCCCCTCTACCTATAGTGAATCAATTGGATTGTCTTGAAGAAAGGTAATTTGAATGAATTCCTTATTCAATTCTTAAGAATAAATAAATTGGTTCAAGGTTAAAACTAATGTATTATACCATTGTTGTTTAACTAGATCAGGCGAAATCTGCCTAGTTTTGTTATCACTGAAGTTTGGAGCATAGATCTAGTGTCAAGCCAAATCGTGAGGTGTGGGTTTAACCAAATAAAGTCTGATTAATAATTTATTAAATGATTACTTATTTATGAATATTATATATTATGAAATACACTAAAATGTGATTAATTATGAATTATGAGTATACATGGTGATAGACAAATTCCTTAAATGGCTTATTACCATGTAAGTAATTATGATCCATTAAACCCATAATGTCACTAATATGTTTGAGTGTTGTATTATGTTGGATGAAATTGTATGTTTGACCTAACTCTCATGATTCGTGATCATACGGAAATTTGTGATTATAAAAATCTAATATTATGATGAAACATGGTTATTGTTATGTTATTTTATGTTTTAATAAGCATGTGAATAAAATCCATGCCTATTATGTAATGCCCTCAACTCGGCCTAATTTGTCGGGTCTGAATCTCGGGTGTTACTACACACTACACTTAACAAAATATTAAACAATTGACAAACAACCCTTACTTAAAATATTTTTCTTATTAATTTAACTGAGAGACTTAATATTTGAGAACAAGGGAAAGTATTAAATATAAATTTTTATACCAAACTTGTTACAACTCATTAAAGTATAAAAGTTTGTTAAAGACAGACTCTTAGGGCATAACCTTAATCTATGCCACTTTTCCATTGTATGCATAACGACCCATTTCGTCGCTACCCTGGCGTATTCTCCTGGCGTAATGTCTTACCATAATACCTAAAACAATAATAGACATTGTAAGTTCAAGAGAACTTAGTGAGCTTTACTACAAAAATACATTGACGAATACTTTATTATATTCATAAAACATTGATGCGCCATCTATCCTTTTGAACCACTTACTTCTGTATCAGGCGAATACTATTACAGTTTTGGCTTACTCATACTCTCCAATTACCATACTCTTAGCTTACCAATTCTCTCTTAACAGACCACCTTAGGATCTTTCCATACATTTAATTAATCTCTTCTTTCACTTAACCATAAAATTACTATTTCAAAAAATATACCTTGGAGCCCACTTCACATAAACCATCCCCTTATATATACACTTATTCCAGAGCAGTTGTTCATATATATTAATCACTGGTGGATACATACACGCTTGGCAAATACTTTTTCCAAATTGGAATGATGAGATCAAAGAAAATAAGAGAGAAATGTATGTTAATTCAAATTGTACGTTTTTCAATTGTTTTGTTTTTCTTTTCTTTTCACTTTTCAGCTCTACCAAATAATAAAGGAATAAAAAAATATTTTTTATTTTTATTTTTATTTTTATTTTTTTCATCTATTTTATCAAACACACCTATAAAAAGAAATTTATATTATCCATTGTTCGAATTTTCCACTTTTCAATTTTTTTTTAACCAAGCAAAACCTTAGTACTCAATTCAACAGGCATGAATTAAAAATAAGGTTGGGAAGTTAGGAGGTAGCCAAGCCAGCTATTTTATGTGGTGGATGCTGATCAAGAGAGAGAGAGAATTGAAGTAAGTTATGTGATAAAGACAAAAAAAAAAAAAAAAATCACTCAAAATGATAGATCTCTTTCTTTCTCTCCCACTCGTTCACGTGAAAGAGAGAAGAAAGGAAAAAGAGTACGAGAGACTAAAGGCTCTATTCCTAAAAAAAGCTAATAAGCTTAGCTGGTTCTCACTTTCCATTCCCACCCCACTACCAATAAATTTCAAAACCCAAAATAATAATAATTATTATGGGAAACTTTCACCGCACTTGTATTTTTGTCCGTACAGAAATAACTATGAAGTAAAAATCGATAACAGTAATTTTATTCAAATCATGATTATATTTAATTATTTTGTTTAAAAAAATTAACTATTTATCAAATCAGAAAAAGAAAAGTTAGATGATAAGTATTTATTTCACTAATTTATTAACAAATCTTATAATAAATATTTTTTATTGAAATTTCGTGATTTGCATAAAAAGAAATACAAGCTAACGTCATATGTTTAATATTTTCTTAAAATCGATCATGGCTATACCTAAAAATTAAGGGCCAAAACCATTTCTCAAAGCAGCCATCATTGTTTCTTGAAACACTTTTTGAGACCACTCTTGTAAATTATTCCCATGGAACCCTAGGCACTGCCAAACGAAATTTTAGTATTTTCAAATATTCTATCAATTTACGTCCAAATTTTAATTTCTCAACGTTTTATAATTTATACCTTTTCATGGTTTCTGCCTCCCCTCTGGTTTTGTTTTTTTTTTCAAAGCTTCCAAAGTTCTTTTATATATAAATATACATATATATGATTTCTCCAACTAATTTATTTCAATTTGAAAAAAATTTATTTTAATCTTGAGTTAATATGTAGCACACTAAATATCGATATATAATTAACATTATACTATTAATAAAATTCCTCTTTGAGTTGGTATCACAGGTTAACGAAGTATTAATTCGATTAGGAAATTACAGAAGTATTCTTCCGTAATTAAAATAAGTCATATTATTTAAGGGTATTTTAATCTTTTCATTTTAATAAAAATCAAGAAAAATATGCATACACCAGGATTTAACCTCGTGCCAATTAGATTAATAAGACCTTAAATTTACCACTCAACCAAAATTTTCTTTTGATTTTTTATTATTATTGTTAATGGAGTTGGTGTTACAAATCAACTCTACGATAACTCACAATTGATGACAAAGCCATAATAAATAATTATATTGCATTTAGTATTAAGTGTTTAAATGTCGTTTTACTCATAATTTAATTTTTTTTATTTTAATATTTACATGTTTCATGTGCTATTATGATTAATTAGTTTTAAACTATACATTTCATTATCTATTGTATGCTATTTTTAAACACATCAATATTCTAAA
Source organism: Gossypium anomalum (assembly GCA_025698475.1). Classification (NCBI taxonomy): domain Eukaryota; kingdom Viridiplantae; phylum Streptophyta; class Magnoliopsida; order Malvales; family Malvaceae; genus Gossypium; species Gossypium anomalum. Next base: position 17,005,707 of record CM046957.1, read on the forward strand.
TCTATAGTTTCCGTAATTTAAAATTCTGAAAAATAAATTCACTTGAGCTTACTTTCGTGTACTTTAATTTTTCTTTTTCTTGCTAAGATTACAAAGAATCCTGTGAAAAATAATTACATGCTAGTCTTATGCTGCAAGGAATAATCCTTTTATTTCTTGAATAGTATAAAGAGCTTTATAATGGTTCTAACTTTTTAACAACATTTGAAGTTTTGATGATTACAAATTCGTACAACACACATCTCCCCCCTTTTACAATGTAATATTGAATAGGTTGGATTACAAATTTCAAAAAAGAAATCGAAACACTAGTGATAAATCCAATTTCTCATCTATTCACTTTTGCAGTGATTTCTATCCCTTGGGTTGAATTAATTGGATAATGTTAATTGGGTTTGGATACAAGATGAATCTGACAGTGAGTGTCCACTTTATTTGTCTTTTTTAATAATTAATTCTTCGGATTCTATAGGTCCATTAAAAGATAGATGTTGGTCACGGATTTTAAAGTTGTTCTATACTCAAGGTAAAAATCGAACCTTCGACCACTAGTTAAGATAGGAGAGACCCTTATTATCTCACCTAACTCCTGTGGTTAGCGTCCTTTTAAAATTTTCATTCTCAATAAATATTTATTATATTTTGATTCGGAGATTAAAATTTTGCCCCCATTTTATCATAAGATAAATTTCAAAATGACAAATAAATTTTAGTTTATAATTTTATATATGAAATTTTGATTTGTTATAATTCTCACAAATTATTAACACAATTGTTGATATAGCATCATTTTATGTTTATATATTGCACACAGAAATAGTTATATTTATCCCATATAAATTATTTTTATGTATTTATTTCTTTAAAAATGTGTATAATTGAGTCAAAATTAATGTTTCATGTATATATTTGGACCACAATCAAAGTTCATGTATCAAATTACACATAGAATCAAAGTTCATATATAATTTTGAGATTTGTCCCTTTATTAGGAGTGTAATTTTTTAATTCCTAAATTCAAAATGTTAATATTAATTATACCAAATATTGATGTAAATTGAGATTTCGAAATTAAGTTTTATAGTCCAATAATTATATTTCACTTTCAAAGGAGAGATATAAGATTCAATTATTTTATTAGGCTTGCGTTTATAACTAATTTTAATAATTTTTAAATAATTGTTTTTTCTTAATTTCCATTTTTCCTCCCTAAGCCAAGAACACGAATCTACTATCAATGGCTTAATCACTTTGGCCTCCCCTCAAAAAAAAAAAATTTAAAAACAAAAAGGAAATGACATACAGAGGCTACAGGTACGAAGAATAACTATTGGAGCCATCGTTGTATAAAATTTTTGCATTAGTAATCTATGATCTATCACTTAAATTTAGTGTGAATTTTGAGTTATGTTTGTTTGATGATTGTGAAAATTTAGGGTATATCATGTGGCTTGTCAAAATAACTTATTATAGAATGTTTAATAGATTATTAATTTATTGTTAGATCACTATACAATGTGTCTTATGTTAACTTTATTGAATAATTGATGCAACATTAATATAATTGAGGAATGATTTTGCTTAATATTTTGCTTTTAGGTTATATAATCATGAGCAACAAAAAAATTGAATCTTTTTTTCAAGAAAAAGGTGTTCGGTAGTGATAATGAACCATTGGCTTCAAAACCTCTTACAACTAGCAATGAATAATCTCATCTTAATTCTTTCCAAGCTTTCGAACGTCCTTGTAACGCTCGTTGGGTCTAAATAAAGGACTTTGATTCTTCTTCTATAGAATGTGATCCAGGACTGCGAAAAGTAATATAGGATTACTCGCCTAATCAATGGGATGAAATTTGTCGAGCTTACATTAAATTTGGGCTACATCAACCTACTCCACAAAAACCTCTCAAGTATATCGATGACAATTAACATTAGTTTTTTCTATCTTGGTACAAGCAATTTTTAGATTGGCTCGAGTTTTTACTAAGTAAGAGTGTTGCTTATTACCTTCATTGTTTTCCCTTCAATAAGCCATTTGGACGTCAATGAGGTAATTCTGTGAGTAAGGGATTTTGACCTTTGAAGAATGTAATACCCCAAAATTTTTTATGCAATATCTAGTATTATTTCGAGAATCATGTTCAATGATTTTTTTTTTTTTTGGAAATATGGAAATGAGCAAGATAAAGTGAATTCTTAAGAAAATTAAGGTGATATCGAAGTTGGAAACCAATTTAGGAAATTATGAATGTGAAATGTAGAAAAATGACCTTATCATAAATCTAAAAAAAGTTGGAGGACTAAAATGTTATTTGACCAAATTGAGAGGATATGAGGTATTGATGATTATTTGGCATAAGAATGACTTGAAATATGAATTAGTGTGGTAAAAATTACTTTTGGCATAAATAGGAAAAGATTGGAAAGTACATGGATTAAATTGCAATTTCCCTATTTTATCGTAAAAAGGGTATATTTGTAATTTTCACCACCAATAAACATATATTATATTATAAAGTAAATATGATTTGTGAAGTTTGGGTTTGATAAGTGCTACTTGTGGTGAAGAAAGTGTAATAAAAGGTAAAAACAGGTTAAAATGCATTTTTTCCATAAAAGAGTATTTTGGTTGTTTCGAATGAATTTTATATTAGAATTATTATTTTTATGAGATATAATTTATCTAAATTAATTTTAAGTCGTTGCATGAGGATATAGAATGGTAATTAAATGTGGCTAACACATTTAAGTTTGACTTGGGCTTGTAATTAAACTAGTATTTTTAAATTATGTATGTATGAACTATATTTTGCCCGGGGCCATAATTAAATAAATAAAACCAAAAATAAAAATAATAAAAAATATAAATGTTTATTTAAATGGTCCATCTACAATAAACAGGCCTCAAGGCCTGATAAGCCCAAATGCCTAAAACCCAGCAGACCGGTCTTACCCCTGATACAACCCAATAACCCATTACACCTATACCTAAACTAACATCAGGCCCAAAATACTCTTTTGACCTAACAAACAAATACGGCTCAGCTAGCCCAATTGGCTTAAGGAGTTTCAGCAACTGAGAAACCCTAGCTAGGGTTTGCGCCACAAGCTCCCTCGAGATCGTGGCCGACATCAGCCTCTTTTTGCGCCGCAATCAACGTGTCTGTTCTTGTCTTGTCGTTCCAGTTACCCACCATCAGAACCGAGATTTCAGGCCTCGAATCATGTTGTGGTCTACGGCCGAATCAACGCCGGTGGTTTACTCTCCTCCTCGATCGCTTTTGCAAAGAGAAAGAAAACACAATGAAAAAGGAAAGCAGATAGGAGAAAAGAAATCAAAGATTTCTTTCTAAATGTAAATTGATTCATAGAAGGCTATAAAGCCTCTTCACAAATCAATGTCATGGGACCGATTTACGGGAGGGAATAAAAATACTTACACATATTCATAAAGAAGTTCAAGCAGTTTCTCTAAAAAGGTGATTTAAGTTTTGTATTCTGTTATTTATTCAATGAATATACGAATCATTTTTATCAAATAAACTACTGAAATATTAAAAGGGAAGAGATTACCTGTGTATTTCTTGAAAGAGCGAGGATTTTTAACCCTCCGACCACCGGGTACAGTGGCGCGTGGGTGCGTGGATGCCCGAAAACAGAATCTCGACGGGGCCGGACCTCTCTTTCCCCTCTCATTTCAGAGAGAACCTTAAAGTTTTTTTAAAACACTGGCTCAAAATGATTTTAAGACCAAATCGGGGTTTATATAACCCTACAAAAACGGTGTCGTTTAGCTTAATTCAATAAGCACTAAAACGGTACCGTATCAGGAAGAGGATCCGCTTGTTGACCCGATTACCCGGGGAGGATCCGCGTGTTTTTGTAAATTGGGATAATTTCCCAATTGGCCCTTCCGTGTTTTTTATAATTTCAATTTCATTTTATTCTATTTTAATTTAACCCTAATACTTTAACTGTGATTCAAATTGGTTCTCATAGTGGCTTTAAAACTGGGTTCATGGAAACGGCGTCATTTTGGGATTAGGGCAAATTGCCCAGTGAGTCCCTAGGCTTTAGTCCGTGTTCCAATTTGGCCCAGTTTTCTTTATTTATTTGTAATTAACCCTAAATCCCTTAATTAAATTTAATTTTAATCCTTTTATATATTTAATTTAATTTAGTTAAAATACCTTATATATATTTTTTAAAAACATTAGTTATATATATAATATATTATTTTATTTATATTATTTATAATACTATATACATTTTATAAATTTTATTATATATTATATATTTTATTGATGTATTATTTATTTTACTATATTTTTATATATAAAATACTTGTTATATTATTATATTATTTCATATAGTATATGTATTATCTATATTTCATTAGTTAAATAATTTTTTAATATATGTGTATTATATTTTTAATGTTAATTATATAAAAATAATAAAATTATTTTATTTATATTATTATATTATTATGTATATTTCATAAAAATTTTATACATCTTATATATTTCACTATATTTAAATATATATGTTATATCATTTTATTATTTATTTTTATACTATTTCATTATTAACTATTTATTATATATGTTTCTTATAAATTTCATACATATTTTACTTCATATATTACTTATTTTATTATTTATATATGAATATTATATTATATCATTTTTTTATATCATTTCATTATTATTAAATTTTGTAAATTATTGTTACAAATTACATTTTAGAATTTAGTATGTAATGTTTTTTTGTTTCTATTTGACGTATTAGTATTTTTATAGATATATTAAGTTATTAAATTATACAATACATTTATAATGTTTTTCTACTTATATATTATTTTATATTTTTTCTTTTACTTCCTTATTCTTTTTAAATTGGTATTTTGATTTTATCTTTTATTACATATATTCTTTGTTAACTATTTTTAGCATCCTATTCATATTTATTTATTGCAACATAATAATGATCCTTCTTTTTATCATTCGTTATTTTTATTTGCACGAAGTATTATTGCATATATGATAAAATTTATATTGTTCTATTTATTATCCGTTACATTGTAATTTACATGAAATGATAGTATATGTATATTTGCATTTTTATATGTATATGAATGTATATTATGTTACTTATATCACTATTTATCATTTTTTATATGTACTATAGTTGCACAAAATAATAAAGCATGTATTATGTAGTTATGTTTAAATGATTAATTTCTTGTAAAATGTAAAATACATCACTATTTTCAAAACAAAATATCTTGTTTAATTCAAAAAGATTTTTTTTTTTTAAAAGTGAGGCAATATTTTGATATTTAGGAATTCAGGAAGTAGTGCCCTAACATGCTGGGTTGCGATTTCCCGTTTGTCTAAATATCTAAAATATCCTTTTAAGCAAATGTTACAAATCACAAGATAACTTCAGTTACGAAAGTTTAAAGATATCGTGTCCAATCATGCTAGATGTGATGTTTGTATTCTTTTAAAATGAAGGAATCTTGATTCTTTTTAACTCAAAGCATTACGATTTTAAGGGAGTCTCATTTCTAAATTCTTTCAAATTTCTGACATTAAGACAAAATTATTCAATTTGGTACCAATTTTGGGCGTTACGAGGGTGCTAATCCTTCCTCGTACGTAACCGACTCCCGAACCTATTTTCTCATAATTTCGTAGACCAAAATGTTTTATAAAGTGATCCAATCACACTTTAAAAGATTGGTGGCGACTCCCGTTTTTCGTTATTTTAAAACTCGCTTTTAAGGTGGTTTCGACAATGTAAAAAAGGGGAAACGTAACAGCCCTCACCAGCCCTGGCTTACAATACTAATGAAAGGTGCTATCGGAACACTTTTAGAATTTAACCAAATTTATTTTTGTAACATATTTATTTTTTTCAAGTCACATGGAGAAAGATTAGAGGAACTCAAATACGGTTTTAAATCATTAAGGGACTTGAAAACGTATAGGGACAAGTTCCAATCATAAAATAAGTGTCCATAGTTCTTTGACATAAAACAAAATTGTTCGAGTTGTGAAAGGTAGGGGTTTTACCATAATTTAAACTTTAAAAAATTAAATAAAATCATTAAAACATGTTTGAAGTCATTTATAAGTTCAATAATATTTTTAAAATCATTTTCAATCATTTCGAGGTTTTGGACATGCCTAAAACATAGGGGGGGTTCTAGGGGCTCAAAATACTCAAAAACCAAGTTGTACAGGTACATAGGCTACAAGTCTCGAGACTTAGGCAACAAGTATCAAGACTTGGCCTAAAAGTCTCGAGACTTTGGCTATAAGTCTTGATACTTAGGGGTAGAACTATAGAAATATAGCTTAGATGTTCGCAAGTCTTAAGACCTAGGACCTTTGTTGTAACAATTAACTCGACCGTTAGGTCCGAGCTACGGAACGTTAAAGTAATTGCCGGAGCAACTACAGACAATTAACAATTACATTAAAACATAATTCACGCAAACACAACTATTACAGATCATAAGTTCATTATACAATCTTTCTCGGGTCTTACACGAGCCTACATATGCTCTAGAATTAACCCAGAATCGCATTAGGAACAAATTACAGCATTTACAAAATTTCAAAATGACATAGCAAAGTGAGGAGTTCCTCATTGCGATGTGAACGTCTGTTTTGCCTCGTTGTGACGATGAGGTTCTTCGTCACGTTGTGGCCTAAAACCCAGATCTCATCACAATGACCATCACTTGACGTCGCGACATGGACTCTATTTCTGGCACAAACTAGGCCTTTTGGCACCTAATCCAAGCCAACTATACCATTAATTCATTTGGTGGATAATTGCATATTTGTTCTTGCACAAAACCAATCAAATTGTATACCATATCATCATTTAATCTTTACCAAAATCAATCAATATAGCATGCCTTAATTTGACATCAAAACACATTAAACAACTTGTTAAAACACAAACTAATCTTCCATGCTTTCAAGCCATTCAAAACAACATTTAACCATGCCATTTTCATGTTAAAATCATACCATTACACATTCAAATGAGCCATTTAAAGACTATCTATATGGTTTCAACACATGACCAAATCATGCCATAATACATGTATAAGCATTAACATCTCATATTTCATATACTAGCCAAAATCAAACCAAGTTAATAATTCAAAGTTAACACACTTATAGCACCTATGTACATGCCACAAAACTAGACTTTTTAAATGTTTAAAAGACTACTAAATCAACGATGAGATAGTGTGAGGTTCTCGTAGATCCGATCGAGATGTTCCGCAAGATGTCAATCTGACAAGGAAAGCGAAAACAATGAGATAAACATACGAATGCTTAGTAAGTTCATATGTATTTTAACGATAAGCTTAACTCAATTTACAATTTAACAACTCAAATTAAATAACTTATTAAAGATTGCCTAATGTAACAGATCACAACATCAAGGTGAGTGTTAATACAAAATCAATCATGTAATGCATCAAATTTATAATATATCAGTACATAACATTTAAGTACTCATAATGTATACCAAAGCTTTACATTCAACTCATTCCTTAATATCACATTTGATCATCAATACATTTTGGATCACTTCGATTTCTTATTTCATATTATTTGTATTACCCGATAAAACTCAGTAAATTATCTCGAATACACTATTGCTATCACATCTATTGCTCATTCGAGTTAAATATATAATTGTGTCAGGTAACCTGTCCAGGCTAAACCTTTATGTCAACACATCAAATAGCTTGGCTAGAGCTATACATATACATGTCAGGCTACCCGTTCGGGCTAAACCTTTAAAACGTCATCAGGTTACTCATCCAAGCTAAACTTGTGTCACATGTATCTTCAAGTATGCAACAAATGCTAAAGCTCAAAAATCACCGGTAATTAATCTATATCCATATCCATGTGTACGATACATTTACGAAGTTTCATCACGGTAATTTCAACATTTAAGGTCATACTTCTTTACAATAAAGTCCAATTCTTACCTTTTGTACTAAATCGTAAACAATTCAAATTTAAATAAATTGTACATATATTCACAATATCAAATACATAAAGATTTAAACACAATTACACCATATTAACTTACCTAAAAAATCGACAGATAAGTTGAATTGCAAAGACTATTCAATAATTTTGTTTTTTCCCCGATTATCCTTGGTTTGATTTGAATCATGATCTATATAATAATTCAATTCAATTTATCAATTTTAAACATTCTACTACATGTATGAATCATCTCAATTTTCATTTTTTTGAATTCCCTAATTTTTTTCATTTTATTCAATTTGGTCCCTAAAATCGAAATTATAATAACTTTCAAATTTGAGCTTCAATTTCAAAATCGATCTCAATTTAATCATTCTACAACCATCTATTATATATATTTACAAAAATTTAACATCAATTTCAAAATTCTTTCACTTTAGTCCCTATGTTTAAAACTAACAATTTTCATTTTACAAACTAGTACTTTTTCATATCTAAGCTTAAAATCTAACCATATAACACCAAAAAATTCAAGAACTCATCAATGAAAACTTTTAGAAACTTTAACAGTTTTACAAATTGATACTCGAGTAGCTAAATCAAGCTCCTAAGACCTCAAAAACATAAAAATTACAAGAAGCAAACTTGAGATTACTTACCAATTGACGGACTAGAGTTTGAATAGCTTTAAAACCCTAGTTTTTCTGTCTTAGCTACGACGGAAGAAGATGAACATGAAATGGCTATTTTTTCTTTTATTTGTACTTATATACTTAGGTTAAAATTAATAAAACTTGATTAATTAAATTAAAGCTTAATTAACTTAATACTAAACTTAATTAACCAAATGTTAGTGGAATAATACATCATCTTCCACTAAGCACCAATACTAAATGATCCAATTGCTTAATTAGTCCTTTAACTAATTAAAAATTCAAAGTGATTAACTTTTACCACTTTTACGATTTAATCTTTGTTCCTTAATTAACTATCCAATTGACAAAATTAATGGACCAAACTTTAATTAAACTTTATACTAACCTTGTGAATATTGAATATTAATATTTACGAGCTCGATCATTGAAAATAGGGTTTCAAGACAACCACTTTAGACACCACTGACTTTCAGGTCATTACACTTGAAGCAGAAATGGGATGAAAAACACTATAAAACATGTCCAAAGTTCACCATATTATCTCAAAATGATTCAAAACATTTTAAAACAAATATTAAGCTCATAAACATTATCAAAAATAAAATGACACGAACATTTGTTAAGAAAACTTAAAGAGGTTTAAACATGCCATTCATAATTACAAATTCACACTTAACCTAAGTATTTATATACATGCCAAAGAACCAATACAATTTACATTTAAACACTTGAAATACAACCTTAAAACCTCAATGGGTGATGCGATGCTCCCAAGCCAACACCACAACTTCTTAACAAGTCCAACCTATGTGTTTTAAACAACTAATGTGTGAGCTTAAAAACCTCAGTAAGTATCAATGGATAAACCTACTTATCCTATTCCTTAATAAAGTTGATCCCATCTTATGAAGAATATACTAATTCCATTCAAGCCACATTTTAATACTATTCATTGTTTCATTTCAATTTGCCAAAGTGTAAGGGCTCAACTTACACATTAACAGTTTGTTAACCAATTCATTTAATGAAAATACATATTCAAGACTCTTAGGTAGAGCCCATAGTATCTTGACATGTTCTTTCACAGTCCAATTTATATCTTTTAATCTTTATATGAATAATATACATCCTTTCATTTCCCTGAACTATAGCATGCCTGAATCATTAATTTCCATACTATTGTTTAAGGTAAGTCCACTAGGCCACATACCTTTTAAAGATGTGAAACTCTCTTTTTCTTACCTATTCATTTACCTTATTTTTATCTATTTTAGTTATGAGATATTTAGTTCATTAAACTTAGTCTTGCTTTTAGCCATTTATAGTCACTTTTAAAGTTTATTAACAACATTTAACTCATTTTCGTTCATAACAAAATCTGGTAAAATCAAATCAGATACATAATTCTTAGTAAGTTTGTAAATTATGAACATAGCTTACCATTTCAATGCACCATCTTAAAAATAGACATGAATTTTGGCACAAGCCTAAACATCCTCAACAGCATAAGTTAGTGATTAAACACATAACTTAACAAAATCATCTCATGGTCAAAACCATTTCTTTTCCTTTTCTTTTACATAGATGCTCACTCCAGCCATAAATGGGTTTGCTCACACAAGTTGATGGTCAGAATGTAGTTACACGATGCCGCTCAACAAGCTGACGAGGATTCGCAACAAATGCCGGAACTTAGCCATCAGTAGGTCATTTAGGACTAGCACCTGAAACATGGTAACCCTAATGACATGTTGTTTGTATCATGTATATTCCTAAGATTCAAATGAGACTCGATAGTCATCATAACGTTGTTGGATTTTTGTCATGACATGATATGATGAATAGCATAATAGCATTTAAATCAAATAACATTAAAATGCTATTTAAATATATGAACTTACTTCGAATGCAAAGACAACGAAATAGAACCAACTAGTCCGAAACTTTATCTTTCCCTCGACCAAAATCTGTACGAGGCTTAACTTGATCTAAATAAACAAATTTAATCCATTTAACATTCATTCTATTCAATTCAGTCCAAAATTCATACTTTTGAAAAATTTTACTTTTCCCCTATTATTTCAATTTCTTTACAATTTAGTCCTTAAGTTCGTAAATTGAAATTCATGTAATTTCATCCACATACCATGCTAGTCTATTTACCTAGGGACTCATATCAACCCAAAAAAAGCATCAATTCACAATTTCATTGCAATATTTTACTACTTTTACAAAATAGTCCCTAAATGATAATTTCATCAAAAAACACTTTACAAAAGTTGTTTATTTAACAAGGACTCATAATCTTTCGTAAATTTTCAAGAATAACAAAAACACATTTATGGAAAAACCCTAATCCTTTAATAATTTTGCAAATAGTCCCTGGGCTAGCTAGATTAAGCTACAATGATCCTAAAAACATAAAAATCATTAAAAACGAGACAAAGTATCACTTACATGCACAAGAAGACTTGGCCAAACCTTGAAACTTCTTCAATGGAGTTTCTAAGTTTAAATTTTGGTGGATGGATGCATTTTGGAAGACAACATTTTGTTATTTTTTATTTTACTTAACTTATTTATTAAATTACTTATTTAACCTTATTATTAACCTTTAAAATCACCTATTTAGTGTCTATATAAGTCCACTAGCAATAAAAATGGTCTATTTACCACATAAATCCCTCAACCATTTAATTTCATAGCTAATAGATACCTTTAACTATTAGAACTTTACTTTTACACCTTTTTTGATTTAGTCCTTTTTTATTTATTTAAGCATGCAAACGATAAAATTTCTTAAAGTTTTTTTATACGACAATACTAACATACCGTAGACATTAAAATAATAATAAAGTAACTATTTTTACGTCAGATCTGTGGTCCTGAAATCACTATTCTTATTTCACTAAAAATGGGCTATTACACCATGCTCTATAGAAAATAAGTGTCAGTTATACTGACGATGTCGGTGCTTTCCCTCTGACCGATCAAAGTGTGAGCCAAGATAGCATGAATATAGCGTTAGGCCAGAGGTAAGGAAGTCACCTTCGGTCGACTTGCATCATAGGGTGCCGTAGTCGTAGTAAGGTCGGCCTAGCATAAAGAGGACAAGTAGTGAACGTGTCGGTGTAAAGTGAGAAAGCCTACAGAACCCATGAACTCCTAAGTATAGATTCCTAATGTAGCTCTGAACTCTGGGCGCTCATATGACGTGTCGTGCCACCAAGTCTGAAAGTAATAGTGTTCGGCTTATCGTGTATCGACATCACTTGCTGTAATAGGAATGTTGAACAAAACTCGATAGTAAGCTCTGAGTAGGTGGGCTCGACGATGGAGAAAAATTGGTCCCAAGGAGCTGTGGCAATCAATGCGCGGACGCGATCAGCTAGTTAGAGCTGCTCTAAAGTGGCCCAATCAATGCAATGGCCTAATCCAAACGGCCTCTGCCGAAGATGTTAATATAGGTCCTCTTGAAAACCCTGAGAAAGTTGGAGGCACGGATGGCGTGCATCAACAGAAGTGCTCGACGATGAGGTCATGCCTAGAGTCTTACGGATGGCGTGCATCAACAGAAGTGCTCGACGATGAGGTCATGCCTAGAGTCTTTCGCTTTTTTGAAGCGGGGACGGTGACCTTGGATTTCCCTCTTGTGTTGGTCATGGTGTATCTACAAGAAAAGATGACAAAATAACAGTTTCAATATCCAATGCAGAAGCACGAGTCGACACAATGGGTCAATTAAAATAAGCACAAAATTAAAGTCAAATTCAACTAAAATCCAAAATCAAAAGATCAAACACCCAGCTAAAAAATAATAATTGAATCCAATGTCACATAAAATAAGCAATAATAATAGAAACAAAACCCGAACATAATAAAAATATAAATCATCAACTTCTAACATAACTACAACAATACCAAAATGATTGATAATCATAACAAAAATAAAACTAATTAAACATAAAAATGATAATGATAATAATAAAAATAAATGAAAATAATAAATCAACAAAAACAAAAGGAGCATACTAATTCAAATCACCAAAACAAACTATAATAGCTAAAATATCATGGCAATAATAAGAAGAAGAGTAATAAACATAATAATAATAAAAAAAATAAAAAGAAGAATAAGAAAAAAATGAATATAATAAAAATAAAAAAAATTAGAAAAAGTATAATAAAGAAATAAATTAAAAAAATAAACAACAAGGGTAAAAAGGGAAGACCGATGAAAGCTGGTGGTGGTGGCAAGAAGTTCGCGTAGCTGTGCGAGAGAGGGGTGGAGCACAGATGGTGGGGAAGACGAGAAAAAAGTGGGGGTAAAGGTCTCGATTAGGGGAAGGAAGAGGGGAGCAGAAAGAAAAAAGGAAAAAGGGAGGAAAAAGAGAGAGGAAAGTAGAAAGGGAGGACGTGGGGGTGCGCGGTGGTCGGATGCTTGGGGCTGTGAGGGCGAAGGGAGGGGGATTCGAGTAAGGGAAGGAAGAAAAAGGGGAATGGAAGGTGTGGGGACGATGTAAAGGTGGTCGATCGTGCAAGTAAAAGGGATGGTCGGGGATGGCCAGACTTGCAGGGCAGTTCAATGGCGGTTGGGGTTGTAGAGTAGGAAAAAGACAAAGTAAAAAAAAAGGGGGGATTAGGGTTTAAAAAGGAGACACAGTAGTGTTTAGGCCAGTGTGGGGTTTTCTTAGCCCGTGTGCTATTAAAAAATTAAACTCAGTCTTCACACGGCCTCAAACACGCCCATATGCCACACGGCCGTGTGAGGCACACGATATCACACATGTCTATGTGTCCCAACCCTGTCTCTTGACCGTGTAACTCTCTAGCTTGAAATTAAAATTAAAAATTAGCTTCAGTACTCACATGGCCTAGGACACTCCCATGTGTGCCCCATGGCCGTGTCGCCAAGCCGCATGAACCACCTTAGGCCGTGTAACAATTAAATTTTGGAAAATTTTATGTCCCAAGACTCACATGGCCATGTTTTTACACCGTGTAACTCTCTGTCAATTGCTATTTTATGTACACAGCCTGGGACACGTCCGTGTGTCCAGGGATGTGGGTCACACAGCTATATTGCTAGGCCATATGACTCACTATTGATTCCCCTATTGTTCCTAGGCTGTGTGGGTCAAAAACATTTTTTTATTTAATTTCAAATTAGTATGCAATAAAATTAAAATAATTAGCAGGAGTTAAACACTCGAGTTGCCTCCCGAGAAATGCTTATTTAAAGTCTAAGCTTGACTTTACCTTGTGCACAGTTACGGTGGTTCTCGGAGCTAAAGCTCCTCTTTCTTGTTATCAATTCTATTACCAAAATAAGGTTTGAGTTGAGTATTGTTTACCTTAAATGTACGGAACTCAGAATGAATTACCTCGACTGTACCATATGGAGAGACATCTAGTACAGTAAATAGGGTTGATCTATTTGACTCGAGCTTCGACAGAAAGATTCGTGGATTCGTTTTGTCCAGTAGTACTTTGTCGCTAACCTTAAATTGGTTTGTCTCATTCATATGCTCCTCATGGCATCGTTTGGCTCATCATCATGTTTTTTTGATTTCTCCTTGAAATGTGTTTGCCATTCGTCTAGTTCATCGATTGCACCATTCGCTCTTAATAAATTGTTCTATTTCTATTGCATTGACTAAAACATGGCTCCATCATGTTTCCACGAGGGATTTCCTACAAAGAAGGTTGAGCCATATGGTTACTAACATTTACAGAACATTTAAAATATTCTCGATCCCTAGAGACTCTCACATAATCATGTGCTTGGAGAATAATCTTTTCGTCACCTACATGAAGCATAAGTTCACTCGTACCAACATCGATAATAGTCCTAGCAGTTGCTAAAAAGGGGTGACCTAGAATCAAAGTTACGTCATTATCCTTATCCATATCTAAAACAACAAACTCAACGAGGAATATGAATTTATCAATTTTAACGAGTACATCATCAATAATACCCCTAGGATATCTAATGGTTCTATCTGCTAGTTGAACACTCATCCTAATTTGTTTGGGTTTCCCAATACCTAGTTGTTTAAACATTTTATAGGGCATGACATTAATACTAGCCCCCTAAATCAGCCAAAGCATTATCAATATTTAAACTACCAATTAGGCAAGGAATAGTAAAACTCCCTGGATCTTTTAGTGTGTTGGGTAGTTTATTCTGAAGAATGGCCGAGCAAACTGTATTAAGCTCCACAATCGACAAGTCATCTAACTTCCTTTTTTTTCCCAACAGCTCTTTTAAAAATTTAACATAATTCAGCATCTGCGAAAGAGCTTCAACAAATGGTAAGTTAATATGTATTTTTTTAAGAGCTTGAGGAATTTACGAAATTGTTCATTTGTGTAGCCTCGAACCGGTTCTTCTTCATAACTCAAATCAGATTGAATTTCAACCTCTGATGGATTAATTACATGCGACGGGTCAGATCTATAACGTCGAAGCATCGACACATGAAAAACACTGTGAATCCTTTCAAGTTCAGGGGGTAAAATCAATCTATATGCGACCGGCCCAATTTGTTCAGATATTTCATACGGCCCGATGAATCTCGGACTCAATTTACCCTTACGGCCAAATCTGAGCACTTTTTTCCAAGGTGAGACTTTAAGAAACACTTTATCTCCAACCTGATATTCGATGTCTTTTCTTTTTAAATCCGCATACGACTTCTGACGATCCGAAGCTGCTTTTAAATTTTCACGGATCACCTTTACTTTCCGCTCAGCATCTTTAATCAAATCAACCCCGAAGATTTTACTTTCACTAAGTTCGGTCCAAAATAACGGTGTACGACATTTACAACCATATAAAGCCTCGTAAGGTGCTATCTTAATGCTTGATTGAAAACTATTGTTGTAATCGAATTCAATCAAAGGCAAATACCTTTCCCATGAACCACAAAACTCTAGGATACAACATCTCAACATGTCCTCGAGTATCTGAATTGTCCACTCAGATTGACTATCAGTCTGGGGATGAAAAGCGGTGCTGAAATGCAACTTGGTACCCAATGCTTCTTGCAATTTCTTCCAAAATCGTGATGTGAATCTCGGGTCTCTATCCGACACAATAGAAATAGGTACTCCATGAAATCGAACAATTTGGGAGACATATAATTCTGCCAATTTATCGAGCGAGAAATCTGTACGGATAGGGATAAAATGAGCGGACTTCGTTAATCTATCAACAATAACCCAGATTGAGTCTTTTTTACTTTGTGTCAATGGCAAACCAGATACGAAATCCATCGTGACTCGATCCCATTTCCATTCGAGTATCATGATTGGCTGAAGTAATCCCCAAGGCACTTGATGTTCTACTTTCACTTGTTAACATATCAAACACTTTGAAACAAAGTTAGAAATGTCTCGTTTCATACCAGGCCACCAAAATTGACATTTTAGATCGTTGTACATTTTCGTACTACCCGGGTGAACTGACATTCGACTACTATGAGCCTCGCTCAAAATCATCGAAATAAGTTCTGAATTTCGTGGAACACATAATCGACTTTTGAACATAAAACAATCATTGTCGTCAATCTGAAACTCTGATTCCACATTTGAAACACATTCAGCTCGTTTAGCAACCAATTCATCGTCGACTTTCTGGGATTCAAGTATTTGATGAATTAATAATGGTTTGGCCTTTAATTCTGCTACTAACACATTATCGGATGAGACAGACAGGTGAACATTCATCGCTCTCAAAGCAAATAGCGATTTACAACTTAAAGCATCGGCAACCACATTAGCCTTTCCCGGGTGGTAATCAATGACGAGCTCATAATCTTTCAACAATTCAAGCCAACGTCTTTGTCGCAGATTCAAATCTCTTTAAGTCATCAAATATTTGAGGCTTTTGTGGTCCGAATAAATATGACACCTCTCTCCAAACAAGTAGTGTCTCCATATTTTCAAAGCGAAAACAATGGCCGCTAATTCAAGATCATGGGTCGGATAGTTTTTCTCATGCGGTTTTAATTGCCTTGACGCGTAAGCCACAACTCGACCTTCTTGCATTAACACATAACCCAGCCCAAGTAAGGATGCATCACTGTAAATAACAAACTCTTTACCGGACTCTGGCTATACTGGCACTGGAGCTTTAGTTAAACAGGTTTTCAATCGGTTGAAACTTTTCTGACATTTTTCTGACCATTCAAACTTAACATCTTTTTAAAGTAGTCTCATCATCGGTGTGGCTATCATCGAGAAACCCTTTACAAACTGTCTGTAATAACTGGCAAGTCCCAAAAAGCTCCTAACTTCATTAACATTCGTCGGAGTCTTCCAATCAATTATGGCTGAAATTTTGTTCGGATCAACTCGAATACCCGATGTGGATACCACATGTCCCAAAAGCTAACTTCTTTCAACCAAAACTCACATTTACTGAATTTCGCATATAACTGCTTGTCTCGTAAAATCTGTAATACCAATTTTAGGTGCTCAGCATGTTCAGATTCATCGTGCGAATAAATCAAGATATCATCTATAAACACCACTACAAACCGTCCAAATACTGTCTAAAGATTCGATTCATCAAGTCCATAAATACCGCAGGGGCATTAGTGAGCCCAAACGGCATCACTAAGAACTCGTAGTGACCATACCTCGTTCAAGGCGCGGTTTAGGTATGTCTCGATTTTCGAACACGCAACTGATAGTAACCCGATCTCAAATCTATCTTTGAAAATACTGAGGCTCCCTTTAGTTGATCAAACAAATCATCAATACGTGGTAACGGATATTTATTCTTTATTGTCACTTTGTTCAATTGACGATAGTCGATGCACATTCTCATGGTTCCGTCTTTCTTTTTCACAAACAATACTGGTGCACCCCAAGGTGAGAAACTCAGTCGAGCGAAACCTTTATCCGTCAACTCTTGCAACTGAGTTTTCAATTCCTTCAATTCCGTTGGTGCCATATGATATGGAGCTATCAAAATTGGTGTGGTACCATGTACAAGCTCGATGCCGAATTCTACTTCTCGAACGGGTGGTAATCTCGGTAACTCATCAGGAAAAACATCTGAATACTCACAAACCACTGGTACTGATTCAATTTTCTTTTCTGACTCCTTGCTATCAAGTACGTACGCAAGATATGCTTCACACCCCTTTCTCACATATTTCTGAGCGATCATCGAGGATATTATTGCTGTCATTCTGTTCAAGTCAGTGGACTCAACTCAGACTATCTCATTAGTTGCGCACCTCAAATCAATGGTCTTTCTTTTGCAATTCACAACTGCATCATGTACGGTTAACCAATCCATATCGAGGATAATATCAAATTCGTCAAAAGGTAAAAGCATCAAATCGACCAGAAAACAGGAATCTCGGATTATCAGGGGGCATTTCTTACACACTTTGTCGATAAGTACAAATCGACCCAGGGGATTCGACACTCGGATTACGAACTCAGTAGACTCAACAGGTAGTGTCTTACTGGATGCTAAAGTCTCACATACATAAGAATGAGTAGAGCCAGGGTCAATCAATGCAATTACATCAGTATTAAAAAGAGTGAAAGTACCAGTGATAACATCAGGAGAGGATGCCTCCTCTTGCGCGCGGATGGCATAAGCTCTGGCAGGAGCACGGGTCTCAGATCGAACAGCCGTTTCAGAAGTCCCTCTCTGACTACCATTCCTACCTCCTGTGTTTCTCGGTGGTCTACCTCTAATCGCTGTACCACTCGATCTCGCACCTTGCATCTTACTTTTCTCGTCAAATTCCATGCAATCTCGAATGAAATGATCCCTCGAACCACATCTATAACAGGCTCTGTTAATAGACTTACCCCAACATTCACCTACATGTCGTCTTCCACATTGTGGACATTCAGGTTTTTCTTGTCGATTGTTACCAACACTAGCAACCGAAGTAGCTTGAGAGTCCATTGATGGTCGCTCCCTGATAGAAATTCCTGCAGTTATCTTCGATTTATTAGTATCGTCTTTGAACCTTTTTGCAGCCGAGAAAGAAGATTTACCCGCCGATCTTTTACGAAAGTCTCTGGCTTCAGATTCAGCTTTCTTTTTCTCCTTTCCAAGCTCTTCAGCCTTGCAAGCCCGCTCCACTAAAGTTACGAATTCCTTTATTTCTAAAATACCTACCAGTAGCTTTAAATCTTCATTCAATCCCTCTTCGAATCTTTTACACATGGTGACTTCATCAGCTACACACTTTCGGGCATATCTACTGAGTCTTACAAACTTACGTTCGTATTCAGATACTGTCAAACGACCTTGTTTGAGCTCTAAATATTCCTTACGCTTTTGATCAATGAATCGTTGACTAATATACTTCTTACGAAACTCCGCCTGAAAGAAATCCCAAGTAACTCGTTCCCTCGGAACAATAGAAATCAGGTTTCTCCACCAATAGTAGGCCGAGTCCTGCAATAAGGATATGGCACACTTTAGACACTCATCAGGTGTGCAAGACAGCTCTTCGAAAACACGAATGGTGTTATCAAGCCAAAACTCGGCCCTTTCGGAATCATCAGTAGCTGTGGCTCGGAATTCCTCAGCCCCGCGCTTTCTAATCAAATCCACGGGAGGTTTACTCGGCCTTAACGGATCAGTATTTACTGGTGTTATGGGCACCTGGGGCGGATTATTTAAATTCGGGAATGGTTGAGCAGTCGGGTTAGTTCGGGCATATTGTGCGACCCACTCATTCATCATGGTAAAGAAGGCTTGTTTTGCCCCATCATCTTGATGATTTGCAGATGATTGAGGTTCAACAGGTGGTGTCCCTTGCGCAGGAGCAGCCGTTACACTCTCGACGTCATGCGCTACGGCTCTCTCTAAATTGGGTTCCATTTACTAATCAAAATAATAATTTCAACCGTTAGAAGTCATCACACTATCATATACTAACATTATGGCATGTATAGCTAGACTCATACGCGTTGCGGTAGTTCTAGAACCGACTAAACCGTAGCTCTGATACCAATAAAATGTAACACCCAAACATCCGTGTCGATTACTAAAGTAGGTTCATATAACATAATCTGCTCAATTCTTCAATAGAACACTTAAGATACAAAAGAAATTTAAAAGTGAAATCTTAAACTTAACGAATATCATTACCCGATTAAAACCCTTCTATTCATTTAGTGATTTATCCCCTATTGACCGAGTACACATACATAATATATACAATTCAATCATATCACAAATATGAAATTCTAATTCAAGTTGATTAACTTTTTAGGATTTATAACCAAAACATTTCCAAATTCATACATAAAACTTTAGCTATATTCGTATGGCTTTATATACAAATATATCGGAATAGCAAACCTCCCAAAATTACTCTCCTATACATGCCATAATGTCTGCTAAAGTTTTAAACAAAAGTACCAAAAAGTTTGACAAAAGTTGTGATGACTTCGTGATGGTTCCAAGCTTTCCTCGATAAGATGATCTATACCAAAACCAAAACACACCGAGTGAATTATTAACTCAGTAAGTCCTAAGAAAATTTCAATATTATAGTAATGATTTATCTTCAATTTAAATAATTAACTCAATACTATTCGAATTCAACCATGATATCACAAGGAAATACTATGTCACAAACGTACCTTATGCATTTGATACATACTTACCCGAATACACCATGTACTCCTACTCTAAATATTCACAATTAAAATAACATGGCAATATCATATACAACCATTGACGTATATATATATATATGTATATATATAATATACAAAGCCTAAAAATTTAAAGCATAACCTAGCCACTTTATTTATCAATCAAATCTCTAATTTAATGTTTAGTTGCATTCTTAATTGCCTCAAATAATACTCCATAATCGACATTGCACACTTAGTGCTCGATTTGAAAGTCTGCACACATAGTGCTCTTACTTATTCGCACATATAGTGCAATGTTTTCTCGCACACATAGTGCCATATAGCCTCGCACACATAGTGCTGTATTTTCTTATCTTTAATCATCACATTATCATAGATTTATCAATAATTTCACATTCGATTCCTAAGAACTCATATATACTATGCTATCTTATCTAACTTAATTTGTGTCCTCTATGTTCAAAGTTAACTATAACTTAAATTACCTAAGGACTTACCTTTTTTAATCAGATGAACAACTCCGAACGGCTACTCCATTGCTTTTGTTTTTCCTTTTGCCGAACTTGGCTCCCTTTGATCTTGAGCTCCAACTCCGGCTCTAACGAACCAAGAAGGTGCCGAATTGCCCTAATGAAATTTCTCTCTTCTTTTTTCTTCCCCTTTTGTTTCGTTTTTTTACAAGGAAGAAGATGAACACTTCCCCTTTTTTTTAATTCATGGGCCTTTTACCTCCACGCGGCATTGCTCTGTCAGGCTTTTGCCCATTGAGGAAAATTCCCCACTGCTGCCTCCCATAGGAGTCTGGGCCGTGTCTTATGATATCAATATTTTATTCCCTTGCCAATTTAATATACTAATTAATTTAAATTAGTGGAAGGGCATCATTACTTGGCTAGCCACTTAGCGTAAAAATGGGCATTTTGACATGCAAATCCATGCCTTCTCACCTTATTGTTATTTAATCCTTACAATTTACCTATCATCTTTTCTAAATTTCTCAACTAAGTCCTTTCAAGAAAATTCACATGCCTAAGGCTAATTTTAAGCATTTAATTTTTCACACATACACTATCACACATAAATATATGCAATTAAAACAAAAATAAATTTTTGTGACTCAGTTTTGTGGTCCCGAAACCATATTTCGACTAAGGTCTAATTAGGGCCGTCACAGTTAAAGTGATTCGTAACTGCTTGAGGGCCGCCTCTGATAGACAAAAATCCTACACGAATTTGAAATGAAAGGAAATTGAGTTTCAAGTCGGTGATAAGGTATTTTTGAAAGTTTTCCCATGGAGGAAAGTCCTTAGATTCGGTAGAAGAGGTAAGTTGAGTCCTCGTCTCATAGGACCTTATGAGGTTACCAAGAGAGTAGGGCCAGTTGCCTACCGATTGGATCTGCCACCAGCATTGGAAAAGATTCACAACATGTTTCATGTGTCCATGTTACATCGGTATAGATCAGAACCTTCACATGTAATTGCACCAACAGAGGTTGAGATTCATCCGGACATGACTTATGGTGAAGAGCCGGTCAAGATTTTGGCTCGGGAAGTCAAACAGTTGAGGAATAAGAGTATAGCACTTGTGAAGGTTTTGTGGCATAGACATGGGGTCGAGGAAGCCACATGGGCACCCGAGGAGATTATGAGAGGTCGGTACCCGAACTTATTCGCTGGTAAGATTTTTAGGACGAAAATTCCTAACGGGGGAGAAATGTAATAGCCCGATTTAGGGCCTAGTCAAAACAGTGGTCTCAAGACTACAAATTCAAGGTTGGAAAGATTATTTTTATTATTATTTTGATGTTCTAGCATGATTATAGTAGTGCATGAAAAATTTGGTAAGTTAATTTTGACTTTTGTGAGGCCAATTGCGAAAAAGGACTAAATCACATAAAGTGTAAAAGTCCTAAATTGATAGCTAAAGATGTAAAATAGCTAGAGAATAAAATTAGGGGTCTTTAAAAGGAAAATATACCCTTGGGAGAAGGCATAGCCGTCCATGGAGTCTATGAGGAGACAAAATTGACAAAATTAGGTGAAATTTGGTCACTAATTTTGACTAGCTTTGTTTTAATAAAACAAAAAGGTTTCATCTCTTCATCCTCTCTTCTTCCTAGCCAAAAATACCAGCAAATATTTGGGGTTTTAAGAGCTTGAAATTTCAGCAACTTGAAGCCTACACTAGTAAGTGATTTTAATGGTTTTTCTTGAATATTTTTGTACTTTTGAGACCCTTAAAGCATGAGCTTTCAAATGAGGGGTCTATTTTGCAAAATGATTAAGAGTTTAGGGTTTTTCCATGAATAGAATTGTAATGGTTGCTGACTTTTCATGGAAGAATATGAGTCTTGGTAGTGTAATAGACAACTTTTGTGAAAAGTGTTAGCATGAAAACACCTAAAGGGATTATTTTGCATAAGTTGTAAAATAGTTGATAAATGTGTGAAATGGTGGGAATTTAAAGTCGCTATAAGAGTGAAAAAGGTTTGGTTAGACTTGAGATACGAAGAAATTTGACAAAAATTAATTTTTTAGCATAGGCGCAAAATGGTCATTTTACCTACGATGCGAATTTTAGATTGCCTAATTGTATTTAGTGACTGAATGAGTGCATTTTGGTATTATAGATCAAGATTTATCGAATTCGAACCTAGACCAGGGGAAGGCCAAGCAAATCGACTAAACTAACTAGTTGCTACATTTTGTAATCCGAGGCAAGTTGTATGTAAATAACACAACTACATAGTTGATATATGTGTTTGATTTGTCATTGAATTGATATAGCATTATTTGAGAATGTATATTGAAATTGAGTTGGTAGAATTCCTGTTGGAACTTTAGGAAGTAAACCGGATATTCATGTCATGACATTTGGGTCATTGTGTGAGCTAGTGTAAGACATGTCTAGGACATGCATCGGCCACATTATGAGAGCCAGTGTAAGACCATGCCTGAGACATGAAATTGGTATTAAGAAGAGTGCTAGTGTAAGATGTGTCTGGGACACGCATCGGCCTCAAGACGTAAGCCAGTGTAAGACATGTGTGAGACATGCATCGGCTACGAGATGTGTCTGTGTAAGACCATGTCTGGGATGTGGCTTCGGCACGGATATGCGAGAGCTAGTGTAAGACCATGTTTGGGACATGGCATCGGCCACTTACCCCATGTCTGAGGTTTACAGAATATTCAGTACTATTCCGAATGGTCCAACGGTGAAAGTTATGGTTGTGAGTTAATAAGGAAAGTATAACCACGTTTTGAGTAGTATATGTACATGTACCTAATTGGTACGTATAATAAATGAGCTCAATATAGTATATGAGACTTGTATGTATGGTAATGAGTAAGCTATGCTTATGCCTACCTTTGTGATTGAGCATGATGATCATTGATGAATTTGTTGTTGTATATTTATTTATATGTAACTTACTAAGCTTTTATGCTTACTCCCTTTCCTTTCCATTCTCTTATAGTGCCACCTACATAGCTCAAGAATCACAGAAAGTTAGAGATATCGATCACACTATCAACTGAATCATTCGATATAGTTGGATTTATATTTTTAAATATGGCATGTATAGGGCTTAGACTATATTATTTTGTGTCTTTGAGAATTGGCCAAATATGTTGGCTTGGGTTGGGAACCCTTCAATTTGTATTTAGCCTTCAATGTTGGCTAATTTTCATTCTGAGTTTATAAAAGATGTATTTTCATGGTTAAATGAATGTCTATTGTGGCTGATTTGGTTGTATGAATTGTGCCTTTTTTGGTATTGGTTGGTATTTGTATGGAACTAGATATGTAAGGGTGGGAATGAGGCTTGGTAAATAGCCTTATATTGTCCACACGAGTAGACACACGGGCATATGTCTAGGTCGTGTGTGACACGCGGTCTGCTCCATGGG
Source organism: Gossypium anomalum (assembly GCA_025698475.1). Taxonomy (NCBI): domain Eukaryota; kingdom Viridiplantae; phylum Streptophyta; class Magnoliopsida; order Malvales; family Malvaceae; genus Gossypium; species Gossypium anomalum. The sequence goes on from CM046957.1 coordinate 17,029,968, forward strand.
CGTGTAGTCCGGCTGTGTGTCCCCTGCACGTAAAAATTTCAAGTCAGTATGCATGGTAATAAACACACGGGCAGAGACACAACCGTGTGTCTCAGCCGTGTGGAAGACATGGCCTAGTACACGGGCATGTGCCATGGCTGTGTGACATTTTGGGAATGCTAACATCAGAAACAAATGTCCAAAGCACACGGGCTAGGACACGAGCATGTCATGGCCCTTGTGAGGGACACGGGCCATTGACACAGGTGTGTGTCTAGCCGCGTGAAAACCCCTACAGGTGTGAATTAAAAATTAATTCCTCACGAGTAAGGGACACGAGCGTGTCCCTAGGTGCTTAGGCCTTGTGAGCCACACAGGCCACTAGCACGACCATGTTGAGTTGGTCACACGGGCGTGTTACCCTTCCACACAGGCATGTGCCCTGTTTTAAAGGCAAAATTTTTGTAGTTGGTTTAAGGACCCGACATGGTCCCGAATAGATTTCAATGGTCGATTTCAGGCTCGTAGGCCCATAATAAGAAGTTTAAAATAGAAATTGAAAAAGTTTTTAATTGGGATCGAGTCTTGGTGACTTGAGGTTGTTTGTGTGCATGAGATTAAGTTAGTAATGCCTTGTACTCTACCTCGGCGTGGGTTACAGTTATGGAGTGTTACAAGTATAACCTTTAACTACAAGTTTGGCCTTATAAGTTTCTATTTTTCCATCCACATTTATTTTCTTCTTGTAGATCCACTTACACCCTATAGCTTTTATCCGTTCTGGTAAGCCTACAAGTTCCCATTGTGAGTTTTATTGCATAAACTCTATCTTGACTTTCATAGCTATTTCCCAAAGCTTGGAATCAACACTCTGCATCATTTCATCAAATATGAGTGGGTCATCATTTTCCTGTTCGATGGACTCAATGTTTAAAACACTTCTGCCGAGTTGGAAGAACTGAGGCTTGCAAGAGACCCTCCCACTACAATGAAGCTCCCTATGTTGTTGGTTGTTCGAAGGCCTACTATTAGGAGTTGGTTCTTGAACCATTTCAATAGGACTTTGTGTATTTCCTGAAAGTTCCTTGAGTACTTATTTACTTTAAGGTTTAAATTTTTTTATGTAACTTTTCTTAAGGAAAGTAGCATGAGTCGATACTATCACTGTTTCTTTTGGGTTATAAAACAAACCACTTTTTGTTCCCTTAGGATATCTTACTAACATGTACAATTATGTCCATGAATCCAACTTCCTCGCATCTTTATCCAATATGTGGGCTGGGTATCCCCAAATCCTTTAATGTTTTATATTTGGCTTCCCATCATGCCAAAATTCGTGAGTTTTAGTTGTAACCTTAGTTGATACATCATTTAGAATATAGCAAGTTGTTCGCAAGGCATATTCCCAAAAGGAAATTGACAGTTTCAAATAACTTAACATCGATCGAACCATGTCTAACAAGGTTTAATTTCTTCTCTCTACCATGCCATTCTATTGTGGAGTTTTCGGTGTGATTAATTGGGACAATATCTCATTATCTACTAGATGCCCTAATAACTTATCTGATAAATATTTCCTTCCTCGATTAGACCGAAGTGCCTTTACAGGTAAACCCTGTAACAGTCCAGTTTAGACCCTAGTCGGAATAATGGTTTTGGGACCACAAATCTAAGTCAAAAAATATTTTAATATTATTTTTAGTGTCTGTGATATGTGAATTTTATATCTACGAAGTTTTTGTAATTTAATTTGTCTGTTTCTATGCTCGATTCTGCAAAAAGGACTTAATCGCGTAGAACGTAAAAGTTGCATTCTATTTGATAAAAGTGTTTATTTGCTATGGCTTTTAAAGTGGGAGCCCTCAAATGATAATTAAATCATTTGAAAGGCTAGTGGACAATTATGACCTTGGATTATATGTTTTAAAGATTATTTTAGTAAGGGTATAATAGTAAAATAATTATTAAAGGTTAATAAATATAACCAAAATGAAATTTAGTCCATCTTTTATCATCTTTAGCCAAATGTAATGAAAAAGAAAGCCATTTATGGAGTTTTTAGGTTTCGGCTAGCTTAATCTTTTATTAAGGTATGGATTTTTGTCCGTTTTTTATAATTTCTACGTTTCTGTGATCGTTGCTTCTTGTTCTTCAAAGCCCATGTCTGAATTTCTGTTCTGTTAAAGATTTCATGAAATGCCATTGTTGATATCATGATTTTTGTGATGTTCTTAGATCAATTATGAAGGCTTGGTAGATGATTTATAAGTTTTGTCTTTGAATTTTGATGAAATAGGGCTATTTGGACTAATTTGTGAAAATGGGATTTAGATGGACTAAATTGTGAATTAAAAATGTTATTTGGGCTTGTATGGAAGCTATGTATATTTGGCTAACCTATAGTCTTGGTGAATTTTTCATGTTTGCGATTTTGTGAAAAATAGACTAAATTGTCAAAATCTAATATTATAAGGGCTAAAATGCAAAGTGCCTTAAATATGTGTTCATGGATTATTTTGAATGAAATAAATGATGGAATTGGTTGAAAATTTTGGTATGAATGTTGTATATTATTTCTTGTAGGATTGGACCCAAAAAGGGGTGGCAAATTTGGCTTAAACCAAGCCTGCTTTGTGCCACACGGTCAGGGAACACGGGCGTGCCCTATGGTCGTGGGCTTAAGTCAGTAGCTAGCTAAGAATCACATGGTCATGGCACACGGCTGTGTCTATTGGCTGTGTGAAAAAGTTAGTATAGGAACTCTTTTTGGCAAGGTTGGATTACATGGGCGTTTCTGGAGCCCGTATGAGTCACACGGCCTAGTCACACGGGCGTGTGACTTTGACAGTTTTGAAAATTTTGGATAAGTTATGAAAATTCTAAATGTGTTCAGTTTAGTCCCGACCTTTCTTAAATGTATGTATTAGGCCTCGTAGACCGTCTTAAAGGATGAATTATGGATGAATGCCTATGTATTAATGTTATATGATATTCGTGATTCTGTATTGTTCTAAAATGTTCGGTCCGTCTGGTGATGCCCCTTACCTATTCTAGAGATGGTTACCGGATAGGGGTGTTACAAACCCAGATGTTTCTCCACTTCCACTCGAAACTCTTTGAATTTATTAAAGGTTTCACTTTTGTGGTGTATACACATAGCCATATCTGGAATAATTATCAATAAAGGTTACGTAATAATTGTAACCACCTATTGCATTGACGTTCATAAGGCCACATACGTCGACGTACACAAGTTCTAAGGGTTTCATGGCTCTCTTTCCTTTTGCATTAGAAAATTAGAAAATTGCTTGGTCATATTATCTTCCAAGCAAGAGTCACATTGTGAAAGATCAACTTCTTTAATTGAACTTAAAGTGTTATCTTTTACAAGTCTAGTGATTCTTTCTTGGTTAATATTTCCAAGTCTCAAATGCCAAAGGTACACCTTATTAGAGTGAGAAGATTTAAAACTTTTATTCAGTTTCAAGCAGTCTGTACAACTACGTGTACATATTTGGTTTAATAGAATAAAGATTATTAGACATCCATTCATTACAGATAAAATTACGATTTCTAAATATTGCAACACTATTATTAAAAGTCACGGTCAAGTTATTTTTAAATAAACATGAAACAGTCATTAAGTTTTTGTTAAACTTGGTACATAAAAAAATCTTTCAAAATAATCTTCCTAAAATTATTAAAATAAAGACATACAAGTCTCACTACTTTAGCTGCCACACTTGTCCCATTTTTGATCTGCAACAATAGGCTCTTATCTCTAAGATCTCTAAGATCTTTCGTTTCCTCAAACTCCAGTAGAGAAACACGTACATGATTAGTGGCTCCAAAGTCATTAACACAGTGGTTTATTGAATATTCCAATAAGCAACTTCTAACATAAAAAGTTCTATACATTTTCCCTTGCTGGCTAGGTAATCCTTCCACTCTTTGCAGTTGGCCTTGAAGTGCCTTTTCTTGTTGTAGAAGAAACAATTAGACTTATATACATATTTAGGTTTCTTGGTTCTCTTCCTTTACATTTTAGGTGGCTTAAAGGACTTAGTCTTGTTTCTTTTAGCAAATTTTCCATTCCCTTTAGTGAAAGAAGCAACTGCTAAGTTTGGTTCTACTTTTGGAACCAATTGACCGTCATTCAACACCAACTTAAAGGGTTGTAATTCCTTCATGAGTTATGTAAGCATCAAATTATTATTTCCAAGGTTATATGCTACCTTAAAGCCTATAAAGTCTTTGGACAAGATTTTGAACACCATCTTTATCCAAGGCTTAGGAAAAGTACCCCATAAGAGTAATCATATGGTCTTTGACTGAAGTGTTAGACTTTTTCTAAGAATTCATCAAACTAGTTATAGCTAACTATTGAGCCAAGGCAGCTTGGCCTCTGAACATGTCATTTAGTTTTTCTAGAATGACTTTGGAAGTCTTACAGCTCTCCAATTGCTTATAAAGGGTATTGGTCACACTCGTCATCATATAACAATGAGCTATCTTATCAAACTTTTCCTAGTGTTTTCTAGCCTCAGTTGCAATAGTCAGAGGGCATTTTTTTATCAAGGACTGATTTCAGTATCTCACAACTCAAGACAATTATGAGGTTTCTTTTCCATTTCTTATAGTTATTTTTGTTCAGTTAGTTCTCAGCAAGAATGTTTAGTAAGGGAGTAAGTGCCATTTTTCAAACAAAAAAAATAATTTTTTCATTAATTAATATCTTTGTACTCAAAAAATATTAAGAAAACATTTTGCAACATTTGATATGGATTAAGATCATGCATGTGACTTACATTAAACCTTGAAAACATTTGTAAGTCATTGCAACAATAAATCTCACACCCATTGAATTAAGTTACTATGGGGGCAATCTTAATTAACTAGTAAGAACATGAATTTCCATACAATTAATACATGAACCAAAGTCCTTAGGCATAAACACGTACTAATAATCATTTAAAATTTGATTATAATTCTAACTTAAGTAGAGCTTCGTCGGAAGTTACTTAACTGGAAGATCTTGAGTATAACCATCAACTTAACACCTATTAGATCATGTACCACAAATGAGTCATCATGGGATAATCTCACCGAGTGACATGTTATGACTAGTTCTCATCTTTAAAGAAAAACTTCTTATTAAATTGCATGATAATACCTATAACATGGTCGGCCAACTATCATACGATTACAAGATAATTCTTCTTTCTTTTTGGAAATCTCCTCAGTGAAATTCACATGAAAATCTTATCGTGGGGTAGTTAAATTATCATGCCATCACAAGAGACAATTGATGGAAGTTGTAGGTCTTGTTTAGGGACTTCGTTTTTAATTTCCAATTTCAATCATGAATGATTAATAAATGCATGGCAAGTATATGTGACATTCTTTTCTTAAACTATACGGCATGCTTATCATACATATCCATGAACATAGTTTTGTAGTTAATGTAGATATCATCATGCTATCCTATAGAAGCATAAAATTAAATGACTCTGACCAGCCAAAGTTTCCATGATTCCATCCTAGAAAAAATAAAAATAAATTGCAATGTTTACCCCAAAGCATACTTTAGTTCTTCTAGTTGAAAGCCAAATATCCTAATCTCTAGATTTTTTTCCCAAAACCACTAACGACTTGTAAAACACAAACCTTTTACCAGTTAGCTAGATCGGGTTTTTATTGTCTTGATCAATCTTGGATGTGTCTCAATTCTTCAGGATTTGTCAAAAAATTTGATTTCATAATACTTATGTTCATTTCCAGCTCACATGAATTATTCTAAAGAAAATAAATAAAATAATTCATACGTAGAGATGATAGTCTACGATTTTGGCAAAATTGCCTTATCATATAAATAATAAAATAATAAAAGTACATTGATTCACATACATAATCCAAAACATGCTAATAATTACAAGAATGTTGCATCTTAAAAACAATTAACCAAACATGAAGAAGAGAGAAAATTTTGGTATCGAATTATACTATAAACATAGTACAACCTAACTTTGATACCAATTGTTGGAAAAAGTTTGACTTGAAAATGGTTTTCTTACACAATGAAAAAATAAAAAATTTTGAAAACCGAGCCGATTTGTGATATTTATAGCAATAAACTTTTTTCCTGAAACAGCACTTGTGTTTTGAGTGAGATAGATCCTTGACGTTCTTGGCTTTCAACCAAATGACCTTTTCCGTTATTCTCATACCACGAACTGCCTCGAGTGTGGGCTATAAAATCCTGTCCGACAAAGTGTAGCACTCAAGTATTGTTAATTGAACTAATGTTTATAGTGTGACCCTTGAGTAAGGAAAGGGTTGGAAATTTATTAAGTACTTAAGGTCTGCGAATGCACCCTTGGGTGAAGCCCTGATTAAGGCGAGCTCTGAGGTTTGGCAGACTCTTCGATAGGGTATACGTTGCCCTAGTGGATAGATGAAAAGAATAAGTCCTAATGTTAAACCCCTAGTCTGGTAGGAATGATAAATATGTTGTTATCTTATTCTCTGCTTAAATTATTTAGTTGGCCTAATGAGGACTAATCAGGATTGGACAAAGTTTCTAAAAATGAAAGGGCGTACATTTCAGATGAGAGAAAACTATTAGTCATGTGTAACACCCCTAACCCGTGTTCGTCGCTAGAATAGGGTTATGGAGCATTACCGGACTTATTTCATAAACAAGCATACATTTCACATACAATTTCAATTCCCAAATAAAAGTCATTCACAATCAACCATACAATCCTCAATACGAGCCTACGAGGCTCAAATTATGCATTAGAAGTATTTCGAGACTAAACCAATAACTTAAGAGATTTTTGGAAAACATAATTTTTTTTTTCAAAATAGAGGGGACACACGCAGGTCTGGACATTTGAAATGGGATCACATGGCCGTGTCCCAGCCCGTGTTCAACCCGTGTAACTCCCTGACTTGGGTCACACGGCCAACCACATGCCTGTGTGACTAGCCCGTGTACCCTTCAAAATGGCCTCACATGCCCGTGTGTCAGACCGTGTACTAGGCCGTGCCAAAACTGTAGGGTATACTGACTTATGCCACATGGCCAAGTCACACGCCCTTGTGCTGGGCCATGTGGAGCATACTGGCTTGGTTTCTAATTAAACACCAGGGGACACACGGTCGTGTCACCTGACCATGTGTCACACATGGCTAAGACAAACGCCCGTGTCTCTGCCTATGTGGACAAAAATAGGTTATTTTCCAAGCCATCTTTCTCACCCAATCTTGCATTTAGCTACACAAACCAAATGGCATATAATATGGCAATTATTTGTATAAAGCCAATATTTTGTAATTTTCCCACCCTATGGTCTCTGAAAGCAAATGATACACCTCTTACCCTCTGAATTCAACATCCACGAGACTTGTCCAACTTCTGTCTTGTCTGCGGTTATTGAATGGATAACATGATTGGATCCCCTATGCTTTTTCTTTTTCCCTTTTTTACTTTGTAATAGAAATAATACATGTGGCAGTGGCACTTCCCTAGTTTCCCACAAATCAAGTAGAATGTGTATGACAAATTATTTTGTTGTGCCAAGCCTAATTCATGCTAATTCCATACCAAGAACTATAATTTTCATAACATCATAATTTACCTATTCAAAACATACCAATTTCATATTCACAAATCACCTAATTAGTTAACTTCATATATACATTGTCTTGCCCAAAATCACAAGCATTTCATATCTCCAAATTTCAACCATTTGGTATTCAACATACCAATTCATAACAAGCATTCACCTAGCAAATACCAATCACATAACATAGGCCATTTGCACATATATAAATATACATCACCAAGCATGCCAAAATAAACCAAATTACATGGCTATACACATAACCAAGCATTCATCCTTTACAAGCCAAATCAAATGACTAAATCTATTACCAAATTATAGACCAAATTAACACAACTCCTATACATGCCGTATAACCAAATACATAAATTCAAAAGTACCAACACGGTAGCTGGATAGTGTGATGAGGTCTCCGAAAACTCCCAATCCGAGCAAGCTTTGATAATCACTATAAAACATGAAAAAGTAAACAGAGTAAGTTATAAAGCTTAGTAAGCTCATATAGTTAATAAGTAAAACTTAACATTCATTCTCAAAGTAAATTATCTATCATAAAACACTACAATTTAACTTAATCACAAGGCTAATATATGTTCAACCACATAGTAGATCATGTAACTTACCAATTTCATAGATTTAATATCTATACGGTTCACGTACATAACTGCACCGATACGTGTCAATCTCTTACCCTTCATATCTTCAATATACCCATTGAACCATTTGGAATAATATCGGATACTCAAGAATCTCGCACCCTAAGTGCCAATACATAGCCGTAGCTATTTCAATCTCATATCTCAGATAATGCTCACTCTTAAGCTATCAACAGGTCTGTTCACATAAGCTGACGGTCAAGATGTAGCTACACGGTGCTGCTCACACAAGCTAAAAAGAATCCACAACACATGCCTGAAAACTTAGCCATCGGTAGAACGTATAGACCAGCACCCAAAATACAATAACCCCTAATGACATGTCATTTGTATCCTATTTATTCCTAAGGTTCAACTGGGATTTTACATTGCCGAATATTTTTCAAACATTTCCGTAAGGTCGTATTTACAATTAATCCAATAATAAAGCATTTAATATGAATTTACCTTGATTGCAAAAATGTCGGAATAGGATTGACTAGTCTAATACTTTATTTTTCCCCCAATCTAGATCCGAACTTCACTTTTCTTGATCTATATATAATCAAATTTAACTTATTTAATTATCATTCTATTGAATTTAATCCAATTTTCATATTATAACAATTTATACTTTTGCCCCTAATATTTTAACTTCTTTACAATTTAGTCCCTAGCTCATAAAAATACAAATTCATCTAATTAAGTCCTTACCCATGCTAGCCGAATTTCCCTTGTTCTCATAGCAGCCCATATTTTTCATTATTTCACACATTTGCCACACAATTTATCACATTTCTCAATTTAATCCCTAATTGACAATTTTATCAAAAATCACCAAACAAATGTTGTTTATCTAACAACAACCATTCATTTTCTATCATTAAACATCAAGATACCCACATATTCATCAATGGGAAAACCCTAAACCTTTAACAATTTTGCAAATTAGTCCCTGAGCTAGCTAGATTAAGCTACAACAACTTCAAAAACATAGAAATCATTAAAAACGGGACGAAATCATACTTACATGCACAAGGAGACTTGGTTGAACCTTGGAACCATAAATGTGGCTTTTCTCCCTTCTAATTCGATGGAACAACAACATGAAGAATATGACACAACCATTTTACATAATTAATTAAGACATTATTTACTTAATTAATTATTTAACCTTACATTTTAACATTAAATTCACTTGAATAATGTCCATAATTGTCCATTCATTCTATTAATGGTCTAATTACCATATAAGGACCTCTACTTTAAAGTTCTATAGCTATTAAACACCTTTAGCTAATAGAACTCAACTTTTATGCTTTACGCAATTTAGTCCTTTTTATGAAATTAAACACTCAAACGATAAAATTTCTTAACGAAATTTTTACACAATCATACTATCATGTTGTAGACATTAAAATAATAATAAAATAATTATTTTGACCTCAAATTTGTGTTCTCGAAACCATTGTTCTGATTTGAGTAAAAACGAGATGTTATAACTCTCCCCTTGTAACACCCCTAACCTGTATCTATCACCAAAACAGAGTTATGGAGCATTACTAGAACTTTCAGAACATTTACAGATAATTTATATCAATTACTATTCATCCTTCAAAATTATTCGTAATGTCCCTTAAATGGACCCTCAAGGCCCAATACGAGCATTAAAATCAAACCGGGACTTAATCAGAAACTCTAAGAATTTTTTGCAACATTTTAAAAATTTTCCAAGCTATAGGGCTCACACGCCCGTGTGGTCCAAGGGACATGCTCGTGTGACCCTAGAACACGCCCGTGCAGCAAACCGTGTTCGACCTCGTGTAACTCTTTGACTTGTGCCACACGGCCAGCCACACGCACATGTGCTAGGCTGTGTCGTTAATTAAATTCTTCGAAATTAGGTGTAGGTTTCACATGGCCAAGACACACGCCTATGTTCTAGGCCGTGTAGCACAACGGCTGGGACATACGCCCATGTCTCTACTTGTGTGCTCAATTATGAGCATTCTATTTCTCAAATTTAAGGTGCAGGGGACACACGACCTAGCCATACGCCTATGTACCAGGTCATGTGTCACATACAGTCTAGAAACATGCCTGTGTGTCTGCTCGTGTGGACAAAATAAAGCCATTTCTAGCTTCATTTCTCACTCAAAATCTAACCAATGACCTGCACTTAAACTCACATCCAAATGCCAACCATTTCAAGCATCCAAATGCCAACCATTTCAAGCATTCAAATTAAGAAACCTCTATCATTCAACATGGCATATCATTACATGCTTACATGTTCATAATCTTACCTTAGTATATTCCATATGTTAGGCATAATTTGATCAACTACTTAACATACATGTAGGTAACATAGTATGACATTTCAAGTATATAAAAAAACAACCATTACTAGCCATTCCAATGGCTAGATTACAAGCCATATATTTAAGCCATCTGTGGCCAAGTTAGCCTATACATGCCATTATACCAAAATGATTTTACTATATATACCCAAAATAAGCTAGTGGATAATGTGATGATGCTCCAAAGATCTCCAACCTTCGTGAGCTTCCGAGAACTATAAAACAGGGAAAATAAGATCTAGTAAGCATTACATGCTTAGTAAGTTCGTATAACGGAAACTAAACTTACCAGTCTTGTTTATTAAATCTAAGCATACAATATCAAGTTTTACATCAACTTGGCAAAATTGCCTAAACACATACATTCAATCAAACATGTTAGTCACAAAATTTTCATATACATCAAGTAAACATGGATGAGTTCATCATCCAATTTTCCTTCAAGACATTATTCATTTCATTCCATAATTCTCTTATCATGCCAAGAGTTGTGTCCGTTGAATCATTGAAATTTCGATGGATACTCAAGTAGTACACTCAAGGTGTACAATTCAATAACCAGTCAATTCTTATCCAAGAGTACCCATTAGGGCTCTTAATCAAAGAACAAACTCTTGAGCCACATATCGTATTATAGGGTTACCAGTCCAGGCTAAATCCTTTTTGTAATGTATGCTTAGGAGAGCTCAATTAGGATTACTAGTCCAGGCTAAATCCTAATTGTAACATATGCTCGAGAGGGATTATATCAGGATTACCCATCCGAGCTAAATCCTTTCTATAATGAGAACAATAGGATTACTCGTCTGAGCTAAATCCCGTCAGCAACAAATGCAGGACTTCATTTTATAAGGCAATCATCGAAATTCAATATTCAACGAAACTTTACCCTTTTTCCAACATTTCCGAACATGTAATCATTTCACACATTTATAATATTCACATAAATATAAATCATATTGCATACAATCATAACATTCAAGTTAACATATTTACATGCTCGATTAAGTTACACGAACTTACCTTGACACTTGTTCGTGTAAATAATCTACTAATCCGAAACCTTTCTTGTTCCTCTATCTGACCTCAAATTTGTGTTGTCTGGATCTATATAAATAACTTTAATCATCAATTTCACACATTTCATATTCATTTGGACTCGATTTAAATTCTAGGAAAAATTACCATTTTGCTCCCAACTTTTCCATAAATTCTAATTTTGTCCTTAGGCTCTAAAAATGAAATTCATGCAATTTACTCCCTATTCCAAGCCTAACCGAAATTTCAACATAAAATTTACAGCACATATTTTCTATAAATTTCAAAAATTTTCATCAATTTTCACAACTTGACATTTTAGTCCCTAAATCATGTTTTCATCAAAAATCACTTTGTGAAAGTTGTTTATCTATCAGCAACCTTTCATTTTCTATCATAAATTTTAAATTTTTAGCATATTCATCCATGACCTAATTTCCATACCTTGATAACTTTTCAAATTGATCCTCCAAATAGATAGATTAAGCTGTCCCGATTTCAAAAATATCAAAATTACTAAAAACAGGACAAGAAAACCTACCCAATTAAGCCATGAAAGGTTATTCTCTCTCTCTCCTAGGGTTTCCATGTATTTTTGGGGAAGAAGATGAGTAAATAAGATGATATTTTCTTTTTCATCCTTTAATTAATTAAATTATTTCAAATTCCAATTTAGTCCTTGCCGTTTTTCTAAATTTCCATTGATGAGTCACCAAGTATCTACATTCTTTTCTTTAATGGTCTAATCCTTCTAGCTATTTAATCCTTCTAGCTACTAGAATTCAACTTTTGCATTTTATGATATTTAGTCCATCCCGTAATTAAGCACTTAATCGATAAAATTTTATTATCAGAATTTTCACATGACATTTCTAACATATTATGGACCATGTAATAAAATAAAAATAAATTTTATTTTCGGATCTAATTTGTGGTCCTGAAACTACTATTCCGATTTCACTAAAATTGGGCTGTTACACCCCCTTAGGAATTTTCGTCCCTGAAAATCTTACTAGAAAAAAGGTCAGGGTACTGTTTTCTCATAGCTTCCTCAGGTTCCCACATAGCCTCTGCAACACCGTGACGTTGCCAAAGTACTTTCACTAAAGCTATGCTTTTGTTTCTTAACTCTTTAATCTCTCGAGCCAGAATTCTAATTGGTTCTTCGTTATACGTCATATCAGGTTGAATTTCAATCTCTGTTAGAGAAATTACGTGTGATAGATCTAATCTATATTGGCGTAACATCGACACATGAAATACATTATGAATCTTTTCTATCTTTGACAGTAAAACTGGTCGATATGCCACTGGCCCTATTCTTTCGATAGTCTTGTACGGCCCGATAAATCGCGGACTCAATTTTCCTTTGCGACCAAATCAAAGAATCTTTTTCCATGGTGATACTTTTAGAAAAACTCTGTCACCTATTTGAAATTCGATATCTTTACGTTTCAAATCCGCATACGATTTCTGTCGATCTGAAGTTACTTTCAAACTGTCGCAAATTACTTTCACTTTATCTTTGGTTTCTCTAACCAAATCAACCCCGTGAATCTTTTTCTCACTACGCTCAGTTCAGTACAACGGAGTTCGACATTTATGACCATATAAAGCTTCATACGGTGCCATCTTTATGCTCGATTGGAAACTATTGTTATACGCGAATTCAACCACCGGTAATTATTTTTCCTAGTTGGCTTCAAACTAAAACATAGCAACAAAGCATATATTCGAGAAACTGTATCACTCTTTCAAACTGACCATCAGTTTGTGGATGAAAAGCAATACTAAAGTGCAATCGCGTACCTAAAGCTTCTTGAAATTTCTTCCAAAATCGCGACGTAAACATTGGATCTCTATCTAAAATAATAGAAACTGGCACCCCGAGTAATCTGACAATCTCAGAGACATACAATTCAGCTAACTTATCGAGCGAAAAGCCCGTATGTACCGAAATGAAATGTGTAGATTTCGTCAATCGATCAACTACAACCCAGATGGCATCCTTCTTTTTCAGAGATAGGGGTAACCCCGATACTAAATCCATCGTAACTCTATCCCATTTCCATTCTGGTATCATCACTGGCTGTAGTAGTCCCGAAGGTACTTGATGTTCGACTTTAACTTGTTGACAAATCAAGCATCTTGACACAAATTTTGAAATATCACGCTTTATCCCTGACCACCAATACAACTGTTTCAAATTATTATACATCTTAGTACTCCTTGGATGAACAGATAAACAACCACTGTGTGCTTCATGTAGAATTTTCTGAACAAGCTCAGAATTTCTTGGTACACAAATTCTACCTCGGAACAGTAAACAATCATCGGATCTGATCTGATATTCTAAATTAGTAATCAAATCACATTGTACTCTTTTAGCTTGTAATTCATTATCATATTTCTGAGCTTCACAAATTTGTTGTATAAATAACGGTTTAGCTTTTAACTCAGCTAAAATCAAACCATTATCAAATAATTTTAACTGTGTGTTCATCGCCCGCGAAGCAAACAAAGATTTTCTACTCAGAGCATTTGCGACTACATTCGCTTTCCCTGGATGATAATCAATCACTAACTCATAATCTTTCAACAACTCGAGCCATCTTCGTTGTTGCAAATTCAAATCTTTCTGAGATATTAGATACTTCAAACTTTTGAGATCGGTAAAAATATGACATTTTTCACCGTACAAATGATGTCGCCAAATTATCAATGCGAAAACAATAGCGGCCAACTCTAAATCGTGCATCGGATAATTCTTTTCATGCAGTTTCAATTGTCTGGAAGCATAAGCTATCACCTTGCCTTCTTGCATCAAAACACATCCCAAACCATTCAATAACGCGTCACTGAAAATCAAAAACACTCTACCCAACTCAGGTTGAACTAAAATTGGTACTTCAGTTAACAGTGCTTTCAACTTTTCAAAACTCTATTGGCATTTCTCAGACCATTCAAATTTCACATCTTTCTGTAACAATTGAGTCATCGGTGTAGCAATCATCGAGAACCTTTTTACAAAACATCGATTGTATCCAGCTAATCCTAGAAAACTTTTGATTTCAAAAATGTTTCTTGGTGGTTTCGACTCAACAACTGCTGAAATTTTACTCGAGTCGACTCGGATACCTTCTGCTAAAACAATATGTCCGAAAAATCCAACCTTTCAGAGCCAAAACTTGCATTTGCTAAATTTATCAGATAGTTGCTTATCTCTCGATGGTTGTAATACAATCCTCAAATGTTCAGTATGCTCAGATTCATCTCAAGAATAGATCAAAATGTCATCAATGAATACAACCACAAATCTGTCAGGGTCTAAAGATTCGATTAATCAAATCTATAAAAACTACAGGAGTGTTAGTTAATTCGAATGGCATAACAAGAAATTCATAATGTTCGTACCTTGTTCTAAATGCAGTTTTCGGCACATCCGAATCTTTAACTCTCAATTGATAATAGCCAGATCAAAAATCAATCTTTGAAAATACTATTGCTCCTTTCAACTGATCAAAAAATCATCAATTCTCGGTAAAGGATATTTATTCTTAATTGTAACCTTGTTGAGCTGATGATAGTTGATACATAGTCTCATCGATCCATCTTTCTTCTTTACGAACAGAACTGGTGCACCCCAGGGCAAAAAACTAGGTCATGCAAAACCTCTATCTATTAACTCTTGCAACTGAGCTTTCAATTCTTTCAAGTCCATTGGAGCCATTCTGTACAGAGCTATTGATTTTAGTGATGTTCTCGGTACTAATTCAATATCAAATTCGACTTCTCTGATCGGTGGCAACCCAGTTAATTCTTCTGGAAACACATCTGCATATTCACAAACCACTGGTATTGATTCAATCTTCGATTCAGACACTTTTGTATCTAGTATATATACAAGATAAACATCACAACCCTTTCTTACATATTTCTGAGCTAACATCGTCGATATCACTATAGGCAATCCACTCGACTCATTGGATTCAACTCAAATAATTTCACTATTATGGCATTTCAACTCAATAGTCTTTCGTATACAACTCACAATAGCATAATGCAGAGTTAACCAATCCATACCCAAGATCACATCGAATTCATTAAACGGTAAAAGCATCAAATTATCCAGAAAACAATAACCCCAAGTCATCAAAGGACAATTCTTGCAAACTTTATATACTAGGACATACTTGCCCAATGGGTTCGATACTTTAATCACAAATTTGGTAGAATTAACAGGTAAACTCTTACTAGATACTAAACTCATACAAACATATGAATGAGTCGATCGAGGATCAATCAAGGCAATTACATTAGTGTCATAGAGAGAAAATGTATTGGTGATAACATCTAGTGATGATGTATCTTCGCGAGCGCGACTAGCGTAAACTCTGGCTGGTGCTTTAGCCTCAGATCTCACTACAGAATCCTTTGTTGCACCTTTGCTACTAGTCACATTTCTCATATTTCTAGTTGGTCTCCCTCTGGCAGCTATATTACTCGGTCTTGTATTCAGAAATTTTTCTTTCTCGGGTAACTCAGGACAATCCAGAATAAAATGATCTTACGAGTCACATCTGAAACAACCTTCGTTATTCATCCAGAAGTCTCCAAAATTTCATCTTCCACACTGTTGACACTCAGGTTTGTTCATTCTGACACTACCAACACTCGATACTGAGGTGGCTTGAGCTTTAGGACTCGTGTATTGCTTCTCACGATCTCTATTAGAATACTCCAATGAAGTATTCAAACGACTATACGAATCTCGTGATTTCTTTGATGAGGAATGATAGGGCTTACTCATAGACCTCTTTCTCGAGTCTCTAGCCTCAGAATCAGCTTTTCTCTTTTCTTTGCCAAGTTCCTCGGCTTTGAAAGCTCTGTCAACTAACACAACAAATTCTTTCAATTCCATAATCCCAACTAGAAGTCTAATGTCTTCATTCAACCCATCTTCGAATTGCTTACATATAATTGCCTTAGTGGAGACACATTCTCAAGCATATTTACTGAGTCTCAAAAATTCTCTTTTGTACTCGATCATAGACATATGACCCTATTTCAACTCCAGAAATTCTTTACGCTTTTGACCAATAAACCGCTGACTTATATATTTCATTTTGAACTTGGTTTGAAAGAATTCTCACGTGAATGTTTCTCTCGGCACCACAAATATCAAAGTATTCCACCACTGATATGCAGTATCTCTCAGAAGTAATACAGCACATTTTACACATTCAACTGGCATGCAAGATAATTCATGAAATACTTGAATCGTATTCTCAAGCCAAAACTCGGCTATCTCAGGATCATCATCAATTGTAGCTCTAAACTCTTCAGCCTTATACTTTTGAATTTTATCCACAGGTGGCTTACTCAAACGTAAAGGTTCCAAACCTTGAGGAGCCATGGGAACCGGTTGGGGAATAGGTGGGGGTGAAGGTTGTTGAGCAGCCAGATTAGTTCAAACAAACTCAATGAACCATTTGTTCATCATTTGGAAGAAGGTTTCCTTGGCCTCTCCTCCCTAACTCCCTAATACAGGTTTCGACTCAAACTGCGCTACTCCGTGAACGGAGGCTGGCGCATTACTTTCAACATCATCAGCCACTACTCGATTAGGATCCATTACTATACGAAAACATGATTTAAAATTGTCAGGAGATATCACACTATCACAAGTTATATATGGCATGTATAGCAAACTCACATACGCTATGTTAGTTTGAGAATCGACTAAATCATAGCTTTGATACCAATAAATGTAACACCCCTAACCCATATCCGTCACTAGAATAGGGTTACAGAGTATTACCCGACTTATTTCATAAACAATCATACATTTCACATATAATTTCAATTCCCAAATAAAAGTCATTCACAATCAATCATATAGTTTTTAATACGAGCCTACGAGGCCCAAATCATGTCTTAGAAGTATTTCAACACTAAACTAGTAACTTAGGAAATTTTTGGAAAACATAGAAAAAAATTTTGAAATACAGGGGGCATACGTCCGTGTGGCTTGGCCGTGTGAGACATGCCCGTGTCACAAGCCATGTGGACATCCAAAATGGGATCACATGGCCGTGTCTCGACCTGTGTCTGACCCCGTGTAACTCCCTGACTTGGGTCACCCGGCCAACCACATGCCCATGTGACTAGCCCGTGTACCCTTCGAAATGGCCTCACACGACCGTGTCCTAGGCCGTGCCAAAATTGTAGGGTATACTGACTTATGCCACACGACCAAGTAACACGCCCGTGTGCTGGGTCGTGTGGAGCATACTAACTTGGTTTCTAATTAAACACTAGGGGACACACGGCTATGTCACCTGACCGTGTGTCACACACGGCTGAGACACACGCCCGTGTCTCTGCCATGTGGACAAAAATAGGCTATTTTCCAACCCATCTTTCTCATCCAATCTTGCATTTAGCTACACAAACCAAATGGCATATAATATAGCATAAATAGGCATTCAAACCAATCTCAACCAAGCCTAATTCATGCTAATTCCATACCAAGAACTATAATGTTCATAACATCATAATTTACCTATTCAAAACATACCAATTTCATATTCACAAATAACCTAACTTAATCACAAGGCTAATATATGTTCAACCACATAGTAGATCATGTAACTCACCAATTTCATAGATTCAATATCCATACGGTTTACGTACATACCTGCACTGATACGTATCAATCTCTTACCCTTCATATCTTCAATATACCCATTAAACCATTTGGAATAATATCAGATACTGGGGAATCTTGCATCCTAAGTGCCAATACATAGCCGTAGTTATCTCAATCTCATATCTCATATAATGCTCACTCTTGAGCTATCAACAGGTCTGCTCACACAAGCTGACAGTCAAGACGTAGCTACACGGTGTTGCTCACACAAGCTGATGAGAATCAGCAACACATGCCGAAAAACTCAGCCACCGGTAGAACGTACGGGCCAGCACGCAAAACACAATAACCCCTAATGACATGTCATTTGTATCCTATCTATTCATAAGGTTCAATAGGGATTTTACATTGCCGAATCTTCGTTGAACATTTCCATAAGGTCGTATTTATAATTAATTCAATAATAAAGCATTTAAAATACAATTAAATTAATGCTTATTAACATACGAACTGACCTCGATGACAAAAACGTCGGAACAGGATCGACTAGTCAAATACTTTATTTTTCCACCGATCTAGATCCAAACTTCGCTTTTCTTGATCTATATATAATCAAATTTAACTTATTTAATTATAATTCTATTCAATGTAATCCAAATTTCATATTATGGTAACTTTACACTTTTGTCCCTAGTATTTCAACTTCTTTACAATTTAGTCCCTAGCTCATAAAAATACAAATTCATGCAGTTAAGTCCCCATCCATGCTAGCCGAATTTCCCTTATTCTAATAGCAGCCCATATTTTTCATTATTTCACACATTTACCACACAATTTATCACATTTCTGAATTTAATCCCTAATTGATAATTTTATCAAAAATCACTTAACAAATGTTGTTTATCTAACAAAAACCATTCATTTTCTATCATCAAACATCAAGATACACACATATTCATCAATGGTAAAACCCTAAGCCTTTAACAATTTTACAAATTAGTCCCTGGGCTAGCTAGATTAAGCTACAATAACTCTAAAAATATAGAAATCATTAAAAACGGAGCGAAATCATACTTACATGCACAAGGAGACTTGGCCAAACCTTGGAACCCTAACTATGATTTTTCTCCCTTCTAAATTCAGTGTAACAACAACATGAAGAAGATTACAGAACCATTTTACATAATTAATTAAGACATTATTTACTTAATTACTTATTTAACCTTACATTTTAACATTAAATATACTTGAATAATGTCCATAATTGTCCACTCATGATATTAATGGTCTAATTACCACATAAGGACCTCTATTTTAAAGTTCTATAGCTATTAAACACCTTTAGCTAATAGAACTCAACTTTTATACTTAATGCGATTTAGTCCTTTTTATCAAATTAAGCACCCAAACGATAAAATTTCTTAACGAAATTTTTACACAATCATACTATCATGCTATAGAATTTAAAATAATAATAAAACAATTATTTTGACCTCAAATTTGTGGTCCCAAAACCACTATTCCATTTTGACTAAAAACGGGTTGTTACATCATGACTACCGAAGGAATGTTAGTAGAGGGAAATAAGCTTGTCCACTAAGTTTTCCTTCCATGTGCACATGAATAAAGGTAACCTTAGCTTCCTAAACAAGTTATATACTTTCTTTTTCAATTTATACTTCCTTTCAAAATTCTCTCTACATTTTTCGGGAAAGTGTTAGAGCCAAAACTTGTTTGAAGAATTAGAGTTCGTTGTAATAAGTTAACTTCACTGTTGTGAAACCTAGTAAATAACGATTAAAATCTAGTTGTTTTCGTGATTATTTACTGGATATTCGGGTTTCTTGCTTTAGGAATAGACTAAAGATTTAGGGAAGAAAACTTCCAAATTCTAGGTTTCCTGATTGAGTGTTCTTGAAAGGTCCCGACACAAGGGTAAGGGACTTGTTGTTTAGTCTTTGTTGCATCTTTTGTTGATTTCTTTCATACCCCATATGTGTGTTGTACATGTTTGGTTCAAGGTAAGTTTGTCTATCTAGTGAAAAGTCTGGATTTATATGATTGTGTAAGAAATGATAAGGTTTTACTTCGTGTTAAGTCATTACCCACTCTACTTTAAAAAAGGAACCATATGGTCAAAACAAAGGAAGTGAATTCATGGCGTTACCTTCATTGCAAAGAGTAGTAAACTGGTAGATTGTAATACATGAATGATGTTATATAGTGTCTGGTAAGGCAAATGTAATGCAAAGTAGATTGGAAAAATGTAACAAAGGAAAAATAAATGAACAAATGATAAAATCTCTGAACATGGACTAGGGATTTTAGCTAGCACAAAAAAGGTTATCTACATGAATGCATAGGCATAGTGTATGCACCAAAATGAGTCCTATTCTATTAAAGTCTATGTAAGTTCGATATTCACCAATAGACAAGCTACATGAAGTTAGTCTGTGTGGTGTATTCGCCAATGGGGGAACTGTATGTTCCATTGAGTTGGGAAGAGTGCTTCTGTTACGTATAAATATCCTAATGTTTGCTCTAGAACTCATTAAGTTCTATGAACTTAATTCATTTATCCTCCCTTTTTAGGACCACCTAAGAAATAAAGGAACCTTCAAAGACTATGCCAGATGATTAATTTTGTGTGAGGCTTCTAGTAATTTTGTATTATGCATGACAAATGTGGGTGGTGTTAAGGCTTCAAATTTGAAGAATAATATTTTGTAGCTAAAATTGTATTCCCCAAACTGTGCTCTTTCCTTAAGTTTAAATGTTTCATGCATTACTGCTATAACATATTGTTGCGCATGAAATGATGTGCAATTTGTGCAAGTACACACATCGGTTTAAGTAATAAAGTGATGTGTAATGCCCTAAAAATCTCGAAACCCAAAAATCTCGAAACCGTGAATTTTTCTTTTTGTGCTTAACGATTTCAATTAAGTGTTAATTACGCAAAGGCAGGTTTTAGACAAGGTTTGAGTTCGAATTAGGAGGTAGAAGAAATTATAATTTAATTATTAAAATAATCAGGGTTGGAAAGTAGTTGGGGTTTTAAATAAAGATAAGGGAAAATAACATCAAAAAGCCTTGTGGAGGAATGGCTAAGTGACGAGTGTAGAGAGGTGGCATTAATAGCTAGCAAGGGGGTCCAAGGTTCAAATCCTAGCTTAGTATTTTGAGGAGTTTAATTTTGGCCTTCTAGAAGGTTGGAAGTGGCATGAAGATGGATTCTAAAGGCAGTGTTCAGGAGAGAAAATTAAGGAAAGGATTAAAGGGTTATCAGGGAGAAAAACAAGGAGATGGGAAGGGGGAAGTGATGGAGCCGAATGGGGAATTAGGCATAGGAAAAATTTGGCTATAAGGCTTATAAATAGGTG
The DNA here is from genome assembly GCA_025698475.1 of Gossypium anomalum. Classification (NCBI taxonomy): domain Eukaryota; kingdom Viridiplantae; phylum Streptophyta; class Magnoliopsida; order Malvales; family Malvaceae; genus Gossypium; species Gossypium anomalum. The sequence goes on from CM046957.1 coordinate 17,051,643, forward strand.
CCGAATGCTAGAGTATGAAGCCAATGTCGAATTTCCTCCACCCTGTTACCAGAATCTCTTTTCTCTAAAAGTCGAAAACTCTCTGCCTTCTTTTCTTTTTTCTTCTTCCTTGTGCCAAAATCTATTTCTTCTCTACCTCATTGCTGACTTTTTTTCTTTTCCTTGAAGCCGAATAACCCTCTTTTGCCATACAAAATCATAAAGGGTCAAACCTTTTTGGCTGAATACCCTTGGTGCAATAACTACTCCTTTTACTTCGGTCAAATCTAGTGTAAGTGTTGTTCTTCCAATCGGTTTCTTTGCTGAGCATCATATATTATCCCTCACTCTTTCTCATCAACTGTGGTAGGGAATTAGTATCAAATCTTGGATCTTAGCTCATTTCTGAATTGTTCTTCCATTGAGTAAGGTTGGCCGAATAGCCATAGGCAAGGTAAGGGACTTGTGTTGGATACAAGTCATCTACTATTCGGGTTTTAATAGTTAAGATTGGTGCAGATCTAAGGATACGTGATCAAGGAAAAGTGGTTAAGGATTGGGCTCAAGGTTTGGGCTAAGGAGATCGCATCACGCTTGCTTACCAAGTGTGTACATACACTGCACACACACTATGAATCGGTAAAAGCTGAAATGCCAAAATACCGAAAAAGCCAAAATGCCGAAATGCCGAAAGTTTGGCTACGGTAGTCTTGTGATTGCGCGAATACTCGTAAGGGGGAGACGGATAGGTTGCCTAAGGCCCATGGGCGATTCCATGGACTTGGGTTGTGAATAGGCCAAGTGGGCCGGAATGGGCTAAATGGGCCTATGGGCTGTTGGGCCCATAATAGGAAAAATTTGATAAACGATGCTATGTGATAGGAAATTTGTATGTGAGCTTGAATATAATGTAATTTGGGCCGGATGGGCCATATAAATGAGATTGGGCCAAATGGGCCATATGAACGTGAATGGGGCCTGATGGGCCATATGAATGTGAATTGGGCCTGATGGGCCATATGTATGTATGTAGGGGTTTTGGGCCTAGTATATGATAACGACATAAAACTTAATTAATAAATTGCGACCGTGGACAAGTCATAGAGTTAAGGTGTAGCAACGGGTATATGCATGTCTAGGATTGGATCTAGGGAGAGCTTAGTACTTAAGCAGTCTTAATGACTCACCTCCTCTTCTTTGGAATCCTACCTGGTGCATAGTGTTCGTTCATCTTAGCTCTCGGGATTTGTTAACGGGACAAGGTAAGTAAAAACCCGTAATAAAGAAAAATTACAAAAATTCCCCTAAGGGCGAAAATGACTAAAATACCCCCAAGTGTTGTGTGTAAGATTTATGATTGCTACATGCATTCATATGTATTCATGTGATATCCTGTTTAGGTTGCATATGGGTTGGAAATTATGGAACGGAGGGAGTATATGAGGGTCGCATGGTTGCTTGACAACCGTGGATCCACCGACAGCTTTTAAGCCCAATATGTGATTGGTAGCTTGCTGCAACTTGGGTAGTTCCGCAACTGGGCTACCATTGATGTGTATCAGTTGGGTGGGTCGATATTTATATCCCCACATGTCGTGAAAATGGGGACGGAGCAGAAGTGTACCGGTTGGATTATTGGGGTGGGTTGCACTGTATTGCATTGCATGTTTGATGTATGATGACTTTTGAATGCTTGTTTTCATCGAGGGTTGTACACACAGAGTTTGCGAAAACTCACCCCCTCTTTTATTTTATTTTCAGGTGATGCTCAGTAGAAGGTTCGATGGTTGGAGGGACTCTGGGTGGCCAGCTAGCAAGATAATTTGGACTTGTTTTTCTTTCTAAAGCTTATCAGTTTCTATGTTATTAAGTACTTTTCAAATCAAATTGTAATATGGCTTCCACTTTGTTATTATTTGGATTATTATTTTTATGTGACGTAATTATAAGAAGTTGAACATGGTTTCTTAAACTATAGTATAACTTTTCTACGTTTCCGCAACTACATTTTAAAAGGACATGTTTTCATAAAATCATATATTTTAAACAAGTGATGAAAAGGAGTTTTTTTTTTAAGGATAGTTAAGGTTTCTTTTATTTTAAAAAGGGTTTTCAATGAAAACATGGTTTTTGCTAAAACACTTCAATGTGATGGGCCAGATCTGACCATAACATCTAGGCCGGGTTTGGGGTGTTACATGATGAGTGAGTATCGTTCCCACGAGGATCAGGTTAAGGCACAAAATTGGTCAAGTTATTGTAATATGGTTAATGTTATGGCAAGACTGATGAATAAGATGCTATGGTAAACTAAGGTAAGTATGTAATATTAATTCAAAGGAATGATGATGTATGTGATAGATAGAATTGATGAATAATTGGAAATGCTATAGCAAAAGCGAGAGCAGAAATGTAACATTAATAATGAGAGTGTTTATCCCAATAGAATGTAAACAAAGAAATAAACAACTATATATGTTATGGCAAAGTTACTATGACAGACAATAAGGATAGAGTGATGTTGATTTGGAAGGTCGGGATTACCAGAATCGACCCCTACTATCAATAATGCCTTTGCAAATTCGTATCTACTTTATTGTACAGAAAAGTTCTAAAATGGCCTGCCTCTGATGAGAGCAAAACCTCAAGTTACCTTTTCCCATGTCTAAAGGCTTTTTAGATATCTTGTATTGGTTTCTTCTGTATGATCGTGACTCTATGTCTAGAGTTGACTACAAGTGTCTATCAAATACTTACTCATTTCATTAAATTTTAATCCAACCATCCTAACCCTTTCGGAATTAGAATCAGTTTATAAGTATGAGTATAGTCTTCTATGCCTAGAAATTGTTTTGCATTTTAATTAAGAAATAAGAAAAATGAAATAGTAAAGTAAATTAGATATATATTGCATCCATAAAAATAGTTTAAGGTTTCATCAAAAGTAATCCCAACCCTATGAGATTTAGCTCATGAGCTGGGAAATAAAATTCCAAACCAAAATATTATCCAACATTGTGTTCAACTACTTCAATTCAACCTTTCAAAGGAAAATTAATGGAAATAATGGAAGAACTTCAGGAAACAGCTTTTGCTTTCCTAGCCCACACTTCGGTAGCACAATGTCCTGTGATGACCAAGAAGGACTGCCTTTGACTTCTTTTCTTTTGTGCAGCCAAACCCTTATTCACGCCAAACCCTTATTGGCTTTTATAAATAGATTAGGCTAGTGTCAGCTAATAGCTTTTGATTATCTTCTCCTTTTTTAGGAGGATTTATCTGGTACAAGTTTGAATTTGAATTGGGACTATTGCGCGAAAAATGTTGACTTGGTTTTCTCGGCATTGCCACGGCATCCATACTGGCAAACTGTCTACACTTTTGCCTTGACAAAACTTCACTCCTTTACTTCCTCATTCTAAAACATGTTCTTGCCACACCAACACAGAAAAAACTCCACCACAAGTGATTAAAAGTACCTAATTCCAACACAGTCCAAGTCTTAATGCAATATAAAAAATGCTAACTAAAGTGTATTAAAATGAAATAAAATGTACTCAAGTACAAGCAATTAGCTAGGTCTAAAGGCATGAAATATAAATCTTTTCAAGACTAATCACACCCCCAAACCTGAGTTATTGCTTGTCCTCAAGTAAAATACACCTAAATGCATGAATACACCTATTTTGCCTTGGCAAAAAAAAAAAAACTTCTTCTACTAGCTAACTATTCGAAAAACAATTTATACCTCCTTTCTCAACAATATTCTCTTTTCCTAAAACTGATTCGAATGTCAAAGGTTTGTTCAACAAAGGCAGTGCAAAATTTTCTCCTTAAAGACAAAATTTCCCAAGTACTCATGCATTCTTTCTTTCGTCCTATCGCAAATATCTTTTTATTCACTTAGTTTATTTGTTACCTAAACAGAAGTCACTTGCTTTAAGCCCATATCAAAATATGTTATTCACATTTTCATATATTTATTCTTTTTTTTTCTTTCCTTTTTTTTATTTTTTCTTTTTTTATTTTTTTAATGGAAACGATATTCGGGATTTAGTCATGTCACAAAAATATTTTTGACTTGACAATCACGATGGAGCTTACACTGAATTGTCGAGTACCTCATCATGTCAAACTTTAAATCAAAAGTCACTCATGAAGCTAAGGCCTTTAACTAAAAAGATGGATGGAGCATATAACTACCTCCTTAGCTACTCAGTCCTTTTCTATAGCGAAATGCCCCCAAAATTATATCACACACTCTTACTCAAACCCTATTTTCTAATCAATAGCACGATAGAGCAAACAAAGTAATGCTGACCTACTTAGCAATTCTAAGCATTAGAGTGCATACTTATTTAAGAAAAATATCGTAGCAATTTAACTAATATTTGATTTCAAAAATCCCTAAGGGCATAAAAAGATACTTACTATATTTTGAAAAACCGAAAAATAGAGTATATGACATCCCATTTTTAGAAATTAATTTCCAAGCACTTAGCCTAAGCTAACTTTACACAATCTATTGTTACCTATTCTAGATATATATAAAAAAATTCATCGAACATCATAAAGAAAAATTGTACTTCTTATAGACAAAATAGTATTTCAATAGTTATTATGCCATTACAGAACATCCTGTATACCAAAATGAACATACTAAATACAAAATGCAACCTAGAACACAATACACCCCCAAACCTAAGGGATGCATTGTCCTCAATGTATGTAAAATCATGAACAGTATATAACAAGTATGAATATGCATACAAACGATAAAAAAGAAAAAAAATATATGCAATGCATGAGAGAAAAATTATAACAATTCATTTTTTAATGGTGACGGAATAGTGGTTTTGGGACCACAAATTTATATCGTGTCGACTCGTAGATATTATTTTTAGAATCTTTATGGAGTTGCTGGAGTCATATTAAAATTTGGTTAAGAAATTTTAACGTTTAGATAGTTAATTTAAGAAAAAGGACCAAATTGTAAAAAGTGCAAAACTTATTAATTAATGCACTAGGATGATTTAATGGCCTAATTAATAAAGGTGGAAGGACCAATAGGGAAATTAGTCCTTATTTTAGATGGTGGATGGTAATGATGTTTAATTTAAAGAAAAAATTGAATAAAAATTAATTATAATGGCAATTTTGTAATTAAAACAAAATCAAAACAAAATTAAGTGAGAAATTAAGTCTTTATTCTTCATTTTTTGTTACTTCCATAGCTGAAAACACTAAAAACCTAGCTTGGAGAATCAGCCAAACTTATTTCTTTGCATGTGAGAGATTTCTATACTCGTTTCTTGTAATTTTTATGTTTTTGAGATCATTGCAACTAGGTCTAGCTAGCTCGTACCTTCGTTTTTAAATCCGTTAAAAATTTTAGAAGTTGTCATTGATGAATCTTTAATTTTTTTTTACAATATCTATTTATTTGAAGCTTTGATTGTGTTATTTGGTAATTTTGTGAAGTGATTTGTTAGATTTTGATTTAAGGGTTAAATTATAAAAAGTCAAAATTTTAGGGTTTGATAGTGAATTTGATGTTTAGTAGGGACTTTTTAAGGCCTAGTATATTTGGCTGAAATTTTGACTTGAGAAAATGGTTAATTTGATGATTTTCTAGTTAAAGGACTAAATTGCAAAAGTTATAAAAGTTAGGGGTAATTCTGTAATTTTGAAAATAAAAGGGTATAAAATCTAAAGTGAATTGGAGGGTGGAATGTAAGCTGATAATTGGGAAATTTTACATTTTAGATCAAGATCCTGTTGATATTCGTGGAAAAGGAAAAATTACAGATTTGCCCCTAAACTTCTACAACTACTACAATTCAGTCCAAGTAAGTTCGTACGAATTATAATTTTATATCTATATGAAACGCTTGATGATATAGTATGATATAATATATAATTGTTTTGTTATTAATGTTAAGTTGTTTGAAAAATATTGAAGAATTTCAATACTTAAATCAAATGAACGTGGGATAGAGTACGATCGATTGACGGCATGTTATGTGGGGGATTGGAGGGGAGATTGATGTGGTGTGAAATAAACATTTTCTTGAGTACGCTGAGGTTCATCATTTGTTCTGAACTCTCATGTTATACTCCTTGTTTCGGCATGTTTTCGGTTGGACTAGCTCCTATAAGCATTTGGCGTGTTATCAAGCGGATTAGCTCTTATGAGCATTTGGTGTGTTATTGGGTGGATTAGCTCTTACGAACATATGGTGTGTTATCAATTGGATTAGCTCTTATGAGATATTGGCGTGTTTTGATTGGATTATCTATGTACTCATATCCGTAAGTTATTCATCAGATTGTAAACCTCAGTGTTTTAACTTGTTTAGTGATTTTGATGCTTATGACATGTATTTGAGCTTTAATTGAACTATGCAATTCACATGATTGAGTTTCTGTATGACAAGGAACACATATAGTTGTATTATTATTGAATGATTTGTTGTATTTACATCGGTAAGATTTATCATTTTAATATGTCGAACTTACTAAGCTTCAATGAGCTTACTTGTGTTATTTTCTATTCTTGTAGATACTTTGAAGGTTGGATGGTCGGATCGGCACTCAAGTCATACTATCCACATATTTTTGGTAGTTTTTAGGATGTTCATTTTGGACTATATGGCATGTAATAGGCTTATTTCTTATTGCCATTGTTTTAATATGTAAAACTTTAATGTATGATCTTATATACAAGTGGTTAACCTAATATGATATATGTGAACTAAGAAAGATGTTTTAGATGCAAGTTTATGGTAGGAGTTAATGAAATGTTGTGATTTCGGTGCCTATGATAGGCATATTGGTTGAATGTTAAATTATATGAATTAACATGCTTAGGGTGATAGTTTATTTGTTGAGAAATTGAATATACTTGTGGTACCAATGAGGGTACATTGGTTAGACATTTAGGATGATTGATTTAGCATGTTTTAAGGTTTTTTAGTGTCATTTTAAGTAGGTCTTTTGTTGGTAAATGGATTACTTAGGGTTCAAGCAAACTTGAAATGGTAAACTTGTCACTTAAGGTTCATTTGGGTCCACATGGCCTGAGGCATGGGCATGTGACTCAACCATGTGAGACACACGACCATGTGTCATCTGATGATTGCTTTAGGGTGGAAATTAGTGAGTTACAAAACCTAACACATGGCCTAGCACACGGGCGTTTGGGGCAACTCAGAGAGTTACACGGCTTGGCACACAGGCGTGTGACACGGGTATGTGGCCCTACTCAAAAAGTTACACGGGTGAGGACATGGACTGGGACACGGCCGTGTGTCCCTAGTTCAATTGTTACACGGCCTGAGACATAGTTGTGTCTCTCAGTCATGTGAGGCACACGGCCGTGTGACCCCTATTATGCAAATTTTGTATCTTTTTCCTTAACTTTCCAAACTGTTTCAAGTTGGTCCCAAATTGTTTATAGGTTAATTTTAGAGCCACGATGGCTTGATTTAGAGACAGTATGCATGCATATGAATGGTGTAATAACCCGTTTCTGGCCGGGCCCATAATTAAATAAATAAAACCGAAAACAAAAAATAAAAATAAAATGAATGTTTATTTATTTAAACAGTCCATATACATAGCCCAAAAATTAAAACCCAGCAGCCCAAATACCTATGCCCGTTTACAACACAATACTAAGTCTACCCAAATCCAATAAACAGTGGCCCAATGAGACCCAAATTAGCAAGGCCCGGATGGCCCAAATGGTTAGCAGAACACGAAAGACCTAGGGTTTCAGAAACCCTAGGCACCGCAATCATGTGTCGATTCGTCTCGCGACGTTCCAGCTGCTCACCATCAACACCACGATTCCAAGCTCCAAATCACGCCGTGATCAACGCCACCGGTAGATCTATGTCACCAGCACAATCGTCGCCGGATTTTCCTCGATTGCCTTGAAAAACAGAAAGAAAAACAGCAGAAACGAAACAAACATAGTAAGAAATAAAATCGAAATCTGTAAATATGTTGTATAAGGCTATAAAAGCCGAATGAAAACAATGTAAAGTGGACCGATTTTTACAGAATATAAGAGATATTCATACACATATTCATAAAAAAGAAGTTCAAGCAGTTTTTTTAAAAAGGTGATTTAAGTTTTGTATTCTGTTATTTATTTTTCAACGAGTATACGAAACGATCTTTTGCAAAAAAAAAATTGATAATATTGTAAAAAAGGAGGAGGTTACCTGTGAAAGAACAAGGGTTTTTAACCCTCCGATCACCGGGTGTAGTGGCGCGTGGGCACCTAGAAATAGAAGCTCGACGGAGCCCAGACCTCTCTTTCCCCTCTCATTTTAGAGAGAATTTTAAAGTTTTTTTTTAAACACCGGTTTAAAATGATTTTAAAACCAAAATCGGGGCTTATATAGCCCTACAAAAACGGTGTCATTTTGCTTAATTCAATAAGCATTAAAATGGCACCATTTAGATAAAGGATCCGCGTGTTTTTTGTAAAATGGGTAAATTGCTTAATTGATCCTTCCTCCTTTTTAAATATTCACAATTTTATTTTATTTTTATTTAAATTTGACCCCTATTTTTTATTTTTGTTTCAATTTAGTCCTAATGACCGATATAAAGCTTATCTTGGAACGACGTCATTTTGGGATTAAGGTCTAATTACCCAATGAGTCCCTCGGCTTTTAGCTTATGTTTTAATTAGGCCCAGTTGTATTTTATTATTTTGCATTTAACCCCAAATTCTTTAATTAAATTCAATTTTAATCCTTTTAAATATTTAATTTATTTTAAATACTTTATACATTATTTAATTTTTTTAAAATATTAGTTATATAAAATGATATATATTATTTTTATTTATATATTATCCACTATATTATTTTTATTATTATTTTATTTATAAATTATATTTTATTATATATTTTATTATATTATTATATTTTTTATAAATTATGTATTATTATTTATTAATTGTGTAAATTTTAACTTTTTTATATTATTATTAAATAATAGTATATATTATCCGTATTTATAGTGTTTATATTTTATTATATTTTATTTATATTTTATTACATATTATATTTTATTATATATTTTTATATTATTTATATTATTATATATTTTGGTTATAAATTATATATGTTCTACTATATATTATCTCTTACATTACTTTTATTTCATTATAAAATATACTCATTAATTATATAGTTTTTTTATTTTATTATTAAATAAATATGTGTAATATTAATATTTAGTACATTATTTTGTTAATATATTAAGTTATTATACCCTATAATATGGTTTTTATATATATATTAATCATTTAAAAAAAAAGTTTTCCTTTTTTATTTTCATATTATTCTAAAAATTTATGAATATCTTTATTTTTTTATTTTTATGTAATTTATATTTCATATGTTCATAATTGATTTATTTACTTTTTGTTTCTCTTATTTTGTTATTGTTTAGTAGGCTAAATTTTCATATAATATTTGTTATTGTTTTTTACATATTTGCATGAAAAATTAATCATTTATGTTGATTTAAGGCACATTTGCATGAAATGTTGTTATATACATGTGTTATGCAATTTATACCATTAAATTCATTATACTCTACATTGTATTTTGTACGTAACAATAATGCATGTACATTTATGTTATTTACGATTATATATGCATAAAATGAATAATATATATTGTGTAATTTATACCATTATTTATCATCCTTTATATTATGTTTGTACAGAATGTTAAAATAGGTATTATGTAGGTTAGTTTATATTGATCCTTTGTAATATGTTGAATGCATCATCACTTTAAAGAACCTTTGTATTTCATTCGATCCAAAAAAATTTGAAAAAATAAGGCAATGTTTTGATAGTTAAGAATTCGAGAAATAGCGCCCTAACATGCTGGGTTGCGATTTCCCGTTTATCTAAATATCTAAAATATCCTTTTAAACGAGTTTTACAAATCACAGGATGATTTCAGTTACCAAAGTTTAAAGATATCGTGTCCAATCATGCTGGATGTGGTGTTTGTATCCTTTTGAAGCGTAGGAATCTTAATTCTTTTAAATTCAAAATATTACGGTTTTAAAGGAAATCTCATTTTTAAATTCTTTCAAATTTCTGACATTAAGACAAAATTATTCAATTTGGTACCAATTTTGGGCGTTACGAGGGTGCTAATCCTTCCTCGTACGTAACCGACTCCCGAACCTGTTTTCTTATAATTTTGTAGACCAAAACGTTTTATAATGTGATCTAATCACACTTTAAAAGATTGGTGGCAACTCCCGTCTTCATTTTTTTAAAAACCGTTTTTAAGGAGGTTTCGACAAATGGTTTATGATGTGATTAAAATATTGAATGGTATAATGTACAAATGTTTCTGATTGTTTAGTAATACTCCGTAAGCTTAATCCGGTAACGGAGATGGGTAAGGGTTGTTACAAAAACAAAAACAAAAACTTAACTTTCTTGGACTTGAATGTTGACACTTCATTCAATTCTTTTTTTGGACTTGCGAGCACTAACTTTGTATCGCATCTTCCTTTTCCGTAGGTCAACTTCCTCACCTTCTTTGTCAGTCTCTGTTAGTTCATCAATCAATTGATTGATTGCTTGATCCTATGCAGTCATGGAGGTGGGTGAAGATGTCGGTACAAGAGTTTTACCTTTTTCAATAACAGTAGCTGGTGTAGTGGCTGGGACATTTTTTTCTTCCTTTCCTTCTTCTACATCCTTCTCTAGTTCGGCAGGTTGACTTTTCTAACTCCTCTTCAACAGCTTTTCTTTGATTTACAGTGGCACCTTCAGTTACAAAGTTAGTTCTTTGTAGCGGTTGGAATCGGTTCTTCTCTGCACTCATTAGACGAGAGCAAAGTAGCTGGGAAAGTAGGAAATTCTGGCATAGGTTTTAAAAAAAAATTTCTGGAGGAATCTTCTTAATGCCAAAACCCTATCTTTCACACACGACCAATATTGAGCCTAGCTTTCATTGCTTTGTTCCAACTCTTCCATCATCTGGTATTGTTGCACCTCAAACAAAGACAACCTCTGTTCTAACTGCTTTAAAGAAGTCAAGATCTCCTGGTCATGAGAGGTAGGAGATGTTGTTGTGGGAACATGTGTGGTAAGGGAAGCTTGACTGTGTTGGAATGTTGCAGCAAACTCAGTTCCTCGTAGCTTGGCAAAAATTACTTATGTTCTCCCACCCTTATTTAGGGTAATGTCCTCAACGGCAACACAGGCACATTTGTTGTCTTACATAGGGTAGAAATAAGGAAGGAAATTTCAAACTCCTGGCATTCTTATCAGCACATCTATGGACCTCTTGGAAGATAATCTTCCCTAAATTTTTCTATCTTCCTTGTAAAATAGAATGCAGCAACAATATTCTTTCTTTCGAAACAGTTGTGTTATGCATATATGGCATAAGAAGACTCCTTAAAAAGTGGCACCATACCTTCTCAATTGGTTTTAATGCAGCTCTTTCAACTGTGTAACACTCCTGGCTTGAAATAATCCACTGCGTTCTTTCAACGCATAAATCTTCCAATACCTTTGGCAATCCCTCCAATGCAATATTCTTGTCAAACTTGGAATGCTCATCTCTAACCTCCTTGATGTCGAACTGGGCATTAATATGGTCTTTGTCGAATGGCGCAGATTTGCCCCTCACATAAATGGAGAATCTGAGGAATTTACATGAGCGTAAAACTACCTTACCACTTTACCCACAACATCCCCTGGGTGTAGACAAAATCTGCTCTAGTTGTGCTTTTCTACAATTGAGGATACTGATTCATTGTACCCCTTGTGGCAGCAGCAGCATTGAAGAATATCTTCGATTGTGGGTCACCACCATGCAAAGATTCTACTATTTTAGAAGTACTCTTTACACGAGCCATGAAGAGAAAGTCAAGGAAATAGAAAAGAAAAATAATGGAGTAAACAAAAAATAGTAGAAAGGTTTAATATGAGAAAACCGTAAAAATGTGAACTTTGTGAGAAGTGGGAAACGTGAATAGTTTGAAGAAAATAAAAAGGGATAATGCTGAGAATTTTTAGGGAATGGGAAACGTGATGAGGAAGGCTTATGTTGTAGAGGAAAAGTTAAAAATGGAAAAGAATTTTGGAGGGGAAATGAAATAATTGAGCCCTACATTGTGGACTTCATACTTTAGGTTTCCCAATATTCACTAAATGCAACTGCCTAAAATTCTTTCCTTTGGAATTTTCTAACCGGTTAACTCTTTTATTAACACCTAATCATTCAGTTTTTCATGGCATAACGTTTCTCTGTAATGCTGCGACAAACTGCTGCTCATTACACACTAACAAATCCTGCTTCTTTTATTCTACTCTTGTTCATAATAATAAAAAAACATAGAAATGAAACTGTATTAAAAATAATAAGAATGAAAATAACAATGGGAACTGAAATAGAAAAACTCCTTATTAATGAAAACAAAAAATTCAAACATCACGAAGGCTAACGTTTTACTAGTCACGCTCTATAGGAGCACCACAGTAATGTAGATTTTAACAACAACAGAACCATCCAAATACACTTGAATTACTTCAAAAAGACCTAACAATCTAGATTTTAACTTACCAGGAAATAATTTGAGCCTGGAATTGAACAATAATACCTGCTGTCTAGGTTTAAATTACCTTGGCAAAATTTTGGCATCATGCCATTTCTTGGTCTTTTCCTTATACAAACAAGCATTCTCATATGCTTGTGTTTGAAACTCTTCCATCTCATTCAATTTTAGCAATCTCTTGCTGCCAGCAGCAGCCCAATCCATGTTCAGCTTCTTAATCGCCCAAAATGCTTTATACTCAAGTTCAACAGGTAAATGACATGGCTTACTATAAACAAGATTAAAAGGTGACATCCCTAATGGTGTTTTAAATGAATTTTGGTATGTCCATAGAGCTTCATCCAATCAAGTAAACTAGTCCTTTTGAGATGCATTCACCACTTTTTCCAGAATTTGTTTAACGTTTCTACAAGAGATTTTAGCTTGGCCATTTATGTGAGGGTGATATTCTATGGAAATTCTATGTTTCACCCTATATCTGCGTAAGGCATTGGCCATCAGTTTACAATTAAAATGGGATCCCTCGTCACTCATAATGGCTCTTGGTGTAACAAATCATGTGAAATTGTTCTTATACAAAAATTTCAATATCGACTTAGCATCATTAGAGGCTTCTATCCACTTAAAAACATAGTCTATTTCCAAAAGTATGTATAGCTTGCCCAAAAATGGTGGAAACGGACCCATAAAGTCTATTCCCCATACATCAAACAATTAAATCTCCAATATACTTTGCAACGACATTTCCTATCTCCTAGACACATTTCTTGTTCTCTAACAATGGTTACACAACCTATAAAATTCATGAGCATCTTTAAATAAACTTGGCCAATAGAATCCTGACTAGAATACCTTGGTAGCTATTTTCATTCCTCAAAAATTTCCTCCATATGGGGCTGAGTGACAATCTTGTAAGATACTATGCATCTCGTCATTGGGGACGCACTTTCGAATTATTTGATTTACTTAATGCTTGAATAGGAATGGTTTATCCCAATAGTACTGTTTGGCATCGTGAAGATATTTTCATCTTTTATGAGCATTGAAGTCAGGTGGCATTACACCACTTACTAAGAAGTTTACTATGTCGGCATACTAAGGTAATGCCTTGGTAATGAGCAACTATTCATCTGGGAATTCTTCTTAATAAGTTTCTTCCTTTCATCTTCATTTCCCGATTCTATTCTTGACAAATTGTCAGCCACTTAATTTTCAGTACTCTTCTGATCTCTAATTTCCAAATTAAACTCTTGTAACAAGAGTATCCACCTAATGAATCTCAGCTTGGCATCTTTCTTCCGTATCAAGTACTGATGGCCGAGTGATCTGTTTAGATTGTGACCATTGGTCCTACTAAATAAGAATGAAATTTGTTGAATGTAAAGACCACTGCCAGTAATTCCTTCTCCGTAGTGGTATAATTAAGTTGAGCCCCTGTCAACGTCCTACTAGCATAATATATTGCATGTGGTACATTGTTTCTCCTTTGGCTCAACACTGCTTCCGCAGCATAATTACTGGCATCGTACATGAGCTCAAAGGGCAATGTACATTCTAGACCAACCACAATCAATGTTGTTACAAGCCGTTTCTTGAGCTCCTCGAAAGCCTGCAAACATTACTCATCAAAATTAAAAAGTTTATTCTGTTCAAGTAAAGTACAGAAAGGTTTAAAGATTTTTGAAAAATCCTTGACAAATCTTCTGTAAAATCCTATATGTCCTAGAAAACTTCTAATACCCTTAACATTAGTGGGCAGTGGCAATTTTTCGATCACTTCTAATTTTTGCTCTGTCTAGTTCAATTCCTCGCCATGACACACTATGTCCTAGGACAATGCCTTCACGGACCATGAAATTACATTTCTCCTAGTTTAATACTAGATTCATTTCTTCATAGTGGCATATAACCATATTTAAATTTGTTTCTTCACAGTTTAATAGGACTTACCCACGAGCTATTTGAAATTGGTAAATAAAGTCAACATCAAGCCACTTGATAATTTCTTTCTTGACAACTTTCTTCATAATCGGATTCAGTTGTCTTTGCTGTTCAATGGATTTGTTATGTCAATCTTCCAACAAAATTTTGTGCATACAAAATGTAGGGTTAATTCCCTTTATATCGACAAGGGTCCAACCTAGTGCTCTTTTAGATCGCCGTAACACTTCTAACAACCTATCCTCTTGCTCAAGTGTTAGCTTAGCAGAAATTACAACTGGAAAAGTACTATTTTTTCCCAAATACGCATATTTCAAATGCTGTGGTAGAGGCATTAACTCTAGTACAGGATATTCATCTAAAGATGGTTTAGGAGGCTTACAAGATCGATCTCATAAATCTAGGGATTCAAATTTCTTCCTTAGATTATCCACTATCTGTTGGGCTTCCATAAATTCACTAGGCTCTTCAAAACTTACGGTGTCACCTTGCTCCGTCAAATCATCTTCATTGTCAGACTTGTCGTGGTAAAATTTTGTAATTTCATTCACTACTGTTTCTATCTAGTCAATGGCGTAACATCCCCTATTCTCGTCTAGACATTTTAACGCATCAAACACATTAACAATAACCTACTGATCATTCACTCTCATGGTTAGCTCGCCTTTCTACACATCAATTAGGGTCTTGCCAGTAGGAAGAAACGATCTTCCTAGGTCAGCTTCACATTCTAAAATAAGAAAATCTGCTAAAAAGATAAATTTATCCACCCTTACCAATACATCTTCAATTTTACCTTCTATATGAGCGTAAGATCGGCCAGCCAATTGCAACGTCATTGTGGTAGGTCTCACTTTCCCAATTCCTAGCTTCTTGGAAATAGACATAGGCATTAGATTTATACTTGCGCCTAGATCACATAATGTTTTTCCTACATAATGATTTCCAATTGAACATGGGATAGTGAAACTCCCTGGGTCCTTTAACTTTAGAGGTATCTTATTCATTAACATTATTTTGCATCCTTCGATGAGAGCAATAGTCTCAAATTCTCCCAACCTGTGTTTTTTTAACAATATGTCTTTCATGAATTTCACGTAATTGGGCATTTGCTCCAAAGCTTTGACTAGCGGTATATTTATGTGGAGTTGCTTCAAAACATCTAAAAATATTTTAAACTAAGCATTTTGTTTGGAACTATGGAATCACTATGGAAAAGCTAGAGGCAATCGTCCTTCTGGTTGTTGATATTATTTTTCTATGGCATTTTTGTTGGCAACCTGATCTGGTTCTGCCATAGAATTCTTCTGCTTATCCTTTTTAGATGCAATATGTTTTTCAGATGGTTTTGGGATCTTTACCTAGTTGTTACTTTCATTATCCTCTCCTGCTACGACATCGTGAAGAAAATCACTCAATTGAGTCCTGCTTCTAAGGGTGATAGCCTTGTACTACTCCTTGCCTTGTGTTCATGAACTCTCGGTATCACTTGGAAACACTCATTGTGGCCTTGAATTTAGAGCATTCTCTATTTTCCCCACTTACAGCTTAACTCTGAATTACAACATCATTCTTGGCCATATATTCCTTTAACAAAGCTTCAATGAAAGTAGAAGTGATGCTTGACCATATTGAATATTTTGCCTTGCAATAGGTTGAACATAACTAGGCGGTGCATTGTTGAAATTTTCTGCATCTTGATTACTCCAACTAAAATTTAGATGCTCCTTCCATCCTAAATTGTAGATGTTGGAATATGTATTATTATTTCAATTGGAATTACTTATTTAGTATACTGACGTTGGGTTTGATAGGCATTCGTCAAACACATGATTTTCCTCGCAATAAACATATGACAACTCTATTGATTTCATCTCATGGACTACAGTTGAATTTTTCATGGTTTTAATCATATTAGCTAGAAAAGATACCTAGGTCGTTAACAAAATGATTGCATCAAGCTTGATGGTACCGCCAGCTCTCTTACCCATCCCAACTCTCGTGGTCAGATACTGATAATTGTTATTGGCAATCTTTTCCAGGATCTCGTATTCTTCATTATAAGTTTTGTCCAACAACATACCATTGTAAAACGTATCAACTACCATCCTTGTGTGCGCATTCAACCCATTGTAAAACATTTCCATTTGAGTCCAGTGCTGGAATCTATGCATTGGACATTTCTGAATTAACTCCTTAAATCGTTCCCAAGCTTCATATAGCGTCTCATCCTCCATCCGTCGAAAAAATGTAATATCATTTCTCAACTTGGCATTTATAGTAGGTAGGTTATACCGTAGCAAGAATACCTGGAAAATATCATTCCATGGTGCAACTGTTCCTAATGCCAAAACATTTAGCCATGCTCTCGCACAATCTCTTAAAGAATATGGGAATAACTTAAGTCTCAAGGCATCTTTAAGAACATCCTGTTGTTTGAATAAATCACTTACTTCTAGAAATAGTCTTAGATGTACTCGTGGTTCTTCAGTGGGGAGTCCACCAAATTTTCCTATGGTTTGTAACATCTAGAACGTTACCGATTTCAACTAGAATTGCTAAGCTTGTATAGTTGGTCTGACTATCCCTTGATTCAAATCATCCAGTATTGGAATGACATGATCTCTAATTGGCCTATCTCGATCATCCACCATACGTCCAATGGGAGCATTTTCATTGTGATCATATGGATTACCATTAAGATTGTTCCTATTTCCAATCATTTTTCTCATTTCATTTCACTTTCTCCGCAAGGTTTCGTCAATTTCTGAATCAAAATGGTATTTTTGTGTTAGTAAGAATACCTTTTCTCATACACTTATGGTAAAACTGTAAAAAGTAAATATACTAAGTTACATAAAACTACTAAGTAAAATAACCAAACCAAATTTCACCAAATTGTCTGTAACACCCCTAACCCGTATCCATCGTCGAAATAGGGTTACAAAGTGTTACCAAAGTTTTTCAAAATGTTTACAGATAATTTAAGTCAAATTCTATTCATTTACTAAGATTATTCATAACGTCCCTTAAATGGACCATCGAGGCCCAAAAAGAGTATTATAATCGAATTGGGACAAAATCAAGAATTCAGAGAAATTTTTGCGAAATTTCTAAAATTTTCCAAGATGCAGGGCTCACACGCCCGTGTCGTCCAAGGGACACGCTCGCGTGCCTCTATGACATGCCCGTGCTACAAGTCATGTTTGACCCTAAGTAACTCTCTGACTTATGGCACATGACCGGCCACACGCTCGTGTGCTAGGTCGTGTGATTAATTAATTTTCTTCGAAATTAGGTGCAGGTTTCACACGGCCAAGACACATGCCCGTGTTCTAGGCCGTGTCGCACACACGGCTGAGACACACGCCCGTGTCTCTACCCATATGCTCAATTCTGAGCACTTTATTTCTCAAATTTAAGGTGCAGGGGACACACGGCCAGACCACACGCCCATGTGCTAAGCCGTGTGTCACACACTGTCAAGACACATGCTCGTGTGTCTACCCGTGTGGACAAAATAAAGCCATTTCTAGCTTCATTTCTCACCCAAAACCTTGCCGTAAACCTACACCAAAACTTGCATTCATAAACCAACCAATCCAAGCATTTTAATCAAGCTAATTCTACCATTTAGCATGGTATATCGTTACATGCTTTCATGCTTTTAATCTTACCTTATTAAGCATACTCGTTTAACCTTTCTCAATCAATCAAAACTAAACACTTATGTTATCACCATGAATTAACCTATATATATATATATGTATATCAATACATAATCATCACTAGCCATTCCAATGGCTAGATTACAATAACCATCTACATTTACATGCCAATATGGCCAATTAACCTATACATGCCATTATAACCACAATTGTTTTACCATATGTACCGAAATGAGCTGATAGATAGTATGAGTGATCTCCGCCAAGCTTCCAATCCAACGAACTTCTGATTTACTATAAAATATGGAAATAAAACTAAGTAAGCATATAATGCTTAGTAAGTTCGTATAACATGGTACTTAACTTACCATTTATTGTATTGCAAGATAAACATGTAAGGCACATTCAATCAATTTGATTTCAAGCCCTACACATATCCTCATTACCATTGTTTGTCATATATTCCGTATCACGTATCCATATAACACGTATAAACCATATATTTATATTACAAGTATATTTTCATAACAATTCATCTCGAGTTCAGATTATTCCATGTCAGAACTTTACTCCTCTAATTCGAAATATCAATGTCACACGAGTAGTACACTCAAGGTGTACAAATCTATAATCAAGGATAAACATACTCATCAAATAAATTTCATATACAAATATCATCATCTAATATTTCCATGTATCCATTATCATATATAATCATTTCATGTATTTTAGGCAGATACGTGCAATAACTCATTTCTTATTCATATCTTCTCATGTCTAGATTATTACCCGTTGAATTTATTCGGAATATCGATGGATACACAGGTAGTACACCTGAGGTGTACAATTCAGGATCCGTCAATTCATGTCCAATGGTACCCATAAGATACTATTTCAGAGAGTACACTCTCAAGCCACACATATATACAACAGGATTACCAGTCCAGGCTAAATCCTTTTTATGACATATGCTCTAAAGCGCTTGATCTGGATTACCCGTCCGGGCTAAATCCATTCCATAACATATGCTCGAAAGGACTTATATCAATAAGGGAAATCACATTTATCCATCGATTTTCATTTATTAAAATGGAATTTAACATTTTTCAAGCATTATCAGGCATGTGATTATTTCATACATCTATAAAATTTATATAATTTAAATAAACACATTCTATATTCATTTTAAGCATAAAAGTAACATTTTTATCATTTATCATTTATCGAGCATTATCGTTGATCGGGCTTTGTCAAATATGTCTTCAATGTCATATATATATATGATATTTATACAATTCACAAACACAACATTAAATTCAAGCATATAAAGATACACAATTTAGTTATACGAACTTACCTTGATAAATGTTCGTATACGTAAAATCTACTAATCCGACATTTTCCTCTTTTCCTCATTCTAACTTCGAATTTTGTTTATCCGGATCTAATTTGGCCAAGAAAGCTTGCTTTCTCTTTCCTAGAGTTTCCATGGAATATTTTGGGAAGAATATGATATAAAATTATTTTTATTTCTATTTAATTATTTATCATCTTTTAATTTTATCACTTTTCAATTTAGTCCCTAGCCTTTTTCTAATTTTCCATAGATGAATCATCCAAAAATATCTACTAAATTTTCATTAATGGTCTAATTACCATATAAGGACCTCCAATTTAAATTTCTATAGCTATTTAATACCTTTAGCTATTAGAACACACCTTTTGCACTTTACGCGATTTAGTCCTTTATCAAATTAAACATGTAATCGATAAAAATTATTTACGAAATTTTCACACAATATTATTATCATACTGTAGATCATAAAATAATAATAAAATAAATTTTATTTTCGGGATCGGATTTGTGGTCCCGAAACCACTGTTCTGATTTCTCTAAAAATGGGATGTTACAACTCTCCCCCTTAAAAAATTTTGTCCTCGAAAATTTATAACAGTAAAGAGATTTGGATATTACTTTCTCATGTTTTCTTCCAGTTTTTCCCAGGTAGCTTTCTCTATATCATATCATTATTAGAAAACTTTTATCGAAGCTACTTTTTATTTCTCAGTTTCCTCACTTCACGTGCCAGAATTCTGATCAATTCTTCACTATAACTCATGTCAAGCTGAATTTTAATTTCCATCAGAGGAATAACTGATAATGTATCTGATTAATACCATCCGATAAGTAACACTTCCAACTCTTTCAGTAAATTTCATGTAATTCAATAAATTAATGACTTAATTTGTCTTTACAGTCAAACCGGAAAACTTTCTTCCATAGCAAATTTTCAGAAACACTTTGTCGCCAGCTTGAAACTCTATTTCTTTTCATTTAAAATTCACATAAAATCTCTGACAAATTAGAAGCTGCTTTAAACTTATCTCGAATCTTTTCCACATTTTTTTCTGTTTCACGAATCATATCAACTCTATGTATTTTTTCTTGCCAAACTTAGTCCAATAATATGTAATTTTGACTAACAGCAATTATTTCTTTTCCGTTTGCCTTCAAATTCTAAAATATAGCATCAAAACATATCTTCAAGAATCAGAATAACACACTCAAACTGACCATCAGTCTGAAAACGAAACGCAGTATCAAAATTTGTAACTACCTACCCAGAGCTTCTTATAATTTATTCTAAAATTAGGAACTGAACCGTAAACTGTGGATCTCTTTCAACATATTGAAGACTGACACTCCATATAGCTTGACAATTTTATAAACTTATATCTTATTCAATCTATCAAGTGAATGTTTCATTCATACTGAGATAAAATGTATGAACTTTTTCAAACAATTGGTGATTACCCAAATAACATCTTTCTTTTTCTAAGATGGGAGTAATCCCTATATAAAATTCATAATAACTTTATTCCATTTTCGTTCCAGTGTCATCACTAGCTATAACAATTCTAAAAGTATCAGTACCTGATATTTAGCTTTAATCTATTGACATATTAAACATTTAAACATAATTTTAGAGACATCACATTTCATTCTGGTTTACCAATACATCCTTTTCAATTTATCATACTTCTCGGATGATAGATATATTACCATTGTGAGTTCTGTATAAAAATTGTTGTACAAGCTTTAATTTCTTCAGTACACAGGCTCTATTTTGGAATAACAGTCAATGATCATATTCAAATCTGATATCCTGAATCAGTAATTATTTCACTCTGTACCCATTTAACTTATAACTTATTATCACTTTCTTGGGCTTCACCGATCTGTTGTAGAAACATCAGCTTAGCTTAAAGCTCAGCTAAAATTAATCTTTCATCAGACAACAGCAATTGAGTATTTATAACTCATAAAGCAAACAAAGATTTTCTACTCAAAATATCAGCAACTATATTTACTTTTCCTAAATGCTAATCAATTACCAAATCAGGGTCTTTCAATAATTCAAATCATCTACTCTATTTCAGATTCAAATCATTCTATACCATTAGGTGTTCTAAAGTTTTTTGGTCAGTACATATATGATATTTTCACCATACAGATACTGTTACCAAATTCTCAGTGCAAACACAATAATTATTAATTTAAGATCACATATCAGGCAATTCTTTTCTTATAGCTTTATCTGGCTAGAAGTATAGACCATTGTTTTGTCCTTCTTCATCAAAATATAGACTAATCCATTCAATGATGTATCACTGTAATAATAAATTCCTTATCCAATTTAGACTGAACCAGAACTGATGCTTCGGTCATTAGAGCTTCCAACTGGTCAAAACTTTACTAACATTTATTAGTCCATTCAAATCTTACATCTTTCTGTAATATCCATATCATTGATGTAGCTATCATAGAAAACACTTTCACAAAAATTAAAAAGGATATCGAAGCTTTAAATTATTCTGAGGCCACAATCATCAGATAGGTTAAAACCATGATACTATAATAGATCTGACATTTCAACAATATAAACGGAACAATACCTCAACTTTAATAATATTTTTCAGATAGAAGAGGAAAACCGAGGGTGGCTCCAATATCAACCAGTGCAATAATATAGTTTCTATCATTTGTGATCCATATTACCAAATTCCCATGATCAAGTCAAAATTCATAACAGTAGTAAGTATAATTACCACTGCCAATGACTATCTTTTTCAGTCAGACCATAAAATAACAAGAAAATTGATATAACGAAATCCAAATTGCAAAGCTATACTGAAGTTCTGAGAAGATAATCCATGTTGAATAATAAAAAGATTGATGACATCTCAGAGAAAATCCAAAAGAGTAATATTGCACATTCACACTATAAGCAGTCATAATAGAGACAGTGTAATTTACACAATTGCCATTCAGAACTTCAACCAACAAAAGTAGAAAATAGTATCATACAAATCTTATCATCAAGTCTTTTATCACCTATAATGGCTTGGTAAACCAAAGAAAAATAAAGCAATATCACTCATGAATCAATCAGACTTGCAATAATTTCCGTCTATTACCATGTTTAGCCAACCTTTACATATAATGATTATAGCATCCGAACATGAGCAGTTACATATATCTCTGAGAATAACAGTACATATAGAATACCCATATAAAATACCCAAAAGAGATTGCTGTAATATACCCAATTATAATAGTTGTATTCAAATATTTTGCAATTTTATCACTAATCCACTAACATATATAGTCATCAATAATCCCACATCATTCAGTTCACTCACAAAGCTTATTCAGAAGAAATTTTCAACTAACCTATTCTGTAGATACCATATCTGAATAAATCGATTTCTCATAAATAACTTCTTTCTTTAATAGTGACATCACGTATCCCAAATAGTTTTCAGAAAAATCTAATACCTCTCTTCATAACCCATTTTTATTTACTAACCTCAGTTTTAACTACTTTATTTATCGGTCAACCACTGATCTCTTCAGTTCCATATCTCTGAACTAAATCATTATAAATCTTATGAATTCTACTGTATGAAACTGTACTGGTGAGGGGGTCGAGATTGTAAAGCCTCATAATTTAACTTTCATGTATATACTCATATATCATAACATTTATCATTCTCATATACTATAAAATTATTCGTACCTTTTTGAATTTTCTTTCATCATAAGTAACATTTTTACTCAGGAACGTGAGTATCACTTTCAACAGTATCGGAATTAGCTCAGTTGGAAAGCATCTCTATCTATTTGTAAAATAATTTTCATCAGAGTTGGGAGATATCACACTATCACATGTAATATAATGGCATGTATTTCTAAACTCCACATATGCTATGTTTAGTCTGATAACTGACTAAACCATGGCTCTGATACCACTAAATGTAACACCCCTAACCCGTATCCATCACCAGAAGAGGGTTACGGAGCGTTACCAAAGTTTTTTTAGAACATTTACAAATAATTTAAGTCAAATTATATTTATTTACTGGGATTATTCATAATGTCCCTTAAATGGACCATCGAGGCCCAAAACGAGTATTATAACTGAATTGGGACTAAATCGGGAACTCAGATAATTTTTCGCGAAATTTTTAAAATTTTCCAAGATGCTGGGCTCACATGCCCGTGTCGTCCAAGGGACACGCTCGTGTGACCCTATGACACGCCTGTGCTACAGGTCGTGTTTGACCCTGAGTAACTCTCTGACTTATGCCACACGACCGGCCACACGCCCGTGTGCTAGGCCGTGTGATTAATTAATTTTCTTCAAAATTAGGTACATGTTTCACACGGCCAAGACACATGCCCGTGTTTTAGGCCGTGTCGCACACACGGCTGAGACACACGCCCGTGTCTCTACCCATGTGCTCAATTCTGAGCATTTTATTTCTCAAATTTAAGGTGCAGGGGACACACGGCCAGACCACACGCCCATGTGCTAAGCCGTGTGTCACACACTTTCAAGACACACACCCGTGTATCTACCCGTGTGGACAAAATAAAGCCATTTCTAGCTTCATTTCTCACCCAAAACCTTGCCGTAAACCTACACCAAAACTTGCATTCATAAACCAACCAATCCAAGCATTTTAATCAAGCTAATTCTACCATTTAGCATCGTATATCGTTACATGCTTTCATGCTTTTAATCTTACCTTATTAAGCATACTCGTTTAAACTTTCTCAATCAATCAAAAATAAACACTTATGTTATCACCATGAAGTAACCTATATATATATATATATGTATATCAATACATAATCATCACTAGCCATTCCAATGGCTAGATTACAATAACCATCTACATTTACATGCCAATATGGCCAATTAACATATACATGCCATTATAACCACAATTGTTTTACCATATGTACCGAAATGAGCTGATAGATAGTGTGAGTGATCTCTGCCAAGCTTCCAATCCAACGAACTTCTAATTTACTATAAAATATGGAAATAAAACTAAGTAAGCATATAATGCTTAGTAAGTTCGTATAACATGGTACTTAACTTACCATTTATTGTATTGCAAGATAAACATGTAAGGCACATTCAATCAATTTGATTTCAAGCCCTACACATATCCTCGTTGCCCTTGTTTGTCATATATTCCATATCACGTATCCATATAACACGTATAAACCATATCTTTATATTACAAGTATATTTTCATAACAATTCATCTCGAGTTCAGATTATTCCATGTCAGAACTTTACTCCTCTAATTCGAAATATCAATGTCACACGAGTAGTACACTCAAGGTGTACAAATCTATAATCAAGGATGAACATACTCATCAAATAAATTTCATATACAAATATCATCATCTAATATTTCCATGTATCCATTATCATATATAATCATTTCATGTATTTTAGGCAGATACGTGCAATAACTCATTTCTTATTCATATCTTCTCATGTCTAGATTATTACCCGTTGAATTTATTTAGAATATCGATGGATACACAGGTAGTACACTCGAGGTGTACAATTTAGGATCCGTCAATTCACGTCCAATGGTACCCATAAGATACTATTTCAGAGAGTACACTCTCAAGCCACACATATATACAACAGGATTACCAGTCCAGGCTAAATTCTGTCTCCAATATATATAGAGCTTAGTCAGGATTACCAGTCCAAGCTAAATCCTTTTTATGACATATGCTCTAAAGTACTTGATCTAGATTATCCATCCAGGCTAAATCCATTCCATAACATATGCTCGAAAGGACTTATATCAATAAGGAAAATCACATTTATCCATCGATTTTCATTTATTGAAACGGGATTTAACATTTTTCAAGCATTATCAGGCATGTGATTATTTTATACATCTATAACATTCATATAATTCAAATAAACACATTCCACATTCATTTCAAGCATAAAACATTGTTATCATTTATCATTTATCGGGCATTATCATTGATTGGGCTTTGTCAGATATGTCTTCAATGTCATATATATATGATATTTATACAATTCACAAATGCAACATTAAATTCAAGCATCTAAATATACACAATTTAGTTACACGAACTTACCTTGACAAATGTTCATATACATAAAATCTACTAATCCAACATTTTCCTATTTTCTTCATTTTAGCTTCAAATTTGGTCTATTCAGATCTAATTTGGCCAAGAAAGCTTGCTTTCTCTTTCCTAGGGTTTTCATGGAATATTTTGGGAAGAAGATGATATAAAATGATTTTTATTTCTATTTTATAATTTATCATCTTTTAATTTTATCACTTTTTAATTTAGTCCCTAGCGTTTTTCTAATTTTCCATAGATGAATCATCCAAAAATATCTACTAACTTTTCATTGATGGTCTAATTACCATATAACGACCTCCAATTTAAATTTACATAGCTATTTAATACCTTTAGCTATTAGAACATAACTTTTGCACTTTACGCGATTTAGTCCTTTATCAAATTAAACATGTAATCGATAAAATTTATTTACAAAATTTTCACACAATATTATTATCATACTGTAGACCATAAAATAATATTAAAATAAATTTTCTTTTCGGGATAGGATTTGTGGTCCCAAAACCACTGTTTCAATTTCTCTAAAACTGGGTTGTTACAGTGTCGATCCCCGGCAAGGGCCCAAAACTTGTCGCATATGAAATGATATGCGACTTGTGAAAGTATACACGTTGTTTCAAGTAATAAAGTGATGAGTGAGTATCATTCCATGAGGATCGAATTGAGGCACAAAATTGGTCAAGTTATTGTAATATGGTTAATGTTATGGCAAAACTGACAAATAAGATGATATGGTAAACTAAGGTAAGTATGCAATGTTAATTTAGAGGAATGATGATGTATGCAATCGATGGAATTTATGAATAATTGGAAATGTTATAGCAAAAGTGAGAGCAAAAATGTAATGGTAATAACAAGAGTGCTTATCCGAATAGAATGTAAAGAAAGAAATAAACAACTGAATATGTTGTTGCAAAGTTACTACGACAAAGAATAAGGATAGACTAATGTTGATTCGGAAGGTCATGATTACCCAAAATCAACCCTCACTATCAATAATGCCTTGGCAAAATCATATCTACTTTACTACATAGAAGAGTTCTAAAATGGTCTGGATCTCTCGGGAGCAAAACCTCAAGTTACCTTGCTCGTGTCTAAAGGCTTTTTAGATATCTTGTATAGGTTCCTTCTGTATGATCGTGACTCTATGTCTAGAGTCAACTACAAGTATCTATCGAATACTTGCCTATTTCATTTAATTTTAATCCGACCAGCCCAACCCTTTCAGAATTAGAATTAGTTTATAAGTATTTGAACAGTCTTCTTTGTCTAGAGATCATTTGCATTTTAATTAAGAAATAAGAATAATCAAATGAAAGAGTAAAGTAAATTAGATATATACTGCATCCATAAAAATAGTTTAAAGTTTCATCGAAAGTAATCCCAACCCTATGAGATTTAGCTCATGGGCTGGGAAATAAAATTCCAAATCAAAATATTATCTGACATTGTTTTTAACTACTTCAATTCAATCTTTCAAAGGAACACTAATGGAAATAACGAAAGAACTTCGGGAAACAACTTTCGCTTGCCCAGTCCATACTTCGGCAACACAGCGTCCTGTGATGGTTAAGAAAGACTGCCTTCGATTTCTTTTCTTTTGCGTAGCCAAACCCTTATTCACGCCTAAGTATTTCTCCCACTTTTTTCACCATTTGTGAGACCTCCTTTATCGACTTTTATAGATAGATTAGGCTAGGGTCGGCTAACAGCTTGTGATTATCTTATCCTCTTTTAGCTGGATTTATCTAGTTCAAGTTTGAATTTGAACTAGGAATGTTGGGCGAAAAATATTGACTTGGCCTTCCTGGCATTGCCACAGCATCCATGCTAGCAAACTGTCTGCACTTTTGCCCTAAAAAAACTTCATACCTCTCGTTCTAAAACCTATTCCTGCCATACCAACACACAAAAAAACTCCACCAAAAGTGATTAAAAGCACCTATTTCTAACACAATCCAAGTCCTAATGCAATATTAAAAATGCTAACTAAAATGTCCTAAAATGCGACAAAATGTACTTAATTACATGCAATTAGCTAGTTCTAAAGGCATGAAATATAACTCTTGAAAGAGTTATCACCTAGTGCCATCAAGATGTATAGAGACTTGAAAAAACCTTACTAGTGTCCTAGAATGAAGAAGTAAATCTCAAAATACGTTTCCACATGTCTAACATGCCAAAGAGTGAAGGCGGAGCATCAAGTTCCATTGGGAAAATTGTATCCTCTGGAATTCCCAATTGGAAATAGGACAGAATCACCATGGACTTTGTATCTATATTCCCCTTAGTCCCTTCAAGAAGAACTCTGTTTGGTTGGTGGTAGATAGGATCACAAAATAAGCACACTTTTTGCCTGTGAATACCATATATTCTTTAGAAAAGTTGGTTGAACTATATATTGCTGAAATGGTGCGTCTCCATGGAGTGTCATTGTCCATTGTGTCTGATAAGGATCCAAGATTTACCTCTAGATTATGGCAGCAATTACAACAATCATTAGGAACCAAGTTGAAATTTAGCACTATGTTTCACCCTAAAAATGATGGCCAATCTAAGAGGGTAATTCAATTTTTAGAAGATATGATGCATTGTTGTATGATCAATTTTAGGATAAATTGGAAAAGGTATGCCCCTCTGATTGAATTCACCTACAACAATAGCTACCACTCTATTTTAAAGATGTCTTCTTTTGAGGCCTTATATGGTAGAAGGTGTAAAACACCTACTTGTTAGACAGAGTTAAGCAAAAGAAAGATCGCGGGTCTAGACCTAGTGCATGAAACTGAAGAAAAGGTTGTTGCCATTCGCAACCACTTGAATGCTGCTCAGGATCGACAAAAGTCTTATGCAAATTTCAAGAGAAAGGAAATCTCCATCGAGGTGGGAGACAAAATGTTCTTGAAGGTATCCCTTTGGAAAAGGATTATATGATTTGGCCAGAAAAGAAAGTTAAGCCCAAGATTTTTGGGACCTTGTAAAATTCTAGAAAGATTTGGTCCAGTGGAGTATAAATTAGCTTTGCCTTCTAACCTATCAAATACTCATAACGTCTTTCACGTATAAAAGTTGTAAAGGTAAAGATCTAACCCTGAGCACGTGGTACAAATTGAAGAGATTAAGATTGAACCAAACTTATCTTATGAAAAACAACCAGTTCGTATTTTGGCCAAGGAAGTTAAAGAGCTGCGGAATAAGAGAATTCCCTAAGTAAAGGTACTATGGAGGAATCACAACACTGAGGAAGCCACTTGAAAAAGGGAGAACATAATGAAAAAATGGTATCCACAATTGTTTTAAGGTAAAAATTTCGAGGACAAAATTTCCTAAGTGGGGGAGAGTTGTAACATCCTGCCGACGAAGTGTAGTACTCAAGTATTGTTAATTGAACTAAGGCTTATAATGTGAACCCAGAGTATGGAAAGGGTTAAAAATTTATTAAGTACTTAAGGTCTACAAATGCACCCTTGGGAAACGCATTAATTAAGGTGGACTTTGAGGTTTGGCAGACTATTTGATAGAGTATACGCCAGCCCAGCAGATAAATAAAAGTAGTGAGTCCTAATGTTAAACCCCTAGTTTGATAGGAATAATAAATGATTTGTTATCTTAAACCACTAGTTTGATAAGAACGATAAATACTTTGTTATCTTATTCTCTCATTAAACTATTTAGTTGGCCTAATGAGGACTCGTTAGGATTGGACAAAGTTTCTAAAAATAAAAAGACATGCATTTAATATGAGAGAGAAAATTATTAGTCACAGGTACTAAAGGAAAGTTAGTAGAAGGAAATAAACTTGTCCACTAAGTTCTTCTTCCGTGTGCACCTATATAAAGCTAACCTTAGCTTCCTAAACAAGTTTTATTCTTTCTTTGGAAATTCATACTTCCTTTCAAAATTCTCTTCGTGTTTTTTGGGAAAGTGTTTAAGCCAATGCCTGTTTGAAGGATTAGAGTTTGCTATAATCAACTAACTTCACCATTGTGAAACTTGGTAAATAATGATGAAACTCTAGCTATTTTCTTGATTATTTGCGAGTTATTAGGGTTTTGTGCTTTAGTGACAGACTAAAGATTTAGGGAAGGAAACTTCCATATTTTGGGTTTCCTAATTAAGTGTTCTTGAAAGCTTTTTTAATTCTTTTGAAAAACAGGATATGATAAGTTAACTATTTATGTTATAGCTCAAGAAACTCCCGCTCTCAAAACAAGGGTAAAGGACATGTTGTTTAGTCTCTGTTGCATCTTTTGGTGAGTTCCTTCATACCCCATGTGTGTGTTGTACATGTCTAGTTCAAGGTAAGTTTTCCTGTCTGGTGAAAAGTTTGGCTTTGCATGTCTGTGTAAGAAATGAGGAGGCCTTACTTCATGCTGAGTCATTAACCACTTTACTTCGAAAAAGGAACCATATGGTCAGAACAAAGGAAGTGCATTCATGGCATTTCATTCATTACAAAGAGCATTAAACTGGCATATTGTGATACATGAATGATGTTATGCAGCATCTGGTAAGACAAGTGTAATGCAAACCAGATTGGAAAAATGAAATAGAGGAAAAAGAAACAAATGAATGATACAATCTCTGAACACGGACTAGGATCTTGGCTAGCATAAAGGAGGTTGTCTGCATGAATGCATGGGTGTAACATATACGCTAAAATGAGTCCTATTTTGTTAAAGTTTGTGTAAGTTCGGTATTTTCCAATAGGTGAGATACATGAAGTTAGTCTGTGTAGTGTATTCGCCAATGGGCGAACTATATGTTCCACTGAGTTGGGAAGAGTCCTTCTGTCTGTATGATGTATAAATATCCTAATGTTTGCTCCAGAACTCACTAAGTTCTATGAACTTACTCCTTTTATCCTCCTTTTTAAAGACCACTAAAGAAATAAAGGAACCTTCAAGGACTACACCAGAGGATACATTCTATGTAAGGCTTCTAGTAATTTTGTATTATGCATGACAAATATGGGTGGTGCCAAGGCTTGAAATTTGAAGAATATTATTTTGTAACTACAATTGTATTAACCAAACTGTACATTTTCCTTAAATCCAAAATGAAGTTTTAAGTTTTAAAGGAGTTTGGGCCCTTAAGTTTAAATGTTTCATATAATACTGCTATAACGTATACCTAATTGTTTTTGTAACCAGAGGTTCTTCCAATTACATTTTTGTAAGGACAAGACTTTAAGGCTGTAACGCACCATTCTTGGATCCTTCTTAATGTAACAACTCGTTTTTGGGTCAAATCAGAATAGTAGTTTCGAGACCATAAATCTAAAGTAGAAATATTTATTTTATTATTTCTTTAAGGTCTACAGCATGATAGAATAATTGTGTGAAAATTTCATTTAGAAATTTTATTGATTGAGTGCTCAATTTGTCTAGAAGGACTAAATTGCAATAGGTGTAAAACTTGAATTTTATAAGTTAAAAATGTCTAATTGTTATGAAATTCTAAATTAGAGGTCCTTAAATGGTAATTAGACCATTATACTTTATAATGGACAAAAATGAACATGGTTAGATAAAATTCCAAAGTTTTGCATTAAGGGCATTTTGGTAAACTAGTAATTAAATGATTTAATAAGCTAAAAATAAGTCAAACTTTTTATCCATCTTCATCCTCCTATGCTGAAATTTCAAGGGAGTCCATAGCTAGGGTTTTGGCCACTTTCAAGCTCGATTGTAAGTCCGTTCTTGCCCCATTTTTCATGATTTTTATGTTTTTGAAGTTGTCTCAACCTAATCTAGCTATTCTAAGGGCTAATTTGAAAGAAAATCAAAGTCTAGAATTTTAACCATGTTGAATAAGCTTGTATTTTGATGTTTAATGTTAGAAAATGCATGTTTGTTGTTAGTTAAACAACATTTACAAAGTGATTTTTTATAAAAATGTCAAAAAGGGACCTAGATGTAAAAGGTTGTAAAATGTGTGGTAAAATGTGAATAAATGGACAATGTGGGCTGTCATGAGCATGAAAAAGGTTTGGCTAGGCTTAGGTAATGAAGAAATTCGATGAAAACCATTTTACAAGCCTAGGGACTAAAATGTAAAATGTCAAAAGTTTAAGGGAAAAAATGTAATTTTTTCCATAGTGTGTTTTTGGGATGAATTGAATAATGTGATGATTAAATAAGTTAAATTTGATATTATAAATCAAGAAAAAAGAAGTTCAAGTTTAGACCGGGGAAAGAACAAGGTTGTGGACTAAATCGAACTAACAGTCGTTTTTGTATTGAGGTAAGTTCATATCTTAAATAAGCTTTAATATAATATTATTTAAATGCTTTAATATTGCATGAACTATATGATTTACTATGTGGAAGAGTTTAATTCTACAAATGAGTTAGACGATGATTCGACAAGTAAGAAATCTCGTTTGAACCTTAAGAATAGAGTACGATAAAGTGACATGTCACTAGAGTTACCATGTGTAACACTCCTCACCCTTATTCAACGTTGGAATAGGGTTACGGAGTATTACTAAACTTATAAACAATTAAACATTTAACTCGCATAAAATTTCACATTTCGAGCAATCATTAATCAATTTCAATCACATGGTCCCTATTACGAGCCTACAAGGCCTAAAAAATGCATTGGGGAGTGGTTCAAGACTAAATTGATAACATTGAAAACTTTTAGAGCACAATTAAATTTTTAAAAAAAATAGGGGACACACACACGGCCACCAAACACCCCCGTGTCACAGGCTGTGTTGACATTCGAATTGGGAGCACATGGTCGTGTCCCAGCTTGTGTTCGACCCAGTGTAACTCTTTGACTTGGGTCACACGGCCAACACACACACCTGTGTGGCTAGCCCGTGTGCCCTAAAAACAGCCATACACGCTCGTGTGTCAAGCCGTGTGCTAGGCCATGCCAAACCTGTAGGGTATACTGTTTATGCAACACGGCCAAGTCACACGCTCGTGTGTGAGGCCATGTGGAGCATACTAACTTGTTTTCAAATTCAACATCATGGGACACACGGCCGTGTAACGTGACCATGTGTCACACACGGTTGAGACACACACCCGTGTCTCTGTTTGTATGGAAAAAAATAGGCTATTTACCAAGCCATTTTTCCACCCATTTTGCACATACCTATATAAGCTCAAATAGTTCCATTCCAAGACACAAATAAGCAGCCAAATATCATCAACTAATATTCAAATCATACTCTTTTCATCCCCAACCATACAAGTCATAAATATGCCACAAATTGCCATCTAACTACATACCTAGTTCACATATACAATTCAATTTACAAAACCATTCCAAACATGCATTATCATTCACCAATTCACAAGCACATAACTTCCCAAATTATAAAACCTTTTAGCAATCAAATTACCTAATATCATTAAGCATTATAAGTTCAACCTCAATCACACAATATAGGTCAATTACCAAACTCAAAATAGAACCATTTACACATTTATAAACATTATCAAATTCATCATCATAAGCCAACTCAAATGGCCAAAATACATGTTCATCAAACATACCAAAATGACTCAAGCCTATACATGACATATACCATATTTACACAACTTCAAAAGTACCAAAATAGATGTCCGATAGTGCAATGAAGTCCCTGATGATTCCTAGATTTGAGCTAGCTTTGAAATACTATAAAACATAGAAAATTAAACAAAGTAAGCTATATAGCTTAGTAAGTTTGTATGTAAATATGAACTAAGCTCATCATTCATTAGCATTTCAAAATAGATAACAAAAATTACATTTATATCATCAAACAATGAGTTAACATAAATTTTATTCACATATTAACTCATAATTTTTCAACTTCTTTTATCTCTTTACTTGAACAGTTTTTCGTACATATCTGTTTCGATATGTATATATATTTCTCACCAATTCTCCTACCAAATCACTCTGGGCTTATAAATGTTTACGTTACGAGTACATCAATTTTTTTTATGCCATAGTCCAACTATGGTCTTACACATATATTGCCATGGCCTTGCCGTGGTTTTACATTCACATGTCATAACCCGGTTATGGTCTTATTTTCCGATTGCCATAGCCCAGCTTTGGTTTTATTTGACAACTCGCCTTACTTGAATTGTACATTTAATTCAAAATCTTCCAAACTTTACCAATAAGATAAATACAATCACAATACATCCATCAATTAAATAAATGCACATTTAAGTTCGATTATACAAACTTACCTCGTGTACGAAAATGACAAAACGGACCGACTATTCAATTACTTTGCTTTTTCCCTAATCCAAGTTTGAATTCTTCTTTTCTTGATCTATAAGTAATCAAAATTAGCTTATTTATTCTTCTAATTATTCAATTCAATCCAAAATATGCATTTGAGCTATTTTACACATTAGCCCCTAAACTTTCACATTTTTACAATTTAGTCCTTATTACACAAAATCACAAATTCATGACATTCAAGACTAACCCATGCTATCTGAATTACCATTATACCCCTATAAGCCCATATTTTCCATTTATTTCACATTTTAACCACAAAGTTTCAACATTTCTCAATTTAATCCCTATTTTGCATTTTCACTAAAAATCACTTAACAAAACTTGTATATCTATCAACAAACATTCATAATCTATCAAGAAACTTAAAAATACACATGTATTCATCAATGAAATCATTCAAAATCTTTAACAATTTTGCAAAATAGTCCCTGGGCTAACTAGTACTAGTTGCAACCATCACAAAAACATAGAAATCATTAAAAACTGAGTCAAAATCACTCACCAATTCAAGCTTGAAGTTTTCGAATGCTTTAAAACCTAAAATGGTTTCTCCTATCTTCAATTTTTGGCAATTGCAAGAAAGATGGAAAAAACTTTGATTTTTGTTTTGTTTTAATTAACCTTGTTAACTAATTTACTTATTTAACCATTAAAACATTTCATAATTACACCAAATGCCATGCCACTATCATCCACTAACTCTCAAATGGGTTAATTACCACTTAAGGACCTTTAATTTAAGGTTCTATAGCTATTTGACACCTTTAGCTAATAGAACACAACTTTTGCACTTTACGCGATTTAGTCCTTTTTCTCAAATTAACCAATTAAATAATAAAATTTCTTAACGAAATTTTCACACAATCATTCAATCATGCTGTAATCATTAAAATAATAATAAAATAAATATTTTTATTTCATATTTGGGGTTTCCGAAACCACTGTTCTAATTTGACTAAAAACGGGCTGTTACACCATGTGTTATGTGATTATGTGATCCGGGTGCTAGTCTTGTACATCCTACCGGTGGCTGAGTATACTAGCATATGTTGCAGTTACTTGACAGCTTGTGTTAGTAACACCGTATAGCTACGTCTGGACTGACAGCTTGTGTGAGCAGACCTGTCGATAGCTCGAGAGCGAGCAATTATGAGATATGAGACTTAGGTAGAATTGGCTACATATGTGGTACTTAGTGTACAAAATTCTCGAGTATCCGACATTATTATTCCGAGTGGTTCACGGGTATGTCAAAGATGAGAATACATGTAAGTTCACTTCGAGATGGTACATGTATGTACATAAAGCTTAGGATTATTGAATCTCGAAAAAAATGATGAATTCAAGGTAAGTTGGTGAAGAAATGAATTATGATTGTGAAACTCATGGTATATTATGTTATCTTATGTTATGTTACTTGTATGATCAATGTATGGTAAGGTTTGCTTATTTCTTACATACGGACTTACTAAGCTATATAGCTTACTTAGTTTATTTTTCCATGTTTTATAGTGCCGCCAAGCTAGCTCGGATTGGGGATCGTCAGAGATTCGCCTCACACTATCAAAACTATCATTTTGGGTATTGATGAAATTTAGCATTTTGAGTATATGGCATGTATAGGGACTTGGTCATTTTGTTATATGTGTCATTATGAATTTGGTCAAATGTATTGGCTTGTGATTGTCAAAGGTTTGATGTGGCCTTTACCGATGTAACTTGGCTCATTTTGGTTGAATTGGTTGAAAGCTTATATATTATATATATACATGCATGTGTCAATGCCTTGTTGGTGATGTAGTTTATTAATGCTTGGAAAATGGTTGAGTGTGGCTTAATGGGTTGTTGATGAATGGTTAAGTATGGCTTATTGGTATGTTAGAAAATTTTAAGTAGAATTATACATGATGAAAGCGTGTGTGTGGATGCCTTTGAATGTGAAATTGGTATGTTTGATTTGGCATAATGAAATGTCAAGTATATTGTAGATGACGGTATTGCATTAACATGTCTTAGCTATAATTATGAATGTTTTGGTTGCTAAGTATGCCATGAATTGTGCCATTGAATTTATGTAAGTGCAGGTGTAAATGAGGTTGGGACATGGCTTGGTAAATAGCCTCTATTTTGTCTACACGGATAGACACACGGGCGTGTGTCTAGGCCGTATATGACACACGTCCTGTCCCATGGGCATGTGTTCCGGCCATGTGTCCCCTGCACCTTAATTTTTAGAAACAGTATGCTTAAAATTGAGCACACGGGCAGAGACACGGGCGTGTGTCTCAACGGTGTGAGGGACACTACCTCAGACACGGGCATGTGTCCTGGGCATGTGAAGTTTGCACCTATTTAATAAAAATTTAATTACCCACACGGCCTAGCATACGGGCGTGTGACTTGGTCGTGTGACATCAATTTGTACGTGCATTGCAAGTTAGAGAGTTATACAGGTTAGGGACAAGGGTGTGTCCGGCCACATGGCCTGCCCACACGTGCGTGTCCCAAACCACACTGGTTTGTGACCCCTTTTTATAACAAAAATTTTCTAAGTTTTTGTAAGAATTTCTAAAGTTCTCGGTTTAGACCTGAACCACTTCTAAAGTATGTTTTGGGTCTCGTAGGCTCGTATTAGGGACTTTATGATTAAATACAAATGGTTTTAATTTGGACGCAATTTTATGACTCGAAAAAGTATGATTGCTTGAGTTATAAGTCCGGTAATGCCTCGTACCCTGTTTCGATGTTGAATACGGGTAAGAGGGTGTTACATTTAGTGGTATCAGAGCTATGGTTTAGTCAATTCTTGAACTAATGTAGCGTGTGTGTAAGTTTAGCTATACATGCCATATATAATTTGTGATAGTGTGATGACTCTTGACAATTTAAATTGTGTTTTCATCTAGAAAATGGATCCCAATCAAGAGGTAGCTGATGATGTTGAAAGTAATGCACCGGCTCCTGCTCAAGGGGCAGCACCATCTGAAAGTAAACTGCTCATGATTAGTCAGGGAGGAAAGGCTAGGGAAGCTTTCTTCCAAAGGATGAATGAGTGGTTTATCGAGTTTGTTCGAACAAATCTGGCTACCCAACATCCTCCAGCCCCACCTGACACCCAACCGGTTCCCGTAGCTCTCTAAGGTGTGGAATTGTTAAGACTGAATAAGCCTCTAGTTGATAAGATTTGGAAACAAGGGGCTGAAGAATTTAGAGCAAATATTGATGATGATCCCGAGAGGACAGATTTTTGGCTTGAGAACTCCATCAGGGTATTTAATGAGCTTTCTTGCACACCGAATGAGTGCTTGAAATGTGCTATATCACTACTGAGGGACTCAGTACATCAGTGGTGGAATACTCTTATATCTGTGGTACTGAAAGAAAGAGTTACCTGGGATTTCTTCCAGGAAGAGTTCAGAAAGAAATATATCAATTAACGGTTCATTGATCAGAAACGTAAGGAGTTTCTGGAACTAAAACAAGGTTGTATGCCTGTGACTGAATATGAGCGAGAGTTTGTCAGGCTTAGTAAGTATGCTCGGGAATGTGTTTCCACCGGGGCTATCATGTGCAAGAGATTCAAAGATGGGTTGAATGAAGATATCAGACTACTAGTTGGGATTTTAGAGTTGAAAGAATTTGTCGTGCTAGTCAACCGAGCTTGCAAAGCTGAAGAGTTGAGCAAGGAAAAGAGAAAACCTGAGTTTGAGGCTAGAGACTCAAGAAAAAGATCGATGAATAAGTCATTTCAATCTTTGCCAAAGAATTCGAGGGATTTGTATACTCGTTCGAATGCTTTAGTCGAGTATCCCAATAGAGATCGTGGGAAGTAGTATTAAGGTTTTAAGGCCCAAACTACGTCAATAGCGAGTGTTGGTAATGCTAGGTCTAATAGACATGAATGTCAGCATTGTGGTAGACGACATCCTGCTGAATGTAGGATGAATAACCGGGCTTGTTTTAAATGTGGCTCCCAAAATCACTTCATTCGAGATTGCCCTGAAATGACAGAGAAAGATAGTTTTCATAATGCAAGGTCGAGTAACACTGCCACTAGAGGGAAGCCACTGAGAAATACTAGAAGTGGGAACAGTAGCAGAGGTGTGATGAAAGAGTTAACTGTAAGATCAGAAGTCAAAGCACCTGCTAGAACCTATGCTATTCGCGCTCGTGAAGATGCGTCATCCCCTGATGGCATCGCTGGTACATTTTCTCTCTATGATACTAATGTAATTACATTGACTGATCCTGGATTGACTCATTCTTATATTTGCATGAATTTGGTATCTAGTAAGAATTTTCCTGTTGAGTCTACTGAATATGTAATTAAGGTGTCGAACCCCTTAGGCAAATATGTTCTAGTTGATAAAGCTTGCAAGAGTTGTCATTTAATGATTCGGGGTCACTATTTTTTAGCTGACTTAATGCTTTTACCATTTGATGAGTTCGATGTAATTCTTGGAATGGATTGGTTGACTCTACATGATATCATAGTAAATTGTAAACGAAAGACTATTGAATTGAAATGTCGAAATAATGAAATTCTTCGGGTTGAACCGAATGAGTCAGGTGAGTTGTCTATTGTGATATCATCGATGTCGGCTCAGAGATATGTAAGAAAAGGTTGTGAAGCATTTCTTGTGTATGTACTAAATACAAAAGTGTCTGAATTGAATATTGAATTTGTGCCAGTAGTTTGTGAATATCTTGATGTGTTTCCAGAAGAGTTGCCTGGATTACCTCCAATCAGAGAGGTTGAGTTTACTATTTATTTCTTACTAGGAACTACACTAATATTGATAGCTCCCTATAGAATGGCTCCGACTGAATTGAAAAAATTGAAAACTCAATTGCAAGAGTTGACAGATAAAGGTTTTTGAGACCAAGTTTTTCGCCCTGGGGTGAGCCAGTGTTGTTCGTCAAGAAAAAGGACGGATCCATAATACTTTTTATTGATTATCGTCAGCTTAACAAGGTTATGATAAAGAACAAGTATCTTTTACCAAGAATTGATGATCTGTTTGATCAGTTGAAATGGGCAACAGTGTTCTCAAAGATAGATTTGAGGTCCGTCTAGTATCAGCTGATAAAGACTCGATTGTGCCAAAAACCACGTTCAAAACAAGGTATGGGCATTATGAATTTCTTATTAAGCCTTTTGGATTAACAAATGCTCCTGTCGTTTTTATGGATTTGATGAATCAAATCTTCAGACCGTATTTGGACAAGTTTGTAATCGTATTTATTGATGACATTTTGATTTATTCCCGAGATGGGTCTGAGCATGCCGAACATTTAAGGATTGTATTGCAGACTTTGAGAGATAAGAAATTGTTTGCTAAGTTCAGCAAAAGTGAGTTTTGGCTCCGAGAAGTCAGATTCTTGGGGCACATTCAGATTCTTGGGGCATATTGTTTTAGTAGAAGGTATAGGGGTTGACCTGAGTATGATTTCAGTAGTTGTTGATTGGAAACCAGTGAGAATTGTATCCGAAGTTAAAAGCTTTTTGGGCTTAGGTGGTTATTATCGACATTTTTTTAAAGGATTTTCGATGATTACTACACCCATGACCAATTGTTACGAAAAGATGTGAAATTCGAGTGGTCTAAGAAATGTCAAAAGAGTTTTGAACAGTTGAAAGTGTTGTTG
This sequence comes from Gossypium anomalum, assembly GCA_025698475.1. NCBI lineage: Eukaryota > Viridiplantae > Streptophyta > Magnoliopsida > Malvales > Malvaceae > Gossypium > Gossypium anomalum. The sequence continues at coordinate 17,091,270 of CM046957.1, forward strand.
ACTGAGGCACCGGTGTTAGTGCAACCTGAGTCAGGAAAGGAATTTTTTATTTTTAGTGACGCGTCATTGAATAGCTTAGGTTGTGTGTTGATGCAAGAGGGTAAAGTGATAGCTTATGCCTCGAGACAGTTGAAACCGCACGAAAAGAACTATCCGACGTACAACTTGGAATTAGCCACTATTGTGTTTGCCTTAAAATTTTGGAGACACCATTTATTCAGTGAGAAATGTTGTATCTTTACTGATCATAAGAGCTTAAAGTACTTGGTGACTCAAAAGGACTTGAATCTACGACAATAGAGATGGCTCGAGCTATTAAAAGATTATGAGTTGGTAATAGATTATCATCCGGGAAAGGCGAATGTAATCACCGATGCTTTAAGTAGGAAATATTTGTTTGCTTTGAGAATAATGAATACATGACTAACTTTACCTGATGATGGTTCAATTCTAGCTGAGTTAAAAGCTAGACCGGTATTTCTTCAACAAATTTGTGAAGCTCAAAAATGTGACAAAGAACTTTAAGCTAAAAGAGTTCAATGCGAATCGACTAGTGATTCAGACTATCAGATTGGGACCGATAATTGTTTGATGTTCCGAGGTAGGATTTGTGTACTGAGAAATACCGAGCTTATTCAGAAAATTTTTCACTAAGCACACAGTGGTTGTCTATCTATTCATCCAAGAAGCACGAAGATGTACAATGATTTGAAGAAATCATATTAGTGGTCAGGAATGAAATGAGATATTTATGAATTCGTATCAAGATGTTTAATTTGTCAACAAGTAAAGGTCGAACATCAAGTACCTTCGGGTTTACTTCAGCCTGTGATGATTTTCGAGGGGAAATAGGACAGAATTACAATGGATTTTGTAACTGGATTACCTCTGACTCCGAAAAAGAAAGATGTTGTTTGGGTCGTTGTTGATAGATTGATGAAATCGGCTCATTTTATTCTAGTACGTACTGACTATTCACTTGATAAGCTACTGAATTGTACATTACTGAGATTATTAGATTGCTCGGAGTGCCTATTTCTATTATTTTAGATAGAGATCCGAGGTTTACATCTCGATTTTGGAAAAAAGTTAACAGAGGCTTTGGGCATAAAGTTGAACTTTAGTACCGCATTTCATCCGCAGACCAACAGTCAATCTAAAAGAACAATTCAGGTTCTCGAAGATATGCTTTGCTGTTGTGTTTTAGAGTTCGAAGATAGTTGGGAAAAATATCTATCTTTAGTCTAATTCGCTTATAACAACAGCTTTCAGTCGAGTATAAAGATAGCACCGTATAAGGCATTGCATGGTCGCAAGTGTCAAACTCCGTTGTACTGGGATGAGCTCATCGAGAAATAGATTTATTGGGTTGAATTGGTTAGAGAAACCAAAGAGAAAGTAAAAGTAATCCGTGATTGTTTAGAAGCAGTTTCAGACCGACAAAAATCCTAAGCAAATTTGAAACGAAAGGATATTAAATTTCAAGTTGGTGATAAAGTATTCTTGAAAGTATCTCTGTGGATGAAAATCCTTAGATTCGGTTGCAAGGGTAAACTGAGCCCGCGTTTTATTAGTCCGTATGATGTTATTGAAAGAATAGGACCGGTGGCATATCGGTTAGCTTTACCAATATAGTTAGAAAGGATCCACAATGTGTTTCATGTATCGATGTTGCGCTGTTATCGATCAGATCCTTCGCACATAATTTCACCGACAGAAGTCAAGATTTGACCCGATTTGACTTATGGTGAAGAACCGATCAAGATTTTAGCTTGGGAAGTTAAACAGTTGAGAAAAAAAAACATAGCCTAAGTGAAAGTCTTGTGGCAAAGACATAAGGTCGGAGAGGCTACGTGGGAACCCGAGAAAGCTATGAGAAAATAGTTCCCAAGCCTGTTTTTTGGTAAGATTTTCGGGGACGAAAATCCCTAATGGGGAGAGTTGTAATAGCCCATTTTTGGGTCAAATTGGAACAGTGCTTTCAGGACCACAAATCTGAAGTAGAAATATTTATTTTATTATTTCTTTAAGGTCTACAACAGGATAGAATAATTATGCGAAAATTTCGTTTAGAAATTTTATCGATTAATTGCTCAATTTGTCTAGAAGGACTAAATTGCAATAGTTGCAAAACTTGAATTCTATAAGTTAAAGGTGTCTAATTGTTATGAAATTCTAAATTAGAGGTCCTTAAATGGTAATTAGACCATTATACTTCATAATGGACAAAAATGGACGTGGTTAGATAAAATTCCAAAGTTTTGCATTAAGGGCATTATGGTAAACTAGTAATTAAATGATTTAATAAGCTAAAAATAAGTCAAAATTTTTATTCATCTTCATCCTCCTATGCTGAAATTTCAAGGGAGTCCATAGCTAGGGTTTTGGCCACTTTCAAGCTCGATTATAAGTTCGTTATTGCCCCGTTTTTCATGATTTTTATGTTTTTAAAGTTGTCTCAATCTAATCTAGCAATTCTAAGGACTAATTTGAAGGAAAATCAATGTCTAGAATTATACCCATGTTGAATAAGCTTGTATTTTGATGTTTAATGTTAGAAAATGCATGTTTGTTGTTAGTTAAACAACATTTACAAAGTGATTTTTGATGAAAATGTCAAAAAGGGGCCTAATTGTAAAAGGTTGTAAAATGTGTGGTAAAATGTGAATAAATGGAAAATGTGGGCTATCATGAGCATGAAAAAGGTTCGGCTAGGCTTGGGTAATGAAGAAATTGGATGAAAACCATTTTACGAGCCTAGGGACTAAAATGTAAAATGTCAAAAGTTTAGGGGCAAAAATGTAATTTTTGCCATAGTGTGTTTTTGGGATGAATTGAATAATGTGATGATTAAATAAGTTAAATTTTATATTATAGATCAAGAAAAATGAAGTTTGAGTTTAGACCGAGGAAAGAACAAGGTTGTGGACTAAATCGAACTAATAGCCGTTTTTTGTAACCGAGGTAAGTACGTATGTTAAATAAGCTTTAATATAATAGTATTTAAATGATTTAATATTGCATGAACTGTATGATTGACTATGTGGAATAGTTTAATTCTACGAACGAGTTCGATGATGATTCGACAAGTAAGAAATCCCATTTAAACCTTAAGAATAGAGTAGGATACAAGTGACATGTCACTAAGGTACGTGATTATGTGATCCGCGTGCTAGTCTTGTATGTCCTACCGGTGGCTAAGTATACTAACATATGTTACAGTTACTTGACAGCTTGTGTGAGCAGTACTGTATAGCTACGTCTAGACTGACAGCTTGTGTGAGCAGGCCCGTCGATAGCTCGAGAGCGAGCAATTATGAGATATGAGACTTAGGTAGCATTGGCTACATATGTGGCACTTAGTGTGCAAAATTCCCAAGTATCTGACATTATTATTCCGAGTGGTTCACAGGTATGTCAAAGATAAGAATATGTGTAAGTTCACTTCGAGATGGTACAGGTATGTACATAAAGCTTAGGTTTATTGAATTTCGAAAAATGATAAATTCAAGGTAATTTAGTGAAGAAATGAATTATGATTATGAAACTCATGGTATATTATGTTATCTTATGTTATGTTACTGGCATGATCAATGTATGGTAAGGTTTGCTTATTTCTTACATACGAACTTACTAAGCTATATAGCTTACTCCATTTATTTTTCCACGTTTTATAGTGTCACCAAGCTAGCTCGGATGGGGATCGTCGGAGATTCACCTCACACTATCAAAACTATCATTTTGGGTATTGATGAAATTTAGCATTTTGAGTATATGGCATGTATAGGGACTTGGTCATTTTTTTATATGTGTCATTTTGAATTTGGCCAAATGTATTGTCTTGTAATTGTTAAAGGTTTGATGTGGCCTTTAGCCATGTAACTTGGCTCATTTTGGTTGAATTGGTTGAAAGCTTATATATTATATATATGCATGCATGTGTCAATGCCTTGTTGGTGATGTAGTTTATTAATGCTTGGCAAATGGTTGAGTGTGGCTTAATGGGTTGTTGATGAATGGTTAAGTATGGCTTATTGGTATGTTAGAAAATTTTAAGTAGAATTATACAAGATGAAAGTGTGTGTTTGGATGCCTTTCAATGTGAATTTGGTATGTTTGATTTGGCATAAAGAAATGTCAAGTATATTGTAGATGATGGTACCGCATTAACATGTTTTAGCTATAATTGTGAATGTTTTGGTTGCTAAGTATGCCATGAATTCTGCCATTGAATTTGTGTAAGTGTAGGTGTAAATGAGGGTGGCAAATGGCTTGGTAAATAGCCTCTGTTTTGTCCACACGGGTAAATACACAGGTGTGTATCTAGGCAGTGTGTGATACACGGCCTGTCTAATGGGCATGTGTTCCAGCCATGTGTCCCCTGCACCTTAATTTTTAGAAACAGTATGTTTAGAATTGAGCACATGAGCAGAGACACAGGCGTATGTCTCAGCCGTGTGAGGGACACGGCCTCAGACACGGGCGTGTGTCCCGGGCATGTGAAGTCTACACCTATTTAATGACAATTTAATTACCCACACGGCCTAGCACACAGGCGTGTGACTTGGCCGTGTGACATCAATTTGTACATGCATTGCAAGTTAGAGAGTTACACAAGTTAGCGACACGGGCGTGTGTGATTAGGGCTAGCTGAGGGACCAATTGGACATATGTAATTATGGCTCAAATGATTTATAATTAAGTTCCAGCTTTTCATCTATTAACTATAAACTCATTTAGTCACAAAGTCATTCCACAATAGTATTGTGGCTGAGCTCTCCCTAATAACATATCCTCACGTAAGCTACTCAATCAGTACTTGTCCAATGACCTTATCATGAGTGTGTTTGTAACAACCCTAACCCGTATCCGTCGCCGGAGGGATTAAAGAGTATTACAAAACAAGCATGAAATTTCATTTAACACTATTCCGATAATTCCTAAGTTCAAGTCACATCAAATCATTTAAAGCATTAATCGAATATCAACCACGCATACACATTAACTATATGGGACACATATAATAACTTAACAAGCCATTTTCGCATGGTTATACACATATACATTACCAAAAAGATAATTACATAACATCAAAAGTCAATCCTATACATGCCATTATCGAAGTTCAGTTACAAAAGTACCAAAAGGGCTTAGATAGTATGGACGACTTCGACTTTGAAACTCTCGAAACCGATAGCTAACGACCAGGATCTATAAAACAAAGAATTAAGGCAACAGAGTAAGCATATTAATGCTTAATAAGTTTCAAGTAATGCAAACAATTTAAAACTTGTTATTAAAAAAATCGAGTACTTAAAATCGCATACTAATATTCTAATTGGTTATCACTTGGCCGGATATGTACATATATATATATACATAAGAAAACTTCTAGCACATACTTCACTATTTACAAGGCTTATACTATTACCTTTAATCACATTCTTTCATATGATAACTTACATTAACCAATTATATCATTGTCTTATCCTCAAATACCAAATTCATTCACACACATATATATATGTATACCGTACTTTGATACTAGTAATGCACATAGAAATTAACTCAAATTTAAGTACGTAACGCGAACATTAACATGTAAAATATATGGTATCTACGCAACGATGTTTACCACGGACGTTCGAATTTACCATCTTACTTACATTACTGGCATCGGTTCTGTCAGATCTTAAAGCTAGAAATTTCATCACTAGATGAGCCTGCGGGTCCTTAGCTCGGATATTTTTCCAGCAAGTAGCCTGCGGACCTCAAGTCCGGATAGATTTCTAGCATATAGCCTGCGGACCTCATGTCCGAATATATTCCCAGCCTATAGCCTGCAGACCTCATGTCCGGATATTTTTCTCAATATGCACATCATCATTCACATTTCAACTCCAAAGTTATACTCAAAATCACATATTCATATCACTATTACAGCTTAAACTCAAAATGACTTCACTATAAGTCATATACACACATTATTTAATAAACAGTTTTATTCAAGTGCAAACCAAAAATTTGCAATTCACCTATTATACTCTTATAAGGCATCATCAAATGTATACTAGAGGAGACTACTTAAAACTTACCTCGGTATATTGGAACGGTTGTGGATTGACTACTTTATTGCTTTCTCTTTTCCCCTATCCAACTTTGATCCCCCTTGCTCTTGAGCTTAATAAATATAAATAGATGTGTTCAATATTTTGACCAATAATGTTTACTTATTATTCACATTCAGCAATCACATATCAAGCTTATTTTATTATATATTATCATTACCACAATTAATCTTAAACTTACAAATTTCATAAATTATACAATTTCATACACAATTGCTACTTTCGCCGAATGCTCATATAATTAAAATAACAATTTATCATTCAACTTTCAAAACCAAAACGTCATTATATGACCACATATACATGCACCCATATACTTAAGCTCAATAATTATAATATAACATCATGTACTTATATTACTTATGTGGCCGGATATACTTGGTCATACATACACAAAATCAAAAATAAATTCCAAAATTTTCATATCATTTATGCACTAAGCCGAATACACTCGCCATGTTCACATACATTCTTCAACAAACTCTTCTTTAATCAAGCACATATTCGGAAAAAACAATGGAAATTTTAGCAAACTTTAATTTCATTTTATCAACTCAAAACACATACATTATTCAAATATAACAATTTCATATTCGGTAATAGTATCAAACATGATAGCCGATTCTTCCCACTTAGCATCTAATGCATCCATATGACCATTTGTTTAGTTCAAACACCTATCTACCATTATTCATCTAAATTAGCATGAATCAACAACCATATCTTTCATTAACTACTATGGCCGAAAGTTCTAATCATTCCCAAAATCAAAATTTCAACATGGGTTACATAAAGAACTTGGTAACTAACTCAAAATTAACTAAGATTTCAAGAATTGGCATGAATTTCTTACCTTAATGAAAACCTAAGATGACCGAATGGTTTTCTTTTTTTTCTCCCCAATTCTTCTTTACTTTCGACTTTGAAGGAACAAGATGAACACTTTGTTTTTTTCACCCACTTTGTACTTTTAATTATTATTATTCCATGATATTAAGCCACTTAACTAAAATAATGTTAATAGAAAATTCATATATTATATTTTAACTAGTAACATGGTCGGCCACTATCTAAAATGGGTAATTTAACATGCAAAACCATTCTTTTCAACACATGCATTAATAGACCATTATAAATTAACCTATCACATTTCAAAAGTGTCACACATAAGTCCTATCAAATAAATTCACATGCAAATGACCAAATCAAAGCTTGAAACTTTCACACATGCATTTACTCACATCATAAACATAAAATATAACTTATAATTATTTTTATAACTCGATTTTCTGGTCCCGAAACAACTTTTCGACTAGGGTCAAATTAGGGTTGTCACAGTGTTACTCTCATAGGATATCCTTAATCGCTTTAGGATAAATTCGTTCTCTAAAAATGATATTATTTTATCTAATGGTAATCATTATATCTTCATTCATGAAAAGTCAATTACTATCAAATAGTAATTAAGTCATTCATTACAAAGAGAAACGACAAGTGGTCACATTTACTTTTCATCTATCATGTAATGTCAATGAGAGGATATCATTTACCCATGTATTGGGCTATGAATTCCACTATTGTGAACGATGCTACATACTGCAGAAGTCATATATCCAGCACCAACTTTCAATTCCTTACCTATTTGAACTTAAGTTTTTTACTTACATCAAAGTATGCGAGTCACACATACATAATCTATCATCCACTCAGGATTAAGATATGCCACACTATGAACCTTACAAGTGAATAAATCAATAAATGAATTCAAGATCTATTCTACTTGGGTCCTTTCCGATGTACTGCTGATCTAGTTAGTCACATTTATGTCTCTATCTTATGGGAGTTATTCGCTCCAATGCTTAAGACAAAGAATCTCCCAAATTGGACTTGATAGATGACATATTAGTCGTTCAATCAATTTGCTCATTTTTTATTAGACTAAAGACATGTTTAGGTTCATCTACTAATATAAGTTGTCTTTCTGTATTATGATTTGATGACATAATACTGCTTAGTATTCGTTAAATATTAGATAACTAGTGAGCTAATATTTTCTTCCATTTTTCTTTGCATTAAAAAACCATTGAGAAAAATATACAAAGGGTATTAATATAATTCATGAATATTTTTATTAAATCAATCTATTCGAAAAACTACAAGTTTACAAATGAATATACTACAATTAGGGCACCAAATCCAACACAATATGCAGGTTTTTGCAAATGAAATGGAAATGAAATGTTTGGTGCATAAAGGTATGTATGAATGCCTACAATGTGTATACATACAAGTATGAATATATTAGGAAGTTGGTATAAAAGAAATAGTATTAGGGAATGAATACTATGTGAAACCTTAACGAGAGTCTAAAGTATAAATTTCATAATATGATTGGTTAACAAACCTTAATATGTAAGTTGAGCCCAGCAAGTCGATTAATTCAAACGAACCCGTTAATAGTACTAAAATGTGGCTTGAATTTAACAATATAACATGGTTAAGAAGGGCTCAACACTAACAAAGTATAAGATAAGTAGGTTTATCAATTGTTACTTACTGAGCTTTTTAAGCACACGCATTAGTTGTTTAAAATGCATAGGTAAAGATTCGATGAGAAGTTTAAGATCCGAGCTTGGGAGCTTCACATCACCCTTCATTAAAGTTTGTTATGCCATACCCCAGTTCAAACGGGTTCAAGGATAAGGCGTATAGTAGTGAAAGAACCTGTGTTTGGCAGATTGTAATTCACCCATATGTTTCTTTTGGCTTATACGTGTGGGCGTATAGTATAAGTTGATTACTTGGGTAGAAATTTATTTTATATTACTCTAATTAGCCAAAGAGTAGGAGTGTTTGTTGGGCAGAAAGGTAATTTATAGCATGAGCTACCGTAAAAGAGTTATAGTACGCCCAGTTGATTATGGTATTATTTTCATTAGATTGTGAAGCACTTGGTTAGAAACCAATAGAATTGACTGCTAAGTATTTATTATGCAATATTTTCATTTATAGTCCTCTTGGAATTTGTAGGCCACTAAGAAAGACAAACTCTGAGGTTGAGTGATACTTGTTGAATTTCTGTAAGGGATATTATAGTATATATTTGAGAGAGAAGGGTTCTGAGAAGGGAGTTTTCTTTTGGAATTTAAAATGTTACTTTCAATTCTTTTTTGGAAACAATTTCACCTTTTTTTTCTTAAGCTGAAAATTGAGATTCTTAGTTAAGTCAGTGATTATTCCATCTCTCGGTATGTATTACAATTTTGCATGTTAAGTTCGAAAAAAGTAACTCTGTGAAAAGTGTATGAACAGTAAGATGTAAGAAAAAAGGCTTTGCATGGGGGTTGTTAGTGTTTGAAATGATGGTAGAATGTATACAATTAAGTTTTAATTGTGTTTCTATGTTCTATAAGCAATTGTTGTTGTGAGATCATGTTAGATGTTCAAGTATGGAGCTTTAAAATACAATTTAGATAAGTTAAGGTAAGTCTCTATCCTGACTCTCTTGTGTAAACTTTTCAAGTATAAGTATTTATATATATAAAGGATGATGATATCTATAATAATTAGTAAGTGTATGATCATAGTAAAGATGAAGTGAAGTTATGATGATATGTGTAAGGTTCTGTTGAGAGGAATATTGATTGGTAAGAATGTAGGCATAGTTGTGATACGAAAAGAATGTTAGTCAGGAATACGATCACATCTGGGTAAGTAAGTAAAGAGAAATGTTTCAATATGAAGCCTCTGGTAGGGTAGTTATAATGCTAACCAAACTAGCATATCACGAATTGAAAATGAGTGTAAGACCATGAGGTAGAGACTCGTGGCAGCTTAGTATAATCTAGAACCATTTATGGTGTAGCCTTCAGTAAGATGAAATTGGAAAGGCAAAACAGGATACATGAATGTGAGATAGACCATGTGGTTAAAACCCATGGCATGATATAATATGTCTGTATGTATGTTCATGGCTAGCCTTCGATAATTTGTAAATCGAAATGGAAAATCACGATACATAAACCTCTATATAAGTCCATGAAGAAGAAACCATGGCACCATATGTGAATTCCGTCAGGGCAGTAAACACGAGATTCTATACAATGCCTCTGTGGCAAATTCTATGTGATGCCTTTATAGTGTGTTCTATTTGGCTCTTATGGCGTGATTTGTTATGTATATTTGCAAGATGTGTCTCTTTGTTTCTATGGTGAGTTGTGGATAAATCTGTTTGTTTTGAAATAAGTTTGACTAGGATCAAGTATTGTTATGCTCAAGGTTAAAGGTTGAGTGAGATCTGTGAATTAATGGAATAAGTTATTGAAAACAATTGTGTTTCTGCATAATAAAGGTATCCACCATGATGATTTGAAAAGGTTGGGTATATATATAATTGCATCCATGTGAGATTTAAGGATCTGTCATTATGAGTTCATTTGGGTTATGAAATGATTGAATCAAAGTTCTTGGAATATGTCATATCGAGGTTATGTTTGGGATTTAAGGACTTATCTTGAAATCCTAAAAAAGTTGGAATATGGGTATTCTGAATATCTGTGGTTTTGAATGAAAATGATGTGGAATTCTTCTTATTGATATATGTAGTATATCATATGTGTGGATTTGTGTGATAGTGAATTAAGGATGATTTGAATAAGAGTTTGTGGTAATTAGTTCTAGGTGAGTAATCGCCAAATTTGTTGTAATCCCCTATGGACCATGTTTATAAAAAATTGATTAGAGCATAACTTAGATATTAAAATCTAATACATATGAAATAGATTTTGAAGGTATATTCTGTATAGTAGTACTTAAGTAAAAAGGAAACTCGTAATGGGTTACAGAATCTTTAGAAGCCAAATAAGTTAGAATTGGTATTTTAAAGAGTATGATATTTGGCGTACATGTGTAGACAAAACTGTAGTGGTATTCGCTGTAATAAATGGTTTAGAAGAATGGTTGGGCATAGTGGCTCATACAAGAATGCAAAGTATTCATTAATGTATTTTTGTAGTAAAGCTCACTTAGTGCTTTGATGCTTACAAGGTTTGTTGTTGTGTCTCAAGTATCTGGGAAGAGTTTACGCTAGAGGGACGATGCCAGGTGTGCACCTAAGTTTCGGCTAATCGGGCTATTATGCATACAACAAATTTGTGGCGTACTATAGGAATATGCCTTTTGAGTTTGATTTATAAACAAACTTCTATCTTGTAATTATCTATATCAAATTTAATGTAACTGGTTACTGTATAACGCTTCCTTTGTTTTTATATGTTAAATTTTTCAGTGAAATTGTTATATAAAATAATTAGAGAAATGGAATTTTATAAATTGTTTTAATAAATGGTTAAGTGAAATGTGTGGTAACACTCGAAATCCAGACCCAATGAATCGGACCAGGTTAAGGGCGTTATATGTTATGTATCTATATTGTTTGTTATGGTATAAGAATTTCGACATGTACATAGGGACTTAGTTTTGAATAATATTTGAAAAATCAATTTGTAACTTGAATTCCCTTCAGTTTTCTTATAGTAATTTTATTCCACCATTCATCTCAAGTGCATGCATACTATGTATCTTGAGTTTAAATGAGCTTAGTAATTGATTGATAGTGTTTTGAAACTCATTGAGATGATCTGGTAATGTTTGTGAAAGTATGAAATTATGAATGGTTACAGTACCACCTAAGTGGCAGCTTGTGCCTCCTAGGCGGCAACTTAATGAAGTTAATATTAACTAGATTACCGCTTGAGCAGTAGCTTGAGCTGCCTGGGCAGATCTCTAGTGAAAAAAACTAATAACTCTAGTTACCACCTTGGCGGGAACTTTGGCCACCTAAGCGGTAACTTGATGTTTTTACTTAATTTCTTAAAAGTACATTTAAGAATTTGAGTAACCTTTAAAAAATTAAGTAACATTCTTATATTTTACAAATTACTTAGTTCTTTTTTTGGACTTTGTTATGAAAAGCATAAACCTCATTTTAAATAGAATTTGAATATTTTCTATGATTTTATAAAAATATTTTCAAAGTCTCAAATTTCTTGATTAAACCAAAAGTGTTTGTCGCTTAATACTCCAGCAGCATCTTCCATTCATACCATACGTTGATAAGTTGAGGGGTGTTACTTAGTCCCTCTAATTTTATTTTCTCAAAATTGATCCCTCTACTTTTCAAATTGCCCATTTTCAGTCCTTCTGTTAACTTTCTCTGATAATTCTGTTAAAAGGTTAGGTACAATCCCAAATTTAGCTCCTCAACCTTTACAACTTTTTTTCAATTTGACCTATACTCTTTTTTATTTTTTATTTAATTATTAAAAAAAGTTCCAACAAATTAAAGATAAAAAAAAAAAAAAACAAAACTTACTCATTTAGTGACATTACTACTAGAGATTTTAACTTGTAATTAAGTCGTAAATTTTAATTGTTAACAACTTAAGTCACTTACAATAACATTGTTAAATTATTTTAGTGAAATAACCGAATCCACATTCTTACTTTGCATGTTTTTAACATGTAAACAAATTAATACATAATTGGAATTTTAAATAATTTTTTTAGTTTATTTTTTAAAAGTTCAATTAGGTGACTAGATAGAGTTTCAGATTTTTTTCTTCTTAGCGTCGATGGCAGTATTAGGATAAATATTACATTAATATTAGATATTAATGTTAGATTACTATTAAATTAGGGTTTGCTTTAAAATTAATAGGATACCATTTAGTGATTATTATACTTATTTTAAAATAAAATAGCAAGGTAAATCACAAAAGATAAAAAGAATGAACAAAAATCTTAAACTGGAAAAACAAATTTATAAGTCAGAACTGAAGTAGGAGTTAGGTTTGGTTGAGAATTTGGATTTGGACTAGCTTGGAAGTAAATAAGAAAATTTTGATTTTAAAAAGAACTTTGAATCCGATTTATAAAAGTAGGGGAGACAAAATGTTACATGGCATTCGAAATAGATACATATTCTTTTAATGAAAATCCCTTTTCACTTCTTTTTCCTTTTTCTATTTGCATGTCGTTATTTCATTAAGCACAAAAAAGATTTTAAGTAAAGGTTGTCGAAACCTCCTTTTTAAAAACGAGTTTTTTTAATAAAAAAATGGGAGTCGCCACCAACCTTTTAAAGTGTGATTGGATCGCTTTATAAAATATTTTGGTCTACGAAATCATGAGAAGGCGTATTCGGGAGTCGATTACGTACGAGGAAAGGGTTTGCACCCTTGCAACGCCCAAATTTGGTACCAAATTGAATAATTTTGTCTTAATGTCGAAAGTTTGAAAGAATTTAGAAAAAGATCTCTTTTAAAAAACGTAATAATTTGAGTTAAAAAAATCAAGATTTCTTCGTTTCAAAAGAATATAAACATCACATCCAGCATGATTAGATACGATATTCTTAAACTTTTCGTAACTAAAATTATCTTGTAATTTTCAAAACTTATTTAGAAGGATATTTTAGGCATTTAGACAAACGGGAAATCGCAACCCAGCATGTTTGGGCACTACTTCCCGAATTCCTAACTACCAAAAACATTACCTTATTTTTTAATTCCTTTGGATTGAATGAAATATAAAAGTTTTAAAGTGATGATGCATTTAACTTATTGCAAATGATCAATATTAAATAAATTAACTTACATGATACCTACTTTAACATTTCATGCAAATATAATATAAAAAATGATAAACAATGGCATAAATTACACAATATATGTTATCATCTTATGCATATATGATCATAGATAACATAAATATACGTGCATTGTTGTTACGTGTAAAATACAACGTAGAGTATGATGAATACAACAATATAAATTGCATAACAATAATATTTCATGCGAATGTAACTTAAATCAACATAAATAATCAATTTTCATGTGAATATGTAAAAAACAATAACGTAAAATAACAAATAATCTATAAAAATTTAACCTACTAAAACAATACTAAAAGATAAAAAAAAAAACAAAAATAAATAAGCAATTTATAAACATATAAAATGTAAATAAAATAAAAATAAAGGTATTTAAAAATATTTAGAATAATATAAGGATGATAAAGGAGAACCTTTTTTTTTAAAAATGATATATATATATAAATCATATTATAAGATATAATAACTTAATATATAAAAAAATATGCTAAATATTGATATTAGACATATTTATTTAATAATAAAAATTAAAAAAAACATATGTAATTAATGAGCAATAAAATAATATATATTTTATAACAAAATAAAAGTAATGTAAGGAATAATATATGGTAAAATGTATAACATATAATAAAATTTATAAACAAAATATATAATAATATAAACAATATGATAGATAATATATAAAATAAAATATATATAATAAAATATATGTAATATAATATATAATAATGTATAATAAATAATATAAAAATAAGAATAATAATATATAATATCTTACATATAACTTAATGTTTATAAAAATATATAGTATTTTAAAATAAATTAAATTTAATAAAGGATTAAAATTTAATTAAATTAAAAATTTAGGGTTAATTTCAAATAAATGAAAATTTTTGGGCCTAATTGAAAGGCGCGTTTAATCAGAAGGACTCACTAGGCAATTAACCCTAATCTTAGAAAACGACGTCGCTCCTCAGCATAGGTTTTAATGGCCATTGGGACTAAATTGAAACAAATATAAAAAGTTAAGGTCAATTTAAAATAAAAATAGAATGAAATTATGAGATGAAAAAGTGGATGGATCAATTGGGAAATTTGCCCATTTTCTAAAAACACGCGGATCCTCCCCGGGTCACAGGTCAACACGCGGATCCTCCCCGGGTCACAGGTCAACACGCGGATCCTGGGCTCTAAAATGACGTCGTTTTGAAGCTGTTGGTTTTTAAGCAAAACGGCACCGTTTTCATAGGGCTATATAAGCTAAATATTGAGCCTGAAATCATTTTGAAACTCGGTTTTAAAAAAAACAGAGAAACCCTCTGAAAGAGGGTTGGGGAAGGGGTCTCGGAGCTCTATCGAGCCTCCGTCCGGAGGTTTGCACGAGCTCACGCGCCCTCGTCAACGCCGCCACGTACGGCGGTCAGAAGCTGGAAAGTTTCCCTTTTCCAACGCGGATCGAAACGGTACGTTCCCTTTTCCTTTTTATCTTTTATTTTTACAATATCTATATATATTTAGAGAAAAAAAATATATCCACCTTTGTGTTCCTCAAATCTGTGATTCTTTTTTTCTGTATATGCGTGTAAATACTTCTTTTTTATTGAATCTGTGTGTGTATCTCAAAAAAATGTCCTTACAAATTAAAAAGAGGGGTTTTTATAACCCCGGTTACATTGTGGGGAAAGAATCTTTTGATTTCTTTCCAAGTTTTCCTCTTTGGTTGCTGTGGTTCCTTCTTCTTTTGCAAGTACCAGCGGGGAGGCTAGTAATAAACGGGCACTGAGGACGACACACCGGCGTTGATTTAGGCGTCAATCATGGCGTGATACGGAGCCTGGAATCACGGCGCTGATGGTGGGTCACTTCGAGACGAACGGACGCGTCTGTTTGGGTGCTTGCGGTGCCTAGGGTTTCCAAAACCCTAGGCCTTTCTGTCTTCTGTTTAACGAGTTGGGCCACTTGGGCCCTATGTATTTTGGGCAGCATTTGGGTACTTAGGCTTGGGTGTAACCGGGTATTGGGTAGTGTAGGCTAATCGGGTCTTGGGTCATCAATTGGGCTGTTGGGTTTTAGGTATTTGGGCTAAGCAAGTTTTGGGCTTTGTAAATGGACTGTAAATGGACTTTACTATTAAATAAATTTTTATTCTTGTCTTTATTTATTTATTTATGGGCCGGGCAAATTTTGGTTATTACAGTTGCCCCTCTTTGCTCATTACTGTGTAACAGGAATAGAGCAAAGACTATAAAAGGACCTCATTTGTCCGACCTGGCCAAGTCTCGAAATCTTGATCCTCATCTTCCTCAAAAGTATTCTGATAGCTTCAGGAATGTCAAATTGGCTATCTTCAACCTGCTTCCTGCAAACTCAGGAATGCCAAATCCATTATCTTCGATCTGATCTCTGACAGAATATAGACGCCAAATCTGTTATCTTCGGTCTGCTCTCTGAAAATACAGAGATGCCAAATCTGCTATCTTCGATCTGCTCTCTAACAATACAGAGACGCCAAATCTGCTATCTTCGATCTGCTCCCTGACAATACCAAGACGCCAAATCTGCCATCTTCGATCTGCTTTCTGGCAATACAGAGACGCTAAATCTGTTATCTTCGATCTACTCCCTGACAATACAGAGATGCCAAATCTACTATTTTCAATTTGCTCTCTGACAATACAGAGATGCCAAATCTACTATCTTCAATCTGCTCTCTGATAATACAGAGATGTCAAATTTGCTATCTTCGATCTGCTGTCTGACAATACAGAGACGCCAAATCTGTTATCGTTGATCTGCTCTCTAACAATACAGAGACGCCAAATCTGCTATCTTCGATCTGCTTCTCTGACAATACAGAGACGCCAAATCTGTTATCTTCAATCTACTCTTTGACAATACAGAGACACTAAATCTGCCATCTTCGATCTGTTCTCTGGCAATACAGAGACGTCAAATCCGTTATCCTCAATCTACATTATCCCCTAAGGGACATAACCTGTAGAATGCGTATGTACTAATGCCTAATAATTTGGGTGCCATGATCGAAATGAGTCAAATGCCCCTAAATAGACCTATTATGATGCAAGATGTTATGAAAATGATTCCTATTTCGGATATCTTTACTCATTTACCCATTAAAATTCCTTCTCAGAATATCAATCAAACTCTGCTCCTATGTTTTGAATTAGATGGGTCCTACTGTACCATTCTGCTGGAAACGATCCTCTCCTAAGATTGAATCATTTGAATTGTCCAAACATTATTTAAACTAAAGAAATTTCCTCGAATACCTTTGATCCTTACTCATGGGAAATCTTTAAACAATTGTTCTATTTTAGTTTCTTGTATTCTCTAGCAATTCCCAGAGTAATATGCAAAACTTTGTTTGTAAAAAATATTTAGTTCATTAATCATTATTTCAATACAATACACTTTAGAAGAAAAATAATCTGATCTTTGAGAATAGTTTAAATAAATCATCAGGATACAACAAGAAATTAATCTGAAAACATATCTTTAAGAAGAAAAAGAATTTAAAGATAGTAATCAGAACAAAATTTGATGCCCGACATATCACAACTTGGGCTTCTGTATACAAATCCCATGAAGACTAGTTCGAGTTTTAACATGTGTTTAGAAGATCAAAACTACTTTGTTGATGCCCCGGTATGTAACATACTCCACTTCTCGTTAAATCTAGTATAGCAAGGTCACTGCATGCCTCTCAAAATTTGAGTAGCCCTTTCGGGTTTTCAACTCAAAACCCCTTTGGTCTCAAAGTGCCTTTTGCGAGTTTTCACCTTGACCTCTCCATTTTCTTTTTTTTTTCAAAGTCTTAAGGCACCCTTTGCGGGTTTTCACTTTGGATTCCCCTCCCTTTTAGATAAAGTATTTCTTGACTGAGTCTGAATTCACTGGATTAGGTAAACTCTTCCTATCCATATCTGTCAAAATCAGTGCACCACCAGAGAAGGCCTTCTTCACGACATACGGTCCTTCCCAATTCGGCATCTATTTTCCTCTAAAGTCCTTTTGTATAGGAAGAATTTTTTTCAATACAAGGTCCCTTCGTGGAATTCTCTTGGACGAACTTTCTTGTCATAGGATCGCATCATTCGCTTCTGATACATCTGACCATGACGAATAGCTTTTAGCCTCTTTTCTTCAATCAAATTCAATTGGTCATACCGCGATTGAACCCATTCTGCTTCATCCAGCTTTATCTCCGACAAAATTCGAAGAGAAGGTATTTCTACTTCAAGTGGTAACACTGCCTCTATCCCATAAACCAACGAGAAAGGGGTTGCCCCAGTAGAAGTTCTGATGGACGTTCGATAAGCTAAGAATGCAAATGGTAACTTCTCATGCCAATCTCTGTAGGTTTTAGTCATTTTCCCCACTATCTTCTTGATGTTTTTGTTAGCAGCTTCCATTGCCCCATTCATCTTTAGGTGATATGGAGATGAATTATGATGTTTAACCTTGAATTGGCTGCAGTCTTCCGCAATCGTGCTATTATTCAAGTTCAATACATTGTCTGATATAATCCTCTCAGGCATTCCATACAGACAAATGATCTTCTTTTTCAAGAATCGACCTACTGCTGACTTAGTGACACTAGCATAAGAAGCTACTTCTACCCATTTCGTGAAGTAGTCGATGACCACGAAAATAAAATGATGCCCATTCGAATCTTTTGGTGATATTGGCCCAATGACATCTATGCCCCACATAGAAAAGGGCCATGGAGAAGTCATAACGTGTAAGGGTGAAGGTGGTACATGAATCTTGTCCCCGTATATCTGGCATTTATGGCATTTCTTAGCATAGTTGATACAATCTCCTTCCATAGTAGACCAATAGTATCCAAACCTCATGATTTGTCTTGCCATTGTAAAGCCATTAGCATGTGTACCGCAAACTCCTTCATGTACTTTTTCTAGGATTTGTCTAGCTTCTACAGCGTCAACGCATCTCAAAAGTACCTGATCTTTCCTTCTTTTATAAAGGATATCTTCATCTAACACATATTCGCAGGCTAACCTCCTCAAAGTTCTTTTGTCATTTTCAGTTGCCTACTCAGGATATTCACGATTTCTCACATACCGTAATATTTCCTGATACCAAGGATGGTCATCCTTTTCCTCTTCTTTAATGTTACAGCAATGAGCTGGAACCTTAGAAATGCTCATCTAAATTGGTTTCATATCTTCTTGTTTATTTGCTTTAATCATGGAAGCTAATGTTGCCAAAGCGTCTGCCATATGATTTTCGTCCCATGGGAGATAATTGAAAGTGACATCATCAAACTCTTCAAGTAACTCCAAAACCACCCTTCGATAATTGATCAATTTGGGGTCCCTTGTCTCCCATTCACCCCTAAGCTGGTAAATTACCAATGCAGAGTCTCCATATACTTCCAATGTTCTAATTTTCCGCTCTTTGGCCACCCGAATCCCTATGATGCATGCTTCATATTCAGCCATGTTGTTCGTGCAATCAAAATCCAATTTACATGTAAATGGATAATGATCACCATTCGGGGATACAAAACTGCCCCAATTCCATTTCCTACTGCGTTAGATGTGCCGTCGAAATTCAGCTTCCAAGGATATTCTTCAACGACTGCCACATACATCAACTCCTCATTAGGGAAATCAAAGCTCAACGGCTCATAATCTTCTAGAGCTCTACTAGCCAGAAATTCTGTTATCACACTTCCTTTTATAGCCTTTTGACTCACATAGACTATATCAAATTCTGAGAGCAATACTTGCCACCTTGCCATTCTTCCATTTAGGGCTGTTGACTCTATCATGTACTTTAACGGATCAAGTTTTGAAATTATCCAAGTCGTATGATATAGCATATATTGCCTCAACCTTCGAGTTTTCCAAATCAAAGTACAACACAATTTTTCAATTGGTGAATACCTCATTTCACACTCAGTGAATTTCTTACTGAGGTAATATATCGCTTTCTCTTTTCTTCCTGACTCATCATGTTGACCAAGCACACATCCCATGGAATTACTAAACACCGATAAGTACAAAATTAATGGTCTATCCGGACTAGGTGGAGATAATACTGGAGCGTTTAACAAGTATTGCTTGACTTTGTCAAAGGCATTCTGGCATTCCTTATCCCAAGTACCTTGGTTGTGTTTTCTAAGGAGGCGAAATATAGGATCACATTTCTCAGTTAATTGTGAAATAAACCGAGCAATATAATTCAGCCTTCCAAGAAAACCTCGAACCTCCTTCTGAGTACATGGTGGAGGTAAATCTCGTATGGCTCTAACTTTGTCTGAGTCAACTTCTATTCCCTTTTTGCTGACCACAAAGCCTAGTAATTTCCCCGACCTAGCTCCAAAAGTGCACTTTACTGAATTTAGTTTTAACTAAAATTTCCTTAATATCAGGAACAGCTTCCTCAAAACTTCAATATGTTCCTCCTCCGTTTGAGATTTGGCGATCATATCATCGACATGCACATTAATTTCTTTGTGCATCATATCGTGGAACAAGGTCACTATAGCCCTTTGGTATGTTGCCCCTGTATTCTTCAACCCAAAGGGCATTACCTTGTAACAGAAGGTGCCCCACAATGTTATGAAGGTGATTTTATCCATGTCTTTAGGATGCATCTTTATCTGATTAAACCCTGAGAAACCATCCATACAGGAGAACAAAGAATATCCCGCTGTATTATCTACCAAAGTGTCGTATGGTAAAGGAAAATTGTCCTTCGGGCCAGCTTTGTTTAAATCTCTATAGTCAACACACATTTGTACCTTCTCATCCTTCTTAGGGTCAGGCACGATATTAGCCACCCATTTTGAATACTTAACTTCTTGTAGGAATCCAGCATCAAACTACTTTTTGACTTCCTCTTTTATTTTGAACACAGTATCAGGCCTCATCCTTCGTAATTTTTGTTAAACTGGCTTGCAATCTTATCTTCTAGGAAGACAATGTACCATGATATAAGTATTCAATCCCGGCATATCCTAATATGACCATTCAAATATATCTTTGAATTTACGTAGCAGCTCAACAAGTCCTTGTCTCGTTTCTTTAGCAATATGTGTGCCAATTTTTATCTCCTTCCCTTCCTCCAAGGCTACATTCTCTATTGCCTCTTTCTCACGGGGTAAGATTTGTTTCTCCTCTTGTTTTACCATTCTCAACAGTTCTGGAGACATATCACAATCTCTATCATCTTCAAAGTCCTGAAGTTCTTCTAAACACATGTCTTACTCAAAAGAGAATCTAGGATTTGTAGTATCAATACTCATGTCGTTGATATCTAGGGACCTACGGGGTACGAAAGAATGTACAAAGAATAAATGAATTTTTGGAATGTTATTTTTTTATGTTATGAATGAAATGAAAGAATGTAAAGGTCAAAAGAATATTGAACTGTATAAAAGAATATTCACTTGAAAAAAAAGTTATGTTTTATTGAAATATAAATATCTGAGCATGAGCCTATTTTACAAATGAAATCTTACTACTCCTAGGCTTTAGAGAAGTAAGAGTGTTCTGGAAATTACTCTGAAGAATCTTTAAAAACTACAGGAAGTTCTTCTGCAACCCAATTGTTTAAAGAGCTTCTCGGTTCGTAAGGGCGAATGCCTTCAAGGTTTCCTCGTTCAGACTCTTCATCATGCACAGCATTGATATGATAACTTCCTTCTTCAAGCAACCCTCCTTTAGGGTAAATTGTCCCTCCTGATACAAAGGTTTGGGATATATGGGGGAACGTTATTAATTTCCACTCTACTTCTCTTCCACTTAAACGTGCCCTTCTCCTCTCCTGACACTTCTCTATTTCCCTCCTTCTTTGCTTTTCATTTGGCCTGTAACCCAAACCAAAATGGTCTCTCTTCTCCTTTAACTCTGGAATTTGAATCCCCCCTTAAAGATATCTTTCCAATCCTTTTTCTGGCAAGGCTCCCTTTCCTATTGTCATTTGCAAACTCATCCTTATAGTTTTGGACATCTTGGGCACCTGTACCTTACTCCTTTCTGAAATGAATGTTGCATTGACAAATTCTAATGAATGGAAAGAGCATTCAATTGCCTCTTTATTTGCTTCTACATAAGGTGCATTGCTGGTAACTGTCGCTATAATATCCTCCTCCGCATTTATAGTGACCAACCGCCCATCAGCTACTAACTTCAATTTTTGGTGCAAAGATGAGGGCACCGCTCCTGCCGAGTGTATCCAAGGTCTCCCCAACAGGCAATTGTAAGAGGGCTTAATGTCTATTACTAAAAAGTCTACCTCATAGGTATTTGGCCCAATCATCAAAGGAATATCAATTCTTCCCATGACATTCCTTTTCGTGCCATCAAATGCTCTCACTATATTATGGCATGTTTTCATATGAGAACTATCTATGGGAAATCTATTCAATGTTGATAATGGCAAGACATTTAAAGCTGATCCATTATCAATAAGCACACTTGAAAGTGTATACCCCTTACAACGAGTGGTGATGTGTAAAGCTTTAGTTGATCCCATGCCACCAGGTGGGATTTCATCATCATTGAAATAGATGAAATTGTCAGCACTTATGTTACTAACCAATCGATCCAACTTGTTGACGGATATATCATTAGTAACATAAGTCTCATTGAGCACCTTCATTAATGCTTCTCGATGTGCCTCTGAACTTAGAAGCAATGCCAACACTGATATACGAGCTGGTTGTTTGCGCAATTGTTCAACCATGCTGTACTCACTGTGCTTTAAGAATTTTAAAAATTCTCTGGCTTCTTCTTCCTTCACTGGCTCATTAACTAGTGTCTCGGTCCCTTTTCCTTTATCAAAAGCCTTTGCTTTTACAGGCTCAACTCTGACGCCTTCTGCATCGTAGCATTTCCCACTACGTGTGTAAGAACCCTCACCTTGAGCTTCCTTAGAAGTACTAGCTATATCCTCCTTCTCCTGCATTGACACATGGTAGTTATAATTCCAGGGTACCCTCTTGTTATCCTTATAAGGAAAGGAAACAAGTTTATGAATGATAACTTTCGGTACTATTGGTATTTCAACTTCATTATTTCCTGGTAAAAAAATAATGATCCTTGGCCGGTTTTAATTCTTCGGTGCACCTTCTAATGCGCATATATGTCCTTCATTTGAGCCAACTTCATAAAATTCTAGCTCCTTGTTATCCATAAGTTCTTGTACCAAGACCTGAAACTCTTCACATTCTTGGATCTTGTGTCCTTCTACAGCATGGAACTCGCAGTAGTCCCTCACTCCTCTATTCCCTTCTTTAGATATTATCATCCCTTTTTCACCATTTCTTCTCAAATCACTTTCATCGGCATTCTCACCTCGGCCACGCCCTCTTTAATCCTTCTTGCACCAGTATCCCCAACTGCGTTTACCCCTTTATCACCATGATTTGGCAACGGGTTCTCATTATTAGGGGTGTCATCAAACTTTACAACCCCCATCTTGATAAGTCTTTCCACTGCTTTTTTAAAGCCAGTGCAATTTTTGATCGAATGCCCCGATATCCCTGTATAGTATTCACATTTGGCATTTGCATCTTACTATTTAGGATATGGAGGTTGAAGGGGTTTCAAATGAAAATGAGCTATTACATGCGCATTAAATAGACTTTGATAAAGCTCCCGATACATCACTGGGATAGGCGTAAATGAGACCTTCTCAGAATTTTATCTCGAACCAGATCCCTGCTTTTGAGAATCCTGTTTCCCAATTGTAGTTACTCTGGTCTGACTAACCGTAATTACCTTTGGATTATAACTACTTGTATTGTTCACCTCATTATCTTTCCTCCGTGGGGCTGGTCTTTTGGCAGTTTCCCCCTCTATCTTGCCACCCCTTATGGCATTCTCAATCATCTCTCCTGCCATAACTATATTAGCAAAACTCTTGGTGGTACTTCCAATCATGTGAGTAATGAATGGGGCCTTCAAAGTGTTAATAAACAGCATAGTAGTTTCTTTCTCCAAGAGCGGTGGTTGAACTTGCATGGCAATCTCCCTCCACCTCTGGGCATATTGCCTAAAACTTTCATTAGACTTCTTTTCCATGTTTTGCAAGGTAATTCTATTAGGAGTCATGTTAGTCACATGATTATATTACTTCATAAAGGCTTGCGCTGGGTCTCTCCAAGAACTGATCCTTGCATAACTCAATTGATTATACCACCTAGCTACTGCTCCAACCAAACTGTCTTGAAAATAATGGATCAATAATTGATCATTACTTACGCCAGTCATCCGTCTACAAAACATAGGGATATGGGTCTCAAGGCAAGTAGCCCCATTGTACTTTTCAAACTCTGGCATCTTGAACTTATGGGGAAGCACCAAATCTGGGACCAAACTCAAGTCTTTGGCATCGATTCCCTAGCGATTATCAGTGTTTTCTAATGCCTTAAACTTCTCTTCTAACCATTTACAATGTTCCTCCAATTGCCTTGATGATTCGAGCCTCATCTCTTCCTTCTCAGCTATATCTAAATCAGGGATGACTGGATTGGTAGGGTTATCTCCTATGTTAAACCCCGAGCCAGTTTGAAACCCCGAGCCAGTTTGAAAGTTCATGGGTATCCCGGCATCTGCTTGCCCCTGTTGAGGCCTTATCGTGATGGACAGCCTTCGAGGATATGCTTCAGATTGAGTTTGCATATGGGGTAGAGTAAAACTCGGAAGATGATCCTCATTATCTCCTTCAGTAATGGTCATAGGTGCCTTTCCTTTATCCGTCGCCCCCTTCAGCAGTTGAGCCATCTCAGCCATCATATTCCTTTGAGCCTCCAACATCTTATCCTTCATCTCTTGTTGGATTTTTGCCAATTGCTCCTGCAATTGTTCTTGCATTTCTTTCTGAATCTGCTCAAATCTTTGATCCATATTCTTTGACTTAGCGCGTGTATCGTAAGGATGTGTTACTTCCAAATTTTCTTTCTCTTACTCTCTCTTTCTCCCTAATAATTTTAACTAATTAGGGTTTTTCTATAAACTTGAATGCATATAATGTGATGAGATGCAAATGCATGAATGCTAAAAGATATCGATTCCGATTCAGTTCCTTTTAGAAAACGTTATTTAAAAGACAAAAATCTTTACACAAAATGGATTACAAATAAGCCTTCACCCTCAGGCCCAGAGTTTTAATCCTATCCAACAACGAAGCTAACTCTAAACCTCTATCTGTCACTAACTCATACTTTGTACTTAGTACATTAGCTTGTGCTGCTAGGTCTTGTAAATGATCAGCAACCTCTCGAATCTGGACTATGGCTTCTCCCATGAGATAATCCCTATCTCCAACTTGATCCTGAAGATGGTGAAGTTCTTCTTTCCAGTGTTCTTCTCTTGCCTCGAGCTGCTCTATCCGTAGTTCACAGTTCTGCAATGTTACTTCCAACCTTCCAATATTGTGCTTTATTTCTTTGATCTTATTTAGACTTGCTTTCAACTTGACCACAGAATTATGACTTCGATGATGATAAAGAGATCGTCCAAGCTCTATCACCTTAGCTTTTAGTCATTGATTCTCCTTCTCTAAGGCCTGATTCTACGCTTGCATCTGTTGGAACTTCTTCTCCCAATACTCAACTTTGGCTCTTTTTTCTTGAACCTCTTGTTGCCATTGCTCTAAAAATTTCCCTAATCTAGCTCTCTTTAATGATAGCGGTGTCTTCTTATACTGTGTCTTCAGGTCATCTCAGTCTTCCTCAATCTTCCTCTTTTCTTTCCTTAATTTTTTAGCCTCGATTTTCTGAACATCGATGTCCAAGCTTAAGTACATCTTTTCCTCCTCGAGCCTTTCTATCTTTCTTCTAAGCTCTAGATTTTTCCTTTCAAACTCTTGCTTTATGACCTCTAACTCTGATGGAATCACTCGTAAATTCTCCTCCATCGATCGAGCAGCCTCTAACTCGGTTTCAGGATGTTATCATTAACCCTTTTACTAAACCACCCTTTGTATTGAAAAGTTGTCGTTGGTCCTTTAGTCAGAATTTTCACACAGCAAACCTTCTTCCAAGCCTCAGAAATTTCCCGCATCTTCTTCTTATAATGATCCCCTTTATATGAGAAGTCACTCTGAACTAGCCCTTGTGTTGCCGGTATAAACTGCTCTGCCTTTTATTGCCTTAGGACAAGTAATGGTGCATAACCAACAACTCCCCAAATTCTAGGAAGAGGTACCCAATCAAATTTTTTACA
The DNA here is from genome assembly GCA_025698475.1 of Gossypium anomalum. Classification (NCBI taxonomy): domain Eukaryota; kingdom Viridiplantae; phylum Streptophyta; class Magnoliopsida; order Malvales; family Malvaceae; genus Gossypium; species Gossypium anomalum. The sequence goes on from CM046957.1 coordinate 17,117,297, forward strand.
ACGATAAAGGATTTCGCTAGGAGTCATCCATGGGGCTTTCCATATAACATCTTCTTCTTGGAGGTTTTGAAGTATTTCTATCCACCTTTCCTCTGTAATGTCATCCCTCCTCGGCGTAGCTGCGACTTCCTTTAGTGGAGAATATTCTTTAAAGAACACTCGGCAATGAACTTTATCAATCTTCCAAAAGTGACTGTTAAACCAAACTAACAACAACTGTGCACATCCAATGAATCTTCCTTCCCCAACTCTTCGAGATGCATTCAAGGATCTAAATGTCTCAGCTAGGATTTCAGGCACAGGTGTATTTTGCTTACCTAGTCGATCAAATAAATCCGCGACTGCCTCGTCTATGTGTCCCATAGCTTTTGGGAAAATCACCAAACCGTAGATACTTAAGGCCAGGACATCGACCCTCCTTTTCACATCTGGGTGTGCCAATATTAGATCCCTCAAACTTGCCCAATGAATACATTTACCATCACCCTTTTGTTGGATTCGAGCCACGGCCCACTATTCACTCATTCCTGTGATCATCATCAATTTCTTTATGAAAGTCGGGAGATTAATAGCCCTGACATAAGCTTTGTTACCTTGAATTTTTGGACAACGAAGCAAAGTTGTATACTCCTCCAAAGTAGGCACTAAGAATACCTTTCCGAATGTAAAACAACTATAAGCAGGGTTCCAAAACTCTACCATAGCTCGAAACAGGTGCTTATCCACCTTGATGTCTAGCAAATAGGGAGATCTCCATAATTTGATAGAAAAGCTGCTTAGCCTCGTGATCCCATTAGGCCCAAATGTCTCTCAACTCCTGAAACTCATTCTGTGTCGAATTAATACGAGTAAAGTCCCATAACTCTGATGTATACCCCTCGGTGACACTATCTCATTTCTCTAACTGAGTCTTCTCTGACCAAGTACAGACAAAAGCATTGTTCTCCACTTTATCAAGATATTCGTTCCTCATTACAAAACTTTCTAATTTAGAAATCAAACCGTGAATCGACACCCTTAAATGCTGAATGACATGCAATGATAACCAAATAAAATAAGTTAGTATCATATAATAATGTATAATAAACAAGTACCTATAAGGGTAATTTACTAAAAGCTATCACCATACTCCCTAAGGTAAGCATTTAAAGCTCACTATAAACGTGCGTTTTGGTTCTAAAGTAAGAGTACCTGAACCAGTAGATTACTCGGTCTTCACCCATTATAGGCTCATATAGACCAAGTTCAGTTCAAGGGAAAACATTTCCCTATGGCCATACGGAGACGAAAATCTCACGAAGACATAGGTACAATATCCCAGAAGCAATCCACTAGCTCATACGGAGGTGAAAACCTCACGAAAGTGTAGCTTCTCACTCCCACTTAGGGGTGCAACCACAACGGTCATGCAAATGCAATGTACGGCAACAGGATAACAAACATATGTAGCAAACACATGTAAAAAGGATCAATTTTTAAAATTTTCCAATCTTCCGACATTAAGACAAAAAATAATCAATTTCTTGGCTTGACTCTCTTATTGTCCCCAGCGGAGTCGCCAAGCTGTCGAAACCTCCTTTTTAAAAATGAGTTTTTTTTTAAAAAAAAAGGGAGTCGCCACCAACCTTTTAAAGTGTAATTGGATCACTTTATAAAACATTTTGGTCTACGAAATCATGAGAAGTCGGATTCGGGAGTCGGTTACGTACGAGGAAAGGGTTAGCACCCTCGCAACGCCCAAATTTGGTACCAAATTGAATAATTTTGTCTTAATGTCGAAAGTTTGAAAGAATTTAGAAAAGGATCTCTTTTAAAAAATGTAATAATTTGAGTTAAAAAAATCAAGATTTCTTCGTTTCAAAAGAATATAAACATCACATCCAGCATGATTGGATACGATATTCTTAAACTTTTCCTAACTAAAATTATCTTGTGATTTTCAAAACTTATTTAGAAGGATATTTTAGACATTTAGACAAACGGGAAATCGCAACCCAGCATGTTAGGGCATTACTTCTCGAATTCCTAACTACCAAAAACATTACCTTATTTTTTAATTCCTTTGGATTGAATGAAATATAAAAGTTTTAAAGTGATGATGCATTTAACTTATTACAAAGGATCAATATTAAATAAATTAACTTACATGATACCTACTTTAACATTTCATGTAAATATAATATAAAAAAATGATAAACAATGGCATAAATTACACAATATATGTTATCATCTTATGCATATATGATCATAGATAACATAAATATACGTGCATTGTTGTTACATGTAAAATACAACGTAGTGCATGATGAATACAACAATATAAATTGCATAACAATAATATTTTATGCAAATGTAACTTAAATCAACATAAATAATCAATTTTCATGTGAATATGTAAAAAATAATAACGTAAAATAACAAATAATCTATAAAAATTTAACCTACTAAAACAATACTAAAAGATAAAAAAAAAACAAAAATAAATAAGCAATTTATAAACATATAAAATGTAAATAAAATAAAAATAAAGGTATTTAAAAATATTTAGAATAATATAAGGATGATAAAGGAGAACCTTTTTTTTAAAAAAGTGATATATATATATATATATATATATATATATATATCATATTATAAGATATAATAACTTAATATATAAAAAAAATGTGCTAAATATTGATATTACACATATTTATTTAATAATAAAAATTAAAAAAACATATGTAATTAATGAGCAATAAAATAATGTATATTTTATAACAAAATAAAAGTAATGTAAGGAATAATATATGGTAAAATATATAACATATAATAAAATTTATAAACAAAATATATAATAATATAAACAATATGATAGATAATATATAAAATAATATATATATATAATAAAATATATGTAATATAATATATAATAATGTATAATAAATAATATACAAATAAGAATAATAATATATACTATCTTACATATAACTTAATGTTTATAAAAATATATAGTATTTTAAAATAAATTAAATTTAATAAAGGATTAAAATTTAATTAAATTAAAAATTTAGGGTTAATTTCAAATAAATGAAAATTTTTGGGCCTAATTGAAGGCGCGTTTAATCAGAAGGACTCACTGGGCAATTAACCCTAATCCCAGAAAACAATGTCGTTCCTCAGCATAGGTTTTAATGGCCATTGGGACTAAATTGAAACAAATATAAAAAGTTAGGGTCAATTTAAAATAAAAATAGAATGAAATTATGAGATGAAAAAACGGATGGATCAATTGGGAAATTTTCCCATTTTCCAAAAACACGCGGATCCTCCCCGGGTCACGAGTCAACACGCGGATCCTGGGCTCTGAAACGACGTCGTTTTGAAGCTGTTTGTTTTTAAGCAAAACGGCACCATTTTCATAGGGCTATATAAGCCAAATATTGAGCCTGAAATCATTTTGAAACTCGGTTTAAAAAAAAACAGAGAAACCCTCTGAAAGAGGGTTGGGGAAAGGGTCTCGAAGCTCTATCGAGCCTCCATCCGGAGGTTTGCACGCATTTACGCGCCCCCGTCAACGCCTCCACGTACGGCGATTGGAAGCTAGAAAGTTTCCGTTTTCCAACGCGGATCGAAACGGTACGTTCCCTTTTCCTTTTTTATTTTTACAATATATATATATAGAGAAAAAATATATATATTCACCTTTGTGTTCCTCAAATCTGTGATTCTCTTTTTCTGTATATGCGTGTAAATACTTCTTTTTTATTGAACCTGTGTGTATATCTCAAAAAAAACCGTCCTTACAAATAAAAAAGAGGGGTTTTTATAACCCCGGTTACATTTTGGGGAAAGAATCTTTCGATTTCTTTTCAAGTTTGCCTCTTTGGTTGCTGTGGTTCCTCCTTCTTTTGCAAGTACCAGCGAGGAGGCTAGTAATAAACGGGCACTGACGACGGCACACCGGCATTGATTCAGGCGTCAATCATGGCGTGATACGGAGCTTGGAATCACGGTGCTAATGGTGGGTCACTGCGAGACGAACGGACGCGTCTGTTGGGGTGCTTGCGGCGCCTAGGGTTTCCAAAACCCTAGGTCTTTCCGTCTTCTGTTTAACGAGTTGGGCCACTTGGGCCTTGTGTATTTTGGGCAGCATTTGGGTACTTGGGCTTGGGTGTAACCAGGTATTGGGTAGTGTAGGCTAATCGGGTCTTGGGTCATCAGTTGGGCTGTGGGGTTTTAGGTATTTGGGTTAAGCGAGTTTTGGGCTTTGTAAATGGACTGTAAAAGGACTTTACTATTAAATAAATTTTTATTTTTGTCTTTATTTATTTATGGGCCAGGCAAATTTTGGTTATTACAAAGTTATTGATTTTTTTAAAATAAAAAAAATAATTAGAAAAGTCATTTTTACAAAAATTGGAGAATAACCTTTTAATGAAAATGGTGTTGCATCGAGTTTCAAGACCCTCGCACTAAAGAAGGTTGTGGGTATCTGAAAAGTCGAAGGAAACCATGCAAAAAAAGGGACATGAAGACTTTCTTTCCTTTCTTCTTTTAGGGTTTCAATTTTTTAGAAAAATAAAAAGCATATTTTTTGTTAGTTTCGATTAATAGGGGAAGCCATGAACGTTGAGGAAATATGAAAGAAGAAAATAGGAAGAGTTGAAAGAGGGAGACCTTTTAGTAAATGATTTCTAATATAGTAGTGATTAATATAAAGTTTTAGGTCTTTTTTCTATTGCTTTTAAATTTTTTAATAATTAAAACAAAATTAAAAAGTAGAGGTCAAATTAACAAAAGTTAACGGAAAAAGTTGTGATTGTACCTAATTTTTTAACAGAGTTAACGGAAAAAGTTAACAAAGGGATTGAAAATGAGCAAATTAAAAAATAGAGGGACTAATTTTGAGCAATTAAAAGTAGGACTAAATCTGCATAAATTGATAAGTATAGGGACTACCCTTAGAATTTAACCTTCATTTCATATAGTGTATTTTAAGCAAAAATTTATTAAATTTAATATAAATTGATTTGAGTTTGTATCATTATTTAAAAACTATGTTATAATAATATTTCATATACTTTATAATTAAATTTACATACAAATATTTTTTTATATATAATTAATATGATTTAAAATAATACATTGTTTGAATTTTTGAAAATTTTTATTTTTCATACTTTTTAAGAATATATATTTATAATGATTTTTTAAATTATTCATTTTTAAATTTAAAGAGTTTTTAATTTTTCAAAAAAAATTATGTTTTTGATGAAAACGCACAAAAAAAATTTTAATTTTTAAACCATTTTTTGCAATTATTTATGTAATTTTTAAGAGTAAATACCAAATTGAGAAAAAGTTGTAAATGATTTGGCCCTTTTTGCAATTTTTAAGAGCTAAAAAAATTATTTTACCTTTTTTTATAAGGGATAATATATAATTTGGCCCTTGAACTTGTCCATTTGTACATTGTTGGTCCCTAAATTTTTTTGGACTTAGTTGGTCCCTGAACTTGTATTACGTCAACCAGATTGGTACTTTCACACTAACACTGTCAATTTGTACTAACGTGGCACTGCTAGCCAATCCAATGGTGTCTCATGGCAGCCTCTCAGAAGGTTATATGACAAACATAAATATAATTTTTAATTTATATATATATTTAATTTATGTTTTCCATGTGGCATCTTAAGAGGTTGTCATGTGGCACCACCAGGTTGACTAGGAATGCGACGTCAACACAAACTAACGGTGTTAGTGTGAGGGTACCAATTTGGTTGATGGAATACAAATTTAGGGGCCAACTAGGTTCAAAAAATTTTTAAGGGCCAACTAGGTACAAATGGACAACTTCAAAGGCCAAATTATATATTATCCCTTTTTATAACGCCCACATCAACAATTTTAATTATAACAACCACATCAATGATTCTAACGACAAAATTGGCAGAGGGACTAAGTTTTTTAAATAAAAAAAGTATAGGGACTCACTGTCTTAATAATAAAGTATAGGGGCTAAATTTTAAATTTCAAAAGAGTACAAAGACCTTTGGCACATTAAACCAAATATAAAATACCTTTATAATAATATTTTTATACTTTTTCAATAGAATAATTTTTTAATTATTTTTCATTTGAATTGATTTTCAATTGAGTTGTGGCAACAATTCAATGAGACATTTTAAGTTAGTAAAGATAATAATATATACCAACAAATGTTGTGCAATAATAAGCAGGGATGGATACAGGATTTTACTCCAAGCCCAAAACTTCTAAATCTGAACGACGTTTTTTTTAACATAAAAAAGTGTCAATTCTTCTCGGATACTTTTTTTCTTATCAAACAAATTAATTTAATGTTTTTTTAAAAAGTATGAATGATTTAGTTGAAAAAAATTAAAAGAAAAAAACCACACTATATAAAATTAAATATCTCTTTCCAATATGTAAAAAAGAATAACCAATACTATACTAAAAATTTCATAAATACCATTATAATTCCAAAAATTAAAGTAAAAAAAAACTTAGCTTTAGTCCTATTTCTAAATACTAGGCATCATAAATTGCACCCTCCACTTTTTCATAAGATTGAACTCATCAATGATAGAATCTGTTGAAAATTCTCGAGCTATCTCTTTTGCGATGTATGCCACCAAGTAAGTTGAAAGAAAATTATCCTCCTTTCTGTTGTGAAGCCTTGTCTTCACTTCATGGGTGAAAATGCGCGTTCGGTTGTTGTAGTAGACATGGGAAGAATTAGCACAAGACGAATAATTCTATTAGAAAGAGGATAAATACTTAACTTATTTGTTTTAGCAAGCACTTGACACAACTCGATAACTGTAGAATATTTCTGCAACTCCATGCTTTGATGAGCATCAAGTTGAAATGCTCCAATTGAATCTTCATGTGTATCTTTTCTTGCTCCATAAAATCGTCCGGATAAAAATTATTCATAAGCTTGCAGATATCTTCCACCCAAAAAGCTTTGTAATTATCGCGTGGATCTAAACCGGAGCAAAGACCAAGTAACTCCACTACCTCATCATTAAAGCGAGAATTCATTTTTGTTAGCAATGAACCAATACCAACAATGAATATATCAAACTGATAGTTATGCTCAATTGTGAGGTTATCTCTTTAGATGCGAGACTGACCTCGACTAGCTTTGTACAGAGCACTTAAATTGGCGACTTCTATCTCATGGTATTTACAAAATAACTTCACTTTCTCAAACAAGGGATCCCACCCATTTTCTCTAAATTTTTGGAGAAGTGTTTTAGTTGATGACACCAACTGCATTGTGTTTAATATATCCTACGATTTATACTGCAATGCTTAACAGAGACCATCAATGATTCCAACCATCTCAATCATGCAATGTAAAATGAAAACAAATTCAACGGATGCCATTGCATTATATATTCTATCAGCTTCACTCCTTTGAGTAAGGTTGCCAGGCTTGATGATATCTTGTAATACAACACAAACAGAATCGAACATCCTCATCAAGCTATTGAGAGAATCTAAATGAGATCTTCATCGGGTATCGTCTGAATTTCTGGACTTGATTTTTCCCTTTGCCAGTTTCAAGCTCACAATTATGAATCAACTCTGCAATATGAGATGCCTCAATGTCTCTTAATTGATCATGTTGCTTACTTGAAGAAGTAACCAAATTGATTATACCAGTCAAGTATGAAAAAAAATTGACAAATAGGAATAACCTCCTTGGATGCAACTACTAGAGTCAATTGGAGGAAATGAACGAGGTAGTGAACATTGTATGCAAATAGGCACTTTTTAGCAAATAACGCTTGCAAGCTGTTCCATTCGCCACGCATATTACTTGCACCATCATATCTTTAACCATGAATATCATTCACATTAAGGCAATGAGGTAAAATAACTTCACAGATTACCTTATCCAAAGCTAACGATGCAATGTCCTTCACATGAACCAAATCAAAGAATTGTTCACGTATAAAACCTTCTTTATCAACAAACCACAATACAATTGTCATTTGTTCTTTCTTTGACTCATCACAAGCTTCATCCACTATAATGCAAAACTTTGAATCTCCAATCTCTTCTCGAATGAATCCCTAAATTTTACTCACCAAAATAGAAAGAATGTCTTTCTGAACAGTCGGATTGACATACTGTGCATTTTTAGGGCCATTTTCTAAGACAATTGCCCCCACATCTTCATTATAAGAAGCCAAGAGTTTTATTAGTTCAAGAAAGTTACCTTGATTTCTTGAATCTTATGCTTGATCGTGTCCCCTAAAGGTACGACCTTGAAATACAAGCAACTTGATAATATCTATTGACACTCTGAGCAGTAGTCAATTTATTGCAACTTGTTTAGAATTTTTTTTCTCAATTATCCTCTCAATATTTTGCAAGGAATTATGAAGATCGAGATAATTTTTCATTCCATTCTTATATAAAAAATTTTCATCCTTACCTACATGAGTAACACAAGGACATTTAGATCCTTCATTGACCTTCTTCCATGACCGAAATCATTGGCTTGTAAAAGTATTTCCATAATGCCCAAATGTATTACTGAAGAGAAAACAAGGAAGATAATATGTGGCATTCTAACTTGGTAACAACTCGAGCCAATCCGGGAATAACTTGTACCAAGATGGGAGAAATCGGTGTCCATTCTTGTCAATATATTGAGGAAATGTTAGAGCCTTACTTGGAGGAATCCGTTGATATGACCCAAACTTAATGTAAGCTCAATGGGCTTAGTCCTATTGATTTGGAGGGTAATTCCAAATAGATTTTTGAAGCTTCGAGTCACGCTTTAAAGAAGAAGTATCAAACTCTTTTGTTTCGACCCTCAACACTTTATAAGGACATTTAGGAATTTGAGAATACCTGATATCTCGTTTAGGAGCTTGGGAATGAGAAGACCTGATATCTTGTTCAGGAGCTTGGGAAGATCTGATATTTGATTTTTCTCCATTAATAATAAAAAGTTAAAGAACCGATTGATTATTATTACTTTTTAACACCCTTTTCTTGAAAAAAGATTTGATTTTTTTATTGCCCATAATATAATCGTAAAACCTGAAAATTGTAATAATGTATTAAATAAAAAACATATTAGGAAAAAGAAAAAAAATAATAAGTCAAATCAATAAAGAACATAATTTATGCAAAAATATTTACCGTGAAGTCTTTTACGTAAGGAGCCAAGAGGAAGATAATTTATATTTTTTTACTCTGTGCTCTCAGTTTCAGCATCAAACTCCTTTCTTTTTCTTTCAACAACGTCGGCACCTTACTAGAGGAAGATAATTCCTTAGCAAGATATACAAATCAAAATACAAGAAAGTCGCTAACATATTATGTGTAGGTATGGGCCAAATCAATTAATTTTGGAATTTGGCTTTAAAGTTCATATTGGACCTCTAAGTTTAGTATTTCAAGACCCATCATACATTAATATTTGATTATTATTAAAGTTATATAATTAAAAACTGAAAAATACTTTGTTAATATAAAGTATAACCTTATACTTAAGGGGGCGAATGTTATACAATGTGGACACCAAATCCAAAATACATGATAGTTTATATATAAAGTTAAAAAATCTAAAAATTCCAAGGGGGAGACCGCCCTGATAGTAGGTTCATTATACTCTCATAAAAAGAATTTGGATTCAAACTTTGAAATGACATTATTGGAACAAATAACATAGATACCTTAGTTTCACTATACATATAGTCGTAAACAAAAATATTAGGGTACATTACAATAATAGACACTCAACTATGCACTTAGTTTTATTTTGGTCACCCAAGTATTATTATTTTATTTAGTCACTCAATTTTTTGAAATTAAATATTTTAGTCACTTTCTCATTAGTTGCCATTAGCTATGGGACAAAAAGCTGATGTTGACCTTTTTATTGGTCTAATAACAAATTTAGCCCTCTAATGATTACACATTCTATCAATTTGATCCTAAAGCTAAAAAGTTCAACAACTTCTATGAAGAAACAATTGATCCCTCTCTCACTCTCGGCAAGACACCTATCGACCCTCTCGTCAACCACCATACATGACGCATCACCATATTCAACTCACCTTTATCAGCCACTAGCACCATTGACACTCCTCTCTATTTACTCTTTCACTTCCTCTACTTTTTTCTCTCTTCTTTTCTTTCCTTTTTTTTTTCAAAACCTTTGGTTGTTGTCCAATGTTGCGCCACAACCACCAATCGTTGCTACTTCTCCAATAGTTGCACCGCTGTTTAGGTTGTCTTCTTTATCCACTATTGTTTCGGCCTCCTTTTGCTCCTTTGGTCAACAATTAACTTTTTTTCTGTTGGGATCACTAAGAGTTGAACCCGAACCACTTGAACCAAACTAAGCCAAGCCAAGCAATATGAGTTCTTTTTGTTTTTTTTATTCACTTTTTTCCTAAATCTTTTGGTTCGTTTCTTCTTTTGCATATGGTGCTAAATTTTCCTCTCTAAAGTAAAGATCTTAATGGTTGCTGGTTTATTGGTTGTTTTTATGACTATCAAGTATTAAGGGTGTTGTGTATGCTAGGATTTTAAATTATTTTGGGGCTGCTTTTGGGTTAAGGTTAAAAGAGAGGTGGTTGAGACTTGGCATATGGTGGGTCTCGAGTAGATGGTTGGTGGGAGTGGTGCGTAGGAGTTGAGGGGAAAATGGTGATGGTGATAGCATCGTGCAAACGGGTAAGATGGTGAGTTCGCGAGGTTTGTGGTTGTTCAACTAGTTTTGGGCTGAAGGAAAAATGGTTTGATGATAGAAGCTTTAGTGTTTGTTAAGTTTGAGAGTAGAGGAAATTAATATGGTAAGGATAAGTTGAAGATGGTGATGCATCACATATGGTAGTTGACAAGAGGATCAGAGGGTGTATATTGTTGAGAGTGAGAAAGAATCCAATTGTTTCTTTGTAGAATTTGTTATATTTTTTTATTTATGATCAAATTGATAAAATGAGTAAACACTGGAAGGGCTAAATTTATTATTAGGCTAATAAATAAAAACAGCTCACATTAGCTTTCTAGCCCTCAACTAACAACAACTAAAAAAAGAGTAACTAAAATATTTAATTTCAAAAAGTTAAGTGACTAAATCAAAAAATTAATAATTGGGTGACCACAATAAAATGAAGTGCATAGTTAGGTGATTATTCTTCTACTTTACCCAAAATAATATTGCAGGTTTATTATAACTGTTAGCCGGCGTCGTTTAATACAAAGGTTGAATATTCTTTTTGGTCGGAGACGCAGTTTTTTATCCGGGAGAGGTTTGAAGAGAAAGAAGAAAAGAATAAAATGCTGTGTCTTAGGCTTCGTATTCGACTAAATCGAATGTTCAATAACCTTAACTACAATGTCTCAGTTTCGTTTCACTACGTAAGTCTATCTCTTTCGATCTCTTAACATAGTGAAATTCTTTTCTGTTCATTTTCACTTATAATTCTCTTCTTTTCTTCATTGTTTTTTCATGGCTTATCATTTCTCTTTTGGTTCTTCATTGTACCCAAAGCTTCCATCTTTAAAATCCAAACCTCAAAACCCATTTTTCTTCAGCTCTTACCCTTCAATTTCTTGTCAAATTTATAGCTCTAAGAGCAATAGTTCCGATGATGATGATAAAACCAAGAAAACCCATTTCAATTTTGTTGCTTTACCCATTACTCTTACTATAATCTCCACTTCATTTCCACAACAAAGTTCTCTTGCTGCAGTTAAAGTTTCTGATAGGAAAAAAACTCAGAAAAAAACCCAAGAAGCTTTGACCCCTGAGCAGATAAAACAATGGTCGAAAAATCTTCCTATTGTAACCAACCGGATTCCATATACTGAAATTCTCAGTTTGAAACATGAGGGAAAGCTTAAACATTTAATTAAGCCGCCTAGTGCTAGTTTGAAGCAAAGGGCAGAGCCAGTTTTAGTAGTTTTAGAAGATTCTAGGGTGTTAAGAACTGTTTTGCCTTCAATAGATAGTGATAGGAAGTTTTGGGATTCATGGGATGAGTTAAAGATTGAATCTTTGTGTGTTAATGCATATACACCTCCAATTAAGAGGCCTGAGGTGCCTTCTCCTTATTTGGGATTTTTATGGAGGGTGCCTGCATTTATGTTGTCGTGGTTTAAGCCGAAGAAGGAGTCCAAAAGGGCGCTGGAAATTAGGAGACAAAGAGAGGAGTTTAAGAGGCAAAAAAAGGAGGAGTTGGCGAGAATGAGGGAAGAGAGAGAGATGATTGAAAAGATGATGAAGGTGCAGAAGAAGGAGGATGAGAGGAGAAAGAAGCGAGAGATTAGGAAGAGGAAGTATGAGGAGTCATTGCGTGATGCTAGAAGGAATTATCAAAGTATGGCAAATATGTGGGCCAGTTTAGCTCAGGATTCAAATGTTGCAACTGCGCTTGGATTGGTGTTCTTTGTGATATTTTATAGGACAGTGGTGCTTAGTTACAGAAAGCAGAAGAAGGATTACGAGGATAGGTTGAAGATTGAGAAGGCAGAGGCAGAAGAGAGAAAAAAGATGAGGGAGTTGGAGAGGGAAATGGAAGGAATTGAGGGGGAGGATGATGAGGCTGAGCAAGGGGGAGGTGAGCAGAATCCTTATTTGAAGATGGCTATGCAATTCATGAAGTCAGGAGCACGTGTGCGGAGGGCACAAAATAAGAGACTGCCACAGTATTTGGAGAGAGGAGTGGATGTCAAGTTCTCAGACGTTGCAGGTCTTGGCAAAATCCGGCTTGAGCTTGAGGAAATAGTCAAGTTTTTCACACATGGGGAGATGTACCGAAGAAGAGGAGTAAGAATACCAGGTCAAAAATTCTAAACCTGAATAAATTTATTTTAAAATTCGATATTCTGCAATGAAGTTATACTTGAAACCTACATGTAAGCAAGTTGTTATGTCTTGTTTACCTTAGTCTTTGGCATGACAACTGACAAGTTAACAACCTGGATACAAGAGCTTATAATTGGATGAATCAGCTTTTTCCTTTTTCTTTTTTACTTTGAGATCACTACCCAAACTCTAAATTTGTAGGAATGTAACACTTAAAGTGGCTAAACGAAAATTGCAGTAAATCCATGGATCATGTGTAGTCAACTTAACTCTAAATAAAGATGATAACGCAAAGTTCAAAGAATTATAGCATTTTATCATATGGTCTAATGATATGTTTATTCAGTTCTACAAGGCAACTATTAAATGGTTATTGATCCGGATTGCTGAATATCTGATGAGCCTTTCTGTTTCATTATACTTACCACATTCGTGTTTGCAAGAGGTATTTGTGCCTTTCTTTTTTCCTTTTTCAGTCACTGAGCGGAACTCTCATCCTTGATTCCTTACACTGATAGATAGTTGTTTTCCACAAATTTTGAGCTGGTCTTCTCATTTTAAACTGAAGTTGGTCAACATTCAAAAGTGATGCGACATTTTCCTGATTTCTGTTTCTTCTCTGATCTTAGATGATAAATTTGGTCCATTTGTTATCTTGATATACATACATACGTATTCTCAAAAGGGAAATCCAGAAACTACTTATAACTGTTTTTTTTCTTTTTTCTTTCGGTAACACATCATTGTATGCTGATCATCTGTTTTAAGATAATACAGATCCATAAAATATTTCTATTGCCTTCCTATTTCTGGTTTCATTGAACTTTTTCCTCATCTGGTTTGAACACTTTTGTGGCTGCATGTGCCTAGTAAAACATGATAGAAACATCAAATTTATTTCTGTTGCTTGTTTTGCTTTATTTTACTAGTCATATCATTTTTAGTGCTTTGCAGAGGCTTATTTCAGGTTGTATGGATTTCTTCATCAGGTGGAATACTTCTTTGTGGCCCTCCTGGGGTTGGGAAAACTTTACTAGCAAAAGCTGTGGCTGGTGAAGCAGGTGTAAACTTCTTCTCCATTTCTGCTTCTCAGTTTGTGGAAATATATGTTGGGGTTGGTGCATCCCGTGTCCGAGCACTTTATCAGGAAGCAAAGGAAAATGTAAGTGTCGTCTTTATTTTAGTCGCTTTATGTTCTCTTTTCTCTCTGCATGTATAACTTGAGTTCTATTTATATGGGTCACATCTATATGTCCAATTTTACATTATTTTCTGATAGTGGATCTATTAAAGTACCAGCTTTAATTTGCTTTTCAATAGGCTGCTTCCAAACTACTTTGTTGACCTTCAGTACAACATTCCGTCACTTTATTTAATTTTGGTAGGCCCCTTCAGTGGTTTTTATTGATGAGTTGGATGCTGTTGGAAGAGAGCGTGGTTTAATCAAAGGTTCTGGTGGACAAGAACGTGATGCAACCTTAAATCAGGTTCGTTGGGATCTATTTTTCCTATGTATTTAACTTTTTTTTAAATGTAAAAATGTTTCTTTTCCTATTTTAATGTGTTATGATTGTGGTGCTACAGCTTCTGGTATGCTTGGATGGTTTTGAAGGAAGAGGAAATGTTATCACTATTGCTTCCACAAATAGACCAGACATTCTAGATCCTGCACTTGTAAGACCTGGACGGTTTGACCGAAAAATCTTTATCCCCAAACCTGGACTCATAGGTCGCATGGAAATTCTTCAGGTAAAATTAATAATTTTCCTTCTCATTGTGAAAAAAATGATTAAAAGTTTGAAATTTGTTGCTAGCTTTGATTTCGATATATTCATGTCCTCTCTATAGGTTCATGCTCGTAAGAAGCCAATGGCTGAGGATGTGGACTATATGGCTGTTGCAAGTATGACTGATGGAATGGTTGGTGCTGAGCTGGCAAACATAGTTGAGGTTGCTGCTATTAATATGATCCGTGATGGAAGGACTGAGGTACTAGCAACTTGTAGTTGTAAACTATCCTTGTCATGAACGGCAATGTGTTAGTTTACTGGAAATCATGAAGGGGCTATAGCTGATGAGAAATAGTTGCTAGGAACAGAGAAGTTGGAGATTTGGAGATTTTAAAAGAAATAAATTTAGAGGAATTTACATATATGAGATGAATGAAATTGGAATATTACTTGGATAATCTGAAAAACTATAGGATTGTGTTTGACATTGTTATTTAGATGGTATTAATGCCCTTAATGAATTTTGCGATCATCTGACTTTCTGCTGTTGCATTGTTGCAGATTACAACTGATGACTTGCTCCAAGCAGCACAAATAGAAGAAAGGGGTATGCTAGATAGGAAGGAGAGAAGTCCAGAGACATGGAAACAAGTGGCTATAAATGAAGCGGCAATGGCTGTTGTAGCTGTGAACTTTCCTGATCTCAGAAATATCGAATTCGTATGATCTTTACTTGCTTTTTGCCATTTCTTGCATAAATTTTAACTCAATATGCACAGATGTAATATGTTTTGCACCTCTTTAGTGCATTATTTTGATATTGACATACAGTTTACATCAGATCTGGTTTCTTATGTAATTGTGCTAAAACTGAGTCAAGTATGTATTTGATTACTTCTATATTATCTGATTTTTTTGAGTCATTAATATTGATCGGAAAACTACAATCATCTGTAAGCGATATCATTGCCTGACTTGAAATCTGTGATGATTTGGCAACTAGTGAGAGATACTTTGAAAACGTTAGAGTTGGTCTCAGAATTGTAGTTTACTGTTATGGATGATGACTCTTATTCTCATAAGCTTATCCAGCCATAAAAGAGTCTCTACGAGTGAGTTGGCACCTAACTGCTAATTAGATCCTGTTAAGCATCTCAAGATTATTAGTGTAGGTTGTCTTTAATAGTTTTTTAGTATGCTTGTATAATCATTGCATTACCCTGGAAAACAAGCAGGGAACTCTTCAATGTTGGTTCATTTCCTTGGGTTTCCTATAAATTATAGAGTATTGATGTAGAACTGAACCTTTTAGGTCTCAAAGTTGTTCAGATTATCAAGTTTCCCTCATTTGATTACCATCTTCACATATGATTGAATTTATGCAATGTCTGGATGTATATTATTCATTTATTATTGCTTTTTGAGCAGGTAACAATTGCTCCTAGAGCAGGTAGGGAATTAGGTTATGTTCGGATGAAAATGGATCATATCAAATTTACGGAAGGAATGCTAAGGTATGCAACAGTTTTCGTGCTTATAAGCATCAATGTAAGGACTATCAACCACCAAGTGCCTAGAATATTGGACTAATTGTCAGACTATACTTTCAGATACATGTTGTGTTTTCCTACTACAATACTTTCCTGTGAATATTACACGAGAAACTCCATTGTTTCTTTTTTTTCCCCAACAGTTCACTTGTATTTCCCATTGTCATGCAGTCGACAATCCCTTCTTGATCACATAACTGTGCAATTAGCACCCCGTGCAGCAGATGAACTTTGGTTTGGTGAGGGTCAGGTGAGAAGTCTATGTTTGTCATTCATGTACCCTAATATCAATTGGCATGCCTGGAAAAGATGGTATGGTGTGAAGATAGTCATTATAATATGGAAGTTGAGTCCCACATTTTTATTCTCTTCAATGGTGCTTTCTTACCAAGTGAACAGAAGCTTTAGAACTATGAATTCTAACAATGTGCAGATTACTGCTTAAAATGGCAAGTCTAAATGATTAGCCTTCTTCAATTAAATAGCCTTCTTCAAGTTTTGGGTTTTATAATATGCTCTTTATAAAGGTCATTTTGGGGTCGAAGAGGGGGAGGTCTTCAAAGTTCATGGTTTTTCCAAAGTAAGCTAATTATCATGGGTTGATGGAGTTGTTTTTTTGTTTTTCTCTGACTTGGTTTAGGTTGGATTTTTGGTGGACTTGTAAACATTGATGGTTTTTCTTGATTTGTTCTACAATAAATCAAGATTGTCATTAAATACTTTATTTTTGTGTATGTGGCGTTGCATATGTTCACTTTGTCATTAATGCTTATGGAGTGCATAATGTGTTGACTCTTATTGCTATTATCATTTCAAGGTTATGATTGCTGTTGAGAAAATTCAATTCATTTTTTAACATGTGTCTGACATGGGTATGTTCAGTCTTTTTTCACAAAGTTTTTCCATATATTTAGAGGATCATAGCCCCATACCCTTACCCAATGTGTCAAACACGGGTACTTGGTGAATAATCAATGTAGCATAACTTTTAAATGTGATAGGGATGCATATAGGATAGTAATCTAGTGCTTGATTGCAGAACATATTAGTTTGAGGTTTGGTTTGCCAAATTATTAATTATTTCTTTTTTTTTTTCTTCCTGTAGATTATTGGTTCTAGTTAGTAGGAGCTAGATTATTGAAATTTTTATAAAAATATTTTATGCCATATTCAGTATATTAACTCAATCCACTTGTAATATCCTTAAATATTTTCAGTTGAGTACAATATGGTCTGAAACAGCAGACAATGCTAGGTCAGCAGCAAGGATGTTTGTTCTTGGTGGCCTCTCTGAGAAACATCATGGATTGTCCAACTTCTGGGTTGCAGATCGAATTAATGTAAGGATACATCGTTATTGCTTTTGTTCCCTTCTTGAAAAGGTTATTTTGGCACCTTTTCAGCATACGGTTAAGTATACATTCTCATTGCTTTCTACTTGTTCCTTCAAGAAGAACAGCCTTTTTCTGGTCTAAGTTGCAGCAGTACAGTGGAGTCTTAGTTGAATTCCTCATTTTACTCCAGAAACTTCATCTAATGCATTTTTCTATTGCAAAATGAATTTTGAGAAGCATTAGGTTTTTACAAGTGGAACTGCTTTAAGCTTCTTTTTGCTTTGTTATCTAATGTAGACTAAATTGTTGAATATCAGGAGATAGATTCGGAGGCATTGCGGATAGTGAACATATGCTACGAGCGAGCCAAAGAGGTATTCCGTTGCTTGTAAAAGTAGCACTTATGTGTTTAATATTCTTATTATATGACCCTTATGCTTGTTTTGGAATTCAGATCTTACAGCAGAACCGAAAGCTGATGGATGCAGTGGTTGATGAACTGGTTAAGAAAAAGAGTTTAACAAAACAAGAATTCTTTGGACTTGTGGAATTGCATGGGTCACTTCAGCCAATGCCACCCAGTATAGTTGACATTAGGGTTGCCAAGCGAACTCAGTTCCAAGAAATGATGATGAACCCCAATTTGAAGGTTACAGGGAGGAGTTCTTCATAAACCACCACCTATCTACATCCTATTCACATGTATAACTTTGCATCAATCACTTCCAGGTCATACCATCAGGTATTGCTTGGTATAAGATTTTGATTTCTTTTTCTTGTACTTAGAAATTTCACTTATTTTATCTTTTTTAATTAATTTACAACTTTTTACATGTTTGCTTTCAGGTTTGATTATTTGTGCTTGAAGTTTTTCATTAGTAATTAACTAATAATATACACAGATTAAAGAGAAAAATCACAGGGTTCAATGAGTTAATAGGAAATGTAAAATACTGAGGGTCTATTTGGACACTATTGACTAATGGGATGAAAGTGCAATTATTAGATTAATGAATTTTAATTCTATTGGCATATTAATTTTAATGTCGTATAAATATATAATTTAAATTTTTTTGGAAAATATTAATTATTATAAAAAATTAAAAATACTTGAGAATTTTTTTTAAACAAGTAATAAAACTTAAAATCAAATATTTTGTGTTGTATGTTAGTTCAAGAGAGTATTCGACAAAATGAGTATTAATAAAATTAACAAGAACAATACATATTATAATGTAATTTTATCTATTGTAATATTTTTTATATTTGTTGGGTTATTTACACTTTAATATTAAATATATTGTTATTAGAGGTTATTCTTTGACTAAATTTAAATAAATATTAAATATTATGTAATTTAGTAAAATTAGTATAAATAATTTTTAATAAATACTATTTGATTTAATTAAATATTTAGTAGTTCAAAATTGTATCTCATCAATAAAAATTTCAAATTATTTAAATGATTCTAGTAAACAAACTATAAATATGTTTTTCCAAAAATTAAAATACTATTATTCTATAAAAATAATTTAAATCAAAATTTTGTATAAGTGAATTTGAAAAGCCATATAGTATTTGGATTTTAGTTTAAATATTTGTAATTATTCATGAATTATCTCAATTCTCACCCTCTTTCTAAGAATTGAAGACTAATTGAAGACTAATTGAAACATTTTAATTACACATTTTAATTCTAAAAGAAGGGTGAAAATTGGGGGATAATTATCAAGTACATACAAATAGTTACACTCTAATCCAATTATCATATGCATCTTTAAAATAGTCGTACATAGGAGTGTAAATGAGACATTGGCGCTCGTAAACTACTCGAGTTCGGCTAAAAAGATTTCGAATTCCATTTGATAATTATTGAGTTGAGCTCGAGCTATCAATAGAGCCAAATTTGGGCTTCATAGTACTTGACTCGAATGGCTCATGAGCCTTATCAAGTTTTTCATACTTTTATATTATTAAATTACATAAGCTTAATTATTGAGATGAGCTCAAGTACAAAAATTGATAAAACGAGCTTAATCGAGCTCAAACTCAATTAGCTCAATTGTATCTCGAATCAAGCTCGAGCTTAAAAACAAATGTTTCATCGAGCTCAAGCCGAGTATCGAGCTCCGGATTTCGAGTCAAGCTAAAGCTTGACAATATTCAGGCTCGACTCGGTTCGATTACACCCCAACTCATACATGATTTAAGTTTAAGAAGTTATTTTTATATAATAATGATATTTTATTTTTGACATATTTAATTATATGTTATTTTACTAATTTCGTTTAAATTATCTGAAAGTTTTATTGATGATATTAAATATTTAACTTACATAGTATTTATTTTAATTAATTATAGTTGGCAAGGAGATTTATTATAAAGAGTATATGTTTAATAATTGAAATGAAATGACCCAACAAATATATAATGCTAAAATAATTAGGTAAGTTTGCACAAAAATGTTATTTTTTCCTTGCAAATATAATTAATAAGATATTGTCGAATATCTTTTTGAAATAATATATTGTATATTTTGGTTTGATTTTATGTTTTGCTAATTATTTAAAGAATATCTTTCAAGTATTATTAATATAATTTTTATAATAATTAATATATTTAAAATTTTGTTGTATAATTACATTTTATATTGCCGATCATTATATAAAGAATTAAGATATCATTTAAAAAATTTAAAATTTTCGTAATAATTAGTCTGATAATTACATTTTTATCAATGGAAGGGTCAGTCGAAGTTGGTGGGATGTGAAATGTAAATAGAAAAGATGAAACAATGAAGTGAAGAAAAGATCATTAGCTATTTTTTTGATAATCAGGAAACATTCATAGAAGAAAGGGGGTCCCAAGCAGTCAAGACAAAAGCCTGGACAAGCGACGGGTTAAAGCCGTGTACAAGCAAAGGCCCACGTGGCTAGCAACCCCAAATCCGAACCAGGGAGGGAAAGATTACTCTTTTCTTGAATTAAGTGGAAGCAAGTGGAGATTCAGAATAGTAACGTTGGTGGACAACCATCAGGGCTAGCAAGCAAAGCAAAGCAATTGTGATGTGATGGAGTCATTGTTCAAGCCCTTCTTGTGGCAGGTAAGCATTGAAATTTGATTTAGTTGAATTGGGGAGTATTATTTTATTATCTTAATTTAATTTAATTTTTTTTTAAAATTGAGTTAAGTGAAATGAAATTCGAGTTAAGTCGAATCGAATTTAGTAAAATTATTCGAGTTAAATTAAAAAAAATAAACATATCAAATTAAAAAATTATAATATAACTAATTCAACGTTCAAAGTAAAATAAGAGGAAAAATAAGATAATTTAATATAATAAACTTGAATTGGTAATTTGTTTGTTTAAATTCTTAAATTTATTATTTTAGAAAATTTTTAATTTTTTTAACTTTTTATATATTCTTTAGAATTTTTAATTTTTTTAAGTAAAATTTATGAAATATTAGATACTTTTATAAATATTTTGAATTTTTTATTTTCTTTCTGTAATTTTTATTGAGAGAGACTAATTTGCTCGTTTTGAAATTGATAGGGACCAAAGGAGTATTTACACTAATCTATAATTTGAGTTACTAAAATTGTAAAATTTAACTCGATTCAAATTCAAAAAAACGAATTACTTGTTTGAGATGACTCAAAAAAAATTGAATAACTCGATTCAATTAACTCAAAATTTAAAAAAATCGATATTTTAAAATCGAGTAAGAGAGAAAAAAAAGGAAAGGAGAAAAGAAAGTCAAAGGAGGAAAAGAGTCGTATAATTTGTTTTACTTAATGTGCTTTGTGATGTTTTATTTAAACGTTATTTATATTTTTTTACTTGTAATTTAAAGAGTTTAAAAGTTTATATTTGGATAAAATATTATTCAACATAAATATTTTAAAATTTTAAAATACGGATAACATACTAATTCACCAACTCATACGCACTACCTTCATGACATCATTATTATTATTGTGATGTTTGTCCAAATATCCACAATTCCTTTAGTTATCCTTGTTTGGATGGAATAAACTTTTAAAAAGATAAAAAAAGAGAAATTTTTTATTTTTTCTATTGCCTCAGTCCTTGTGTCCCAACCCACCAAATTAGACGCAAATTTCATCAAATTATAACTTCACAAACAGCTTCAAATGAAAAGAAAAAATAACTCAAGGAAAAATTGTTGCTCAAGTGAGAAAAAAGAAGATATTAAATATATATTCACTTACAAATTTTTACACATTTAGTTTGTCAAATACATTAAAAAAAATTAATTGTTTGATGCGAGTTCAAATAGTATGATTTCATTCCCTACTTAATATATATGACATTTGAATAACCCTATTTTTATTCTGACATATGGAAACTCTTTGTGAGTTTCTTCTTATTCTCTTTTCTTAGGGTTTTTCTTTTGTTGGATGAGGAAAAAAAATACAAAATTATGTTTAGAAAACTTATTAATATGAGTATTTATAAAATCTTTGTCTGAGCATCAATTCAGTTAAAAATGATTCAAAAAGCTAATTGAGTCTTTGTAATAGCCCGTTTTTAGGTCAAATCAAAATAGTAGTTTCGAGGCCACAAATTCGAGGTCAAAATATTTATTTTAATATTTTATTAAAGTTTACAGCATGATAGAATTATTATGTGAAAGTTGCGTTAAGAAATTTTATCGTTTAAATGCTTAATTCGGTAAAAAGGACTAAATCGCGTAAAGCGTAGAACTTGAGTTCTAATAGCTAAAGATGCTTAATAACTATAGAACCTTAAAGTTAAGGTCCTTACGTGATAATTAGACCATTGATAATATTAGTGGACAAATATGGACAACCATTATTGGATTTAAATGTTTTATTACTAAGGTTAATATAGTAATTTATGTATTAAGTTAATAATAATAATAAAATAAAACCAAAATAATGTTATTTTCATTCATCTCTTACAGAAATTGAAGAGAAGAGAAAGCTAATATAGGGTTTTAACATTCGACACTTTCATGATTAAATAGGTAAGTGTTTTGAGCTCGATTTTTAATAATTTTTACGTTTTTGAGATCATTGCTTAGTAATTTAGATAGCCCGTACCCTAATTTTTGAATTGGTTGATGAATTTGTAAGTTGACATTGATGATAACTTGATGTTTTTGAATATTGATGATGGAAAATGAATATTTGTTGATAGATTTTAATGTTTTGTAAAGTGATTTTTGACAAAAATGTCAAATAAGGATTTAATTGTGAAATTTGTAAATTGAAGGGTTAAAATGTGAAATAAATGAAATTTTTGGGCTGCTAGGGACTCAGGTATAAATCGGCTAAGCACGGGTTAAATTGAATTTTGATGAATTTTGTATATTTGTGAATTAGGGACTAAATTGTAAAAATATGAAACATTAGGGGCTAAAGTACAAAAATGCCCAAATAGGTATTTATGGATTAAATTGAATGTGTGGTTGAATAAACAAGTTTAATTTGATATTATATAGATCAAGAAAGGAGGAACTCGGACTTAGATCGAGGCAAGAGCAAAGTACTTGATTAATCAGCTAGTTTCGTTGTTTCTACAATCGAGGTAAGTTTGTACGTGATAATTTCATTATAAATGTATGTTATATGCTTTGGTATTGCATAAAATGTGATTGTGAGATTACGGTTAATGTTTGAATTATTAATACGACTATACGGATGTGTTCGACAATGAAATAGACAAGCAAAACTTCCCCGTTGAACCTTAGGAATAGGTAGGATGCTAATGACATGTCATTAGGTTAATGTATTGGCTTTGGGCCATGATATCGGCACTTTGGGTGTGAATAGTACCTTGATTTGGCTACGGGCCATGGTATAGGTACTTATCGATTGTGATCCTTGAGTATTCGATTTTTATTCAAAATGGTTCAACGGGTAAAAAAAATGATGTGGTTGAGAAAGAGGTTAGTACGAGGTGATACAGGTATGTAAGGAATCTACTCGAGTATTACATTGAGGAAGTTCAATGAGATGGTATTGGATCATGTTTTAAGACATGAGAAAGGTTTGTGATTAATGTGATTTCGATTTGGTAATGTGTTAATAGTTGAATTACAATTATTTGATGAAGTGAATTAATCACTTACGAAATTACTAAGCTATGAAGCTTACTGTGTGTTATTTGTCTTTGTTTTATAGATAATCAAAGCTAGCTCGGACTTGGGGATCGTCGGGAAACGTCCTCACACTATCGATCACTTTGTTGGTACTTTTGAAAACTTGTAAATATGGTATATGGCATGTATAGGCTAGTTATGGTACTTTGGTTGTGAATATAGCCATGAGATTTGGCTTATAACGTATATGTTTTGATTTGAATAGATAGCCATGTGTGATGGCTTAGTTTAATATGTTTTGGTATAAATGTGGCTAAGGTTTCATAGTTGTTTAAATGGTAATGTTTTGAGTTTAGTAAAGAATTTTTATGGTATGGTTGAAGTTAATAAATTGAGAAGATATAGACTTGTGAATGAATGTTGGATGATATAAGTTTTTGTATAGGCATTTGGCTTGAATTGATTATGGAAATTGGTTTAAATGGATATGGTATGAATTGTGCATTTGGATGATGATTTTGGGATGCCTATTGTATGATGAATTAGTACCATTTTGGTTATTTAAGTGAGAGTGAAAAAGGGTGACAATTTTGGCTTTGTAAATGGCCTATTTTTGTCCACACGGGCAGAGACACGGGTGTGTGTCTCAGCCGTGTGCGACACACGGTCATGCTACACGGCCGTGTGTCCCCTGGGGTACCCTTTCGAATTAAGTCAGTATACCCTACAGGTTTGGCACGGCCCAGACACATGGGCGTGTCTACTAGCCATGTGTGGCACATGTGCTAGCACATGGGTATGTGGCTGATCGTTTGTCCCAAGTCAGTAACCCCTACAGTTTTCCCACGGCCATGGCACACGGGCGTGTCTCTGGCCGTGTGGTGTAAGTCAATATGTATCCCCTATTTTCACACGGCTTGCGAGACGGGCGTGTTTGGTAGCCGTGTGAGGCAGACAGCCTGTTTACATGGGCGTGTGACCCTTAAATGCATGACAATTTTTTAAGATTCCCAAAGTTTTCAAATGTTATCAGTTTAGTCCCGAACCTCTTCTAAGCACATTTTAAGTCTCGTCGAACTTTATAAGGGACATTGTGATTATGTTTGATTGATGATTGTGTAAAAATGTATGAATTATGTTGTGATTGATTGGTAATGCCTCATAACCCTATTTTACTACGGATACAGGTTATGGGTGTTATATTTTATTGGTATCAGAGCTACGGTTTAGTCGATTCTAGAACTAATGTAGCGAGTGAGAGTCTAGCTATACATGCCATATATATATACTGTGATAGTGTAATGATTCCTAACAACTTAAAGTGTGTTTTCATATAGTAAATGGATTCTGATCGAGCTTTAGTTGACGATGTGGAAAGTAATGCGCCCGCTCCCGCTCAAAGGATAGCGCCGGCTGATTCTAGGCCGATTTCAAGTAGTCAATGGGGAGAAGCTAAGCAAGCCATCTTCCAGATGATGAGTGGTTCACGAAGTTCATTCGAACGAACTCGGCTGCTCAAAAACCTCCACCCCCACCTATTCCTCAACAAACCCCTGTAGTTCCTCAAGGTATTGATCTTCTGCGATTAAATAAACCACCTGTTGATAAGATCCGAAAACATGGGGCTGAAGAGTTCCGGGCTACCATTGATGATGATGCTGAGAGAGCTGAGTTCTGGCTCGAGAATAAAATCTGAGTATTTGATGAATTGTCTTGTACTCCTGATGAATGTATCAAATGTGTGGTATCTTTACTTAGAGATAATGCGTACCATTGGTAGAAAATGTTGATATCTGTAGTTCCGAGGGAACGGGTCACCTGGGAGTCCTTCCAATCTAAATTCCAAAAGAAGTATATAAGTCAGCGATTTCTTGATCAGAAAAATAAAGAGTTTCTAGAATTGAAACAAAGCGGGATGACTGTGACCTAGTACGAAAGATAATTTTTACGATTGAGCAAATATGCTCGAGAATATGTTTCTACCGAAGATATTATGTGTAAGCGGTTCATTGATGGGTTGAATGAAGATATAAAACTTCTAGTCGGGATTCTGGAAATCAAAGAATTCATTCTTTTAGTCGAAAGGGCTTGTAAAGCTGAAGAACTCAGTAAAGAAAAGAGGAAAGCAGATTCAGAGGCTAGAGACACTAGAAAAAAGATCGATGAATAAGCTGTATCAGTCTTCATCAAAGAAATCCAGGGATTCGTATACTCACCTGAATGCTTCGATTGGATATCCGAACAATGATTGTACTAGACAATACTCCGGTTCCAAAGCTCAAGCTACACCAGTAGCTAGTGTTGGCAGTGTAAGACAATAAACCGGGATGTCAGCACTGTAGAAAATGACATTTCGGAGAGTGTTGGAATAAAATTAATAAAGCTTGTTACAAATGTGGTTTGTTAGAACACTTCATTTGAGATTTCCTGGAGTTAGATGAGAAAGACAAAGTTCAAAATTTGAGATCAAGTAATACTGCTGTTAGAGGGAGACCACCCCGAAACACTGGAAATACGAGTGGTAACCGAAGTGTTACGAGAGATTCTACTGTGAGATCTGAGGCACGAGCACCTACTTGAGCTTATGCTATCCGTGCTCGGGAGGAAGCATCCTCGCCAGACGTTATAACAAGTACTTTCACTTTTTATGATACTAAAGTTATTGCATTGATAGATCTAGAATCAACTCATTCTTATATGTGCATGAATTTAGTATCCAGTAAGACTTTTCCTGTAGAGTCTACTGAATTTGTGATTAGAGTATCAAACCCCTTAGGCAAGTGTGTGTTAGTTGATAAAGTGTGAAAGAATTGTCCATTGATGATTCGAGATTTCTGCTTTCTGACTGATCTGATGTTGTTACCATTTGATGAATTTGATATAATTCTGGGTATGGTTTGGCTGGCATTACACGATGCTATAATAAATTATAAACAAAAGAGAATTGATTTGAGATGTCAGAATAATGAGATTATCTGGATTGAGTTAGATGATTTGAACAGTTTACCAGCAGTGATTTCATTAATGTTAGCTCAGAAATATGTGAGAAAGGGTTGCGAAGCTTATTTTTCTTATGTGCTTGATACAAAAATGACTAAAAAGAAAATAGAATCAGTGCCAATTGTGTGTGAATATTCGGATGTGTTTCCTAAAGAATTATCGGGTTTACCACCGATCGGAGAGGTTGAATTTGGTATTGAATTAGTGCCAGGAACGACTCCTATATCGATAGCTTCATACAGAATGGCTCTGATAGAGTTAAAAGAATTGAAATATCAGTTACAAGAATTGACCGACAGAGGATTTGCACGACCCAGTTTCTAGTCTTGGGGTGCTCCCGTGTTGTTTGTGAAAAAGAAAGATGGTACAATGAGAATGTGTATTGACTACAGACAGTTGAATAAATTGACTAAAAAGAATAAGTATCCTCTGCCCAGAATAGATGATTTGTTTGATTAGTTAAAAGGGGCTAAAGTGTTTTCAAAGATAGATTTGAGATCGGGCTATTACCAGTTGCGAGTTAAAGACTCTGACGTGTCGAAAATGGCATTTAGAATGAGGTATGGTCATTATGAATTCTTAGTTATGCCTTTGGGACTAACGAATGCACCTGTTATCTTTATGGATTTAATGAATCAAATTTTCAGACCCTACCTAGATCGATTTGTAGTTGTGTTCATTGATGACATTTTAATTTACTCACGTGATGAATCTGGGTATGCCGAGCATTTGAGGATTGTACTATAGACTCTGCGAGATAAGTAGTTGTATGCAAAATTTAGCAAATGTAAATTCTGGTTGAGTAAAGTTGGTTTTCTGGGGCATATTGTTTCAGCTGCAGGTATCCGAGTTGACTCGAGTAAGATATCTGCGATTATAGATTGGAAACCTTCGAGAAATGTTTCTGAGGTCCACAATTTTTTGGGACTTGCCGGCTATTATAAATGATTTGTGAAAGGCTTTTCGATGATTGCGACCCCGATGACAAGATTGCTTCAGAAAGATGTTAAGTTCAAATGGTCCGAGAAATGTCAGAAAAGCTTTGACCAGCTGAAAGCTCTTTTGACTGAAGCTTTAGTGTTATTTCAGCCTGAATTGGGTAAAGAGTTCGTAGTGTTCAGTGATGAATCGTTGAATGGTCTGGGTTGTGTTTTGATGCAAGAAGGCAAAGTTATAGCTTATGCCTTGCG
Source organism: Gossypium anomalum (assembly GCA_025698475.1). Lineage (NCBI taxonomy): Eukaryota > Viridiplantae > Streptophyta > Magnoliopsida > Malvales > Malvaceae > Gossypium > Gossypium anomalum. The sequence goes on from CM046957.1 coordinate 17,145,044, forward strand.
ACAGTTGAAGCTACATGAAAAGAATTACCTGACGCACGATTTAGAGTTAGCAACCATTGTGTTTGCGTTGAAAATTTGGCGTCATTATCTGTTCGGTGAGAAATGCCATGTTTACTCAGATCACAAGAGTTTGAAATATCTGATGACTCAGAAAGATTTAGATTTGCGATAGCGAAGATGGTTAGAATTGCTAAAAGATTACGAACTAGTTATTCACTACCATCCGAGAAAAGCAAATGTTTTTGCTGATGCATTAAGCCGGAAATATTTTTTTGCTCTTTGTGCAATTAATTCTCAGTTGGCTTTATCTAGTGACGCTTGGTTTTAGCTAAGTTGAAAGTGAGATCGTTATTTTTACAGCAGATTTACGAAGCTCAAAAAGTTGATAATGAAATGTTATCAAAACGAGCTCATTGTGATTCGAACCCTGATTCAGAGTTTCAAGTTGATTCCGATGACTGTTTGAGATTCAGAGGTCGAATATGTGTTCTGAGAAATTCAAAGTTAATTCAGATGATTTTGAATGAAGCACATAGTAGTTGTTTATCTATTCATCCGGGAAGCACGAAAATGTATAATGACTTGAAACAAATTTATTGGTGGCATGGCATGAAACGGGATATCTCAGAGTTCATTTCTAGATGTTTGATTTGTCAACAAGTTAAAGCTGAGCATCAAATACCATCTGGTTTATTGTAGCCGATTATGATTCCCGAGTGGAAATGGGATAAAGTGACTATGGATTTTGTATCGGGATTGCCACTATCTCCGAGAAAGAAAGATGCGATCTGGGTTATAGTTGACAGATTGACAGAATCGACTCATTTCATTCTGGTGCGTATGGATTATTTGCTTGACAAGCTTGTTGATTTGTACATTTTAGAGGTTGTTCGATTACATGGGGTACCTGTTTCTATTGTTTCGGATAGAGATCCGAGGTTCACATCGAGATTTTGGAAGAAACCATAAGATGCACTGGGTACAAAACTACAGTTTAGTATCGATTTTATCCGCAGACGAATGGTCAATCTGAACGAGTTATACAGACACTCGAGGATATGTTGAGATATTGCATTCTTGAGTTCGAAGGTATGTGGGAAAAGCATTTGCCGTTGATTGAATTTACGTATAACAATAGTTTTCAATCGAGTATTAAAATGGCACCGTACGAAGCTTTATATGGTCGAAAATGTCAAACACCGTTGTATTGGACTGAACCTAGGGAGAATAAGATTCTTGGGGTCGATTTAATTAAAGAGACCGAACAGAAGGTGAAAGCAATTCCTAATAGTTTGAAAGTAGCGTCAGATCTTCAGAAATCATACGCAGACTTGAAACGGGAAGATGTTGAGTTTCAGATCGGGGATAAAGTGTTTTTGAAAGTATCTTTGTGGAAGAAAATACTTCGATTCAGTCATAAAGGCAAATTAAGTTCGAGATTCATCGGACCGTATGAGATTATCGAGAGAGTTGGACCAGATGCTTATCGGTTAACATTACCATCTAAATTAGAGAAAATTCATAATATATTTCATGTATCGATGCTACAAAGATACAGAACTGATCCCTTGCATGTTATTTCTCTGATCGAAGTTGAAATTCAGCCATATTTATCGTACAGTGAAGAACCAATTTGAATTCTAACTCGTGAGATCAAAGAGCTGACAAATAAAAGAATAGCATTAGTGAAAGTATTATGGCATTGACGCGGAGTAGAAGAAGCTACATGGGAACCCAAGAATGCTATGAGAAAGCAATATCCAAACTTATTCACTGGTAAGATTTTCGGGGACGAAAATCCCTAAAGGGGAGAGTTGTAACAGCCCGTTTTTAGGTCAAATCAAAATAGTGGTTTCGAGGCCACAAATTCGAGGTCAAAATATTTATTTTAATATTTTATTAAAGTTTACAGCATGATAGAATTATTATGTGAAAGTTATTAAGAAATTTTATCGTTTAAATGCTTAATTCTAAAAAGGACTAAATCGCGTAAAGCGTAGAACTTGAGTTCTAATAGCTAAAGATGCTTAATAACTATAGAACCTTAAAGTTAAGGTCCTTACGTGATAATTAGACCATTGATAATATTAGTGGACAAATATGGACAACCATTATTGGATTTAAATGTTTTATTACTAAGGTTAATATAGTAATTTATGTATTAAGTTAATAATAATAATAAAATAAAACCAAAATCATGTTATTTTCATTCATCTCTTACAGAAATTGAAGAGAAGAGAAAGCTAATATAGGGTTTTAACATTCGACACTTTCATGATTAAATAGGTAAGTGTTTTGAGCTCGATTTTTAATAATTTTTACGTTTTTGAGATCATTGCTTAGTAATTTAGATAGCCCGTACCCTAATTTTTGAATTGGTTGATGAATTTGTAAGTTGACATTGATGATAACTTGATGTTTTTGAATATTGATGATGGAAAATGAATATTTGTTGATAGATTTTAATGTTTTGTAAAGTGATTTTTGACAAAAATGTCAAATAAGGATTTAATTGTGAAATTTGTAAATTGATGGGTTAAAATGTGAAATAAATGAAATTTTTGGGCTGCTAGGGACTCAAGTATAAATCGGCTAAGCATGGGTTAGATTGAATTTTATGAATTTTGTGTATTTGTGATCAAGAAAGGAGGAACTCGGACTTAGATTGAGGCAAGAGCAAAGTACTTGATTAATCGGCTAGTTTCATTGTTTCTATAATCGAGGTAAGTTTGTACGTGATAATTTCATTATAAATGTATGTTATATGCTTTGGTATTGCATAAAATGTGATTGTGAGATTACGGTTAATGTTTGAATTATTAATACGACTATACGGATGTGTTCGACAATGAAATAGACAAGCGAAACTTCCCGGTTAAACCTTAGGAATAGTTAGGATGCTAATGACATGTCATTAGGTTAATGTATTGGCTTTGGGCCATGATATTGGCGCTTCGGGTACGAATAATACCTTGATTTGGCTACGAGCCATGGTATATGTAACGCCCTAAAATATAAGTACTTATTTTCTGTATGCTGTGTAACTCAATTGCATGCTTGTCTCAATGTTTAAGTGTCCTGGGAAGCGCCTGAGAAGTCTTGGGTTCAAGCTGGGACAATTGCAAAAAACTTTGTTTTTAGGAAATTAACCCTTACTTTTAGTTAGTAGACTTTGAGTAGAGCATGACAGAAAGGGCCTGCTGGTCAAAGGGTAAGTGGCGTGTCATTACTGCTAAAGGTCTTGAGTTCAAGTCCTGTGTTGCACAAGAAGTGTTTTATTTTGTTGCTGTGCTGTGTAGGAAGTTGAGTGGTAGTAGAACTCAGAAGCTATTGGGCAGTTGGAGTGTTTGATGGGGAGGGGAGTGTGTGGCTGAATATTTAGAGGAGTTTGAAAGGGATTTGAATTGGTCAGTTGAGGGACTAGAGGAGGGGTTTGGGGAGAGATTTGAGGAGTGGATCGAGGAGTAAGGGAGTGGTAGTTGTTTGCTGAAAGTGGGATTTCCTTTATGCCAATTCGGTTATAGGCACTTAGTGCCAAAATTGTCTAGTTTTGCTCTCTTTTGCGGTAGCTTTTCCCCTTTTGCTTTTGTTCATTCATTAGTTTTGTTGCTTGTTGATAGCCGAATTCTACTTGTGACCATTTGGGTATTCTAGTGTTGCGTTTTGGGGCTCTCTTTTTGGCCAAATACTCTTTTCCCCCTTCTTAACCCATTGCCGAATACTCTTGTTTCTTTTTCCTCTCCTTAAATCGGTTTGCTTTAGCCAAACCTTTCCTCTTCTTTTCTTCTTCCCCTCATTTGAGTCTTTTGCATTAACTAATTCCCACTCCTTTCCACACTGTTACCTTGACCGATTTTGCTTGCTCTTTTCCTTCTCTTCATCTTAGTATTGTAGCTGAATACTCTGTTCTCTCCTTCTATACTTTCGATTCTGGACTATTGATTTTCGACTAATCAAGTATGACGGTACGTGGTTATTCTTTCTCTCTCTTTCTCTCTTTTGTCGCACTTATAGTTTCATCTAATATCTCCCTATGCTGCTATTGTCTGAAAGGTACAGGTGTTCCAATTTGCCTCTATCAATTGAGTACTTCTGGCACTTGTGGGTGTAGGCCGAATATTCTTCCTTCTAGTTTGGCCATTACGTTTTCGATAAGTGATTATTCAACTAGTTCAAACTATTCTGTTGTTTAATGGTTGATAGGGTTTATTGGAATGCAGGAAACCCCTAAGGCCTTGTGATTAGATCTTTTACAACGGTTCCAAGGTGATCAATCAAAGTTAGTGATAGGTAATTTCTTGAGCACGTGTTGGCTAGGGTTCTTTTCAAATTGTTGGATAAGTGTTTGACCGGAGTTCTGATTGTGATAGGTTTGGAATACTCATATGCCGGCAGCACATTTTCGCAATTAGGTGTGTAATCACACTGCGATAACTGTTAATCGGCAAAAGTCGAAAAATATGTCTATGGACGCTACACAAGCGTGTGCTTGCTCGTGTGGTGATCCAAACACATAAAACGTGGGCGTTTGATAGTAGAGGCCACCATGAGCGAATTCATGGGTTTAGGTTGTTTTGGGCGACATTGGGCCGAAATGGGCCGTGTGGGCCCTAAACAGGTAAACCACACAGGCGTGTAGAGATCATTGGGCCAGGCTGTGTAGTTCACACAGCCAAGGTCATTTTTGGGCTTTATGGGCCACATGGGCGTGTGGGCCCACATGGGCTGCATTATAGGCTTTGGGCCCATTTTCACTGTTTGACTGTTAAGGTTGCACGGGTCGCCCGAGACGACTGTGGACCTACTGTTGGGTTGGTAAGTATACCTAGACCCTAATTTGATGAAATGACTGTTATACCCCTATGAGGTAAAATGACTGATACGCCCTATGATATGTATTCGTGCATGACATGACTTGCTTACACGTATGATATTATGACATGACATTGCATAGGGATGGGATATTATATTTGGAAGAAGTGTACTGTACTGGTAGCACTGCTACAAATACTATTTTGTGCCGCAACCGGTGCTATATTTTAGAGTGTAGGGATGGGTAGGTCGATTTTATCCCCACATAGAGTGTAGGGCTGGACAGAGTGGAGTGTAGAGGATGGATGGGTAGGATTTCTGATTGCATTTTTGTTACTACTACTGAAATGGGCTAAGGCCCATACTGATGCTATCACTGTAATGGGCTGAGGCCCTAACTGAGATTGAACTGCTACTGAAACGGGCTTAGGCCCAGTCTGTAACTACCTACTGTATGATTGATTATTGTTAAGGGATTACACACTGAGTTTACTTAAACTCACCCTTCTGCTTTTCTGCGCAGGTAATCCTTAGGCGGGTCAGTGCTACGAGAGACTCGATGGTGGCCATACAACCGTTTCGCTTCCTTTTAAACTGTTAATTTATAAGTTATTTAATTTGGGTTTTTTTTTGGTAATAAGGCATTTTTAATTTTTTATTTTGATTACTTATTTACTTTGAATCATATCTGTTAGAAGTAGGCCGCGATTTTCAAAAGGATAAATGCATTTCAAAACCCCACGCTTTTGCATCACATTTCAAAAAACTTCCGTAATAATCATGTTTTTTTTTTAAAATGCAATAACAATATAATATGATTAACAATTGGCTAAACCAACTCAAGTTTTAACAAGGAGCAAGTTATTCCAAATTTTTTGTAAAGATCACAACGAGGTATTAACATAGAACGAATTTTTCAACGGAACTATGTTTTTTGAAATACACTTCAATGTGACATCGTAGATTCAGCCATAACGTCTAGGCCAGGTTTGGGGTGTTACAGCATAGGTATTCATAGTGGTGTTACCTTGATTTGGCTACGGGCCATGGTATAGGTACTTATCGATTGTGATCCTTGAGCATCCGATTTCTATTCAAAATGGTTCAACGGGTAAAAGAAATGACGTGGTTGAGAAAGAGGTTAGTACGAGGCGATACAGGTACTTACGAAATCGACTCGAGTATTACATTGAGGAAGTTCAATGAGATGGTATTGGATCATGTTTTAAGACATGAGAAAGGTTTGTGATTAATGTGATTTTGATTTGGTAATGTGTTAATAGTTGAATTACAATTATTTAATGAAGTGAATTAATCACTTACGAACTTATTAAGCTATGAAGCTTACTGTGTGTTATTTGTCTTTGTTTTATAGATAATCAAAGCTAGCTCAGACTCGGGGATCGTCGGGAAATGTCATCACACTATCGATCACTTTGTTGGTACTTTTGAAGCCCTGTAAATATGGTATATGGCATGTATAGGCTAGTTATGGTACATTGGTTATGAATATAGCCATGAGATTTGGCTTATAACGTATATGATTTGATTTGAATGGATAGCCATGTGTGATGGCTTAGTTTAATATGTTTTGGTATAAATGTGGCTAAGGTTTCATAGTTGTTTAAATGGTAATGTTTTGATTTTAGTAAAGAATTTATATGGTATGATTAAAGTTGATAAATTGAGAAGATATAGACTTGTTAATGAATGTTGGATGATATAAGTTTTTGTATAGGCATTTAGCTTGAATTGATTATGGAAATTGATTTAAATGGATATGGTATGAATTTTGCATTTGGATGATGATTTTGGGATGCCTATTGTATGATGAATCAGTACCATTTTGGTTATTTAAGTGAGCGTGAAAAAGGGTGGCAATTTTGGCTTTGTAAATGGCCTATTTTTTTCCACACGGGCAGAGACACGGGTGTGTGTCTCGGTAGTGTGTGCACCTGGCCATGCATGCACTACGCGCAGTGTCCCCACGGGGTACCCTTTCGAATTAAGTCAGTATACCCTACAAGTTTGGCACGGCCCAGACACATTGGCGTGTCTACTAGCCATGTGTGGCACATGTGCTAGCACATGGGTATGTGGCTGATCGTTTGTCCCAAGTCAGTAACCCCTACAGTTTTCCCACGGCCATGGCACACGGGCGTGTCTCCGGCCGTGTGGTGCAAGTTAGTATGTCTGCCCTATTTTCACACGGCCTATGACAAAGGCGTGTTTGGTAGCCATGTGAGGCACACATCCTGTTCACACGGGTGTGTGACCCTTAAATGCATGAAAATTTTCTAAGATTCCCAAAGTTTTCAAATGTTATCGGTTTAGTCCCGAACCTCTTCTAAGCACGTTTTAAGGTCTCGGAGAACCCTATAAGGGGCATTGTGATTATATTTGATTGATGATTGTGTAAAAATGTATGAATTATGTTGTGATTGATCAGTAATGCCTCGTAACCCTATTTCGGCTATGAATACGAGTTAGGGGTGTTACAGTCTTAGTTTCGGTGGTATCGTTGTTATTATAACAATGAAGAGGATGTACGATTGACGACGTTTAATCACATTTTTTCTTTCAATTTAAGAGTTAGGGAGGAGTTATAAGTTATGTAAACAAGTAAACATTAAAGGTGAGCAAAACTCGACCTGACGAGAAAAATTCGAAAAAAAATCAAATTTTAAGTTATTCGATTTTTTCGAGTAAACTCAAATAAGTATTTCGAGTTGAGTTGAATTTTACAATTCAAATAACTCGAATAATTCGAATAATAGATTGGTGTAAATACCCATTTAGTCCTTATCAATTTTAAAAATGAGCAAATTGGTCACTCTCAACAAAAGTTACAAAATAATTTTTAAAATTTAATTTTTTTAAAAAAAAGTATAAAATTTTAAAAAAATTCTAAAGAATATATAAAGAAATTTAAAAATATTATAAATTAATAATTTTGGGGAGCTAAATAAGTTAATTAATGATTCAAGTTTATCATACTAAATTATCTTCTTCTTATTCTTTTTTTTTCTTCTTATTTTGCTTTGAAAAAGTTTTCAAATATATATGGTTTCAAATTTATGTATTCAAACATGAAAATAGTTATACTGCAACAGGATTTTAATTTAACATGTTTAATTTTTTAATTTAACTCAAACAATTTCACTAGATTTGATTTGGTTCGACTTGACTCAAATTTCATTTCACTTGACTTGATTCGAAAAAATTTTAAATCTAGTTAAGATGATAAAATATGATTTGTCAACTCGATTAACCTGAAAATTTTTCACTCGATTTGATCGAATGTTCACCCCTAATAAGCATTATATATAAAAAAATGACTTGAAAATCATTTTCTAAAATAATGAATAAATATTATCGAGGTATCTTTATTAATAATTATTATAGTGGTTTTATTAATAACTAGCTTCTAATGAACATGCGTTGCATGTGATTTTACACGTAAGGCTCTTGTTCCCAAGGTTATATGTAGCCCGAAAGTCGATAAAATCCTTGGATAAGCCTTTGAACACCATCTCGATTTGAGTGTTTTGGTCCAAATTAGCCTCATTATCCACGACCTTGACAAAGTATCCCATAAGAGTAATCATATGGTATTTGACCAGAGTTTCAGGCTTTTGCTGGGCATTTATCAAACTAGTAATAGCCGACTGTTGAGCCAAGGCAGTTTGGCCTCTAAACATGTCTTCTAGTTTATCTAGAATTGCTTTGGCAATCTTACAACTCTCCAATTGCTTATAAAGGGTGTTGGTCATGCTTGCCAACATATTATTAAGAACTATTTTAAATTTCTCACAGCTTAGGGCAATCATCAAGTTCCTTTCCCACTCCTTATAGTTATTTTCGTTCAGTTTGTTCTCAGTGAGTATATTTAATAAGGAAGTAGGTGTCATTTTCAAGTTGAAAATAAAACATTCATTCATTAATATCTTTGTATTAAGCAAATATTTGAAAATGTTTTGCAACATTACGATATGCATTACAATGATGCATGCGTCTTACATTAAACCTTGAAAATATTTGCAAGCTGTTGCAACGATAATTCCTACACTCATTAAAGCAAGCCACCATGGGGTGATTATGATCAACTAGTAAGAACGTAGATTTTTATCCAATCAATATATGAACCTAATTCCTTAGGCATTCATATGTACTAATTATTGTTTAACATTTGACCATCATTCTAACTTAAGTAGAGCTTTATGGGAAGTTACTTAACTAGAAGATTTTGAGTGTATAACCATCAATTCAACACCTATCGCATTATGAACCACAAATGAATCATCATGAGACAATCTCACCGAGTAACATGCTGTGACTAGTTGTCCTTTTTGAAGAAAGAACTTCTCGTTATATCACATGATAATACCTACAACAGGGCTGATCCAACTATCATACAATTACAAGACAATTCTACTTACTTTTAAGAAATCTCCTCAGTGAGGTCCGTATGACAATCCTACTGTGAGCTAGTTAAATTGCCATGCCATCACATAGACCATTGATGAAGGTCGTAGGTCATGTTTAGGGACCTTCTCCCACTTAATATTTTAAAAACATGCAAAGTTTTTAATGTCTGGTTTTAATAATGAATGATCAATATATGCATGAAAAGTACATGTGACATTCTTCCTTAAACTATATGACATGCTTATCATACATATGCATTAACGTACATTCACAGTCAAATAAATATCGTCGTGCTATCACATAAATAAAAGCATAAAAATTTAAATGACCCTCACCAACCAAAGTTTCCATGAGTGCATCTTCGAAAAATAATTTACAAGATTTACCCTAAAGCATACTTTGGGTCTTTTATTTTGCCACCACGAGCTTCTGTTGCGGTATCGGTTCACGTTTTTGTCGTCATTGTCTTTCTGTCGCCATTTTCGTGTCATTGTTGCCGTCGCCAAATCGCTACCATCAGCCACCACTGAACTATCACGGGTCACGTTAGACCACCTTTACAGGCCACCATTAGACCATTTTCGGCTGCCATCGACCACTATTATCGGACCACTGATAACCTCTTGGTTTTGGACCACTTTTGGTCTATTTTCGGTTTGGTTGGGCCAAGTTTGCATTGTCTCGTTCGGCCTGGATGTGTCTTGGATCTCTAGGTTCCGTAAAAAATAGGTTATATAAATCCTATACCCATTTTCGACTCATATTTTATTCTAAAATAATAAAATTAAACCCTATGTGGAAATGATAGTACACGATCTAATTTATAAATGCTTGAAAAATTAATAAAATTACATTTAATTTTTTAGAAATCACAACTATGGCAAAATTACTTTATCATAAATAAAAATAAAATAATAACGTACATTCATTCACATACATTCCCCTAAACTTGTATATAATTACAAGAATGTCACATTTTAGCAAAATCAATCACACATGAAGAAAAGAGAAAAGAGAAAACATAGCACAACTTGGCTCTGATACCAATTGTTAAAAAAATTGATTTGAAAATAGTTTTCTTAAACAGTGAAAAGTAAAAATTTTGAAAATTGAGTCGCTTTGTGTCAGTTATAGTAATAAACACTTTTATCGAAATAGCACTTGTGTTTTCGACTAGATGGATCCTTGTCATTCTTGGCTTTGAACCGAATAGCCTTCTTCGTTATTCTCGTACCATGAACTGCTTCGAGTGTGGGCTCGAATGATTCAAATCAAACATAGAACTAGAAATAGTTTTCTTTACTTTTTGTGTGAAAGAAAAAATCTCTCTAAAAAACCCCGATAGAATTGTTATTTTGGAAAATAGAATTTATACTTAGAGATAAAAACTCACACTATCTTCGGGTAGAATAACAATATCTCAAAGTTGTGTACTTAGCCTTACGAGTGCCATCTATTTATAAGGAGAAGAGGTGAAACAATTATTGAATTGTAGAAGTCTATTTCAATAGAAAAAAAACTCCTACTCTAATAAGGATTAGGTAGGGTGGCAACCCTTGTTAAAAAAACACTAGGGTTAGTCGTCCCTAGCATTAAACATGATGGGCTTTTGGGCCTCTCTCATATCGGGTCCAATTATAAGTACTTTATAATTCGATCCAGCCCGATTTTTTATTTCCCAAAATAAACATTTTAATTTAAATAAATTTATTTCCCAATTAGATAATTATTTCAATCAAATTCTAATTCTATTAAAATCATGACAACTTTACCGTAAAAGAATCTATGAGAAAATATATTTGATATTTCTACATTCAATAGGTTCATCATGACCAATAAATTTATTTCTATTTTCGAACTTCAGTTGTTTAATCTCTTAATTAAATTCAAAAAACTGTAAATTTATTTTCTGAGTCATTTCTATTCAGAGAAAACCACATTCATTTCCAAATTTTTCATATTTCTCTAACTTTAACATTTCTATCCCTTTATGTTCATTTGATTCAACATGCAATTTATTTCTAGTTTCAACGAGGTAACAGAGACATATGCAAGTAGGAATCAAATGATTTATAATTATGTTCCAGTTTTTCGCCTATTAATTATAAACTCATTTAATCATAAAGTCATTCCACTATAGCATCATGACTAAGCTCTCTGTAATGACATACCATTATCAAAGCAACTCGATCGATACTCATCTAATAACCTTGGCATAAGTGTGTTGCCCTCATAGGATATCCTTAATCTCTTTGGGATAAGTCTGTTCTCCCAATATGATACTATTTTATCTCATGGTAACCATTACATCTTCCTTCATGAAAAGTCAATTACTATCAAATAGTCACCAAGTCATTTATCACAATGACGAACAACCTGTGGTCACATTTACTTTTCATCTACCATGTAATGCAAATTAGAGGATATCATTTACCAATATCTTAGGCTATGAATTTCATTATTGTAAATGACACTACATACTGCAAAAATCGTATACCCAATACACCAACTTTCAGTTCCTTATCTATTTAAACTTAGGCTTTTAGTTACATCAAAGTATACTAGTCATGCATACATAGCCTGTTACCCACTCAGGATTAAGACATACCACATTTTAAACGTCACAAGTGAATAAATCCATAAAAAAATTTAGGATCTATTCTTCTTGGGTCCAATTTAGTGTACTGTGAGTCAAGTCAATCACATCTGTCTCTATCTTCTAGGAGTCATTTGCTTCGATGCCCAAGACAAGACATCTCCCCAGTTGGACTTAATAGTCATCATATTAGTCTTTCAATTGGTTCGCTCATTTTCAATTAGACTAAGGACATGTTTAGGTTCGTTTACTAATACAAATTGTGTTTTTGCATTACGATCAGATCACGCAATGCCGTAGCATTACTTTAAACATTAGACAAATAGTTAGCCAATATTTGCTTCTATTTTGCTTTGCATGCAAAAACCACATGAAGACATAATACAAAGTATGTTAATATAATTCATGAATAATTTTATTAACGAATCTGTCCAGAAACAATTACAAATGTACATAGACAAAAATACTATACTTAGGGCACTAGATCCAACAATACCATGGAAGTCAAAAATCACAAAATGACGAAACATATTGATAGAAAATATCATATCATAAAGGAGGCAGTTACAGATGGAATCGTGAATTTAGTCAAAGTCGCATTTAAGGAAAACCTTGTGGACCTATTTACCAAACTTTACTATCTAGGATTTTTGAAAACACGTAGAGAGCATAGGAATGAAAATATAGTCCATCTATTTCACTAGGGAAAGTGGGAAATTGTTGGATCTAGTACCCTAAGTGTAGTATATTCATTTGTACACTTGTAATTGTTTCGAACAGATTGGTTAATAAAATTCTTCAAGAATTACATTAATATCTGTTGTATAATGTACTCGTGTGGTTTTGTATGTAAAGCAAAATATAAGTAAATATTAGCTCACTGGTTGTCTAATGTTTAACTAATACTAAGTGGTATTACATGGTCGGATCGTAACACGGAAAGACAACTTATATTAGTAGACGAACATAAACATGTCCTTAGTTTAATCAGGAAATGAGCAAATGGATTGAAAGACTGATATGTCATCTATCAAGTCCAATTAGGGAGATGTTTTGTCTTGGGCATTGTAGCAAATGACTCCCAAAAGATAGAAACATAGATGTGATTGACTGGACTAATAGTGTAACACCCTTAACCCGTATCCATCGTCGGAACAAGGTCTCGGAGCATTACCAGAACTTTCAGAATATTTTACAAATATTTTCTGTAAATTACTATTCATTAACCGAAATCATTTAAAACGTCCCTTAATTGGACCCTCGAGGCCCAATACGAGCATTAGAATCGAATTGGGAACTCATAGAATTTTTTGCGAAATTACAAAATTTTTCCAAGGTGCAGGGCTCACACGCCCGTGTGGTCCAAGGGACACGCCTGTGCTAGAGGCCGTGTTCGACCCCGTGTAACTCTCTGACTTGTGCACACGGCCATGCCACAAGCCCATGTGCTAGGCCGTGTGGTCAATTAATTCAATTCGAAATTAGGTGTAGGTTTCACACTGCCAACACACATGCTCGTGTTCTAGGCTATGTATCACACACGGCTAAGACACACGCCCATGTCTCTGCTCGTGTGCTCAATTCTGAGCATTCTGTTTCTCAAAATTAAGGTATAGGGGACACATGGCCTAACTATATGGCCATGTTACTAGGCCGTGTGTCACACATGGTCTAGACACACGCCAGTGTGTCTGCTCGTGTGGACAAAATGAAGCCATTTCTAGCTTCATTTCTCACCCAAAATTTCACCCAAGACCTGCACTTGAAACACACATCCAATACCAACCATTCCAAACATTCAAATTAAACAATTCCATCATTCATCATGGCATACCATTACATGCATATGTGTTTATAAACTTGCCTTAGATTAACTTAGGCACTAACATTATTTGATCACATATACTTAACATATCACATATGAATATATCATAATAACCTACTTAATCATGCCATAATAAGCCATTACTAGCCATTCCAATGGCTAGGTTACAAAACATCATTTTCATGCCACTAATGGCCAAGTTGTCCTATACATACCATTATACCAAAATGATTTACTATGTATACCCAAAATAAGCTAGTCGATAGTGTGACGATGCTCCAATGATCTTCCAACCTTTGCGAGCTTCCGAGCACTATAAATCAGGGAAAAATAAAACGGAGTAAGCATTACATGCTTAATAAGTTCATATAACGGAAACTAAACTTACCAATCCTGTTATTTAAAACTAAGCATTCAATATCATGTTTTCCATCCATTAGCAAAATTGCCTAAACACATGCAATCAATCAAACATTGTTAGTCACCAAAATCTTCTTATCAATCAAGTAAACATAGATGAGCTCATCATGCAATATTCTTTCAAGTCATTATCATTTAATCTCATAATTCTCATGCCATGTCAAGAGTTTTATATCCGTTGAATCATTGAAATTCCAATAGATACTCAAGTAGTACACTCGAGGTGTAAGATTCAATAATCCGTCAATTTCTTATTCAAGGGTACCCATTAGGGCACTAAATCCAGAAACACACTCTTGAGCCATATATCGTATAACAGGATTACCAGTCCAAGCTAAATCCTTTACATAACGTAAGCTCAAAATAGCTTAATTAGGATTACCAGTCTAGGCTAAACCCTAATCGTAACGTATACTCGAGAGGTATTATATCAAGATTACCCGTTCGGGCTAAAACCTTTCTATAACAAGGTTAATAGGATTACTCGTCTGAGCTAAATCCCATCCTAAACAAATACAGGACCTTATTCGTTTCAGGAAAGCGCATATATTCATTGGAATTCAATAGTCAATCAGAACTTAACCTTTTTTCACCATATCAAGCATGTATTAAATTTCTCACTATAACAATCAAGTAATGTACATCAATATAAGTCACATTTCATACAACACAACATTCAATTAAACATACTTACATGCCCGATTAGGTTACACAAACTTACCTTGACACTTGTTCGTGTATAAAATCTACTAATCCGAAACATTTTCTTTTCCTCGGTCTAACCTTGAATTTGTGTTGCTCGGATCTATATAACTAGCTTAAATCATAAAATTCAAATATTTCATATTTATTTGGACTCAATTTACATCCTAGGCAAAATTACCATTTTGCCCCTAACTTTTCCATAAATTCCAATTTCGTCCCTAGGCGCGGAAAATGAAACTTGTGCAATTTACTCCCTATTCCAAGCCTAACAAAAATCCCATTACAAATTTTACAGCACATGTATTCATGAAAATTTAGAATTTTTCATCAAAATTCACTACTTTACATTTTAGTCCCTAAATCATGTTTTCATCAAAAATCACTTTGTAAAAGTTGTTTATCTATCAACAACCTTTTGTTTTCTACCATAAATTTCTAATTTTCAACATATACATCCATGACCCAAATTTCATACATTGATAACTTTTCAAATTAATACCCCAAATAGATAGATTAGACTATCCCAATTTCAAAAATGTCAAAATTACTAAAAATGGGACAAGGGAACTTACTCAATTAGGCCATGAAAGTTTCTTCTCTCTCTCCTAGGGTTTCCATGTATTTTAGGTTGAAGAAGAAGAGAAAATAAGATGATATTTTCTTTTCATCTTTTAATTAATTACTTAATTTTCAAATTCGAATTTAGTCCTTGCCCTTTTTCTAAATTTCCATAGACGAGTCACCAAAATCTACGTACTTTTTTTAATGGTCTAATTACCATATAAGGACCTTTAGATTTTAATTCCATAGCTATTTAATCCTTATAGCTACTAGAATTCAACTTTCACATGTTATGCGATTTAGTCATTCTCGAAATTAAGCACTTAATCGATAAAATTTTCGTATCAAATTTTTTCACACGACATGTCTATCATAATACGAGCCATATAATAAAATAAAAATAAAATTTATTTTTGGATCGAATTTGTGGTCCCGAAACCACTGTTCCGATTTCACTGAAAAATGGGTTGTTATAAATAGTACATCAGACTAGACCCAAGTAGAATAGAGCCTGAATCTGTTTATGGATTTATTCACTTGTGATATTCATAGTGTGACATACCTTAATGTTGAGTGAATGATGGACTATATATGCATGACTCATATACTACTATCTAAATAAAATCTTGAGTTCGAATAGATAAGGAACCAAAAGCTGGTATGTTGAGTGTACAACTTCTATATTATGTACCATTATTCACAACAATAAAATTCATAGCCCAAGAAATGGGTAAATGATATCCTTTCATTTGTAGTAGATGATAGATGTAAAGTAAATATGGTCACAGATCGTTTCTCTTTGTGATGAATGACTAAATTACTAGTTGATAATAGGTGATTTTTCATGAAGGAAGATGTAATAGTTACCATGAGATAAAATAGGATGATATTTGGAGAATGAATTTATCCTAAAGAGATTAAGGATTGTTGGGAGACTGGGTTGTCTATGTACACTTGTAATTTTTTGAATAGATTGGTTAATAAAATTTCATGAATTATATTAATACCCTTTTGTATATTGTCTTTACTTGTTTTTTGCATGTAAAAAAATAGAAGCAAATATTAGCTCACTAATTGTCTAATATTTATATAATACTAAGCAGTATTAGGTGGTTGGATTGTATTGGGAGAGCAGATTTATCCCAAAAAGATTAAGGATATCCTATGAGGGTAACACACTTATGACAAGGTCATTGGACAAGCAATGATCAAGTAGCTTTCATAATAGTATGTCATTAGGAAGATCTCAGTCATTTTGGTTCAAAAATGAAATTAAATTAATTGGTCATTTTGAATCTGCTGAATGTAGACAAATTAAATACATTTTCTCGTAGATTTTTCTATGTTAAAGTTGCTATGGTATTAATGGAATTAGAATTGGGTTAAGAAAATTATTTAATTGGAAAATTAATTTAGTTAAATTAATTAATAATGTTTATTTTGAGAAATAGAAAAAACATGTATTGGGTTGAATTGAATTATAAAGTACTGGATTAAAAGTCCAGGCAGTACTTATGATTAGACCTGATATAGGAGAAGTCCAAAGCCCCTCATATTGAATATAAGGAGACGAAAAACCCTAGTATTTTAGGGTTGCCACCCCTTTCTCTCCTAGTTCAACTAGGGAATTATTTTTATATTATATAAGCATTAAATGAATCCTATTAATTCAACTAGGGTTTCACTTTCTCTCAAAATAGATGACACCAGTAGGGCTAAAGATACAACAAGTTATATATACATTTGAGATATTGTTATTCTACCCGAAAATAGTGAGAATTTATTTCTAAGTATAAATTCTATTTTTCGGGAATAACAATTCTACCGATTTATATAAGAGAGAAAATTTTACTTTTCCACTAAAAGTAAATAAAATATTCTCTAGTTTTGTGTTTGATTCAAAAGTGTTCGAGCCCACACTCAAAGCAATTCGTGGTTTGAGAATAGTGGAGAAGATTGTTTGGTTGAAAGTTGGGAACAACAATGATCCCTCTTGTTCATAGCACATGTATATCTCGGGGAAATGTTTATTGATTTAAATATCACAATCTGGCTCGATTTTCAAAATTTTATTTTTCAACTGTACAAGAAAATAGTTTTCAAACTGAATTTTTTTCCAACATAGTTGTCCTCTATAAAAAAGAAAACTCCTTCAACAAATTCCACATGATAATACCTGTAATGCCCCTAACCCGAATCCGTCACCGGAATAGAGTTACGGAGTATTATCGGAGTTACCGATTTATTTATTAGATATTTTATTTCATCTAACGTTCATATTTGGAACCAATTAAAATCAATCATATTGTCCCTTAAACATACTTATTTTTCTCAACATGTTTTACTTGAATTTATTACCCATCTCAATATACTTAATTTC
This sequence comes from Gossypium anomalum, assembly GCA_025698475.1. Lineage (NCBI taxonomy): Eukaryota > Viridiplantae > Streptophyta > Magnoliopsida > Malvales > Malvaceae > Gossypium > Gossypium anomalum. The sequence goes on from CM046957.1 coordinate 17,162,771, forward strand.
CTTGTATCAACGTATCAAAGATAATCATATATTGACATATCATGATAAATATCATTCTCTTGCCATTTCTTCATAAACATAAATCAGGTAATTCATTATATCGATATTTCATGCATTTAAAAATAAAATTATTGTAATTTAATCCTTATTTCCAGCCGTTATTCTCATACAAATTGATAACAACCCATGAATTCTATAAAATATCAGAATTTTTCATAATTTCAACACTTTTCAATTTAATCCTTAAAGCATGTTTTTCCCCCAATCTTGAACTAAATTAATAATTTTATTCAATTTTGTAATTTTAAATAATAAAATAATGCACTTCATGCAAATTGGTCATTTCTAACATTTTTACAAAATTGCCCATAAAGTTTTACTTTTATTCAATTTAGTCCCTGAGCCTAAAACATGCAAATTAGCTATGCTAGCTGAATATTCATACATATTTTCCTCCTCCTCCTCTCCATTCCACATCCTTAATTTATATAATATGTTTATAAGTAACATTATCAATAATTTCACTATTTAGTTATATGTATATTCAAAGTTGTCCATTTGAGTCATTGTCACTAAATTATTTATATCTTGAGCTACAGAACTCCAAATTAAAATCCATTAATTTTACCTGACTAGACTCACATGTCTTCATACCATAAAATTTTTAGAATTTTTGGTTTAACCAATTAGTGCAGTTTATTCATTAAATTCTCTCCTGTTTTGCTATTTGACAGTTCTGACCACCCTTCACTAAAGTTTAATTATCTCTTTAAACAGAATTAAAATGATGTTATCATTTGTTTCTTATAAAAATATACTCATTAAGGAATCTAACCATATTTTTGTATAATTTTTAATGACTTTTCCAAGTTAGAACAAGGGATCTCGAACTCATTCTGAACCAGTATCACAAAAATATAAATATCTTAGAATACAGAATTCCTTTACTTTCTCTATTTCTTTTATATGAAAATAGACTCAATAAGATTTAATTACATATCTCACTCAGCTTATAATTCAATTTCTACCATTTTTGGTGATTTTTCAAAGTTAGCCTATTGCTGGTGTCCAAAATTACTTTAGTGCAACATATTGATTACCAAGTTTATAACACTCTTATTTCCATTCTCCACCATATTTCCCATTATTTTCTCTCATTTCCCTTCACTAATATATCAAGAACATGGATCCTTATATAAGAAAACTCTACCTTAACATCATTTTAACATCAGTTTCATGCTTTTGATATTACATTACATGAGAAACTCTACTTAAAATATATTGAAATCTTAAAATTCTTACCTTGTCCCATTGATTTGAATCTTTAACTTAATTTTTCTCTCTCCTTCAGCTTCTGTTTCTTGAATCCAACTTGATATTCTGACTCCCCTTAGTCTCCTTAACATTTTTGCTCTCTTGGTAGTTATGAAAATTCTTTTGATTTTTAGGTTAAAAGGGTGAATTTTTGGTGGAAGGGCTAAATTGTAAAGAAAACAAAACTTTCTTTCTTCTCTTTTCTTCTAACGTGAAATGCATGGAGGAAGATGGATGATGTATATGTTTTTCCCCCACACACATATATATATATATGACTAAATAAAATAATAAAATATCTTATTAAAATATTAAATAAATAATAATTATCTAATTAAATAACTATAAAATATCAACAACATCATCATTACTTTCTAGATTTCTCTCTTCCAATTGACCATTTTGCCCTTTGTAATCTTTTAAAATTTCATTCTTGAGTCATCACTTAATTTGGTAAAATTACAATTTAGTCACTCATAATTCTTTACCTATTCAATTTGGTCCTAATTCATCAATTTTCCTTGGTTTCTATATCATTCCACCCTTAAAATATTTGCACTATTAGTCCTTCAAATTTTTCATATTTACACTTTAATCCCTCAAATTTTGAGTATTTACTCTTGGGCCACAAAACTTTTCTCACTTTTACAATTTAGTCCTTTCTTGAATCAATATGTCAAAATATACTTCCCAGTGACATAACTCAATTTTCCTCTTCTTGTCACTTTATTTCCTTATTTTACTGTATTAAGGATAATATCTTACTGTAGAAATTTTCAGGGTGTTACAATACCTACCTAAAATCTGGAAAATTATCATATGTTGTATAGGATAGTTATCTTTTTAAGGAAATCTCTTCAGTGAAATCCACACGACAATACCTACCGTAGGGTTGAAAAATTGTCATGCCATCATAAAAGACCATTGATGGAGGTTATAAGTCTTGTTTAAAGACTGTTTTCCACTCAATCTTTTAGAAACCATGCAAGGATTTTTTTATATACGGTTTCAATCATGAATGATTAAAATATCATGACAAGTACATGTCGCATTCTTTTCTTAAACTATATGGCATGCTTATCATACATATGCCTGAACATACTTTTCAATCAATTTAAATATCATCATGCTATCATATAAAAGCATAAAATTAATTAACTTTGACTAGCCAAAGTTTTCATTTTTCCACCAAGAAAAAAAATAAATTACATTAATTATCCTAAAGCATTCTTTGGGTCTTTTGGGTGAAAGCCAAAAATCCTGGTTTTGGATTTCCCAAAACCCAAAAGACTTGAAAAATCATCGAAAGGATCTACTATCAAACCGCCGTCACCACCACGGGTCTTTGCTGGCACCATCATCGGGCCACCATCATTGGTCACCATCGTAGACCGTCTGACAGTTGTCGGCCACTGTTGGATAGACCACCATCAGCCAGCTTTCACTAGTCAACTTATTGGTGATGTTTTGCCAGTTGGCTGGGTTGGGTTTGCGTCCTCTCGATCAATTTTGGATTTGTCTCGATACTTCGAGACTCACCAAAAATATGGTTACAAAAATCATAAGTCTGTTTCTGGCTCACATGAGTTATTCAAATAATTAAAATTGAAATAAAACCAACATGGATATGATAGTCCACAAACTAGTTACATCCCAAAATTTATTAAAACCTAAAATTACACCTGATCTAATTTCTAAGAATCACAACTTTGGCAATATTACTTTATCATATATATAATAAAATAATAAAATATATTCCTTCACATACATAACTCAAAATAGGTTTTTTTATTTAAATAACCCAAATAATTTAATTAAGTACCAAAATGACCCACCTTTTTAATTAGACATCAAAATGACCTGAAATCTATAGTAAAACTTGGTAGAGCCAAATTATATGGCGCCACCAACTTGCCACGTCAGCAGGGAGCATTAAAAATTAATTTTTTGGTGGAGCCATATAAAATGGTGCTACCTGTATAAATACCATGAAAATACTGCAAGTTCTAGAAAAATAGGGGACTTGAAAATAATTTTTTATTTTCTGGTGGAGCCAACTTAAATGGCGCCACTAGAGTACACCTGACACCCATCTTTCACTTTTTTTTTTTTTACTTTTTTATTATCTTTTGTCTTTTTCTTTAAATTTTTTTTCTTTTTTTAAGTTTTATATTTTTTCTTATTTTATTTTGTTTATTTTTTGTTATTAATTTTAAAAATTTTAAAATGTATATTTAAAAAACTTAAGTTTTAAATTGTTTTTAAAGTCCCTCATTTTTTCATAATTTTTTAAATTATGATTTTCTAATTATTTTTAAAGATATTTAAACCTTTTTAAAAGAATTTTTATAAAAAATTATTTAAAAAAATTAAATGTTTAAATGTTATTAAAAATATATTTAATATTTAAAAATAATATTTAAAATTAAAAAACTAATTTCAAAAATATATTTTTAAAATTTATAAGAAATAATTTCAAAAATATATACTTAAAATTTAAAAATATATTTTTGAAATTATTTTATTTTGTTTAAAAATATATTTTTAAAAATATATTTAAAACTTAAAATTTAGAAAAATTAATTTCAAAAATATATTTTTAAAATTTATAAGACATAATTAAAAAATAATATTCAAAATTTAAAAATAATTTTAAAATAATATTTAAAATTTTAAAAAATAAATATTATAAAACATTTAAAATATACATTTAAAATTTTTTAAAATTAATAACAAAAAAAATATAAAAATATAAAACTTAAAAAAAGAAAAAAATTTAAAGAAAAAGGCAAAAGATAAAAAAAAAGTAAAAAAAAAAGTGAAAGATGGGTGTCAGGTGTACTCTGGTGGCGCCATTTAAGTTGGCTCCACCAGAAAATGAAAAATTGTTTTCAAGTCCTCCATTTTTCCAGAACTTGCAATATTTCCATGGTATTTATGCAGGTAGCGCCATTTTACATGGCTCCACCAAAAAATTAATTTTTTAATGCTCCCTACTGACGTGGCAAGTTGGTGGCGCCATATAATTTGGCTCCACCAACTTTTACTATAGATTTCAGGTCATTTTGGTGTTTAATTAAAAAGGTAGGTCATTTTGGTACTTAATTAAATTATTTGGGTTATTTAAATAAAAAAGCCCCAAAACATGCATATAATTAAAGAATGATACATCTTATCAAGATTAACCAAATATGAAGGAGAAAAAAAATTCAGTTTAGGTTAATACTATGCACAAAGCACAACCTAGCTGTGACACCAATTGTTGGAAAATTGGGTTTGTGATATTCATAACAATAATCCTTTTCTCGAAAAGCACTTCTGCCTTGTGCAAGACGGATTTGGATCATTCTCAACTTTCAACCAAATGACCTTCTCCGCTATTCTCATACCCCGAATTGTACTAAGTATGGGCTCGAGCAACATGAACTAAGAACATAACCAAAAACTAAATTATTACTTTCAATGGGAAAGTAATTTCTCTCTCTATAAACTGAAAAGATTATTATTGTGAAAAAAAAAATATAATTTATGCTTAGGAATAAATTCTCTCTATTTTTAGCAGAATAACAATGTATGAATCAATTGTAGTTTCTTGTACCAAAGGTGTCTATTTATAGAGAGAGATAGAAGAATCCTAGTTGAATAAGAATAACACAAATAGTATTTACTTAATATAAAAAACTCCCCTAGTCCAACTAGGAGAGAAAGGGGAAACACACTCTCTTAAATTCCCTTAGGGTTTTTGCCATTTACATGTAATATGAGGGGATATATGTCTCTCCTGTATTGGGTCCAATTATATGTACTTTATAGATTTTTGACCCAACACTTTATAATTTAATAAAACCCAATATTTATTTTTTTGTTTCTAAAATAAATATCATTAATTTAATTAATTAAATTAACTAATTAATTTCCAAATTAAATAATTTTCTCAACCAAATTCTAATTTCGTTAAAGTCATGATAACTTTATCGTAAAAGAATCTATAAGGAAATATATTTAATTTTCATATCCAATGGATTAATAATTACTAATTAATTGAATTTCATTTTTGAACTTCAATTTTTTAACTATAATCAATTAAATAATAATTTAAAAAACTGAAATGAATTCTCAACTCATTTTTATACTTAGTGAGAAAACGCATTCATTTCTGAATGCGACCCATCTTAGTGAGAAAACGCATTCATTTCATTTTTGAATGCAACCTATTTTTTCTAACTTTATCACTTCCTTTCATTCTTGTTCATTTAGTTTTACATGCAATTCATTTCTGGTTACAACGAGTAGCGGAGGCAGCAATTGAACATATATAATTAGGGCTTAAATAATTTATAATTAAGTTTTAGCTTTTCGCCTATTAATTATAAACTTATTTAGTCACGAAGTCATTGTACTATAGTATTGGACCTCGTGATTGAGCTCCACTATTGTGATTGATGCTACATATGTAGAAGTTGTATACCTAGCGCACCAGCTTTCGATTCCTTATCTATTTGAAATCAAGTTTTACTTACATCAAAGTATATGAGTCAAACATAAATAGTCCATCATCCTATCAGGATTAAGGTATGCCACACTGTAAATATCACAAGTGAATAAATTCATAAACAGAACTAAGATTTATTCTATTGGGTTCTGTCCAACATACTGTCGGTCTTGTCCAATGTTGTAACGCCCCAAAAATCCCGAAATCCTAAAATTTTTTTGTTTTCGGTTTTGATAAAAATTGTGTTTTATGTTCCTAGCCATGTGATAATTATAGTAGGTCTTAATTAAGGTTTGAGTTCGAACCTAGGAATAAATGAAATTATAGTTTAATTATTAAAAGAATCAGGGTTGGCAAGTAGTTGGGCTTTTAAATAAAAATAGGGGAAAAATAACATCAAAAAGCCTTATGGAGGAGTGGCTAAGTGATGCCACTTAGAGAGTAGGGAGGTGGCGTTAGTAGCTAGCAAGGAGATCCAAGGTTCGAATCCTAGCTTAGTATTTTTAGAAGTTTAATTTTGGCCTTCTAGAAGGAGGGTAGTCGCGTGAAAGAGGACTCCAAGGGAAGTGTTCAGGAGAGAAAATTAAGGAAAATATCAAGGGGTTATCAGGGAGAAAAACGAGGAGATGAGAAGGGAGAAGTGATGGAGCTAAATTGGGAATTGGGCATGGAAAATTCAGCTATAAGGGCTATAAATAGGGGCCGAAAATACAGGGTTGCCAGGCTGCTGCCGAAATTTTTCTTCACCTTGTTCTCTACACAATTTTCTTTGTTTCACTTAGCCGATTTCTTCTTCTACTATTCTTCTTTAATCTGTACCAAATAAACCTTATTCACCATACTAAATTTGAAAAGTCGAAAAGCCGAATCTCTCAAGGGCTGAATACTCTTTGACCGAATCTAGTGGAATTAGTGTCAGATCTCGGTTTTAGATTCCTCTCGATTTGCTCTTCAGATCTAAGAAATACGCGTGTTTAGTGATCAAAGTAAAAGTAAAAGTTAGTAAAGGCTTGGCGTTCAGGTAACGTTAATGTGAGATTCCGGCTTTCTGTAAAGTATTCTATAAGTATGTAAGATTAATCTTTGAGTGATATCGATTGTAGGTTTGGGCTAAGGAGATCGCATCACGCTTGCTTACTAGGTGTGTACATACACTGCACACACACTATGAATCGGCAAAAGCTGAAATGCCAAAATGCCAAAATGTCGAAATGCCAAAATGCCGAAAAGCTGAAAGTTTGGCTACTGTGGTCTTGCGAGTGCGCGAACACTTGTAAGGGGGAGATCGATAGGTTTCCTGAGACCCACGGGCGATTCTGTGGACTTGGGTTGTGATTTGGCCATACAGGTCGAAATGGGCTAAATGGGCCTAATGGGCTGTTGGGCCCACAATAGGCAAAAATTGAATATTGATGCTATGTGATAGGAATTTGTATATGAGCATGAATATGAATGTGACTGGGCCTAATGGGCCATGTAAATGTGATTTGGGCCTAATGGGCCATATACAAGTGATTTGGGCCTAATGGGCCATATGAATATGATTGGGCTTAATGGGCCAGATACATGTATGTGAATTTGTTTGGACTTTGTAAGGGGTTTTGGGCCTAGTATATGACAACTACATAAGACTTAATTAAATTTTGCGACCGTGGACAACTCAAAGGGTTAAGGTGTGGCAACGGGTATATGCATGTCTAGGATTGGATCTAAGGAGAGCTTGGTACTTAAGCGGTCTTAATGACCCACTTTCTCTTCTCTGGAATCCTACCTGGTGCATAGTATTTATTCATCTTAGCTCGCGGGACTTGTTAACGGGCCAAGGTAAGTGAAAACCATAATTAAGGGAAAATTACAGAAATGCCCCTAAGGGCAAAATGACCAAAATACCCCTATGTGTTAAATGTAAGTTTATTGAATGTGACATGCCTATTTGCTGCATACATATGATATTCTGCTTAGGTTGCATATGGGATGGGAAATATGGAATAGAGGAAGTATATGAGGATCGCATGGTTGCTTGACAATCGTGGATCCACCGATGGCTTTTAAAGCCCAATATATAAATGAAGGTAGTTCCGCAACCGGGCTACCATTGGTGTGTGGGCTGGGTGGGTCGATATTTATATCCCCACATGGTGTGACGGGGGACAGAGCTGGTGTGTAGCGGATGGATAATTTGGATGGGTTTGCATTGCATGTTTGATGATTCTTCTTTGAATGCTTGTTTTTTCTTCCTAGAGGGTTGTACACACTGAGTTTGCAAAAACTCACCTCCTCTTTTATTTTATTTTCAGGTGATGCTCAGTAGAAGGTTCAATGTCAGGAGGGACTCTGGGTGGCTGACTAGCAAGATAAATCAGACTTGGTTTTTTTTTAAGCATTTAAGTTTTTATTTCTTTTTAAGTATGCTCAGACCAGATTGTAATAAGGTTTTGATTATGTTATTATTACTTGAATTATTATTATTATTTTCATTATATCTACGAGAAGTTGAACATGGATTTCTTAAGTTATAGTATGTTTTCTGCGCTTCTGCAACTAAAATTTCTAAGTGCTTTATTTTCATCAAATCTTATGTTTGAACAAGTTTTTAGTTAAGATTCTCTCTTATTTTAAGAAAGGTTTTCAATGAAAACACGATTTTCGCTAAAACACTTCAATGTGACACGCCGGATCAGGCCATAACGTTCGGGCCAAGTTTTGGGTGTTACAAACGTACTATCAGACTAATTAATCACATCTATGTCTCTATTTCTAGGATTCATCAGCTCCGAAGCTTAAGACAAAACATCTCCGCAGTTGGAATTGATAGACAACATATTAGTTTTTCAATTGATTTTCTCATTTTCAATTAGACTAAGGACATGTTTAGGTTTATCTACTAAAAGCTACATTTTCATATTACAATCCGATCACGTAATACAACTTAGTATTAGTTAAACGTTAGATAATTAGTAAGTCAATATTTGCTTCCATTTTGTTTTGCGTGCAAAAACATCAAAGACAATATACAAATAGTATGATTATAATTAATGGATATTTTTATTAAACTAATTTGTTTGAAATATATAGGTATAATTTAACGAAAATACTACACTAAGGGCACTAGATCCTAACATTGGGCCCATTTGAAGGCCTTTTTATACGGGAGAAGAACCCCCATCAGCCTTATTTTTCTTTTCCTCCATTTAGAAGTAGGTTCCATGGTTGGCCTTCTTCCTCCTTTTCATTTTCTTACTTATTCCTCCATTTTCTCTAAAAAAACCCACCTCCCACATTTAGATTTTGTTAACATTTTCTTGGAAATAACCTCCTAAGCTCAATTTCTCCATCAGTTTCTTAAATGGAAGCCTTGGGATAACGAATTTTTAGTGAGAGAAGTTAAAGCTAGAGTGACAAAGGTTCAATGAGGTAAGAAATGACCTTCCTACACCTCCACTAGATTGATTGTAACACTTTAAACCTGGCTTAGATGTTATGATTAGATTATGAGGGTTACATCCTCACGTAAAAACATTCATGTTTAACATTCATAAAGACTTGATTTTTATATTAGAAAATAAAGTTATCAAATTTATCAAAAACATAAACAATTATATGACCACGTGAAAATACCTTGTTGAAAACCTTGTAACATCAAATTTATCAAAACAATCCCGTATGTAACGCCCCAAAATTGGGCCTAAAAGTATTGGGCCTTGAGCAGGGGAGCGGTTAGGAGACTGCTCATTAATATTTTAGTTAAGCAAGAAGGTGACACAAATTGCATGTTTGCTTTACTGGCTAAGTGATTTGGGTGTGCTTGGGAGTGTTAGAGAAGCCTAGGTTCAAGTCTTGGCCTTTGAAGATTTTTTTAAATTAGCTCTTAAATGAATCTGGACTCCAGTACATAGGCTTTATAAATAATTGAGCTTATTTTAAATCACAAAAAGCCTTGTGGTCTAGTGGCAATGTGGCGTGTAAAGGATCCTTGAGGTCTGAGGTTCGAGCATTGGCAAAGCGCAAATGAGGTATTTATTTTGCAGCTTGGTTCGGCCAATGGTTGTGTTGCAGTAAAATTCTGATGGATGGGTGGTAATAGGTGGAGGATATCAAGGAGGAAATCGTAGAGAGGATTGGGGAGAGTTTTGTGAAGAGAAATTAGGAGTTTGATGAGTGTGGAGATGTTGGTGCCATTTGGTATCTTTAATTTGGCATTGGGAAAAAATTGACCATTTTCGGTATTTGTGAGTGTTTTAAAAGAGGGTTATTTTCTCCTTTTTTGCAAGTGGTAGTCGAATTCCGTTAGTCAATTTCGGTATTTGGTTGTTTCGGGTTTGTGCCTGTCGTGACATTATTTTTCTTTTAGTCATTTCTCATTCTCTACCGAACACTATTCTTTTTCTTTCTCTACTCTGTTGACATTGCCGAACACATTTTCCTCTTCTTCCCCATTATTCTTTCATTTTTCTTTCATAGCCAACTTTCCTTCTTCATCCCCCTTCATTTATTTTTACTACCTTCTTCTTCTGTTCTGCTTCTAAATCAAAAGTTATTCTTCTTTGATCATCTCTTCTACTTGTCTAGTATCTTGGCCGAATCTCCCATTTTTCTTATCTTTCTGTCGGCCTTTAACATCTTTTGTTTCGATTGAGTGTTGGCTTTTCTTTTCTTCTCTTCTGCATTCACGGTTTCCCCTTAACTCTCTCTATTTCTCTTCTGTGAGTTTGGCCGAATATCACTACTCCTCTCCCTCTCAACCCATTCAGTTATCATTGTTAGCCAATTGTGCTTTCTTTTTTGTGAGCTGAATCTCTCTACATTTGGTTATCCATCAGATCGAACTCTCGATGAGCAAAGGGGGTTCTATCAATAAAGTGATGTCAGTGGTGCCAACTGGGAGTGCACGAGTAGCCTCTGTCCTCAAGTTTAAGCGTCGTAGGCTGTCGGTAGTTCGGGACTTTCCGCCAGGGTGCGAAAGAGTGGCAGCACCAAACTTTGGATTAGGTAGGCAGATTACAGTCGACCGATCTACTCAAGGCAAGTGGTAGTCGATCTTTCGATTAAGTGGTTGTTAAGAGTTTTTCTAACACTATTTGATTAGTGCTTAACTGGATGTTATGTTTGAATATAGGTTCTGGCGATCATGAATTCTTAGTACTCTACATGATTATGTATGTAACTGTATGCTATGCTTGATGATCGGCTGAAAAGCTGAAAGTGTGTGTATTTGTGTGCGGTATTCGATAATCGTTTAAAAGCCGAAAGTATGTGTTGTTTACACTGCTATGACTATAGATCGGCAAAATGTCGAAAAGCCAAAAATATGGCGTATGATGCCACATGGGCATGCAATCGCATGTGTAGTGAACCGAGCCCACGGGCATGGGCGTTAGACTGTAAAGGCCACCACGAGCACTCTTGTGGTCTTAGGCTGTTCGGGGCCTTATTGGGCTAAATGGGCCCTGTGGGCCCAATGGGCTTGTGGGCAGCATACGTATAAATGTATGTGATGTGGTAAGTGTTGTTTGGACTGTGATGTTCGGACAGCTGTGGCGGTTTCTGGGCTAAATGGGTCACACGAGTCTGTAGGCCCACTTGGGCCGAGTACTGGGCCTTAAGCCCACTTACACCATTATTTTTGTTAGGTTACTTAAGTCGCTCGAGGCGACGGTGGACTATCTGTTGGGTCGTTAAAACACCGGTTTGTAAAATTACTGAAATACCCCCGATTTGTAAAATTACCAAAATACCCTGCATCAGAAATTACCAAATACCCTTGTAGTGTAAAATTATCAAATACCCCCAGTAGGGTAAAATGACCGCTTTTGCCCTTGTGGGTAAATGACCGACTTAGACTATGAATTTGACCGAGTTGGATCGTGATTGTATGATCGTGTTTTAAGCGACTTGACCGTGGTTGTAAAGCGATATGCTCTTAATATATGTTAAAATGACTGTTACTGAGCATGGCCATTCTGCATACACATGTGATGATTGAGCATGACATACACGACATATTGCATGGGGTTGGGACATTGATATGGAGGAAGTACTATTCTGATAGGGTCGCACGGGTCGCACGAGACGACTATGGACCGACAGACGGCTTAATGCCGCTTAATCTGATTATGGCTCTGTGCCAACCTAAATATGACTTTGTGCCATCTTGATTATGGCTTTGTGCTAATCGTATTTACCTATGGCTGTGTGCCGATCATATTACAGCTACTGATGGATTTGTGCCGATCATATTATCGCCATCGATGGTCGTAAGTCGTAGTGTATATTCTGCGACTTTCTTTGCGTTATTATTTCAGCAACTATCTTTGCGATATTGGTGTCTTTGGCTGGGTGGGTCGATTTTATCCCCACATGCTGTGTTGGTTGGTACGAGTGGTGTGAGATGATTGGATTGGGATGGATTGCAGTATTACACTATTGCATTTCTATTACTGATACTGTCACTGTAATAGGCTTAGGCCCAAATGTATTCTGTTTCTGATTCTGATACTGTATTGGGCTTAGGCCCACACTGTTACTGTATTGGGGTAAGGCCCACATTAGTCAGTTACTAAAAAGGGCTTTGGCCCAGACTGCTTCTGCATTCTGTTATCTTACCGACTATTTTTATTTTAGGAGATTACACACTGAGTTTTCATAAACTCACCCCATTTTTAACTGTGTAGTTAATACCCAACCCTAGATGATTTGGAGCCACGAGGGACTCGAAGGTGGCCACATGACCGCAGTTTTTTTTAACGCTTAAATTTATTTATATTAAAAATTTTGCTTTGGATTTTGATTCTGTAATAAAGCCTCTTAAACTTGAGTTATTTTATTTGGGCTTTATTTATTTGATACTTAACCAATAGTGATAGAATACTGGTTTTCAAAAAGATTAACTGTTTTCAAAACACCGCATTTTTGTAACATTTCTAGATATTGCTTCCGCAACAAACAATGTTTTTAAAGTGAAGACGTTTTAAACGGTTAATAAATGGTTAAGATGTTTTGATTTTTTAACAAAAAGATTTCAACTCAGAAACAAATTTCTACCAACAAGTCTAATTTTCGAAAGACACTTCAACATGACACGCCAGATTTGGCCATAATGTCTAGGCCGAGTTTGGGGTGTTACACCGTATACATGACTGGTTGAGTTGTAAAATAGTATGTCAGATTTCAAAGATTTTGCAGCGGGAAGAAAACATTTAGAACTCTATCTTTTAAAACCATCTTATTTTGTTGATTACGCCATCTTAATTAAAATTCCATTTACGGGTAAAATGTTTGCATAATTAATACAAAAGAAGTAATGTCCCAAAAATAATTTAAAGGTCCAAAAGTCCATAATAATACGGAGCATACTAAACCAAATAAAGTATAACCTAGTAGTGTGAAAATCGAGCTCTAGAGTCACCGGCCAATCTTAAGCCCGAGTATCACCTAGAACAAAACATACAAACGCATGAGCTTTATGCCCAGTGTTTGATTTGATCCACATCATATATATATATAGAGTTTTCATCAGATCAAAATTCCTTATCATATATCGTATAACATATCGGAGGTTATCATATCTCATATCAGATCATATCATATTTCATGTTAGAATATATCATATCTCATATTAGAACATATCATAACATATCCTACCCTCATCCGCTGCACACCATCTCCATCCAACCAATCACACCAATTAGGACTACTAGTGTCCATCCATCCAATCACACCGAGATGTGGCGATGTGCCAATCATAAACATGCAGCTGAGTTGCCAGACAAAAATTTTCGGTCTAGCTGCCATAATTGCAGTAATAACTGCCAGATCACACTTTCTCCAACAATTCATACCCCATCCCAATGCATATGGAAAATCATACTAACATACATACATATATAAGAAGTTTTATGGAATGCAAACTGAAACGTATATTTTACGGATTATAAACATAGCAAATAATTTTATGAACAAAACTTACTTGTCATGCTTCCTAAGCATACCTGCATGTATATACCAAAACTTACAATTTTCTGGGCCTACATAATGTCCACAGACCCAATTTATGAGTCCTTTAATTAGCCCTTGACCGGGCCTTAAAATTTTCTAAAAAGGCCAACACAGACCAAAAAGCCACCCCGTATGGTCCACATGGCCTACCTATGCAGGCCATGTAATCACAAACAGTCGTATGCTCCACACGGCCTGGCACACGGCCTACCACATGACCGTGTGGTGCACATGGTCTGTCACATAACCGTGTGACGTTGGGCAGATTAAAAAATAGTCCTTATTTTTTAATTTTTTTGAGTTTCAAATGAGGTTTTGGGTTAGTTTCACACACTTGATTATTTGCTTGATAGACCACACAATTGGAACTCACAAAAACCTACAATCATTTTTGAAATCATACTAATTAACTGAGGAAAAGTCCTTCTAAAATCACATCCTTAAATCAAAATTTCAAACCCTAAACAAAAATTTGATTACTTATTTCTCCGTAACAATGTCCAAAACTGAGCCCACTCCGCTAGAGGAACTCAAACTTCAAACCTTCACTTATCCAACAACCATGAGAAATATTTAAATAATATAGTACGAGGGCCAAAACTAAAACTTAACCTTGAACAACAAACAAATTACAACTAATAATAACAACAGAATAATTGGCCAAAATTAAACTATTGTTGAATTAAAATTGCAACAAAGAATCAAACATTATCCTACGTTGAACAAATGGCAACGAGCAAATAACAAAATTTTCACAATTATGCACCATAATGTTCAAACACAAGACCAAATGGTAAGCTAACAAACACCTTACCATCAAACCAGCAGGCTCATTCTATCATAACTTGCAGGGAAAAAGATTTAAGTCAAAAGCTAGGGATAAGAGTTGAGCTAAAAATTTTAAAAAATTCAAGGGATAGGATTTGAACATAAGACCTCACATGCACATAAGTAACACATAACCACTAAACCAAATTAAATCACTTAACATAATTTAACATTCTATATTTAAGAAAATTTGGGTGTTACATTGATATTTTTTGAGAAATGGTATGAGAAAGCTTGGAAAGATTTTATATTAATTTTTTAATATTTTTTTTCGTATAGAAATGAGGAAATGCTGGTTTATGGATTTCCAAGCATGGTTGATAGTGAGTTGGAGTGCATGAAAGATTTATTAAGTATTCTAGAGCATCCATCATGGTAAGTACCTTAGATATTCGAACTTCCCCTAAGTTAGTAAGCCTAGGAAGTTATGAAATTGATGATATTTAAGTGTTTAATTAAGCTCATGATTAGGTGAAGTTTCATGGCACTGTGTTTTAAAATATGTCACTAAAATGTTTGTGTGGAATTATGTAGCCGTAAATAGAGTAAGATATAGGTAATTTTGGGTGTCATAGAAGTATTGGTGGACATGTATGAATCATGTCATTAATATTAAATATTGGTTAAAACCAAAATGGCCAAGAAAATGTTAAATATAAAGTCTAGCATTATGTTGACAAGATTCTATACAAGTTAAAAATATGGAAATGACTATAATATGAAAAAGAAACATTGAATACTGAAATTATGTATAAGGCGTAATAAAAAATGTGAATTAAATATACATTTGTTAAGGAATTTTAGTGCCTAGAGGTAGGATTAGGCAAAGGATTGCCTACCTACATTACGAGTTTTGAAAATTCAAATAAAAATTGTAAGTGATGAAAAATCTTGTTTATGGCCGAAATGGATATGCACATAATATGTGAAATGAAATTGGCTATGAAGTTCTATTATAATGGTGTAAGTTATCTACCACAAATTGATGTGGCAAATAAAGCTTTTCGACACACTTAAGAAGTTTTTTCTCGAGCAAAATTACGTCTTTAGTGTACTTTTTCGTTATTTTTATATTTTTAGTTAATAAGTGGAAATGTCTCTTTTTTGCTCATTTTGTGACTCAAATTGGCCAATAGCACCGTTGGGTGGCCTAACGTGTCATTGACTGATGTAGGGACATGTTGAAGGTTGAAAACAAGCGAGAACGACACTAAGGCAAATGGTATCGCAGTATCCACACCTTGGAATTGCAATATCCTCTTTGGGTATCATGATATCCATCTTCCAAGGAAGACTCCAAGGCTCAACACTGCCCAATGAATCATGTTATCCTCTTCTGGGTATCACAAGATCCTCTTCTGGGTATCACGATGCCACCTTTGTCAAGGGACAAACTTGGACAAAAAGGGTAGTCTTTGTCTACCCTATCCACCATGTGTGGGGGAATTTTTGGCAATGAAAATTCACCAGAATACAATTCAAAATAGCCAAAACTTTCTGAGGAGGAGAGAAGCACACATTAGCTTAGTTTTAGGTTGAGTTTTCTCTAGGTTTTTTTTAGTTTTTGTCTACGCTTTCTAGGGTTTTTGTTTTTCTCTCATTTTACCTTAGTTTAGGTTTTATTTTCTACATTTAATTCTTGTTCTTGTTCTTAGTGTTAGTTAAGTTAGTTATTACTGTAGCTCAGATTTATTTATATTTCTAGTCCTTGTATCTAATCTACCGTAATTCGAAGTAGCAGATTAAATTTCCAGTCCCTGTTGATTGTATTCTGCTAGGATAATTAAATTACTTGAATGATTTGTTGATGGATTCCTATAGGTGAGGCCCTTAATGCTTGTATACTTTGTAATGCACTGAACTTAGATTTTTTAGGTCAAAAGTGGTAAATCAATTATTCATCATGTCAAAATTATTCATAAATATGAAATGCCTAGTCATGTGCTCCAAATTCAATACTTGTATTATATTTTGTCAAGGGTCATCTCTTCTATTTCTTCTATTTCTTTGTGTTGCTTGAAGATAAATAATGACTTAAGCGTACGGGAACTTGATCTGTTGTAATTTGGCATAACAAATTAAACTAATTTTTGCACTTTAGGAGCTTGAAAGCAATCATTTTCATTAGGTTTTAATTATGTTTTTGTAAGTTTTCTTAAAGTAAATAAAATGTGCAAATTGAGTCTTTTATTGACCTTAGGGGCCGAATGTGGCCTAAGGGTGAGCTAATGAACTTTGTAAGTGTGCAAGAGACCATTAGAAGGCATACTAAACTGATACTGGTCACTATATCACAACACAAAATAATCAATGTCGGAATATATTAAGTAGAATGGAGAAATTATGAGACTACCTTTGATGTTGCAACACAGCTCAAGGGTGTCGTGACATACCCTTGAAGACATCCCAAGAGGAGTATATTGACTTTTTTGTCATGACACAGGTCCTGATGTGTCTCGACAACGACTCTGGATGGGAATTAACACGATCCAAGGGGCTTTTTGGTTTGCACAATCAAACTTAAAGCTCGAGAACGTAAACTAACCTAGGTTTATGGACAATGGCCACTTGAGATCTATAAATAGGCTCATTTGTCATGCATTATGGACACCAATTACTTAGCTTAAAATTTCTCTTTTGATTTTAGTTTAGTATTTCTCTTTTCTTAGGTTTTAGATTTACTTTCAAGTTTGTTCTTTGTTTTCTCTCAAGAGATCTGATTTGTGGAGATAATCAAACTTTGTGGATTCACATTCATACTTAATACAAATCAGACTTTTTCTTAAACTCTATACTTTCGATTCATTTATAGTATTTACTCTTTATATTGATTCTATATTGTTTATGAAAACCATGAGGAACTAATCCTTCTTTGGGGATTAGCAAGTGGAGGTATGATCTATTAACTATTTTATAGGGTTACTCAATGGATCAGTTGTTTGGGAAAGGAAGAACCTAAAGCCTAGGCTTGACAACCCTAGGAAATCATTAAGGTGGAAATTAACCCAAAATTGGTCTGGCCTATCCGTGAACAGCTTCACCCAAAGCCAGTCTGGATAGTGAGGTTGGAAGATAAGTAATTCTTGTTGACTTATTATTTTAGTGGAAGATCAGAAGATCCCGTTGGGATAGCGACTGGTTGATTGATGAGGAACTCGAAGCAACAGTTGATGAAGATTATCAAAATGAGTTAATTACCCATAACTAGATTTGATTACTTCTACCTTTTCAATCTCTTGATATCTATTTCTTTATTATATTATATTTTATTATTATAAAAATATTAAAAATTCATTTTATTTATATTTTTATACTATAACTTATTTTGAGTACTAATTAGATCTTTTGGTGTTTAGGTTAAAATTGATCTAGCACTAGTCTCCCTTGGGTACGATACTCAGAGTACTCACCTTCTCTGTTGTAACTATATTACAACTAGACCCGTATGCTTGCAGATATCACCTCATATATATATATCTTTTACTAGGGTATTCACACTCTAGACTTCAGTACGTCCGGAGGCGGTCAAGTGGTTGGCATCATTGTTAGGGAGGCAATGTCATTAGTTTAATTTTACTTTTTGCACTTCAATAAGAATACATAGGAAATTTTTAGGTTATGGATACGATTCATTTAGCAATAAATAAACTACTAACACTATGCATGTCTTAGGGACATTATTTTATGTAGATTGGTTACGGTTTAACATTACTTGTCCTATCATCCATAGTTCGCATTTTGAATAAATCCTTCTTTACTAACATGGATTCCTAATAATGTCAGATTCGCTGATCATAAAACTAAGGATCCCATAGCAATCTTGTATTAATTTAATCATATATGTAGTAACATTACTTACGCTGGAATTTCACCAGATACTATCAAATTACTGTTAATTCCATTTGCGTTGGATGGGAAGGCAAAAATGTGGTTAGAAACACTTCCCCCAGACATCATTACTACTTGGACTGAGTTTGTGCAGCTATTCTTCGCCGAGTATTACTTATGACTAAGTTATTGAGTATTTATACACAATTATTTTATTTTTAGCAAAGTACCACTGAAACATTGGGATAGACATATGAGAGGTTTAAGACAACCCTTATATCCATATTAGGTAGGGGTATACACACTTTGCAGTTCAAATTCAACATTTTTACTATAGGTTGGATAGCCAGAATAGACGAAAATTCGATATCATGATTGGTGGAAGCATTTGGACCAAAACTCGAGAGGAAGTAATGGAAATATTGGAGAAATTCAATATTAATGAATCGACCTGGGAAGAATATCATGAAATGGAAATTGAGGGGCTGAAACATGTAGGAAGTGAAAAGCAAGAAAGGGATGGTGCTGAGCACGAGAATGATCACATGGTATCTCAACTTGATCGGTGGAGTTAGAGGAAGGAGCAGCCGGAACCAGTTATCCCGAACTCAACAAAAATGGTGCCATCTGTTATCGAACCCCCTGAGTTAGAATTAAGCCATTACTTGAACATTGAAAATATTGATAGCTAGGGGAACAAAATACCCTGCCAATGATTATTGTTGCATGCTTAGATGAAAATCAAGAGGACGCCCTATTGAGTGTCCTAAAATGCATAAAAAAGTAGTAGGATGGACGATTGTTGATATTAAAGAAGTTAATCCTGCATTTTGTCAACATAAGATCAGATTAGAAGAGGGAAAAACTTGTAGTTGATGCTTAGCGTAGACTTAATCCAGCTATGAAGGAAGTGGTAAAGAAGGAATTGCTTAAATGGCTAGTTGCAGGTATTGTTTACGCCATTTCTGATAGTGAATGGGTGAGCCCTACTTAGTGTGTTCCAAAGAAGGGAGGTCTAACTGTATTCAAGAATGATAAAAATGAGTTAATTCCAACAAAAATGGTTACTGGTTGGAGAGTATGTATTGACTACCAAAAATTGAATGATGCAACAAAAAAGACCATTTCCCATTGCCCTTTATTGGTCAAATGCTTGATCAACTAGCAGGTAAAGATTACTATTATTTTCTTGATGGATAGTCAGGGTACCATCAAATCCCAATCCATCCAGATGACCAAGAGAAAGCTACTTTCACATGTCCTTTTGGTACTTAAGCTTTTAAAAGAATTCCATTTGGCATATGCAACGCTCTAACAACTGTTATGAGATGCATGATCGCTATCTTTGTTGATATGTTAGAAGAGGGATTGGACGTATTCAAGGATGACTTTTCAGTTTACGGAGACTCTTTTCAAGAATGTCTGGGTAACCTTGAAAAAGTTCTAAAAAGGTAATCTAGTGCTTAACTGGGAAAATGCCATTTCATGTTGAAATAAGGATTGGTGTTGGGACATCAGATATCTAGAAAATGTATGGAAGTGGATAAAGCCTAAATTGAGGTTATAAAAAATCTTCCCAATCCAACAAATGTTCAAGGTGTTTGAAATTTTTTGGACCACACAAGATTCCACTGGAGGTTTATAAAAGACTTTTCTCACATCTCTAAACTACTTAATCAACTCCTTCAAAAAGAGGCACCTTTCATATTTGACCCAAGCTGTGTCAAAGCCTTTAAGGTAATAAAAGAGAAACTCATATTTGTACCAATAATCATTACCCTGAACTGGTCAAAACCTTTTATTGTTATGTGTAATTCTAGTGATTATACGGTAGGTGCAATTTTGGGACAAAAGAGGAATAATATATTTAGGGCTATTCATTACGTAAGCAAAATGCTAAATCCGACACAATGCAACTACAGTACAACTGTAACAGCCCATTTTTCAGTGAAATTAAAATAGTGGTTTCGAGACCACAAATATGACACAAAATATAATTTATTTTTATTTTATAATATGGTCCGTAATATGGTAGATATGTCATGTGAAAATTTTGATATGAAAATTTTATCGATTAAGTGTTTAATTACGCAAAGGACTAAATTGCATAAAATGTGAAAGTTGAATTCTAGTAGCTATAAATAGTTATGGAATTCAAATCTAAAGGTCCTTATATGGTAATTAGACCATTAAAGAAAGGTATGTAGATTCTTGGTGACTCATCCATGGAAAAATTAGAAAAGGTCAAGGACTGAATTGGAATTTGAAATAATTAAATTAATTAAAATATGATAAAAGAAAATATCATCTTATTATTGTCATCTTCAACCTAAAATTTTATGGAAACCTTAGGAGAGAGAGGGGAAACTTTCAAGGCTTAATTGGGTAAGTTTTCTTGTCCTGTTTTTAGTAATTTTGGTACTTTTAAAATCGGGATAGCTTAATCTCTCTATTTGAGGGATTAATTTGAAAAGTTATCAAGGTATGAAAATGAGTCATGGATGTATTATGCTGGAAATTAGGAATTCATGGTAGAAAATGAAAGATTATTGATAGATAAACAACTTTTACAAAGTGATTTTTGATGAAAACATGATTTAGGGACTAAAATGAAAAGTTATAAAATGAAAAATTCTAAAATTTTATGAATACATGTGCTGGAAAATTTGTAATAGGGCTTTGGTTAGGCTTGGAATAGGGAGTAATTTGCACAAATTTCATTTTCCAAGCTTAGGGACAAAATCAGAATTTATGGAAAAATTAAGGACAAAATGGTAATTTTATCTAGGACATAAATTGAGTCCATTTAAATATGAAATGTGTGAAATTGATGG
Source organism: Gossypium anomalum (assembly GCA_025698475.1). NCBI lineage: Eukaryota > Viridiplantae > Streptophyta > Magnoliopsida > Malvales > Malvaceae > Gossypium > Gossypium anomalum. Next base: position 17,184,062 of record CM046957.1, read on the forward strand.
TTAATTTCATTTATATAAATTCAGACAACACTAATTCGAGGTTAGATCGAGGAAAAGAAAAGGTTTCGGATTTGTAGATTTCTAACACGAACAAGTGTCGAGGTAAGTTTGCGTAACTTAATCCGACATGTAAATATGTTTAATTGAATATTGTGTTGTATGGATGTGATTTATATTGATGTACATTACTTGAATGCTATCATGAGAAATTCAATACTTGCTTGAAATGGTGAAAAAGGGGTTAAGTCCTGATTGAATATTGGATTCCGATGACTATATGCGCTTTCTCGAAACTAATAAGGTCCTGCATTTGTTGCGGAAGAGATTTAGCTCGGACGAGTAATCCCATTAACCTTGTTATAGAGAGGATTTAGCCCGGATGGGTAATCCTGATATAATACCTCTCGAGTATACGTTATGATTAGGGTTTAGCCTGGACTGGTAACCCTAATTGATCTTTTTGAGCATACGTTATATAAAGGATTTAGCCTGGACTGGTAATCCTATTATACGATATGTGGCTCGAGAGTGTGTTCCTTTATTTAGTACCCTAATGGGTACCATTGAATAAGAATTGACGGATTATGGAATCATACACCTCGAGTGTACTACTTGAGCATCCATCGAAATTTCAATGATTCAACGGACATAAAAATTTTGACATGGCATAAAAATCTTGAGATGAAATGATAATGACTTGAAAGAATATTGCTTGATTAGCTCATCTATGTTGCTTGATTGATATGAAGATTTTGTTAACTAACATGTTTGATTGAATGTATGTGTTTAGACAAGTTAGCCAAATGGATGGAAAACATGATATTGTCTGCTTAAATTTAATAAACAGGATTGGTAAGTTTAGTTTCTATTATACGAACTTACTAAGCATGTAATGCTTACTCTATTTTATTTTCCCTTGTTTTATAGTGCTCGGAAGCTCGTGAAGGTTGGAGGGAATAAGGCAGTTTTCGGAAACTCACAACAAGCGCCGACCCAACACCCGGCTAGAGGGCATCCAGCAGGCCCTGACTCATAAACATTTATCAACTAGTCATTTTAGGTATACTTAGTAGAAATCATTTTGGTATAATGGCATGTATAGGATAACTTGGCCAGTAGTGGCTTGAAATGTTATTTTGTAACCTAACTATTGGAATGGCTAGTAATGGTTCATTTTGGTATTACTAAGTAGATTATTATGATATACATATACACATGTGTTATGTTATGAATATGTTATCAAAGGTAGCTATTGCCTAAGTTAATCTAAAGTAAGTTTATAATCATCTATGCATGTAATGGTATGTCTTGTTAAATGATGAATTTGCCTATTTTGAATGCTTGGATTGGTTGGCTTTGGATGTGTGTTTCAAGTGCAGGTCATGGGTGAAATTTTGGGTGAGAAATAAAGCTAGAAATGGCTTTATTTTGTCCACATGAGCAGACACACGGGCGTGTGTCTACACCGTGTGTGACACACGACCTGGTAACATGGGCGTGTGGTTAGGCCATGTGTCCCCTGCACCCTAATTTTGAGAAATAGAATGCTCAAAATTAAGCACACTGGTAGAGACATGGGTGTGTGTCTCAGCTGTGTGTGCCACACGGCCTAGAATACGGGCGTGTGTCTTGGAAGTGTGAAACTCGTACCTAATTTAGAATTGAGTTAATTAACCACATGGCCTAGCACACGGGCGTGTGGCATGGCCGTGTGTGCAAGTCAGAGAGTTACATTGGGTCGAACACGGCTCCAACACGAGCGTGTGAGCCCTGCACCTTAGAAAAATTTTGTAATTTCGCAAAAAAATTCTTAGAGGTCCCGATTAAATCCCGATTTGATTCTAATGCTCGTATTGGGCCTCGAGGGCCCGATCAAGGGATGTTATGGATGATCTCAGTAAATGAATAGTAATTTACGTAGATAAATAGAAAAATGTTCTGGTAATGCTCTGAAACCCTATTCTGGAGATGTGTACGGGTTAGGGGTGTTATAACAACCAAAAAAGAAATGCTGCTAGAGGTGTTCGCTTGTGAAAAATTTCTATCTTATTTAATGGAAAATAGAGTATATGTGTATACTGATCTATGGATAATGGATAGGAAGGGGACTGTGAACCAAATTACAGATCATTTATTTAGAATCGAGAATAACTTAAAAGTAAAAAAATATTAAAGAAACGTAATGCCCCAAAATACCTGTATATGTATCTGTATTAATTTGACATAATGTATATCTGCTTTAGTGGTTAAGTGTTCTGGGTGTGTGTGAAAGGTCCCAAGTTCAAGCCACAACTTAGGTAAATTTTGGCATGTTAATGAATACAAACCTGGATTTGGTCCATTAGACTTATATTTTATTGTTTGTAAAATATGTAAGAATGGGCCTGCTGGTCTGGTGGTTAGGTAGAGTGTCAAAATGTGGGAGGTCTTGTGTTCGAATCTTTGTGCGAGCAAGGGAGTGTTTCTTTTTGCATGTGGCGTGTGGAGGGGTGGATGAGTTTGATTGGAATTGAAATGCTGATAGTGGAGTGTTCGGTGGAGAGAATGAAGGGAATGTGAGTTAGGGGTTATCAGAAAATCTAATTCTGATTATTCAGTTCTTGTTTTGGCAAATTCGGCACCCTCCCTCAACTCTACAAAATTTTTGACCTTCAATTCCTCTTTTTCTTCCTGCCGATCCTCTGTTTCCTTCTATTGATTCTATTTTCTTTTTCACCTTTTCCACTCTATGTTATCGCGCAGTCGGTAAGTGATGCTTTTTGATTAATTTTATTTGTTCTTCACGAATGATTACTAAGATGAGTGTTTTCATGTTTAGAAGGTCTGCAAAGTGTCTGTGATTCTTCAAACGGTGTCGATGACGTGCGTTTTTGGTAAGTGTCTGCTCAAAGGTAGGGTTCCGTTAAGATTGAGGTTTTTTTTGTTCATAAGTAATCTATTTAAGTGACTAATCTTAGAATCAGGATTATCAATTTTAGGTTCTGGAGTGCTCAGGATTGGGTTAGCAACGGAAACGAATTAGGTGTGTACTCTAAAACACAGAAAATGAGAACTGACGAAAGTCAAAAAATGAAACTGTCGACGCCACACGGGCATGTGGTCACCCGTGTGGTAGTACACGGGCGTGTGATCGACGAGCCAGGCCATGCGCGTAAGAAATGGGCACATGACACAGCTGTGTGATGGCCGGTGAGGCCATGTACGAGACACGGGCTTGAATAATTGGGCCATGTGGGCCACATGGGCGTGTGGAATTCTAGGCCATGTCATGTAATCCACATGGGCGTGTGGGCCCACACAGGCAGACCACATAGGCGTGTGAGCCCATTTATTTTTCTGGAAAACTTTGTAAGGTTGCACATGTCACCCAAGTCGACTGTGATCTGTCGTAGGGTTAGTAAGCATTACTTAGACCTCTAATTTTGTGATCTAATTATGTGATGTATGATTTAAGCATGTGATACTTAACATGTAAATCTGAACTGTCTGAATAATCTGATAAACTGCATTTTAGCATGCCATTTATGTATGTTGCATTGCTTTGGGGTTGGGTTAATGTTATGTTGGAGGAAGTATTCTGAAAGGCTCTTAAGCCTGATATTTGGCAACACAGCTGTGACTATCTGATTATGTGCTGCATTTGGTGCAGCATGTGGGTTGATTTTATCCCCATATGGTGTGTAAGGTTGGACGGAGTTGGTGTGTAGAGGCTGGTGGGTAGGACACTGATAATCTGTTCTGTTCTGATTCTGTATCTGTGTGGTCTAAGGCCCTAACTGATTCTTTAAAGGGCTTCGACCCAGACTGTTTACTCACGATATTTGATGTGTATTTTGTGGGGGATTACACATTGAGTTTGCGAAAAGTCACCTTCTTCCATTTAATCCGTTCAGGTAACCCCCAGCAGTAGACGGATCAGTGCAGAGGAGGACTCGACGGTGACCATTATTTCTGCCTCACGATAAATTTATGGTTTTATGCTTATTATGGTTTTAATTTTTATTTGGGGAATTTTGATGTAATTAAGGCCATTATGGATTTTTTATTTTAATTTGGGATTTTTAAAGTATTTTTTTGGGTTTAAAAACAGCAATGCAACAAAGTACAGTTTTCTAAAACAAATTAAGATTTTCTGTAAATAAAAATGGTTTCAGAAATTATTTGGTTTCGAAAGCTTCTGCGTAAAAGAAATGGTTTAAAGCAAATCAATTAGTACCTGTTTTCCCGAACTATGTAAAAGATAATAACTGAGACAGTTTTAAGGTATCAAAGCGTTTTCAAAAACACTGCCATGTGACATCGCCAGGTTCGGCCATAATGTCTAGGCTGGGTTTGGGGTGTTACATTTAGTGGTATCAGAGTCAGGTTGCAAAACTCGGATGTGGATTGGGTTTTAAACATGGTTTTAAAAGAAGTAATTTTCAATGGGTGGAAATATATTTGACTGAGAATATGGTACACGAGTGAGTCTTTGGCGCCGATCCTGTAAGTTCTCTAAAATTTTTGTTGTTTATTTGGCATTACTATGGATAGTATAATCTGAAGCTACTATAACTAGTAAATTGTACTGGAAACACTCTAGTTAGTGTATACTAAAGCCGTAGGAAGACTTCGACTTACGAAAATAACTCTAAACTTTTGATACTGTTTTGCATAAAACATCTATTAATAAATATTGAAACTGTAACTGATCCATAAAATTTGTAGCACAAGTTAATTTTGAAATTTACGATGAGCGCACGTGGTACTCATGGACGGGGTACTAGAGGCCATGGTAGAGGTCGTAGAGGGGCTCAAGCGGGGTCCTCATCATTTGGGAATCTGCCTAACTTGGATGCTAGTGAGACACCGGTATCACCTGTGACAGGGACTGGGTCTCATGATCATGCGGCTGGGGATGACGTACTGTCCTAAGCCATGCTACAGATTTTGGAGAGGGTTGCTGAGCCCAACACTGGATCTGGGGGCGGAGGGTCGGTTATGGAACGACTTCGGTCCAATGCGGCCGAGTTATTTAGGGACGTCACTGGAGTCGCCCCTAACGTGGCAAAGTATTGGATAGAGGACACGGAGAGAATTATGGACGACCTGGATTTTACTGTTGAGCAGAAGCTTAAGTGAGCTATATCTCTGCTTCGTGATGAGGCGTACTAATGGTGGTTGACGGTTAAGGAGGGCATTCAGCCTGATCGGTTGACTTGGGATTACTTCAAGACAACTTTCCAAAGTAAGTATGTGGGGGCTAGCTACATTGATGCCAGGAGGCGTGGGTTCCTTAATCTCACCTAGGGAGACAGTTCAGTGGTCAAGTATGAGGCCGAGTTCTTGAGGTTGAGCCGTTATGCGTGAGGCATGGTGGTGACTGAGTATCATGGTCTCAAAGACAGTCTGCGAGTTCTTATAGCTCTACAGAGGGAGCGTGATTTCTCTATTCTAGTTGAGAAGGTGAAGATCGCCGAGGAGGTTAAGCGCATTGAGCGCCAAAACTGAGAGAAAGGGAAGAATAAGATGGAATTGGAGCCCTCAAGTTCTAGGACGAGGCCTAAGAAGAAGGCCAGACCTGAGGGGCCAGTCAGAGTTGGGGCTCCTGTTGCACCTACTGGGGTGGCACTGTGTGGGCACTATGGTAGACGCAATTTGGGCGAGTGCTAGAGGACTACTGGGGTGTGCTTAAGATGTGGGTTGACAGAGCACCGTGTTCAGGATTGTCCGTTAAGAACGGATTAGATGCAAGCTCTAGTTACTGGGACTGTACAGTCGTCGAGGGTAGTTTAGTAGCCACCTAGGGGCCGAGGGCAGGCTAAGGGTGGTAACAGTATGGGCCGAGGATAGAGAGCACCGGGCAGAGGTGCTGGATTGACTAAGGCGAGGCAGCTTGCTTTGGTTTATGCTACTCGTCACCGTGAGGATCGAGATGCTCCAGACATCATTACGGGTGCGTTTTTAATATTTATTGTACCTTACCTTACATTGATAGACATAGGTTCTACACACTCATATGTTTCTAGTACTGTGTCTGAAACCTTTGGGATTTAGGTTGAGAATACTTCTAGTGAGGTAACTATGGTGAGTCCGTTGGGGCAGTCAGTCCGAGTGAGTAAAATGTTTAGAGACGTCCTGTTAGAGGTTCAAGGGATAGTATTTCTGGCTGAATTGATGGAGCTTCCATTTGGGGAGTTTGACTTGATTTTGGGCATGGGCTGGCTGGTTAAACATTGGGTGAGTCTGGTTTGTGCGACAAAAAGGGTTATCTTGAGGACCAAGGAGGACAGTGAGGTAGTGGTGATTGGGGAATGATGAGACTACCTGACTAATGTGATCTCAGCTTTGGTAGCGAAAAAGTTAGTGAGAAAAGGGTGTGAGGCATTCTTGGCCTACGTCAGTATTTCTGATTCTGTGGACTCTTCGGTTAAGAACATCAGAAATGTGAGAGATTTCCTAGATGTGTTTTCTGAGGAACTACCGAGGTTGCCCCGAGCCGTGAGGTAGAGTTTAGGGTTGAGTTGATTCCTGGCACAGCTCTGGTGTCTATCGCCCCTTACTGAATGGCACCGAAAGAGCTAACGGAACTTAAGGCTCAGATTTAAGAGCTGTTAGACCGTGGGTTCATTCATCCCAGTGTGTCTCCGTGGGGAGCACCTATTCTATTTGTAAAGAAGAAAGATGGGGCAATGAGGATGTGCATTGACTATTGGCAGCTGAACAAGCTAACAATTAAGAATAAGTACCCACTTTTGAGGATTAATAATCTATTTGACCAGTTCAGAGGGGCTTCTATGTTTTCTAAGATCGATCTGTGATCGGGATATCATCAATTGAGAGTAAAGGAGGCTGACGTGCATAAGACGGCATTTAGGACTCATTATGGACATTACTAGTTCTTAGTTATGCCCTTTGGTTTAACTAATGCACCAACGACATTTATGGATTTGATGAACTGTGTGTTTCAGCCTTATCTGGAGCAATTTGTGGTGGTATTTATCGACGACATTTTAGTGTATTCTAAGTCTGAGGACAAGCACGATGAGCATCTTAGGGTGGTTCTATGGATTCTTCGTAAGAAACAATTGTATGCAAAGTTCAGCAAGTGTGACTTCTGGCTTCGGGAACAGACATTTTTAGGACATGTGGTTTCGACCGAGGGGATTCCTATTGATCCTCATAAGATTGAGGCTGTGTTGGGTTGGAAAGAGCCGAAGAATATGTCAAAAATCTACAGCTTTCTGGGCCTGGCAGGATATTATCGATGATTCATAGAGGGGTTCTCCTTGATTGTCGTGCCGTTGACTAAGCTTTTGCGTAAGGGAGTTCCTGTCATTTGGACTGATGCACAGTAGGAGAGCTTAGATAAGCCCAAGACTGTCTTAACTCAGGCTCCTGTTCTGATACAGCGCGAGCCTGGTAGAGATTTTATGGTATACAGTGATGCGTCACATGTGGGTCTGGGTTGCATTCTGATGTAAGACGGTAAGGTGGTTGCTTATGCATCTCGTCAGCTCAAGACGCATGAGGATAACTATCCGACGCGTGATCTGGAGTTGGCAGTGGTAGTCTTTGCTCTGAAAATTTGGAGGCACTATTTGTATGGTGATAAGTGTATTATTTACACCGACCATAAGAGCCTCAAATATCTCTTCACCCAGAAGGAGTTAAATCTTAGACAGCGTAGATAGGTTGAACTACTTAAGGATTATGACTGCACTATTGAGTACCATCCTGGTAAAGACAATGTGGTGGCCGGTGCGTTAAGCCGTAGGGCTACAACCGATCTGAGAGTGATGTTCGCTTGACTGAGTCTTTTCAATGATGGGAGTTTGCTAGCTGAGCTTCAAGTGAAACTGACTTGGATTGATCAGAGCAGAGATAAACAGATGAGGGACAAGTCTTTGGAGTTGCGTTTCCATCAGGTGAAGAGTGGTGTTACTATGAATTTTGGGATTAATAAGGATGGGGTATTGTGTTTTCGCAGTCAGATTTGTGTGCCGAATGATGAGGACTTGAGACAGTCGATTCTGAGGGAAACCCATAGTAGCCCTTATGCTATGCATCCAGGTGGGAACAAGATGTACCGAGATCTGTGAGAATTATACTGGTGGCCAAGGTTGAAGCGTGAGGTTACTAACTACGTTGCTCATTACTTGACTTGTCAGCAGGTTAAGGCTGAGCATCAGTTACCTTCGGCTTTGCTACAGCCGGTTAAGATATTGTTATAGAAATGGGAGTGAGTGACAATGGACTTTGTTAGTGGGTTGCCTCTAACACCCACTAAGAACGATTCTATCTGGGTCATCGTAGATCGATTGACCAAATCTGCCCACTTCATCCCGGTTAGGATAGACTTCTCTCTATAAAAATTGGCTAAACTCTACATCTCTAAAATAGTGAGGCTTCATGGGGTACCTGTCTCAATCATCTCTGACAGAGATCCTCGCTTCACGTCTCAATTCTGAAAGAAGTTCAATGAGGCTCTGGGTTTAAGATTAGACTACAGTACTACTTTCAGTCCTCATACAAATAGTCAGTCAGAAATGGTGCTGCGTTATTGATTTCTGAGGCAGTTGGGAGGAGTATTTTCCATTAGCAGAGTTCGCTTACAATAACAGCTACCAATCTAGTATACAGATGGCACCTTACGAGGCACTGTATGGTCGTAAGTGTGGCACTCCCTTATGCTGGACTAAGTTGGGTGAACGACGTATTTTGGGTCCAAAATTAGTTTCTGAGGCTGAGGACAAGGTCCGCTTGATTCGGGATCGACTGAAAGCAGCTTCTGATAGGCAAAAGTCTTATGTAGATCTAAAACGATGAGAGATAGAGTATTCTGTGGGGGACTTCATTTTTCTCAAGGTATCGCCAAGGAAGAAGGTTCTGAGGTTTGGTCGTAAGGGTGAGCTAAGCCCTAGATTTATAAAGCCGTACCCGATTCTGAAGCGAGTAGGGCCAGTCGCCTACCAGTTAGAGCTACCTCTATATTTAGATTGCATTCAAGACGTATTTCACGTCTCAATGTTGAGGCGCTACCGCTCTGATCCCACAAACATTGTTCTTGTGGAGGAGATTACGGTTAGGCCAGATCTAACATTTGAGGAGGAGCCAGTTCAAATTCTAGATTGTGACGTTAAGGTTCTGCGAAAGAGGTTTATCCCCTTACTGAAGGTGCTATGGAGAAATCATAGCACTGAGGAGGCCAGTTGGGAGCCAGAGGATGCGATGCGGCAGCAGTATCCTTACCTTTTTTGATTACGTAAAATTTTGAGGCTGAAATTTTCTTTTAGGGGGGTAGAGTTGTAACGCCCCAAAATACCTGTATATGTATCTGTATTAATTTGACACAATGTATATCTACTTCAGTGGTTAAGTGTTCTGGGTGTGTGTGAGAGGTCCGAAGTTCAAGCCACAACTTGGGTAAAATTTGGTATTTTAATGAATACAAGCCTGAATTTGGTCCATTAGGCTTATATTTTATTGTTTGTAAAATATGTAAGAATGGGCCTGCTGGTTTGGTGGTTAGGTGGAGTGTCAAAATGTGGGAGGTCTTGTGTTTGAATCTTTGTGCGAGCAAGGGAGTGTTTCTTTTTGCATGTGGCGTGTGGAGGGGTGGATGAATTTGATTGGAATTGAAATGTTGATAGTGGAGTGTTCGGTGGAGAGAATGAAGGAAATGTGAGTTGGGGGTTATCAGGAAATCTAATTCTGATTATTCGGTTTTTGTTTTGGCAAAGTCGACACCCTCCCTCAACTCTGCAAAATTTTTGACCTTCAATTCCTCTTTTTCTTCCTGCCTATCCTCTGTTTCCTTCTATTGATTCCGATTTCTTTTTCACCTTTTCCACTCTATGTTAGTGTGCGGTCGGTAAGTGATGCTTTTTGATTAATTTTATCTGTTCTTCATGAATGACTACTAAGAGGAATGTTTTCATGTTTAGAAGGTCTGTGAAGCAGTTGTGATTCTTCAAATGGTGTCGACGAAGTGCATTTTTGGTTAGTGTCCGCTCAGAGGTAGGGGTTTTGTTAAAATTGAGGTTTAGTCTGTTCATAAGTACTCAATTTAAGTGACTAATCTTAGACTCGGGATTATCAATTTTAGGTTCTAGAGTGCTGGGGATTGGGTTAGCAGTGAAAATGAATCAGCTGTGTACCCAGAAACATAGAAAACAAGAATCGGTGAAAGCCAAAAAATGAAACTGTCGATTCCACACAGGCGTGTCGTCACCCATGTGGTAGGCTGTGTGGCTATACACGAGTGTGTGATCGACGATCTAGGCCATACGCGCAAGACACGGGCGCATGACATGGCCGTGTGATGGCTAGTGAGGCCTTGTGCAAGACACGGGCTCAACCAATTGGGGCCTGTGGGCAACAAGGGCGTGTGGGCCCACATAGGCGTATGGGCCCACACAGGAGTGTGGAATTTTGGGCCAGGCCGTGTAATCCACACGGCCAAAGCCAATTTGGGTCGTGTGGGCCACACGGGCATGTCAACCCACACGGGCAGACCACATGGGTATGTGAGCCCATTTTTTTCTCGAAAACTCTGTAAGGTTACACGGGTTGCCCAAGTTGACTGTGACCTGTCGTAGGGTCGGTAAGCATTACTTATACCCCTAATTTTGTGATCTGATTATGTGATGTATGATTTAAGCATGTGATACTTAACATGTAAATCTGAACTGTTTGAATAATCTGATAAACTGCATTTTAGCATGCCATTTATGTATGTTGCATTGCATCAGGTTGGGTTGATGTTATGTTGGAGGAAGTGTTCTGGAAGGCTCTTAAGCCTGATATCTGGCAGCACAACTACGACTATCTGATTATGTGCCGCATTCGGTACAGCATGGTGTGTTGGGATGGGTGGGTCGATTTTATCCCCACATGGTGTGTAAGGTTGGCTGGAGTTGGTGTGTAGAGGCTGGTGGGTAGGACACTGATAATCTGTTCTGTTCTGGTTCTGTATCTGAGTGGCCTAAGGCCTTAACTGAGTCTGTAAAGGGCTTCGGCCTAGATTGTTTACTCACGATATTTGATGTGTATTCTATTATGTGATTTCTGTGGGGGACTACACATTGAGTTTACGAAAACTCACCCTCTTTCGTTTAATCTGTACAGGTAACCCCCAACACTAGACGGATCGGTGCAGAGGAGGACTCGGTGACCACTATTTCTGCCTCACGACAAATTTATGATTTTATGCTTATTATGGTTTTAATTTTTATTTGGGGCATTTCGATGTAATTAAGGCCATTACAAATTTTTTATTTTAATTTAGGATTTTAGAACTGGTTTTTTTTGTTTATAAACCGCAACGCAACAAAGTATAGTTTTCTAAAACAAACTAAGATTTTCTGTAAATAAAAATAGTTTCAGAAATTATTTGGTTTCGAAAGCTTCCGCATAAAAGAAATGGTTTAAAGTAAATCAATTAGTACTCATTTTCTCGAACTAAGTAAAAGATAATAACTGGGACGGTTTTAAGGTATCAACGCATTTCAAAAACACTGCCATGTGACATCGCCAGGTTCGGCCATAACGTCTAGGTCAGTTTTGGGGTATTACAAGAAATTAAAGAGATTCCACAGATGAGCAATTATTTAGGGTAGACATCCATCAGACCAAACCTAGAAAACATATAACACCGTGGTACATAGATTATGTCAACTATATCACAAGATGGGTCTTACCAGCACATGCATCTTGGCGGCAGAAGAAGAGGATAGTCCACGAATCTAAAAATTACATTTGGGAAGATCCATATATGTCTCGACAATGTGCAGATCAATTGGTTCGAAGGTGTGTAGCGGAGGAAGAGATACATTAAATTTTACAATGACGCCATACATCTCCGTGCGGAGGGTATTTCGACGAAAAAAGGACAGCCTAGAAAATGCTACAATCATGATTTTATTGGCCAACTATGAATAGAGACGCCTATGAATTCGTACAAGGGTGTGATAGATGTCAGCAAACTTGGAGCATATCAAAAAAGGATAAAATGCCACAAACATGGATAATTAAGGTTGAAGTATTTGATGTTTGAGGGAGTGATTTCATGGGACATTTTCCTATTTTTTTTTCAAATCAATACATCCTTCCAGCTATTGATTATTTTTAAAAAAGGGTCGAATATGTTCTTTTACCTACCAATCATAAAAAATCGGTAGTGAGATTTCTAAGAAAAAAAACATATTCGCAAGGTTTGGTACATCGCGTGCATTGGTTAATGATGAAGGATCTCATTTCTATAGCAAGCAATTTGAAGTAGCTTTGGCTAAATACATCATAAGACTCCAAATGACAACAACCTATCACCCACAAGTTAATGGACAAGAAGAAGTGTCTAATCATGAAATTAAATAGACTTTGGAGAAAACATTAGACCCAAGTCAAAAGGATTGGCCAGCAAAGCTAGACGATGTATTGTGGGCTTATAGAACAACATATAAGACTCCTCTAGGTATGTCCCCATATAATCTAATTTACGGTAAGAACTACCACTTACCAATTAAATTGGAAAGGAAGGCATATTGGGCAATCAAAGAATTAAATTTGGATCCAGAATTAGCTAAGAAAGAAAGACTATTTTAACTTTAGGAATTGGAAGAATTTTGTTTTATGGCCTACAAAAACACTAAAATGTATAAGGAGTAAAATTTGACATGTTACGAAGATCCAAAAAAGTGAATTTCTTCCTGGACAGAAAGTTTTACTATTCAACTCAAGATTAAAATTATTTCTTGGCAAGCTTAAATCAAGATGGACAAGTCTATACAACATACACAAGGTGACTCCTTAGAGGAAAATAGAGCTAATCGACAAAGGAGGACAACTTTTTCTTGTAAATAGCCTAAGAGTAAAACATTATTTTGGAGGAATGATCAACACAGTAGATGATGAACAAGTCTTGCAATGTAATGCGCTATGGGATTTACAAGGAAACAAGGGGAAATTAACAAATGAAAAGAGTGATGATGAGTAAAAGTTATGTGCTAGATGTTAAAAGTGCCTTTTTGACTTGGCTTTATAATTGTAAAGTCCTTATGTTGCAATTGGACCGTTAACTTGGTTAATGGACATTAATGTCCATAATATATGTGTTTTGATAATGTTTTTATTAAGGTTAAAAATGGAAATTTATAATTCATGTTAATATTAACTTAATGTACATGAAAATGGCCATTATCGTCCTTGTTCTTGCCGAAAATACAAAGAAAATAAAAGATAAAGAAGCTTTAAGGGTTCGGCTAGGTTAAAGCTCAATTGAGGTATGATTTTTGATCGGTTTTTAGTAATTTCTACGTTTTTGTAATCGTTGCTTCGTATACTATCGAACCCATGCTTCAATTTTTGATTTTGGTGATAGTTTTGAAATGTGCTATTGATGAAACTATGAGCTTTATGATGTTAGCTGATGAATTATGGAAGCTTGATATTGGGTTTAAATGTTTTGTCTTTGGATTTTTGGATGAAATTGAGTATTTTGGGTTAAATTGTAAAAATGTCATTTTATTGGACTAAAATTTAAAATAAATGAAATGTACGGATTTGTATGAGAGTTAGGAGAATTCGGCTAGGCTTGTGTACAAGCAAATTTTGTGTATTTTGTGATTTTGTGAATTAGGGACTAAAGTGTCAAAATGTGAAAATATGAGGGTTGTTTTGCAAAATACCCTAATTGTGTGTATATGGATTGTTTTGAATGATTTGGTGAATAAAAGGGTTAATTTTGAATACATATAGATCAAGAAAAGAGGAATTCAGACTTAGACCGAGGGAAATCGAAGATTGTAGAGTAAACAGTCCGAGTGGATAAATTCCGAGTACGAGGTAAGTTCTTACTTAAAATATGATGTTAAGTAGGTTTCGATGCCTTTATTATATATGGATTGTTTATAATTGAATTGGATGAATATGATGATGAATCGAAAGTATTTGGCACTAAGTGTGCGATTTAAACTAGCTTCGGCTACTAAAGGCACTAAGTGTGAGATACCGACTTAGCTTCGGTTAGTTGAGATGGCACTAAGTGTGCAGAATCGTTCTAGCTTCAGCTAATCTTTAAGCACTAAGTGTGCGGATAATTAAAGCATTGGTGATCTTCGAAAAGTCTTAAAGCATTCGAACAAGAGGTGAGATTGAAAACGAATTAATATGGAAATGTTCCGGTAAGTATAATACCTATGTGGTAGGTGGTAAAATGCATAAAAGTTTATTGAATTTGTATAAACATATAGTTGGTGTTGGCATGGACTTGATGGATGTATTGAGAAACTATAAATTATGTATGTACTGATGTTTCATATTTTATATTGTTGATGTTTTTGGTACGAACTTACTAAGCTTTTGAAAGCTTACTTTGTGTGTGTTTACATTGTTTTATAGATATCGAAGCTACTGCAAGCTCGGGGACCATCTAGGATCATCACCACACTATCGAATCTCATTTTGGTACTTTTGAAAATGCATATTTTTTAAGTATGGCATGTATAGGCTAGTAGTTTGGGAAGTATGTTTTGTGATGTATATGCTTAGCCATGTGACTTGGCTAATTTGTGCTTGAACTCATAGTTGATAATAGTTCATGGTATGTGATGGCAATATGAAATTGTGGTATGTTTTAGTTTGTAATTTTTGGTAAAATTACCTTGAGATTGAATGATGTATGGATGAAATGTTTTGGTATGATATTACCTTATGTTTGGCATGAATTGGTAAGATATATGAGTATGAATTTTGGTGACTATTATATGATATGAAAGGACTATGTTTTGGTGTTGAAATTGGCTGAAATGGTGATATAAATATGCTTGTTTCCTTTGCTTGTAGGATGACCAAATTAGGGTGGCAAATTGGCTATTCAAATGGCTCGCTTTTGTCCACACGCAGAGACACTGCGCAGGTTCAGCCAGTGTGCGTGCGACACTGCGCCATGTTGCATGGTCGTGTGTCCCCTGGGGTACCCTACAATTGTAAGTTACACCCGAGCACGGCCCAAGCACATGGGTGTGTGGCTAGCCGCCTGGCCAAGTCAGGTTCGGCCATGACCAAAGCACATGGACATGTTTTATAGCCGTGTGGGCAAGTCACTGTAACACCCCAAACCCAGCCTAGATGTTATGACCGGATCTGACGTGCCACATCGAAGCGTTCAAAATATTCTGTGTTACTTAATTTGGAAAGCTTAGTCGGTGTTGTAAAAGATACTTTAAAACTAGGTTAAAGTGAATGGAAGTCAGTGCCGGTAGGAAACCGTAAGAAGAGGAGGTGAGTCCATCGGACCGCTTAAGTACCAAGCTCTCTTCTGATCCAATCTTAGACATGCACACCGCCATTACCACACTCTAACATCTCGTATGAGTTTGAGAAAACTATTTTGGTTAAGTCCATCTTAAGAAAATGATTAAGTTTGAAAAAAAGTTTGTTTTATGGAAGTCTT
Source organism: Gossypium anomalum (assembly GCA_025698475.1). Lineage (NCBI taxonomy): Eukaryota > Viridiplantae > Streptophyta > Magnoliopsida > Malvales > Malvaceae > Gossypium > Gossypium anomalum. Next base: position 17,199,495 of record CM046957.1, read on the forward strand.
ACTCATGATTGCGTTGTTTTGAAATCGCTTTATGCTTTTGAAAACGCGCCTAGAGCTAGTCCATTTTGCCAATTATCATAAATCATTCCTAACCTAATGTAATATAAATCAAAACCTTTAAAACAATAGAGCGGCCTTATTACACTTTAAAACCCAAATAAAACATAAATGTAATGAAAGACGTGCAGTTCGACAGAAGAAACCGATTTATGGAAATAAGTGGCCACTCCGAACTCCTCGCGCTCCAAGCCCACTATGGTTGGGGATTACCTGCAAAGATGAGAATGGAGGTGAGTTTGGGGAAACTCAGTGTATAACTTAACCCAACCATAGTCTAAATCAGGTTTAAACCACAAAAATGAATGAGTTGGCCTTAGCCTGAACAAATTTCTCTAATATAGCCCATAGGCCCGAGCAATGTAATAGAATAGATGTATCATGCTTATGCAAAACCCAACCCATAACCAACCATGTACACCCCCATCCAACCTTACGCCATGTGGGAGATTACTCGACCCACCCAACCGCTACACGCCACGTAAATATGCATGCATGGTCGCTGAAATGCAAAAATGTGACAGAGTCACGATATCTGATATATGTGGCAAAGCCACTGTATCAGATATATGTGGCGAAGCCACTGTATCAGAGCATTTGTGGCATAGCCACCAGGACGCTTCCTCCATAATATAACCCATATCCCCATGCAACAAATATGCATTCATGTCATACATCATACGTAAAAATCATTAACATGCTTTTCGTGACATAATCAACCCTGTGGGTATTTAGGTCATTTTACACCTAGGGGTATAACAAAGAATTTTTCATACATGAGGGTAATCTAGTAATTTATCTATTCTTAGGGTTTTCATGCATATTTTCACTATTTACATATGTTCGTAACTACTTACCGCATTTCTTACTGCTTGGGCCCATTGGCCCATTAACCGACTTTTGGCCCGCTTAAGCCCAAAATTGTCAAAACGCACTGATTGGTGCACTTTGCGCCTTACCATCACTAATAGTAGAATTATTAACCCTTTTCCTTTTACGAGCATTCACACACTCATAAGTTCCCAAAATACCGACTTTTTGGTATTTCAGCTTTTCGGCTTTTGCCGATCTAGTCTATAGAAGGGTGTAAGTTACACACCTGTTTTATGATAATTCGTTGACGAGATCCACACGCGAACTACCTACAATTATAATACCACCATGTTAATCTCACTACCGAAACGAACTTCATATAAACTTCTTACCATATTCGGCCAACAACCCTCCTAGGCCTTATCATTCCTACCTTTGCCGAAAGTAAAGTCTTAACCAAGATCTGGTCGCTCCACTTGTCCAAGCCCTTGATCAACCGCCTTCAAATCATGCTATTTCCAAAAATAAAGTAGTTAACACAACCCTCCCCTTAGGGTTACAAGTCCAAAATCGACATCCTCCCTAACTTCTAGGGATTTCGACTTTTTATAATATATGAAAGAAAACTAAGTTCTGGAGAAGACTTACCACCGATTCTTTAGTGAATGCTTCCAATGAGTTTCCCACTCGCTCCTGATGTAGATCTAAGCCCTCATTTGACAACGGAAATCGAGCTTTCAGTGACTTCAGTATTCGGCTACACTCCCTAGACTATAGGGTTTTTTTCGGCTTTTTGTAACAATGAAAGAAAATACGGTATGGTAGGGTTTTTTGTGATGACTTGTCGGCAGAAGTTATAGATTTAGAAGAAGGAAGAATCAGCCATGAGACGAAAAAACCACAGGGTTTGGCTAGGAGAAATCGACACAGAAGAACTATAGGATTTTGGGATTTCGGCTTTGTGTAAGAGGCTTAAAAATAAATGATGAAAATGTGAAGATGAATAGAATAATGGTAGGATTCGGCTATGGGCAAGAAGAAGGAAAAATAGATGGAGGGAAAAAAAAGAAAGAAAGAACAGAAGAGAAGAAAAGATGATCAGAGAGTCGGTCACCACACACCCAAATGCCGAAATTCCTAGTATCGCACTACCTAGCCGAATTTCCCAAGCTAAAGTCCCTTGGCCGCCACCTCTTGCTCCTTGATCAGCTCCTAGATTTCCTCCTTATCTTTATCCTTATTCAATCCCCTTAGCAACTCAAACTCCCACCGATGCACTTTCACTTAAGTTCCACCACCTACCTTTTATGTTCATAAAAATAAATCCCTTATTTTGTCATTCATCGTGGCTTGAACCTGGGTCCTCCTAAGCTTCACACGCCACCTACATCCTTCCTAGTGGCGTCACTTAGCCACTTTACCACACGCTTCCTTGTGATCCATTTTACACAATTAATTCCTATAAGCCTAATTTAACAGAACCCTTTTCTCCTATGGAATTAAAATTAATTAAAACCACCTGTTTTATCTCTAAGCTTGGGCCTTTTAGAGGCCCACTATCATAAGAAATCCTACACATAACAAGCGAGAACACAACATTTTAATTTTTACATATTTTACAAGGTTCCTAAAAATTGGGGCGTTATAACTCTACCCTCCTTAAAGAAATTTCGTCCTCGAAATTTACTCTGTCCGAATAGATGAGGGTATTGTTGCCGCATTGCCTCCTCCGGCTCCCAAGTAGCTTCCTCTCTCGCCATGACTACGCCAAAGTACTTTCACTAATGGGACAGATTTCCTTCTCGTAACTTTAACGCCTCGATCCAATATTTGCACAGCTCCTCCTCAAAGGTTAAATCGGTTCGCACCTCAATTTCTCAAATCAAAGACGACATGAGTAGGGTCGAAACGATAACGCCTTAGCATGGAGACGTGAAAAACATCGTGAATCCTGCTCTAACTCGAGGCAATTCCAATCGATAACCCATCGGGCCTACTCGCCTTCAAAACCCGATAAGGCCCAATGAACCGCGGACTCAACTTGCCCTTCTTTCCAAACCTTAGTATCTTCTTCCAAGGTGAAACCTTCAAGAAGACCATATCGCCCATCGAATATTCAATCTCTTTACGCTTCAGACCGCATACGACTTTTGCCTATCGACGCTTTCCTTTAACCTGTCTCTAATCAACTTGACCTTATCCTCGGATTCGCCACCAACTCAGTCCAAGAACTTGTCGCTCCCCGCCTCACCCAACAACTAGGTGTTCGACACCTTCGCCCATACAAATGCTTCATAAGGTGCCATTCGAATACTCGATCGTAGCTATTGTTGTAGGCAAACTCGCCAAAGGCAAGTAATCCTCCCAACCGCCTCGAATTCAATCACACATCCTCAACATATCCTCCAGACCGAATAACTCTTTCCGATCGACCATCGGTTTGGGGATGGAAAGCCGTATTAAAGTTCAACCGCGCTCCCAACGCCTCGTAATTTTTGTCAAAAACGAGATGTGAATCTAGGATCTCGATCGGAGATGATCGAAATCGAACTCCATGAAGTCGCATAATTTCCGCCACATACAACTTGGCTAACTTCTCGCAGTGAAAAGTCGATGCGAACAGTATGAAATGTGCCGACTTAGTCAACCTATCAACAATTACCCATATCGAGTCTTTCTTCGAAGGTGTCAAGGGTAGCCCACTCACAAAGTCCATGGTTACCCTCTCCCACTTCCAAAGTGGTATTTTCACCGGCCGCAGAATCCGTAAGGCAATTGATGCTCACTTTCACTTGCCGGCATGTCGACATTTTCCCACAAATTCGGTTACTTCGCGTTTAAGTCCGTGCCACCAATACGCTTCTCGCAAATCGTGATACAACTTATTCCCTCCAGATGCATAGCACACACATCCCCATGAGCTTCCTCAAAATCGATCGTCTCAAGTCGAGTCCTTCGAACACAAATTCTACATCGAAAACACGTAACCCCTTCATCATTTAACCCAAATTCGTAAGTCCCCTTCCTTAACTTGTTGAAAACGAGTGACCAAAGACTCATCCTTCAACCGCTTCTCTTTAATCGATCCACCCAAGTTGGCCTTACTTGCAATTCAGCCAACAAACTTCCATCATCAAACAGACTTAAACGAGCAAACATCGCCTCGGATCGACATACTGACTTTTACGACTTAGAGCATCGGCTACCACATTAGCCTTGCCTCGGTGGTATTCGATCGAATACCATAATCCTTAAGCAACTCAATCCATCTTCTTTGCCTAAGGTTCACTCCTTTTGAGTCAACAAGTATTTAAGACTCTTATGATCCGTGTATATGATACACCTTTCCCATACAAGTAGTGTCTCCAAATCTTAAGTGCAAAGATCACCGCCGCCAACTCCAAATCATGAGTAGGATAATTCCCTTCGTGAGGCTTAAGTCGTGTGATGCATAAGCAACCACCTTACCCTCTTGCATCAACACACAACCCAAACCTACGTGTGATGCATCACTATACACAAGTGAAATCATTTCCGACTCTGGCCGAATTAATACAGTGCTTCAAATGTAACTTTCTTCAACCTCTCAAAAGCTTCCTGCTGCTCTCACCCAAACAAACGGTACTCCTTTCCTTATGAGTTTCACAGAGAGGTGCCGCCATCACGTAAAAACCTTCCACAAACCTTTTGTAATAACTCACAACCCAAGGAAACTTCAATTTCCGACACCGACCTAGGTGGCTTCTATTCTAAAATTGCTTCAATCTTTCGAGGATCCACCTTAATCCTCTCTGCAGAGACCACATGCCCAAAAAGGTTACTTCCTCAACCAAAACTCACACTTCTGCCGAACTTTGCATAAAGTTCTTTCTCCTTAACACTTGCAACACAAAGGCGCAGATGCTCATCATGTTTTACTTCACCTCGTAATATACCGTAATATCGTCAATAAAAACGACTACGAACCGATCCGTAAATGGTTGAAACACACGATTCATCGTCCATCCATAAACGCCGCAGAGCATTTGTCAATCCAAATGGCATAACCAAAACTCGTAATGTCCATAACGAGTCCCGAATGTCGTCTTATGAATATCCGCCTCTTTGACCCTTAATCGATGATATCCGCATCGAAGATCGATCTTGGAAAATACGTAAGCCCTTTAAGCCGGTCGAACAAATCGTCAATCCTTGGCGAGGGTACTTATTCTTAATTGTCGGTTGTTCAATCGTCGATAGTCAATGCACATGCGCATCGTCCCATCTTTCTTCTTCACGAATAGCACCTGCTCCCCATGGAGACACACTCGCCTAATAAAGCCCCTATCCAACAACTCTTGGATTTGTGCCTTTAACTCTACCAACTCCTTTGGTGCCATCCTATATGGTGCAATAGACACCCGTGTCAGTCCCAGTGCAATGTGTCGATTCCAAATTCGACTTCTCGCTTGGAGGCAATCCCTAAGCTCCTCCTAAAAACATCTTGGAACTCTTTTACGCTTCTAACTTTATCCACTGTCACTTCTCTACATCCGCTTGACTTATAAATGCCAAATAAGCCTCACATCCTTTTCGAATCCACTTTTCAAATTTCAAGGCCGATATCACGTTAGACAAATAGTCCCTTCGCTCACCTATCATCATAATCTCATCACCTTCCGTGGTCCTTAGCACCATTCGCTTAGCGGCACACCCAAAGTCGCTTTATGCTTAACAAGCCACCCATTCCCAGATGAGATCAAACTCTCCAAACGGCAACTCCATTAGATCGCCAGAAAAGACCTTCCCTTGAGTTTCTAAGGGTACATCCCTATACAACTTGTCTACCCTAACCGAGTGACCCAAAGGACTTAGCACAGATACCCCACTCTCTATATTCTCGTAATGCACCGCCAATAACCCGTATATGGCACACGCAACATAAGAATGAGTAGATCCAATATCTACCAAGGCAAGAAATGGCAAATTAGAAACCAAAAACGTACTCGCTTATGACATCGTCGCGCCGCCTCCTCTCTCGACGATGAGCCGCATATACCAACGCCGGGCCGCCGAGCCTCAAAGATTTTCGGCTCCCGCCAGCGCCCTCGACCTCGACCATTTCCATTTCCATTTTCGCCCCTACCTTGTCCACGCCCTCTCGGTGGTTGTGGTCCACCTCTCACTGGTTGAGCAACCCTCCGTCCGTAACTCAACTCGATCGCTTCTTTGAGGACGCCCCTTACCCTATGCTCCATCGATCCACATCGAAACAAGCACCGTAACGTTTCCTACATTCACCCATGTGCACCTTACCACGCTTTACATATTGGTGGTCTAACCACATTCATCGAAATGTACTCGGCGTGCTCTTCCACTCTTGCCCTTTGACATTTTTACTTGCTCCACCCGAGGGTCCGTAATCCTCCGAAAGCGGTTTCGATCCTTCTCACGATTCTCGTCTCTCAATACGCTTTACCTCCTCTCGCGATCTTAGCTTTTTCTACCGAATCACGAAATCACGCTCCTTCATGAGCAATCAAGACTGTAAGGTCATCTCTCGAGTCCATCCTCAAAGCGAACGCTACGCTCATACTCCGTAGCAACTATTCCCACAAAGATACCTACTCACCCTCGTAAACTCACCTCGTGACTCAAGAATGCTTTTTGCCTCCTTGGACTAGATTCAGAATTCTTTCCTACGGGCATCCACATAGCTTGCCCCAACATACTTCCCTTTAAAGGCCGCTTTTAAATAGCTCCCAAGTGACCTCACACCGGGTTCCATCCTCACAAGAAGCCACCACCGATAAGCCTCATCTCGCAAAGAACGATACGGCTCCCTTCGCCGCCTCCACCATGTAATGTACCCAAGTCATCCATGATTCGCTCGTGGCCTCCAACCAATATTCACCCACATTCGAGCTACACTAGATACGCCCTAAAGATCTCCGCACCGCTGGCCCGGAGTCGCCGTAAATCGATCCTCGAATTCCGCTTCCCAAACTTGCCCCAGAACCCTTTCTGAACTCGGAGCATTGCTCGCGACAGGGCATCATCCCCGCACTCGATCATGTGATTCTACCTCCGCTGCTTGATGGTACCGATGTTTCGCCGGCGGCATATGTCCCGAAGATGAAGATCCCGCCGGCTCTTCCTCGGCCTCGCCCACGGCCTCTACCTCGAAGCCGCTCGCGCACTCATATCGTATTATCTCGACTACAAATTTTATGCATCAATTTTAGCATTCCAAAGTTTTATTACGTATGTTTTATGACTCGCATAAGAATTTAGAGTTGTTTTCGCAGATTCGATGTCTAGCTATCATTTTAGTCCTTTATCAATCTTCCTACCGCTTTCAAAGAGCATCCTATCTAGAGTATCCCGGCGGGGTTCTACTACGTAATAATTCAAAATATATGTTCGTAAAAGTTCGTAATTACTTACAGCACTTGGGCCGAGATTCGAATGCCATCTACTAACCGAATTTTGTAAATCTTATTTTTGAAAGAAAAATCGTTGTTTTTGTAAACCCATTCCACAAATGAGTTGTTGCAACTTGGCTCGATACCACTAAATGTAACACCCCAAACCCGCCTAGACGTTATGACCGGATCTCGACGTGCCACATCATCGGCGTTCAAAAATATTCTGTGTTACTTAATTTGGAAAGCTTAGTCGGTGTTGTAAAAGATACTTTAAAACTAGGTTAAAGTGAATGGAAGTCGTGCACCGTAGGAAACCAGAAGAAGAGGAGGTGAGTCCATCGGACCGCTTAAGTACCAAGCTCTCTTCGGATCCAATCTTAGACATGCACACCGCCATTACCACACTCTAACATCTCGTATGAGTTTGAGAAAACTATTTTGGTTAAGTCCATCTTAAGAAAATGATTAAGTTTGAAAAAAAGTTTGTTTTGCGAAGTCTTACTCATGATTGCGTTGTTTTGAAATCGTTTTATGCTTTTGAAAACGCGCCTAGAGCTAGTCCATTTTGCCAATTATCATAAATCATTCCTAACCTAATGTAATATAAATCAAAACCTTTAAAACAATAGAGCGCCTTATTACACTTTAAAACCCAAATAAAACATAAATGTAATGAAAGACGCCCGTTCGACAGAAGAAACCGATTTATGGAAATAAGTGGCCACTCCGAACTCCTCGCGCTCCAAGCCCACTATGGTTGGGGATTACCCAAAGATGAGAATGGAGGGTGAGTTTGGGGAAACTCAGTGTATAACTTAACCCAACCATAGTCTAAATCGGTTTAAACCACGTAAATGTAATGAGTTGGCCTTAGCCTGAACAAATTTCTTAATATAGCCCATAGGCCCGCAATGCAATGAATAGATGTATCATGCTTATGCAAAACCCAACCCATAACCAACCATGTACACCCCCTATCCAACCTTACGCCATGTGGGAGATTACTCGACCCACCCAACCGCTACACACCACGTAAATATGCAAAGATGGTCATGAAATGTAAAATGTGACAGAGTCACGGATCTATTGATATATGTGGGCAAAGCCACTGTATCAGAGATATATGTGGCGAAGCCACCGTATCAGAGCAATTTGTGGCATAGCCACCAGGACGCTTCCTCCATAATATAACCCATATCCCCATGCAACAAATATGCATTCATGTCATACATCATACGTAAAATCATTAACATACTTTTCGTGACATAATCAACCCTAGGGTATTTAGGTCATTTTACACCTAGGGGTATAACAAAGAATTTTTCATACATGAGGGTAATCTAGTAATTTATCTATTCTTAGGGTTTTCATGCATATTTTTACTATTTACATATGTTCGTAACTACTTACCGCATTTCTTACCAAGTTGGGCCCGTTGGCCCATTAACCGACTTTTTGGCCCATTAAGCCCAAAATTGTCAAAACGCACGGATTGGTGCACTTTGCGCCTTACCATCACGGAATAGTAGAATTATTAACCCTTTTCCTTTTACGAGCATTCACACACTCATAAGTTCCCAAAATACCGACTTTTCGGTATTTCGGCTTTTCGGCTTTTGCCGATCTAGTCTATAGAAGGGTGTAAGTTACACACCTGTTTTATGATAATTCATTGACGAGATCCACGCGCGAAATGCCTACAATTATAATACCACCATGTTAATCTCACTACCGAAACGAACTTCATATAAACTTCTTACCATATTCGCCAACAACCTCCTAGGCCTTATCATTCCTACCTTTGCCGAAAGTAGAGTCTTAACCAAGATCTGGTCGCTCCACTTGTCCAAGCCCTTGATCAACCGCCTTCAAATCATGCTATTTCCAAAAATAAAGTAGTTAACACAACCCTCCCCTTAGGGTTACAAGTCCAAAATCGACATCCTCCCTAACTTCTAGGGATTTCGACTTTTATAATATATGAAAGAAAACTAAGTTTTGGAGAAGACTTACCACCGATTCTTTAGTGAATGCTTCCAACGAGTTTCCCACTCGCCTCCCGATGTAGATCTAAGCCCTCCTTTGACAACGGAAATCGAGCTTTCAAAGGACTTCAGTGATTCGGCCACACTCCCTAGACTATAGGGTTTTTTCCGGCTTTTTGTAACAATGAAAGAAAATACGGTATGGTAGGGTTTTTTGTGATGACTTGTCGGCAGAAGTTATAGATTTAGAAGAAGGAAGAATCAGCCATGAGACGAAAAACCACGTGGTTTGGCTAGAGAAATCGCACGAAGAACTATAGGATTTTGGGATTTCGGCTTTGTGTAAGAGGCTTAAAAACAAATGATGAAAATGTGAAGATGAATAGAATAATGGTAGGATTCATGCTATGGGAAAGAAGAAGGAAAAATAGATGGAGGGAAAAAAAGAAAGAAAGAACAGAGGAGAAGAAAAGATGATCGAGAGAATCGGTCACCACACACCCAAATGCCAAATTCCTAGTCTTCGCACTACCTAGCCGAATTTCCCAAGCTAAAGTCCCTTGGCCTACCACCTCTTGCTCCTTGATCACCTCCTAGATTTCCTCCTTATCTTTATCCTTATTCAATCCCTTAGCAACTCAAACTCCCACCGATGCACTTTCACTTAAGTTCCACCACCTACCTTTTCTGCTCATAAAAATAAATCCCTTATTTTTTGTCATCATCGTGGGCTTGAACCAGGTCCTCCTAAGCTTCACACGCCACCTACATCCTTCCTAGTAGCGCCACTTAGCCACTTTACCACATGCTTCCTTGTGATCCATTTTACACAATTAATTCCTATAAGCCTAAATTAAATGAGAACCCCTTTTCTCCTATGGAATTAAAATTAATTAAAACCACCGGTTTTATCTCTAAGCTTGGGCCTTTTAGAGGCCCACTATCATAAGAAATCCTACACATAACAAGCAGAACACAACATTTTAATTTTTACATATTTTACAAGGTTCCTAAAAATTGGGGCGTTACAGTCACTATCTATGCCCTGTTTTGCCACTGCTTAGACACACGAGCGTGTCTAGACCGTGTGAGGTACACTATCTGTTCACACGGGTGTGTGACCTTTTGAAGAGTTGAAAATTTTTATAAGTTCTAAAACTTTCATATGTTTTCAACTTAGTACCGAATACATATTGAAGTATTGTATACTCGCTTTTACGATCTTAATGAATGTGAATGAATGAGATTTACTGCAATGAAATGATATTTAATGTTCAATTATTATGGGTTGTGTTATGGATTAAGTAATGCCTCTTACCTATTCCGGCGACAGATACGGGTTAGGGGTTTTACATTTTATTAGTATCAGAGCTATGATTTAGTTGGTTCTAGGACTACCATAGCATTTATGAGTCTAGCTGTACATGCCATATTTATGAACTGTGATAGTGGGATGAATCCTGACATTGAAATGTGCTTTTATATAGCAAATGAATCCCGATAGAGCTGTAGCAGATGATGTTGAAAGCAATGCACCTGCTCCCGCGCAAGGGACAGTGCAGGCTAATTCTCAACCTGCTGCGAGTAGCCGTGATGGTGAGGCTAAACAAGCCTTCTATCAAATGATGAATGATTGGTTCACCCAATACATTAGAACCAATCTGGCTGTACAACAACCTCCACCCCCGGTTAATTGTCCTCAAACTTCTGTTATGCCACCAGTGAATTTGGTACAGTTGAGTAGACCACCAGTTGATAAGATTAGAAAATATGGGGCTGAAAAGTTTCGAGCTACAACAAACGATGATGCTGAGAAAGTCGAGTTTTGGTTAGAGAACACAATAAGAGTGTTTGATGAGTTGTCCTTAAGTCCAGAAGAATGTATAAAATGTGCCGTTTCACTTCTGAGAGACACGGCGTATCATTGGTGGAAGACTGTGACGTCTGTGGTTTCAAGTGAACGAGTTACATGGGATTTCTTCTAAGCTGAATTCTGGAAGAAATATATCAGCCAAAGATTCATTGATCAGAAACACAAAGAGTTTCTCGAGCTTAAATAAGGCCGTATGTCTGTCACAGAATATGAGCAGGAATTTGTAAGGTTGGGTCAGTATGCCCACGAATGTGTATCTTCGGAAGAAATAATGTACAAGATATTCAAAGGCAGTTTGAATGAAGATATTCATTTGTTAGTCGAGATTTTGGAAATCAAAGAATTTGTAGTGCTTGTTGAATGATCATGTAAAGCTGAAGACCTCGTAAAAGAGAAAAAGAAAGCTGATTTTGAAGCTAGAGAGGTATGAAAGCGACCATCGGTAGGATCAAAAAAATTTAGAGATGATAGTAGTCATTCAAAGACTAGTGTGGGCATACTGAATCGTAATTGAGTTTCAAATCTTCATCTACGTCTTTTTCCAGTGTTGATAATGCAAAGAATGAAAAGATTGAGTATGATCAATGTGGAAGACGACATTTCGGTGAATGCTAGGGAAAAAGTAATAACCGAGCTTGTTATAGTTGTGGTTCAAGAAATCATTTTATTAAAGATTGCCCAGATTTAGTTGAAAAAGATAATGTTCAGAATCCGAGGCAGAGTGGTAATGTTTCTCGTGGTAGACCTCCCAGAAATTCATGAAATGTAAGCTGTAGTCAAAGAGGAACGAAAGATACGGCTGTTAGATCTGAGGCTCGTGCACCTGCCAGAGCCTATGCTATTCGAGCTCGCGAGGAAGCTTCATCCTCAGATGTGATTACGAGTACATTTACTCTTTATGATACTTCTGTGATAGCTTTGATAGATCCTGGATCAACACATTCATATATATGTATAAACTTAGTGAACAGTAAGACTTTGTCTGTAAAGTCTACTGAGTTTGTAATTAGAGTTTTGAACCCCCTAGGCAGATGTGTTCTGGTTGATAAAGTCTGCAAGAATTGTCCGTTAATGTTTCGAGACAATTGTTTTCTGTCTGATCTGATGTTATTGCCTTTTGATGAGTTTGATATAATTCTAGGTATGGATTAGTTAATTTTGCATGATGCTGTGGTGAATTATAAATGGAAAACTATTGATTTGAGATGCAAGAATGATGAAATAGTCAGAATTGAATCTAGTGATTTGAATGGATTACCCGCTATAATATTTCATATACTTGTTCATGTACTTGAACATATTTCATATAATTTCAACATCAATAACCTTATTATCTCAACATGTCACTCTTGAATTTATACTCGTCTCAACTTACATAATTTTCATGTATCACATATCAATATATTAATATATATACATTTCATGATACATATCATCTTTTACTGTTTCTTCATATATGATCCAAGGCAACTCCTGATAACTTACCATTCGAGGAACGACTTTTGAATATGAGTACATCGTCTTCAGAAGCCTGAAGGCTGAACAGAAGCTCATGAGAGCTAAAGGGAAACCCATAAGGGTTGAACAGAAGCTCAAAAGAGCTGAACGGAAACCCAATAGGGTTAAATAGAAACTCATATGAGTTAATTGAAGCTCGTGAGAGCTAAACGAAAAGTAAATATGAAAGTTCACAAAAAATGCTAAACCTTAGTTTACTTGGGTAATTTGTCATCAATCCATCCTTTACATATTCCGTCAATTCATCCTTTACATTCGTAGTGCCATAACCCATTATCGTATTGTCATCAGAATGTCATAGCTCAGCTATGGTCTTACATATAAACACTGCCATGGTCCAACCATGGTTTTACGTTCATAGTGCCATAACCCAGTTATGGTCTTATCCATCAATTCATCCTTTGCCACAAAACGATTGTACTCAATCCCGCGTTCCACTCATTTTAAACATTTAATTCAATTTCATAATTTAACAATAATTTTATTTTCAGTAATAGATATGAATAAATACATAATACCATTCATAAATTTAATAAATAAACATTATAGTTTAACCATACAAACTTACCTGAATTGAATTGTAATAATTGCATGAATTTAGGGACTATTCTACTATTTTTCCTTTTTCACGAGTATCTACGAAATCTTGATTCTAAAATATAAAATTACTCATTCATTAGTATATATTTCAGTTCCAATTCATTTTGCAATTTATATAACAGTCCAGTTTAGACCCTAGTCAAAATAGTGGTTTCGAGACCACATATCTGAGTTAGAAAAATATTTAAATATTACTTTCCATGCTTATGATATGTGAATTAGAATCTATGAAAATTTCGTATGAAAATTTAATCGTTTGTATGCTTAATTTAATAAAAGGACCAAATCGTGTAAAATGTAAAAGTTGCCTACTAGTTGTTAAAAGTGTCTATTTGATATGGATTTGTAAATGAGAGGTCCTTATGTGGTTATTTGACCATTGGAAGTTTGAATGGACATTAATAACCATCCATTAAGTGATTTTATAATGGTTTATAAAAGGGCAAAATGGTAAACTAAGTATTAAGTTAATTATATGAAAACAAAATAGAAAATAAAGCCATTTTATTTGTTCATCCACCGAAATTGAAAACAAAATAAAAGAGAAAAGCTCACCTAGGGTTCGGCACTTTGATTTGGTGAATTTGTATGTGTTTTGCTCGATTTTTGATAATTTCTACGTTTTTGTAATCGTTGCTTCGTATACTATCAAACCCATACCTGAATTTTTTATTTTGATGATGATTTTGAAATGCGCCATTGATGAAATTATGAGTTTTGTGAAGTTATTTGTTGATAAATGAAAGTTTGATGTTGGGTTTTCATGTTTTGTCTTTGGATATTTGATAAATTTGTGTAAAATGAGCTAAATTGTGAAATTTGTAAATTGAGAGACTACAATGTGAAATAAATGAAACGTGTGGACTTGTATAAGAGCTATGAATATTCGTCCAAGCTTGTGTACAAGCAAATTATGTGTATTTTTTGATTTTGTGAATTAGGGACTAAAGTGTCAAAATGTGAAAATATGAGGGCTAGTTTGTAAAATGCCCTAAATATGTGTCTATGGATTGTTTTGAATGAATTTTTGATTGAATAAGTTAAATTTGAATTTATTTAGATCAAGAATTAAGGAAAACAGAGTTAGATCGGGGAAAGTCGAAAGTTGTCGAGTAACTGACTTCGTCCATCCAAATTCATACGAGGTAAGTCAATATACAAATAAGCTTGTTTGAATTGAATTATTATTATTCATTTGATATTGAATTGTGATTAATGAATGTTGAGTTAAATATTTGCTATCCGAGAAAGCATCAACAAAGTTTCAACGTCTGAAAAGCCCCATACGAACCTTAGGAATAGTTAGGATACATATGTCATGACATAGGATTTCTGATATCTGTTCTGCGTGTAAGACCACGTCTATGATGTTGGCATCGACTTCTGTTTTACATGTAAGACCATGTATAGGACATCGACATCGTATTTGATTTCATGTAAGACCCTATCTGGGACAGTGGCATCGATATTTGATTACATGTAAGACCACGTCTAGGACGTTGGCATTGTATATGTTTTCTGATCTATCCGCGTATCCTTATGTTTCTAAATGGTTCAAATGAGCATTCCAAGGAAGTGAATGAATTTGTGAAATTATATCCAATTCAGGTATGTTTGCTTTGTATAGCCTGTTTAAGAATGAAAGGTAAGTATATGAATATGAGATTCGTGTTAGCATTTGTCTACAAAGTATAAATGATTTGATGATGCTTATTTTCTTTGAATGATATGTCTATTTGTATATGGCTTACTAAGCTTTTGAAAGCTTACTTTGTATGTGTTTGCATTGTTTTATAGATATCGAAGCTACTGTGAGCTCGGGGATCGTCGAGGATCGTCACCACACTATCAAACCTTATTTTGGTACTTTGAAAATGTATATATTAAGGTATGGCATGTATAGGCTAAAAGTAGTTGGATTATGTTTTGTGATGTATATATTTAGCCATGTGATATGGCTAGTTTGTGTTTGAACTTATAGTCTGATAATGGTATATGATATGTGATGCTAATGTGAAATTGTGGTTTGTTTTGGTTAGCCAAAAGAAATGATAAATATTGAGAAGTTTTGGTAAGTTTGAGCATGAGATTGAATGATGTATTAAAAGAAATGTTTTGATATGCTTTTGTCTTATGTTTTGACATAGTTTAGTAAGGTTTATGAGCATGGATTTGGTTGGCAATGATATGTCATGAATGCCTTATGTTTTGGTCTTGAAATTGGTTGAAATTGGTATGCAAATATGCTTGTTTTATTGATTGTAGGTTTGACCCAATTGGGTGGCGAGTTGGCTATTCAAATGGTCTATTTTCGTCCATACAGGTGGAGTCACGGGCATGTGTCTCAGCCGTGTGCGACACACGGTCACATTACACAGTCGTGTGTCCCTTAGGGTACCTTACGAATTAAAGTCAGTATACCCTCTAGTTTTGACACGGCCTAGACACATGGGCGTGTCTATTGGTCGTGTGTGGTACACGGGCATGTGGTCGACCGTGTGGCCAAGTCAGTAGCCTCCCTAATTTTCACACGGCCTGGCACACGGGCGTGTCTTGTGGCCCGTGTGGATAAGTTAGTATGTATGCCTTGTTTTGCCACGATTTAGACACACAGGCGTGTCTAAAGCTGTGTGAGGCACACGGCCTGTTCACATGGGCGTGTGACCTTTCAAATGTTTAAATTTTTTCTAAGTTCTGAAACTTTCATATGTTATCAATTTGGTCCTGAATACAAGTTTTAGACTTCGCATGCTCATTTTAAATTCATATTGAATATGAATGACTTGTATTTATTGAAATGAGGTGATATTTGATATGTGTTTGTTCTGAACTAAGTTACGAGTCTAGTAATACCTCATAACCTATTCCGGTGACGGTTACGGGTTAGGGTTGTTACAATTTATACCCTTCAATTTTCAAATTTACACAATTATCCCAGCTTTTACAACTTTTACAATTTAGTCCCTTAACTAGTTAATCTATCAAATCAACTAATTTTTCTCAATTAATAATTTATCCAAATATTCTAGGCTATCATACAACCCTTAATAAAATAGAAATTTAATACCAAACCCTAATATTTTAACCATGTTCACAGTTTGATCCTAACATCAATATTTAACAAAATCACTTTATAATTTCATCATACAACAAAATTAAAGCTCTAAACCCACTTGATATTGATAATTTATTTCAATATATTAATTTATATAATAAAACAATTCATTTCATGCAATTTGGTCATTTTGACATTTTTACAAAATTACCCTTAAAATTTTACTTTTATTCAATTTAGTCCCTGAGACTAATACATGCAAATTAGTCATTTTTAATGTAAACTCATGCTACCTGAATATTCATATATATTTTCCTCCTCCTCCTCTCCATTCCACATCCCTAATGTAGATAACATGCATATATGTAATACTATCTATAATTCCACTAATTACTTATATGTTTATATCAAAGTTGTCCACTTGAGTCATAGTCACTAAATTATTTATATCTTGAGCTGCAGAATTCTAAATTAAGATCCGCTTGATGATTTGAAACTAGACTCAAATATCTTTGTATGATAAAATTTTTAGAATTTATAGTTCAATCAATAAGTACAATAAAATCTTCAAATTTATCCCTATTCTGCTGTTTGACAGCTTCGACCTTTCCTTACTAAAAATTAATTATCTCTTAGTACGGGGTTTGGATGATGTTTCCATTTGTTTCTCTCAAAAATAAATTAATTAAGAATTTAAAAATATAAATTTAAACCCCTAATTATTGTTTTACAATTTTTAATGATTTTCCAAACTCAGAACAGGGGAACCCAAAATCAATCTGACCTTGTCTCACAAAAATTCATATATCTCATAATATGAAAATTTTTTTCTTACACCGTTCTTCTATGTAAAACTAGACTACTTTAATTAACCTATACTTCAATTCCTACAATATTTGGTGAATTTTCAAAGTCAGACTACTGCTGCTGTCCAAAACTGTTTTAGTGTAGGATGTTGATAACCAATTTTATAACACCCTCCTTTCCTTTCTCTACAGTATTTCTCATCACTTCCTCTTTTTCCCCTTCACTAACATATCAAGAACATAGAAACTTATATAATAAAACTCTACTTTAACATCATTTTCATACTTTTTCAATAATATCAAAATAAAAAATATATTGAAATCTTGTTGTTCTTACCTTGTCCTATTGATTTCAATCTTTAACTTGATTTTCTCTCTCCTCCAGCTTCTATTTCTTGAATCTAACTTAATATTCTAGCTCCACATAGTCTCCTTATTGTTTTTATCTCTTGGCATCTATTGAAATTCTTTTGATATCTCAGTGAAAATGGTGAATTTTTGGTAAAAGGACCAAATTGTAAAGAAAGGAAAATTTCTTTCTTCTCTTCTCTTCTCACGTGGGTGCATGGAAAGATGATGAAAGTTCTTCATCTTTCTTTCCTTATATACTAAATAAAATAATAATAAATTGGTATCTAGGGAAATTCTTTTGATATCTAAGTGAAAATGGTGAATTTTTGGTAAAAGGACCAAATTGTAAAGAAAGGAAAATTTCTTTCTTCTCTTCTCTTCTCACGTAGATGCATGGAAAGATGATGAAAGTTCTTCATCTTTCTTTCCTTATATACGAAATAAAATAATAATAAAATATCTCATTAAAATATTAATAAAATAATATTTATCTAATTAAATAATTATAAAATATTATCAAAATATCTCTAATATCATCATTGCCTTCTAGAGTTCTCTCTCTTTCTAATTGACCATTTTGCCCTTTATAATCTTTTAAAATTTCATCCTTGAGTCATCACTTAATTTGATAAAATTGCAATTTAGTCCCTCATAATTCTTTACATATTCAATTTGGTCCTAATTCATCCATTTTCCTAAATTTCTAGATCATTCCACCCTTAAAATATTTGCACTATTAGTCTTTTAAATTTTTCATATTTACACTTTAACCCCTCAAATTTTGAGTATTTACTCTTGGGAAACAAAATTTTTCTCACTTTTGCGATTTAATCCTTTCTTGAATTAATATGTCATAATATACTTCTCAATGTTGACATAACTCAAACTTTCCTTTTTTGCACTTTATTTCCTTATTTTACTATATTAAGGATAATATCTTACTTTCTTACTATAGTAATTTTCGGGATATTACATTTCACCCTCTATATACCCTAGCGTCACACACCCCTAGTAGCAGCTCCACACTCTAAGTGTCACACCTTCAAGCTACAAGCAGCAGTATAAACAACTGTCCCTGCATCGACCAGCAGCTAAATCACCTAGCTGCTTCTGCATCGCTCGCATGCTTGGGGAGTGCACAATAGCCCTGCAGCTGCTTCCAATCTCATCCACCAGCCTGCACAGCTAGCAGCCACCATTGTGCACACCTCGCCACCTGCTCAATTTCCACGTCGCTAGCCAACCTGTTCACATCCTTGCCCGCGTACCTTATTGCTCGCTCACACCTACCCTGCTTGCGCCTTGCTTGTGTACTAGCTTTTCTCTCGTTGCTGCTACCCTCGCGCACTACTGTCATTCCTTTCTTCAAGCCGTGCGCACCCTTACATAAACCGCACACCTGTTGTCACCTTTTCACCACACTTCCATCACATTTAACGACCAACCAATCACCCTTCCAATCAACCCTTGATCAAAATCTCTTGCTTTAAATTTTATTTATTTTATTTGAGTCTTTAGTTTTTATACAATGGTGGTAAAAACAAATTTTTTTCTCCTAAATTAAAATTTTATGTAATTATTTAATTTTTTAGTTTATTAAATTATTAATATTTTATACTAATTTAATTTTTTAGAAAACATTTGTTATCATCTTATGTTCAGGTTAATCATGCCTCGCAAAAGAACTCATGTCTCTATCCAAGTTGAAGAATCACAAAAAAAAGGTTCACTATGGATAAGCCAAAGCAAGATATGATAGCATCTTCAAAAATCAGCAAATGCTCCCAGAAAAAGGCTTTACACTAAAAGAGAGCAATTATATCGATTTCATGGCGTGCATTCGACAAATTGCTGAAGCCCTCAATTGGGAATTGTTTTGTGAGAAAAGAACTAGTGTAGGTGAAGAGTTAGTTCGTGAATTTTATGGGAATTTGACCTCAGGCGAATTAACAGAAGTTTCTGTATAAGGAATCAAGGTACCAATAAGCCCAAACGCTATTAATGAATTCTTTGAATTACCTAATTTTGAAGACAACAAATATGCTTCTTTGATGAGAAATATTAAAGCTGAAAATTGCAAGAAATTCTCGAAAAACTTACAGTTCCAGGTTCTAAGTAGACTGTGTCAAAGCATGGAACTCACACTTGTCGTAGAGAATATTTGACACCATTAGCGAAGGTATGATTCTATTTCATTCAATTCAGCCTTATGCCTATTTCACATGGGACCATAATTTCATTAAAGTGAATGGTCTTGTTACTCGATTTTAATTGCAAAGACCATTGATGTGGGAAGAATCTTTCTGAGAAAAATGCAAAAGTGTGCCTTTAGACATTCTGGCCCAGCATACTTTCCCTTTACGATAACAATTTTGTGCTTGAAAGCTAAAATTCTTGCAAACGTAAAGAAGACAGGTTATAGCCAGGACACAATCACAAATTGAGACCTCTATCGAATAGCCTAATACTCTATTCTATAGCAACGACTTGAATTGAGAGAGGATCCTGAAGAATAAGAAAAAGATCCCATAGAGATCGAACCAATGCAGTTATCTAAAATCCCTGACAAGGCAAAATCAATTGAACCAATAACCGAACCTAACATGGCAACCTCAACATTCAAAACTCAATCACCTCGCCCGGATCCTCGTGATGAGCAATCAAAGTTGATGGACCTAATACAACATATGCAATGGCAACAACAAGCTTACTGGAGATATTCAAAAATATGGGATGACTCAATGAGAAATGCTTTTACGAAAATATTCAATGACCCGTTTATTTTTGTGTCTAAGTTTCCAGATTTTATATTTGAACCATGGAGTCTAAAATCAAAGAGGGAACTAAGTGATTCATGCAAAAACAAAGACGATGGAGCCAAAGATGAGTCAGATTCTGAGGGATCTACAAATAAATAAAAAAAGGGGATCTTTATTTTATTTTACTTTCTTTCCTAAGTTATTTAATGTTTTAGGATTACGTTCTACTAGGATTTTTATTTCTCGCATAATAAAATAAAAGGTGGAAATCATAAATAAAAATGAACAAGTTGCAAAGTACGAAGTGTGGCAATAGATATGCACATGTCTAGGATTGCATCTAGAGAGAGCTTGGTACTTAAGCAGTCAAATTGACTCACCTCCTCTTTTCTAGAATCCTACCTAGTGTATAGTATCTATTCACTTCTAAGAATGAGGACATTGTTCATCTTAAGTAGGGGGGACCGAAAAATTAAAATTATTTCCTTTCAGAACAAAATTTTCTTTTAATTATGGTTGGGTTATATTTTGTTCAAAAATTTGAAATTTTGTTAAGTATGCTAAACTTCAATATGAATAAAGTTCTATTATTTCAATAATTGTTATGTTAGCTAAATTATGACATAAATTTACTCTTAATATAGCTAAATTATGACATAAATTTACTACTAATAAAGTATGTAAATCATACCATAAAATTTTTAGTTCCTTAGGAAAGAAAGGCAGGCATAAAAGTTTAAGTCTCTAAAATTGGCTTAGTAATTTCTTGAAGCGAAATCCTAGTAAGCATGGAATGTTGAAAATGATTTAGGAAAACTTTTGTTTGCATCATTCCACCCTATCAAGCCAACCTTGATGAATTTTTATCCCTTGAAACCTAACTTTAAGACTATATGGCCTAATTTTATTTGAACATTTGCAATATTTAGCCATCACTTCTCCCATAATTATCTTTAAATTGTCTCAAACACTAGACTCAGTCTATTCAGAATATTCTTTGAAAATAAGTATGGGGGAGTTGAAAAGTATCAGATGCTCAAAAATTTTTAGTACATACAGTAAAATGCTCGTGAAAATAAAAAAGAGAGTATATGTACTCCAAAGAAATAGATGTACAAAAGAGCATGTAAAAGCAAAATGAGTTGGTGTATTGAAGGCAATTATTTCAGAGGCTCGATGCAAGCTCAATTTATGGGTTTTAGCCTGAATTTATCTATCTTTTACCTACCCCTAGCCTAGCCATGTTACATCCTATTTAAAAGACCTATTGGTTCAAGTTTCTATGCTACGTACATTAGTGGAGAGAAATTGCTATGTTCAATATATGAAGGCATAAATTAAACTTAATAATTACTGCTTAATCTAAAATAAGGGAATAAAATAAAATTGGTAGGGATTTAACATGTCTTTATTGAGAAAGCATTTAGTTTTTTCTATCATAATAATAATTTAGATTAATTTGAATGATATGTATATTTAAGTAGCATAAAACTCAAAATTTTTGTTCTTGAGCATAAGTATACTAAATTCATAATTTTAAGAAAAATGTTTTCTGAAGGAATTTTTCAAAGGTGTTTCAAAGAAATTCTTTTCTAGTTGTGCATTACTCAGGACGAGCAATCAACTATGTTTGGGGATATGGAAACACAAAAATATATAGACTTTTTCATGCCCTTTTTAACTCAAATTCATGTAGTTTCGTAGTAATTCTTGTCAAAAATATAATATAACTTAAATTATACTTAAATTATTAAAATATTTAATTTTAATTAATTTTATAATAAATTTCCATAAAATTTGATTTATTTTTGACAGATTTGCACAATTGGTAAAAATTGGCTTGGCAGACACTACTAGAAGCTCAAAACCGTGAAGTGATTTCTAAAGCATTGAGGCGAATTAATTTTTCAGCTTAAGATGATCCATATTATGAACATTAATACATAATATAATTAATTTTAATTTTAATCCAATTTATTTTGGATTAAATAATTATTATTGATTATATTTTGGAAAAGAGGCCAAGTTGTGCAAATACAAAAGACTAATCCAATCGAGCAATCGGGTTGCCCAAACCCGTCCAAAATGTTGCCTAGATTAGCTGATTTATTGACTTGCAAATCATCCCTTGAAGTCTCCTTGAAATTTCATTCAAACCCCTCCACTTATTATGCTTTTGTAGATTTGCCCCTAGCTAAATATAGCAAGTTGAAATCTTCAACAAATGCATGAGTGGTGGTTGGCCAAGGGGAGTGTGTGGCTGATAATTATTTTCTATTTTTAGAATTCACTCCTACTTATAAATACCCCCTTTCACCTATTCATTCAACACACCTCTCATGTCACACATCTCTCTCTTTCACTTACTTTCTCTCCTTTGGTTCCCATTTTTCCCTTCTACTTTCCTTTGCCGATTTCCCTCTTTGGAATGAGTCCTTCAACCACCTTGGGTAGCAGCATTCAAGTGCTTATAGAAGCCTCAGTTTAACAGAATGAGTAGAGAAAGAGGAGTGGAGAAACTAGCCTGGCTTCGGAGAAACACTAGATTTGATTCTAGTTTTCTATCCTTTTAACTTTTCTTATTGTTGTTATGAACATATCTATGAATATTTTTTATTTTGTTATTCTAAATTTAATTAACATGGATTAAATTTAATTCGTGTTAGGTTGATTGCATTTAATCTACTTAAGTTATTAAAATTATTTTTGTGTTGTTATAGGTCTTGGTAAATTGTTTGATTAAGTAAAACCATGATTATGCTATACTTGCATTATAATTGTAAGGTAACTAATGAATTAATTATTAATCACATTGAAATTTTAATTAATTGACACAATAATTAATCAGTGCATGTTTAATCTTATAAGGTAGTTGAGGGTTACATTAGTGATGGTATTAAACGGTACATTAGTCTTGCATAACTTGCAAGATTATTGTGATTAAACTATTTCAATGTAGGAATATATCATTACCTCACTTAATCTTTTACTTGCTTATTTAAATTGATTAATTATTTGAATTGACATAGTAATATGTTCAAGAGATTAGTTAATTTAGTAAGTCTATATGTGCTATAGTTAACAAATTACCAAGTTGACATGAATTTATTTGTAACAACATGAACATTGTTTTAGTAATATTAAGTTAGAAATGTAATTGATTTAACACAATTATGTCATATTGATTAAACTTATTTTTCAGAAATCGTGCTTTGGAATTTTATCTTTTAATTTTCTTAATTTAATTTCCTTAGTTAAAATCTAGTTTTATTGAACCCTTTTCTCTCAGAATAAAAGATTTTCCTTCACCAAATTGATTTTAATTGCATTTCATAAATATTTTCTTACATAGTCCTTATGGGTACGATAACTCGACATTTACTTGTCACTTTATTACTTGATGAGATTGTGTACACTTGCATATTTCCATCATTCCACCTATTTTATGTTGATTGTTTTGATTACTAAAGTCATTCATACATGCATTTAGATAATTTGCATTTAGATTAAAATTGCATAGGGATCAGTCTTTTCATCTAGTTAATTTCACTTATTTTAAACATAAAAATTCAAATTATTGAGTTTTTATATCAAATTGTGAACTTATAATTTTGTAATAAATCAATTAACATACACAGTACTGATGAAGACGATAACTCATTTTTACTTACTTATTACTTGAACGACTGTGCACACTTGCACAAATCCCGTTACAGACATAAGAAGGTCGATATATCCCCTAGAGCTATTAGTGAATATTATGGCATCCCCTGTTATTATCTGCTATGGACCTTGATAATTTTGAAAATGTCAATATGGATGCTATATTATCATTTTTTGTAACACCCCTAACCCGTGTCCGTCGCCGAAATAGGGTTACAGAGTATTACCAAAATTTACAAAATAATTACAGATAATTCATGTTAAATACTGTTCATTTCCGAAACTAGTCATGTTATCCCTTGAATGGACCCTCGAGGCCTATTATAAATGTTGGAATCAAATCGGGACTAAATCGGGAACTCAGGAAAATTTTCGTAAAATTTCACAATTTCTTTCATATACAAGGGTCGCACGCCCGTGTGGATAGGCCGTATGGCTCACACGATCAAGTGACACACCCATGTCTTAGGCCGTGTGGTGTATGAAATAGGTCACACGGCCGTATCCCTAGCTCATGTAACTCTCTGAGTTGCAAAACATTAAGGTGCAGGTTTCACACGGCCAAGACACACGTCCGTGTAGCACACACGGCTGAGACACACACCCGTGTCTCTGCCTGTGTGCCAAATTCTGAGCATTTTGTTTCTAAATTTTAGGATACAGGGGACACACGGCCAAACCACATGCCCATGTGCCAGGCCGTGTGTCACACATGGTCAAGACACACGCCCGTGTGTCTACCTGTGTGGAAAAAATAAGGCCGTTTCCTAGCCTTATTTCTCACCCAAACATTTCTATCAACCAGCTAAATCACTTACACACATATATCAACCAATTCAAGTATGATAACCAAGCTAATTTTATTATCTAATATGATATATTATTATATGCATTCATGCTTTTAATCTTACCTTTTATAAGCATACTCGTTTAACCTATCTCAATCAATCAATAATAAACACTTATGTTATCATCACGAAATAATATTAATTTATATATATACTAAACCATAATCATTACTATCCATTCCAATGACTAGATTACAATAACCATTTACATTTACATGCCAATATGGCCAATTAACCTATACATTCCATTATAACCATAATTGATTTACCATATGCACAGAAATGGGCCGATGGATAATGTGAGTGATCTCCACCAAGCATCCAATCCACCAAGCTTCCAATTTACTATAAAACATGGAAATAAAACTAAGTAAGCATATAACGCTTAGTAAGTTCATATAACATGGTACTTAACTTACCATTCATTCTATTTGAAGATAAACATGTAAGGAACAATCAATCAATCTGATCTCAAACCCTACAAATATCCTCATTGCCCTTGTTAGTTATACATTCCATAATATCATCAAGAAACATATATGGGCTTCACAACAATCCAATTTCTAGGGATATATGCTTTCTACATCACATATTCATTTAACATGTATAAATTATATTTTTATATTATAAGTATATTTTCATAATAATTCATCTCGATTTCAGATTATTTCATGTCATAACTTTACTCAAATCATTAAAAATATTAATGTCACACAAGTAGTACACTCAAGGTATACAAATCTATAATCAAGGATGAACATATTTATCAAATAAATTTCATGTACAAATATCATCATCTCACATTTCCATATATCAATTATCATGTATCATCATTTTCATGTATTTCAGATAGATATGTGTAATAACTCATTTCTTATTCATATATTCTCATGTCAGGATTTTTCCCATTGAATTTATTAGAAATATTGATGGATACACAGGTAGTACACTCGAGGTGTGCAAATTAGGATCCGTCAATTCATATTCAGGGGTACCCGTTAGGGAACATAACCAAGGAGCACACTCTCGAGCCACATATCAGGATGCTCAGATGAGCCATGTAACAGGACACTAATCCGGGCTAAACAGGAAACTCATAAGAGTTTTATTCAGGAAGCTCATAGAGCTTATTAGACATCTCCAAAGAGATAATATCAAGGAGCACCGGATAAGGTAACAGGGAGTTCAAGCGAGCCATGTCAGGAAGCTTATAAAAGCCTATATCAGGACGCTCATGTAGAGCTGCGTTTGTGTCCGCAATAAATGCTGGATCACAACCGATCGAATCATGTAACAGGACGCTCACAAAGAGCTGCGGTAATGTGCAACACATGCAAAATCAATACCAATTAGGATGCTCGCAGGAACTATACATCGGGACGCTCAAGAGGGCTTTTATCAGGATTACTCATCCGATCTAAATCTCGTCCGCAACATATGCAGGACCATAATATTAATATAGGAAAATATTGTATCCATCGACTTTCATTTATTCAAATGGGATTTAACATTTTTCACGCATTATCAAGCATGTGATTATTTCATATATTTATAATATCCATATAATTCAAATAAATAAATTCCACATTCATTTCAAGCATAAAAATAACTTTTTTTTTATCATTTATCATTTATTGGGCATTATCATTTATTTCAGGCATTATCACTTATCGGGCTTTGTTGGATATATTTTCAATTTCATATAGATATGATATTTATACAATTCACAATCACAACATTTAATTCAAGCATATAAATATACTCAATTTAGTTACACGAACTTACCTCAACAAATTTTCGTGTACGTAAAATCCCCTAATCCTACATTTATCTCTTTTCCTCGTTCTAACTCCAAATTTGGTCTATTCGAATCTATACGAGTAAATTTAACATCAATTTAATACAATTTAAACTAAATTTAGTCCAATTCACATCTTAGGAAAAATTACCATTTTGCCCCTAAACTTTTAATTAATGACGATTTCGTCCTTACGCTCGGAAAATGAAATTCATGCAATTTAATCCTTATTCCAAGCTTAGCCGATTTTTACATGTAACATTTACACCCCAAGTATTTCATAAAATTTAGAATTTTTCCATGAATTTTAAAACTTTTCAATTTAGTCCCTAAATCATGTTTTCATCAAAATTCCCTTTGTAAAAGTTGTTTATCTATCAACAACCTTTCATATTCTACCATAAATTTCAAACTTTCAGCATATTCATCCATGGCAAAATTTTCATACTTTGACAACTTTACAAATTGATCCCTAAAATACCTAGATTAGGTTATCCCGATCTCAAAAATATAAAAATTACTAAAAACGGGACTTGAATACTTACCAAATTAGCTAAGAAAGCTTTCATTCTCTTCCTTAGGGTTTCCATGCATTTTTGGGGAAGAAGATGACATAAAATGATGATATTTTGTTATTTAATTAATTTATCACCTTTTATTTTTCATCTTTCCAATTTCATCCTTTTCTTTATTTTATTTTCCATGGATGAATCATCATCCTTAACAACTAAGCATTTTTAATGGTCTAATTACCATATAAGGACCTCCACTTTAAATTTCTATAGCTATTTAATCCATTTAGCCATTAGAACTCAACTTTTGCACTTTGTGTAATTTGGTCCTTTATCAAATTAAACATGTAATCGATAAAATTTCTTTATGAAATTTTCACACAATATTATTATCATACTGTAGATCATAAAATAGTATTAAAATAATTTTTTCTTTCCGGATTCGGATCTGTGGTCCCGAAACCACTCTTCTGATTTTATCAAAAATGGGTTGTTACAACTCTCCCCCTTAAAGAATTTTCGTCCTCGAAAATTTTACCAGTAAAGAGATTCAGATATTGCTTTCTCATAGTTTCCTCTGGTTCCCAAGTAACTCCTACTATATCATGTCATTGTCAGAAAACTTTTTCCTAAAGCTACCTTTTTAGTTCTCAACTTTTCTCAAGTGCCAAAATTTTAATCAGTCTCTCACTGTAAGTCGTGTGAGGCTGAATTTAACATTAATCAAAGTAATAACAAATGATGGATCTGATCGATACTGTCGTAACAAATATACACATGAAAAACATTGTGAATTCTATTGAGCTCTGGTAATAATATCAATCAATACGCAATAGGTCTGATTGTTTTCAATAATCTTATATGACTCGATAAACCACAGACTTAATTTGCCTTACGGCCAAACCAGAGAACTTTCTTCCATGGCGAAACTTTCGACATTATTTTTTTTTGCCAATTTGTAACTCTATTTCTTTTCATTTTAGATTTACATCGAATTTCTGACGATCACATATCGCTTTTAAACTGTCTCAGATCACTTTCACCTTTCTTCGATTTCAACGAATCAAACCAACTCATGTATCTTTTCTCATTAAGCTCAATCTAAAACACTAGAGTTTTACATTTGTGACCAGATAAATCCTTGTACAGTACAATTTTATACTTGACTATTAACTGTTATTATATACAAATTCAACTAACGGCAAATATTTCTCTTTCAATTGCCTTCGAATTCTAAAATACAGCACTAAAACATATCTTCAAAAATCTGAATCATATGTTCAGATTGATCATCCGTCTGAGAATGAAATGCGATACTAAAATATAATTGTATACCCAGAGCTTCTTGTAACTTGTTTCAGAATCAGAATATAAACTGTAGATCTCTATCAGAAATAACAAAATCTAGTACAGCATATAATCTGACAATCTCAAAAACAGATAATTCAAGCAATCTATTAAGTGAGAAATCCATTCATACCAGGATAAAATGTGTAGGCTTCGTCAAACAATCAACAATTACTCAAATAGTATCTTTCTTTTTCATAGACAGGGATAATCCCGATATAAAATTCATAGTAACGTTGTTCCATTTCCATTTTGATATTGTCGCTGGCTATAACCATCCTGAAAGTATCTTCTTTATCTTATTGATACATCCAACATTTAAATACAAATTCAGAAATACCACATTTCATTCTGGGCTACTAATACATCTTCTTTTTTTTTTTTCAAATCATTATGCTTTTTATCATTCCCCAAATAAGCAGACATATTACCACTATGATCATTCATGTAAAATTTTCTGTACAAGCTCCAAATTTTTCAATACATAGACTCTGCCTCTGAATAACAAACAATTATCAAATCTATTCTGAAATTCTGAATCAAAAATTAATTCACACTATATTCATTTAACTTACAACTCATTATCACTTTTCTGAGTTTCACTGATCTGTTTTAAAATCATCGGGTTTAGCTCTATACTTAGCTAAAATTAAATTATTATCAAACAATTACAATCAGTATCCATTACTCATAAGGAATATATTGATTTTCTACTCAAATTTTCAGCAATTATACTTGCTTTTCCCAAATGAAATCAATTATCAAATCATAGTCTTTCAATAGTTCTAGCTATCCACACTGTCTCAGATTCAAATCTTTTTGCGACATCAGATAATTTAAACTTTTATAATTAGTAAATATGTAGCATTTTTCCCCAACTAATAATGCCGCCACATTTTTAATGCAAATAAAATAGTTATAGATTCTAAATCATGCATCGAGTAATTCTTTTCATACGATTTAAGCTGTCTGAAAGTATAGGCTATTACATTGCCTCCGTGCATCCAACACAGTCTAACTCATTCAATAATACATCACTGTAATAACAAATTCCTTACCCGATTCAGGCTGAACCAGAATTGATACTTCGGTTAACAGGGCTTCCAACTGGTCAAAACTTTACTGATATTTATCGGTCATTCAAATCTTACATCTTTTCTATAATAACTATGTCATCAATGTAGCTATTTCAATTATTAACATTGAAGCTTTGAATTTTTCCGAAGCCACAACAATCAGATAGATTTAAAATCATAGTGTTATAATATGACCGACATTTCAACCGTATAGATAAAACAATACTTCAACATCAATAGTGCATCTCAAATTAGAAAAGGAAAACTGAACGTGTCCCCAATAATAACCAGTGCAGTAATACAATTTCTATAATCTGTGATCCTTATCACCAAACTTCATGATCGAGTCAATATTTATAACAGTAATAAATGTAATTACCTCTGGCCAATGAATATCTTTCACAAATAAACCCTGTTTAAATAATAAAGAATTTGATGATATCTTAGAAAAAATCCAGAAAAGTAATATCGCACATACGCAGTAGAAACAACTGTAATAAAGACAGTATAATTTGTATATTCACAATTCAGGGTTTCAATCAATAGAAGTAGAAAATAGTATCATATGAATCTTGCCATCAAGTCTTCTATTAATCATGGTGAATTAGAAAACCCAAGAAAGATAGAGCAATACTGTTCATGAATCAACCAGACTTACAATAATTCAATCGATTATAATTAGCCAGCCTTCCAATATGATAAATATTGCATCTGAACATGAATAATTTCATATGCCTCTGAGAATAACAGAACATATAGAATACCCAGAAGAGATTGTTGTAATATACCCGATTATAATAGTTGCATTCAAATATCTTTGCAATTTCATCACTATTCCTCCGACTAATAAAGTCATCAATAATCTTACATTATTCAGTTCACTAAAAGAGCCAATTTGGAAGAAATTTTTGGCTAATCCGTTCTATAGATATCATACCTGAATAAGTCGATTACTCGTGAATAACTTCTTCCTTAACAGTGACATCATATATCCAGAATAATCTTCAGAAAAATCTAATATCTCTTTTAATACCATCTTTACTTACTAACCCATTCTCAATTCTGACTGCATTATTAATCATTCAACCTTCGAACTCTTCAGTTTCACAGTTATGAGCTTAATCAATATAAATCTTGTGAATTTCATTGTATAAAACTGTACTGGTGAAGGGGTGGAGATCGTAAAACCTCAAAATTTAACTTACATAAATACACACATATCACATAACATTTATCATCAACATGTTTATTATAAAACATTTATTTCATACCTTAATGAGTCCCGTTTCATCATAAGTAACATTTTTACTAAGACATGTGAGTATCACTTTCAACAGTATCGGAATTAGCTCAGTTGGAAAGCATCTCTGTCTATTTGTAAAATAATTACTCATCAGAGTCGGGAGATATCACATTATCACAGGTTATATAATGACATGTATAGCTAATCTGGTATACGCTACGTTAGTCCGAGAATCGGCTAAATCGTAGCTCTAATACCAATAAATGTAACATTCCTAACTCGTATTCGTCACCGAAATAGGGTTATAGAGTATTACAAAAATTTATAGAATAATTATAGATAATTCATGTTAAATACTGTTCATTTCTGAAACTAGTCATATTGTCCCTTGAATGGACCCCTGTGGCCTATTATAAACGTTGAAACCAAATCGGGACTAAATTGAGAACTCAGGAAATTTTTTCCAAAATTTCACAATTTCTTTCATATACAGGGGTCACACGCCTGTGTGGATAGGCTGTGTGGCTCACACGGTCAAGTGACACACCCATGTCCTAGGCCGTGTGGTGTATGAAATAGGTCACACAGCCGAGTCCCCAGCCCATGTAACTTTCTGACTTGCAAAACATTAAGGTGCAGGTTTCACACGGCCAAGATACACGCCTGTGTTCTACGCCGTGTAGCACACACGGCTGAGACACACGCCTGTGTCTCTACCTGTGTGCCAAATTCTGAGAATTCTGTTTCTAAATTTTAGGATGCAGGGGACACACGACCAAACCACATGCCCATGTGCCAGGTCGTGTGTCACACACGGTCAAGACACACGCCCGTGTGTCTACCCGTGTCGACAAAATAAGGCAATTTCCTAGCCTTATTTCTCACCCAAACATTTCTATCAACTTGCTAAATCACTTACACACATATATCAACCAATTCAAGCATGATAACCAAGCTAATTTTATTATCTAACATGATATATTATTACATGCATTCATGCTTTTAATCTTACCTTTTATAAGCATACTCGTTTAACCTATCTCAATCAATCAATAATAAACACTTATGTTATCATTATGAAATAATCTTAATTTATATATATACCAAAATATAATCATTACTTGCCATTCCAATGACTAGATTACAATAACCATTTGCATTTACATGCCAATATGGCCAATTAACCTATACATTCCATTATAACCATAATTGATTTACCATATGCACAGAAATGGGCCGATAGATAATGTGAGTGATCTCCATCAAGCTTCCAATCCACCAAGCTTCCAATTTACTATAAAACAAGGAAATAAAACTAAGTAAGCATATAATGCTTAGTAAGTTCGTATAACATGGTACTTAACTTACCATTCATTCTATTTGAAGATAAACATGTAAGGCACATTCAATCAATCTGATCTCAAACCCTACAAATATCCTCATTTCCCTTGTTAGTTATACATTCCATAATATCATCAAGAAACATAAATGGGCTTCACAACAATTAGATTTCCAGGCATATATGCTTTCCACATCATATATTCATTTAACATGTATAAATTATATTTTTATAATAATTCATCTCGAGTTCAGATTATTTCATATCAGAACTTTACTCATATCATTCAAAATACTAATGTCACACAAGTAGTACACTCAAGGTGTACAAATCTATAATCAAGGATGAACATATTCATCAAATAAATTCCATGTACAAATATCATCATCTCATATTTCCATACATCAATTATCAAGCATCATCATTTTCATGTATTTCAGACAGATATGTGTAATAACTCATTTCTTATTCATATATTCTCATGTCAAGATTTTTCCATTGAATTTATTTGAAATATCGATGGATACACAGGTAGTACACTCGAGGTGAACAAATTAGGATCCGTCAATTTGTATTCATGAGTACCCGGTAGGACACATAACCAGGGAGCACACTCTCGAGCCATATATTAGGATTCTCAGATGAGCCATGTAACAGGACACTTATCCGTGCTAAACATGAAACTCATAAGAGTTTTACTCAGGAAGCTCATAGAGCTTATCAGATATCTCCGAAGAGATAATATCAGGGAGCACCGGATAAGGTAATAGGGAGTTCAAGCGAGCAATGTCAGGAAGCTCATAAGAGCCTATATCAGGACGCTCATGTAGAGTTGCGTTTGTGTCCGCAATAAATGCTGGATCACAACCAATCAAATCATGTAACAGGACGCTCACAAAGAGCTACTGTAATGTGCAACACATGCAAAATTACTACCGATCAGGATACTCGCAAGAATTATACATTATGATGCTCAATAGGGCTTTTATCAGGATTACTCGTCTGAACTAAATCACGTCCGTAACATATACAGTCTATCCATTGACTTTCATTTATTCAAACAGGATTTAACATTTTTCAAGCATTATCAGGCATATGATTATTTCATATATTTATAATATTCATATAATTCAAATAAATACATTCCACATTCATTTCAAGCATAAAAATAACATTTTTTTTATCATTTATCATTTATCATTTATCGGGCATTATCATTTATTTCAGGCATTATCACTTATCGAGCTTTGTCGGATATGTTTTCAATGTCACATATATATGATATTTATACAATTCACAATCACAACATTTAATTCAAGCATATAAATATACTCAATTTAGTTACACGAACTTACCTCAACAAATGTTCGTGTACGTAAAATCTACTAATCCGACATTTTTCTCTTTTCCTTGTTCTAACTCCAAATTTGGTCTATTTGAATATACACAAGTCAATTTAACATCAATTTAATACAATTTACACTCAATTCATTCTAACTCACATCTTAGGCAAACTTACGATTTTACCCCTAAGCTTTTAATTAATGACGATTTCGTCCCTAGGCTCGAAAAATGAAATTCATGCAATTTAATCCTTATTCCAAGCCTAGCCGATTTTTACATGTAACATTTACAGCCCATGTATTTCATAAAATTCAAAATTTTTCCATGAATTTTATAACTTTTCAATTTAGTCCCTAAATCATGTTTTCATCAAAATTTACTTTGTAAAAGTTGTTTATCTATCAACAACCTTTCATATTCTACCATAAATTTCAAAATTTCAGCATAATCATCCATGGAAAAATTTTCATACTTTGATAACTTTACAAATTGATCCCAAAAATAGCTAGATTAGGTTATCCCGATCTCAAAAATATAAAAATTACTAAAAATGGGACTTGAATACTTACCTAATTAGCCAAGAAAGCCTTCTTTCTCTTTCCTAGGGTTTCCATGCTTTTTTGGGAAGAAGATGACATAAAATGATGATATTTTGTTATTTAATTAATTTATCACCTTTTAATTTTCATCTTTCCAATTTCATCCTTTTCTTTATTTTATTTTCCAAGGATGAATCATCATCCTTAACAACTAAGCATTTTTAATGTTCTAATTACCATATAAGGACCTCCACTTTAAATTTCTATAGCTGTTTAATCCTTTTAGCCATTAGAACTCAACTTTTGCACTTTGTGCAATTTGGTCCTTTATTAAATTAAACATGTAATCAATAAAATTTATTTATGAAATTTTCACACAATATTATTATCACAGTTTTTTCTTTCTAAACTCGGATCTGTGGTCCCAAAACCACTGTTCCGATTTTATCAAAAATGGGATGTTACATTTTTAGCTGAGGGAATAGGGGGAATGGAAACGAGAAGGTATAATAACTACCCCTTATCTTTTAAATAGGCTATAATGTTTCTCGTCGCTAAGATGTGGATACAATTTATTTGTACTCGCATCTTACCGCTGCTGAACACTAATACAGTTAATGCTTCTCAAGTTGCTTTCTTATATTGTATTTTGCAATGTAAGCGAATAGGCCTGAGGAAGTAAGTCAACAAAGAGATCTGAAAATGTGTATTGGCCATTAAGGTTGGAATCTATTTTCCTCACTTGATTACTGATTTGTGTCATCTAGTTGGAATGGTGATGGGGACTATGAAACAATTTCATCGTCCAACCACTAGCTTTATTGGATGCACCCTGATGCATCAATTCCAATAGATTCATAGAAAATAAATACAATAGTGGAACAAGTGGCGAAAACAGAAAATGGAGGTGCCTCTAGCCGTGGCGAAAAAAAGGCCAAAAGGAAAACCAACATGAACTTACATGGTGGGAACGTAGGTTGGGTAGGGACGTGCACTATAACATACGACCCTAGAGTCCATGAAGTCATTCATAGAAAGTTTCATGAGGAGTTAAGGGGCACAAGGTATGGAATGGCTCGAATGGTTAAGTGATTCGTTCGAGGGCAATGAAGGCGCGATAGAACAACAAGAGGATGAGGATAAGGAAATAGATTACAAGGCCACAGAGGATGATGACTTCACATCTTATCAAGGAAACTTCGAGAATGCCTTCGTATCTGTAAGGCAACAAAGAGGGGGACTCATCACACGTGAGCCAAGTAACCAACCTTGGATACAATTGTAACACCCCTAACCCGTATCCGTCGCCAGAATAGGGTTATGAGACATTACTATTCTGAACATATTCATATTAACACAAAACATATTCATATATATATATAAAGCACACAACTAAATAAATATTAAACATATATAAAAAAATAAATAAAAAATAAATCATATTACATGTGCGAATCATATGTTCGACACTCCACTGATAGTCGAATACCTAAATAAAAATCAGACATTTAACTTCTTAATTCTTTACATGCACATGTTTAGCCAAATAAAAATATATAAAAAACATGTCATTTTGTTCATTAGCATATGCGACATTACCAACTATCACAAAAGTTCAAATATGTTTCATTAAATGATAAAATCTTATACGTATTTAACCACATAAAATTTGTACCATTCTCATACTTTAATAATAAATATACCCGACTCAGTTCACATGACATACTTATGTCCAATGCCATAAAGTGTTAAGACCTAATTTAAACATGATAACATCACTTAATACACAAGCTGAATAATATGTTCAACTATCGTATATTCAAATTAAACATATCTCAATCAATATGCTAATTTCATAACAAAATTTCAATATATATATATCCAAATCATTTTCTTACCACTTTTGGCTACCAAATTTAATCATTAAAAACATACTAATTCCACCATTCAACTTAAGTTAGAAATTTACCGTTTGCAATTTTTGAATACCAATATAAAATTTGTCTCTATTAACTATTTATTAACTAACAAAACATACCTAATAAACATTCATTATTTAACTTCATCAACCATACCTGTTTTATCAATCATTCAAATATGATATAAACATTTACATTTCCATTACAAACCAAACAAATTGACCAATACTCATTCGATTATACATATATATATTTTTAACATAATTATTTCATTCCAACATTAAGCCAATTTAATAAACCATTCACAAGACAAACTAAATTCATCATAACAAACCCTTACCAAATTCAAACTCAGCCATATAACATTTAATACCCATTTCACATATTAACACATATATCATCATAACAACCAATTTCATATATGTTTTACCTATACAAAACCTTAGCCGATTCAATTAAACATGCTATGAAAATATATATATACACCATGATCATTACATCAACCACTTCCAAATTGACCAGCCATTACCAAGCTATGTCCAAAACATATAACATATATCACATAAACCATTTATGCATAGCATATAGCATTATAACCAAAAGTGAGCTCAAACCATAATCAAACCATGAGTGAAATCAACATGGAAATTAAGCCATTTTCGCATGGCTCAAATTATACAAACCAAAATCCAACATTTCAAACACATTCCAGCCTATACATGCCATAATTCGAGTTTAACTTATAAAGGTACCAAAACAGTGGATAGTGTGCGTGGAAACTTCCTTGAAAACGGGTTTTAAAATAACGAAAATGGGAGTCACCACCAATATTTTAAAGTGTGATTGGATCACTATATAAAACATTTTGGTCTACGAAATTATGAGAAAATAGGTTCGGGAGTCGGTTACGTACGAGGAAGGATTAGCACCCTCGTAATGCCCAAAATTGGTACCAAATCGAATATTTTTGTCTTAGCGTCAGAAGTTTGAAAGATTTTATAAATGAGATTCCCTTAATACCGTAATGTTTTAAATTTAAAAGAATCAAGATTCATTTGTTTTAAAAGAGTATCAACATCACATCCAGCATGATTGGACACGATATCTTTAAACTTTTGTAATTGAAATCATCTTGTGATTTGTAAAACCCGTTTAAAAGGATATTTTTGGTATTTAGACAAACGGGAAATTGCAACCCAGCATGTTAGGGCACTACTTTCCGAATTCCTAAATATCAAAACATTGCCTCACTTTTTAAAATTCTCTTTTTGAATTAAATGAGATATAACTTTTGGTTTTAAAAGTAATGATGTGTTTTGCATATTATAAGGAATTAAATAAATCTAATTACAATGTACATGCTTTATCATTTCATGCAAATATAGTATAATGGCATAAATTACACAATATACATTATCACTTTATGCATATATCATCATAAATAACATAAATGTTCATGCATTATTATTCCATGCAAAACACCATACAATGCATAATAAATACAACAAATATAAATTGCAATATACATATATGATAATGTCTTATGCAAATCACCATAAATAATTAATTTCATGCTAATATACAAAATAAATGATATGTAAGATTTAACCAACTAAAAAATATCAAAATAAGAGAAAAACAAAGATAAATAAGTAAATTAAAATTTATAAAATAAAAATTAAATAGAAATAAGATATTTAAAAATGTGTTGAATAATATAAGAATAATAAAAGAGAACCCTTTTTTTTTAAAAAAATGATACATACATATAAGTTATATTATAGGGTATAATAACTATAAATAAAAATGTACTAAGTATTGATATTACACTTATATAAAAAAAAATTAAGAATGTATATAATTAATAAGCAATAAAATAATGTTATACTTTATAATAAAATAAAGGTAATGTAAAGAAATATAGTAAAATATAGTGTATAATATAATAAAATATATAATAATATAATAAATAATATAAAAATATATAATAAAATGTATATAATATAATTTATATAAAAGAAAGATAGATATTATAAGGAATAACATATAATAGAATATAGTATGTAATAAAAATACATAAATAAAATATAATGAAATATAATATATATAATAAGTAAAAATATAGTAAAATAAATAACATAAAAAATATATATAAAATATAATAATATATATAATAAAAATATATGATAAAATTTTTAAAAAAATGTATAATAATAATATAATAGATAATATGTACTATTTTATAACTAATATTTATATATGTATAAATATATATATAAGGTATTTAAAAATAAATTAAAATATAAAAAGATTAAATTTGAATTTAATTTAAAAATTCAGGATTAATTACAAAATAAAAAAAATTGGATTTAATTGAATAGCGCATTGAACCAGAGGGACTCACTGGGCAATTAGCCCTAATCCCAAAACGACACCGTTTTCACAAACTTAGCTTTAAAACCACTGTGAGGACCAAATTGAATCAAAATTAAAGTATTAGGGTTAAATTAAAAAATAGAATAAATTAAAATTGAAATTATAAAATACGGAAGGACCAATTGGGAAATTATCCCAATTTACAAAAACACGCGGATCCTCCCCGGGTAATCGGGTCAACGCGCGGATCCTAAGCATCAATACGACGCCGTTTTGTATCTATTGAATTAAACCAAAATGGCACCATTTTGTTAGGGTTATATAAGCCAAATTTTTAGCTCAAAATTCATTTGAAACCCGAGTTTTAAAAAAAAATTTAAAATTCTCCCTGAAATGAGAAGGGAGAGAGTGAGGTCTGGGCTCCGGGCTCCGGTCTCTATCGAGCCCAGCCCCGGTCGTCGGCCTCACGCGCCCATGCGTCGTCACCGACCCCGCCCCGTACGGCGGTCAGAAGCCCAAAAGTCTTGATTTTCCGACGCGATTTCAACAGTAAGTTCGTCTTTTACTTATTTTCATAATATTTGCATGTTACTCAGAGAAGGAAAAAAATAAAAGAAAAGATATATCACCTTTGTTCTTCGATAGATCGTTGTTTTTTATTATATATGTGCTTTCTTCAAAAAAATCGTAGTTACAGATTAGAAAAAGAAGGGGTTTCTATAACCCTTTGTTACATTTTAGGAAAAGAAATCATTTGATTTCTTTCCAAATCTATTTCTTGGTTGCTGTTAGTTATTTCTTCTTTTGCAGGTGACGACGAGAAATCCGGCAGTGATGCTTGACGATGATGGACTAGGCATTGATTGCACCTTGGCTTGCGGCGCTGATGGAGGGTAGCTGGAACGACGGAAACCGAAGGGGTGTGATGCTTGGCTTAGCTTCTGGAACTTTCCGTTTATGGTTCCAAAAAACCCTAGGTCTTCCCTCATCTATTAACAAATTAGGCCATTTGGGCCGTACCTGTTTGTGGATTGGGGTGAACGGGCTAATAGGTTAATTGGGTCTTGTACGGGTTATTGGGTAGTTTAGGCATTTAGGCTTAACCGGGTGTGGGGATTTTGGGCTTCAAAGATACCCGAACTTAGGGCTTTTGTAAACGGACTTTAATAATGGACTGTTTCATAAATAAACATTTATTTATTTATTTTCTATTCTTAGTTTTAAGGCCCGGGTAAATTTGGGTTATTACAGTGTGATGAACTTTGCTGACGATCCCCGAGCTTGTAACTTGATCCAAAATCTATAAAACAAAAACACACATACACACAGAGTAAGCTTTTATAGCTTAGAAAGTCATAAGCAAATAAACAACCCAATTATATATTAACTCCATTAAACTAAGCAAATTATATTATCATTTTCGCATTTAATCTCAAACTTGCAAATTTCATAAATAATTATATATATCTTTAGACAAGATTTTTACCTTGGCCGAACACTCACATGGTTAAGTTAATAAATTAATGTTCAATTTTCAAAAGCCAAGATGTCATTATAAAACCTAATATACCTGCACACATATACATAAACTCATGAATCAAGATATAAATTCATATACATATACTAACTATGTGGTCGAATATACAAGATCATATATACACATATTTAAGAATCATTTCAACAAGAGTCATATTTCTTACTTACAAGGCCGCAGGCACTTACCACATACATATATGTTCTTCATTGATATCACACATGTTTTGTAACAAATATCAAGATAGTCACTTACCTTATTTCAAGTAGGTAACAAGTTAGTACATACCTGGTCATTTAGTTAGTTATAAATATTTGTTCACCACTTATCGATACCCGATGAACCATTCAGAATTAGATAGGACACTCGAATAATCACACATATATCATACAATGCCAATGTCCTAGACGTGGTCTTACATGTAATCACAAATCGATGCTATTGTCGCAGACAGGGTCTTACTCGCACACATATATCGGAATCACATATCGATGCCATGGTCTTACTCGCACAACACATATCGGAATCCTATGTCATGACATATGTATCCTAGCTATTTTTAAGGTTCATACGGGGCTATCGGACGTCATAACTCGGTCGAAATGAATTCACGAATATAGTTACCAAGCTTATATATATTCGGCATTTACATATATAAATTCACAAATTTCGTTTCAGCATGTAAGATTTGCATTTATTAAAAATTAATTATGTCTATTTGCTTATAAACTTACCTCGGACGATAAAAAAAACAAAACGGGACAGCTAGTCGATAACTTTTGTTTTCCCTCGATCCAAATCTGATTTCTTTGGTTCTTGATCTAAACATATTCAATTTAAACTTATTCAAAAATATTTTCATTCAATTTAGTACAAAAACACATAAATGGGAAAATTACCATTTTACCCTGACATTTACACTTTTTATAATTTAGTCCCTATTACACAAAACACAAAATATGCAAAATTTCCTTATACCCATGTTTGGCCGAATATTCCTAGTATTCATACGAGTCTATATATTTCATTTATTTCATATTTTAGTAACTCAAATTATTATTTTTGCAATTTAGTCCTAATTACTCAAAATTATCAAAAATTCCAATACAAAACATGTTAACCCAAAATATATCTTTCATATTTTATCATCAAACAACAAAAATCACAAGCTCTCATCAATGGCATAGCTCAAAATATTCATCAAAATCAAAAATTCAAGCATGGGTCTTGTAGATTACTTAGCAACGATCTCAAAAACGTAAAAATTATCAAAAACTGAGTAAACACATACCTTGATTGAGCTTGAAAGTAACCTAACCCAAGTTTCTTTTTTATTTTATTTGGTTTCGACAAGAACACAAATATAAACACTTATATTAGCTTTATTTTATGTTTTGTGATATATATTATAACTTATTATAACTTAAAGTTTAATTTACATATATAACCTTAATGAAATAATATAAAAAATATATAATATATGCCTAATACCGTCCAACTAATATGTCAATGGGCTATTTACAACCTAAAGGCTTCCATTAATAAAGCCAATAGCAACTCAGCCCCTTATGCATTAAACTACCAAATTTTTAATTTACGCGATTAAGTCTTTTTATTTAATCAGGCACCTAAACGACAAAATTAAATCACGAAAATTTCACAGATATAAATTCACACAAAATAAACACAGAAAATAATTTTTAAATATTTTTCTGACTTGAATTCATGGTCCCAAAACCACCGTTCTGATTAAGGTCTAAATCGGGCTGTTACAATAATCCTCAAGGCCCGTCTGAACGAAAAGGGTAAAGCAATCGTAGGACCAAGCAAGGGTCTCGAGGAAGACTCTACGTAGTTAATGTCTTATTATTTTATTTACTTTTCATGTAGCATGTAAACTATTAAACACTTTTTTATTTTATTTTTGGATATTTTTATTTTGTGTGCAGTTGTTGTTTGTTTTTGTTTTTCTTTGTTTATTTATCTTATGTGCGGCAAGTACCCTAAAAAACTACACTACAGTTAGAGCCTTCAACGAGAAGGTGGACGCCCAAGCTAGTTTGATGCTCCGTTCTAGGGAAGTCTAGTAACCTCCTATCTTTTCTTTTGAACACATTGGGGTCAATGTGTAGTTGGAGTGTGGGGAGGTGTACATAAGCTTTATATGTGTTTATTTTTTTTGTCTTTATGTTTATTCGTGTGTTTATTTTAGTTTTTATAAATTTTTAAAAGAAATTCAAGAAATCCCAAAAATATTTTCTATTTTTTCTTAATTTTCCAAAATTTTAAAAATATTTCTTGTTCTTATTTTTATTTTTTGTTAATGCATAGTGCTTGGACTGTAATTAGGTAAGAATTTAGTAGTTGGACATATCAAATGAGTATACTTGTAAATTTTGAATAATACTATATAATTTCTTACTCTTAAGTGTAGATTAATTAGTTCACTTAGTTAATATGTTTAATAGGCTAAAGGTAATAACCAAAATGAAAAGGTATAAAATGTACCATAGGACGAATAAACTATATAGATCCTTGAAGATAAACAATTTGAATTGCTAATTATCCATTTAAATAGATGTATGCTTAATAGAATTGTTGCTAGGTGACTAATTCAAGAAAGACCTTAGGCATTGTTTGTGTAGCCTTGAGCCTAAAAGACCAACCTTAAATACTACATTATCCCTAGTTCTCAAATTGAGCCTTACATTGCCCCTTCTTAATGAGTCTCTGTGTTTGAAATCTTGAGCCCAAGTTGAGTTCAAAACTTAACCCTTCATAGTCCCTAAACTCTGTAATGCATTATCGAATGGACGTCAGGCCATGGACATTGAGGGTTAGGTAGGAACATTACGAATGTTTCTTATAAAGTGTACTTGAATGATTAATGAAGAGGGGTTGAATTAGCTTATAAGTGATTCTAGCTAAAAAATTGTGCATAAAAAGAAAAGAAAAATATGAATGAAAGAAAAGTGGGGATCAAAAGCATTATGAGAGAAAAGAATAAACAAATTATAAATGTGCTCAAAATAAGAAAAGGAAAGGAGCATAACATAATGTCTCAAAATCATAGAGCAAAAAAAAAAAAAAAAAGAGCTAATATCAACCACTCTCTTCCACATTGTTGGAGAAAAAAGAAAGGTGAGAGAAGGAGAAATAAGGCGATGAAATGAACCGATCACATTTAGGGGGAATTGAGAATAATGTCGTGTACTATATAGTTCATAGTGCTTAAACCATTTTGAGATTAATCTTCTTTAAATCCATACCAACCTTAGCCTCATAACATTACAAGCCTAGAAATCCTTTGGGATCTGAATAAGTCATCAATGCATTAATTTGTATATAGCTTGCATTTGTTAGAACAAACATGATCAATTGTTTTTAAATATCTATGAGCGATCCGTATAATTTATTTTGACGGATAACATTTGTACATAAGTTCATTTATATTGCCTCTACATCTATTGACACTTTAACTTCTTAAACTAATAATATCTGCATTAGAGTAAATAAATTAGCAGTTATCATTCTTAAGTTGCATGTGAAGTAATTCTCGTATAAGTTTGATGTTTTATTGCTATGTAACTTATTTACCTAATTTAGTCCAAGAGTCATCCTTTTGCATGTTTTGTGTGTTTGCTTGAGGACAAGTAAAGACTTGAGTGTGGGGGAGTTTATCTGCCATAAATTGATGTGGAAAATTAAGCTTTTCTAATGCACTTAGGGAGCTCTTTTTCGAGCTAAATAATGTTTTTAGTGTAGTTTTTTTCGTTATTTTCATATTTTCAGTTAACAAGTGTAAATGTCTCATTTTTGCTCATTTTGTGACCCAATTTGAACAATAGCACCATTAGGAGGCCTAACATGTCATTGAGTGATGTAGGCATGTGTTAGAGGTCAAAAACGAGCGAGAACGACACCAAGAAAAAATGGTATCGCAATATCCATACCTTGGAATCGCGATACCTCCAATAGTATAGGAGAGAGAAGACTCCTTTCAATGGTATCATGATATCCTCTTTAGGTATCATGATATCCACCTTCCAAGGATGACTCTAAGGCTCAACATTGCTTGAGGTATTGTGATATCCTCTTTTAGCTATCGCGATACCACCTTCTTTAAAGGGACAAACTTGGACAACAAGGGTAGTATTTCTCTATTCGGACCACCAATCATACAAGGCCTATGTGGGGGAATTTTTTGCAATGAACAGTCATCATAATACACTTCAAAATAGCCAAAAATTGTTGAGGAAGAGAAAGACACGCATTAGCTTAGGTTTAGGTTTAGTTTTCTCTAGGTTTTCTTTATTTTTCCTCTGTAGTTTTCTAGGGTTTTTATTTTTCTCTTCTTCTACCTTAGTTTAGGTTTTATTTTCTGCATTTAATTCTTGTTCTTGTTGTTCTTAGTGTTAGTTAAGTTAGTTATTACTATAACTAATGTTTATTTACATTTTCAATCCCTGTACTCTGCTTTAAAAACTCTTTAAGCTTTAATTTAATGTATTTCAGTTTATTTTACTTTAAATCTATTAAAGATTGTTCCTTTATTTATTTATTTTTGCTTTAGATTTTCTTGTTAAACCCTTTTAGTTTTCTACTCTTTAAGTTTTCTCGCATAAAAATCTCAACTTTTATATTTTTCTTAAGCTTTACTTTTATGGCTGCCTTGTTTTCCATTTTCATGTTTATTTCTTCACTTTGAGCATGAGTAGCTAAACCTTGAAGGAGGTTGGTTGATAGAGATGTGGGTAAACTAAAATCTTTGAACCAAGGAG
Source organism: Gossypium anomalum (assembly GCA_025698475.1). NCBI lineage: Eukaryota > Viridiplantae > Streptophyta > Magnoliopsida > Malvales > Malvaceae > Gossypium > Gossypium anomalum. The sequence continues at coordinate 17,244,038 of CM046957.1, forward strand.
TAACTTGTAATATATTGGACTAAATCGAATAGAACTAAGAACTTAGGTAGTGACGCCCTTAAGGGAACATCAAGATAAAGTAAGACTGGAAGATAATCTTTTGGCACACCCGTTCATTAGTGCCTGATTAACCGATGAGATCGAAAGATAAATCAGACCTAATTCGTTTAAGTCGGTAAAATTGAGATCAAAAGATAAACTGGAGCCACTTGGTAATTTACACCATTTAAGTCCCTTTTTCGAGGCTCAGTTAACCACATTGAAGTCAACAAACCCCTATTATTTATTTTCTGGATAGTCCCTTAGTTTTACATTTCTTGCAATTTAAACCTTAGAATAGAAAATTTAATTTTCTTGCAAATTCTTCTTGTTATGGATTTTCGTACTATAAAATCGTGTTAGTAGCCACTTAGACTCTATTGTGTATGCTAGCTATTACTCAATCACCTCTTCTTTTGGGTTCGACCCTTTGGAATATTTCATGTTCCATCAGAACTATAAATATTACAACTGACACTGTACGCTAATAGTAAAATCGAGTTTCAAAATTAATTTTATAAATTTAGTGTTTTTAATGCGCATGCATGCAGCCGACCAGGAAGACATGTAATTTATATTGATTTTGTATATAGTGGCTAAATATTAAGTTAAATAGTTAATGATTCTAATAGAGTGGCACAACTCATGGAAATATGTATTGAAATTGAAATTACATTAAGATGAAATCTTTTGATAAATTGGATTAATAAAATAAAACCCTAATAGTTTGGTGAGTTAGTTAAGATACCATTGGCATGTCAATAAGGATATATTCCCACGTGTGTTTAGAGATGTGGTTTTGATTGTGGCTTAGCCTCTGGGCATAGCACTTCAGTGCATCATGGATCCATTTTGTTCTTGTAACACCCCAACCCGACCTAGACGTTATGGCCGAATCCGGCCATGTCACATGAGAGTGTTTTGGCAAACCTTTCAACACGTAAAAATCATTCCAAATATTACCTGGTACTTTAGTTTGAAAGGAACCGTAAGTTATTAGTTTGCTTGGAAACATTTCTTAACATGCGAAACCTTTAAAATCCAAATAACTCTTGTTACCGTTTTATTTACGAAAACCTTGGTTAAGTTAAAAAAACATGCTTTGGCACTGCAGTTTATATTCCGAAATCACAGTTCAAAAACCCAAATTTAAAACCAAAAGTCCAAGTCCATACTCAACAAATATCCTAAAAATAATAAAATAACGTGATAAAGCGTCATAAACATAAAACCCATGAGTAGATAGCCGTGGTCTCTGTCGAGTCCCCCACTACACTGATCCGCCTACTGCTGGGTATTACCTGAACAGATCAAACAAATAAAGGGTGAGTTTTCGCAAACTCAGTGTGTACATCCCCACAGTTCAGCATGCACATAATCAGATAGCAGAATACAGTCATAATTCAGGCCTGAGCCCTTTACAGAATCCGTGTGGGCCTTAGTCCACTCAGAACAGAATCAGTTACAACTTAGAGCCTTAGCCCATCTCAGACGTAGCATGCATATATGATCAAAATAACAGAAACATGCCCACCAACCCTACACACCATCTCCGTCCAACCCAACACACCATGTGGAGATAAAATCGACCCACCCATCCCTACACACCAAATATGAGGATAAAATCAACCCATCCAACCCTACACACCATAGAGTACCATAATGTGGTACATATCATAAATACGCAGCTTAGCTGCCAGATAACAGGCCTATGAAGCCCTTCAGTTCTTCCTTCACTTCATCAAACCCACCCCAATGCAATGCATTATACAAGAATGGCATGCTATAATGCAGATTAACAGTTATATACTCATAATCAGATCAGAACATATATATACATACATCACAATATCATATCATAGAACAAGGGTCTAAGTATTGCTTACCGACCCTACAACAAGTCACAGTCGTCTTAGCCAACCCGTGCAACCTTTCAGAATATTTTAGAGAAATGGGCTCACATGCCCATATGGCTTATCGGTGTGGCCCACACTGCCCAAATTGACCTTCACTGTCTGGATCACACGGGCTGGCCCAAATTCCTACACACCCATGTGGTTCACCTGTATGGGCCCACACGCCCGTGTGGCCCACACGGCCTAATTGACCGAGCCCGTGTCTCGTACACGGCCTATCAGCCATCACTCAGTCGTGACTGTCACGCCCGTGTCGAGTGCGCACGGCCTGGTTCATCGACCACACGCCCGTGTACTGTCATACGACCTACCATACGGGAGACTGCATGCCCAGGTGGCGTCAACAGAATTGGTTTTAGCTTTTGTCGATTCTCGTTTTCTATGCAATCAGAGTACACATCTGGTATCATTCTGAAGCTAATACAACCACGAGCACTCCAGAACCTAATATCGAATAGTACGTTACTTAGTTAGTTACTTAAACCGAGTTACTAAGAACAGGCAAAACCCAAAAGTTAACGACGACCTTACCTCTAACGATTAACGGCAGTTCCCCGCTGACTAGAGTGTCGTTTTAGCAGTCCACAGGACCTAGATTGTCTCCTAAACAGAAAATAGTCTCTTAGCACCCCAACAATCATAAAAACGAGACAAAACACACCCCTACACTTACCAAATTCGCGTCAAACGAAGAGATACGTAATGATGAAGGAAAATGACCAAAAACTAATACTAAAAAGAAGTAAAATAGGCAGCAAATAGGGATTTTCAGCTGGGGAAGAAAAAGAAACAAAAGTTGAGAGGAAAAATTTTGCAGAGAAAATTTGGTAGAAAGAGATTAGAATATTTGGGTAACTCCCAAATTCCTTGTTTTGCTCCCATTAAACCTCAACTGCTGCAAACACACAATACCCCAAGCTGACTCAAACACTCCCACAGCACTAGCAGCAAAAATAAATCCCTTGCTCATACAGGGATTCGAGCTCCAGACCTCCAGTAACACCTACACTCCTCTTATCCACTAGACCAGCAGGCCCATTCTGGTATAATCTTACTTACATTTAAACTTAAGCCTGCTGGACAAGAGTAAGGCTTTATTCATAAAAAATACCAAAATTTACCCAAGTTGTAGCTTGAACTTGGGACCTTACACACACACCCAGAACACTTAACTACTGAAGCAGATACACAGTTGTGTCAAATAATTACCAAAATAAATCTATAAAATTTGAGGCATTACAACTCTACCCTACTTAAAGAAAATTTCGTCCTCAAAATTTTACCTGATCTGAATAGGTGAGGATACTGCTGATGCATCGAATCCTCATGCTCCCAAGTGGCCTTCTCAGTGCTATGATTCTACCACAGCACATTCACTAAAGGGATAGATTTCCTACGTAGAACCTTAACGTCACGATCTAGGGTCTGAACCGGCTCTTCCTCGAATGTTAAATCTGGTCTAATCTCAATCTCCTCCACAGGCATAATGTACGTGGGATCAGAGCGATAACGTCTCAACATCAAGACGTGGAACACATCATGTATGCAATCTAACCCTAGAGGTAGCTCCAATTGATATGCGACTGGCCCCACTCGCTTCAGAATCTGGCACGGCCCAATAAATCGAGGGCTCAGCTTGCCCTTACGACCGAACCTTAAAACCTTTTTCCATGGCGAGAATTTAAGAAAAACCATGTCCCCCACAGAATACTCGATGTCCTTTCTCTTTAAATCAACATAGGACTTTTCTCTATCAGAAGCCGCTTTCAGTCTATCTCTAATCAAGTGAACTTTATCCTCGGTTTCCAATACCAACTCCGGACCCAGAACTCATCGTTCACCCAACTCAGTCTAGCATAAAGGAGTGCGACACTAACGATCGTACAGTGCCTCGTAAGGTGCCATCTGTAAACTAGACTGATAGCTAATATTGTAAACGAACTCTGCCAATAGCAAGTACTCCTCCCAATTGTCTCAAAAATCTATTACACTACTTTTCAACATGTCCTCCAATATCTGAATCACCCTCTTTGACTGACCATCTCTCTGAGGATGGAAAGTAATACTAAAATCTAACCTCGAACCCAAAGCCTCATGAAGCTTTTGCCAAAACCGCGACGTAAAACGAGGATCCCTATTAGAAATGATCGAGACAAGTACCCCATATAGCCTCACAATCTCAGAAATGTATAGTTTGGCCAACTTCTGAAGGGAGAAGTCTATCCTAACAGGAATGAAATGTGTAGTCTTGGTCAGTCGATCAACGATGACCTAAACAAAATCGTTCTTGGTGGGTGTTAGGGGCAACCCACTAATGAAGTCCATCGTTACTCACTCACATTTCCACATCAGTATCTTAACCGGCTACAGAAAACCCGAAGGTGACTGATGCTCAACCTTAACCTACTGACAAGTCAAACAGTAAGTAACAAAATCGGTAACCTTACGTTTCAACCCTAGCCACTAATACAACTCTCGGAGATCTCGATACATCTTGTTCCCTTCGGGATGCAGAGCATAAGGGCAACTATGTGCCTCCCTCAGAATCGACAGTCTTAAATCTTCATCATTCAGTACACAAATTTGACCGTGAAAACATAATACCCCATCACTGTTAATTCCAAAATCAATCGTAACACTATTCTCTACTTGATGAAAACGTAACTCCAGAGACTTATCCCCCTTCTGTCTATCTCTGATCTGATCAATCCATGTTGATCTAACCTGAAGTTCTGCCAACAGACTCCCATCGTCAAAAAAACTCAGTCGAACGAACATCGCTCTTAGATCAGTCATAAACCTACAGCTTAATGCATTGGCCACAACATTGGCCTTACCAGGATAGTACTCAATACTGCAGTCATAATCCTTAAGAAGTTCAAGCCATCGACGCTGCCTAAGGTTTAACTCCTTCTTGGTGAGGAGATACTTGAGGCTCTTATGATCAGTGTAGATGGTACACTTCTCACTATACAGATAGTACCTCTAGCTCTTAAGAGCAAAAACTACTGCAGCTAGCACCAAATCATGTGTCGGATAATTAGCCTCATGAGTCTTGAGCTGACGAGACGCATACGCAACAACCTTACCGTCTTGTATCATAACACAACCCAGACCCACATGGGACGCATCACTGTATACTACGAAGTCCTTACCCAGTTTAGGCTGAACCAGCATAGGTGCCTGAGTTAACATGGTCTTGACCTTCTCAAAGCTCTCCTACTGTATACCTATCCACACAAAAGGAACTCCCTTACACAGTAACTTAGTCATTGGAACAGCAATTAAAGAGAATCCCTTTACGAAATGTCGATAATATCCTATCATCCCTAAGAAGCTGCGGATCTCAAACACACTCTTCGGTTGTTTCCAACTCAACACAGCTTCAATCTTACGAGGATCCATACGAATCCCCTTAACAGAAACCACATGTCCCAAAAATGTCACTTCCCGAAGCCAGAACTCACACTTGCTGAACTTCGTATGTAACTATTTCACACGAAGAATCTGTAGAACCACTCTTAAATGCTCATTGTGCTGATCCTTTGTCTTAGAATACACCAGGATTTCATCGATGAAAATCACTACGAACTGATCCAGGTAGGGCTGGAACATAAGGTTCATCAAGTCCATGAATGTCGCTGGTGCATTAGTCAACCCAAAGGGCATAACTAGGAACTCGTAGTGTCCGTAACGAGTCCTAAATGACGTCTTATGCACATTGGCCTCCTTTACTCTCAACTGATGATCACCTAATCGTAGATCAATCTTAGAGAACACTGAAGCCCCTTTGAACTGATCGAACAAGTCGTTTATCCTCTGAAGTAGGTACTTATTCTTGATCCTCAACTTGTTCAACTTACGGTAATCGATACACATCCTCATTGTACCATCTTTCTTCTTTACGAATAGAATAAGTGTTCCCCACGGATACACACTGGGATGAATGAACCCACGATCCAACAACTACTGAATCTGAGCTTTAAGTTTAGTTAGCTCTTTTGGTGCCATTCGATAAGAGGTGATAAATACTAGATTTGTACCCGAAAACAACTCAATCCCAAATTCTACCTCACGATTCAAAGGTAATCCCCGTAGTTCCTCTGGGAAAACATCTGGAAAGTCCTTTACCATTCAGATATCCTTAACCGAAGAGTCCCCAAAATTAACAACACTGATGTAAGTCAAGTATGTCTCGCACCCCTTCCTTACTAACTTCCTTGCCACCAATGCAGATATCACATTGGTCAGATAATCTCATCGTTCCCCAATCATGACTACCTTAATATCATCCTCGATTCTCAAAACAATCCTCTTTGCAGCGCAATCCAAACTTACTCGGTGTTTGACTAACCAGTCCATCCCCAAAATCAAGTCGAACTCCCCAAATAGAAGCTTCATCAGATCGGCCAGAAATACAGTCCCTTGGACCTGTAACGGTAGGTCTCTAAACAGTTTATTAACTCTAACAGACTGCCCCAACAGACTCACCACTGTTATTTCACTAGAAGGGCTTTCAAATGGTAACCCCAAGGTCTCAGACACTGTACTAGCTACGTAAGAATGTGTAGAGTCTATACCGATCAATGCAAAGTAAGAAAAATTAAGAACGTACCCGTAATGATGTCCGAAGCATCCCAGACCTCACGATGATGTGCAGCATAAACCAATGCTGGCTGCCTTGCCTCAATCGATCCAGCACCTCTGCCCGGTGCTCCTTGCCCTTAGCCCATGCCGTTACCACCCCTAGCCTATCCTAGGCCCCTAGGTGGCTGCTAAACTACCCTCAGCGGCTGTGCCGTCTCAATAGTCAGAGCTTGCATCTGATTAGTCCTTAATAGACAGTCCTTAACGCAGTCCTCAATAGACCCACATCTAAGACAGGCTCCAGTAGCCCTCTAACACTCGCCCGGATGGCGTCTATTACAGTGCTGACAAATTGTCCCCCTAGTAGGTGCAAATGTAGGCCCAACTCTCACGGGCCCATCAGACCTGGCCTTTTTTCTAGTCCTCATCCCAGAATTTGAAGGCTTTGTATCCCTCTTAGCCTTCCCTCTATCTCAGTTTTGGCGCTCAGCGCGCTTTACTTCTTCTGTAATCTTGGCCTTCTCAACCAATATAGTAAACTCACGCTTCCTCTGCGGAGCTATCAACACCCTCAAGTTATCCCTAAGACCGTCCTTAAAATGGACACAGTGCTTATACTCGGTCGCCACCATGCCTCGTGTATAACGGCTCAGCTTTAAAAACCCGTCTTCATACTCGGCCACTGAACGATCTCCCTGAGTAAGATTCAGGAACTCACGCCTCCTAGAATAGATATAACTGGCCCCTACATATTTGCTTTGGAAAGTCATCTTAAACAGATCCCATGCCAACCGGTTGGGCTGAGTGGCATCCCTAACTATCAGTCACCACTGATACGCTTCATCGCGAAGCAGTGAAATAGCCCCTTTAAGCTTCTGCTCAGCAGAAAAGTCCAGATCGTCCACAATACGCTCTGTGGCCTCTATCCAATACTCGGCCATATTAGGAGCAACTCTTGCGATGCCCCTAAATACTCAGCCCCATTGGATTTAAGTCGTTCCGTAACCGACCCACGGCCCCTGGAACCAGTGTTGGGCCTAGCGACCCTCTCTAAAATTTGTAGCATGGCTTGGGACAGTGCGTTGTCCCAAGCCGCGCGATCATGAGACCCAGACCTAGTCCCTGTTGCAAGTGATACCAGTGTCTCACTAGTATCCAGATTCGAAATCGTCTCAAATTCTAAGAACTTAGCTTGAGCCCCCTACGGCCTCTACCTCGGCCTCTAGTACCCCGTCCACGAGTACTACGTGAGCTCATCATAATTTTGAATTAATCTATATTAAAAATTTTATGCAAATCAATTTACAGTTTTGATGTTTATTAACAGATATTTTATCCAGTAAAGTTATCAGAGTATTCAGAGTCTGTTATCGCAAGTTGTAGTTTACTACGATTTTTATTTTACACTACCTAGATTGTTTTGATAGAATCTACTACCTACTGTAGTTTCATAGCATACATTAGTATTTCCAAACAGATCCAAATAGTATATTCTAAGTATGTTTTCAGAAAATTCTAAATAGAGTTTCAGAAACCTACAGGATCAGCGCCGGAGACTCGGTGTACCACGATTTATCAAAAATATTTCAGATCGTTTTGCAAATCATTTCTTAAAACCAAATTTAAAACCCAATCCACAATCGAGTTTTGTAACCTGGCTCTGATACCACTAAATGTAACACCCCAAACCCGGCCTAGACGTTATGGCCGAATCCAGCAATGTCACATGAGAGTGTTTTGGCAAACCTTTCAACACGTAAAAATCATTCCAAATATTACCTGGTACTTTAGTTCGAAAGAAACAGTAAGTTATTAGTTTGCTTGAAAACATTTCTTAACACGCGAAATCTTTAAAATCCAAATAGCTCTTGTTACCACTTTATTTACAAAAACCTTGGTTAAGTTAAAAAAATGCTTTGGCGCTGCAGTTCATATTCCGAAATCATAGTTCAAAAACCCAAATTTAAAACCAAAAGTCCAAGTCCATACTTAACAAATATCCCAAAAATAATAAAATAACTTGGTAAAGCGTCATAAACGTAAAACCTATGAGTAGATAGCCGTAGTCTCCGTCAAGTCACCCGCTGCACCGATCCGCCTACTACTGGGGATTACCTGAACAGATCAAACTGATAAAGGTTGAGTTTTTGCAAACTCAGGGTGTACATTCCCACAGTTCAGCATGCACATAATCAGATAGCAGAATACAGTCATAATTTGGGCCTGAACCCTTTACAGAATCGGTGTTGGCCTTAGTCCACTCAGAGCAGAATCAATTACAACTTAGAGCCTTAGCCCATCTCAGACGTAGCATGCATATCAGATCAGAATAACATAAACATGCCCACCAACCCTGCACACCATCTCCGTCCAACCCAACATACCATGTGGGGATAAAATTGACCCACCTATCCCTACACACCAAATATGGGGATAAAATTAATCCATCCAACACTACACACCATAAAGTACCGTAATACGGCACATATCATAAATACATAGCTTAGCTGCCAGATAATGGGCTTATGAAGCCCTTCAGTTCTTCCTTCACTTCATCAAACCCACCTCAATGCAATGCATTATACAAGAATGACATGCTATAATGCAAATTAACAGGTATATACTCATAATCAAATTAGAACATATATATACATACATCACAATATCATATCGTAGAACAGGGGTCTGAGTATTGCTTACTGACCCTACAACAGGTCATAGTCGTCTTAGGCGACCCGTGCAACCTTTTAGAACATTTTAGAGAAATGGGCTCACACGCCCACGTGGCCTGCCCCTGTGTCCCACACAGCCCAAATTGGCCTTGGCCGTGTGGATCACACAGACTAGCCCAAATTCCCACACGCACGTGTGGCCCACACGGCCTAATTTATCGAGCCTCTATCTCGCACATGGCCTACTAGCCATCACACGGCTGTGTCCGTCGCGCCCGTGTCGCATGCACACGGCCTAGTTCGTCGACCACACGCCCGTGTACTGCCACACGGTTTACCACACAGGGGACCACCTACCCGTGTGGCATCGACAGAATCATTTTTGGCTTCCGCCGATTCTTATTTTCTGTGCAATCAAAGTACACACCTAGTATCGTTCTGAAGCTAACGCAACCACTGGCACTCTAGAACCTAATATCGAACAGTACGTCACTTAGTTAGTTACTTAAACCGAGTTACAAGAACAGGCAAAACCCAAAAGTTAACGATGACCTTACCTCTAACAATCAACGGTAGTTTCTCGCTGACTAGAGCACCGTTTTAGTAGTCCATAGCACCTAGATTGTCTCCTAAACAGAAAAGAGTCTCTTAACACCCCAACAATCATAAAACGAGACAAAACGCACCCTTACACTTACCGAATTCATGCCAAACGAAGACATATGTAATGCTGAAAGAAAAAGACCTAAAACTAATATTAAAAAGAAGTAAAATCTGCAGGAAATAGGGATTTTCAGCTGGCGAAAAAAAAGAAACGGAAGTTGAGAGGAAAAATTTTGCAGAGAAAATTTAGCAGAAAGAGATTAGAATATTTGGGTAACTCCCAAATTCCTTGTTTTGCTCCCACTAAACCTCAACTGCTGCAAATACATAATATCCCAAGCCGACTCAAACACTACCACGGCACTAGCAGCAAAAATATATCCCTTGCTCGCGCAGGGACTCGAACTCCAGACCTCCAGCAACACCTACACTCCTTTTATCCACCAGACCAGCAGGCACATTCTAGTATAATCTTACTTACATTTAAACTTAAGCTTGCTGGACAAGAGTAAGGCTTTATTCATAAAAAATACCAAAATTTACCCAAGTTGTGGCTTGAACTTAGGACCTCACACACACACTTAGAACATTTAACCACCGAAGCAGATACACAGTTGTGTCAAATAATTACAGAAATAAATTTATAAGATTTGAGGCGTTACAGTTCTAGTCTTCGAACACTATTTGTAACACCCTAAACTCGGTCCGATGAACCAGATCTGAATATTGGGTGTCATGCCTTAGTATGACTATAACTTGACTTTTTCCCTAAAGAAATTTCTATTTATTATTATTACATAGTTATGAAAACTTCGAATGGGATTACCTATGTATATATAAAATACAAAATCTCTAGTAAGACGTATGATAGCTAAATTTCAGTGATACCTATGGTTAACTTTCAAATCTAACATAAGTACCTTAAGAAGCTAATTTACACGCCGCATAACTTGCTATGTCTGCATAATAGCCCCATCTTGCCACTCCTTTAGTGAAGTTCTAGCGTCGTCCCTCTAAGCATAGTTCCAATCCAGTTTTCCTGAAAAGGTAAGGCATAAAAGTAAGTTCATTAGAACCTAGTGAGATAACCCATCAATCACCTGATTCGTACTTATACATTGTGTCTGGTAACTTAATTCTCCATCTCATTATTCTTACTCTTCAACTTGTCTTTGGAAAACATCTATTTGAGATATCATTCTTTATACCATAAATGTTGTATCTTATTCGGATATAATACCTTGCCCTTTTCTCCTTCAGTTTATTACTTACATTCCTCACTTGACCCCTTCATGTTTCCTTAACAATTCCTATTTTTGAAGCCCATACAGACAGAGTACTGACATTATTGCATACATGTTTTAAGTTCTCTATCCTTTAATTATTCATGAAAATCACATACATAGATAGAGCTTTCATTCCTCGTCTTACCAGACATAGCCCTTACTAGGATTTTGTCTTTTAGATTTATCTAAATTATTCTTTGACTTCGCATATTCTGGTGAATACTTTCTTACCTTTTCTTATTTTCTCCTTGCCCAGTGATCTATTCACCCAGAGTTATGCCCTCTTATCATTCATAACCCCTAGTTCATCATTTCATAAAAACTCATAAAAAGTTATACACATTTAGTTAATATTCCTTCCAATTACACTATGTAAATTATTTCTTGGAAATTTGCTTACATAAGCTAACTTATGACTTTTCTATCTATAATCAATCCATTATCCACTTCAGACCAAAAATCGTTACCTTGTTTTACCGAAGCCTATGTAGATCTTGAGTCATACAATTTATACTTGTTACATTTATGAGTCTTACTGGTCGTGCCATATCCCTTTTGTTATAGAGCTCGCCATAAGAGACGTTCCTTACTATGCACCATTTAGAGTCTCCCCCCTTTTTTCATTTTAGGGGTGCACTCCTTCTAAGTTCTCCACCAAAAGCAGGGCCGATAGAGTATGCCCTAGGGGTCACCCCCTTCTGAGGTCTCCATGGAGACTTTTTCCATAAATTTCACTATACTTATCGTTCCTTAAAATTTTTCTTAAATGTAATTTCTTCAGAGTTCACCATAGAGTTTTTTCTTTCATACTACGCCATAAGCATCTTTCACTTTATGGTACACCACAAGGCTTTTCCTTCATGTTACACTACAAAGGCTTTCCTTCATATTATGCCATAAAGGTTGTCTATTCAAGAATCACCATAGAGGTTTTTCTTTCCCATTACGCCACAAAGGCATTTCATTCAAGAACAACCATAGAGGTTTTTCTTTCCCATTATGCCACAAAGGCTTTCCATTTTTTGGCGTGTTCATGATAGGGATTTCCATAAACCCAAACGTTTTGAGGTTTGGCCCTTATCATCTTGGGTAACATAGAGAATCCCTTTTTGGTAATATCTTTCCTTTAGTTCTTTCCATATGATGCCCTAACCCACTAGTTATGGTCTTACATAATATGGTGATGTCATAGCCTACCAGCTATGGTCTTACTCAGTATGGTGTCATGGACGTTTCCTTTCAGAGAATTGTGTTAACAATCCTGATAGACCCCTTTAGATGACTCCGCGAAGATAATTATAGGCTCATCCGTACTTTGATTCACATATAGAAGATATAACTCAAAACATGTTCTCAACACTTATACATTCTAATCATTCACATGCAAACATCCTTTGATTTCAAGATTCACATCATATACTTAGGTTATCATATCTCATGCAACTAATACATACACAGTCTATTAACATTCATTCTGCAAAGAATCATCACACCATGCTTCTCTAACTTTAGTTCCATAGTTTATTCACTTTTTACAGAGATATTTAAAATGCACAATCACACATATAAGAGTCGTCTTAAGGACTAACCTAACAGGAATGAATAGTAGCTTGAGCTCCAGATCCAAGATTCTCTCAGGAATTGCATTAGCCATTGCCTCTTAAGACAAAATAACACCATAAAAACCATTCGAATAACCTTTCCATCATCTTAAACACAAATAACTCATAAATAAAGCCTTACTTACTTTTTCAGGCATTCATGCAGATCTACTTTTTAGAGCCATAAAAACTAACCTCAACATAGAGAAATCACTAGTAAAATCCAGAATTTTAGATCCAGCTTAAAGAAGTACTTCAATTTTCTTCCAATACTAGATCTTAATATTTTTAAGGAAAGAGGGAAGAAGATAACTCCCTTTAACCAAAACTTAAGTATTCTTTTTAACTTAAACCAAGTCTTTATTGGAAGTTCGTAAACGTCACATCGATATTGAGTTGTCTTATCCAAAATCCACCACTATCAAGAAACCTATTAGATTATCTCCTTAGCTTTTAACTTTTCTAGTTCACGTTTGATTAGTTCCTAACCAGCTTATCTTGTAACCTAACTAGCATGAGACCACAATTACAGAGTGAGCTATACCTCTGATGTAACTCATCCCCTCAAAATTATTTTACTTGACCATAAATATTATTCCACAAATCATAGCAATCTAACATGGAACCCTCATTTGCTTATTTTCATATTGGATTCTGCCCTCTTTACATGCCACAATTGCATTTGGGTTAATACTATTTCACCAATCACACTTCTTTAAAACTAGCGCCAAATCTTATATTTACCATAACTGGGGCATCATAAGCGTGCTCAAGGAATTCTTATACTTAGTCAGCTTCCAATACTATACACATTCAAAACTTACTCTGTATGCCTTTCTTCTATAAATAGTATTCAAACACTAGGGCCTCGTCGGGCGGGATGTTTCATTAGCGCTTCTATATGTTACTATGGTGTGATTAGCTGGTTGGTCCTATGCATCCGACCTTTATGTCTCTAAGCTTACTAAAGGTGTAATGAACTAAAATTTGATTAATGAGAATGGCCATGAAAAAAGTGTTGAGTACCTTTAATAATACGTATTAAAAAGGTATTTGTATATGAATTGTAAAGAACTGACTGTAACAATATGCCACTAAGTATATGGTGTAATAATATATCTTAATAAAATGAGGTCTAAGTGAAAACCTTAAAATGTTATTAAATAAGTGAATTTTGGATTTTAAATTTAATGTTGAGTAAGTCGTTAAGTGCATGAATTTTATAGATATCTAAATTTTGATTTAATGTGTTAGTAAGCATGTGTTTATGTCTTTTAGATTTGATTTGATATGTCAAATGTGTATGAATAGTTTTGTGTATGTTAGAGCATGTTTGGTACTAATTTGGGACTTGGTAAAGTGGATTCTATCAATTTTCTGCAAATTGGTAGGTTTTGGGATGAGGTATCAAAATCTCATACCTAGGTATCGGCACTTTTCAAGAGGTATTAGCAGTGGCGAAGCGAGGATATTAATCTTGGGGGGGCCAAGGTAAAATTAGAAGTGTTACAGTCGATTTAAACATATAATTAATCAATTCAAAAGAAGCAGAATTCCAACATGACAATCAATTTAAACATATAAAAAATATGTTCAAAAGAAGTAATATTCCAACAATTAAGACGAAATAACTATCATTTGGCTCGGTTGACCATTTTTTATTCTGTTTTCACAGGAATGTTCATTGCTTCACAAGCTATCATTTGACATAATTTTAAACAAAGTGACCAAGGTTTTTTTCCTCCCATTCACTTTGGCTGAAACTTACTATAACATTATCTAACTATTTTTGTTTTATTTTTACACTTCTAACAAGTTAGAAACCGTCTCCTAATCATTTTTCATCCAAAAACATACACATTTCACTTAATGTTATAAGCTTCCAAGTTCTATCAATATCCTTTAATGGCAACTTTTAATATACTTGATAAAACAAAAAACTATAGGTACATATATGTAAAACAAGTTTCAAATATTCAAAATCTATGAAAAGTTCGAAGAAAAACATACCTCATACTTCAAATTTGGAGGAAAAATGATAAAAGAAATTTTATTTCTTCTTTTCTTGCTAAGAACCAATATGAAGAAGAAAGATGATAAAATTCTCTTCATCTTTTCTTTTCTTTTTATATATATTATTATATTACTTATAAAATATTATTATGTTAGGTAAACTATTAAATAAACATTAATTTATTATTTAATAAAAATATCATTCAAAAGTCATTATGGGTAATTTAGCTTCTTCAAGAAGATTTTCTCTTTGTTTTTATCAAGAATAATTTTTTAAATATTATTTTTAATCTTATAAAAATATTGGAGGGGCCTACTTATATTTTTAGGAGGGCTATAATATATATACAAAGGAGAAAATTACAAAATTCTTAAACCTTGGAGGGCCTACTTATATTTTTGGGAGGGCCATAGTGTAAATTTACAAATGACTAAATTGAAAAAATTTAAACTTTGGGGGGGTCATGGCCCCCCTAAGCCTCAACGTGGCTCTGCCTCTAGGTATTGGTACATGGTTTCAAAGTATTGGCACTTTTGAAGTGACAAAAATCGTAAGAGAAGAATGAATTTTTATCATCTATAAATTAGGTTACAGCATTGGTTTATATACACAATTGTCTAGATTAAAAATAGTAACTAACTTCCTAAGAATAGGAAACTCTGAAAAATATGAAACTTCACAAGAAAATATGTAACTAACTCTAATTCCTAGAAATTAGGAAATTAGACATGGTTTTCTATAAGTACACAATCTTTCCAAATAAACCTACATAATTCGACACTCCTCCTCAAGCTAGTGAATGGATATCTTCCATCCTAAGCTTGCTAATAATATCTTGAAACACAGTGGTTTTCAGTCCCTTTGTGAGTACATCTGCTAACTGATCCTTGGTCGAAACGAATGGAGTGCATATCAGACTATTGTCTAGTTTCTCCTTGATAAAATGTCTATCAACTGCAATATGCTTTGTTCGGTCATGTTGAATAGTGTTATGAGCAATACTGATGAATGATTTATTATCATGGTATAGCATCATGGGTCCTTCCCATTTTATTCTTAAGTCATCTAGGATTATCTTTAACCAGAGTAACTTACATATTCCCAACGCCATTGATCTGAACTCTGACTTTGTGTTTGATCTTGCTACCACGTTCTATTTTTTACTTCTCTATGTTACAAGATTCCCACCTAGGAGAGTACAGTAACCAAATGTTGATCTCCTGTCAACCAAAGATCCTGCATAATCTACATCAGTAAAAGCTTTTAACGTCATGCCTATGTCTATCTGTTGCTTAAAAAAAATTCATCTTATTGGGCTACCTTTCAAGATTGTAATATCTTGTTTGCCTCTTTAAGGTGTGATTTTCTGAGGTTATGCATAAATTGGTTGACCACACTCATTGAAAATGCTATATTTGGTCTTGTGTGTTCCAGATATATCAACCTTCCAACAAGCCTCTGATAGGATACTCTATCTACCATGGGATCTTCTAGAGCATCACTTAATCTATGATTGAATTTGACCGGTGTCTCAACTGGTTTACAACCCATCTTCCCTATTTCTTTCAATAAGTTGAGTACATGCTTTTGTTGGGTGATGAAAATTCCTTCCTTTGAATGCACTACTTCAATGCCTAGGAAGTATTATAATTTTCCTAGATCCTTAATGTCAAACTCCTTCAAAATACATTGCTTCAAATTGTTCATCTCTTCTACATCATTACCTGTTACGATGATATCACTTATATAAACTAACAATGTTGTGACTCTCCTAGAATCTGAGTGTCTCACGAACAAGGTATGGTTTCATTGACTTTTCTTCCCAAAAAGACCATTACCTCAGCAAACCTTTGAAACCAAGCTCGTGGTGATTGTTTGAGCAGATAAAGAGCTTTCTTCAGCTTGTACACCATTCTCTCTTTAGATTCAAATACAGGGGGAACTTCCATGTAAATTTCCTCTTTTAGATCACCATGGAGGAATGCATTCAAATAATGTAATACTAATTATTTTAAAATTAATGGTAAAGACGAAGCTGATAAGGAAGAAATTGTGGAAACATTGAGTGTGTGTTTGTATAAAAAAAATTTAAATTTTAAAGTTTTTAAAATGTTAGTATTTTAGAATTGGTACAAAATTATTTTATTTGGAAAAATAATTGATTTAAAAGAATTAAGTTATTGAAATTTAACAAATTTAAAATTAATTATAAAATAATAATATTTATATTGAGAATAAATAATATAAAAACATTCAGTACAAATATCATTATATTTTTAAGATTTTATAAATTATTTTAATAAAATAAAATTTAAATTTTATATATTAAGATTAAATAAAAATGATTTTAAAGTTTTAAGTTTTTATCTTATTAAATCAAAATTTTAATAAAGGAAATTGACTATTCAAAGAGATAAAATTATTTTTAGAATTTTGGAAATGTCTTAAATTCAAGTAGGAATTGTAATTTATAATTAATTAATAGGTAGGTATGGATAAGATTGACATTGATTTGCAATTTGATCATCTCCAATTGCCTTAGGTAGCATGGCAAATATTCTAAATCATCTTCCCCTAAGGTCGATAATGCTTTACCGTTAAGAGAAAAAGTTGACATGAATTCCAACAACCAATTCAAATTAGCCATATTTCTTTAAAGAAAAGTGGTGGCTTTTTCGACAATGGAAATCCTGTTCAACCATAAACTGTTTATTACAAAAAAATCCCATTTCACCATGCATATCTTCACTTGTTTCACGTCATGTCTATCTATACTTGTCATCAAACCCACTGCTCTTTTTTTCTCCAACGCTTCCATTTTATTTATAAAATAAGATTCATCAAACTCTATGTATTTATTAAAAAATTATCTTGATGTAGTTTAATAAATTTGAAAATATTTTTATTACCAGTGAAATTTTTAATTAACTTTTAATTAAATTGATACCCTAATAATTTATAATACAAAGTCAATCAAATAAACAGAGGGAACTTTATTGCTATTACAGTCAAAATCTTAGCAACACATTATTTTCCAAGATATTGATTAACTTATTTATCTTTTAAATATAAAGGAAATAGAATAACTTTGTTGGGGAAAATTAAAAGAAACAAACTAATTTTTAAGGAGAGAGAGGTGAAGGAATTATTCAAGTTTAAAAATTTTAACAACCCAATTCATTTGCTATTACAATTCACAAGGGAACAATACACATCTCTATCAAAATAGAAACTATGACTTATGTGAAATGGTGCGAATTATATTACAAAAAAGTGGCAAGTCACATGTTAGCAAAAATAGGCAAACAAATTCTTAAATCCCCATAAAATTACAGGAAGAAAAATATTGAAAAAAACTAAAAATAAAAAGCACCAAATTATTCCCACACGGAAGGCTCAAAGTTGGCAGGAATTAAATTCTCACAACTCCATATCTGATCAGAAAACCCTCCATAGAAATCTTGTGGAGGATAAACCCACCCATCAACCGAGTCAACAGGTACAAAATCGCCTTGTGAGTCAAATAACGACTGGAAACTGCATTCTATATTGGGTAACTGAACAATTTCGCTCAGTTCATCAGCTTGTTCCGAGGCATTGGGCTCAGACAAAGATGATGATGATGAAGGTAAAGTATTGAAATTGACCATGGATGCAGCTTTAGCGGCGGCGACTTGAATGTCGCGAGGCATTAATGAAACTGGTCGAGGAAACAAAATTGCAAGGTGAGGGAAATTGAGAATCGCGGAGTCACCTTTGATGCTTAAAGCTGCTACATCATGAGCGCGCGCTGCCATTTCTGGGGTAGCGAAAGTGCCGAGCCAAATGCGGGATTTCTTGCGGGGCTCACGGATTTCGGACACCCATTTGCCCCAACTCCTCATTCTCACCCCTCTGTAGATTGGGTGTTTGCTGATTGATGATCTTTTGGCTTTGCTGTTATCTTCCATGGATTCACCATTGGAAGTAGAAGAAGAAGAAGAAGCTGGCGAGTTTGAGCTATGATTACGGCTGCTGCAGCTCTCAAATTCTGATGAAGAAAGGTTTGTTTCTGCCATTTGCTTTAAAAAAAGAGTGATCCAAAAATTTTGATGATTCACATGCAAAAGTGAGAATTTATATAGAGTGAAAAAGAAAATGCGAGGCAGGGAAGGGACCCCTCTCCTTAAAACTGACCCCCTAACCTACCATTAATTAATTTTATTATCACAAAAGAACTTGCAAACAATGTGCAAGAAAATTTTAAGATTTGTAAAGGGTAAATATGTAAATCATATTTTGCACTATATAAATTTATAGTTGGTACATTTGGATAAACTTAATTTGCGGATTAGATACTAGAAATTTTATCGCACGCGTATACATATAAAAATCATAAATATACATATAGAAACTATAAATTTAAAAAATAGATGTTTGTATGAAAGTAACATACAAAAAATAATAAAATGTATGGTTGAAACTAAATAATTGAAATGTAAATAATAAAGTGTGTACAATAAAATTCAAATGTATAACAGCACTAAAGTAAAAAACGTTAGTTAAGTGATAAATTAAAGATTTTACTAATGCAATTGGTTCATGTTCAAACACTGCTATTAGCATATTTTTATTAGTTTTTTTAAAATAAAAAAATTTAAAACACCTCGAATAATATAATTTATTTTTTACAAATAAATATTTCTATAACTTATGAAATTAAATTGGTAAACTGATTAAAAGTAACCCAATTTAATTAGAATCTTAAATAATAATAGAGATAATAATATAAATAACCATATTTTGGTTTGTTGGAATCAATTATTCTATTCATGGTAATAATTGGTTTTGATAGTGAATATTATATGTAAGAAAAACCGTTTGACTTCGATACTTATTTGATTAATTATATCCTATTGATATTTATTTAATATTTTGAAATTTTCTTTAACATCGATCTTTAGAGTGTATATATATATATATTTGATGAGTGAAATTACGTATTAATCCAAGAATAAAATGGTAAAATAAAGGAGAATAGAAGATGGGGAAGAAGTGGGTCCAATGGAGAACGGGTCAGCTCTCACTCACATTAGCCATTACGATACATATACAAACAAGCGTCCCTTGCAAGGTTTGAATGGGAAAGTGTACATGTTTTTGTTTGCCTTTCCCCTCATTACAGGTCCACGTCTCACACAAACCTCCTTCACTTCCTTCTACCCTTTCGGCCTTCCTTTTGTCCCATTCAAACCAACGTCATATCGCCAATTTTACATGCTTCTCCTTGCTTAATGCTCAACAAGTTGTAAATATGTTAATTTCGTAAGTAATTGAATTAATTTACCACTTGGTTTAAATTAAAGGATCTAAAAGGTAAAACTTGAGACCAGATCCCCACTCTTTATGATTCTAATGGCCAAAATAGTAATAAAATGAGGTTCAACTTGTGTAATTGATTTTTTTTATATATATATTATACCGTTTTATTAGTACATTTCAAAATTTTGGTAACAAATTTACTATTAAAAAATATCATAAGTCTCTTTATCTTTTTGAATTTTGATTACGTTTAATTCCAAAAATTTAATCTCTTTATTTTTTTAAATTTCAAAATTCAATTCTAGTTATTAATATTATTATTGCTAAACCATTACAATGTCATTTTTTAATTACATAGTTACAAATTAAGTTTTTTTTTTTAATTTTCAAATTTCATACAATGGTATTGGTATTGGGGCGATAGGTTCTTGAGGAGGGCTATCATTGGGCTGGAAAGGTAACTCTTTGATCAGTCTTAAGAGTTTTTCCTCCATTCATATTGATGTTGTGATTCATGATAATGAATGTGGTGAGACTTGGCGGTTAACGGGGTTTTATGGGAATCCGGATGAAAGATGTAGAGGTGATTCTTGGAACTTGCTTAGGAAACTGGGCTACGAACATTCTACTCCTTGGGTTGTTTTGGGGGATTTCAATGAGATTGTAAATTTATTTGAAAAGAAAAGAGGTCGTCTTAGATCTGAAAATCAGATGATGGAGTTTCGTATGGCGTCAGAGGACTATAGCCTCAATGATTTAGGATTTGTTGGTCGGTGGTTCACATGGGAAAGAGGACGATTCATATCTACAAAAATTAGAGAGCGTCTAGATCATGGAATGGCTACGCTAAATTGGGTGAACCTTTTCCCGAGTTATCAGGTTGAACACTTGAGTCATTCATTTTCTGATCATTGCCCCATTCTTCTTGATACAATGGAAGTGAGACAAAATGCTCAGTGTAATAGTGCAAAGACGTTTTGGTTTAAGGCCAAATGGTGTTTAGAAAGTTCCTTTGAGGAGATGGTTAAAATCTAGTAGGAAGATGCTACTGGAAGTATACCGAGTAGACTTGAGAGCATGGGTCACCAAATGCAAAAATGGAGTAAATCCAGAAGTAGGGAGGCGAAGAGAAATCGGGTAGATTTAAAAGACATGTTGAATTGTCTCTATAATTAGGATCTTTCAGATGAGACTTTAGCTGAAATTACGAAGGTTCAATTAGGGCTTAATTTGGAGGCAGATAAGGAAGAGTTATTTTGGGAGCAACGTGCCCGATTTAGCTGGCTTAAGAATGGTGATCGTGATACAAGTTACTTTCATAAGATTGCCGTTCAACAACAGTTTCGAAGGCAGATTTCTAAGTTAGAAGATGATAGTAGAGGAAGGACTACATCGACTGAGAAGATCATAAAGATTGCCTCAGGCTATTTTGAAAATCTATATTAGCCTAATGCAGAAAAAAATTATTGCTAGCATGAATGATATGTTGCTAAGACAATTTACTAAGGAGGATATCGCTTACGCAGTTAAGATGATGGTGCCTTTGAAAGCCCCTGGAGTTGATGGGTTCCCTGCAATTTTTTTCCAAAGGTACTGGCATATCATTAGACTAGAGATTTCCTGTTGTTGTTTATCTATTCTAAATGGTCAGTCTGAAGTAGGATATATTAATAAAACACGTATTATTTTGATTCTCAAGGTTGATAAACCAAAAAATATGTCACAATTCAGACCTATAAGCCTTTGTAACGTTGTTTACAAAATTATTGCGAAAGTCTTGGTAATTCGTATGAGTGTTATTTTGGGTAGCTGTATTAATGAAGCCCAAAGGACTTTTATCCCATGAAGACTTATCTCAGATAATGTATTGATTGCTTATGAGGTCCTTCATTCTCTCAAAATGAAGAAGAGTGGCAAGAGAGGGAACTTTGCGCTTAAACTCGATATGAGTAAAGTGTATGACCAGGTAGAATGGGATTTTCTAGCGGGAATGATGAAAAATTTGGGATTCCATGAAGATTGGATCGTCCTCATTATGAGATGCTATATTCTGTTTCCTGTTTTGTTAGCCTTAATGGGATCAATAGTGAATGGTTTTCTCCTTCAAGGGGCTTAAGGCAAAAGACCTTCTAAGTCCCTATTTGTTTCTGATTTGTGCTAAAGGTTTTTCTACGCTAATTCAGGATGCCAAACAGAAAGGTTGGATGATGGGCGCAACTATTGGTAGGGAGAGATTGGCTATTAATCATTTGTTTTTTTGTAGATGATTGCATCCTTGTCGGTGATGCCTCGTGTGAGGGGGCAAGAGTGGTCTGTGATGTCATTCAGGAATATGAGATGGTCTAGGGACAGCGGGTGAACTTTGACAAGTCTCTTATTTATTTCGGAGCTAATGTGTCTTCAAATGTCAATGAGGATATTATCAACTTGTTAGGAGTTTGAGTGGCTACAAATCTTGAGAAGTATTTAGGTTTGCCTATGATGGTGGGGGGGAGAAAAACATGGGCTTTTGCTAATTTTGCTGATAGGTTTAGAAAAAGCGTAGAAGGGTGGAGTTTACGCTATCTGTTAATGGGGGGAAGGAGGTCTTTATTAAATCGGTCTTGCAGGCTACTCCGCTTTATGCTATGCAATGTTTTCTCTTGCCAAAAACGTTATGTCGCAAGCTTGAAGGAATTATGAATAGGTTCTGGTGGTCTAATAACAAGACGTTGAAGAGAATTCATTGGAGCAGTTGGGAAAAATTATGCAAACCAAAGTGCGCTGGTGGGTTAGGGTGGCGTATTTTATCTCAACCTCATTATCTTTTAGCTAGAGTTTTAAAAGCCCGTTATTTCCCTTTTTTTCGATAAACTATTTGCTAAAATTGGTTCTTACCCCTCTTTTACTTGGAGCTGATTGCAGAAGGGATTTTGTCGAAGGTTGGTAATGGTGATCGCATCAATATTTGGAACGATCCTTGGATATCTGGAAGGGAGAACAACAGAGGTTCAGTTCAGGAGATTAAGCCTACTTGGACGACTGTTAATCAATTAATTGAAACTAAGTCTAATACCTGAAATAAGGAGCTGGTTCATTATTTAGTTGATAAAGCTACAGCAACTCGTAATTTTTTTATTCTGATTTCTGAGAGCAGACTGGAGGACATGATGGCTTGGAAACATAAAGGTTCTGGGGAATGCACAGTAAAGAGTGGGTATCGTGCCCTAACTACAGCACACTTACAAAATCATACGCACACTTCCCCTAATGATGATGATTACAAAGAATTTTACAAAGCCTTATGGTCACTGAATATTTCACAAAAAATTAAAATCCATAGTTGGAGGCTGGTTAGTGATCTTTTGCCCCACTTTGGTAATCTGGTGCGTAAAACTTTGTGTGTGGAAGTCACTTACCCTTTGTATAAGGCAGATCTGGAGGATTTAGATCATTTGGGGTGGTCTTGTGGTACACTACAGTGTGTGTGGGCTTCCTTACAGGTAAAGATTGTGTCATTGGAAAATTCATTGTGTTGTATGAGTTGTTTTGTTAGAACATTTTCTGCAACAGATGAACAACAAAAACGAATCATTGCTATTTCCATTTGGGGGCTATGGTATCGTAGAAACAAATTGATCCATGAAGGGGTCAAATTTTCATTGTAAGAATTTTTGAAGTTTATTCGGGGATATGAACAAGATCTGAGTCTAAATCAAGAGAATCTCCGACCTTCGCTTAGTTTTATGATGAAGGATCTGTGGAGACCCCCAGACGATGGAGTCATTAAGATAAACTTTGATGCGGCTTTCCAAAAAGAAGAAAAACTCGCTACAACAATAGTTTTAGCCAGAGATTCTACAGGAGAAATTGTAGGGGCAGAAACTTATCTATTTGAGGATGTCATTGACGCATTTGTGGCAGAAGCACGGGCTTGCAAAAGAGTACTAATCTTTGCGAGTGAGATGGGCTTTCGGTGTCTGATCGTGGAAAGAGACTCTCTGACACTTATCAAGAGTATTAAGAAGGAAGGGGAAGATAAATCGATTATTAGGCCAATTACACATCATATCTGTAAGATGGGTTTGCATTTTGATGAGGTCTCTTACTTATTTGTTCCCCCAGCGATTAATGGAGCAGCTCATACTCTTGCATTGGAAGGCCGAAGAAGGAAGGTCTATGGTGGCTAGGTTAATGGAGTGCCTGCATCAGTGAAGAAGATAGCGATAGAAGACCGTTTGGCTTGGAACCAGTGTCTCTAAGGTTCCTCTTAGTTTTGCTTTGGAAATGGAGAAGGTTCGATGAATCTCCAGTGCTTGAGTTCAAAGCTTTCGCTCTCCCCTTTTACTTGGATCAATTTTTTTCGGATTATGGAGAGAGTTTTGGCTGATATTGGGTATCTGAAGCAGTGCTCGGGGTGGGCTCTAGACGTTTCTTTTCTTTCTGATTTTTGGTTGGTAGTTTCAAGGAAATTTGTTGCTTGCTTAGACATTTGTTTTCCTATTTCTTTTGATTTTGTTGTCTTTTCATGTTGTCGTATTTGGTAGTTTTAAGCTACACTTTATGTCTTGAGCCTTGCTATTAATAATATCGGTCAATTTTACTAAAAAAAATGTCATACAAAAAATTTAATAAAAAATATTTTAACATGATTAACAATTGAATCTAAAATTTGAAATATAAAAAATAAAAAAAAATTATATTTTTAAAAATAAAATATAAAAATTAAATTCTAAATTTTGAAAACATACATGAATTTTTTACCTGGATTTCTTAGAGAAACGAGTTTCCATTGCTAGAGAAAGTTCTTCTGATGCTTTCTTACCAAAAAAAAGAAGAAGTTAATTCTATGCTTTATATATATAACCAATCAACACTTATTTATTTAATTTAGCAGTGTTATAATAAACGTCGATAATGGCGATAGAATGATTGCAAAACAATAAGAAAAAGGAAAAAAAAAAAAGAACACATAGATTTTACATGGAAACTCTTTTGGGAAAAAACCACGGGCAGAGGAGGAGAATTCACTAATTTTGAAAAACAAATTATATAAGAGGAGTTTCGACTACATCTATTTAAGGGTAGAAAAACCTTGTTCTAATCACAGTCAAATAGAAGAAGTATAGTTCTATACGAACTCAACTTGTGTGGTATGGTCTGTACCACAAGGGTGGAGCACCCCCAGTCGCAACCCTAGTCCAATTTTGTGCTTAATGGGGATCTGTGGCGAGCTACGACCTTTCGCCTTTATGGATCCCTTTACTGTGTCGCTGTATTTATTTCTTTAACAAGTGATGGGATTCAGATCACACAATCTCTAACAAGCAGTCCCATTAATTTATTTGTACGTTAATAGGCATTTTTACTCAAATAATACAAAAAAATTTATTAACTTAAATAGTATCCCCATGGAATTATTTATCAAAATAGGCCACTTGCAACAGTGGCCATGGGTGGTGCATGACAAGGTGGCGACACCACCCAAATTTTTCCATTATCATTAGGCCATGATTAGACCATAATTGGGTTAAAAAAATCATATTTTATTGGTGATGGGGCATTATACGACGACATTAGTATGCTTATAAGAGTTAAATACAGGTCTTTGGAAAATTAATTTTTAACAGTTGGAAAAGGGTTGTTAGGCGGCACCAGTGGGCTGGAGGAGGGTTGTCAGGCGGTACCTATGATGGGCATGACCCTTCAGTCACAGGATCATTTGCTTTCTAACGGCCTGAACAAGGGGCTTTCACAGGGATAAAATAAAGGCCCCTTAATAACCATGGTCCCCTCAACCATGGTGCTCTAATAAAAATGAAGTAGCAGTTTTGGGAAAAAGAAGAGAGAAGAGAATAGAAGAGGGTGGAGTTGGGAAAAAAAAAAAAGAAAGTAACAATTTAGGGAGAAAGAAATGAGAAAAGACTATAATAGTGTTTATGTTCTGAAAGAGGAGAGGCGATAGCAACAACAAATTTTGTGGTTTTGGAAGGTAATTTTTTTAATTATTATTTATTTGTTTAGGATTTTGGTTTACTTATTATTTATTTGATTTTATTTTAGAAGGGGAGGAGGCATCAATAAATTTTATTTTAAAGGTAATTTTTTGTAATTGTTATTTATTTGCTCAGGGTTTTGTGTTATATACTATTTGTTTAATTTTGTGATTTTAGAAGGAGAGGACACAACAACAAATTTTGTTTTAAAGGTGATTTTTTTATTTATAATTACTATTTAATTTTTTAGGATTTTGGGTTTTTTATTATTTGTTTGATTTTGACTTTTTTACCCCATTAATACACACACAAAAAAATATTAATTGAAATGGAAGCAATAATTTAATTTGGGTTTGAAGGTGCATTTTTAAATTATTTGTAATTATTATTTATTTGTTTTTTTTTTAATGTTTATCATTTGTCCAGATTTGTGGTGCTATGTTATTTATTAGTTTGATGTATCTGTTGAGTTGAGGTTAGATTTTAGAGTAGGTGTGTTTTTGTACATTTAATTTTTGTTTTTTTACCTCAATAATTCAAAAAATAATAATTAAATGCCAAAATGGGCCACCATACAAATTAATTATCGAAATGGGTCGTTTGTTACAAATTTGTAGGGTGACCCATTTTGGTATTTAATTATTTTTTTATTATTGTGATAAAAAAATCTAAATATACACTAAATTAATTGTCTTCATGTATAGAAATTATCATAATACTTTTAATTTTTTATAAGAAAATTAAATGGCTTATGCAACTTGTATAAGAAAATTAATTTTTTTTATGTACACTTGATACTTGATTAAGATTCACTATGTATATAGAATGAATTTATACATGTTACGTTAAATTGATTGAATACTAATTAATTGAACTCAGTTGGCTTTATAAATTTTTACAATCTATATACATTGACTATTCGTTATGTACATCTACATGCAGATGCATATATATATATTTTGGTAATAAAAGTTTTGTTATTGAGATAAAAAATGAACAAACAAACGGCAACAGAGATGGTTGAGCGACATACAATAGAGTTAAATATTAGATGATTTCTAAAAATAAATGGCCGGCTTACATTAGAGTTAGTGTACCCAAAATTACGTTGTTATTGGGTAAAAATATTATTAATGCTTCCAACTAAATTACAAATGGTAGAAAATGTATTTCTTCTAAAAATCCGTTAAAACGAAGGCAATATTCGGTGTTTGATAATTCGAGAATCATGCCCTATCGTGCTGGGTTGTGATTTCTTGTTTGCTCAAAACAATCGAATATTCCTTTAGATTTCACTCATGTTTATAAAAAAAACCCTTTCAAAACGAAAGAAACGTTCGATGTTTGGCAATTCGGGGAATAGTGCCCTATCGTGCTGGGTTGCAATCTACCGTTTGTTCAAAATAATCGAATATCTCATCGGAATTTAACTCGTATTTTCTAAGACAAGGTAATGGTCAATGTTTGGGAATTTGAAGAATCGTGCCCTACTGTGCTGGGTTTCAGTTTTCCGTTGAACTAAACAGTGAGCATCCTTTTGAGATTTTCAAATTATCGGATGTTGAAACAAGAAAATTTTTGGCAACCGACTCGGGTTATTCAAATGTTATTTAAAAAGAACCACATTTCAAAAACATTTTTGATTTTAGACAAAAGGATGGTATTTAATCGATTTGGTACCAATTTTGGGCGTAGTGAGGGTGCTAATCCTTCCTCATGCGTAACCGACTCCCGAACCCGTTTTCTCAAAAGTTCGTAGACCAAAATCGTTGTTTTAGTGAACCAAAAAAGTTTTATTAAAATAACCAAATTCTTAGGTGATCCGATCACACCAAAACAAAAAGATCGGTGGCGACTCCACATTTTTGAATTTTTTAAGTCGATCCCCGTTTTGCTTTTAAACGGAAAAAATGGTTTCGACAGTCATTTTATCGTGGGTCATGCCAAAAATTCAAAATAAAAGTCCCAAAATCAAAATAATCCAAAATGTCTAGAGAGTCTAAAATTTACAAAACTCATAAATCAGAATTTTAAATATGTCAAATTTAAAATAAACTGAGTTTACGGAAATGTGGATGTATCCAAGCTCTCGTCGCACCGACCCACCTAAGCCTAACGGTTACCTACCCCACGGAAGGCCCACAATTGATCGGGAGGACGTGTATGGCCCTAGGGAAAAATTCTAAATTTTGGGCCTATACGGCCTAAATTGCCTTGCCCATATGGCCCACACACCCTGGCACACGGCCTACACACGCCCGTGTGGCCCACATGACCCAAAATAGCTTAAATCGTGTGTCACACACAACCTACCACACGGCCGTGTGGCGTCGACAGAGCCCATTTAGGCTTTCGTCGTTCACTATTTTCTGGGTTTCTCATTACACGCTTGGCTCGATTGTGAAGTGAACACAACTACAAGACAACGAATACCTAAAAATGACACTTAATTGCATAAAATCGGTCACAAAGTTCTCAAATTTACCGAATAATTTACTCGACCACAACTCACAATTATTCAATTCCAACACTAGAATTAAAGTCATCAATGTTCGAGCACTTACCCAACGTCTATAGTAGTTCCTAACGCAATTAAGTCATCTAAGGATAATCCCGACCTCTTGATTTTCCCCTATTTGAGCAATAAGGCGAATAATACCATCAACAAATCTTTCCATTACAAGAATAACGAAACCTCCAAAACACACGATTAAAAAGAAACTACCCACAACTTACCTATCCAGAACGAAACAAAGAAGCCAAATGACCAGCACCCACAACCACAAACACGATGGACAAATATCAAAGAAGAAAAAAAAAAGTCAGAAGAAAATTGTAGAAGAAAAAAAAATGAGAAAAAAGGGGATTTTTGGGGAAACAAAACAAAAAAAATTCAAATTCAAATTCAAATTCAAAAAACAAAAAATCTAAAGTCCCCACTACCCTTACTAACAACCAAATCCCACAAAATCTGACACACTAATCCTTATCCAACTACCACATAATTTTAATTCCACCAAACTTCTATTACACAACTGGCACGCACACACAGAAGCAAAAAATTATTGTTATTCGCTCACATGAGGATTCAAACATAAGATCTTAGGGCAAGCTAACACATTACCACTTGAACCAGCAGGCTCATTCTAACATGAGTTGACTGAAAATATAATATAAGCCAAGCAATTAAGGACAAGGCTAGGAACAAAAATAGTAAAATTTTCAAAAGTAAGACTTCAACCAAAGACCTCAAACACAAACAAATCACTTAACCACTGAAGTAGATACTTATATATGACAAAACTTAAAAATCACACACATACGAAATTTGGGTCGTTACAACTATACCCCCTAAAAGAAATTTCAACCACGAAATTTACCTAATTCAAATAGATGTAGATACTGTTGACGAATCGAGTCTTCAGGTTTCTATGTGGCTTCCTCTGTGCCATGATTTCATCATAGATCTTTAACTAACAGAATAGACTTCCTGCACAAGACCTTAATGTCTCGATTCAGAATTTGAACCGACTCCTCCTCAAATGTCAAATCTAGTCTAACTTCAATCTCCTCAACTGAAACAATATGAGATGTGTCTGACCGATACCGCCTCAATATAGAGATGTGAAACACATCATGAATCCAGTCCAAATCTGGAGGTAGCTCTAACTAATAAGCGACCGATCCCACACGTTTCAGAATCTGATATGGTCCAAAGAACCTAGGGCTCCACTTGCCCTTACGTCCAAACTGTACAACCTTCTTCCAAGGAGACACCTTAAGGAACATAAAATCACCTACAGAATACTCGATGTCCCTCCTTTTCAATCTAACTTAAGGTGATCTTGAATCAGACTAACTTTATCCTCAATCTCAGAAACCAACTCAGGACCCAAAACTCGTTGCTCACCCAACTCAGTCCAACACAACAAAGTACGACACTTACGACCATAAAAAGCCTCGTAAGGTGCCATCTGAATATTGGACTGGATGTAGGTGAACTCGGCTGATGGCAAAAAATCCTCCTAACTACCTTGAAAATCAATCACATAGCTCCAAAGCATATCCTCCAATATCTGAATCACCCTCTCAGATTGACCATCTGTCTGAGGATGGAACGCAGTACTGAAGTCCAACCTCGAACCCAGAGCATCATGAAGTTTCCTCTAAAATTGAGAAGTGAAGCGAGGATCTCTATCAGAAATAATCGATACCAGTACCCCACGAAGTCTTACGATCTCCGAAACATATAACTTGACCAACTTCTGAAGGAAGTAATCTGTTCGAACAGAAATGAAGTGGGCAGACTTGGTCAACCGATTTACGATGGCCCACACAAAATTTTTCTTAGTAGATGTTAGGGGCAACCCACTAACGAAGTCCATAGTCACACACTCCCATTTCAACATGGGAATCTTAACAGGTTGAAGCAAACCCTAAGGCAACTAGTGCTCAGCCTTAACTTACTAACACGTCAGACATCAAGAAACAAAATTTGTTACCTCTCGTTTCAACCCAGGCCACCAGTACAGTTCCCGTAGATCTCGATATATCTTATTTCCATCGAGATGCATAGCATAGGGGCTACTATGCGCTTCCCTCAGAATGGACTGCCTTAAATAAGAATCATTAGGTACACAAACCCATCCTCGAAAACACAGAATCCCATCACTATTTAGCCCGAAATCAGACATACTACCATCCTCCACCTAACAAAATTGTAGAACCAGAGAATCATCCCCCAACTATTTACTCCGAATCTGGTCAATCCAAATCAGCTTAACTTGCAACTCAGCTAACAGATTCCCATCATCAAAAAGACTTAGGCTAGTAAACATCGCCCTCAAATCAAACATTGCCTTATGACTAAGAGTATTAGCCACCACATTGGTCTTACCAAGATGATACACAATCGTGCAATCGTAATCCTTAAGTAGTTTAATCTATCTACACTGCCTAAGGTTTAACTCCTTTTGGGTAAGGAGATACTTGAAGCTGTTGTGATCAGTGTAAATGATACACCTATCACCATACAAATAGTGTCTTCAAATCTTTAAGACAAATACCACTGTAGCTAACTCAAGGTTGTGCGTAGGATAGTTGCCCTTATATAACTTAAGCTGTTGGGATACATAAGCCACAACCTTACTATATTGCATCAGAACACAACCCAAATTGACATGAGATGCATCATTGTATACCACGAACTCCTTACCAAATTTAGGTTGTATCAGAAAAGGAGTCTGGGTTAAAATAGATTTTAGCTTCTCAAAGCTCGATTGTTGCTCATCAGTCCAGAAAAACGGGGCTTTTTTACAAAACAGCTTAGTCAGAAGAGCTGCAATTAAATAGAACCCCTCGACAAATCTCCGATAATAATTCAAGAGCCCAAGAAAACTGCGGATCTCAAAAACATTCCTAGGCTATTTCCACTCAAGCACAGCCTCAATTTTCCAAGGGTCAACTTAAATTCTCCCTTCGTAGAAATCACATGCCCTAAAAAAGTTACCTCCCTCAACCAGAATTGACATTTGCTCAACTTAGCGTAGAGCTATTTCTCTCGGAGTACCTGAAGAACTACTCTAAGATACTGATCATGATCATCCTCAGTCTTAGAGTATACCGGAATATCATCGATGAAGACCACGACGAACTAATTTAAGTATGGCTAGAAAACCCAGTTCATAAGGTCCATGAATGCAGCCGGAGCATTTCGTCAAACCAAAGGGCATGACTAAAAACTCGTAGTGCCTATAACGAGTCCTAAAAACGATCTTATAGACATCAACTTCTTTAACCTTATGCTGGTGGTACTTAGAATGAAGATCAATCTTGGAAAACATAGAAGCCCCATAAAACTAATCAAACAAGTCGTCGATCCTCAGAAGTGGGTACTTATTCTTCACTATTAACTTATTCAACTGAAGGTAGTCGATACACATTCTCATGGTACCATCCTTTTTCTTTACAAACAACACCGATGCCCTCCACGGAGATACACTAGGATGGATGAACCCATGATCAAAAAGTTCCTGAAGCTAAGTTTTTAACTCCATAAGCTTCTTTGGTGCCATATAGTAAGGAGCAATGGATGCTGGAGCTGTACCCATTAAAAGGTTGATACTAAACTCGACCTCTCAATCCGGAGGCAAACCTAGTAACTCTTTAAGAAAAAAATAAAAAAATTCTTTAACCGTCGAATGTTTCCAAAAGACGAACCCACAGAAGCTGGATCACTTACAAAAGCCAAGTATGCTTCACATCTTTTCTGAACCAATTTTTTGACCACAAGAACGGGGATCACATTGGATAAGTAATCCCGACGCTTGCCGATCATAACCACCTCCACATCATTCTTTGATCTCAGAACTACCCTCTTAGTAGCACAATCCAAACTGACTCGATGCTCCACGAGCTAGTCCATCCCCTAAATTAAATCAAATTCCCCAAATAGTAGCTCCATCAAATTAGCCAGAAACACAATCCCTTGTATCTCTAACAGCACATTCCTATACAGTTTACTAACCCGAACATATTGGCCCAACGGACAAAGTACAGTAATCTCACCGGAAGTGCTTTCAACAGAAATCCCCAAATTTACAGAAACAGAGCTAGTTACATAGGAATATGTTGACTCTATGTATATCAATAAAAAATAAAGGGCATTATAAATAGAAAAACATATCCGTAATCACACTAGTGACGTCTCTGTCCTTACTACGTGTAGTAGCATAAACCAACACAGGCTGCCTTGCCTTAGCCTGATTAGCACCTCTGCCCGGTGCTCTCTGCCCTCTACCCATATCATTACCACTCCTGGCCAGACCACAGCCTTTAGGCGGCTGCTGAACTGCCCGCTGAGTCTGAACAAAACCCAGAGCTAGAGCTTGCATTAGATCAAAATGTTATGGGCAGTCCCTGATATGATGCTCCATCGACCCACATCACAGACATGCTCCCAACCTCCTTTAACACTCGCTTGGATAACATTTACCACAATCTTTACACTATTGAGCCATAGTAGAAGCAATTGGAACCCCAACTCTCGAAGGCCAATCAGATTTGACCCGTTTCTTAGGCCTTTGAGCAGAACTAGAGAGCTCTGAGCCCCTCTTATTCTTACCTTGCTCACGGTCTCTATTCTCGTGCTCAATGTGTTTAGCCTTCTCAACTATCTTTGCCTTGTCCACCAAGACTAGGAATTCTCACTCCCTCTGTGGAGCTATCAAAACCCTTAGATTATCTCTTAATCCTTCCTCAAAGCGGACATACTTCTCATACTCAATCGATACTATCCCACGAGCATAATGACTCAGCCCTAGAAATTCGGTCTCATACTCGACCACAGTCCTATTCCCTTAGTTAAGGTTCATAAACTCGAGTCTACGAGCATCCACATAACTTGCCCCCACATATTTACCCTGGAAGGCGCTCTTAAACTCATCCCAAGTAATCCGATCTGGCTAAGTACCCTTCTCAATCGTTAACCACCATTGATACGCCTCATCGTGAAGCAGAGATACTGCACCTTTCAATTTCTACTCAAGGGTGCAGTTAGTATTATTCATGATCCTCTCGGTGGCCTCCAACCAATATTTGGCCCCAGTCGGGGTGACTCCAATGACACCCCTAAATAACTTAGCGTTGTTAGATCGGAGTCATGCAATTACTAACCCATAACACTTAGAACCAGAATGGGGCCCAGCAACCCTTTTCCAACATTCTAACCACAGCTTAGGACAATGCGTCATCCCTAGTTGAGCGACTTTGAGACCCGGTCTCAGTAATAGGTATAGCCGGTGTCTCACTTGTATCAGGATTGGGCATGCTACCCATCAAGGACAATTCAGCTTAAGTCCCTCCACGGCATCCGCCGCACCAACGAGTACCACGACCATGTATTCCACAAGTACTCATCGTATTTTTAGATTATTTATATTACAAAGTTTTATGTATCAGTTTTAGTATTTATTAGCAGGTATTTTATACTTCAAATAAGTATGAGAATGAATTTTAGAAGTCTCAGAAATGTTTCAGTCACTAGCTATCTTATCAGAGTTTTCAAGCCTAAAGTATTTCTAAGTCAGAAATACTTACAGGATCGGCGCTGGAGACTCGGTATTCCACAAGCTTACTTTACAAATTTAAAAATAAACTTTATTTAGAAAAAATAGTTTTTTTACAAATGCAATTTTGAACCCAAAATTTTCACAGCTCGAGTTTTGTAACCTCGCTCTAATACCACTAAATGTAACACCCCAAACCCGGCCTGAGCGCTATGGCTGAATTTGGAGTGGTTACATAAAATGGATTGAAGTCTAGCTTTCGTTTATTAAAAATAGCACGAACCTTTGTTACTTAAAAAGCTCGTTTTATTTGAAAACATGTTTGTCATACATATTTAGTTAAAACTGTTGTTTGTGTACATTTTCTAAATAAATCGAATATTTTGCAATGAAAATTATTAGAACGTTATATTTTGGAAAACTGAGTTTGTTTTATCGAAAATAGTTAATTGCAGAAAAATAGTCATTTTCATAAAGTCATTTTATCGAGGGTCATGCCAAAAATCCAAAATAAATATCCCAAAACAAAAATAATCCAAAATGTCTAGAGAGTCCAAAATTTACAAAACTCTCAAATAAGAATTTTAAATAAATCAAATTTAAAATAAACTGAGTTTACGAAAATATGGATGTATCTGAGCTCCAGCCACACTGATCCGCCTAAGTCTGAGGGTTACCAACCCTACGAAAGACCCACAATTGATCGGGATGACGTGTATGGCCCTAGGAAAAAAATTTAAATTTTGGGAAAAAATTTTAAATTTTGGGTCTACACGCCTGTGTGGCCCACACAGTCTGAGACACGACCCATACATGCCCGAATGGCCCACACGGCCCAAAATGGCTTAGACTGTGTGTCACACACGGCGGTGTCACATCGATAGAGCCCAATTTAGGCTTTTTCCGTTCACTTTTTTTTGGGTTTCTTATTACACACCTAGCTTGATTGTGAAGTGAACACAACTACAAGACAGCGAATACCTAAAAACGACACTTAATCACATAAAATCAGTCACAAAATTCTCAAATTTACAAAACAGTTTACTCGACCACAACTCACAATTATTCAATTCCAACACTAGAATTAAAGTCATCAACGTTCGAGCACTTATGCAACGTCCACAACAGTTCCTAACGCGATTAAGTCGTCGAAGGACAATCCCAAGCCTCTTGATTTTCCCCTATTCGAGCAATAAGATGAATAATACCATCAACAAATCTTTCTGTTGCAAGAATAATGAAACCCTTAGAACAAACGATTTAAAAGATACTACCCACAACTTACCTATCTAGAACAAAACAAAGAAGCCAAATGACCAGCACCCAGAACCACAAACATTATGGACAACTATCAAAGAAGAGAAAAAAAACAAAAAAGGGGAGAGAACATAAGAAAAAAAGTAAGAAGAAAATTGTAGAAGAAAAAAAAACTTGAGAAAATAGGGGACTTTTGGGGAAACAAAACAAAAAAAATTCTAATTCAAATAAAAAAATCTAAACTCTCCACTACCCTCACTCTGACATACTAATCTTCATCCAACTACCACAGAATTTCAATTCCACCAAACCTCTACTACACAATGGCACGCACACAGAGAAGCAAAAATTATTGCCATTCGCTCACATGGGGATTCGAACACAAGATCTTAGAGCAAGCTAACATTTTACCACTTGAACCAGCAGGCTTATTCTGACATGAGTTGATCAAAAATATAATATAAGTCAAGCAATTAAGGACAAGGCTAGAAACAAAAAAAAAAAAAACAAAATTTTCAAAAGTGAGACTTAAACCCAAGACCTCAAACACACACAAATCAGTTAACCACTAAAGTAGATAATTATTTATAACAAAACTTAACAAATTAAACACATACAAAAATTGGGGCGATACAAAATGGGTTTTTTGATTGGAAAAGACGATCACACAATAAATATGACTAATAAACTGATAAAAAATTATTATTTATTATTCACGGGTTCCCTTATAAAGTTGCATGTCATTTTTCATTTAATTGGGAGATATTAACTAATACAATATTTTAATATGGTTAGGGTTAGGACCGCGTATTGTGGGCCAATGTCAATGGTCCGCGCTATTAGCCGGAGGAACGTGTTATGCTATACTTGGAGGCATCTAGAATCGGATCAGTGACATGGATCCGTATGTTTGATTTGAGGGCTGACTTGATATCCTCTTTAGTTAAGCGGTGGCGCCAAAAGACCCACAAATTTCATTTGTCGTGTGGAGAGTACATAATCACTTTGGAAGATGTTGCACTACGACTCGGGCTCCCAATCGATGGTAGTGTGATCACAAGTACAACTGTTCGAACTGGCAGCGCTTTGCTATCACTTACTAGGATGCTTGCCCGGTGATGCTAGAGATAATTTTACAAGTTTGAGATTTTCATGGTTGAAGGAAAATTTTGAAGTACGACTGAGTAGGAGATAAGGTGTGTTGCTTGAGCATATATCATGCATCGAATAGGGGGTGTACTCATGCCATATGCAAATAAAAAGAAGGTCTACTTGATGTACTTACCCTTGTTATCTGATTTGGCTCTCATCCGTTCATACAGTTGGGGCTTGGTAGTTGATCTGCCATAATTTGATACGTCAAATTAGACTTTCTATTACACTTAAGGAGTTTATTCTCAAGCAATTTAAGTGTCTTTTATGTGTTTTTGTCAATTTTTAGTTTTGTTGATAATAAATTGTTTTTATTATTTTTAAGCCATTTTTTAGAACCAAATTGGCCAATCGTACCATGGGAAACCTAACAAGTTGATTGAGTGGTGTAGGGAGTTGATGGTGGCTCGAATGTGAAGAAAATATCATTGAAAAGGGGGGTATTGCAATATCAAAGCATGTAAGTCGTGATACCCTTGATCGTGATGAAATAAAGAGAATGGAGGTCAGCTACAGTGATATCATGATAGCAAGTAATGGGTATCGTGATACCAAGACCCCAAGACTCCCAATTTAAAGACTGTTGTGGGTATTGGGATACTGAAGCCTGACGAGTGAAAAAAAAACTGCCAAGGTAATTTTGTGTCCAAACAAGCTTATGTCTTCTTTTTACTTACGAGGAAAATAGTCAATGTTAGGTTAAATGTTAGTAGGCTATAAATACAACTTTATGAGCCTTTTATTTTAGATTTTTGGTGGCTGAATAGTTTCTTTAGTGTTAATAGTTTTTAAGTTAGGTTTTCTTTTCTTTTCTTTTTCTTTTCATTTTTAGTTTAGGTTTTCTCTTTTCTTTTTAGAGTAGTTTTTATTCTTGTAGTTTTATTTCTTCTTTCTTGTAAATAAAGATGGATGAAGCTTTTGGATGTCATTGGTTCCACATCTAAATAAGCATTTCTTATCCTTATCTTTTTATTGTGCTTATTAACTATTCAATGAAATGTCTGTTTGGATGTTAAGATTTATTATGTGCTAAATTATTGGATGGCAGGTTGATTGGTTGTTTGTTAACTTAAGTTAATGTCTATTCTTAATTGATTGGTTTTTTGATTTTATCGAAATACTTAATACGTTAGATTTTATGTCTCTAGTGAAAAAACTAGATAAACGAGACCAAGAAGAGAGTTTATCCTTAGATAGTTCGATATAATCGTTCGAGTAATGAGACCGAGAGGTATATATGCCTAGGTGAAACCGATAGTTATATATGCTTAGGTGAGACCGATAGTTATATATGCCTAGGTGAGATCGATATATATGAATAAAAAACTGGCATGGCAAAACAAATGGAATGCATGATGCAAGGAAAGGAAGAAAACTTCCCTGACTTGGAGTGAAGTATGGTTACTTCATTCTTTTCAGCAGGTGGATTTGCGTGCACTAATCTTATAACACATTTTCTTTTCATTGGGTGCATATCCTCTCCTTCTTTATTAGACTCTGTGATCTCATTAATAAGAAGATCAATCACTAATGAAAATAACGTTAAGTAATTAAAGGTAAAAATAATACAAACAAAATTAAAGTAAAGCAATTAAAAAAAAGAAAGATAGAAAATATTTTTTTTACGTTTTTTTTCCAATTTTGCAACAATTTGGAGTTGTTGAGTCTCAAAGAGGTTGAGTTTCTTCTACAACTGACTGGGTGAGTTGAACACTTGCTGCTCAAATGGATTGTTGGAGATTGAAGATTTTGCTGTGGGAAATGTTTTACAAACTCTTTTGCCACTGTTGTTTCTAGTAAACTGATGGCATGACATTCTTCATTAGCATATACACATTTCAAAGCATCAAATACATTGAAAGTAACTTGCTGGTCATTTACCCTCATATTCAGTTCACCTTTCTGCACATCAATTAAAGTCCTACCTGTAGTAAGAAATGATCTTCCAAGAATAATTGGCACATCCTGGTCAGCTTCATATTCTAAAATAAGGAAATCTGCAGGGAAAATAAATTTATCTACTCTTGCGAGCACATCTTCAATTTTACCTTCCGAATATGCGTAGGATCGATCAGTCAGTTGCAACGTAACTGTAGTAGGTCTTGCTTTTCCAATTCCTAGCTTTTCAAAAGTAGACATATGCATTAGATTTATACTCGCTCCAAAATCACATAATGTCTTACCAACATAATGATTTCCAATTGAACATGGGATAGTGAAACTCATTGGGTCCTTCAAATTTGGAGGTAATTTATTCATTAACATTGATGTGCACCCTTTAGTAAGAGCAACAGTCTCAAGTTCTCCTAATCTGCGCTTCTTTGACAATATATCTTTCATAAATTTCACATAATTGGGCATTTGCTCCAAAGCTTCTACTAACGGTATGTTGATATGGAGTTGCTTCAATACATCTAAAAATCTTTTGAAATAAATATCCTACTTAGAATTATGAAATCACTGAGGAAAAGGTAGAGGTGGTCATTCTTCATGTTGTTGGTATTATTTTGTCGTGGCATTTTTGTTGGCAACATGATCTAATTCTACTACAACAATCTTTTGCTTAGCCTTTTCAATTGTAATGTACTTTTCAGATGGCTCTAGGATCTTTACATGGTTGTTATTCTAGTTATCCTCTCCCACTGTGGCATCTTGAGCAACATCATCAAGTTGAGTTCCACTTCTAAGAGTGATGGCCTTACACTGTTCCTTCCCTTATGATCTCGAATTCTCGGTATCATTTGGTAATTCTCCTTGTGGTCTCAAATTTAAAGTATTTGCTATTTTCCCTACTTAATTCTCAAGAGCTCGGAAGGATGTAGCCTAACTCTGAATTACAATATCATTCTTAGCCATATATTCCTTCAGCAAGGCTTCAATAGAGGTAGAAGACGATGCTTGTCCCTGTTGAACATTTTGCCTCGACATAAGATGACTATAACCTGGTAGTGCACTGTTGGCATTCTTTCTTACAAAACTGTTTAGATTTCCCACACCTTGATTATTCAAACTAAAATTCAGATGCTTCTTCCACCCTGGATTATAGGTGTTGGAATAGAGGTTATTGTTCCAGTTAAAATTACCCATGTAGTACACAGATGCTGGATTTGATGGGCATTCATCAAACACATGATCTTCACCACAATAAACACATGCTGGCTCTATTACTTTCATCTCTTGAATTGTAGTGGGTCTCTTCATTTTTTTGATCATATTAGCTAAAGAAGATACTCGGGCTGTCAATGAAGTGATTGCATCGAGCTTCATGGTACCCATAACTTTCTTGCTAGTCCCAACTTACATGGTAGGATATTAACAATCATTGTTGGCCATCTTTTCTAAAATCTCATATGCTTCATAATAAGATTTATCCAACAAAGTACCATTGGTGGAGGCATTAACTACCATCCTTGTATGTACATTCAACCTATTATAAAATATCTTCATTTGTATCCAGTGCTGGAATCCATGCATTGGACACTTTCGAAGTAATTCCTTAAATCATTCCCAAGCTTCATATAGCGTTTCATCCTCTAATTGCTAAAAATATGTGATGTTATTTCAAAGCTTGCGATTCATATTTGGGGGACTATACCATAGCAAAGATCATTCCATGATGCCACTGTTCCCGATGGCAAAACATTCAGCCACGATCTTGCACGATCTCTCAAATAATATGGAAATAGTTTAAGCCACAATGCATCTTTAGGAACACCTTATTTTTTAAACGAGTCATAGGCTTCTAGAAAAAGTCTTAAATGTAATTGTAGATCTTCAATAGGCAACCCGTTGAACTGTCCCATTGTTTGCAACATCTGAAACATCACCGGTTTTAGCTCAAACTACTGAGCTTGTATGTGCGGTCTGACTATTCCTGGATTCAAATATTCTAAAACTGGAACAACATGCTCTCGAATTAGTCTATCTCGATCATCTATCACACGACGAATAGGAGGATTAAAATCCTAACTATTTGGATTATCATTGAGACCATGATTATTTAGGCCAAGATCATTTCCTTCCCTAACCATATTTTACAGTTCTTTTCTCATTCTTCGCAAAGTTCTTTCGATCTCTAAGTCAAAAGGATATTCTTTGTTAGTAGGAATGTCTCTTCTCATACACTAACGAAAAACCTATAAAAATTAAATACAACTAAGTTAAATAAAACTATTGGAAGTAAGTAAAATAACAAAACCAAATTTCACCAAATTGTCGATCACCGGCAACGGCGCCAAAAGCTTATCGCGCGAATTGTACAAGTATACACATCGAATCAAGTAATAAAGTGATAAGTGAAATCGTCTCTATAGGGATTGGTTAGGTATACAATGACCAAGTTATTATACTAAAGTACGATTAATGTTATGGCAAAAATAATGTTAAGACTGTAGCGGTAATTTGAAGGAATAATAATAATTAATATGTGTAACTTATAAATGATGGAAAATGCTATGACAAGACAAGAGTAAAAATGCAATGGCAATTACGAGAATAATTACATGAATAATATGCGAACGAATAAATAAACAACTAAGAATCATATAGAAAAGATACTATGGCAAATGATAGATGATAGAGGGTCTACGATGTTGATTTGGAAGGTCAGGATTACCAAAATCTGCCCTTACTGACAGTAATGCCTCAGCAAAACCTTACTTAATCTATTGCTCAAGAGAGTTATAAAATGGTATGCTTCTTTCGAGAGTAAAACCTCAAGTTACCTTGCCTTAAGCGATATATGTCTATAGGCCTTAAGCACGCCACCCTGCACTGGTTCTTTTCTTACCATATGAGCACTTCTCTATGTCTAGAGTCTACTACAAGTATTTGGTCGACACTCACTCATATCATTCAATTTCAATCTCATTAACCTAACCTTGTCAGAATTAGATTAACTAAATGAACATGCTATACATCCATCTATGTCTAGAGTTCACAAACATGTAATTTTCTAAACCATTGAATGAAATAGTATATTAAAGTAGATCTATACTTCAATCATTAAAGAAAATAAAGGTTTCATCAATTAATCCCGACCGTATGGGATTTAGTTAATGGGTTGGCAATTAAAATTCAAATCCAAAGTATTATTCAACATTGTTTCAATCAAATCAATTCACGGAGGAACAAAGTAAGAATTATGGAAGAACTTCAGTAAGACAACTTTTACTTATCTAGTTCACACTCCAGTGACATAGTGTCCTGTGGTGGCTGAGAGGGACTACCTTCGTCTTCCTCTTTCCATTTCTACTCAACCGCTACCCTTTATTTTTACCTCTGGATCTCAACAGACTGTATTTGCTTCTTTGGCTTTTTATAAGCTTTTTCCCTAGGGTAAATCCAATAGACCATGATATCTTCTCCTCTTTTTTAGGCAGATTTTTCTATTACAAGTAGAGTTGGGCTGAGAGTGGTATACGTTGAGTGTTGACTTTGTTCTTCCTGGAATTACCATGGCATACAATGTGGCAAACTGTCCAACCTTTTGCTCCGACAAACCTTCATTCCTTTAAATCTTTCTCCACATCTTGCACCTAATGCAAAACCTTTTCACACGCAACCTAGCATTTAAACACAATCCAAGCTCCTAATGCAATTATAAAAATACTAATGAAATGTCTTAAAATGCAACTAAATGTACCCAAGTACAAGAAATTAGGTAGGTCTAAAGGCATGAAATAT
Organism: Gossypium anomalum; assembly: GCA_025698475.1. Classification (NCBI taxonomy): domain Eukaryota; kingdom Viridiplantae; phylum Streptophyta; class Magnoliopsida; order Malvales; family Malvaceae; genus Gossypium; species Gossypium anomalum. Next base: position 17,286,192 of record CM046957.1, read on the forward strand.
AACTCCTTGCAAGAATTATCACATCCCCAAACCTAAGTTATTGCTTGTCCTCAAGCAAAATATAAATGAATGCATGAATGCATAACTTTTGCCAGCACACATAACCATCTTGTACTGCCAATCTATTCAAAGAACAATATATTCATCAGTTCTCAACAATCTTTTTTCTCTAAAACATGTTCAAGTTTTAAAAGTTCGCTCAACAAAGGTTCGCCATTTTTAACTTGTCCTTCTTTCTCATAATCTCCCCCACCATTGCTTGCCTTTTAGGTATTTGAAGACTAGAACTTATTTTTCCTCGGGCCAAGCTCGATAAAGGACTCCACATCGGCCATCTTTAAACCAGTAGAATGCTTCTTTCTCACTCAAGTTAGAGATTTGAAGCATCAATTCACTAAAGTCTTTAACATACTCCTAAATAGAACCTTGTTGCGTAAGCTAATACAACTTAGCCCAAGCCTCCTTCTTGGCTAACTGTAAGTAAAATTTATTCTTTAGTTCTTTTTGGAATTCCTCCTAACTCCTAATTATGATCGCACCTCATTTCTTATCTGTGGATCTACGATGCCACCATAATAGAGCGACATTAGTAAATAGACAACAACAACGTTTACTTTAGTGTCATTATCCTTGATGCCCATTGCATGGAAGTATTATTCCATCTCTTAGAGAAAATTGTCCATCTCTCGTAGACCTAGTCCCCTTAAACTCCTTCGGCTTGGGTACATCCATTTTACGCTGCTTAGGGACCGAAGTCAGCATCCTTTTACCTACGACAACTTTGCACCTAGCAAGCTCTCTTTCGAGCTCCATAATTCTTGCCATCATGGCTTCAGTTTCCTCCTTCAAAGTCATAATTGAAGCTTTGATAACATTATTCCTCTTTTTCATCCTCTCGGTTTAATCATCCATGGCAATATTGAAGGTCTTTCTCATTGCTTCCCAATTGGAACTGAGAGCCTCTGCCACATAGTCCCTGAGCTGCACTCTCATCAAGTCTAACTCATCTGTACGTCCCTCAATTACCTTAAGTGTTTTCTTCACACCAACCATGGATTCCTCGAGATGAGCCACCTGACCATCCAAAGTCGACACAATATCCCTCGATCTGCTATTTTTCCTGGACCTTTCACGGGTCTCTATCAAGACATTCTTTTCATCTCCTTTTTTCATCATCTCAATTGGTGCCTTCCAAACACTGGCTCAGATACCAGCTATCATGGGGCTAAACTTTAGTCTAGCAAACCGTGCGACCTTAGGCCATTTTTTGGGTTCGAATCCTCCTAAATTAGCCTTTTTCTCAAAAAATGAAAATTCTCACAAAAATTCTCCAAGACACTGAAGCAAAGTAGAAGCAAACTCGAAATGAAAGAAGCTACAAACAAACAGAAAAGCCACAGAAAAATAGCGCATACCAAGTGTTTGAGTAAATGCTCTCAAGTTTATTCTATTACTTAAAGGTTTACAACTAAGTTATTAAAAATGAGGGGAAAAACCTTTATTTATAGTTGAGTTACCCTAGATCCAACGGTACAAATTAAGTTACATTGACAGTCATGATTTGTGCCTATCTACAACATGAGTGTCCTAAGGGATTTAAACTTTATTCATCTTTATCCCTTAGGATTTGCATAAATTACCTTGGTAAATATAATTTTACTAGAGTGTTTCACTAAGCCATCAATGCTTCGAGTAGGTGAATTTCTCCATATGTTCCACAAGTTTGGTCAATTCAAATGGGCCAAATGAGCCTCATTTAATAAGTTGACATCCATGAGATGTTCTGTGCGCAATGGTCACGAGTTTTGATTCACGGCCCATGACATAAGGGCTTTCATGATAATTTTATCATCAAATTGCACATTGAATAAAAGTTCATGTATAATTTTAAAATTTATCCTATTAGAATACTATAATAAACTACGTAAAACATATAAAAATTCCAAGCACAATTAAAAAAAATGAATCACAAAAATAAAATATACTAAGTAGAGTATAAATTGATAAATAACACAAAAATTAATATTGAAAAATTATTATATATTAAAACTAACTTTTTATCCCACGATGCACAGGTGAAATGTATATTTGAAAAATGAGGTTTCTTATACTTATGTTAAAATTATTGTAGAATGCACTAAGAATTACTAATGTATTAAAAAAATTTAAATATATTTTTTTCAATTTATACATTAGAATTAGAAGTTGTTGTTTTGGGCTAAGTATAATTTATTGTAAATTAAACGAGAGTTTACAAAAGAAAAATTTTAATCAATAAATTATTTTTAAATATTTAGTGGAAAACGTATAGAAACAAAAAAAAAAATTGAAGTAATTATTAATAAATAAAAAATGTAGTATAAATTTCTATAATTTTATTTTAACCTTTGTATGCAATAATAATGGTTAGAAGAATAGTTATTGACGCAACGGTTTAAAGTGTGTATTTAAATGTTAAAAAAAATAAATTTTGATGGAAAATGTAATAAGTAATTAGAATAATATGATATATAATTGAGAATTTAAATTTAAACATGAATAAATAGACGTAAATGAATTCAATAAATAAAACAGAAAGTATCGAATTGAATATAAATAAATGATTATATTTAGAATTAACAAAGTATTTGTTTTATTATAGATATTATGTTATACAATTTTACAAACAATATAGGAAGATGTTTTGTTAATTAAACAATTAAGACAAGTGTAGTAAATTAAATAATTATATTAAACTTGTGTTTCACAATGTAAATAAAATATTTTTAGGTTAAATTAGTAAATTAAGTTTTAAATTTTTTTTAAGGTACATGGAAATTTAAATTTAAAAGTAATGAAATAAATAATATAATTAATTTTATTAATAATATTAATGTCCTGTTTGGCATTGTGGTTTGCGGTGAAAAAAATGTTTTTCAACCCCAAAAGTAATGTGAATCACTTGGCTTTTGGGGTTAAAAATGTTATAGAAAAGTGTTTTTTCATTTAAACACAAAAGTTAGGGTTTACGTGCTTTTGTCTTTTTGTGCTTAGGGGTGTAAATTATCAAAAATATTTTTATTTGTATTAATTATTTAAAATTATTAAAATTTTAGATTATTTATATTTTATGTATAATTATATTAAATTATTATTTATTATTATATTTAAAATTTTAAAATATTTCATGTATAATTAAATTTACAAATAATTTATTAATTATTACAAATGTATTTAAAAAGTATATTTTGTGTATAATTATATTAAATTATTTAAATACTATCTAAATTAATTTATTTTTTTAATTTCTAACATCATGTCTAAAGTAAACATTTTAACTTTTCATTAGAATTTTCGACAACAATACTAAACACCTTAAATTAATAAAACACATTTTTTTTCCAAAGTTTTGAAAATCACTTATTTCAAACCTTGTCAAAAGCAATTAAAGAAATTTAACATTTATTAATTGAATTTAGTGACTGAGGGGAGTTACTACCATTTTTAGCATTCACGTGCTATGAAGGAATTGATTTTTTTAGATTTGTGGGTTATCTTTTATTTAGGTCCCTTGTAGTTTGAGAGTTCATCCTCATTTCAGTGGATAAATAGGTAACAAAGAATTAAATAGCATAAAATACAAACAATTAAGGACCAAAAATGAATTATTCAATTTCTAATAAAACAGGCTATCCCAAAGACTGAAAATCATCAGCGATTTGTACTTTCTAGTTTAGAAATAGGGATAAATCTCAAAAGTATATATGAACTTTAATTTAGTGTGCAATTTTGATATATGAACTTTGATTTGGTGTAATTATATACAGGTAACTTTGATTGTGGTTCAAATACATACATGAAACTTTAATTTTGATTCAATCATTTACATTTAAAGAAATAAATAATCAATTTATTTTTATATTAAATAAATATAATTATGCGTGCATACAATATATAAACATAAAATAATACTATATCAATAATTATGTTAATAATTTATGAAAATTTAATTAAATCAAAATTTCGTGTTTAATTAAATACTATTACCCCTAAAAGTTTTTCAAATTAATTTTAAATATTTAAAAATTATAATATCCTATTTTCCTTGTTTAATTAAATAAATGATATTTTTTGATAAGCGATTTATGAGCTTTAAAAATTTAAATAACGTCCAATTTTACTACCATAGTGTTTTTTTATTATTTAAATATAAACTTTCACACGTGCCATTTATTTGATTTGCCAAATATTAGTAAAAAAAACACATCCAACAAAATAAGTTTTCCTTGTTTATTCAAAACTAGAATATATATATATATTTGAAGTCAACATTTCAAAAATAAAATAAAATAAAATAAAATCTAAACACATACTTTCAAATCATATCTTATACCACTCTAAATCAGCTACTTATTCTTCGTGATTTGCCAGAAAGCCTTTTAGCCGTTAAGCTTACTCTGGCTTCAACTATACCCAATTATTAAAAAGTTCTTCCCTTAAATTCAGAATTTCATTGCTTTGTATAGATTCGAACTTCTATTTCTTCAATTAAAGGATGGGAGTGGATTGGGGATACCGTTTAAGAGTAGGGTATAGATTATTATGATATTTCTATATATTTCACCAATATTTCAAATCATATCTTATACAATTCGCCTGTTTTCCTGTCCATCAACCCTCTCTTTCTTTCTTTTCCTTCATTTCCCTTATCTCTTTTCAGTTTGAAAATCTATTTTGTGGGTATCTTTATTGTTTTCACATTTTGTGATGGACAGATGACGATGCCTATCATCGTTGAAACTGTAACAACCCGTTTTCAGAGATATCAGAATAATGGTTTTGGCACAAAAAAATTGATGAGTAAATTATCATTTTATTATTATTTTAATGTCTATGGGATGTTAGTAAAGTCATATTAAAATTTCGTTAAGAAATTTTGATGTTTGCATGATTAATAAAATGAAAAGGACTAAATTGTAAAAAGTGTAAAAGTTAAATTCTATTGGTTAAAAGGGAAAAAAAGCTATGGAAAGGAAATATAATGAACTTAAATGGTAATTAGACCATTTAAGTGGATAGTTATGGACAAGGTTTTATTGAAATTTTGATTATTTTTAAAGGGTAAAATGGTAAATAAAGATAAAAACAAATAAGCTAAAATAAGCTAAAATCATCATCTTCCTCCCATTTGTTTTCTTCTCAACCGACTCATCAATGGAGAAATAGCTAGGGTTCGACCAAACACTTTTCACTTGCATGTTATGTAGTTTTGCCCTGTTTTTAATTATTTATATGTTTTTGAAGTTGTATTAGCTTAATCTAGCTAGCGCGGGGGTCAATTTGTAAAACTGTTGAAGATTGAGGGTTATACCATGAATGTTCTTGAATGGTTCTTGATGTTAAATGGTAGATTATGAATCTTTGTTGATAAATAAATAAGTTTTACAAAGTGATTTTTGATGAAATTTAGAATTAGGGACTAATTTGTTAAAGGTATAAATTTTAGGGTTTTATTGAGAAATGATGACAAATATGGGTTGTTACAAGGTCCCTTGCATGCTTAGTTAACATGGATTTTGATTAAAATGGTTAGATTTTAAGTTATTAGTTTAAGGACTAAATTGTAAAAAAGTAAAAATGTTAGGGGAAAAATAGTAATTTTGCATAAATATGAAATTTGGACTAAATTGAATACTATAAGTATTAAATGAATTGAAATTGTCTATTTAGATCAGGATAGACCACGTACGGACCTAGATTGAGGCAAAGCAAAAGCTTCAGATTAGTTCGTTTTAACTTTTACGCCCTTAGTTGTCGAGGTAAGTTCATATGCAAGGATGTTATATTCATGTTATTCAAATGTATGTTATTATGTATTCATAATGTAATTGAATGATGTATGTCCAAATCAATGCTATGACGGTTATTGAGTCCTGGTTGAACCTTAGGAATTTGTAGGATACAAATGACATGTCATTAGGGATTTCATGTTTCAAGTGCTAGTCTTGAATGTCCTACCGATGGCTGAGGTCTTGTACTTGTCACAGATACTCTATAGGTCATTTGAGCGGCATCATGTAGCTTACATTTCGACCCACAGCTCGTGTAAACAAACCTATTTCATAGCTTGTGTGAGTAATGATGTAAAAGAAATGTTACGATTATGTAAAGGCACACTTCATGTGAGCTTTCCCGAGTATCCGATGAAATTCTAGATGGTTCAATGGGTATGAAAAGGAAATGGAAAGGGTAAGTGTTCAAATGTAATGTATCATGAACCTATGAAAAGGAATGGTGATCTAATGATATGAATACTTGTGCAAATTATTATTATGGATGAATTCAATTGAACCATGTACAAACATACTAACTTGTCTTTTGATGATGATGTATAGGCTTGTGCCAAGCTTGTGGTTTTGGTTATAATATGCTTAGACTTTATGTTATGTAAATGAATGGTAAGTTGTATTTTATTTTCTACGAACTTACTAAGCATTATGTGCTTACATAGTTTCTTTCACATGTTTTATAGATTATCGGAAGCTCGATCGGTTTGAAAGCTCATCGAAGATCTATCACATTATCCAACATAAATATCGGTAGTTTTTGAATGTTTTGGCCAAGGTTATAATGGCATGTATAGGTGGACTTGTAATGGTATTTAGTTGAATATTTAGTTGCTGATTTGGTATGTATAAGTTGTGTAAGTTAACTTTGTTGGTACATTTGATGCCTTGCTAGTTTGTGTCATTGTGCTATCTTAAGTTGCATGTTTGGAATGGCTCATATGGTAAGTTTTGAGATGGTATGATTATGGTCAATTTATGAATTGTTTTGGAAAGTATTGAATTAGATATAGATATTTGAAATCTGGTGAAATATGCATGTTTGGTAAGTTTTGATGATTGCATTTGAGGTGCCTTGAATGACATATTGGTTGGTTGATTTGGGACTCTTGAAATGGTCATTATATATATGTTTTGATAGGGTTTCAATGCCTTGAATATGTGTACAAAAAACCTAAAAGTTTATGCATGAAATGGTATTACGAACAGTTTGATTTTAGGTAAATTTGGGTTTACACAGCCTGAGACATGGGCATATGAATCAACCGTGTATGACACACGGCCTGGCGACACGGCCGTACATCATCTAAGGTTTCCTTTGTATGCAAGTTAGTGAGTTACATGGCCTGGCACACGGCCTGGCACATAGGCGTTTGACATGACCATGTGACACGACCGTGTGACCCTACTCAGAAAGTTACACAGTTGATGAAACGGGTTGAGACACGGCCGTGTGTCCCTAGTTTGAAGGTTAAACAGCCTGAGACATAGACGTGTGTCTCAACCGTGTGAGGCACCCGGCCTGGCCATACAGCCGTGTGACCCCTATTTCCCAATTTTTGGGAATTGTTTCTAAGTTATTTCTAGGGCCTTGAGGGCTCAATTTAGGGATGATATGTATGTGAATGATTGATTTATGATATGTTTATGTTATTAAATGAATTTAAGTTTAAATGTTTCGATTGTACGGTAATGCTTCGTAACCCTAATTCGGTGACAGATACAGGTTAGGGGTGTTATAGAAACACCATCGACCACCGGTAATTTCTTTAAGAAAATGGGTGGCTCTTCATTTACTTCTTAATATGTTTATAATTCGAGAGTATTTTAGAATAATAAATGATTTCATGAGTCAGTTTAGACCTGTGTTGTCTTAAGTTTTATATGTTTTTTGTTTGTTCTTCCATTGTTTAATAAGTATTCACTTTTAGATGTTTTTGTCTACTCTTGTAGTATGCTTTTTAGTCTTGCTTATGCATGCAGTCTTGCTTTTGCGAGTGATTTTAGGGCTAGTTTTGTCGTTGTCCTCTCTAGTTTGGTGAATGCTTGGTTCTTTTACCGATTTATGCCCGTCACTTTGGACCATCCGAGGCTGATTTCTTTATCATATTAAGTGTTTGCAATCATTCCAGATATGTGGTGCCTGAGTTGTGACAGAGCCAATTGTTAGCGTGTTGTAATGTTCTATTGATGTTGAGACTGAAGCCTTTGTTGTGTTGATGGAGCTTGTCCTTCACTGCCTACAATGAGTGCTTGTTATTGTAATAGCCCATTTTAGTGTTAAATCAAAACAGTGGTTTCAAGACCACAAATTCAAAGTGAAAATATTCACTTTATTACTATTTTAAGGTCTACAACATGATAGAATAATTGTGTGAAAATTTCGTTAAGAAATGTTATTGATTGAGTACTCAATTTGACTAGAAGGACTAAATTGCAATAAGTGTAAAATTTGAGTTCTATAAGTTAAAGGTAGTAAATTATTATGATTTTTTAATTAGAGGTCCTTAAATGGCAATTAGACAATTGAACTTTTGGGTGGACAAAAATGGGCATGGAGTAAGTGAATTTATAAAGTTTAAGTGAAGGGTAATTTGGTAATTTGGTAAATAAAGACAAATTCACTAAATAAAAGATGTTCATCTTCATCAATTTAGTCCCCCTAGCCGAAATTTTGAGGAGAAGACATAGCTAGGGTTTGGCCAACTTTCAAGCTTGATTGTAAGTCCATTCTTGTCCCATTTTTAATGATTTCTATATTTTTAAGATCGTTGTAACTTGATCTAGCTATTTCAAGGACTAATTTGAAAGAAAATTAAAGTTTAAAATTTTACCCATGTTAGATGTGCTTGTATTTTGATGTTTGATGATAGAAAATGCATGTTTGTTGTTAGATAAACAACATTTGTAAAGTGATTTTCGATAAAAACGTCAAATAGGGACTTATTTATAAAAGGTTATAAAATGTGTAGAAAAGTGTGAGTAAATGAAAAATGTGGGTTGTTATGAGTACTAGTAATATTCGGCTAGGCCTGGGTTGTGATGAAGTTGAATGAAATTCATTTTACGAGCCTAGGGATTAAATTATAAAATGTTGACATGTTAGGGGCAAAAATATAATTTTTGCCATAATGTGTTTTTGGGCTACATTGAATAATGTGATGATTAAATAACTTAAATTTGACATTATAGATCAAGAAAAATGAAGTTCGGATCTAGATCAGGGGAAAAACAAAATAATTGACGAATAGATCCCTTTTGTCGTTTTTGCATTCGAGGTAAGTTCGTATGTAAATAAGCTTTCTTATAATTGTATTTTAATTGCTTTAATTTTTGCATGAATTGTATAAAGGACTCTACGGACACGTTCGACGATGTGTTGGCAAGTGAGAATTCCCAATCGAACCTTAGGAATAGATTAGGATACAAGTGACATGTCACTAGGGTATTATGTTATGTGATACGGGTGTTGGTCCTGTACATCCTACCGGTGGCTGAGTATACCGACATATGTTGCAGTTACTTGACAGCTTGTGCAAGCAGCACCGTGTAGCTACATCTTGATTGACAGCTTGTGTGAGTAGGCCCGTTGATGGCTCGAGAGCGAGCATATATGTGTTATGAGATAGAGGTAGCAATGGCTACATATGTGACACCTTGTGTGCAAGGTTTCCTGAGTATCTGATATTATTATTCTGAGTGGTTCATTAGGCATGTCAACGATGAGAATAAGTATGAAATTATTACGAGATGGTACAGTTATGTACATAAAGCTTATGATTATTAAATTCGTAAAATGATAATTTCAAGGTAAGTTTGTGATGGAATGAGATTATGGTAAATTACTTTATCTTATATCATATTACTTGAATGTTAAATGTATGGTAAGATTTGCTTATTTCTTTCATACAAGCTTACTAAGCTATATAGCTTACTCCGTTTTATTTTTCTATGTTTTGTAGTGTTACCAAGCTAGCTCGGATTGGAGTTCGTCGAAGATTGCATCACACTATCAAACTATTATTTTGGGTATCAATGATCTTAAACATTTTGAGTCTATGGCATGTATAGGAACTTGGTCATTTTGGTATATGTGTCATTATGAATTTGGCCAAATGTGTTGGCTTATATTTGCTTGAGGTGATTTGGTATTTAGCCATGTAATTGGCTTATTTTGGATAAAATGGTTGTAACCTATTTATATAAGTATATGAAGGCTTTTTTTATGTGTTTTGTAATGGTTCGCTATATGCTTATTTATGACTATATAGCTTTGTTGTTAAATGATTGAATTTGGCTCATTGTTATGCTAGAAGATCTATATGATACAATGCAAATTAATAGTAGCCATATTGAAGTTTGTATATTGTGAGTTTGGTATGATTTGGTTTGGTAAAATATTATGTTGTAAGTATGTTAGGTATTGAAATGACATGTTTTAGCCTTGATTGTGGATGTTTTGGTTGTCTAAGTATGCTATGATTTGTGTCATTTGATGTTGTGTATGCGTGTGCAAATGAGGGTGGCAAATTGACTTGGTAGATAGCCTTTATTTTTGTCCACACGGGTAGACACACGGCCTACCCCATGAGCATGTGTTTCGGCCGTGTGTCCCCTACACATTAATTTTGAGAAACAGAATGCTCATAATTGAGCACACGGGTGGATACACGGGCGTGTGTCTCAGCCGTGTGAGGAACATGACCCCAGCCATGGGCGTGTGTCCTGACCGTGTGAAGTCTGCACCTATTTTATGAAAATTAATTAATCACACGACCTAGCACACGAGTGTGTGGCTTGGCCGTGTGACTTCAATTTGTTCATGCCTTGTAAAACAGAGAGTTACACGGGTTAAGGACATAGGCGTGTGTGACCCTAAGGCCTGCCCACATGGGCGTGTCCCAAACCACACGGGCGAATACACGAGCGTGTGTCTCAGCTGTGTGAGGAACACTGCCCCGGACATGGGCGTGTGTCCTTACCGTGTGAATTCTACACTTATTTTATGAAAATTAATTAATCACACGACCTAGCACACGAGTGTGTGGCTTGGTCGTGTGACTTCAATTTGTTCATGCCTTGTAAAATAGAGAGTTACACGGGTTAGGGACACAGGCGTGTGTGACCCCAGGGCCTGCCCACACAGGCGTGTCCCAAACCACACGGGCGTGTGACCCCTGTACATAACAAAAATCTTCTAAGTTTTATAAAAAATTCCTAAGTCCTCGGTTTAATCCCAGACCACTTCCAACGCATGTTTTGGGCCTCGTAGGCTCGTATTAGGGACTTTATGACTGAAAGTAAATGGTTTTAATTTGATTGAAATTTATGACTCGAAATTGTATGATTGTTTGTGATGTAAGTCCAGTAACGTCTCGTAACCCTGTTTCGGTGTCGAATACGGGTGAGGGGTGTTACAATTATCCCCCGAATTGTATGGTCTCATTCATTGAATGAATTAATGAATTTTCCTTTCAAAAAACAAATATTTCAGCCAAAACATGGATGTTACTTGAAACAAATTATTAAAAATTAAGAATAAATTAATATTTTTTATAAAGAATAAATTAATATGTAATTTTTTTTATGAACAAGCCTTTATGGTAAAATATAGGATAAACTAATCATTAGCCACTAAATTATGATGTAAGTTTTTGTTTTGGTCATTTAACTAAATAAAATTACAATTTGGTTACTAAACTATTCGAAAGTGTTCATTTAAGTCACTAAATTATTCAAAAGTTTTTATTTAATTTACTAGGCTGTTAAGTTTTATTTTTAAAAAAGTTCCGCCAACGAGTTTCAACCGATGATTCCATAACCGATACAGTGAACTAGTACCTATCAACGAGTAGAAGAACATACCTTAGATCCAAGTCAATTTGACAGTCAGTGTTGGAGATTGGAGAAAAAAAACTATTTAAATTTTGGTTTTGCAAATTCGTGATATTCTAAGCTATTTCATGAAAAAAAAAAATTGTAAAAGAGAAAGAGAAAGATAAAGAGAACTTTCGATTTGATTGGTGCAGAAGTGTGAACAGAAAAAGCTATATAGTATCGATTTTAACAACACAATGACTTAAATGAAAAAAATTCAAATAGTTCAATAACCAAATGTAAACTTTTTTAGTTATGTGATCAAAATAAAATTTTACTCATAATTTAGTAACTAATGATATAATTTACTCTAAAATATATTGAATTCTCAAATAGAAAACTTAATTTAAAACCTTGAACACAATATTATTAAGATTCACAATCACTAACTTTTAAAAAATTAAATTAAAACAGACTAATAGAACACTTTAATCATAAAAAATTCAATTAATTAACTGTATAAGCTCTCCATTAATGTATATAATATGAAATTAAAAATGGTTTTCTTTGTAGTTTACTTACCCGAAATAATAATTTTTAAAATTTTATGGATCGATGTTGGCTCAACAGCTACTTGCTTTCGTGGGAATATTTCCATCACATGGCTTATGAATTACGGGGAGCTATGACTTTTGGACCGCCATTGAAATGTCTTTACAATTAATTTCTTGCACATGTCTTGATAAAAATAGTGAATTCTAAGTAACTTTTAGCAAAAGGTTAAAAAATTATATTCAATGCATTACTATTTTATTCATTATTAAAAACAATAACATAACACTTACTCTGCCATTAAATAAAATAAAAAATACAAAAAATTTATAAATAAATATTAATAATCTTATTTAAACAAATTAAATGTTAATTTATTATAACTATTATAAATAAGTATTAACAACACTCGAATTTACTATTTAGGATCTGAAGTTCATGGTCTAAGAGTTATAATGATTAGTGTTTTGGATTTTAACATTTATTTCTAATTAGTTATTTTTTAATTATGTTTAAATAGAATTATTATTGATTAATCGTGTATTGTGTTATTATTGACTAATGATATATGAAGAGCATCAAATGTTTTCTCATAAAATAAAAGTTCATATAAATTAATTGAATTAAATATGATCTCATACTAAAACAAAATTAATTCCTTATAGAAATAAAATTCTCAATTCTCCTTGGCTTCTTTAATTTCATTGCTTTCAGATTATGGCTTCATAGGATCAATTGGTCATACTTTGCCACTAAAAACTTTAGGAATTTGCGTTCACTTGAATTAAATGAGACAAACTTGCATGAAAGCATAGGGAGGGCTGTACTTGAATTCGATTCAGCTTTGGCTTTGCACATGCTGAATTTTGACATGTTTTGTTAGTTTTAAACGCTTAAACTGCTATTGCATTTTTTTCCCTCTCCATATCTGGTTCAGAGATCAATGTCACGTGTATTTTGTTTTTCAACTAAACATTGAGCAAAGCAATAAGCATGTAAAGAGATGGAAATAGTCGCAATAAAAAGGAAGCCGTGATCTAAAATTAAAGGTAAATTATGAGATTTTTTTTTTTTTTTTGAGTTAAGTGAATTATGAGATTTGAATCTGAGACTTGATTTAATTCTTGATTTGAACTTGAAGTGAGATCCACATGATTTAAAAATTTTAAATTCAGCTGACTTATTTTGACTGCTAAAATGATAGGTACAATATGTCCCAATACGCACAGCTCGATTAAGGTATAGGGCATGTGTGGATGGATGTTGTGAAAAGTACTACTGCAATTCAAAGACAGTGGCAAGACATTTTATTCTATCCATGACTATGTTCATATATGTTAAGATAAATTATATGTTTGTACATTTATTTTGTTGTTGATTTTGCTCGTATATAATTTCTTTGGGAAATGGCTATCGTTTTGATGTAATTAAGAAATATTATGCTTCAGAACTTTGAGATTTTAGGTAACTGTTGTAACTTCAAAATATCTAAGTCAAATATAATAAATGAATCAATTTGAGTTTTCTTAATTTTAAGAGTTAATTGAGTCAAACATCTCTAAGCTACTTCTTTCATTTTAAATTGGTTCTTAGATTTTAAAATATTTTAAATAAATCTTTAAACTATCGGTGTCATATGAATAAAATCCTTCCATTACTAAAATCGTTTATTTAATCGTTAAATGAGACGTCAGATCTTATGTGATATAATTAAAATGAAAATTTTAAAGAAAAATAAATATTGTAAGAATGGACGCTGTAAACATCTTGATTTTTGAGGTTTTTAGAACTTTTGTAGAAACTATCGTTCAGTCTCTCTCTCTCTCTCTCTCTCTCTCTCTCTTTTTTAAGAAAGTAAAAAGAACAAAAAATAGGGGAACAAAGAGAGAATGATGTATTTTTATTCATTAATGAGATATCAACAATGTTTCTCCAAAGTCTATATTTATAAACACAAGAATAAGGGTGAATATTCTATCGAATCGAGCAAAAAGAATTCGAGCTGACGAGTCCTATTTTATCAATTTCAAATTGAGTCGAGTGAAATGAAATTCGAGTCAAGTTAAATTGAGTGAAATTGTTTGAGTTAAATTAAAAAATTAAACATTTTAAATTAAAATCTTGTTACAATATAATTAATTCTATATTGGAGGATATAAATTTGAAACCATATACATTTGAAACTTTTTCAAAGCAAAATAAGAGAAAAAAAAATACTTTAGTATGGTAAACATAAACGGTTAATTTGCTTATTTAGGTCCCAAAATTATAAATTTTTTATATATTCTTTAGAATTTTTTTATTTTTTATAATTTTTTAAAAAATTTTGAATTTAAAAAATTATTTTGATTTTTTTTTTAACTTTTGTTGTCAGAGAGTCTAATTGATTATTTTCAAAATTCACAGGGACCAATGGGTATGTACACCAATTTGTTATTTAAGTTATTCAGATTGTAAAATTCAACTTGAATCGAACTTGAAAATCAAATTACTTATTCGAGTTGACTCAAAAAATTTGAATAACTCAATTCGATTAACTCGAAATTCAAAATTTCTTTTTGATTTTTTTTGAGTCAAATTGAGTTTTATCAACCTATACAAGAAGTATAAAGGATACAAAATTCTACTCCTAATGGACATTAGAATCCTAAAGTATATCAAACTACTTATACTAATGGACATTCACTTTATAATAATAAAAAATTTATAACACTCCCCCTTTAATGTCTATTCATAGATTATCTGTCTCATTAAAACCTTACTAAGATAAAAACCCAATGGTTAAAATTTTCTTAGTGAAAAAAAAGAGTACACATATTCGTAATACACATAACATGTTACCTCATAAAAAAATATTACTATGAAAACCCAGTGGGACAAAACTGATGTGTCGTAAATCGATATGGTAAATTTGACCATTTTCACAGTTAATGACCTTGATTTCAAGTTGCATTTAGAGTTATTTTGTGTGTTTTAGCATTAGTATTAGGAGTTTAATTAGATGTTGATTTTGATTATGTGTTGATTCTGATTAGGTTTTCACTTTTTTTAAGCATTTATATTAATTACCTTCAATTAAGAACTTATTCTCTATGAAAATGGTAATTCAAGTCTCAAGTGGATGTTAGAATGAAGAAGAACACAAGTAGTGAAGAGAAGTCATGGAAGAGCTTGTTGTCACGACCAAGCTTATACTAACTTGCCAAGAAGTTTCCATCACCATCCTTTGTCACAACCATAGAAGAAGTGACGTCGCAACTACGTTCTCACTAAGTTGAATACTAAGGTTACTTATTCATCCATGGTTGTGACCATTAAAATGGACTTGTCACGACCATGAGGCCATTCACTTGGAGGTAGAATAAGGGAGATGGAGCCATTGTAACACTCAAGCACGGCCTAGACGTTATGGTCGAATTCGGGAGTGTTACGAAGAAGGTTTTTGAAATCGATGATACTTCGATAAAACGTCCAAGTTTAATAAAACATTTTCATTTATATACTTATTACCGACCTTTACATGTTATCCTTTAAGGTTAACCAAATCATTTCACAGCTGAATTTTGAAAAATTGTTTAAATCAAAACCACACTCGTGTTTTCAAAAACAACATTTGTTTGCGTAAAATCGATATTTTGTCGAATCGTCATAGGCTAAAAATCATAACACATCCAAAACAAAAATTTAAACCAAATAGTCCAAAAAGTCCGGAGAGTCCAAAAATTACAAAACTCTCACGAAAACCAAAATTTTAGTAAAAACCATTAAATTATAATAATAATAATAATAATCATAAAAGTCTACCGTCCAGTGGTCACCACTGAGCCTCCATCGCACCGACCCGTCTATGTTTGTGGATTACCTGAACAGAAAAGACTAATAGATGTGAGTTTTGGTAAACTCAGTGTGTAACCCAACAGAAGTCGTCATGCAACATACATAAAATTTCTTGTACAGTTAGATGCAGATTCGAACCTAAGTCCATAACATATATAGATATTAGAAACAGATAAGTAGAATAGATATACAAAATCCTATCCCCATCCTCTACACACCATCTCCGACCATCCCATCACAGCTTGTGAGGTTAAAAACACCCACCCATCCCAACACACCATATAGTGTCGATGTGACACGAAACAAAATAATATGTAGCCAAGCTGCTAGAATATAGGCGAAATGTCGCCATACAGATCACTTCCTCCACATATGCAAATCCCACACCAAACACAAATACAGAATACAGATACATAATTAATAGATTTAACATGCTTAGCATGATCGTATACAGATAACATGCATACACAAATAGTACGGTCAAACATACATATCAATTTCTACTCAGATCAAACTATCAGGATATTAGATCACATGAAAAAGGGTTTGAATAGTCCTTATCGGCCTTAAGGTAGGCCTACAGTCGATTGAAATGACCCGTACGACCGTAGGGAAAATTTTAAAATTTTGGACCCACATGCCTGGATTGACCTTGCCTGTGTGGCCCACATCGTCTGGCCCAAAACTCACACGCCCGTGTGCCCACATGCCTAACTGGCCTAGCCTATGTGGCCTACACGGCCACACTCACACCATTACACGGTCGTGTCTCGCACTCAGCCATCCATATGGCTGGATACATGCCCGTGTGGCGTCGACAGTGCCCATTTTCTGACTTTGGTTGAACATCCATTTTTCGTGTTTAGGGAACACACCTGGTACAATTTTGAAGCGGAACCGCTCCTGATACCACCAGCACCTAAAACCAGAATTCCAACGATCAACTTTAAGTACCGAAACACCAATTATCAAAACCCCAATCAACATATTGGAATGTAGGACACAAACAAAAAGCTCAATCACTTACCAGAACAATTACGACAACCCTAACACTTTACACGATAGACGAAGAATTCTGATCCCCTTGATTATCATCTAACACCATAATACACAACAATAACACAATCGAAAATGGCCTGCAATTGTACAAAACTTTAAGAGCACTTACCAATCACAACCCGAGCAGGAATCACAGAACCAAAATGCAGAGATTGACGACAGTTTTTGAATGGAAAAGGAGAAGGTAGCAAAAGAAAGAAAAAAATGAAAGTGCAAAGAAAGGGGAGAACAAATTGACGACAGTTTCTTTTTGGAAGAGAGAGAACAAACTTTGTAAAATATAAAATAAAATAAAATCAAAACAAATAATATCTATCCTAACCACTAAATCCCACTAACCACTAAATCCCACTAACCCACTAACTCTCAACTCCTTCAGAATTTTGGCTCCTCCAAACCTCTATCAGACACCCGAAGCAAAAATTATCACCCTCACTCACGTAAGGATTCAAACATAGGACCTTCAGCACACTAACTCCTTACCATTCATACTAGTAGGCTCATTCTGATATGGGTTTAGAAAGAATTTTATAATAAGCCTACATAGCAGGGATAAGGCTAGGATGAAAATAACAGAATTTGCTAAAAGTAGGACTTGAACCCAAGACTTCACAAACACACCTAGAACACTTAGCCACTAAAACAGATACACATTTGTGTCAGATTTCACAAAAATAGACTTAAATTATTTAGGGCGTTACAACCATTTTCGCGACATCAAAAATTTCTTATTGCGACTATGACCCTTTGAATGGAATAAAGCTTGAAACGGAGATACCATGGTTGTGACCATGGGAATCGCGTGGTCGTGACATTATGGTTGTGACAACAATGCCGTAACTACAAGATCTAGAGTGGTTACCATGGGTAGTGAAGTTCAATTTTGACCCAATTGAGTTTTTAAAGGCTTTTATCATGTGTTTAATCGAATGAAAATTATGTAAACGAACATTTCTAAGACTTTTAGTATAGATAAAATCATTTTAAAAAGATGATCAGGGGGAGCTGAATAGGAATTAGAGATTATAATAGATTTTTAGCTAAGTAATTTTAACTTTATTTTCTTTGCACAATTTCCTGTTATTTTGTAATCATTGTCTTAGTTTCTTCTTGTGAACATTGTCCTTTTCAATTTAATATTCAATTACTTTGGTTCTATACATCAATTCACTATAATTGCTATTGGGCATCAAGATGGAAGTGTGGATCAACTACAATAAAGCTTCACAGGCAGAGATTTCCTCATTTTAAATAAACATTTCTGAACCTTTTTAATCTCCTTTGATTTGATCTTGTTAAATTGAATGGAAGTCAGGTGTATTTTTGTGGTTAACATGAATTTGAGTTGAATTTGTATGGTGATTGGTTATATTGATTACTATTGATGTGATTTTTGCCTAAATCTGACTTTGGTGCATTGTTTAGTTCAATTAAGATTGTTAATAGCCTAAGATTATATGAATTTGAGTTGATTAGTTAGGCTGAGAGGATACCCTATTGAGTTTAAATAATTTATTTAGGCTTTAAATGTATCAATCTGAGAGGAGAATTCATTGGCGCTCCGATTAATCACTTGAGATTGAGAGGTAAAATATTTCTAGGAGGATAACCTTGTGCTTAAGTTACTTATGTTGAAATCTGTTAATAATAAGAGAGATAACCAATCACTTCCTAATTTTCCATTAGTAATCAAAGAATTGAACCTTTTAACTTTAGTACCTTTACAGCACGTTTGGTTCAATGTAATGGAATAGGGCTGTAATTGAATAGGGCTGTAATTGAATAGAGCTGTAATGGAATAGAGTTGTAATCAGTAATTCAACTATTTGGTTGAATGGAATGGAATAGAACTGTAATAGTATTCTTATGTTTGGTTGAATGGAATGATGTTGTAATAGAATAAGAAAAAAAAAACTAAAATGACCAAAATACCCTTAGAAGAATTTTTTTGTTAGGTAGATGATTATTGTTATTATTATTAAATTTTAATAAGATTATTATTAAAAATAATTTAATAAAAATAATAAATAATTTAACCATATTTTAACATAACTATTATTAAATATAATTTAATAAAATAATATATAATTTAATAAAATTCTTAATATAATTATTATTATATGAATTAAAAAATCATAATATATAATACTATAAAAATAATATATAATCTACTTTATTAATTTTAAACTGCACTTCATATTTAATGTGTTAAAATATCATTAGTGAAAAAATTTGATTATTCTACAATAAAAAACAAAATATAAGAAGTAATAAATAACGTGAGAATTATATTTCACATCCAACCATAATATTCATATATTAACAAAAAGTTACATGATTTCATTAGTTTATATGTCATAATCCATATGTTATAAAATTTTACAACCTCAAAAAGTTACAACATTGTAATGACATTCTATCATGTCATTGTACCATCCAAATATTACAAACACAAAAAGTTACCAAAATATCATCAACATAACCATGATTTTTAATGGTCAGCAAGAAATCTTCTGACCCATTCCAATCGCATAGAAGAAGGTAAACTAAAGAAAATGATCATTTGCGTTTGATGATCTGGAATTTTGCTCAATGCGCGAAAGCGCTCATCCTCAGTTAAACCTCCTACTTCACATAAAGTTGGATATAATTTTAGAGCACTTTCTTGAATGGTCATTTCTGACTTTTGTTGAATTAGCACCTCGGAGGCAATACTCCTACTGATTTCAACGCCAACGGTCTCGATCTTTTTCGCCAATAAAGTGGCAGCATCATTAAATGAAGTAGAAGAAATATGATCACTTGCATCAGAAATCTTTTTTTTTTCTTTGAAAATGTGGAATCACCTTGGTTTATAGCTGGTTGCTGTTGTGTGCCTGAAAGATCCATGTCATCCAAAGAAACATCAGCTTTGCATCCATGGAAATAATTTCTTTCTTCATGAGTATTTGTAGTAGCTATATCCTCAGCATCTATTTCTTTAATAATATTAGCGGCTGTTTGAGCATCTTTCCCAATGGCTCGATCTTTTGCGTAGATGGTAGTAAGTTGATCATAATAAGGGAAACTACAATGTTTGAACTGAGCGACTTCTTTATGACTCTGTAAAAATGAGGAATTCATATTAGATAAAATTTTGGTCAAAAATAAGATAATAAAGACTTGAAATAATTCTTACATTTATATATGAGTTCCACACCGCATCTTCAGCAACAACAAGCTGCCTATGCTTATCCCAACCAAAACCGCTATTGTTTTTTCCACTAAGCATGCCATAAACGATTGACCAATCCCTTTTCAATGTCTTAATCCTCGATTCAAGATTAGGTTTAGCCTTCAACTTGGCATTAGGTAAAACTTTTTCCAACATTTTTTCCAACTCATTTAAATAACTGGCTTTAAATCTCGATCAGCATTAAAGGTTCCAACATTGTGCAAGTCGACCATACAAGCAACCAACACAGCATCTTCTTCTGGAAGCCATTTCCTTTTGGTTCCTTGAGAATTTTGGGAAGAAACACTTTCTTGTGAAAAACCTGACATAGCTATCTTAAGAAAAAATTTAAACATAAGTTCAATATTATGAATCAAAAAGTCAACACTTTATAAAATTATAACACATGATGAATCAATAGAAAATAAATTATAATTCAACAAGTATAGTACAATACAAAAAACAATTCAAACACCACCAAAGTTTCATAAACTAGATACATGAAATAACAAAAACAAATTAATGTTTACTACTTTTACCCTAAACCTAACTAATTTCTAGATGCTTGCCATTCATCAAACATTTGGTTGGCTAGTTCCATCCTCCAAGTAGCCTATGCATCCGATGGATGAATATTTGTGATATTCGGTTCATCATCATCTATCATATTACTAGGTAATCCTTCTCCCAACTCCGCTTCAATAGGATCAAGACTCATATAGGTTCGAATAAAATTATGGAGTAAACAACATGAAATAATGATTCTATTGTGCACCCTCACAGGATAGAATGATGGACTCCTAAGTATTCCCCATCGAAGTTTTAATAACCCAAAACATATTTCAATAACATTACGCGCTAAAGCATGTTTCATATTGAAAAATTCTTCCAGAGTACTTGGCTGGTAACCCTGAGCCACTCATTCAAATGATATCTTTGTCCTCTAAAAGGTGCAAGAAATCCCTCACAATTTGTGTATCCAGCATCAACTAGATAATAACAACCTATAAAAAAAAACTATTTGTCATGGTTAATTTCCCAAAAAAGTATGATCTTAAAGATTTATTCAAAGTTCTCTAATTTTTACACTTTTCTATGAGGAACTTTTAGTCCATGTCTCCTACTAATGGCATCTCGAAGAACCCGTCCATCAGCAACAAAACCTTTCCAACTAGGAAGAACATAAACAAAATGCATATTAGGTGTACAAACACCTAACATATTTGTTGCTATGTCACCTTTTCGCTTTTGATATTTAGGTTTATCAACTGTTGGAACCCTAATCTTGATGTGGGTTTCATCTAAAGCACCTAAGCAATTCTACATCACATGTATAAAACCTCGAGTTAGGATACTATATTTAAATCTAAGTTAACTAAATTATGTACGAGCTATATATAGAACTCACTCCAATACCTTGAACCATTTCCCCATTAGGTCTGTAGAATTAGCTGTAATTGGCTCTGCCTTTTCAAATAGCACATCTTGTAAGCGTATGACAGCGTTTAAAACATTGTGAAATGATCTGCTAACGGTTTCCCCAGACCTTTAAAGTGATGCTTGATAACTCGATTTTTAAGATGATGAGAAATGATATGTAAAAACATTGCCACTTGCTCATCAATAAGCATCTTCCTTGACGACTTCAATCCCCCTAATGTTTGTAACATCTCATATAGTTTAAAAAAGGCAGTTCTATTCATCCTAACTTGTTCAATACAAGTCTCGTCACTAGCATATACAAGTCTTTTCACATAATCTCGTTTTGCATAAAAATCTAAAATATAGGATCTAATCCTTGGTCTATAAGTATGCAGGCTATGGATGGCACCCAATGTAAGTAAGAACCAACTCGCAATTGTACACAATTGCAACCATATTGTCAATGCAAGACCAATTCTTTTACGCCTCACACTTTGTACTATTAAAGGCAGACAAGCCATTACTGCAAGATATTAAAGTGTTACATATCTTCAAATCATAGTAAAAGGGTCACATTTCTTCAATACTAATTTCAATAATAGTAAAACAAAATCAAAGATATTAATTTCTAAAGAACTTAGAGTGGTTCAGTGAATACAAGAAGCTCAACTGTGGGTGGAAGAAGCAATCAAGCAAGCCAAAATAGAAGATGAAGTAATAGCACACTGTCAAAGAAAAATGAACAATACATATTTATCAAATTTCATTCCACAAAATCGACTATTTGTTTAGCAAATAATAATATCTTGAACATTAAAAGATAAATTAATAATGGACATCTAATCTTGAAATATACTAACGGAATTAAAAAGCATGGTAGCCTTACAGATATATTACTCAACTACATACTTAATTTATTATAATTCAAAATATTTGATGCAAATACACGTACGAATTGGGTAGGAAATTAAATATTGTCAAGAATTAGTCCAATTGATAATTGCCCCAACTTGGATTTCATTATCAATCATTTTTTTTTGTATAAAAGAAAATTTAATTTTATCAAATATTATTTTATTCGAATAACTTTTTTGGTGTTTGTTATTATAAATGCGATAAATTCATAAGTATTGTATAAGTACAAATATATATCTGAATAATTATTGTTATAAAATAGAATGAATGAAAAATTAGAAATATATAAGAGACCCATTACCAGGCGACATTAGTCAATCAAGAATCAAAGAAAAAAATACAGCCGGTGCCTTCAGTTTTATAAGCCGAGGAAACAAAGAAATATATCAGAGACCCATAACAAATTTTGATACCTCCCTATTCTAAATGTTAACAATGGGTTTTAGCTATACAACTTTCAGCAAGAAAAACAATTTGGACGATCAAAGATGACCATGAGAAGCATAAAATAATTCCTCAAGCTTATATGATGTTATACCGATCTGCAACTCAATAGCAATATGTAAAAGAGATCGTACTTGGTACAAGGATTAAAAAGCATCAGAAATGACGGTGCCTACTAAAATGCTTTCAATGTTGCTAAAATGTGGAACTTCCGAACACCAATGGAAAAAGAAAATGAAGGAAAAGACAAAATAGGAACGCTATTGCAAAGAAAATTACTTGAATGGGTTCCTTTCAGACATTTTTTACCTCATTAGCATCAAGTTCTCTTAGGAAACAACTAAACATCCTATCATTAGCACTACATAACAAAAGTTACAAGAATACCCACTAATTTGGAAGCATTCAATAAAAGAAATC
Organism: Gossypium anomalum; assembly: GCA_025698475.1. Taxonomy (NCBI): domain Eukaryota; kingdom Viridiplantae; phylum Streptophyta; class Magnoliopsida; order Malvales; family Malvaceae; genus Gossypium; species Gossypium anomalum. Next base: position 17,309,697 of record CM046957.1, read on the forward strand.
TTTCGATGACATTACATAAATCCCAACATTTATAAAGTTTTGCTCGCCTCCACCTTAGCATAAGTAGTCAAAGCCTCAAAAACCAGGAGACATCCACCAAATACAAGAAGAAAAAGAGTGTAAGGATATATCATTCCATACATTTAACGAAGAATATACATGTTCATTTCTTCTAAAATAAGAACAATCTGGGCCAAATACCTTACATATACTTTCTCACTCTATCATAAGAACTTAAAGAGAAATTCCGAACAAATATAATTAACCTAAAATAACTTGAATTAACCATTACTTCACTTCCTATAAATCTAAAAATAACATAAATTTCTAAACACCAATATAAAATGCTTACAAAAATTCCAATTCCATCGTTACCTAAAAAAATACAACTGACCGTAAACCAACTTCCTATGAAACCAAAACCAATGACTGAGTGAAATTAACATAACTTGCTTGATACCCAGATGAACAAATACAAAATTGAAGATAAATAAAGAACTATAGCACCAAATGAACTAACATTTGCAGAGATCAAATGAAAAATATTCATTAAGAAAAGGGTTTATAGGGGGAAAAATGCCCAACCTAGAATGGGAGATAAGAAGTTGAAAATATGCATAAGGCAGCCATCATCAAGGTTATTTATAAGACCTGAAGAAGGAGAAGAAGGAGAAGAAGACGTAATCTTTCTAGACTTTCTCTTCTCTAGCTCTTCCACCTCTATGGCTGGCCTTTGCCTTACGAAAATAATTTTTTTCTAAGATATTAACTATGGTATGCAATGAACAATAAACCGACACGACAGTCAGACACGAGATAGTACTTCGGTTGGTTCTTTGAGTTGAGTTAGACTGCTTAATTAAACCCAATCGAGATTTATAGGCCAAAATTTGGACAAAGATTTCAGGGTCTTAAACCCAATTTTTTGTAAAACTGCTTAGCCAAGTTAACATCAAATTCATAAGTTTGATACTCATTACCAGGCGACATTAGTCAATCAAGAATCAAACAAAAAAAAAACACCCGGTGCCTTCAGTTTCATAAGCTAAGGAAACAAAGAAATATATCAGAGACCCATAACAATTTTTGACAATCAAAGATGACCATGAGAAGAGTTATGAAGTTTTATACAAGAAGAGTTATGAAGTTATGAGGAAGGGGAAATAGAATCCTGTTTTAGGAGCTTCTAATAAAAAAAGAAAACATACCAGAGATTAAGATGATGGGCGAACATGCTGTTGATTTAGGGATAAATGCTGGAAGAAATCTGGAGCAAGGGAGAAGAAAGCAGGCTATTTTGGGGATAAATTTTACACGTGTGGTGTTGAATAGCAATTCAGAGCCCCCACCCCAAAATACCTATTACAGCAGCTGAGGGAATATGACTGTAATAGCAAAGCTGTAGAATCAAGTAAACGGTGAACCAAATGGTGTAATAGCAAAAAATTACTGTGGCACACAGAATTGGGCAGGAATGGAATAGCAATTCCATCCAACCAAATGTGTTCCTAGTGTTGTTAGTGCTTATAACTCATTTTCCTTAATGATTTAATAACCTATAAATCTAGTAAACTGATAGACTTTCCTTAGTATAGAAAGCATCTAGTATCAAATTCAAGATCAAATCATTCTAGGCTTTGATCCTCAGAATATTTCTTATTTCATTGTAAACAAAATTATAGTACAAGTTGACACTCTATACTTGCAATAATGTCAAACTGAATGATACGCGGTCAAGTTGTTGGCGCGGTTGTTGAAGAGATTTACAGTGGTTAATGTTAATGTTTTTGTGGTTTTGTGTTAATTGTGAAAGATGTGTTTTGAATGAGGCATGAGTTAGTTAGGGCACTTTGCATTATTTTTAATTATTTTATTTTCCTTTATTTTTGTTTTTCATTCACTTTTCTTGTGGTAGTGGTCGATAACTAGGATTTCTATATTTGTTTTGTGCTTTTGTTATATTTATTTTACTTTGTGACCGGGATTGCTTGTTCAGTTTTCAAGGTCTACCTTCTGTATGCCTAGATGGAATTGAGCCATTTTTTCATTAGATCCCGAACCAGAGTGAACCTAACACGAAATTAGAAGGAATAAAGTGGTAGAACTCCGTATTTAACCTCTAGAAATGATGGGTAGTTGTAACAACCCATTTTTAATGGTGTCAGAAACAGTGGTTTCAGAACCCCAAATTCGACTAATAAGTCTGTAAATTTTATTAATTTAATTCATATGAGTTAACTATAGTTTTATATTGAATTTGGATTTGATAAATTGTAGCTTATTGAAAAAATTAGTAAAGGTAAGTGGTTTGTCCCGAAAGTCCAGTGGTTTTGGAAAATGAGGTGTCGGGACCTCATTTCTGTAAATCAAGCTCATAAATATTTAATAAAAATATTTACGGAGTTAGTATAATGGTATAGTTTTATATTGAATTTGGATTTGATAAATTGTAGCTTATTGAAAAAAATAGTAAAGGTAAGTGGTTTGTCCCAAAAGTCTAGTGGTTTTGGAAAATGAGGTGTTGGGACCTCATTTTTATAAACCAAGCTCATAAATATTTAATAAAAATATTTACGGAGTTATTATAATGGTATGTGAAGGTTTGGCTCAAAAATTTTGTTGTTTGGTTAGTTAATTAATTAAAAAGGATTAAATCGTAAAAGACGTAAAATCTAATCACGATTGAATTTTATTGATTAAATGACTAAAATAATAAATGTGGGAGGACTTAAATAATACTTAGACCTTAATAACTTAAGTGGACAGTTTATGGATAGATTTTAGTTAAAATGTATATTTTATTAAAGGTTAAAATTGTAATTAAGTAATTAAGACTTAAGTAAAATAAAAATATAAGTATCATCATCTTTTTTAACATTTTCTTCCACCGAAAATAGAAAGAAAAACACCATGGAAGTGCTTTGAAGGTTCGGCTATTGAAAATTTCTTGCATGTAAGTCCGTTTTGAAACCATTTCTTATAAATTTTATGCTTTTTAGATCGTTGTAGCTTAATTTAGCTAACCCAGGGACTATTTTGTAAAATTTTTAAAGGTTTTCAAACTTACCATTGATGAATTCTAGGTGTTTTTGAGATTAAATGATAAATTTGTAATAGTGGTTGTTGATTAGGACTATTTTGTAAAGGAATTTTTGTTAGTTTTAAACTTAGGGATTAATTTGAAAATATGTAAAAATTTAGCATGTTAATTGTGAAAATTTTGTGTTATTAAATTCAATTAAAACTATTAGGGGTTAAAAGTGAAATTTTAAATAGTTTTAGTTTTCTGGACTAAATTGAATAAAGTGTACAAGTTTAGGAAAATTTTGTAAAATGAAATTTAAAAGTCTCATGCATAGAAATGAGTTTTATATATTAAATTTAATCATTATATAGATTAAGAATTGAATCATATAGAGGATAACTGAGGAAAATGGAAAATCATGAATTAGCCCCTACGAGTCAACCGATAGCGTATATTTGGTAAGTTCATAGTCTAGATGAATAAGTATATATGAATATAATTTATGCAGTTTGAATTTGTTTAAACTGAAATGTGGTTAAATACCTGATATTGGAACTTTAATTGTAAATCGTTTATAATTAAGTATAAAGTGAATGTGTACTTATTTGAAACTTGTGAAATATGAATTACATGATCTTGGAATAGATGTAATGGATTTACAGTATGAGTGCGGATATTACGGAAGTGCCTCTAATTTTTTAATGTGATGAATTTAGTTAAAATGCCCATTTAAACATTTAGGATACGGTTGGCATGCCAAGAGGGTAAGAACGTGTGCTTATACGGGATTGCACCTCGGTGCCTTTGTTTACACTTTAGTGCATCTATTAGTATTTTGATGCTCTCTAGTATGTTTTGGGGAAAACCTGAGTATCCGATTCATGTTGCTATAGTTCATCAGGCCATGAAATTATGTGACTAAGGTTAAAACTATTTGATAAATTTGGATTATATTTCAATATAATGATATATCAAGAATGATTTTATCAGTATGTTACATTATAATATTGATGTGATGAAAAATGGAGATGTTTATATATATATATGAATTTATTTGGTTTTAACCATTTTGGAATATCAATTATATGATGAAATGTTTTAGCACTAATGTTATATAGTCTTGAAAATGGTTGTCAGGGTTAAATAAGTTAATTTATGTTGTATTTATATGTTAATTGAGGTAAGATGATTTGAATTTAGCTATGGACTTACTAAGCTTTTTAAGCTTACCCTTTTTTTTTTTTTTTGTTTTCTGTAGATAACATTTTACGGAACTAGTTGGATGGATTAACTTTAGAGCTCACACTATCTAGCCTTTGTTCGGTAGTTTTTGGTCTGGTTATTTTGGTTTGTGGCATGTATATAAGGTTTTGAAGTTGTCAAACTTAAAGTTGTAGTTGAATTTATAAATTAAGTGAATGTTGGTATATAATGTTAAGTTTATGTTTCTTATTGATTTTGTGATTGATGTGGAGTAAATAGTTGAATTATCATGTTGATCTTATTTAGTATGAAGTTATTTTGTGCAATTTGAATGGTAGGCAGGTTTTGGTTTGGGTATCTTGTGAATAAATATGAAAATGGTCAATTTAGCATTGGTATCTTATAGTTTTTGAATTGAATATATTTGTCTTTGGTAAGTAGCATGAATGAATGATTGTAACACTCCTAACTTGTATCCGTCACCGGATTAGGGTTTCAAAGCATTACCAGACTTATTACTTAAACAAGTATCAATTTCTAATTCATTTCACATATCCAAACAAAAGTCATTCACAATCAATCATATTGTCCCTAATACGAGCCATCGAGGCCTAAAACAAGCATTAGAAATGATTAGGGACTAAACCAATAACTCAGGGAAATTTTTGGAAAAACATAGAAAATTTTCAAAGTACAGGGGACATAAGCCTGTGTGGCCAGGCTGTGTGTCTCACACGGCCAAGAGACACGCTTGTGTCACATGCCGTGTGGACATTCGAAGTGGGATCACATGGCCGTGTCCCAGCCCGTGTCTGACTTGGGTCACACGACCAACCGCACGCCTATGTAATCAACCCGTGTAACTTACTAACTTTCTTTCTAAAGAAGTATCAGAGGGCACATGACCATGTCATCCAGCTATGGGTCATACACAGCTGAGACAAACACTCGTGTCTCTGCTCGTGTCGACAAAAATAGGCTATTTTCCAAGCCATTTTTCTGACCCATGCTTACATCAACCTAAACACATCAAATAGCATATGACCATATCATTAAATAGCATTCAAATCAATCTTAATCAAGTCCAATTCATGCAATATCAATACCAACAATGATATTACTCAATAACACCACAATTGGCTATTCAAATTCACACCAATTTCACATCCAAAAATCACCTAAATAGTTAATTCCATACATGCATTATTTTGCCTAATATTTAACATGCTAATACATTCTAAAATTCAACCATTTGCTACCTTTATTACCAATTCACAAAGAAAATATAAAACACATAACAAAAGGCCATTTACACATATATACATAACCAACTATACCAAAATGAGCCAAATCATATGGCTATACACATAACCACAATATACATCATTTTCAAGCCAAATCAATTGGCTAATTACATTACCAACATATAGGCTATATTAACTACAACACCTATACTTGACATATAACCAAAAATACATGTTCAAAAGTACCAAAACAACAGCTGGATAGTGTGATAAGATCTCTGACGACTCCCAATCCAAGCAAGCTTCGAAATCACTATAAAACACGAAAAAGTAAACAGAGTAAGCTATAAAACTTAGTAAGCTCGTATGGTTAATAAGAATAACTTACCATTCATTCACAATTTCAAGTAAGTAAACACAATATACTTCAACTCCATTTAATCACAAAGCTAACATATATTCATTCATATAGTTAATCATAAAACTCACAAATTTCATTGATGTAATGCTTGTATGATTTACGTACATACTTGTACTGATACATATCCATCTCTTACCTTTTCATATCCTCAATATACCTATTGAACCATTCAAAATAATATCAGATACTCGAGAATTTCGCACCTTAAGTGCCAATACATGGTCGAAAACCATCTCAATCTCATATCTCATATGGAAATACTCATCTCGATCTATCACCGGGTCTGCTCTCACAAGCTGACGGTCAAGACATAGCTACACGGTGCTGCTCACACAAGCTGATGAGTAACCACAACACATACTGGAAAACTCAGCCACCGGTAGAACGTACGGACCAACACCCAAAACACAATAACCCCTAATGACATGTCATTTGTATCCTATCTATTCCTAAGGTTCAATCGGATTTCACATGTCTCTAAATCTTGTCAAACATTTCCATAAAGTCGTATTCATCAATAATGCTATTATAAGTAATTAAAACACAATTACATTATGCTTATTAACATACGAACTTACCTCAAATTTACGCGAAAAGAATCGAGCTATCAATCCACTAATTTGTTTTTCCCCCGATCTAAATCTGAACTTTGCTTTTCTTGATCTATATATAATCAAATTTAACCTATTTGAATATAATTCTATTCAACTTAACCCAAAAATCATGTTTTAGAAAAATTACACTTTTGCCCCTTAAACTTTAAATTCTTTACAATTTAGTCCCTAGCTCATAAAAATGCAAATTCATGTAATTTAACCCACACCCATGCTAGCCAAATTACATCCATACACATAGCAGCCCATATTTTTCATTATTTCACATTTTTACCACACAATTTATCATATTTCACAGATAAATCCGTAATTTGCAGTTTCAATCAAAATCACTTAACAAATGTTGTTTATCTAACAACAACCATCCATTTTCTATAATAAAACATAAAAATAAACATATAATCATCAATGGTAAAACCCTAAACTTTTAACAGTTTTGCAAATTAGTCCCTGGGGTAGCTAGATTAAGCTATAACGACTCCAAAAACATAGAAATCATTAAAAACGGATCAAAATCTCATACCTAAATGAAGAAATAAATATGGTCAAATGAAGCATTCAAAAATTGCTTCTTCCTTTTCATTTTTTGGTTGAAAATAGATAATGAAAGATGATAATAATTTTTGTTTTATTTAATTAACCTTCATTTGTTAATTTCCTAAACTAACATTTAAAACGTTTAATAATTACACAAAATACCAAGCCATTATCATCCACTAACTCATTAATGGGCTAATTATCACATAAGGACCTCTACTTTAAGGTTCCATTGCTATTAGACACCTTTAGTCAAGTTTTCCAATTTACGCAATTTAGTCCTTTTTATCAAATTAAGCAAGCAATTGATAAAATTTCTTAGCGAAATTTTTGTACGACACTACTAACATGTTTTAAACCTCAAAATAATAATAAAATAAATATTTTGAATTTATATTTGTGGTTCCAAAACCACTCTTCTGATTTGACTAAAAACGGGCTGTTACAATGATTTTAGTAATTGATATTTGAAACCTTATTGATGATAGAATAAGATTCATATAATGATTGCATCTTTAGTTAAATTTCTTCTTGTTTATATACACAAATTGTGCTGCCCATGAGGGCATATTGGTTTGACACTTAGGTTAAATGTTTTGGTATGTTTTAAGCTTGTTTAGATGTGTTTTAAAGGCATGTAAATGGTTGATTTTGGTTTTTCTTAGAACCTAAGGAATTGTTAAAGTTTTGGCTTGTTTTAGATGTCATTTTAGGTGCACACAGCCATTTGGCTTATTTTATTTTGGTACAGGTTTGTTCTACACGGTCACAGGTTGTTACACAACCAAATTATCTAAGCACTCGTCATAAGAATCCCCGAACACTAAAAAGTCATCCAGAAATACTTTCAAAAAATTTTCAACTATGTCACTAAATATAACCATTATACATCTTTGAAAAGTTCCATGTGCATTACAAAAACCAAAAGGCATTTTCCTAAAAGCAAACGTACTGTACAAACAAGTGAATATCGTACTATGTTAATCTTCCAAAGCTACAATTATCTGATCGCACCCCAAATATCCATTTAAGAAACAATAGTAGTCATGCCCTGCAAGTCTGTACATCTGATCTAAGAATGGCCACGGGAAATGGACTTTCTGAGTTGCTTTCTTTAACTTTTTGTAATCCACACAGATCCTCCAACCCGTAACTGTCCTAGTTGGAATCAATTTCTTGCTCTCATTCTCCACAATTGTAATACATCCTTTCTTTGGAACACATTAGATTGGACTTACCCATGAACAATTTGAGATGGGGTAAATAATTCTCACATCTAACCACTTGATAATCTTTCTTGACAACCTCTTTTATAATCAAATTGTGCCTTCTCTGTCCATCAATTGTTCCTTTTTCACCATCTTTTAATATGATTTTATGCATGCACAAAGATGGGCTAATACCTCGAATATTTGCTATGGTCTAACCGATTGCCTTTTTGAATTACTTCAAAATCTCAAGTAAATTCTCTTCTTGACTCTCGGTTAACTCATCTGAAATTATCACATGTAAAGTCAAAGAGTGTAGGACCCCTTACCCATCTCTGTCACTGTATTAGGGTTATGGGATGCTATAATAAATAACATAACAGAACTATGCTATTTCAACTAAAAACTTATTAAAGCATTCATTAATGATCAAATATTTAGTTAAACATGTTATAAATGCAATACCAGGCTTAAATCAAGGTTACGAAAGCTATAAAAACAATTTAGAACTAAGCATGAACTAATTTTAAACTTTTTAGAAAGTATGACAAAAACACAAAAGAGAGGCCATACGACCATGTGACAAGGCTGTGTAACTAGCTTTGGTTGTATGGACCTAATTGTAAAACTTTGCAAACATTCACATGGTCGTGTGGCTAGGCCATGTGAAAGACTAAGGCTGTGTCAATCATCCTACACCTAACTCATTAAGGGAACATAACCGGGTTCAACTATATGTACCCTACAAGGCAAGTTACAAATCACAAACTTTCATATACAACATATGCACTTTATACCATTCCTTAGACCTAATCAAAATACACCAAAACATACCAAAAACACGATTTAAACTACATTCCTAAGTTTCTAACCAATATGCCATTTGGAACCATCATAACCAAATTTAAAACATAGAACAATGTGCAATTTACGATAAATACCTTCCAAACCTCACCTTTCTATCAACCGAAAGCATGCCTTAATACAAACCAATATTGACCATATAAGTCTCAAGCAAACTATTAATATTTTAACATATAAAGCTCATCTAAACCTCAATTTCCATTCATCCATTCATTATTCAAGGCATATCATATAACTAATAAACAACATTTAACCAAAACATTACCATTTCATAATTCTTCATGATTCAAGGATAAGCACATATTTGCAAAGCATACTTAGACCATTCATTCCATCAAACATGCTAAGTAATATGGAAGAACACATTAAATATAGACCTTATAAATCATATTACAACACTTATCACGTAATCCCAGAATAACCTATATACATGCTACAAAACTGAAATAACAAAGAATCAAAATCTACCGAGACTGAAACTTGATAGTGTGAGCTTTGAAGTTGATATGACTACCTAGTTCTGCAAAATTTCAACTAGAGGAAACATGAAAAGAAACAAAGTAATATTATGTAAAAGACCATTTTTAGTGAAATCGGAACAATGGTTTTGGGACCACAAATTTGACTCGAGAATAAAGTTTATTTTTATTTAATTATATGGTCCGTATTATGATAGACATGTCGTGTGAAAATTTTGATACAAAAATTTTATCGATTAAGTGTTTAATTACGAGAAGGACTAAATCGCATAAAATGTAAAAGTTGAATTCTAGTAGCTATAAGGATTAAATAGCTATGAAATTCAAAACTTGAGGTCCTTATATGGTAATTATACCATTAAAGAAAAGTATGTAGATTTTTGGTGACTCATCCATGGAAATTTAGAAAAATGGCAAGGACTAAACTGGAATTGAAATAATTTAATTAATTAAAAGATGATAAAAAGAAATATCATCTTATTTTTGTCATCTTCAACCCCAAAATTATATGGAAACCCTAGGAGAGAGAAAAAAAACTTTCAAGGCTTAATTGGGTAAGTTTCCTTGTAATTTTGATATTTTTGAAACTGGGATAGTTTAAACTATCTATTTGAGGGATTAATTTGAAAAGTTATCAAAGTATGGGAAATGGGTCATGGATGTATATGCTGAAAATTAGAAATTTATGGTAGAAAATGAAGGGTTTTTGATAGATAAACAACTTTACAAAGTGATTTTTGATGAAAACATGATTTAGGGACTAAAATGTAAACTTGTGAAATTGAAGAAAAATTCTAAATTTTTATGAATACATGTGCTATAAATTTTGTAATGGATTTTTTTTAGGCTTGGAATAGGGAGTAAATTGCACAAGTTTCATTTTTCGAGCCTAGGGACGACATTGGAACTTATGGAAAAGTTAGGGGCAAAATGGTAATTTTTCCTAGGACGTAAATTGAGTCCAAATAAATATGAAATATGTGAAATTGATGATTAAAGCTATTTATATAGATCCAGACACCACAAATTCTAAGTTAGACTGATGAAAAGAAAAGGTTTCAGATTAGTAGATTTTAGCGAACAAGTGTCGAGGTAAGTTCGTGTAACTTAATCGAGCATGTAAAAATGTTCAATTGAATGTTGTGTTGTATGGAATGTGACTTATATTGATGTACATTACTTGAATGCTATAATGAGAAATTTAATATATGCTTGATATGGTGAAAAAGGGTTAAGTCCCGATTGAATATTGAATTCCGACGAATACATGCACTTTCACGAAACGAATAAGGTCCTGCATTTGTTGCGGATGAGATTTAGCTCGGATGAGTAATCTTATTGACCTTGTTATAGAAAGGATTTAGCCCAGACGGGTAATCCGAATATAATACCTCTCGAGTATACATTATGATTAGGGTTTAGCTTGGACTGGTAATCTTAATTGAACTCTTTTGAGCATATGTTATATAAAGGATTTAGCCTGGACTAGTAATCCTGTTATACGATATGTGGCTCGAGAGTGTGTTCCTTGATTAAGTGCCCTAATGGGTACCCTTGAATAAGAAATTGATGGATTATTGAATCTTACACCTTGAGTGTACTACTTGAGCATCCATCGGAATTTCAATGATTCAACGGACATAAAACTCTTGACATGGCATGAGAATTATGAGATGAAATGATAATGACTTGAAAGAATATTGCATGATGAGTTCATCTATGTTTGCTTGATTTTTATGAAGATTTTGGTGACTAACATGTTTGATTGAATGCATGTGTTTAGGCAATATTGCTAATGGATGGTAAACATGATATTGTATGCTTAGACTTAATAAACAAGATTGGTAAGTTTAGTTTCTGTTATACGAACTTACTAAGCATATAATGCTTATTCAATTTTATTTTTCCCCTGTTTTATAGTGCTCTGAAGCTCGAGAAGTTTGGAGATCATTGGAGTATCGTCACACTATCAACTAGTTATTTTGAGGTATACATATAGTAAAATCTTTTTGGTATAATAGAATGTATAGGACAACGTAGCCATTAGTGGCATGAAAATGATGTTTTGTAACCTAGCCATTGGAATGGCTAGTAATGGCTTATTTTGGTATGATTAAGTAGGTTATTATAATATATTCATATGTGATATGTTAAGTATATGTGATCAAATGATGTTAATGCCTAAGTTAATCCAAGGTAAGTTTATAAACACATATGCATGTAATGGTATGCCATGATGAATGATGGAATTGTTTAATTTGAATGCTTGAAGTGGTTGGTATTGGATGTGTGTTTCAAGAGCAGGTCTTGGGTGAAATTTTTGGGTGAGAAATGAAGCTAGAAATGGCTTCATTTTGTCCATACAAGTAGATACATGGGCGTGTGTCTTGACCGTGTGTGACACACGGCCTGGTAACATGGGCATGTGGTTAGGCCGTGTGTCCCCTGCACCTAAATTTTGAGAAACAAAATGCTTAGAATTGAGCACACGGGCACAGACATGAGCGTGTGTCTTGGCCGTGTAAAACCTGTACCTAATTTCAAATTAAATTAATTAACCACACGGCCTAGCATGTGGGCGTGTGGCATGGCCCTGTGCACAATTCAGAGAGTTACACGGGGTCGAACACGGCCTGTAGCACAGGCGTGTCCCTTGGACCACACGGGTGCGTGAGCCCTGCACCTTGGAAAATTTTGTAATTTCTCGAAAAATTCTATGATTTCTCGATTTAGTCCCGATTCGATTCTAATGCTCCCATTGGGCCTCGAGGGTCCAATTAAAGGACGTTTTGAATGATCTCGGTTAATAAATAGTAATTTTACTTAAATTATTGTAAAATGTTCTAAAAGTTTTGGTAATGCTCCGAAACCCTGTTCTGATGACGGATATGGGTTAGGGGTGTTACATATTATATAGATTAGTAAGTTCATAGTTAAATCTTTATTCAACTTACCTCAATCATGTAATTGAAATTTAGATAAGTAATATAAAGATATCAACCTAACATTTAATATACGAGAAACAAGTGAGATTTACACGAGTTTAAATCACAAGATAATTCCTTGTATATCATGAATTCGATCCAAGTCATTCATATGCACTCGCATATCTTGACAAGTCATTTGATGATCAGTCACAAGTTTTACTAACCCGATGAACTATAGTAACATAATTTGGATACTTGGGTAGCTACACCACACCAGAGAGTATCGTAATGCTATATAGAGACACGATTGTGCAATAAAAGGCACTAGAGTGCAAACAGAGGAACCAAAGTGTGAAAAGAGGAACCAAAGTGTGAAAAGAGGCACCAAAGTGCAAACCCCTACAAACTCTCATTCTAACCCTATTGGCGTGCCAACTGTATCCTAATTATTTACTATGTTTAAATGGGCCTTTATACATAATTCATAAATTTCATAATTCAGAGGAGCTTCCATAATATTCATACACATGTTGTAAACAATTCATGTTCACTCCAAAATAATATATATCGTGTTTCACAAATATTCGTCAGTTTCCAAGTAAGTACTTTCTCACCTTGTACTTAATTGTAACAAATTTGTAACATCAATCTAATATCAAAGATTCATTCACAATTCAATTAAAATCAATTCATAACGACACAAGTTATATATAAATTCATCTATACTATGAACTTACCTATTATATTTGGCTATCGAGTCGATTTGTAGGGATTATTTTGCAATTTTCTCTTTTCACTGATTTTTCTTTGTACGATTCAACCCTTGATATATATATAATAGTTAAATTAAATTTATCAAATTCAATTACATTACAATATTAATTTTCATGTATATAACCTATTAATCTCATTTTTGCAAAATTTGCCTTAACTTTTACACTTTGTTCAATTTAGTCTCTAAAACCAAAACTATTATAACTTTCACATTTAATCCCCAATACTTGAAACTGATTATAAATTCAATCCTAATCAATCTTCAAATACTAAAATTTTCAGAGATTTCATGCTAAGGTTAACATATTTGCATGTTAGTCCCTAAGGTCAAAACTAACAATTTTTTTTTCAAAATAGTCCTATTTAACAACCAAGTTAAAAAATCTAGCATCTAACTTCAAGAAAATATACAAATAATTAATGGCAAATTTTAAAACCTTTAACATTTTTATAAAATAGTCCCTAGGCTAGCTAGATTAAGCTATAACGATCTAAAAAACATAAAACTTTCAAGAAACTAGTCTGTTTTTGCAAGATCTTTTTCACTTTGCCGAAAGCTTCTAGGTTGGCTATTGTGGTTTCGGGTGGAAAATATGAAATGGGGAAGATGATTAAAATTTTCTTTATGTTATTATTATTATTATTATTATAAATCTTAAAATAACATATAAATTACGAAAAGCACATCCACCAATCGTCCCACATTAATCATGTGTTTTAATCAATAGCAATTAAATTTATGTCTTTTACAATTTAGTCCTTTTCCTTAATTAACCCTTCAATTGCTAAAATTATTGGACCAGGACTTACTATAAATCTATAATAAACTCATAAATATTATAAAATAATATTTATTGACTCGATCATTAGAAATCAAGGTTCTAGAACCACCATTTCTAGTACCACTAAAAATAGAGATGTTACGAAGAGTTACCCAAATAAACATATTTCAAATCGGAAGGAAGTACCTTTAACTCCATCTTGGGCGGTTCTTAAATTGAAACCTTCTGTTATGTGTACTCATGAAGTGTTAACTCTAACAATTTGAGCTGAGACTGTGAAGTGAATCCCTTTGGGTTGGCTTCTAGTGCAACCATATTTTCATACTCGTCACTTGGTAGGTCAGGTGCTAGAATTTGTTCCAACGAGTCATCCGTAGAAACTAGCAATTCTATCTCAGTCATAGCAGAACATTCTTCTCCTACATCAGGAATTCTCATAGCTTTAAAAACATTAAACGTTACTTAATAGTTTTAGACTTGCATGGTGAGTTTCCTTTTTTAGACATCGATTAATGTTTTACCAGTTGCCAAGAAAGGCCCTCCTAAGATGATAAGGACTTCTTTATCTGCTTCAAAATCCAAAATAAGAAAATCAACAGGAAATATAAGTTTATCAACACATACAAGAACATCTTCAATCTTCCCTTCAAGATGTTCTATCGACCTATCTAGTAATTGAAGTGTAACTGTCGTTAGTCTGACTTCACCAATACCCAATCGTTTAAATACAGACATGGGCATTAATTTTATACTTTCTCCCAAATCATATAATGCCATACCATAATAAGACTCACCAATATTGCACTGTATGGTGAAACTCCTAGGATCTTTCATTTTTGGGGGCAACTTATTTTGCAAAAATGCATTGCATTCCTTTGTCAAGTCCATTGTCTTAAATTCTTCCAACCTTTTCTTCTTAGAAAGGATATCTTTCATAAATTAACATAATTTGGAATTTGTCACAGACCTTCTACCAACGAAATGTTGATATGAAGCTGTTTTAGCACATCTAAGAACTTATTAAATTGTACCTCTTGCTTTTACTTTTGGAACCTTTGAGGATAAGGAGGTGTTCAAACTTTAACCTTAATCAGATAGTTTTTGTACCATGCCATTTGGCAAAGCCCTAATGTTCGAATATTATTTATAGAAGTAAGACATATAGAGTAAGTTCAAGATAGGTAGGTACTAAATTCGACTAAGTATAAGAATTTTTCGAGTGTGCTTTCGGCTGAAGCATACATTAAGCAAGCTTGATGGTTTGGCAGACTCTTTTGAAGAGTATACGCTACCCTAGCTATTAGAAAAAACGTTAGACCTTTAGTGTTCAGACCTTATTTTAAAAGAACTGTATGCTTTATTATTATTTTATTATCTTTTTTGAACAATTTGGTTAGATGAATGAGAATTTTGTTAGTATAGGACTAAGTTTTTGTAGTCTGTCAAACTCGCATTTATGAAGAGAGAAAAATGCTTAGTCACAAGGAACGAGGGGTTTAGAGGGAAATCAGAGTTATCCACTAAAGTTTTCATTGTGTATATCTGTATAAAGCAAACTTTGGCTTCTTCAGCAGGTTTTATGCTTTCTTTGGTGACCACATTTTCTTTTTAAGCTTTTTCAATAATTTTTCTCTAAAAAAACTCTAAACTTAATATTTGCTTAAAGAATTCGGTTCGCTATACTCAGCCTACTCCACCATTGTTTGGAACCTAGTAAATATCAATGAAACTAAAGTTATTTTCATGGTTATTTACGAGCCCCTAGGGTTTTATGCTTTAAGGTCTATTTGAGGTGTAAGGGAGGAAAGTTCCAAATTCTGGGTTTCCTATTAATGTTCATATTAAACTTGTTTAATTTTTCTAGTAAAATGATCGAATAAGTTAACCTTTTGTATTATAGCTCAAGAAACTCTTGAAAACTCTCGTGATAAGGGTAAGAGTCCTACTGTCTGATCTTGCTGCATTTTTCTATTGAGTACCTTCTTGTTTCCATGTGTGTGTATTATGTTCTCGTTTATGTTTGACAAAGGTAAGCACTCTTATCCCATGAGATGATATGTTTGTGTATGAGTAATAAAGGTGCGTGATTACAAGTCTAAGTTAGTTGTCTGTGTAAATAGAGTAAGGGCCTTTCTTCATGTTTAAGCCATCACCCATTGTTTCTGGAATGAACAATATAAATTGAGCTATGAAAATGAAATCATGGTGATGCCTTCAATCAAATGAGCATTGGACTGGAATATATTGATATATGAAAAAGGGATCATGTAACATCTAGTAGGGCATATGTTAATGCAAACTAGATTGGCAAATCATGATGGAACGAATGAAATGAATGTTAAGACTTGATCATGGACTTGGGTGTGGCTAGCACAAAAAAGGTTATTTGTATGGTTGCATGGATGTAATGTAGGTGCCAAAGGAATAGTGTATGTAATAAATTATATTTGTGTATTTTATTCTCCAAGAGGCGAACTGTATGATTTGGTGAGTTTGAAAGGTTCATTGGTATTGTATAAATAAATATTAAGATGTTTGTCCTAGAACTAACTAAGTTCTTGAAATTTATTTAGTTACATTTCCTTCTCAAGATCATTGGTAAAGTAAAGGACCTTTTGAAGACTACGCCTGAAGACATCTGTTTTATGAGATTTCTAAGTATTTTTTTATTATCCATGGCATGGAGGTGGTGTCATGATGGTTTCATGTCAGAGAATGAATTTTTTTTTATTTTGAAGTTATTCTTTTGAAACTGTTATTTCAATGAAACCTCAGCGAAGTGACTATGTTTTCTTGCAAAGTAAAGAATTATTCATGTTGAATGATTAATGCCAGTCTAATAATATTTATATGTATACAAAGTTTTAGTCAAATATGGGTTACCCTGAACATGGTTTTAAGAGCTTCTAGTGGAGCCTATTTGTTTTTCATTTTCCTTAGAAATGTATAACCTTAATTATCTTTAATTTCGCAAAGGATTCACGAATCACATTTTTGAACTGTATTTTTATGAAGACCACATCTGTACAAGTTTAAAGACAAGATTTTAAGTCAGTGATGAGCCAATCCTGGGTCTTTCTTAAGGTTCAGGTTTGGGGTGTTACAAGTTTGGTATTAGAGCCTAGATTTAGTCAATTCTTAGAGAAATAAAAGGTATTGTCACATCCCTATCATGGATAGTACACCTTTGGCATAGTCTTTAATGTTTTGTAGTAAGATAATGTCTCTTCTGTAGTGAGAAAAGAAACATGTCTGATAGTTTAAGGGAAGCAATGAGTGAAGATAGTCAACCCCCCCTAAACCACAGCTTGAAGTAGTTCGCCAGTTCAACCTGCGCCACCTGCACCTGTGATGGCTCCTCCTAAAGTCGATCCTGTTTGGGAGATTAGGAAAGGAGGCGCCAAGGAATTCCTTGGTGATTGGGGAGATGACCCCACAGTGGCTGAGTAGTGGTTGTCTCATCTACGTAGGGTCATTAAGGAATTAAAGTATAATTAAGAAGATAGTCTTAGATGCACTGTGTCCTTACTAAAAGGAGAAGCATACCAATGGTGGGAAACCTTGGTTAACATTACCCTTAAGCACATGGTTGACTAAAAATTCTTCTTGGAAAAGTTCAGAGAGAGGTATATCAATTAGATGTTTGTCAAACAAATGAAGAAAGAAATTTTGTATTTCAAACAAGGCAAGATGTACATTTAAGAGTATGAGTGTGGATTCCTCTGACTTAGTAGATATGCCAAGAACATGTTTCCAACAGAGAAGGATATGTGTGACAAGTTTGAATGGAGGCTCAAAGATGAAATTCGTGCTCTTATGGTAGCCTCCGAATGTAAGACCTTGGTAGAAATAATTGTAACACCCCTCACCCGTATTCAATGCTGGAATAGGGTTACGAAGCATTGCCAGACATATCATACAATTAAACATACATTTAACATACATTTTCAAATTTCATGTAGTCATCACTCAACATCATTCACATTGTCCCTAATACGAGCCTACGAGGCCTAAAACGTGCATTAGGAGTGGTTCGGGACTAAATTGACAACTCAAAAAATTTTTGAAACACTTAGAAAATTTTGTAAAATACAGGGGACACACGCCCGTGTGGCTCGGCCGTGTGTCTCACATAGCCAAAGATACGCCCATGTCACAATCTGTGTGGACATTCAAAATGGGATCACATGGCTGTGTTCCAGTCCGTGTCCGACCCTGTGTAACTCTCTGGCTTGGGTCACATGGCCAACCACACGCCCGTGTGACTAGCTTGTGTACCCTTCGAAATGGCCACACATGCTTGCGTGCCAGACCGTGTGCTAGGTCGTGCCAAACCTATAGGGTATACTGACTTATGCCACACGGCCAAGTCACACGCCCGTGTACTAGACCATGTGGAGCATACTGACTTGATTTCTAAATCAACACCAGGGGACACACAGTCGTGTAACTTGACCGTGTGTCACACACGGCTGAGACATACGCCTATGTCTCTGCTCGTGTGGACAAAAATAGGCTATTTACCAAGCCATCTTGCCACCCAAATTTGCATACACCTACACCAAACCAAATGGCACCAAAGATGACATAAATAGGCATTCATCCAATCTCAAATAAGCTTAATTAATGCCATTTCAATACCAACATATACAAGGCACAAAAATACCACAACATGCCATTCAATTTCATACCAAACCTCATTTTCACAAATCATCAATGTGGACACTTCCAATTATGCATCATTTTGCCTAAACTCATAAGCACACCAATTTTCGAATATCAACCATTTACCACAATCATTTGCATAGCAATTTTCAACACAAGACAAAGGCCATTTGCGTATATATACACAACCAAATCAACCAAAAGAAGCCAACTATAATGGCTATATACAAAACCAAACACTAAACATTTACAAGCCAATCCAAATGGTTAAATTCATTACCAAACTATATGCCAAAATGACTAAAGCTCTTATACATGCCATATATCCCTAAAACATAGATTCAGAAGTAGAAAAGTGATAGCTTGATAGTGTGATAAGGTCTCTGATGATTCCCAAATCCGAGCTAGCTTTGATTTCACTATAAAACACGAAAAAATGAACAATGTTAGCTATAAAGATTAGTAAGCTCGTATGAATAATAAACAAAGCTCACCATTCAATTACCATTCAAAGTATGAACATAACATACTATAAAACATTTAACCACAATGTTAACATATATTCAATCACATAAATAACCATAAACTCACAACTTCCATAGATTCGATGCTTATGTAGTTTTCGTACATACTTGTACTTATACGTGCCTATTTCTCACCATTTCATATCTTTGGTATACCCATTGAACCATTCGAAAATACTATCGGATACTCGAGAATCTCGCACCCTAAGTGCCAACACATAGCCAAAGCTATCTCAATCTTATATCACATATAATGCTCACTCTCGAGCTAATAACGGGTCTGCTCACACAAGCTGACGGTCATGACAAAGCTACACAGTGCTGCTCACACAAGCTGATGAGAATCCATAACACATTTCGGATAACTCAGCCATCGGTAGGACGTACGGACTAGCACCCAAATCTCATAAACCCTAATGACATGTCATTCGTATCCTAATCTATTCCTAAGGTTCAATCGAGATTTCACATTTACCGAATCATCGTCGAGCATATCCACAAGGTCGTATTTACAATTTATTCAATATTAAAGCATTTAAAACACAATTATAATAATGCTTATTATTAACATACGAACTTACCTCGATTGCAGAAACGACGAAATAAGTCGATTAGTTTGATACTTTGTTTTTCCCCCAATCTAAATCTGAATTTTGCTTTTCTTGATCTAAATGTAATCAAAGTTAACTTATTTAATTATCATTCTGTTCAATTTATTCCAAAATACACATTAAGGCAACTTTACATTTTTGCCCCAAATATTTCAACATTTTTACAATTTAGTCCTTATCTCATAAAAATACAAATTCATGCAATTCAACCTATACCCATGCTAGTCGAATTTCAATTAAGTCTCTAGCAGCCCATATTTTTCATTTATTTTACAATTTAGCCACAAAATTTCAACATTTCTTAATTAAATCCCTAAATGACAATTTTGTCAAAAATCACTTTACAAATGTTGTTTATCTAACAACAATCATACATTTTCTATCATCAAACATCAAAATACACATATATTCATCACTAGAAAAACCCTAAACCTTTAACAATTTTTCAAATTAGTCCCTAGGCTAGCTAGATTAAGCTGCAACGATCTCAAAAATATAGAAATCATTAAAAACCGAGTCAAAAATCACTTACTTGCACTAGAGTCAATAGCCGAATGCTTCAAACATAAAAATGGAGTTCTCTTCTTCTAATTTTCAGCTAAGGAAGAAAATGGACTAAAAATATGGTTTTATTTTACTTAATTTTAATTTTATAACTAATTTACTTATTTAACCTTTAATATATAACCTTTAAAGCCATTAAAAGATGTCCATATTTGTCCAATAACTTTATGAATGGGCTAATTACAACATAAGGACCTCCACTTTAAGGTTCTATAGCTATTAGGTACCTTTAGTTAATAGAACACAAGTTTTACACTTTACGTGATTTAGTCCTTTTTATCAAATTAAACACTCAAACGATAAAATTCTTAACAAAAATTTGACACCATCATACTATCATGCTGTGAACATTAAAATAATAATAAAATAATTATTTTAACCTCAGATTTGTGGTCCCAAAACTACTGTTTCGATTTAACTAAAAAAAGCTGTTATAGTAATGGCCAAAGCTTACAAGATGGAATCCATTATTAAGGATAGAAGTAAGAAATTCAAAAAAGAAATAATGAAAACAGGCAGATCAAGTTCTGCACCTCCATCGAGTTTCAGGAAACAAAAAGACCAAAAATTTTCAACTTCAAGGAAAGACTCACAGTTTATTAGCTACAAACGTGAAAGATTCAGCAAGCCAGCAGTGCTCACTGCAAGTTTTGCATGTCCCAAAATGAAAAAGTTGAATGTAACTACTGTAGAAGGAGTCACGGTGGTGAATGCAGAAAGAAATTGAGGGCTTCCTTTAGTTGTGGATCTAGAGACCACCTAATTAAAGATTGCATGTCTAAGCCTGAGTTTAGTACGGAATAGTCTGTTAGAAGCCTATAGAAGTTCTAAAAAAAGAGCATTTTAGGGATGGCAGCCAAGTCCAGCTTAGTGCAAGGTTCGTAGAGGAAGAACTATAACAAGACAAGTTTTAGTGCCTCAGCTCGCGCCTATGTAATGAAGGCCAAGGAAGATTCCAACTTACCTGAAGTTATAATTGGTAACTTTTCTTTTCTCAGTAATAATATTTATGCTTTGACTGACCCTGGGTTTACCAATTATTACATTTGTACTAAGGTCATATAAGGTCTTAGCCTTAAGGTAGAGTATTCTGAGATGAACGTATTGGTAAGAAATCCCTTGGGGCAAACTACAGTAGTTAATAAGTTAATTAGAAATTGTCCTTTGTCTGTTGGCAAGCATGTGCTTTTGGTAGACTTGCTGTTGCTGAGTTTCCACGATTTTAATGCTATACTAGGATTAGATTGGTTGCCTAGGCATAATGCTATGGTTAACTTTTGATTTAAAAGTGTACGCCTTGCAAAGGCTGAAAGTGAAGAAATATTATTGTCTAGTAAACAGTCAGAATTGGAAAACATGATTATTTTTGTGGTGTTTGCAAGAAAACTGATTGTTCAAGGCGCAGATGCCTATCTAGTGTATATCTTGAATACGCCTAAGTCTAGAAGTGAAATCAGCCAAGTATCGGTAGTGAGGAAATGCTTGGATGTGTTTCCTGAGGAACTGCCTGGTATGCCCCCTGAAAGAGAGAAAAGTTCTCGATAGAGTTTGAACCAAGGACAGCCCTTATAACATGCACACTCTATAGAATGGGACCGTTGGAGCTTAATGAATTAAAGGAACAGTTGCAAGCCCTATTGATTAAGGGTTTCATTAGGCCCAACGTGTCACCTTCGGGTGTGCTAATTTTATTTGTTAAAAGGAATAATGGATCTATGTGTCTATGTATAGATTACTGTTAGTTGAATAATGTCACAAAAAATTAACAAGTATCCTCTTCTTAAAATTGAAGACTTTTTTGATAAGTAAAGTGAGGCTTCAATTTTCTCTACGATTGATTTAAGGTCAGGGTACTACCAGATAAAGATTAAGGATGTTGATGTGCCAAAGACAACTTTCCAGTCTAGATATGGTCATTATGAGTTTTTGGTGATGTCATTTGGGTTGACGGATGTGCCAACAATATTCATGGACCTAATGAACAGGGTATTCTAGCCTTACTTGGACCAATTTGTTGTATTCTTCATTGATGATATAGTGGTTTATTCTAGAAATGAAGAGGATCATGAAAAGAAGTTAAGAATTGTGTTGAGGACCTTGCATGAACATCAGTTATATGCAAATTTCAACAAGTGTGAGTTCTGGCTGAAAGAGCTGCACTTCCTAGGACATGTTATCTCACAGAATGGTATTATGGTAGACCTTGTTAAGGTAACGACAGTTTTGGAATGGAACTCGCCCAAGAATGTTTTTGAAGTCTACAGCTTCTTGGGGTTGGCTTAATACTACAATAGATTTGTCAAGGGTTTCTTAATTATAGCATCGCCTCTCACCAATTTGTTGAGAAAGAAAATTTTGTATAGAGTGATAAATGTCAGCAAAGATACGAGGAATTAAAAGCGGTCCTGACTGAAGCTCAGTTGTTAGCACAACCAAATCCTGATGTTGAGTACACAGTTTATACTGATGCCTCTTTGAATAGGTTAGGATGTTTCCTTATGCAAAAAGGAAGGGTCATAGCTTATGCATCACGCCAGCTGAAACCTAATGAAAATAATTACCCTATGCATGATCTGGAATTATTAGTCGTGGTCTTGGCACTGAAATTCTGGAGGCACTATTTCTATGGAGAAAGATGCCATATATTTTCTAATTATAGAAGTCTGAAATACTTGACGACTTAGAAGGATTTGAATCTATGCCAAAGAAGATGGCTAGAACTATTGAAGGACTATGATTTGATCATTAAGTATCAACCTGGGAAAGCAAACATTATGGCAAACACTTTGAGCAAAAAGACTGTGGTGGCCTTGTTGTCCATTCGAGCTAAGGTAACCATGTTCGATAATGGAGCTTTGTTGGTGGAGCTAGTTGTTAAACCAACCTACTCTCTCTCTAATATTAGAAGAACAAATGAAGGATGTCTACTGTGATCGGTTGTAACACCCCACACCAGGCCTAGAAGTTATAACCCGAGTGTGAAGGTGAAATTGATAAATTTTAAAACTTTAACCCTTTATTCCCGTAACATATCTTATTTTGGAAAACCAAGACTCAGAAAATGAATGGCCAGAAAATAATAATTTTTCGCTAAACCTTTTGTGCATTCTTTGGAAAATCTTACACTCGAAAACACTTATTTTATATAAAAATCACTTAATCACTTTTTTATTTTAGTACCGTAAAATTTTTAGATTTTTAATTGAAAACTAAATTTCAATTTGCTAAATCGAATGATTTTGAAGTTTTATGTTAAAAGTACCCAAAATCGACGAACAAAACAAAAACCAAAAACAAAGTCTAAAAACAGATTTATAGTCTAAAAGTCTAGAAAAGTTAATAATGTAAATAAAAAAGAATAGATTTAAATGCAAGTAAAGATGTAGTTTTCAAATACAATCACAGATGCAGTTCCAAAGATAGATACATATACAAATGCAGACATAGATCCGTATACAGATAGAGACACAAATCCTACCCCCATTTACTACACACCATCTCTATCCTAGCAACACACAAAAAATAAGACTACAAGAGCCCATCCAACCCCACACACCTATAAGTGAGTGTATGTCACTTTTTCAGAATAGCGTAGTCAAGCTGCCAAAAATAATATTGTATTTTGCTAGAATCAAATAAGTGTGGTCAAGCCATTAGATCAGATATGTAGTTAAAACCATAAAATAAATCATCCCGGGTTGCCCTACAACGATAACCCACCACCCAGGGTTGCCTGGTAATGATGACTCGCCACACTGGGTTGTCGGGCAACAATGGCGTACTAATATTAGTATGTAGTTAAACTGCCAGAACACTTTCTCCATCACATCATTATCCGACCCCAATGCAAATATCAAAACATACTAGATACTAACCAATACCAAATGAATGTATGCCTTACTTACTTTTCACATCATATCATGCTAACAAAGTTATCAGATTACTGATCACAGATGAATGTCTCATTTTTAACATGCTAACAATTGATACACATACATAATTCTTAACACATATAATAGCAAAATATCATATTCCATGTTTAAGAGTCTTACTTATATAGTACGAACCCTATGACATGTCTAAATTCTAATTGCTCATCAAATACAACATCGTCCCCAACTTTCTGACTATGTCCATCTGGCCCACATGACCCAATTAATCCAGACGGCCTAGCACACGGCCGTGTGGCTCACACAGTTTGTCACACGGCCTAGAACATGGATGTGTGACGTCAACAGTAGGTTTTTTGGCTTTCTTTTGTTTGTTGTTTTTAAAAGATTGAGTCACACACCTTGTTATTTTTTGATGTCGTCACAACATAAACAATTCCAGCACCTAAAATGACATTTAGAATGAACTAATTTAAGAATGGCACACTAAATCTAAGCCACAAATTTGGCCACAACCATTACATTTGGCCTTAGAAAAATGAGTCAGCCCCTAATTGAAAGCATTAATCACTTACCCTTGAAGTAACAACAATTTCTATCAACACCTAGACTGTTAGAGGAGAGTTTCGTGTCTCTTGATTCTCACCTAACAAATCACAATAGGAATTAACACAAAAAAATTCAATCAAAACCAAAAAGTGACAAAACGCATTCACCCCTTATAACCCTATGAAAAGAATTCACTTACACTAAAATTCAATACTGCAGTGGTGAACTTCCAAATCAAAACCCAAACCGATAACAGTGGATTAACAATCACTCAAAATAGGGAACAAAATTGGAGAAGCACAACCCCAAGCAGAGATGGAAAAAAGGTTATTAATAGAAACAAAAGGAGAAAGAAAAGGAAAATTTTCAGAAAACGGAAAATA
Source organism: Gossypium anomalum (assembly GCA_025698475.1). Lineage (NCBI taxonomy): Eukaryota > Viridiplantae > Streptophyta > Magnoliopsida > Malvales > Malvaceae > Gossypium > Gossypium anomalum. The sequence goes on from CM046957.1 coordinate 17,334,961, forward strand.
AAATTGAAGAAAAACAGAGGAAATCCTTTTTAGTTGTCTAACATGAAAACAAAGTTGGAAGCGATGGGAAAATAGGGAAGTTGGACATGAGAGAGAATGGGATAATGGAAGTTTTGTTGGGAACTAATTTTTAAAAATAAAAATAACACAAAAGAAAATCATATCCTATCAGATTATTCTAAATTTCAATATGACTCAAATTCTGATCACATGAGTGGCACAAAGCTAGGGAATAAAACATATTTTTGTTTTGCATACGTAGGGATTCGAACACAGGATTAAAGGGTAAGCTAAAACTTACTAGCAGGCTTATTCTATAATCTGTTGAGCAAAAATAATATGTGAGCCATATGTTCAAAAATAGGGGTTGCAAAAAAATAACTAAAAATTCAAGAGAAGGGATTCAAAACTAGAACTTCATACACACTAACACAATACTTAACAACTGAACCAGATCATTTCACTTGACAAAATTTTCATAATCTTAACTCAAAATAAAGACGTGACCACTCTTAGCTTCGCTAACCCAATTTCTTAAAAGAATTTCGTCCTTGAAATTCCCACTGTCACTTAAAATCAAGATGTTACAACTCTTCCTTCCTTAAAAGAATTTCGTCCTTGAAATTCCCGCTGTCACTCTATTCAATTAACCACAAAATGAAAAATTCCTCATTCCAAACTGACCACCACACTATCGTTGAGCAACTCTAATTTCAATGCAATCCCAACACTAGTTCATCTCAACCCAGACAATATTTCTAATAAACTTCCTATTCACTATCTCAGATTGTCTCTTGAAACTTTTTACAAAAATATCACTAACCATCCCTCTACCCCAGATTCTCAAAAACACCATTGGAAACAAACACTTGGATATAAACAATTGGAATAGATCATAGAAGTACCTGTATTGTTGCCAGATGCATCTCGATCCTCTCAACGCCTAGTTGCATAACCTATTCTCTGATTTCGTTTTTGAGCTAAAGCTTGCACCCGACTAAGAGAGTGTCGTGAACAATCCCATTTTCCTCCAACACTCGCTCAAATGATGCCTATCAAAGAGAGCACAAATCGGGTCCTAATTCACACTCACAACTGCCTCCATCTATTGAGGTATGTCTATTCTGGCTCGCTTCTAAGGTCGTAAATTTTAACTAGTACGACAAACACCGCTCTTATTTAGCACTTTATTCATTTCCTTATTTTCGCCTTCCAAGCAATTACTCTCTTCCACTAACTTAGTCTCATTCGTTTGAGGTCACTTAATCATAAACTCTTGGCCCACAAATCCAAATTGGGGCCCGACGACCCTATTCAAAACTTTTGGCCGCTCTTGGAACAAAACATCGTTCCCAACTTTCTAACTACCACCTTCAGCAATGAGCGTCTCCTCAGTCTCCACAGTCTTGACGCAAGCCATTTGACTACCCTCACTGTGCCCTTGCGTACTACAATGACGTACACCACGAGTACTTATAATATTTATCTACAATTTAGAAATCTAATTTTTATTTTAGGTTATTAAAAATCCTAAGCCTAATGTTTAGCAAAAATAACTCAGCTGCTTTTCCTAAAGTAGGATTGTTTTACTCTACAGTTTCTAAAGTTTAACAATTTTACTAAAGTACTAAAGTAAATGTAACTAGAGTAACTAAAGTAACTAGAGTAAAGAGTTTCATACTTGGATCAATGTTAGAGACTCAGATTCATATTTTATAACTAGATATCAAAATTTTATCAAATTTCCAAATTCCAAATTATAAAATTTTTCATAAAGGAAAATTTGGAACCCAAAAATCATAGCTCGAGTTCTTCAACCTAACTTTGAGACCACTAAATGTAATACCCCAAACCTGGCCTAGACGTTATGGCCAAATCTAGAAGGTTACGATAATACGTTGAAAGCTTTACTTTCCAGAACATGTCTCATTACGAAGTCAAAAATTAAAGTTTAATAAAACTCGCCACAATTACTTGATAATAAAATTTTTCATTTTTAAAATGTGTATGTGAATTTATCAAAATTTTAACTTAAAAACCAAATTTTATGAAATCATAGTGCTTACAACACTTGCTTCATGAGACTCACATTTTGAATAAAACTTTGCAGTGGAAAAATTAGAGTTAATAATTTGAAAATTGTGATCTCAATAAGTGAAAACTTATAGTTTGCTGATAGGGCAGATTCTAAAACATTCGTTATTCATTTTTGTAAAACTCCTTTCAAATTTAATTTTTGAAAAATAAACATTTATTTTTAATAACAAAAATCATGTAGAAATCTTTAATTGAAAAAAAAAATCACCACAAAAACCAAAATTAAATCCAAAAATTAAACTAAAAACAAAAAATCCAAAAAACAGTTCAATTACTACCAAATCAAACCATTTATGCGAGAAAATCAATTCGAGTTCCCAAACGTCGCCCAATCCTAATTCTGTTGGTTACCTGGAATGGTGGAAAGAAAAGGGTGAGCTATAAAGCTTAGTGTATAACTTAACTCAAACAGAATCACAAATATCACAATAAACAGATCAAAATTTCGTAAAGAATTAATCAAACTCAAATGGAAAAACTGTGCATGCAGGGTTATGCCAATGCAATATTTCAAAAAACAAAAAACAAATTTTTCAGAAAACTTCCTACCTAACTCTGCTAAACAACAAATTAGAGTTCCCCAAAACTCTTCTATCGAAAAACACACCAACAGATAATTGTGGTCAAGCCATCAAATTTGCAGTTACAACTGCCATATCAAATATATGTGGTCAAGCCACTATACTGTAGTTGAGCTGCTCGAACAAATATGTGTAGTTGAGCCATTATAAATGCAGTCAAGCTACTAGAACAGAAATGTGGTTAAACCACCACATAGTGGAGATCATTAAACTACCAAAACTTCCTCCTTATAATATTATCCTAACCACATGCAATGTAACATGGCATGGAAATGCAAAATATGGATGAAAAGCATGTAAGACATGCAGTTGTACAATAGAAAAAATCAGAAGGCATGGAATTCCACGCTTTGCAGAACAGATGTGTCACAAATTCAACAAAAGCAAATCAGTTTAGTAATAACGTCACATGCATGGTCATATAGCAGATTCAAAGATATACAAATTAACATAAGCAACCATCATATGCTCATATACAAACATAGAAAAATAGAAACATGCCATTAGAATTGCCAGTATACAGATCATGCAAATATATTTCATGTACCTTTTCCACAATACTTACAGTATCATACTATCAGATATCATGTTTTCAAGTCCTATTTAAACAATATAGACCCTACAGAGTGGCTAAATACGCATCATAGATAAATACGACCCTATGTGAAATTTCCAAAAAATGGGCCCACATGGCCCAACTGGTCCAACCCGCGTGGCCCATACACGGTCTGGCACACGACCGTATAGCTCACACGGTTTGTCACAAGGCCTAAGACATGGGGTGTGACGTCGATAGTGGGTTTTTCAGCTTTCTTTCGTTCTTTGGTTTACAAGATTGAGTGACACACCTGGTCATTTTTCAATGTCGTCACAACATCAGCAATTCCAGCACCTAAAAATGGCATTTAGAATGAACTAATTTAGGAATGATACACTAAATCTAAGCCACAAATTCGGCCACAACCATATTTGACCTTAGCAAAACGAGTCAGCCCCTAATCAAAAGCATTAATCACTTACCCTTGAAGTAACAAAAATTTTTATCAACACCCAGACTATCGGAGGAGAGTTTCATGTTTCTCGATTATCACCTAACAAATCACAATAGGAATTAACCCAAAAAAAATTCAATCAAAACCAGAAAGTGAAAAAAACACATTCACCCTTCATAACCACATGAAAAGAATTCATTTACACCAAAATTCAATACTGCAACGGTGAACTTCCAAACAATCAAAACCCAAACTGATAATAGTGGATTGACAATCACTCAAAATAGGGAACAAAATAGGAGAACCATAACCCCAAACAGAGATGGCAAAAGTTTATTGAATAGAAACAAAAGGAGAAAGAAAAGGAAAATTTTCAGAAAAAGGAAAATAAAATTGAAGAAAAATAGAGGAAATCTCTCTCAGTTGTCTAACTTGAAAACAAAGTTGGAAGAGATGTGAAAATAGGAAAGCTGGACGTGAGAGAGAATGGGAGAGTAGGAGATTTTTTTGAGAACTAATTTTCAAAAATAAAAACAATACAAAAGAAAATCTTATCCTATTAGATTTTTCAAAATTTAAATTTGACTCAAATTCTAATCACATGAGTGGCACAAAGCAAGGGAATAAAAAATAATTTTGTTTTGCACACGCAAGGATTCAAACACAGGACCAAAGGTTAAGTTGAAACCTTACCACTAAACTAGAAAGTTTATTCTGTCATTAGTTGAGCGAAAATAATATATGATCCAGATGTGCAAAGATAGGGGTTGTAACAAAATCACTAAAAATTCAAAAGAAGGGATTCGAACCTAGAACCTCATAGACACTAACACAACACTCAACCCATGAACCAGATCATTTCACTTGATAAAATTTTCTTAATCTTAACTCAAAATCAAGACATTACCACTATTAGTTTCACTAACCTAAGTTCTACTAACTCAATTTTTAGGATGTGACATGAGTTATCGAAGATCCATAATGTGTTCCATGTATCAATGTTAAGAAGATATAGATCCAAACTTGATCATGTGATACAAAATGATGAACTTAAGGCTGGAAAAAACTTGTCTTACGAGGAAAAAATCGTCTGTATTCTAGCCAAAGAAGTTAAGGAGCTAAGAAATAAGATAATTCCCTTGGTTAAGGTGTTATGGAGGAATAATAACATTGAAAAAGCTACTTGGGAAAAAGAGAGCTTAATGAAATAATAGTACCCTTAGATATTTTTTTGTATGAATTTGGGGGATGAAATTTCTTAAGTTGGGGAAAGTTGTAACATCCCGCTCAGCAAAGCCCGAATGTTTGAATATTGTTTATAGATGTAAGGAATATAGAGTAAGTCCAGAATAGGTAGGTATTAAATTTCACTAAGTATATGAATTTTTTGAGGCTGTCTTCAAGCAAAGTCTGTATTATGCGAGCTTGGTGGTATGTGGGACTCTTTTGAAGAGTATACACCACCCCAACTGTTAAATAAAATGTTAGACCCTTGGTGTTAAGACCTTATTTTGAAAGAATTGTATTTTTTATTATTTTATTATATTTTTTAAACAATCTAGTTAAACGAATAAGAATTAGTTAGTGTAAGACTAAGTTTTTGTAGTCTGTCAAACTCACATTTATTAAAAGAGAGAAGTGCTTAGTCACAAGGAACGAAGGGTTTGGAGGGAAATTGGACCTATGCACTAAGTTTTTCCTTTCGTGTATATTTGTATAAAGCAAACTTTGCCTTGTTCAATAAGTTTTATGCTTTCTTTGTCAACCACATTTTCCTTTCAAGCTTTCTCTACAATATTTCTCTCAAAAAACTCTAGACTTAATATTTGCTTGAAGACTTGGGTTAGCTATACTGAACGCACTCCACCGTCATTTGGGACATGGTAAATATCAATGAAACTCAACTTATTTTCATGGTTATTTACGAGCCCCTAGGGTTTTATACTTTAGGGTCAATTTTAGGTGTAAGGGAGGAAACTTCCAAATTCTAGGTTTCCTGTTAATGTTCATATTAAACTTGTTTAGTTTTTCTGGTAAAATGATTTTATAAGTTAATTCTTTGTATTATAGTTTAAGAAACTCTTGAAAACTCTTGTGATAAGGGCAAAAGTCCTACTGTCTGATCTTGTTGCATTTTTCTGGTGAGTTCCTTCTTACTTCCATGCGTATGTATTATGTTCTCGTTTATGTTTGACTGAGGTAAGCACTCTAATCCCATGAGATGATATGGTTGTGTATGAGTAATAAAGGTTTGTGATTATAAGTATGAGTTAGTTGTTTGTGTCAATAGAGTAAGGGCATTTTTTTGTGTTTAAGCCATCACCAATTATTTTTGGAATGAACAATATGAACTGAGTTATGAAAATAAAATTATCGCGATGCCTTCAATGAAATAAGCATTAAACTGAAAAATCACGATATATGGAAATGGATCATGTAGCCTCTGGTAGGCACAAACAATATTGGCAAATCATGATTGAACGAATGAATTGAATGTTAAGGCTTGATCCTGGACTTGGGTGTCGCTAGCACAAAGAAGGTTGTCTACTAAGTGCAGCAACCGGTGCTATTTTAGAGTGTAGGGATGGGTGGGTTGATTTTATCCCACATGGAGTGTAGGGCTGGACGGAGTGGAGTGTAGAGGCTAGTTGGGTAGGATTTCTAATTGCATATCTACGTCACTACTGTCACTGAAATGGGCTACGACCCATACTGATACTGATACTGTGATGGGCTAAAGCCTTAACTGAAACTGAACTATTACTAATATGGGCTTAGGCCCAGACTGTGTTTGACTACTGTATGATTGACTGTATGTTTTTAAAGGATTACACATTGAGTTTTCATAAACTGACCCTTATGTTTATCTGTGTAGGTAATCCCCAGGCTTAAGCGGGTCGGTGCTGCAAGGGACTCGAAAGTGGCCACACAACCACACATGCTTTCATATTTGCCTTTTTACTTACAATAAATTTAATTTGGGTTTTTATTTTTGTAATAAGGCCTTTTTAAATTTTTAACTTTAAATTTGGGGATTTTATTTATTTGAGTAGGACGCAGATTTTCAAAAAGATAAATGCTTTTCAAAACACCACGTTTACGCAACATATTTTAAAAGCTTCCGCAACAAACAATGTTTTAAAAATGTAATAACAATCTAGTATGGTTAACATTTTGCTAAACGGCTTGAGTTTTAACAACGAACGGGACATCCTAAACTTTCGTTAAGATCACAAAAAGGTTTAATATAGAACAGGTTTTTCAATAAAATCATATTTTTTGAAAAACACTTCAATGTGACATCACCAGATTCAACCATAACGTCTAGGCCCAGTTTGGGGTGTTACAGAAACACAAAATGCAAAACAAAAGTCACACGACCGTGTGACAACCTGAGGCCTTGAAGTGTTGCATCACACAGCAATGTACTCAAACTATGTAATTCTGAATGACATGATGGTGTAACTAACTGAGGCCATGTTAACCAAAACCTCCTAAAAATTAAAGAGGACACAGTCGTGTCACTTGCTCATATATGACTCACTACTATGTGACGGCCCATGTGAGCAAAAATAAGCCTTAACAATCGGTTCATCTAACCAATTCTAAAAGCATAAAATGGTACTATAAAAACATGCTTAGTTCACATCCAAAACCAGACATAAACATGGAATAATCCAACCTACTAGTGCCTAACCAATAGGCCCTTTAGGCAATATCACATTCAATCTATAACTCGATTCAACATTTCTTCCATTAGAAAACATATTAAATATTATTCAATCTCATGCCACATCAATATAAGCTTTAATTAGCTACACCGATCAACCTAATGGCTCAAATGGTATAGATTTGAACATTCAAACCTACACAAAATAAAACCAAATGCAAGCCCAAACAACCTATTTAACCATTTCAATCATTCAATGCAACAATTCCACAATTTGACATCCAACATATCAATCCAACTTATACCAATTCAACTTACTCAACTTTGTCAATTAGCTATTCAATAATATCATTTAACCAAATCATACCATTTAAGAGTCATTCAACATGTCACCATATGTTACCAAGCAAACATATATATACACATAAGTATTATCTTTTCCAAAATTAAACACTTAACAAAGTTTCAACAAAAAATTATCATTTAAAATACAAATCAATTCAAGAATGACCAAAAAAAATCACTTATATACATGCCAAAAAATCGGGTTTTAAACGATTAGGAGATTACTGAATCAATAACATGATAGTGTGAGCTTCTAGGCAATCCCCCTGACACATTCTGCAAGTTGACAATCTATAGGAAAAAAGGAAACTAGAAAGTAGGCATTACAAATGCTTAGCAAGTTCGCAGTAACTAGAACAACAACTTACCTCATTTTGTAAATTTATACAACAAGTTATTGAACTTGACAATTTTGCCTAACCCGACAACCCTATGTCAACAAGGTAAGTTCATTCCATAACTAATTCATATAATAATCTGAACATTTAGCATTTCAAATAATTTTAATACCAATCGTATGGAATCAACTACTCAATGTCATTCACAAAATTCTAATCAACATTTCAATTCACAAATAAAACTAAAAGTCTTGATGGTACACATGTATCAATATATACAAGCTTCAATTAATCAATCTAAAGTTTATATCGTATCATTTCATTTTGTTGTCACCAGTACATCCAATTTCAATATAATGATAGTCATTATTCCATTTTATTGTTTGAATTTTGTATCAAATTCATAAATTTATCATATTTCCTTATTGGCCCTCCGGCTCGTATATTTGATACGTATAAGCATTTAATACTATCGATATTCACATATATTGTTAATACACTTTGTATTACCATATCACAATTATCAATCCAAGTTATATCTCACAAATAAAATATCACATTTTATACCTTTATTAACCTGACTCAGACTCGAACGAATACACGGATCCAACCAACATACCAGTTTGGCACCTAGTGCCTCATCAGACAAAGTCAAAATAAATAGTTTGTGCCGAGCACTCATCAATGTATTTGGCACCCATTGCCTCATTGGTATAACCAATGTAATTTGGCACCTAGTGCCTCATTTACATGTAGTCGAAGAAACCCTGAACTCTTCCTATCCTATGGCATGACAGCTATATCTGACTCTACCTAAACAGTTATTAGGGTAATCATTTTCAATTTCCATTATAAGTCAATTTCTCAAGTCAATTATATATGTTCAATAGTAATTCATCAATAAATATCAAAATATCAACATAATTCTTCTTATACAAAATCAATTTTACATTTGCATTAATATACAATAATCTCAAATTAATTCAATTTAGTCCTAACCGTAAACAATCAATCAATTTCGTACCAGCACAATCCGATCGATTATAATCAATTTTCAATTCATTTTTATTTCAAATATCAATTCATCATTGTAATTTTTAACCATCAACTTATCATTTTTCTATGTTTTAGTTCATAACTCACTCGTTGTACCAAATTATGCACAATTCAAACTATTATCAAACAAATAAAAATTCACAAATCAAATATAAAACAATTTAAATACAATTATACTCTATGAACTTACCTGATCAAAACAACAACAAAACAACTCTTTAAGGACTAATAAAAAATTTTTGTCATTTTCTTAATTTTCTTCAATTTGGTCCAATTTCTGATCTATCCAATAGTTCAAATCAATTTATCAATTCCAAACATCTTATTTCATCCTATTATAAGCATATATCAGTTTAATTTTATTTTTCAAGTGACCCTTAAACTTTTTCATTTTATTCAATTTAGTCCCTAAAACTGAAATTGTCATCATTTTAACATTTAAGCCCCATTTTTCATTCTGATTTCAATTCCATCCTTATATGGCCCTCTAAATTCAATAGTTATAAAAATTTCATTCTAAATTTTAAATTATCACATTTTAGAACTAACAAATTTCTTTACAATTTAGTCACCCTTTTTAATTATATGCTTAAAATCTAAAACAAAAACACTAAAAGCTTCAAAAATCATCAATGGTAGCCATTTAAATCTTTAACATTTTCAAACATAGAAGTATAAATTAGCTAAACCTAGTTACAGTGATCTAAAAAAACATAAAATTTACGAAAAACCAGCTCAAAAACCACTTACATGCAAAGGATGAAAGCTTGAAACTTCAAACTCTTTCTATTCTCTTCAAATTTTGGCTATGGGGAAATAAAATGAAAAAGATGATGAAATGTATCATATTTCTTTTCCTTATTACATAATATTAATTTTATTATTATAAAATTTAAAAGTTTTATTATTATTTTAATTAAACCACAACCAAACTGTCCACTAACATCAAAATCATTTATTTGTATTTCGGCTTTGGTGCGATTACTATTTTAGTCATTTAGCAAATAAAAATCTCTAACAATTAAATTTTATCACTTTTACAATTTAGCCATTATGCCTTAATAAGTCACTAATTTGGCAAAATTACCTAACCAAAATTGAATTCAACAATATAAAAACACCGTAAATATTTAACAAAAATTTTACAAGCTTTTTTTACAGAAACAAGGTCTCAATACCTTATTTTCCAGCACTATTAACTTTCGGTACGAACCATTTGTACCTTGACTAACTGACCAATTAATAAAAAATATAAAATCAAAATTCACAATAACATCATATTTAACTCGTAAATATTAAATGATAATATTTACGGACTCACTCTTCAAGATTATGGTATCAAAATCGCTATTTCTGACACCATTGAAAATCGGGTTGTCACAACTCTCCCCCTTAAGAAATTTTGTCCTCGAAATTTTTACCTGCGAAAAGGTTAAGGTACTGTGAAGCTCATGGTTATTTTTTTGGCTTCCACATATCCTCTTTTGTACTGTGACAATACCATATTACTTTATCACTAGTTTGAAATTCGATAACTTTTCTCTACAATTTAACAAACGATTTCTGTCGATCTGAGGTAACTTTTAAACAGCCTTGTATAACCTTGATTTTATCGTCTATCTCACAAATCAAGCTAGTCCTTATAATGTTTCTTTTACTCAACTCTAACTAGTACAATGGAGCTCTGCATTTACGTTCATCTGAATCCTCGTATGGTGTCATTTTGATACTTGACTGATAGCTTATTGGCATATCTTACATTTAACCACGTATTCTGAGATTTTCTCTTTTAATTACCGATCATCAATGTAAATTTCTCGATACATACAAACAATATCAAAAGCATAGATTCCTATTAGTTAACAACTTTGAAGTCTAATCATTTAAAGAAATTCTTCATTTAGTGAGCAATTCAGAATCACTTATCTGTAACTCTTGTACTCTTTGAAGAAAAATAGGTTTAGCTCATAGCTCCAATAAAATAAAACCATCATGTTTCAAAGTTAGATGAGTTTTCATTACTTTCTCCCATTTACAATTGACATTTATCCAACCAAACAAAGTTATCATTAACGACATTTTTCTATAATAGTTTCGTTAAGGACAAAGTTAACATTGAGAAGCCTGTAACAATTCTTCTGTAATATCTAGTAAGTCATAGAAAACTATGTACCTCAGTAATAACTTTCAGAGACTTTTAGTTTACAATTGCCGAAATTTTTGTTCAGATCAATACATATATATAATTCAATATTATAGGTCTTAGAAACCTTACTTTTTGAAGCCAAAATTCACATTTTCTAAACTTTTCATGCCACTGCTTCTCTTGCAAAATCTGTAACACTATTCTCAAATACTAAATGTCCAGTTCATTAAGTCTAAATAGCAGTTGTTGATCGTTAATCTGAATGATATTACCAGAAACTCACATTGTTCGTATCAAGTTTGGAAAGCAGTCTTCGATACAACTAACTCTTAACTCTAAGCTGACAATTTGATCGAAATTCAATCTTTAAAAATACAGTAGCTCCCTTTTACTAACCAAACAAGTCAGCTATACGGAGTAACATATACTTACTTTATGGTGACTCTGTTCAACTGTCTATAATCAATATACAATCTCATAAATTCAGCTTTCTTTTTCACAAATAACATTGGCACATTCCAAGTTGACACGCTCAGTTGAGTAAATCCCTTGTCTAATAATTATTGCAACCATGCTTCCATTCATTTCCTTTTTGTCTATATCATTATGTACATTGCAATCGAGATTGGAGCAGTTGTAAAAGTTACTTTAATAATAATTTCAACTTCCCTTTCAAATGACAAACTTGGAAAACTTTTCAGAAATCACATTAGTAAGTTCATTAGCTGACGAAACATGTTCTATCTTTGATTCTGATACTCTGGTATCTAAAATGCAGTCGCATACACTTTACAACACTTTTCTATCAACACTCGGTTAATATTATTGATATCATATTGGTCGAACAATTCAATTTGTCTGCCTCTATATTTATCATTCCACTATTTGTCTGCCTCTATCAACGGTTGAATATAACGTCATGCAGAGTTACCCAGTCTGTATTGAGGATAATATCGACCAGCTATGGTTTTAGGAATTGTAGCCTCTTTTTTAGCTCGAACAACATAAGCTCTAAATGGTGCACGAGCTTCAGATCTCAACGTCGTATCTTTAGTCTCACCTTGATTGATTCTTACATTACTACTAGGAAGTCATCTAGGTGGGAATAAACCTAAAATTGGCATTGCCTATCCATAAATAGCTTACCCCAATAGGGTCTATACTATGAGGTCGAGAAATAAGTTGTTCTTATCGACTCATTAGTTTAGTGGAAGATTGAGAGATCTTTATAGGTTAATGGCTAGTTGATTAAATTGAACCCGAAATTGGAGTTAGTTATGACCATCGAAACAAGTTAGCCATCTGTCCTTAGAATTGATAAAATACACAAATTATTTTCTCTTCTATGTTCATATGCATCTTAATTATTTTTATAAAATATGATTTTTCATCACCTTAGGATTCATCATAATATAGTTTAATTGGATTACTAATTAGATCTATTAACGTAGAGATTAGAAATATTTTAATTTTGCCTCTCTTGGGTACAATCCTCCGGGTACTCCAATATTTCTTTGTATAAATTTATATTACAACTTGACCTGTATACTTGCGAAAACCACCTTATGATAATATTTGGTTGTAGGATTTACACTCTAGACATTGGTACATCCAGAGGCAGTCAAGTTGTTAGCTCCGTTGCCAGGGAGACAATGCTACTAGATTAGTTTTAGTTTTTACATTTAATAGAATAATTAGGAAATTTTTAAATTATAGATACAATTTTAATTTTTAGTTGTTTTTATCTTTCTTTACTAACGTTTTTACTTTTCTTTATGGTTTTAATGTATGAGTCAAAGTAGAGGCACACCTATAGAGCCAACCATTGATCTAGAGAGAATTATTCATAGAAATCATCAACAACAACAACAATAGTAGATGGAGAATAACCCACCTGCTACTGTCAATCCACCACGCGATAATCCACTCTTCGACGAACTTAACCTACAAGATCTACCACCAAAACCACCACAATTATTGATAGAACCACAAATGGCTCGAGAGCAATTAACATTAAGAGATTACGCATTACCAACACTCGATGCAATATAAGGCAGCATCGCAAGGCTAGCTATAACCGAAACTAATTTTAAGATTAAGTCAAAAATGACCTAGATGATAAAAACTAACCTAAAATTTAGAGGAACTATGACAGAGGACCCAAACAAGCATCTAAAATGATTTCTCTAACTTTGTGATACTTTTAAACTTAACGGGTTCACTAATGATGCTATTTGTCTTCAGTTGTCCCCCTTCTCATTAATAGATAATGCTTTCTCTTGGTTACATTCACAAGCACCAAGATCTATCACAACATGGAATGAACTTGCAAAGAAGTTTTTATAAAAGTTCTTTCCAATTAGCAAGACAATCTAACTAAGGAGGGAGATTGCCATGTTTAAAAAATTAGAAGGAGAGAGTTTTCACAAAGCTTGGGAGTGATTCAAGTTATTAGTACAAAGATGCCTTCTCCATGGTCTACCTGACTGACTATGGTTGCAGATGTTCCATAATTGGTTCGGTGCACAATCAAGACCAGGATTAGATGGAGCCATAAGAGGAGTCTATGTATTGATCTGCCATAATTTGATATGGAAAATTAGGCTTTCTCGATATACTTAATAAGCTTATTCTCAAGAAAAATAGTGTCTTTTGCATATTTTTTTTCATAATTTTATATTTTAATTTAATAATTGAAAATGTTTCGTTTTTGCTCATTTTATGACCCAATTTGGACAGTAGTTCCATTGGAAGGCCTAACGTGTGATTGAATGGTGTAGAGACGTATTGGAGGTTGAAAATGAGCGATAATGGAACCAAAGGAAAGGGTATCATGATATCTACACATTGGAATCGCGATACCTCCAACGGTATGGACGATTGGAGACCATCTTTAGTGGTATCGCAATATCCACTTTCGATATCACAATATCCACCCTTCAAAGAAGACCCCAAGGCTCGACACTACCTGATGTATCACAATATCCTATTTTGGATATTACGACACCAACATCGTCAAGGGGACAAAAAAGGTAGCCTTTGTCCACTAGGTCCAACAATCACCCAAGGCCCATGTAAGGGCTATTTTGGCAACGAAAATCCATCAGCATTCAACATAAAACAACCAAAATTGGATAATGAGGATAGAGACACATTAGCTTAGTTTTAGCCTTAGCTTTCTCTAAATTTTTCTACAACTTTTCTAGGGTTTCATTTTCTCTCCTTCTTTTTTAGTCTTAGAGTTTATTTTTCAGCATTTACTTCTTGTTCTTGATGTTCTAAGTGTTAGTTAAGTTAGTTATCACTATAGGTTAGGTTTATTTACACTTTCATTCTCTGTACCTTGGTTGTAAGATATTTCTAGCTTCAGTTCAATGTATTTCAGTTTCTTCTACCATAAACCTGTTAAAGTTAATTCCTTTCAGGTTTGTTGCTTTAGATTTTCTTGTTGAATGCTTTTAGTTTCATGTTCTTTAAGTTCTCTTGCATAAAAATCCCAACTTTCATATTTTTCCTAAGCTTTGCTTTAATGGCTTCTTTGTTTTCATTTCCATGTTCATTCTCTTTATTTTCAGCATGAGTAGCTAAACTTAAAAGGGGGTTGGTTGATGGAGATGTGGGTAAGCTGATTTTTGGACAAATGATTAAATCATAATAAATTGGACTCAATTGAATATACCTAAACCTTAGAAAGTGACGCCCCTAAGGGAATATCTAGGTAAGTGAGACCAAAAGGTAATGATGTTGTGTACCCATTCATTAGTTATGGGTTAACCAGTGAGATCGAGAGATAAATTGGACTAATTCGTCTAAGTCGGTAAAATTGAGATCGAAAGATAAAATGGAGTCACTTATAAATTTAAGCGATTTAAGTCCTTTGTTCTAAAACTGGTGACCACATTGAAATCAACCAACCACCATTATTCATTTATTTGGTTAATATCTTAGATTTGTACTCTTTACAATTTAGTCCTAAGATTAGCATATTTAATCAACCAACCACCACTTAAACTCTTTCGTATATGCTATTTATCACTTAATCGCCATCCTTTGGGTTCGATCATTGGAATATTGTGGTGTTCCATTGTAACACTATAATTATTACAATTGACCTGTACGCTGGCAATAAAGTCACGCTTACAAAATTGTTTATAGAATCATTTGTTTTATGTGAACGTGTGAACGCAATCACATATGAATCAATTGAGAATATGGTGATGAATTCCTACCATTGGCCAAATGAATGATTTACTTATGGCCAGAGACAATCCAGAGTTAAAGTTTTCCATGAAGAAGATAGATACCAATAAATCTTTGACAGACTTAACTAGATTGAATCAACATACAGTAGGTCTACAATATACGATGCAGATAGACCAATCGGTCAGTATCTTGAGAACCCAGCTGAGAATGCAAATTACATCGGGTATAGGGGTGGAAATCCCTATTCTAACACTTATAATCTCAGCTAAAGAGATCATCCAAATCTAAGATAGAGCGACAACCAAAGAGGAGGTAACAATGCTAACCCAATCAAACAAAATATTAATTACCAACCTCCATATTTTCAGAAACCTCAGGAAAGGGATAATCCCAATGACCATATTGTATATGGTTAAAGATTGGATCGAATTGAGAGAGAGATGCAGTCAATTTGAAAAAAAAGTAAAATAGGTGCAACTGAGTGCACCCAAACGAAAAAAAATATTGACGAAAATGAAGATCAAATGAGCCAACTCATAAACATGATGGGAGACCTTAAATGGAAAATTCACACAGGCATTCCGAGTAACACTGAAAATAATCCTTGGAGAGAAGGGAAGGAACATGTAACAACAATAATGCTCTGTTTGAGTAAAGTATTGATTAGCCCGAATAACCCAGCTCAAGAGGAAAATGAGGAGGATGCCGACTATCCTCAAGAAGAAACCCATCGAAACGATGACACTGAACCAGAACCAGAAAAAGTAGTCGAGTTGGCAGCTGGGTCAAAAGCCGATCAGAACAGGGGACTTATACTCACAAAGGTACGACATCCATCACGGTAAGAGGACAAGTTAAAATAGGATAAAGCAGTGTAGCACCCCTCACTCGTCTCCGTCACTGGATTTTAGTTATGGGATGCTACAATATTCAACAGATAAAAAAATGTACAATTTTATTAAGAAATTTAATTAAATTCAATTATCAATAATCTTCCATTCAACTATCATGTTATTCATACTGAATCTAACTTTAACATACTCTAAAAAAAATTAGGAAACAAACAGAGACTAACTTGAAACATCACATAAAAGTAGGGTAAAAATTAAAAATAAGGGTCACACGGCCGTGTGGCCAGATTGTATGACAAGGCAAAGGTCGTGTGGTGTAATAGACATGGTCATGTCACTCAAGTTGTTCAAATGTAAAGACTGTGTAGAAGGAGACACAGTTGTGTCTCAAGACCCTATAACTAGCTTTGACCATGTGTATCTAAAATCATGAAACTTGAACAAAGTACGGGGTCGTGTCCCATGCTTGTGTCAGGCACACAATCGTGTGTTAGACTATGTGGTAGACCATATGTGTTGTATGGTACCTTAAAATGCAAGATTTTCAACAATGGTTTACGTAAGATCCAAGCATACTAAGAACATACATTTAAACCACACAAAACTTATCCAAAACTTGCTAAAATATGTCAAATTCCTAGTTCAAACCAATATGCTATAAGACACCTTCACATCCAACCTAATTAAACAATTCGAACCATTCATCTAAACACTTTTATAAACATTAATATAAAATGTATCATATGAGTCATCTAAACCAGACTTTGCTATTGAACCAAAACTCATTTAACTTTACCATTATAAACTTACATTATACTTAAGCAATACCATTAAATTGTTACCTAACAAATTACACCATAACATTATACATCTATGCACCATAATTTCACATTTCATATTCATCAACTAAAGCATAAACCACACACCACATTCTAAGTTCAACCATATAACAATCTAGCTCAACATGACATTACCAACATAGATTCATCATATCTCTTATTAGCATACCATAAACACATTGGATATAACACATTACATAACCAACTAGAAATTCAAATTTACCAACTTGACAACCTTATATACATGCCTCAAGACTAAAATAACAAGTCAAAATCTACCAAGGCAACGGCTTGATAGTGTGAGCCTTGAAGTTGATCCATTCAACTAGTTTCACAAAATGTTAACTATAGAAAATAGAAATATGAACAGAGAAAGCTTAAATAGCTTAGTAAGTTCACAGCTAAAATTAAACCAACTTACCTCATTTAATCAATTGAATCAAACCTACTACTTGTATCTTTTCTCACTGAACTCCATCCAAAACACCAGAGTTTTATATTTGTGACCATATAAAGCCTCGTACAGTAAAAATTTTGTACTTGACTTTTAACTGTTAAAATAAGAAAATTCAGCCAGAGGCAAATACCTTTCTCAGTTACCTTCAAATTCAAGTACACAACATCCAAACACATCTTCCAAATTCTGACCCATATGTTCAAATTGATCATTCGTATGAAAATGAAATGTGGTACTAAAATGTAATTGTATACCCAGAGTTTCTTGTAACTTGTTTCAGAATCAGAATTTAAACTATAGATCTCTATCAAAAATAGTAGAAACTAGCACATTATATAATTTGAAAATCTCAAAAATAGATAATTCAAGCAATCTATCAAGTGTGAAATCCACTCATTCCAGAATAGAATGTGTAGGCTCTGTCAAACAATCGACAATTACTCAAATAGTATCTTTCTTTTCATAGACAGGGAAAATCCCAATATAAAGTTTATAGTAACTTTGTCTCATTTCCATTTTGGTATCGTCGTTGGTTATAACTATCCTATAACCATTCCAAATAAGTAATGTTATTAGATTTCAACACAAAAACAATAGCTGTCAATTCTAGATCATGTATCGGGTAATTCATTCCATGTGGTTTTTAACTGTCTAAAAGTACAGGCTATTACTTTGCCTTACTGCATCAAAATACAGTCTAATCTCGTTCAATAGTAAACCATTGTAATAACAAATTCCTTACCCGATTCAGGCTAAACAGGAATTAATGCTTTAATCAACAAAGCTTCCAACTGGTCAAAACTTTAGTGATATTTATCGGTCTATTCAAATCTTACCTCTTTTATATAATAACTATGTCATCAATGCAACTATTTCAATTATTAAAATTGAAGCTTTGAGTTTTTCCAAAACCACAACCATTAGATAGATTCAAAACCATAATGCTATAATATGATCGACATTTCAACCGTATAGATTGTAATAGCCCGATTTAGGGCCTAGTCGGAACAGTGGTCTTGGGACCACAAATTTGAAGTTAGAAAAATTATTTTATTATCTCTATGAGGATATAGTATGATTTTTTTAGTGCAAGAAAAATTTGGTGAGCTAATTTTAATGTTTTTAAGCCCGATTGTGAAAAAGGACTAAATCGCATAAAAGGCAAAAGTTGTATTTTAGTACCCAAATGTGTTAAATAGCTAGAGAAATTAAATTTAGGGTCTTTAAAGGGCAATTAGACCCTTGTGAATAGCCTAGCCGGCCATGGTGTGAGGGGAGACAAAATTGACATAGTTAGGTGTGGATGAGGTCATCAAATTTGACTAGTTTTTGATTAAATAAAACAAAAGCCATTTCTTCTTCATTTTTTTTTCTTTCTTCTCTCCACCAAAAATATCAGCCATTGTTGGGGTTTAAGATCTTTAAAAACTTGCAGCAACAATAAGCCTCACAAGTAAGTGATTCCCACACCCTTTGTTGATGATTTTTTTTGCATTTTTGGGACCCTTGAAGCATGGGCTTTCAAATGAGAGTAATATATTGCAAAATGGTTAAGAGTTTAGAGTTTTGCCATGGATGCATTTTTTATGTTTATCGAGTTTTTATGGAAGAATATGAGTCCAAGATGGGTTATGAACAACTTTTGTGAAAGGTGTTGACATGAAAACACCTAAATAGGTTATTTTGCATAAGTTGCAAAATAGATAATAAGTGTGTAAAATATTGAGAATTTGGTATTGCTATAATAGTAAAAAGAGTTTAGCTAGGCTTGAAATGCAAATAAATTCGATAGAAATCGATTTTCGAGCATAGGGGCAAAATGGTCATTTTGTCAAACTCTAGGGGAAAAATGGTCATTTTACCAAAGGTGTGAATTTATGATTGTTTAATCCTAATTAGTGACTGAATGAGTGCATATTGTCATTATAGATCAAGATTTACCAAATCCAAACCTAGATCGGGGGAAGGCCAAGCAAACCAACTAAACCGAGTACTCAAGTACTTTTTGTAAACCGAGGTAAGTTGTATGTAAATAATACAGCTACACTATTAATACTCGTATTCATATCGCCATTGTATTGATATTGTATGAAATGTTGAGTTATGAATTGAGAATGCATAGTAATATTTGAGATAATAGAAGTATCACGTTGAAACATTAGGATACGAACTGGATATTCGTGCCAAGGCATTGGATGGTTTGTGCGCCAGTGTAAGACATGTCTGGGACATGCTTCGGCCACATACTGAGAGCCAGTGTAAGACCATGTGTGGGACATGGCATCGGTATCCAGGCGAGGGCTAGTGTAAGACATGTTTGGGACATGCATCAGCCATACTATTGAATTCAATGTTTAGAGGCCATTGTTTTTTGGCCAGCTTGAGGTTGTTGCCGTTTAATGAATTCAATGTAATTCTTGGGATGGATTGGCTAACCTCCCATAGCATTGTAATATATTGTGGAAGAAAAGTAATTCAGTTAAGATGTAAGAAGGATGGTGCTATACGAGTTGGGCCAGATAAGTCAGATAATTTTCCTGTAGTAATATCACCTTTGACGGCCGAAAGATATTTTAGAAAGGGTTATGAAGCTTATTTAGCTGTTGTGCTAAATACTCAAGTATCCGAGTTGAAGATTGAGTCAGTACCGGTGGTTTGTGAGTTCATAAATGTCTTTCTGGAGGAGTTACCAGGGTTACCTCCAGGAAGAGAGGTTGAGTTCGGTATCGAGTTGGCTCCAGGTACAACGCCAATCTCGATTACACCTTATAGGATGGCCCCTACTGAGTTAAAGGAGTTGAAAGTACAGTTGCAAGAGTTAACAGATAAAGGTTTTACTAGACCGAGTTATTCACCATGGGGTGCTCCAGTACTTTTTGTGAAAAAGAAGGACGGATCAATGAGGTTATGTATCGACTACAGATAGCTTAACAAGGTGACAGTGAAGAACAAGTATCCTTTGCCAAGGATCGATGATCTCTTCGATCAACTGAGGGGAGCTACGGTATTCTCCAAGATAGACTTGAGATCAGGTTACTACAATTTAAGGGTCAAGGAACAAGATGTGCCGAAGACTGCTTTTTGGACGAGATATGGGCATTACGAGTTCCTTGTTATGCCTTTTGGATTAACGAATGCCCCTGCAGTGTTTATGGATTTGATGAACCGCATCTTCAGGCCATACTTGGATAGGTTCGTCGTTGTTTTCATAGATGATATACTAATTTATTCGCGTGATGAGAGTGAGCACGCGAAACATTTGAGGACTCTGTTACAGATTCTAAGAGATAAACAGCTTTATGCTAAGTTTAGTAAGAGCGAGTTTTGGCTTAATGAAGTTGGATTCCTCGGACACATTGTGTCAGGCGATAGGATCAGAGTTGACCCAAATAAGATTTCAGCTATTTTGAAGTGGAAACCGCCGAGGAATGTAACAGAGGTTTGTAGTTTTCTGGCGCTAGCGGGGTATTACAAACGCTTTGTAAATGGATTTTCTATGATAGATACTCCGATAACGAGATTATTACAGAAAGACGTCCAGTTTGAATGGACAAAAGAATGTCAGCAGGTTTCGAGAAGTTAAAGGCTTTGTTGACCAAAGCCCTAATTTTAGTGCAACCGGAGTCGGGTAAAGAATTTGTAATTTATAGTGACGCCTTTTAAATGGTTTGGGGTGTGTACTCATGCAAGAAGGTAAGGTTGTAGCCTATGCCTTGAGACAATTAAAACCATATGAGAAGAATTATCTGACCCATGATTTAGAGCTAGCAGTTGTAGTGTTCACCTTAAAGATTTGGCGACACCATTTTTACGGAGAGAGATGTAGAGTATTTACCGACCACCAGAGTTTAAAGTACTTGATAACTCAAAAGGAGTTGAATTTGAGGCAACATCGATGGTTAGAACTATTAAAAGATTATGAACTGATCATTGAGTACCATCCAGGAAAGGCGAATGTAGTCGCTAATGCCTTGAGTAGAAAATCGTTGTTTGCCTCGAGAGCTTTGAACACCCAGTTGGCCGTGTTTGAGGATGGTTCAATCTTAGCAGAATGGAGAGTTAGACCGACTTTTCTTCATGAAATCCGAGAAGCTCAGAAAGATGATGAGAAATTTGAAACCAGGAAAAATCAGTGTGAGTCAGGTATTGAATCAGATTTTCAGGTTGGTATCGGCGGATGTTTATTGTTCAAAAATAGAATTTGTGTGCCTAAAGATAGTGAGCTCATCCAGAAAATTTTACGAGAAGCACATAGTGGTAGTTTATCCGTCCACCCCGGTAACGTAAAGATTTATAACAATCTAAAAAAAATGTATTGGTGGTCGAGAATGAAAAGGGATATTTCAGAGTTTGTTTCCAAGTGCTTAGTATGTCAGCAAATAAAGGCTGAACACCAAGTACCTTCTGGGCTACTTCAGCCTATTATGGTTCCAGAGTGGAAATGAGATCGTATCACCATGGACTTTACGACCAGTTTGCCATTAACTCCGAAAAAGAAAGATGTTGTATGGGTTATTGTCGACAGATTAACTAAGTCAGCTCACTTCATACCAGTGCGTACTAACTACTCTCTCGAGAAATTAGCTGACTTGTATGTTTCTGAGATTGTGAGGCTTTATGGTGTACCATTTGCAATTATTTTAGATCGAGACCCGAGATTCACCTCGAGGTTTTGGAAAAGGTTACGACAGGCTCTAGGAACCAAATTAAATTTCAGTACAGCTTTTCATCCACAGACGGACGGACAATCGGAAAGAGTGATACAGATTTTAGAAGACATGCTAATATGTTGTGTTCTCGAATTGCAAGGAAGCTGGGAAAAATACTTACCATTGGTTGAATTCGCCTACAACAATAGCTGCCAGTCAAGTCTGAGAATGGCACCTTATGAGGCCTTGTATAGGTGAAAGTGTCAAATGCCCTTATACTGGACTGAGTTGAAAGAGAGTCAGTTTCACGGGGTTGATTTGGTCAAAGAGGCTGAGGAAAAAGTTAAAGTGATTCGGAAATGTCTAAGAGGCGCTTCAGATAGGCAAAAATCCTACGCAGATTTGAAACGAAGGAGATCGAGTTTGAGGTTGGTGATAGAGTATTCTTGAAAGTTTCCCCTTGGAGGAAAGTCCTCAGGTTTGGTAAAAAAGGCAAGCTGAGTCCTCATTTCATTGGACCATATGAAATTACCGAGAGAATAGGACCTGTTGCCTACAGATTGAATTTGCCACCAAATTTAGAAAAGATTCACCATGTGTTTCACATGTCTATGTTACGCTGATATAGATCTGACCCTTCGCACGTAATTGCGCCTACTGAAGTTGAGATTCTTCCAGATATGACTTATGGTGAATAACCAATCAAGATCTTAGCTCGAGAGGTTAAACAGTTAAGAAATAAGAATATACCACTTGTGAAAGTTTTGTGGCATAGACATAGGGCCGAGGAAGCTACGTGGGAACCCGAAGAGTCTCTGAGAGACCAGTATCCAAACTTATTTACTGGTAAGATTTTCGAGGACGAAAATCCCTAAGGGGGAGAAATGTAACAGCTCGATTTAGGGCTTAGTCAGAACGGTGGTCTCGAGACCACATCCGAAGTTATAAAAATTATTTTATTATTGCTATGAGGTTATAGTATGATTTTATTAGTTCATGAAAATTTTGGTGAGCTAATTTTAATGTCTTCAAGCCCGATTGCGAAAAAGGACTAAATCGCATAAAAGACAAAAGTTATATTTTAGTACCCAAATGTGTTAAATAGCTAGAGAACTTAAATTTAGGGTCTTTAAAGGGCAATTAGAACCTTTTGAATAGCCTAGCCGGCCATGGTGTGAGGGGAGACAAAATTGACATAGTTAGGTGTGGATGAGGTCATCAAATTTGACTACTTTTTGATTAAATAAAACAAAAGCCATTTCTTCTTCATTTTTTTTTCTTTCTTCTCTCCACCAAAAATATCAGCCATTGTTGGGGTTTAAGATCTTTAAAAACTTGCAGCAACAATAAGCCTCACAAGTAAGTGATTCCCATACCCTTTGTTAATGATTTTTTTTTGCATTTTTGAGACCCTTGAAGCATGGGCTTTCAAATGAGAGTAATTTCTTGTAAAATGGTTAAGAGTTTAGAGTTTTTCCATGGATGCATTTTTGATGTTTATTGAGTTTTTATGGAAGAAAATGAGTCCTAGATGGGTTATGAACAACTTTTGTGAAAGGTGTTGACATGAAAACACCTAAATAGGTTATTTTGCATAAGTTGCAAAATAGATAATAAGTGTGTAAAATATTGAGAATTTGGTATTGCTATAATAGTAAAAAGAGTTTAGCTAGGCTTGAAATGCAAATAAATTCGATAGAAATCGATTTTCGAGCATAGGGGCAAAATGGTCATTTTGTCAAACTCTAGGGGAAAAATGGTCATTTTACCAAAGGTGTGAATTTATGATTGTTTGATCCTAATTAGTGACTGAATGAGTGCATATTGTCATTATAGATCAAGATTTACCAAATCCGAACCTAGATCGGGGGAAGGCCAAGCAAACCAACTAAACCGAGTACTCAAGTACTTTTTGTAAACCGAGGTAAGTTGTATGTAAATAATACAACTACACTATTAATACTCGTATTCATATCACCATTGTATTGATATTGTATGAAATGTTGAGTTATGAATTGAGAATGCATAGTAATATTTGAGATAATAGAAGTATCCCGTTGAAACATTAGGATACGAACTGGATATTCGTGCCAAGGCATTGGATGGTTTGTGCACCAGTGTAAGACATGTCTGGGACATGCTTCGGCCACATACTGAGAGCCAGTGTAAGACCATGTGTGGGACATGGCATCGGTATCCAGGCGAGGGCTAGTGTAAGACATGTTTGGGATATGCATCAGCCATACTATGAGAGTCAGTGTAAGACCATGTCTGGGACATGGCATCGGTACAGAGATAGCCAGTGCAAGACGTGTCTGGGACACGTATCGGCTAAGAGTTGTGCTAGTGTAAGACATGTCTGGGACATGCATCAGCACGCACATATGAGTGTCAGTGTAAGACATGTCTGGGACATGCATCGACCTCGACAGAGATAGCCAGTGTAAGACGTGTCTGGGACACGCATCGGCAATATATCCCATGTTAAAGGTTTAGAGAATATCCAGTAGTATTCCAAACATTTCAATGGTGAGAGTTATAGATTAATCTTGATAAAGAAGGAATAATCATGTTGTGAGTGTTACAGGTACCTATATGGTAAGCATGAGTAACGAGCTTAATTTAGAAAATGTGACTCGAGTAGATGACAAAGAGTAAGTTGAGTTATGTTTACATTTGAGCATGATATCTAGTGGTGAGATTGTTGTTGTATATTTATTTATATGCAACTTACTAAGCTTTACGCTTATCCTCTTTCCTTTTGCTCTTCTTTTAGCGTTATCTAGCTAGCTCGAGGATCCCTTAAAGTCAGATATATCGATCACACTATCATCCACAGCATTTGGTATAGTTTGATTTATATTTTTGAAGGTGGCATGTATAGGGCTAGACTAGGATATTCTTCATGAGAATTGTTTATGTATTTTGGCCTAAGTCAAAAGCACTTTATTTTGTATCAAGCCTAGAATAATGGCTATTATTCATTTTGATGAATGCATACAATGTTCTTTCTATGGTTGAATTAACGTTCATTGTGATGAGATGGATATATTGAAATGATCTTGTATAGGTTGTGCAAGATGGGTGACAAAGGTCTTGGAAAATAGCCTAATTTGTCCACACGAGTAAGACAAACGGGCGTGTGTCTTGGCCGTGTGTGACACACGGTTCACGCCCACGGGTGTGTATTATGGTCATGTGTCTCCTACACCTAAAACTTTAAAGTCACTGTAGCACACGGGCAAGAGACGTGATCATGTGTCTCGGCCGTGTGAAGGACACGGTTGCAGTGCACGGGTGTGTGCTTGGTCCATGTTGTTTTGGCAGAATGCCTAGGTTTTCAGACACGGGCGTGTCCCTAGCGCACGACCGTGTGCTCTATATCCACACGGGCGTGTGGAGCTTTGATTCAAGGGAATTTTTTAAGTCTTTCATGAGTTCTCGGTTGGGTCTCAAACTACCCCGAATGTATGTTTTGGGTTTTGTAAGCCCGCATAAGGGACAAATTGCTTATGAAAAGAAAAGTTTTAAATTGTTTGAGATTTCATGTCCCGATTTTATATAGTTGATTGCGTTTTAGTTAGGAAATACCTCGAACCCTATTCTGGTGTCGGATACGGGCGAGAAGTGTTACATTTGGTGGTATCAGAACATGGTTTAGTCGATTCTAGGACTAACCTGACCAGAGTACAAATCTAGCTATACATGCCACGCATATGCATATTGATAGTGGAAAGTAATACGTCAGCTCCCGCAGAAGGGACTGCTCTAGTAGAGAGGGAGCCCGTGAGTATGGGCCAAGGCGGAGGGACTAGGGAAGCCTACCTTCAAATGATGGATGCTTGGTATATGGAGTTTCTTCGTGTAAACCTGAACACTCCACCTCCCTCACCTTCTTCGATTCCTCAATATGCCCCGATGGCTCCGCAAGGTGCAGATGTATTCAGGCGAGAGAAGCCTCCGGTAGATAAGATCCAGAAGCAAGGGGCTGAGGAATTTTGAGCTAGTGTAGATGATAACCCAGAGAGAGCGGAGTTTTGGCTAGAGAATACCCTGAGAGTATTCGATGAGCTATCATGCACGCCTGAAGAGTGCGTGAAGTGTGCCGTGTCACTTCTACGAGACTCAGCTTATCAGTGGTGGAACATTCTCGTATCGGTAGTACCGAGAGAAAGAGTAACTTGGGAATTCTTCCAAGGAGAGTTCCGAAAGAAGTACATTAGCCAGAGGTTTATAGATCAGAAAAGGAAGGAATTTCTAGAGCTGAAGCAAGGTAGTAAGACTGTGGCAAAGTATGAGCGGGAATTTGTGAAACTCAGCAAGTACGTGCGAGAATGCGCATCCACTGAAGCTATCATGTGTAAGAGGTTTGAGGATGGCCTCAATGAAGACATTCGAGTATTCGTGGGCATCCTAAAGTTAAAAGAGTTTGTAGTGCTAGTTGAGAGAGTGTGTAAAGCAGAAGAGTTAGTGAAAGAAAGGAGGAAAGCGGCCAATGAGTTGCGAGATTTAAAGAAAAGACAGATGGGGAAAGTGTATCAGTCCTCCTCTAAGAGGTCAAAAGAATTTACTACTCGATTGAATACTTCGGTAGGGCATTCAAAGAGAAATAAGAATCAGTAGAACATGGCATCTAGAGCCCAAACTACTTCAATTGCACATGTTGGTAGTGCTCAGCCAAATAGGCCAGAGTGTTCACAATGTGGAAGACGTCACTTGGGCGAATGCCGAGTAAATGAGAAGGGCTGTTTCAAGTGTGGGTCACTTGACCACTTTATCCGTAAGTGTCTTGAGATAGACGAGAGAGAGAGAAGACAAGATACGAAGGCAAGCAGTGCTCCTATGAGGGGTAGGCCCCAAAGGAACCCCGGGAGTGGGAACAATAGTAGAGGTGCACTAAGAGAGGCCGCGATAAGGTCTAAAGGCAAGGCACCAGCGAGGACCTATGCGATACAAGCTCAAGAACAGGCAGAGTCTCCAGACGTGATCACGGGTACCTTTTCTATTCACGATATAACTGTTGTCGCTTTAATTGACCCGGGATCTACTCACTCTTACATTTGTATGGATTTAATACCTCGCATAGACATGCATATAGAGTCCACTAAGTTTGTTATGAAAGTGTCTAACCCGTTAGGCAAGCATGTATTAGTGGACCAAGTATGTAGGGATTGTCCTTTAACGATTAGAGGCCATTGTTTTTTGGCCAACTTGATGTTGTTGCCGTTTAATGAATTCAATGTAATTCTTGGGATGGATTGGCTAACCTCCCATAGCTTTGTAATATATTGTGGAAGAAAAGTAATTCAGTTAAGATGTAAGAAGGGTAGTGCTATACGAGTTGGGCCAGATAAGTCAGATAATTTGCCTGTAGTAATATCACCTTTGACGGCCGAAAAATATTTGAGAAAGGGTTATGAAGCTTATTTAGCTGTTGTGCTAAATACTCAAGTATCCGAGTTGAAGATTGAGTCAGTACCGGTGGTTTGTGAGTTCATAAATGTCTTTCTAGAGGAGTTACCAGGGTTACCTCCAGGAAGAGAGGTTGAGTTCGGTATCGAGTTGGCTCCAAGTACAACGCCAATCTCGATTGCACCTTATAGGATGGCCCCACTAAGTTAAAAGAGTTGAAAGTACAGTTGCAAGAGTTAACAGACAAAGGTTTTGCTAGACAGAGTTATTCACCATGGGGTGCTCCAGTACTTTTTGTGAAAAAGAAGGACGGATCAATGAGGTTATGTATCGACTACAGACAGCTTAACAAGGTGACAGTGAAGAACAAGTATCCTTTGCCAAGGATCGATGATCTCTTCGATCAACTGAGGGGAGCTACGGTATTCTCCAAGATAGACTTGAGATCAGGTTACTACCAATTAAGGGTCAAGGAACAAGATGTGCCATAGACTGCTTTTTGGACGAGATATGGGCATTACGAGCTCCTTGTTATGCCTTTTGGATTAACGAATGCCCCTGCAGTGTTTATGGATTTGATGAACCGCATCTTCAGGCCATACTTGGATAGGTTCGTCGTTGTTTTCATAGATGATATACTAATTTATTCGCGTGATGAAAGTGAGCACGCGAAACATTTGAGGACTCTATTACAGATTCTAAGAGATAAACAGCTTTATGCTAAGTTTAGTAAGAGCGAGTTTTGGCTTAATGAAGTTGGATTCCTCGGACACATTGTGTCAGGCGATAGGATCAGAGTTGACCCAAATAAGATTTCAGCTATTTTAAAGTGGAAACCGCCGAGAAATGTAACAGAGGTTCATAGTTTTCTGGCGCTAGCGGGGTATTACAGACGCTTTGTAAATGGATTTTCTATGATAGCTACTCCGATAATGAGATTATTACAGAAAGACGTCCAGTTTGAATGGACAAAAGAATGTCAGCAGGTTTCGAGAAGTTAAAGGCTTTGTTGACCAAAGCCCCAATTTTAGTGCAATCGGAGTCGGGTAAAGAATTTGTAATTTATAGTGACGCCTCCTAAATGGTTTGGGGTGTATACTCATGCAAGAAGGTAAGGTTGTAGCCTATGCCTTGAGACAATTAAAACCATATGAGAAGAATTATCTGACCCATGATTTAGAGCTAGCAGTTGTAGTGTTCACCTTAAAGATTTGGCGACACCATTTTTACGGAGAGAGATGTAGAGTATTTACCGACCACCAGAGTTTAAAGTACTTGATAACTCAAAAGGAGTTGAATTTGAGGCAACATCGATGGTTAGAACTATTAAAAGATTATGAGCTGATCATTGAGTACCATCCAGGAAAGGCGAATGTAGTCGCTAATGCCTTGAGTAGAAAATCGTTGTTTGCCTCGAGAGCTTTGAACACCCAGTTGGCCGTGTTTGAGGATGGTTCAATCTTAGTTGAATTGAGAGCTAGACCGACTTTTCTTCATGAAATCTGAGAAGCTCAGAAAGATGATGAGAAATTTCAAACCAGGAAAAATCAGTGTGAGTCAGGTATTGAATCAGATTTTTAGGTTGGTATCGGCGGATGTTTATTGTTCAAAAATAGAATTTGTGTGCCTAAAGATAGTGAGCTCATCCAAAAAATTTTACGAGAAGCATATAGTGGTAGTTTATCCGTCCACCCCGGTAACGTAAAGATTTATAACGATCTGAAGAAAATGTATTGGTGGTCGAGAATGAAAAGGGATATTTCAGAGTGTGTTTCCAAGTGCTTAGTGTGTCATCAAATAAAGGCTGAACACCAAGTACCTTCTGGGCTACTTCAGCCTATTATGGTTCCAGAGTGGAAATGAGATCGTATCACCATGGACTTTGCGACCAGTTTGCCATTAACTCCGAAAAAGAAAGATATTGTATGGGTTGTTGTCGACAGATTAACTAAGTCAGCTCACTTCATACCAGTGCGTACTAACTACTCTCTCGAGAAATTAGCTGACTTGTATGTTTCTGAGATTGTGAGGCTTCATGGTGTACCATTTTCAATTGTTTTAGATCGAGACCCGAGATTCACCTCGAGGTTTTGGAAAAGGTTACAACAGGCTATAGGAACCAAATTAAATTTCAGTACAGCTTTTCATCCACAGACGGACGGACAATCGGAAAGAGTGATACAGATTTTAGAAGACATGCTAATATGTTGTGTTCTCGAATTGCAAAGAAGCTGGGAAAAATACTTACCATTGGTTGAATTCGCCTACAACAACAGCTACCAGTCAAGTCTGAGAATGGCACCTTATGAGGCCTTGTACAGGTGAAAGTGTCAAATGCCCTTATACTGGACTGAGTTGAAAGAGAGTCAGTTTCACGGGGTTGATTT
The DNA here is from genome assembly GCA_025698475.1 of Gossypium anomalum. Lineage (NCBI taxonomy): Eukaryota > Viridiplantae > Streptophyta > Magnoliopsida > Malvales > Malvaceae > Gossypium > Gossypium anomalum. The sequence continues at coordinate 17,364,984 of CM046957.1, forward strand.
GGTCAAAGAGGCTGAGGAAAAAGTTAAAGTGATTCGGAAATGTCTAAGAGGCGCTTCAGATAGGCAAAAATCCTACGCGGATTTGAAATGAAGGAGATCGAGTTTGAGGTTGGTGATAGAGTATTCTTGAAAGTTTCCCCTTGGAAGAAAGTCCTCAGGTTTGGTAAAAAAGGCAAGCTGAGTCCTCATTTCATAAGACCATATGAAATTACCGAGAGAATAGGACCTGTTGCCTACAGATTGAATTTTCCACCAAATTTAGAAAAAATTCACCATGTGTTTCACATTTCTATGTTACGCTGATATAGATCTGACCCTTCGCACGTAATTGCGCCTACTGAAGTTCAGATTCTTCCAGATATGACTTATGGTGAAGAACCACTCAAGATCTTAGCTCGAGAGGTTAAACAGTTAAGAAATAAGAATATACCACTTGTGAAAGTTTTGTGGCATAGACATAGGGCCGAGGAAGGTACGTGGGAACCTGAAGAGTCTCTGAGAGAGCAGTATCCAAACTTATTTACCGGTAAGATTTTCGAGGACGAAAATCCCTAAGGGGGAGAAATGTAACAGCCCGATTTAGGGCCTAGTCAGAACAGTGGTCTCGAGACCACATTCGAAGTTATAAAAATTATTTTATTATTGCTATGAGGTTATAGTATGATTTTATTAGTTCATGAAAATTTTGGTGAGCTAATTTTAATGTTTTCAAGCCCGATTGCGAAAAAGGACTAAATCGCATAAAAGACAAAAGTTGTATTTTAGTACCCAAATGTGTTAAATAGCTAGAGAACTTAAATTTAGGGTATTTAAAGGGCAATTAGAACCTTTTGAATAGCCTAGCCGGCCATGGTGTGAGGGGAGACAAAATTGACATAGTTAGGTGTGGATGAGGTCATCAAATTTGACTAGTTTTTGATTAAATAAAACAAAAGCCATTTCTTCTTCATTTTTTTTTTCTTTCTTCTCTCCACCAAAAATATCAGCCATTGTCGGGGTTTAAGAGCTTTAAAAACTTGCAGCAACAATAAGCCTCACAAGTAAGTGATTCCCATACCCTTTGTTAATGATTTTTTTTGCATTTTTGAGACCCTTGAAGCATGGGCTTTCAAATGAGAGTAATATCTTGTAAAATGGTTAAGAGTTTAGAGTTTTTCCATGGATGCATTTATGATGTTTATTGAGTTTTTATGGAAGAATATGAGTCCTAGATGGGTTATGAACAACTTTTGTGAAAGGTGTTGACATGAAAACACCTAAAGGGGCTATTTTGCATAAGTTGCAATATAGATAATAAGTGTGTAAAATATTGAGAATTTGGGATTTCTATAGTAGTAAAAAGAGTTTATATAGGCTTGAAATACAAATAAATTCGATGGAAATCGATTTTCGAGCATACGGGCAAAATGATCATTTTGTTAAAGTCTAGGGGCAAAATGGTCATTTTACCAAAGGTGTGAATTTATGATTGTTTAATTCTAATTAGTAACTGAATGAGTGCATATTGTCATTATAGATCAAGATTTACCAAATACAAACCTAGATCGAGGGAAGGCCAAGCAAACCAACTAAACCGAGTACTCAAGTACTTTTTGTAAACCGAGGTAAGTTGTATGTAAATAATACAACTACACTGTTAATACTCATATTCATATCGCCATTGTATTGATATTGTATGAATTGTTGAGTTATGAATTGAGAATGCATAGTAATATTTGAGATAATAGAAGTATCCCGTTGAAACATTATGATACGAACTGGATATTCGTGCCAAGGCATTGGGTGGTTTGTGCGCCAGTGTAAGACATGTCTGGGACATGCTTCGTCCACATACCGAGAGCCAGTGTAAGACCATGTCTGGGACATGGCATCGGCATCCAGGCGAGGGCTAGTGTAAGACATGTCTGGGACATGCATCAGCCATACTATGAGAGCCAATGTAAGACCATGTCTGGGACATGGCATTGGCACAGAGATAGCCAGTGTAAGACGTGTGTGGGACATGCATCGGCTAAGAGTTGTGCTAGTGTAAGACATGTCTGGGACATGCATCAGCACGCACATTTGAGTGCCAGTGTAAGACATGTCTGGGACATGCATCAGCCTTGACAGAGATAGCCAGTGTAAGACGTGTCTGGGACATGCATCGGCAATATATCCCATGTTAAAGGTTTAGATATTATCCAGTAGTATTCCAAATGTTTCAATGGTGAGAGTTATAGATTAATCTTGATAAAGAAGGAATAATCATGTTGTGAGTGTTACAGGTACCTATATGGTAAGCATGAGTAACGAGCTTAATTTAGAAAATGTGACTCGAGTAGATGACAAAGAGTAAGTTGAGTTATGTTTACATTTGAGCATGATATCTAGTGGTGAGATTGCTGTTGTATATTTATTTATATGCAACTTACTAAGCTTTACGCTTACCCTCTTTCCTTTCCCTCTTCTTTTAGCATTATCTAGCTAGCTCGAGGATCCCTTAAAGTCAGAGATATCGATCACACTATCGTCTGCAGCATTTGGTATAGTTTGATTTATATTTTTGAAGGTGGCATGTATAGGCTAGACTAGGATATTCTTCATGAGAATTGTTTATGTATTTCGGCCTAAGTCGGAAGCCCTTTATTTTGTATCAAGCCTAGAATAATGGCTATTATTCATTTTGATGAATGCATACGATGTTCTTTCTATGGTTGAATTAACGTTCATTGTGATGAGATGGGTATATTGAAATGATCTTGTGTAGGTTGTGCAAGATGGGTGACAAATGGCTTGGAAAATAGCCTAATTTGTCCACACGGGTAAGACACACGGGCGTGTGTCTAGGCCGTGTGTGACACACTGTTCACGCCCACGGGTGTGTATTATGGTCGTGTGTCCCCTGCACTTAAAACTTTAAAGTCATTGTAGCACATGGGCAAGAGACACGGCCATGTGTCTCGGCCGTGTGAAGGACACGGTTGCAAGGCACGGGTGTGTGCTTGGGCCGTGTTGTTTTGGTAGAATGCCTAGGTTTTCAGACACGGGCGTGTCCCTAGCGCACGGGCGTGTGCTCTATACCCACACGGGCATGTGGAGCTTTGATGCAAGGGAATTTTCTAAGTCTTTCATGAGTTCTCGGTTGGGTCTCAAACTACCCCGAATGTATGTTTTGGGCTTCGTAAGCCCGCATAAGGGACAAATTGCATATGAAAAGAAAAATTTTAAATTGTTTGAGATTTCATGGCCTAGTTTTATGTAGTTGATTGAGTTTTAGTCAGGGAATACCTCGAACCCTATTCCGGTGTCGGATACGAGCGAGGGGTGTTACATAGATAAAGGAACACTTCAATATCAATAGTGTACTTCAAACTAGAAGAGCAAGAACCGAAAGTGGCCCCAATAATAATGAATATAGTAATACAGTTTCTATAATTTGTGATCTCTATCACCAAACTCCCATGATCAAGTCAGTATCTATAATGATAATAAATGTAATTACCTCTGATCAAAGAATATCTTTCACAAATAACCCATGTTTACATACTAAAGAGATTGTTGATATCTCAGAGGAGATTCAGGAGAATAATATCACGCATACTCAGTAGAAACAACTGTGATAAAGACAATATAACTTGCACATTCGCAATTCAGGGCTTCAATCAGTAGAAGTAGAAAATAGTATCACATGAATCTTATCATCAAATCTTATGTTTGTCATGATAAATTAGAAAACCCAAGTACAATAGAGCAATACTGCTCATGAATAAACCAGACTTCAAGTAATTCCATCTATTATAATTAGCTAGTCTTTCAATACGATAAATATTGCATCTGAACATGAACAATTTCATTTACCTCTGAGAATAACAGAACTTATAGAATATCTAGAAGAGATTGCTGTGATATACCCAATTATGACAGTTGTATTCAAATATCTTTGTAATTTCATCAATATTCAACTGACTAATAAAGTCATCAATAATCTTACATTATTTAGTTCACTGAAAGATTCAATTTGAAAGAATTTTTGGATAATACGTGTAACACTCCTTACCCGTGTTCGACACTAGAACAGGTTATAAGGCATTACCAGACTTACAAGGTATGAGGCATTACCAGACTTAAACTCAAAAAAATATTTAAAACCGAGACATGAATTTCCACTCAAATTTAAAACTTTTTGAAAACATTCATATCGTCCTTTAAACGAGCCTACAAGGCCCAAAACATGCATTAGGAGTGGTTTGGGACTAAATCGGGAACTTTAGAAAACTTCCCAACACTTAGAAAAATTTTCATCAAAACAGGGGTCACACGCCCGTGTGAGTAGGCCATGTGGTCACACATGCCCGTGCCCTAACTCGTGTAACTTTTTGTTTATGATGTCATTAACCAATTGAAGTCACACAGCCAAGTCACATGCCCGTGTGCTTAGGCCATGTGGGCGATTTCATTTTCATAATTTTTCATAAAATAGGTGCAGACTTCACACACCTTGGGCACACGCCCATGTCCCTAGGCCATGTCCTTCACACGGCTGAGACACATGACTGTGTCTCAACCCGTGTGGACAAAATAAGTCTATTTACCAAGCCATTTTGCCACCCTTACTTGCACCAACTTATACAACAATAAGCAACACCAATCTAAGCATATACATACAACCAAATCAGCCACAAACAAGATATCAATACATCATTTACACATACCAACAACTATCATGCATAAACATTACATACTTTCGTTTCCGTTCATGTCAATTTCATTTTCATGATAAGCATCATCACATAAACATAGCAATGTCTAAAAAGAATAATATTAGCCAACTTCCAATGGCCATATACAAAATGAATCATTAACCATTACAATGCCAACACACTTGGCTAAACCAATATGACACGTAACAAAATGACCAAGTCCCTATACATGCCATACTCAAAATATTGAAACCAAGTATACCTAGAACAATCGTTTGATAGTGTAAATCGAGCTCCGATATTCCTCGATCTCCGAGCTAGCCTGGCGACACTATAAGGAATGAAAGGAAAAAGGGGAGTAAGCTTTTAAAGCTTAGTAAGTTTGAATGCAAATAATAAGCAACATAATCATACATTATTCATATAACTACTAAACATAAATTAGCATAATTATCATCAAGTATTTTAGGCTTAGCTTACTTATTAGCATTCTTACCAAGAGTTCATCTCATACTAAAGTTCATACTCATGAGTTTTACATACATACCTGCACTAACTCATAACATATTAGCACACTTTGTCATCTTTGACGTACTCTTCAGATTACCAATTGAACACTTGGAATACTATCAGATACACGAAAGGTCTTGCACATAAGTGCCACATATGTAGCCAATGCTACCTCATATTTCATAACACATAGGGCTTATAGCTAATCACGGGCTTGCTCACACAAGCTGTCAGGTATCAGCAACACATGCCGGACTACTCAGCCACTGTTAAGACTTGCATGACCAACACCCGGATTCACATAAATCACATAACTCATGGTTTCCTAGTGACATGTCACTTGTATCCTAAACTATTTCTAAGGTTCAACCGAGATTTTCTCATCGTCGAAACTTCGTTGAATATTTCCATAGAAACAATCATACAATTTATGCAAAATTAAGCATTAAATACATAATACATAATTTTATTACTTACACACAAACTTACCTCAGTACAAAAATGGTAGGAAATGGACCTAATCGTCAATAACCTTATTTTTCCCCTGATCAAGGTCTGAACCTTATTTTTCTTGATCTATAATGGAAAATTTGACTTATTTAATTATCACATTACTCAATGCTGTCCAAAAATCAACTTATGGAAAAATTATATTTTTTCCCCTAAACTTTAACATATTTACATTTTAGTCCTTAGGCTCGTAAAATGAAATGCACTTAATTTCTTTGTTACCCAAGCCTATCCAAACCATAAACATGCTCATATTAGCCCACATTTTCATCAAATCAGATTTTTACTACCCATTTTACAACTTTTTTTACAAATAGGTCCTTTTTATGCATTTTCACTAAAAATCACTTAGTAAAAGTTGTTTATCACACCTTAAACATACAATATTTTCCATCAAACATCAAAATACATGCATGTCACACATGGGTAAATTTTGAAACATGAACCCTACTTCAAAATAATGGTAGAAATAGGTAAATCGGGTTACGAGGACTTTGAAAATATAAAAAATATTAAAAACAGGGCTAGAAAGCACTTACTATCAAACTTGAAAGTTGGCAAAACCCTAGCTACGGTGAGCTTGAGATTTTTGGCCAAGGTAGGAGAAGATGGACACAATTTTGACTTGATTTTCCCTTTTTATTCTTTTATTTACTAAATGACCAAAATGCACTTTTTGCCAAACTTTAAAATTTTATCTCACTATGTCTATTTTTGTCCACTAACTTAACAAATGGTCTAATTATCATATAAGGACATCTAATTTAAAATTTCATAGCAATTGGACAGCTTTAACAACTAGAACTTAACTTTTCACTTTTTATGATTTAGTTGTTTTGACTAAATTGAGTGGCCAAACATCAAAATTTTCAAACGAGATTTTCATAGAATAGTTCCATAAAACTATAAATCATAAAAATATAATAAAAATAGATTTTTCTATGTCAGATTTGTGGTCCCGGATCCATTATTCTAAGTAGCCCCAAAATCAGGCTGTTACAATCCGTTCTGTAAATATCATATCTGGATAAGTCGTTTACTCATGAATAACTTCTTCCTTAACAATGACATCACATATTCAAAATAATCTTTAGAAAAATCTGATTTCTCTTTTAATATCGTCTTACTTATTAACCCATTCTCAATTCTAACTACATTATTAATCATTCAGCCTTTGAACTCTTCTTTCACACTTATGAACTTAATCAATATAAATCTTGTGAATTTTCATCATATAAAACTTTACTGGTAAGGGGGTGGAAATCGTAAGCATCAAAATTTTAACTTTCATAAATACATACATATATCACTTAACATTTATCATTAACATGTCCATTACAAAACATTCATTTCATACCTTTACAAATCCTTTTTTTTTATCATAAGCAGCATTTTTACTCATGCACCTGAGTATCACTTTCAGTAATATCAGAATTAGCTCGGTTGAAACATTTCTGTCTATTTGTAAAATAATTTTCATCAGAGTCGGGAGATATCACACTATCACAAGTTATATAATGGCATGTATTTCTAAACTCCACATATGCTACGTTCAGTCCGAGAATCGACTAAACCGTAACTCTGATACCACTAAATGTAACACCCCTAACCTATATCCGTCATTGAAACAGGGTTACGAAGTATTACCAAAACTTTCAGAACATCTTTCAGATAATTTTTTTGTAAATTACTATTCATTAATCGAGATCATTCAAAACGTCCCTTAATTGGATCCTCAAGGCCCAATACGAGCATTAGAGTCGAGTCGGGACTCAATCGGAAACTCTAGGAATTTTTCATGACATTTCAAAAAAATTTCAAGGTGCAAGGCTCACACGCCCGTGTGACCCTAGGACACACCCATGCTACAGGCCATGTTTGACCCCGTGTAACTCTCTGACTTGTGTACACGGCCATGCCACATGCCCATGTGTTAGGCCATGTGGTTAATTGATTCATTTCGAAATTAGGTGCATGTTTCACATGGCCGAGACACACGCTCGTGTTCTAGGCCATGTAGCACACACGGCTGAGACACATGCCCGTGTCTTTGCCCGTGTGCTCAATTCTGAGTATTTTGTTTCTCAAAATTAAAGTGCAGGGGACACACGGCCTAACCACATGCCCATGTTACTAGGCCATGTGTCAAACATAGTCTAGACACACGCCCGTGTGTCTACCCGTGTGGACAAAATGAAGCCATTTCCAGCTTCATTTCTAACCCAAAATTTCACCCAAGACCTGCACTTGAAACACACATCCAAAACCACCATTCCAAGCATTCAAATTAAACAATTCCATCATTTATCATGGCATACCATTACATGGATATGTGTTTATAAACTTACCTTGGATTAACTTAGGCATTAACATCATTTGATCACATATACTTAACATAAATTTAGCTACCCTAGCATGACATTACAAGTATATTAATCCAACCATTACTAGCCATTCCAATGGCTATATTACAATCATCATTTACATTCACATGCTAATATGGCCCATATATCCTAGACATGCCATTAAAACCTTAATTGATTTACCATATTGTACCGACATGGGCCGATGGATAGTGTGAGTGATCTCCGCCAAGCTTCCAATCCAACAAGCTTCCGATTTACTATAAAATAAGGAAATAAAACTAAGTAAGCATAAAATTCTTAGTAAGTTCATATAACATGGTACTTAACTTACCATTCATTCTATTATGAGGTAACTATGTAAGGCATACTCAATCAATTTGACCTCAAGCCCCACACACACATCCTCATTTCCCTTGTTAGTCATATAATCCATAATAACATCAAAACATATATGGGCTCAACAACAATCAAGATTTCAAGCACATATGCTTTCCACAACATGTATTCATTCAACATGCATAATTCAACTCATTATTACAAGTATAATTTCATTCTAGTTCATTTCAAGTACAGATCATTTCACAGTACAACTTTACTCATATTACTCAGAATATCAAGGTCATGATTAGTACACTCAAGATGTATAAGTCTATAATCAAGGATATACATACTCATCAAATAAATTCCATGTACAATATCATCATTTTATATTTCCATACATCAATCATCACATATTGTCATTTTCATGCATTCCAAGCCAATATGTGTAATAACTCATTTCTTATTCATATCTTCACCTGTCAAGAACTTTTACTTATTGAATTTATTTGAAATATCGATGGATATACAGGTAGTACACTCGTGGTGTACAAATCAGGATTTGTCAATTCATATTCAATGGTACAAATAAGGTACTATTTCAGGGAGTACACTTTCGAGCCACACATGTATACAACAGGATTACCAATCCAGGCTAAATCCTTTTTATGACATATGCTCTAAGGAGCTTGATCTGGATTAGCCGTCCGGGCTAAATCCAATCCATAACATATGCTCGAGAGGACTTACTTCATGATTACCCGTCTGGGCTAAATCCTTTCTGTAATGAGGTCAATAAGATTACTCGTCTGAGCTAAATCCTGTCAGCAACAAATGTAGGACCTCATTCATTTTGGAAAATCACATATCCATCGAATTTCTATTTTATTCAACCGGGGTTTAAAAATTTTTCTCAAGCATTATCGGGTATGTGATTATTTCATACATCCACAACATTCATATAATTCAAATAAACACATTCCACATTCATTTCAAGCATATAAGTAACATTCTCATCGTTTATCCTTTATCATCTATCAGGCATTATCATTTAATTTAAACATTTTTATTTATCAGGCTTGACCCGATATGTAATCATTTCACATATTTATGGCATTTATACAATTTACATAAACACAATCAATGCAAGCATGTAAATAAACACAATTTAGTTACACGAACTTACCTCGACAATGTTCGTGTACGTAAAATCGACTAATCCGACATTTTCCTCTTTTCTCGTTCTAGCTCTGAATTTGGTTTATCCGGATCTATACGAGTAAATTTAACATCAGTTTATCATATTTCATATTTAGATGGACTCAATTTACGTCCTAGGCAAAATTATCATTTTGCCCCTAACTTTTCCATAAATTACCATTTCATCCCTAGGCTCGAAAAATAAAATTCGTGCAATTTACTCCCTATTCCAAGCCTAACCAAAATCCCATTACAAAATTTTCAGCACATGTATTCATAAAAATTCAAAATTTTTCATCAATTTTCACCACTTTGCATTTTAGTCCCTAAATCATGTTTTCATCAAAAATCACTTTGTAAAAGTTGTTTATCTATCAACAACCTTTCATTTTCTACCATAAATTTTTAATTTTCAGCATATACATCCATGACCCATTTTCCATACTTTGATAACTTCTCAAATTGACCCCCCAAATAGATAGGTTAAGCTATCCCGGTTTCAAAAATGTAAAAATTACTAAAAACGGGGTTTGATGACTTACCCAAATAAGCTTGATAAGTCTTCTTCCTCTCTCCGAGGGTTTCCATGGAAATATTTGGGGAAGATGATATGAAATTGTTTTTTTTTTCATTTAATTAAATTATCATTTAATAACTTTTCATCTTTCTAATTTAGTCCTTAGCCTGTTTTTATTTTTCCATGGATGAGTCATACCAAAATATCTACGTACTTTCTTTAATGGTCTAATTACCATATAAGGACCTCAAGTTTTGAATTCCATAGCTATTTAATCCTTATAGCTACTAGAATTCAACTTTTACATTTTATGCGATTTGGTCCTTCTCGTAATTACGCATATAATCGATAAAATTTTCTTATCAAAATTTTCACATGACATTTCTATCATATTATGGACCACATAATAAAATAAAAATAAATTTTATTTTTGGCTCAGATTTGTGGTCCCAAAACCACTGTTCCGATTTCACCGAAATTGGGCTGTTACAAGCCCGACGAACTATAATAAAAAAACTCAGATGCCCGAGTAACTATACCACACTAGAAAGCATCAAAATGCTATACAGAGGCACCGTAGTCTAAGCAGAGGCACGAATGTCCAATCAAAGGCATAGAAGTGCAAAAAGAGACATCAATGTGTATACAGAGGCATCGAAGTGCAAACAGAGGCACGATCGTGCAATCAGACGCATCAAAGTGCAATCCTATGCAAGAGCTGGTTCTAACCCTATTGGCATGCCAATCATATCCTAATCGTTTACTACATTCAAACAAGCATTTTAACTGAATTTATCATATTAACATATCAGAGTCACTTCCACATAAAAAATATGTATGCTGTAACAATACACATTTATTCAGGCATCATGTAATTCACATTTCCAGTATTTAACAGTTCACGATTTAATCCGTACTCACCTTGGCTTTCGTTTATAACGATTTAAACTCACCACATAACATTTACATATTATATTTTCACTATTATACAACAAGTAATATATATTCAAGGATATTTTAATTTTCTACAAACTTACCTAATAATTCGGCTAACGGTTGACTCATAGGGACAAATATGCAATTTTTCGTTTTCCCCGGTTATCCTCCGTATGGTTCAATTCTTAATCTATATAATAGTTAAATTTAATTTATTCATTTTAAATACATCATCATAATCACCTTTATGCATATGACTTATAAAATTCATTTTACAAATTTTCCTTAAACTTTTACTCCTTATTCAATTTAGTCTCTAAAATAGAAACTATTAAAAACTTCACAATTAACCCCTAATACTCAAAAATGACTTTAGTAGCACTCCAAATTAGCCCTTAAATATTTGAAAATTTCACAAATTTACATGTTGAAGTTTACTTATATTCATATTAGTCTCTAAGCTTAAAACTAACAAAAATTCCTTTACAAAATAGTCCTAATCAATAATCAAGCTTATAAACCTTTTATTTAATCTCATGAACACCACAAATACAATAGTGGCAAGTCCCTAAAACTTTAACAATTTTACAAGATAATCCTCGGGTTAGCTAGATTAAGCTATAACGATCTCAAAAACATAAAAATGATTAAAAACAAATAAAAAAATACATAGCATGCAAATTAAAGAAGATAACTGAAAGCTTTAGGATGTTCTTCAATTTGTATTTGATTTCCAAAGGAGAAGAAGAAAAATGATGAGAGTTTTGTTATGCTTGTACTTTTATTATTATTTTAACTATAATTTAACATACAAAATTAACAAAATAACACCACTATCCATCCACCATTTATATATAATGGCATAATTGCAAAATAAAACCCCTCACATTTATCGAAGAAACCATTTAATCAATAAAATTCAATACTTATTAAGTTTTATATCCTTTATGATTAAGTCTTTTTTCTTTAATCAACTATTCAATCACTAAAACTACTAGACCAAAACTTAATTTAACTCTATAATAGATTCGTAAATATTATAAAATAATATATATTAAATCGATAATCAAAAATTAGGGTTTCAAAACCACCATTTTCGATACCACTAAAAAATAGGATGTTACAACCAGAGTTTGTAAGTTTTTTAAACTTATTTAAATCGCTTAATTTTAGTTTGCCTTTCATAAAATTAATTGAAAATTTTCCTAAATACGCTAAATATTTAAAAGAAATAATGGCTAGGCATAGGAAAATCAAAATGGGAGAGCAAGTTAATATAGACTCATCTTGTATTGTGATTATTTCAAAACAGATACCCCAAAAATTAAAAGACTCAAGGAGTTTTACTATTTCAATAGAGATAAGGGACATTCATTTTATTAAGGCCTTCTGTGACCTAGGAGCTAGTATTAATTTAATGCCTCTATCAATTTATAAAAAACTCAGGTTAGGGGAACTAAAAAATACACTTATCACACTATAATTAGCTAATAGATCTTCGATACAATCGAAAGGGGTAATTGAAGATATGTTATTTAAAGTACACAATTTTATAATCTCGGTAGATTTCGTATTTCTAGAGTTTGAAGAAGAGTGTGAGATCCCTATTCTATTAGGGAGATCGTTTTTAGCCATATCTAGGTTTACTATTGACTTATAAAATAATAAATTAATCATGAAAATTAATTGAGAGACTAAAGTATTTAAATATGGTCACCAATAGAACGAGGGTAATAGGTAAAGTCCTAGGAAAACATGTTATAAAATATCTGTAAATTTCCCTAACCACCTTGATCCAGGAAAGGTATTCTCTGTGATTGGTGTAGGAAGAAAAGGCAAGTTCCAGAAGCGAGAAAAGAAGAGCACGATGGAGTGACATGAAGGACGCTAGACCAATACAGATAGAAAATCGCTAAAAGATGTGTCCATGTACAAACTGATAGAGCTGGCGGATGAGTCCAGTAGCAAAACTTATTAACCGATAAACACTTTATTAATTTTGTGTAAATTTTTGTAAAGTTAATTTGTGAATACATTTGAATAGGACAATGACTAAGTAGATAACTTAGGATTTAAAACAGTGTAAAGATAGGATATTTGAATCAGAAACCTTGAAATTTAAGAAAAAAGGGAAAAAATAGGGTCGGTGCCACAACACGGCACCTCCGTGCCACGACACGGCCAGACTCAAAAGCTTTCGAAAACTAGGTCGATGTTGCAACACGGGTACCCTTGTGTTATAACATTGAATACAGTAGCCCCCAAATCCAAAAATTTCAAGACATGTCGCGACATCGGACAATGCCAGGGATGTCACGACATGGAACCCCTATGTCGTGACATTGTTGCAATTTTTTGTACGGTCAACCCGACCCGTTGCACAACCTATAAACCTAAACCCTTATTTTACCTGATTGTCTAACCTAAAACATTAAAATTTTTCAACCTAAAACACTATTAACACCATTCTAATATCCTTCTAATTCTAAAACATTCAAACCCTCTAAAACCCTTTCATCTCCAAAATCTTATTTTCATCTTCTTTTCTTTTCTTCTTGTTGTTGCATTCTCTATTCCTTTTTTTTTTCTTTTGCTTTTCTCTTTTGCAAGTACAAGCTCCACATCAACAACCACTTTGTAATGAACTTTCGTAAGGAACAATGAGCATTTGACAGATTAAGGTTAAGGGTTCCTTTTTAAGTTCTATTGTTAAATTGCATTATCATAAATATATTGCTTGAATCTTTAGTTTGACTAGTCGAATATATTTGAAATGGCCTCCTAGGAAAACTAGAAGAACCAATGAACAAGAGACATGGTGGTCACGAACCCCTCAAAATTTTCAAACTTGAATGTCAAAAAAATGTTCTTAAAACTTTAAGTAAAGATGTTCATTCAAGATAGGGGTTTTGAACCATCAATGGTCTTGTGTAAAGAAATATGGGTGTTGGTATGGTATCATTAGTGGGAATGTTTTTGCGTAGCCCCAAAGACCCCGCAATAATCCCTATCATACAAGAGTTTTACATATCATTTAAGGATCAGGAGTTTAGGCATCCTTATGATGACATTTGGGAAACAGTCACAGTTAGGAGTAAAGAGGTGCGCATCACCCCTAGAGAAATTTGTGAATTCTACAATGCACCATACTTTGAATCTGATTTTATTGATAACATTGATTTGACATATTTTAAATATATATATATATAGATAACATTGTGAATTATTTGACCCAGGGTTGGGGTGAATGTAAGCACTGACCAGGTACTGATGTCCCCACCTCTTTTAATCAAGTATTTATGTTTCCTATTGCAAAAATGTGGATGTAATTCTTATTTACTCGGATTACACCTGCTCAAAATGTATCCAACGTTAATACCTTCCAAGCTATTTTATTATATTGTATTTTTTAGAAAAAAAAATATATGCGTCAGGCGATAGATCTATCACAGCATGAAAAGTTGCATAAATGGCCAAAAGGTTGGGGTCTTCTTCCCCCACCTGGTGACAACACTTTGTAAAAAGGCTAAGGTTCCAATGGATATGAATGAACAATTCATGAGGCAGACAAAGAGCTTGATCAAAGACTCAATATATACACAATATGTCGAGCTTCAAAGAAAACAAATTAAGGATCAGAAACAATGCTGGAAGGAAAAGATAGATGCCCCAACGTCACTAAAAATATCCCAAATATAGAATGGATGATAAGGTTGATGCAAGAGATTGGTCCGGTTGGACAAGAATTTGCAAGGTAAAATGGTATACAAATACCAAATTTGCCACCAGATAAATACAACCCAATGAATTTTGATCATAGATCTGAGGACTAAGAAAGTGAAGAGGACAACGGGAGTGAAAAAAATGAGGAAGACGAGGAGAAGGAAGAAGCTACGGAGCAAGATTCCTAAGAGGAGGAAGAAAACGACTATGAGGTGACATTTCAGCTGCAACAATCTACACAGAAAAGGCCAGTCATTCGCAGCCCAACGCGGTATGCACACTCATCGTGTGGAGAGGGAAAGCTATGATAGAGGGGGCAACCACCCCATTTTGATGATTAAAAACTCTTTTTAATTTTTCCTGAGGATTGTAAAACAATTAACTTGGATGATTTTTTATTTCTTGTTTTAGATTAGGATTAAGAGTACCAGTATTATATAAATATATATGTGTGTATGTGTTTTTATTCTAAATTTTCTATGTAGGAACCCTATACGAGGAGAACACTACAATTACGAGTGTAAAAAATAAGGAAAAATTTACCCACCATAAGACTATGACAATGTCATGATCAATCAGGTAACTTCTTTCTTGTATAATTGAGGGTTGCACATTAGGGACAATATGCTATCTAAAGTGTGGGGGGTAACATAGGAGGTTTAATTTTTATATTTTTATGCTTTTTATTTTATTTTTCTTTTAAAAAATATGCTTGAGCTTGTAGAAATATAAGTGATTGGTTAGGAGCATGTATATAGGTTGATTATATTTACTGTAAATTTGGCATGATAGTGAATGGTTTTAAATTTTCAATCATTAGACTACTAAGTTCTATATATTACACTATAAATATGCATAAAGTAATTGGATATACCAAATGACTGAGAGAATATAGGGAAATGAGCTTGCTAGTATAAATGATAAATGATTAGAATTATAATTGTTTGATTAATTAAATTTGTGAATATTGGGATACTTAAGGATGACCTAAGGCATTGTTTGGTATAAATCAGAGCCAAAAAGCCAACCTTATTCATCAATCTTTAGTACCCATATCTGATCCAGAAAACTCTTCTTCATGAATCTTCAAACAAAACCCGAAACTGAAACACAAATGTGTACGTACCGTTTTTTTTTGGTCCCTGAATTGCACAAACTTAGATGTCGAGCAATACATATTGAGGGATCGGTAGAGACATAATGGTCATTTTGTAAAATTAGAGTGAAATAGGAAGAAGCTGTGTGATATAGTGATTATAGGTCTATCTAAATCGTTCAAAACAAAAGCAAACTTCAAAAAAAAAGTCAAAACAAGTAAAAAGAGTACTTGAATAATGAAAAAGCATTATGAGTGAGACAAGTTGAAAAAGTCAAAAGTGATTAAAAAAGTCTCAGAATTATAAAAATCAATCATTAGTGCACAAAAAACTCATAAGTTGATCGTAGTTACTTTATCATGTTGTGACTTCCTACATGGAGAAATAAGGAAGGTGAAAGAAGGAGAAATAAGGCAGTGAATGAGAAAGGGTCACTAAGGGGGAGAATAGGGGACAATACGATGTGCCAGACCAATTTCGTACTTGAAATTACTTTAATGCTCCTTATTCTTGAATTCCATACCAACCTTAAGCCTCAAAACGTTACAAGCCGAAAAGTCCTATATGACCTAGGTAAATCTATTTGTGAATAGACATTGTATAGAGTGATTGCAATAATAAATGTTCATATTTTGCTAGGATAACTAAATTAATTGTATGATTTCTCGATGGATCAATATATATGAAGACATTTTTACTTATATACTTTGTAATATACTGAACTTAGATGTTTAAGGTTGAGAATGATAAGTCATTTACATATCATGCCAGAATTATGTATATTTATGATTATACTTAGTTACTCTGATCCAAAACTTATATATCATATTCGCTCAAGGGTCCTCTTTTTTATTTTTCTTTTTTATGTTTTCATGCTTGAGGACAAGCAATAACTTAAGTGTAGGGAAGTTATGATTTATTAGTAGAGTTGAATTGGTATGGATATGTTTGATTTATTGAGATAAAGGACTAAATTGAATAAAATTAGAAATAGGGTAATTTGATGAAATTATGAATTACCACACGCAAAAAAATGGCAGATCTAAAAAGGTGAGTGAGGCAAGCATGTTAATTGTTTTGGTGCACTACGATAACATAATCCGCTACCCTGGTGGCTTGCTGACGAGTTATAATATTGGTGCATACTAATGTTAAATTATTCGTCCCATTGGTAGTAACTAAGGATTTACAAGGTATCTTCAAGTGAAGAAAGAATATGCTCAAAAAAAGAGTACGCCTAAGGAAGAGTACGCCCCAGAGTTTTGGTTGAGCATGAGCAGTCTACCAAGTGTATGAGAAAGTTATATGAGACTTAACTATTTTTTAAGACTACGCTATACTTGAGTCACAGCCAAGGTATAGTATGCTCGATTTGCATGAGCACTATTCAAGTTGGTTTTTGTAACAGGATTAGTTAGGAATCAATTGGATTGATTTGAACCTCCCCGTGATTGGTAGGCCAATTTTTCTTTTACCTACCCCAAATTTGGTAGGGAAAATCAAGGGACAATTTCAGTAAGCATCGTCACTTGTCAAAATCCTCAAAAGGGAGACCAAAAGTAGATATATTTATATAGTGAAGGGAGGAGGTATTCTAGATGATTTTTCTTTCTGTTCGACATTCTGGCCATTCTTTCTAATCTAAATGTTCTATTCTTATTCGTTAAGCTAGAGCAAAAATTTCATCAATCAATGGATGGTTCAACCTTCTGGTAAGTCTTATAGCTTTGTATGTTACAATTATTGAAGAGTAAGAATGTTAAAAGATGTAAAAATACTAGGGTGTGAGAGGAAGCCCTGAATGGGGGTCATATGTAGTTGAAATGTCAGTAAACTATCTATAAATGGGTCGAGGTAAAGGTGGGTCTCTGATGAGTCTCTAGCCTGACTCATGTGTTTTATTTTATGATGATTCTTTGTATGATTGATGTTCTTATAGTTTTTCTTAAGGATTTGTTGTTGTTGTTGTTGTTGTTGTTGTTGTTGTTGTTGTTGTTGTTGTTGTTGTTGTGTGTGTGTGTGTGTGTGTGTGTGTGTGTGTGTGTGTGTGTGTGTGTGTGTGTGTGTGTGTGTATTTTCTATGAAGCATTTGCAAGTTTGTAAATGAAGTGTACAATGTGCTGCACGAATATGACGATGTATAGTAAGCATGTATAAGAAATTATGTGTTTGAAAGTATGATTCTGTTATGGATATGAGTGAAATCTATGTAAATGTGTCAATTATATTAAATGAATGAAGCATGACAAAGTATGATTGGAGAAATAAGGGTTCAAGTGTAGTGTCAGGAAAAATCTATGATATTATAATAGACTCCACGGTGGAGCTTTGTTGACGTGCAACGGTATAATAAACACGAAAAAAGGCTAGTGTGGTAGATATATGGAAAAACCATAGCCATGGCACATTCTGGAAATGGCAGATGAGTTGCATTTGTTTACTAGGGTTTTTACATGTCCTAAGGGCAATGATGGGCAAACCTCAAGTGATAGCAAATCCATATTATCAAACATGACAATTTATGTGGTGCCTTGGTGGCAAACGAAATAGAGCCTTTGTGGCGAGTTATCTGAAAGTCCTATGTGGCATATTATTTGGGAAGCCTTAATGATGAAGTTATCTAGAAAGCCTTTGTGACCAGTTATCTGGAAAGTCTGTATGGTGAATTCTATAACGTTTAAGTGAAGAGTTGTTAGTCTACTTTTGTGGCGAGATCTAGGTATGGCTTTAAGGAATTTTTTGAAAGAGTTCTCTCAGTAGTGTACTCGACTGATGAATCCGCTATAGTAACCCACTAGGACGGAGAGCTTGGGCATCGGTAGTTATGGGTGGTGTAAGTGTTTGCCAAATCTGGAAGTTTCACATTATGTATCAAAATCATCTGAGTTTTTATTGTATGATCTAAATTCGATTTACTATGACTTTATTACAATTTAGTTTATTTATATACCTTATATTAATAAACAAGGTAAAATGAGTATGTGATTACAACCATCTCATGACTAGTCTTTGGGCATACTCAAATATCAAAGATGTTGTGAAATAGAATTTGTAATAAGGTACGAAGTTTGTGATCTGCCCATCGAGCAAAATGTGCATAAGGAGGTCAAGTGCAAAGGTTGGCATATAGTTATCCGTCAAATTTTAAAAGGAATTCCAAAATCCTTAAGTCGGGAAGTTCAACAACATCATTTAAAGGTACTTTTATTCGTAATGCAAGTTCTTGGAATTAAACCGGTGCGCTAGGAGGGACCAAACTAGGAATGGTCTAAGATGACAGTTTAAAAAGCGATATTAAGCATACAGAGGCCACTCTTGGGAATATGGAAAATAGTACTCTAAGCCATGAAGAAGTCTATTTTAATAAAGATTTAAGTTGTAATTGAGAATCTGTGTTAATTAATAAACATTTCCTTCAAAATATTTTGACTTAAAAAGGATAAAATAAAAAATAATTATGGTTTTCGCTAGTTGAAAATTTTTAGTTAAGTATTTAACTATTGTGGCATCCTATACCCGGGTTCAGTCAACCGGATCTAGTATGGGCGTTACAGAAATTAACTTTGAAATTGGACTGAAATATGCTATGTTATGTAATAAATTAATGAATTGAATTATGAATTGAATTGATGAAATATGGATTGAACAAAATGATGAATTGGATAAATTGTTACCTTATTAACTGTTCGGGCAGAGCCGGATATAGTTGGCATGCCATGAAATAGATTGAGTACGAGTTACTTTGACTACATGTCGATGAGTGTTGGGCACAATTAATACTTCAGTTATACTAATAAGCGTTGGGCGCAAACTATTTACTTCAGACTTTTCGATGAGGCACTGGGTGCCAAATTGGGTGTGATGGTTGGATAATGATATTTGAATATCGATAGCATGTGAAAGATCATGCAAACTAGATTTACAAGTCCAGAAGACTGAACTAAAAATATAACAAATTAATTGATTTGGTTCAGGATATGGTATGTTAACGTGATGTATTCATATACTAGTTAGTTGAACATGTATAGAATGAATCATATGATATGATGGTACATTATAACTACTTGTTTTGAATGTTATGTTGATTAAGTGTTTTTAATTTACTTAACTTGTATTTTATTACTTGGATTATAGAAATACCACTGAGCCTTATCGTTAAATGTACGACTTTATTTTCTGTACACAAGTTAGGTATAAAGCGAGAACTCGAGCATCAACTTCAGCATCTAGTCAAGATACCAGACTCAACAATGTTTGTATAAATCTCTTTTCTTGGTTATAAGGAATGTACCTAAGTTGGGTCAAATTGGTATGAAAACCTATGTATAAACGCACTTGAAGTCTAATGGTTAATGTATCAATTTTGGTTAAATGTATATAACTTAAAATAGAGTCAAATTAGTGGGAAATGGTATGGAAGTTGCAATTATATAAGAACTTGATGAAATAGGTAATAGTGTGAATGAGTTAAATGAAATGCATTAGGTAAAGTTTAATGATCTTAGTTTATTATAGATACATATGTGTAAGCTTTTGAATAAATTGCTTTGGTTATTGAGTTATGAATGATAAGGCATTAGCCTAATATGTTTTAAGTTTTGGATGTGGTTAAATTAGTACTGGGTTTGTTGTTTATAATAGTTAACCTTAAGGTATGGGAGTATATTGTGGTAATAGTTGGAAAATTGCAGGTTGACAACCAAGTGAAATTGTGCAAAAATAGTATGTGAAGTTGTGATGCCAAATGTATGTCATTGAGATGAGAAATGACCTATAATGTCACTGCGAGACGAGAAACCCCGTTGTCTCGACAAGGCCAAAATAATAAGTGACGTTGCAATGTCAAGTAGCCTGACGTCGTGACGTGAAAAACTGTTCGCCGACGTTACGACATGAAAGGGATAATGTCATGATGCCAACCTTGTATTTTGAATTCTTTACAATTAGGTCCTGATTCTATCTTGGGTTAGCTTTCGGGCTTTTGGGGCTTTTGTAAGCTTGGGTAAGACCCGAAAATATTGTATATCATATTGAATGCATGTTTTGGTTGAATTTAATCATCTAATAGTATAATTTGATTGTAAATTATTGTAGCTGCTCTGAAAATGAATGTGGCGTCCTATAGCTTAGACTTAATGATTGGGTCGGGTATGGGGTGTTACACTCTATCTCTTGGGAGTCATCCGCTTCGATGCCCAAGATAAAACATCTCCCAAATTGGACTTGATAGATGACATGTTAGTCTTTAAACAGTTTCTTTATTTCCAATTAGACTAAGGACATGTTTAGGTTCGTCTACTAATATAAGTTATATTTTTGTATAACAATCTAACCACATAATACCATTTGGTATTAGTTAAACATTAGCCAACTAGTAAGCTATATTTGCTTCCATTTTACTTTGCATGCAAAAGCCATTGAGGACAATATATAAAAGATATTAATGTAATTCATGAATAATTTTATTAATCAATCTGTTAAAAAAATTACAAGTTTACAAACGAATATACTACACTTAGGGCACTAGATCTAACAGAACTGAGATTTGCCTGATATTGACTTACCAACCCTATTGCATAATAGATATTTGGACGTGTGCATATCATAGCATACATGATACCTCCTACTAATGAAGTGTATGAACCTTTCTCATATATTCTCTTTCTTCCATTGTCTTAGGATAGTCCTCTATAAGCTTCAAGAACTTGAAAAAAGCTAAGATGTGATTGACTAGCACTTCAAGAGCGAGGTGTTCATCGGAATAACTCCAAATAAATTCATCTTATTTTCCTTCCTTCATTTTTTACAACATTTATATCCTAGAGGTCGTGAGCTCTTCTTCCAAGGAAGCATTACTGTTGTATTGAGTATTTTGGGACACAATTGGTTGGTTGTTATTTTCAAGTGGGTCATTCAGATTGCGACATTTATGGTCTCTACAAACCGTGGATTGAGCTTCATCATTTGGGAGGATAGGGTTATCTTGCCTAGGAACCTTTTGAGTTGTCCGCAACTCAATGATTAGTTGCTCATTTTGAGTATTTCCTTAGGCAATGAGGCACTTCTATTCCTGCTGCTCCTTGAAACGATACCCTTACTAGGAAAATTGCTTTTCCAGGTGCCACAACTTTTTTTTTTTTTGTTTTAACATCATAGGGTTGAGACCCAAAAGGTTGTTGATAACATCAGTGAAATACGACAGCGGTAACAGTTGGTGGAGATGGGCTATAGTAAGGCAGGCCATAACCTACTACAGGTGAAAAGCTACATTCTCCTTAGGATCTTGAGAGGATGTACTAGAGGATGGTTAAGTCTCTATGCCAACTGGTAGTATTGAAGCTACAAGAGGAAAAGACATTGCAGCTGAGGATGGAGTAGCTGGGTTGTAGTTTAATGGGATGTTGAAGGCTTTCATAAGCTGCGACAGGGGTTGCAAAAGGATGGATCCATATTGTAGGGGTTACTCCAATGAATGAGAAGAAGCAGGGTTCTGTGTGATATTCAAGCCAGAAGATGACTCAAGGTTGGCTAGAATGGTAATGTTAACTGGAGTAGAAGAACTTGTTGGATTGGTGGAGTTGATTAAGTTGATGGGGATATTGGTTTGAGATTGAGAAGTCATGTTATTCACGCTCACCGCACCAATTGTTAATGTGTGAGATCAATAAGGGAGATGTGCAATGAGGTAGTGATGGAGCTAATGGATGTTGTTCACCCTTATTTGGGAGGAAAGCCAAAGAATGCAGAGAGCATAGGCAATAATGGTGGAGATAGTATGAAAGCAAGGTGACAAAATACTACTTGAATGTTGGAGATTCGATCCCCATTTCATCGTCTTGGGAGTTATTTATAAGTGAGGTCCCATGTTAGGTAGCAAATGTGGTGGGTCCGCTATCAGGCAATCATTATGGGGTTTGTGGGAAGATATCCGTTACAGGACATGTTTGGTCATTCCTTCTGAATCATGGCGTGGAGTGGTTGAACCCACGTAGGTTTTGGTGGCCACAAGAATCATGTTCTCAATAGGAGATCGTGTGTCTGGAGGGGCGAGTGGTGGCATCCCCTCTAGGGAATTGGTGGCTAACTTCTTTTACTAACTACTCCCTATCTGGTTGGATAATCAAATCAGGAGGTGGAGCTTCTGATGATCACTCAGCTTGTAGCGGGTGGAAGTCATTTCTCTAGCAGCTTGTCATGCTGTCACGTCTCAAGATAGTAGAGGTATAATAAGTAGTTTCAATGATTGAAATTTCTTGTGTTTGCTACCTTCCAAATGAATCAAATTACAATGTAAATCGTTAGTTCCTTGATTTCACGTCATCTATCTTCTTTAATGATTTCCTCCGTATAACAGACAAATTAATATGAATAATCCTTATAATTTTCGACTTTTAGCGTGTAACATTTGTTTTATACATTAGCTTGAATACCCTTAGAGATTTTACTCTAGTTTACACACTCGTTAAGATTTTTCTCTTTTACTTATCTTTTAACACTATTTCATTAACCACCTTAAACTCATTCAGAGTACCTATTAGGCTCATATGTCAGTTTTATCTAATATCATTTTGCCACTGTTTTGTGAAGATAAAAAATGGTGAAATTTTGTGAAGCATTTGGCAGCAGCTTTCAAGGCATTTTGCAACTGTTTCCAGTATGATAATTGTAGCTTCCTTGAAGATCAACAACGGCTCAACTTGATAGATTGGAAGCTAGGGAAGACCATAAACGGAAGCAGCATGGATTGTCTGAAGGATTGGAGATGGAGGGAAATCTTATTTTTATTAAGAATTTGGTGATGTCTAGTCGATATGATGTTGTTTGCAGGAATCAAAATTTCGGGACTGTCGTTAGTCATATGATCAGAATTTTATGGGTCAATGTTGATTTTTACTCTGTTTTGCTTGATTGGAAGACCGTTGGGGTGATTTTTGTGCGTCTGAAATTGAAATAGTTTTGTTATGGATGATCATAACATCGATCAAAGGGTGGTGATGATTCGGGTGTTTTCTGTCAAGTTATTGGTATGGAACCCGGAAGGTTGTTGCGTTTGAGAAGCTGATAGAGGATCATCAATAATTGAATGAGCTTGGGGATTTACACTCAAGAGGAATTGGAGTTGAAAGAAATGTCAGACTAATTACAGGCAACGGGAGCCTATATGGTGGCATTCTTGTGGCTGCGTCATAGAGTTTCCGGGAGACCAGAGTGTTCCGTGACGCCAACAATAAGGCTAATGTCAAGGCGAATGCTGGGATTTGATTAAAGTTGTTTTCTGTTTCTTGTTTTATATAGTTTGCTGGTGTTTGCCTGGTTTTGTTTGGGTGTCGTGGGTTTTTTATTGGTGTTTTATGTTGTTGTTTTACCAATGTAATCCCACTGTTTAAGTGGTTGTTTTAATTTTTTAAGAAAATAATTTTGATGGCCGAGAAAAATAGCAGCGATTTGAATCACCAAAAGCTGCAATTTACAGCAGCAAAAACAGCGCCAAACAGAGCAACGAGCAGTTCACTTTCTTAACAATTTTCTCCTCTTCATGAGTAAATATTGCTAGAGAGCTTCGATTAAAATCCCTTCCAGGTGTTTGGCAAAAACTGTAGAAGTGATGGTTGAATCTCTCGGTTTCAAGCCTTACTCTATACTGTTTTCACCGATTACATTCTTTTATTTTCTCTGGTCAAAATGTTCTCTCCTTATCTTTTTTTATTTTCCGTTGGAATTCATGGGAATCAAATTTCAATCTTTTTCCCTCCACCACGTTATATTCCATGCAATGCGGCCAAACAATCATTGCCACCATTTTTATGTTTTGACAACTTTGATAAACATGTCTAATATCTTTTATTATAAGGGAAAAATAGTCATATAATTACATCTCCTGTCCATCGATTATCCGATTAATTGTAAGTAGGTTATGCGTCATTACACAGTTTGCCATTAATCATAAACTTGCCACCTTTCATCCACTTGAATTTCTCACTTTGTTACTAACAATTACTTATGCCAAGCGTCCATTCCCATGCAAAGAAATGCAAAGTTTAATTGATTATTATTAGCTAATTTAGTCCACTCACTTTATGGTAGAATTCCAACCTAAGTCCTTCATACTTCTTTTCCATATCAATTTAATCCTTGCACATAAAAGCTATTTGAGCTTAACCATTTATAATGACCTTAGCATAATGACATTAAGTTCTAAATTATTGCTAATTAAGTCCTTTCGCTTTATGTAATGATTTGCTAAATATTCATTATGTTAGTCGTTCTGTTATTTTTATCTTAAATTTCATTATTACATACCACTTTATTTAGGCAAAATTATGCCAAAGTTTACTATTGCCTCGGAATGTGACATTATTTTCTCCATTATTGCCTCAAGATGGTATCATTACTGATACTGAAATTGTAACAGCCCATTTTTCAGTGAAATCGGAATAGTGGTTTCGAGACCACAAATCCGATTCAAAATATATTTTATTTTTATTTTATCATATGGCCCGTAATAATAGAAATGACGTGTGAAAATTTTGATATGAAAATTTTATCGATTTAGTGCCTAATTACGAGAATGACTAAATTCCATAAAACGCGAAAGTTGAATTCTAGTAGATATGAGGATCAAATAGCTATGGAATTCAAAACTTAATGTCTTTATATGGTAATTAGACCATTAATAAATGTATGTAGATTTTTATGGTGACTCATCCATGAAATTATAGAAAAAGACAAGGGACTAAATTGGAAATACCAAAATACCTAATTAATTAAAAGATGAAAAGAAATTATATCATCTTATTTTCATCATCTTTAACCTAAAAACACATGGAAACCCTAGGAGAGAGGAAATAAGCTTTCAAGGCCTAATTGGGTAAGTTTCCTTGTCCCGTATTTAGTAATTTTGGTATTTTTGAAACTAGGATAACATAATCTCTCTATTTGAGGGATTAATTTGAAAACTTATCAAGGTATTAAAATGGGTCATGGATATATTATGCTGGCAATTAGAAATTTATGGTAGAAAATGAAAGATTATTGATAGATAAACAACTTTTGCAAGGTGATTTTGATGAAAACTTGATTTAGGGACTAAAATGTAAACTTGTGAAATTGAAGGAAAAATCCTAAAATTTTATGTAAACATATGCTGGAAAATTTGTAATGGGGCTTTGGTTAGGCTTGGAATAGGGAGTAATTTGTACAAGTTTCATTTTCCGGGCCTAGGGACAAAAATGGAATTTTTGGAAAAGTTAGGGGCAAAATGGTAATTTGCCTAGGACGTAAATTGAGTCTGTTTAAGTATGAAATGTATGAAATTGATGATTAAATTCATCTATATAGATTTGAAAAACACAAACTCGAGGTTAGATCGAGGAAAGGAAAAGATTTTGGATTAGTAGATTATTACGAGAACAAGTGTCGAGGTAAGTTCGTGTAACTTAATCAGGCATGTAATTATGTTAATTGAATGTTGTGTTGTATGTAATGTGATTGATGTTGATGTGTTTATTTGTATGCTATGATGAAAAATTGATACATGCTTGAAATGATGAAAAAGAAGTTAAGTTCTGATTGAATATTGAGTTCCGATGAATGTATATGCTTTCCCGAAACTAATAAGGTCCTGCATTTGTTGCGAACGGGATTTAGCTAGGATGAGTAATCCCAATGACCTTGTTATATAAAGGATTTATCCCAGATGGATAATCTCTATATAATACCTCTTGAGCCCGCGTTATAATTAGGGTTTAGCCTGAACTGGTAACCCTAATTGAGCTCTTGTGAGCATACGCTACACAAAGGATTTAACCTGGACCGGTAATCTTGTTATACAACATGTGGCTCATGAGTGTGCTCCTTGGTTAAGTACCCTAAGGGGTACCCTCAATAAGAATTGACGGATTAATTAATCGTACACCTTGAGTGTACTACTTGAGCCTTTATCGGAATTTCAACAATTCAACGGACATATAACTCTTGACATGACACAAGAACTTTGAGATGAATGGATAATGACTTAAAAGAATATTGCTTGATGAGCTTATCTATGTTACTTGATTTATATGAATAGTTTGGTGACTAACATGTTTGATGAAATGTATGTGATTAGGTCATTTAGCCAAATGGATGGAAACATAACCTTGTATGCCTAGATTTTAATAAACAAGATTGGTAAGTTTAGTTTCTGTTATATGAACTTACTAAGTATGTAATGCTTGCTCCTTTTATTTTTCCCTATTTTATAGTGCTCGGAAGCCCGTGAAGGTTAGAAGATCATGGAGCATTGTCACACTATCAACTAGAATTTTGGGTATATTTAGTGAAATCATTTTGGTGTAATGGCATGTATAAGGAAGCTTAGCCAATAGTGGCTTGAAATGTCATTTTGTAACCTAGCCATTAGAATGGCTAGTGGTAGTTCATTTTGGACATCATTTAGTAAACTATTATGATATATACATATCCACATGTTTTATGCTAAGGTCATGTGACCCAATGTTGTGAATGCCTATGTTAAGTGTGAATGCCTAAGTTAAGTTAAGGTGAGTTTGAAACCATGTATGCATGAAATGGTATGCCTTGATGAATGATGGATTTGTTCAACTGGAATGCTTGAATTGGCTGGTATTGGTTGTGAGTTTAGAGTGCAAGTTTGTGGGTAATTTTTGGGTGACAAATAAAGCTAGGAAATGGCTTCATTTTGTCCACACGGGCAGACACACGAGTGTGTGTCTAGACCGTGTGTGACACACGGCCTGGTAACACGGGAATGTGGTTAGGCCGTGTGTCCCCCGTACCTTAATTTTGAAAAACAGAATGCTCAGAATTGAGCACACTGGCAGAGACACGGTCGTATATATCAGCTGTGTGTCCCATACGACCTAGCACACTAGCTTGTGGCATGGCCGTGTGTGCAAGTCAGAGAGTTACACGGGGTAGAACACGGCCTCTAACACGGGTGTGTCCTAAGGTCACACGGGCGTGTGAACCCTGCATTTTGGAAAAATTTTGTAACTTCGCGAAAAATTCTTAGAGGTCCCGATTAAGTCCCGATTCAATTCTAGTGCTCGTATTAGACCTCGAGGGTCCAATTAAGGGACGTTATGAGTAATCTCGATTAATGAATAGTGACTTGCATGAATTAATTGAAAAATGTTCTGAATGTTCTGGTAATGCTCTAAAACCCTGTTCGGTGACGGGTATGGGTTAAGGTGGTTACATTTAGTAGTATCAGAGCTATGATTGTAACACCCCTTACCTGTACCCATGCCCAGGGATAAGTACGAGGCGTTACTAGATAGACATACAGTCGGAACCAGAAAATACAGGTCATAAAATTTCTTTTCAACCTTAAGTCAATTTATTTGCATGGGCCTACGAGGCCTTTATTTAATACCAAGAATAAATCGAAACAAATCCGGATCTTCAGTATAAATTCCTTGAACAATACCTCACATGCCCGTGTAGGGGTTTACACACGCCCGTGGGTAAAGAAACACGCCCAAGCCCCCAAGCCGTGGGGCTATACTGACTTATGGACACGGCCATGGCACACGCCCGTGGGTTCACCCCGTGCCCATAACTTGAGCATCCTATTAAATTAACATGGCCAAGACACACGCCTGTGTCTCTAGCCCATGCTTGATGCTAAATTAAAATTTTAGGTGCAGGGGACGCACGGCCATACCACACGCCCATGTGAGTGGCCCGTGTGTCACACACGGCCTAGATACACGCCCGTATGTCTCACCATGTGGACCATACTAGGCTATTTTTCAAGCCCTAGGTCACCCCTTTATCACACTTATACTTAGGGATGTCAATTAACAAGCAATATTCACTTAATACTTATGAATGGTCTCCATAAAACCTTATTGCATGGAAACCTCGTATCATTGGTTTACGCATGCCATAATGTTCCTTAGTAGTCTGAGGGATGATAGCAATATTTGCCTCAACATTGGATTTGGCTCGTTATTTACTCATTGCCAATTATGATCCTCCCAATTCCGATGAATTGGTCACATTACACAAATATGTCTATATTATGACATATACATAAACATTTAACAAATCATTTAGCATAATGGTGGGATAACATACCACAAAAGACCATATATCAAATCCATTACAAAATGTATAAACAAGGCATCCAAGCCTTCACATTGGTTAGCCAAATGGCTTCTAATAAAATAACTCAAAAGCACCTATACATGCCAAATTAACAAAATAAAAGTATTCATATACCAAAACGGACCTAGTTGATAGTGTGTTCAAATCTCTAACCATCTTCCAAGCCTTATGAGTCCACGAGCTCTGAAATGTAGAAAAAAGAGAGGAGTAAGCATTTACATGCTTAGTAAGCTCGAGTAACCGCAAAGTAAACTTACTAGGCAATTTAACATTCAACCATATTCGGTTAGTAACTCAATTAGCACAAAATGCTTTTCCTAATCATACATTCAATCAATGAGTTAGTTATATAACAACAATACCATGGAATTTAACTTAGATGAGCTCATCATATACATGTACATCATATTAGTCTCGTTGAGTTTATAGGAAATCTCGATGGAATACCCAATAACCGTAAATTCGTATGAATGATCATATCAAGTATGCACTAATGCGAACCTCACATTTTTATGGTGGGATTACCAGTCCAGGCTAAATCCCATTCATGGCAAACATCCTTAATGAGCTAGGATCTGAATTACCAGTCCAGGCTAAATTTAGACCCTATTTGGATTACCCATTCGGGCTAAATCCACAGTGCACACTTATTCTTCGGGAGGCTCAATCATTCGGAAGGAACACCCGTCCGGGCTATATCCTTTTCAGAGATGAGATCAATGGATTACCCGTACGGGCCAAATCCTTACTGCAATACATGCAGGATCTCATTATTCATGGTTCATCCAATCTGATTTCCCATTTCAACCTCAACCGAGACATTTATCAACAATTCATCAATCAATTGCATTTCATACATTTCTATGTCATCAACAAATACAATTTATCATGCATTCATTAAAGTGAATAAATGAGCATATCATGTGTTTACTTTGAATTATTCGAACTTACCGAGTATTCGTTTCGGTTTATGTTTCGGCACTCCGAAACCGTCCGTTTCCCTCAATCGACCTTCGAAATTTGTTCCTCGGGGTCTATAACAATAAGAATAGATTATTAACCATTGATTTCATCCATTTCGAGTCTAAATTCCAGCCCCAGTCAAAATGACCATTTTGCCCCTAACCTTTCATGCTTTTACGATTTAGTCCCTAGGCTCGTATAATGAAACTCATGCAATTTCTACCTTACCCAAGCCTAGTCAAACATTTTTCCCTCTTATGGTAACTCACATTTTCCATTAATTTCACATTTCTACCACACATTTTAGAACTTTCACAAAATAGTCCCTATAAGGGTTTTTCATGAAAATCACCTAGAAAAAGATGTTTAACATACAACATCCTTTCATATTTCTCCATAAACCATCAAAATACAAGCATGTCATGCATGGGTAAATTTTTAAACATAAACCCTAGCATGAAATATGGGTAGAAATGGAAAGAACAAGCTACCGAAATCTAAAAAATATGAAGAACATTAAAAACAGGGCTTGAGAGCACTTACTATTGAGCTTGAAAATTGAAGAAACCCTAGCTATGGAGGGCTTCAAATTTTCGGCAGCTATGGGGAAGAATATGGCTGATTTTTGCTTTTTTTTCCCCTTTTTAATTCATTAAAATGGCATATGACCAAAATACCCTTAAACCCTTTCTTTAAAAATTCATCCATGCAAGCCCATTTTTGTCCAAATTTTTAGAACTTGGTCAAATTGCCATTTAAGGACCTCTAGTTAATAATCCAAAGCAATTTCATACAAATTGCTTCTAAAACCCATGTTTTGAAATTTATTCAATTTGGTCCCTAATTCCCAATTGAATCTCTTATACTTAGAATTTCTTCATGAAACTCTAACGTAATCATATCCTCATATTCTAAACCCCGTAACAATCATAAAATAAATATTTTAACATCAGATTTGTGGTCCCGAAACCACTATTCTAACTAGGCCCTATTTTGGGATGTTACATTTCTCCCCCCTTTTAGGGACTTTCGTCCTCGAAAGTCTTACCAACAAACAAGTTTGGATATTGACTTTTCATGGTTTCTTCTGGCTCCCATGTAGCTTCTTCCACACCATGTCGATGCCATAGAACTTTTACTAGAGCCACATTCTTGTTTCTCAATTGTTTAACTTCACGAGCCAATATCTTAACCGGTTCCTCACCATAGGTCATGTCTGATCTAATCTCAATCTCTGTCAGTGAAATCACATGAGAGGGGTCTGATCGGTACCTCCTTAACATAGATACATGAAATACGTCATGAATCTTCTCCAACTCAGGAGGCAATGCTAAACGATAGGCTAGCGGTCCAACTCTTTCGGTGATTTGATACGGTCCGATAAATCGCGGACTCAGTTTGCCTTTACAACCAAACCTTAACACCTTTTTCTGTGGAGACACTTTCAAGAATACTTTATCTCCAACTTGGAACTCAATTTCTTTTCTTTTCATATTAGCATAAGACTTTTGCCTATCCGATGCTGCTTTTAGACAATCGCGTATCACTTTAACCTTCTCTTCAGTCTCTTTGATCACATCAACCCCATGAATCTGATTTTCCCTAAGTTCTATCCAATATAACGGGGTTCTGCACTTTCTGCCATACAAGGCTTCATAAGGTGCCATTTTCAAACTCGTCTGAAAACTGTTGTTGTAGGCAAATTCTACCAACGGCAAATATTTTTCCCAGTTACCTTAAAATTCGAGGATGCAACAACGCAACATATCCTCGAGAATCTAAATCATTCTCTCAGACTGACCATCTGTCTGAGGATGGAAAGTTGTACTAAAACTCAACTTCATACCCAAAGCTTCTTGTAACTTCTTCTAGAATCTCGAAGTAAATCTCAGGTCTCTGTCTGAAATAATTAACAGTGGTACTCCATGTAGTCTCACTATCTCAGAAATGTACAAGTCAGGTAATTTACCAAGGAAGTAATCTGTTTTCACCAGAATAAAATGAGCCGACTTCATCAATTTATCCACTACGACCCATATGGCATCTTTTTTTTCGGAGTCAAAAGTAATCCTGTTACGAAATCCATGGTAATTCTGTCCCATTTCCATTCGGGAACCATTATAGGTTGTAACAACCCTGAAGGTACTTGATGTTCAGCTTTAACTTGCTGACATACTAAGCATTTCGACACAAATTCAAAAATATCCTTTTTCATACCGTTCCACTAGTACATCTTTTTCAAATCGTTGTACATCTTAGTACTTCCCGGGTGAATTGACAAGTGGCTACAATGTGCTTCTTGCAAAATTCTCTAAATAAGCTCTCTGTTCTTGGGTACACAAACCCTATCTCTGAACATCAAACATCCATCAGAACCAATTCAAAAATCAGACTCAATACCCGACTCACATTGAGTCCTTTTTACCTGCAAATCACTGTCATTGAACTGAGCATTATAAATTCCCTAAAGAAATGTAGGTCTAGCCTTTATCTCTGCCAAAACTGAACCATCATCAAGCAATGCTAGGTGAGCATCCGTGACTTTTAGTGCAAACAAGGATTTTCTACTCAACACATCGATGACTACATTCGCCTTTCCTGAGTGGTAATCAATAACCAAATCGTAGTCTTTAATTAGTTCTAACCATCTCCGCTGTCTCAGATTTAACTCTTTTTGAGTCATCAAGTATTTCAAACTCTTGTGGTTTGTGAAAATACGACAAGTCTCGCCATATAAGTAATGTCTCCAAATCTTCAAAGCAAAAATAATGGCGGCAAGCTCTAGGTCGTTGTCGGATAATTTTTCTCGTGTGGCTTTAACTGTCGTGAAGCATAAGCTATCACCTTGCCATCTTGCATAAGCACACAACCTAATCCATTCAAGGATACATCACTGTAGACCACAAATTCCTTTCTCGGTTCAGGCAATATTAAAACAGGAGCTTCAGTCAGCAATGTCTTCAACTTCTCAAAACTTTGCTGGCATTCCTCTGTCCATTCGAACTTAACATCTTTCTGTAGAAATCTCGTCATTGGGGTCACTATCACGGAGAATCCTTTCACAAACCTTCGATAGTAACAGGCTAAGCCCAAAAAGCTTCTAACCTTGGTTACATTTCTAGGCGGATTCCATTCTATAATGCAGAGATCTTACTTGGATCAACTCGGATGCCTTCACCCGAAACAATGTGACCCAAAAATCCAACTTCTTGGAGCCAAAACTCATTCTTGCTAAATTTAGCATATAGCTGTTTTTCCTGCAAAGTCTGCAAGACAATCCTCAAGTGCTTTGCATGCTCAGCCTCATCTTTAGAGTAAATTAAAATGTCGTCAATGAACATAACAAAAAACTTATCCAAATATGGCCGAAAGATCCTATTCATAAGATCCATGAATACGGCTGGTGCATTCGTCAGCCCAAATAGCATGACAAGGAACTCATAATGTCCATACCTCGTCCTGAAAATTGTCTTAAGTACATCCGATTCTTTAACTCGTAGTTGATATTAACCAGACCTCAAGTCTATCTTGGAGAATACAGTGGTTCCTCTCAACTGATCAAATAAATCATCAACTCTTGGCAAAGGATACTTATTTTTTACAGTTACCTTGTTAAGTTGCCGATAATCAATACATAACCTCATTGAACCATCTTTCTTCTTTACAAATAGTACGGGGGCACCCCAAGGTGAAAAACTCGGCCGTGCGAGGCCTTTATCCGTAAACTCTTGTAACTGTGCTTTTAACTCTTTCAACTCGGTTGGCGCCATTCTATACGGAGTAATAGAAATGGGAGTCGTCCCTAGCATCAATTCAATGCCAAATTCTATCTCCTTCTCAGGAGGTAATCCGGGTAATTCTTCCGTAAATACGTCTGAATATTCGCATACTATCGGCACAGACTCAATCTTCAACTCTGTTTCCTTTGTGTTCAATACAAATGCAAGATAGGTTTCATACCCTTTTCTCATATATCTCCGAGCAACCATTGCTGAGATTATCACTGGCGACGTACTCAATTCTCTTAAATCAACCCATAGAATTTCACCATCCGAGCATTTTAAATCAATATACTTATTACCATAGTTTACTATTACATCATGCAAGGCTAACCAATCCATACCAAGTATTATATAAAATTCATCAAATGGTAACAACATAAGGTTAGCCGGAAAGCAATGACCCTGAATCGTCAAAGGACAATTCTTACAGATTCTATTAACCATCAAAGATCTACCTAGTGGGTTCGACACTCTAATACTAATTTTCGTAGGTTCAACCGGTAAACTCATCCTAGATATCAATCTCATGCATATATATGAATGTGTTGACCCTGGGTCAATTAAAGTAATAACACATGTATTGAAAAGGGAAAAAGTACCCGTGATAACATCAGGAGCAGAGGCTTCTTCTCAAGCGCGTATCGCATACGTTCTTACCGGAGCTCGAGCCTCGAGTTTTGCAGTTTTCTTAGCCGCAGCTTGACTACCACTAACATTCCCCTGATGCCTCAGAGGTTTACCACTTGAAGCAGGAGTACTCGATTTAGGGGTTGTTTTCGCTTCCCATTCATATCTTTCCGGACAGTCTCTAAGAAAATGATCAAAAGATCCGCATCGGAAACAAGCGCCGCTTTTCATTCGGCATTCTCCGAAGTGGAATTTGTTACAGGTTTTACACTTTGGTCTTTGATCATCTACACTCCCCACACTAGTCGCCTTTAGAGAGGAGGACTTCTGACTCTGTCGTTTAGAACCTCTCGCTCTACCTGAATATCCCACCGATGAAGTGGAGCGTTATTGCTGACTCCTTGCTCTCTTCGTGGAAAACGAAAGCGTTTTACCATCGGACCTCTTGCTAGCAACTCGATCTTCTCTTTTTGCTTTTTTTTTCATTACTAAGTTCCTCAGCCTTCTTGGCTCGATCAGCCAATGCAACAAATTCCCGTATTTCGAGAATTCCAATCAACAGCCTGATATCCTCATTTGAGCCATCCTCGAAACATTTACACATTTCTAACTCAGTTTGGGCCCATTCAGA
Source organism: Gossypium anomalum (assembly GCA_025698475.1). Lineage (NCBI taxonomy): Eukaryota > Viridiplantae > Streptophyta > Magnoliopsida > Malvales > Malvaceae > Gossypium > Gossypium anomalum. The sequence goes on from CM046957.1 coordinate 17,399,977, forward strand.
TGTGTACTGACTTAGTCGTACAAACTCTCTCTCATATTCTGCTACGGACTTGTTCCTTTGTTTGAGTTCCAGGAATTCCTTTCGCTTCGAGTCTAAAAACCTTAGGCTAATGTATTTTTTCCTAAACTTTGCCTGGAAGAAATCCCAACTGATAGCCTCTTTTGGCACTACCGAGGACACTGTCTTCCACCAATGGTATGCAGTATCATTCAGGAGAGATACAGCACACTTTAAACATTCCTCGGGTCTGCACGATAATTCATCTAGTACCCGCGTAGTATTTTCGAGCCAGAACTCGGCTCTTTCAGCATCATCATCTACTTTAGCACAGAATTCCTCGGCTCCATACTTTCTAAGTTTATCTACAGGGGCCTTAACAGTTCTTACTGGTAGCCTTGTGGCATATCGACATCAGGTTGGTTAGGGGGCGGGGGAGGTCGCGGTATGTTAGGGCGATTTCTCAGATAATCCCTAAACCACTCATCCATCATATCAAAGAAGGCAACCCGGGCCTCTTCTCGGCCTTCAGGCATAGACCTCCTACTACTACCAGAAGTAGTCTGGCGTACAGAAGCTAGAGCAAGACTCTCGGCTCCCTCGAACTCATCTTGTGCTTGATTGGAAGACATTTACTATATTTTAAAACAATATAGACAATTAGGAGATATCACACTATCAACATTCAAAAATCGGCATGTATAGCAAACTTTAACATCCTCTACGGTAGTCCTAGAACCGACTAAACTGTAGCTCTAATACCACTAAATGTAACATCCTTTAACCGTACCCATGCCCAGGGATAAGTACGAGGCGTTACCAAACAGACATACAGTCGAAACCAGAAAATACGGGTCATAAAATTTCTTTTCAACCTTAAGTTGATTTATTTGCATGGGCCTACGAGGCCTTTATTTAATACCAAGAATAAATCAAAACAAATCCGGATCTTCGATATAAATTCCTTAAACAATACCCCACACGCCAGTGTAGGGGTTTACACACGACCGTGGGTAAGGGAATACGCCCAAGCCCCCAAGCCATTGGGCTATACTGACTTATGGACACGGTCGTGGCACACGCCCGTGGGTTCACCCTGTGTCCATAACTTGAGCATCCTATTAAATTAACATGGCCAAGACACACGCCCGTGTTTCTAGCCCGTGCTTGATGCTAAATTAAAAATTTAGGTGCAGGGGACGCACGGCCATACCACACGCCCATATGAGTGGCCCGTGTGTCACACACGGCCTAGACACACGCCCGTGTCTCTCACTATGTAGACCATACTAGGCTATTTTTCAAGCCCTAGGTCACCCCTTTATCACACTTATACTTAGTGGATGTCAATTAACAAGCACTATTCACTTAATACTTATGAATGGTCTCCATAAAACCTTATTATATGGAAACCTCGTATCATTGGTTTACGCATGCCATAATGTTCCTTAGTAGGCTGAGGGACGATAGAAATATTTGCCTCAACATTGGATTTTGGCTCGTTATTTACTCATTGCCAATTATAATCCTCCCAATTCTGATAAATTGGTTACATTACACAAATATGTCTATATTATGACATATACATAAACATTTAACAAATCATTTAGCATAATGGTAGGATAACATACCACAAAAGACCATATATCAAAGCCATTACAAAATGTATAAACAAGGCATCCAAGCCTTTACATTGGTTAGCCAAATGGCTTCTAACAAAATAACTCAAGAGCACCTATACATGCCAAATTAACAAAATAAAAGTATTCATATACCAAAGCGGACCTAGTTGATAGTGTGTTGAAATCTCCAACCGTCCTCCAAGCCTTATGAGTCCACGAGCTCTGAAATGCAGAAAAAAGAGAGGAGTAAGCATTTACATGGTTAGTAAGCTCGAGTAATTGGAAAGTAAACTTACCAGGCAATTTAACATTCAACCATATTCGGTTAGTAACTCAATTAGCATGAAATGCTTTTCCTAATCATACATTCAATCAATGAGTTAGTTATATAACAACAATACCATGGAATTTAACTTAGATTAGCATCATATACATGTACATCATATTAGTCTCGTTGAGTTTATAGGAAATCTCGATGGAATACCCAATAACCGTCAATTCGTATGAATGATCATGTCAAGTATGCACTCCCACGAACCTCACATTTTTATGGCGGGATTACCAGTCCAGACTAAATCCTCCATTCAGGAACTCATAAGGTGATGCCGGGATTCTAGTCCAGGCTAAATCCCATTCATGGCAAACATCCTTAATAAGCTAGGATCCGAATTACCAGTCCAGGCTAAATTCAGACCCTATTTGGATTACCCGTCCGGGCTAAATCCATAGTGCACACTTATTCTTCGGGAGGCTCAATCATTCGGAAGGAACACCCGTCCGGGCTAGATCCTTTTTAGAGATGAGATCAATGGATTACCTGTCCGGGCTAAATCCTTACTGCAACACATGCAGGATCTCATTATTCATGGTTCATCCAATCGGATTACCCATTTCAAGCTCAACCAAGACATTTATCAACAATTCATCAATCAATTGCATTTCATACATTTCTATGTCATCAACAAATACAATTTATCATGCATTCATTAAAGTGTATAAATGAGCATATCATGTGTTTACTTTGAGTTATTCGAACTTACCTGGTATTCGTTTCGTTTTATGTTTCGATCACTCTGAAACCATCCGTTTCCCTCGATCGACCTTCAAAATTTGTTCCTCGGGGTCTATAACAATAAGAATGGATTATTAACCATTCATTTAATCCATTTTGAGTCTAAATTCCACCCCGGTCAAAATGACCATTTTGCCCCTAACATTTCACGCTTTTACGATTTAGTCCCTAGGCTCGTATGATGAAACTCATGCAATTTCTACCTTACCCAAGCCTAGTCAAACATTTTTCCCTCTTATGGTAACTCACATTTTCCATTAGTTTCACATTTCTACCACACATTTTATAACTTTCACAAAATAGTCCCTATAAGGGTTTTTCATGAAAATCACCTAGAAAAAGATGTTTAACATACAACATCCTTTCATATTTCTCCATAAACCATCAAAATACGAGCATGTCATGCATGGGTAAATTTTTAAACATAAACCCTAGCATGAAATATGGGTAGAAATGGAAGGAACAACCTACTGAGATCTCAAAAATACGAAGAACGTTAAAAACGGGGCTTGAGAGCACTTACTATTGAGCTTGAAAATTGAAGAAACCCTATCTATGGAGGGCTTGAAATTTTTGGTAGCTATGGGGAAGAAGATATCTAATTTTTTCTTCTTTTTCCCCTTTTTAATTCATTAAAATGGTAAATGACCAAAATGCCCTTAGACCCTTTCTTTAAAAATTCATCCATGCAAGCCCATTTTTGTCCAAATTTTTAGAACTTGGTCAAATTACCATTTAAGGACCTCTAATTAATAATCCAAAGCAATTTCATACAAATAATTTGGTCCCTATTTCCCAATTGAATCTCTTATACTTAAAATTTCTTCATGAAACTCTAATGTAATCATATCCTCATATTTTAAACCCCGTAACAACCATAAAAATAAATATTTTAATGTCAAATTTATGGTCCCAAAACCACTATTCTGACTAGGCCCTATTTTGGGATGTTATAATGGTTTAGCTGATTCTCAGATTTGACAAAGCAGACACGAGTTTTACTATACATGCCATTAGATAAATTGTGATAGTGTGATGACTCCTGATCAATTTAAATGTGTCTTTCATATAGTAATGTCATCCAACAGAGCTAGAGTTGAATCCGAGAAAGCTGAGAGCAATACTTCAGCTTCAGTACAAAGAGTCGCCTCAGCGTCTGGTAGTGAAAGGCCCACGTCTGAGGGCCAAAGTGAAGAGGCAAAATAAGCCTTCGTCCAAATGATGAATGAATGGTTTACACAATAGTTGAGAATAAACTCCGCTGTACAACGACCTCTCCCACTTGCTCATCAATAGGTTCCCAAGGTACCACAGGGTACTGAACCTATTAGAATTGGTAAGCCTTTGATAGATAAAATCTGCAAACATAGGGCGGAAGAATTTAGGGCTACTACAAATAATAATCCGAAAAGGGCTGAGTTCTGGCTTGAAAACACTATCTAGGTTTTTGATAAACTGTCCTGGACACCTACCGAGTGCCTGAAATATGCAATGTCCTTACTGAAAGATACGGCTTACCATTGGTGGAATACCATAACTTAAGTTGTACCGAAAGAGAATATTACATAGGAATTCTTCCAGACTGAATTCAGAAAGAAATATGTTAGTCAGAGATTCATGGATCAAAAAAAGAAAGAATTTCTGGAACTCAAATAGGGAAGCATGACTGTATCTGAATATGAGCGGGAATTTGTTCAACTGAGTAAGTATGCCAGGGAATGGGTTTTAACAGAGGCTAAAATGTGTAAACATTTTGAAGAAGGCCTGAATAAAGATATCAAGTTGTTGATTAGAATTCTTGAGATAAGGGAATTTGTGGCATTAGTTGACTGAGCACACAAAGCCGAGGAACTAAGTAAAGAAAATAAACAAGCTGAAAGAGAGGCTCAGATTTCTGGAAAAAGAGCTACGAGTAAGTCACAATCATTTGCTTCTACGAAATTAAAAAAGTATTATGATCGTGTAACCACTTATACAAGATTCTCTAGAAGAGAACTGGCTCTCAACGATCTAAGCCGAGGTCTTCAACTCCATCTGTGACCAGTGTGGGTAGTATCAGTAATTTCAAACTGAAGTGTAAACATTACAACAAGTTTCATCATGGAGAATGGCGGTCTAGAAGTGGAGCTTGTTTCAGATGTGGTTCACTTGACCACTTTCTCAGGGATTGTCCCAAAAGAGTTGAAAAGGAGATAGAACCGGCTCCAAAGTTGAGCAATCCTGTTATGAGAGGCAGACCACCCTGTTATCTCGGTAATACTAGTGGTAGTCAAGGTACTACCAAGGATACGACAATTAGATCTAAGGTAGGAGCACCTACGAGGACATATGCTATTCATGCTAGAGAAGATGCCTCTGCGCCAGGCATCATTACTGGTACATTTTCTCTTCTTGATACTGGTATTACTACATTGATTGACACTGGTTCCACACATTCATATATATGCATGAACCTAGCGTCTGTTAAAGATTTACCTGTTAAATTCACAGAATTTATGGTTAAAGTTTCAAACCCCCTGGGCCAGTGTGTTATGGTAGATAAGGTTTGTAAGAACTATCCGTTGGTGGTAAAAGGTTATTATTTTTCGGCTGACTTGATGTTATTGCCATTTGATAAATTTGATGTGATCTTGGGAATAGATTGGTTAACTCGATATGATACAGTGGTAAACTGTAAGCAGAAATATATTGTATTGAAATGCCAAAATGGTGAATTGCTGAATCTGATAAACTGGATGGATTACCTAATGTGATTTCAGTAATATCAACACAGAAATATGTTAGAAAGGGGTATGATGCTTATCTTGCATATGTGATGGATACTAAAGTATCTAAGTCAAAAATTCAGTCAATGCCGGTAGTAAGTAAATTTCCTGATGTATTTCCAAAAGAACTACATGGTTTACCACCGGATAGAGAAGTAGAATTCTCTATAGATCTTGTTTTGGGAATGAAACTGATATCCATAGCACCTTATAGAATGGCTCCTACTGAATTGAAAGAGCTGAAAGTAAAGTTGCAAGAATTGATAGACAGAGGTTCTGCTCGACCTAGTTATTCACCTTGGGGTGCGCCGTTTTTATTTGTAAAGAAGAAGGATGGATCGTTGAGGCTGTGTATTGATTACAGACAGCTCAATAAAGTTACAATAAAGAACAAGTATCCATTGCCTTGGATCGATGACTTGCTTGACCAGTTAAAGTGTGCTACTGTATTTTCGAAGATTGATCTCCATTCTGGTTATTATCAACTACGGGTAAAGGAATCGGATATGCCAAAGATAGCTTTTAGAACTAGATATGGACACTATGAGTTTTTTATGATGCCATTTGGCTTGACAAATGCACCTGCAGTGTTTATGGATTTAATGAACATAATTTTCAACCCGTATTTGGACAAGTTTGTGGTGGTATTTATAGATGATATTTTGGTTTACTCTTGAGATGAAAGTGAACATGCTGAACATTTGAGAATAGCATTGCAAACCCTGCGAGAGAAACAATTGTACACCAAATTTAGTAAATGTGAATTTTGGCTATAAGAAGTTAGTTTCCTTGGGCATGTAGTATCTGCTAAAGGTGTCTGAGTAGACCCGAATAAAATTTCAGCCATTGTAAATTGGAAACCACTGAAGAATGTCTCTGAAGTCTAAAGTTTTTTGGGACTAGCCGGATATTATCGGAGATTTGTAAAAAGTTTTTCTATGATAGCTTCTCCAATGACTCGTTTGCTACAGAAAGATGTAAAATTTGAGTGGACTGATAAATGTCAGCTGAGCTTTGACAGATTAAAGGCTTTATTGACAGAAGCATTTGTGTTAGTCTAACTTAAATTGGGTAAGGAATTTATAGTATACAACGATGCGTCATTGAATGGTTTAGGCTGTGTATTGATGTAATATGGTAAAGTGGTAGCTTATGCTTCACGACAGCTAAAGCCACATGAAAAGAATTACTCGACACATGATCTTGAATTGACAGCCATAGTGTTTGCATTGAAGATTTGGTGGCATTACTTGTTCGGTGAAAAATGTCATATATTTACTGATCATAAAAGTCTGAAATATTTGATGTCACAGAAAGATTTGAATTTGAGACAGCGCGGATGTTTTGAACTGCTAAAAGATTACAATCTTGTTATTGACTACCATTCGAGAAAAGCCAACGTAGTGGCAGATGCTTTGAGCAGAAAATCCTTGTATGCTTTACGAGTAATGAACACACGATTGTCGTTGTCTGATGATGGTTCAATCATAGCTAAGTTAAAAGCTAGACCAACATTTTTACAGTAAATTTCTAAAGCTCAAAAAAATGATAACAAGTTGCAAGCAAGACGGGTACAGAGTGAGTTAACTCTTGATTCAGAATTTCAAATTAGGAGTGATGGTTGTTTGTTATTCAGAGGCAGAGTATGTGTACCGAAAGATTATGAAATAGTGCAAAAAATATTGAATGAAGCTCATAATGGTAACATGTCTATTCATCCTGGTAGTAATAAAATGTATAAGAAAACAAAGTCAATTCGGCTGACATGATTTATTTATATAAGAAAACAAAGTTATTTCGGATCAGAAGGCATCACATTATCACAAGTTATTTTGGCATGTATATCTAGACTCAATATACGCTATGCTTCAATCTCAGAATTGACTAAATCGTAGCTCTGATACTACTAAATGTAATACCCCTCGCCCGACCCGACCATTGGGTCTGAGCTATAGGATGACACAATCATTGTTGAAGCAACTATAGTCAGTTAGTCTACATACAAGCATTTATACATTTAATCAAGTGTCAATCAAACTCAAAATATGATAAATAATCATTTTCGAGTCTTAATCGAATTTACGAAAACTATTTTAACAACTTGAGCACGAGATAGATCCAAATTTAAAAGTTTTGAAAGTTCAGGGTCGACGTCGTGATGTCACTTCGTTCACGCCGTGAGGTCACCAAATAGTTTTTCACATCGTGACCTCAGTCCATTCAACGTCGCGACGTGACTCATTGTTAGCCGATGTTGGGACAAGAAAGATTTTTAATCGAGACATAGACTTTGTTCTTTTATATAAATGAACCATTTGGTCCCTATTTCAAGCTTTCCAACCAAACTTATCACATATACATTCAAGTATCAATTTCAAATAGCTCAACACAGACCTAAAACATACAATTCAAGTTCAAACAGTTAGTTCAATCTTTATACAAGCATTCAATACATAATTACCAACTAAACTTAACAATTCAAATGACATTTGTCATATCAACATTTAACCATTTTAGTATTATCCTTTACTTATGACATAACATCTTGAAACATGTCATTCCCTCTCTAGTTCATGCATTTATACACCTTTCACATATTAATGGCTATTAACCATGTAACAGCCATCTTTGGGTCAAATCAGAATAGTGGTTTCGGGACCACAAATCTGAAGTAGAAATATTTATTTTATTATTTCTTTAAGGTCTACAGCATGATAGAATAATTGTGTAAAAATTTTGTTTAGAAACTTTATCGATTGAGTGCTCAATTTGACTAGAAGGACTAAATTGTAATAGGTGCAAAACTTGAATTCTATAAGTTAAAGGTGTCTAATTGTTATGAACTTTTAATTAGAGGTCCTTAAATGGCAATTAGACCATTATATTAGGATGGACAAAAATGGACATGGTTAGGAGAAATTTTCAAGTTATGCATTAAGGGTATTTTAGTAATTTGGTAAATAAAGACAAATTTAACAAATAAAAATGTCCATCTTCTTCAATTTAGTCCCCCATAGCCAAAAATTGCAAGGGAAGACATAGCTAGGGTTTGGCCAAGCTTTCAAGCTCAATTGTAAGTCCGTTCTTGTCCCGTTTTTAATGGTTTTATATTTTTGATATTGTTTTAACTTGATTTAGCTATTTCAAGGACTAATTTGAAAGAAAGTTAAAGTCTAAAATTTTACCCATGTTGAATATGTTTGTATTTTTATGTTTGATGGTAGAAAATGCATGTTCGTTGTTAGTTAAACGACGTTTGTAAAGTGATTCTTGATAAAAACTTTAAATATGGACTTATTTGTAAAAGTCTATCAAATGTGTAGAAAAGTGTGAATAAATGAAAAATATGGGTTTTTATGAGTACAAATAATATTTAGCTAGGCTTGGGTTGTGATAAAATTGAAAGAAATTCATTTTACGAGCCTAGGGACTAATTTGTAAAATGTTAAAAGTTAGGGGTAAAAATGTAAATTTTACCATAATGAGTTTTTGGGCTGAATTGAATAATGTGATGATTAAATAATTTAAATGTGGTATTATAAATCAAGAAAAATAAAGTTCAGGTCTAGATCGGGAGGAAAACAAAGTAATTGACAAATAGATCCCTTTGGTCGTTTCTGTAACCGAGGTAAGTTCATATGTTAAATAAGCTTTATTATAATTGTATTTTAAATGCTTTAATACTTCATGAATTATGTAATGACTCTACGAACACGTTTGACGACATTTTGGTAAACGAGAAATCTCAATCGAACCTTAGGAATAGATTAGGATAAAAGTCACATGTCACTAGGGTTTTATGTTATATGATCTGGGTGCAGGTCCTGTACGTCCTACCGGTGGCTGAGTATACCAGCATATGTTGTAGTTACTTGATAGCTTGTGCGAGCAGCACCGAGTAGCTACGTCTTGACTGACAGCTTGTGTGAGCAGGCCCGTTAATGGCTCAAGTGCGAGCATATATGTGTTATGAGATATAGGTAGCAATGGTTACATATGTGGCACCTTGTGTGCAAGGTTTTTCTCGAGTAGCTGATATTATTATTCCAAGTGGTTCATTGGACATAACGACGATGAGACTAAGTGTGAAATTATTACGATATGGTACAGGTATTATGATTATTAATTCGTGAAATGATGATTTCAAGGTAAGTTCTGATAGAAGTGAATTATGATCATGAGATTTTGGTAAACTACATTATCTTACGTTATATTACTTGCATGTTAATGTATGGTAAGGTTTGCTTATTTCTTTCATACAAGCTTTCTAAGATATATATAGCTTACTCCGTTTTATTTTCCATGTTTTATAGTGTCACCAAGCTAGCTCAGGTTGGAGATTATCGGAGTTCGCATCACACTATCAAACTGTTATTTTGGGTACCGATGATTTTAAACATTTTGAGAATATGGCATGTATAGGGACTTGGTCATTTTGTTATATGTGTCATCACGATTAGGCCAAATGTATTGACTTGTAATAGTCATAGGCTTGTTTTGGTATTTGGCCATGTAACTTGGCTCATTTTGGTTGAATTGGTTGTAAGCTTATATATATTTATATATACATGCATGTGCAAACTATCTCTTGTGTGATGTGGTTTATAAATGTTTGGTAAATGGTTGAATATGGCTTAATGGTTTTGTTATTGAATAGTTAAGATTGACTCATTGGTATGATAGGAAAACTAAGTAAAAATTATGCACGTTATTGGTAGCCATATTGGAACTTGTAGAATGTGAGTTTGGTATGATTTGGTTTGGCAAAATACGATGTTTGTAAATATGTTGAGTGTGGATAATGAAATGACATGATTTGGTCTTGTTTGTGGATGTTTTGGTTGCCTAAATATGCCATTATTTATGCCATTAAGATTGTGGGTGTGTATGTGCAAAAGAGGGTGACAAATTTCTTGGTAAATAGCATTTATTTTGTCTATACGGGTAGACACATGGGCGTGTGCCTAGGCCGTGTGTGACACACGACTTGCCTCACGGGCATGTGTTTCTACCGTGTGTCCCCTGCACCTTAATTTTGAGAAACAGAATGCTCAGAATTGAGCACACGAGCAGAGACATGGGCGTGTGTCTCAACCGTGTGAGGGACATAGCCTCAAGCACGGGCGTGTGTCCTGACCATGTGAAGCCTGCACCTATTTTTTGAAAATTAATTAACCACACGACCTAGCACACAAGCGTGTGGCTTACCCGTGTAACTTCAATTTGTTCATGCTTTGTCAAAATAGATAGTTACACGGGTTAGGGATACGGGCATGTGTGACCACACAGTCTGCCTATAAGGGCATATCCCAAACCACATGGGTGCGTGACCCCTGTTCATAGCAAAAATTTTCTAAGTTTTGTAAAGATTTCTTAAGTTCTCGGTTTAGTCCCGAATCACTTCCAAAGCATGTATTGGGCCTTGTAGGATTGTATTAGGGACTTTATGATTGAATACAAATGGTTTTAATTTGGATGAAAATTTATGACTTGGAATTGTATGTTTGTTTGTGATGTAACTTCGATAATGCCTCATACCCTGTTCCGACGTTGAATATGGGTATGGGGTGTTACAAACCATTAACTGATCAAAGTTAAATCATGCCAAAACACAAGTTCATACAAGATATCAACATGTGTCATTCCAATAAGCTTCAACTTTTGCCAACTACCATTTTTAACCTATTCATTGTCATTCCATATAACATATCTATAATTATAAGTCATCACAATTATTACTCAACAACATGTATGATTTAAATCACCAATTCAACACGATAAGTAAAGGTTAAAGCAAACTTCTCATAATGAAGCATATTTACATGCTAAGTTATACCATAGGACACCTTATATACATGCCACAATCTTTGACTCAAAATGATCAAAAGCTACCAATTCAGTGATGGGATAGTGTGAACTTTGAATCGATCCGACTGGACACATTTTGCAAAGTGATGATCTACAAGAAAAAAGGAAAGTAAACAAGTTAAGCATATAAAATGCTTAGTAAGTTCATAGGCATTAAGCAAAACTTACCTTAACTTTCAACTAAATACAAAAAGCTATCATAACTTGGGCATAGTTTGGCTAAACATAGCACATCACAAAATAAAAAAGGTGAGTATTATACCAAAATCAAACCATATTATGCTATAAGTTATCAATATGCTAGTTTATGACATATTAGCTTACAATTTCAATCTCATACACTTTCAAACACATAGTTCATGCTCAATTTAACATCTTCCTATTTGAACAACAAGATCTTTTATCATAATTCAATTTATCATTTCGTATAAGCAGTAATGCCCAATGAACTCTAGTAAACAGACTCAGATACGCAGGTAACTATACCACACCAGTTGCTCGTTCAAGCTAAGTATATTCGTGTTAGGTTACCAGTCCATGCTAAACCTTTATATCGACATATCTGACTGCTTTTCCAAGCTAGAAAAATACATGTCAGGCAACCCATTCAGGCTAAACCTTTAGAATGACATCAGGTTACTAGTCTAGGCTAAACCTGTGTCATATGTATCTTCGAATCTGCAACAAATGTTGGATATCGGTAATCATCTATAATCAATCTGTACAAGTGTGCACAAGACCCTATTGGCATTCCAGTCATATCCTAACCTTTAATAAGTTCAAACGGGCATCTATTACACAATTTAACATTTCTTTACAATTTAGTCCAAATATTACCTTTCATACCAATTTATCACCAATCAATTCACAAACAATTGAACATAAACAAATCAAACACCTAATTATTTAGACGCAATACCATACGAACTTACCTAGAAAAAACAACAAACAGGTTGAATCTTCAAAGACTATTCAATAATTTTGGCTTTTCCCTTATTATCCCCGATTTGATTCAATTCTTGATCGAAATAATTATTTTAAACAATTTATCAATACCAAATATTTTTCAATTTTGGCTTTTCTCCTATGATATGCATTAACTTATTTAATTCCATTTTTTAAATGCCCGTCAAGTTTTTCATTTTATTTAATTTAGTCCCTAAAATAGAAATAACAATATCTTTCAATTTTGAGCTTCGATTTGAAAACTGATCTCAATCGCATCCCTTAAGGACCCTCTACTATCCATTATTATAGAATTCACATCAATTTCATAATTTATACACTTTAGTCTTTTTATACAAAACTAATCAATTTAAACATGACAATCTAGTCTTTTTTCATATATAAGCTTAAAATATAACAATTTAACACCAATTTCTTCAAGAAATCATCAATGACAACTTTCAAAAACTTTAACAGTTTTGCAAATCGGTACATGAGCTAGCTAAATCAAGCTCTCATGACCTCAAAAACATAAGAATTACAAGGATATGACTTAAAATTGCTTACTTATTAACAATCGAAAGCTTAAAACCTTTCTTTGGTTTTTCTTAACTCTTTGGCTATGGAGTTTCGGTGGTGGAAGGATGGAGAAGATGAATTTTCTCATTCTCCTTACCAAAAATTCTCAAAAGTTCTTTTTATCTTTCCTTCATCTTCTTATATTATTATATTGTTCTATAAAAAATTACTGCAGAAATTCTTTATAGAAATTGATTTTCTTGTTATACATTGCTTAATGCTTAGTGGACTATTTTCGTCAGTGTAAAATGCAAAAAGTCATCGAGCTTTATTGTATCCTCGAGCTTCATTTGCTTGAAACTCATTTGCACACCGAGTATAGGTGGGGGCGAATAGAACCTTAAAGATAGTAGCTTAATACACAACTTGGAGCCTTGTCCTATTTCTTCATTTTTTGTTCGAGTTGTCGCTCATGTTCCATTCGTGTGTTCAAGATTTTCCTCATCGATTTTTTATACTAACCATTTTTTTATGGGTGGCGTGAGGTACCAGGATGCTTCCAAAAGATAGGGATTTGGTGGCATTTCTTAAAAAACTACCACAATATGTCCAAGTTTTTGTGGTAGTTGTGTCAATACCGCCGCTAGTTGTAATAGGTTTTTTTATTATTTATTGAATGGTGTTGTTTATGGTTCCATCTTATATATGTAGTAGCTATTTTCTTTTAAAATATCACTAATTGTAATAGGTTTCTAATATTAGGTGAACGACATCGTTTTGTTCCTATTTTATATAAAGAATAAATGGTTTTGAATCAAAACATTGCAATTTGTAGTCTTTAGATCGTGAAATTTTCTTCTCCCCTAATCCCATGAATTAGTTTCCCAAAACCAAAATATGACAGCCTTCACCTAACCTGAATGAAGATCGAATACAAGGTGCCATATTCATTACCGAAGTAATTCAAACAAATTGAACTTATATCATATCATTCATAAAATTCATATTTTAATCAAGCTAAACAGTAGAATAAATTAATACAAGTGTTAATGAATCATTATAGAAGAAAAACAAACTCAAATGGCCCTTGAAACAACCAATGAGACCCAAAATGTACAGACAATGATCCATGTACAGGTACCTGAGACCTAAGTACCAGTACAAGTACTAAAATTTAAAAAAAATCAGCTCCAAATACTTAATATTTCGATACAATGAAAGGCATGTATTGATACATCAAGAGATTTGCTAATACATGAGGCCATGTACTGAGATAAGTCTTCTCTATTTCAAAATTTTTGGTCACTGACTTCGAAAGTACCAAAACATAGGATCAATGTACTAACATCTCATTAGAAGTAAGCCCTTCTGGCATAAAATCTTTCAAGTTAGTAGCTCAAAAGTTACAGTAAGTAGGGTAAGTTTTAATACTTATGGCCTAAGTATCAAGACTTTCAGGCCAAGTCTTGAGACTTGCTCCACTGTATCTGTACAACTTGTATTTTTGGGTGTTTTAAGTCTTGGGGACCACATTTTATGTTTTGGGCATGTTCAAGCACTTAGAAAATTATTTAAAAATGTTTTCAAAGTTTTATAAATGTTTAAAATTGTATTAAAGGATTTTATTAAGTTGCAAATTTGATGTTTTGTAAAAAGAAATTTGTGTTCAAGTAAAAAAAAGTGTCATCGTAACATCACTCATCCATGTCAGTCGTCGGACCATGTAAGAGATGTTTCAAAAGGAGTCATCCTTTACCGACATTGCCTTTGACAAAGACAGATGGTGGGTCGATCCACCTTATTGAGGATTCATTTATATCATAGTATTGAGGGTTCCGATTTATTGCTTTTCTTCTTTGAGGAACTAACATTGGTTGTTGATGAGCTCTTTGGACTTTGATGTTTTTGATGCTTCGACTAAAGGGTGCTGGGTTTCACCCCCGTTTGGCTTGTTTCGAAAGATGTTGATTTGGTATATGGAAGCGACTTTTCTTTTGATCTCCTTTTTTTTCCTTTTCAATTTCTGCAATGCTTTATTAATTTGTATTTTTTTTTCTTTTGCTTTCATTTTTGTTACAAGAATTGTCTCTTTCAATGAAATAGATTTCAGATAACTTACACTAAAATAATCAAAATCATTATAGAGATTAAATGTGTATTTTCATAAAAATACAGGGACTAAAACTTGCATTTGACATTTCATGCTCTAAGTCACTCGAGAAAAAAAGATCACATCATCAACGTGACAAGAATTTTGCTGACCAAGGTTCGCCAAATCAGCAATGTCAGCACCACTTCACCAAAATTAAGGACAAAAACAAATCAAGGTTATAAACGACTGAGCTGAAATTTTCAAACTAGTGAAATATATGAACAAAATTTATTCAAATTAATGAGACTAATTCCATAACTTGAACAAAAATTATCCTTTTTATGTTTTGTTTTGTCTTTTCAATGGTTCATCTGATTTTTTAAAAAATAGTTTCAATTTCCCCCCACTAAAATTGGTAAGCAATTAGCTATGTATTCCCCAATGAGATAAGCCCATAATGCATATGTAAGGACTTGCAAAAATAAAAATGTTGATATTGATTTGATTAAAGGTGGATGGTGGGTGGGTTATCATCAAATCTAATTCTCAAAGTGGTTGAAACAATAGGCTGCCTACCAATATGCAGTGCCCATGCCTCCCACTAATATTTCTTAAGTCAATCTCCCCTCATGTTTTATTTTACCCTAAAATATGATGTTTATAATGCCAAGATTTTCCAACTTCTTTATATCTGTAATGGATTAGGATTACTTGAAATATAAGATATCAGTTCAACAAGTCACATGTTCTTTTATCTTCTAATGCTGCTGCTGCTGCTTCTTTGTTTATTCAGTAAAATAATACATCAAATATAAACAATTTTCTTAATTTATAATTAAAAAAATCCGTTCAATATTATTATTACATAGTTTGAAGAAGGTCAAAGTCAGTCGCCTAAACAAAATCAACTTGTTTGGTGAACATTCCCTGAGAAAAAAGATTTGGTGGACAAAACATTAAGTAAATAAATTAAAATAAATTATAAGCGTTAGGGGGGGGGGGGGGGGTTGAATTGAATCATAATGGTGCTTTCCACGTTGCTACCAAAGAAGACGCTTGATGCAATTGGAGTCATTTTGAAATATATCAAGGATTTTGCTTAAAACTTATTTATGATTGGGATTATGAATTTGAATTTAAAATTTTATTTTTTTATAATATAATCCTAATTTGTCATGATAACCAAAATAAAATTGAAATTACTTATTTGAATTGAGAGCCACCCATAGTATTTATACATAATTAAATTTCAAAATTTTTAAAATTATATATCTTTTAAAAAAGATTAATGTTTTTGATGATTTGGTACATCCTAATTGTAGCCTAGTAAAGAGGTGGTTTTGTTGAATGAAAACATCATGCATTTGTAACCACTAACTTCATTTCCTAAAAACAATGCCCCATCATCTTTACATTCTTAAAACTTAAAACTCTACCCTCTCCTCCACCTTTGCCCTAATTTTTAGTTTTAAAATATACATAATTAACAAAGTCTTCGTAGTTGTTATCATCTACTCATACACCTTTATTTTCAATAGCTTACCTATTTTTAATTAACAAACACTGATTGCTGCTATAAAATATGAATACATTTAACAATTTTAAAAATATAACAATCTTTTATATATTGCCAATGATATTTTTATTTTCAGGGTTTAATACTTTTCTTATTAAATTCAATCTCTAATGTTTGTGTCAACATTTGAATCCTTAATTTATCATAATATAAGTATATATATTTAAGAAGACAAATCCTTAATTTAATTTTTTTTAAAAGAGTAAATAAGAAATCCATTAATTTGGCAAAAGCAAAAAAATAAAAAAAAAAGGAAAGAGAATTGAGTTTTAGAAAATATCTAAGAAAAAAGGATATGTATAAAAGAAATGCAAAATTCCAGCTTAGTATAAGAAGTAGACATAAAACCCAAAGTTGGAAAGAGAGCAAAGGACAAAGGCGGGCAGGCAGCAAAGCAACGGCATTGTAAAACTCAAAACTATCGATGTTAATGAAACACAACCCAAACTACCAAATACCCATCCAACCTTTCCCTTTTCCTTCAATCATGAACGTCTCAGATATGGGTGAGTCCAATCATGCCGTACTTGACGACTCCTATCGACCTTTGCCTGCTCTTTACTTGTCTTTCCTTTTCATCTGGTTCTTCTCCGCTTGTTCTTGGACTTTCAACACTTACAAAAACCGCCATTTCCAGGTTTTTTCCTTTTTTCTTTCGTATTTTTCAACTTTTTTTCGGCCGCGGGGTTAGAATTTTATTTTCTTATCTCATAATTTGATGGATAATGAAAACTAGTAAGTGCTTCAATCAAGCTGACACCTTTACAGGAACCTTATTTCTTTCTCTTATTTCTTTTTCTTTTTTATTTCCTATAAAAAATCTGGGTTTAGTTTTTTATTTAATTACGATCATTTTTCTTTCTTATGATTTAGATACAAGTACGGCATGAAAGAAGAAAGCAGTCAGTAAATATTTCAATTTTGAGTTATTTCCAAATATAAAGTTAAAAGTTTAATCAATTGGTTTTGAACTTTGGAGGTTCCTTCCAATTCCAAGTATGTTATGTTGTTGTTTTCTATGAGGTTAAGCCGTTTAATGGAACCTTTGTGTCTTTCATTTTCTATTTTGATACCAAATAAGGACAAATTGTTGGATTTTCTTATGAATTGTTTTCTTATTATCACACTTGAACAGATAAATAATTTACAATGGACTCTTGCATCTGTGCCCTTGATTAAAGCCTTGCAACTCACTCTATCCTTCCTTTTTTGGTAAGTTTTGATTTTGCAAAAACACTTGGTTAGTTTATCGTTGAGTCTAATAGTTAGAAATGAGAATTCATGGAAAGAGATGAAATGAACATCTGATAATGGAAAGTTTCCATAAAGAGAGTAAGTTAATGATATTTATTTGTTCGACATGACCGTAGTTCTTAACAAGTAGGAAACCACTGCATTCTTTATTTTGTGAAAAAAGTTATTTTTCGGATTTCAAAGGGACCATTCTTGCAGGTATTCATGCTTTTATCTTCAGCTATGTTCACTGTGGATGTCTTTCGGGGTGTATGTAAGTGGAGTGCTCTTTCAGACAGTTTCATTCGTTTCCTTTTTGCTCATCTCTCATGGATACTGCATCACCTGCGAACGCCTTTCGCTAACAGAGCGTCGAACTACTGCCGCACTTGGATGTGTATTTTACTTGACTCTCATTGGTTACCGAGCTTCCGTACCTTATTTCACAGTGAGTTTCTTGATTTTGTAATATATGTTCTGCTAGCTAACTAACTGTAACTTTGGCTTATTTCATCCTCAAAATAGTGTACTAATAAGACGTATTACTGCACCATTTTACAGGTTCTTCTACTTCTTAATTACATGATTTCTTTTTATGTAATTTTTCACCATATATCGCAAAATCTATTAGTGTTGCGGGAGCAGTTAACATTTATCGAGGATGAGGATGTCCAACCAATGCGCGATGCTGTTTATATGAAGTACAGAATGTTGAAGTATGTTCCATTATTTAAAATTTTTAATCTTGTATGGATTGCTTTTAGTGACAACTAGATCGTAAGTTAAGCTTCGTTCGCAAATGGGCAGAAAATTTCAGGGTGCTATGCAAATAGTTGCTATGGCCGAAATTGTGGTATGAATATGTCAACCTCACATTCTCTGCCTTTGACATATGTATAAGTTCATGAGTGATATGATTGCTCGAGATTTTCATTTTCAGATATACATAAACATTGACGATTCCTCTGAGAATTATTGGCTCCGGTTGCTAGTTCGAGAATGGGCTCAATTCTGCATATTTTTGTACATTGGGTATGTATGGATCACCCAATCACAAGTCTTTCGTTGGAAATATTTAGTTTTCGGGTACTAATGTACTCGCTACTTTTTGGTCAAAAGTATTTCTATAATATGATAATGCTTAATCCATTGATTAGGCATTAAGGTTGAGCCATTTTGATACAATATTTAACAGCTTTTTCCCGTTTGTTATATATGCAGGTGGACTTTTAGGTCACAAGAATTGGCACCACGCTTTTCGGTTATGCCGACTTTAAAATCTAAAGTGGATTTAATGGTCCCTCCGATCTATCGTATAGTAAGTTAATTTGCTATTTGAAAACAGATTTTTGCTTTGTGTAATAGACTCTTCTACAGATAGCATTTAGTTTCCATGTGGACGGAGAAATTTGAAACCTTAATTTGCATTCAACTAATTATTAAATTGACTTTTACATCAGTTGACTCAGCTCATCTCATTCCGAATTTTCTTTGTTTCAAAGACCAAGAAATAACATGTTTATAAATGTTAATCTGAAAGTTGGTGGATGTAATCATCAAATAACATCTTTGTTGGTACCCTTTCTGATCGGAGAATTTAGTCATAAATGTTGATTATGTGCTTCGAAACCAGGAAGATCATCCATCTTGCAGTTGAAATCTCTTTTCTTTACCATGATGCTTTTACATCCCAGAGTGTATCATTCGAGTCAATCATGCTTTACCCTTTCCATCATTTTATCTTTAGAAATTACATTGATGGTCAATAGCTTGTCTAGTACTTAACTTCTCGTAAAACCCTAAGAACATTTATGCTGTCCGACTAAACAAGGCTCATAAGAGCGAACCACGTTCCATAAGCAGGAGTCAATGAATGAGGGAACAATAACACTTGTCTTGAAAACTACAACATTATATTCTATTTTATGATAATATTTTGAGTCATGCTACTGCAGGAGATGGATGCAACGACATTCCGAGAGTTCCAAAGCCATGAATGGCACATCGGTGTGGTAAGCAATTCGGATTCAACATCATCTATGACCTTTGAAACTCATTTCATTTTCCGCTGCATTATTCCATATTTAGAGCTTTGTGTTTTACCAAAACTCATTTCTTTTTCTTTTAACTGCTGTAGCCGACTTCTGTACGAGACGAAAGCTCCAGAGATTCGGTTTTGGTAATAATTCAGCATCCAAATGCATATCGACCGACAACAATACTTTCATCAAGAAAACAGCCGGTATAGCTTCTCAAAAACGTCAGATTTTTGAAGTGGAGGATCATGTTGATGCAAAGCATAGATTATGATAACCTCGATATGATCTCAGGAGCGAAGTTTTATACAGTAAATAACAGAGATTTTTCTTTTCATTTTTCTTACGGAAATCCAATATATATCATATGTCAAAATTCATTGAAATGGGGTTAGAGAGTATATAATACTTCCCAGTATCCATATTTGTATCCAAATATTTATATTAATTACAAAATTGTACATTCTTCTTCCCCATTTCAACTTGCAATTTGAGTATCCAATTTAAAGTTTGTTTATCATTTGAAGTTAGGATTGGTTTAGTATTTCAGTTCATTGGTTTTCTTAAATTTCAATTATAAATTATTTTTAGTATTTAGTGTTATATCATAAAGATTAAATAAACAATAAAATATAGGTTTGTTGGAATAATTGTATTATTTTTAACAATTTTCAGAACGTTTTGTCCAGGGTTATTTGTTTTCTCAAATGTCAGTATCTAACAAGCACCAATTTAGAAAAAAAAAATTGAAAAAAGTATTCTTTATTTCTTCTCATATTATTAAATTAATTTTAAAAATAAATATAATTTAATTTAAAATTATTAGTTAAAAGGATTGTGTTAATTTTATGACTTACTACTGTGATAGAACACTTGGTCTAAAATATAGGAAAAAACTATGATAGGTATAATTATAATTATTAATTAAAAATTTTATTTTGGGTTAATTTTTTTTTAAATTGTGTTTATTTATGCAAAATAGATTTATTACTTGGATAGAACTTTAAGCATCTTAATTAATATTAGAGTTTTATACTAATTAAAATTTAAGCTTAGCTTTATAAATAGCATTCGGTAATTAGGCATATCCATTCAGATAGTATTTAAGAAATATTACTAGTAAAAAAATGAAGATTTTTAGTATAAGTTAGAATTATAAAAAGAGAATGAAGAATTAAAATCATGGCTCTTCAAAGAGACAATATCGAATCATATTCGAATAAAAATAGCATCGGAGCGTGTTTGAACAACAATGGCATCGGAGAGTAATTAAAGATTTTATTAATTGATGATGAGGCAATATGATATTATGATTTTTTTAAAATTTTTTATAAATTTATAATATATGAAGCAAGCGCTCTTAAAATTCTTTCTCTCTTCTTCTTTTATTTATTTATTTATTATTATCTTTGTGCTATTTGTTTGGTGGACTTAAAAAATGTTTTGTGTGTTTGTTTTGAAAATAAAGTCAAATTTCAATAATTACTTTTTAATCACTATTATTAAATATATTTATTAATTTAGTTTAAATATATTTCTTATTTATAATGAATTATTATAATTGTTACATTTTTTTTTCAATTTAACATTATAGTTTACTTTCTTATATAATTTCAAATTTGTATATTATTTAAAAAATAAAAAAATTTATCATTATCAATGACAGATAACAATAATTAAAAATACGTTATTTAAAAATAATTAAAAATCAAACGTATAAAGTTACATGCAATGCAATGCATACAACATTAGAATCTAACATTCGGATGTCAAAAAATTTAAACGGAAAATGAAGATAGGAAGCTGTCGAAACCATTTTTTAAAGGGATGTTTGAAAAACGGGGATCGACTTTTAAAAAACGAAAACGGGAGTCGCCACCAACCTTTTTAGGTGTGATTGGATCACCTTATAAAACGTTTTGGTCTATGAAAATTAAGAAAATAGATTTGGGAGTCGGTTACGTACGAGGAAGGATTAGCACCCTCGCAACGCCCAAAATTGGTACCAAATTGAATAGATTTCTGTCTTAATGTCAAAAATTTGAAAGGATTTAAAAATAAGATCCCTTTTTTAAACCGGAATTATTTAAGTTGAAAAATCGAGATTCCTTAGCTCCAAAAGAATACAAACATCACATCCAACATGATAGGACATGATATTCTTAAACTCTCGTAACTGAAATCATCTTGTGATTTACAAAATCTATTTAGAAGGATAATTTAGGTATTTAGACAAACGGGAAATCGCAACCCAGCATGTTAGGGCACTATTTCCCGAATTCCTAAATACGAAAAACATTGCCTCATTTTAGAAAAACTTTTGGATAAAATATGACAATTAAATGAAATATATTTTTTAAAATAATGATTTGAGTAAAATTTTAAAAAAAATAATTTACTAAGAGTAATACTAAAAAAATTATTAAAAATGAAATAGTTTGCTATGATACTAAAATTATTAAAAAAATTAAAATATAAAAAAATTAGGGAAACATGGATTAAATCAAAATAGAAAGGGTTGAAAAACAAAGATGAACAAAGAATAAAATAAAAACAAACCGTAGAAAATAAGAACATAAGAGGGAGATAAATTTGAGTGAAAGCTCTCAAGAATTTTTATTGTTTCCTAAAACTCCCGTAGTGATTTACAATGAAGGGAGAGGCCTCTATTTATAGTTGAGCCTCCCCAAATCCAACGGTACAGATCAATTACATCAACGGTTAAGATTAAAGGATATCTACAAATTAAATCTCCAAGATTACAAGATCATATCTTCTAAGATTCTATATCATATCTAAGATTACAATCATATCTAAGATTGTATCATATCTAAGATTGCATATCATTGAAGATTATATTTCCATATGAGTCAAGCTTGTAGATGGACCTTAAATCTTTTCAAGTAATGGGCCATTCCGATCGGGCCAAATTATATTTGTAATTCTAGACTGAACTTGGACTTCGTTTTTTTTTTTGGTTTATTATTTTTGTTTTTGGACTTATTTCTGGGCCCGGGCAAAATTGAGTGTCTATAGAAGCAAACACAGATTTTGATGATAAACTTTTATAGGTTAAAATATGTTTTGGAATTTAGTTCATATATATTTATTTCTAAAAATTTAGTTCTTCTACTTCCCATATTTCAAAATTCAAGTTTAATTTTTAACAATATTAAAATATTTTTGTTAAATTCAAGTCCATTTCTACACCAATTTTTAGTTACATAGCTACCAAGTAAATATTTTTTTAGGGTAAACTACAATAGAGGTTACCTAATTATGGTTTTTTTTTTTTCTGATCACTCAACTATGAAAAGTGACAAATGATTACGCAACTATTCAATTTTATCTTTTTTTAGTCACCAACTGGCCACAATAAAATTGAAAATACCCAAAAATCTAATATAGTTGGGTGATCATTTTGTAACTTTTTATAGTTGGATAACCAAAAAAAACCATAGTTGGGTGATTGCGAATGTAATTTATACTTTTTTATTTCAAAATGTCATACCAACAAATTTAATAAAAAAATTATAGTGTTAACAACCGAATCTGAATTTTAAAATTTGAAAAATAAAGATTAAATTCTTAAAAATAAAAATACAATGACTAATTTTTAAATTGCGAAAAATAAAGGGATTTATGACATATTTTGACATTTTGATAATACTAGTTGACATATATATATGGTGAGTTTCAATAACTCACTTATCTTGATTAACCAGTGGAGAGAGAGCCATGAGAAGTGTTAGGATGCGAATAGAATTACCAGAAAACTTGGTCAAGAAAGCTGAAAGGATCTCTCGAGTAGATCCATTTATTGGTTTGGTGGAAATAATAAAATTGTATGGAAAGATGACTGACGACATCGTTTCGGTTAGAGAGGCTTCCAATATGCTATGGGAATCTAACAATAGTAATAGAGAAAACTAAGGGATTTCCATTCGGAGTTGGAAAGCACTTACGAAACTAAAAAAAATCCTTATAAGATGATTTTGCAGGAACCAATGAATAGCCATTTATTGGGGGACTTGAATGGCTATTCAGCAATTTTTGCTGCATTAGCCTGTAATGAGTGTTCAACTGAATAAGCTTTACAGTAAACAAAACAATAGAATGGGTTCCAATGCTTTGAATAAGGCATGAATGGCTATAATGGCTATGGCATAGTCATTCTTGTGAACCAACCATAGCAGGTGACGAGCTTCTATATGACTTTCACGTGCATGCTGTAGACAGTATGGAAGGGTAGGAATGATGTTTTTTTTAACAAGTCAACCCCAAACCCGTAAGGTGCCTTTAAGTAGGTTCAACTACTAGTACGCCGTAATCATGGCTTCCTTTAATAACAAAGGAAACATGAGATTTCTTGAAGAAGAAATCAGGGAAGATACAAGAGCCAACTACAGTCCATTCAAGTGCCTGAAGAAGATATTGGTTGGAACCTCTTTATGTCCGTGGTTAAAGGGAATGGATCTGAATCTTTGGAGGAGCAACGATAGTTAAAAACTGGGGTGGAAATTTCTTTTATCACTTGCAGACACCTAATGATTCTTTCGGAGGCTTCAACACTCCTTGAGGAACAATAGATCAAACTTTACAGATTGATAAACAAAGAAAAGGGCTGGACCAAAATCATTCTTGGCAAATTACAAGTGAATTAGGAATTTTTTTCTGACATACTACTGACAAACCAAGTCAAACTAATTCAAGGTAATAACGAAATTCTGGAACGGAGAAAAGAGACCAATGTGCTTCGAATATTATACTCTTTTGATCGTAGTCCAAATATGCTTATTTATTTCAATGATCCTTATACAACAACAATAACCCCCCCCCCCCCCCAAAATCGTCACCATTTTCTAGGAACTTAACGGCGGGGCGGTCATATGGATTCAGGATGCAATCGAAGATGGAATGCATCTAGGAAAAAGACTAATGCGACAGACTTGTCACTGTGTATTAAAATGCGATGAAGAAAATATCAGCATTTTCTAAAACACGACAGATTGAATTCAACTCAATGTATATAGAAACCGTTAGGTAATTTAACCAACTTTCTCAACATTTATTCATCTTTCCCTTAATCGTATTTACAGTCAATACACGTATGCTAAATTGATGTTCTAGGATTGATGAATTTGAAATCTTAATTTACCAATATTGTTTCATTAACTCTCGGCTCGGTTGTTTTAACTAAGCTAGCATCATCATTTTCGCCCAGTTTCATGTTGTTTTCCTTCTCATTTCTAGACACAAAAATGGGATCACCATTTAAGTTGAGCTTGTTGATGCTGTTTACATTGTTCTTTAACCAACATGTCAAGACCTGCCAATGAACATTTTTTCTTTAATGCAGAAAATGGTAGCCTAAAAATAAGGAAACAGTTCAGTTCTGATTGTACAGATTCAAACCCAAACTTGCTGAAAAGGTGACTGCTTAAATTAACCAAGTTACAATATAAATGTAAACCAGAAAAAGCAAATAACATTTATTGATTTTTTCTATCCCTTTGCATTTAACACAGCATTTCTAGTGGAGCTGGTGACAAAAAGACTAGAGGTACAACAAGTCCATTACAAGATGTTCGTTAAAAAAATTATAGAAAAAGAGTACTTTGAAAAACATGTAACCGCAACTGCACAACATTTTCCCAATTTTCTTTCATCTCAAATACAAAACAAGCCTAAAAGTAGCCTATTCTTTTTAACGATGCCCCCCACCCCACCCCACCTCAAGTTATATTACATGCAATGAAACGGTAACGATGCATGTAACAGCACAACTACATTATTTCAAAAGAATATTTACCATCATTGAAGTGCCCTTGAAATTCTACGACAGGCCCATTCAAGCACAATAACCTTACACCGTCCTCTTTGGATCACGAGCAGCTGCAAGATGGTCCTGCCAGATTGAAACCAGATACAAGATTATTGTAGGTGTAATCCACAAATAATCCTATTGGGCTGGCATATCTATTAAATGATATTCCAGGCAGGACCTCATAAATTTTGATAAGTAATGGAACTATTACTTCAAGAATATAACTCATCATGTGTAGAGGAAATTGGTACAAGACTATCTAAAAGTAATTTATGCTAGAACTTAAACTCACCGAAATGAAGTCAAATGCTCTGGTATCCTCTTTCTTTGAACTGTTCATCATTGAACTAGGTGTTTGACTTGGAAAATTTGACTGGAATATATCTGGGAGAGGTGACCCTCCATTAGATCCACTGGAAACATTATTGAAGCCAGCATTTTGTGCATTAAGATTCCCAAAATGTTGTAAGTTGGACATTGTTGCAAGCAATTGCTGCTGAGCAAAGAAACTCCCCATAGCACCATAATTCATTGGCTGAGATAAGGCTGGGTTCAACATTAATCCAGGAGGGATGGCAAATGGCATGTTCCCTAAAGGAAACGTTGTGTTTGAATTCATCCCAGAGGCTTGGGAACCAAGAAGACCACCCAAAGCATCATTAGAAGCTTGATAGCTAGAATGAGTGTTGACATCGGCAAATATATCTTCAGGGTGTGCCTCAGAAAAGATTCCTTTCTGCTTCAAACTAGGTGGATTCTCATTCATAGACAAGCCAGCCACCAAATCATTAATATCAGTTTTTTTATTTGCGGGCTCAATTGGAGCTGCAGGATTGGTCCCAAAGATATTGATTAGTTCAGATTTTTCATTTGCAGTCACACAATTATCACTCATAGCTGACTTGTCATCTACACTCATCCCAGAGAAGAGATCATCCACATTTTCTCTTCCCTCAGTAGTGTGAAATGAGACATCTGCAAAGGGATCATCATCATTTTTCAGTTCACTGCTGCTGAGATTAGTACCAATACCATCTCCAAGTAAGTCATCAATAAGGTGTGTTGCTGTCCGTACTGCAGTATTTTGATCATTTTGATCTTTTGTGGAACTATCTAGTCCATTGTAATCATCTGGATCACCAGTGTCGATCAGGTCAGGCATCTGAACAGGTGTGGTCTCAGCTTTCAAAAGCTTTTCTGAAGTACTTGCCAAGCCACCAGGTTGTTCCCCATTCAAAAGGACTAATACCTGTTTAATAAGCAAATATATATATGTCAACTGTGGCATCTATTTCATTAACTCAGTAAATCGTATCCTACCAGCTTTAAATTAGTATTCAGCGTAAATAATAACTTTTTAAAGTCATAGAGCACTATAGATCATAACATTTAAAGCAATTAAGATTGAAGTACAATATCATATGAAGATCATGATTACTGTCATTTTGCCGAAGAGAAACCAAAACAAGGGAACTGAAACATAATGTGACATCAATTGAGAGCCATCTTAAAATATCTCAATCTGTAGGTTCAAGGAAAAGGTAGAGATGAAACTGTCCTCAAATAATAATGGAGAGGAAACAAAAGACTAATCAATATGAAGGGCCTTAATTCTCTGAACTGATGTTTAAGGGGAAAAAATGAAGCAGCAACCAAAATTTAATTAATAGATAATAGAAGTTTCCTAGATTTTTTAATTAATATTACTTAAAAGAAGCACCAACAAACAACACATTAGATTGGCATAAATATGCCATCAATAAATGCAATACCTTAATGAACTCAAACAGGATGGAAACTCAATTGGCCTTCCTAAACTTATCATGAAACCAAAATACAAATGACATTTCAAGTGAACCTCAAAAAAAAATAAAATTCCATATCGCTAAACGCAAGTTGTTAAGCATAAGTTAGTTCAATTTTCCTTTATTTCCCATGACATTAGTTTACAGAATGAGAGCTTACTGTAGTTGCTACATAAAACAAAGTGGTAAAGGAGAAAGAACCTACAAGCATGCCATCAAAAACAATGCTCTGGGCTGGCATTAAAGCATAACAAAAATGATATTTTCATCTTTCTGATTAAAAGTAAAACAGAGGGTTGACTGAGATATTTACCTTGTTAGCCTTTTCTCTGAGGGAAGCTTGGGGAGACTCAGAACATCTCAAAACAACTTCTTTGTTCTCGGTAAAGTAAGAAGCCACAACTAAGAAATGCTCATCTTCCTTTTTCCTCAAAATGGACTCAAGCACACATACAGCTTTCATGCGAACCTGGTCACCGGTAGTTCTGGTCAAGGTTAAAAGATACCTAAAACACAAATTCCAATCCATTCTTTTTTTTTTTTTTTGGGGAAAGAAGTCAATATAGAATTATCGACGATAAATGGGCATGTAATAAGTACGGTGTGCCTCCATGTGCAGCAAAGTGATTAAGGTGAAACTGATTTGGGTAGATAGTTTAGGTTCGAGCCAAGTTCCCCACCCCACCCCTATGGTTTTCGATAGATAGGTGCAGAGAGTTACCTGCCACATTGGAGATAGAAGCTTTGATTCAAGGGCATGACTTAAAGCCAAAGCATCAAGCTTTGCAGCCTCCACAAGGAAAGCCTGAATGGCATCTCGAGTAGGTTGGAGACGAACGCCACCAGATGTCACAATGGTTTCCAACAATCTCTCTTCACGAGTTTTACTCTCTTTATTTGAGTTGGATTCCCCATTTGTTGTTTCAGTCTGTAATACTATTGAATCCTGGCCCCAAGGTCCACTAGCAGAATTACCGGAAAACCTTTGAGTGTCAGTATGCAATGTAACAGGTTCATACCTATCAGAATGGTCAATTTCTTTAGTCAAAGACCTTCGAAGTGTAGGGCTTTTGTAGTTCCCATTATCATTCTTTCTAAGTGAATGGCCCTGAGTGAAACTACTGATTCCCTGCCTGAGGGAAGCACTTCCAATGCCAACCACCTCACTTAGAAATGATTTCTTATCATCAGATGGCATTTCAAAGTTTGTGTTCCCAAATCCTTGTATTCGTTTGTTAAGGTCATCTGCAGGAGGAGGCTTACTAGCATTATTCTCCTCTGCAAATATGGCAGAAATAGCCTCATGAGCTGTGTCCCGAACAGCCTTATTGAGTGCATCCCCCTTCAAAGGATTCGGTTGCCCTCTGTAATGGAATAACTCACGCACCACTGCAGAGTTCCGCTGCATTTCTCTCCTAAACTCCACACCAGACTTTCCCACAGCATATTTTATTAGCCGCAAAGCCTGTAAAAGTCCCACTACAAATTGAGTATCAACATGTTTTGATATTTCATAATAATAGAAACACATGGTACCTTAGACTATTTACATGTAAAAACTTCTTCGCCTTCGGAGAATATTAGGCTCCTCTCCTTGTTTTGTTAATAGCCTTTTGCTTTAGTTGCATTTATATACAAACACAAGTAATGCTTTGATACAGATATTTAACTACAAAAAACCTCAGTTAAAGTTCTCCGCTCGTTACTTCACTGCTTGATTGCATGACTAAATTGAGTTCAAAACTTTAACTTTGTAACTTTCCCAGGAAAATTTCCCCAGAGAAACGACAACTTGATTACAATTGACTAGATTTAACCAAATTGAGACAAAATTTAGAGCAAACTGAAATGGAATTACCTTTTGTTTGACAATGGGGCTTTTATGATCGAGTCGTTTCAGTATAAATTCAGAGACCTCTTTAACGATACTAACATGAGACGATCTCAAGAGCTCGCAGATCTCTTCTAGCTTATAAACGGGCGTTACTTTGTCTTCATCCGAGGTTGCTCCATCAATCATCCGGGATCTCCAGTACGACTCCACCGCTCGCCTGCTTGAATCCATGACGAAAAATTAAAGGGGAAAAAAAGGGTAAAACCCTCAAATTCTTTGATTGAATCGAGAGGTTTAAGGTGGATCTATTTGGTTGATTGGTTGGTTGAAGAAAGGGGCGTTGAAAAGAAGGGAAATCGTTGAATTTCGATGAATAGGGATTGAATTAGGGCAAAGACAGATTTTGGATTTGTGAACGCAGGCGTACACCGTGGTGCTAGGCTCAAGACCCGTCAGGTTGTTAAATTTGTCTGTCGCTTGCGCATGGTTGCCAGAACAGGTGTTAATGTTTGGGAGCGTGGTCAAGATAACGCTGTCAATTCCGGCTGTTTTTCTTTTTAGATTACTTATGTTTTGTTGATAAACTTAGAAATTTATTATAGTAAAAAGTCGCATTTAAAAAAAAAATTTGCATTTTCCACTTAAAAACAATTAATTAATCCCCTTACCTTAAAAAAATCCACCTATTAAAAATTCACCATTACACGATGACATAAAATATTCAAAGTAAAATTAATTTTTATTTGGAAAAAACATATAAAATCTAACATGATAAAAGTATCATAGAGGTTCTCGCACTAAGAGTTGATTACATTTTGCTCCATCTAAAAACAAAAAAATTAGTCATTTTACATTAGATCAAAGAGCAAAATGACCATTTTATTAAATTTTTTACCTATTTCTAATGTTAAGTGATGAAGTGGCTAACAAAGCAACTAAACAGTGGCACATGATCTGTCACGTGTATCTCGTGTACCTCATGCTGATGTAGCATTTTACCATATTAAAAAATAATTTTAAAAAATATAAAATTCCTAAAACTAAATAAATTTTTAAAAATTATATAAAGTTATTAAGAATTTAATTCTTAAAAATTCCAAGAAAATTTTCTATAATTATTTAAGAAATCACTCTAGAATGAATATGGACAAACACTTGTCCAAATTCATTTGGGTCCAAACAACTATGTGTATTCTTGTTGTTTTTAATAATTTTTATTTTTTTAATTAATTTTTATAACTTCTTATAATTCTTCATAATTTTTAAATAATTTTTAAATTTTATAAATTTTTATAATTATTTGAAAAACCATGTCAATGATTCATCTTCGAAGGTGTTTTTTAAATAATTATAAAAGTTTTATTTATCTTTTAGGATTTTTAAATTTTGTTTAAATATTACCACGTCCATATGAGGTATATGTGACACGCCATGTTTGCAATTAATAGTAGAAATAGATGAAATTGTTAGCAAAATGAGTAGTTTGTTATTTGATCTAATGCTGAGATATTAGAAAAGAAAGAAAATGAGTAGTTTGGAGGAGGATGAAGAGACACTACCTCTTGGTGATGGTATTCAGCAAAATTTCCAATTTGGAGGGAATGAGATAAAGGTTCCATCTGGAGGATTTAACTTTAATTGAAGATTTGTATCTTTTTCCAAATTTATTCACTTATTCATTAAAGTTAATTATTTAACTCTATCGATCTAGTTTACTGAAATTGCAAGTCTTCATAGCTTGGTTGGATAAATCAAGCAGCTATTAACTGAGGTGTTATGATTGATGCTTGGGTTGAAGTTTTTGGTTGGGGCACCTCTATGTGTCCAATTACATGTTTGAGGAAACCACCATTTCTTATCTTATTGAAACTTTCTATCTCTAGTTTCTATTTTCTCTCTAAAGAATCAATGAAACCCTTGTTGAAAAGTGAGAGATTGAGGGTGGAAATTGTTGGAGTATGCCAAAATACCAATCATATAATGATTGTAATAACATATATTTACTTAGTTTATTAATAAAGACATTGTCATTATTGTTTTCAGTCTTTATTTTTGTGTTAAATAAACTATATAATGATAAAGTCCTAAGAATGATCATTCTTAAATGTCTTTAGTCAAGTATTATTATGAGCTTGGACAACAATAATACATTGAGACTAATATGTGATTGATTGATAGCAAGTGTTGTTATGGATATGCAATATCAAGTCAACAAATAAGTATATGTTAGAGAACAATATACTGGAATACCCCATCAAGAGAATGCTTCTTGGATTGTTATGTAGTAATCACGACACTTCTCATGGTGATAATTGTATGTATGATCTTTAAGACTTGAGATCATCGTTGTTTCAACATCATGAGTTGTATGCTTTCAGACAATCACACTCTGAGATCATCATCATTGAACCACCTAATCCTAGTTAAACTAAAAGATTTGTTTCTATTGAAATAGACTTCTACAATTAAACAAAGGTTTCACCTCCTCTCCCTATAAATAGATGGCATTGGTAAGGCTAAAAACAAAACTTTGAGATATTGATTCTACTCGAAAATAGTGAGAATTTATTTTCTAAAATAAATTTTATTTTTCAGAGTAACAGTTCTGCCGATCTCTATTGAGAGAGAATTTTGCTTTGCCATTGAAAATAAAGTAAATAATTTTTGGTTTTTTGTTTTATTCAAATACGTTCAAGCCCACAGTCGAAGCAGTTCATGTACGAAAATAACGAAGAAGGCCATTTAGTTGAAAGCTGAGAACAACAAGGATTCATTCAAAAACACAAGTGTGATTTCGATAAAAGGTTTATTGTTATAAATATCACAAACCAGCTCTGGAACACCCCTCACTTGATCCAGTTTCCAGACTCGAGCTGCAAGATGCTACAACAATTAATAGAACAATTCGCATGCATTTCTAACTTTTGTAATCACTAAAACAACAAAACAATTCATAATCTATGTTTAGCATGATTAACAACCAAATTCGAGTCTTAATCAAACTTACAAAAGCTCTTAAGTTACCCAAGTTCAAATAAGGACTAAATTGCAAACTTTTAAACACCAAGGAAAAATTCATAAAACAGGGCCACACAGCTGTGTACCTAAGTCATGTTACAAACTGCAACCATGTAAAATTGGAGTCTCACGGTCGTGTATCCAGGCCGTATAATTCACTGAAGCCGTGTGGACCTAAATGCAAAAACTTACAAACATTCACACGACCATGTAGCTGGGCCATGTGAAAGACTAAAATCGTATACAATGACCATACCTATAGTACCACCCGAGTTTGTGGCCAGCCCGTATAACAAACTGAAACCATGTTTATTAAAACGTTTCAATTTATAAAGAGCACATGATCGTGTCACTTGCTCAAGTGTGACACACGACCTTGTGTTGGCCTATGTATGCAATATATGCCTTACTACACAAGCTATTAAATCGAAGCTTCTCCTAAGTCATGAATATGCATATAACCATTCTTTAAACCTACCTAAAATACATAATAATCATGCCAAAACATAATATTTCATATTTCTAACTAATATGCCTTAAGGCACCATCACAAACATGAATCAATACCAAAGTACACCCCATTTTCATGCCAAATTAGAACATAACCATGCATGTGTCTAATATGAAATCAAAATACTAGTTTCTATCATCTTAAAGTTGACCATAATGCCAATCCAATAACCTATCATTTTACAACAAGCATAAACCCACATATCATACTTATAACGTCCAATCCAATGATCAAAATGTTATACCATAGCCACTAACAAAATCTCACATTTTCAATCATTTCATATCATCATCAAACCTACCAAAACTTCATAATAATATATCACTTTTCACATACTTAACAATTACATTCACAATTACCCATAAGATGTAATATACACATGTCAACAAGCACACATAATTTATATAATACCATTAAACACTTAGCTTTCAATCCAAAATACATAGATACAATTCAACTCCTATTTATATGCCACATAACTGAATTAAACAATTAAAAATCTACAAAGATGGAGGCTAGATAGTGTGATCTTAGGGATGATCCAATCATCAAATTTTGCAAAATGTCAACTACAGAAAATAGAAAACAAAACGGAGTAAGCTTTAAATAAGCTTAGTAAATTCATGGGTTCGAAACATTATAACTTACCTTAATTCCTACAAATACAAAATAACACAATTAACTGAATATTTTTTTTCTGTTACACAATTTGTCACATTCTGTTCTCATTAAGGAACCGAAATTAAAGAAGAGACAAGGGGAAATTGAATAAAAACAAAAGTTGGCAAGCTCTACTAGGAAATTTTGGAAATTTTGTGACTGTTGGGCAATTAATTGAGTTTTCAATCTGGTTTGATTAAGATGGAACCGACTAGTTCCATAGTGGGAGACACAATAATTGTCGATGGATGACTATTTGAGCTACGAAGATCGTGTAAGAGGACTCATAAATTTAGGTGAGGAATGATATTCCTGCTAAAGGAATTCTTCTCAAATCTGTTTACAAAATTTCTTCTCATTTGCATTGTTTTCTTCGGTTGTTATAAAGAAGTGGAAAACATAGAAGAGCTTTGTATGAAGTAGTAGTCGTGAGATTTAAAGTATTGAAGTAGAGAATCTGAGAAACTGGTAAGCTTTCTTGTATTTATGTACTCGTGGATTTGAGGAAGGGTGAGAGTAAAGATTCCTAATAAGTTTATGTAAAGTGGGTTATGGGTTTTAAGGTTTGAATACCTTTGATTTAATTGATATATGGTTCTCATGCTTAGCTGCTAGGATGATGGAGGCTATAGCATTGGGAAAAGCTAATCTGATAAGGATGAAGGAGTTTAGGTGAGTTTCTATACTCTACCCCTAGGTGATCGTTGATAATGCACTGTTTGAATAGTCTGTGTTTGAGTTTGTTCTAAGTTTGTCTAAAACTGCTGTTGTGTATAGAAATGTTAAACAAGCATGTTGAGTATGAATAATGACATGTAAGTGTGTACGTTGGATGTTAAATGTATATGAATTCACTAAGAACTCAATGGCATACTGTATGATAAAGTAATAAGTTTAATGATTTGAACGATATGCATGTTTATCATATGTAGAGAAAGGAGGGAATTACATTGGCAAGTTAGTTTAATATTGGAAATACTGGTGTGATGGAGGAATGAGTGGACTGAAATGGTGATTCAAGGGAGTTTAATGGCATCGTGGAATGATATCTACTAGGTCACTAGAGCGACATCGTGACGACAATCTATCGACTCTATAGAGCTATGTCGCGATGGTAGTTATCGATAGATCTTCAGGACGACACTTTGTAAACGGTATATAGGTGATTTGGGGCAACACCCTAAAAGAGGTTTATCGATTCTTAAGAATCAAAAGACTATGGTTAAGCCATGGCATGATCCAATGGTGAATAGGCACAACTCATGGTAACAACAGAGTCTGCCAAGATGGAGAATAAGAAGCCTATTAAGGCATAAAAGGGAGATATTTGTTTAACTCGTGCGGTGAGTAGGTTGATAGAATAATCAGGGTGTATTGAAAGTGCGAATAAGCGTGCTAAACAGAAGGGTTCGTCAAATAGCGGAAGTATTGGAATTTGATAAAGACGTCTTAAACGCCACATATGGAGAAAAAAGGGGTATTTCCTTCAAAGATACTTGGGAACCAGTATCCGCTAGAGAAGTTGTGGAATAATTGGCTAAGGATCCCTTTGAGGCAATGATTGCCCAAACAGTCTGAGCGACAAAGTTCGTCAAAGATCTCCAAAAAAAAGGATGTTTGGATTAAGACTATGTAGCGTGGGAAAGTCTATATGGACTATCAAATGAGGAAGTCCACTGAGAACTACCTTGAGTGGAAAGCCCGTCGGGGAATAGCGGAAGAGATAGAAGTCCATTAGGCTATATAGCACTGGGGAAGACCATGTGGGAGTACCAAATGTGGAAACCGCTAAGGGATACTTAGATAAGAGATAGTCTGTTAGGAACTATTTATTAATTTGAGTATCTTAAAAGATTGGAGTAAGGAGAATAAGTCATTTGGGGTTACATTGTGGGTATGAGTCCGCTATAAAAAAAGGGTGTTTATTCAATCAACCAAGTATCACATTCAATGTTGGAAAAAAAAACCCATTTTGAAAATGGTTTTCTTGCATAGCGGAAAATTAAAATTTTGAAAATTGGCCCAATTTATGATATTTATAATAATAAACCTTAACTGAATTCGTACATGTGTTTTTGGAGAAGTGGATCATTGTTTTTTTTGGCTTTCAACCAAATAATCTTCTCCACTATTCTCGTACCACGAACTTCTTCGAGTGTGGGCTCAAATCAATTGAATCAAAACACAGAACTAGAAAAAGTTTTCCTTTTGAAGTGAAAATGAAAATTCTCTCTTTTTAAATAGAAACCAGTAAAATTGTTATTCTGAAAAATATGTTTATAAGTTGAGAATAAATTCTCTCTATTTTGTGGCAGAATAACAATCTCTCAAAAGTTGCCTTAATAGCTCTATCGGTGCCATATATTTATAGGAAGAGAAGGTAGAACTCTTGTATAGTTGCAGAGGTTTATTTTAAATAGAAAAATATTATCCTACTTAGAGTAGTAGAGGGGTGAACGAGTCACCATTGTATTTCTACTATGGTTGTTGCCCCCTTCATGTTATATGAGGGTTTTAGGCCTCTCTCACATTGGGTCTAATTACAAGTACTTCTTAGGCTTTTTTGACCTAGTACTCTGTAATGTGATCCAACCCGATTCATTTTTTCTATTTCCCAAAATAAACTTTAATATTTTAATATTAAATAATTTTCTCACCCCAATTTTACCCCAGTAAGATTTTGACGATTTTACTCTCGATAAAATTTTGACAATTTTACCCCCAGTAAAGTTTGGAGAAAATTTCTTTAATATGTCACAACTCAACATGTTCACTATGACCGAATGATTTATTTTCATTTTCGGACTTCAAAACAGTCTAGAAACATAAACTCACTCTTTCATAATTTTTTAAGTAATCCTATATAGGATTGCGAATTTCCATTTTTGGAAACATAAATTCATTTCCAAATGATTCCATTTCTCCATTTCGGAGAAAACCATAATCATTCCTGAATGTTTCTCATTTCTCTTTTTCTATTCATTCCGTTCATTTCTATTCAAACAGGCAATTAATTTTTGGTTTTAACAAGCTAGCGGAGGGACCGATTGAACATATATAGTTGAGGCTCAAATGATTTATAATTAAGTTTTCGCTTTTTGCCTATTAATTATAAACTTATTTAGTCACGAATTCATTCCACTATAGTATCGTGACTGAGCTGTCCTCAATGACATACCATTACGAAAGCAACTACTTAGTGCTTATCCAATGACCTTATCATAAGTGTGTTACACTCAAAAGATATCATTGATCTCTTTAGGATAATATCGATTCTCCCAATATGATCCTATTTTATCTTATGGTAACCACTACATCTTCCTTTATGAAAAGTCAATCACTATCAAATAGTGATCAAATCATCTATCACAAAGAGGGACGACCGTGGCCACGTTTACTTTTCGTCAAACATGTAATGTCAAAAAGAGGATATCATTTACCTATGTTTTGGGCTATAAATTCCACTGTTTTGAATGACACTACATACTACAAAATTCGTACACCCAATGCACCAACTTTCGGTTCCTTATCTATTTGAGCTTAGGCTTTTACTTACATCAAAGTGTAGGAGTCACGCATACATAATCTGCTATCCACTCATGATTTGGGTATGTCACGCTTTGAATGTCACAAGTGAAAAAAATCCATAAACGAATTCAGGATCTATTCTACTTGGGTCTTGTCTAATGTACTATCAATCTTGTTAGTCACATCTATGTCTCTATCTTTTAGGAGTTATCCTCTCCGATGCTTAAGACAAAGCATTTCCCTATTTGGACTTGATATACAACATATTAGTTTTTCAATCAGTTTGTTCATTTTTAATTAGACTAATGACATGTTTAGGTTCATCTACTAAAGCAAGCTGTCTTTTTGCACTACGATCCGACCACGTAATACTGCTTAATATTAGTTAAACATTTAAACAACCAATGGGGAACATTTGCTTCTATTTTTCTTTGTGTCCAAAAACCATTTTAGGATAATAATATAAAGTAATTTAATTAGTGAATATTTTTATTAATCAATCTGTTCAAAAAAAATACAAGTGTACTTAGATGAAAATACTACACTTAGAGCACCGGATCCAATAGTCTCCCACTTGCCCTAGTGAAGTAGATGAGTCATGTTTCTTATTCCTATGCCCTTCCAAATATTTCCCAAAGAGCTCTTTAGCTAAAAGAGTCTTGGTAAAATAAATCCCCAAGGTTTGTCCTCAAATGCGATCTTTGACTACATCTACTATTCTATCAAACACTACCGTCTCCCTTAATGTGTTTTATCCTTATGTGGTTTCTTTTAGGTTTAGCAATGTTTGCACTTTTATAGTGCCATAGATTTTCCATACCTCATATTTGATCCTCCATAGTGAATTTAGCAGTGTAAGCTTGCTTGGCACTTATTCACACTATGGACCTATCGTTTAGGACAAAAGCACATTATGATGTCAATTTCCTTTAAATCCTGACACGTTTGGAAGTTAGAACCAGCATATCATATAGGAGTAAGTGATAACATGTGAAAAGAGTTATATTTCATGCCTTTATACCTAGCTAATGAACATTCGGCTAATCTCAATTCTGGTTGAAAATGGTTAATTTGCATGTTTTGGGCTTAGGGACTAAATTAAATAAAAGTAAAACTTTACGGGCAATTTTGTAAAAATATCAAAAATGACCAAATTTTATGAAATGAATTTTTTATTTCTAAATTAATATATTAAATGAAATTATTAATTTAGATCAAGATCGGGTGGAAAATCGAGGAAAATGGAAAATTACAAAAATTCCCCTAAACTTTAGTATTTCTGCAATTTAGCCGAGTAAGTTCGTATGAACTATTCTATGTATATTTTTAATTAAATTTAATGTTATTATATGAAATTTTATTGAAAATGAACCGATATATATATATGTTATTATACAATTTGGCTTATAATGAAACGAGGGAAATTCAACGACGCACGACGACTATCGAGTCCTGTTTGAACCTTAGGAATATTTAGGATACAAATGACATGTCATTAGGGGTTGGTGCTGGTCCCATACGTTCTACCGGTGGCTAACTTTTCTAGCATGTGTTACGGTTACTTGCCAGCTTGTGTGAGCAGCACCGTGTAGTTACGTCTTGACCGTCAACTTGTGTGAGCAGACCCAGTGATGGCTCGAGAGTGTGCATTTATATGAGATATGAGATAGAGATGGTTTCGACCATGTATTGACACTTAGTGTGCATGATACCCGAGTATCTGATAGTATTCCAAATGGTTCAACGAGCATAGTTCAGTTATGAGGCTATATGAGTTCGATACGAACTAGTATAGGTATGTACACGAAGTATGTGGAAATGGTATATATATTTATGATATATGATTACATGGTAAACTTGGTTGATGATTATGTGTTAGGCTTTTGGACTAAATTGAGTTGTGATATGCTTCGTTTTACTTACTTAAATTGTGGTTCAACTGATATGAGAAAAAGGTAAATATCAACAAATTCTTTGATTAGAATTGCTATGAAAGCATGGAAAAGTATGAGTTATTGGATGGTTAAAATATATTTAGCCATATATTTGATATATGAATGCACAAAAGTAATGTAAACTTATGTTATAATATTTTGTAGTAATTTGCTAGTTTATGTGATATTTAAAATTTAAAAGCTAATGTTGTTTAGGCTAAAGCTAAGACATGTTGGAGTGACTTAAATGGATTATGCTTATAAATTGAAGTTATAACCTTCATTTCTTTGAATTACGAACTTACTAATCATTTTATGCTTACTTTGTGTTAATTTCTTTTTTGTGCTTAAATATCGAAAGTTTGTGCGGGTTGGAAGTTGGCAAAGATTTCATCACACTATCTATCGGCTATTTTGGTATTTTGGTTTTATAATTTTGGTTATAATAGCATGTATAGGTTATTTTGGCTAATGGTAGCCTATGTGTTTTTTTCATGTATTAAGCCATGTGATTTGGCTTATTTTGGTATATGCTTTGACAGCTAAATATGTGTAAATGGCCCTTTTATATGTGGTTTATAATTGATATGTGAATGTCTTGATGTGAATTGATATTTAAGGTAATAAATGGTTGAAAATGAGAATGTATTAGCATGCTAAGTGTTAATCAAGATAGTGTATATAAGAAATTGACGTTATAGGTGAATTCTTGAAAGTGATAGTGGTATGTTTTTAAATGGAAAATGTGATGTTTATGAGCATTATGGTTATTGGTATTGGTATGGCATGTTTTAGACTTGGTTGAGATTGGTTTGAATGCCTATTGATGATAAGGTCATATGCTATTTGGTATGTGTAGGTTGGTAGCATTTTGGTGAGAATTAAGGCTTGGAAAGTGGCATATTTTTGTCCACATAGGTAGAGAAACGGGCATGTGTCTCAGCCGTGGTAGGTAACACGGCCGTGTGTCCCCTGATACTTCTTTAGAAAGCAAGTCAGTGAGTTACACGGGGTTAGACACGGGCTGGGATACGGCCATGTGATCCCATTTTGAATGTCCAGACGACCTTAGACACAGGCATGTCCCTTAGCCGTGTGAGAGACACGGTTTGGCCACACGAGCTTGTGTCCCCTGCACTTTGAAAAATTTCAGTATTTGTCTAAAAATTTTCTTGAGTACTTAGTTTAGTCCTGGACCACTTTTAATGTTCATTTGGGGCCTCGAGGGC
Organism: Gossypium anomalum; assembly: GCA_025698475.1. Taxonomy (NCBI): domain Eukaryota; kingdom Viridiplantae; phylum Streptophyta; class Magnoliopsida; order Malvales; family Malvaceae; genus Gossypium; species Gossypium anomalum. The sequence continues at coordinate 17,440,048 of CM046957.1, forward strand.
TTGTGTTAGGGACTGTATGAAAGTATTTGAATGTTTTTTATTTGAATGATAATTGATTTTAAAATGTATGATTGTTTAAGTTATCAGTCTGGTAATACTCCATAACCCTATTCCAGCATCGGATACAGGTTAGAGGTGTTACAAAAAATCATAGAACCTACTGAAGCCATAAAACATCTAAAAAGGATAAGTAGAAAAATGTTATGGCAAAACCAGATCCTGTTGCCAACAAAAATGCCACATCAAAAGAATATCAGCAACCTGAAGGACAACCACCTTTATCTTTTCCTCAGCGATTTCATAATTTTAAGTAGGATGTTCAGTTTAAAAGGTTTTAGGAGGTATTGAAGCAACTCCATATCAACATACCACTGGTAGAATCTTTGGAGCAAATGCCCAACTAAGTGAAATTTATGAAAGATATATTGTCGAAGAAGCACAGATTGGGAGAATTTGAGACTGTTACTTTCACTGAAAGGTGCACAATAATGTTGATGAATAAGTTGCCTCCAAAGTTGAAATACCCAAAGAGTTTTACTATCCCATGCTTCATTGGAAATCATTATGTTGGTAAGGCGTTATGTGATTTAGGAGTGAGTATAAATCTAATACCTCTGTCTATTTTCAGGAAGCTGGGAATTGGGACGGCAAGACCTACAACAGTCACGTTGCAACTGGCCGATCGATCCTATGCCCATCCGGAAGGTAAAATTGAATACGTACTAGTAAAGGTAGATAAATTTATCTTTTTTTTTTTGTAGATTTCCTTATTCTAGAATGTGAAGCTGACCATGAGGATAAATCCTTACTGGTTATCTCAGCAACTTCTACCGGTCTTGCTCCAACTCGCTCCAAATTATCAATATTTGCACCCATAGACTTCAATGTGGTGACAATTTTCTTAATAGAATCTTCTTCTTTTTCTTTCTCATTTTTAGCAACTTCTTCTTCTTCAGCAACAACTTCCTCTTCTGCAGCAACAACTTTCTTCTTAACAACAGTGTCCTCTTGATTAGTAAAAATACCATCCTTAAACAAGCTATCAATCTTTCGCAAGTATTCTTCAATATCCTTGGATTCCTCTTCTTTCTTATTATCATATACCCACACAATTAGTGGGGATGCCATCGATCTGTCTCAGTCTTCTAAGTCATCATCCGAGGAAGAGAGGTCATAATTTTGAATGATTGGTGGGAACACTGGGAATTCCAGTAGTGAGGATGGGCTCAGTTGGCCTAATGTGGCTACAATAGAACTGTTCTAGGCTCTGGTATAAGCATAAAATAAATTCTGGGATTTCTCCATATCTTTAATTGTAGCGACAAGCCTGATTTGCCTGTTGTTGATGGAATTGATCATTTTTTTGACATCCTTTAGTTTGTACCATAATAATATTTCTGCATATAAGTTTGTTCCTTTGTTGTCAGCTTTGGCTTTGCCCTTTCTTGTCTTGATGGTTTCCGCCTCCTTCAGTATCGGCGCGTCCTTGCTATGAGTCACTCTTTCTACATAGGCTTCATTGATTGGGCCTTTATTTTCCAAGACTTCCTTACCAACACAGGGCACAATTCCTTTTTACTAGCACAATAACATCAACAGTAATGGGAAAACCAAGATTCCCGTTTGCCTTGCAGCACAGTCAGCAATTTCGTGGTGAAGTATTGTGTCTACATCAATTTTTCTGTCCCTGACGATAGAATGTATAGGACACATTCTGTCGAGGGTGACTGTGGTGCTGTGAGTGGAGGGCTTAAGCCTGCAGTTGACAAAATGAAACCAAATTTTTCCTTGTAGTGTATCGTATAGTTCTTTTTATGGGAACCGATCCACACTGCTCCCTCTACACACAAGTCTTTCACCAACAGGTCTCGTTTTTCATCTGTGATGTCCTCGATGAACTTTGAGTGTTCATCAACATTGACCTTGGAGTTGTACAACTCGTTGATTTTTTTAGCATCTCATGGTATTAATCCTTCTCGAACAAAAATGAACTCTAACTCATGATCGTTTAGATTAGCATAAACCTCAGGTACCAGTGAAGGTGAGTAGCTTCTAGGATGGGTGCAAAAAGTTTCCCAATTCAACTTTAAGATAATTTTGGAGACTTGCTTACCCAAGACTTGTCGTGGCGAAAGGGAAATGCCTTGTTCAGGATGGAAGTTTCGCTTCAATATGTTTTCATGAAATCATTCCTTTGTCGCTTTGTTCAAAAAGGTTACTAGCTCCTTTGTCTGCATTGGCCTAGGGGATTCTGATTCACGGACTATGGTAACAGAGGACGTATGTTCTCTAGTAGATTTGGTGGCTTTCTTGACCAAGCCACTTGTTATCTCCATCTTTTATTAAGGGAAAATGATTTAAAGTTAAAAAGATATGATCATGAGAGGAGAAAAGAAATAAAAGTGGTTGCTTGAATGTGCTACAATCGATACAGTGGGGGAGAATTTATAGTGAGTGAAAGAGGAAGATGGAGAGGCGTGTTGTTTTATGGAGAGATATAAGGCTGGCGGGAAGAGTTGTGTCCAATAGGAATTGTGTCTACTCAAAAGGATCCAACGGTTTAGTGATTTTTTATCCAATGATGGAATCTGAATTTCCCTGAATTTTTATAAGTTATTGAATGGTAATACAGACTTATGGATTCACTGACAGCAAAATTTCAATGTGTCAACAAATGTACCTAATTATTCTGCAAAAAAGGAAGGAAAACAAACTTTAACAAAACATACATAAAATAAACAAAAATTAAGGAGTAATAATTAAAAATTAAAACTTTTCGACAAATTTAATGGTCATTTCTTGCTCTTGATCACTGTTGCCAACATAGTGTTTTAGCCTCTGTCCATTTACTTTGAACTGGTGTCCATCATGTAAATCTTGAATTGTGACTACACCATGAGGAAATACGGTGACAACTTCAAAAGGCCCAGACCAATGTGAACACAATTTACCTGGGTACAATTTGAGTCAAGAATTGAATAATAAAACCTGTTGACCAGCGATAAATTGTCGCTGTAAAATAATCTTGTCATGCCATCATTTGGTTTTTTTTCCTTGTAAATTGTAGCGTTTTCATAAGCATTTCTCCTAATATCCTCTAGTTCAGTGATATCCAACAGTCTTTTCTTTCCAGCCGCTTCATAGTCCATGTTCACTTATTTAATTGCCCATAATGTTTTGTGTTCCAGTTCAACTGGCAACTGACATGCTTTCCCCAAAACCAATTGATACGACGACATCCCTAATGGAGTTTTATATGCTGTCCACAATGCCCATAAAGCGTCATCTAATCGGAAAGACCAATCTTTCCTCGAAGGGTTTACAACCTTCTCAAGAATGTTCTTAATTTGTCGATTCGATACTTCAACTTGTCCATTGGTTTGCGGATGATAAGTAGTACTCATTCTATGATTAACTCCATATCTCTTCAGTGCGGGTGTGCCACAGTGAGTGAGTATATGCTTGTGAAAAAATTTTAACATTGTCTTTGCATCATCCTTTAGGACTGCAATAGCTTCAACCCAATTTGAGACGTAGTCAAAAACTACTAAAATATAAAGATTTCCAAATGAACTCAGAAACGGTCCCATGAAATCCATACCCCAAACATCGAATAATAAAACCTCCATAATTGGCTGCTACAATATTTTATTGCGTCGGGATATAGAATCGGTGCGCTAAAACCTATTGCGTTGATTCACAAAATTGTAGGCGTCTTTGAATAATTTCGGCCAGTAGAATCCTTATTAGAGAACTTTAGTCGCACTTCTCATACCACTGAAATGACCTCCATAAGGAGCATCATGACAATGCTTCAGGACTGAAAGCATCCCCTTTTTCAGAACACAGCGTTGAATGATGTTGTCTTTACATACCTTGAATAAATACGGCTCATTTCAATGATATTTCACTACATTAGGAAGAAATCTTTCTTTTCTATGGCTTGTGACACCCAATGGGAGTTTTCCACACACTAGATAATTAACAAAATCTGACACCAAGGAGTTGCACCTACAGTAAATAACTTCTTATCTGGGAAGGCATCGACAATTTGAAGTATGTTTCCATCTTTGCTGCCAACTCTCAATTGAGACAAATGGTCTGCAACTTGATTCTCTGAACCCTTATGGTCTTTTATCTCAATGTGAAATTCTTGCAATAGTAATATCCAGAGTATCAGTTTTTTTTGGCATCCTTTTTCGTAAAGAGATATCTCAACGCTGAGTGATCAGTGAATACGGTAACTTTTGCACCGACAAGATAGGAACAAAACTTATCGAAAGCAAAGACTATAGCCAACAATTCTCTCTGTGGTGGTATAATTGAGTTGAGCTTCTGTAAGAGTTTTGCTAGCATAATAGATGGCGTGAAATATTTTTCCCTTTATTTGTCCTAGAACCGCACCGACAACAAATCCACTTGCATCACACATAACTTCAAAAGGTTGAGACCAATCTAGTGCAATGACAATGGGTGCATTCACTAGCTTCTTTTTTAACTGAATAAAGACATCCAGACATACATCGTCAAAGAAGAATTTTTGATTCTATTTCAGCAATGAGCATAAGGGCTTTGCAATTTTCAAAAAATCTTTAATAAACCTTTAGTAAAACCCCGCATGTCCAAGAAAACTGTGGATACCTTTCACGTTTGTTGGTGGAGGTAATTTCTCAATGATTTCCACCTTAGCTTTGTCTACTTGAATGCCTTGACTAGAGAAACGATATCCTAACACAATGTCTTTAGTTGCCATGAAATGACATTTTTCCCAATTTAGGACTAGATATGTGTCCCCACATCGCTTTAGTACTTTATCCAAATTGTTAGCGCAATGATCAAAATCATTCCCATAGACTGAAGAATCATCTATAAACACCTCTAAAGAGTCTTCGATCATGTCTAAAAAAATTGCCATCATGCACCTTTGAAATATGGCTGGTGCATTGCAAAGACTGAAAGGCATACGGCGAAAAGTGAAAGTACCCAAGGGGCAGGTAAAGGTTATTTCCTCCTGATCCTCCTATGCAATAGCAATTTGATTGTACCCAAAATAATCGTCTAAAAAGCAATAATAAGCCTTTCCAACAAGCTGATCCAGTATTTGGTCAATGAAAGGAAGCGGGAAATGATCTTTCTTTGTGGCAGCATTCATTTTGCGATAATCCATATGAACTTACCGTCCTATGGGAATGCATGTAGGAATTAATTCGTCCTTATCATTGCGAACCACAGTGATGCCACTCTTTTTAGGCATGCATTACACTGAACTTACCCAATTGCTATCAGTCAAGCCATTTTATGATTTCCTTCTTGACAACTTCCTTCATCTTTTCGTTAAATCTTCTTTGCTATTCAGTCTATTGCTTGCCTTCATCTTCCATCTTGATCTTGTGCATGAAAAAAGAAGAACTAATACTTTAAATATCGACAATACTCTAACCAATAGCTCGTTTATGTTGCTTGATAATATGGACCAATTCCTCTTCTTGAGTTACATCTAGTGTTGCGGAGACAATAACTGGGAGAGTACTATGATCACCTAGCAAGACATATTTAAGATGAGAAGGTAGTGGTTTCAATTCCAAAGTAGGACCTTTTTTAATAGATGGTTTGAAAATTGGGGTTGTTCTATTGGCTAGGTCTAAGGATTCAATCTGTTATCCATGCTTGAGTTCAATATTATTAGCTTCAACCATGCTGTCACAATCGCCTAAGGATTTAGCATCAGATGTCATTGCAAACTCTTTAGAAAGTATTGTACTTGGTCATTGAATTCTTCCTCAATTAGATCATCTAGCACATCAATAGTATGACATTCTTCTTTGTCCTTGCATTGAATATATTCAAAAACACTGAAGGTGACTTGCTTATCAATTAAGTTGCATGGTTAGTTCACCTTTGTAAACATCAATAAGAGTTCGGCCGATGGTTAAAAATGGTCGTCCCAAGATTATAGGAACCTCCTTGTCTGCCTCAAAGTCAAGTACGATAAAATTAGCCAGAAAAATGAATTTATCCACATGAACTAAGATGTCTTTCATTTGCCCTTCAGGTTGAGCCTGTAACACCCCAAACCCGGCCTAGACGTTATGGCTGAATTCGGAAAATGTCACATGAGAGTGTTTCAACAAACCGTTTCAACACATAAAAATTGTTCTAAATATTATCTTATACTTAATTCGAAAGAAACCGTAAATTTATTAATTTGCTTAAAAACATTTCCTAACCCGTGGAAGCTTTAAAATCCAATTAACTCTTGTTACCGTGTTACTTACGAAAACCTTAGTTAAGTTTAAAAACATGCTTGGCGTTGCAGTTTATATTCCAAAATCACAGTTCAAAAACCCAAATTAAAACCAAAAGTCCAGGTCTGTAATCAACAAATATCCCAAAAATAATAAAATAATATGGTAAAGCATTATAAACATAAAACTCATAAGTAGGTTGTTGTGGTCTCCGTCGAGTCCCCCGCTACACCGATCCGCATACTGCTGGGGATTACCTGAACAAATCAAACAAATAAAGGGTGAGTCTTTAGCAAACTCATTGTGTACATCCCCATAGTTCAGCATGCATATAATCAGATAACAGAATACAGCCATGATTTGGGCCTAAACCCTTTACAGAACCGGTGTGGGCCTTGGCCAACTCAGAAACAGAATCAGGTAAGCCCATCTCAGATATAACATGCATAATAGATCAGAATAACAGAACATGCCCACCAACCCTGCACACCAACTCCGTCCAACCCAACACACCATGTGGGGATATAATCGATCCACCCATCCCTGCACACTAAATATGGGGATAAAATCGACCCATCCAGTCTTACACACCATAAAGTGCCATATTACGACACATGTCATAAATAGGTAGCTTAGCTTCCAGATATCAGGCTTTTGAAGACTTTCAGATACTTTCTTCACTTCATCAAACCCACCCCGATGCAATGTATCATACAATATGGCATGCTATAATGCGGGTAAACATATCATACATTTATTTTTAGCATAGTGTAGTTATACATGTTAGGTGTAATACGTTAACATATACATCACAACATCATATCACATAACAGGGGTCTAAGTATTGCTTACCGACCTTACGACAGGTTACAGTCGGCTGAGGCTACCCGTGTAGCCCTACAGAGCATTTCAGAAAAATGGGCTCACACGCCCATGTTGTAACACCCCTAACCCGTAATCATCGGTGAAATAGGTTAAGAGGCATTATCGGACTTGTGACTCAGTTTAGAACAATCATATATTAATATCATCTCATTACAATAAATACAAATCATTCATATTCAATATGAACTTAAATCGGCATACAAGGTTTAAATCTGCATTCGGGACCAAATTGATAACGTATGAAAGTTTCAAAAACTTAGAAAATTTTCAATCTTTCAAAGGTCATACACCTGTGTGAACAGGCCGTATGCCTTACACGACTTTAGACACGCCTGTGTGTCTAAATCGTGGCAAAACAGGGCATACATACTGACTATCCACACAGCCATAAGACACGCCTGTGTTCCAGCCCGTGTGCCACCCACGACCACTAGACACGCCTGTGTGTCTAAGCCGTGTTAGAAATGGAGGGTATACTGACTTTAATTCGTAGGGTATCCTAGGGGACACACAGTCATGTAATGTGACCGTGTGTCACACACGGATGAGACACACGCCCGTGTCTCTGCCCGTGCGGACAAAAATAGGCCATTTGAATAACCAAATTTGCCACTCTAAAACATAAGCATATACATTCATGTTTGACCACATTTAAACAATTGAATTTGCAACCAAATGAACTAATTCAATACACATTATAAGCCATATCCAAACTTACCATTTACATGTCTATATACCAACATAACAACATGTACAATGCATCCACTTAACATCCATAAAGCAAGACTACCTTTGCATAATTTCATTCAAACATTATCATACCAAAACATACCATATTCAAACACATATATATACAACCAAAATATGATACCAAATAAGCCAAATCACATAGCTTAACTTATATACAAGTTCATACTCAAACCAAGATTCCAAAACATAACTTTTACTATCAAACTAGCCTATACATGCCATATTTACATAAGTTCTTAAGTTCAAAATACCAAATGAAAATTTGGATAGTGTGACATGCAACTCTGACTTGTTTAGAATGAGCGAGCTAACGAACCTCTATAAGATATAAAAATAGAAGCAGAGTAAGCTTCTAAGCTTAGTAAGCCTATATAAGTTAGAATTAAACTTACCATATAGAGTAATCAAATGCAATAATAACATACCAACAATTTAATATAACCATCACCTAATCACACATAATCATCACATGTTAGTCATTTAACTAATTCATAAACCGTAACTTATTCATATAACATTATTCAAGCCTGTTGAATCTATTAGAAATTCAAAGGATAATCGAGTGAACTATGCCAATAAATCCGTCAATTCATCATCATACATGCTCTTTCGAGACATGGCCAGTAAGCTCTTCATGAGCTGATAACAGTATGCTCTATTAAGCTAAAAACGGAAAGCTCTATTGAGCTGAATAGTAAGCTCTTTCGAGCTGAATCGATAAGCTCCAATGAGCTGAAACAGTAAGCTCATACGAGCTATGGTGAGTCCGTAACAAATGCAGGAGCTCGACCATTTCGGTAATTTCAGTAACACGTCACTCGTATCCAATGAATTCACATAGTTCAAACAAGGCTTGGTAACAGATTCGTTATATCATCTAAGAATTCATATCTTAATAATTCAATTAAATACATTCAATTCAACCATTGCAAGTATAATAAAGTTCGATTTTAATTATACAAACTTACCTCGAGTTGCTCGGATAACCGTCGACTACTCGTCTACCTTTCGTTTCCCCCGATCTAATTTCGGTATTTACTTATCTTGATCTATATGATATAAAATTAACTCATTTAATTTTCATTCAACTCAATTTAGCTTAAAACATTCATTTTTTGACCAAATTACAAATTTATCCCTAGACTTTTGACTACTTTGCAATTTAGTCCTTTATACACAAAATGGCAAATTTATGCAATTTACCCCTAACCCATGTATAGCCAAATTTCACCTAGTCACATAACAGCCCATATTTTCATTTTATTCACAATTTCAACCACAGCATTTCTATATTTACAAATTAATCCCTAATTCTCATTTTTGTAAAAAACCACTTTACAAAACTTGTATACTATTATCAAACTTCCATAATCTATCCTTAAACTTAAAAGAACTCAAGTATTCAACAATGGCACATTTCAAAATCTATAACAGTTTTAAAAATGAAAGTACGGGCTAGCTAGATTAAGCTGTAATAAGCTCAAAAACGTAAAAATCATTAAAAACTGAGTCAAAATGGACTTACAATTTGATGCTCAAGTCACCGAACCCTAGGAGAGAAAATTTTCTTCTTTTTCTTCTTCTATAATCAGTTAAGGAGGATGATGATAAATTAAAATGAATTTTTGTTTTCTTTATTATAACATTTATTATCCAATTACCAAAGTAACGTTAATAAACTTTAATAATTTCAAAAATACCAAGCTAACAACTTCCATTAACCCTTATAATGGCCTATTTGACATGCAAGGACTCCTATATTTCAAGCTATAGCCATATAATACCTTTAAACAATAGTACTCAACTTTTACGTGTTACGTAATTTAGTCTTTTTTAACGAATTAATCATTTAAACGGTAAAATTTCTTTATGAAACTTTCACATAATTAATCTATCATGCTATAAACCTTATTAAAATAATAAAATAAATATTTTGACTTTAGATTTGTGGTCCCGAAACTACTTTTTTGATTTGACCTAAAAATAGGTTGTTACACGTGTAGCCCACACGACCCAATTTAGCCACATGGCCTGGCCTAGAATTTCACACGCCGGTGTGGTTCACCCGTGTAGGCCCACACACCTGTGTGGCCCACGCAGCCAATTGGCTGAGCCCGTGTCTCACACATGGCCTCGTCAGCCATCACACGGCTGTGTCTGTCGCGCCTGTGTCACTCGCACATGGCCTGGTTCATCGACCACACACCCATGTACTGCCACATATCCTACCACATGGGTGACCACACGCCCATGTGGCATCAGTAGAATGCTTTCTGACTTGCACCGAATCTCATTTTCGGTGCATTCGGAGTACACACCTAGTTTTGATTGAAGCTAAGCCCAAGCACTCCAAGACCTAAATATTGTCAAACCAACACCACAATCAGTCTTACTTTGCGACAAATTGAAATCATAAAACCAAAATACTCATCCCTAAAATGATGAAAACTTACCGCAAGACTTCAAATCGATTCACTATAAAGTGGTACTAAGAGAGCCCTAATTCTCGTTACGTGCTGTTGTCAAAAAGGTCAATATACCCCAGTTAGTGTTTTAGAAAACTCATTTTACAAAATAATACAATTTCACTTACTGATATTATGCAAAGTAACATAGAAGAAGAACAAGAATGATACAATTTCAGTAGAAAGAAAGTAAAAATCCGGCAAAGGGGAGATAAGGGAAAATTTCGGCAGAAGGCAAAAGAAGGAAAGGGGAAAACAGAGGGGATGAATAGTTTTTTCTGCAGAGAGAATTTGGGAAACTGATCACCCAACTCCCACTACCTACTCTATCTCAACCACCCACTACTCAGATTTCCAGTACAACTCAAACTCTAAGCCACCTCACCAAGCAAAAATATATTCCTACGCTCATGTAGAGATTCAAACCCAGAACCTCTAGCAGACTGACACTCTGCTTAACCACTAAACCAGCAGGCCCATTCTGATATGGTTTTACAATAGTTAAACATAAGCCTATTGAACCAGACTAAGGCTTTATTCAGAAAAACATCAATATTTGCCAAATGCAAGGCTTGAACTTGAGACCTCTTACACGCACCCAGAACACTTAACCATTGAAGCAGATACAGATTTGTGTCATATTCTAACAGAATCAGAAATATAAATTTTGGGGTGTTACTGAGCCAAGGATCGATCAACTAGTTGTAATGTCATTGCAGTAGATTTCATGTGACCAATTCCCAACTTTCTGAAAGTAGATGTGGTATTAGGTTAATGCTAGCTCCCAATTCGCATAAAGTTTTGCCCAAATAATGATTGCAAATTGAACATGGAATGGTAAAGCTCCCAGGATATCAATTTAAGGGGCAACTTGTTTGTCAAAACAACACTATAGTCTTCTATGAGTGTAATAGTTTTAATATTAGTGAGCTTCTTCTTCTTGGACAAGAGGTCTTTCATAAATTTCCCATAACTTAGAATTTATACCAGAGCATTTACTAAAGGAATGTTGATCTGCAATTGCTTCAGTGTGTCCAAGAATTACTGGTACTGCTTGTCATGCTCATTCTTCTTGAATCTTTGTGGGAAGGGTAAAAGTAGAGATATATTTGCTTGCGCCGACATCTTTGATTGTGGCTACAGCTTTGAAGATCAGACATTAGGTATATGAGTGACAATTAATAGAACTTTTTTGTCTGATACATTGAAAAAATCTTCATATTCAACCTTATCACTAGTGATCGCTCTATCCGTATCTTGAGGTGCTACAGTAGAGTCGATAAATAATTCGCTAGTTTGTTTACCACTCCTAAGAGTGATAGCTTTACAATGTTCTTTTCCCCTCGAACTAGGATTTTTTGTGTCACTAGGTAATGAGCCTAGTGGTCGAGTATTCATATTTGAAGCAAGTTGTCCTAATTGTGCCTCCAATGCTCGAATGGAAGATGAATTCCCTTGTACGATAACTGCTGTGAGGGTAATATACTCTTGCATTAATGCTGCAAGAGCTCCTAACGTGTCAGAAGTAAAAGCTTGAGTGCACGGTTGCTGTCGATGTCCTTAAACATGTTGATTTGGTATTGAAAAGTGTTGTGGCTGCATCAGATTTTGGTATGGATGTGTCTGGCCTTATTGTGGATGCATCTGCGTGTGTTGATTGTAGTTCTGCTGTTGTTAATTGTAATTCCCTTGTCTAGGATTATAATTGCTCTGAGTAGATGTATTTTCATATCTAAATATCGCAGCATTTTGTCCAACATTCTGAGTTCCCAAAAACTATTGGTTGCGTGCAAAATTATTTTAAGAGTTACCATAAGAATTGTTGCGGTTGTTACTAATATAATAGATATTCTCTGCATGTTTTGGACAATCTTCATAGCTATGATTGTCACTACAAATCTCACAACAAAAAGTAGAAACGTCAATTTGCTGAGCGACTTGTATAGGTGCAATGCCACTAGTCCATTGCATTTTTAATCATGTTTGTGGGAGAAGAAACTTGAGCACTTAGTGCAATTATTGCATCCAATTCAATAATTCTTGGAGTAGTTTTTTCTTGTGCAACTCTGGAAATAGGGTATTGATAATCATTCTGAGCAATTCTCTAAAGAGTTCTCATAGCATCATTATAAGTACAATCCAACAGAGGTTTATTGGCTGATGCGTCGACAAGATTCCTTGCATGTGAATTCAGCCCATTATAAAAAATCTTAATTTGTGTTTCTGGTTGAATTTCGTGCATGGGACAACGTCGAAGTAAAGATTTATAACGTTCCTATATAGTGTGAAGATTTTCATCATCTAGCTGATGATAAGCAGTAAAATCATTTCGAAGACGAGAATTCATTATCGGCGGGTTGAATCACAAAACAAACTGTGTTGCTAGTGCATCCCAAGAAGTAATTGATCCAGAAGGTAGCCCAAAAAACCAAGTACGGGCTTTTCCTTGTAGGGAATAAGGAAATAATTACATCGTCAATGCATCATCAGGAAAACCTTGTTGACTAAAGGAAGCACAGATCAATAAAAATGATTTAAGATGTTGTCTCACATCTTCATGTGGCAGTTTAACATATTGTCCATTAGAATTTAGTATTTGAAACATTACTGCCTTGAGTTCAAAATTCGCAGCGTGGATTGCTGGCCTAACAACTCCTGGTTGGAAATCATCCAAGATAGGCACTATAAAATCTCGTATAGTCCTATTTTGTATGCGAGCATCTTGCAGTAATAGGTTATTAACATTATGCTGTTGCATCGGGGGTATGGCTGTATTGTTTCTTGGTAGAGCCATATTCCTTTGTTCTCAAAGCTTACTCCGAATAGTCCTTTCAATTTCTAGATCAAAATCAGCAAGAAAATTTGAATTGCTTCTGGACATAAAACACCTAAATTGAAGTTAAAGAATTAGCAATAAAGAAAAACTAGTTAGTGAATCCTAAATATCATATAAGGAAAATAAAGTGCAAAAAACACATAAATACAAAAATAAGCATTAAACAATACATCTTTTTCAAATCACTATACATTTTATTACTACCAGGATGCATAACCATGTCACCATTATGAGCTTCATTCAAAATCTTCTATACTAGTTCTGAAATTTTCGGTACACATACTCTGCCTCTAAATAACAAACAACCATCATTCTCGGTCTAAAATTTTGAATTAGGAGTCAATTCACTTTGTATTCGTTTTGCTTGTAACTTACTATCATTTTTCTGAACTTCAGAGATCTGTTGCAAAAACATTGGTCTAGCTTTTAACTCATCTATGATTGAACTATCATCAGTCAATGACCATCAAGTATTCATAGCTCGCAAGGAAAATATGGATTTTCTACTCAGAGCATTTGCCACCACATTGGCTTTTCCCAGAAGATAATCAATAACAAGATCATAATCTTTCAATAATTCAAGCCATCTGCTCTGTCTCAAGTTCAAATCATTCTATGACATCAAATATTTCAGACTTTTATGATCAGTGAATATTTGAAATTTTTCACCAAATAAGTAATGCCGCCAGATTTTCAATGCAAACACTATGGCTACAAATTCAATATCATGTGTTGGGTAGTTCTTTTCATGTGGCTTTAGCTATCGTGAAGCATAGGCTACTATTTTACCATCTTGTATCAAAACAAAGCCTAAACCATTCAATGACGTATCACTATAAATTATAAATTCCTTACCCGATTTTGGTTAAACTAACACTGGTGCTTCTGTCAATAAAGCTTTTAATCTATCAAAACTCTGCTGGCATTTTTTAGTCCACTTAAACTTTCCATCTTTTTGTAGCAAACGAGTCATTGGAGAAGCTATCATTGAAATTTTTTTTACAAATCTCCGATAGTAACCAGCTACTCCTAGAAAAATTTAGACTTCAGACACATTCTTCGATGGTTTCCAATTAATAATGGTTGAAATTTTATTCGGGTCTACTCTGACACCTTCAGTAGATGCTATATGCTCGAGAAGACTAACTTCTCATAGCCAAAAAATCACATTTATTGAATTTGGTGTACAATTGTTTCTCTCGCAAAGTTTGCAACACTATTCTCAAATGCTCAGCATGTTCATTTTCATATCGAGAGTAAACCAAAATATCATCTATAAATTCCACCACAAACCTATCCAAATACGGGCTGAAAATTCTGTTCATTAGATCCATAAACACTGCAGGTGCATTTGTCAAGCCAAATGTCATTACAAGAAACTCATAGTGTCTGTACCTGGTTCTAAAAGCAATCTTTGGTACATCTGAATCTTTTACCCGTAGTTGATAGTAACCAGAACGAAGATCAATCTTCAAAAATACAGTGGCACATTTTAACTGGTCAAACAAGTCATCGATTTAAGGCAATGGGTACTTGTTCTTTATTGTAACTTTGTTGAACTATCTGTAATCAATGCATAGCCTCAACGATCCATCTTTCTTCTTTACAAATAGAACCGATGCACCCCAAGGTGAGAAATTAGGTCGAGCAAAACCTCTGTCAATCAACTCTTACAACTGTACTTTCAGCTCTTTCCATTTAGTAGGAGCCATTTTGTAAGGTGCTATGGATATAGTTGTTGTTCCCGGAACAAGGTCTATAGAGAATTCCAGTTCTCTATCTGGTGGTAAACCAGGTAATTCTTTTGGGAATACATCAGGAAATTCACATAAAACTGACACTGATTGAATTTTTGATTTAGATAATTTAGTATCTAACAAATATGCAAGGTAAGCATCATAACCCTTTTTGACATATTTCTGTGCTGATATTGCTAAAATTCGTTAGGTAATTGTAACAGCCTGCTTTTGGGTCAGATCGGAATAATGGTTTTGGGACCACAAATCTAAAATAGAAATATTTATTTTATTATTTCTTTAAGGTCTATAGAATTATAGAATAATTTTGCAAAAATTTCGTTAAGAAATTTTATTGATTGAGTACTCAATTTGGCTAAAAGGACTAAATTGCAATAGGTTCAAAATTTGAGTTTATAGGCTAAAGGTAGTAAATTGTTATGAAATTCTAAATTAGAGGTCCTTAAATTGTAATTAGACCATTATATTTAGGAAACACAAAAATGGACATGGAGTAGGTAAAACTTCAAAGTTTAAGTGGGGGTAAATAGGTAATTTGGTAAATAAGGCCAAAATAACTAAATAAAAGATGTCATCTTCTTCAATTTAGTCCCCATAGCCGAAAATTAGAAGAGGAGACATAGCTAGGGTTTGGCCAAGCTTTCAAGCTCGATTGTAAGTCTGTTATTGTCCCGTTTTTAACGATTTTTATATTTTTGAGATCGTTGTAACTTAATTTAGCTATTTCAAGGACTAATTTGAAAGAAAATTTAAGTCTAAAATTTTACCCATGTTGAATATGCTTGTATTTTGATGTTTGATGGTAGAGCATGTTCGTTGTTAGTTAAACAATGTTTGCAATGTGATTTTCGATAAAAAAACGTTAAATAGGGACTTATTTGTAAAAGTCTGTAAAATGTGTAGAAAAGTGTGAATAAATGAAACATGTGCGCTATTATGAATATATATAACAATCAGCTAGGCTTGGGTGGTGATGAAATTAAATGAAATTCATTTTACGAGCCCAGGGACTAAATTGTAAAGTGTTAAAAAGTTAGAGGCAAAAATGTAAATTTTTCCATAATGTGCTTTTGGGCTTAATTGAATAATGTGATGATTAAATAAGTTAAATGTGATATTATAGATCAATAAAAATGAAGTTTGGGTGTAGATCGAGGGAAAATAATGTATTTGACGAGTAGGTCCTTTTGGCCGTTATTGCAACCGAGATAAGTTCTTATGTTAAATAAGCTTTACTTTAAATGTATTTTTAATTGCTTTAATTTTTGAATGAATTGTAAAATCGTCCGTACAAAAATATTTGACAACGATTTGGCAAGCGAGAAATCCCATCGAACCTTAGGAATAGATTAGGATACAAGTGACATGTCACTAGGGCTTTATGTTATGTGATCTGGGTGTTGGTCCCGTACGTCCTACCTATGCTTGAGTATACCGGCATATGTTGCGGTTACTTGATAGCTTGTGTGAGTAGCACCGTGTAGCTACGTCTCCACTGATAGCTTGTGTGAGTAGACCCGTCAATAGCTCCAGAGCGAGCATATATGTGATATGAGATAGAGGTAGCAATGGCTACATATGTGGCACCTTGTATGCAAGATTTCCTGAGTATCTGACATTTTTATTTTGAGTGGTTTATTGGGTATGATAAAGATGAGAATGAGTATGAAACCATATGAGTGGTACATGTATGCGCATAAAACTTATGATTTATTAAATTCACGAAATGATGAACTCAAGGTAATTTGTGATGTAATGAATTATGATCATGAGAATATTGTAAATTACATTTCCTTATGATGTATTACTTCCATGTTAATGTATGGTAAGGTTAGCTTATTTCTTTCATACAAGCTACTAAGCTATACAGCTTACTCTGTTTTGTTTTCCATGTTTTATAGTGTCACCAAGCTAGCTCAGATTGGAGATCGTCGGAGATCGCATCACACTATCGAACTGTTATTTTGGGTACCAATTGTTTTACACATTTTGAGAATATGGCATGTATAGGGACTTGGTCATTTTTTTATATGTGTCATTATGATTTGGCCATATGTATTGGCTTGTAATTTCTAAGGGCTTGATGTGGTAATTGGCCATGTAACTTGGCTCATTTTGGTTGAATTGGTTGTAAGCTTATATATATTTAAATATGCATGCATGTGAAATTATCTCTTGTGTGATGTGGTTTATAAATGCTTGGAGAATGATTGAATGTGACTTAATGGTTTTGTTGTTGAGTAGTTGAGATTGGCTCATTGGTATTCTATGAAAATTATGGAGAATCATGCATAATAAAAGTATTTGTGTTGGTACTTGTGGTTGTGAGATTGGTTTGATTTGGTTTGGTAGAATATGATGTTGGAGGTACGTTATGTGTGATAATAAAATGATATGTTCTAATCTTGATTATGGATGCTTTGGTCGCCCAAGTATACCATGATTTGTGCCACTGAACTTGTGGGTGTGTAGGGGTAAATGAGGGTGACAAATGGCTTGGTAAATAGCCTTTATTT
This sequence comes from Gossypium anomalum, assembly GCA_025698475.1. Classification (NCBI taxonomy): domain Eukaryota; kingdom Viridiplantae; phylum Streptophyta; class Magnoliopsida; order Malvales; family Malvaceae; genus Gossypium; species Gossypium anomalum. The sequence continues at coordinate 17,457,502 of CM046957.1, forward strand.
TGTCCACACGGGTAGACACACGGGCGTGTGTCTAGTCGTGTGTGACACACGGTCTGCCCTACGGGCATGTTTTTTGGCCGTGTGTCCCCTGCACCTTAACTTTGAAAAACAGAATGCTCAAAATTGAGCACACGGGTATTGACACAAGTGTGTGTCTCAGCCGTGTGAGGGACACGGCCTCAGGCACTGGCGTGCGTCCTGATCGTGTGTAGTCTGCACTTATTTCATGAAAATTAAATTAACCACACAGCCTAGCACAGGGGCATGTGACTTGGCCGTGTGATCTCAATTTGTTCATGCACTGCAAAACAGAGAGTTACACGGGTTAGGGACACAGGTGTGTGTGACCACACGGCCTGCCCACACGGGCGCCCAAACTTCACGAGCGTGTGACCCTTGTTCATAGCAAAAATTTCTAAGTTTTGTAAAAATTTCTTGAGTTTTTGGTTTAGTCCCGAACCACTTCCAAAGCATGTTTTGAGCCTTGTAGGCTCGCATTAGGGACTTTATGATTGAATACAAATGGTTTTAATTTGGATGAAAAGTTATAACTCAGAATTGTATGTTTGCTTGTGATGTGAGTCTGATAATGCCTTGTATCATGTTCCGACATTGAATATGGATAAGGGGTGTTACAGTAATCCATCCAGTTTATCAGATTCTACATGAATTAATTCACCACTCTCACATTTCAATACAATATATTTCTGCTTACAATTCACCACTGCATCATATTGGCTTAACCAATCCATTCCTAAAATCACATCAAATTCATCAAATGACAATAACATCAAGTTAGCCAAAAAGCAATAACCTTTTACCATCAACGGATAGTTCTTACAAACTTTATCCACCATAACACATTGGCCCAGGGGGTTTGAAACTTTAACCACCAATTCAGTGAATTTAACAGGTAAATTTTTAACAGTCACTAATTTCATGCATATGTATGAATGTGTGGAACCAAGATCAATCAATGCAGTAATATCAGTATCAAGTAAAGAAAATGTACCAGTAATGACATCTGGTGCAGAGGCATATTCTCTTGCATGAATAACATATGTTCTTGTAGCTACTTGTGCCTCAGATTTAACTGTTATATCCTTGGTAGTACCTTGACTACCACTAACATTTCTGGGGTGATGGGGTGGTCTACCTCTCGAGACAGGATTACTAGGCTTTAAAGCTGGTTCTATCTCTTTTTCAACTCATTCTGGACAATCTTTGAGAAAGTGGTCAACTGAAACACATCCAAAATAGGCTCCACTTCTAGACCAACATTCCCTATGATGAAATTTGTTACAATGTTTACATTTCGGTTTGGGATTACTGACACTACCCACACTGGTCACAGATAGAGATGAAGACCTCAGGTTAGAATATTGAGAGCCCTACTCTCTTCCAAAATATTCCGTAGAGGTGGTGACACGATCATAATACCTCTTTAATTTCTTAGAAGCAAATGATTGTAACTTACTCATAGTTCTTTTTCTAGAGACCCGAGCCTCTCTTTCAGCTTGTTTCATTTCATTACTCAATTCTTCAGCTTTCTGTGCTCGACCGACTAACACCACAAATTCCCTTATTTTGAGAATTTCGATCAATAACTTGATATCTTCATTTAGACCCTCTTCAAAGCATTTGCACATCTTAGCCTTGATTAGAACCCATTCTCTGGCATATTTACCCAGCCGAACAAATTCTCGTTCATATTCAGATACAATCATATTTCCTTGTTTGAGCTCTAAAAATTCATTCTTTTTCTGATCCATGAATTTTTTACTAACATATTTCTTTTTCAATTCAGCCTGAAATAGTTCCCATGTAATGTTCTCTCTTAGTACAACCAAAGTTATGGTATTCCACCAATAATAAGCTGTATCCTTCAGTAGAGATACTGCATATTTCAGACATTTGGCAGGTGTATAGGATAATTCAGCCCTTTTTGGATCATCATCTACGGTAGCTCTAAATTCCTCCGCCCCATGCTTGCGGATTTTATCTACCGGAGGCTTACCAATTCTAATAGGTTTAGCACCCTGTAGTACCTCAGGAACCGGTTGAGGAGCAGGTGGGGGAGGTCATTATACAGTGGGGTTTGTTCTCAGATACTGTGTAAACCATTCATTCATCATTTGAAAGAAGGCTTGTTTTGCCTCCTCACTTCGGCCCTTAGTCATAGGCCTTTCACTACCAGACGCAGACGCAACTCTTTGAACTGAAGCTGAAGCATTACTCTCAGCTTCCTCAGATTCAGCTCTAGGTCAGTTGGATGATATTACTATATGAAAAACACATTTAAAATGATCAGGAGTTATCACACTATCACAATTTATATAATAGCATGTATAGCTAAACTCATGTTTACTACGTCAAATTCGAGAATCGACTTGGCTCTGATACCACTAAATGTAACACCCCTAACCTGTATCCGTCGTCGAAATAGGGTCTCAGAGCCTTACCAAAACTTTCAAAATGTTTTACAAATAATTTTTACAAATTACTATTCATTAATCGAGATAATTCAAAATATCCTTTAATTGAACCCTCAAGGCCCAATACGAGCATTAGAATCGAATTGAGACCAAATCGGGAACTCTAAGAATTTTTCTCGAAATTACAAAAATTTTCCAAGGTGTAGGGCTCACATGCCCGTGTGACCTTAGGACACGCCCGTGCTGCAGGCCATGTTCGACCCCATGTAACTCCCTGACTTGTGCACACGACCATGTCACGCGCCCGTGTGTTAGGCCATGTGGTTAATTAATTTAATTCAAAATTAGGTGCAAGTTTCATACGGCCAAGACACAAGCTCATGTTTTAGGCCGTGTAGCACACACAGCTAAGACACATGCCCGTGTCTCTACCTGTGTGCTCAATTCTGAGCATTCTGTTTCTCAAAATTAAGGTGCAGGGGACACACGGCCTAACCACATACCCATGTTACTGGGCCGTGTGTCACACATGGTCTAGACACATGCCCGTGTCTCTGCTCCGGTGGAAAAAATGAAGCCATTTCTAGCTTCATTTCTCACCCAAAATTTCACCCAAGACCTGCACTTGAAACACACATCCAATACCAACCATTCCAAGCAATCAAATTAAACAATTCCATCATTCATCATGGCATACCATTACATGTATATGTGTTTATAAACTTACCTTGGATTAACTTAGGCATTAATATCATTTGATCACATATACTTAACATATCACATATGAATATATCATAATAACCTACTTAGTAATACCAAAATAAGCCATTACTAGCCATTCCAATGGCTAGGTTACAAAATATCATTTTCATGCCACTAATGGCCAAGTTGTCCTATACATGCTGTTATATCAAAATGATTTTACTATGTATACCCAAAATAAGCTAGTCGATAGTGTGACGATGCTCTAATGATTTTCCAACCTTCGCGAGTTCCGAGCACTATAAATCAGGGAAAATAAAATGGAGTAAACATTACATGCTTAGTAAGTTCGTATAACGAAAACTAAACTTACCAATCTCGTTATTTAAATCTAAGCATACAATATCATGTTTTCCATCCATTAGCAATATTGCCTAACACATGCATTCAATCAAACATGTTAGTCACCAAAATTCCTCATAACAATCAAGTAAACATAGATGAGCTCAACATGCAATACTCTTTTGAGACATTATCATTTCATCTCAAAATTCTCATGCCATGTCAAGAGTTTTATGTCCGTTGAATCATTGAAATTTCGATGGATGTTCAAGTGGTACACTCGAGTAACAGGATTACCAGTCCAGGCTAAATCCTTTATATAACGTATACTCAAAATAGATAAATTAGGATTACCAGTCCAGGCTAAACCTTAATCATAACGGATACTCGAGAGGTATTATATGTGGATTACTTGTCTAGGATAAATCCTTTCTATAACAAGGTCAATAGGATTAATCGTCCTTGCTAGATCCCGTTCGTAACAAATGCATGACCCTATTCGTTGCAGGAAAGCGCATATATTCATCGAAATTCAATATTCAATCGGGACTTAACCCTTTTTTACCATATCAAGTATGTATTAAATTTCTCATTATAGCGTTCAAGTAATGTGCATCAATATAAGTCACATTCCATACAACACAACATCCAATTAAACATATTTACATGCCCGATTAAGTTACACAAACTTACCTCGACACTTGTTCGCGTATAAGATCTACTAATTCGAAATCTTTTCTTTTCCTCGGCCTAACCTCGAATTTGTGTTGTCTGGATCTATATAAATAGCTTTAATAATCAATTTCACATATTTCATATTTATTTGGACTCAATTTACGTCCTAGGAAAAATTACTATTTTGCCCCTAGCTTTTCCGTAAATTCCAATTTCGTCCCTAGGTTCGAAAAATGAAACTTGTATAATTTACTCCCTATTCCAAGCCTAACCAAAATCCCATTACAAAATTTACAGCACATGTATTCATAAAAATTCAGAATTTTTCTTCAATTTCACAAGTTTACATTTTAGTCCCTAAATCATGTTTTCATAAAAAATCACTTTGTAAAAGTTGTTTATCTATCAACAACCTTTCATTTTCTACCATAAATTTCTAATTTTCAGCATATACATCCATGACCCATTTTCCATACTTTGATAACTTTTCAAATTAATCCCCCAAATAGATAGTTTAAGCTATCATAGTTTCAAAAATATCAAAATTACTAAAAACGGGACAATGAAACTTGCCCAATTAAGCCTTGAAAGTTTCTTCTCTCTCTCCTAGGGTTTCCATTTAATTTTGGGGTTGAAGATGAAAAAATAAGATGATATTTCTTTTTATCATCTTATAATTAATTAATTATTTCAATTTCCAATTTAGTCCCTACTCTTTTCTAATTTTCCCATGGATAAGACACCAAAAATCTACATACTTTTCTTTAATTGTCTAATTACCATATAAGGACCTCTAGATTTGAATTCCATAGCTATTTAATCCTTATAGCTGCTAGAATTCAACTTTCACATTTTATAAGATTTAGTCCTTCTCGTAGTTAAACACTTAATCGATAAAATTTTCGTATCAAAATTTTCACACGACATGTCTATCATAATACGAACCATCTAATAAAATAAAAATAAAAATTATTTTTGAGTCGGATTTGTGGTCCTGAAATCACTGTTTCGATTTCATTGAAAAATGGGCTGTTACATTTAGAGAAATAAATAGTAGTTTTTCTGTTCATTAACTTTATGTCCCAAAGCCTTACCAAAAGTACATAGAGCTTCCTTGATTTTGTGCGCCTGATCAACCTCAGCTTTAGCAAACAGGAATAAGTTGTCTGGAAAGAAATTTGTGAAATGGGTAGACCATCCTTACCCAGTACAATAGGTTTCCAAGATTTTTCCATGGCTTCTCTATGAATTAATTGGCCTAATCTCTTCATGTTAAGAGTACGAAGATGTACAAAGATAAAGGGCATCCTTGCCTAATACCCCTATTAGGAATAAAGCCAACAGAAAGCCTACCATTCTATATAATTTGATTGAAACTAAAAAAATACAGTCCATGATGACTTTAATCAATGTCGAACGAAAACCAACATCAACCAAAGTGTCTTCAATAAATTCCCAGTGAATTATGTCATAAACTTTTTCTAAATCCACCTTTATAGCAATCCATAATTTCTTCCCTTTCTTAGTCCGCATGGAATGTACAATTTCCTGGGCAATGATAATATTGTCCATAATCTGTCTTCTTGCCATGAAACTCACTTGATTTTGAGCAATGAGGGATGGAAAAATATGTCTGAACCGATTGGAAATTATTTTGGTGACAACCTTATACAAGACTTTGCGAAGACTTATTGGTTAAAAATAGGAGAAAGAAGTAGGATTCTTAATCTTCGGTATGAGAACCAAGAGCGTGCTACTAATAGAAAAGATGGGAATCTTACCGAAAAAATTAATGCACCCAGGAATAAACATTCGACCCGACTATATCTCACTGAATTTGGTAGAAAAGAGCATGAAAAGAATTAAGGCTAGGAGCTTTTAAAGGACCCATGCTAAACAAAGCACTTTTAAGTTCCTTTGCATTAATAGTCAAGGTTAAAGAGTCCATAATGCTAGAGTCAACATACAAAAAGTGACCACGTAAAAGGAAAGCAATACATGACAAGTCATCCAGTGAAAATAAAAAAGAGAAGAAACGAACTACTTCATCATGCAAGCTCTCGTTATCATAACAACAATTATCCCTAATTTTCGAGACATAAATTTTATTAGAATTCCGCCTTATAAGAGCTTTACTATGGAAAAACTTCATATTACGATCCCTAAAATCAACCCAATCCATCATTGATTTTTGCTTCTAGAGTAATTCTTCTTCATCAAGCTCTCATGACCTTAAAAACATAATAAAATTACCAGAAAAGGACTTAAAATTCTTACCTAATATTTGGTTCAAGCCTTCAACCATGGTGTTTCTTCTTGATTTTCTTCAATAGACGGTGGGAAAGATGATACCACTCATCTTTTTCCACCCATTTAACTTATATACTATAATTAAAATTTAATTAACTAGTTTTACTTAATTAAACATTAGTTTATTATACTTTAATCTTAATTAATTAAGTTTAAAGGCATTTAAATCATCATCCACTATAAACTAATTAATAATGGTTTATTAGTCACTTTAGTCCTTTGAATAATTGCTATATAAGTCCCTAAATATTTGGCTAATTAAAAACTTATAGTGATAAGACTTTTACAATTTAGTCATTGTACCTTAATTAAGAAATTAATTCAACAAATTACCGAACCAAACTTTAATAAAATTTTATACCAAACCCATAAATATTTATTTTTAATATTTATGAACTCGGTTTACAAAAATGGGGTTCCTAAACTACCTTTTACGGTACCATTGAAATCTAGTTGTTATAAGTCTCCCCCTTAAAAAATTCTTCTTGAAATTTTTACCTGAGAAAAGATAGGGGTATTGGGATTTCATCATTTCTTTCAGCTCCAACATAGACTCTTCTGTACCATGACGGTGCCACATCACTTTTACTAATTCTACACTTTTTTTCTTAACTGTTTTACTTCCCAAGCCAAAATCTTAATCATTTCTTCACTATACGTTAAATTAGGCTGTAACTCAACTTATCCGGAGCTAACATATGAGAGGAATCAAATCTATATCTCGAAGCATCAATACATGAAAGACGTTATGAATATTATCTAATTCTGGAGGCAGAGCTAATTGATAAGCTACAGACCCAATTTTATCAAGAATCTCATACAGTCCAATAAACCTCGGACTAAGTTTTCCTTTCCCACCAAAACACAGAAGCTTTTTCCACGATGAAACTTTCAAAAAAAATTTATCACCAATTTTAAATTCAATGTCTTTTCTTCTCAAGTCAGCATAAGACTTTTTTCAGTTTAAAGCAACTTTTAAATAGTTTCGAATAATCTGGACATTTTTTTCTGTTTCGCATATCAAATCAGTTCCTACTATCTTTCATTCACTCAACTCTGATAGAGGAGTTTGACATTTACAACCATATAAAGCCTCGTAAGGTGTCATTTTAATTCTCGATTGATAACTATTTTTATAAGCAAACACAACTAATGATAGAAAATTTTCCCAGCTGCCTTCAAATTCAATTACAAAACAACGTAACATATCTTTGAGTATTTGAATCACTCATTCCGATTGTCCATTAGTTTGAGGATAAAAAGCTGTACTGAAATTTAGCTTAGTGCCTAAAGCTTCATGTAACTTAACCCAAAATCTAGAGGTAAATCTCATATTTCGGTCTAAAATGATAGATAAAGGCATGCCGTGCAATCTCACAATTTTAGGGATATAGATTTAAACCAATTTCTCAAGTGAATAGTCAAATTTCAACCAATTTCAGCCTAGCACATCCAGACAACACCTCCATAGCCTTCACCTTCTTCTTCCTTCACTTCATTTGCATTTTCCTTCAAATTTCTCAAAGACTCAACACTCCAACCTTGAGATTATGCTAAAATCTTCATGAAATCAACCTCCTAAGCTCACTTTATTCATTATTTTCAGCCATGGTAGCCTAGTATTTTATGGGTTTTAGTTACATAATTCATAGCTTGAGTGAGAAAACTCTATTAAGGTAAGAAATGGTTTCCTACACCTACAATAGCTTGATATTTTGTATGATTTATCATAAGAAAGCTTTGAAGAAATTTGTATTAATATTTTATGTATTTTTTTGTTGTATGGAAATGAGGAGATGATGGTTCACACTTGGTTTCCTTTAAACCCAAAAATTGGAACAGTTAGGGGTTAAATTGAAAGAAATTGTAAGCTAGTGATCTATATTTAAAAATCAGGAAAAGATAATAACTAAAATTGGATAAGGTTGAGAACCAAGTTTGGTTTGGTTGGATTAGAACCAGCTAGCCTTTTAGTGGGAGACACAGTGATTTTCAATTGGTGGATTATACACGGTTGAAGACCGTGTGAGAAGGGTTATAAATAGTTGAGAGGTGACTTCTCGAAAAGTATTTATCTCAATTCTATTTCATTCTATCCTTTTTTTATCTTCTTTGGTTTCTTTGAGGAAGCAATGGTTATGAAAAGCTTTGCATGGAGCGATGATTGTGAGGAACTAGTCAGAAAAGTAGGAGATTTGAGGAGCTGCTTCCAGGAGAATGAAAGCTCTGGCATTCAAAAAAGCTAAGTTGAGTAGGCAATGAAGAATTAGGTGAGTATGTAACACCCTTAACCCGTATCTGTCGTCGGAACAGAGTTACGGAGCATTACCGGAGTTTGCGATTCAAACTAACAAAAACTTTAAACATATCAATTCATATCATTAATCATAGCAAAAGCAATCGATAACCTTCATATCGTCCCTTATACAAGCCCTCGAGGCCCTAAAAACACATTAGAAACAAATTGAGACTAAATTGGAAACATATAGAATTTTTCAGAAAACAATGAAAATTTTCAAAACTGTAGAGGTCACATGGCTGTGTGGCTAGGCCATATGGGCATTCAAAGAAGGGACACGTGGCCGTGACCCAGCCCGTTTCCATGCCCGTATAACTCACTGACTTGGGTCACACGGCCAACCTGCACGCCCGTGTGCTAGGCCGTGTACCCCTCGAAATATCCTCACACGCTCGTGTTCCAGGCCATGTGCTAGGTCATGTAATAGCTTGACTTACAACCCTTTGAAAGCTACAGGGGGCACATGATCGTGTCACCTGGCTGTGTGTCACACACGACTGAGACACACGCCCATGTGGACAAAAATAGGTCATTTTATAAGCCATTTTTCTCACCCATATCCATAGGTACCTACACCCACTTTTGCACCTATATTCAAGTTAGCACAAGGCACCAAACTTGTGCATAAACAAGCTATACACATATGGTATAACAACATACAACCAATATGCTCAAAGGCACCTCAAATGAAAACATTTAAACATGTATAACCAAGTACTCAATTTGGCCAAAATAATCAACTAACTTTTAACTAAGTTTGCATTGATACATACCATTGAGTTTACTTACCAAAACATACCAAATGGTACTAAATATACCATTCAACTACTAGCATCAACAGTTATATATGTCAATCATAACAAAGTACCAATTCACCATATTCCCAACAAGCCATAAGACATATATAATATGCATATTCAACTATCATTTCATCTTCCATCATTTCAAACATATCCAACCAAGCATCAACCATATTAAGGCTAATATTACATACCAAAACTAATTCATTTTACCCCCAAAATGCCATAACACAAGCCAAACCAAATAGCCATTTCAACGACCAAAACATATAGGCTAGCATTAGCCAAAAATACATATACATGACATTATAACCAAAATCAAAACAACTAAAAGTACCAAAAGAGCCGATGGATAGTGTGATATAACTTCGACAAGCTTCCAACCCAAACGAGCTTCCGATTTACTATAAACATTGAAATAACACTGAGTAAGCATATAAACTTAGTAAGTTCGTATAATATAAAACAAAACTTACCATTTAATCACATAATAGGTAAGTTAACATAGCATATTCCAACCATAATTTGGCCAAAGCCTATGCATATACATTAAACAAGTTAGCCATGTAAACACATGCATAAACCAAATAAACATGGATGAGCACAACATTTAATTATGTTTCGTATACATGTATCATCCATTTCAAATCTCAATATACCATGTAACAACATTTCAATGTAATTCACATGTGTCCCTGTAATAGTCCGTATCAAACTCTTACCATTTCGTACTGAATAATGCCTGTTGAACCATTTAGAATATAGTGGGATACCCGGGATAGCTCACACATAGTGTGCTAACTCATATAACTGTAATCCGTCAAATCCTATACATGTATGCTCACACGAGCTATAAATCAGAATGCTCATACGAGTTTTGAAAATGGGCCTGCTCACACAAGCTGTGGGTCAGAACGTAGCTACACGATGCTACTCACATGAGCTGTGGAGTATTCTCAACACATGCCAGACCTCAGCCATCGGTAGGACATTCAAGACCAGCACCCGGATCATGTAAACCCTAGTGACATGTCATTTGTATCCTACGAATTCCTAAGGTTCAAACGGGGCTCGGTAATTGCCGTATGTCGTTGGATATGCAACTGGTGTATATGTATAGCAATTTATAACACAAGTTTATTTCATTTGAAAACATATATACACAATTTAATTACACGAACTTACCTCGACAAGTATACGTAGATACGGAGGCGACTAATCCAAGACTTTATCTTTGCCTCGATCTAAAGCTGTATGAGGTTTGTCTTGATTTAAACGAATAAATTTAGCTAAGTTCAATATGTAATTTATTCAATTTAACCCAAAATCATAATTTGGAAAAATTACCCTTGTGCCCTTATACTTTTAATTTTTTTTGCAAATTAGTCCCTAGCTCATACAAATAGAAATTCATGCAATTTAACCACAACCCAACATGGCCAAATATCAAATAGGTCCCTAGCAAGCGTTATATTTCATTTATTTCACAATTTTTCCATGTAAAATTTTATGTTTTTCAATTAATCCCTATTTGACAATTTCATCAAAAATCTCTTAACAAAAGTTGTTTATCTAACAACAACTATCCATTTTCTTCCATCAAACATAAAAAATAACCTATATTCATTCATGGAAAAACTCTAATGCTTTAAAAAATTTACAAATTAGTCCTCGGGCTAGCTAGATTAAGCTACAACGATCCTGAAAACATAGAAATCATTAAAAACGGGACAAAAATCACTTACAATCAAGCAAGGAGAAGTTGCTGAAATTAAAAGCTCAACAATGGCTTCCCAAACCCTAATATTCAGTTGAAGTTAAAGAATAAAATATGATCACTTTGTCTTTTATTTTATTTAATTATAACTTTATTCACTAATTACCAAAATAACCTTAAGAATTAATCAAAATTTCCATAATGCCAAACCATATTCATCCACTAACACCATTTATGGTCTAATTACCATATAAGGACTCAAACTTTAAAGTTCTATAGCCATTTAATACTTTACGCGATTTAGTCCTTTTTATCAAATTAAGCATGTAAATGGTAACATTTCTTAACGATATTTTTATACGGTACTACTATCATTATTTAAACAATAAAATAATAATAAAATAATTATTTTAACGTCAGATTTGTTGTCCTGAAACCACTATTTTGATTTCACTAAAAATAGACTGTTACAGAGTATTGTACTCCATTCTTGGAAGGCCTAGTAGCTGACTCTGTGATAAGTGTTGTGAGTGATAAGCCTTTATGAAATTTTCTTGATGTATGGGTATCTACCAAATTAGTTCAATATACGTTGCAAGCTTAAAGTGATATCGTACTCTATGTTAGTATGTAAGTAAATTGTGTGGATTGCATGATGATAACAGTGGGGCACTCTGGGAAAATCATGAACAGGTTAGACAAAGTTAGGATTGGGAGTAAGGGTGTTTCTGTTAGATACAGCCAAACGGTATTGTTGAGTGCAAACCGTGATGTGCGAAGGTCCAGGCCTTATTGAGTGGATACTATAGTGTTCGAGCATCAATGTTAGGAATGGTGAAATGAAAGAATGGATGAAATACAATGGGAAAAGTAAATAAAAAATATCATGGCCAGGTCATGGGTTCGATCGAAGGCTATACACCTACAATGAGTAAGACCATAGCTGAAAGATTGTATGACATCATGTGTTGGTTCAACGATAAACATGAGTAAGACCATTGATGAAAGATGTTATGGCATCATATGAAAGCATGCCAGGAGATAATTAGGGCTAATACCATATCTAAAAGACACTATGGCGTCCTTGGGTAGTTGTAAACTGAAAAATATATAGGATTTTCCTATGTAATTTATCACCTTTTTACTTAAATTCGTTGTTAAAACTAAGTAATTATTTAATACATTAATGAAATATGTGAAAATATGAAATTAGGACATAGAAATTATTAAAATGTGATTTTATGCTTAATTATATAGTTTTCATGCATAAAATGGCTTATTTTTTATTAATTTGAGCATATTATATTTTTAAGACATAAAATGGGACATGCATAATTAAATTAAATAATAAGATATAAAATTATATTTAATAATTCATTTTAAAATATTTCATTAATGATTTGGGTTTTAATTAATTATTTAAATTGGTTAAATTTTATTCTTTATTCCTTTAACTTATTAATTTATTTTGGACAGGTCTGATAGCTTTGTTGGATTACAAAACCGTCCAACTTGAAGATCAAGTGAACCCAAATTCGGCTACACATGGCTATTCTTTTAAGCCACTTTTTGGTTTAATTACACAAGGTCCTTGCATTGTTGAAGAAATTAGAGATTTTCCCGAAGATTTACGATTGATCGAGTCTCAGTCCTGAGTTATTATGGCATTTAGTTTGCTTAAAAATCAAGCAAAAATTAGCTCAAATTCCATTAATTGTGGCCGGCCATCCAAGGAAGAGATTTGAAGAGACTAAACTTAGCTATTTTTATCAAACTACCCACCTCTCTTCACCTATAAATATGACCCCTTCATTCCTTCATTCATCATTCTCTCTTCTCTCTAAATTCTCTTAGCATTTTCAATTCCCCTCACCTAGCATCATCTCTTCAGAGAGATTTTAGCAATTAAGCCTCTTAAAGAGCCCTTGGTCGGCCACCTTGGAGAGCCATCAGCAAAGGAGCAAAGTAAAGAAGCGAAAGAGCCTAGTCAGTCAGAGTCTTGGGTGACAGCCACTTTGATTTGGGTTTAATCTTTCCTTTCTTTAATTTAATCTAAAAATGTTTGCTATGTGTTCTTTGTTCTTGTTTACAACAATGTTAGCTTAATTTTATTTAAGCTAGGATGTTGCTTTGATTAAATGATATTTATTTGATTCATGCTTATAATGTTTGTGCCTCCATCGATCATGTTTTCAATTAAAATCAAGTCTGTATTTCGTTCATACGTGATTGAAATGCACTTGAATTAGCTGAGTGATCTTAACCAGACGACGGCTAATGGACACATAATTTAAATGTGCATGCTCAATTTAGATCCTAACCCGATTAAATTGCAGGTTGTATAACAACTCTAAGCAAGCTCTGTTATCTGTATAGTTTTTAGATTTGTGTGATTAAACTGTTTTAAACCTAACACGTCCTTGTTACCTCACACGAATGCTAAGGAACCTTTAGTTAATAAGGATCAGTAAAATGCGTATTTACTAAGTAAAGGATTCCGAAAGGACCTAATGTGGTTTCCAAACTCATAAAAGATCGAGTTGCCATGGAATGTTTTTTGGAATGTTATTAAGCATATTGATAATAAGTTGAGTTTAATTAAAGTAATTGTCCTAGTTTATTTATGTTATAATTGTTGAAAATTGTGTTTAATTTTGCTAAAAATCTATCTCATTCATATAGTTTGCATACTTAGGATAATTTGCATTATGGATCATTGCATTTAGTTTAATATATTTTAATCATTACTTCTCAACTATATTGTGTTTTTATTTACCAAATTGTTAATATAATTTTACAAGTTAGGTGACTTAGAACAAATACAATCCCTGTGGAGATGATAACTCGATACTTACTTATTACTTGATAACAATTGTGTACACTTGCACAAACCTACGCGTTACAGTAGTCCACCGGGACAAAAAACATGAGGTAGTCCATCGGGAGACAAGGTGAAAGGGGGTAAAACCATAGCTTGGCTATGGAAATCAATGGAGTCCACTGGGACATTAAACTCAAAGAAAATTCATGCATATGGAAAAAGGGTTAGAAGAATAATGCAAGCATTGGTGAATAGGTTCTGAGGAAGCTGCATAACAAGGCAAATGATATAGAAAGGAAAATAGTCTACTAAATAGTAATCATAGAAGCCGGTAGGGCATAAGGGTGGCAACCCAACAAGAACTAGACATGAGAAACGACGCAACAGTTATGCTTTGTAATTAGGCAAGGAAAGAGGACTTATCCATAGATCGCAGTGAAGGATCCGCCATTAAGAGTTGCCAAAGAAGTGCTCAAGGAGGCTTTGTATATTAGAGGAAAACTTTGGAGATTTATAGAGAGCCTCACTTCCAATATACGGTTTGTCAATGTAACACTGCTTACCTGGTACGATCACTGAACTCGAGTAATAGAGTGCTATGAACAAATTATCAGACAATTACATGCAACTTATTTATCAAAATCTCAAATAAATATCAATTCATCAGACACGAGTAAGTATACCATGCTATTCAATCTATTTTGGGTTTATATTAAGCATATGGAAGCTTAAAAACAATTCGATATGAAATAAGGATGAACTTGAATAAAAAACAAAAAGTTAAGAAAAATATGAAAATAGGGGTCACACGGTCGTGTCCCCTAACTGTGTGAAATGGTTGAGGCTATAGGGGTCAAAAGTGTGAATATTCAAAAATATGTTACACGATTGTGAAACAAATTGTGGTTATGTTCACCAAAAATCAACTAAACCTACAGGCCACACAGTCGTGTCTTAAGCTGTGTAGGGCATATGGTCGTGTGTACTTGAAAAATACCTTCCAATTCAATCCATTCAACCTACATTCACTTAAGCAAAAAGCAACCATTTAATCACATCCAAACCAATTCAAAAGAATCAAGCTCAAACCAAAATAATCATTTATAACAATCAACCTATGTGCCTAACTAATATGCCACAACTGACACCTCAATCAATAATCCAAAATAAACTAAAACATTATGTGCATACCATTTCAATATGCTCTCCAAGGAGCCTCAAACTATGATTCAATTAACACCAAACTAACTATTTGGAACAATCTCAAATTGACTCCTACTCGACTTTATTCCATATACATCAAACTACCAAACCATTTCAAGCATAATATAGGCATGAGAGTCACTTTTTTCACATCTATATTATAACACCTTACCTACTTGCAAAGTAAGCTATGAATTGTACAACCCTACTACTAAACCATATACCATTAACATGATCATTGCCATCACTTATACACATATATATATGTATACATATCATTTCTCAAAATACAAATACAATCTATATAAACATTATATAAACATAAGACGTACATGCCATTAGCAAAATGAGTACATCACCAACGTGTGAGTTCAGGATTTTCCACTGAATGCTGAGTTGAAGGTCAAATCGTAAGGTACCTAACTTGCACATGAAAAACAAAATTGTACTCGAACATTAAAACATAATATAAATTCTATAATGCATTTTAATATGTTAATCTACAAGTCCCATTACATCACCTAATTATTCAATCTATTTACATATCTTAAACCGACCTATCATATTTGCAACATATACATTCTCTATCTCAATTGAATTGATTAAATCGTAAAATATCAAATCCATAATTCCAAGCTTATAAACTGATATCTGTTATCCACCCTGGTTTCAATTTCATTTGTACTCAATGTCTCAATTCTATAATATAATTTCGTCAACCAACCATTAAATCACATATGTGACAACATAATTCATCACTAATTGAATTCAATTGCATAATTATAACAATATATAATATTTTCAAAGCTATTCAGTTTAGTCTTTATCACAAACAAGTAATTTGAATCAATTCAATTCAGCTCGTCCTATCATTTCCAACTTACCTTATGTTATTACCATGTAGCATAGTTCGTAAATGCATCAATTGAAAAGGTTCGGGTTATATTAATACAAATTGTAAACTCCAAACTATTTGCTGACGACTTTGCCTTTTCCTTTCTTTTTCGAGGAATCCAAGTCATCGTTAGTTACAGATTAGCATAAACACATAAATTATCAATACACAACCATTTTCACAATTAATTCCTATTTTATAAAACTTTTGCATTTTATTCAATTTAGTCCCTAAAATCGGGACTAACATAACTTTCAAATTTAATCACCGATTTTTATACTAATTTCACTCTAGGCCTAATTCAACTTCCTATTTCTCATTTCTACCCCAAATTTCAAAATTTTTGTAGTTTAGTCCCTATTGCACAAAATCATCAATTAACTTTACAATTAGTCATTTTTCAATACTAAACTTAAAATCTATCAAATTGGTCCCTAAAACTTTAACTATTCAACAATAGTAACCCTCAAACTTTAACAGTATTGTAAAATACGACATGAATCATCTAGCTTGAGCTCTCAGAATTCTGAAACCATAAAAATTATTAGAAAATAACTAAAGTAAACATACCAAATTATGGTTGAAATTTTGGAAAACCTAATGTCATTCATCCATCAATTTTTCTTCTTCACTTTCGAATGAAAAAAAAATATGAATACAAGTGGTTGTCTCTTTCTTCCCACTTTCACATTTAATTTATTTATTTTTACCTTTATTAATTTAATTATATTTTTTTATTTTATAACTTAATTAAACAAAAAAATATTATTAACATAAGTAGAAACCGACCACTACAACTTATAAAGTGGTACATTTGTTATACAAGGCCCTCACACTAATTTCTAGTTGTAGATTCCTTAAAGATTGAACTTTTAATGTTTTTATTATTTAGTCCTAGTACAGTAATTAAACACTAATTTGACAAAAAATACCTGAAAAAAAATTCAATTCACTTATAATATAACTCTGTAAATATTTAATGAAAACATTTACAAATCCGATTTATGAAAACATGGTCCCGATTCCTCATTTTCCAAAACCACTAACTTTAGGGTTAAACCACTTGTAATTAACTAATTGTCTAATTAGATATTTTATCATATCTAAATTTAATTTAAATTTATGGTAGACTCATAAATATTGTTAAATAATATTTACAGACTCGATTATCAGATTACGGGGTTTTGAAATCGCCATTTTGGTCCCACTAAAATCGGGTTGTTACACTTGTACCCTAACTAATTATTTAATTAACAAATTCGCCAGACCAAAGTTCAATATAATATTATAATTAACTTGTAAATACTATTAAATAATATTAACGGATTTGGTCAATGGAGAACGGGGCTCCGAAACCATCGTTTTTGACACTACTAACTTTTGGGTCGTTACAGTCAAAGCCTAAGAAGTTCAGGGAGGATCGATCGTCTATACTCCGAGTAGTCAAACTGGTAAGAAGGGGTTAATTAATACCCCTTTGACAAGAAGAGGTACCAGAAAGCATAAATCGACTAACAAATATGCCAACCAAGACTATTCTTCTTCAAGGGGAAAACCATTGGGGAGGTACTAGGAAAATGGTTAGTTCCATAGGGAACCAACATAAGGGACAAATCATAAACAAAGATGATGACTCTGATGATAGTCTGTTGGGTATTGAATGCCAAAATGGTCCACAGCAGATAGAAATAACACACTTACGAGCTTGGTATCTCAAATAAGGTGGATTACAAAAGTAATCCAAATGTTATTCATCCCAAATGGAACTTAGTCTGCCAAAGTGGTGAGGGGGGACCGCACTAGTTATCCCAACGGAGGGAGTGTCATGCACATAAGAAGGGGGTACCTTTAGAAGCTCGTGATGGGGTGACTATATTGTACTTATATAGATCACTTAGAGTCCAGAGTTGGGACAGTGAACCTTTATTTAAAATTTTTTGTCTCTGTTGTAAGTTTTTATAAATAAGTAATACAGTCCAATTTTAAAGTAATGAGTTCCAATCATGTACACGAAGCCAGTTCGATTGTGACGCTCCATACTCAGATTCGACAAATGAGTCAGGTAAGGGCGTTACAGATGATTTATGGAATTATAAATTTGTTTGATGATTGATTGGAGCTCGTAGAAGCTTCACTAAGTGTT
This sequence comes from Gossypium anomalum, assembly GCA_025698475.1. NCBI lineage: Eukaryota > Viridiplantae > Streptophyta > Magnoliopsida > Malvales > Malvaceae > Gossypium > Gossypium anomalum. Next base: position 17,475,844 of record CM046957.1, read on the forward strand.
GTAGAGCATCCATTAAGGTAAGTACCTTAGGTACTATTATTTATCGTATGTTAAAATTTATCAATTAGGTAAAATTAGGTGATAATGTGGAATGAAATTTATAATCAACATATGTAAATTCCATATTTTAAAAGATAGGTAATAATTCCATAATGTGTTATGTTGAAATTTCTGGTTAAGTTATGCTATGTACAATAAACATATGATATGGGGATATTAATTTCCATGAAAGTGTTAGTAACTATGATTTGACATAGAAAAATTATACTATTAAGATAAAAATGTAAATAGTTGTGCTAGAATTAAGTGACCCTAATTCTTATTTAAATAAAATACGATGGAAAATAAAATAAAAGTAAAATCCATATAGAACTAGACTTCTTTTATTTTATTTTAGAATAAGGTTTTTTAAACCTTATTAAACTCCATATATTTTATATTTACTAGGATAAGGTGTTTCAATCCTACTAGAATATGGCTTTACAAGCCTATAAATAGACATAGTCTATTCCTTTTGTATTGATTCAAATTTTCGACATAGTAAATTTTCTTCTCCTCTCTGCCGTGGTTTTTTCCCAAAGGGTTTCCACGTAAAATTTTGTGTTCTTTATTTTTATTTTATTTTATTTTTTATTTTTTCACAATTGGTATCGAGCTTAGGGTTGATCATCTCGATCACGGTAATGGCGTCTTTGAAATATGAAATTCATTGTTGGATCGCAACACCGATTTACGTTGTGGCGATTAAGATGCAAGCGCTTCTTGCGCAGATGGATCTAGAGAATGCCTGCTAGGGATAGATAAGATGTCTTCGACATTAATAGATGAAGAGAAGAAGCGTAAGGATCAAAAGACATTAACACAATTGCATCTGCATTTGTCCAATGAAATTTTGCGAGATGTGATGAAAGAGAAGATGCCATTGCATTATGGAAGAGGCTAGAACAAATATGTATGTCGAAAACTCTAACAAGCAAGTTGCATATGAAGCGGCGTCTTTATGCTCATCGTTTGGAGGAAGGTGCGTCAGTACACGAACACTTAATGATGTTTAAAGAAATTCTCTCAAACTTGGAGGCCATGGAGGTTCGATTATGATAAGGAAGATCTAGGGTTGATTCTACTTTGTTCGTTGCCTCTGTCTTATTCAACCTTTAGAGACACGATTTTATATAGCCATGAGTCTCTCACGCTTGATGAGGTTTATGATTCTTTAACCTCGTATGATAAGATGAAACATCTTGTGGTTAAACTCGACTCTCGGGAGAGGGTCTCATTGTTCGTGGGAGACAAGATCGAATACTGATGATGATCGTGGTAGGACACAGAAAGAAATCATCGTGGTAAATCTAAGGGTAGATCAAGTCTTCAAATAGAGGTAAAACTTGTAACTTCAGTAAGAAGAAAGGGCACATTAAATCTGAGTGCTATATGCTACAAAATAAGATTAAAAGGGAGGCTGCGAATCAAAGGAAAACAACCGAAAATTTCGGTGAAGGCGATGTTGTAGAAGACTACAAATGATGGTGAACTTCTAGTCACTTCACAATGATTCTAAAGTAAGTGAGGAGTGGATACTTGATTCAGCTGCACCTTCCATATGAGTCCCAATCGGGATTGGTTTACAACTTACTGAAACAAATTATGTCGAAAGGTGTTGTTTTGATGGGAAATAATGCTTCGTGTAAGATCGCAGTGTTGGAACAGTTAAAGTTAAGATGTTTGATGGAGTTGTCGAACACTTAGTGACGTCACGGTATGTTCCAGTAATTGAAAAGAAATTTAATTTTGTTGAGTACTCTTGATTCAAAAGGGTACAGATACACAGCTGAAAGTGGGGTTCTAAAGATTTCCAAAGGGTCCCTTGTTGTGATGAAAGGGCAAAGAAAAACTGCCAAGTTATATGTTTTGTAGGGTTCTCTCATTCTTCGGTGATGCACTGTCACTTCTGTTCCTTGTCAGATGATGATATTACTAAACTTTGGCATATGCGCCTAGGGCATATGAGTGAGAATGGCATGGTAGAATTGAGCAAAAGAGGACTTCTTGATGGGCAAGGAATTTGCAAACTGAATTTCTGTGAGCACTGTGTTTTTGGGAAGCAAAAGAGAGTTCGATTCACTAGAGGAATCCATAACACGAAGGAAACATTGGAGTATATTCATTCTGATCTGTGGGGACCATCCAGAGTGCCTTCGAGAGGTGGAGCTAATTATATGCTAACCTTTATTGATGATTTTTCCAGAAAATTTTGGGCGTTCTTCCTGAAGCAGAAAAGCGATGTGTTTTCCGCATTTAAGTCTTGGAAAATTATGATTGAAAAACAGACGGGAAAACAGATAAAATACCTCCGCACGCATAAATGGCTTAGAGTTCGTTCGATGAGTTTAATAGATTGTGCAAGTCGGAAGGGATCGTGAGACACTTGACGATTCGTCATACTCCACAAAGCGGCGGCGTTGCGAGCGAATGAACGAACGATCATAGAGAAGGTTCGATGTATGTTGTCAAATGCCAACTTACCAAGTCGTTTTAGGCGACGCCTCCTCAAACATGTTTTTTGATCAACCGATCTCCATCCGTTGCCATTGAGAAAAAGACTCCACAAGAGGTATGGTCCGTAATCCTGCTAATTATTCCGATTTAAAGATCTTTGGGTGTCTCCGCGTATGCTCATGTTAATAATGGAAAATTGGAACCGAGATCCATTAAATGTGTTTTTCTTGGTTATAAAGTGGTGTAAAAGGGTATAAGTTATGGTGTCCTGAAAATAGGAAAGTTGTGATTAGCAGAGATGTTGTTTTTGATGAAACTGCTATGCTTCCTAACTTATCTCTTAAAGACTCTTCCAATAAAGAAAATCAAAAGCGGTGGAGCATCGACAATACTGAGTCGACTCCTCAAGTCAAGTACAAAAATTGAGAATAGAGTTGCTTCTTCGCCTCAATACTCTATCGCCAAAAGCAGAACTAAAAGAGAAATTAAACCTTCAAAGAAGTATCTTTGAGGCTGATCTAGTTGCTTATGCTTTAAATGTGGTGAAGATATAGATGCGAATCAAGAGCCATCAAATTATTCTCGAGGTGATTAGTCGTGAAGACTCGAAAAATGGATGTTTGCTATGCAAGAGGAGATGGAATCACTCCACAAAAACAAAACATGGGATCTTGTGAAACTTCCTAAAGGTAAGAAGACTGCTCGTTGTAAATGGGTGTTTAAAAAGAAAGAAGGGACTCCGGGGAGTTGAAGAACCTAAATATAAAGCAAGGCTTGTTGGAAAGGGTTACAGATCAAGTTCCGAGGAGTGGACTTCACAGATGTGTTCTCCCAGTTGTGAAGCATAGTTCGATTCGAGCTTTGCTTGGTATTGTGGCCATGCATGACTTAGAGCTTGAGCGATTAGATGTAAAACTGCATTTTTGCATGGAGAACTTGAGGAAGATATTTACATGCAACAACGGAGGGTTTTACAGATCTCGAGAAAAAGAGGATTATGTTTGCTTGCTTTGAAAAAGTCCCTTTACGGTTTGAAATAGTCACCAAGGCAATGGTACAAGAGGTTTGATTCCTTTATGACTTCTCACGATTTCAAAAGAAGTAGTTTTGACAGATTGTGTTTACTTTAAGAAAAACAATAATGGTTCTTTTGTGTATCTACTTCTTTACGTTGATGACATGTTGATAGCAACAAAAAGACAAAGGAGAGATAAGAAAGGTCAAAGCCTAACTAAGTGAAGAATTTGAGATGAAAGATTTGGGACCAAAGAAAGAAGATACTTGGTATGGAGATTCTTAGAGATAGAAAAACAAGTAAATTGTACCTAAGTCGGAAGGGGTACATTGAGAAACTTCTTTACAAAGTTCAATATGCGAGTGCTAAGCTTGTTAGTACTCCTTTAGCGACCATTTTAGACTTTCATCGGCTTTGTCTTCACAATCGGATGATGAGATTGAGTACATGTCACATGTTCCATACTCTAGTGCAATGGGATCTCTCATGTATGCTATGGTTTGTTCACGTCCGGATTTATCATATGCAATCGATCAGATTAGCGGATATATGGCGAATCCGGTAAAGAACACTGAAAGCGATTCGGTGGATTTTAAGATACTTACAAGGTACTACTGATGTTTGCTTACGCTTTGGAAGAACTCAAGATGGAGTTATTAGGTATGTTGATGCTGATTTTGCTTGGAGACCTTGATAGAAGAAGATCTCTCCACGAGTTGTCTTTACAATCGGAGGTTGTGCAATAAGTTGGAAAGCCACTTTGCAAACTACACGCTTTGTCTACCATCGGGAGAGTAGTACATGGTGATTCATCGAGGCTTGTAAAGAAGCTATTTGGTTGAAGGGACTCTTTAGTGAACTAAATGAAGACCTTCAAATCAAGACAAAGATTTTGTGATACGAGAGTGCCATCTTTCTTACAAAAGATCAAATGTTTCATGAGAGAACAAAACACATTGATGTTCTGTATCATTTTGTTCGTGATATTATTGCTCGTGGTGATATTGTTGTGAGCAAAATTAGTACTCATGAAAATCCTGCAGATATGATGACCAAGTCACTTCCTATAACCAAGTTTGAGCATTGCTTAGACTTGGTTGGTGTTCATTGTTGAAGTTAAACCCTTAAGGGGTTTATGGAAGAGGTGGAGAACTTGTTCGCGATTAAGAACTTGTTCATTGAGAATTTGTGTCAAGGTGGAGATTGTTAGAATTAAGTGACCCTAATTCTTATTTAAATAAAATACGATGGAAAATAAAATAAAAGTAAAATCCATATAGAACTAGACTTCTTTTATTTTATTTTAGAATAAGGTTTTTTAAACCTTATTAAACTCCATCTATTTTATATTTACTAGGATAAGGTGTTTCAATCCTACTAGAATATGGCTTTACAAGCCTATAAATAGACATAGTCTATTCCTTTTGTATTGATTCAAATTTTCGACATAGTAAATTTTCTTCTCCTCTGCAAGTGGTTTTTCCCCGAAAGGGTTTCCACGTAAAATTTTGTGTTCTTTATTTTTATTTTATTTTATTTTATTTTTTTCACAAGTTGACTTTGTGGTCATATATAAGACTTATTGGTTAATTTCTAATTTAGTCAATTGAGTCAGTACTTTGTTAAAATGTAATACCCTTACTTGACTCGATCACCGAGCCTGGGTATGAAGAGTCATAATTGAATCGATTTGATTTAATACATTAAATGAGAGAATTCATCAAATGGATTTACTCCTTTCTGTTGAATGTTTCTTACAACAGAAAGCTTAAACTAGACTTAAACTATTTAATTACAATATATCTAACCCCAAGACTAAGCCTCTGAATATACCGCTTCCTAAGTGCATGACACCAAATTGACGGTAGTCCTCGATCTAACACGATCTACCTTGGTCCTTCCTCAATATCCTTAATCACCCAACGGGTCCTACAAAAATAGGTAAAAATTTCTGTAAGTTTAGAAGAACTTAATGAGTTACTTTACTACATTACTCAAAAATAGACCTCGTCTTACAGGGGTAGTAAATGAAATGAAATTAAACACATTTTAACTCCCTGTTAGTTTGGGACATTTACTCTTAATTTGGAATTACAGTCTCTGAGTTATTTTCTCTTTTCGAGCTTATCTATTGACAGATGAGTCATCAAGCGATCTACCTTTAATCTATCTTATAACCATTCAACTAGTTTTTGTAGTTTTGTCTCGCCATAGCTGCTGACTCTATCTTGTCATTATTTATTTTCTTTCTTTAACCCATCCTCTGTTTGAGATAATCATTTACTCATAAATTTTAATCCTTAATTGCATAGTTTGGTGGTCGATTACCAGTATGGTATAACACCTTTAACCTGTCTCCATCACCGGAATAGGGTTATAGAGCATTACCGAGCAAAATAGAACCTTTGTCTTCAAAATAGATTAATAAATCAATTTAATATCAATTTATAGCAACTCATCACAAACATAGAAATGATACACAACTAGGCCTTAAATCGAGCTTTTTAGGCCTTAAAAAATAATTTGAAAATAATCAGGGATCAATTTGAAAAAAATCAGAAAATTTTGGAAAAACATGAAAAGTTGGGAAACAGGGGTCACACGACTGTGTGGCCAAACTATATGGACATTTGAAATAAGGATAGATGGCCGTGTCCTAGCTCGTGTGTTAACCCTTTTATGTATGCCCCATGGCCGTGTTGCAAGCTGTGTGCCACACCATGTGTAAATTCGATGTTGGGTCACACGGTTGTGTCGCAGGTTGTGTGCTATACCGTGTGACAAACTATTTTGACATACATGGCTGTGTCGTAGATCGTGTCTTAGACTGTGTGAAACTTGTACCTAAAATATAAATGACACAAGACCGTGTGTATGATTGCCCGTGTCCCAGGCCATGTGTTCCAAATTTAGCCCCTAAAACAAGCCATTTCAATACCTAATCTTACCCAACAAGATACACTATTTGCACATGCATTCAATTGACCAAAACATTCATCAAACATCCTTAAAACATACCAAATCAAAATCACATTATAACTTAAACATACATCATCACAACTACAAACCATTCAACCATTTCAGTCATATATAAATATACCTAAACTCATGTATTTACATATCACTCATAAGTGACTGAAGACATATTTTTACTAAATATTAGAAGTCCATCAAACATATATACTCAAAAGACATAACCAAACCTAGAAGATTAAATAACACATTCACAAAACCTAGTTCATTAAGCCTTATACATGCAATTTATAAACATAACCAAAATAACAAAAAAACTACCAAAGTGATTGCTGGATAGTGTGATAGAATTCCGATAAGATTCTAACCGATTGAGCTTCCAATGATCTACAAAACAAAGGAAAAACAATTATATAAGCAATTAATGCTTAGTAAGCTCGCATAAGATTAACTTTAACTTACCAAACATCAATTAATAAACCATTCAACCATGCTCATTACATCATTTAAACATTATAACTTCCTATTCACCACAAACCACATGGTTAGTAGACAACATGAAAACATAACATCTCTGTAACATACCATATACTAAGAAATGAATTCCATAATTCTCTCTTCTATCACATGATAAATTCTCATCCTTTATATTTCATATATATATATATATTCATATTTCCTTTTTATATGAACATTAGCAAAAATAAGTTTTTATACGTGTCTTTCCATTAACCTTTACTTACCCGTTGAACCATATAGAATAATATCGGATACTCGAGAATGCTCACACATAGTGTGCCTTTTCATGTAACCATAACCTTTTCAATAATGCTCACATGAGCTATGAAATGGGTCTACTCACACAAGCTGTGGGTCAGAATGTTAACTACACAATGATGATCACACGAGATATGGAGAATCCGCAACAAATGCAGAACCTTAGCCATCGGTAGGACATTCAAGACCAACACTCAAAACCATATAATCCTTAATGACATGTCCTTTTTACCCTAAGAATTCCTAAGGTTCAAATGGGACACTTTTATAATTCAATCCTTTAACTTCTTCCATTTATGTCATTTCAATTATATACATCCATATAACTAACATTTTTTTTCCAATTATCTATCAATTGAATAAATGTAACACCCCTAACCCGTATCCATCGCCAGAGTAGGGTTACAAGGTATTACCGATTAATACACATCATCTAACATACATAACTCATATATTAATGCATTCATACTCAAATACCATTTAATCACAAACACATTGTCCCTTATAAGGCTAATGAGGCCTTAACTGATAACATATGAAAATTTTGGAAACTTAGAAAAATTTCAACCATACAGGGGTCACACGCACATGTGAACAGGCCATGTGTCTCACACGGCTCTAGACACGCCCGTGTCTCAGGTCGTGTGGAAACAGGGCATACATACTGACTTGTATAATAGGTCGAGGACATGCCCATGTGCCAACCTGTGTGAAAACTGAAGGGTATATTGACTTGGCCACACAGCCGACCACATGCCCGTGTGTCTAGGCTGTGTAATTCACTGACTTGATTTCTAAACATCATCAGGGGACACATAGTCGTATACCATGACTGTGTGTCGCACATGGTTGAGGCACACGCCCGTGTCTCTGCCCGTGTGGACAAAAATAGGCCATTTGCAAGGCCAATTTGCCACCCCAACTTCAATGAACTTACACAAGGCAAAATGTACAATTTCCATACACAAAAGGTAGCCAAATCAATCCCAATTCATGCACAATTTATGCACAATTCATGTTATACAAATACTACCATTTCACTTACTCAAATATATACCAAAACAACATAATCTTTCTGTAACAACCCGATTTAGACCCTAACCAGAACGGTGGTTTCGGGACCATGAATCTGAGTCAGAAAAATATATTTAAATTATTTTCTATGTTTATTTTGTGTGAATTTATATCTGTGAAAATTTCGTAATTTAATTTTGTCGTTTGGGTGTCCGATTAAATAATAGGACTTAATCGCGTAAATTGAAAATTTGATAGTTTAAAGTAAGAGGGCCAAATAGTTGGTGATTTTCTAAGTTGGAGTATTTATAATGTAACTATTCCATTAACATGTGGCTTGCACGGTAATGGACATAGGTTATATAATTTTATTATTATTTCATTAAGGTTAGTTAGGTAAATTAATAATAAAATAATATATGTTATTAAATCATAAAATAATAAGCCACATTCATGTTATTTCCTTCATCTTTGCAATCAAACTAAAACAAAGAAAAGAAAGAAAACAAAGTAGGGTTCGGCCTTGTTCAAGCTAGATTAAGGTAAGTGTTCAAATCGATTTTGATAATTTTTACGTTTTTGAAATCGTTGCTTGAGTACTACAAAACCCATGCTTGAAATTTTGATTTTGATGAATATTTTGAGTTGTGCCATTGTTAATAGCTTGTGATTTTTTTGTTTGATGATGAAAAATAAAAGATATGTTTTAGATTAACATATTTTGTATTGGAGTTTCATGATTTTGAGTAATAAGGACTTAATTGCAAAAATAATAATTTAAGGGACTAAAATGTGAAATAAATGAAATAAATGGGCTTGTATGAACACTAGGAATATTCGGCCAAACATGGGTACCTTGAAATTTTGCATATTTTGTGTTTTGTGCAATAGGGATTAAATTGTAAAATTGTAAATGTCGTGGTAAAATGGTAATTTGCTCATTTATGTGTTTTTGGACTAAATTGAATGAAAATATGTTTGAATGAGCTTAATTTGAATATTTTTAGATCAAGAACCAAAGAAATCGGATTTGGACTAGGGAAAAACGAAAGTTGTTGACTAGCGCATTTCGGTCCCCCCGCTTTCTGACGTCTGAGGTAAGTTTATAAGCAAATACACATGCCTAAATGTAGTTAAATGTTAAGTATATATGCTGGTATATAATATATGAATTTATACTTGTAAATGCCAACTGTGTATGAGTTTGAAAACTATGTTCGAGCTTTCAATTCGACCGAGTTACGACGTTCGAAAGCCCTGTATGAACCTTAGGAATAGTTAGGATACATATGTCATGACACAGGATTCCGACATTTGTGTTGCTTGTGTGTGATTATTGAACCGAAAGTTAAAGGGTAGGTGTACATTTTGTGCTTATATTCGAATGAAGCAATTGAATTGCTAATGTGATATGTTATGTGAAATGTGTTAACATGTGAATAAATAAGCAAGACACTGGAAATGTATCCGGGTTAAAGTCCCGTAGGCTTCGTGATGGAAATGTATTCAGGCTAAAGACCCGCAGGCTTCGTGCTGGAAATGTATCCAGGCTAAAGTCCCGCAGGCTTCTTGCTGGAAATGTATTCGGGCTAAAGTCCCGCAGGCTTTGTGCTGGTAATATAATTTCGGGTTTTATACCTAGCAGGCCAAGTGCCGATGAATTTGATAAAAGTATACAATTACAAGATCCTACACTAAGTTGACAAATTGAAAGTGCATTACATATTAAGTTGGCCAGGTACGTATCATGTACTCGTATGTGATTTGATTTGAATTAAATTATAAATATATAAAGTGATGCATCTATGAATAAGTGTTATGACTATAAATGTGAAGTGATTCTATGTTTATATTCAAATATAAACACTTGGTCCTTGTGGAAAGATTTGTGGAAGTATATGATTTATTTTTAGGTAATTACGATCATGGAAAATTAAATGTGAATATGATATTGTATTTTATTCGTTTCAATTGAGCTAAAGCTATTAGTGAAGCATTTTAATGCCTATGTTATATGAGTTCGATCTTGAATGATATGATATACATCTTTAGATAATATGAATGCAAGGAATGTGTGAAAGAGCAAATTGTAATAAATCTGCTTGGGACAGCAACAGTAGCGTGATTTTGGAAAATCACCATAAATTGTGGAAATTGAATTAGAAGCTGAATAAATTATATGAGTTTAGTTTCTTATAAAAGAAACCTTGTAAGCAAAAGAATTGTAGATAATGAGATATTTGAAGTGGTGTAAGATAGAGTCAAAATGACTTTGAAATCCCCTATTCTGTTTTTAGAAAATCATTGTAAATTGTACAATGATGATTATAAGATAAAATTTATATACTTAGACTCCTTAATGAGTCTAGTTTCAAATGAAATAAACGATAACATAATTCGAATTCTGTATAATGAGAAAATTGATTCGTAGTGAAGAGTGGTCAGAATAGTCAAACAGTGAAACAGGGGAAACTTCAATAAAAATCTGGTATTGATTGGTCAAACCAAAAATTCTGAAAATTTGATGGATGGAAGATATATGAGTCTATTTTCAAGGAAAATTAACGGAACTTGATTGGATTTTCTTAGCTCCAGTTATAAATAATTTGGTGACTGTTGCTCAGGAAGACAGCTTGTAGTGAATTTGTGATTTTGTTGCAAACATGGTTAAAACTAGTTAATGAGATGCTTTTCGAGTTCTTATGATCTTATTTGTGATTTGAATATTTTGTTTTAATTGAGTTCAGATTCGAGTGAGATGAATTTGCTAAATATGCATTATGTTCATGGATACTTGGCCAAAATGGCAATTACCTAGGAATGATTTCTTGACAATTTGAAATAATCGATCTATAAGTAAATTAATTGTTTGCATTGCTTAAAACTTACTAAGCATTGAAGCTTACTCCGTGTTCTCTTTTCCATTTCTTATAGGTTTATCCTTTAGTTCGAGTTGAAAGAGCCAGAGATATCATCACACTATCGAGTCATTATGTGAGTTGAGAAGATTGTATATCATCATGATTTAAGGCATGTATATGATAGACTATAGGTAGAATGATATTTCGACTTTGTATACATTATAGCCATGCGAAGATGGCTTGCTCATTTTGTTTAAAGAAGCCTTATAATTGAACTAATGTGTTGAAATGTTTTAGTTATAACTTGATAGTAGTTATTTTGTTATTAGATATTCGGTTATGTTTTGATAGTTAGTCATTTTGGAAATTTATAAGAGCTCTTATGGAAAATCAATGAGACAGGTTTGCATTGTTGATAATTTATGTCTGGTAAGTATCTTTGACCTTATAGAAGTTTTGTTCAGTCAAGTAATACCTCATAACCTTGTTCCGGCAACGGATACGGGTTAGGAGTGTTACATTTAGTGGTATCAGAGCTATGGTTTAGTCGATTCTCGGACTAACCTAGCGTATGTGAGTCTAGCTGTACATGCCATATTACTACTCGTGATAGTGTGACATCTCCCGGCTCTAATGAAATTGTTTTGTAAGACATATATGCTTTTCAACCGAGCTAATTCTGATAGTATAGAATGTTATACTCAAACGTTTGAGTGAAAATGTGTTGGTGATGAGTTGAAACTCATAAAAGGTATGAATCAGAATGCATGATATTCTGCTATTGATAAATGTTATAATTATATGAGTATATGAGTTGTGATGTTGGGTATATGATGGTTGTGTGAATATTTTGACTTAGAATTTATGATTTGAATTAGCGTATGAGCTATGTGTTAAGTACCAAGTGATCATAAGTAAATGATTGCTAGATGTTTGAGAATACAGAATTAGTAATGAACTGTTTGTTCATAATAGTATGTGTGATGTGCATGCTTGCGTAAGAGTTAAAATTGTTGGCTTTACAACCCTCACCCCTCATCGGTAAAGCATTGTAATGAGATCCGTACTATATGGATTAAATACGCTACGAGTGTGAAATTACAGAGTTTCGTGGTTGAAAGATTAGTATTGTGATCGATAAGAGAATGAGTCCGCAAGTGAAGACAAGAATGAAAAAGATATTGGATCATGTTGAAGGCCATTCGTAATATGCCAATTCATCATTAAAGAAGAAGTTGAATTGATGAGATGAAAGTATTCGTATGATGTCTAAAGAACGTATTAACTAGAAGTTTTTACTCGAATTGATTTACATTAGTAATGGAATATTGTGAAATCGGTGATGATAGAATTAGACAGAGGATAATGTTTGAATTGAAATGATAGCCGAGTGCAAATGATTATAGTCGAAGCTTACTACCTTTTCTTCCGGGCATTCTATGTGTACATTTATCCTCGGAGGTATGTGTAATCAGTATATTTCAAATGAAAATTCTTATCATATGAGAACGTCATCTATATATATTTATATATGAAAGCATTGTTGGGCTATTCGGGTTACAATTGACATTATTATATCTTTCTCTGGTATCCTATTTCATTTTATTGAAAGAAAAGATCTACGATAGAATCTGTGTGATGTTGGTATTTCGATCCTACTAGTTTTTGATCTACTTAGTATACATGAAGATTATATTGTTTCATTGTACATTAATTACGTACATGTGACCGATGTTTTACTTCTGGATTTCCTCTGAGACATCACTGAGATATCTGTCATCTGATATGGGCACTTTCTTAAAAAGATCAGTATAGTGATATATTTGAGATTACAGTATCTCTTCTTTCTTATGATTCTATATGGTTATCTGTGAAAAATATCTTTTAAATGATGTGATATTTATCAATAAAGTGATAAACAGTTGAAGAAATTGTTATTGAAGCGCCAGTTCTCAGGTAAAGAGTTATTTGACACAAGGATTAAAGATGGTTCGAACTGTTGAAAGATTATAAGTCAGTGATTGATTATCAATGCAGGCAAATGATTATAGTCTTTGGGGTTACGAAAGAGAATCTTTATGTGTTTTACGACCGACAATCATGTGATTAATCTTATCAAATGATGAGTAGTTATTAGCCGAAATAGAAACTAAATTGATGTTTAATCAAGCAAATTTGTGAGGCTTTGTATGGTCGTAAATGCCGAATGCCATTGCAATCGACTCGAGCTCGATGAAAATAAGATACACGGAGTCGATTTGATCAGAAAAACTGAACAGAAAGTGAAAGTGATCCGTGAAAGTTTGAAAGTAGCGTTAGATCGACAGAAATCTTATGCGAACCTGAAACGGAAAGATATAGAGTTTCAGATCGGAGATAAAGTTTTCTTGAAAGACTCACCGTGGAAGAAAATACTCAGATTCGGTCGTAAAGGTAAATTGAGTCCGAGGTTTCTTGGGTCGTATAAGGTTATAGAACGTATCGGGCCGGTTGCTTATAGATTATTGTTGCCACCTGAGTTAGAAAAGATCCAAAATTTATTCCACGTTTCGATGCTTCGGAGGTATCGATCTGATCCATCACATGTGATTAGTCCGTCTGAGATTGAAATTTAGCCTAATATGACCTACGAAGAAGAACCGATTCGCATTTTGACTCGTGAGGTTAAAGAGTTATGGAATAAGAAGATTTTGTTAGTTAAGGTATTCTGGCATAAGCATGGAGTTGAAGAAGCAACATGGGAGCCAGAGGATACAATGAGAGAAGGTTATCCGAACCTATTCCCTGGTAAGATTTTCGGGGACGAAAATCCCTAAGGGGGGAGAGTTGTAACAACCCGATTTAGACCCTAACCAGAACGGTGGTTTCGGGACCATGAATCTGAGTCAGAAAAATATATTTAAATTATTTTCTATGTTTATTTTGTGTGAATTTATATCTGTGAAAATTTCGTAATTTAATTTTGTCGTTTGGGTGTCCGATTAAATAATAGGACTTAATCGCGTAAATTGAAAATTTGATAGTTTAAAGTAAGAGAGGCAAATAGTTGGTGATTTTCTAAGTTGGAGTATTTATAATGTAACTATTCCATTAACATGTGGCTTGTACGGTAATGGACATAGGTTATATAATTTTATTATTATTTCATTAAGGTTAGTTAGGTAAATTAATAATAAAATAATATATGTTATTATATCATAAAATAATAAGCCACATTCATGTTATTTCCTTCATCTTTGCAATCAAACTAAAACAAAGAAAAGAAAGAAAACAAAGTAGGGTTCTACCTTGTTCAAGCTAGATTAAGGTAAGTGTTCACTTCGGTTTTGATAATTTTTACGTTTTGAAATCGTTGCTTGAGTACTACAAAACCCATGCTTGAAATTTTGATTTTGATGAATATTTTGAGTTGTGCCATTGTTAATAGCTTGTGATTTTTTTGTTTGATGATGAAAAATAAAAGATATGTTTTAGATTAACATATTTTGTATTGGAGTTTCGATGATTTTGAGTAATAAGGACTTAATTGCAAAAATAATAATTTAAGGGACTAAAATGTGAAATAAATGAAATAAATGGGCTTGTATGAACACTAGGAATATTCGGCCAAACATGGGTACCTTGAAATTTTGCATATTTTGTGTTTTGTGCAATAGGGATTAAATTGTAAAAATTGTAAATGTCAGGGGCAAAATAGTAATTTGCTCATTTATGTGTTTTTGGACTAAATTGAATGAAAATATGTTTGAATGAGCTTAATTTGAATATTTTTAGATCAAGAACCAAAGAAATCGGATTTGGACTAGGGAAAAACGAAAGTTGTCGACTAGCAGCTCGGTCCGTTTTACCGACGTCTGAGGTAAGTTTATAAGCAAATACACATGCCTAAATGTAGTTAAATGTTAAGTATATATGCTGGTATATAATATATGAATTTATACTTGTAAATGCCGAATGTGTATGAGTTTGAAAACTATGTTCGAGCTTTCGATTCGAATAGAGTTTCTGACATTCGAAAGCCCTGTATGAACCTTAGGAATAGTTAGGATACATATGTCATGACACAGGATTCCGACATTTGTGTTCCTTGTGTGTGATTATTGAACCGAAAGTTAAAGGGTAAGTGTACATTTTGTGCTTATATTCGAATGAAGCAATTGAATTGCTAATGTGATATGTTATGTGAAATGTGTTAACATGTGAATAAATAAGCAAGACACTGGAAATGTGTCCGGGCTAAAGTCCCGTAGGCTTCGTGATGGAAATGTATTCGGGCTAAAGACCCGCAGGCTTCGTGCTGGAAATGTATCCGGGCTAAAGTCCCGCAGGCTTCGTGCTGGAAATGTATCCGGGCTAAAGTCCCGCAGGCTTTGTGCTGGTAATATAATTTCGGGTTTTATACCTAGCAGGCCAAGTGCCGATGAATTTGATAAAAGTATACAATTACAAGATCCTACACTAAGTTGACAAATTGAAAGTGCATTACATATTAAGTTGGCCAGGTACGTATCATGTACTCGTATGTGATTTGATTTGAATTAAATTATAAATATATAAAGTGATACATCTATGAATAAGTGTTATGACTATATATGTGAAGTGATTCTATGTTTATATTCAAATATAAACACTTGGTCCTTGTGGAAAGATTTGTGGAAGTATATGATTTATTTTTAGGTAATTACGATCATGGAAAATTAAATGTGAATATGATATTGTATTTTATTCGTTTCAATTGAACTAAAGCTGTTAGTGAAGCATTTTAATGCCTATTTTATATGAGTTCGATCTTGAATGATATGATATACATGTTTAGATAATTTGAATGCAAGGAATGTGTGAAAGAGCAAATTGTAATAAATCTGCTTGGGACAGAATAACGATAGCGTGATTTTGGAAAATCACCATAAATTGTGGAAATTGAATTAGAAGCTGAATAAATTATGTAATTAAAGCTTAATGAGTTTAGTTTCTTATAAAAGAAACCTTGTAAGCAAAAGAATTGTAGATAATGAGATATTTGAAGTGGCGTAAGATAGAGTCAAAATGACTTTGAAATCCCCTGTTGTGTTTTTAGAAAATCATTGTAAATTGTACAATGATGATTATAAGATAAAATTTATATACTTAGAGTCTAGTTTCAAATGAAATAAATGATAACATAATTCGAATTCTGTATAATGAGAAAATTGATTCGTAGTGAAGAGTGGTCAGAATAGTCAAACAGTGAAACAGGGGAAACTTCAATAAAAATCTGGTATTGATTGGTCAAACCAAAAATTCTGAAAATTTGATGGATGGAAGATATATGAGTCTATTTTCAGGAAAAATTAACGGCACTTGATTGGAGTTTCTTAGCTCCAGTTATAAATAATTTAGTGACTATTGCTCAGAAAGACAGCTTGTAGTGAATTTGTGATTTTGTTGCAAACATGGTTAAAACTAATTAATGAGATGCTTTTCGAGTTCTTATGATCTTATTTGTGATTTGAATATTTTGTTTTAATTGAGTTCAGATTCAAGTGAGATGAATTTGCTAAATATGCATTATGTTCATGGATACTTGGCCAAAATGGCAATTACCTAGGAATGATTTCTTGACAATTTGAAATAATCGATCTATAAGTAAATTAATTGTTTGCATTGCTTAAAACTTACTAAGCATTGAAGCTTACTCCGTGTTCTCTTTTCCATTTCTTATAGGTTTATCCTTTAGTTCAAGTTGAAAGAGCCGGAGATATCATCACACTATCGAGTCATTATGTGAGTTGGGAAGATTGTATATCATCATGGTTTAAGGCATGTATAGGATAGACTATAGGTAGAATGATATTTCGACTTTGTATACATTATAGCCATGCGAAGATGGCTTGCTCAATTTGTTTAGAGAAGCCTTATAATTGAACTAATGTGTTGAAATGTTTTAGTTATAACTTGATAGTAGTTATTTTGTTATTAGATATTCGGTTATGTTTTGATAGTTAGTCATTTTGGAAATTTATAAGAGCTCTTATGGAAAATCAATGAGACAGGTTTGCATTGTTGATAATTTATGTCTGGTAAGTATCTTTGACCTTATAAAAGTTTTGTTCAGTCAAGTAATACCTCATAACCTTGTTCCGGCAACGGATACGGGTTAGGAGTGTTACACTTTCACCTTAATTCATACAATATGTATATATATACCAACTTAATATTCACAACTGAAAACCATCCTCAACTCAATCAATTCATTCAATGTAATACATACCATTTAACTACCAATTTGACATGTAAATTCATGCCACAATAAGACCTTTCTCAAGCTTTCATCCACCATAATTCAAATAACCATTTTAACTTCCATAATGTCTTAGTTACAACCATGCCAAAACAAACCATCTTACAAGGCATTATAAACATCTTACAAAAGTCATTAACAACCATTTCTAATAGCCAAACATATATCAATATTAACATCATTTACAAGCCAAATCTCATGGTTGTAATCTCAACCAAAATACCATATCTAGCCTATACATGCCATATACCATAAATGTATAATTCAAAAGTACCAACTTAGATGTTTGATAGTGCGATGATGTTCCCGATGACTCCTGGATCTGAGCTAGCCTTGATTCACTATAAAACATTGAAAATTAACATGAAGTAAGCTTCATAGCTTAGTAAGCTCGTATGTGAATAACTTAACTCATCGTATAAATGAAAATCAACCAATTACACATGGCAAAACCATATACACATTAACTACAAACCTTTCTCATGTCTCCAAACATAATCAAATACAAACTCATCGAACTTTCACTATTTAATACTCGAATAGGATTTGCACATACCTATATCGTCTCATACTAACCTCTTTCTCAACCATATTATTCATTTACCCATTAAACCATTCAGAATAGAAATCGAATACTCAAGAGTCTCGTACGATAAGTACCTATACCATGGCCTGTAGCCAAATCAAGGTAACTTATCCAAAGAACTATTATCATGGCCCGAAGCCAAACCATCTGATATGCATGGCCCAAAGCCAAATCGGTAAAATACGCACCCGAAGTGCTAATATCATGGCCCGAAGCCAACTCAATGTATCACTTATTGACATATCAATAGTATCCAAAACTATTCTTAAGGTTCAATCGAGCTTTCACACTTTTCGTTTCTATTATCGAATGCATTCATAGCGAAACCCCCTAACCCGTATCCATCGTCGGACTAAGATTAAAGGCGTTACCAGATAAATCGGAACATCTTACACAAACATTACCATAGAGTCTCTTATATAGGTCATCGGGACCTTAAACATGCATTAGAAAGGGGTCAGGACTAAATCGAGCCCATACAAATTTTTTTCGAAACTTATACATTTTTCAAAGTTGTACAGCTCACACGCCCGTGTGAACAGGCCGTGTGCCTCACACAGCTTTAGACACACCCGTGTGTTTAGGCCATGGCAAAACATGGCATACATACTGACTTATCCACACGGCAGGAGACACACTCGTGTGCCTTGGCTGTGGTTGAAACTAACTTGGGTTACATGGCTGACCACAAGCCCATTTGTCTAGCCCGTATACCCTTCGAAATGGCCACACACGCCCATGTGCCAAGGCTGTGTGCCTTACACGACCACCAGACATGCCCGTGTGTCTAGGCCGTGCTCGAGACTAACTTGCTTCTAAAAGAAACATTGAAGGACACGGTTGAGGCACACGCCCGTGTGCTCAACCGTGTGGGCAAATATAGGCCATTTGCAAGGCCAAATTGCCACCCATTAAGGGTCTTCCCTACAAGCATCAAAACTAAAACATTTTATACCAAATTCTCATCTATTTCACAACCAAAACATACATCTTTCATGCCATTTCATTATCAACAAATTTCATGCATAACTTCCATACCAAAACATGCTAAATCATAAACCAAAGTCATACCAAAACATATATTTCATCATCTTAATTCATTCTATTCATTCTCATGCCAAAACTAACCAATTTCACAAATAAGCATATACTAAGAAGTTACCAAATTGAAAACTCCTGGTCATTCCTGATCATATCATATTAGCATAATTGCATCACATAATTTATTCCAAAAACTTATTCACATACACAACCAAAACCAAGCGACTTCACATGGCTAATGTTCACAACTCAAAACATAATCACATACTTCCAGCCTATACATGCCATACTCCAATATTTACACTTTCAAAATGTACCAAAATAGAGTTTAATAGTGTGGTGATAATCCTCGACGATCCCCGACCTGCCAGTAGCTTCGATATCTATAAAACAGTTGAAAAACAAATAGAGTAAGCTTTCAAAAGCTTAGTAAGCCATATACAAATAAACTTATCATTCAAAACATGAAAACATCATCAAATTACATATATTCCATGGCTAATACTATCTCAAACCACATAGTTCATATACATTTCACATATTCCCAATTCATTTACACATATAGCATATTTTCTCATACTTATAACACATATCATCACTTATACATATGCTTACCTTTTATTCTCAAACATAGTATACATTTCTAACGTACCTGAATCGGATACACATTTCATATAATCATTCGTTTCTTGGAATACCCGTTGAACTATTCGGAATCATAAGGATACGTGGATAGCTTAGAAAGCTCATACAATGCCAACATCCCAGACGTGGTATTACATGTAATCAAATATCGATGCCACTGTCCCAGACAAGGTCTTACACGAAATCAAATACGATGCCAATGTCCCAGACATGGTCTTACACGTAAATCATAAGTCGATGCCAACGTCCTAGACGTGGTCTTACACGAAAACACATATCAGATCCTATGTCATGGCATATGTATCATAACTATTCCTATGGTTCATAGGGGCTTTTTGGACGTCAGAACCTTGTCGATACATTCTCGGATATCTCATATTCAAGGCATAAAGTCATTCATCATTTTTCAATAGCATATAGGTATAAATAAACCATTTCAAATACATTTATTTTTATATAGACTTACCTCGTATGAATTCGGACAAACGGAGTCGACTACTCGACGACTATCGATTATCCCCCGATCTAATTCCATTTTCTTTTGTTCTTGATCTAAACAAATTCAAATTTAATCTAAACAAATTCAAATTTAACTCTTTTATTCACCAAATCATTCAAATTAATCCACAAACACACATTTACAAAAATTTACAAATTAGCCCTCACATTTTCACATTTTAACACTTTATTTCTTAACTCACAAAATCACAAAATACACATAATTTCCATATACCCATGTTAGGCCGAATTCTCATAGTATTCATATAAGTCCATATGTTCCATTTATTTTACATTTTAGTCTCTCAAAATCTCGTTTTTACAATTTAGCCCAAAATACTCAAATTCACCAAAAATTCAAAGACAAAATATGTTAGGTTAACATCAAACTTCCATATACTATCATCAAACTTCATAAAACTCATAATTTTATCAATGGCTCAACTCAAAATCATCAACAAAACCCAAAATTTAGGCATAGGCTTGATAGAACACTAAGCAACGATCACAAAAACATAGAAATTATCAAAAACGAATCAAAAATCATACCTCAATTGGACTTTAGCATAGCCAAACCCTAAACTTGAGTTTTATTTCTTTTTCCTTGCTAATTTTGGCTAACATGGATGATAAATGACTTGATTTTCATGCTTTTATTTATTTTAATTAACATTAATATACATTTTACCATTTTACCCTTAAATTAAAACGTTAATAAACCATTATATTAAGGCCATTAATGTCCACTCATATGTTCAATGATCAAATAACAACATAGGGACCTCTAAATTATAAAGACATAACAAATAGGCACTTTAGCAAATAGAACACATCTTTTACATTTTACGCGATTGGGTCATTTTATCAAATTAAGCACACAAACGATTAAATTTTCATACAGAACTTTCACACATGTCAATTCACATATAATAAGCACGAAAAATAATATTAAAATATTTTTTGACTCGGATCTATGGTCTCAAAACCACTATTCTGACTAGGGTCTAAATCGGGCTGTTACAACTCTCCCCCCTTAGGGATTTTCGTCCCTGAAAATCTTACCATTAAACAGATTCGGATATTGTTGTCTCATAGCATCTTTGGGCTCCCACTTAGCCTCTTCAATACCGTGTTGATGCCACATTACTTTTACTAACAGAATTTTCTTATTTCGTAGTTCTTTAACCTCGCGAGCCAATATACGGATCGGTTCTTCTTCATAGGTCATATCAGACTGAATCTGAATCTCAGACGAAGGAATTACATGCGAAAGATCAGATCTGTATCGTCAAAGCACCGATACATGAAACACATTATGAATATTTTCTAACTCTGGTTGCAACAATAATCTATAAGCAACCGGCCCAATACGTTCGATAATCTCATATGGCCCGATGAACCTCGGACTCAATTTGCCTTTTCTGCCAAATTGAAGCACTTTTTTCCACAGAGAGACTTTTAGAAACACTTTGTCGCCAATTTCAAATTCAATATCTTTTCATTTCAAATCTGCATAAGATTTCTAATGATCGGAAGCTATTTTCAAACTATCTCGAATTACTTTCACTTTCTATTCAGTCTCTTTATCAAATCAACCCTGTAAATCTTATTCTCATTGAGCTCAGTCCAATACAAAGGTGTATAGCATTTTCTACCATATAAGGCTTCGTACGGTGCCATTTTAATGCTCGATTGAAAACTATTATTGTATGTGAATTCAATCAATGGTAAATATTGTTCCCACGAACCTTCAAACTCAAGAATGCAACATCTCAACATATCCTCGAGAATCTGGCTAATCCGCTTGGATTGACCATTCGTCTATGGGTGAAAAGTAGTAGTGAAATGTAATTTCATACCTAAAGCCTCTTGCAGTTTCTTCCAAAACCGTGAACTGAATCTCAAATCTCTATCTGACACAATAGACAAAGGCGCACCATGCAATCTCATAATAGCGGAAATGTATAACTCAACTAATTTTGTAACACCCCACACCCGTACTCTATGTCAGGACGGAATACGAGGCGTTACCTAACTTGAACACATACATTCACACGTTCCTTAGTCATAAAAATTTGGTTAAATTTAAAAATTTTCCAATATTTATCAAAAATTCCATGATAAAGGCCTATGAGGCTCCAAACGTTCATTTAAAACCATTCGAAAATGATTTGGGTCTTTCCACGAACTCTGAAAAATATTACTAGACACAGGGGCACACGCCCATGTGGTAGGGCCAACACGCCCATGTGACTAATTCGACATGGTCGTGCTGTTGCCCCGTGTGTCTCACACGACCTAAGCATCTCGGGACACGCCCGTGTCCCATGCCTGTGTGAATTTAATTCAAAATTCACACATACAGGGGTTTTCACACGGCCTAACACTCGCCCGTGTCTATAGCCTGTGTCCCTCACACGGCCATGACATGCCCATGTCTTAGCTCATGAGTAAAAACTTGGACATTCTATTTCTGACATCAGCAATCCTTAAGGGCCACGCGGCTAAGGCACACACCCGTATGCTAGGCCGTGCCCTTCACACGGCTGAGACACACGCCTATGTCTCTGCCCGTGTGTTTACTATTATGCACACTGACTTGCAAATTTTAAGTATAGGGGACACACGGCTGGATCACACACCCATGTGGCAGACTGTGTGTCACACATGGCCAAGACACACGCCTGTGTGCCTACCCATGTGGACAAAATAAGGCTATTTACCAAGCCTCTTTGCCACCCTTACTTACACAACCTGCATAAGATCACTCTATACCAATACAAAGGCACATCATATAGCTAGAACAACCACAATAGACAACATTTCATTTGTGCAATTTATTCATCCATAAAAATAACATCTTCTATATATATATATATATCAAAATGAATATTGACCATTATCCATGACCTTATACAAAATAAAGGGATTTATCCCAAGCCAACACATTTGGCAAATTTCTCAATGACACAAAACATTAAAGTCTAAGCTCTATACATGCCATACTCAAAAACAAGAAATCTAACTATATCGAGTGCTTCAGATGATAGTGTGATCGTAGCCTCCGACGTCTGTTGGTCCTCGAGCTATTTAGGCGATATTATAAGAAAATGGAAAAGAGAGGGAGTAAGCATAAAGCTTAGTAAGTAGCATGTAAATACATAACAACAACTTTACCATTCATCAACATGCTCTTAATATAAAATAGGCATAAACACAACTTACTCGTCACTATCTAATACACATCATATAATATATATTGAACTCACGTCTCATACATACCGAATAGGTACCTGTATCACTCACAACACGGTTATAATTTTTTCATTAACTTAAACCATAACTCTCACTGTTGAATAATTCGGAACACTACTAGATATTCAATAAGCCTCAAACATGGGGTAGGATGCCGATGCCATGTCCTAGACATGGTCTTACACTAGCTCATCTCGTAGCCGATGCATGTCCCAGACATGTCTTACACTGGCTTACATCTCAAGGCCGATGCACGTCCCAGACACGTCTTACACTAGCTCTCATCTCAATGCTGATGCCATGTCCCAGACATGGTCTTACATTGGCTCTCGTAATTTGGCCGATGCATGTCCCAGACACTAGCTCAAAATAATCTATACATCATGGCATGAATATCCGATTTATTTTCTATGGTTCTAACGGGAATTCTACTATCTCAATTGTCATCATGCATTCTCATCTCCACAATCAAGCAATTCATGCTAAATTAATTCAACACATATAATGAAAATGTAGTTGTATTATTTGCATACAACTTATCTCAGGCTACAAAATATAAGTGATTGATCGGTTTAATCTACTTGTTTGGCCTTCCCTCGGTGTAAGTTCAGATTTTGTATTTCTTGATCTAAGATAACAAAAATTCACAAATTTAATCATTTTATCGATCTAGGCACTCAATAATTTATAATTGGGCAAAATGATCATTTTGCCCCTAGACTTTTGCAAAATTACCATTTTACCCCTAAGTTCGAAAATTGATTTTTATCGAATTTCTTCATATACTAAGCCTAGTTGAACCCTTTTTACTCTTATAGCAACCCAAAATTTCCATTATTTCTCACATTTATCATCAAATTTTCAACTTATGCAAAATAACCCCTATTAGGGTTTTTATGAGAAATCTTTTTACAAAAGTTGTTTATTTCACATCTAATACTCATATTCTTCCATAAAATTTTAGAAAACTACATGAACACTCTCATGGTAAAACCATAGACTTCCAACCATTTTGCAAAATGGTCCCCTCATTTGAAAGTTCATGCTTCAAGGGGTCCAAAAATGTAAAAATCAACAAGAAAACTCATCAAGATCACTTCCTTGTGAGGGAACTAAGTGGCTGAAAATTTCAAGCTCTCAAAACCCCTATTTTGCTAGTATTTTCAGTGGTGAAGAAGGAGAGGTAAAGATGACATCTTTTTCTCCTTATTTTATTTTTATTCTAGTCAAAATTGGTCATCAACCAACCTAATTTTGACCATTTCTCTTTCTTTTGTCTCTTATGGCTGGCTAGCACTCTTTCTAGGGTCTATTTGCCCTTTAAAGACCCCCCAATTTAAGTTTCATGGCAAATTAACACCCTTAGCTATCAATTTAAGACTTTTGAATTTTCTGCGATTTAGTCCTTTTTCGCAATTAAGCTCACAAACGCTAAAATTACTTTACCAAATTTTTCATGCACTCATATAATAATGTCACAACACATAAAATAATATTTAAAATAATTTCCCTGACCTCAGTTTAGTGGTTTAAAAACACTGTTCCGACTAGGCCCAAAATCGGGCTATTACAAATTTATCAAGTGAATAGTCAGATCGTACCGGAATAAAATGAGCTGATTTCATCAATCGATCCATTACAACCCAAATTGCATCTTTCTTTCTCAGAGATAGGGGCAAACCCAAAACAAAATCCATCGTCTCTTTATCCCATTTCCAGTCTGGAATCATAATCGGTTGTAATAAACCAGACGGTACCTGATGTTCAGCTTTAACCTGCTGAGAAATCAAACATTTAGAAACAAAGTTGGAGATAACTCTTTTCATTCCATACTAACAGTAATGCTGTTTTAGATCGTTATACATTTTATTACTTCCTGGATGCACAGATAACCGACTACTATGAGCTTTGTTCAAAATCATCTGAATTAACTCTGAATTTCTCGAAACACAAACCCGACCTCTAAATCTCAAACAATCCCCATTATCAACTCAAAATTCAGAATCAAAATGCAAATCAAACTGAGCTCATTTTGCTAAAATCTCATTATTAACCTTCTGAGCATCAATAATCTACTGTAAGAACAAATGTTTCGCTTTAAATTCCATTAAAACCAAACCATCATAAAAAAAAGCTAAATGAGCATTCATAGCATGTAATGCAAACTATGATTTTCGACTTAAAGCATCAGCAACAACATTTGCTTTTCCTGGAATAAACGTGACAGATTCAAATCTTTCTGAGTCATCAAATATTTCAAACTTTTATGATCGGAATAAATGTGATATTTCTCACCAAACAGACAGTGGCGCCAAATCTTCAAAGCAAATACAATCGCAGCTAACTCAAGGTCATGTGTCAGATAATTCTTTTCGTGAGGCTTCAACTATCTTGAGGCATAAGCTATGACTTTGCCTTCTTGCGTCAAAACACAAACTGTTCAACGAAGCATCACTGTAAATTACAAATTCTTTACCTGATTCTGGTTGTACTAATACTAGAGCTTCAGTCAATAGGGCTTTCAACTGATCAAAACATTTCTGACACTTTTCAGACCACTCAAATTTCACATCTTTCTGAAGCAATTTCGTCAACGGAGTCACAATCATTGAAAAGCCTTTTACAAAGGGTCTATAATAACCGGCAAGTCCTACTTCAGAAACATTTCTCGGAGGCTTCCAATCCAGAATAGCTGAAATCTTGTTTAGATAAACTTGAATACCTGATGCTGACACAATATATCCTAGAAAACCAACTTCGCGCAACCAGAACTCACATTTGCTAAATTTCGCATACAACTACTTTTCTCGTAAAGTCTATAACGCTATTCTCAGATGTTCCGCATGCTCAGATTATCACACGAATAAATCAAAATGTCATCAATGAATACAAGATCTAAATACGATCTAAAAATTCTGTTCATCAAATCCATAACGATAGCAGGTGCATTCGTTAACCCGAAAGGCATAACTAAGAATTCATAGTGTTCGTACCTCGTTCGAAAAGAAGTTTTCGAAATGTCTGAATTTTTTACTCTCAACTGATAATAACCCGATCTGATATCTATCTTCAAAAATACGATTTCTCCTTTCAACTGATCAGACAAATCATCAATTCTGGGCAGATGATATTTATTCTTAATAGTCACTTTGTTCAACTGACGATAATCAATACACATTCTCATCTAGCACCCCAAGGTGAGAAATTTTGTCTTGCGAATCCTCTATTGGTCAATTCTTGCAACTAAGACTTTAATTCTTTTAACTTGGTTAGAGACATTCTATATGGAGCTATCAAAATTGGAGTAGTTCCCTGTACTAACTCAATGCCAAATTTAACTTTTCGAATCAGAGGTAATCCTAGAAGTTCATCAGGAAACACATCAGAGAACTCACAAACAATAGGTACTGATTCCACTTTCTTTTCTGTTACTTTCAAATCAATCACATAAGCAAAGTAAGCTTCACATCCTTTTCTCACAATACTCAGAGCTTTCATTGAAGATATCACAGCCAGTAACCCATTCAAATCACTAGATTCAGTTCGGACTATTTCATCATTCTTGCATCTCAAATCAGTAGTTTTCCGTTTATAGTTCACAATGGCATCGTGCAACGTTAGCCAATCCATACCCAAAATTATGTCAAACTCATCAAAAGGTAATAACATTAGATCAGCCAGAAAACAAATATCTCGAAACATTAATGGACAATTCTTGCAGACTTTATCAACCAAAATATATTTGCCTAAGGGGTTCGATACTTTAATCACAAATTCAGTAGACTCTACAGGCAAAGTCTTACTAGATACTAAATTCATGCATACGTACGAATGTGTTGATCCAGGATCTATCAAAGCAATCACAGAAGTATCATAAAGTGTGAAAGTACCAGTTATAACATCTGGAGACGAAGCTTCCTCATGAGCTCCGATAGCATAGACTCTGGCAGATGCTTTAGCCTCAGATCGAACAGTAGTGTCTTTAGTCCCTCTTTGACTACCACTTACATTTCCTGTATTTTTGGGAGGTATGCATTGCCACTAGGCCTCAGATTTTGTACAATTTCTTGTTCGATAGACTTAGGGCAATCACAGATGAAATGATCTAATGATCCACATTTGAAACAAGTCCGATCATACAGTTTACAATTACCAGGATGTCTTTTACCACAGTGTTTACACTTGGGTCGATAGGATCTAGCATTTCCAACACTAGTAACAGAAGTAGCTGGAGCTTTAAAGCTCGAATGCGATCTAACACGATCTCTACTCGAATGTCCCATATTAGCCTTTGAACGGCTATTATCATCTCGAAATTTTTTTGTTGCTGAATGAAATGACTTGCTCGATGATCTTTTTCGTACTTCTCTAGCTTCTAAATCGTCTTTTCTTTTCTCTTTCCTGAGCTTTTCAGCTTTACATGCTCGTTCCACAAGTATAACAAATTCTTTTATTTCTAAAATCCCGACTAACAAACGAATATCTTCATTCAAACCATCATCGAATATCTTGCACATGATTGCTTTATTCGAAACATATTCTCGAGCATACTGACTTAATCTTACAAATTTTTGCTCATATTTTGTAACAGACATACGGCCCTGTTTAAGCTCAAGAAACTCTTTGTGTTTTTGATCGATGAATCTCTGACTGATGTATTTCTTCCAGAATTTAGCTTGGAAGAAATCCCAAGTAACTCGTTCTCTTGGAACTTCGGATATCAATGTCTTCCACCAATGATATGCTGTATCTCTCATAAGTGACACAATATATTTTATGTATTCATCCGAAGTCAATGATAATTCATCGAATACTCTTATCGTATTCTCTAACCAAAACTCAGCTCTTTAGCATCATCATTCGTAGTAGCACCGAATTCTTCAGCCCCATATTTTCTAATTTTGTCAACTGGAGGCTTATTTAACTGAGTCGGATTAGCTTGTGACATGACAGGAGCTTGCGGAGGATTTACCAGGGGTGAAGGTTATGGCACAGCCGGATTAGTACGGATATATTGGGTGAACCAATCATTTATCATTTGATAGAAGGCTTGTTTAGCCTCTCCATCATAGCTACTCCCATTGCTTTCGACATCGTCTGCTATGGATCGTTCGAGATCCATTTGCTATATAAAATACATTTTTATTGTCAGGATTCATCACACTATCGCAGTTAATAAATATGACATGTATAGCTAGAGTCACATACGCTATGATAGTCCTACAATTGATTAAATCATAGCTCTGATACCAATAAAATGAAACATCCCTTACCCGTATCCGTCGCCGGATTAAGATTAAAGGCGTTCCTAGACAAATCGAAACATCTTACACAAAATTCATATACATCATCCACC
Source organism: Gossypium anomalum (assembly GCA_025698475.1). Taxonomy (NCBI): domain Eukaryota; kingdom Viridiplantae; phylum Streptophyta; class Magnoliopsida; order Malvales; family Malvaceae; genus Gossypium; species Gossypium anomalum. The sequence goes on from CM046957.1 coordinate 17,504,641, forward strand.
ATCATAGTCAAACATTACATAGAGTCCCTTATATAGGTCATCGAGACCTTAAACATGCATTAGAAAGGGGTCGGGACTAAACCGGGTCCATAGAAATTTTTTTCAAAACTTATACATTTTTCAAAGTTGTATAGGTTACACGCCCGTGTGAACAGGCCGTGTACCTCACACGGCTTTAGACACACCCATGTGCCTAGGCCGTGGCAAAACAGGGCATACATACTGACTTATCCACACGGCCAGAGACACGCTCGTGTGCCTTGGCCGTGGTCGAAACTGACTTGGTTCACACGTCTGACCATACGCCCATGCACCCTTCGAAATGGCCACACACGCCCATGTGCCAAAGCTGTGTGCCTTACATGGCCACCAAACACGCTCGTGTGTCTATGCCATACTCGAGACTGACTTGCTTCTAAAAGAAACATTGAAGGACATGGTTGAGACACACGCCCGTGTGCTCAACTGTGTGGGAAAATATAAGCCATTTGCAAGCCAAATTGCCACCCATTAAGGTTCTTCCCTACAAGCATCAAAACAAAAACATTTTATACCAAATTCTCAACTATTTCACAACCAAATCATACATCTTTCATGCCATTTCATTATCAACAAATTTCATACATAACATCCATACCAAAACATGTTAAATCATAAACCAAAGTCATACCAAAACATATATTTCATCATCTCAATTCATTCCATTCATTCTCATGCCAAAACTAACGAATTTCACAAATAAACATATACTAAGAACTTACCAAATTGACCAATTCTCTTGGCCATTCCTGATCATATCATATTAGCATAATTGTATCACATAATTCTTACCAAAAACTCATTCACATACACAACCAAAACCAAATCACTTCACATGGCTAATGTTCACAACTCAAAACATAATCACATACTTCCAGCCTATACATGCCATACTCAATATTTACACTTTCAAAATGTACCAAAATAGAGTTTGATAGTGTGGTGATAATCCTCGACGATCCCCGAGCTCTCAGTAGCTTCGATATCTATAAGACAGTTGAAAAACACACAAAGTAAGCTTTCAAAAGCTTAGTAAGCCATATACAAATAAACTTATCATTCAAAACATGAAACCGTCATCAAATTACATATATTCCATGGCTAAATACTATCTTAAACCACATAGTTCATATCCATTTCACATATTCCCAATTCATTTACACATATAGCATATTTTCTCATAGTTATAACACAGATCATCACTTGTACATATGCTTACCTTTTATTCTCAAACATAGTATACATTTTTAACGTACTTGAATCGAATATACATTTCATATAATCATTCATTTCTCAGAATGCCCGTTGAACCGTTCGAAATCATAAGGATACGCAGATAGCTCAGAAAGCTCGTACAATGCCAATGTCCTAAATGTGGTCTTACATGTAATCAAATATTGATGCCACTGTCCCAGACAGGGTCTTACATGGAATCAAATATGATGCCAATATCCTAGACATGGTCTTACACGTAAATCACAAGTCGATGCCAACGTCCTAGATGTGGTCTTACACGAAAATACGTATCGGATCCTATGTCATGACATATGTATCATAACTATTCCTATGGTTCATACAGGGCTTTTTGGATGTTAGAACCTTGTCGATACTTTCTCGAATATATCATATTGAAGGCATGAAGTCATTCATCATTGTTCAATAGCATATAGGCATAAATAAACCATTTCAAATACATTTATTTGTATATAGACTTACCTCGTACGGATTCAGACGAACGGAGTCGACTATTCGACGACTATCGATTTCCCCCGATCTAATTCCATTTTCTTTTGTTCTTAATCTAAATAAATTCAAATTTAACTCTTTTATTCACCAAATCATTCAAATTAATCCACAAACACACATTTATGGAAATTTACAAATTAGCCCTCACATTTTCACATTTTAACACTTTAGTCTTTAACTCACAAAATCACAAAAAACACATAATTTCCATATACCCATGTTAGGCCGAATTCTCATAGTACTCATATAAGTCCATATGTTCCATTTATTTTACATTTTAGTCTCTCAAAATCTCATTTTTACAATTTAGCCCAAAATACTCAAATTCACCAAAAATTTAAAGACAAAATATGTTAACCCAACTTCAAACTTCCATATACTATCATCAAACTTCATAAAACTGATAATTTCATTAATGACTCAACTCAAAATCATCAACAAAATAAAAAAATTTAGGCATGGGCATGATAGAACACTAAGCAACGATCACAAAAAAGTAGAAATTATCAAAAATGGATCAAAAATCATACCTCAATTGGACTTTAGCATAGCCAAACCCTAAACTTGAGTTTTCTTTCTTTTTCTTTGCTAATTTCGCTAACATGGATGATAAATGACTTGAATTTAATGCTTTTATTTATTTTAATTAACATTAATATACATTTTACCATTTTACCCTTAAATTAAAACATTAATAAACCATTATATTAAGGCCATTAATGTCCACTCATATGTTCAATGGTCAAATAACAACATAGGGACCTCTAAATTATAAAGACATAGCAAGTAGGCACTTTAGCAAATAGAACACATCTTTTACATTTTACGCGATTGGGTCATTTTATCAAATTAAGCACACAAACGATTAAATTTTCATACAAAACTTTCACACATGTCAATTCACATATAATAATCATGGAAAATAATATTAAAATATTTTTCTGACTCGGATCTGTGGTCCTAAAACTACTATTCTGACTAGGCTCTAAACCGAGCTGTTACACATAGAGTCATTTTCACAATTCATACATTATCCATAATATCGTTTTAACAATTTATGCAATATTAAAGCATTTTAACATACATTTATAATGTAATCATCACATACGAACTTACCTCGTATTCGGAATTGACAGATCGGGTCGACTACTCAATAACTTAGCCTTTCCCCCGATCTAAATCCGAATTCTTTCTTTCTTGATTAACTGATTTATTCATCTACTCATTCAATTAATCCAAAAATACACATTTGGGCATTTTTACACATTAGCCCATAAACTTTCGCATTTAATCAATTTAGTCCCTATTTCACAAATACACACAATTCACACAATTCAACAAAACTCATGCATGGCCGAATTATATATATGTCCCTAGCCGCCCAAAACTTTCATTTATTTCACATTTCAACCACAGAATTTGCACATTTCACAATTTAATCCCTATTATGCATTTTCATCAAAAATCTCTTAACAAAACATGTAAAACTATCATCAAGCTTTCATATTTCAACATTAAAAATCAAAGAACACATAGATTCAATAATGGTAACTCTCAAAATCTTTAACAGTTTCAAAATTTAAGGTATGAGCTAGCTAGAATATGAAGAAACGATCTCAAAAACATTAAAATCATTAAAAACGGATCGAAAAATGGACTTACAAGTAAGGTTGAACTATGGCCGAATGCTAGGTGTTCTAAGATGGCTTTCCTTTCTTCAAAAATCGGTTGAGAAAGATAAACATGCATGTTTTTATTTTATTTTCATTACTTAATAACTTTTAATTAAAAATTACACTATTAACCTTACTAATAAAATATTAAAATCACATAATGGTGGTCCAAAATTGTCCACTCATCTTTCAAATGGCTTAATTAACATTTAAGGCCACCATAATTAACAGCCAAAGCTATTTGACACCTTTAACTAATAGAACATGCATTTTACATTTTACGCGATTTAGTCCTTTTTCACAAATTCAGCATTCAAACGGTCAAATTTCTTTATGAAACTTCCACACAATAATTCTATCATGTCATAAACTTTAATAAAATGATAAAATAAATATTTTGACTTCAAATTTGTGGTTCTGAAACCACTGTTCTGATTTCACTCAAAAATGGGTTGTTACAATAAACATTACTATACAATCCAAATAATTATTTAACATGTATATATAATTATTAGTAATTAAAAAAAGTATAACCTTAACTAATCATTGGTTCAAATGAAAAACTAACCATTTTACCACTATATGAACTTACCTCGACTAAAATGATTGTAAAAACTGAATTGAGAGCTAATCTGAGACTTTTACTTTTCCATGATTCAAATCCAGTTGTTGCTTATCTTAATCTAAATAAAAATTTCATCCAATTAGAACCCCAGCCCTTACTGAAGCCAAAGCACGCCACAAGCCACCACGCCACAAGGCTTCCTTGTGTTAGCAAACCACCACGTTTATTTAAATGGCCTAGGTGCCAGCGTCCAGGGATTCTTAAAGTGAAAAAAATAAGAATATAGCAAAAGCCAAAACCTGACCCCATAACTTCCCTGACACCCCCAAACACACCCAAACCATTCATCCACCACACCAAACGTGCAGATTGAGTGAAACCAAACAAACTTACAGACCCCAAATTTTAGGGCGTTACAACTTTTCCCCCTTTAAAGAAATTTTAGCCTTGAAATTTACCTGGTCAGAATAAATGAGGGTACTGATGTAGCATTGCCTCCTCCGACTCCTACGTGGCCTCTTCTACGCCGTGATTGCGCCACAACACTTTGACTAGCGAAACTGATCTCTTCCTCAAAACTTTAACATCACGCGCCAATATCTGTACTAGTTCCTCCTCGATCGATAAATCAGGCCTAACTTTAATTTCCTCAATCGATACGATATGCGAGGGATCAAAACGATACCGCCTAAGTATTGAAACGTGGAACACATCATGAATTCTCTCCAGTTCTGGAGGCAATTCAAGTTGATACGCGACCAGTCCTACACGCTTAAGTATCCGGTAAGGCCCAATAAATCTAGGGCTAAGCTTGTCCTTCCGTCCAAACCTCAAAATTTTCTTCCACAGTGACACTTTAAGAAAGACATAATCTCCCACAGCTTACTTGATCTCTCTTCGTTTTAGGTCTGCATAAGACTTCTGTCTATCAGACGCCTCCTTCAACTGGTCTCAAATCAGTTTTACCTTGTCCTCTGTATCAGAAATTAATTCCAGCCCCAAAATCTACCGCTCACCCAACTTAGTCCAACAAGTAGGAGTACGACACCTACGACCGTATAACGCCTCATAAGGTGCCATTCAAATACTTGACTGGTAACTGTTGTTATACGCAAATTCTGCCAACGGTAAATAATCTTCGCAACTGCCTCTGAAATCAATTACACAACCTCTTAACATGTCTTCTAATATCTGAATCACCTTTTCAGATTGCCCATCCGTCTGAGGATGAAACGTCGTACTGAAATCCAGTCTTGTACCCAAAGCCTCGTGTAGCTTCTTCTAGAACCGGGATGTGAACCTAGGATCTCTGTCTGATATGATAGAAATTGGCACCCCATGCAGTCTTGTAATCTTAGCCACATACAACTTAGCTAATTTTTATAATGAATAGTCAGTGCGAACTGGTATAAAATGAGCAGACTTAGTTAACCGATCCACAACTACCCAAATAGAATCCTTTTTAGTAGGCATCAAGGGTAGCCCACTCACAAAATCCATGGTTACTCTCTCCCACTTCTAGAGCGAAATTTTAACTTGTTGCAATAATCCAAAAGGTAGTTGATGCTCAGCCTTAACTTGGTGGCAAGTCAGGCACTTACTCACATAATTCGTAACTTCACGTTTAAACCCTGGCCACCAGTACGACTCACGAAGGTCTCGATATAATTTGTTTCCACCCGGATGTATAGCATATGGACTGCCATGCGCCTCATGCAATATAGATTGCCCCATATCATGATCTCTAGGCATACAAACTTTCCCACGGAAACATAATACCCCTCACTGTTCAACCCAAATTCCACAGTCTCACTTTTCTGAACTTCTCTAAAACGAGGAACCAACGACTCATCCAACAACTATTTCCCCTTAATTAGATCTGTCCAAGTCGGTCTCACTTGCAATTCAGCTAATAAACTACCATCATCGTACACGCTGAGACGAGCAAACATTGCTCTCAAATCAGACACCACTCTACGGCTCAGTACGTCAACTACCACATTAGCTTTACCAAGATGGTATTCAATTGAACAGTCATAGTCTTTAAGCAACTCAATCCATCTTCATTGCCTAAGATTTAAATCCTTCTGAGTAAGAAGGTACTTGAGGCTCTTATGCTCCGTGTAAATAATCATCCTTCGCCATACAAATAATGCCTCTAAATCTTCAGTGCGAAAACCACCGCAGCTAACTCCAAATGATGAGTGGGATAATTCACCTCGTGCCACCTTTTTGTCTTGCATTAACACACAACCCAACCCCACATGAGATGCATCATTGTAAACAGTAAATTCCTTTCGAGACTCTGGCTAATCAACACAAGGGCTTCAGTTAGCACTTTCTTCAGTTTCTCAAAACTCTCTTGCTACTCACCAGTCCAAACAAACGACACTCCTTTTTGCAATAACTTAGTCAGGGGTGAGGCAATTAGTGAAAACCCTTCCATAAACAGTCTATAATAACCAACCAAACCCAGAAAGCTTCGAATCTCGGATATAGTCTTTGGTGGTTTCTAATCCAATATGGCTTTAATTTTTCGAGGATCAACCGTAATCCCTTCGACAGACACCACATGACCTAAAAACATCACCTTACGCAGCCAGAACTCACACTTGCTGAATTTGGCATACAATTGCTTCTGCCTTAAAATTTGCAGAACCGTACGAAGATGTATATCATGATCATCCTCGGTTCTTGAATACACCAAAATATCATCTATGAACACCACTACGAACTGATCTAAATAGGGTTAAAACACCCAGTTCATCATGTCCATAAAAGTAGCTGGGGCAATCGTTAACCCAAATGGCATCACAAGGAACTCGTAGTGACCATAACGAGTCCTAAAAGCTGTCTAATAAACAGTAATTTATATGTATTTTTATCCCATACTTAACACATTTATGAATGATTTCTCCTTAGATTTGGTGAATTTGATGCTCCTAATCCTTTAATTTCATGTTTTATACTTATGTGAGCATAGGAGAGCAAAAAGAACAAGAAACGGGCCAAAAACAGAGAAAATGGATAGATATGGGAAAACAACACGGCCCGAACTTCCTCTCACGGGCATCACACACACCTGTGCCATTCTAGCAGGCTTGAACACAGCCTAAAACAACCTCAACACGGGCGTGTTGATCTCTCAGCCTTGACCATGGCCTAAAGTAATCGCACACGGGCGTGTCCCTGCCGAGCCCTAGTTAAGTTATATTCGGAAAAGGGCGACTTGCAGGGCTTTTAGGCATTCTAAAGACTATTTAAACACCATAGAGGAGGACTAAAAGACACACGGAGAGTGGGGAGTAAGGAATTACTCCAAGAAAGCTGATTGATCCATCTTAGAAGCCGGATTCATCATCAAGATTGAAGATCTCTCCTTAATTTCCCTTCAGGAGTTTTGGGTTTTCTTTATGTTTTGTATTCATTATTCTTCTGAGATGTTTTCCTTTTTAGTTATGAACTAAATTACCTAAATACCTAAGGGGAATGAAACCTAAAATGAATCTTGTTATTATTATCTGAATTGTATGATAAATATTTAACTTGTTCTTAATTATGTGTTCTTAATTCTTGTTTCGGTATTTTAGGATATTGATTCATGTTAATGCTCTTATTTGGAGGATGAATAGTCCCTATCTAAGAGTAACTTTGTTGTAATTAAGCGGAGTTGATTGCATGCCTAGAGATAGGGTGACAAGATTTTGCCGGATTAGGGTGAAACCTAATAAGGGGATCCATATATTGAGTTAATGCAACGTTAGGGCGTTAATTAAAAAGAGATTTCAATTATTCAACCTAGGGTTAGACGTTATTAGTCTTGAATAGGGATAATAACATAACTTAGGGGTTTTTACGGAACAAGTTGAATGAATAAATCGTCCGATTCAGAACCAAATAACAAGTGAAGTATAGGTGGATATTTCCTTGGGTATTGTCTTAAATCAATCGTTTTTCCCAAAAAGTAGTTCCCCACTTCTATTTTCTATGGTTTCTTAGTTTAGTTAATTAGTTAATTAAAACAAACCCTTTTATTTTTATGCTAGATAATAAAAAGACAGTTAATACTAGTACTTTTAGTTCCTTTGGGTTTAACAATCCGGTCTTGCTAAAGCTATACTACTGTTCGATAGGTACACTTGCCTAAGTCATGATAATAGTTAGTTTCAAGAATGATTAATTATAAATTTATAAAACTTATCACGGAAAATCAGAATCAAGTTTTTGGTGCCGTTGCCGGGGAACTAACATATTAGGAACACTCAATTTTTATTACTTTAGCCATTTACTTTTCCTGTAATTTAATTTTGTTTTTATTTTTATTTTTACTAAATTTTCTTTTTCTCTCTTCTGGCAGGTTCTTATAGTTTATGACTAGAAGAAACTCGTCAGGACTATTACTTTTTGACGAAGAAATTGATCGCACAGCTCGCAGAAACTGAAAGGAAATAAGGTGAAGCCTAAGATACACAGAGGAAGAGCAAGAGGACAATATCTCAACTACAACTAAGGAGATGGCTGAAAATCAAGAAAATATGCTACCTCCTGCGATACCCGCCAATCAAGTAAATCAAAATCAGGCTCTATGCATTATGTATGATTATGCTAAGCCAAATTTAACAGGAACTGAGTCAAGTATAGTTAGGCCTGCTATTGCTGCAAATACTTTTGAACTGAAACCTAACACGATTCAAATGATACAGTAATTTGTTTAGTTTGATGGTTTGCAGGACGAGGACCCTAACACTCACTTGGCAAATTTTCTGGAATTCTACGACACATTTAAAATTAATGGCGTTTCTGATGATGCCATTCTTCTTAGGTTATTCCCTTTTTCACTGAAGAACAAAGCTAAGTAGTGGTTGAACTCGTTACCACGAGGGTCAATCACTACTTGGGAACAAATGACCGAAAATTTTTTATTAAAGTATTTTCTGCCAGCTAAAACAGCTAAATTACGTAACGATATCTCTTCTTTTGTGCAGATGGATTTAGAAACACTTTACAATGCATGGGAGAGATACAATGACCTATCGCAAACGTGCCCTAACCATGGGTTACCTCTATGGCTGCAAGTTCAAACATTTTACAATGGGGTGAACCCTTCGACAAGACATATGATTGATGCAGTAGCTGGTGGAACCATCAACAACAAAACACTTGAAGCAGCTTACAAATTTATTGAGGAGATGTCACTGAATAACTATCAGTGGCAAGTTATGAGGACTAAGCCAACCAAAACAGTAGGCGTTTATAACGTCAATGCGGTTAACATGTTATCAAGTCAGGTGGAACTTCTAAATAAAAAGATTGATGGTTTACTTGGTTCTACGCAAGTTCATCCAGTGATGAGGTGTGATTCAAGTGGAGGAAGCATACATACAGAATATTAACCCTTCAATCCTACAACTGACGAGGAACAAGTCCACTATATGGGTAACAATAAATCTAGATCTCAAAATAACCTAGACAGTAATACCTATAATGCGGGTTGGAGGAACCACCCAAATTTCTCATGGGGTGGGCAAGAAAATCAAAGGCAACAAAATCCTCCGGGTTTTCAAAAACCACCTTATTAACAGGAAAAGAAACCAAACCTTGAGGAGATGCTATCCAAATTCATCGCAGTGTCAGAAACTCATTTCCAGAATACCAAGATGGCACTTAAAAATCAACAAGCATCAATCCAAGGGCTCGAAACTCAGATAGGCCAGTTGTCTAAATTAATTTCTGAACGACCACCAGGTAGCTTGCCAAGCAATACTGAACCTAACCTAAGGGAACAGCTCAATGCAATCAACGTTAGCAATAAGGAAGGGTTAGTTGCATCTGAACCAAAACCAAAGCAAGAAACTGTGGTAAGCAAAGGTAAAGGTGAGGTAGGTCACAATGAGAAAAAATCGATAAGTGTAGAATATAAACCTCGTGTGCCATACCTAGTGCGACAAGGAAAGACCGCTCAGATGAACAATTGGGTAAATTCCTTAAACTTTTAAAAAAATTAGATATTAACTTACCGTTTATTGAAGCTCTCTCACAGATGCCAAATGCAATGAAGTTTTTAAAGGAGCTGTTAGCAAATAAGCGGAAATTGGACGAGGCATCGCATGTGGAGCTGAACGCAGTTTGCTCAGCTATTCTACAGAATAAGCTACCCAACAAATTAAACGATCCAGGGAGTTTTACAATTCCTTGCTTAATTGGTAGCTTAGATGTTAATAATGCATTGGCTGATTTAGGGGCTAGCATCAATGTCATGCCTTACAAAATGTTTAAGCAACTAGGTCTTGGGAAATCGAAACAAACTAGGATGAGCATTCAATTAGCAGATAAAACTATGAGATTTCCTAGGGGTGTTATTGAATATATACTTGTCAAAATTGACAAATTTATATTCCCAGTTGATTTCGTTGTCCTAGACATAGAGGAGGATAGCAACACTCATTTGATCTTAGGAAGGCCTTTTTAGTAACTGCTAGAACAATTATTGATGTTGGCACAAGCAAACTCACATTTCGTGTGGGAGACGAAACAATCACCCTTCAAGCTCACAATTCAAGTAACATTTCAAAAGTTGAAGGTGGTTGTATAAATCATTCTACTAAAATTGACCATATGGTGCAACCTACTTTGCAGGAAATAAGCTCGAAGGACATGGATGAGCCATGTTCAAGTAACAATAAAGGACCTATCCATGAAGAACGAAGGCTACAAATAGAAGAGCTAGATGAATGGCGAACAAATAAACCGAGAACACACGATAAACAAGAACTATGCCAGAATAAGCTCAATACCTCACCAAGTCAACTTAAGGTTGGAGATAAAGTTTTATTAAACACCGCAGATCCCCACATTGCCACTGCCAAACCGAATGAAGAAGTTCCTCTTACGATACTTAGTATTTTCCCATTCGGTACAGTCGAGGTAAGTCATCCCAAATTCAACACTTTTAAGGTAAACAATACCCGCCTAAAACCTTATTTTGATGAGATTGATAGCAGGAATGAGGAGTGTAAACTCCTCGAACCACTATGACCATTCAATGGAGAGGTAAGTCAAGCTTAGACTCTAAATAGGTGCTTCTCGGGAGACAACCCAAGCACTAATGGTATTAACTACTTATTTAACACTTAACCTACTAACTGAGCTCTTGATTACAAGTTTTCCACACTCACATGGCTAGGCACACGGACGTGCTTTAGACTGTGTGAAAACAGGGTAATGACTTTTCCCAACATAAGCTGCGATAAATTGCCACGATCGTACGACATGGCTGTGGGCGTGATCCTGCCAAAATAACACGGGCGTGCAACACGTCCATGTCTTGAAATCGTGGTTGATCCTATCAAAATAGCACGGGTGTGCGACACACCCGTGCCTAGCACCTGTAGTCGAACCTGTCAAATTAACACGGGCGTGAGAGAAGCAAACGAAGCTAGACACGGCCGTGCGACACGGCCATGTGCGTCAACATGCCCAAGGAACACGAGCGTGGGCTGTATGTCAGAGGCACCGAAAATTGAAAAAACATGAAACACACGGGCTAAATTTGGGGTACACGGGTGTGTCCCCTGGCCGTGTGCCCCAAAATCTATAAATACCCTTCACTATTCATCATCTTCTTCACCTAAAATCCCTAACCCTAGCCGCTGCAACTCTGCCACGCCCCCTCTGCCAGGCTCGTGCGCCGCCTTCAATTATAATTTTTGAAGCCCAAACTCCTCTTTTTATCATTTGTTTACTCTTTTCTCTTTTATTTTACTTATTTCTAATGTTATTTATCCTAATAATCTTTATTTTCATACTAATTTCATTTTGCTCATTGTTCTATCATCTAGTTTGCATTCCTAGGTTATTTATCACACATTTTAAATTGAAACTAATTGTTAGGAAAGCTTCATTTTATTGTCATACCCATACTATTATCATGCCTATTTTTATACTATTACCATGCTAATACCATGAAATTATGCCATCAAATTGATTGTTTTGATTAGGTTTACTAGTGTTAGTAGTTATGACTGAAATTATTAGTTTTAATTCATGACTTCTTCCTTTTTGAATTTGTTTTCATTTTACCTTGTCCATTCATCAAGACAGAATAATGGTGTTGCTTGCAGATATACCATGTCAAGCTCACGTGGAAAGAGAACTGCCGCCCCTACTTCAAAAAATAGAAAGGGGCATTGTCTTCTTCGAGTCCCACTTCGAAAATCTGACACCCCTTCCTCTAATTTCCACAAGGCAATCAGGAGGAATTATTCTAAATCCTATGGGCTCGACCCTTGGAAGTAGGCCGATGCATTGACTGGACCGCACTTGAGTAGATCCAACTGGCAAATGCAATTCAGGCCCTTCTTACAACTGACCCCTGGGGCTTTTCTTTGAGATCGTCGAACTGACGTATCTCGAGCTTACGATGGAACTCTGCTCAATATTCCATCTTCAGACCATGATGACCAAGTATGATGATCCAAGAACAGTCCAATTTAGGCTCAGTAGTTTAGTCTGCCAGTTAAGCATCCCCGAGTTTGGTATCGCACTAGGCTTATGTACGGAGGAGTTCGTGGAGGAGAATGACCACGACACCCTCAACCGCCATATCCATCATTCTATTTCATGGTGTTGGGACGCGTTAGTACCACGCTCGGCCACCTATGACCCTAGTCGCTCAAAGGCATCAGCTCTCCCTCTATCCTTGAGGTACCTACATTCTATTTTATCTCACACTTTAACAGGGAGGAGAGATAGCACCGGCGTCGTCAACTCTTATGACGTGTACTTCTTATGGTGCATGTCACATGGGCACGTCTTCGACCTCGCCTATTTCATTGCCCTTACCATTTGCCATCAGACGGTGACTCGACTAGCTCGGCACTTCAGGCTCCTCAACACCGCAGCACAAGCATCCTCTCTTACCCTCATTGGCTAGATGTCTCCACAAGGCATCTTGAGCATGCTAAGTATGAGGATGATCGAAAAGCGCCTTGGAACCTACCTTCCTCAATATCGTCTAGCTCAATCAACCGAGGAGGAGGCCCTTGAGGACATTACTGATGATGTCCCTCTATGACATGAGGACCCACCGTCTCAGCCACCATCCTCCCATCGTCCAGTTCATGCGATAGCTTCATATTTTGACATCTCTGAGCGCCTCACTCGATTCGAGCAGTAGTGTTTTCAGCGATTTGATAACATTGATGCTACTCTACAGTAGATTTTTCAGCACCTCCACATCTCGTCGCCACCACCACCTCGCAAACCATCCGGCGATGATGATATTTAAATATTTTATTTTATCTTTATTTGTCATTTTTCTTATTATTTTCACTTTTAACTTTTAAATTTCCTTTTCGTTACTATTTTATTTTTAGGTTTTATAAAAAAAATTTAATCTCGGTTAATTCTTTATGAGTAATTTTTCTTCTTTACATCCCCTAAAATGTTCCTGATTTTATCACAGTTATAAAGAGCTACAAAGCTCACAATTACTTAGGAACTTCAAACTCCACTGGAAAAGGTTCTTCATGACTGCCATGCCTTACTCGACCACGAGATACAATATTCTTTTGGCGCAGCACTTGTGGACCCAACCTCTACCACCACTGGAGTATCCTCTTCCACTCTACATAACTCCAAACTAAGGAGTTCATTCATTTTCCATTCAGGAAGTTTCACTTCTCTCCCTATCTTATGATATTTTATCTACAATTGCCACTAACTTTATCTTTGTACATTGAGGACAATGTACATCTTAAGCGTGGGGGGTAAATTATATCACTATCAGAAATCCCTGAATTTTGTCTTGTCCTCTTATAAATCTCTCATATCATTTTTTAGGATTAATTTTGATTAATTTATGATTTTTATTGATACATCTTGAAGTAAAACATAGGCATCCATGCATTGATTATTTAAACTTTAAGACATTAGAGAATTAAGCATGATAAGTTGAGATCATCCCAGTACAGTTAAGATCATCCATTATCCACTCTGTAGCCTCCAACCAATATTCTGCCACATTTAGAGCTACACCAAAAACACCCCTAAAAATTTCTGCCCCATTAGACCAGAGTCGCTCAGAAATTGACCCCCGGCCCACTGTTTTCGTACTCGCTCCGGCAACCCTTTCAAGAACACGCAACATCGCCTGGGACAAAGAATCATCCCCAACTACTCGATCATGGGACCCCATCTCAGTTACTGGTGAAGCTGGTGCTCCCTAGTAGGCATGTGACTCGAAGCTGAAGACCCAGCCCTAGCACTTCCTCAGCCTCTACTACGGCCTCGTGTACCCCTTCCACGAGTACCTCTAGTGCTCATATCGATATTCGCTTAATCTGAATTTAAGAGTTTTATGACACCAATGTATAATTCCAGTATTTATTATTGAATGTTTTATGTCAAACAGTACTTAAAGTTTTTATTTTCGTAAATCAAGGTCTCACTACCAACATCAGTCTTCTAGGGTTTTTCGTTTACTCTACCTATAGAGTTTCAATACAGTACTACTACCTATAATAGTTTCTCAGTAAAACATGGTAGTTTATAGTAGTAATTAATAGCAGAGAACTTACAGATTTGGTGCTGGAGACTCGGTGTGCTACACTCCCAGTAACATTATTTCGAGAAAACAAGTCGAATTCTATTGAAAACATCTTTTCCAAAACTAAATTTTAGAAAAACTCATTTCACATCTGAGTTTTAAACCTGGCTCTGATACCACTAAATGTAACACCCCAAACCCGGCCTAGATGTTACGACCGAACTTGGCGTGCTTCATTAAGTGATGTTAAAGCTTAAATCTTGATGGTGTTAAATCAACCTTTAAGTGTTTATATATTGAGTAAATTTTAATGTTTGAGAACTTAGTGATTTGTGTTATCAAAACATATCCAGTTTAACAAAACTTTGTTAAAAACCGCGGAAGCTTCACTGTTTGGAAACCTTAAGGGTTATATTAGCGGGTTTTTTTTTATGAATACGTTATTGTTTTGAAAAAATTGATGTTTCTACTGTAGTGACTTACTTTACGCAATCAAAACCCAAATAAAGTTAAAAACTTCCCAAATGGCCTTACTACAACAATAAAAACCCAGTTAAAAATCTTTAAATTAAAAAATGATAGAATTAAATAATCAGCGGACATGTGGTCACCTCCGAGTCCCTCACAGCTCTAAATCGTCTAAGGCCGGGGATTACCTGCAGAGTCAAACAGAAGGGTGAGTTTATGAAACTCAATGTGTAATCCCCTACCAGTCCAACAGCATTTAAAGCATACAATACGGTCTAGGCCTGAGCCCTATGTAGTACAAAGTCGTCTGGGCCTAAGCCCTATATAGTAGCAAAGTGGGCCAAAGCCCATATCAGCAAATGCTTTACAAATATGCAACCCAACCCAACCCAATCCATCCATCACACCTCCCGTACCATTCAACACACTTTGTGGGAAATAAATCGACCCACCCAGCCAG
Source organism: Gossypium anomalum (assembly GCA_025698475.1). Taxonomy (NCBI): domain Eukaryota; kingdom Viridiplantae; phylum Streptophyta; class Magnoliopsida; order Malvales; family Malvaceae; genus Gossypium; species Gossypium anomalum. Next base: position 17,520,138 of record CM046957.1, read on the forward strand.
CCCACCAGTATCGCAGCCAAGCTGCTAGAAATAATACAGTAGAGCTGCTATCAATAACGCAGTAGAGCTGCTAAATATAGTAAATGTGGTGTAGCCACTAATGTCAAAATACGTGCCAAGGCCACTAGAACAGTAGAATGTGGCAAGGCCACTAGTACAGTGCTTCCTCCGTATCAGAACCCAACCCCAATACAGAATGCCATGATATAATATTGCGTGTATGCACAAATTTTATACATAGGTACAAACATACTTATAACATCCATCAATCTATCAATCTAGCTCTAGGCATAATAGTCATCTCTACCCCTCAAGGGTATTTTAGTCATTTATCAACTTTAGGGGTCTTGATACCAATAACGACCCTTAAAAGGCCTACAGTCGTCTCAAACGACCCAATTATTCTATATAGCCTAAACAGTGTGATGGGCCCAAAGCCCATCACTCGGCCCAAGTGGCCCACAAGAGTTATCTTGGCCCAACAAGGCCCATAACGGCATCTGGTCCTGAAATCGCACACCGTGGTCTTTGCAAACTGATGCTCATGACCAGCGGGCTCAGTTCTTCCCCATGAGCGATCGCACGCTCGTGAGGCTTCAAATGCTAGAGTTTCGGCTTTTTGGCTTTCCCCGATTTACGCAGTCTCAGTGGGTGTTCACACTTACGGTTATTGTTTGACAGTGTATAAGGGTAGGTGTACGATTACACACCTGATTGGAGTAGAAAACGAAGCACTCCACACCCCCAACCTAAACCAACATAACATTCCACAAACAGTCTTAATCATTTGGGTTAACCATTCATGAAAATCCCTTTACACACAACATAACATGTCGCTTACCTTGATAGCCCAAGTAGGGTTTAAACCACCTCTTCTTCCACACCCTAGTTGGTAGCAATCTGGATTAACATCTACAACCACTTTATTACCCAACTTAATCATAATCCACTTAACCTTGAGAACTACTTACCGAAACAGAGACTAAGAGAAGGAAGTAGCAGTATTCGACCTATCCCACCAAACACCACTGTCGAGCACCCGATGCCAAGAACACCCTCCTAGCGCAAGCCGATAAAAAAGGAGATTAAAAGAAAGACTAACATAGAATACATGAGAAGAAAAAGTGGCACAACCATAACACACATACAGATGAAACAACAGCAAAGTACGGCCATTGTTAAGGATTCGATAATCCAAGAGTAACCTTACCTTTATCCAGCAGAGAAAGTTTCGGTTAGATATGAGAGTATTCAGCTAAAGCCTCAAGAAAGAAAATGCAAACCAAGAGCAAGTAGTGTAACACCCCTTACCCGTTACCGTCGTCGGAACAGGGTACAAGGTATTACTAGAACACAGCACAGACCATTAAACAAAAAAAAAAAAAAAACCGAAATAGAAATATGTCATCCAATTTGATAGTGTATCGTTATAACATATGTCTTGAACAATATTAGCCAACTTTAATGGCTTATACAAAGTAGTTGTTCGAATACTGTAACCAATATTTTAAACCTAGGCAATTATGACACATAACAAAATAATTAAGTCTACTATACATGCCATAATTCAAAATGTTTAGTTTAATACCCTAAAGTATTGATAGTGCGATGCATCTTCGCGATCCTTAACTCCCGAGCAAGTGTCAAGGACACTATAAAACAAAAGAGAGAAAACAAAGTAAGCTTATAGCTTAGTAAGTAAGTAAGTAAATATTAATGAAAGAATCTAATATGTTTATACAACAACTCAAGTATATCTACTTCAATTTCACTATAAACTCCAATTTGATTAAGTCGTCTCTCTTGCATCATGTTCATAAATAAATCATAACTCGAGTTAAAAGCTCGAAATTCAAATCCGTAAAATTTCCCTGAATCTAGACTCATAAATATTTTTACTAATTTTTTTAGAATTTTTGGTTCAGCCAATTAGTACAGTTTATTGGTTAAAGTTTCCCTATTACACACTCAACTGATCTGACTCTCTGTTCACTACAAATTGAATTTCTCCCAGTACACAATTCAAATAACCATAAAATCTGTTTCATTTAAAACTAGACTCAATGAGGAATTTAGGAATATAAACTATATTTCTTAATTTGTTTTTTACAATTTTTAATGATTTTTCAAAGTTGGAACAGGGGACCACGTAGTCATTCTGAGCAAGTCACACACAATTGCAAATATCTCAAAATATAGAATTCTTTTGCTTGCTCTGTTTCTTTATATGAAAATAGACTCACTGAGCTTTAATTCCACATCTCATTCAACCTCTAGTTAAATCCATTCTATTTTTGGTGATTTTTCAAAATCACGTCATTGTTACTTGTCCAAAATGCATTTAATGCTACTTTCACTCTTTCACCCATTCTTTGCACTAACCTCATTTTAACTTACATATATATATACTACAAATCATTTTCATCACATTTCATACGTCACAAGTGTAGGTCCGTGACTACAATCTCACTACTAAGCCATCCCGTTGAACAATTCGGATCAACCCTCGATATTTAATGGCTTCACACCACGCACTACCCATCATACTTCATTTAGTTCGGCTCTCTTGTACACATAGTGAACACTTAGTACCACTCATGTGACCTAGCCGATTTGTCTTGTAGCTTTCTTTGTCTACATGGTGTACACATAGTATCACCCATGCGACCTAGCTACATTCATCTCTTACGTAGCTCTCTTGTCTACATGGGATACATCCCGTATCACACATGTGACCTAGATACTATATTGTATCTCGTAGCTTTCTTGTACACATGATGTGCACTCAAAGATCATACATGTGACCTAGCTACGCTTCCTCTATTTTATTTGATCTCTCCAATGTTCAACCGGATCTCTCTCTATTGTTTATTTCCATTCTTCCAATGGTCTATTTATATTTTTAACATCCGCTAATATATTTACATAATAGGCTGAAATATAAGAATGTACATAAAATTAATGTAATATTTACATGAAAACTTACCTCGGTGCAAAATGTGGAATTTTGCAATTTAGTCCAAAGCTTTTTCTTTCCCCCGTTCAAGGTCAATTCCACGCCTTTCTTGATCTATAACAATACATTTAGCTCATTTAACACTCATACTATTTATTTCAATCCAAAAATCACATTTTGGAAAAATTACATTTTTGCCCCCTAACTTTTACAAAATTACAATTTTACCCCAAGGCTCGGAAATTTAATTTCAGCCCTTATTCCTATGTTTTATGACATGCTGAACATTTTTCTCTTCTACAACAACATCAAATTCTCACTCTAACATATAGTTATGAACAATAAGTATTTTTACCAATTATGCCGTTTTACCCGTTTTCACTTAAAACCGAGTAGCACAAGTTGTTTAACATAATTTAAAACCTCATATTCTACCATAAAACATCAAAATACATGCCAATCATTCATGGGTAAATTTTTAAACATAAACCCTAACTCAAAATAATGGTAGAAATAGGTAAACCGAGCTACGAGGATTTCAAAAATGTAAAGAACATTAAAAACGGGGCTTGGAATTACTTACTATGGAGCTTGAAAGTTGAAGAAACCCTAGCTATGGAAGAGAGAAAAATTCGGCAGCAACTAGTGAAGAAGATGGCCAATTTTGTGTTATTTTTCCCATTTTATTTCATTTAATATACAAATGACCAAAATGCCCCTCCTTACTAAACTTTCAAAAATTCCTTCCATGTCCCAAATTTTGTCCATGAACTTAAAATTGGTCAAATTTCCATTTAAGACCTCCTAATTAATATTCCAAAGCAATTTCATACTAAAAACTTCTAGGATGCAAATTTTGCAACTTATTCAATTTAGTCCCTACTTTCAATTTAAGCATTTTAAGCATAGAATTTTATCACGAAATTTTCACACAATCACGTAGTCATATCATAAAACCCAAAATAGTTATAAAACAATTATTTCTATCTCGGATTTGTGGTCACAATACAACTATTCCGATTAGGCCCTAATTCGGGTTGTCACAATTCTCCCCCCTTTAGAGATTTTCGTCCCCGAAAATCTTACCGGTAAAAAGGTTTGGGTACTGTTTCTTCATAGCTTCCTCAGGTTCCCACGTAGCCTCTTCTATCCCATGTCAGTGCCACAATACTTTCACTAAGGCTATACTTTTATTTCTTAACTGTTTAACTTCTCGAGCCAAAATCTTTATTGGTTCTTCCTCATAGGTCATATCCGATCGAATCTCAATTTCTGTTGGGAAACCACATGTGAAGGATCGAACGATAACGCCTCAACATTGATACATGAAACACGTTATGAATTCTTTCTAACTCTGCCGTAGAAGCCAACCGATATGCCATCGGTCCAATTCTCTCGTAATCTCATACGCCCAATAAAAAGCGCGGACTCAACTTGCCTTTTCGGCTAAATCTCGAATCTTTTTCCATGGTGACACCTTCAAGAACACTTTATCACCCACTTGAAATTCAATCTCTTTTCTTTTCAAATCGCATATGACTTTTGTCGATCTGAAGCGCCTTTCAAACAATCCCGAATTACTTTTACTTTCTCTTCGGTTTCTTTAACTAAATCAACTCAGTGAATCTGCTTCTCACTAAGCTCGGTCCAATATAAAGGAGTTCGACACTTACGACCATACAAGGCTTCAGTGCGGTGCCATTTGTATACTTGATTGATAACTGTTATTGTAGGCAAACTCAATCAAAGATAGATATTTCTCCCAACTACCTCCAAATTCTAAAACACAACATCTAAGCATATCTTCGAGTACCTGGATTACTCTTTCCGATTGACCATCTGTTTGTGGATGAAACGCGGTACTAAAGTTCAATTTTGTACCCAAAGCTTCTTGTAACTTTTTCCAAAATCTCGAGGTAAATCTCGGATCTCTATCTGATATTATAGACATAGGTACTCCGTGCAACCTCACAATTTCAGCAATATATAATTCGGCTAACTTATCAAGTGAGTAATCGGTACGTACTGGTATAAAGTGGGCTGACTTTGTTAATCTATCAACCACTACCCAAACAAATCCCTTCTTTTTAGGAGTCAAAGGCAAACCGGTCACAAAATCCATGGTAATCTTGTCCCATTTCCACTCGTGCACCATTACCGGTTGAAGTAGCCTCAAGGCACTTGATGTTCAACTTTTACTTGATGACAAATCAAACACTTGGTTACAAATTCGAAATGTCCTTTTCATACCGCCCACCAATACAACTTCTTTAAATCATTATACATTTTTGTGCTACCAGTGGTGAATCGATAAATGACCATTGTGCGCCTCATGTAATATTTTCTGAATCAATTTATCATTTTTCGGCACACATATCCTGTCTCGAAACATCAAACAGTCGTCTGGTCCAACTCAAAAATCTGAGTCGTAACCTGACTCACATTGAGTTCTCTTGGCCCGCAACTCACTATCATTCTTTTGAGCATCACAAATCAACTGAAGAAATAACGGTTTAGCTCTCATCTCTGCTAAGATTGACCCATCATCAGACAACGCTAGCCCCGTATTCATGGCTCTCAAAGTAAAAAGAAATTTTCTGCTCAAGGCGTCAGCAACTACATTTGCTTTTCCCGGATGATAATCAATCACCAGATCATAATCCTTTAATAATTCAAGCCATCTTCACTGTCGCAGATTCAAATCCTTTTGATTCATCAAATACTTCAAACTTTTGTGATCAGTAAAAATTCGGCATTTTTCACCGTACAAATAATGTCGCCAAATCTTCAAGGCAAAAACAATAGCGGCCAATTCCAAATCATGTGTAGGATAGTTCTTCTCATGCGGTTTTAACTGTCTCAAAGCATAAGCTACCACTTTACCCTCTTGCATCAACACACATCCAAGGCCTGTCAACGATGCATCACTATAAATTACTTAACTCTTTTCCCGGTTCAGTTGTACCAAAATTGGTGCTTCAATCAATCGTGCTTTCAACTTTTCAAAACTCTGCGACATTTATCACCCATTCAAACTTAACATTCTTTTGCAAAGAACTTAGTCATAGGAGAGGCAATCATCGAAAATCCTTCAACAAAAATCTATAATATCCTGGCTAAGCCTAAAAAGCTTCTAACCTCGGATACATTCTTTGGCGGTCTCCAATCAACGATCACGAAATCTTACTTGGATCCACCCGAATACCATCACCAAAACTATATGTCCCAAAAATCCGACTTCACGAAGCGTAACTCACTTTTACTAAACTTGGCAAACAGCTTTTTTTCTCTCAATCTCAATATGGTTCTCAAGTGTTCGGCATGTTCGAGACTCATCCCGAGAATAAATTAAAATGTCATCTATAAACACTACCACAAACTTATCCAGATATGGCCGAAAGATTCGATTCATTAAGTCCATAAATATAGTTGGAGCATTTGTTAAGGTGAAAGGCATCACAAGAAACTCATAATGTCCATACCTTGTCCTAAAGGCGATTTTCGGCACATCCGACTCTTTAACTCTCAACTGGTAGTAACCAGACCTTAAATCGATCTTTGAAAACACTGTGGCCCCTTTTAACTGATCGAATAAATCATCAATCCTCGGCAATGGGTATTTGTTCTTTATAGTCACCTTATTAAACTGACGGTAATCAATGCAAAGTCTCATTGAACCATCCTTCTTCTTTACGAATAATACTGGAGCACCCTGGGAGAGAAACTCGGTCTCACAAATCCCTTTATCTGTTAATTCCTGCAATCGAGCCTTCAATTCTTTTAATTCACAGAGCCATTCTATACAGAGCAATCGAGATCGGTGCGATGCACTGTGCAACAAATCAATGGCAAACTCTATCTCTCTGTTGAGGCAACCTGCAATTCGTCGGAAATACATCCGAAACTCACAAACTATCGATCTGATTCAAGCTTCAATTGAGGCAACTCAAGATTCATTACATAAGCGGATAAGCTTCACACCCTTTTCTCATGTATTTACAATGCAGGACATGTGCGAAATCACCATAGGCAATTTATTTGATTCATCTGTTTCAACCTACGAAATTTCTCCATTTTCACATTTCAACTTTAGTATCTTTTGTTTGCAATCTACCTTAGCATCATACAATGTCAACTACCCATTCCCAAGATAACGTCAAACTCACCAAATGGTAACAAAGATCAAATTGGCGAAAAACAAAGGACCTTGAATCATTAATGGACAATTCTTGCAAACCTTATCAACTAGTACATATTGGCCTAAAGGGTTCAAACTTTAATCGTAAACTCAAGTAAGCTCAACCGGTAACTTTTTATTAGATACTAAATTCATGCAAATATAGGAATAAGTGGATCCGGGATCAATTAATGCAATAACAATAGTATCATAGAGAGAAAATGTACCAATGTGACATCGGGAGATGATGCATCTTCTCGGCACGTATAGCATAAGTTCTAGCAGTGCTCTAGCTTCCGATCTTGCCATCGAATCTTTCGTCAGCAGCTTTTCTTGCTAGTCCCACCTCCAAAGATTTCTCGGTGGTCTACCCTACTAGCGGTGGTATTCTGTCTAGCACTCGGAAATCTTTCTTCTTTAACTTTCTCCGGACAATCTCTAATAAAATGTTCGCGAGAACCGCACCTGAAACAAGCTCGCTCGGTTCCCCAACACTCACCATAATGTTGCCTGCCACATTGCTGACATTCGGGCTTTCTAGGTCGCATATTACCCACACTTGCCACCAAAGTAGCTTGAGCTTTAGACCTCGAATACGCTCTACCACGATCTCTGTGTGAATCCCCAATTGAAACTGTCATTCGAGGGTTTGCCTCTTTGGACCTCTTTGATTGAGATTGAAATGGCTTGCTTATCGGCCTTTTTCTGGCATCTCGAGCCTCAATAGCAGCTTTTCTTCTTTCTTTGTTCAATTCTTCAGCTTTAAGAGCTCGATCAACCAACACTACAAATTCTGTCAACTCCAAAATTCCTACAAGCACTTTAATGTCCTCATTCAGCCCATCTTCAAACCTTCTGCACATAATGGCCTCGGTGGACACACATTCCTGAGCATACTTGCTAAGTCTCACAAATTCGCGTTCATATTCTGCCACAGACATCTTGCCTTGCTTTAATTCAAGGAACTCCTTCCGTTTTTGATCAAGAAATCGCTGACTTATGTATTTCTTTCTAAATTCCTCCTGGAAGAAATCCCAAGTAACTCTTTCTTTTGGCACCACTGCTACTCTAGTCTTCCACCAATGGTAGGCCGAATCTCTCAAAAGTGATACAGCACACTTTAAGCATTCCTTGGGTGTACATGAGAGCTCATCAAATACACGGTAGAATTTTCAAGCCGAATTCCGCTTTCTCGGATCATCATCAATCTTTGCTCTAAACTCTTCTACCCTTGTTTTCGAATCTTGTCAACCGGAGGCTTGTTCATCCTTACCAAATCTATGCCTTGAGCAGCTACGAGAATCGCCCGAGGTATAGGAGGGGTGGAGGAGGTTGAGCATTTGGATTTGCTTGAATAAATTCAATATATCTGAATTGTTCATCCTTTGGAGAAAGGCATCCCGATCCTCATCTCCTTGTCTCAATGTCTCAGATCTACTTTCCATAGGCGCGGTCCCTTGTGCAGGAGCCGGTGCATTACTAGCAGCATCATCAGCCGCAGTTCCTTCAGATCCATTACTATATTAAAACAAAACACGCTTTAGAACAATCGAGTCACCACACTATCACAATATTTTTATGGCATGTATAGCTAGACTTTTACACACACTTTATTAGTCCGAGAACTGACTAAACCATAGCTCTGATACCACTAAACGTAACACCCCTTACCCGTTACCGTCGTCGGAACAGGGTACAAGGTATTACTAGAACACAGCACATACCATTAAAAAAAAAAACCGAAATAGAAATATGTCATCCAATTTGATAGTGTATCGTTATAACATATGTCTTGAACAATATTAGCCAACTTTAATGGCTTATACAAAGTAGTTGTTCGAATACTGTAACCAATATTTTAAACCTAGGCAATTATGACACATAACAAAATAATTAAGTCTACTATACATGCCATAATTCAAAATGTTTAGTTTAATACCCTAAAGTATTGATAGTGCTGACAGATCTTCGCGATCCTTAACTCCTGAGCAAGCTGAAGGACACTATAAAACAAAAGAAAGAAAACAAAGTAAGCTTATAGCTTAGTAAGTAAGTAAGTAAATATTAATGAAAGAATCTAATATGTTTATACAACAACTCAAGTATATCTACTTCAATTTCACTATAAACTCCAATTTGATTAAGCTGTCTCTGCTGCATCATGTTCGCTAAATAAATCATAACTCGAGTTACAAAACTCAAAATTCAAATCCGTAAAATTTCCCTGAATCTAGACTCATAAATATTTTTACTAATTTTTTTTTATAATTTTTGGTTCAGCCAATTAGTACAGTTTATTGGTTAAAGTTTCCCCTGTTACACAGCTCAACTGATCTGACCTCTGTTCACTCGAATTGAATTTCTCCCAGTACACAATTCAACTAACCATAAAATCTGTTTCATTTAAAACTAGACTCAATGAGGAATTTAGGAATATAAACTATATTTCTTAATTTGTTTTTTTACAATTTTTAATGATTTTTCAAAGTTGGAACAGGGGACCACGTAGTCATTCTGAGCAAGTCACACACAATTGCAAATATCTCAAAATATAGAATTCTTTTGCTTGCTATGTTTCTTTTATATGAAAATAGACTCATTAAGCTTTAATTCCACATCTCATTCAACCTCTAGTTAAATCCATTCTATTTTTGGTGATTTTTCAAAATCACGTCATTGTTACTGTCTAAAACAGATTTAATGCTACTTTCACTCTTTCACCCATTCTTTGCACTAACCTCATTTTAACTTACATATATATATACTACAAATCATTTTCATCACATTTCATACGTCACAAGTATAGGTCCGTGACTACAATCTCACTACTAAGCCATCCCGTTGAACAATTCGGATCAACCTCGATATTTAATGGCTTCACCACACACACTCCACCATCATACTTCATTTAGTTCGGCTCCTCTTGTACACATAGTGAACACTTAGTACCACTCATGTGACCTAGCCGATTTGTCTCGTAGCTTTCTTGTCTACATGGTGTACACATAGTATCACCCATGCGACCTAGCTACATTCATCTCTTACGTAGCTCTCTTGTCTACATGGGATACATCCCGTATCACACATGTGACCTAGATACTATATTGTATCTCGTAGCTTTCTTGTACACATGATGTGCACTCAGCATCATACATGTGACCTAGCTACACTTCCTCTATTTTATTCGATCTCTCCGAATGTTCAACCGGGATCTCTCTCTATTGTTTATTTCCATTCTTCCAATGGTCTATTTATATTTTTAACATCCGCTAATATATTTACATAATAGGCTGAAATATAAGAATGTACATAAAATTACTGTAATATTTACATAAAAACTTACCTCGGTGCAAAATGTGAAATTTTTGCAATTTAGTCCAAAGCTTTTTCTTTCCCCCGTTCAAGGTCAATTCCACGCCTTTCTTGATCTATAACAATACATTTAGCTCATTTAACACTCATACTATTTATTTCAATCCAAAAATCACATTATGGAAAAATTACAATTTTGCCCCCTAACTTTTACAAAATTACAATTTTGCTCCAAGGCTCGGAAATTTAATTTGAGCCATTATTCCTATGTTTTATGACATGCTGAACATTTTTCTCTTCTACAACAACATCAAATTCTCACTCTAACATATAGTTATGAACAATAAGTATTTTTACCAATTATGCCGTTTTACCCGTTTTCACTTAAAACCGAGTAGCACAAGTTATTTAACATAATTTAAAACCTCATATTCTACCATCAAACATCAAAATACATGCCTATCATTCATGGGTAAATTTTTAAACATAAACCCTAACTCAAAATAATAGTAGAAATAGATAAATCGAGCTACGAGGATTTCAAAAATGTAAAGAACATTAAAAACGGGGCTTGGAATTACTTACTATGGAGCTTGAAAGTTGAAGAAACCCTAGCTATGGAAGAGAGGAAAATTCGGCAGCAACTAGTGAAGAAGATGGCCAATTTTGTGTTATTTTTCCCATTTTATTTCATTTAATATACAAATGACCAAAATACCCCTCCTTACTAAACTTTCAAAAATTCCTTCCATGTCCCAAATTTTGTCCATGAACTTAAAATTGGTCAAATTGCCATTTAAGACCTCCTAATTAATATTCCAAAGCAATTTCATACTAAAAACTTCTAGGATGCAAATTTTGCAACTTATTCAATTTAGTCCCTACTTTCAATTTAAGCATAGAATTTTATCACGAAAGTTTCACACAATCACGTAGTCATATCATAAAACCCAAAATAATTATAAAACAATTATTTCTATCTCAGATTTGTGGTCACAATACTACTATTTCGATTAGGCCCTAATTCGGGTTGTCACAAGTAGGGGATGAGTAAAGATCAAGAAGATGTTCGGCTTAGATCAAATGAATGGGTGAGAAAAGAAATGGAGTTAATCGGCCAAAGTGAAGTGTAGAAAGACAAAGTGGGAAGGAGAGGTATCTGGGAAAACAATAATCGGCTAAAGCTGATAAGTGAAAGAAGGTTCGGCATAAGAAAAGATAATACCCAAAAATGAACCAAAATAGAACAAACCCGAAAATAGAAGAAGCAGAGTACGGCTCCTACACCAAAACCAAAATATTGAAATGCCAAAAGAGTTCCCCTAGCCGATTTTGCTCCTACAAGCTACACAACTCGCCTACAACACTCTTCCCCACCAACTCCCTAAAAATCTCCACAAATCACTCCTCTTATCTCTCCATAATCTTCTCCTAACAACCAAGACCAGTTCAAACTCCCAAATAGTAGAGTTCGAATTCACCACAAACTCTTGCCGCCCTCATGTAGCAAAATAACATCCCTTGCCGCGCATGGGATTCAAACCCTAGCCCTTACTAAAGCCAAAGCACGCCACAAGCTACCACGCCACAAGGCTTCCTTGTGTTAGCAAACCACCACGTTTATTTAAATGGCCTAGGTGCCAGCGTCCAGGGTTTTTTAAAGTGAAAAAAAAAAGAATATAGCAAAAGCCAAAACCTGACCCCATAACTTCCCTGACAACCCCAAACACACCCAAACCGTTCATCCACCACACCAAACATGCAGATTGAGTTAAACCAAACAAACTTACAGACCCTAAATTTTAGGGCGTTACATTGTGAATTCGCTCTAATTCAAATGGTAAGGCTAAGCAATAAGCTGTCGGGCCGATAAATCTTGGACTAAGCTTCCTTTTTCGGCCAAATCAGAGAACTTTCCTCCAGGGTGATGCTTTTAAGAACACTTTGTCGCTGATTTGAAAATCAAAGGTTTTTTCTTTTCAAATTCACATATGATTTATGACGATCAAAAGAATATTTCAAACTATCTCATATCACATTGACCTTTTCTTCAATTTCCCTGATCAAATCAATACCGAAGAGCTATTTCTCACTCAACTCAGTCCAATACAATGGTGTTCTACACTTTCAACCATTTAAGGCTTCATACGGTGCCATTTTAATACTCGACAGGTAACTATTGTTATATGCAAACTCAACCAGCAGAAGGAATTTTTCCTAGCTACTTTCAAACTCTAAAATGCAACAATAGAGCGTATATTCAAGTATTTGTATCACTTATTTAAATTGACTGTCAGTCTGTGGATGGAATGCAATACTAAAATGTAATCTAGTGTCTAATGCTTTGTGCAATTTACTCTAAAATCAAGAAGTAAATCATAGATCTCGATCGAAAATAATAGATAACGGTACTTCGTGAAGTCTGACAATTTTAGCAACAAATAACTCTGCCAACCTTTTAAGTGAGTAATCTGTACGTACATGTACAAAATGTGTAGATTTAGTCAAGTGAATGACAATAACCCAGATGAAATCTTTCTTTTGTGAAGATAACAGTAAGTCTAACACAAAGTCCATAGTAACTCGTTCCCACTTCCATTCTGGAATCATAATAGGTTGTAGCAATCCAAAAGGTACCTGGTGCTCGGCTTTAACTTGCTGGCAAACTAAACATTTTGATACAAATTTAGAAATCTCACGTTTAATACCTAGCCACCAGTACATTTGTTTCAAATCACCGTACATTTTGTTTCTACCAGGATGAATCAAGTAACTATTATTTTGAGCTTCTTGTAAAATCTTCTGTTTAAATATATAATTTCTCGGAACACAAATTTGTTTCGAAAGCATAAACTATCATCAGAACCAAGATGAATTTCTTAATCAGATGCATTTTCAATTTGTTCCCATTTAGAAATAAACTTGGGGTCATTTTTTTATCTTCACAAATCTATAGTAAAAATGTTGGTGTAGCTTTTAATTAAGCTAAAATGGAACCATCATCAATTGACGTCAATTGAGTACTCAAAGCTCACAAAGCAAACAAAGATTTTTGACTTAAAGCTTCAGCAATAATATTAGTTTTACCCATGTGATAATCAATGATTAGATCATAGTCTTTTAGCAATTCCAACCACCTATGTTGTCGTAAATTTAATTCTTTTTGTGACATCAAGTATTTCAGAGTTTTGTGATCTGTGAAGATGTGACACTTTTTGTGACATTTCAAACCTGATCGAGACATACCAACCTGAATTCGAAGCATTACATTAGCCACCTAAGTGACTTTCTGGCTAATGACCACCTAAGACACACCTTATAACACCTTAGCCTTATCTGATTATTAGTTATTTATTAATGCAAAAGTAAATTATGAGCCAATTTTAAAATTTTCCTAGGGAATTTAATCTAAGGGCATTTTTATCATTTTACCACCTATGGTAAAACTAACCCAATTTTAGATCTAAATGTTTACCAACCTTCTATTAGTAAAAATTATGCAAGCCTAAAAATTTTAGCCTAAATTAAGGTTGTTTGCTATGTTTAATTCAATTTTTACTATTAGGGACTAAATTGTAATGTATACCAACCATCAGGACCTATTCTAATTTACAAATTAAGTGTTTTTTGATCAAATTTTACCTATTATGAGACTAATCCTAAATTATTACCAAGTTTCCTTACCATCTAGGGCTCTAACTAAATTAATCAATTTTTAGGACTAAATTGTAACTTAAACAAATTAGAACAACAATTTAAAAAGAAAAAATTCAAAACCCCAAGAACACACACTGTTGTTTCCCCTAGACTGTGTGTCATGAAGTACCCATGTTCGTGTCATGAAAAACTTTTTGGCAGATCGCACACATCCGTGTGGAAATCCCACATGTCCGTGTGTGATACCTCTAGTTTCCACACACTAGTGTGCAACCCCTCACATGCCCGTGTGAAAGCCACTACACCTGTTTTTGAGAAAAGATCTTTTTAAAACTTGATTTTGCATATTTTAATGATCAATTAAACTCGATATAACTACGATTAATTAATTAACATATATACACACTACGATTAATTAACATATATACACATACACCCTCAATTGAATTTATGGACATTAATTAAGCCTTAATTAATTAGAATTAGGCAATCAATTTCATGCATAACAAACACCGAATAAAGCAAACAAGCGGCGTACCTTGGTCTCTAGTCAACCACTCTATGGAAGCTTCATTTAATCAATTGTTAGTAAAAATTTCATGCTTCATTCACACACCGTGTTATCAATCACTGTGTTATCAAGTAAGAAAACACCGTAAATCATTCAATAATTAAACTCAAACATGCCTTAAAGTTATTATAAAAGCATCCAAAATAGATACCCAAAGTTCAAAGTCCAATTACAACCAAAATCAACTAATTCTTGGGAGTTCAACAATGCCCGACTACAATATCTAAAATACGTAATAAAACCTTTACCAAGCCTAGATCTCTTAGAACTCTCTTGCTTGGCTCCTCAGATCCTCAATCCCGATGATTATCTGCATGAATGTGAGAGTATAAGCTTTTAAAATTTCAGTTAATATTAATAAAAATGATAACTAAATTGACATCCAATTCATGCTTAATTCACAACCAATCAATCACCAATTATCAGCCAAAATAATGAAACATGCCAATTAAATTTTCCATAAGCATTTTCAATACCAAAAATCATCTATTCATGGCATTCAATCATCAATTGATATAGAAACAATCATACACAAATGTATTGGCATTCATTTCTCATGGATTAATTGGGTGATTATACATCGGATAAATAGATCTCTGAACTCCTACAAATATCAAATATAGACCACCGAGTTAAGCGGGTCGAAGCACGCACTCCCTTATAATGCCTCAAATAACCCATTGAGTGGAGAATCATGCTCAAAACTCCCTTATCTACTCCAAACAAATCAGTCCACCTAGAGTCATATGCTCACAATGTCACAAATAAAGGTGAGTACCCACAAATCCTATGGCATGCCAACTATATCCAATGGATCCACCATGCATGTTGCTAATATATTCAGTAAAACATAACATATAAATCACTCATTATTGTGCTCAATTTAATGTGACAAAATGATTATGTATAACTTGTAACATAGCCATTTAGTATCCAATTAAATTAAGCAATTCTTTTATCAATTTCTCATATTTAGTTACCCATTGTAACACCAACATATCATGATAAAAAATTTTAGTACAAATGCTTAAAATCATCCTTAAAATTAATCTAATTAAATAGCACAACACCATCTAAAAACTCATTTGCCATTTTTTTTTCAATACAAATTCAATCTTTGCACATTTAATATCAATATTGCAAAACCAACCATTCATCCATAATTAATTAATTTTAATAAATTAATTTTAATCATTAATTAAAGTACTAATTAAACATGATTGAGGGTCAATTTACCAAATTGCCCTTAGAAACACTCACCACACAATTTTATTCTCTCACAACGAGTGATCAACTAAGCAATTCCAAGCTTCAATTTCGGTTATTTTGGTCCTTTCCAAGATTTAGAGTTTCAATAGAGGTAAAGTAGGCATTACCACCTTTCCAATGCTATAATAAACACAAATTTTGATTAATTATACTAATAGAAATTCTCTCACAAATATACCTTATCGAATTTGTAGCATCAAGTTGAAAACTCGATTCCTCACAAAATCGATCTCTCCAGCCCACCCAATCACTTCTAAACATTAATACTAAACCAAATACACATAAAATAAGCATCAATTTCACATTTAAATTAATTTTACAAAAATCTGACAAATCGATTCATGAAGATGATGAAATTTAGGTTTCTTCAAATTACCGCACAAATCATATTTAATCCTGATAATTATTTCATGTCATTTACTATTCATATCCAAATCAGATCATAATTCAATCATGTGTCCCTTAAATGGACCCTCAAAGTCCTATTTATACATTAGAAACAAGTTGGGACTAAATTAGAAACTTAGAGAACTTTTCGCAAAATTTCAAAATTTTTCTTAGGTGCAAGGGACACACACTGATGTGGTCAAGCCGTGTGGCTCACATGACCAAGTGACACGCTCGTGTCTTAGGTCATGTGGGCATTCGATGTGAGGCACACGGCCGTATCCCAGCTCATGCTCAAATTAGGGTAGCTACTGACTTGGGTCACACGGGTAGCCACACGCCCGTGTGCTAGGCCAGATGGACAATTTAATTTTAAAAAAATTAGGTGCAGGATTCACACAGCCAAGACACACACCCGTGTGTTGGGCTGTGTGTTTCACACAGCTGAGAGACACGTCCGTGTCTCTACCCATATGACCAATTTTGAGCATTCTATTTTTCAATTTTTAAGAAGCAAGAGACACACGGCCAAACCACATGCCTGTGCGCATGGCCGTGTGTCACACACAGTTGAGACACACGCCTGTGTGTCTACCTGTGTGGATGAAAATAATGTCATTTCCTAGCCTTATTTCTCACAAAATTTTTCCTTGTACCTACATTAATACTTTCATGCATATATCAACCAATTCAAGATATTAAAACCAAGCCAACATTAACATTATACTTGATATATCATCACATGTATTCAAACTTACCTTTTTAAAAAAACATATATGTGTTTACCATAATTCAATCTAACTATAACAAGCACACATATATTAACCATATTATAACCTCAAGTATATATTCACTAAATATACCATTACTAGCCATTCCAATGGCTAGATTACAAACAACCATTTACATGCCAACATTTGTAATAGCCCATTTTCAGTAAAATCGGAATAGTGGTTTCAGGAACACAAACCCGAGTTAAAAAGAAAATTTATTTTAATGTCAATTCATGGTTTGCATTATGATAGGAAATGTGTATGAAAATTTTAATAAGAAAATTTTACCAATTATGTGTTTAATTATAGAAAGGACCAAATTGCATAAAATGCAAAAGCTGAGTTCTAGTAGCTATAAGTATCAAATAGCTATGGAATTCAGAACTTGAGGTCCTTATATGGTAATTAGACCATTAAAAAAAGTTAGTAGATATTTTTGATGATTCATTCATGGAAAATTAGAAAAAGAAAATGACTAAATTGGAAATGTAAATAATTAAAGGATGATAAATAATTAAAAAGGAATGTCATCATATTATTATCACCTTCATCCCTAAAATTCTATGGAAATCCTAGGAGAGAGAAAGGAAACTAATCAAGCTTAATTAGGTATGAATTCTTGTCCCGTTTTTAGTAATTTTTATATTTTTCAGTTCGGAATAATTTAATCTATATATTTTGGGGATTAATTTGAAATTTTATCAAAGTATAGAATTTTTTTCATGGATGAAAATGCTGAAATTTTGAATTTTATGGTAGAAAATGAAAGGTTGTTGATAGATAAACAACTTTTGTAAATTGAATTTTGATGAAATTATGATTTATGGACTAAATAGTAAAGATGTAAAAGTTGTGGAAATATTCTAAATTTTGTGAAATACATATGCTATAAATGTTATATGAAAATTTGGGTTAGGCTTGGAATAAAGATTAAATTGCATGAATTTCATTTTCTGAGCCTAGGGATGAAACTGTCATTTATGAAAAGTATAGGGGCAAAATAGTAATTGCATGAATAAGGATTTTATGAAAATTTTGGTTAGGCTTGGAATAAGGATTAAATTGCATGAATTTCATTTTCTGAGCCTAGGGATAAAATTGTCATTTATGAAAAGTATAGAGGCAAAATAGTAATTTTTCCTAGGATGTGAATTGAATGTAAAGGAGTATGAAACGTAATAAATTGATGATTAAATTAATTTATATAGATCTGAAAAGATCAAACACGGAATTGGATTGAGGAAAACAAAAAGTAACAGATTAGTAGATTTTCATATACGAACGATTATCGAGGTAAGTTCGTGTAACTAAATTGTGTTGATTTTATGTTTGAATTGAATGTGGTATGTGATTATATGAATTGTATAAATGTTATAAATATATGAAATAATCATATGTCCGATCATGTCCGGAAAATATTAAATTCTTTTTGAATGATGAATTTCAATGGAGTTAAGTTCCGTTTGAATAATGAATTTCGATGGATATATGTGATTTCCCATATTGAATATTGTGGTCGTGCATATGTTACAAACAAAATATAGCTCAGATGAGCAATCCTGTATAAGCCATCTCGAGCATCCTGTTATATAGTTCCTGTGAGCATCCTATCGGTAGTGATTCTGCATGTGTTGCACACTATTGCAGCTCTTTGTGAGCTCCCTGTTACATGATACAATCGGTTGTGATCCAGCATATAATGCAGATACAAACATAGCTCTATGTGAGCGTCCTAATATAGGCTCTTATGAGCTTCCTGACATGGCTCGCTTGAACTCCCTGTTAAATGGCTATCTAGTGCTCCCTGATAATAACTCTTCATAGTTACCTATTAAGTTCTATGAGCTCCCTGATTAAAACTCTTACGAGTTTCTTGTTTAGCCCTGATAAGTATCCTGTTACATGGCTCATCTGAGGAACTTGATATATGTGGCTCAAGAATGTGCTCCCTGGTTATGTGCCCTAATGGGTACCCCGGAACATTAATTAACGGATCATTGATTTGTATACCTCGCGTATACTACCTAAGTATCTATCGATATTTCAATAATTTAACGGATAAAAAAAACTCCTAACATGAGAAATCATGATATTAAAGGAATTATGTCTCGAATGTTTCTGAAATATCTAAATGTTTGTAACATAATGAGCTCATTCATGCTTATTTGATATGCATGTGAATTATGTGACTAACATGCTTAATTGAGTGTATGTGATTAGGCAAATTTCCAATTTGTTGGGAAGCATGATATTGTATGCTTAATTTAATGATTGTGATTGGTAAGTTTAATTCCTTTTATACGAACTTACTAAGAATTAAATGCTTACTAGATTTTCTTTTCTCTGTTTTATAGTGTTCAAAAGCTCGCAAAGGTTGAATCATCACACTATCCACCAGTTCATTTTGGTATAAATAGTAAACATTTTTGGTATAATGGTATGTATAGGTTAACTTGGCCACTTGTTGGCTTGTAAATGGTTGTTTGTAATTTAGCCATTGGAATGGCTAGTGATGGTTTGTTTTGGCATATTTATAAGATATATCATGGTAAATACATATATTTTTAGTATGGTTTGATTGAGTTATGTTAAACATGTATGTTTATAAAAGGTAAGATTATGCTTGTTTATAATATTTGAATTGGTTGGTATATGTTTGTAAGTGTTGGTGTAGGTTGTTAGCAAATTTGGGTGGGAAACAAATCTAGGAAATGGCTTTATTTTGTCCACACAGGTAGACACACGGACGTATGTCTTGACCGTGTGTGACACACGGCCTGGCACATGGGCATGTGGTTTGCCCATCTATCCCCTGCATCTTAAAATCGAGAAATAGAATGCTCAAAATTAGGCACACGGGCAGAGACACAGGCGTGTGTCTCAATCGTGTACGACACATGGCCTAGAACACGAGCATCTATCTTGGCCGTGTGAATCCTGCACTTGATTTTTGAAAATTAAAATTAACCACACGGCCTAGCACACGGGTGTGTGGCTGGCCGTGTAACCCAAGTCAGAGAGTTACATGGCTAAAGACACGGGCTGGGACATGGCCGTGTGCCTCACATCAAATGCCACACGGCCTGAGACATGGGCATGTCACTTGGCTATGTGAGCCACACGGCCTACTCACACGGGCGTGTGACCACTGTATATGAGAACAATTTTGAAATTTTGCGAAAAATTCTCTGAGATTCCGACTTAGTCCCGACTTGTTTCTAATGCTTAAATTAGGCCTCGAGGGTCTATTTCGTGGATGATATGATAGTTTCAGATATGAATAGTAAATGTCTTGAATTATCTGTAATTGTTCTGTAAATTTCAGTAATGCTCTGTAACCCTATTCTGGTGATGAATATGGGTTAGGGGTGTTACAACATTGGCCAAGTTAGCTTACACATGCCATTATATCAAAATAAGTTTTCTATTTATACCAAAACGTGCTGAAGGATAGTGTGATGATGCTCCAACTGATTCCAACCTTTACGAGCTTCCGAGCACTATAAAATAGAGAAAAGAAAACCAAGTATGCATTTCAAATGCTGAGTAAGTTCATATAACAAGGATTTAACTTACCAATCATGTACATTCAAAATAAGTATACAAACATGCATCCAAATCATTATAGCCAGTTGCCTAAACACATATGATCTCAAGAAACTTGTTAGTCATGTATATCATGTAAACATCAAAAATCAAAGATGAGCTCATCATGTAATAACTTTCATAAACATGTGCTTTTCATATCATGTTTCCATATAACATTTGCATTTCTATAATCAATCATCTTAATTTCAATCCAACCATGTCAAAACTATTCTCGTTGAATTTATTTGAAATATTGATGGATACACATGTAGTACACTCAAAGTGTACAAAAACTGTAACCTATCAACTCATATTCAAGGCTGATAACAGGATGCTCATGTGAGCCATATAACAGGAAGCTTATCAGGGCTAAATCAGGAAACTCATAAGAGTTTAGAATAGGAAGCTCAATGAGCTTAACAGGTAACTCTAAAGAGCTATTATCAGAGGGCTCCAGATAGCCATATAACAGGATGTTCAAGCGACCCATGTTAGGAAGCTCACAAAGAGCCTATATCAAGATGCACATAAAGAGCTGCGTTTGTGTCCGCAATATATGCAGGATCAAAACTGATCATATAACAAGACGCTCACAAAGAGCTGCGGTAGTCTGCAACACATGCAGGATCACTATCGATCAAGATGCTCGCAGGAACCATGTATCAGGAAGCTCAAGAGGGCTTATAATAGTATGCTCGTAAGAGATATGGTATGTTCGCAACATATGCAAGACCACAACCAATCGAAAATCCTGTATCCATCGAATTCCATTGTTCAAACCGGACTTATCATGTATCGAGCTTTGTCGAATATAAGATTTATTTCATATTCATGACAATAATACAATTTACATACATATTATTCAATTTAAAAGATATAAATACACAATTTAGTTACACGAACTTACCTCGTCACTTTTTCGTATACGAAAATCTATTAATCCAATACTTTTTCTTTTCTTCGATCTAACTTCGCATTTGAGTTATTCGGATCTATATAGATGAATTTAATGTCAATTTAATCCATTTCATATTCAATTTAATTCAATTCACATCCTAGGCAAAATTACCATTTTGCCCCTATACTTTTCATAAAGGACGATTTCGTCCCTAGGCTCGGAAAATGAAATTCATGCAATTTAATCCTTATTCCAAGCCTAACCGATTTTTATATATAACATTTACAACACATATATTTCATAAAAATTAGAAATTTTCCATCTTTACAATTTAGTCCCTAAATCACAATTTCATGAAAATTCATTTTACAAAAGTTGTTTATCTATCAACAACCTTTCATTTTCTACCATAAAATTCAAAATTTCAGCATATTCATCCATGCCAAAATTTTAATACTTTAATATATTTTCAAATTGATCCTGAAAATAGATAGATAGGTTATTCCGATCTTAAAAAATATAAAAATTACTAAAAACGGGACATGATTACTTACCTAATTAAGCTTGCTTGATTTTATTTCTCTTTCCTAGGGTTTCCATAGAAAATTTGGGGAAGATGATGATATAAGATGATATTAGGCTATTATCATCTTTATTTATTTCAAATTCCAATTTAGTCATTTTCTTTTTCTAATTTTCCATGGATGAATCATAAAAAAATCTACTAACTTTTTTTAATAGTCTAATTACCATATAAGGACCTCAAATTTTAAATTCTATAGCTATTTGATCCTATAACTACTAGAACTCAACTTTTTCATTTTATGCAATTTGGTCCTTTCTATAATTAAACATGTAATCGGTAAAATTTTCTTATCAAAATTTTCACACGTCTTTTCTATTAAGATGCAGACCGTTCAATAATTTTAAAATAAATTTTCTTCCTAACTCGGATTTGTGGTCCCGAAACCACTATTCTGATTTCACTGAAAACGAGCTGTTACAATTACCTTTGATTCGCTCTAAATTCGTTGATTGAAAATCTTGATTTAAGAAGCTTGAGAAATTTCAGAATGTTTTTGGCTGTTTTTGAGAATAATTTTGGGTGAATTGAAAGAGTATTTTGATAAGAAAATTAGTTTCATCTATTCATTGATGGTAGATTTTTAAAACCATGCAAAGAAAACAAAATTTATAGCTTTCTAACCTAATGTAAATGGTGTGAAAAGTAAGCTAGATGCATTGTGTTTAAAATTGAAAAAACCCACCAGAATTTAAAAATTGGGGAATTTGCCTAATGGCTACTCCCACATTTCCTTTACTTTACCAATTGATCCTTTCCCTTCAAAATTCCAAATTTTAAGGTTTATTTTCCAAATAAATACTCTAAAATTTTCCTTGTTTTACAATTAAACCCAATTTAATTAATATTTAAATTTAACTTTAGTTAACCACAAATAAAAATTATTTTAAAATTCTTTTTCGACCAAAATTAATTATTATAATCATTTAATTACTTTAAAATTAATTTTCCAAAAATATTTTTATTTTTTTGAATTATTGTTTAATCAATTTTAGATGAAATTAACCTCCTAGATTAAATTAAAAATTACTAGGAACCCCATAAATTCCTAGCTTCACACTTGGAACCCAAAAACTATACCTAGAACTACTAGACCCGGTTTAGGGATATTACATTTTTCTCCATATAAATAATGTCTCCAAAATTTTAAAGGAAACACAATAGTCACAAGCTCCAAATCATGTGTCAAGTAGTTTTTCTCATGTGATTTTAACTAACATGAAGCATAAGCTACAACCTTGCCTTCCTGCATCAAAATGCAACCCAAACCATTAAGTGAAGCATCATTATAAATCACAAATTCTTTACCAGACTCTTACGAGATTAATAAAGGGGCTTCGATTAACATTGCTTTCAATTGATCAAAACTTTTCTATCAGATCAAATAAATTTTGCATCTTTTTAGAGTTGTTTCATTAATGGTGTAGCAATCATCGAAAACCCTTTAACAAATCTTCGATAATACTCAGCTCAACCCAGAAAAATAATGATCTCAGTGATACTTTTCAGAGGCATCCAATCCAGAATAGCATATATTTTACTCAGATCCACTCTAATGTCGTTAGCCGATACAACATGACCCAAAAATCCAACTTATTATAAATAGTACTCACATTTACTGAATTTTGTATATAATTGTTTCTCACACAAAGCCTGTAATACTATTCTCAAATGCTATGCATGCTCAACTTCGTCTCGAGAATAAATCAGAATATCATCAATGAAAACAACAACAAATCTGTCTAAATACAGTCGAAATATTTTGTTCATCAAATCCATAAACACAATAAGTGCATTTGTTAAACCAAATGGCATAACTAAAAATTCATAATGTTCGTACCTGGTCCTAAAAACAGTTTTCAGTATATCAGAATCTTTAACCTATAGTTGATAATATCCAAAACGGAGATCGATCTTAGAAAATACAATCTCACCTTTTAATTGATCAAACAAATCATCAATATGCAGTAATGAATATTTTTTTTGATTGTGACCTTACTAAGCTATCGATAATAAATACACATCCACATAGATTTGTCTTTCTTCTTAACATGTAGTACGGGTGCACCCTAGGGAGAAAAACTAGGCTGAACAAATCCTCTGTCTGTCAACTCTTGTAACTATTGTTTCAACTCTTTTGATGTAGTAGATTCTATTCTATATGGACCAATCGATATCGGAGTTCCCGGTACTAACTCAATAACAAACTCAACCTCTTTGACTGGCGGTAACCCTGGTAACTCTTTTGGAAACACATCTGAAAATTAACAAACAGTCAGAACTAATTCCAATTTCATTTCTGAAGCTCTAGTATCTAATATATAACCTAGATACGCCTCACAACCTTTTCGAAAACATTTTTGAGCTGACAAAGCTGAAATAATATTGGTTGTACTATCACCTCTATTTGATTCAACCCTGACTATCTCAATGTTTTGACATTTGAATAGATTTTCTTTCATCTACAATTCACAATAGCATCGTGCAAAGTCAACCAATCCATGTCAAGGGTCACATCAAGCTCATCAAGTGGTAAGAACATCAAATCAGCCAGAAAGTTGTAATCCTAAATTTTTAGGGGATAATTTCTATAAACTTTATCGACTAACACATACTGGCCTAACGGATTAGTTACTTTGACCACAAATTTAGTTGACTCAATAGGTATTTTCTTATCTGATACTAATGTTGTGCATATATATGAGTGCGTTGACCTCAAGTCAATCAAAGCATAAACATTAACATCAAAAATAGAAAATGTACTGGTAATCACATCAGGTGCTGAAGCCTTTTTACAAGCTCTAACTGGTGCGCGAGCCTCAGATCAGACTGTAGAATCTTTTGTTCTACTTTGACTATTCCCTTCATTACCACTGTTTTTAGATGGTCTCCCACTCAAAGGCATGTTACCCGACAGTATATTATATGCTTTATCTCTGTCGGACCTTTCAAGGTGATCTCGAAGAAATTGTTTTTATGAAATGTATTTAAAAAACACTCTATCTTTCAATCGACAATCTCTGAAATGCCTTCTATTTCATTGTTGACACTTAGGCTTGTTATTATGAAACTCCCTACACTCACTAAAGAGGTAGCCTGGGGTCTTGAACTAGCTTGTTTTCCTCTATCTCTCCCAGAAAATCAAGATGGTGCTGACATACAACTGTGAAATTCTTTCAATTTCTTTGTTGGAGAATAAAGTGATTTTCCCATTGGTCATTTACTCGTTTCTCAAGTTTTGGAATATGCTTTTCTTTTTGCTTTACTGAATTCTTCGGCCTTATGTGCTTTAATCCATTAAAACCACAAATTCTTTCATCTTATATCTTCATTCAAACCATCTTCAATCTAGGTACACATGACAACTTCAGTTGAAATACACTCTCGAGCTTATTTGCTGATATGTAGAAATTCTCTTTCATATTCAGCTACAGATCTACGATATTGCTTCAATTCTAGAAATTCTTTCCTCTTCTTATCAAGATACCTCTGACTGACATATTTCTTTTTGAATTTAGTTTGAAAGAAATCTCAACTTACACGATCTTTTAGTACCATTGCTACGTTGACTCTTTTAACAGAGATATCACATATTTTAAACAATCAGTAGAAGAACAAGATAGTTCATCAAAAACTCTAATGGTACTCACTAGCCATATCGTAGCTTTTTCTGGATCGTCTTCAACTGTGCCACAAAACTCTTCAGCCCCATATTTACAAATTTTATCAATCGGAGGCCTGTTCACACATACATGCTTTGGACATTGTGGAATAGGGGGAACTAGTTGAGGTATTAGAGGGGATGGAGGTCGTTGAGCCATTGGGTTCATTCAAAAAAATTCAGTAAACCATTTAGACATCATATGGAAGAAGGCTTCTTTCACCTCACTTCCTTAGCCCTTAAAAATGGGCCCACTGCTAGCTACTCCTTGAATGGAGGTTTGTGCATTACTTTTGACTTCATCAGTGTCAGCTCAATTGGATGACATCTTGTATCTATATGAAAACATAATTCAATTTAAATCAGGAGATATCACACTATCACAGGTTATAAAATGACATGTATTTATACTCTATACATGCAATGTAACTCTGATACCGCTAGATGTAACACCCCTAACCCATTTCTATTGTCAGAATAGGGTTATAGAGCATTATTGAACAAAACATAAGCTTTATCTTCAGAACAGATTAAATCAATTTAATATCAATATATAACAACTCATCACAAACATAGCAATCATACACAACTAGGCCTTAAATCGAGCTTTCGAGGCCCTAAAAAATAATTTGAAAGCAATTGGGGATTAATTTGAAACAAATCAAAAAATTTTGAGAAACATGAAAAATTGGGAAATAGGGGTCACATGGTCGTGTGGCCAGGCCATGTGACATAGACCAGACTGTGTGGACATTTGAAATAGGGACACATAGTCGTGTCCCATCCCTTGTCTCTGCCCATGTGTATATCTGAAATAGGGCCACACGACCGTGTCGCAAGTCGTGTGCTAGACCGTGGGACAAACTATTTTGACAAACTACGTAAGTAATTAATGCTTAGTAAGCTAGCATAAGGTTAACTTTAACTTACCAAACATCAATCGATAAACCATTCAGCAATGCTCATTACATCATTTAAACATTATACTTTCCAATTCACCAAAAACCACATGGTTAGTAGACAACATGAAAACATAACATCTATGTAACATAACATATACTGAGAAATGAATTCCATAATTCTCTCTTCCATCACATGACAAATTCTCATCCTTTACATTTCATATATACATATTCATCTTTGTTTTTTATATGAACATTAGCAACAATAAGTTTTTATATGTGTATTTCCATTAACCTTTACTTACCCTCTGAACCACATAGAATAGCATCAGACTCTCGAGAATGCTCACACATAGTGTGCCTTTTCATGTAACCATAACCTTTTAAATATTTCTCACACAGAAATGGGCCTGCTTACATAAGATGTAGGTCGAAATGTTAACTACATGATGCTACTCATATGAACTATGGAGAATCCGTAACAAATGCAGAACCTCAGCCATCGGTAGGACATTCATGACCATCACTCGAAATCGTATAATCCCTAATAACATATCATTTTTATTCTAAGAATTCTTAAGGTTCAAACGGGACACTTTTATAATTCAATCCTTTAATTTCTTCCATTTACCTCATTTCAATTATATACATCCATACAACTCACATTCTTCCCAATTATCTATTATCCAAATAATTAATTAACATGTATATATATTCATTAATAATTAAACAAAGTATAACCTTAACTAATCATCGATTCAAATTAAGAATTAACTATTTTATCACTATACAAACTTACCTCAACTAAAACGGTCGTAAAAACTTAATCGAGAACTAGTCCAAGACTTTTAGTTTTCCACGATTTAAATCCAGTTTTTGCTTATCTTGCTCTAAATATAAAATTTCATTCAATTAAATCATACCAATAGCTTAATATCATAAATTATAGCTTATAACCTATTTCATTATGAAATTATAAAATTACCCCTAATGTTTTAACCTTTATACAATTTAGTCCTTAATTCTGAAACTTAAAATTCAACTAGTTTTAACTGAAAACTATGTTAGCGGATTTTTCCTAGACTTATATCAACCCATATTTTTCTTAATTTCAAACAAAATACATAGAATTTATTATTTTCAAAAATAAATCCTTAAACCCTAAATTCACTAAAATCACTTAACAAAGCATGTCCATTTAACAATCAAATTTAATTATCTATCAATTAACTCCACAAACACATCAAATTCAGTCATGGCAAGTCCCTCAACCTTTAACAATTCTAGAAATTAACCCTTGGGCTAACTAGACTAAAACGAGCTTAAAAACATAAAAACAACTAAAAAATTGGTTCAAAATCTTACCATGCATTAAAATTTCTTGATTGAAGCTTCCCCCCTTCTTTAAGAATGGTGAACTATTTTTAAGGAAAAAAATTGATGAAGATGGTGTTTAATCCATTTTTGTTTTATAAATTTTAATTTATTTTATTTAATTACAAAACTAACCTTTAAAATCTAATAAAATTTCACCAAAACCTTATTATAACTATCCACTAACTTGAAATATGTTAACATTACCAACGAAGTCCTTTAATTTATAATTCTAAGACCATTTGCTCCATTTAATCAATAGAAACCATTTTTTTCATCTTTCAATATTCAGTCCTTTTACCTATTTAACCATTGAAGCTTCAAAATTTCTTAACTAAAATTTAATATGACCTTAAAATAACCCTATAGACATTAAACAAATACTAAAATATTTACTCACTCGTCGAAATCATAGTCCAAAACCACACCACTGGAAATGGGTTGTTACATTTAGATTCTCTTTTCTACCATAAATTTATATGATAGTCCTTTTGCCTACTGATCGTGATTTTTCGTGATAAGTTTTATAAATTTATAATTAATCGTTCTTGAAACTAACTATTATCACGATGTAGGCAAGTGTACCTATCGAACAGTAGTATAGCTTTAACAAGACCGAATTGTCAAACCCAAAGGAACTAAAAGTACTAGTAATGACTGTCTTTTTATTATCTAGCCTAAGAATAATGGAGTTTGTTTTAATTAACTAATTAACTAAACTAAGAGATCACAGAAAATAGAATTGGGGAATTACTTTTGGAAAAACAATTGATTTAAGACAATAGCTAAGGAAAAATCCACCTAGACTTTACTTATTATCTGGCTTCGAATCGGACGATTTATTCATTCAACTTGTTTCGTAGAAATCCCTAAGTTATGTTATTATACCTATTCAAGACTAATAAAGTCTAACCCTAGATTGAATAATTGAAATCTCTTTCTAATTAACACCCTAGGGTTGCATTAACTCGATCTATGGATCTCCTTATTAGGTTTCACCCTAATCCGGCAAAATCTTGTCACCCTATCTCCAGGCGCGCAATCAAATCCACTTAATTATGACAAAGTCACTCTTAGACAGGGACTTTCATCCTCCAACTAAGAGCATTAACTTGAATCAATATCCTAAAATATCAAAATAAGAATTAAGAATACATAATTACGAACAAGTCAAATGTTTATCACACAATTCAGAAAATAATAACAAGATTCGTCTTAGGTTTCATTCCCTTTAGGTATTTAGGGGATTTAGTTCATAACTAAATAGGAAAACATCTCAGAAGAATAAAGAAGACAAAACGTAAAGAAAACCCAAAACTTCTGAAGGGAAATTGAGGAGAGATCTTCAGTCTTGATGACGAATCCGGCTTCTGGGATGGATCAATCGGCTCCCTTGGAGTAATTCCTTACTCCCTACTCTCCATCTCCCCTTTAGTTCTCCTCTAGGGTGTTTAAATAGGCTTTAGAATGCCTAAAAGCCCTAAAAATTGCCCTTTTCTGAATAGAACTTAACTAGGGCTTGGTAGGGACACGCCCGTGTGCGATTACTTTAGGTCGTGGTCGAGGTTGAGAGATCAACACGCCCGTACTGATATTGTTTTAGGCTATGGTCGAGCTTGTTAGAATGGCACGGGTGTGTGTGATACCCGTGTGAGGAAGTTTAGGCCGTGTTGTTGTCCCATGTTGGCCCATTTTCTCTATTTTTGGCCCGTTTCTTGTTCTTTTTGCTCTCCTATGTTCACCTAAGTATAAAACATGAAATTAAAGGATTATGAGCATCAAATTCACCAAATATAAGGAGAAATCATTCATAAATGTGTTAAGCATGGAATAAAAATATGTATAAATTACGGTTTATCAAATATAAGCATTTGCTTGTCCTTAAGCAAAATCCTCAATTCACAATTAGGAATTCATTTTTCTCAACTTATAATTTCTATCAATAATATCTCAAGCTAATCAATAAGCAATCATACATTGAGAATTTAATTAGAAGAACATTAATGTTTCAAACATTCCAAGTTGAGCATTTAATCATGAAAAATATAGGCATCTCCCCTTATTTAAATAATCAGCTTTGATTCAAAACCTCACAGAGTTTTAACATCCTCACTAAATATTCACTCAAATCACTCGAAGTGTTTAAGGACAATGAAATTAGCACTCATTAGTCAATATGAAAAGTTATTACCATAGGCTTGCATGAAAATCAAATCTCCACCACTATAAATTGATATGATACATCAATCAAAAGGTCTTTAGAGAGTTGTAACGAGGCTTGGTTAGGGGGTGTGGTCACAAGCTGAAAGAGACGGTTAGAATCGAGATTGAATTGAAAAATTACTTAACTAGAAAAATATTTAGTCATCACTTGCGTACAATAGAGCTTCTTCTCAGAATAAGGACTTTAAATACTTAAGGTCAAAAACAAAAGATCACTACTACTAATATGTATACAATTTTTTTTTTTAGAACAAGTCAAATAACATAGACTAACTATTAATAACAAGACATAGCTAAGCAATTTATTCAAATTCAATCTCGACAAAAAATAGGGATCAAATTAATTGAGGGGATTTCAACAATAATGAGTTAAGGGTTAATATTAAGGGTAATACAAGGAATCGCTTGTTATGCTTAAAGGGGTTTACTAAGGGTTAATCGTGGAGGTAAGCTTTTCATGGCATGAGTGGGTTAATCCTAAGTGCCTTTATCATCTTGACATATCAAATCAAATGGTGTGGTCTTAAAATGCATAATCAATCAAGTTCTAGAATAATAATTCGATATTGACACACCCAAGCAGTAATAAAAGTGAGCATAAAGGAAATAATAGATGCTCTTTAAAGGCTTAAAATCTCACAACAATTATGGCTTTTTGATGTTCAAAACTGTAGATTTTAATTCGAGGTAATACCTAAACTTGGGGAAACAACCTAAAATTTTAAAATCTTAAAAATCAACTTATCATGCTTAATTCTCTAATGTCTTAAAGTTTAAATAATCAATGCATAACTGCCTATGTTTTAATTCAAGTTATATCAATAAAAGTCATAAATTAATCAAAATTCATCCTAAAAATGATATGCTAGATTTGCAAGAGTACAAGGCAATATTCAGGGATTTTTCTGATAATGAAATGAATACCCCCCACACTTAAGATGTACATTGCCCTCAATGTACAAAGATAAAGTTAGTGGCAATTTTAGATATAAGATCATAAGATAAGGAGAAAAAATGAAACTTCCTGAATGTTAAATGAACGAACTCCCTAGTTTGGAGTTATGTAGAATGGAGGAGGATACTCCGGTGGTGGTAGAGGTTGGGTTCCACAAGTGCTGCGCCAAAAGAATATTATATCTCGTGATCGAGCAGGGCATGGAATTCATGGAGAACCTTTTCCAATGGAGTTAGAAGTTCCTAGTAATGGTGAGCTATGTAGCTTTTTATAACTGTGATAAAATCTGAAACTTTTTAGAATATATAAGAAAGAGTAATTACTCATAAAGAAGTAGCCGAGATTTAAAATTTGTTTATAAAATAGTAGCATAAAGAAGACAACATTAAAAGTGAAAAGTGAAATTAATAAAAACATAAAATAAAAATAAACATAAAAATAAAAATAAAAATAAAAATAAAAATAAAAATAAAGATAAGATAAAATTAAATAGCATCATCGCTGGATGGTTCGCGATGTGGTGGTGGCGATGAGATGTGGAAGTGCTGACAAATCTGCTGTAAAGTAGAATCAATGTTATCAAATCACTAAAAACACTGCTGCTCGAATCAAGTGAGGCGCTCAGAAATGTCAGCATATGAAGCCGCCGCATGAACTGGACGATGGGAGCGTGGTGGCTGAGAAGGTGGGTCCTCGTGCTATGGAGGGAAATCATCAGTAATGTCCTTGAGGGCCTCCTCCTCAGTTAATTGGGCAAGATGATATTGAGGAGGGTAGGTTCCTCGGTGCTTTTTGATCATCCTCATGCTTAGCATGCTCGAGATCCCTTGTGGAGACATCTAGCCAATAAGGGTAAAGGATGATTCTTGTGTCGCGGTGTTGAGGAGCCCGAAGTGTCGCGCCAGTCGAGTCACATAAGGGCCAATGGAGATGACCCCCTTTCAATGTCACTCCTTCTGATGGCGAATGGCAAGGGCAATGAAGTAGGAAAGGTCGAAGACGTGCCCGTGCGACATACACCATAAGTAGTAGATGTCGTGAATGTTGACGATGCCGGTGCTCTCTCTCTCTCTGCCCTGTCAAGGTGTGAGATAAAATAGAATGTAAGTACCTCAAGGATAGAGGGAGAGTTGATGCCTTGGAGCGACTAGGGTCGTAGGTGGCTGAACATGGTACTAGCGCGTCCCAGCACCGTGAAGGGGAATGATGGATGTGACCGTTAAGAGCATGAAAGTTATTCTCCTCCTTGAACTCCTCTGTGTAAAGGCCCAGTGTAGTACCGAATTTTGGGATGCTTAACTGGTAGACTAATCCATCGAGTCAAAATTAAACTGTACCAGGATCATCGTAGTTGGTCATGACGGTCTGAAGATGGAATGTTGAGCATAGTTCCATCATGAGCTCGAGATATGTCAGTTCGATGATCCGAAAGAAAAGCTTCCAAGGGTCGGTGGTTAGGAGGGCCCGAATCGCATCAGCCAGTTGCACTTATTCTACTGCGTCCCAGTCGATGTAGCGATCCACTCCTAATGGTCGGGCCCAAAGTATTTGATAGAGTTCTTCTTGGGGTCCAATGGGAAACTGCAGCAAGGGGTGGCAAATTTCAGCGGTAGGACCCGAAGAAGATGACGCTCCCTTCCTTTTCTTTGAAGTGGGAACGGCGGCTTTCTTTCCACGTGAAGATGACATGGTATACCTCTAAGCAAAACCATTATTCCGTCTTGATGATTGGACGAGGTAAAATGTAAACAATTTCAAAAAGAGAAAAGTCATAAATTAGAACTAATAATTTCAGCGACAACTACTTATACTAACAAACCTAACCAAAACAATCAATTTTATGACATACTTTTTGTGGCATTGGCATGGTAGTAACATGAATATAAAAATGGCAAAGAACTCTATGGAAACGTAAAAAGCATGAATGTATTACAGTGCATGGGTTAAAATGGAAAAGAACAATAAATAATTGAGAACTACGAATATTAACTTAGAATAGGTAAATGGAGCTTGAGAAATCATGGAATAAGTGAAAACTTCAACATGAAATAGATGATAACTACCCTAGACATGGAATTTGATGATAGAAAAATAGAAATAATATGAACAATCTAGTTTGTTATGATAAATAGCATTAGAAACAAGTAAAATAAAAGAGAAAAGAGTAAACAATCGCTAGAAAGAGGAGAATGGGCCTCAAAAATAGAGTTGGGAGTGGCACACGGGCGTGGCAGAGAGGGCGTGTGGACTTGCACAGGCTAGGGTTAGGGATTTTTAGGTGAAGAAGACAATGAATAATGCAGGGTATTTATAGATTTGGGGGGCGCAAGGCCAGGGGACACGCCCGTGTGCCCCAAATTTAGCCCGTGTGTTTCGCGTTTTTTTTATTTTTGGTACGTCTAACATTCGCCCCACGCCCATGTACCTTGGGCGTGTCGAACGGCCGTGTATGGCTTCGTTCGCTTCTCCCACGCCCATGTTTGTATGTCTACGTCCGTGTTAATTTAACAGGTTCAACCACGGATGCTAGATACGGGCGTGTTGTACGCCCGTGCTATTTTCTCAGGTTCACCCATGGTTCAATGACACTGGCGTGTTGCACACCCGTGCTATTTTGGCAGGAACACCCACGGCCATGTCGCATAGCTGTGGCTATTTATCGTAGCCCGTGTTTGGGGAAAATCTTTTCCCTATTTCCACACGATCCTAAGCACGCCCGTGTGCTTGGCCGTGTGAGTATGGTAAACCTGTATTCAAGAGCTCCCTTAGACACTAGAATTTAAAAGAGTTAATACTATTAGTACTGGGGTTTCCTCCCAAGAAGAGCTTATTTATAGTCTAAGCTCGACTTACCTCTCTATTGAATGGTCATGGTGGTTCGAGGAGTTTATACTCCTTATTCCTGCTATCAATCTCATCAAAATAAGGTTTTAGGCGGGTATTGTTTACCTTAAAAGTGCTGAACTTGGAATAACTTACTTCGACTGTACCGAATGGGAAAATGCTAGGTACCGTAAGAGAGATTTTGTCATTTGGTTGACAGTGATAATGTGAGGATCTGCGGCATCTAATAAAACTTTATCTCCAACCTTAAGTTGATTTGGTGAGGTATTGAGCTCGTTCTGACGTAGTTTTAGTTTATCGTGTGTTCTTGGTTTATTTGTCCGCCATTCATCGAGTTCCTCGATTTTTAGCCTTCGTTCTTCATAGATATGTCCTTTGTTGTTGCTTGAACATGGCTTATGTACGTTCTTCGAACTCATTTCCTACAGAATAGGTTGCAACATATTGTTATTTTTAGTAGAATGGTTTATACAATCACCTTCAATTTCTAAGGTGTTGCTAGAATTGCGAGCTTGAAGGGTGATTGTTTCATCTCCTACACAAAGTGTGAGTTCACCTGTGCCAACATCAATAATTGTTCTAGCAGTTGCTAAAAAGGGCCTTCCTAAAATCAAAGAGTGTTGCTATCCTCCTCTATGTCTAGAACAACGAAATCAACGGGAGATATAAATTTATCAATTTTAACTAGCACATCTTCAATAATACCCCTAGGAAATCTAATAGTTTTATCTACTAATTGAATGCTCATCTTAGTCTATTTGGGTTTCCCAAGACCTAGTTGCTTAAACATTTTGTAAGGCATGACGTTAATGTTAGCCCCTAAATCAGCCAATGCATTATTAACATCTAAACTACCAATTAAGCAAGGAATTGTAAAACTCCCTGGATCTTTTAATTTATTGGGTAGCTTATTCTGTAGAATAGCTGAGCACATTGCGTTTAACTCCACATGCAATGCTTCGTTCAACTTCCGCTTATTTGCTAAAAGCTCCTTTAAAAACTTCATTGCATTTGGCATTTGTGAGAGAGTTTCAATAAACGGTAAGTTAATATGCAATTTCTTTAAAAGTTTAAGGAATTTACCAAATTGTTCATCTGAGCAGTCTTTCCTTGTCGCATTAGGGTATGGGACACGAGGTTTATATTCCACACTTATCGTTTTGTTTTCATTGTGACCTGCCTCATCTTTACCTTTGCTTACCATAGTTTCTTACTGCGGTTCTGGCTTAGGCTCAATGAATCCTTCTTCACCTTGAACATTAATCGCGTTGAGCTGTTCCCTCGTGTTAGGTTCAGTGTTACTTGGTAAGCTACCTTGTGGTCGTTCAGAAATTAGTTTGGACAACTAGCCTATCTGAGTTTCGAGCCCTTGGATCGACGCTTGTTGATTTTTAAGTGCTATCTCGGTATTTTGGAAATGAGTTTCTGACACCGAGATGAATTTGGATAGCATCTCTTCAAGGTTCGGCTTTTTCTCTTGTTGGTAAGGTGGTTGTTGGAAGCCTGAGGGTGGTGGTGGTCTCTGATTTCCTTGACTCCCCATGAGAAGTTTGGGTGATTCCTCTAACCTATGTTGTAAGTATTGCTATAAGGATTATTTTGAGATCGAGGATTATTCCCATGTAATTTAATTTCTCGTTTTTCATGTTGTGGCCATAAGGTGGATATTCTAAATTGCTTGATCCACCTCCATTTGCTTCACATTGCATTACTGGATGAACCTATGAAGAGCCAAGAAAACTATCAATTTTTCTATTCAAAAGTTCTACCTGGCTTGAGAGCATGGCGACTGAATCGATGTTCAAAATGCCGGCTGCTTTTGTTGGCTTTGTCCTCATGACTTGCCACTGATAGTTATTCAGTGACATTTCCTTGACAAATTCGTAAGTTGCTTCAGGTGTTTTATTGTTGATGGTTCCACCAGCTGCTGCATCAATCATCTGTCTTGTTGAGGGGTTTACACCATTGTAAAACGTTTGAACTTGTAGCCATAGAGGTAACCCATGGTGAGGGCACCTTTGCAGTAGGTCCTTGTATCTCTCCCATGCATCGTAAAGTTTTTCTAAATTCATCTACACAAAAGAAGAGATATCATTACATAATTTGGCCGTCTTAGTCGGTGAAAAATACTTTAATAAAAACTTTTCGGTCATTTGTTCCCAAGTAGTGATTAACCCTCGTAGTAACGAGTTCAACCACTATTTAGCTTTGTTCCTTAATGAAAAAGGGAATAACCAAAGACGAATAGCATCATCAGAAATGCCATTAATTATAAACGTGTCACAGAATTCCAGAAAATTTGCTAAGTGAGTGTCGGGGTCCTCGTCCTGTAAACCATCAAATAGAACAAATTGTTGTATCATTTGAATCGTGTTAGGTTTCAGTTCAAAAGTATTTGCAGCAATAACAGGCCTAACTATACTTGACTCGGTTCCTGTTAAATTAGGTTTAGAATAATCATACATAGTACGTGGAGCCTGATTCTTATTTACTAGATCAGCGGGTATCGCAGGAGGTAGCGGATTTTTCTAATTTTCAGCCATCTCCTCAGTTGTAGTCGAGATATCGTCCTCTTACTCTTCCTCTGTGTATCTTATGCTTCGTCTTATTTCTCTTCGGTTTCTGCGAGTTGTGCGATCAATTTCTTCGTCAAAAAGTAATGGTCCCGACTGGTTTCTTCTAGTCATAAACTATAAGAACCTGCCAGAAGAAAGAAAATTAAAATTTAGTAAATAAAAACACAAACAAAATTAAATTGCAGTAAAAGTAAATGGCTAAAGTAATAAAAATTAAGTGTTCCTAATATTCTAGTTCCCCGGTAACGGCGCCAAAAACTTGATCATGATTTTTCGTGATAATTTTTATAAATTTATAATTAATCGTTCTTGAAACTAACTATTATCACGATGTAGGCAAGTGTACCTATCAAACAGTAGTATAGCTTTAGCAAGACCGGATTGTCAAACCCAAAGGAACTAAAAGTACTAGTAATGACTGTCTTTTTATTATCTACCCTAAAAATAATGGAGTTTGTTTTAATTAACTAATGAACTAAACTAAGAGATCATAGAAAATAGAATTGGGAATTACTTTTGGAAAAATGATTGATTTAAGACAATACCTAAGGAAAAATCCACCTAGACTTTACTTGTTATCTAGCTCTGAATCGGATGATTTATTCATTCAACTTGTTCCGTAGAAATCCCTGAGTTATGTTATTATCCCTATTCAAGACTAATAACGTCTAACCCTAGATTGAATAATTGAAATCTCTTTCTAATTAACACCCTAGGGTTGCATTAACTCGAACTATGGATCCCCTTATTAGGTTTCACCCTATTCTGGCAAAATCATTGTCACCCTATCTCTAGGCGTGCAATCAACTCTGCTTAATTACGACAAAGTCACTTTTAGACAGGGACTATTCATCCTCCAACTAAGAGCATTAACTTGAATCAATATCTTAAAAT
The DNA here is from genome assembly GCA_025698475.1 of Gossypium anomalum. Classification (NCBI taxonomy): domain Eukaryota; kingdom Viridiplantae; phylum Streptophyta; class Magnoliopsida; order Malvales; family Malvaceae; genus Gossypium; species Gossypium anomalum. Next base: position 17,557,738 of record CM046957.1, read on the forward strand.
ACCAAAACAAGAATTAAGAACACATAATTAAGAACAAGTCAAATATTTATCACACAATTCAGAAAATAGTAACAAGATTCGTCTTAGGTTTCATTCCCCTTAGGTATTTAGGGGATTTAGTTCATAACTAAATAGGAAAACATCTCAGAAGAATAAAGAATACAAAATGTAAAGAAAACCCAAAACTCTTAAAGGGAAATTGAAGAGAGATCTTCAATCTTGATGATGAATTCGGCTTCTGGGATGGATCAATCGGCTCCCTTGGAGTAATTCCTTACTCCTTACTCTCTGTCTCCCCTTTAGTCCTCCTCTAGGGTGTTTAAATATGCTTTAGAATGCCAAAAAGCCCTAAAAATTGCCCTTTTTCGAATAGAACTTAACTAAGGCTCGACAGGGACACGCTCGTGTGCGATTACTTCAGGCAGTGGTCGAGGCTGAGAGATCAGTACGCCGTGCTGATATTGTTTTAGGCTGTGGTCGAGCCTATTAGAACAGCACGGGCGTGTGTAATGCCCGTGTGAGGAAGTTTAGGCAGTGTTGTTTTCCCACGTCAACCCATTTTCTCCATTTTTGGTCGTTTCTTGTTCTTTTTGCTCTCCTATGCTCACCTAAGTATAAAATATGAAATTAAAGGATTAGGAGCATCAAATTCACCAAATCTAAGGAGAAATCATTCATAAATGTGTTAAGCATGGAATAAAAATATGTATAAATTACGATTTATCACCTACCATCCTCATGACCCTTTGGTTACGTCTTCTTTGGCAATCATTCCAAATTGGACTAGTCCTCGGAAGACTCCCTTTCCTTACCATAGTCTTGAAGGACTTACTGTCATTCCATTGGTAAGATTAACTAATGAGAACCTATGCCACTCTGGCAGACTTAATCTCATTTCTTCATGCACTTGGGCTAAACAGTTGGTTGGATTACTTGTAATCTGCGCTATTTGTGGTTCCTTACTTTTAAGGTGTAACAAGTTCGTCTGTATTGGACCATTTTAGCCTACAGTATCCAACAGATTGTTACCTGAGTGAACACTTGAGTTTACCCTTTCTCTTATAAGATGGTTCTTTGCGGGAATAACTCTATGGCGAGTGTACCCACAATATTTTCCCTTCAAAGAGGAATAGTCTTGACAGACAAAATTATCACTTGGTTAATTCCTTAACAGCACCGCTTTACATATAGACATTCTGTAGTATATATGTTTGTGCCTCTCCATATAACTACGATTTCATCAAGCCTTATACTGAGAGTGGATCTCTCGTTAACCTTCTAAGGTCTTCCTCTGACATACAGACTTTCTTTAAGCACTTCCTAGTAGTTCTTAATGGCAGATCCTTATCTGCAATCCACAAGTAAATCCTCTTTCATTTTCCCCTATACAAGGCATTGTAGGCACGTCATTTCCATAACCGATTCTAGCTGGTTTACCATCCTATGCCTAACCGGCTTCCTTGTTTACCACTTTGAAAAAATTTTCCCAATTCTATTACTTTTGCTCCCCTTTTGCAGGTTCCACCAATCCGTTGGTTACCTATCACTTTTCAACACTTGTGTTTCGCCTCATTTGCATGATTTACCATATTTATTGTCTTGACAGACTATCCCACATTGATTGTTCCGCCAAACTCCATATACTGTCATAGTCGAGCTATGGTCTTACACATCATACCCCATGATTAATGTCTTGGTAGACTCTCTATGTTGTCATTGTTGAACTATGGTATTACACATTAAACTTCCTTTGAGGTGTCACCTCGAACTATGGTATTACACATTAAACTTCCTTTGAGGTGTCACCTCGAACGACCTTACCTCTGTCGTAGAGTCTCCCCGTAAATCCTGTTGATTGTCATCGTGGTGTTGCTCTATGGAACCTAATAATTTTCATCACAGTACCGCTCTAGCGAATCAAACGATATCATTATGTAACACATCTAACCTTAATTCTTGAACACCACAGTGTCCCCTCTACAAGGCTCAAAGCTTCGTACTTCACAGCTTGCACCCAACAATACTAAATTACAAAATCTAAAGGAAATTCCATTCCCCTATCTATCAGCCCATTCCTCCATTTTGGCATTTTTAACCTTGATGCTTGAACACCGCAGTGTCCCTTCTGACAGGCCCCAAGCTTTGCCAATAATGACTTGCACCCAACAACACCAGATTGAAGTAAATGGAAACTCCGTTTCCCAACCCATCCATCTTACCAATAATTTCCCTCCATACTCTACAATTTATAAACACGTATACACAGACATATTATCACACACTATAGTATCGTGGAGTATGCTAATTTTGTGTTTAATACCATAATCATTTCATACATACCGACCCACTTGTGGATAATCAGATAACTACTAATCCTTAGGCATACATATCATTCTTAAATAGCAACGATTATACCAGCCATAAAGCAATCAAAACACATGAATGTGTTGAGTATAGAAACTCACCTAATGCTTCTTTGTTTTGTCAACTTAGTTTTTCCAAACACGAGAGCTTCCATTCTCCGGACAGCTAAGCATGATAAAAAAAATCATAAATTAAACTTAGTAATTTTAGCTTAAAAACTCAGTTTTAGAAACATGCAGAACCCCTCATAAGTTCTGAAAATTCTTAACTTCATTTCTTAAATTTACGAACACCAAAGCACTTAGAACCTTACCAACTCACTGGATTCTCTACTAATAAGCTATAAAAGTAACATATTTTAATCCCATTCTTAATTTGTTTTTGGATGATTAATTAGGTAAATTAGTGATTTGATGCTCCTAATCCTTTAAATTTATGTTTCTATAATTAAGAGAACATTTGGGAGTGAAAGGAGAAAAAAATGACCCAAAATCAGACAAATAGAGCTATTTTTAGAAACCACATGGCCTGGGCATTTCCACATGAGCTGGACACACGGAGAAAAAAATGACCCAAAATCGAACAAATAGAGCTATTTTTAGAAACCACATGGCCTGGGCATTTCCACATGAGCTGGACACACGCCCATGTGCCAGCCCGTGTCGATATAGTACCCTGCTCCCTAAATACGCGAAAAAACCTATTTTTTAGGCTTTCTAAGCATTATAAAGTCAATAAATACCAATTAGAAGAAGACATAAGGGAGCAATCAGAGAAGATCGAAGAAAACACTTGAAGAACAACATCGGGATCAACTCAAAAGCGAATATCCATCAAGATCGAAGATCTCCTTTTAATTTCTTTCGAAGTTTTATTGATTTTATTTATGCCTTGTGGTTATTCTAACTTTGAGATGTTTTCATTCAGTATTATAAACTTATTCCCTAGATACCTAGGGAGGATGAAACTTATGATGAATCCTTTTATTTAATTTCTATTTTATGCAATAAATATTTGATTTTTGTTCTTAATTATGTATGTTTATTTATTATTTTAATATTTTTGGGATATTAATTCATGTTTAATATGCTTATTTCAATAGAGGAAAAGTCTCTGTTTCAGAGTAGATCTAGCATAATTTAGTGGAGTTGCATGCAATCCTAGAAATAGGATGACATAAGTCTACCAGATTAAAGTCAAATCTAATAAAGGAATCCATAAATCGAGTTAATGTGACGATAGGGTTTAATTAGAAAGAGATTTCAATTAATCAACCTAGAGTTAGTTGTTCTTACTCTCGAAAGAGATATTAACATAATTTAGGGATTTCTACGAATCAAGACACAAGTGAATAAACCGTTTAACTCTGATTTGTAATAATAGGTGAAGTTTAGGTGGATTCTTTCCTGGGTATTGTCCATCTCATTAGCTAATATTTGATTATTTCCTTAACTCATTCTCTTTTTCATTCTTAGTTAAATTAGTTTAGTATCGTTAGATTAAAACACTTCACTCCAAATTGTTAGCTAAATAATAGAAAAAATGGTAATTACTAATACTTTTAGTCCTCATGTGTACGATACTCTCTACTCATCGTAGCTATAGTATTGTTTGATACATGCACTTGCCTTTGTCCTATTTATAGTTGGTTTGGTGACCATCAAGTTTTTGGTGCCGTTGTCAGGGGCTAAAATATTAGGAGCACTTGTTTTTTATTAATTTAGCCATTTTTTATTTTTATTTTGTTTTTAGTTTAATTTTTACATTCTAATTTTTCTTTTATTTGCTTCTGGTAGGCTCCTTTAGTTTATGACTAGAAAAAACTCGTCGGGATCATTATTGTTTGATAGTGAAATTGAAAGTACAGCTTGTAGAAACTGTAAAGAAGAAAGGCAGAATTGACAGAATATAATAGACGAACAAGAGGATATTATTATTACTGAAGAGATGGGTGGTCATTAGAATAATCAGCTACCTCCAGCAGTTGCTACAAATCCTGTATATCTAGATCATGTTCCTCATACTATGTACGATTATGCCAAGCCCACTTTAACTAGGGCTGAATCAAAGTATTGTGAGACTCACCATTGCGACAAATAATTTAGAATTGAAATGAACACTATTCAAATCGTACAATAGTTTATTCAGTTCGATGGTTTGCAAGAAGAAGATCCAAATACTCATTTGGCTAAGTTCCTAAAAATCTGCAACACTTTCAAGATAAATGGTGCCACTGATGACGCCATTCATTTACGGTTATTCCCTTTCTCGTTGAGGAACAAAGCTAAATAGTGGTTAAACTCTTTACCACGAGGTTCCATCACTAGATGGGCCCAAATGATAGAAAAGATCCTTCTGAAGTACTTCCTACTGGCTAAGACAACCAAGTTGAGGAATGATATCTCCTCCTTTGTGCATATGGATTTAAAGACTTTATATGATGCATGAGAGAGGTACAAGAATTTATTGATAAGGTGCCCTCACCATAGGTTACCTTTATAGTTACAAGTTCAAACCTTCTACAACAGTTTGAATCCCTCAATAAGGCAGTTAATCGATGCAGTTGCCAGTGGAACACTTAACAATAAAACACCCAAAGTGACTTATGAGTTTATAGAGGAGATGGCACTGAATAATTATCAGTGGTAAGTCATGAGGACAAAGTCGATGAAAGCAGTCGGTGTTTATAATATTGATGCAGTTACCATGTTATCGAATCAAGTAGAACTTTTAAATAAGAAAATTGATGGTTTATACGTTTCTACGCAGGTACAACCAGTGATGCAATGCGATACACGTAGAGGTGAAATGAATAATCCAGAATGTTTACCCTTCGCTCCTAGCATAGAGAATGAACAAATCAATTATATGGGTAATAATTCTAGGCCTCAAAATAACCCTTATAGTAATAACTATAATGCAGGTTGGAGGAACCATCAAATTTCTCTTGGGGTGGTCAAGGAAATCAGAGAGCACAACCCCCTCCAAGCTTCCAACAACAACCTTACTAGAAAGAGAAAAAGTTGAACCTTGAGGAGATGTTGACCAAGTTTATCTCGGTGTTAGAAACCTTCTTTCAAAATACTAAAGCAGCACTTAAAAATGAACAAGCATCAATTCAAGGGATTGAGAACCAAATAGGTCAACTTGCTAAACTAATCTCAAAAAGACCACAAGGTAGTTTGCCTAGCAATACTGAAACTAACCCAAGGGAGTAGCTTCATGCGATTACTGTTTGAGATGAAGAAGCGTTAGTTGAATCTAAACAAGAACTGAGGCAAGAAATTATGGTGAATAATGATAAGGTTGAGGTAAGCCAGAAAGAGAAAAAGTCAGTTGCCAAAGAATATAAACCTCGAGTTCCATATCTTAACACGATGAAGAGAGACCACACGAATGAACAATTTGATAAATTTCTTAAACTCCTAAAAAATTATATATTAACTTACTGTTTGTTGAAGCTCTTTTGCAGGTGCCCAATTATATCAAAATTTTAAAACAGCTATTGGCAAAAAAACAGAAGTTAGACGATTCGTTGACTGTGGAACTCAATGCAGTTTTCTTGGCCACCTTACAAAATAAACTACCTAACAAACTGAAAGATCCAGAGAGTTTTACTATTCCTTGTTTAATTGGTAGTTTAAATATTGATAATGCTTTGGCTGATTTAGGGGCTAGTATTAATGTCATGCCCTACAAATTGTTTAAACAACTAGGTCTTGGGAAACCCAAACAAACTAGGATGAGTATTCAATTAATAGATAGAACCATTAGATATCCTAGGTGTGTTATTTAAGATGTGCTTGTTAAAATCGATAAATTCATATTCCCCGTTGACTTTGTTGTGTTAGACATGGATGAGGGTAGTGAGGTACCTTTAATTTTAGGGTGACCCTTTTTAGCAACTACTAAAACTATAATTGATGTTAGTATAGGTGAACTTGTACTTTGTGTAGGTGACAAAACGATTACTCTCCAAGCTTGTATGTGAGAACATCTAGTGATGGAGATGATTTTAAGTCTTCTGTTAATGTGAGTAACCATGTGGCTCAACCTTCTTTGTAGGAAACCCTTCAAAAAATATAATGGAGCTACATTTCAGTCAATGCAACAGAAACATAACAACTTCTAAAGAACGAAAGTTACAAATCAATGAACTAGATGAATGGCAAACACATGTCATGGAGAAACTGAGAAAACATGATGAAGAGCCAAAGCGACGCCATAATGAGCATGTTGATGGAACGAACCAATTTAAGGTTGGGAACAAAGTACTACTAGACACACTGGCGTGTCCAAGGCTGTGTTAAGACTGGGTTGGTATTCTTAATCGTACACATGTTAAGGGAGTCACACATTACAATGTCACCCTTTTAAAGCAAACCCTAATTTTTATTTTCTAGTTTGCCTTCTTCCTCCCCTTTTCAACCTAGCTACCGCTCCACCCTTCATCATCGACCGACCCCCATTCCCTTCAACCACCAGCCACACAACCTTTCTCTTTCCTACCCCACACCACCGTGCAACCCCCCTTCTTCCAATGAGACTAACTCATCCCTTCTTCTTTCTTTCTTTCCCATCATGCCGGCCCCATATCATTCAGCCCTCACCCTCCTCGTTGCACCTCTATCACACAAACTCCACACCCTCATCCATTTTCCCTTTCTTTCCCCTTTCCTACCCCACACGGCCCCTCACTCCCTTTTAGCCCCCAACCGCACACACAACCCTCACCGCCTACCCTCCCTTCACCAACCCAACCCGACCCCCTCTTTCTACACATGCCAGCCTCACCAATCATTCTCACACCATTTGCCTCATCCATCTCTCGCGCTGACCACTGAACCATCAACATCTGCCCCGCCGTGACCACCACTGCTCCCACCGTTAGTTTCCCTGTTTTAGCCTTTTTTTTAATTATTTATTATTTTATTTCATTTATATTCTGACTTATTTTATTTTGTCTTTCTTTTATTTTATTTTTAGTAGTTATTTTTCATATTGTTTTTCTTATTATTATTTTATCTCTTTGTTATTATTTTCTTTTGTTTAGTTATTATATTGTTTCTAATTTTTCTTCTTTTGATTTTCACCTTAGTACTTATAACACCCCTTACCCGTATTCGACACCAAAATAGGGTACGAGGCATTATCAAACTTAAACTCGAACAAACATTCAAAATTGAAACATGAATTTCCACTCAAATTTAAAAATTTTCATAAACATTCATATAGTCCCTAAAACGAGCCTACGAGGCCCAAAACTTACATTAGGAATGGTTCGAGACTTATCCGAGAACTTTAGAAATTTTTAAAACAATTAGAAATTTTTTCATCAAAACAGGGTCACACGACCGTGTGGCTTGGGACACGCCCGTGTCGGTAGGCCGTGTGGTCATACACGCCTATGTCCCTAGCCTGTTTAAGTCTTTGTTTATGACGTCATCAACAAATTGAGGTCACACGGCCAAGTCACACGCCCGTGTGCTTAGGCCATATGGGCGATTTAATTTTCATAAATTTTCATAAAATGGGCGCAGACTTCACACGCCCCGGGCACACGCCCATGTCCCTAGGCCGTGTCCTTCACATGGCTAAGACACACGGCCGTGTCTCTGCTCATGCGGCCAATTCGAAGCTAAAATTCAAAATGTAGGGGACACACGGTCGGTTCACACACTAATGGGACAAGATGTGTGTCACACATGGCCTAGACACATTCCCGTGTGTCTACCCATGTGGACAAAAATAAGGATATTTACCAAGCCATTTTGCCACCCTCACTTGCACCAACCTACACAACACCAAGTAACATAACTAAAGTATATACATACAACCAATTCAGCCACAACCAAGTCATCCATACATCAATTACATGCTATTTCCTATCACATACAACATCTCATACTTATCATCTTAAACCATGCAAAATCCATATTCCTAGAAACATCATCATATGATTATATACTTAGCCAATATTAGCCAAATTTAATGGCCATTTACAAAATGGATTATCAACCATTGCAATGCCAAGACATTTGGCTAAACTAATACGACACATAACAAAATGACCAAGTCTCTATACATGCCATACTCAAAATTATTGAAACCAAGTATACCCAAAACAATCATTTGATAGTGTGAATCGATCTCCGACGTTCCTCAACCCCCAAGCTAGCTTGGAGACACTATAAGGAATGGAAAGAAAAGGGGAGTAAGCTTTAAAATTTAGTAAGTTTGCATGCAAATAATAAGCAACATAAATCATTCATTAATCATATGGCTACTCCTCATAAGTTACTATAAATGTCATCATGTATATTAGACATAACTTACTCATTAGCATTCTTACCAAGAGTTCATCTCATACCAAAGTTCATACTCATGGGTTTTACATACATACCTGTACCAGCACGTAACATAGTTACATACTTTGTCATCTTTGACATACTCTTTGGTATCTTAGTGACCAGCACCCGGATTCACATAGATCACATAACACATGGTATCCTAGTGACATGTCACTTGTATCCTAAACTATTCCTAAGGTTCAATAGAGATTTTCTCATCATCAAAACTTCTTTGAATATTTCCATAGAAAAAATCATATAATTTATGCAATATTAAGCATTAAATACATAATATAACATTACATTATTTACACACAAACTTACCTCAGTACAAAATGGTAGGAAATGGACCTAATCGTCAATAACCTTGTTTTTCCCCTGATTAAGGTCCGAACTTCATTTTTCTTGATCTATAATAGCAAATTTAACTTATTTAATTATCGCATCACTCAATGCTGTCCAAAAATCAACTTATGGCAAACATGCCCCTAGACTTTTACATATTTGCAAATTAGTCCTTAGGCTCGTAAAATGAAATGTATCCATTTTCTTTGTTACCCAAGCCTAGCCGAAACTAAATCATGCTCATAACAGCCCACATTTTCATCAAATCACATTTCTACTACCCATTTTTACAACTTTTACAAATAAGTCATTATGCATTTTTACTAAAAATCACTTAGTAAAAGTTGTTTATCACACCTTAAACATACAATATCTTCCATCAAACATCAAAATACATGCATGTCATACATGGGAAAATTTTTAAACATGAACCTTACTTCAAAATAATGGTAGAAATAGGTAAATCGGGCTACGAGGACTTCAAAAATGTAAAGAGCATTAAAAATGGGGCTAGGATGTACTTACAATCAAGCTTGAAAGTTTAAGAAACCCTAGCTATGGTCTCCTATAAAATTCGGCCAAGGTGAAGAAGATGGACACAAATTTTGACATGATTTTCCCTTTTTATTCTTTTATTACCAAATGATCAAAATGCCCTTAATGTATAACATTGAAATTTTACCTATTCATGTCCATTTTTTTCCACTAACTTATCCAATGGTCTAATTACCAACTAAAGACCTCTAATTTAAAGTCTCATAACAATTGGAAACCTTAAACAAGTAGAACTCAACTTTTGTACTTTTTACAATTTAGTCCTTTTGACTAAATTTAGTGCCCGAACATCAAAATTTTTGAACGAGATTTTCACAGAATAGTTCCATAAAACTGTAGACTATAAAAATAAAATAAAAATTGATTTTTCTATGTCGAATTCCTAGCCTTGAAACTACTGTTCTGACTAGCCCCAAAATCGGGCTATTACAGTACTAATATTGTTAGCTTTCCACTGCATTTATTTTTAGTATTCTTCTTAATATAGTTTTTTTTATTTTTATGCTTAGTTAACATACTTGATAGATTAAGTTACCAGTTGTGGCATGATTAGGTATTGGCATATACTATTTTAGGAATAAATTATCTATCTAGGCCACTCAAATGTTTCTATTCGTCATGAGAGAACTGTAGTGACGTATTTGAATTTACATTTTCATTTGTCAGCCACTCTGTTTGTGCATATGTGATTCTTTACTTGTTGTTTCTCTAATATTGAATTTTTTTATTTTCAGGTATACCACGATAAACACTTACAGTAAATCTAAGGTCGTCGTTCTCGCTTCAAAAAAACGGAAGACTTCGGGTGCGACCTCCTTCTCAGATGCTTTTGTCGAGGCCCACCATCCATACCTCCACTCTTAACAGGGTCCCTCGAAGGACTTATATCAACTTCTTTGACTGAGGCCACTCGGCTTAGGCCGCTTTATTGATTGGGCCGCTTTGGAGCAGGTCCAATTATCAGATAGTGTACGTGCCATCATTGCCACAGCTCATTGAGACCAATTTTTCTCTATCATCGAGCCTACATATATGGAGCTGACTTTGGAGTTCTGTTCTACATTTATCCTTCAGCAGGTGATGATAACACCTAACGAGTTAGGCTCATCACTTTCAGACTCGGTGGTACGGCACGACACATGAGTGTCCCAAAGTTCAGAGCGGCATTGGAACTCTACACTGTCGAGTTCATAAGCGCTAGGAGCTTTCTTCGATTATACCAGCATATCTACTACTCGCCATCTCTTTGTTGGGTAGATCTCATGGCGTGTACGACACCTTATGATGCGAGTCGCTCGAAAGTGACTTCTCTTTCTTCGGCCTTACGGTATATTCATGTCATCTTGGCTCACACATTAACCGGTAAGAGAGAAAGCACCAGATTCGTCAGTACAACCGACACATATTTCCTTTGGAGCATTGCCACGGGGCGTATTTTTTATTTAACTTACTTCATTACTCTCGCCTTTCACCATTAGACAGAGTGCAGCAGGAAGGGTTCTATTTGTTTAGACCCTTTTATGACTCAGCTTGCATGCCACTTTGGTCTCTTCGACATACCGGAGCAGTTCTCCTCACTTACACTAGTTGGCCAAATGTTCCCGCAGAGATTATCAAGCATGAGCCATATGAGAACGATTGAGTGACTTCATGGAGGGGATCCTCTTTAGTACCGATTATCTCATTTTGATCCTCAAGATGAGCCCGAGGACTTCACTAATGATGTCCCCTTCCATCATGAGGATCCACCTCATCATCCACCTTCAAGTCACCGTCCAGCTTCTTCTACTGCTACCATAGAGGACCTCTCTGAGCGGTTCACTCATTTCGAGCAGCATTGCTTTTAGAGGTTTGATATTATTGATGCGAGATTGCAGTAGATTTGTCAATTCCTTCATATATCCTCTTCAGCACCGGTGACTCATGATACTGATGCCTCTGGCGATGAGGATCATTGAATTTATTTGTTTTCCTTTTAGTTTTATTTTTATTTTTAGTTGTTTTATTTTTATGTTCTTAGACTTATTTAGTTTCTTATCTTTTGAACTAAATTTTTATTTTTATAGTTGTTTCTAATTGAGTTGTAACCTTTTAATCTTCTTCACTATTTGTGTTTATGTTCTTATTAGTTTGCTCGAAATCATGCATTACATTTAGATTTGTCTACAATTCTGCTTTTCACCATTCTAGCGATTTCATCCAATATTTAGGGCAGTTTTAGTTTTCTCCTTCTCTTATGATATTCTGCTTATACTGTGATTATATTTGTTTGTACATTGAGGACAATGTATATATTAAGTGTGGGGAGGTTATTTATATAATTATTAGAAAATCCTTAAATTACGTCTTATATTTAAGTAATTTTCTCATACTTCTATTAGAATAAATTTTTGTCGATTTGGGATTTTTTGTTGATGTGTTTTGGATTTATCTGTAGATATTTTTGTATTGGTTGATTTAAACTTTAAGACATGAGAGAATCAAACATGATAAGTTATTTTTCAGAAATTAAAATAATTTTAGGTTGTTTCTCTAAATTGAAGTTTATCTTGAAGTTTTGAGATTTGCAAGTTTGACATCAAAACCATGATTTTTTGTAAGATTTTGAGCCTTAAGAGCATACATTTTTCTTGCTCATTTTTATTATTGGTTATGAGTGTGTCAATTTGATTTGTTATTCTAGAACTTGCTTTGATTATGCATGTTAAGACCACAACTTTGATTTGATATACTGAGATTATAAAGGCACTTAGGTTTTAACCCACTTATCCCATAAAAAGCCTACCTTCCTAATTAACCTTTAGTGAACCCCGTTGAGCCTAACACACCGTTTTTTGATTTACCCATTTATGTTAACCCATAACTCATTTTTTGTTCGTTGAGACTTTTTTACCATTTTATTGACTCCCTTTTTGTCGAGATTTGATTTGGTTAGTTCCTTAACTATGGTCTTCTGTTTGATTTGATGAATTATTTTTAATTTTTCTAGATAAAAAATTAAAACAAAAGTATTGATTATTATTTAGTTCTATGTTGATTGAGCTTGAACAGTTAAATTCATATTTTGAGAAGAAGCTCATTTTTATTCTTGAATAGTTCTTGATTTATGCTTGTTTTTAATTCAGCATTTGTTTACTTTTTCTAGTTTGGTAACTTTTCTAGCCTTTATCCACACCCTTAACCTAAGCCCCATTACAACCTCTTAAAGACATTTTGGTTTGTGTATCATCTCATTTTATAGTGGTGGAGATTTGATTTTCATGCAAACCTATGGTAATGACATTTCTTATTCGACTATTGAGTGCATATTATTGAGCCTTAAACACTTTGAGTGCTTGAGTGAATCTTTAGGGAGGATGTCAATTCTTGTTGATTTTGAATTAAAGGTAACTACTTAAATAAGGGGAGACACCTATGTTTTCATGTTTAAAAATGTTAGCTTGGATTGTTTGAGACTTTAGTGTTCTTTTAGTTGAATTGCCAATGTATGACTAGTTGTGAATTATTTTGAGACATTATTGATGGGAATTACAAGTTGAGAAAGATTAATTTTAATGTGAGTTGAGGATTTTTATAACAACCCATTTTTAGGGTTAATCGAAATAGTGGTTTCGGGGCCACCAAATCTGATGAGTAGGTTTGTAAATATTATATTTAATATTTACGAGTTAATTGTGATTTTAAAAAAATATTTTTGATATTGTGATTTTTGTTTTATAAGCGATTTATTAAGTTCAAGTGGCATGACCCTAAGGTCAAGTGGGTTTGGAAAATGAGGTACCGAAACCTCGTTTCTATAAACCGAGTCGTAAATATTTTTATAAATATTTATGGAGTGGCAATAAGATGGTATTAAGGTTTCGTTGAAAAGTTTTATCATTTCGATAGTTAATTAAGCAAAAAGGACTAAATCGCGTAAAGTATAAAACTTGTGTGCTATTAGTTAAGGTGTCTAATAGCCATGATTTATTAAAGTGGAGGCACTTATGTTGTAATTACACCATTTAAGTGTTAGTGGACATTTATGAGAGTTGGTGTTGTTCAAATTTGTTTTAAATTAAAAGGTTAAAATAGTACATTGGAAATTAATGTTTAAATGAATAAAACAAATTATGTATCATCTTCTACTATCATTTTGGCAGCCGAAAATTGAGAAAGAATGACAGCCATGGAAGCTTTTACATTCGGCCATGGAAATTGGATTGCATGGTATGGTTTTTGATTCCCGTTTTTAATAATTTTTACGTTTTTGGGATTGTTGCTTTGTGTTCTTACTAGCCCGTATCTCTGACTTCAAAACTGTTAAAGTACTTGAATGTTGCCATTATTGAATGCATGAGTATTTTGTTAGTTGATGCTGGAAAATAAATCATTGTTCTTAAATGTATAAGTTGTGTAAAGTGAATTTTGGTAAAAATGTCAATTTTGGATTAAATTGTGAAATGTGGAAATTGAGTGGTTACTATGTGTAATAAATTGAAAATATGGGCTGATAGTAATATATGGAAAATTCGGCTAGCTTGGGTTTATGTTTAATTTCATGAAATTGTGATTTTATGTGATAAGGACTAAATTGTAAAAATGTGAAACTTTAGGGGCAAAAGTGTAATTTTTCCAAAATGTGTAAATTATGTTAAAATGAATTGAATATGAATTTAAATAGCTGAATTTGATTGATTAGATCAAGTTAAGCCTCGTACGAGTCTATATCGGGGGAAAAATAAAGTTTCAGACTAGTCAATCTATTTCAACGTTTTGACGATCGAGGTAAGTTTGTATGCAATAAGCATTGTTAAATTTATGCTTCTAATGCTTTAATATTGTATAAATTGTATATACGTGAATATTTTAATGTCTGACGACATATCGACTAAATATAGCACTTAGTGTGGGGGGCAATCAAATATGCCACTCAGTGTACGAAATGTTGAGAATGACACTTAGTGTGCGAGATATTGAGAATGACACTTAGTGTGTGAAATATCGAATGATTCAAAGGACAATTATAAACTATGATTGAATGATTAAATCGAGCAAAGTGAATATGTATACATGTTATATCATGTTAATTGATTATGAGACGACTTTATAATGATGATATTCGGGCTTTGAGCCTAGCAAGCCTTGTGCTAATGAATTAAATTGGGCTTATGCCTAGCAGGCTTATTGCCGGTGTATAAAATCAGACTTTGAGTCTAGCAGGCCTTGTGCCGGTGTGAGATACATGTTTAGGCCTAGCAGGCTTTATGCCGGTGAATTATTATAAGTTTATGCCTAAAAGATTTATTGCTAATATGGTAGTTGAATACGTTAAACGAGCTAAAACGATCAGGTACGTGATAATTGATTACCTATTTGAAGATAAGGTAAGTATATGTGCAAAGAATGTATTGTGATGTATGTGGAAATGAAATATGATTATGTGCCAATGAAACATAAATGAATGAATAAGATGCGATTTGTAAAGTTGCATATGTGAAATTTGTCAGATGCTATACGAATGAAAAGTGAATTTGATTATAAATGATCATACGAGATTCATATGAGAAAGATATATGATTAAATGTGTTATTTCCCATAATGTGTTCATTTTGCTATATGAAAGTGTGAAAGCGTTGATGTATGAAAATTTAATTGGATAAGTTTGTGAAAGTTAAAGTTGGTTAAGTGAGTAAGTATAATATTGAATGATGATAATTTAATATGAGAACATGTTATGAAATTTAGAAAGGTTGTGTGAGATAGCATATTATGTTTACAGTATTATAATGAAGGTATCCGTTATGTTAAGTTTATTACGATACGAGCTTACTAAGTTTAAAAGCTTACTCTGTGTTTTCTTTTTCCTATGTTTATAGATTTTCGGAGATTTGCTCGAGTTGGAAGTCGATGGAGACGACATCACACTATCCGGTTATCATTTCAGTAAATAATGTTTTGAAACTCGGTTATGTGGCATGTATAGGCTAGTCTTGGAGTTAATTATTTTGAATGAGTATGTATTTAAAACCATGCGAAAATGGCTTGTTTATTATGCTTGAGTTTGGTTTTACATGTTCTTAATTAAAATGTTTAATGAGTTTGGTTTTGGTAGTCGTTTTAATAGTTAGCTCATTTTGGAAATATGAAATGTGGTATAATTAAAGTGATGGATGATGGTATATTAACCTAACAGGTTCGGTTACTAAGTGATAAGTAATGAATATGTTTTATGGTTGTTTTGGTTAATTATGAAAATGGCATTAAAATGATGGATATAGGGAATTGAATATTGGAAGTATTAAATATGTGAACATGTCTTTGATATATACAAGTTTGGTTCGAATTTAGTAATTATGGAACATAATCAGTTGGGTTTTGATATATGTTCGTACTAAATTAGTTGAAACTTTTGAAATGTGTTTATTTGCAATATATGTTCAGTAAGGTATGATTATTTCTAAAATTGAAATTATGACTCATGTATTCGAATTTATAATAAGTGGATTGTGGATATTTGAATTTGATAAGTTTTAAATGTTTATTAATTCTTGGTGTATGAAAGGTGAGGAATGATTGTGTTGAACTGTGTTTTATACAATAATGCCTCATAACCCTAATCTGATAACGGATACGGGTTAGGGGTGTTACAATTTTACTTAAGGGCAAGAAAATGTTTAAGTGTGGGGATATTTGATAAGTTATAAAAGTAACATATTTTAATCTTATTCTTAATGCGTTTTTGGATGATTAATTATGAAAATTAGTGAATTTGATGCTCCTAATTATTTAAATTCATGTTTATATACTTAGAAGCGAAAGGAGTGAAAAACGAGCCAAAAGTGGACAAATAGAGTTATTTTCAGGAGCCACACGGCCTGGCATTTCCACACGGGTTGGACACATGCCCATGTGCCAGCTCGTGTCGATATCGCAACTTGTTTCCCAAATACATGGAAAAACCAAATTTTTACCTTTCTAAGGATTCTAAAGTCAATAAATACCAATTAGAAGAAGACATAAGGGAGAAATCAAAGAAGATCGAAGAAAACACTCGAAGAACACCATCGGAATCAACTCGAAAGCAGATCTCCATCAAGATTGAAGATCTCCTTTTAATTTCTTTCGAAGTTTTATTAAGTTTCTTTATGTCTTGTGGTTATTATTCTAACTTTGATATGTTTTCATTCAGGATTATGAACTAATTCTCTAAACACCTAAGGAGGATGAAACCTATGATGAATCCTTTTATTTAATTTATGTTTTATACGATAAGTACTTAATTCTTGTTCTCAATTATGTATGCTTATTTTTTGTTTTAATATTTTTAGAATATTAATTCATGTTTAATGTGTTTATTTTAGTGGAGGAAAAGTCCTTGTTTAAGAGTAGATCTAGCATAATTTAGTGGAGTTGCATGCAATCCTAGAAATAGGACAAATAAATCAACTGGATTAGAGTAAAATCTAATAAGGGAATCCATAGATCGAGTTAATGCGATGATAGGTGTTTTAATTAGAAAGACATTTTAATTAATCAACCTAGAGTCAGTTGTTCTTACTCTCGAAAGAGATATTAACATAATTTAGGGATTTCTACGGATCAAGACACAAGTGAATAAATCGTTTAACTCAGATCATAGTAATAGGTGAAGTCTAGGTGGATTCTTTCCTGGGTATTGTCTATCTCATTGGTTAATATTCGATTATTTCCTTGATTCATTCTCTATTGTGTTCTTAGTTAGATTAGTTTAGTAAATTTAGATTAAAAGATATCACTCCAAATTGTTGGCTAAATAATAGAAAAACGGTAATTTCTAATACTTTTAGTCCTTGTGGATATGATATTATCTACTCACCGTAGCTATACTATTGTTCGATAGGTGCACTTGCCTTTGTCGTATTTATAGTTAGTTTAGTGACCATCATCTACTTTTCTGACTCGAACCCCATGAACACCACTTCATACAGAGCTTCTTGCAATTATCTCATTTTCGGAGCAACCAAGAAGAATTTGAATAAGGGAAGAAAATAATACAAAATTGTAAAGAACTCATCTGAGGAGTTCATTTCTCAACTATTTATAGCCTTTTTAGCATGGTCTTCAACCATATAAAAACCATCAATTGGTAATCATTTTGTCTCCCACTAAGGAACTAGTTAGTTCTCATCTAACCGAACTAGATTTGGAACTCAACTATGTCCAAATCAACCTCTAAATTTCCATAATTTTTTAGTAGAAGTTGCCAACGTACGACCTCTTTCAATTTAATCCCCTAATAATTCCTAATTTCTAAACTTAAGGAAAACTAGGTTTGACAAATCTCCCACCCTAAAAGAAAATTTCATCCTCAAAATTTTCTTTCATAGTCAGTCTCAAAGGCAGACTCAGAGACACTTTTCCCCATCTTTACCCTCACATGGTTCACAAAATTAATCACCTTTCATTCTTACTAGAACCTTCAATCATGGTTTATCCTTTCATACATGTTCTGTATATGCACTCCATTTGATTTGCGAATCCATTAGCACTTAACAAAATATAAATAACGAGTCATTGATAGATATTTATCTACTTCGTTGTTAGATACACTCCAATCCATAGATTCACTTCACAATCTAAATTTGGCGGACGCTCTAAGGTGAACATTTCCTAACTAGCATCTCCTTGATTTTTAATTCTAGCAGATAATCCAGAAAATCCTAGATTTGTTTATATGTTAACTCTGCCCATCTAGTGATTAATTCTCTCTCGTTATAGGATGGCTAAGCTCACCCATAAAATATTTCCACCACTACCTTGGCAAATTACTAGAGCTACCACTCTGATTCTAGAGTTCTATTCTAATGGTAACAAAGGCTTATCAGTCATTCTCACAATTATTTTCGTTTGAATAACTTGAAACTTATTCTACTTACTTGATGGTTACACGCTATTGGGTAACAGTTGAAAGATATCCTCGCCTCGAAAATACTAAAGGATTTTTCTTCTTCCATTATCAATAGGTGTCCTTTATGCATTAGTGGACCTGAATGGTTTTTTAATCACTCTTAAATTTTCCACAACTTTCCATGCATGCTTTTGGTTATAAATAAACCAGAACATTGAGAGGAAAGTTCACAAGGCTACAGACCTTTGGTTTGACCAATTCACTTATTGTCCCTCACTTCTTCCTATCTTTCTTTTTCTCTTCTAATTACAATACTAGGTGTCATTCCCTTATACTATCGTCATTCAATTTTCAATGATAAACTTTCTTTTTCTTTGCCTTCCTATTTATTGAGTAAAAATTGAATAGACGACTTAAGCAGGGTAAGGAATTTTAACTCTCGGGGGCACATTCACCAAACACAATATGGTAAATCACCTGAATATCCAGGGAACTTGGTTACCCTATCTTTCTTTTTCTTTCGGGGTGGTTCAAGATAAGTATCGACTAGGTGACGCAACTGGCTAGCCCAAGCATGCCTTCCTCTTCAACCTGACTCGATCATTGAGTCCGACTATGGAGAGTCACAATTGAACCATTTTGATTTAATACCTTAAATCAGAAAATTTGCCAAACGACTTTACTACTTTATGTTGAATGTTTCTTACAATAGAAAGCTTAAACCAGACTTAATTTGACTACCATGAAATTCTAATTTCTAATAAAACTATTTACTTATAATATATCTAACCTGAGGCGAAGCCTCTAAAGGTACCCCTTCCTAAGTGCATGACACCAAACTGGAAATGGTCCTCGATCTAACACGGTCTACTTTGGTCCCTAATCGATATCCTTAATTACCCAACGAGTCCTAAAAACATAGGTAAAATTTTCTGTAAGTTCATAAGAACTTTGCGGGTTATCTTACCACATTATTTAAAAATAGACCCCATCTTACAAGGGGAGTAAATGAAAAGAAACTAAATGCATTTTAACTCTCTATTTGTTTGGGACATTTACTCTTAATTTGGAATGGTCGTCTCCGATTTCTCTTCTTTTTTTTTGAGCTTATCTAGTGATAGATGGGTTGTTAAGCGATTTGCGACTAATCTATCCTATAACCATTTGACCAAGTTTGGTAATTTTCTCAGATGTCTCACCATAATTGCAGACTCTATCTTTTCCTTAAGTACAATTTTTTTCACCAATCCCTTTTCAGGATAACCATTTACTCATGACTTTTAATCCTTAATTATGTAGTTTGATGGTCGATTACCAATATGGATTCTCTTTTCCACCATAAATTTATAAGATAGTCCTCCTTCCTACCATCCTTATGACCCTTTGGTTATGTCTTTATTGGCGATCATTCCCAATTTGACTAGTCCTTAATAGACTCCTTGTAACATCCCGAATTAGGGCCTAGTCAGAACAATGGTTTTGAGACCAAATATCCAAAATAGAAATAGTTGTTTTATGAATATTATAAGGTCTATGATATGTTTGCATACTTGTGTAAAAATTTCATGAAGAAATCTTATGTGAAAACTGTTCAATTTGACCTTAGGGACTAAATTGAATAAGTTGTAAAATATGAGTTCTAGAAGCTTTGAGCATGAAATTTCCATGGATTTTTAATTAGAGGTCCTTAAATAGCAATTTGACCAATATCTATAATTTTGGACAAAAATAGGCTTGGATGGGAAAATTTTCAAAGAAAGACGTGAAGGGTATTTTGGTCATTTAGTTGTTAAATGTACTAAAAGACAAAATAAAAGCCAAATTGTTCATCTTTTCTTCCCCATAGCCGTGTGAACCAAGAAGAAGCCATGGCTAGGGTTTTCAAGCTTCCAAGCTCAATAGTAAATGCATCCAAGCTCCGTTTTTAATGTTCTTTGCATTTTCGAAGTCCTCGTAGCATGATCTACCCATTTCTACCCATATTTTGAAGTAAGGTTCATGTTCAAAATTTGACCCATGCATGCCATGCTTGTGCTTTGATTTTTAATGGAAGAATATGAAAGTTTGATGTGTATTTAACATCTTTTACTAAGTGATTTTGCATGAAAACACCTAAAAAGGACCAAAGTGTAAAAGATGAAAAAGTGAAAAGTAAAAATGTGAAATAAAGAAAAATATGGGCTGCTATGAGAAGGAATATGAATCGGCTAGGCTTAGGTAATAAAGAAAATGTGTACATTTCTTTTTACGAGCCTAGGGACTAAAGTGTAAATATGAGAAAGTTTAAGGGAAAATTGTAAATTTTCCAAAGTATGATTTTTGGGCCTATTTGAATAATGTGAGTATTTAATAAGTTATATTTGATTTGTTAGATTGAGAAAAATAAAATTCGGGCTTAGATTGGGAAAAAACGAGGTTATAGACTAAATCGAAATAAATAGCTGCTTTTGGATTCGAGGTTCATATGATAAAATAAACATGTTGTTAATGTTATTGTTGTTTATGCTTGAAACTTAAATTGGTATGTGAACTTGATCGTGATGAATTATATGTTTACGATAATATGTACGTGATAGTGACGTACCCCATGAAATCTTTGATAGTCCAAGCGTTGATAATGTGCTATGTGATGGTTGAATGTATTGGAAATCTAATGGAATATGATATTTTATTGAATTGCGTAGTTTGTGAAAAAGTGAAATAAAATGAAAGCTTATATTATAAAGAGTTCTATGAGTTGTAAGAACGACTCTTCGAGTAAGTTCATTTGCAAATAATTCAACATGTACCATACTTTAAATGCCTTAATATTGCATGTATGGTAAGTGTATACATATTTAATATGATGTTGTATCATGTTTTTATTACCTAAATGTTATCATGAAATATGCTTTGATTATTCCACGAATAAGTGATTGGTACTATGGATATTGAAATTAACGTTACGAGCAAGTTTGACAGAAATGTGGTATTAAAGAATCCCGTTTGAACCTTAGGAATAATTTAGGATACAAGTGACATGTCACTAGGAACTATGTGTTCTGAACTCATTGAGTTGTGGTCTGAATTCATGATACATATGACATCCGAACTCATTGAGTTGTGGTCTGAGTTCGTGATATATATGACACATGTTATGGTGTTCTAGGTGCTGGTATTATACGTCTACCGATGGCTGGGTAGCCTGGCATGTGTTGCAGGTACCTATCAGCTTGTGTGAGCTACCCATGTAGCTAAGTCCTGACTATTACCTTGTATAAGTAGACTCGTCAGTAGCTTGAAAGTGAGCAACATGTGATGTGAGGTAGCACTGGCTACATATGAGGCACTTAGGTGCGAGATCCCATGTAAAACCATACTTGATATATGACATTGGCATGAGATTTCTCTGTGTATCCAATAATATTCCAAGTGTTCAGCAGGAAGTCCAACTGGCAATTCAATGAGTAAGTTATTGAGTATGTTAAAGACAAGAATGTAAATGGTATGGTATAGAACAGTACAGGTATGTACTCCAAACTCATGAGAAATTAGCTTTGTATGTGATGAGTATGTGGTAGAATATTTACAAAGAAGTTAAGTTCACGAGAATGATTTCTATAATGACCATGTGAGTATAGATTTATATTCATGAGGTATAAATGTGTGATAATCCAATTGCTGAACATGTGTAGGACTTTTCGTTCAATGTGACTCGAGACACAAAGTGTTTATTCTTTAATGTTTGTAATTCGTTGAATGATGTCAAGCTATATGACTTAGGGAACCTGAATACACATAAGTAATATGCATTATAGTACTTATGTTGATATGCTTATTTATAAAGAGATTATGATTGCTTGACTAAAACCTGAACACGATAAGCTATGATTATAGTTTTAAAAAGGATGAGCTTTATAATCGAATAATTAGTAATTACGAGAGCATGTTGATGAACTTGATAAATGCATGTAAATGAAATGCTTATTATTTTCATACGAGCTTACTAAACTATAAAGCTTACTCCCTTCTTTCCATTTCTTTTAATGTTGTCAAGTTGGCTCTGGGTTAGAGATCGTCGAAGGCAGTATCACACTATCAAATTATCAATATTGGGTATTGAAAGTCTTAAATGTTTTCGAGTGAGTGGCATGTATAGAGACTTAATTATTATGATACGTGTTCTCATGTTTTGGCCAAAGATGTTAGCCCATATTGATTCATTGTATATAGGCATGAGATATAGCTTATATTGGTTATGGGTTTGTAAGCCTATTCCCTTATGCTATGGACTAATGTCTTGTGATGTGGTTATTAGATTGTGCTTATTTGTATGAATGGTTAGTGTCATGATATATGTGATTGATGAACGCATTGGGACCAACCGAAGTGGTCATAACCATGGTATTAATGTGTGATATGGTAATAAGAGAATAATGCCTTGAATAAGAATTCTTAATGAATAAGTTAAGATTAATTGGTAAGTGGATAAACATAGTATAATGGTAAATGTAGCCATCAAAATGACAAGACTAAATAAATGTGTATTGGTATGTTTAGATACGGTATAATATGAGTGTAGGGATCACATGGATGATGGCATGTAAATGCTATAGTTGTACCTTAATTGAAGATGTTTAATCATTAAATGGATTCTATGTTATGTGCCTTTGATGTGTATAAGTATTGTTGGAATTAAGGGTAACAAAAGGCTTGGAAAATAGCCTAAGTGTTGGTCACATGGGCAGAGACACGGTTTTTTGTCTTAGCCATGTGAAGAACACGGCCTGGAGACATGGGCGTGTGTCCAGGGCGTGTAAAGTCTACACTTAATTTGAGAGAATTTAATTCGTCACACAGCCTAGCACACGGGCGTGTGGCTTGGCCGTGTGGTTCATTTTGTTTGATGACATCATAAACAGAGAGTTACACGACCTGAGGACACGGGCGTGTGACTTTGTTCTATGAAAATTTTCCTAAGTTTGTCCCAAAGTTCTTTAAAGTCTTTGGTTTAGTCTCAAACCATTTTCAATGTATTTTTTGGGCTTCGTAGGCCCATATAAAGGACAATTTGCTTATGTATGAATAAATTTTAATTTGAATAAAATTTTATGGCTCGGTTTTAAATGATTGTTTGAGTTTAAGTCTGGTAATGCCTCGTACCTGATTTCGGCATCGAATGCGGGTAAGGGGTGTTACACTCCCTTTCCTTACCATAGTCTTGAAGGACTTACTGTCATTGTATTAGTAAGATTAACTAATGAGAACCCACTCTACTCTGGAAAACTTAATCTCATCTCCCCCTACACTTGGGCTGAACAGTTGGTAGGATTACTTACTCGTAATCCGCTACATTTAAGGTGTAACAAGTCCTCCGGCATTTACCATTTTATCCTATAATATCAAATAGATTGTTACCTGAGCAAACACTTAAGTTTACCCTTTCTATTATGTAACAGCCCGATTTGGGGCTAGCCAGAACAGGGGTTTTGGGACAATGATTCTGACATAGAAAAATTCATTTTTATTTTATTTTTATAGTCTACAGTTTTATGGAACTATTCTGTGAAAATCTTGTTCAAAAATTTTGACGTTTGGGCACTCAATTTAGTCAAAATGACTAAATTGTAAAAAGTGAAAAAGTTGAGTTCTACTTGTTTAAGGTGTCCAATTGCTATGAGACTTTAAATTAGAGGTCCTTAGTTGGTAATTAGACCATTGAATAAGTTAGTGGACAAAAATGGCCATGAATAGGTAAATTTTCAAAGTTATGCATTAATTGCATTTTGGTTATTTGGAAAATAAAAGAATAAAAAGGGAAAATCAAGTCAAATTTTGTGTCTATCTTCTTCACCTTTGCCGAATTTTACAAGAAGACCATAGCTAAGGTTTCTTTAACTTTCAAGCTTGATTATAAGTACATCCTAGCCCCATTTTTAATGCTCTTTACATTTTTGAAGTCTTTGTAACCCGATTTACCTATTTCTACCATTATTTTGAAGTAGGGTTCATGTTTAAAAATTTACCCATGTGTGAAATGCATGTATTTTGATGTTTTATAGAAGATACGGTATGTTTAAGGTGTGATAAATAACTTTTACTAAGTGATTTTTAGTGAAAATGTATGAAAAGGACTTATTTGTAAAAGTTGTAAAAATGGGTAGTAGAAATGTGATTTGATGAAAAATGTGGGTTGTTATGAGCATGATTTAGGTTCAGCTAGGCTTGGGTAACAACGAAAATGGATACATTTCATTTTATGAGCCTAAGGTCTAATTTGTAAATATGTCAAAGTCCAGGGGCATTTTTGCCATAAGTTAATTTTTGGACAGCATTGAGTGATTCGATAATTAAATAAGTTAAATTTGCTATTATAGATCAAGAAAAATGAAGTTCAGACCTTGATCGGGGGAAAAACAAGGTTATTGACGATTAGGTCCATTTCCTACCATTTTGTACTCAAGTAAGTTTGTGTGTAAATAATGCAATGTTATATTCTGTATTTAATGCTTAATATTGCATAAATTGTATGATTGTTTATGGAAATATCCAACGAAGTTTCGACGATGAGAAAATCTTGGTTGAACCTTAGGAATAGTTTACGATACAGGTGACATGTCACTAGGAAACCATGAGTTATGTGATTTATGTAAATCCGAATGCTGGTAATGTACGTCCTACCAATGGCTGGGTAGTCCGGCATGTGTTGCGGATACCTGACAGCTTGTGTGAGCAGGCCCGTGATTAGCTCTTGTGTGAGCCCATGTGTTATGAGATATAAGGTAGCATTGGCAACATATGTGGCACTTATGTGCAAGACCTTCCGTGTATCAGATAGTATTCCAAGTGTTCAATGGGTAAACCGAAGAGTATGTCAAAGATGACAAAGTATGTGGCTATGTTACGAGTTGGTACAGGTATGTATGTAAAAACCCATTAGTTGGTATGAGATGAACTCTCGGTAAGAATGCTAATGAGTAAGTTATTTCTAGGATACATGATGACATTTATGATAACTTATGTGGAGTAGTCATATGATTAATGAATGATTTATGTTGCTTATTATTTACATGCAAACTTACTAAGCTTTAAAGCGTACTCCTCTTTTCTTTCCATTCCTTATAGTGTCGCCAAGCTAGCTCGGGGACTGAGGAATGTCAGAGTTCGATTCACACTATCAAACGATTGTTTTGGGTATACTTGGTTTCAATAATTTTGAGTATGGCATGTATAGGGACTTGGTCATTTTGTTATGTGTCGTATTGGTTTAGCCAAATGTGTTGGCGTTGTAATGGATGATAATTCATTTTGTAAATGGCCATTGAATTTCGCTAATATTGGCTAAGTATATAATCATATGATGATGTTTCCATGAATGTGGATTTTGCAGGGTTTAAGATGATAAGTATGAGATGTTTTATGTGATAGGAAATAACATGTCATTGATGTGTGGATGACTTGGTTGTGGCTGAATTGGTTGTATGTATATACTTGGATTTGTGTTGCTTGTTGTTGTGTAGGTTGGTGCAAGTGAGGGTGGCAAAATGGCTTGGTAAATAGTTTTTTTTTCCACACGGTTAGACACACGGGCGTGTGTCGAGGCCATGTGTGACACATGACTTGCCCAATGGGGCTATGATCTGGCTGTGTGTCCGTTATATCTTGAATTTTAGCTCCGAATTGGTCACATGGGCAGAGACACGGCCATGTGTCTCAGCCGTGTGAAAGACACGGCCTAGGGACAAGGGTGTGTCTCTAGGGCATGTGAAGTCTGCACTTATTTTATGAAAATTTTCAAAAATTAAATTTGCCACATGGCCTAGAACATGGGCGTGTCACTTGGCCACATGACTTCCTTTGGTGCATGATGTCATAAATAGAGAGTTACACGGGTTAGGGACAGGGGCGTGTGTGACCACACGGCCTACCCACACGGGCGTGTCTCAAGCCATACGGGTGTGTGGCCCTGTTTTGATGAAAAATTTTCTAATTGTTGTGAAATTTTCCAAAGTTCTCAGTTTGGTCCCAAACCACCTCCAATGTATGTTTTGGGTCTCATAGGCTCGTTTAAGGGATGATATAAATATTTTTGAAAAGTTCTAAATTTGAGTGGAAATTCATGTTTCAACTTTGAATGTTTGTTTGAGTTTAAATCTGGTAATGCCTCGTACCCTATCTCGGTGTCAAATAAGGGTAAGGGGTGTTACATTTAGTGGTATCAGAGCTATGATTTAGTCGGTTCTTGGACTAACATATAAATTGTGATAGTGTGACGACTCCTGACAATTTTATACTGTGTTTTCATATAGTAATGGATCCCGATCGAGCAGTGGCAAATGATATAGAAAGTAATGCGCCGACTCCAACCCAAGGGATGGTGCCAGATGAGAGTAGACCTCTAACTGTGAGTCAGGGAGGAGAGGCTCGAGAAGCCTTCTTCCAGATGATGAACGAGTGGTTCTCAGGGTTTGTTCGAACAAACCTGGCTACTCAACAACAACATACTCCACCCTCTCCTAATCCTCAACCTAACCCCATAGTGCCTCATGCTATGGACTTTATGAGATTGAATAGAACCCCGGTTGATAAGATCAAAAAGCAAGAGGCTGAAGAATTTACAGCAAATGTCGATACCGATTCCCAAAAAGCAGAATGTTGGCTTGAGAATTCTATTAGAGTATTCGATGAGTTATCTTGTACACCCGATGAATGCTTGAAATGTGTTGTATCTTTACTGAGGGACACAACATATCATTGGTGGAAAACACTAGTATCTATGGTCTCGGAAGAGAGGGTTACATGGGAATTCTTTCAGGAGGAGTTTCGAAATAAGTATATCAGTGAGCGATTCATCAATCAAAAGCGTAAAGAATTTCTTCAGCTGAAACAGGGTCGCATGTCAGTCGCCGAATATGAAAGAGAGTTTGTTCGGCTCAGCAAGTATGCTAGAGAGTGTGTCTCCTCTGAAGTTATTATGTGTAAAAGGTTTGAAGACGGGCTTAATGAAGACATCAGACTGTTAGTGGGTATTCTTGAGATGAAAGAATTTATTGTGCTCATTGATCGGGCTTGTAAAGCAGAGGAACTGGCCAAGGAAAAGAGAAAAGCTAAGTCTGAGGCTAAAGATACAAGAAAGAGGTCGATGAGTAAGTCGTTCCAATCTCAGTCTAAGAAATCTAAAGAGATGCATTCTCATTCTTATGCTTCATGGGAATCAATATTCAGGCTTTAAAGCTCAAACTACTTCTATTGTGAGCGTTGGAATCAACCCAATAGATCTAAATGCCCTAATTGTGGAAGATGTCACCCCAGCAAGTGTCGAATGAATGATCGAGCTTGTTTCAAGTGTGGTTCCCAAGATCATTTCATTAAAGATTGCCCTGAGATGACTGAAAAAGAAAAGTTTCAGAGTACAAGGTCGAGTAATACTACTTCTAGAAGGAGACCCCGAGAAATACCGGAATTGGAGCTAGCAGTAAAAATGTGACGAAGGACTCAGTAAGGAGATTCGACACTAGAGCACCAGCTAGAGCTTATGCCATTCGTAGTCGTGAGGACGGATCTTCTCCCAATGTTATCACCGGTACATTTTCTCTTTATGATACTACTGTTATTGCTTTGATTGACCCGAGATCTACCTATTCAAATGTATGCATGAATTTGATAATTAGTAAGAATATGCCTGTTGAGTCGACGAAATTTATGATTAAGGTGTCAAACCCTTTAGGCAAGCATGTACTAGTTGATAAAGCATACAAGAAATGTCTTTTGATGATTAGAGGTCATTATTTTCCGGTTGACTTGATGTTGTTTCCGTTTGATGAATTTGATGTTATTTTGGGTATGGATTGATTGACTATACATGATGCTATAGTAACTTGTAGATGAAAAGTCATTGAATTGAGATGTGAAAATAGTGACATTCTTCGGGTTGAATCAGATGAGTCAGATAGATTGCCAATTGTGATTTCTTCAATTTTTGCTCAGAAATGTTTAAGAAAAGGTTGTGAAGCCTATCTTGCCTATATGTTGAATATGAAAGAATCTGAACTGAAAATTGAATCAGTGCCAGTAGTGTGTGAATATTCGGATGTATTTTTAGAAGAATTGCCAGGTTTGCCTCCAATTAGAGAAGTTGAATTTGGTATTGATTTGTTTTCTGGGACTACACCGATATCGATAGCAACGTATAGGATGGCCCCGACCGAATTGAAGGAGTTGAAAGCTCAGTTGCAAGAACTGACAGATAAGGGTTTTCCGAGACCAAGTTATTTTCCCTGGGGTGCACTGGTATTGTTTGTAAAGAAGAAAGATGGATCTATGAGACTTTGTATAGATTATCGACAGCTCAATAAGGTAACCATAAAGAATAAGTATCCTTTACTAAGAATTGATGACCTGTTTCACCAGTTGAGAGGAGCAACCATGTTTTCAAAGATTGATTTGAGATCAGGCTACTATCAGTTACGAGTTAAAGAGTCAGATGTGCCGAAAACTACTTTTAGAACAAGGTACGGGCACTATGAATTTCTTGTTATACCATTTGGATTAACTAATGCCCTTGCTATTTTCGTGGACTTGATGAACTGAATTTTTCGACCATATTTGGATAAATTTGTAGTTGTTTTTATTGATGGCATACTGATTTATTCTCATGATGAGACCAAACATGTCGAGCATTTGAGAACTGTTTTACAAACTCTAAGAGACAAACAGTTGTATGCTAAGTTCACTAGAAGTGATTTTTGGCTCAGAGAAGATGGATGTTTAGGCCATATTGCCTCATGGATGGTATTTGGGTTGATCCCAGTAAAATTTCGGTGATTGTTGATTGGAAACCACCATGAAAAGTTTCTAAAGTTAGAAGCTTTTTGAGCTTAGCCGGTTACTACCGCAAGTTTGTCAAAGGGTTTTCGATGTTGCTACTTCTATGATGAAATTGTTGCAAAAAGATGTCAAGTTTGAATGGTCTAAAAAATGTCAGCAAAGTATTGAGAAGTTGAAGGCATTATTGACTGAGGCGACGATTCTAGTGCAACCTGAATCGGGAAAAAAGCTTGTGATTTATAGAGATGCGTCACTGAATGGACTAGGATGTCTGTTGATGCAAGAAGGCAAGATGATAGATTATTCCTCAAGACAATTGAAGCCACATGAGAAGAATTACCCAACACATGATTTGGAATTAGCTGCTATTGTGTTTGCTTTGAAGGGCGACACCATTTGTACAGTGAGAAATATCATGTTTTTACCGACCATAAGATTTTAAAGTATTTGATGACTTAGAAGGACTTGAACTTATAGCAACGAAGATGGCTCGAGTTGCTGAAAGGTTATGAGTTGGTGATTGACTATCACCCGGGTAAAGCGAATGTAGTCGCAGACCCCTTGAGTAGGAAGACTTTATTTGCTTTGAGAGCATTGAACACGAGATTGACCTTATCCGATGACGGTTCTATTATAGCCGAGTTGAGAGCTAGGCTAATGTTTATTCAGCAGATTTGTGAAGCCCAGAAATGTGACAATTATTTGCAAGCCAAGAGAGCTCATTGTGAATCGGTTAGTGATTCAGATTTTCATGTCAAATCCGATGATTGTTTCAGATTCCGAGGTAAGATATGTGTTCCTAAAGATACAGAGTTAATTCATAAGATTCTTAATGAGGCACATAGTGGTTGTTTGTCTATTCATCCGGGCAGTACAAAAATGTATCACGATTTGAAGAAATTGTATTGGTGGTCAGGTATGAAACGAGATATCTCAGAGTTTGTTTCGAAATGTTTGATTTGTCAACAAGTAAAGGTTGAACACTAAGTACCTTCGGGTTTACTTCAACCTATGATGGTTCCCGAGTGGAAATGGGATAGAATTTCCCTGGATTTTGTGACAAGTCTGTCTTTGACTTTGAAAAAGAAGGATCTCGTTTAGGTTGCCATGGACAGATTAACAAAATCGGCTCATTTTATACCGGTACGTACTAATTACTCACTCGATAAGCTTGTTGATTTGTACATTACTGAAATTTTTAGACTTCATAGAGTACCTATTTCTATTATATCGAATAGAGATTCGAGGTTCACTTTGCAGTTTTGGAAAAAGTTACAAGAAGCTTTAGGTACGAAATTGAATTTTAGTATAGCTTTCCATCCACAAATCGATGGTCAGTCCGAGAGGGTAATTCAAATTTTAAAAGATATCTCTGATGTTGTGCTCTAGGATTCCAAGGTAGTTGGGAAAAATATCTACTGTTGGTTGAATTTGCCTACAACAATAGTTTTCAGTCAAGTATAAAGATGGCGCCTTATGAGGCATTGTACGGCCAAAAATGTCGAACCCCATTGTACTGGATAGAGCTTAGAGAGAATCAAATTCATGGAGTTGACTTGGTTAGAAAAACCGAAGAAAAAGTAAAGGTGATTCGTGATTGTTTGAAAACTGCTTCAGATAGACAAAAGTCATACGCGGATTTGAAAAGAAAAGAGATTGAATTTCAGATCGGTGATAAGGTATTTTTGAAAGTAGCTAAATAGAAGAAAATTCTATAATTTGGCCGTAAAGGCAAGTTAAGTCCGCGATTTATTGGGTTGTATGAGATCACCGAAAGAATAAGACTGGTAGCATATCGGTTAGCTTTACCATCTGAGTTGGAAAGGATCCACAACGTCTTTCATGTGTCTATGTTGTGTCATTATAGATTAGACCCTTTGCATGTGATTTCACCAACAAAAGTTGAGATTCATCCGGATATGACTTACGGTGAGGAACCTATCAATATATTAGCCCGAAAAGTAAAACAGTTGAGAAATAAGAGTATAGCTCTTGTGATGGTGTTATGGCAAAGAGATGGGGTCAAGGAGGCTACTTGCGAGCCCAATGAGGCAATGAGAAAACAATACCCAAAACTATTTTCTGGTAAAATTTTAGGGGACGAAAATCCCTAAAGGGGGAGAGTTGTAACAGCCTGATTTTAGGGCTAGTCGTAATAGTGCTTTTGGGACCACGAATCTGACATAGAAAAATCCATTTTTATTTTGTTTTTATGATCTACAGTTTTATGAAACTATTCTGTAAAAATCTTGTTCAAAAATTTTGACGTTTGGGGCACTCAATTTAGTCAAAAGGACTAAATTGTAAAAAGTGCAAAAGTTGAGTTCTACTTGTTTAAGGTGTCCAATTGCTATGAGACTTTAAATTAGAGGTCCTTAGTTGGTAATTAGACCATTGGATAAGTTAGTGGACAAAAATGGACATGAATAGGTAAAAATTCAAAGTTATGCATTAAGGGCATTTTGGTCATTTGGTAAATAAAAGAATAAAAAGGGAAAATCAAGTCAAAGTTTGTGTCCATCTTCTTCACCTTGGCCAAATTTTACAAGGAGACCATAGCTAGGGTTTCTTCAACTTTCAAGCTTGATTGTAAGTACATTCTAGCCCCATTTTTAATGTTCTTTACATTTTTGAAGTCCTTGTAACCCGATTTACCTATTTCTACCAATATTTTGAAGTAGGGTTCATGTTTAAAAATTTACCCATGTGTGACAGTATTTTGATGTTTGATGGAAGATATTGTATGTTTAAGGTGTGATGAACAACTTTTACTAATTGATTTTAATGAAAATGCATAAAAAGGACTTATTTGTAAAAGTTGTAAAAATGGATAGTATAAATGTGATTTGATGAAAAATTTTGGCTGTTATTAGCATGATTTAAGTTTCGCTAGGCTTGGGTAACAAAGAAAATGGATACATTTAATTTTAGGAGCCTAAAGACTAATTTGTAAATATGTCAAAGTCTAGAGGAAAAATTGTAATTTTTGCCATAAGTTGATTTTTGGACAACATTGATTAACGTGATAATTAAATAAGTTAAATTTGCTATTATAGACTAAGAAAAATGAAGTTCAGACCTTGATCGGGGGAAAAACAAGGTTATTAACGATTAGGTCAATTTCCTACCATTTTGTACCGAGGTAAGTTTGTGTGTAAATAATGCAATGTTATACTATGTATTTAATGCTTAATATTGCATTGAATGATTGTTTCTATGGAAATATTCAAAAAAGTTTCGATGATGAGAAAATCCTGGTTGAACCTTAGGAATAGTTTAGGATACAAGTGACATGTCACTACGAAACCATGAGTTATGTGATTTATGTGAATCCGGGTGCTGGCCATATACATGCTACCGGTGGCTGGGTAGTCCTGCATGTGTTGCGGATACCTGATAGCTTGCGTACATAGCCCATGTACCTACGTCTTGACTGACAGCTTGTGTGAGCAGGCTCGTGATTAGCTCGTGTATGAGCCCATGCGCTATAAGATATGAGGTAGCATTGGCTACATATGTGGTACTTATGTGTAAGACCTTTCATGTATCCAATAGTATTCCAAGTGTTTAACGGGCAAACCGAAGAGTATGTCAAAGATGACAAAGTATGTGACTATGTTACGAGTTGGTACAGGTATGTATGTAAAACCCATAAGTGTGAACTTTGGTATGAGATGAACCCTTGGTAAGAATGCTAATGAATAAGTTATGTCTAAGATACATTATGACATTTATGATAACTTATGTGGACTAATCATATGATTAATGAATGATTTATGTTGCTTATTATTTGCATGCAAACTTACTAAGCTTTAAAGCTTACTCCTATTTTCTTTCCATTCCTTATAGTGTCGCCAAGCTAGCTCGGGGATTGAGGAACGTCGGAGCTCGATTCACACTATCAAATGATTGTTTTGGGTATACTTGGTTTCAATATTTTGCATATGGCATGTATAGGGACTTAGTTATTTTGTTATGTGTCATATTGGTTTAGCCAAATGTGTTGGCATTGCAATGGTTGATAATTCATTTTGTAAATGGCCATATAATTTGGCTAATATTCACTAAGTATATAATCATATGATAATGTTTCCATGAATGTGGATTTTGCATAGTTTAAGATGATAAATATGAGATGTTGTATGTGATAGGAAATAGCATATAATTGTTGTGTGGATGACTTGGTTGTGGCTGAATTGGTTGTATGTATATACTTGGATTTTTGTTACTTGTTGTTGTGTAGGTTGGTGCAAGTGAGGGTGGCAAAATGGCTTGGTAAATAGTCTTATTTTTGTCCACACGAATAGACACACGAGCGTGTGTCTAGGCCGTGTGTGACACACGACTTGCCCCATAGGGGTGTGATCTGGTCGTGTGTTCCCTATATCTTGAATTTTAGCTTCGAATTGGTTACATGGGCAGAGACACGGCCGTGTGTCTCAGCCGCGTGGGCGTGTATACAAGGCGTATGAAGTCTACCCTTATTTTATGAAAATTTTCAAAAATTAAATTTGCTACACGGCCCAGCACACGGACGTGTGACTTGGCCGTGTGACTTCCTTAGGTGCATGACATCATAAACAGAGAGTTACACAGGTTAGGGACACGAGTGTGACCACACGGCCTACCCACACGGGTGTGTGACCCTATTTTGATGAAAAATTTTCTAAGTGTTGTGAAATTTTCCAAAGTTCTCAGTTTGGTCCCAAACCACCTCCAATGTATGTTTTGGGCCTCGTAGGCTCGTTTAAGGGACGATATG
This sequence comes from Gossypium anomalum, assembly GCA_025698475.1. NCBI lineage: Eukaryota > Viridiplantae > Streptophyta > Magnoliopsida > Malvales > Malvaceae > Gossypium > Gossypium anomalum. The sequence goes on from CM046957.1 coordinate 17,591,789, forward strand.
AATATTTTTGAAAAGTTTTAAATTTGAGTGGAAATTCATGTCTTGATTTTGAATGTTTGTTTGAGTTTAAGTTCGGTAATGCCTCGTACCCTGTCCCGGTGTCGAATATGGGTAAGGGGTGTTACATATTATACGATGGTTCCTTACGGGACTAACTCTATGGCGTGTGTACCCATAGTATTTTCCTCTTAAAGAGAAATAGTCTTGATAGACATAACTGTCACTTGGATAATTCCCTAATACTACCACTTTACATATAGGCATTCCATAGTATATATGTTTTTTCCTCCTCATATAACTATAGTTTCATCAAGCCTTATAATGGGAGTGAATCTCTCGTTCAACCTTTCAAGGTCTTCCTCTGGAGTACAGACTTTCTTTGAGCACTTTCTAGTAGTTTTTAATGGCGAATCCTTACCTGCGATCCATGGGTAAATCCTCTTTCATTTTTCCCTATACAAGGCATTGTCGACACACCATTTCCATAACTAATTCTAGTTGGGTTACCACCATACGCCCAACCGGCTTCCTTGTTTATCGCTTTGGCAAAATTTTCCCATTTCTATTACTTTTACCCCCTTTTTGTGGGTTCCACCAATTCGTTGGCTAATAATTGCTAGTCAGCATTTTCCTTTCTCCTTATTTGTGTGATTTACCGTATTTATTATCCTAGCAGACTACCCCACATTTATTGTCCCAGTTGACTCCATATGCAGTTATAGTCGAGTTATGGTCTTATACATCATGCCCCATGTTTAATGTCCTAGTGGACTCTTTATGTTGCTATAGCCGAACTGTGGTATTACACATCATACCTCGTGTTTAATGTCCTGCCAGACTCTCTATGTTGTCATAGCCAACTATGGTCTTACACATTAAACCTCCTCTGAGGTGTCACCTAGAAGGGCCTAATAACATTTTCACGGTGCCACCCTAAAGGACTTTACTGCCATCATGGTGTCGCCCTATTGAACTTGCTGAATGCTGTCACAGTGTCACTCTGTGGAACCTAATAATCATTGTCATGGTATCGTCCTAATAAGCCAAACATTATCATTACATAACAAATCTAACATTAATGGTTGAACACCACAGTGTCCCTTCTGTAAGGCTGGGAGCTTCGCACATCACAACTTGCACCCAACAACACCAGATTGTTGAATCTAATGGAAATTCCATTTTGTTATCCACCGACCCATTCCTCCATTTCGACACTTCTAACATTGATACTCGGACACCGTAGTGTCCCCTCTGAAAGGCCCGAAGTTTCTCACATCATGGCTTGCACCCAACAACGCCAGATTGTGATAAATGGAAACTCCATTTCTCAACCCATCTATCTTGTCAATAATTTACCTCCACGCTCTACAATTTATAAACACGTACACAGAAGCATATTATCACAAGCTATAGTAACGTGGAGTACGCTAATTTTATGTATAGTACCACAATCGTTACATGCATATCGACCCATTTTTGGATACTCATATACTTACTCATCCTTGGGCATACACATCATTCTCAAACAACAAAGATTATACCAGCCATAAAGCATTCAAAACACATTCATGATAATCAAAGTCATAAATTAAACTTAGCAATTTCAGCTTAAAAACTCAGTTTTTAGAAATATGCAGAACCCCTCAAAAGTTTTGAAAATTCTTAACTTCATTTGTTAAATTTAAGAATACTGAAGGACTTAGAACCTTACCAGCTCACTAGATTCTCTATTTTTTCTGACTCAAATCTGATGATCACCGCTCCATACTGAGCTTCTTGTAATTATATCCTCTTCGAAACAACCAAGAAGAAGATGAAGAAGAGAATAATATAATACATAATTGGAAAGAATTCACCCTAGGAGTTCATTTCTCAACTATTTATAGCCCTTTCTTGAACTATCTTCAACCGTATAAAAACCATCCATTGATAATCAATTTGTCTCCCACAAAGGACTCAATTAGTTCTAATCCAACCGAACCAGATTTGGAACTCAACTATGTCCAAATCAGCCTCTAAATTTTCCTGGTTTTTCAATAAAATCCCCTAACTTACGACATCTTTAAATTTAATCCCCCAATTATTCCTTATTTCAAACTTAAGGAAAATCGAGTGTGACATAAAACATGAAATTTGTTATCTAAAAGTTAAAGAACAATGAAAATATGATTTTTTTTTTCCATTATCGAAAATTATCATATGAAAAGGACATATGTATAAGGCCTGAAGAATGTGAAAATGTGTTTGAAATGCAAAGCACCTTTGGTGCCTTCATGCAAAACATGAACATGCTTATAAGACCTTTTTTAGCATGGATTTGATCATAAGTATGTGAAAACACTCAAAGTGCCTTTATGTGATATATGTATATGTATGTGTTAATAACATTGATGAATATATGTTAATTATAATTGTAAAGTGTCCTAATAGACTTACTGAAATGTAAGACATGGTTGGTATGCCAATTGTCACATCTCAAAAATCAGGTTAGAAAATTCAGTTAATTGTACCGGATGTCTGATCTGGATACTAGAATTAGGTTAGAAGTGTTTAATAAATAAAATAAAATACTATAATGATTATCACGTCTAAAAAATAGGTTACGAAATTAGGATTAAGTGTTTGGTTATTCAATAACTTCAAACGGATTTTAAAACTAAAATTGAATTTGAAATAATTAGAAAATTGTGTTTTAATTAAAAAGGAAGAAAATCGAAAGTTTTTAAAAGGCAATTTCCCCTAGATTAAAAAATTTGTTTTCCCCCTTTTGCCTATTTAAACAACCCACGTCTCTTTTTCCTCTTATCATCCTTCATTCAAAAAAATTTCTCAAATATAAATCAAAGTTTTTCTCTCAAATTACCCAAACAAATTTGACTTTCTAGCCTTCCAAACACCGAATCATCCTTCAATTTTAAACAAAATCCTCATTTCCATTATCAATTTCTTCATTTCTCTTCAAATGTTTTTCATGAATTATATCTACAATTCATCATTATTCTCAAATTGAGGTAATATTTTGATTTCTAATGATCAATGTAACACCCCTTACCCGGTCTAATTTTTGAACCCGAGCTACGAAGTGCTACAATCAAGGCCGGAACAAAATGCATTCAATTCACATTGATTATTTCAAATAAACATGGAATTACTTCATAACTACAAAATTAATATTCAAATTAAACATGAATCATACAATGATAATCAATTCAATGCATACTCACCAAATATAATTTTTCTCAGGCTTTATCCAAGCTTACATATGTTCTTGTATCAACCTAGAATTTAACTAGGACTAATTTGCAACATTTCCAAAATTATAGATCAATTATACCATAAATAAATTCTTCAAATAATCAATCATGCCATAAACATTCAAATATTATAATATACAATTAAATTCGACTCTTAATCGAGCTTACAAAAACTTTTAAACTAACCCGGGAACAAATAAGGACTTAATTGAAAACTTAACAAAAGTAATGGAAAGTTCACCAAACATGGGTCGCATGACCATGTATCTAGGTCATGTGATAAACTATGACTGTATAGAAAAGGAATGGCATGGTCGTGTATCCAGGTCATGTAGCAGACTAAAACTGTGTGAAAACTAGTGATCAATTCAACAGTGCTCACATGGGCGTGTAGCCAGCCCTTGTGACATTCGAGAACCGTGTGTACACACGCTTCCTAATTTCTAAAAAGTACACGACCGCTCACTAGCCTGTGTGTTAGACTGTGTGGTGAAAAAATAAATTACAAACTACATAGCTCAACTTAACCATTCAAAAAGGTCCTAAATGCACATTTAGCCAACACCAATACTTGTTCAAACATACACTTTCCATGATAAAAATTCAACTTATAACTCCTCTCTAAATACCTAACCAACATGCCACAATTGGCACCACAACACAACAACTAATTAAAGTCTTTCACTTTCAAACATACCACAACATCAATGCCTATACATTCACTAACCAGCATCATTTCAAGGTGTTAAAATTCATCAAAGCAAAGACAGCATACAAACTTACCTAAGAAATATATGCATCTTTATGATTTAAACCAACCAAAACAACATTATTACTCATACACATTACACTTATATTCACATCAAAAGAAACCAATTCATATGTTTTCATCTTTCACATACAAATAACCACATACACCTATTTACATATCACATACACTTCCCAAAATAACATTTCATATATAGATGCTTTTCATCATATTCCAAAATTGACATTTATCCACATCAAGACCTATATACATAATCTTACCATTTGACACCATTTTAATATCATTTTCCATATACCAAATCTTATACTACCAAATCACATTCAAAGCCAAACAAACCTATCAATCCAAACATAATATATCAGCCTATGGAACATTAGAACTTAACCATTCACTTTTCTCAAACATGGCTTACCATAACGTCAATTTCCACAAACTTTTGCCCAACTTACCAAATCATTCCAAACTCAATCTCATCATGAGACCAAACTAATGTGCCAAATAATCAACTCTAGAACAATTAAAAGACTATCAAATTAGAGGTTGGATAGTGTGAGCTCCGGGTTGATTCGATCGACATGTTTCGTAAAATAACCTATAAAAAGACAAAAGAGCAAACAAGATAAGTATTACAGATGCTTGTTAAGCTCATATGAACTTAACACAACACCTTGATCCTTAAGCTAACTTAAACTATTAAATCAATTTCATGATTAATGCACCCTTGTCTTCCTTGCACTTTCACATACATTTCCGCAAAAAAAAAAAACAAATAGGTTAGTTTACTTATACGTCAAGAATTGATAATGCAAATCACATATATCTACGCAACAATTTAATATAGCAAAACATATGATATCCAATTCATACTCAATTTATTAACACAAATACTTAAGTTCTTTTTCATATCACATTCAAATCATGCTCATTTTACAACATAATAATTTAATTCATTCAATCTTTCTATTCACACTCAATTCATACGTATAACAATCAATTCCACATTTAATTTTTCTATTCATTTCAAATTCGTTGACTTTTTATTTTTGCCCAGAGAAATATAGCAAATTAACTTCGGATACGCGGGACTAAAATTACTCAGACAAGCTATATAACGATTTCACATTCATTCAATATCACACATCTATCCTTATTTATCATATATTTCATATTGTATGATTTAATACATTTGATGCCAAAAAACTTTAAATATATAACATTTCTAGCTAACAAAAAAATAAAATACAAACATATCAAAAATTAATAAAGTAAGTCAATACAAACTTTACCTATCAAAAACAATAACCAACGAGAAGTTGAGAACTATTTTGTATTTCTCGATTAACATCCAATTGATCCAAATCCCAATATATAGTAATTCATTGTCAATTATCAGTGCCAATTACCTTGTAACATCCTATTCAAGGCATATGAAAACTTAATTTTATTTTACACAATTTTCTTAAAGTTTTACATTTTATTCAATTTAGTCCCTAAGATCAAAACTATCATAATTTTTACATTTAAGCCCCATTTTTTATTTCAATTTCAATTTCATCCCTTTACAACCCTCTAAATTTAAAAATTATAGAAATAACATGTAAATTTCAAAATATTTTTATTTTAGTCCCTAAACTCAAAACTAACAAATTTCACTTTACAAATTAATTCTACTACATTTCTAAGCTTTAGATCCTATCATTAAACATCAAAAACCTCATAAACCATCAGTTTCAATATTTTAAAACTTTAACAATTTTACTATTTAATACATGGGTTAGCTAGATTAAGCTACACCGATATAAGATATATACAATTTACTAAAAATGGGCTTTGAAGGGCTTACCATGCAAGGTCATCTAAGGCATACAAAAATGGTGTTTCTATTTTTCTTGATGAAGAAACGGTGATGAGAAGGAGAAAATGATGAATAAACACTTTTTACCTTATTAATTTAACATATACTTAATTCTTTTAAAAACATTACTTAACATATTCTAAATTAATTAATGTCCCAATCATCCACTACCTTTAAATAGTGATCAATTGCCAATTAAACCCTCAAAACCTTAATAAATAAGCATTTTATCTAGTAAAAATTGATAGCGATTAACTTTTATAATTTTTATGATTTAGTCCTTGTACATTAATTAGTCACTAATTTAGTAAAATTACATATAAAAAATTTAATTCACTTCTACAATAACTTTTAAATATTTAATAAAAATATTTACCACCTCGATTTATAAAAATAAGGTCCCAATACCTCAATTTCTAAAACCACTAACTTTTGAACCAATACACTTGCACCTTGACTAACTTTCCACATAACCAAAATTATTAGACCAAAATTTAGTATAATATCGTAATAACCTCGTAAATATTAATAAATAATATTTACTAACTCAATCATCAAAAAATAGAGTTATGAAATTATTATTTTTGGTGCCACTGAAAATCGGGTTGTTATAATCAAACTAAGCTTGTTGTTTTTACAATTCGAGATTTAATAAACTATGTTGAGAATTACAAAGATCTAAAGTTTTGAATTGAAATTTAGCTCAAAAATGGTGAAATCTGAAACTCAAAGTTAAATCACATGTTTTCAAAATTTTCAACTTTTTTTGAACTAAATAGAAGATTTGTAAACTCAATTTAATAGATCATTAAAGAATTTTGAAGAATTAAGAGTTTTCCCTCATTCAATGTTCATGCATGATCAATTTTTTGAAAAAATTAGATCCGAGAAATTAGATTATCTTGATGGCTTATATATGTTATGATATAATATTTAGGATGTTTAAAAGAATGTTTAGGGATTATGAATAAGAATTGAGTGGTGAAAGCGAAGATTTTCGTAAAATTAGCTAGATTTTTTATTTAAGAAAGAAGATGAGTGATCTGTAGATTTTTGGTTGTTTGGGTGTGTTTAAGACTGTAAATGATATGTATATAAATTTTTTAATATGTATGCAAAGTTTCGAATCCATCAGGAGCCTCTACAAGCAAAATGAAAGGGAACAAAAAGCAAATTTGAGCTTTCAGCGTTCGAGCGAAAGTGAATCAGTAAGTGATCAAAATTGCTACTTTTAAGCACAATCCATTGAGTTAATTAGGAGCTTAGGTTAGTCTAAACATCTATCCTAATTTTTGAGTGTAAGCTTTCTTACTCGATCTATTATTATTGCTTAAATAATGCCTATATGATATGATATGTGGTGTATGTTAAGATGACACTGCAATTGCTACGTGTATATGATCGTATATGATATGAGGCTTATTGTTTTTATGCACACAATATGATTTCTATATGAACATGGATCTTTCTGCATTATGTAAGCGTTGAAAAGTGCATTATAAGCAAATATGAAAGTGTTATCAATATATGTTAGATGATAAGTGAATATCTGCATAAAATAGTAAGGATATGTGTGCATAAATAGATATGTTGGCATTGTGGTCTTTTAGAACCATTGGATATCATTGGCATGCCATAGGATTGTGAGTACTGACCTATATAACGCCCCTAGATATGATGGAGAGATAAGGGAATGTTGAGCTTGACTCCATTCATCGGGATATGTTGGTGTGTTGGAGAGTCTTAGCTATATACTGCACTTCATGGGATATGTTAGACTCTATGAGCCATTGGTGTGTTTGGAGATCTATTTATTCAATGTATAATGTTTTCATACATGTTTCATAGCCACAATATGCCAATATATTAATATGAAATGCTATGAGATATGCTTAATGCAATGCCATGAATGAATGTTATAGTATGCTTTCTGTTAACCTTTGATATTGTGGCTTATTTATGGCTTCCATGAACACTCACTGAGCTTGATTAAGCTCACACTCATATATGATTATTTGGCAGAAAAATAACTTGATTAATAAGGAGAAGTGAGCAAGCAAATGATACATCCAAGGCTAGTGTTTTGAGTATGTTTTGTGGCTTCTAAACTTACAAAGTTGAAGCCAATGTGGGACTAGTTTCTAAGATTTAGACTTTACCATTTCATTGGTTTATAAATGGACATTAAGGACTGTTTTAAGGACTTTTACACTTGGTTTGTGATTGTTTCAATGCTTGAACAATGTTTGAATGGCATGTTACATGTTATTTTGAAATATAGATGTTTGGAATGCTTAAGAATGGTTGAAAATTGGTATAAGTATTACAATGGTATGGTTTAGGTTGAGATAAGTTTAAAATGACCATTTGGTATAATTTAAACCATTATTGCACTTGGAAATGCATGAAATGCAAATTTGGGTATGTTGAGTAATTGAATTGTGGTTTTAGGATTACATGCTAGCCTAGCTAATTGCTTAGGGTGTCAAAATTAGTGATTGAAAGATCTAATTTAGTTCAGCATGTTTTGAATGTTCTATGTATGATATATGATATGTTAGAAGTGAGAAATTGGCTTAAGAGTACAAAATGGTATGTTTGTTGTTGAGCCAAAATGGTAAGTGCGGGTTGCAGGGTTATTTCTGCAGAAATTGTAGGCGACGTCGAGGTGTTGTTCGTATGATGTTGCAATGAGAGATCAGTGTCAGAATGCCCTTTTTTATATCTTCGTGGCTTGACTCACAGTGTGTTTTGACATGTTTTGTTATCGTTGCAATTAAATCCTGATTTTTGAGAAATGCAATTGGAGTCCTTATATGTTATGAAATGCTATGAAATTTTGCATGGATAAGTTTTCATGTTTAATTTGATAATTTTAATTCCAATTTTTCAAAAAAGGGTTTTCTAAATATTTTACTAAATTTATGATTTAGTCCTTAAACATTTATTTTAAAATTAAATGAGGTTTACTTATCAACTTTGGTTAATTCTTTCAAATATTGTTTCAATAATACTCAAAAAAACTAGATGTGTATTTAATTTGATGTTTTACGAGTGTCTCGTATGATGTTTTTTAAATGGTGATTTTACCCCTGATTGTTGTATTGATTATTTTTGCTAGATACACATGATTTTAGGGTTTGTGTAATAGCACAGTTTTTAGTGGTGTCAGAAATAGTAGTTTCGGGATCACAAGTCCGATTAGTAAGTTTGAATAATTAGTATTTAAATTATACGAGCCAGTAATAATTTTTCTATTGAATTTTGATTTGAGGACCTCATTTCTATAATTTAAAGTCGTAAATATTTTTATTAAATATTTACGGATTCGTACTATATGTGAATTGAAGTTTGGTCTGGTAATTTTGATGATTTATTGCTTAATTACAATAAAAGGATTATCATTTAAAAGAGGTAAAAGTTAATTGCTTTTGATTTAAAATAGTAAAGGGACCAAATTGGTAATTAAACCATGGTCAAAAAGTCCAATCGGTGGAGACGTGATTAAATCCACTAACTTCGGTGGTGACGTGATTAAATCCACTAACTTTTAAATTGAAATTAAGCTTGTTTAGTTAAATTTTAAAATAATTGAAGAACCAATTGTGTAATTAAACCCTCCTTAATTGGTAATTATACCATTTGAATAGATAGTAGATGGTTTGCAAGGCTAATTGCATGAAATTTTATTGAAACTGTAAGGTTATAATAGTAATTTGTGAATTTAAGTAAAATGTAAATAAAATAAAAAGCCAAAATGGTTGTCATCTCTTTATTTCTTCTTTCAAAAACTGATTCCACCATTGTTGAGAAGAGAAACAGCCAAGCTAGGTTTCGTCAATTAAGTAGGTAAATATTGCTCATTTTTAGTAATTTTTATGTTTTTGAGCTCGTATTAGCTTAATCTAGGTAACTTGAGGACTAATTTGTAAAACTTTCAAATGTTATGGATTGTGCCATTGATGAATTTGAGTTGTTTTTGAAGTTTTTTTATAGATTATTAAGCTTGGTTGCTAAATAGGAATATTTTGTAAAGTAGTTTTTGTTGATTTTAATGTTTAAGGACTAAAATGTGAAAATAATAAAAGTAGAAGGAATTAATGCAAAATAAAAAGTATGGGCTGTAACGAGGGGTTAATTGATTGGCTCAGCTTGGATTTAATAGAAAATGGTTAAATTGCATGATTTGGACCTAGGGACTAAATTGCATAAAAATAAAATGTTGGGGTAATTTTGTAAAAATTTTAAATGGACTTAATTGCATAAAATGAGTTAGTTTTACTGTTAGAATTAGTTAATTTAATGAAAATATTATTTTTAGATCAAGAAAGTGTGGAAAATTGAGGAAAAGAAAAAATTATCCAATAGTCCCTATACCTTTGTCACTACTGCAATTTATTCAGGTAGGTTCGTTTGGTTTAATTTTAGTAAATTTATAAATGTATTATATGAACCTAATTGCATAATCTTGGATTATATTGATGTGTGTAATTGAAAATTGAAATAATGAATTGAAATAATGTTTATCACTATTGAGATATTCTGAGCCATTACTGCAAATCAATCCTGTAAGTTTGTACGTTTATTTATACTTCGAATTATTTTTATATTATTTTTTAATATAATTTTCTTAAATTTTATATTATATAATAGTATGATCTTGAAAAAGAAAAATGGAATACTAAATGGGCTCAAACAAGCAATGTCTACTAATATATTGAATGTGCTCAAACGAGCAATATCTACTGAAACTACTGAACGTGCTCAAAAGAGAAATGTCTATTGATTATATTGAAAGTTGCTCGAATGAGCAATATCCACTAATTATACTAAATGGGCTCAAATGACCAATATTTACTAAATATATTGAACGTGCTCAAAAGAGCAGTGTCTACTAATTATACTGAAAGTTGCTTAAACGAACAATATCCACTGATTATACTGAATGGGCTCAAACAAGCGATCTCTACTGACTATATAGAATGCATGCTCAAACGAGCATTATCCATTGATTAGGCGAAATGAGGTCTCATTGTACTAATGATTCGAAAATAAATACCGAAATAATGTTCTGATCACTATTCGTCTATTGAAAGTTGTGATTGATAGGAACTTTGTTCACTAATCTTTATTTGAATTATTATTTATGTTGATTTCATAAGCTTTAATGTTCAACCGAAGGACTTACTAAGCTTTATAAAAGCTTACTCATATCAATTGTCTTATTTCTTGTAGATACATTTTGTGGATTAGGAGATTGGATTAGCATAAAGAAATCACACTATCTAGGGATCATTGGTAGCTTTTGAGCACATCTTGGCTTATATGGCATGTAATAGGAACAATTGGTCATGATTGTAGTGGTTCATAAGTATTTTGTAATAAGTATGTGATGTACTTTGATGTTATGGTATGGTTAACTAATGTGATATGCATGTTAGTCTCAAGTTAAAGTAAATGGATGAACAAGAAATGGTAAGTTAGAATGAATTAGATATGGTAGGTGAAATTGAATGTAAAGTATGTAACAGCCCTTACCCGTATCCAACGCTAGAACAAGGTATGAGGCATTACCGGACTTAAACACAAGCAAACACACTTTTTCGAGTCACAAATTTTCCTCCAAATTAAAACTTTTTGCAAATACTCATAAAGTCCCTAACACGAGCCTACGAGGTTCAAAACATGCTTTGGAAGTGGTTTAGGACTAAACCGAGAACTTTAGAAATTTTTACAACACTCAGAAATTTTTTGCTAAAACAGGGGTCACATGCCCGTGTGGCTTGGGACATGCTCATGTGGTTAGGCTGTGTGGTCACACATGCTCGTGTCCCTAACCTATATAACTCTTTGTTTTTCACCCAAGAACAAATTGAAGTCACACGGCCAAGACACATGCCCGTGTCTCTGCCTGTGTGCTCGATACTAAGCATTTTGTTTTGCATTAATTTAGGTGCAGGAGACATACGGCTGGGTCACACGCCCATGAGGCTGACCGTGTGTCACACACAACCCAGACACAGGCCTGTGTGTCTACTCGTGTGGAAAAAAACAAGGCTATTTACCAAGCCATTTTGTCACCCTCACTTGCACATATCTACTCAACATCACATGGCACAAATCAAGTATGAAGAGCAACCAAATAGTCACAACCAATACAGCAACATGTCATTCTCATACCATTTTCAAACATGCTTAAAACATCAACCTTTCCACATCAAATTATGCAAGTTTCCACATTCACAAATGACACTAATACAAATATACTCATAACCAACATTAGCCAACTTTCGAGGCTATATAAAAATGAACCATGAACCATTCAAAATTATGACCATCACATATCAGTACCATATCAACATCTATCATACACACAACATTTATCATGCCATAAATCATTCATGTCAATTTCACCTTCATTAGTCTTCATTTAACTACATTTAGTTACCTTATTGTACACATAAATTTATCATCTCCTCAATAGACTACATTACCAAATATTTCACATTCATGCCATAAATCACATTTCCAAATATTACACAATTCACCAAGCATACCATAATCATATCACTATAGACATTGACACATATATAAATGTACTTAGGCTCACAACTATGTTAGCCAAATAAGCCAATTTACATGGCCAAATATCAAAATAAGCCTTTGACCCTTACAAGCCAATACATTGGCTAAAGTCATAATGACACATATGACTAAAAGACCAAGTCCCTATACATGCCATAAACTCAAAATACTTGAATTCATCAATACCCAAAATGATAGCTTGATAGTGTGATTGGGTCTCCAGTGATCTCCAGCCTGAGCTAGCTTGAAGGCACTATAAAACATGGGAAAGGAAGGGGGTAAGCTATATAGCTTAGTAAATCCGTACGAAAATAATAAGCAACTCTTACCAATCTTTTATCAAATCCATCAATTTAAACACAAGATAATACAAATTACTATGAATCTCATAGTTGTAATTTTATTTAGTCACAATGTTTTCTCTATCAACTTATAAGCATAATTTAAACACATCTTGACTTAGCCTAACAACCGTAATCTCTCTTTTGTAACATATTACAGCAATTAACAAATCATTTCAAACCTCATAGTAAACATGCACATTAATTATGAGTATTCACATTTCAAGCATATATTTTAATATTTTTCAATTGTTTAAAGCCCCATATCTTCTCATACTTCCGTAATCATTTTAATAGGCAATTATGCCAATCTTTCTTTTTCCTCGTGTCCGATAAATCACAATTCATGCGAATAAAATATGTTATATCATAACTCAATTTGGCCCGAAAACCAATTATACATTCGCCAACCGAATTTACCATGTATTTCATACATAAAAAAAATAGACCAATAATCACAAGGCTTTCACAAAAACATTCTCATGGAAACCATGAACTCACAATATCATGAAGTCAATGCTTATAAACTTATGTACATACCTGTACAAATTTGTAATACTTACATGCTCTTTCTCTTCTTTGACATACCCATTGAATTTCTCGTTGAACCACTTGGAATACTAAAGGATACTTGGGAATCTCGTACTCACAATATCGTACCAATGCCATATCCCAGATATTGTTTTACATGTAATCTCGTATCGATGCCAATAGCCCAGCTATGTTCTTACATGAAGTCTCATATCGATGCCATATCCTAGATATGGTCTTGCACGAAATCTCATATAGATGTCATATCCCAGATATGGTCTTACACATAATCTCAGTAACCCTAATGTCATGACATTTGTATTCTATCTATTCCTAAGGTTCAATCGGGTATCGAACCTCTATCGGTCATTTTCGTAGTGTCGTACTTAATAACATTCACATTTCATTTCAATAATATAGCGTTTACCACAATCATATCAAATAGGCAATTATACATATATAATTTAATGCTTATTAAACATACGAACTTACCTCGACATAAAAATGGCGAATAGGACCTAATCGTCAAATACTCATTTTTCCCCCATTCTAATTCTGAACCTCATTTTTCTTGATCTATAGTATCACATTTAACTTATTTAATCATTATACTACTCAAATCAGCCCAAAATCACATTATGGCAAAAATGTAGGCAAAAATTCATTTTTGCCCCTAAAGTTTTACATTTTTACATTTTAGTCCCTAGGCTCGTAAAATGATTTTCATCAAATTTCTTCATTACCCAAGCCTAGCCGAATCTTTATTGTACTCATACCAGCCCACATTTTTCATTAAATCACACTTTTACTACTTATTTTATAACTTTTACAAATAAGTCCTTTTAGGCATTTTCACTGAAAATCACTTAGCAAAAGTCGTTTATCAAACATCAAACTTGTATAATCTACCATTAATCATCAAAATACACAAATATCCATCACGGTTAAAATTTTAGACTTTGATTATGTCTTAAATTAGTGGTAGAAATAGATAGATCATGTTGTAAGGATTTCAAAAACATAAAAATCATTAAAAATGGGGCTAGAACGGACTTACAATCGAGCTTGGAAGCTTGAAAAACCCTAGCCATGGTTTCTCCTTGTAAAATTCAGCCATGGAAGGAAGATGGACAAAATTTGGCTTTTAATTTGGCTTTTTAATTCATTTAATTTCCAAATTACCAAAATGCCCTTAATGAAAAACTTTAAAAACATACCTAATCATGTCCATTTTTGTCCAAAAACTTAACCAATGGTATAATTACCATTTAAGGACCTCTAATTTAAAATTTCATAGCAATTAGAGACCTCTAGCATGTAGAACTCAACTTTTGGACTTTTTACAATTTAGTTCTTTTGACTAAATTGAGTACCCATACGTCAAAATTTTCGAACGAAATTTTCACGAAATCATTCCATAAAATTGTAAACGATAAAAATATAATAAAAATATTTTTTTCTATGTCGGATTTGTGGTTCTAAAATCATTGTTTCGACTAGACCCAAAATCGGGCTGTTACAAAGTATTTTAAGTGTGTAATGATGCATAATTGCTTATGTTGTATAACTTGATATACTTATGTCCTTTATGTATTTACAACTACTTGATTCATGAATGTATGGCACCAACTTAGGTGCAAGTGATATGGTTGTGTGATGTAATAAGGCAAATGTCATATTAAGTAAGTTTGTGTAAAGGGTCATGAAGTAGAAGTAACATGTTAAGTTGGTATGGTTTATAAATGGTTGATTTGGTAATGAATAGCATGAACATTATAATGTGATTGGTATGTGATACTTGAGTATGTTTTGATGAATAAAAATGACATATTTTAGTTGTCTTAAAGTGTATTTATACACTTGTGAACATGTGAGATAAATTGGGTTAGGTATGTATGCATTTGGGTGAGATGCAAGAATGAATTTGGACATTTTTGGGCACACAAGGCCTGGGAAATGGGCGTGTACCCCAAACGTGTTTAGGTGCAGTTTTCACACGAGCTGACACATGTCCTTGCGACACGGTCGTGTGAGGGTATTTCAAATTTTACACAGGCTAGCACACGACCTGCGACATGACTGTATAGAATTGTTTTGAAAGGTACGCGGTCGGCCACACAGGTGTACTCCTGCACCACACGGCTTGGGTTGAATCACACGGCCTGGCCATACGGTCGACCACACCGGTGTACTCCTACACTACACGGCTTGGGTTGAGTCACATAGCCTGGCCATTCAGTTGTGTGAACCTTGTTTTTTTATAAAAAAAAATTAGTTTTTCTTGAACTTTCTAATTTGCTTCAAAATAATCTCTGATTGTTCTTAAACTATTTTTAAGGCCTTGTAAGCTAGATTTAGGGCCCATAAATGTATGTTTACTTCGATCTGAATTATTTAAAAAATATATTGTTAGAACTTGATGCTATTGTTACTGAATGTTCTAAAACATGCAGTGATACTCCGTAACTCTAATCCAGTGACAAAAGTGGTTATAGGTGTTACAGTTTGTATGTTACCCTTAACTGTTAAATTGATTATTGTGCTTGAATATATTATGGTGTCAATGGTGGTTGGTAGTTTGGTCACGTAAGTGACTAATGTGATGTTTTGAATTCGGATTAGATGGGTGCCACACCAATTGGGATTATTAGCACGTATACAAGTTGTATAGAGATTTAAAGATTGGTTATGTTACCTTGACTTAACATTTCACTATGGATCAAAGGGGTGTGCTCTTTTTAGAACCTTGGTTGTGTGGGTTGGAATGTTCATTTTATGCAATGATTATATTCATATTTGGTTCAAAGAAATGAAAATGATGTATATTTTACATATAAAGATTAAATGTTATAAATGAAAAATATGAAAGAATATGTAAAGATACTATGAGCTCAACTTAATATTCTTGAATGGGTATTTCATTAAATGAATTGGTTAATAAATGATTAATATGTAAGATGAGCTCTTACACCCGGATAAATGGAAAAGAAGCAACAAGTGGTATTAAACTGTGACTTGAATGGATCTAACACAATTTTCATAAGAAGGGGCTCAACCTTAAAAAAAAAAGGATAATTGGGTTTATCCATTGACACTTACTGAGTTGTTTAAGCTAACATGTTAGTTGTTTAAAAAGCATAGGTTTGGACTTGTTGAGAAATCGTGGTGTTGCCTTAGAAGCATCAGATTTTTTAATGAGATTTAAGGTTGTATTTCAAGTGTTTTAATGTAATTTGTATTGGTTTCTTGGCATGTATATAATGACTTGGGTTAAGTGTGAAGATGTAATTATGAATAGTATGTTTAAATCCCCTTAAGTTTTTCTTAACAAATGGTTGTGTCATTTCATTTTTCATAAGTGTTTATGCTATGTATCTAAGATTAAATGAGCTTCAGTTTTGTTTTAAAATGTTTTGGTTCATGTTGAAATGATATGGGGAGGTTTGGACATGATTTATAGTGTTTTTCAGCCATTTTCTACTCTAAGGGTTCGAGGTTTCAAAACTTGCAACTAAGTCTCAACATTTACAAACATCAAAGCTAACTTTCTACAATCCTACCCTTAAATATCAAGACTTGAAGCCTAAGTCTTAAGACTTACAAACCAAGTCTTAATACTTGTTGTCTAAGCCTCGGGACTAGTGGCCCTCTAGTTGTACAACTTCATTTTAGAATGTTTTAGGTCCTCCGAAACCTTATTATAAGTTTTGGGCTTGTCCAAACCCCTGAGAAATGTTTCAAAAATTATTTTAAAAATATTCCTAAACCCCTAAATGACTTCAAAAAGGTTTGAATGATTTTATGTAATATTTTATGTCATCATCAATCGAAGAAAGAAATGAACGACGGCGGCATAAGTGTGATGAGTAGGGTTAGGAAAAGAGGAAATAAGAAGAAAATAAGGGGAAAAGAGATAAAGAAAAGAAAAATATAATATCTTGAGATAAGGCCTGGAAGCTTTGGCCTCACAAGTAAGGGCTCACCAATGTTTCGGTGAATTAGGGGTTCTCCATATTCATTGCAAGTTGGGTTTGCCAGTTGGTTTGGGAAATTGGGGTTCACCAGTTAAAGTAGAGTCAAACTTAAACTAGGAAATTAAGATATTTTGTATCTAGGATACTTTTCATGCACTTAACGTTTTCCTAAACCTTATTCCATGAAAATTCTCTCATCGATTATTCTGTTATCAAGTCTCTGTTCAGAATCAAGTTTGTAGTAACCAAGGTAAGTCTTTGTCCTGTAAGGGTTGATTGTCCAGAAAGCTAGGTTCACTCATATATTTGAGTATGTTCTGTTTGTTTAGTAATTTGTGTATATTTATGGATGTTGAGAACCAGCCGGACCATCTACCAGTAAGGATAAAGGCAAAGAAAAACTCATTTAAAATTCTTAGCTTTTCGATGAGTGTTTAGGGTTCGTTATTGTGTGCGAACTGTTATGTTTTCTAAGAACTTTGGGTTTTTAAACAAAGTTCCAAAAGTAAGCTTTTCTATAAAACTCCGTTTTCAAGTTCTGAGACTCTATTTTTAAGTTATTTTTTATGCGTGCTCCTATGTGAACCTATGTTTTAAGATATGTTTCTAAAACACAATTCTATAAACTGTGATTTTAGGAGCTTTTTGTGCGAGCTCTATATGAACAAAGTGCTTATATGCGAGCTCTTTATGCAAACTTATATATTGGATATAATGGCATGTTATAGGATTGTGAATACTCACCTATAAGTTTTGTGATTTAGGCGTTACAGCCTTGGGACATGTGGAAGGATAAGGGAATGTCGAGCTATGCTCCATTCATAGGGATATGTTGGCGTAAAGGAGAATGTCTAGCTTATAACTACACTTATGGGACATGTTAAGAACTCTCTGAGTCACAAGTGATGCACTATAATAAAAGACAATCGTAAGTGACTATGAACAAGTTTTTATAACTATTATTAACAGTACAAGTATAAAAATAAAAACAAGCACAAGCACATGTTTATGTTTATGTTTTAAGTTTTCCTTTTAAGAACAAACCAAGTTTTTAAGTATGATTTTCAGCAAAGTAAATATGATTTTTTTTTTCAAATTTATATGTTTTTCTGAAAAACATGTAACTGCGAACTGGGTCTAGTACCCTTACAATGAGCTCAACTCGCAAAATAAATTTTGAACTAAGCTTCTGATTTAAACACCATGTTTCTTAAGGCATGCCTTGATGTTCCTGTATATTCACTAAGTTCTTAATGAACTCACCCACTCATCTCTTACTTCGCAGGAAAGTAGGTTGCGGATGGCAGTGGCGAGAATAATGATTTGGGCAGGGCTAGACCCTGAACAGATACAAATGAACCCAGGGAAAAAGGCGATGGGGTTAACTGTGTGGGCTTAGTTTTATTATAGCTGCTACTATTATTGAAACAATTTCTTTAAGTTTGATTTTATTTTATTTTGCAAAACCTTGAATTAAACCCTTATTGCTAAATTCTTCTTTTCGGTATGAATAAAGTTTAATGTTCAATATTCCTCCTAGCATGTATGCCATGTTGTATTCCTATAATTTTGCAAGAGTATGTCTTAATTCCACATGTGAGTCAATTATATTGTGTAATATTGTTTCATGCGACCCCTTGTATGTTTGCAACACCCAATATGCATGCGAACCCTCAGTACTGATACCTTACTATTTAGTGAACCTTATAAATGTGTGAGAACCCTTGTATGAATGACTCCTTTTGTTGCGAAGCCTATTTTGTATGCAAACCCAAATATGTCTATTTATGTGTGAACTTAGGAAGTATGCGAACCTCCTATAATTTGCAAACTCATACTTTTTGTGTGAACTCATGCTTAATGTAGTTATAAGAACTCATGTGATACCTTGTTATGAGAACCTATGTTGTACAATGTATATGAATTGTGTTGCTATGCCAACCTTAATAATAACTTCTATGTACTTGTATTTATGTTTAAGTATGTATGCCGTAAAATACCATGTTTATTTCTTTCATGTGAATCCTTAAGTTTTACTATTTAGGTGACATGTAAATCCTTCCTTTGCTTATTTTTGTAAGCTCCCATGTTTTTTGCATTCCATGCATAATATTCACTACAGTGTGATAACTTAGCACATTATATGTGTTGTAAATTCGTGGTATGTTGCAGAATATGTTGAAACTTAATAGGGTGTCACCTAGGTGACTAATGTAGCTCGCCAAAGTCGGGTCAAACCAGCTCAGCCGAGTTTGGGGTGTTAAAAAATGTAAATAAAAATTATTCTTTTTTTTTTTGAATTAAAGCCACGATGCATTCATTAATATAGAGAGGTTAAGCAAAACCAAGACCCTGCATGTCCTCCATCTATCGCTTATCCAGCAACTTTGATGGGCGGTGCCTTGGGACCCTAATAACAATGAATTATAACTCCTAAATATTAATTTTTTATTAAAATCTAACAACAACTAACTTTCAGTGACTAAAATATTTAATTTCAAAAAGTTTATTGACTAAATCAAAAAAATTAATAGTTGAGTAACCATCTAGAACAAAATCACTACTTCAGTAACCATTTTTATACTTTACCCCAATTTATATTTTTCCCATTACTAAAACTAGTGTGGATCCCCCCGCTCCACATAGGAAATTCAACCATAGCTTAAGATCTTTTAAAGATTCATCCTCAAATATTGAATTGTTTAATTCTATAGAAAAAAAAAAACAAAAGTTTGGAAGAAAATAAAATTCCAAAAGGTTAATTTAAAAAATTTTAGAAAAAATCAACTTATTATTAACATAAATTATAAATTAATATAATTAAAGTATAACTTCTTTTGGTATTTTTTTAATAAAAAAATCAATGCCAATGTTTTAATCTAAATAATTAATTATTTATAAAAATAAAAGTAAAATATTATAGAAAAATCACGTTAATATTAATTATTTGAAATAATTAATAACATTATAAAAATATAAAAATTAATTTATGTATAAGATTAAATCCCAATATAGGCATAGAAAAGGACCAAACACAAAAATATGACAATTTAGTAAAGGAAGGGAAGGAAGACTTGTTAAAAAGAAAGGCTTCAAGGACTAAATGTTATTATACAATAAAAACAAAACTCAAAAGAATAATTAAAACGTAATATAGAACATACAAAATTAAACATAAAACAACTAAATAAATTCTATAGAGTTACTTCTACATGGTTTTAATTTAACATAATAATAATATAAATTTTACCAAAATAAGCTCTTACACTTTTGTTTGCATTTAAATTAGTCCTTATTTCAGATGAAATATTGATATCAAAATTTTTATTTAAATATAAATTAATGGCCAAAAGTTTACTTTGATAGAAGTTCAAATATTAAGAACTTATTTGGGTGTCAATTAAAACTTAAGCTTAAATAGAATTGAAAGACTTATTTAGGTGTAATAGAAGTATAAAGATTTATCTAAATAAAGTAACAAAGGTTCAAGTGCTTATTTAATGTATTACCCATTTATATCTAATGCATTTTTTTTCATATAAGTCGACAAAAACATTTACAAACATAGAAATTAAACTCTAAATCCCATGCAAATTAATTTAAAACTCATACAAATTTATCATTTTACATTTAATATTTTTTTGAATTCGAATAAAGCTTAGTTTGAATGAATAGTGCATTACCCTGTTATTAGTGTAAAAACATATATGACGATAAAATTACAATATTGTAATGTAAGACAAAATATAAATTAAAAATACAACACTGCACAAAACCTAACCGTTCATCTAAATCCACACTTTAATTTTAAAAGATACATTAATATCAGCACAATTTTCGATTATTGCAAACAATGGGACGATAAAATAAGCACGATAAAGCAAGCAGACGAAGAAATTGGTAATAAAAAAAACTTCCTCATCCATTTCCACAATAGCAACGATTGGCGACAATAGCTTTACAAACAATAACAAAACCAAACCAAACCCAAAGCTAAAAGAGGAAAGAACAACAAGAAGTGCCATTTTATTACACTAAGCAATGGATTAAAAGATCAAATTAAGCAAATTAGACTGTCCTGAGAATAACTTGATTAAAAGTCATTGGACAATGGTGCATGGTCAGAGTTCATGAACACATTTCCATAGATGAGACCAGCCAATCCACCACCGATCAGTGGTCCCACCCAGTAGATCCATATGCCGTTGAAGTCGCCACTAGCCACTGCTGGTCCGAAGGAGCGAGCTGGGTTCATGGATCCACCAGAGAATGGACCGGCGGCCAAGATGTTGGCACCAACAATGAAGCCGATGGCAATGGGTGCAATGGTCCCGAGTGATCCCTTCTTTGGGTCAGCTGCGGTTGCATACACTGTGTAAACCAATGCAAATGTGATGATGATCTCCATCACCACTCCTTGAATAGCTCCAACTCCAGCTCCAAGACCGTGGATAGGAACTGTCTGCAATCACACACCCCAAAACATTAGCTAGGTTTCCTCAGATATATATTTACGAAGAAAATGTTTGTGTTTGTATGTATGTATCTGTTATTGAAGGCAGCTCATTACCAAGCCACCAGTGACGGCCTTGAGCAAGAAGCAAGCAACAATGGATCCAAGAAGTTGGGCAATCCAGTAAAAGATGCCAGTTAGTATGGTGATTTGGCCACCAAGAGCTAACCCAAAAGTGACTGCAGGGTTGACATGGCCACCTGAGATGTTGGCACCGATAGCCACTGCAACAAAGAGAGCAAATCCATGGCAAACAGCAATGGCAACTAGCCCATCGGGATCTAGGGCTGCATCAGTTGTCAACTTGTCTGCACCAAAAAAAAAGAAAAAAAGCAAGGCATTAAAACAAAAAGCCATGTTTAGTTACTGAAGTGATGAGTATAGGTTAGGGAAGTAAGTTAACTGTAAGCAACGGCAGAGCCAACGCCGGCGAAAACAAACACCAAAGTTGAGATAAACTCAGCAAGGTAGGCCTTGACAGACCCCAAACTGAAGGAATCATCAAAGCGACCAAAGGCGATTCCTGCCATCTTTGAAAGCTGATAAGGATATAGCTAGAAAGAAGCTCTACTTAATCCCACACTCAAACCCTTTTGTTTTCATCACATATAAATACTACAAAAATTAAAGAAGTGGTCTATGACTTCCATTATTTTTTTATATTATCTATACTTTTTGATGACAAGATAAAAATAAAGGAAATTCTACATAAACATATCCAAATTCCATGCATATTTTCTTTAGCAGGGCAAAGCAAGTAATTGCAAAATGGGAAATCTAGATAAAATATATAAAAGAAGAAAAAGGCCAAAGCTAAAAAGTTTATATTAAAATAGTTTAAATTGATTTTTTATTTATTTTTGGGATGAATCTAAATTTTTTTCATTTAAAAAAGAGGTCAAAAGAAATAAATTAAATTATTAAGATTCAAGAATGACTAATGTTAAAATTGTAACATTTAATCATAGGGCCAAGGCTCATGTCCACCTAGCTATAATACTCTTGCTCTATAGCTATAAGAATTTATTGAATTAAATCTGAACACGGTTAGAATTAGATTCAAGGTCTTTTTCTAATTAACAAAAAACTACATAAATACAATATCTAAATTTCATGCGTATCCGATAGAGATAGTAAATCCATGGATTAGATTGGAATTATGTTAATTATCCGTTATGTCGTAGCTGTCATTAACATGGAGTTAATAGAATTGTCGAGAAGGTAATGAATGATTCCTCCATGTGAGGGGTGACCCAACCTCTCTTTCTTTCCTTTTGTGTTTGTTTGAATGTGTGAAGATCATAATGATAAAGAACAAAAAAAAAGAAAAAAAAAAAAAAAGAAGACGTGATGAGGTCGTGACTTGGTTTGGGCCACATAGTGGCACCGACCATGTTTGTAGGGAAAACGAAATCGTGGGGCTGAAACACTTCATTCACGATTTCATCATTTAAATATACTTAAATCTAGAAAACATATAAAAATTATAAAATTTAAATTTAAAAAAAAAACACGATAATCCAAAAGAAACTAATTGAAAGTAATAATATTATTAAAAATTATTTTAAAAACTTTAAAAATATTATTTTTTTATAAAATTCTAAAAGGTTCAAGGCTTTTTCCAATTACTCAGAATTTATTTTTTTTAATTTTTATAAAAAAATTCAACTTTTGTATATTATTTTAACTTTTTAAAATTTATAATAATATATTTTAAAATTTTATAAAAATTTTATATTTTTTTAATTTTTAATGAATATAAAATATAATATTAAAAAAAAAAAGGGCATATTGCGTGTTCTAGTAGCACCACGTGGCAGGTCAATGTTTGGTCAACATCAACCAACATCGATCAATGGCTGGTAAAAGTCAACATATTTTAATATTTTAATATTTAAATATTTAAAATTAAAATTTTTAATTTTTAATTTAAATAAATCCAATTACTATGTGTCATTTTTTTTTATTTGCAAAAAACAAATCGTGTTGCACTTTTCTCTTGGACAAAGTAACTTAATAGAAATGGACCAAAAATAAAAAAATTGATACTTTAAATATTAAATTAGGATAAAAGAAAATTTGAATACCAACATAAAAAATTGAGTATGCTTTACGGATTAAACCGTGAATTAAACCTTTAAAAAAATGAGTGGACGAAATTTAATTAATTGCTGTTTATTTATATAAACAGAAGATATCATATAATATATATGTATATATCTGGTGAGTTTTGTTTTGCATTAGAAATATGAAGAAAAGGCCGGCTGGATTTAAGATGGATAGGGAGGAATCTTAAGCAACTTTTTGGCTGCTTTGTTGGTTTACTAAGCAAAATTTTCCAAAAGGAGAAAAGGGATTAATTTAATAGTATTATTATATATGTTTAACCCACGAAAGGTGGGATTTGAATATCCAGTGTTTTGATTCTTTTTGTCCTTTAAGACAGGGAAAAGGCAAGGGATAATCTTAATTATTCCAACCTCAAATATTACCGTGATTTTCATTTCCCTAAATTATACCTTTCGAAGATGATCCTATTCTTGCTAATTTCTGCACATTTCCGGCTCAAACATATAGTTTCTGTGGGTAAATCCCATTATTACAACATCGTCCTTCCATAATATTAGGATGGTAATACAACGTAACAAGGTCAATGTTTTCAAATCCATTATAATTTACATTTTGCATATTATTCGCCCACTTCACTATAGAGAATTTTGAAAATTACTATCAATTTCATAGATGTTATATATATCTATGCCCAAATTTATATCATTTCACTCTAACTTAATTTTTACTAGTTATTTTTAATTTTTTTAAATATAAGTAAATATTTTATTACCTCAAACAATTGCTAGGAAACAAACTATCACACTAAAATGAAAACAATAAAAAAACAGAACACAAATGAGTTGTTTACATAGTTTGGTTTTCCTTAAGTCTCCGGAGCTTAGGTCGATGAGAAATATCCACTCTCTTCAATAATTACAACAAATAATCCTATCCTATCACATCCCGTAACAATTTTCCTCACTCTTGTATCTTGAAGACTCTATACTCTCACTATTAAATTCCCCCATTGTGAATTCAACAAGTAAAACCACAACATAATTTTTTTTACTATCAAAATCCAATCTCACAATAATATTCCTCACAAGAATAAGTTTAGTGCTTAATTTTCTCAATACATTAACCTATACAAGTCTCTCAATTATATAAATTTATTTTGAAACTTGCTAACATAAAAAGATCTATCGCAATCCCACTAAAACAACAATAAAATAACTTGGATACAATATAATAATAACAAGTAATGAAAACATGGAATCTTGGCAACTAATCAATCAAAATTTCAATCCAATCCAATATCCATGATCCAAGGGATTAGATAAGGTGATTTGATTCAATCCAACCTCCAAAATATGTTGCCCCATGCAATATGATCTTTATTAGTGGGCTAGATATCATCCAAAAACTCAATACAACCCATATATATCATTCAATAAATTGCCAACACTTTAAATATGGAAACTTTCTTAACAAAGTTCTAATGGCTAAGGAGTGGGCACTCCTTTAGCACTCAATTTGTCAGTTCCATATTTTCAACAATCTCCCCTTTTGGTAATTTATTTGAACAAAATATACACAATGCAGGAAACTAAGTTATCAAGTAACCTTAGCTCCCCCTTAGCATATTCTTATTAACTCAAAAAACTTAATTTAGTACATAATTAAGTAATTAATCATTAATGCTAAGATAGATTTGCATAAATAATCAACCAACAATAATTATAACTAAGTAAGCTAATTAAGCAATGGAATAATCTAACAATATAATTGACATTCATAACAGAATTCAACACAAATTCATCACAAAAAAAAAAGTTGTAGCAGTCAATAAATTACAATCATCCAATCAGAATAAAAGACAGTAAGAAAAACTATAAAAGAGTTTCAAAAAATTCCCCCTTAAAATTAGACTTCAAAATTAGCAAAAAAAGTAATCAAATTGGCATTTCTCCCCCCAATTCATACAACATCATCATTTCTCCCCTTCAATCCATCATCCTTCCCCTTTTTGTTTGACAAAATGCCAACCTATTCATGATATGGACAGGCTAGAAGATCAGTAAGTGTTAGAGTATAAGATTACGTTAGGTTGTTAGTAATCAGTTATACAATCTGGTACATTGTTAATAGAATTGGTTAGTAGCAGTTAGTCACACTCACTCATGTATATAAGTTCTATTTCTGTACTGATCCATGTAAGTAAATAATACTAGAATATTCAGTTGCTTTCATTCTATATTACTCTCTATTATTCTGATTTCATACAGTTACTAACATGCTATCAGTCGCCTGAGTTCCTGGAGGTCCTTCCTGCTGCCAATTCATGGCCAATTTTGCTGATTCTACCGCTATTAATCGTGGCAATCCCTCCTTCTCCAAATCTCATTTGGTTCAGACGTTTCCTCATCATGATATAGTGAAGTTAGATGAAGGAAATTTTGTGCAATGGCAATAGCATATCCGATTAACAATTGAAGGTTATGAATTGCTAGGATTTCTCGAAGGGATCTTATCTGTTTCACCTCGTTTTGTCCCTTCTCCAAATGGTGTCTTAACTCCGAATCCCGATGCCTTTCTATTTGTTTAGCAAGATAAGCCTCTTGCTTCTTGGTTACTATCAACGACTAGCTCTTATTTATTGTCTTCTTTCATAGTTGCGAAATCGGCGTGTAAAATGTGGAGCATTACAAATCGCCTCTTCACCACTGCCACTGGAGCAAAGTTGTCGCGCATAAAGCGCGAACTCCACTTCATCAAGAAAGGGGTGATATCGGTTAAAAATTATGTTGCTAAATTACAGAATACCTATGCGTTGCTCGAGGCATCTGGATCTGTGGTACCAGAGACAGAAAAGGTGGAGATCATCCTTGTCGGGCTCTCGTTGAACTATGACGCTATTCTAACATTAGCCTCATTCTTGACTGAAACCCTTCATCTTTAAAAGCTTATTGATGTGCTTCTGGAGTTTGAGAGTCGGCAAGCTCATGTGGTGATTGAAACTCCTTTTCATACACATCTAGTAGAGGTCGCTCCGGTGACACAGATGACGAACTTCATGCGTGGTGGCCATTCTTCTTCTACTGCTCGTGGGCGTGGCTTTCAGACTCAGCTTCAGTGCCAAATCTACGGTAGATATCGACAAATGGCGCAACGGTGTTATTATGGGTTCAATCGTGACTATAGTGGTCCCTCTGCTCTGGCTCTGACCATGGCTCTAATGTTCTCCGGTCTTGCGGATCAAGGATCACACGAGGACAGTCTTGGTGAGCTTGGCTAGTGTCCATCGACTCGTGGTGGTCCAGTTTCTTTCGGTGGCCCTGGGCAGTATGTTGGAACCTCGATTGCGGCCCCAATGGCGTTTCCTTACGGCGCTTTGTGGAGAGGGTTGCAAAATAATATCTCTATGCCCACTCTACCATCTGCTAGGGTTACGAAACCCTCTCTAGGCCCCTCTCTTGCCGCACGGTTTGGGTCTTCAATGTAGGTTGTGATTTGATACTACTAGGTCAGTTGCTTGAGGTCATGGATTTGGGCCATATGCTAGGCTAGTTGCTTCAACTCCTAATGTGGGCCAGCATATTGGGTCGAGTGCCAACCTTGTTGAGTTTGAAACCAATAGACATAGTTCATTCAAAAATAATAGGATAGGTGTGCCGTGGCGAACTAAATCGAGGGCTCGTGTTTATGATGTTGATGTCTCGTCGTGCGTTGGGTTACCTCATATCCCTGATTTTCATGCCTCTGAGTTTTTGACCACCTTTGGGTCTAATGCCAATACGACTCAATACGGGTCTAATTTTGATAATGATAATTCTTATATTCCTATGCATGTAGGGACCTCCTCTTGGTATCCTAATTTAGGGGCTAAACATCATGTCTGTCAAGAGGCCATCGCTTTGCATGAGTCCACGCCATACTCAGGTACATCTCTTCTTCTCATGGGCGATGAGAATTTTACAAAAATATCGTGTGTTGGGAACTCTATTTTACCTACGAAGAGTAAGATGCTTCATCTGTCTAATGTTCTGTATGTGCCAAATATACGTAAGAATCTATTATTTGTTTATCAGTTTGCTAATGACAATAATGTGTTCTTTGAATTCCATCCATCTTATTGTGTTGTTAAGGACATCCTGACCCGGGAAATTTTGCTGCGGGGCCACACTCGTGACGGGCTCTATTATTTTTCACTGGTTACTCTTGATCCTTCTGTTGATGCTTCTTCTGTCCACAACACTAGATTTCAGACTTGTAATGATGGTGATGATGTTTTCGCGTTATGGCACCAAGACTTAGTCATCCGTCTGCCTTAATTGTTAAACTTGTTTTTGATAAGTGTCAAATTGTCTCCAATAAAATGTGTTTTGATAATATTTGTATTGCATGTTAAAAGGGGAAATCTCATAAACTGCCTTTTTCAAACTCTTCTACTGAATAGAAGGATTTTATTTGATTCTCTCTAACTTATGGGGATCGGCGTCGGTTGTATGTGGTACTAATCTGTATTATGTTTCATTCATCGACATGTGTAGTCGTTTTATGTGGGTTTATCTCATTCAACATAAGTTTCAGGCAGTTGAGTGTTTTTTTTAGTTTTAGCAGATGGTCAAACTCAGTTTGGGAAAGATATTAAGAGCTTTTAAAGTGATTGGGGTAGTGCGTACCGTGCATTCACATCAATGCTGGCTAATCTTGGGATACTTCATCGCCTATCCTGCCCACATACATCTGAGCAGAACGAAGTTGCTGAGCTCAAACATAGATATATTGTTGAGACTGGTCTTACTCTCTTAGCCCAAGCTAATCTGTCCATGGATTATTAGGGTTATGCCTTTTGTAGTGCTATTCATCTCATAAATTGCCTACCTACTCCAGTCTTGAAAGGCCAGTCTCCCTACCAAGTTCTTCATGGTCGTGAGCCTACATATGATCATTTAAGGGTGTTTGGGTGTTGTTTTTTCCCGTATCTGTGATCATTTACACGTCAAAAGTTGGATTTTTATTCTCAGCCATGTACATTTTGGGGGTATAGTTTCCAACATAAATGTAATCACTATCTAACATCAGATAGTAAAGTAATTGTTTCTCGTCATGTTATTTTTAATAGACGACGGTTCTTGTTTTTTTCATCTAACATGGACTGTCTTAAACCTAGTCTGTGTGTCTCCACATATGTTCCTCTTGTTCAGTCTACTGCCTCCCGCCCTGTTGCAACAATCGAGAGTCCCACTAGTATGTCATCTTCTCCTCCTCACTATAGTTCTATGCAGTCTACATTAGGTGGTTCATCGACTGATTTAGGGTCTGCTTATGAGGAATTTTGGCCCTCAACCTCGACAGATGAGGGTGGTTTGTCTACTCCCGGCATAGTTCCTTCCGCTCTGCCAACTGTTCTATTAAGAAATACTCATACTATGATTACTAAGTCTAAAGTCGAGATTTTTAAACCTAAGGCTTTATCTATTGAAGCTATTGACTATGAACCACGTACGGTTGATGAAGCGCTTGCTGATCCAGAGTGGCGACTAGTAGTCCAAGCTGAATTTGACGCTCTCATAGCTAACTCCACTTGGGAACTTGTTTCTCTACCTCATGGATGGAAGGTGATAGGGTGTAAGTGGCTCTTCAAAGTAAAGAAAAATCCTGATGGGACTATTCCTCGGCGTAAGGCTCGGTTCGTAACAAAGGGGTATTTGCAAGTTTCTGGGTGCGATTTCAAGGAAACGCTCAGTCTAGAGGTCAAACCTGCTACTATTTGAACCATTCTCTTGAGTGTTCTCTCTCATGATTGGTAACTTCATTAGGTCGATGTCAACAATGCCTTTTTAAATGGTGATTTCATCGATCAAGTGTTCATGCAACAACCTCCAAGTTATGTTCAGTCTAGTCCAACTGGTGAGCACTTGGTGTGTCGCCTAACGAAGGCATTATACGGGTTGCGTCAAGCTCCACGTGCCTGGTTTGATAAATTGAAAAGGTTTCTTGTTTCTACCGGGTTTCTCGTGTCCAAATTTGATGCGTCTCTATTTGTTTGAGTAACGACCGAGTCTGTCATCTATGTTCTGGTTTATGTGGATGATATTATTATTACAGGGAGTACGACTGATGGTATAAATAGATTTATTCAGCAATTACATAATAGTTTTCCCTTAAGTATATGGGAGGCCTTCACTACTTCTTAGGTATTGAAGCCATTCGATCCTCCCCCGGAAGTCTTCATTTATGCCAGCGCAAATACATCTGGGATCTACTTGACAGAAGTTCCTTAACTAATGCAAAAAGTATCCACACACCAATGGTCAGTTCGTCTACGTTATCTAAAGATGAGGGTGATCGTCTTATTGATCCTACAGAATATTGAAGCCTTGCTAGTGCACTTCAATATGTGGTTCTGACTTGACCTGGTATTGCTTATGCAGTGAATCGTGTGTGTCAGTTTATGCATGCACCTATTTCATTTCATTTGGTCGCCTTAAAAAGAATCGTACGGTATTTAGGTGGGACTATTGATCATGGGTTAATTTTTCATCCATCTGACAGACTATCTCTCGTTGGTTATGCTGATGCCAACTGGGGATTGGATTTTGATGATCGCTAGTCTACAACAAGATATTGTATGTATTTTGGTGATACGCCCATTTCATGGTGTTCCAAAAAGTAACAAGTTGTCTCTCGGTCGACAGTAGAGGCTGAATATCGAAGTCTAGCTGCAGCCACCTGTGATATTACATGGTTAGTTTCTCTGCTAACGGAGTTACAAATTCATTCAGCTCATTCACCTACTGTCTGGTGTGACAATTCTAGTTTAGTAGCGGTTATTGCCAATCTGGTCTTACACTCTAAATTCAAACATGTTGAACTTGATCTATTTTTTGTCCATGAAAAGCTAGCTGAAGGCTAATTTGTTGTCAGTGAAGTCCCGGCCTGTGACTAGATTGCTGACATTTTCACAAAGCCCTTGTCTGTCTCTTTATTTACTCAGTTTCCTAATTTGCTTCGGGTCTTACCTATTGAGAATTTGGGTGAATGTTCGAGTATAAGATTACGTTAGGTTGTTAGTAATCAGTTATACAACTTGGTATATTGTTAATAGAATTGGTTAGCAGCAATTCGTCACACTCGCTCATGTATATAAGTTCTATTTCTGTACTGATCCAAGTAAGTAAATAATACTAGAATATTCAGTTGTTTTCATCCTATATTTGTAACATCCCTAACACGTTCCCTATACATGCCATTATACCAAAATGATTTCACTAAATATACGTAAAATGCTAGATGAAA